>OY728166.1:355397239-358042017 GCA_963277665.1 Viscum album
TGATTTTCCATATGTCATGGAAGATCCAATATGCTTAAATTGATAAAAAATAATAGATTCTCTAGAAAAGTTGAGTAATAATATTTCATTTATGAAATAATTATTATTTTATATATTTTCATGTTTTATACAGTAAAACATAAAATAAAAAATTCATAATAAAGTTATGAATTCATTATATTAATTAATGTTTACGAGTGAGTGTACAGACATACAATGTACATATTTAATAGAAATATGGTAAAATTTATTTAGAAATATTAACAAAACCCCTCAATGAAATATTTTTTTTTCTAAATTCCATTTTTTAATTACATTTGAAAAATACATGGGGTTCAGGGTTCTCATCAGTAGTACATGAGGGTGACTTATACAACTGGGCAGTTATTAGGCAATTTTTTTTTCTTTACCTAAATTTTGTAGCAATAATGTGTCCACATATATTTCACTATAACATTACAGGAATATAATTGATAAATAATGACTATGAATTAAGAAGATAATAATTCACACAAAAGATCAACGAGACAATGGTTAATTTGGTTGTCCTTCCAAATAGAAACCTAGAAACACTACAAGTATTTTTTTCTCCATGATATTTAATATATTACTTTTAGTTTTAGGGATCCATTTTAATAGAATAATCAATTGTAGATGTATTTTAATTCTATTAATAATGTTTTTAAGAGTTCAATTAAAAAGTTGGAGACATTTCACATTTTGTAATTGTGTTTCCTCCACTTTCCCCATTAATCACATTGTTATGGGTTCTCTTCTCATTGGCGGCATTGTTTTGTGGGTATCTCGACAAAACCAAACAAATAATATATGCTTTTATTGCTAGATCAATAATTATTTAACCTTAATTTTTTTATCATGATGGTTCCCATGCAGTTTAGGATTTTTGGGGTGGAATTTGGTGTGCCTTTGGTCTATTTTCTTGTTGGTTTTAAGGCCTCGATTGATACCGTCACTACTTCTTTTGCCTAACACATGGTTTCAGAACCCCGTAATAGTTTTTCATGATGGTGATTCAGTTTTTTGGGTTGTGTCAGAGGTGGTGATTAGTGGTTCCTTTCTTTTTGTCGTGCTTTCCCTTTCCTCTTCCATGTTTATTGATCCCTCTGTTCCAGACCTCATCCTTGGTTTTGTTCAAAGGGGCATGAGGTGGAAAGGGACTATGCATGTGGTAGTAGTCAGAATCGATGTGTAGGTCCATATTCATGAGGATTTACTACTTTTTTATATGTGTTTACACTATTTTGGGCATCGTATTGGTGTTATTTTGTTTTTATTTGTTTTTTGTGGTTTTCTTGACTATTCGATATCAGTGGTGGTTTGGTTCGAGATTTTATTCTTGTGTTGGGTTCATGGTAAATAATAGTTTGGAGGTCTACCATGGTCATGATCCATCTATTGTGATGAATTAGGATGTTTATGTCTAGTTCTCCCTGATGGTGGATGGTCCCATAGTGGTGATGATGGATTTTGATCGGTATTCTTGGCGACGAGACGGTGTCGCCGATGTTTCAGTCTCTCATGATATCGGTCACTGAAGGCTTTCTTGATGTGTTGCTTATGGCCTTGATGGGATACAATGAGAGTGATGATAGATTTATTGAGATTGGACTGAGGTGTCTATATAAATGGATCACCCAGTTTCTAGAAGGTAGTGATAATACATTGGGATTTTAATTTTTAATTTTCAATGATTGAATTTTGAAACTAAGTTATGGGATCTGTATGGATGTTATCAATTTTCTGGTTTTTATACTCTGAGTGAATTTCATGAAGGTTCCCACTTACCCCTTAAAAGTGGAATATTTTTAGAATACCAATAAATAATTTTTTATAAATATAAGAAATTATAGGTGATGGAGTTCCCAATTATTGTACAGCCACCATAGGATGTGAGGTTTTAAAAATTTTTATCGAATACACATGTATGATACATCTGATAGTTATGTCATAATAATTTCATCAAAATTGGCTGTGGGTTTCTATAAAACATCATGAAAAGGATGCTATCATAGGTAGTCTTATCTTTCAGATGTTTCCCAAGATAATGGGATTTGATGTAATAATAATGGATGACTATATTAGATAAATGTTAATATGAATTATGAGACCTGATCATTCAATACATCATATTCATACATATTTTTTGATATAAAATTTCTAGATTCATTTATCATTATTAAATGAATAATATATAAAATAATAATACCTTAACATTTAGGTAAAATTTCCCCAATGCTGATTAGATCATAAATAAAGGATAATGTCATCTTTTTATGGTGAAAATAGTGTAAGACAATGCAAAAAATTTCCAATTAAAATTTTAACACCAATGTGGACATTTAAATTTTATTCTAATGAAAAGAGGTTGGTTTTCATAAAAACAATATTTTGTTTCACATTTTACGAAATAATATAATAGAGTTTTAGAATGTAATGAAACATATTTAATAAAGGAAGAAATATCTTTTTGATTAGTTATATTCATCATTATATATGCTTTTTTCCATATTTTTTTTATTTATTTTCATTTTTACTTTCATATAAGAGTATTAAAATATAATAAATAACTGTTAAAAGAAAATTCATACGATGTTTTTTATCCTAAAGTGTCTGATAAACGGTAATATCGAAGACAATGTTGAGAATTTCACAACATATAATATCAAATAATTATGATTTTATTTGATTTTTTGATCGTTTATAGAAATAATAATTGCACATGTCCAATAGATAAAAAGTGATATTATTCGACTTTAGTAGTAGATTTTGATTGCTGTGTTTAATACTTGATGAATAATTATATAATGAATTGATCATTTTAAATAAATATTTAATATGATATGAATGATATATATACATAGTCGTGGGAAAATAATATACTATCAAGGAAAAAATAATTTGATTTCAAATAATATTTAATATTTATTTATACTTATTGGAGATAAATACCATTTCTAATAGAGACACACTTATGTACATAGATTTTGACAAAGAAACCTTTAGAGAAAAGGTGTTCCACGATGCAATTCAAACAATTACAGTAAGAGAGCATGAACTGTCCCAATATTTTGATAGTGGTAAACATACATAATAAAATTAACAAATTTTGGATAAATTAATTTCAATAAGAATTATGTTATATGCATGGTAAAAATATATGAGTTACTTTGGCCATTTGTGTCGAAATGGATCCCGACAAGACAATCATCATTCATGAAAATATACAATGTAGTATTTGGTAAAAAAATATTTACTTATCCACATCATTTTATAATGTTAATAAATGGATAAATGATGTTCCATGATTAAAAACATTGATCAATTAATTTCTTTAAGGATAAATTATTTAACTCACGTTTTATTATAAAAATAAAATACATAATGTCAGAAAAATTAGAATTAATGTTGAGACTCATATGCATTGTAAAAGTAAAGATTATTTTTATTAAATTATATTTAAATAAATGAATTATTCTCTTAGAATATGTGCATTAAAGTGAAAAATTAATATCATATCAATTATAGTACAATGTAAATTCATTTTTTTCAATAGAACATAGAGGAAACATGTTATTCAGTATTATAATAGACAAGAATCAAGAAAAACAAACTCATCTAACATAATTATCTGACATATTCCTTCAGATATTAATAAAAACATTAAAATAGAAAAGATAAAATATATGAATCAAATAAATATCAATAATTGGTCTCCTATATCATACTTCAATAGGGGTCAAAATATTGACATGTGTTTAGAAAATACTAGGGATTCTCAAATAGTTGAAATATGCAATAGTTCAAATAATACTATAGGGAAAAGAATACATAAAATTTAAAAACGATGCTATAATTATAAAACCATTATAGTTGTGATATATTCAATATATAAGGTGATGGTTAATTATTTTATCGTGACTAATACAACAATTAAATAGCATTTAGAAATTTGCAATGATTGGATTATTCAATTAAAATTTGATAGTGGATTCCATGTATCAAAAAAGTGGGGATTATTATATTTAATATTTGGGTTGGATTTCAAGTGATAATATCATGGATGGTATATTTTTGGTACAAATAATGATTGATTGGTCATTAAAATTAATTATTCATAAATCCATTATAATTTCAATTTTTATAGATACATTGAAGGTCATATTCTAAGCATTGGATGTCATGAACACCAATAAAGAATGTGGTATATAATATGAAAAATAGTTTGGTGAAACTATATAATTTCAATAATCAGTGCAAGATACTTTAATTTAGTTAAGGATTTAAATAAGAAAATTGATTATAGAATATTCATTATGATTCAATTTTCTCACTCTTTATACAAGAGGATAGTGATATTGATAGAATAATCCATGTACAATACATTTTGTGACATATGGAAAACAATTATTGGTCTTATTGTTATTTAATACAAGAATGATTTTAAGTATATAGATATTATATTAATGTATAAATATTTATTCAATGTAATATTATCTTATATGTATGATATTATTATTTCATATTCCTAGAAAATAGTATGTATAAAAATCATTTATTTAATTGATTATTATAAAAATTTGGGAGAGAATTATTACTAATGTCACATGTCATAAATATTTCGGTGAAGACATACATTAGGAATATTGGGAGAATAACTAGGTGAGTTGAATGTATATTCCTCAATGATGGATAAGAAATTACATGATATGTAAAGAAAATTATATTGAAAAAATAAATATTGTTGAATGAAAAAAATATCTATGTGAACTACAAGACAAGTATTCAGAACTGCTTATTTGTTTTCAATATCAACAAATTATATAATTCAAGTATGTTTAATGGAATGGAAAATATTTTTATGGGGACAAAAACAAGTGTAAGTTTATATCTATATGTTCTTATATTATTATCATGATATGTTATTGATAAATATAGCCTCATTCATTCTAGGACTGTGTTTGATTGTAAATAGAGATTGTGTTTCATATCCAAAGTAATAAATATAAGTACTGTGAAATACATAATAATATTTTATATTTATTTGAATCAAACCATGAAACTATATTTTATCATAATATAAATTTCGATGATTTTTCTAGATGAACTAGACATGATTCTGTTACATTATTGTGAAAATAAAATATATAATTAGGGATACCATATATTGATTATTATTAATAATGGTGTATATATTTCTAGATATTTAATTAATGAATAACTCAATAGGTGGTGAATTGTGTTTGTAATTATAATTTTAAATAAAGACTACCATATGTTTTCATGCTTATAAAATTGTAATTCTTACGAGTATATGAAATGGAAATGTAAAACAAGAAGATAAGAAAATTGAACACATATTTTTAATATGTTTTGGGGAATAATAATCTCCTAGTCCACTACACCAACAATCCACTCCAAAAGATTGTTGATTTTCACTAAATAACTATTATAACTAGGGCACCCTATTGAGTATAAGAATCTTTCAATTAATAAAAAGGACTAAGATATTAAAACCCAGATCCCCCATTACAATACATATCTTATGTCATAACCATATCCCTAAACTGCGAGAAAAAAAAATATAAATAATATATATTCTTTGATAAATTTTTGTGGCACATATTCTCAATTTAAAAAATGTATGTTGATAATGATGTGTCATTAGAAAAGATAGGCATCAAGTGTTGATCTGGATAATCATCAGTAAAACTAATAAAATAGATAATCTTATCAATTGAAACATGGATTTTAAATATGAATAGATCCCTCATGTAATACATGGAAACATTATTTTCATCACATTTCATTCATTGATTCCACAAATGTGTATCATATTGTGTTGTTGACAACTACTACTTAAAAATGTAATTTGAACTTTATAAATTATAATTATAATGGCTGAATGATCTATGTGACACTCTTAATAAGACAGTATATGAAGAGTATGTATTCATTTCCTACAAATATGTAATTTTTTTATGACCATACTCTAAGTTATTTTCTCTCTCTATAAAATTTCCAATACATGTTATATATTCTGCAGTCTGATCATTCATTAATTAGATAAAATTATTTTGGTTTAATCAAAAGGCATTAATGTTAATATCATGGTATTAAAAATCATAATCATGAAATTTTGTACTATAAGATCATTTACGAATTTTGGATGATCATATTATTCATCTTCATATATATTTTATCTAAGATAATAAAATTTTTCTTTGTAATATACAAATTCATAATCGAATTGTAAGATAATTTTTCCAGCTAATGGTAATGTGTTACTGATGTATCTTTCACATTTCTTCATCTTCTTCAAGATAGAAATAATCAATTATGATAAATGTTAACATTTTTATTTATGTTTCAGAGTAAAAAAATGGATCCTTCAGAATCATCAGGTAATATTCTTGTGTAAGATAAATACATGAGGATAAAACAAAATATAGATACAATATTATACGATTTACATATATTATAGAAAAAATTATAGATTTTAAAAATCAATAAAACATAAGGAATTATGATTTGTTGGAATAATACAATTTAAAAAATATTCTTATTTTGAGGACCAAAAAATCCATGAGACTGAAAAAATGATTATTAAAAAATTTTATTTTATTTTTTTAAAATTAAACTATTTTATTTTCTTTTTGGGATTCCATTTAAAATAAGAAATAATTTTCAAAAACAATTAAATTTTTTTCCTTTTATTCTTCCCAAGTTTGTGATTTCAAAAATATTTTTACAGATGAAAAAAATTTCATATTCCACATATATATTATTAATAATATTTTATGATGAATTTTTTGTTTTAAATAAGTTATAGAATATTAAAAATAAGAGAAATTTTAAATAATAACACGGTAAAGTGAAATTATAATTCAAAATCATAAACACTAGATATTAATGACTTAATTATGATAATCATAACATAAAAAATATATGAAAGTAAATTTGGAAAATCCATGTAATCAAAATTCATATTAAATGTCATTGTTAATTAATAATGATTTTTGAAATGATGAAAATTCTTAGAAACATGAAAATGTTTAAAATTCAACAAAATATGTGGGCATAAATAAAATAATTTATCAAATCCCAAACATCATTAAATGAACATCCCAAAATTCATGTGAGATAATTATAATCTAGTCAGCTAGAAATTGAATTTAGGTGGTGTTTTCTTGAAAAAGATAGGTTGTTCATGAGATACTAAATATTAGATCATGGGAGAATCAAAAATAGTACCAGAAACATCTCCGAAAATCATTAACGAACATCCAAGACCATCATGACCTTCACAATAAGACTGGGATGGTGTGGATAAGAAAATTTGTGGAGCTTATTATGATATTGAAATATAAAATTTATCTAGATATGTAAAGGATACCTTATAGATTAGTTTATGGAAGGAAGAATATTTATCTATATAAATAGTTGTTTTTCAAAAGTTGATCCAATATAGTATCCAAAATTTCTTATATGTGTTAAGATAGAAATAAATAATGATAATAAAATATGGTCCAAGTAGCCAACAACCATAATATATGAAAATTCTATTACAAAAAACTATAAAATGTTCTCACTATATCATCCATGCAGATGGCTATGATATTTTAATATCCATTCCACATTATTTTGAAGGAAACTTGAAAAAATGTTCTATATGAACCCTTTTATTTCACTACTATAAATTAGGTTATTTAAAACATCTTCATGATTATCAAACATCCCTACAACATACATAATTTCCTTTTATTTAGAATTCTAGTCACTGTTAAAGAATTCTATAAACGAATCAACCTCAAATTTATCATCATCATCTGAAATACATTTTTCATGGTTGTTCATGACTACATCACAATGATAGTCAATTTTTCTTCAATTTCAGCACAGTTTTTCATAAAGGACACAATTGTCTCTTACAAATGGGTAACAAAAAAACACATGTCTTTCTTCACATGAAAATAGATTTAATGATGTTATTTAATATATATAATAATTATAGATCATAAACATTATGTTGATTTATCAACAGATCCAACATATTCTTTTCACGTAACTAGATGTATTCCAACATCAGCAGTGAATGATTTTACAAAATATATACTAACTTAGTTTGAACAATTTCACACTAAAGTGAATTAACTGATGTAGATTTGTAGTGAAAAACTTGTGAAAATTCCAATATTCTTCGATGAAAATCAATACTGAGGATGATTATTTCCCAATAGGTTATAAATTTTTTTATAAAAAATAATGTACCCGTATTTTAATTTATTGAACAGCACGCATAGAGGATGTATTTTAACAAATGATTATTTCCTGATTTTATATATCTAAAACATGACCTTTAAGATCCTATCATCAGATGATAACCTTGAAAAGGTTATTTTAGTTCAAGGTACATCTTCATTTTCCCTTACCGGTACATCTTCTTTTAGTGAATCCCTTTCTAAATGTACTTTTTTAATCATATCATGAAGATGTTGTTTTTATGATAAATTTGGAATGTTATCTTCATGTAGTGATTCTTGAGAATATAATTTCCTTTATTTATCAACCTCAATTCAATACATTACATGAGAGTACAAGGGGATGAAATGTTGAGACAACATTTTTCATGTATATTTAAACTTGTCTTCACTAAGGAAAGAATCTTTGTTATAACTATTCTTATCCTATAATTTCTATTTTGATCATTTAGAGTGAAAAATTGGGAGTTTTTATTTCTCAGTGAATATCTGGAGTGATTTTAAGAAAATTTATCTTAAATATCCTTCTTAGACAGAGATCTTAATCATTATCATAAATGCATTATTTGTACTCAGACAAATGAGATGATTATTCTATCACTATCATAATTTTTCCCATATTTCAACACTCCAATAGAATCTAACCAGGGTATATTTTAGATATCGAACAATAAAGAATAATTTTTTTCATATATAAATCCCAATGTAAATCAATCTCCTCTAAAACACTTGAATTTAGAGACATCGAATGATGTTAAGGTGGTGGATCAGAATAATAAAATAAAACTCCATCATTTCAAAAGATTCATTTATAGATTCATCTATAAGGATAAAAGATTAGGTATTTATTAAATTTTGGGAATATATATCCCAAGATATATCAAGATATATTAATATTTTAATTAATAATTTATAGATAAATCAACTAAACATCTTTCATTTTTTTCAAATACTCACCATTTCATTGGGAAATTAAAAACATAATGAAATTTAACATCAGCTTCCAGTCTTGTTCAAGTGTATTTACTTGTTTTTCTCCACAGAAACTATTCCAAACAGAGATTTCATGGTATTTTTATAGTGACCCCATTTATAGTAGATAAAGATCTCTAATAGAATATATTTTCATCATGATTTACTGCAAACATTCTAGAGAGAATGACTATTGTTATGGATAGCTCTTTCATGTTGATTGTTTACATTGGTAGTGTCCTAAAATTTACCTAAATATATAATGTCTAAACACATATGTTCTATGAGTTTACTTAAAAAATCTAAAATGGTTCATGAGGAATTTAAAATTTATTCTCTTCCATGAATATTTTTTAGATTCTTCAATATAATATCTGTTTTATCAAATGACATGAAATAGATTGTTGCACCACTCAAACCATTTCATTATGTATTTATTCATTTCATCCTACATGATGAACCACCATTGGATCCTTTTATCTTGAAAGATTCTAGACCATTTATGGATTGGTATTTTGAGAGATATAGGTTCAGAGGTGTTCTAGATATGATAAAGAAGGGATTAAAGGGAGGGAGAGGCGTTTTCCACATAGATTTGATACTTAATCTCGTTTTTATTTTTCATGGTAAATGGGGGTGGGGCACACTATAATTCGAGAAATATTAATAATAAATATATGTGATGTGGAAAGCATTATGTTTATATTCATTTATATAGTGGAACAAAGAAATAATTAAATAAATTAATAACATTTTCATATTCATAATATATTAAATAAAATATTACATCTTAAAATTAGGCATACATAATTTTGATTTATTATTCTCAGATTTCTCAACTGATTAATGATTAATGAAGATATATTCTAAATTTATATTCTATGTAAAAAAATTATAAAGAGATATCAGAATTGTTTTATGATCTCTTATGAAATGGGGTCTTGTGTATATTTTCATTGTTTGTGAATTATTTATTTTATTCTTTTATATGTTCACATAAATTGTTTATTACATTTTATTAGAACATGGTTCAATTTTAATTCAAAATAAATTAAGATGTTATTGTCCATAGTACCTAATCAAAAAAACTTCTAGTAGAAATGAATTGTTTTTTATGGTAAATAATATTTGTGGTAAATAATTACATTGTTTTTTATTTTTTGAACATAAAATAACATCATCTACATATATTAGTTCTATTAAATAACAGAAAAACATTTTCTCTTAAATATTATAGTACCAACATTTCTTACTATAGAATAATTTAGTAGCTAAAAATAACACATTCAATCATACCATGAACATAAAGATTTTTTTAATTAATATAGATCTTTTGAATCATTAAAAACAAAATTTTGGTCATAAGGATCGTCAAAACCATGAAGTAGTTCTACACAAAAACCCTCTATAAAAATTATTATAAAAGGATGATTTTATATCGATCTGATATAATTTTATTGTCACATAGGCTGAAAATGCAATAATAATTAGATTGGTTTCTAGTCTATCTATAGGAAAAAAATTCATCATTATATATTTTTTCTTATTGATTGCATCCTTTAGTGACAAATATAACTTTCATTGTTGTTAGTAAACCACGATCATCATGATGATTTCCAAAAAACCAATTTTTTCAAAATACATGATGGATTGAGGGACATTAATCTATTTCACAAACATTATTTCATTTTAAATGATTCAGTTTGTCCGAAATTTATAAAAACAAAATTTCATCTAATAATTTTTTTTACATATTTTTGGTTCTAATTGGATTAAAATTAAGATAATTCTACTAAAATTTCTTCATTTCTTCTGATTACTAGTCATTTTTCTTGGTTTTCTATAACTAGTTGAATAGATGTTTTTTATGTTTTATAGGTGTTCTTGGAAATAGAAATTGTGGTTATATTGTGTCTTCCCTCATTAGATTTTGATTTATGTAATCATGATCCAAATCACCATCCTTGTTATCAGGTAATAAATTTATTTTCACATATTATTCATGGAATCATTATTATCATTAATTTGTGTAATTTTGTGACCAAATAGATCAATTTCATCAAAATTCACATGATACAATTCCCCAAAAGTCCTTAGAAATTTTATGGAAAACTCTATAAGCATTATAATTAGTATAGTACCCTAGGAGGATACCTTCATCTGTCTTTGGATTGAACATTCAGAAATTATCCTGGGTGTTTAATAAGTAAACATTAAATCCAAATAATATTAAGTATCATACCATTGGTTTAATATTATTACAAAATATATATTATAATATTTTTAAATATGTATTATCATAAATATTATAATTCTATAACAAGATGTGTTAATTATTTCGGCCCAAAAGTTAGTGGTCATTTTATATTCAGATAAAATAGCCAGGATAACTTCATGAAATATACTATTTATCCTTTTAACCATTCCATTTTATGAGGTTTAATGGGGGGACACAATTTATGGTTAAATCATTGATTATATAAGTAATAATTAATTTCATGATTATCCAACTCTCTTTTGTGTTCACATCATAAAGAGATGATTTTTTCATAATTTTGTTTTTGAACGTGTTTGAAAAAAGTACGAAACACAAAATAGTATTCACTATTATGTCTTAAAAATTAAACACATATAAAACATGAAAAAATCAACAAATAAAACATAAAAATAATAGACAAGAAATAATATCTATTCTAGTTGATCTGTTTAGATACTTGTGCATAAGTTCACGAGGTCATAAAATAGAACAATATTCAATCAAAAAGAAATATGACTTATTTTTCTCTACCATTTGGTATGAATAAAATTGTTATATTCTATAAAATATACGATTAGTAAATTAATAAATAAAATTAATTGTTGATAATATTATCAAGGAATGAAAATTGAAATGTCCAGGCCTTCTTTGAAGAATCCTTGATTTATCAACTTTACCATTCTAACAATTTACATTTTTTCTACAGAATATGTTAATATATAATGTGTAATAATTTTTCATTTTGGGTGCATTAAATTTAAGAAAATTATATTTAAAAACTAATCAATGTTTATTTAGAAAATCACAGAATTATCGACATAAAAAATATGAGAAATTCAATTCATGTTAAGCCTCAAGTCATTAATAAAAATTATATTGTTGATAAGGATATACAATAAATTTGAAATTGTTCGAATTAAAAATATTTGTCCTTTTTTATTATCTCCAAATGTTACAAATCCACCATCTAAATTATGAAAAGAATGATAACTATAGATGTATATACTCATATATCTTGAACAACCAATATCAATGAACTATTTTTTACTACTGTTAATATGGATGGTTTCTTACAATGAAAAATCAAATAACTATGCTTTTGGAAACCCATGTCTTAGTGGGTCAAAATATGTCGGCTACAAAATATTTAGGCATCAAAAAATTATTCTTATATATATAAAATTATTTTCTTTTGGGAAAAAATTTGATGGTTTTTTAATAACACTGATTTGAGGACATTTCAAATGAAAAATACATTCATGATTTATTATTTCACCATACTTTAATCAATTAAATTTTAGAAGATATTTATTTTCAGATTATGGGAAATAATATTTTAATTTATAAATATATTTTTCTTATTTTGATTAAATTTTAAATTGTAATTTTAAATGTTAATTTTGAAAAAAATTTAGGTTAAATAGTCATCTCATATTGTACAAAAAATTTCATCATATTTAAAATTATGATCATCATTCTTGATGTGTATCAATAATATCTATTTTTTAACATATCTGATAAAAAAAATTTAAAGAATATATATTACTAAAAAATGAAAGTTCATATTTTTCATTTTCACCAACAATGTTATTATATGAATTTAAAATAGATTTATATTTATTTTTCATTTTTTCTTTATTGATTTTCCAACATTGTACAATATACATTTATATCAATATATGAGAAATATTCATTTTATTATTTAGTTTTGTGCTTAGATGAATAGTTATATTTTACATTATTCATTTCTTTCATAAATCATATAATACATATTTTAGCAGAATCTTTTGGTAATGATGATGTTTATTCCGTATATTCTTCCAAAGCAGTATAGGTAGCCTTCATTGATTTCATAGTCATTTTAAATCAAGTATTATGGATATATTTCATTTAATTTTTCATATTTTATTTTATTCATTCAATGTTAGGCTTGATGTATCCTATAATTTATCATTCAAAACATCTGATGTATTTTTCATTTTCATAATGATTTCAATTTTTTGGTGTGTCTGATAAATCATCATCGATTAATATATAATTTTTTGATATTTCAGATAAATATATAAATATATTAATTTTATCCATTATTAAATATAAAAATCTATTCATCAGATTCATAAAAAATGTGTGTAATTTCCTCAAATTTATTGGTAATTTTTTTTATAATTTGGATTTATTCTGAGAGTAGGTGTTGAGACAATATGTGGTTCTGAGTAGTGGTGTTCCCAGAATGTAATTTTGAACATTTATATTGTATTTTTAAGTAAACGTTTGAGGAATTTTTTTAACTTTTTAACTAGTTATCCAATCAAAAATCAAAGGAAACTGTTGAATATAGAATGCTGAGATTCTCCTAAAAAATAACTTAACTTCGACCGATAAGGTTGGATGAAAAAGTTAGTTTTTAGACATTTCATAAAATAATAAAATAACATAGAAAATTTTTATTTCATTTCATTGGCACCAATGAGCGGTAGATAGAAATTCTCTAGTGCATAGATGAGGCGACGATGAGTCATATTCAATAGGGATCATTAATGGCTCATTGTGAAAGCGTAACCACTATTTAGTTTCATAAATGAAAATGTGTAAGGACGCAACATTAATGAATAATACAAATGATGTCACATGTTTCTTTTATTAAAATATCTTGTGAGAGAGTCGATAATTAAAACCTTGTGATTCTGTAACAACCCTATGACAGAATTCCACTCTAAGAAAGAGCAATGAACGACAGATAATCCCTTTCCAAGGATGAAAGCTGGAGGATCAGCGCGAATAAAAAAATATCATGGATAATGAGATTGGATCCAATAATTAGAAATTGGAGAATAACAATAGGGGATAATGGTTCAACGACTACATGGATAGTCATTCATTACCTTCAACATATCTAAATCCATGTTGGTATTTCATTGTTCGAGAATTCGGTATTATTTTTTCTAATAAAGTGAACACTGATAATCCCATGAACATGTTGATCTGTGGATTTTTTGTTCTTGTGGGAGGATGATTTTTTTTGGGAAATCCAAAAATTAATTGTTTCTCCAGAATGAAATATGATCACTTTCCATATTCAGTTCATCCATTGGAACCATATCTCCTGTCAGATCTGATGAAATATGTTGCATTGAAATGATATTTTGGTTATACATAATGAACTTGATACTCATTTCTTTCTTTTCTAATCACTTATGAGGGAGAAAATAATCATATTTTTGATTCGTTATCAATTCCCTAGTTGACCTCTTAGTAGGATTTGAAACCAACTGATGTTCTGACCATATGATTGGGAAAAATGAACAAATAGATCTAGTACGATTCCTATTACATTCTTCAATTAATTCTAGAGGCATATGAAAATTCATCTACTACATCTCGCGTTGCATGGTGAATAGCCGAGACACATATAAAAATATATAAATTCATTTCGGGAATTGGTCTAATTCTATCTTTGTTCATTCACAGGGATTGTTGATAGCATTAAATTATTGTGATCCGGAACATCCCCTGTTACAAAATTCAAAGTCAGAGGGCATGGACAAACACGAACAAGGCCTGATCCCCTCTACTTTTTGCATTATTTGTGGAATAATTCTCAAAATTGTGGAATGGCGAGTTCAGGTCCTTCATAGTGATGGTGGATTCCTTACGGTCTCATAGGCATAGAGGGTTCAAGGAACATGCAACATTAGTATCTCTGGTTGCCCATAGATTGAACCATCAGTGCACCAACACTCGCAGCAGAGTCCCTGTGCAGTGGGTGGTAGTGCGTCCATCAGCAGCACAAGGCGAAAGATTGTCATAACAAACATCTCGGGGGATTTGATGTGTGGTGCCAACTAATGTCGTGCAGCAGTGCAACCCACATCTAGGTTTCTTAGGTGATCTAGTGGTATTTCTTCCATTGAGATCGTGGCATGCAGTCTAATGAGCAGGAATCACACAGTCTAGTGACCTCATTTGGGAGGACAATTTGGCCGCTCGGCTGACCATGCTGGATGAAATGGACACAAAAAATCATCATCTAACTAATAGAGATTGGTCAGTGTTGCATAACGGTTAAAAGGGAAGGTTTTTATAGGTGACTAACTAGAAGTTACTAAGCCATTTCATGGTTGGGATACTTGGGGTGGTCCACGTCCCACCAGGAGGGATAGGCCAACTGCGGACTGGAGCCTGTCAGGTCTACCACAGGTCGGGCAGGGCCCAGACCCTTCCAGCCCCCGTTTAAATGAAATGCTTGTAACTAAAAGATATTGATCCTGATTGATGGGTATTATATGGATTGAGTACCCTAGTAAGGAGGCATACATTCTATGATACACTACCTTAGTTTTGGAAGAGGTTGGCATATATCCTAGGTGGATCGAACATGTATCCAACCAGAGCCTTTTTTCTAGAAAAAGATCATATCATACATATCATGCATCCATTCTACATGCTATCTATTGCATTGGGGCCTTTAAAACTATATAATCGATTGGGTTACTCACTGTGGGACTTCCAAGATACTATGGAATGGCTGATTCCTTGAGGAGAAGATCCTCCTAGAATAATATGTGGTAAGTTCATGAATCTAGTTTCTGGTTGTGATGTGTTGAATGAAAAGCGTCCCTTCATTGACTAGCATGAATGTTATCCTTCATGGATCAGAATGAGAGATACCCTTCATGGATCATCATGAGATAGACCCTGACCAGCATTAGAGTGACCGTATTTGGATCACGATGACCCTTTTTCGATCATCATGAGAGGGGCCCTTTGTGGATTAGCATGGGAACATCCCTTATGGATCAGCATGAGAGTGACCCTCTATTGATCAGCATGATAGAGACCCTTCATGGAGTTTCATTAGAGCTACCCATCATGGATCAAGAGTAGAGATACCCTATGTAGACTAGATGTATAGCCTCTCAATAGAATAAGATGATATAGCTTTACGGCTAATCATATTTACTTCTGTAAATATGTCATACTAGGTATGAGCTTTCTTTTATGTAGTGATAAGTATTTGAGATTTTTTTTGTGGTGTTTTTCATTGTGATATCATTCCATTATAAATTTCGGAGAGACCTTCTGGGGTATCAGGATACCTACTCAGTTGTTATACTCACCCATGTATAGGCTTCGCCCGCACATGTTTTGTCTTGTGGACATTATCGGTGCTACGATGCAAAATTTTGTGGTCTGGGACTTGGTAGAGCTCAGTGAGGCCGGAGCAGAGGGGGAATTATTCTACACCTTCCAGATTTACAACCACTACCCTACATGTAGAGACATCAGGGAGAAATTAGATAGTATTGATTTCATTGTGGGTTGTTAGGCTTATATTCTAACTCATTAACTTTCATATTAAACCATTTACTCTCAGTTGTGGTAGTTCGTGTTGGATGAAAATTTTTTCCTCTATGGTTTTCATTGTGAATATATAGCGTCTCTGTGTATAGGTTTAAAGTAAATGCCATACCTTTTTGGGATATGCCTTTCTAATGCTAGTAACCAGCCCCTTACAAGTGGAAGGAAATCTTGTGGTACTCACAACATGGGCCCCATGGGACGGGTAAGGATAATGTGGTATTAGAGGGAGGTTTTACCCAAATAACTAAGGGTCTGTATTTTCGTTGGGGGAAACAGTGTAAATTGTCTTCAGTAAGATTTTCTATCCCATGATTCTAGTTAACACGTGGTGGCTAACATATCAATATACTTGGACAATGAATTCTTTTTCAGACTCGGTACACGAAACCACTAATTGTATGTGTTTTGTAAATGTTTTTTCTTCTTGATATTAATTGATTTGTCTCACCATCTAAAACATATTTACCATGGAGTATATGTTTACCAACATGATTCCTCCATAAATATAGGTATCGATAATTCCAGTGAGGGGTCATGATGATGGCCCACAAAGTGATGATGTGTCAGTGGAGGGACCACTTTCTGTGATATCACAATTATGTGGTATACCAGCTACACCACAACATGTAGAGAAGCAATAACTACCAGCCACACCAATCGACAATGCATGAGACTGAGTTCAATTAACGAGTACCTAATATAGAGTCCTCTAATGTTTCGAGGCAAGACAGATCCTCAGGAAGCTGAGGATTTGATAGAGTCAGTTATGAAGGATTCCACCCTATAGGAACACATGCAGGCCATATGTTTGTACTAACCACTATACTTTTTCCGAGAGCGATAGGTATACGGTGGATCAAGATGCTCCAAAAAAATGAGAAGGTGAACCATTCATGGTTGGACATTGAGAACCTCTTCAGACATGAGTTTTACTATCGACACTACTAATAGTTCATATTGAAGAGCTAATTCACCTCAAAAAGGGTAGCTTGATCGTGGCCCAGAATTTGGTGAGGTTTACCGACCACTCCCACAACTCCATCGACATTTTATGAGACCCATTATTCAGGGAGTAGACAATTTAGATGGGAATCTAACGGGAGATCAGGGCATCGATGATTTCTCCCAGCATACCGATATAGGCTCGAGTGCTTCAAAGAGATCTACCTATGGAGAGATTACTAGCTAAAAAATGAACCAATGGGGAGAGACACCACTGAACAACAGGTGGATGAGTAATCTACATCAGGCAGTGGGTAGATGAAATAGAGGCCAAAATAGACAAGACCTTCTGGAGGATGACCCTGAGACGGAGGGTTGGAGGTGCAAAGATCATGAGGTAGAGGAGGTCAGATGAAGGACATATATTTTTCACTCATAAGGTTGGAGAGACACATGGATCCTATCTTTCCAACCCGATACACAGATGATTAGTAGACTATTGAGGGACCTCCAAGGTAGAATAAGAGGTTCAAGCGTGGAGGTCCACATGGGTGGTGCAAGTGGCAAGGTAGTAGGTTGAGTGGAAGGTGGTGGATGATGGATCAAGGTACTACCATAACCACCCACATATGGTGCACCACCAGCTCAGTGAGCCATTAGATAGGGGCGTTCTCACCATTAGGTAGGGGAGGTCAATGACCACAACACTCAAGAGATGATTAATGGTATGATCTATGTATTCTCCACCTTAGCTTCACATCTTCTAGAAATAGTTTCCAGTGAATATTTCTTTTCCATAGACCCCGTTCGGGGCTATATGATTATAATCGAGTCATTGGATCGATCATTATGACTAGACACTCTTACGAGAGTCGATTTGATAATTACAACCTATTTCTACTAGTTTGATCTTACTCTAGGAGGTGAGACCTTTGGGAGAGATCTCCAAGTAGCAATATTGAGGCCTTAGGACGTCATCATGGGTATGGACTGGTTACCTACACTCAATTCTACGATCAACTATTTTAGGCAAAATGTTTGGTTTGTCTGTTAGGATGGGACCATGTTTTCCATTAATGGAGAGAAGGGAACCATTGTATTAAATGTTGGAATTTATCCAAGGAGGGTGTATCAGATCACTCACCAGTTGTATAGCCTCGACCATAGTGCAATGGATTAGAGGAGTTTGAGTATTCCTACAGTGGTGAATTAGTATGTGGAAATAAATCCATAGGATTTCTCTAGACAACATCCTCACCTATAGTTTGACTTCTCCATTAACATGTAATAATACACATCATTGAATATTGGGGAAAGGAAACATAAGAATATGGTGATATCAGATGTTTTGTAAAGTATTCCATACAATGAAATATATAATATATATACTTAAGAATAAATAATTATTAATTATTAAATGATATTAATATACATATATATAAATAAACTCATCCTCTTGAAACTGATCCATTATTATCATAAATGAATGAATAATCATGTGGATATTAGAAATTGAATTTTATTCAGATTGAATGACTTATATCAGACAAGTTTTTTATTTCATTGAGGCCTTGTTCCTTGAAACACAAAAAATAATGTCTTGTACTCATCCTAAGAAATCGAAGATAAATAATTTAGTCCTTCTGAAAATACTAAACATATTTTCTCTCATGATAAAATTCATCGCATTAAGGGTACAATTAATTATTATCCCACCAATGAAATAATTTTATTAGTGAATTAATCATTGGAATAGACAATAAAAAATAATTTAAATTCATCAAAAAATTATTGTTCAATCATGGAATCCAAAAACACTATGATATTGGTTTTATCAAATCATTGTTAATATTTTTTTGTTTCTTCAAATGCATGATATTACATTAATTTCATTGGTACATTGAATTTCATTGGGGAAAGTATTATCTTATCAATGAGTTATTTATTAGCCACCCAGTCATGATTCCTCCCCTCCATAATATGTCTATTCATAAGGTGTATTGGGTATTCTCAAAGGATACTCCATTTCTTTGATGAGTTTGTGCTTTGTTTTAACTGAAAATAAATGTTACAACTTTCATGGGAGTCACCTTAATGGTTCTAATTCTTTATAAGAAATCATATTAATACATAACAAATCATCTATCTTGGAAATTATTATTTTCCATCATTCTCTAATATTTTTTAACAAATGTATTACCTATGAAAAAACTATCTTATTTTTTATGTGCTATGTTACTTCATTGTATCACCAAATTATATCATTCAGTGACCAATATAAGTTATCATCATCTCACATTCAATATTGAATGTTCCCCATGGTTCATGAAGAGGATCTTAGGATAAAGATAGGTTAGTCATCTACTAGTTTTAATGTCCCTCTAATCAATTCCACATTTCAATAAACTTTTTATAATAATTTATCTCTCATCATCTATATCATAAAAAGAACCATTTTTTATTTTATTAGTTTATGTTGTTAATCTATTTATGAAAAATCATATTTTTATTGTTTTTCAATCTCATTCATATTATCCTCTATTTGAAGTTCAAGTAATGGCTCTCGAACCCTTAATATCCTTTTACCACTTTAAAAGTTCAATGGGATTTATGGTACCTCCAATGAGGTTTCTCCACTCCTTAGGGATCTTAATGTTATTCCCTCTCTAGAATATCCCAACACTATTCATTATTCCATAAATTGTCATGATGACCTTGAAGATGTTGTGTAATAGAGAACCACATCTAAAATTTGTTCTATGAAGTTAATGATGAATCATCCACCTATTAGCATTGAGACTATCCTTATATCCATATACTTTTGTGTGTTATGACAATAAAATTATTATTTATTCATGATTATAGGATATCATCATTACTCTATAATGATACATACCATCATCTGGAATTCTAGGTTCCTAGTTTCCAAAAGAAAATCATAATATATCTTGACAACAATAATAATTAAGATCATATCGTTTCTTTCTATCCTATATCATATTATTAAATCAATTCCCACAGTTAGAAATCCTACATCCAACATTTGAAAAAAAAATTCCAATAATCCTAACAAATGTCATATAAGGATTTTATCATATTACCAAGTCCATGGTTATATAAAAGATAGATCCTAAAAATATATATTCCTTATGGTTTGAATGATAATTTAATTTTTAATAATTTATATTGTTTGTACTAAATAAGCGTCAACACAAAGATATTGACTATGGGATTTACTATATTCATATAACATGGGTGTTGCTATATGAGTTTTCGGTGGACATTTCATTACTTTAATATATCATTCATAGAATAATTGAGGATTCATTACTCCTAGAAATACCACACATAATATCTAAATCATCTTATCCAAAAATATCATCCATGATTTGGGATATTATGGTGATTCCATCTCTTAGTAAAACAACTAATGAAGAATTAATAAAATTTTGATTAGACAATATGGATGTTTGTTAAGTATTTATGATATTTCATCTCATAATAATATGTTAATAAACACTCCATAACTATCACCTACCACTCCCTACATCCCATCCACGTAAAATCATAAAATTTAGTACCAAAATTATTTTAATAGTAATATATTGGAAATAAATAAATATATTTAGAGAGATGGTCCACTCTACTTAAATGGTTCATATATATGAAATAACTTGGGTTTAACATTGGAATAATATTATAAGACTAAATAGTTTTATTTAAAAAGTTATTAATATACTTCACATTTTAAAAATTACAATTGAATATATTTAGGAGGGTATTAAATGCTGGATATTCATTTGAAATGTCATCTAGATAATGGCGTGGTTATAAATTTTTCCAGTAAAAAGTTTTAGTTAGAAATTTTCTTTCTTGATAGAGTGAAATATAAAATAGATAGGTATTAGAAATCTTATCATAAAAAATTATATTCCTAAATAATTTCATGAATTAATTATTTGAAAAATTTCAAATTTAAGTCAGAATTTTCCTCGACTAGATGGTACCCACAAATTTTATTATAACATTATATTTCTTCTACAAGAGAATTATTTCATGAAAAATCACATAGGTATTAGTCTAGGCCAATGGGGTGTATCCATATTCTAGTATAATTCACCTCAATCTGTAACTTAATCACTAATTCTATTGATGGCATGGATATCCATGATAGGGTATTATTCTGGAAGAAGAGGAAATTCCATATTCTTTAATTTCACATTATCCAAATCAGTACAGTGTTAAATAATGTGTTCTAGTGAATTTTTATTTAAATACAAGCTTCATCATTATTTTTCATTATTTGATTTTTTTTATGATTATTATATGGGTGGTTCATTTACTAAAGTGACATCTGTAACTATTCAATTTCACATTCCTATGTCGAAAAAACCAATAATGTTTTTGAAATTGTTATAAAATACCATGTGATTCTTATTCAAAAATTTATTATCCATTACCCTTAACATGTATATAAGGTTTATATCCTCTCAATGACCCCACAATTCTATCACTATATGAAATGATTCATAGACTAATGGTTCGACACCGATGATATAAGTCCCAAAATAGTTGGTATATACAATACCAATAGTATGGTTGACCATTTTATTATATAGATTTCACATTGACTAATAAGTACGGTTTTGGGAAACCAATGGTATATGTTATATGAATGACTAAGACCAATGGTTTTTAAAACCATTGGTACTGTTTATTCTAAAACCAGATCAAGTAGTTTTGATCCATAGACCCCCAATATATATTTCAAAGATCTAACCACTAAGCTAAATGTTTGTTTGAAACATAATATGATAAGTATGAATATTTATATTCATATGTAAATTAATACTTTATTTACTAAATGTTATAGGATAAAATAATTCGATAATATTTAAGAAACAAATTAAAATGGTTTTCCAAACTGTTGGTAATGGTATTTGGAATTTTGGGATATATACCAAATTTTTAGTTAAACTAATTGTATAAGGCCATAAAATTGAGGATTCACAAATGGTTTATGAAAAATCATCTGTATAAACATCTATTATACAATTTATTTGAAAAAATTGTTAGTATAAAGTCATTTTATTAAATCTATAGAAACTGTTTTTTCAATATATTGGTTTAGGGTCATTTTATAATACATATAACAATGGTATGGCTCAAATATTTGGAATAGGTTGTATATAAAATAATGAAATATGGGTAAAATATTTTAGTTTTAAAAATATACTATAGGTTTTAGACATAGGTACCCTATTTGCCGATGAAATTTCATCATATAATAGTATATCGACACTGAAATACAAAAAAAAACTATTTTGATTAAAAGAATATTCGTCCATCTAATAGAATGTATACTCTTCTTATATTTCATTAATTTTAATTTTCAATTCCATGGTATTTCTTATCGATGGTTTTGAAAAATAAATTCTTTATTTTAAGATTATTTTTTAGACAATTATAAATAATGTGTCAAATGAAAAAAAAAATTATATAAACCAAACTATTTTTATATATTAGAAGCCATCATCCAAGATGTACAACTTGATTTAGTATAAAATCATGTTTTCCAATATAATGTATTAATTTATTTATATGTTCTTCTTCTTTACCAATGAGTAATTGGGAATTGATCAGTAATAAAATACTGTCCAAATAATAATGGGTACAATAATGAATGGGAAATACTACCTCCATTATTTTGGAGGAAGAAATACCTTAGTAAATGTGTGTTATATATTACACCTCCATTCATGTTTTATATTTATGTAGGTATAAGAAATCATTGAATAATTTTTTAAGGCATCCTTAATATCATAAAATAGAATTAACATCACGATGTCTTCCACTATTAGTCATGTTGGTCTAGATATGCTATACTAGAAATGAATGATCCTTTTGATTGGGGATATTAATATAATTTTTATTAAAGAATTAATTAAGGGATTAAAAGAAACAATATTATGGTATTTCATCAAAAAACTATCATTGGTGAGAAAAAAATTAATTTTTTTTGGTAATTTTTCAAATTAATGTGATAGCAGATCAAATGGATCAAAATTTTATTATCATCACCTAGGATTGTGACATAAATTCTTCAAAACATTCGGTGGTTCATATCTTGAGTAGAAGTATCATTCAAGAAACAAAAATATGTTATTATTAATATATATCTCTATAAACCCTGATCTAGATATTGTCTACAAAATTCTTTTTCACATCCCCAATTTGTTATTAAAGAACACTATTTGTATAAAAATTATTTTTTTTTAATATTATTATCTTTTATATTGACCAGGATAAATAAATAATTAATTATTCCAATATATTGTTGGTATCTTATTTAGGGTTATTTTGAAAGACTCTTCCACATCATATTATTGTTTTTATGTGTCAATAAACATGGTGAATGAAAATTTCACCTATTTTGAATATCATTATTTATATGATCCAAATAAATCTATCCCCAATAATGTAAATCTCTATAGAATTTACGTCCCACTATCTTTGATGATTATATGGTATATAAATTCTTTGTCCTAATCAATGTCTCACATATTGTTCTATAGTGAATGGGATCTTCACTTATGATATAATGTTTGGGGGATTCAGGGATCAATTTATTGTGTATGCTCAGTGTGTATTTTCATTCACGTGACATGAGATTACCATGTTTGAACCCACATCCAGGCTATGTGATGTCACATCACCACCACTAATACTTATTGTTTTTTATAAGATACCTTTAGGTTTCTATAACCAAATGACATTTCACCTAACATATAGAATAATAATTCCAAATATTAATACATAATTCATTATATAATTTTAAAATGTCTGGATATTAACCTACCATGGGATTTATAGAACCAAATCCATTCAAACAACCTTCCTTAATGTGATACTATAAGGCCCCAGCCTTAAACCTTACTTAATATTGAATTAAATGAATAATTCACATTGAGGATCTTTTCAGGTTTAGAGTTTTAGAGATTTAGAACATAACTATTACATCTTAAAAGATTACAAAGTAGACACTTCTACTAAGTCTCCATAAAATAAAAACTCTTAAAAAGAAAGATGTCTAGATTCCATGTTTTAGATAGCATGAAATTACCTTGATCCCATCCTTGACCTTATTCCACTTTAAGTCCTGTGAAAAACATTTCGAAAAACTTGGGGTGAGCATAAAAAGCTCAGTAAGGGATACAAAAAGAATGAAAACTGTTAGTTTTTCAAACATCAAGTAAAACATTTATACTATATCAAAGTAATACCTTCACCTTCATGAAGTAGTAAAAAAAATCTTCACTGAATAAACTATCATTACTTACCTTTTTGTAACCAAAGGATTACCATAAAACCCATATAAAGAACACATAGAATATATAAAGGTAATTTGGGACATAAACATACTTAGGTGGAATAACTATACGGTCGACTTCCACACATATCACTTAATGGAATAGCCATACGTCCAATTTCCATACATACTTAATGGAATAGCCATACGGCCGACTTCCATACCCAATGCATTGGAGGTTATAACGTAACCACCCATCCTGGAATTCACGGCACCACCCGTCATATGGTTTATAACGTAACCACCCGTTAAAATGTCCAAGTACCAATATAAAATCATAAAACATAAAACCAATATAAAGGAAAGATAACATTTCCACATTTCAATCACAATATATCATAAATATATTGACATAATAGAATCCATTATCAAAACCATTTTCAAAACCAAAATACATAAAAGAGTATATGGTATTTATTTTATTTTAAAAACATTACGGCTTGCTGAGGAAGCCAAAGACCAAATAATACTCGCGGCGGTGGAAAAGGGTCGTTGTCGCCGCGTACGTTAAAAGAAACATTCCTTTTTGTCGTTTTGTAAAACGCTTCGTAGAAAAAGATTCCTTTTGTATAAAATTAAAATTCAAAGGGTTTTATACACCGTATAAATGAAAGTTGTGTATAAAACGAAATATTCCTTAATGAAAGGAGATTGAGACGAAGTCCCTTACCTTGGGTCCAACTTGACTCGGTCGTTCTTTAACGTCCTGAATAATAAATTTGAGTTAATTTATACTTGATTAAGAACCTTTTTAAAGTTCATTATTCTTTTTATATCACTTATTTCCATGTTATAAACATTATGTAACCATTTAAGTTAATAATGATTGTTTTGTCAATATTTGGTTCTTAAGTCGAAAGTTGACTTCTTACAATTACATGTTGTTCATGTGGTCAAAAGTTCATTATATCCAGAATGAAATTCCTGATTTGGATATCATATATATCATATATATCCAGAATGTACATGTATTTATAATATTACATAATCATTTATAGGTAAGAAATGAAATGCACCGTTCATGGAGACGGTAAGCCGTACGTACGCATGAACGCTACTTTCATTTCTTTGTCATATTAGTGGAATTAAAACTAAATGAGAGGTATGTATATTTTAATTCCAGAATTATATTCATCATTTAGATATATCATTAATTATATATATCCATTATATACATGTACTTTTAATAGTACATTACATTTAGGGATAAGAAATGAAATGCACCGTTCATGGAGACGGTAAGCCGTACGTACGCATGAACGCTACTTTCATTTCTATCTCATAATTTAATGGAAAGAAATAATAATGATATAGAGGTATATTATAATTCCAGTATAACATCATATATAATAACTTTAAATCCATCCTTTACACGCCCCACATATGGCATTAACGAATCACATCACTTTTAGGGGGCGGTAGTCTGCACTTCCTTAAATGAAGATATCGCGTTTACCCATAATGGAAACCATAAAGGTAAGACAAAAATGAAAAATACAGAAGCTTAAATAAAACATAAACATATTATATATCATATATAAAAATAGTGACATCATAATGGTCTCCTTTGAAGATGTTAAATGAGTATTGAACAATCATCGTTTCGGGAGGCAGAATTTCACCATCAAGAGAAACCGTATGTTCTTTAACCATTTGATGTAGTTGTGTAATATTTTAGCTCAAATAAATATTATAACAACATCCTAGTATATTTAAGATACTATTGTTGTTACAAAATAAGTAAATAAAAAGAGTTTAGAGGGTTGGAGAAGCAAAATAAAACAAATGAACAAGAGAGAATGAATTACCTTTAAAAGTGTAACTCTTTTTGATTTGAGCCTAAAGGCTTCCTTTGAAAGGCTTCTGCCACAGGGAATCCTCTAGGATGAGGAGAGGGATGTGGAAAGAGTAATTGGGCAGGGTTTGGCCGAGACAAAGGCTTGAGAGTGTGTTAAATGGGGTAGAGGTGGGGGCCTTTTATAAGAGGAGAGGAGGGATACTTTTGGAAAGTAAAGAAATATTACTTTATTTGAAAATTTTATTTGGTTTTAAAAGGTCCCACATTGAAATAATTAGTGGATAAGGTGATAAGTGTTCGAAATCCACTCATCCAATTGGTTTTGGCCATGTGTAGGTTGTAGATTTTACATTATCTTTCCATTTTATTTAAATCGTCAAATAATGTTGTCATCGCTGCATCATTATTATGTCATAAATAATTTAATTTATTTAATGTCTAAAAATTATAAAAAAATACTATGATGTAGGAAATCTTTTTATCTTTCCAATGATTATTTATAATCAAAATTTGGACTTGTATAACCCCACTAAAAATTATTTTAGTAAAACAATTTATGTTAGTGTCATTTTCACTTTAACATTAAATAAAAATATATTAATGTCATTTTCCAACTAAAGTGGCTCCATGGGGTCCCCAAGTTGGCCCATGGCTTGTATTGGTCGGCCATGACTCACCCAATAGGTGTAGGACACGTGTCATGGTGTTTTCACATTTTTATAATATCATTTTTACATTAAATTACACTAATTACCTCTAATCGCGATTAAAAACTTAATAAGTTACTATTCACCAAAAAAATATTTTAATCTCATTGAACCACATTTTACTTCTTAATGACAACCATGTATGTCGGATTTTCAAAATTCAATACACATCAGTGGTAAAAATTCATTTAATTGAAAAATCAGTTTGCTTGATTACCACTTAGTGGTTTCACTATTCATCAAAAATTGAAGTTTTTCAGAAAATTACCAAAAAATCACCCTAAGCTATATTTGATATTCCGAATTCAAAAATGAAGTCCATTTTACAAAATTAAAAACATATAAGTCAAATTAATTAATTTAATAATTAATTCCCGCTGTCATGACAAATAGCGTGTTTTTGTGAAACAATAAATATCAAAAGATTGACACCAGATTAAGTCCAATTTCAAAGTGAAATTGATTCCAATGACCACCATTGGATTAACTGGTAAAAATATTTTATAATTTAACTTTAAAACCAATTAAAAAAATAATCTAATCATATAAATAATTTAGATTGAAAAGAGGTTTTGAATTAAAATAAAACATTTTACACTATTCATAAAAAAATGATCTTTATCAGAAAGGTACCAAAAATTTACACAAAGTAAATTTTGATGTCCCGATTCTAAAGAAGAGTTATATTTGGTCCAAAATAATGTATAAGAGTGATCAAAACTATATTTAATGACGGTTCACCATTAAAAGGTGATAAGTGAACCTTTAGTGAAAATTAGAGTATATATGCCCGTAAAATTGAACTCTTTCCGTATTTTAAGCTTTTATCATTTATTGGGTAAATGTATAAACATTTAAAAACATATCTAATCATATTTTAGTTATTTCTATCCATTCCCGCCAGTACAACGGCTACTTGTTAACTAGCATTTAAAATAATATTATTTTATTACTAGTGTGCTTCGTAAGTTTCAAAGAAACTCATCGTTGCGTATCGGGTACGCTATCGAACATAGAAACCCCTTTAAAATAAAATTAATATTTAATTCGTAAATATTAATAAATATGAAAATTCTTTATTCTTTATTTACCTGGGATATTACATCCTTCCCCCCTTTTGGGAATTGCATCCTCACAATTTTATTCACTTACCAAAATAAGTGGGGGTATTTATCCCTCATAGCATTTTCAGATTCCCATGTTTCCTCTTCAATCACATGGTTTTTCCACGAAACCTTTACCTGATGAATCACCTTATTCCGTAACACCTGCTCCCTGTGGTCAAGAATCTGGAATGATTGTTCCTCATAAGATAGGTCCTCTTCCAGCTGAACTACCTCTGGACTCAAAACATGATATGGATCTGGCATATACTTTCTCAACATTGAATCATGAAAAACATTGTGTACCTGAGATAAACTTGGAGGTAAAGCCACTCGGTATGAAACTGATCCAACTCTTTCCAGAATTTCGTATGGTCCAACGAACCTTGGACTCAACTTTCCTTTCTTACCAAATCTCATCACACTTTTCCAAGGAGAAACCTTGAGAAAAACATGATCACCTACCTCGAAAGATAGATCCTTCCTCCGGTTATCCGCATAACTCTTCTGCCTGCTCTGAGCTGTTCTCATGTGCTTCTGAATCAGCTGAACTTTTTCTGCCAACTCTTCTACCAATTCTCGTCCCATCAACTTTCTTTCACCAACTTCATCCCAGAAATCTGGAGTTCGACACCGCTTCCCATATAATGCCTAAAATGGTGCCATCTGTATACTAGAATGAAAACTGTTATTATAAGAAAACTCAACCAAAGAAAGATGTTGGTCCCAACTTCCCTGATAATCCATAGAACAAGATCGTAGCGTATCCTCCAATGTCAGGATTGTTCGTTCTGACTGCCCATCTGATTTAGGATGAAAAGCTGTACTAAAATTTAATTCAGTACCCAAAGACTTCTGAAGGCCTTTCCAAAAGTTAGATGTGAACCTGGGATCACGATCAGATATAATGGAGAGAGGAACTCCATGTAACCTGAATATCTCTTTATGATACAAACGGGAAAGTTGATCAAGAGAGAAATTATCTCGTATAGTAAGGAAATGAGCAGATTTGGTCAAGCGATCAACAATAACCCAGATTGCATTATTACCTCGAGATGTCCTCGGTAATCCCACAACAAAGTCCATGGATATGTTTTCCCATTTCCACTCTGGCACTGGTAAAGGCTGAAGCATCCCTTTCGGTAACTACTGCTCTGCTTTAACCTATTGACATGTCAAACACTTCACAGTAAAATCAGCAATGTATCTTTTCATTCCATCCCACCAGTAATACTCCCGTAGACCTCTGTACATCTTAGTACTGCCATGATGAAAAAACAACTCATTCTTCAACTGTGAATCACAAGGCACACATAACCTCTTCACAAACCTCAAAACACAAACACAAACTTATCCACGAACTCATGGAAAATTTTATTCATAAGGTCCATGAATACAGCAGGTGCATTGGTTAACCCAAAAGGCATAACTACAAATTCATAATGGCCATATCTAGTATGGAACGCAGTCTTCGGAACGTCTGCTTCTTTTACTTTCAACTGATGGTACCCCGACCTCAAGTCAATCTTCGAAAAATACTGAGCTCCCTGGAGCTGATACCACTTCATTCGATTGCCCAACATCTGCTGAAGTTGTTGCAAAGGATTTTACCACCCCTTTCTGCTTGTAGTCTAACTGCTTTCCCCCAGTTGAGTTCTACGTTGGACACTCGTTTGCATAATGACCCATTTCATTACACCTAAAACATCTTACCGTTGGCTTTTCATTTCCTGCTTGATCATCTTCCTTACAGTTACGAGCAATATGACCAGACTTACCACACCGAAAGAACTTACTAGACTTGGGTAAACATTTTCCAGGATGCATTTTACCACACTTCTCACAGGATGGATATTTTGTTTTCTTACCTCCTTGCTTCTTTGATGAATTCTTCCCCTTTTCCTGCCAACTAGATCTCTTATTCTGTTGTTTTTCATAGAACACCTGATCATTGGAAAACTCCATTTCCACCTTCTCCGTACATCGAACAAGTTTTTCTTAACTTTTGAACTCACGAGAAGCTAAAGCCCTTCGATACTTTAGCTTTAACCCTGAGTAAAAACGGTTTATTTTACTATCAAGATCTCGTATGAAGTTTGGAGCATACCTTGCCAATCGAGTGAACTTTTCTTCATAAGCAGCCACTGAATCATCCTCCTGCCTCAATTTTAGGAACTGTTTTTCCATCCTAAGACGAACCACCTTAGGAAAATATTTCTCAAGTAACATACCTTTGAATTCATCCCAGTGAAGATCCTCAATCTCATCACTATCCCTTATATTTTTCACCATCGACCACCACTGATCAGCTTCACCTTCAAAACGGTAAACCGCAAGACTAACCTTTTGATGTTCTGAACACCCCATGACATCAAAAATCTTCTCCAGTGCTTTAATCCACCCTTCAGCTTGCACAGGGTCAGATGATCCTCTGAATGATGGGGGATGTTGCCTCATGAAGTGTTCCACCACTGACATGTTCCTATGTGGTTGATCTGGATGATCTCGTGCATGTATACCACCACCATTTATAGCCTGAGTCAACAGTGCCATCACTGCAACAAACTGTTCAGTTCCGATTCCGACCATCTCAGGTTGCTGATTTGGAAGGTTATCTTCCTCCTGATGTCGTCCCAACATAGCTGATTTGTTTCCTCTGAGGAAAACCATTATGAACATAGAAATATCTTAGGCGAAGCAACATGGTAATCCGTAAATGCTATATCATTTCAATCTTATTATAATTTAACACTTTTCTAACTCCTAAAGTTGTCTAAACCGACCTCTGATACCAACTATAAGGCCCCAGCCTTAAACCTTACTTAATATTGAATTAAATGAATAATTCACATTGAGGATCTTTTCAGGTTTAGAGTTTTAGAGAATTAGAACATAACTATTACATCTTAAAAGATTACAAAGTAGACACTTCTACTAAGTCTCCATAAAATAAAAACTCTTAAAAAGAAAGATGTCTAGATTCCATGTTTTAGATAGCATGAAATTCCCTTGAACCCATCCTTGACCTTATTCCACTTTAAGTCCTATGAAAAACATTTCGAAAAACTTGGGGTGAGCATAAAAAGCTCAGTAAGGGATACAAAAAGAATGAAAACTATTAGTTTTTCAAACATCACGTAAACCATGTATACTATATCAAATTAATACCTTCACCTTCATGAAGTAGTAAAAAAAAATCTTCACTGAATAAAGTATCATTACTTACCTTTTTGTAACCAAAGGATTACCATAAAACCCATATAAAGAACACATATAATATATAAAGGTAACTTGGGACATAAACATACTTAAGTGGAATAACCATACGGTCGACTTCCACACATATCACTTAATGGAATAGCCATACGGCCAATTTCTATACATACTTAATGGAATAGCCATACGGCCGACTTCCATACCCAATGCATTGGAGGTTATAACGTAACCACCCATCCTGGTATTCACGACACCACCCGTCATATGGTTTATAACGTAACCACCCTTTAAAATGTCCAAGTACCAATATAAAATCATAAAACATAAATCCAATATAAAGGAAAGATAACATTTCCACATTTCAATCACAATATATCATAAATATATTGACATAATAGAATCTTTTATAAAAACCATTTTCAAAACCAAAATACATAAAAGAGTATATGGTATTTATTTTATTTTAAAAACATTACGGCTTGTTGAGGAATCCAAAGACCAAATAATACTCGCGGAGACGGAAAAGGGTCGTTTTCGCCGCGTACGTTAAAAGAAACATTCTTTTTTGTCGTTTTGTAAAACGCTTCGTAGAAAAAGATTCCTTTTGTATAAAAGTAAAAGTCAAAGGGTTTTATACACCGTATAAAATAAAGTTGTGTATAAAACGAAATATGCCTCAATGAAAGGAGATTGAGACGAAGTCCCTTACCTTGGGTCCGACTTGACTCGATCGTTCTTTAACGTCCTGAATAATAAAATTGAGTTAATTTATACTTGATTAAGAACCTTTTTAAAGTTCATTATTCTTTTTATATCACTTATTTACATCTTATAAACATTATGTAACAATTTAAGTGAATAATGTTTGTTTTTTCAATATTTGGTTCTTTAGTCGAAAGTTGACTTCTTACAATTACATGTTGTTAATGTGGTCAAAAGTTCATTATATCCAGAATGAAATTCCTGATTTGGATATCATATATATCATATATATCCATCATGTACATGTATTTATAATATTACATAATCATTTAGAGGTAAGAAATGAAATGCACCGTTCATGGAGACGGTAAGCCGTACGTACGCATGAACGCTACTTTCATTTCTTTGTCATATTAGTGGAATTAAAACTAAATGAGAGGTATGTATATTTTAATTCCAGAATTATATTCATCATTTAGATATATCATTAATTATATATATCCATTATATACATGTACTTTTAATAGTACATTACATTTAGGGATAAGAAATGAAATGCACCGTTCATGGAGACGGTAGGCCGTACGTACGCATGAACGCTACTTTCATTTATATCTCATACTTTAATGGAAAGAAATAATAATGATATAGAGGTATATTATAATTCCAGTATAACACCATATATAATAACTTTAAATCCATCCTTTACACGTCCCACATATGGCATTAACGAATCACATCACTTTTAGGGGGCGGTAGTCCGCACTTCCTTAAATGAAGATATCGCGTTTACCCAAAATGGAAACCATAAAGGTAAGACAAAAATGAAAAATAAATAAGCGTAAATAAAACATAAAAATATAATATATCATATATAAAAATAGTGACATCATAATGGCCACCTTTGAAGATGTTAAATGAGTATTGAACAATCATCGTTTCGGGAGGCAGAATTTCACCATCCACGGAAACCGTCAGTTCTTTAACCATTTGACGTAGTTGTGTAAGATTGTAGCTCAAATAAATATTATAACAACATCCTAGTATATTTAAGATACTGGTGTTGTAACAAAAGAAGTAAATAAAAAGAGTTTAGAGGGTTGGAGAAGAAAAATAAAACAAATGAACAAGAGAGAATGAATTACCTTTAAAAGTGTAACTCCTTTTGATTTGAGCCTAAAGGCTTCCTTTGAAAGGATTATTCCCAAAGGTAATCCTCTAGGATGAGGCGAGGGATGTGGAGAGAGTAATTGGGCAGGTTTTGGCAGAGCCAAAGGCTTGAGAAGTGTGTGAAATGGGGTAGAGGTGGGGGCCTTTTATAAGAGGAGAGGATGGGCACTTTTGGAAAGTAAAGAAATATTACTTTATTTGAAAATGTGTTTCGGTTTTAAAAGGTCCCACATTGAAATAATTCGTGGATAAGGTTATAAGGGTTATAAATCCACTCATCCAATTGGTTTTTCCCATGTGTATGCTGTATATTTTACATTATCTTTCCTTTTTATTTAAATCGTCAAATAATGATGTCATCACTGCATCATTATTATGTCATAAATAATTTAATTTATTTATGTCTAAAAATTATAAAAAAAATACTATGATGTAGGAAATATATTTATCTTTCCAATTACTATTTATAATCAAAATTTCGACTTCTATAACCCCAATAAAAAATTATTTTAGTAAAACAATTTATGTTAGTGTCATTTTCACTTTAACATTAAATAAAAATATATTAATGTCATTTTCCAACTACAGTGGCTCCATGCGGTCCCCAAGTTGGCCCATGGCTTGTCTTGGTCGGCCATGACTCACCCAATAGGTGTAGGAAAAGTTTCATTGTGTATTCACATTTTTATAATATCATTTTTACATTAAATTACACTAATTACCTCTAATCGCGATTAAACTTAATAAGTTACTATTCACCAAAAAAAATATTTTAATCTCATTGAACCACATTTTACTTCTTAATGACAACCATGTATGTCGGATTTTCAAAATTCAATACACATTAGTGGTAAACTTTCATTTAACTGAAAAATCAATTTTCTTGATTACCACTTAGTGGTTTCACTATTCATCAAAAATTGATGTTTTTCAAAAAATTACCAAAAATTCACCCTAAGCAATATTTGATATTCCGAATTCAAAAATGAAGTCCATTTTACAAAATTCAAAACATATATGTAAAATTAATTAATTTAATAATTAATTCCCGCTGTCATGACAAATAGCGTGTTTTTGTGAAACAATAAGTATCAAAAGATTGACACCAGTTTAAGTCCAATTTCAAAGTGAAATTGATTCCAATGACCACCATTGGATTAACTGGAAAAAATATTTTCTAATTTCACTTTAAAACCAATTAAAATAATAATGTAATCATATAAATAATTTAGATTAAAAAGAGGTTTTGAATTAAAATACAACATTTTACACTATTCATAAAAAAATGATCTTTATCAGAAAGGTACCAAAAATTTACACAAAGTAAATTTTGATGTCCCGATTCTAAAGAAGAGTTATATTTGGTCCAAAATAAATTATAAGAGTGATCAAAACTATATTTAATGACGGTTCACCATTAAAAGGTGATAATTGAACCTTTAGTGAAAATTAGAGTATATATGCCCGTAAAATTGAACTCTTTCCGTATTTTAAGATTTTATCTTTTATTGGGTAAATGTATAAACATTTAAAAACATATCTTATCATATTTTAGTTATTTCTATCAATTCCCGCCAGTACAACGGCTACTTGTTCACTAACATTTAAAATAATATTATTTTATTACTAGTGTGCTACGTAAGTTACAAAGAAACTCATCGTTGCGTATCGGGTACGCTATCGAACATAGCAACCCCTTTAAAATAAAATTAATATTTACTTCGTAAATATTAATAAATATGAAAATTCTTTATTCTTTATTTACCTGGGATGTTACAGATACTCTCCATTTTCCTAGGTTACTGGGTTTATATGAAACTCTAAGGACCTTGTTCATGGTTTAAAATTAAATATACTTGATAATTATTCCAATGATTTTATTTTTATTGGTGGTATTGTATGTAACAGTTCTAATTTAGACATATTAACATTAAAAGAATCATTTGGAGGGGGTTTATTTGTGAATATATATTGAATTGGAAATATATCAATTGATCAATAAATTTATGTGTCATAATTTATCATTTGTAAAATTATAATCTATATATGTTTATTAATTTTAATTTATTAAAGGGATACATTAAATGATTTTGGGTCATCATCTACTTCACCAAAATATTATGATAAATCATTCATGGTCATTTAAATACCATTTCTTATTTTTTTGAAGGAAATATTCTAGTTACAATTCCAGCATAAAATGGTAATTAGGTAGTCTTTCTTATAGTGTGTTGGAGTATTGGTTCAGTTACAATTGATTGTGTAGAGATTGTGCAATGGGATTGCAATAGATTTCATTATTTTCATTACCCAGGATCACCACATCATTTGATTAAATTTTTTTATTTAAATGTGTTTTTTTCTATTGAAAAAATATTCATTTTTATTCTAATAAAAAAACTTTACATTGATGAAAATACACTTAAGGACCCCAAAAAATTTACATGGGAATAAACACTTCTCATATTATAATCACCCATTAATGATATAAATATATATGTGATATTAGGAAAGTAATTTTTTTATATAAATAGGGAATTGGGTAATGAAATATAGAAAAAATTTATTGTAAATAATAGTCGGAAATTCCTGTAATGCTGAGTACATTAAAAAACTATTTCTTTCACATTTTGGGTATGGATTCAAAATTATCTCATTAAAAAATGACAATAACATTAATTTTTTATGAAATTAATAAAATGTATATCATGTGAAAAAATAACATGAACATTTATTATTTAATATTAATAACATTCTTGAAAAAATATATAGAAATCATGGATATAGAAGAAAAACTATTATCAACTGAAGAGAGAAATAATTCCCATTTTTATTAATTATATTATTTATTTATCATAAGTGTGTATTGGGAGGACAATTTAAATAAAAAATTTCACTATTGAATAAAAATACAACAAAAAATTATATTATTTTTATACTAGATATATAAAATAATTCATCTAGCATAGAAAAACATAAAAATATCAGTGAATTATGAGATTTTAAAATAAAGAGATATATAATACATAATTTGATTTAAAAACTCTCAAAACTCATGAATAATACATTTTAATTTATTATAAGTTAGTATAATAATTAATTCATACTTATAGTATCATATATGACCAACTTGTAGTATTTAAACACCAATTTAAAAATAATACCTTATTTATAAATATCATTTTTAGGTGTTATCCATTCTTGTGATCACAATTTTAATAAAAATATATTTAGTGTTTGAATTTATTCTAAATTTGATTTGGTTTTATTCAATGTGCATTAGTACAACTTTCATTGAGATGGTTGGTAATACGTAAACATAACCACAATTTCAATTTTTCATGTGTTGGAATGAATTAATGGTAAAAATCCATATTTCAATAATGATTATAATTTCATTAAAATCATATATACTTTTTAAATTCATTATTATAAGCATTTTAAAAAAGTAGTGATTAGCAACTAATTACCTTGATACATGGAAATGATATGTCATATACTTGAATAAGTATTTTTTCATTTTCTATAGGATATAAATAATGTGGATAATATTATTTCAATCATATTGAATAAATTTTGATATTTAATATACATAAATAATAAATTTATAATTTAATGTACAGATTAAGAGGTCTATGTATAATTAATAAAATTGAAAATACTCTGATAAGAGTTATACCTTGTCGTTGAGAAAAGTTTTCTATCATACACCATAATCCATGTATAGATGGGTATTTTGGATGATAATAATCTCTATGATGTGATTATGAAATCAATTTTATTTTTATTATTGGTTTTTTGGGATAGAGTCTTTAAGGTTTTTGGAATAATGTAAAATGGGGTCCATATTATATGTGTTGGGAGGGTAATAGTTGATGTAACCGAGAAAAATATATTAAGAAAAATTAATTATTATAATTTAGCTACAATAATTCGAAATATTAAAAATATATAACAACGATAATTAAAATTTATTTTATCAAACAAAATTTTTACATGTTTATGAGGTTTTATAAGAATTATCTCATAGTTTTAATAATCATAAAACCCTTCACCATAACTCCATTTTCAATTTTTTTAAATTTTAATGGAAAAGAATGATAGCATAAAATAATATGCTACACATCAAGGGATTGTATTTGATATGTTCTACTATATACCATTAACTTGCCTAATGATATGATTTTCATGAATCATAAATAATTTAATAATATAATTTTTTCATAGAATTTAATTAATGTCATCTATTAATCTATAAATTAATTTGGATAGTAATTTTATAAATATAGATATTTATTTGGAAAATAAACCATTAAAACCATAATATATCATATTTATATATAATATTAACGTAAAATAATAATTTATCATAATTGTATTACATTTAATGGTTTTAAATTAAATTAATTTATTTTATATGTTATTGAATAAATATCATTTCTTTGTTGAAAAACTATTCATGGTATTTAATAATAATAATAATAAATCAATTACATTTGAAAAAAATTAATTTATAAATTATTTAATCATTTAGAACCAAATGTATCGTATTTTAATGTAACGTCATGACATGAGTGCCACATGGTAATGGCCCGAGCCGATTATACAACTGACCTCAAGTGCAGCTCCACATAAGATAGTGGATGCTGACTAGTATGGATGGTATGGTAAGTCATTCATGGGGAGACAATAACCTCTTTTATCAGATTAAAACACTAGAAAATATAGATTATCAAATGGGGAAGAATATATATTTCGAGAAAAATTCCAATGTCCTAAGATAAGAAAAACATCAAACATATTACTCAACTATAAATGAAAAAATGTTATTCCAATAAATGATTCAAAGTGCATAAAATAAAACAAAAAAAGATATCTATGGCATCGGATCCCAAGAGGGTCCCGAACCATATTCAGTTCACTCATCCATTATCCAACTTCAATCAAAAATCCAATATAGATCACCTACTCATAACATATCCTACATAAAAAATGTTTATTCTAGTACTGATCTAGAAGGTTGAGTAGGGTGTGATTACAACAATGTAGAACACCACTAGTGGTGCCTAAAAAAATTCCAATAAAACGACAGTGTAAGCAGTTCTTTAATTAAAAAAAGTCATTTCATAAAGAAATTGTTATCAAATTATCATTTATTCTTTATTTAATCTTATTGATTGTAGGTTTCCAATGGATACCCATACCACTATACTAGTTTCATCTCATTATAGATCCATAAGTGTTCCCAAGGTAATATAATATCTTAAGACTTTTCATGACTCATGCTTGAGTTTGGAGTATTAAAAGGTCATATGATACTATATTATCTGATTCGACTCTTTCTAGAGTTCAAGTTATTATCATGAAAGGCCATTTCTCAAGGATCAATTTTTTTAGCAATTAATAAATTCACACATAAATTCCAAAATTATTGATAATAAATTCATAACTATGATGAACATGTGTCCATTCATACTTCTCAATAGAATGATATTAGTGGTTTTCATTTTCTCATATGTACATTGTGAATGTAACCATTTATTCTTCAAAATTGAATGACCACGTTTCCATTCCATTACTCATACGTACAATGACCATATTTCCATTTATACATTTTATTTAAAGGAACGTGTTCCCATTCCTTCATACATAAATAATTCTCAATTAATTATCCACCCCAAATTCATTAATAATTCAATATGTTTATAAATATATCAATATCCTCAATTAACTCCCCCATTAATTGATTACACTAAATCCAATAACTAATTAATAATTTAAGTAATCCGTAAAATAATCATAACCCATAATAAATATCTAGAATTAATTATTTCATTTTAAATCTCTACACATTATAATTAATTCAATAATTAATTATCTAGATCATAATATCAAGGAACATAATTAATTCATGATTAATTATCACAATCGACCTAATTTAGTATCTCGTAATTAATCCAATGATTAATTAAATATATTACATTCCCGAAACCCATAGTTAATTTAACAACATTAAATTTCCAATAGGCCATCCCATTAATCTCATTGTTAATTCCTTAGTCTATTATTTAATTCAAAAATTATTCAATAAATCAATTGGTCAACATAAGTAAACAAATATAGCAATTCAAATGCTAAATAATACTATCAATTCTATAATCTTTCATTCACACATCAAATCCACAACAATGGGAATTATATTTTATACTGCCTACCTCAATTCCTTGATGAGCATCCATTCAGTAGAAATCCCCGAAATCTGAGTAACAGAATGATGTAGATCTGTGTTCCGAATCAAAATCACAAAATCATGATCGTAGATATGATGATCTAATCAATATAAATCTAGATCTGAAATATTGGATCTAGATATCACCAAAATTGTTTAAATCTAAAAAAAGAGAGGATAAACTCAACAAAAGATCAATTAAGGGAGAATAATCAACATGATATTCATCAGGATAAAATCTAAAAAGCAGGAGAATAGCGGATATTTTAATCAGGCTAAGAATCTAGAAGAATGGAGGTCGGATGACCTTATAACTTCTCCTAAAATCTCTTTAATTTCCCCAAAAACATATATTCCTAGGATTAGGTCAAATATTACGTGTTTTTGGGGTTTGGGAGATTTTAAAATAAATTTTATTTTGATTAATAAATATGAACTTGATTTTCATGGCATTGGGCAATGTTAGGAAAAACATTTCTCTACCGTGTAGACCACACTACACAATGATTCATGATTTTCTATGTTTTGGTGGATGATTTGTAAAAAAATACTCGATCCATCATTACCTTTCTCCATGGGTTCACAAATTTTGCTGGGTTAGGTGCACATTTTAACCTAACTGTGCACTAACCGTGCAGAACTCCTCTTTCTCAAAAACTCTAAAATACCCCACCTAAACACACCCCAAGTAATAACTCCAAATAGTTACATAATTAAGAATGAAAATTATGTGAATTCAATAATGAGATAACACCTGAAAGGGTGGCGATCATACAATCTACCAACCTTATAACAACACGTACTTTTTCTACACTTTCATGAGTTTTTCTGATACAAATCCAAAAATATAATGCCATTAATCACTCAAATATTGATCACAATACAATGTTTCCCCTTTAACAATAATATGTTTCTTTAACAAATGAATTATTGTCTTGGTATTTACCTACAATAATGTTTCATGGAGATCTAGAAGACATATCAAATTCTCCTCAAATGACACATCTATCTCAAGGTTATCCTCATCCACATCAATCACATGAGAAGGGATCAATTTCTACCTTAACATTTCTAACACAAAGAAGATATCATTTATGGTGCCTTATTTCTATGGGAGGTACCATTAGTATTATATATTCCCAATTCACTCTATATCTTCAAACGATCCAATAAACCATGGTGAACACATTCCCTGGCTCTATATCATATAGTGACCCAACCGTGGAGACACCTTAAGGAACACATTTCCACAATAAGTAATCTCTAGGGGATATCTTCATTTATCAGAATACAACATCTGTCTATAATGATCCATATCTATATGTTTCCAAATCAGTAGTACCAACTCTGATGCCTGTTATATGAGAATTTGTCCCAACTATACTTACTCACGAACCTCCATCAAATATAGTGGTGATCTACGTGGTTTACCAAATAAATCTTCATTTCGTTCCATATTTATATATTCCTGATAATTATTTTTATAGGTGAACTCCATTGGAGCCATGTGATTTTCCCAAGATGACATGTAGTCAGGCACACATGCCCACAACATATCCTCAAGAACATGTATAGTACACTATCACTAACCATCTGTATGTTGGTGGAATGTTGTAATAAATAAAACCTATGTACCAAGATATTAATAAAATCCTAGCCAGAAGAGTGGATAATGATCTGAATCAATAGTCTATTAATCCCCATGCAAGTTTACTATCTATCAAACATTAAGTTCTCCCAACTTCTCAACTATAATGGTTTCCATTATTGGTATGAAATGAACTATCCTTTTCAATTGATCCTCAATGACCCAAATATCTGCATTCTTCCAATGTATATTTGTGAGAACCACCGTTAAATACATTTAACCACAATCCCACTTCCACTTAGAAAAAGTCAATTGATGTAGTGAACCTCCAGGTCGTTGGTACTCTTCCATTACCTACTATCAAGGGAAGCATCTTGTCGTAGTCACTATTATCTCTAATTCATAGTTGGCCACGAGAACTAAGATCATAGGTAACGGTCCATTTTTTACACCATGATTTATCACTCACTTTGAGGAATGAAATCCACACATGAGCTCCTATTGTGTTCTCTTGGGTAATGAATCATTTCTCAACATAAATGATCTCTTCCTCATTTATCAAATGACTCAAAGGTGTCTCCCCACCCTCAAGGAATTCTATCAAGTATTATGACATTGAATAATCATATAGTTCTTCACAGATCCACCTGATATGTGTAGATTCCATTGCAACTAAAACCTGATTCATCTTCTCATTATTCTCATGAACCACCACATGTTTTTCAACTAGAAACATCATCATTTTTTAATCCTCACTCGACCCAAAAATCATCTGAGTCTATGTTTTACTACACAAGGCATCCGCCACACTATTTCCCTTCTGAGGAGTATATGAAAGTTCTAAATAGAAAGTCTAGATATAGTCGACCCATAAGATCAGCTGACGATGAAAATCACAGTGGAAAAATATATACTTCAAGATAATATGATCTTTTAATCAATAAAATTTTCTCCTAAAATATTCTGACACCAGTACTAATCATAATAATCCACTACTTCCAAATCAAAGGCATGCGTAGGATAATTCCATTGATGAGGTCTCAACTAGTGAGATCCATCAATCATGACTCTATCTGCTTGAATCACCACAAATACTTGTCTAATCCAAGAAGTGTAACAATAAACCATGTACACATACCCTTTTTAGGTATGATAAAAATCTGTATAGAAGTTAATCTATTATTCAAATTCTGAAAATAATTCTTGTATGCTTCCATCCACTCAAACATAATACCATTATTTTTAAATCACCAAGAGGCTCTTTATAATCAGATAAGTCTTGGATGAATCTCATATAATAAGTAGCTAATCCCAAAAATCTTCAAATATCGAAAACATTCATGGATACTCCCATGAAATGACTATTCAGTCCTTCTCAAGGTCCATTGAAACACCTGTTTCTGAGATGATGTCCCCTAAGAGGTGTATATGATCATTCCAAAATGGACACTTATAAATTTTGGTGTATATCTAATGATCTCTAAGTGTACTCATGATGATGTCATGTACATGGGCATGATCCTCACGAGCCTTGGAGTGCACCAATATTTCATAAAAATATACCACTTCAAACTAATCTAGATACCTATGAATGACCTTATTTATATAAGACATAAAAATTTTAGGTGAATTTCTAGACCCAACGACATTAAAAAAAGCACATAATGGCCTTAACTACTCCTAAGAGTAGTCTTCGGTATATTTGAAGTCCATTCTCTCAACTGAGGATTCCCTTATCTCAAATTGATCTTTGGGAACACATAAGCTTCTTTAAAAAAATAAAACATAATATCAATACATGGGAGAGAATATTAGTTCTTCATAGTAATTTTTTCATCTTTCATTAATGGAAAAAAAATAAACTCCATTAAGCCTTCGTTTTGAAAAATAGATGTGATTTACAAGGCAACATACATGGATGGATAAATCCATTATCATCTAATTCCTACAACTACATCATGATCTATTGATGCTTATTCGATGCCATTATAAATAGTGGAATGTATACTGTCTCTACCACTAGAATACACTCAATATTAAATTCCACATATCACTAATGTGGTATCCCTTAGAAGTCATTAGTAAAAACATTCTTAAATAGTTCCAACACTAGTTGAAGGAAATTTTCTCTAAAACCCCCATAGTCCACTAGTAGACTAGAAGCAAAGGTTGTGAGATCTTCCATTAACTTTTTAATTGGACCTCCTCATCCTTCATTGATATCCCAATATCCAAATAAAATATAATGGTCACCCATATGAGATGTAAATTTAATTATCCTATGTTAATAGTCTATGTGGGATTGGTATGCGACTATCCATTCCATACCCACAAATAGGTTTAATCATTTCAAATCATGAATTTATAGTTCTAATAAAAATGAAATTACTATTTATCTAGTGAACATCCCTTTCATAGGCAGATGTTACTTAACTGTGTTCCCAATGGTGTAGTTATAGTCATTAAGCCTCTCATGAAGTCCTCTGCAAGGATCAAAACATTATCAAGTTATTCTAATACAATAAGATAATATCTAATGGTACTAAATAAAGAACTATCTAATGTTTAATCCACCATAATATTACCTCTCATTGTTGATAGATCATCTTCACTCCACAGAAGTGTCAGTTTCATCGAATTTAATTCACCTACTCCTCTTCCCTATCATTCCATATAAATCACATAACTATCCCCACACATATCATGTTGGAGGTGTAAATCACATTGTCCATCTCCCCTACCTACATGTCTAGTATATCCACTATAACCTGACCAATAATGTGTAGAATATCAGCTTCCTATAATTTGACATTACCTAGCTGTTCCCTCAATACCATTCTATAACTATGATCTGCATTATATCTATAGATTTATCATCTCTCTAAAACCCTGGAAATATAATGGTAGTTGGGGACAGTGCGTAATATTGTGTCCCAAACAAACATATTGATTGAATATCACTCCAGTATGGTTTTATGCAATTTAATTTTTCCCTAGAAACTCTATTTCCCACTGACCTCACTAATGTTTTCATAACGTCACTTTTTACCCTTGTGAGTCATGCCTTTTGACAATTTATTAGAGACCACCTATGCACCACTAGAATCCTCCATACAATTTTCCACAGCTATGAGATCATTATCCAATACATCACAAAATTATTAAATAAAAATAGGTTAAATTGTTACATAATTTCTCACTTCTTTCGGTCTTAAAAATGTTTCACTACAGCTATCTCATCTTTTTCTAATGTAGGAGAAAAAACATGTAGATAAAAAAATCATCTCCCATAGTTCATCAAAGATATTCTCTATTATAACAGCCACATTAAATGCCCTACTTTTTCATTACTTCATGTATGTAGATATATGTTCTCAAAAAATAACTTTAAGAGGACCATCAATAACATACAATTCATCTATCGGATTTATGCCTAAACATCCACCCAATTCTTAACTGATCCTCATATCATATAAGAAACAAACATTACCATCCACTCAGTAGGTTATTCTAGATGTTCAAGCATCTCTTGAATGGAATAAACAATGAATTCTTTTCATTCAACTCAACCATCTAATGTAAATGTCATTGGTTTCAACAACTGAAACTCCATTGTCATATCAGACATACTTTTCACCACCACCTTGATTCCCTCTCTATGAATGGCATAAAATGACCCAGGTTATCTCATAATTTCATACCTTCATCATCATGTTGCACAATTAGTGCCTCAAGTTTCTTGTATGGAAGGATATTTTTGGCCATGAACCTCGATCATCCCCTAAAAAAGTTTCATGGTGGTAAATTATCTACAATTCCAAAAAAAATCATGGTTCTTACAACCCAATAATAAAACACTTATAAAAGAGGAATGATCACATAAGGTCACAAAATGGATTTTACCTTAATTATTTTTCCATAGTTAAACTGATCCACTATTAGTCAACTTAACTATTATACACCTAGGTTATGGGTTTTAAGGATAAAAACACAGAAAACAATTTTGATTCTCATATCTATAATAAATGTTTCTCACGTAGCATTATTTTTTAAATCTCATAATCTCTGAAAACAGTACACGTTCATCAACATACACATAACATGTTTTCTTACGCATGTCTAAAATAATCCTTGTCACAATTACCCTGAGTGTCCAGATGAATTCCAACTAAACTCTCATTCCATTATAGGCCAAAAATCAATAATAAAAATTCTCAGAAAAAAGAATCACATCACACCACATGTGAATCAATGAAGGTGAAATAACATTAAATTGTAATAGAATACAATAATAGAAACAATCCCACCCATAGTACTTGTGTTTTCGGACATACATTGGTTCCAAAATCCCATGAATGAGTTAATTATCAGTCCCCATTTCTTCCTTGTATCTTGTATAACTTTTACCAAATAGTAAGACAAATGATGAAGAAATAAAACTCCCTGGATACCCCATTATAACATACTATCCCAGGGGTGCACGTGATTGTTTCTTGAGCCGAATAGAAACATGACCTCAAGCATTCCTCCCCAAAATCTATATGATTTCAATTAGCATTACGGGTCTAGTAAGTCAGTCATGTGGAGGCTATAACATATTTTATAGGAGTAAAACACCAGAAGAGAAAGATAAAAAAATACAGAATCATGTATATAAAGACCAATTCCAAAATCATTAGAAACCAACATATAAAATAAAAATTTAAACATAAAGTGAAAACATGATATGTCAATATATGTGTAAAAGTAAATATGATTTAACAAAAATAATTAAGATAGAATCGGCTCCCATGTGGGTCATGAACCATGTTTTTTTCTCATCCATGCCCTATCCCCAATTAGGAATCCATCATAGTGCCCTTCCACAGAACATATCAATAGTAGCATAGTATATTCACGTACCGATGAGGTAGCCCGAGTATGGAGTGACCACAACTCAGTAGCCCCCCCCAACAGAGTCTAAAAAATGTCTTGTTAAAATATTCTGTCGTAGTTCTATATAAAATGAAGGAAATGAATAAATAAAAATTTATCACATTATCATTTATTCTTTATATAGTCTTATTATCTTTAGGGTTTTCAGGGATCCCCATACCTATATTATAGATTTGGAATGTTCCAGACCTCTATGTCTTCCCTTGGTAATAAAAAATCACAATACATTTTTTGACTCATTCTATGGCTCAGAGTATGAAAAGTATATTTGATATCTCAGTACCTGATTCAAATGAAGCATAACTATAATGTATTATCATGTGACACAATTTATTGGAGTTCCTTTATTACTATTCATTAAATTCAAATAGAGATGAAAAATTTCCCAATAAAAAATCATAAGTAAGATGACCATGTTTCAAATATTAATTTTCAATATAATGACAATGTTCCGATTAAATAAATAATAATTACAATAAACATAAAATATTTATACTTCTCAATTGATTAACAATGATCTCCTTCCATTACTCAAAATTACATTGATCATGTTACAATTTATACTTCACATTTGAATTACTATATTCTCATTCATTCAACCACAATTAATCCTCAATTTCTTATAAACCCCAGTTTCATTTCTATATTAGTAATTTGATAAATAAATCAATATCCTCAATTAAATCCCCAATTAATTCACTATGACAATACCATTATTTACTCATAATTTAATTAATAAATAATATAATTTATAAACAATAATTAATTATCAAGAACTTATCATCTCTTTTATAATCGTAACTCTTTATAATTTATTCATAAATTAATTATCTATGTCAAAATATAAAGTAAATCAATTAGTTAATGATTAATTATCTCATTCTACCCAATTTAATATCTCATAATTATTCCCCTGATTAATTATCTATATTTCAACCCATAATGATAATAATTAATTATACCAACATAATAATACATTAAGCAAGCACAATCACCTCATGAGTAATTCCTCAATCAATAATTTAATTCAACATGCTTCAATAAATCAATTGGTCATCTAAAATATCCCAATTTAAGAAATCAATTATTAATAAATTCTAGAAATTATATAATCGTGCCGAAATGCCTCAAATTCAGCACTATGGGAATAAGATTTTAGATCACTTATCTCAATTCATTAATGAAGATTATTTGAATAGAAAATCCCATATTTTGAGCATCGTAATGGATTATATCTACTTTCTATATGTATTTCACTAAATAAATATCAAGGATATCAATATCTAATCAATATAGATATAGATATACTTTCATAGGTCAATATATCAAAAAAAGATTTAGATCTAAAGAAACAATTGATAAAATTCACCAAAATATCAAGGAAGAGAGAACAATGAATGTGGTTCACATAGGGATGAGATACACATATTGGGAGAAGAGAGGGTCATCAATTTGGGATTTTAATCTTGATGATCAGTGGATAGAGGACTTTGGAAACCCTCTAGAATTTTTTGGAATTTTTTGAAAAAAATTAATATCGTTTCTAGATAGAATAGGGGTTTTTTTAGTTGTTTGGGGTTTTAAAATAATTTTTTGGGTGGTTAATAACAGTGTGCATCAATTTTTGGGATGGGGAATATGGTATTGTAAAAAATTATCCACCCATACAGACCTCACTATCTCAGGTTACATGCATAATAGGGTATGGGTGCATGGGTTTTTAGACCATGAGCTATCCATGTGAACATATCTACATATGTTCATATGGTTAGCGGGGTTAGGCCCATGGTTTACCCTAATAGTACACAAACCATGGATATACCCTTTTTCTCAATATTTATCAAAAAACCATCCAAACACACCCCATGTCATAAACACATACAAAAGAACATAAATAGGTATAAAATATAGCTAAATTCATGTCTGACTAAACTCACAAAATAGTTGGGATCTTACATTTAATCCTTATATAAATGTTTTAGCATTATTATTATCCTAAGAGTGAAATTATGTTTTTATTATTCTCTAAAAATAAAATTAAAATTTTAATCAAAATAAATTGAATAAAATGGAAATTTATTTCACAATTGGTTAAATATTTGGATTATTAAATCACCTAATAAGGTAATAAAAAATTTTAGAGTCATTAAAAATCTCATTCCCATTATTATATCCCCATTCTATTTTTTCCCTTAATAATGTGTCTATTATTTTGCATTATTAGTATAAAAAATATCTAAAAATTAAGAGAACCTAATTAAATTTATAACATGATATTAAAAAATATTTTATATTATACTATTCAAATATGGAAATTTGATGAGAACATTTTTTCATGATATTGTTTTTTCTAAGGTATAATATTTCTTATTCATAAATATGACCAAAATTTATTACACAATGATCATATGTAGTTAATAAATAATATTAATGTAATAATATTATAGTATAAATATTTTAAAATAAAATATATTATTTTGATAACATAAATTGAATGGTAGTTTTGAAAAAAAAAATTATTTTTCAATATTCATTGAGGAAAAAATATTTTTACATATTTATCAAACTATCACTATGTGATAATTTTTAATTTATGATTAAAAAATGTTATTACTGTATTCGAATATTTTTAGTATCAGATAACATTAATTATCTTACTTTATGAAAAATATTAACAATCAAAATATTTATGAAAAAAGTATTTTTAATGCATAAAATTTATTTTCTAAAACTATATATTTTTCATATAAATAGTAATCTAATTTTAATTTTTAAAATTTCTAATACAATAAACTAATTTATGACATGATTTCTAATGATATACTATGTTATTTTTCATTTAGACTTTGAGTACCATGTATTTTAGAAAATTGATATGTTTAATTTTTTTAAAGATAAATGTATCACTAAATAACATGGTGTTACAGTCTACCCCGCAAAAATTGAATTTCTCCATTAATTGTTTTACCCTGATACAATGAAATGATTATATACCAATTTCATTACATGAGGCTCCCAAGTAGCCTCTTAATTTTATTTGATTCATCTAGATAACTTTAACCTCATGTGTAGTATTATTTTATTGTTATTTAATAATATAATCCCATTTTTCTTATGGATGTTCTTCATAAGAAATATAATTAAATAATAGAATATAATCATATATATTTACATGAGATGAAATAAATATTCACTTCTATGAGGTGGTTTTAAGGAACATATAATGATATTATGGGAGGTTCATTGGAAACCCAGAAATATAATCTATTATCCATGCTCAATATAGAATCATGAAGTGGATGATATAACTTGGGACAGAAATTACATTAATTAATATATTATATCTGACATCCAAAATAAAATTAAAAGGAATACATTCTCACCACCTTAAAATTCCATATTTCTAAAATATTTTTTATAATATCATTTTATTCAGAATGAGATTCTTTTATGTTTGGATAAATGGGTCAGATCATCTCAGTAAAATCCACATGTAACTGAAAATCCCAATTGATTTATTTATTCAAATAAATTCCATCTCATTTGACATATAATGATAAATATTTATATATTGTAATATGAATGATTTTAAATACTTTAGTAACAGAAATTATTTTATGAATCCATACTAGATTATGTATTTTCTCTCAACCATCATAGAAATCTATATAATATGATCTCAAAATATCCTATTGGTTTTGTATGAATTTAGTATACTGGCCATTTTCCTAAATATTTTATGATTTAATGAAGGGTAACTCTGAATAAAAACCATACTGATCACTTGTGAATAACATTTATTTAAATCATGGATCTCATCATGTTCCAATATAATTCAATATTCTATGAACCCATTTAAAATATATAAATTATATTCCATAAATATAATATTGATATGAATATTATTAGATATAATTTATTTTTTCTAACTATATAAATTTATCCACTTAATAAAAAATTTCATTATTTCATTTATACATTTATTGTTGTCAGATGAAAAATTCAATGGTTCCAATTACGAATTTAATTATTTTGGTGTCAATTGTAGAAAAATTTCCATTCAAAATTATTTATCCACATCATATTTTCTCACACAATGTAATGAAGAAATACACTATAATAACTTATTTCCTTCCATCACCCAGAAAATTATCTTTTAGATATGTAAATACCTCAAAACTTTTAATAGAAATAGAAAATGATTAACTTTGTTCTTTTTTAAATAACCCCTTCTTCATGAATAAAATTAAAAGGAAACATTCTGGATTCACGAACCTTATCATTTAAATATGATCATGGTTTAACTCAGTTACATGCCAGAAATTGTTCAATAAATATACATCATCCTTATTTGGATTCTAAATATCTCATGTATGGTTGGATGTGTAATAATTTATGAATGATATCACTAGTCCCCATTTTTTAATATCAAGATGTGTATTGTTTAAATCTATGAATATAAAACTCATTTCAATCATCGTAGTCATAATCAAAAAAGTTTTTTTGCTTGTAGAATTATCCACCTTTATTTCATTCTTATTATGGTAATATATTGGATATTTTTTAAGTTTCATATACTACAACTATCTTTCGTAAATAATATTCAAATATTAATCTTGTAACACCCCAGTTAAATAAAGAATATGATATTTTTATATTTATCCATATTTGTGAATAAAATATTAATATTACTTTAAAGGGGATGCTATGCTCGATGGCGTACCCAATACGAAACAACAAGTTTCTTGGGAATCTTACGTTGCACTCTAATAATAAAATAATATTATTTTAAATGGTAGTTAATGACTAGCCGTTGTAATGGTGGTATTGAACAGAACTAACTACAAAATGATTATATATGTTTTTCAAATAGTTTTACTGTTTACAATAAATGAAAGAGGATTAAAAATGCGAATGAATCCAATTTTAAGCGTAGACAGTCTAATATTCTTTAAAAGGTCGATTAACCACCTTTTGATGGAGAACCTCTTTTAAATCTACTTTTTGAAAATTTTATGTGTTATATTTGACAAAATATAATTCTTCTTTATAATCGGGACATCAAAATTTACTTTGTGTAAATTTTTGGTATTTTTCTAAAAAGTTCAATTTTAAATGAATAGTGAAAAATGTTGTATTTTAATTCAAAACCTCTTTTTAATATAATTTATTTATATGAACAGATTATCTTTTTAATTGGTTTTAATGTGTAAATAGAATTTATTTTTACCATTTAATCCAATGGTGGTCATTTTAATTAATATCACTTTAAGATTGGACATAAACGAGTGTCAATCTTTTGAAAGATATTGTTTCATAAAAACACGCTATTTGTTTTAACAACGGGGTTTAATTATAAAATTAATTAATGAAACTTCTATGTTATGTATTTGGTAAAATAGACAAAATTTTTTGAATTCGGAATATCAAATATAGCTTAGGGTGAATTTTTTTTATTTTTCTGAAAAAACGTCAATTTTTTAAGAATAGTGAAACCACAAAGTAGTGGTTACAAAATTTGATTTTTCGTTTAAATGGGACTTTACAACTTCTATGATTTGATTTTCAAAAATCCAATTTAAATTATTTTAATTGTTAGTAAAATTTGGTTTAATGGGATGAAAATATATTTTGATGAAAAGCAACTTTTATGTTTTATTATTCGTGATTAAAGGTAATTAGGGTGATTTAAGGTATAAATGATATTATAATAAAATGAAAATATCTTTACACTTGTCCTAACCCTATTGGATGTGTTATGGACGACCAATACAACCCATGGGTGGTTTTTTGGTACCCCATGGAGCCACTTGGGTTTGATAATGACATTTATTCCTTTTATTTAAAGTTATTATATACGATGTTATACTGGAATTATAATATACCATTATATCATTATTTTTTTCTTTCCATTAAAGTATGAGATATAAATGAAAGTAGCGTTCATTCGTACGTATGGCTTACCGTCTCCAGGGACGGTGCATTTCATTTCTTATCATCTAATGTAATGTACTATTATAAGTACATATAATGGATATATGTGATGAATGATACATATAAAGGATGAATATAATTCTTGAATTAAAAATATACAGATCTCTCATTTAGTTTTAATTCCATTAATATGACATAGAAATGAAAGTAGCGTTCATGCGTACGTACGGCTTACCATCTCCATGAATGGTGCATTTCATTTCTTACCTCTAAATGATTATGTAATATTATAAATACATGTATATTCTGGATATATATGATATATATGACATCCAATTCAGGAATGTCATTTTGGATATAAATAACCTTTGACCACACGAACAACATGTAATTGTAAGAAGTCCACTTTTGACTTAAGAACCAAATATCGAAAAAACAAACATTATTAACTTAAATTGTTACATATTGTTTATAACATGTCAATAATTAATATAAAATGAATAATGAACTTGATAAAGGTTCTTAATCAATTAGAAATTAACTCAAGTTTATTATTCTGGACGTTAAAGAACGATCGAGTCAAGTCGGACCCGAGGTAAGGGATCCTACTCCTCTCTTTCTTTTTAAGTACGCTCTTTTATGTCATTCCTTTTAAAGATCATCTTTCTTGTTATTGGGATGTTATTTTATATTACTCTTACTATAATATTTTATGTTCATATGATGAGAGACCCTATTCTCTCTCATCAATCCATTTTGGAAGTTTTGAGTGGCGCCGTTAGGCTGCCGAATTTTCGTAAGAGATCTAACCTCTCTCTTTCTTTTTAAGTACTCTCATTTTTTTCACTTCTTTTAAGCTCCTCTTTGTTATTTTGGGGGATGTTCTTCTATATTCCTCTTTCTATAAACTTTATATTAATATGATGAGATACCCTATTTGATCCCACCAATCCATTTTTGTAAGTTTAATGTGGCACTGTTAGGCTACCGAGTTTTCATAAGGGATTTTTCATCTCACTTTTATTCCAGTGAGATTTATGCTACATTTTCCACAATTTCATTTGAGTGGTGTATGTACTGCCCATTATTTTACTCATTGTGTAATATACTTTCATTTATGAGTATTTACATCATTATTGTATTGTCCTTCTTTCACGGGGTGTATGTTTCGAAAGATACCCATGTCGGTAAAGGAACCTTTCATCCTCCTCTTTTTAAAACACTTCTTTTGTTATGTCTTTTATTTCACATACTATTATGTTGGGATATGTTCATCTATATCCTTATTGATTTTAATTTTATTTCCATGTGATGAGATACCCTTTTTATCTCTCATCAACTCATTTTCTGAATTTTGTAGTGACGCCATTAGGCTGTCAAATTTTTGCAAGGGAACTTGTTAACCCAAATTTGATTCTTTGGGATAAACTTATACTCCTTGAATATGTCATTCTATGAATATGAGTGAATAAACTCTGATTTTTTTACACTTAATATTCACTTATATTTGTTGTATTCATTTTTCACACATAATTATGTAATTGATTTATCCTTAAACCAAGGATACCGTCTTTGTAAGGGGCTTCGTCTCAATCTCCTTTTATTGAGGCATATTTCGTTTTATACACAACTTTCATTTATACGGTGTATAAACCCCTTTGACTTTTACTTTTATATAAAAGGAATCTTTTTCTATGAAGCGTTTTACTAAACGACAAAAAGGAATGTTTCTTTTAACGTACGCGGTGACAACGACCTTTTCCGCCGCCGCAAGTATTATTTGATCTTTGCCTTTCACAACAAGCCGTAATGTTTTTAAAATAAAATAAATATCATATACTCTTTTATGTATTTTATTATTGAAAATGGTTTTGATAAATGATTCTATTATGTCAATATATTTAAATGATATATTTTGATTGAAATGTGGAAATGTTATCATTCCTTTATATTGGTTTTATGTGTTATAATTTTATAATGGTAGTTGGACATATTACGGGTTGTTACGTGATAAACCATATGACAGGTGGTGTCGTGAATACTAGGATGGGTGGTTACGTTATAACCTCCAATGCATTGGGTATGGAAGTTGGCCGTATGGCTATTCCATTAAGTATGTATGTAAGTTGGCCGAATGGCTATTCCATTAAGTGATATGTGTGGAGGTCGACCTTATGGTTATTCCACATAAGTATTTCTATGTCCCAAGTTACCTTTATATGTTATGTGATATTTATATGGGTTTTATGGTAATCTTTTGGTTACAGAAGGGTAAGTAATGCACATTTTTCAGTGAAGAGTTTTTACTACTTCTAAAAGGTGAAAATTATTACGTTGATAAAGTATACATGGTTTACATGTTGTTTTGAAAAACTAATAGTTTTCATTATTTGTGTATCCCTTACTAAGCATTTTATGCTCATCCCATGTTTTTGAAATGTTTTTCACAGGACTTGATGTGGAATAGGGTCAAGGATGGGATCAAGGGAAGGTCATGCAACCTAAAACATGGAACTGAACATGTTTCTTTTTAAGAGTTTTTATTTTATGGTAACTTAGTAAAAGTTCCTACTTTTTAATCATTTCAGATGTAATAGTTATGTCCTAATTCTCTAAAACTCTAATCCTAAAAATATCCTCAATGTGAATTATTCATTGAATTCAATATTAAGAATGGTTTAAGGTGGGGCCTTATAGTTGGTATCGAAGGTTGGATTAGATAACTTTAGAAGTTAGGGTATTCTTTAAGCATAAGTGGCATTACCATAATGGTTAGGATTTCAGAAAGAGTCCTAGTTTTAGATAAAGTGAATGAGTAAGTATATCTTAGTGTTTATCTTCCTCAATAGTACATGATGGTTTTTTTGATATACTCCCACTGACCTTTTTGGTTTTAGTAAATGGCTTCATCTAGCAGGCACCAAAGTAACAGTGGATGTGAAGGAAACTGTGACAGTTTTCTGAGTGAGCAACTGAATGATATGGGAGTTGCAATGAGAACTCTTGTGTATATTCTCACAACTATCTGGAGTCATGATTGACCACCTAAACCTTGGTAATTTCTATAAGGCATCATATATGTGAGAAACAAATCCTTACGGAACTGTAGGTAATAATCATAAAGGTAAGTGTGTTCAAAAACCAATGTGTCAAAGATGTGGAAAGAAACACCTAGGAAAATGTTTCAAAGGGACAGAAATATGCTATAGATGTGGAAATGAAGGTCATAAAGTATGAACCTTCCATGGTAAAAGGAAGCATCCAGTTGACTCGGGGAAAGGGAAAAAAGTTATTTCTGAGGGATCAATTGAATGTTTTAAATGTGGTGTGCATGGTTATTATGAAAACACATGTCCTATGAAGATGTTTTGGGAATGGGATCACCAATATCGTACAAATATTCATTTACCAATACCTAATTCCATTCCGATTGAGGATGAAGAAACTGAAAATGACCAATCAAAGGTATGGATTATTTCTTAACTTTTGTTTTCCTATTTTGGAATCTTAGGATATTATTCATGATTTTGTTTGTAGGAAAGAAGTATTTCAGAATAAGTTGGAATGGAATGGTTAATAGATCATGAAGAATTTTGAATGAGTAAGATGTCAACATATAAGGGCTTCAAGAGTTATGGTGAAATACTTATGAGTATTAAGTCTCTTTTGATGATGGGGTACATTAGAAGACTTTTTATAGTATCTATAACACTGATGTTTGATATATGAAAATTTTATTCAAAGAATAGTAATCTGTTCTTTTGTGGACATAGTTATAAAGAACCATTTGGGTTTATATGATCCTTACTTTTGAGGTAATTATGGGTTACTATATGTAATAATGGAAAGTGAAAGTCATGAGATAAAATTGAGGTTAAATTACATTATGGTTATTTTTTATGATTTTATCTTGTTATTGGGGAATGTTTTAAGAATTATGTAGTTTTGGAAAAAGGGCAACACGCAGACCATGTGACAACCCGTCGCGTTGGACAAAGCTGCGGGAATCGAACCCACAACCAAAGTGCAATGGGTATTTATCACCTACCACTAGTCTATGTGAAGTACCTGGTTAGTATGACTTATTCCTTTTAGTTAAGTGACTTTATGAATTAAGAGTAAGTTGATTTTGGGTTTTAATGAAAATGATTAACTTATCAAGGAGGATATGTGATTAGGTTAATTACTTTTCAATGCGAGACTTTAGGAGCAACTGATGTTTTTTTGGAGATAAATGTTACAACTTAACTTGGAACACTATGTGACTAAATAATTCAAATATTTGGGATTCAATATTAGTTTGGATTACTTTGATGAATTTTATGGACAAATTTTTTATCGAATGGTCCTCATTGAAATTTGGGTTTTGTTGGGAATATTTTGGAGATTAAGAATAGATTTTATTTTTATAAAGGGTTATCCTTTTCGGGATTATTTGATCTTGTACTAACCTTTTTGGTTTTGGTTTTGGTTAGAGTCTAAAGACATCGGATGTATATAGTTCTCTTTTGTGGGTTAGTTGATTCTCTAGAAATTGATTATAGTACTCTTAATGAAAACATGTCTTCCTAAATACTCGTCTTTTGGAGAAAATATGAGTTTGATTAAGGAATAGAGTAAAAGTTGAAAGTCTACATGACTAGTTAGTATGTTTCATTATGATTTAGCTAAGCTCAAAAATAAATTCCTCAATGAAAAGTAACTGAAAACAAAAATGTTGTCTGCTAACTTTTCCTACTGGGGAATTGAATACCGTTTAACCCATCACATGTTTGTGATTTTCTTATGGTTAACTTTATCCTAGACATGTTTACTATCACTCTCAATCAGAACATGACCCTTTTTTCCTCCATGTCTATAATTTCATACGTGGAATCCTAGTATGGGTTAACTCGGGTGACCTCTGTACTTATCTTTCTTTATTTTAAACTGATTGTTTTACTGACTCTTGTTCCGATGTGGGACTTTCAAGGATGTTTCCAAGCTCAATTTTAAAATTGCGAGAACGTAATTCTGAAAAGGGGGAAGGATGTAACACCCCAGTTAAATAAAGAATATGAAATTTTTATATTTATCCATATTTGTGAATAAAATATTAATATTAATTTAAAAGGGATTCTTTGATCGATGGAGTACCCAATACGCAACAACGAGTTTCTTGGGAATCCTATGTTGCACTCTAATAATAAAATAATATTATTTTAAATGGTATTTAATGTCTAGCCGTTGTAATGGTGGGAATGAATAGAACTAAATACAAAATGATTATATATGTTTGTCAAATATTTTTACTCTTTACAATAAATTATAGAGGATTAAAAATGCAAATGAATCCAATTTTAAGCGTAGACAGTCTAATATTCTTTAAAAGGTTGATTAACCACCTTTTGATGGCGAACCTCTTTTAAATCAACTTTTTGACAATTTAATGAGTTATATTGGAAAAAATAAAATTATTTTTTATAATCAAGACATCAAAATTTACTTTGTGTATATTTCTGGTATTTTTCCAAAAAAGTTCAATTTTTAATGAATAGTGAAAAATGTTGTATTTTAATTCAAAACCTCATTTTAATCTAATTTATTTATATGATTCGATTATCTTTTTAATTGGTTTTAAAGTGTAAATAGAATATATTTTTACAATTTAATCCAATGGTGGTCATTTTATTAATATCACTTTATGATTGGACATAAACGAGTGTCAATCTTTTGAAAGATACTGTTTCATAAAAACACGCTATTTGTTTAAACAACAAGATTTAATTATAAAATTAGTTCATGCAACTTCTATGTTATTAATTTGGTAAAATAGACATCATTTTTGAATTCGGAATATCATATATATCTTAGGGTGAATTTTTGGTATTTTTCTGAAAAACATCAATTTTTTATGAATAGTGAAACCACAAAGTGGTGGTTACAAAATTTGATTTTTCGTTTAAATGGGAATTTACCACTTCTGTAATTTGAATTTCAAAAATCAAATTTAAATTATTTTAATTGTTAATTAAAATTTGGTTCAATGAGATGAAAATAATTTTTGATGAAAAGTAACTTTTATGTTTTATTAATCGCGATTAAAGGTAATTAGTGTGATTTAAGGTAAAAATGATATTATAATAAAATGATAATATCTTTACACTTGTCCTAACCCTATTGGATGAGTTATGGCCGACCAAGACAACCCATGGGTCGATTTTTGGTACCCCATGGATCCACTTGCGTTTGATAATGACATTTATGCCTTTTATTTAAAGTTATTATATACGATGTTATACTGGAATTATAATATACCTTTATATCATTATTGTTTTCTTTCCATTAAAGAATGAGATAGAAATTAAAGTAGCGTTCATGCGTACGTACGACTTACCGTCTCCATGAACGTTGCATTTCATTTCTTATCCTCAAATTTAATGTACTATTATAAGTACATATAATGGATATATATGATGTATGATACATCTAAAGGATGAATATAATTATGGAATTAAAAAAATACACATCTCTCATTTAGTTTTAATTCCATTAATATGACATAGAAATGAAAGTAGCGTTCCTGCGTATGTATGGCTTACCGTCTCCATGAACGGTGCATTTCATTTCATATCTCTAAATGATTATGTCATATTATAAATACATGTATATGTTGGATATATATGATATATAAGATATCCGAATCAGGAATGTCATTTTGGATATAAAGAATCCTTGACCACACGAATAACATGTAATTATAAGAAGTCCACTTTTGACTTTAGAACCAAATATCGACAAAACAAACATTATTAACTTAAATGATTACATAATGTTTATAACATGTCAATAATTGATATAAAAGGAATAATGAACTTGAAAAAGGTTCTTAAGAAAGTAGAAATTAACTCAAGTTTATTATTCAGTTTGTTAAAGAATCATCAATTCATGTCGGACCCGAGGTAAGGGATCCTACCCCTCTCTTTCTTTTTAAGTACGCTCTTTTATGTCATTCCTTTTAAAGATCATATTTCTTGTTATTGGGATGTTATTTTGTATTACTCTTACTGTAATTTTTTATGTTCATATTATAAGAGACCCTATTCTCTCTCATTAATCCATTTTGGATGTTTTGAGTGGCGCCGTTAGGCTGCCTAATTTTCGTAATAGATCTAACCTCTCTCTTTCTTTTTAAGTACTCTCCTTTTTGTCACTTCTTTTAAGCTCCTCTTTGTTATGTTGGGGGATTTTCTTTTATATTCCTCTTTCTATAAGCTTTATGTTAATATGATGAGATAACCTATTTGATCTCAGCAATCCATTTTTGTAAATTTTATGTGGCGTCGTTCGGCTGTCGAGTTTTCATAAGGGATTTTTCATCTCACTTTTATTCCCGTGAGATTTATGCTACATTTGCCACAATTTCCTTTGAGTGGTGTATGTACTGCCCATTATTTTACTCATTGTGTAATATACTTTCATTTATGAGTATTTACATCAATTTTTTATTGTCCTTCTTTCACAGGGTGGATGTTTTGAAAGATACCCATGTCGGTAAAGGAACCTTTCACCCTCCTCTTTTTAAAAGACTTATTTTGTTATGTCTTTTAATTAACATACTATTATGTTGGGATATGTTTTTCTATATCCTTATTGATTTAAATTTTATTTCCATGTGATGAGATACCCTATTTATCTCTCATCAACTCATTTTCTGAATTTTGTAGTGACGCCATTAGGCTGTCAAATTTTTGCAAGGGAAATTCTTAACCAAAATTTGATTCGTTGGGATAAACTTATACTCCTTGAATATGTCGTTCTATGAATATGTGTGAATAACCTTTGGTTGTTTTATAGTTAATATCCACTTATATTTGGTGTATTTGTTTGTCACACATAATTATGTAATTGATTTATCCTTAAACCATGGATATCGTCTTTGTAAGGGACTTCGTCTCAATATCCTTTCATTGAGGCATATTTCATTTTATACACAACTTTATTTTATACGGTGTATAAAACCCTTTTACTTTTACTTTTATATAAAAGGAATATTTTTCTACGAACCGTTTTACTAAACGACAAAAAGGAATGTTTCTTTTAACGTACGCGGTGACAACGACCTTTTCCGCCGCCGCAAGTATTATTTGATCTTTGCCTTTCTCAACAAGCCGTAATGTTTTTAAAATAAAATAAATACCATATAATCTTTTATGTATTTTGGTATTGAAAATGGTTTTTATAAATGATTCTATTATGTCAATATATTTAAATGATATATTGTGATTGAAATGTGGAAATGCTATCATTCCTTTATATTGGTTTTATGTGTTATAATATTATAATGGTACTTGTACATATTATGGGTTGTTACGTGATAAACCATATGACGGGTGGTGTCGTGAATACCAGGACAGGTGGTGACGTTATAACCTCCAATGCATTGGGTATGGAAGTCGACCGTATGGATATTACATTAAGTATGAATGGAAGTTGGCTGAATGGCTATTCCATTAAGTGATAAGTGTGGAAGTTGACCTTATGATTATTCCACTTAAGTATGTTTATGTCCAAAGTTACCTTTATATTTTGTGTGATATTTATATGGGTTTTATGTTAATCTTTTGGTTACATAAGGGTATGTAATTAACTTTTATTTAGTGAAGAGTTTTTACTACTTCAAAAAGGTGAAAAGTATTACTTTGATAAAGTATACAAGGTTTACTTGTTGTTTTGAAAAAATAACAGTTTTCATTCTTTGTGTATCCCTTACTGAGATTTTTATGCTCATCACAAGTTTTTGAAATTTTTTTCACAGGACATAACATGGAATAGGGTCAAGGATTGGATAAAGGAAAGTCATGCAACCTAAAGCATGGAACAGGACATGTTTCTTTTAAAGAGTTTTTATTTTATGGAAACTTAGTAAATGATTCTACTTTGTAATCTTTTGAGATGTAATAGTTATGTCCTAATTCTCTCAAACTCTAAACCTGAAAAGATCCTCAATGTGGATTATTCATTTAATTCAATATTAAGTAAGGTTTAAGGTCGGGGCCTTATAATTCTATTGCTATACACTTCATGTTTTTTCATTATCATTATATATGTGACACAATTCACCATAAAGATGATGTATTTATATAATAAATGAAAAAAAATCCTTTTATGACTGGAAATAATAATTCTGCTAATATTTCGTATGAATAATCAATTTGATATATAATTTTTATATAACAATGTTTTTCGACATGATGATGAATGAAAATCCATTTTTATTATGTAGTGTAAGAGAATTAATACATTCCTATATTCCATTTATATCTCTAATGTTCTATTCACAATTTTCTATATTCAATAACTATATCCTACTCAGAGTTAACATAGATATTAAATTAGGTAGTTATGAAAAATCCCTTTGAATGCAACAGTAGTATCTTGAAAACCAATAAAAATTACACATCTCAGATTCTATGATTGGCTATTTCCATTTATTAAAAACATTTTCATTGAAGTATCCACTAATTTAACATCACATGTAATTATTTTTGACAATATATAAATGTTTTGATGATAAAAGTTAGACTTGGAATGTTTGTTATGAAACTTCTCTATCAATAGGATCCTCTGCACATTTCACAAAAAATTTGTTTCATTAAATTTTTAATTTAATATATATTAATATCTTTAACAAATCCTAAACTAATTGGGAAAAGAAATGTTTAAATACACAATTATCATAATCCTCGATGATAGAAGGATATATGGGATATCAAATTTTATTTACTATAAATTCATATGTAGAAAAAATTTAATATAATGATTTCATAATTATATCATCTTTCATGATCAATATGTTAGGATATCAAGATTAAATATTAGTAATTGAAAAATATAAATCTCATTATAATTGAATAATAATATCCTTTATAGGGTGTTGATGATAATTATTTTTAATGAGAACAGGGTATATTCATAATAATTATTTCAATGACCCAATAATTGGTGTTATTTATTAATAAAATGTATAGGGGAAACCCATGGTGATTGCATAGTATTTATGAACCCCTTATCTAAATTCTCTAGGCGTTACATCTTCTTTTTCTACAACATAATGAGTTAAATTTTATACAGAATCCATCAAATAACTGTTGGGATTTGTATGAGTCATATTGAAAAGTCAACATCTATGTTTAGGGGAACACTAAGAATGTACTTATAAAACACATCAGCATATTATGGAACAATAGGTAAATTTTCAAAGAAGAGTTTCTCCGAAACCATACTGGAAAAATATTACTCATTATTATATTTAACACCCCATATGATTCAAATTGGTTTAATTTTTTTTATTGTTCATCTTCACACTGATAGAAAAATATTTTTTGATTTATAATATTTAATGTATCATCCATTATATAATAATTTATATGTGATCTATACTAAGAGAGATAACACATTCCATGTAACACCTTGATCCCTGAAGCCCAGAGTTGGTTCCTTACTTTGTAATAATGGTAGGATTCTATAGAATCAAGTACTGAAGGTCCGATCGTCTATTCTCTTATGAAAAAAATAATTCATATATGTTACACATATTACAGTGGTACATAAAAAATAAAACATAATACATAACAGGGACTAATAAATGAATTCCTTAAAACTCATTCTAATAATATATCTTCATGTCATGGGGAAAGGAAAAAAATAAATGAGGGATAACATTCTAATTATGGGTAACCACGGAGTGGAATTAAATTTTTTTATTAAGTATAAAAAAATGAAAATTAAATATCTGAACACATATACAATTTAAACAACAAGATACAGAATAATCAGTATGACATGGTAAATAGCAGAAGAGAAATGCAATATAATCAATAAACCTAGAATTAAATCAATCCATGAACAATGGTAATAAAAAAATATCATTCATTATGATAATAATAAATAAATTCTCAATAAAGTAAATTCTTAATTATTGGATCCCATGTTTCCATGTACATGGTAAATTTACCATTAATTCATATCACAAGACAGGTTAACATTTCCGATAGAAAACCATATAATGTTTCCAACTGATGTGTCTCATGACACATTCTATTCATTGAGTGGGATACTCTAAACATTCCCAAAACCATGTATTACATATAAATAAGATTCCTTATAAATTTTATATTTTTTTTAATTAACAAACAATTAACCTCATCATCAAATATCTATATTTGAATTAAATGTATATATTTATCAACACACCAAAATTTATTCAAATAAAATTCAAATTTAACACCATCTGTAAAACTAGTATACCATTTAGGTAGTAATTATACCCATAAAAATGAGTATATATATCAAAAATTAATTTTATTCCCAATGTTTAATGGTCATGTGTATGTAATTATTTTAAGAGAATGTTATCAATCACAATAGAATGTGACACTAAAATGATATCTTTTTCCATGTGGTAATTTTTAGGTCAAGCCCCTTGGTTTAAATTATTCAAATTAAGTCACTAATTTCATGAAATATGATTGAAATACGATTTTTAATGATTTAGGGGTGGTATTTAAACCAAAAATAATAAATAATTTTTGAATATATCATTTATAACACAGATCTCCAAAATTGATATGAAAATCCCTTACAAAGAGTTAGACATATCATATATGTCATTATCTTATTGAATAATAATCCCAAATAAATTATTTAATTTAAAAATAATTTTTTAATTAATATTAATAAATTTATTTTTCTAATTAAAATATTTTGTACATCTATTTAAAAAATTAATATTAAATCTGATGTTTCGACTAAATTCAGTTCATGTGTCAAAACAAAATTCATAGGTCAACTGTATTAAAAGTGACAATTTTTTAAACATTTATAGTATAATAATCAGGAAAAAATTATCATATTTACACATTTATTATTTTTTATAACAAATCATGAAATATGTTTTTGAAAGTTGAATCAATGTTATAGTCAAGGAGACAATAGGTCATACAAAGAATGTGTAAAATTACAATTTTTCAATGATTGTTACAGAAAAAATAAGTAAAATAATTTTTTTAAATAATGATAATTGAATAATTAATGTAAATTTATTTTATCATATATTCTTATATATATAATTCTATTGAAATGAATTTTGTCACATTAGTTCAAGGAGGTAGTAGTCAACAAATCCACACATAATGTTATACTATTTTTTAATTTTTCCAATGTGTAAAAAATAATATTATATATTTATCTTGAGAATTTTAATAGGTATGGAACATTTTATGTATTTATTTTATTTAACATATATATAATTAAAACCATATTTAATAAACTCAACGTAATGTGTGAATGTTTCTTCTCTATTTTAGGATGTTTTAGTCCACAAATCCACAAAATATGTTATCATATTTCTAAAAATTGATATAAAAAATATATGTGTTATATAAAAATCAATATTTATCAATAAAACATAAATATAAGATATATAATATAAAACATTATATATGTCTTAATTACCAACCATGATAGGTGTTCATGAATAAATTAGAGACAATGTTTCGTGAGGCGGTAGTCCTCTAAACATAGAAACAGTAAATATGTGTCCCATTTGATGGATGTGTGTGTAGGATTAAGTAGAACCCTTAACATAACAACATCTTCAACTAATGATTATAATAATTTTTTTATTTAATCAAAATATATGAATAATATGAGGGATTTATATGGAAATGAAACCAATGTTATCATAGAAGAATGATACCACTTTTTAGGGTTACTTCTTTTACTTTATACATAATATAATTCCTTGGAAAAATTTATAAACAAGGATGAGATTATAGGATGAGTTTAGGGATGATTGGGAGCTATTTAAATGGTTTTTAATGATAAAAATAGACAAAAAGGTGTGAATAACATAGAGGAATCAATGTTTTCTTATAGTAGATGATGAGTGGCATTAATGTAAATATAAAAATGTAAACAACATTTTAGAGGTCTCCCTTACATATCAAACATCCAGTAATTTACCAAAATCATAACAATATAGTATATATCCAATATATGGTGATAAAATTAAATTTTTAAAATTTTATAATTCAAATTGTCATTATTTTTAATGTTTCGTACCTTGTTATGTAATTTTTTTCCTTAATCGTTAAAATTAATTTTTAATTTATTAACAAGTACTTTTGGTAAAAAAATTAATATGAACATAATATAAATTTTATATTACTTATATTTAAATTATTGAATTCACATTCTATATACCAATCACAGAGATAGAATAAATTAATTTAAATTTAATCATAGTGACAGAATGAGAAATCATGTTTTTAATTAAAAATGTTCAATGGTTTGGGATGTTTTTAAAACCATGTAAAAATAAAATTCAATCACATTCCATAAAATAGATTCATAAATTTAAAAATTAACTTACATATCACTACACCAATTTTTTATATAATTTAACCCCATAAATAAATTAGACAAAAAAATTCTATTAATATTAATTTTTTGAGTATTCATCAAAAAATATATCTTTCCATCAAATACCATAGAATAACAGTGAAAAAAATTTAAAATTTATATTAAAAAATAAAAGCACATTTGTTCAAGTAAATTTGATAAAATTTTCAAAACATTTATTCAAAATAGTCTCTCCATTTAAAGGATTAAAAACATACTCATAAAAATATTGGGTTTTATGCATAATAATGGTTCTGTTCTTATTTTTTTCCTATAAAATATATTAGATGAATCTAAAAAAATTAGATTAATGTTTATAATATATATTTCATTAAAATAATCCATTAATTGTAATTAATTAAATTTATTATGACCAAAAACCTCCTTCAAATTAATTTTTTTTATAATATCATTTCATTTTTATTAAATTTCATTCTATATTAATTTTTTTTTATTATTAACAAATAAATTAAACAATATATTTTTGTATTGTGGATATTATTTTCATAATTATTAATTTAATTTATAAGTGATAATTTTCATTTGAAAAGGTAATACTAATAGTATTTCATTAAACGATGATATTTTGTGTAACGCAAGCCATTGAAGAATTTCATTATTATGTTTAACACAAGCCAACCTCAGTGATTCATGTTGGGAAATATAAAATATATGTTTTATGTTGTGTAAAAATAAATCATATAATTTTATCATGCAAATAGGGGAAATATTAAATTTAATCTCAATGGAAAATACTGTAAAATCTTGGGGTGTTTTGTCAAAACCTTAAATAAATAACATCTTCCAAATTCAGACTTTAGATTGGTAATCAAGTAATTTATATTTGAAAACAAACTATAATTGAAAAAACCAAATTTTTTTATAGGATTAATATAACATATTCTTAATAATATGAAAATTTTATTTTTAATATCATGTAAACACTTAGCTTACGAATAAGATAACATTCATGAAAACATGGATAATTAAGAGACATATATATATCATGTTATAATGATGAGTGAAAGGGGACATATTCGTCATAATTTTCTTGACCAAAAAAACGTAATCCATATTTGTGAATAATTTTCATTAGTATCTTAAAACATTATGATAATAGGGGAATAAAATTTGAAGACCTGTTTCGTAACGTTGATAAATTTATTCACTATATATGAATATATATAAATATATATTTTAATAATCACAATATTTTCAATTGATTGCACCTTGAAATATTTATACATTATTTTCTATCATAGGTTTCACTATAAGGTGGAGAAATATAACAATAAATAAACCCACATCCAATGTTTAAGATAAACTACTTCATAAATGGTTAACCTTTACAAATAATTTTTATCTAACACATAATAAATATTTTTATTGAGTTTTCAAAACAAAAATATAATTCATATTTCCAAAACATGTGGCAACACTTATTTTCCAAATTCCAATAATGTAAATATATTCATCATGAATTCTATAGAAACACGGTACTGTCTAGAATAGAATGAAAAATTTATCATAAATATGAAATCCTCATTAATTTTTAATATTTGTTGATATATTACTTATTCCAATAGTGTTGTAAACTATCTATGTGATTATATAAAAATGTATATCAAAAAATCAATAGTTAGATCCCATCTAGTTAATAATTATCAAATTTACATCATCCAAATCAATCCAATCTTCATAAAATATTCATTTCTATAACTTAGTAACATATGATGGTAAATATTTCCCTCAATCCTATGTTTTCTAAAATGTAAAATAGACTAATGAATAACTTTTCTTTATACCATTATACATATGATATCAAATCCTTAATGAAAAAGTAATACATTGTAATTATTATATATTTCATAACATCTTTACTGAAATTATATGAATTCTTATTTCATTTATCCTAATACAAAATATCTTTTATCATTCTACTATGGTGGTTTCAAAGACAAATTCTTATCCTTGACCCCTTAGTATATGCATGACGTATATTCTCATGAAATTGTAGAAATTGTTTTGTTTTTTCCCATTTCATTATAGTTGTAACACTAAATAGTAGTTTTTTCATTCTTTTATTTTCTTTAAATGATGTAATGACACCTTTCTCTACACATATAAAAAACCCATTCCTTTCAGTAATTTAGCAATGTGATTATTTCCACAGGTATCACATGATGAAAATTTATTATTATTTTTCTTTGATGAATTCTCATCATAATTGTTTTCAGATTACATATTATTCACTTAATTAACCTTTAATATATTGATCCTATAAAATACCTTCTTTGTTTTTAAGGAACATAATATGATTTATCTATAAGAATAAAATGTATGAGAAATCTGCACCCTTCGCATATGTTTTATAAAACATCCAAATATGTGTTACATCGTATACACTATGATTCATAAGTATTTCATAGAATACTTGGATATCCTTGAAAATGTATCTTCATAATATAAAATATATAATTTTTCATTTTTCATTAATCTATGGAAATTTCTCTTCATCAATGTTTCTTTATCACAAGGGATATATTTACAGAACCTTGTCTCTTTAAAAAAATTGCATTCCATTTTTTCTATTTCATCTTCCTCCCAAGTATTCTAGATCAATTAGCACCATTTATTAGAATATTAATTTATAAAATACACTATAATTTTATAATTTTATTTTTTATCATATCCAAAATCAAAAAATATATTCTCTAAATACATAATTCACTACTTAGCCACCATTGGAACAGCAGTCCGATGTAACATCCCAAAAAATAAATAATATATCTTTTTTATATGTATTAAAAATTTTGAATTAAATATTAATTTTACCTTAAAGGGGATGCAATGTTCGATGGAATACCCGATACATAACAACATGTTCCATTGAGAACTTACAGTGTACAAAACGTTGAGTTATAATTAAATATATATATATATATATATATATATAATATTATTATTTTAAATGACAGTTAAAGAATATCCATTATATTATTGGGAATAAAAAAACTAACCATATTATGACTAAATATTTTTATTAAATGTTTTTACATTTATTCGTAAAATTTTAGAGTCGTAAAATAATAATAAATCTGATTTTATGTATAAATACTCCAATATTAATTAAATAGTCGACTTACCGACTTCTGATGGGGAACCATCCATAAATTTATTTTTTGTCACATTTATATTTTCTATTTGACAAAATAAAAATACTCATTAGAAATTAGTCATCAAAATTTACTTTGGGTAAATTTTTGGTACTTTTCTGATAAAATTCATTTATTAATAAATATTGGAAAATACTATATTTCAATTCAAAATCGCCTTTTAATCTAATATATTTATAAGGATATATTATATTTTCAATTGGTTTTAAAGTGTAGTTATATTATTTTTTTAACCATTTAATCCAATATTGTTTATTGGATGTAATTTCACATTGAAATTGGACATAAATAAGTGTCAATATTTTGACAGTTGTTATTTCTTAAAAACACGCTTTTGTTTTGACAGCCGAAAATAAATTTAAATTAATTTCGACCACTTCTGTTTTTTGAATTTCTAAAAATGGATTCCTTATTTGGAATAAGGAGTTAAATTTTTTTTAAATATGTAACTTTTTTATACAATATGAATATTTAATTTAGTAAATTTTTTATTTACCATGGTTAAATGGTAAATATGGTTAATAAGTGTAACAAATTATTATTATAATGATATAAAATTACACTAAAATGTTTCTTAATCATATTTTTTAATACATTTTAGACCCTTTAAATCCGTGTATCAATTTTGGGACCCCATAGAACCACATGGGTGTGATAATGGCTCTTTAAATTAGGTAATTAAAAGTAAAGATAAAAATGACATAAACATATATCTTATAGTAAATCAATTTTTACATGGGTTTATATAAGATATCTCTTCAACTAAAATAATTACTTTTAATTAAAATAATATTTCCTACATCATGTTATTTTTTTTATAATTTTTAAACTTCATATAATTAAAAATATTTATGACAATATAATGATGTAGTGTTTACATCATTAGTGAATGATTAAAAAAATAAGAATATAATGATTACAAAAATATCGAAAACCTGTAAAATTCTTTTGGGATGATTTTACTTTGAACATGACTCATACAGTCTTAGACATTAATTAGTTTTGGACATTTATAAACCAAGCAACATTATATAATAAAATAATATTGTCAAACTTTCATAAAGAGACCATCGTCCACATTATAAAAAGCCCCCACATATATCCCATTACTCACACATCTCATGCCCCTTGGCTCATCCATCCTCTGACCAATTAATCTTCCAATATCACTCTCCTCCACCAAGAATCCTTCCTCAAAGAATAAGTAAATTCAATTATACTTTTTCGTTTAAACCAAAGGTAGATACTCGATTTAAAGCTAACATCTTCTCTTAAGTTCTTTGGTTTTATTTCACTTCTCCAACCAACTAAAACCTTTTTATTCCATTCTATTATGACAACACATTTATCCTAAATATAATAGTTTATTTTTAATATAATTATTCTATCAAAACTAACACACGCCTCCATCTAATGGGTAACAAACATACTGTTTAAGTGGACGGTGAACTACTGCCTCACGAAATGATGATTGTTCAATATTCTCCTACCACTTTTTATAGTAACTATTAATATACAAATGTATTTATATGTGATATTTATAATATTTATATTGTTTATATGATTATTTATTTTACATTTATTTATTAAATTTATGTTTCTATAGTGGGTAAATACGAAAATATCATTTGAGGAAGTGCGGATTACAACCCCATCAAAGTGGTATGACTCGTTCATGCCTCACATGGAATGTATAAAGGATTAAGATAATTAAATTATATATGATAATATATTGGAGTTATAATACAACTATTTATCATTACATTTTAATTTCATTAAATGTGAAATAGAACTGAAAGTAGTGTTCATGCGTACGTATGACTTACCGTCTCAATGAACGATGCATTTCATTTTATTATCTCAAAATTTTATGTAATATTATAAATACATATATATATAATAGATATACATGATATATATGATATCTAGATAATGAAAATTATTTTGTATATAATGTAATTTCTTCCACATGGACAATTTATAATTATAACAAGTTCATTTTTGACTCAAGTTCCCAACATCGACCTAATGTATGATATGAACTCAAATAATTAACTAACTATTATATCAATGTAATAAATGATATAAAAGAAAAAATAAACATGAAAAGTTTCTTAATAAAGTAGAAATTACCTTTACCATATTATTTATTAGATTAAATAACTATCGAGTCATGTCAGACATGAGGTTATGGGTTTCTTATCTCATTTTTAATTCTGTGAGATTTCCATTGTTCACCACTTATTTCATTGATGTGGTGTATTTTTTACATACATATTATATATATTTAAATTATTATCTTTAAATTCATTTTAATCTATTTTTAATTTGGTGGTTATTCACTTTCTTTCACACGAATCGATTGATTACAACATGATACGAGGTTCTTATCTAACTTCTTATTTCTGTGAGATTCAGGCTATATTTTCCACTATTCCCTTTTGTGTGGCAGATGTAATGACCATGATATTATTATTTGTGTAATATAAATTAATTTATGGGTATTTACATCTTCTTTGAATTATCATTCTTTCATGGTGTGTATGTTATGTATGTTACCAAATCAGTAAGGAAACATTTCACCCTCCTCTTTTTAAAAAGAATTATATTTGTTATGTCATTTAATTTACATCTTATTATGTTCAGATATGTTCTTCTATATATTTATTGAGATAAATATTATTTCCATCTGATGATATACCCTTTTTTCTCTCATCAACTGATTTTCTAAATTTTAATGTAACGTCGTTAGGATGTCGGATTTCTATAAGGGAACTTCTTCACCCAATATCAATTCTTTGGGTTAAACAATTACATCTTGATTATGTTATGTTATAAATATGTGTTAATTACCTATGATTGTTTCACACATAATACCCACTAATATTGAGTTTATTCTTATTGGTCACACATAATTATGTAATTGGTTTATCATTAATCTATGGATATCTTCTTTATAAGGGATTTCTTATCAATTTACATTCCCATGATTCTTTATTGTTTTTGTGAACCGATTCGCTTTTATATGGAGTATATACTATCCTTTTGTATATTATTTCATGAATAATTTTTTTCCCATGATATTATAATGTTTTGATAAAATGTTATTCCACAATTATTTGTATTCAAGCATCTCTCATTTGGTTAATAACTCCATAACTAATATATTGTTTTAATTATTTATTCTTCTAAATATTTCTCTTTGTTGTCCGTGTTTTAAAAGTGGCTTTAGGGTTTTATTTATATGAAATTTAATGTTTTTAAATGTTAATACATTTAAATGCTTCAAATCGGTATGGAACAGTTTGATTCAAAATCTCATTATTAAAGTTTTTAATTGGTTTTTGAAATTCTTTTGAAAAAAATGGATAATCTCTATATCATGAAATGATATGTTGTGATTGAAACATAGAAATGTTATCTTTCACGTATGCATGAATTAAGTGTTATGAATATGTTATATTTCCTGGTCATTGTTTATGTATATGGGTTTTTCCGTGATAAACCTATGATGGGTGACCCCAAGATAGCTATCCAATGCATTGGGTAACATGACAGAGGTAAACGTTAATGTTTCTCCTAATAGATTTAAGGAATATACTTTTATGGGTATTCTAATGTGAATACTTATATAGTTGTGATAGCTACAATGTAAGTATGTTTAGTATGATACATGTTACCTTTATGATTTATGATTTCTATATGTTGTTAATAAATATTAAGATTTCATTAGGTATGTTATGATTGAAAAGAATATTTAATTGATTTGTATTTTTTATATGGTAATGTTTATTTTCCTTATTTTATAACCCTTACTGAGATTTTTATTCTCATACAATGTTTTTGAAATTTATTCCATTCGAAATAATGATTTATAGGGTCAAGGATGGGATCAAGGAAAGGATATGATGTCTAAAACATGAAACTAGTCATGATTCTTATTAAGAGTTTTTATTTTATGAAAAATGGATACTGAGTAGTGGTGTCTAAATGTAACTTTCATGAGGATGTGTAATTGTTATTGCCAAATTCTCTAAAACTATATACCTAAAAAGATCATCAATTTTAATTATTCATTTAATTTTTGATTATGAAATTTTTTCTGGTTGGGTCCTTATAGTTGGTAGTGGAGGTCAGTTTAGACAACTTTAGGGATTATGAGTTTTCGTTAAACATATGGTTAGTCCCTATGTCAATGATTTTCATTAAATAATTACTTTATAAATTTTTCAGATGAATACATTTTGGTTAAAAACTGAAGGAGGAGGATCGCAAATAACATTCCTATCTCTTCTTGATGACATGCTTGCAATAATTATTTCATATCCATGTTCAAATGATGGTGAAACGTTTTCTATCATATAACTCACTTGAAATTAGTTATTTGAGGTAAAAAACACATCCAATATACTTCAATTTCATCATGGATCATGGGATTTATTTAATAAAAAAAATTTCTCAATGATATGACATTTTCAAGAAAGGTAAATATTAATAAAGAATTTTCAAATGTTTTACCATATCCCAAGATTTTAACGTATATTATGATTTTAAAAAAGGTTCTAATGAAAGAGACCCTTTAGTAACATGTTTATATTTTATTTTACAATATAGTCTCTCATCACATAATTATGGTATTTTAAAAGGACCATTGATTGAATTTAACAACTCAAATTCAGTCTGACTATTTTATAAAAAACAATGTTTATTCATTTTTTTTGAAATTATATGTCATACCTGATTAATTTCTGAAACATTTTTTCTGTGAACACACATATGTCCTATGTTTTAGAAGGTGTAATTGGACGATGGATGAAAATGATTTTGATAGATAACTAAATCATTATTGTAATGCATGAACCATCTACATAAGTGAAAAAGATAATGATGAAACCATATGAACACCATGATAAATTTATAATGTTACATATATTAAAAAGTTTTATTTTATCATATGGAGGTTGAAAAATCACAACATATAATTTGTTGAGGTGCTAATTTATTGGGATGAAAATAAAAGCTATATGAAAACCATTGAGGTTAAAATATGTTCGGGTTATGTTTGAGTTTTATTAAACGGAAAAACCATAAGACTGGTGAAAACCCATCACATTTGGAAATTCCACATGAATCAATCCCAAAACTGAAGGGCATCAATGGTGCATCTCCTACCATTGTCCTATGTGAATTCCATGATTATTATGACTTATTATTTTATGTTAAATGAATTTAAAGGTCAATAATATGTTGATTTTTGGAACTTATTTTTTATCAAGTAGATATCCTAAATATAAGAAAATTATTTGTTGTGTAAGTGATAATTGTTATTTTAGTGGAAGTTTTATCTTTTGGAAATACTATATGTTTGAAGGAAATCGAATATAATTGGATCTAATTTATAGATAAAAGGTGGAAATTTTATTCAGGAAGAATTTATGTTTTTATTTTAGTCATATAAAGATTTGGTTTATTTATGGAAATGATTAACCTTTCATGGATGATATGTGAATAGGTAAATTACATTTCTGTTTGAGAATTTTAGAGTCACTGATGTTATTTGGAGATAAAGGTTAAGATTTATCTTGGATGACTATGTGAATAAATCCTTCTATGATTTGGGTTTCAATCTTATTTTAGATTACATTGAATAATTTTATAGACAACTGTTTTTTGGAGGATATTTGTTGAACTTTTTGCACTATTTGAAAAATTTTGGAGATTAAGAGTTGTTTTTCTTTTTGTAAAATATTATACTTTTAGGGGATTACCTGATCTGTTACTAAATAATTTGGTATTGGTTAATCTATAAAAACATTGGAAAATATAGTTCATATTTTGTGGATTTTTTGATTCTATAAAATTATATCACAAATAATTCAATGTGATCAAGTCATCGTGAATACTCATCGTTGGAAAAAAGATGAATTTGTGGTATAAATCTAGTAAAAGATGAATTTTTACATGAAAAGTAAGTATTTTTTATTCTTTTCTTATTCTTGATCTTAAAAAAAATTCAACATTATAAAAATTAACACAAAACAATAACTTTTTCCATCAACATATTTTACTGGGGTATCAATGAAAATTTAAACGATCAAAAGTTTGTAATTTTTTGGTTGTTAACATTCACTTAATCATGTTTTCTACCACTCTTCGTCAAACATTAATGGTTTGTCTCCTTTTAATATCTATTTTTCCCAACATGGAATCCTACTATGGGATATCCCATGTGACCTTTCTATTTATCTTTTTTTCTTATAAAGTGATATTTTTTCTGACTCTTTTTCTAATGTGGAAATTTCAAGGATGTTTTGAGGCTGAACTTTAAAACTCTGAGGATGAAATTCCCAAAAGGGGGAAGGTGTAACATCCCATGTAAATAAAGAATATAAATTTTTTTATTTATTAAAATTTATAAATTAAATATTATTTTTACCATAATAGGGATGCAATGTTATAAGGAATACCTGATACGCAATAACAGTTTTAATTGAAAACATACGTTTCACACAACGTTGAGTTATACTGAAAAATATTAATATAATATTATAATTTTAAACAGTATTTAATGAATAGCCATTTTATTTTAAGGACTGAACAAAACTAACCATATAATGGTTACCCAAGTTTCTTAAATGTTTTTACATATATCCAATAACTTTTAAAGGCGTAAAATAAGAAAAAAAACTAATTTTAATCATAAATACATTAATATTCATTAAAAGTTCTATTTAAAACCATTTTATAGAGAACCCTCTTTAAATATAGTTTTGGACATTTTTATATGCTCTATTTGAAAAACATAAAATTCTTCATTATAATTGGGACATCAATAATTAAATTGGGTAAATGTTGGGTATTTTTCTGATAAAATTAATTTTTTAATGAATACTGAAACTAATATATTATAATTCCATGTTTCATTTTAATCTAATATATTCATAAGTATAGATTAATTTTTTAATAGGTTTAAATGTATAATTATTTACTTTTTATACTATTTAATCCAATTTTGGTCATTGGAAGTAATCGAACTTTGAAATTAGATATAAATAAGTGTCAATCTTTTGAATGTTATTATTTCTTAAAAACACGCTTTTTGTTTTGATAGCGGTAATTAAATTTAAAATAATTTTTTCCACTTTTGTGTTTTGAATTTTAAAAATTGTTTCTAAATTATATTTCATGGGGTCCAAATTTGGTTAATAAGAAACTTTTTTGTTTTATAAAATATGAATATAATATTTAGTAAAACATTTATTTACCATGGTTAAGTGGTAAATCTGGTGAAAAATGGTAAAACATATAATTGTAAATTTTTAAAATTACCATAACATGTGTCCTAATATTATTAGTTAATAAAGTTCTACCATGTACATACATGGGTTGATTTTTGGACCCTATAGAGACACTTGGAAGTTATAATGACACTGTATATTAATTAATTTATAGTAAAGACAAAAATTACTTAAACATAAATATTTTAGTAAATAAATATTTAATATGGGGTTATATAAGTTATATATTAGACTATAAATATTCATATTAAATCCAAAACAATATTCTATATCATGATATTTTTTAATAATTTTTAGACAGTAAATTAAAAACAATATTTATTACATAATAAAGATGCAGTATTTACCTCATTAATGAATGACTTAAATAAATAATATTATAAAGATTAAAACAATATATAAAACTTGTCCAATTTATATTGAATGATTTTATTTCTTATATTATTAAAATTATATTCTAATGTAATGAGTTTTTGACCTTTATAATCCAAAATTCCTTATATAATAAAATAGTACTTTCAAACATTCCTAAAGAGCCCCTCCCGCTTATAGAAATCCCGCAATTCTAAACCATTCCTCACACTTATCAAGACCCTTGACTCATCCAAACTCGGACCAATTAATCTCCATTCATAGTTTTACTTCTTTTAGAAACCTTCTCTTATGTAGAAGTAAATTAAATTAACCCTTTTGGTTCAAAACATATGGAGATACTCGATTTAAAGGTAACATCTTCTCTTATGTTCTTTTGTTTTATTTTACATATTCAACCACCTAAACACATTTTATTCCTTCATTTAATCACATAACTAGTATACTAAATAGAATAGTTTGTTTTTATCAGAAGGATTCAAACTAAACTTTCACACACCGCCATCTAATATGTAAAGAACATACAATTTCTATTGATGGCGAACTACTGCCTCACGAAACGATAATTTTTCAATATTCTCCAACCACATCATATGGTGGAAAAATGGATGATATATTTTTATATGTGGTATATATTATATTTATATTTTTTTTATTCTTCAGTATTTTTAATTTATACAATACCAGTATGGTTTTCACAATGCGTAAATATGATAATTTTATTTGAGGAAGTGCAGACTACCGCCCCCTCAAAGTGATATAACTTTTTTCATTCCATGCGTGGAACATATAAAATATGGAAATAATTAAATTCTATATGATATTATACATTAATTATAATATAAATATTTATCCTTATATTTTCATTACATTAAATATGAAATTGAAATTAAAGTAGCGTTCATGTGTACGTACGGCTTACCATCACCATGAACGGTGCATTTCATTTATTCTCTTAAAATTTTATGTACTATTATAGATATATATTAATATATATATATACTATATATATATTATATATATGTTATCTAAATCATTAAATTGTTTTGGAGATAATGGAATTTCGACTACATGGACAATTTATAATTATAACATGTTTATTTTTATCTTAAGATCCGAACAATAACAAAATTCATGATATGAACTCAAATAATTAAATAATGATTATATAAATGAAATAATTGATATAAAAGGAATAATAAACCTGATATATTTTCTTAAGAAAGTATAAATTAGCTTTATTTTATAATTTAGCAGATTATATAATGATAGAGTCATGTCAGGCACAAGGTAAGGGGTTTCTTATCTCACATTTAATTTCGTGAGTTCTCCATTGTTCACCACTTATTTAATTATTGAAGTGTAATGTTTACTACAATTTGATTTATATTATCATTATTATCTTTACATTCATGGTATTATGTGATTAATTTGGTGGTTATTAGCTTTTGGCCATACGACTCGATTGATTACAACGTGGTAATGGTTTTCTTCTCACATCTTATTCTCTTGAGATTCATGTTATATTTTCCACTATTTCCTTCCGTGTAGTCGATTTACTGACCATTATTGTATTATATGTTTAATATAATGTAATTTATGTGTATTTATATCTTCGTTTATATATCCTTATCTCATGGGGTGTATGTTTCGTGTGTTACCAAATCGGTAATGGAACCATTCACCATCCTCTTTTTAAAAAGGATTTTTTTGTTATGTATTTTTATTTACATATTATTATTATGGTATCTATTCATATATATCCTTATTTTTGTATGTTTTATGTCCAAGTGATGAGATACCATTTTCTGTCTCATCAACTCAGTTTCTGAATTTTAAGGGGACATTGTTAGGCAGTCTTGTTTGAGTAAGGGAACTTCTTCACGCAATTTCAATTCTAATGGTTAAACATCTACTTCATGATTATGTCATGCTATATATATGTGTGAGTGGCCTCTATTTTTCACACATAATATCCACTTATTTGTGTTGTATTCATATTTTTCACACATAATTATGTAATTGATTTATCCTTAATCTAAGCATATAGTCTTTATAAAGGATTTCATCTCAATTTACAATACCTTGAGACTTTATTGTTGTTATGCACCAGTTCACATTTATATGGTGTATATGTTGTCCTTTGTTATATTATATGATGAATAAACTTATTCACGTGATATAATAAAGTTTTCAATAAATGTTATTCCCCAATTATTTTTATTCAAGCATCATATATTTGTATTTTAATGACTTAACTAAAATATTGTTTTAAAGGTTTATTCATCTAAATATTTCTCATTAGTTTCCATGTTTCAAAAATGGTTTTAAGGGTTTATTTTTATGGACATTAATTCTTTCAAATGTTACTTCCTTTAAAATCATACAAGTGATATGGGTCATATTGATTCAAACATTTCCTTATTAATTGTTATAAATGGTTTTTAAAAATGGTTTGATAAAGTATTGATAATGTCAATATTTTGAAATGATATGTATATGAGTGGTTCTAAGAAAAACTTAGGGTGGGTGAACCTGATATAGCTCTCTAATGCATTGGGTAACAGGACAGAAGTAAACGTGAATGTTTCTCTTAATATATTTAAGGAATATAAAGTGATGGGTATTCCAACATAACTCCCTACATAGCTATGATAGATACAATGTAATTATGTTAGGTATTCTACAAGTTACTTTTATGATTAAGGATTTCTATGTGTTATTTATAAATATTATGATTTCCTGAGGTATGTTATGACCGAAAAGTATAGTTTCATTTATTTGTATTTATTGTTGGGATAAATTTTCCTTTCCAAATTTTATAACCCTTACTGAGGTTTTTATGCTCATCACATGTTTTTTAACGTGTTCAACAAGACTTAAAGATGAATAGGGTAAATGATGGGATCAAGAAAATGTCATGTTGTCTAATACATGAAACTAGACATGTTTCTTTTTAAGAGTTTCTATTTTATGGAAAAAATAGATACTGAGTAGTAGTTTCTACATGTAGTTTTTGAGTTGATATGTAATAATTATGTCTTTTTTCTCTAACACTATATACCTATATAGATCCGTAATGAGAATTATTCATTTAATTCAATAAAATCTAATGTTTTAAGGTGGGACCCTAATATCTAACATAATGATGGGGGACCTAATGGCATAAATTTATCCATCATGGTATAATATTATTGTATAATAGGATTCTAAATTATGTAATGGTTATGTTTCCAATCGTAATTGTGTTTCTGTAATATAACCATAATATTTTCAATTATAATACCAGATTTATTGGCCTCCTTAGTAGGGAAACAATAAAATTGGTCATGAGTACTAATACTCATCTACATTAGAGGTTCCATTCATATAAAATTAAATAAACTAGAATTGATCATATAACTATGGATGATTATGTATAATCCCAAAATTATTGATATGATTATCATAAATTTAATATTTTATGATAAACTAATTTTACAATCATAAATAATGTTTCATAGGGAAGTTATTCCATAACTATAATCATAGTCTATCATAGGGTTATGTTCCCAAATTTATGTTTTCTAAATCTAGATTCCAATATATCTACTAAACATCCTCACATACTAACTATAATGCACCATCCCTAAAAGATCTGAGACAACATATTACTTTATTGAATTTTTATAATTACAAGGGGTCAAATCACAAATGACTTATCGGTTTAGCAGTATTAAATGTTGAGATTACATAAATGATAAAAATAATATAATATAAAATAGAAAATAAATCATAATACATAACAAGGATTAATAAACTATGCAATTGAAAAACAACCCATGAATTTGACTTCATAACCTAGTTAAAGTAAAAATATAATGGTGATCTCAAATTATCAGTATGAGTAAGAGTAAAATAGAAGTAATCATGAATGAATAAGAAAAATATAGGGAAATGTAAATAACATTACTAACATTCTATTCAAAAAACTGGATAATTCATAATATGTAAATAATGGTAAATGACTAATGAATCATTGTAATTAATCAATATACACACAATGAAATGATTCCATGAATAATTTAATAGAAAACACTAAAGGATAATGAAAATTAAAGCTGAATTCTCAATAACATAAATATATAATTATTGGATTCCATGTTTTATAGGTAAATGTAACCTTTATATTCAAGACAAATTACAAGATAGTTTTGAATATTGGTTAAGAACCCATATGATTTATCCATCTAATACGTCTCATGGTACTGTTGATGAATTGAAGGTTATACCTAAAATGGTACCCAACAAATGTCATACCTTTCCAAATCATTATATATATATATATATATAGAATAACTGAATTAATTAATAAAATGAGGCCCTTATCATCAAATTTCAAAATTTGAATAAAGATACTTATTTATCCAAATGTCCCCCGTTAATTAAATAAAATTCAAATTAATTATCATATTTAAAAAATGTATACAGTCATGGAAATAATTATACCCATCAAATAAGAGTATGGATATCTAAAATAAATTTTAGTTCAAATGAAAATAGTCATTAGTCCTCTATATAAATATTTTAGTATTTTCAAGAAATCACTTTTCTATGTTATTTTTGAACTTACGCAACAATCCCTCCATAAATTCTTAAAATTTCATAAATGGTAATCAATAAGTTATTATTTTTTGATAAAGTTAAGAGTCACAAAATAATGAGACATTGAAAATATGTTTTTTACAATGAAGTAATATTCATGTCAACCCCATTGGATGATATATTTCAAATTAAACCATATAAAACCATAATATATTTTTAATGATGATATTATGTGACATAGGGTTAGTATATACATTAGACAAAATAAATAACATGGTAATATGGAAATTATATAACAGTTGTAAAATGTGAGATGAAAATATGTCACCCTGAGTCTGACTTATCATATGAGTATTTTTATTTATAAATATTAAACTGGAGTTAATTAATTAGTTCATTAAGAACCTTTTTCATGTATATTATTAATTTAATTTAAACTATTATAATATTATTTACAACTACTTAATCAGTTAATTTTATGATGGGAGTTTTGAACATATTATGTTCATTTATCAAAAATAATACTGGTAGGTAATATTTGGTCAAAGAATTAATTATATAAACATATTGAAAATAATTTTCATGATATTATTATCATATTTATACTCAATTATACAATCAATCCAAATTCTGAAATATGTTTATGAAAAATGAACAAATGTTACAATCATTTAGAATGTAGGTCATACGTTTTCATGAGTAACATTCCTATTTCTCAATAATTTCTACAGAATGAAAGTATGTAACATTTTATTGTTAGATAATGTTAATTGAATCATAACTAAAATTTTATTTAATCCTAAAAAAATTTATATATAATTCAGGTGATGTAAAAATGATTCATCTCACTTCTATGATGCGATATTCAACACATCTATGAAGGATGTTATCACTTTTTTTAGTGTCTAAAAATTGTAAAAAGGGAAATATATTATTTAAATAAAGGTAATAATTTCATTAATATAATATATAAGGATTATATCTCACATAGGATAAATTAATCTCATCTTTATAACATTTTATGTAATGTGAAAACTTATAAAAATGGTTTGAGGGGAGGTAGACCATACGTCCACATGTGATATTTTATTATTTCCACAAAATAGAAAGAATTATAGTATTTTTTATACAAAAATTAAACAAGTTTGAATGAAAAATATATATAATATAAAATATATAAAATTAGGATTTATGTCTTAATTATCAACCATGATAGGGGGTAAAAGTACAACTAAGGTAATCATCACGTGAGGAGGTAGTCTTCTGTATACAAGAATTGTTAATTAATTACCAATTGGATTCATGTGTGTGTGGGTATATGCATATTCCTTAACATAATGACATATCAATATATTTTTTATGATAATATTATAATATAATCATGATATGAGAATAATTTAATGGGTTAATAATGAGATGAATCAAAATTTATTGTTTAAGAATGTCACCTCTTCTTCTGGAAGAAAATTTTATTTTATTCCAACTACTTCCTTGGATTGTATCGTAAAAAATGTTAGGATTATATAATGATTATATTAATGTTGGGGAGAAGCTTGGTCTCCTTTTGGATGAGTCAAATTTCTTTATTGGTGTATAGATATGGTAGGGGGGAGTGATTTATTATAGTGTAGGTGGAGTGATATTCTTGTAAATATAAAAAGGTAAACATTATTAAATTGTCTCTCATAGATGTTTTATATTAAAAAATTATCTTAAAAATAAAAAAGATATTTTATGTCATAAATATTTCAACAAAATGGATTTGATAATGATTTCATTTTATTTTGGATGTTATGATTAAGTGGTAGTCCATTATTAAGCATAGTTGTTTTATTATGAAAATAATTACTATTAAATACATTCATAGACATTTTTGTTAAAAAAATATGTTTTCTATACTATTCTTTAACCAATTTATAAATATAAATATGGAACCCATTTTTGAACATTATAATCATATATGTGGTAGAAATTTATTTTATTTTAATCACATATACAGTATTATAATATATGTTTTTAATTAAAAAATGTTCTCATGTTTGAGATTTTTTATATAAAAAGTTCAAAAAGACCAAAATTTTTCTGAATTGGATTAATTGATTTATTATTTTAATAAATCGTGTTTAATGCCAAAATAAAATATAATTTATCTTTAAAAATAAATTATATGAATAAAAAATTCAATTAATTTTGAGTATTTTTTGTTATGTATCTAAAAATAAAATTCCAAAAAAACTGAAAAATAATACTAACATAATATTGACATAACACATAAAAAATAAATTTTAATTTTCATAATATATTTCTAAAACAGTCTAAATATATATTCAAAATAGTTAATCAATTAAATGGTAGTGAAATTTCATTCAAAAATTATATCTTCTAAGAATTATATTGGGATTGTTCTAATCTTATGTCTATCAAATATATTAGATGAATTCCATTTTTTTGAATATATAATATATAAATTTAATCAAAATAATAAAATTACTGTAATTAATTTAATTTATAAACATAAAAAGAAATTTTCAATTTACAATATACTTAAAAAATATATTTTCATTATTTAAAAACTAGATTTATGTTCATTTAAAATTAATTCATAAACAATTAATTCAGCAATATATTTTTCTAAGTTACTCAATCTTATTCATAATTTAAAATTTAATAGTAAAGATTAATATTCATTATAAATAAAAATATTAATAGTACTCAATAAAGACATAGTATTTATTGTAAAACAATTTTTTGAAGGAAGTCATTATTGTGCCAAGCACAAGAAAACCTCAATGTTTTATAAAGGGATGGCTAATATTTATATTTCATGTAGAGTAAGATAAACTAGATGATAAATATAAAGTAATCTAGTAAAAATTATTCTAGAATGAATACAGTATAATGTCATAGGGTATTACATTCCCAAAATTACAGATATTCAAGTAGAGGAAGAATAAGAAGACTTAGAAGTGTCACACTGTAAAAATTATCTATCAAAGAGGTTATATTTTTAGTATATATGTTCATCTAAAGGATTGTTTTTCTCATAAAATCCAAAAATATAATAATGGATTCATAGATATATAAATTGATGAAAATTATATAGGTATAAAAGTGTTTATATAAGTAGAATAAAATATATAATTTGAAATCGTAGAGTGGGTGAAAACTTCATTATAATGCCCCTAATCCTAGTATACTCGATTACGTAGTTTCCTTTTTATATTTTCATAATATACAACGAAGGATATCCTTAAGGATACAATAGTTTAGTTGGTTGGTAAAACTAGAAACATATTTGAAACTTTTAATATAAATGAAAATATAAAATACTATATAATAAATGTTCTAAAGATACCATAATTCCTATAGCTAAACCTAGCACATCAATCTTAATTAATATCATAGAATCATGATGTAAAAAAAAAATAATGTGTTGAAAATTAACTCCCAGAAATGGAAATTTATATCTCCATTTATCATAAAAAGTAATATTCGAAATGTAATTACTAAAACACATGAAATTTAATAAAATTAATCAACCATAATATGTATAGATTAAAATATTATAAAATAATTTCACATAAATATTCTCATTTTCATGAAAACATAACAGTGGAAATTATACTAATCGAATAATAATATGGGAATTTATTACAAATCTTAAAAAAAGACAACGAATAATGTTAATCATATGTAACTTATTGTCAAGGATTCATCCAAGGCACCAAAAATAAATATGTATTAAATAAGAAATCACAAAAACAAAATTTTATAATTAGATATATTGATGCATTAATTGAATAATGAGGTTTCATGGTACTATATACAAATTCCAGTATACTCCTCATATTAAAGTGGTAAAACATAATCTACATATACATTTTTATTGATACTGTAATACAAAATTTATATATTATTCCCCATTATGTAATCAAAATCACAAACCATCTTGAGTAATAAGGTTAATGGTATCAAAATAGTAAATGTCCATTCAAACTAATCAGTAAAAGCATCATATAATATAGATGAATGTATCATAATTTTTCAAACTCAATGAATCGTAAGAGTTCAATAATCATTCTGATATATAAGAAATAATGTAAATGATATCATTAAATAATTATTGTGAAGAATAAAAATTTTACATTCAGAATCACTTATATTTAAAATGATAAGCATTTACCAATGAAACTTTTTTTTCAATGACAACCTATTAATATTATAATGAAAAAAATTACATTCATTAATGAATCATGATGAACAAGAAAAATACTCATGTAATTATTGTTAAAAAAAGTCATTCCATATTATTGTTGGAAAATTCTCAAAGAACATTGTTTATAAAATGACAAAAAATATACCATTCGAAACATTTTGTAAAAATTAAATGATAAAAAAAATAATAGATGTCAATAATACGATAATATTAAAATAATTTTTTAATTATAATTAACACATGTATTTTGGTAAAAAATCTGTTTTAAGGGTATTTATAAGAAAATGATTATGTAATTAAAGTCCGTTATAAATATTTTATCATTGAATAGAGTATTAATCATATGAATTGAATATATTTATTCACATTAAATTCACATTAATAATGATGATATAAAAAATAATATATTTAAATTTCATATAAAAAATATTCTTAGTATGATATAATAATAAAAGTAGAAGTTTAATCTAAATAATGGATATTAGATTAACAATTCCATTGCAAACGTTTAATCTGTTGAATCATATGTGACATAAAAGTAACAATTATCATTAGAAACAATGAATATAATTTTGACGATGTGATTATTGATATTCTATATCACTAAATGGTATATACCCACACACATGAAACATGTACTGAATGAGAATTATATTTCACCGATGTAAATGTGTCATTAATAAACCTTTACCACATGCTCCACTTTTGATTTTTGTAAATTAAGATAATATATAATGGTTGAAATGGTGTTTTTAATTTAATATCGAAATATAATACAATTTAAAATTACTTATATGATATATTTAATACATCTTACCACCAATTTATTAAAAATTTCACTTTATTTTGATTCTTTTATGTGCGATAATTTTGTTGTTACATTTTTTATATACTTGAAAATTATAAAGTATGTGCTTTATAAATCGAAATAAAACACTAAGAGTGGAATAAAAGTGAATAAATTCCATTCCTAAAGTGTAAATGGTCAAATATTAAAATTTTCATTCATACATGAGGATTATTCATTTGATAAACTGTTAATGTTAAATAATAACATATTTTGGCAGTTTTATGACCATCAAAAACTAGTTTAATTTCATTTACTATTATATATGTATATATAACTTCCATATCATGAAATAGGTTATAATAATCATATAAAAATATTACTTTTTAATAATAATAATTTTTTACCCAACTCGTTTAAGGTAATCAAAAATAAAGAAAACATGATTTCTGGAGATAGTTATCTTCTATAATTTAAAAAATTGCTTAATTTCGGTTTGTAAGATGATGAAATAAATAGGATGGATATAGTATATTCCAATATATGCATAACACTACATTATATAAATGATATTTTTTATTCCTTGGTAGATCATGTAGGTGAGGATAAAGTAGAACAATAAATGAAAATAATAGAGGTGGTTTGTGATTATTAAAACTTGAATATCACCATCTTGAAGGATAAATTAATAACCATGATTTTAGTATTTAGGTGAAACTATAATCACATTTAAGGGGTTAAAGAGTGTAAGATAGGGTTTGGTAGCAATTTTATGATATTAATGTAATTTTACAAGAAATGGGGTGGTGAGAGGTGGTAGTATTAATTGGGGATAGGTTGTTTTAAGTGATTAAATACTAATTATTTTTTGTCTAATTCCAACCACATGTGTGTGGAATAAATAACCATGACTTTGGATGATAATTAATTTTTACGGTATTTTAATTATTGAAAAAGAAGAAAAAAAATTAATGTTTTAGTTTTTTTATGTATTTTATTCTTTAAAATTTAAATAATAACCCAATTTATTATTTTACATATACTCTTATAAATAATTGTATTATCACAGCTACATTTATAAAAATAAAAAATAAAAAAACATATAACCTAATATAGACCATTTTATAACAATTATGATAACTATTTTACCCAATTCAATTATCAAAAATGGAAATAAAATATATAATAATAATATCACATACTAGACAAGAAATAATTCTTTAAAAGAGAAAATGTTCAAAAGTTTGAAATGTTTCTAAATAAAAATTCAATATGAATTTGGATTCATTGACCAAAATTGTATTAATGGATCTATAATTAGTGTATTTCTACAGTAATTGAAAATTAAACAAATAATTTAACATAAAAAATTATTTAGACAATAAGTTATTTTTCAATCAACATTCAGTATTTTTTAGTAATTATAGAAAAACAAAACATCTCAAAAAAATAAAAAATATTCACCAATATATAATTTGTATATTCTCTATTAAAAATTGTAGCCAAATTTTTAAATTAATTTTTAAAATGTTCTATAATTTTTTTATAAAATATTCTATCCATTAAAATTCGATGAAATTTACATTTAAACGAAAAATAATATTTTTGAACATAAAATTGGATTTATTTTTATTATATAGACATAAAAATTACCATATGAATTTAAAATAAACTAAGATGGTGAAATATAAATATCATTAATATATTTCTCTAATAGTGACTAATTTAATCAATTTATATAAAATTATTTTATGGTCATAAAAACTGTTTTTTCTAAACACATCATTTAAATTCAATTGGATTTTATTTTCATATTAATTTAATTGGTAATCATTGAATTCAGTTTATAAAAAATGTAATCTATATATTCAAAATCTTGATAAATTCATTTATTTTCCTCTATTACAATAGCTTGGGGATATCTATCATAATTATGTAATAATATTTCATTGTTTCTTAAATATTGATTATTGGTGTAATGTAGCTATCAATCGTATGGTTCATTTAACATCTATTTGTGTTTCATTATATACTACTTCAATAAGTATTATAGATTATAATTAATCTTGTGATTCATAATTGTGGAGTATAAATTTTAAACTACCATTGTGGGATTCCCACATCATAAAAACTATTAATAAAACATCCTAGTTAAAATTATAAAATAAATATATACCATCACCACAATACATGGTTGTAGTATAGTAGAATATTACTCTGATGTGAAAAATAAACATATAAAATAAATAAAAATATCTTGTTATTAAGGATATTGATAGATGAAATGGCCAAGATAAGGTTAATTACCAAATAAAGAACGACCACATGTGTTGGAAAAGGTTCATTAAAACCATTTGACCTGATGGTAATAAGATAAATCATTATTTCAAAAAAATTTAAAAAGACGTAATTATGTTACTAAATATAATAAGTACAATTACAATCTAATTTGTTTCCTAGATAAATCTCTACATCATTTATTACTCCAAAAAATGAAATTGTAATTGTAATTCCTACATAACTAGTTCATAATAAGACGCATTAAGAAATGAAAATTCCATTATTCTATCATTAATTATCATGAAAACATATATAGCATTGATTATTCAATATGAATAAATATTCATGTGGTTATGAAATAAATAAATCCCAAAAACTAAACCAAATTTAATCATAAATAATTTTCTAAATGTTCACCCACATGAACCATCAATAATATTTAAAACCAATCATTTGAAATAAGATACATAAATTTTGAAATCGAACTTTTCATTAATTTATCGATCTACATTATTTATCTTTTAATTTTAGAATAACAAACATGTGAATTCCCTCATAAAGTATTATATTAAAATATTTTAATAATATTTATAATTATAAATAGTTATCCAAAACACACATTCTTTCTTATTCCTTATTCAAAACATATGTTGTTGGATATATTGTTTAAATATTTTTTAAAATCCATTAATGTGAGTATAAACCACATTGACTATAAATCAATAATAATATCCGAGGTAGATAGAAAAATCTATTTATAATATCTATATCAATAATCTCTTATTCACAATTTTTTTTTTCAAAAATCATGAACATATAATTGTTATCTTTCCATCAAAAAAGTAATTTCCAAAATTATCGACCTTCCACTATATCCCTATTTATGTCACCATTCAAAAACAGATTCAAAATTCTTAGAAAGAATTACTACACCATTTTCCATATATTTTTAATAATTTTTAGAACCAATATATCATTAGGGAAATAGTAAAATTACATAATTCATGAATCAAAAAAAATAATGAAAAATAATAAATCCACATCATTAGTGGTGTGATCATAAACATGACAGGGATTCACTATCTTATATTGATTTATAATCATTTTAATTTTGGTTATATTAATTTTATTATTCCCCATATATTTATAGTCAAATCATATTATGTTGAAAACTTACTTCTTTCTAGTTTTTATAAATAACATTGTATACTATCTCTCTAAAATTGTATCAAAATATCAATCCTTTTAAAAATGTACGAGGGTATTTCATTCCATATATCAAATTTGGGGGAATTATTCTTTCATATCTTCACATCATCCATTATTTTTCAATTTTACCTATTCAAATCTTTCTTCCTATTGAATACATTATAATTGGATAATTAATACTTTTTTTAGTTAGAAGTTTATATTATGCCATATCATGAAATTAATTTTTGGGAGACTACCTCCCATAGAAAGATAATATTATGAACACAAATTGATATATCATTATTTAACATTATATTAAAAACAATGTTGAGATTAACATTATTTATTATAGATTCTATTTCGAAATGAAGACATATAGTATATTAGATTATATCGCTATAAAAAAATTTATGATCCCAAATAAATAAAAATTTGAAAATTTTATACATTTATAATCTCAAAATCATATACATGGTTTCATTGAGATATTATTCTATACTTAAAACTAAATTATATCTTATTTATTGGTTTTCAATACTATGTTTTCTTAAATCCCATTCCCATGGATTCTACAAAACATCTTCTAATTCAAACTGTAATATCCTAAATGCTAGTACCATATATTCGACGGTAAAATAATTATATTATCACTATATACAAGAAAATTCATCCCAATGGATAGAAAAACTTAGTTTTTTTGAAAAAACTAGATACATATATTAGCATTTCATTACAAATAAAAATATAATTTACAATAAACTGAATCCTTGGCATACACCCTTATTATCTTACCTTAATAATGTATATCAATCTTAATACACTTCTCAGATTCATTGGGAAAAATAAAACATAACTAACGGGTGATTTTAGAATCTAAATGAGGATGAAATATAGTTGTGAAATATAAAATAATATATAATAGTAATAATTATGTAAATAACTAAAATGGATGAAATTTAGTAAAAACATGAACATAATATGGCCTTACTAAATGTTAATGAAATAATTTGACAAAAAATAAAATCATGAGATTGATAAAAAACAATGGATATTATAAAAATATAATAATAACATTTAAATCATTATATAATCTTATAATTATGTAAATAATAATAATGAATATTTGAAATATTACATCAAGTCTTTGACTAAGATATCATATTAAAACTTGAAATACGTAAGACAATACCCAAACTTGTTTGTATCTTGAGACATAATGATGCATCAAGGGAACATAGAGGGACCTCCCATAACATAAAAATTCTAATAAGTTTATTATATTAATGTCTTGAAACATAATTTAAATAAATTTTTGTATTGAATTATTAATTCAATATGCAACTAATATTACCAATTACATAAGAATAATCCAAAACCATCCATACTAATGTGGTAAATGGTATCAAAATAGTATGTCTATAGACAGACTAATCAATAACTATAAAATAATTTTTAGTTGATGGTATTATAGGTCAAAAAACTTGATGAAGAATAAGATTCATATATGAGGTTGACATGAAATGAAAATACATTAAATAATATCATTACATAATTATATAGGAAAATACCCTTTTAATTTGAAAATAAATTATCATTAAAATAATGAGCAATTATAGAATAAAATATTTCTTTGAATGTAACCTAATAAACATGTAGAGTAATGATAAAAAAATGTGTGCATCGTGATTTCCGGATATACAACTTAACCCATTTAAATTAAAAAATAAATATTCCTCTAGTACTTTTATTGGAAAAGTATAAAATAACCTTCTTAAAACATTAATTAATTGACCATTCAATGAATTTTTTTAAAAAATTAAAACCTGATTAAACATAGAATTAATCAATAATAAGAGAATAAAAACATCTTTTTTGAATAATTTATTGGAAAAATGTTCATGGATGAAAATGTAATTTTTAATGTAAACATTTAAAAGATAATTTTTAAAAGAATTTACCTTATAAATATTCTGTCATTTAAGGGATACTTAATAAAAAAAATTGAATATCAGCATTCAAGATAAATCCACATTAAAAATGTTAAAATTATACATAATATATTTAAATTAAATTTAAATAATTAATCTTATTATGGAATAATCATGGAATTAAAAGTATGACCTAAATAATGGAAACTTCAGTAAGAAATCCCATACCAATATATAATTAGTAGAATCATATTCACCATAAAAGGAGTAATTATAAAATAAAAAATTTAATACTGTGTAGAAACATATGTTAATGATTTTATTTGTCAATGGAAAATATATACACTACACAAAAGAAATTAGTGATGAATAAATAAAATATATATAGCTGATGTAAATGGAATATGAGAAACCCTTACCTCGCACTTCCCTTATGTTTAGTTTTCTTTAATCTATTGTATAATGGTAAAATGGTGTTGTTAATTTATTCTAGAATTATATTCATATTGAAAAAACCATATATTATATATTTATAATATCTTATAGCCAATTCATTAACAGTTTCTTATTATTTTATCTATTTTTTATTATTTTTGTTTTATGGTTTCTTGGTCCGATTACAGGCTTGTTATTTTAGATGTTCTTAAAAAATTAATTAAAACATTCGAAGTGAAATGTGATTGTTAATAAAATACTACATGTGTAATTTTTTTATAGATCATTTTTCATTCATATATGAGGATGATGCATTTTATTAAATGTTAATAATAAATATTTATTAAATTTATGTGGGAGTTATGATCATAATGAACTATATTCATTATATATAATATTATATATATATATATTACATCAGAACAATGAAATAGTTTATAATATTCTTATTAAAATATTTTATTGCTAAAATGATAATTTTTTGGCAGACCTTAATGGATGTAGAGGAATACAAAAAATTGTCATTATTCAAAGAGATTGTTAACAACTATAATTTGGAAAAATGTTTAAATTAATTGAGTGAGTTTAGATATAAACCAAGTTATAGATATAATATATTAAATTATATACATAAAAATATTATGTGTATATCATTTTAGGGTTCTTATTCATTCATTGATTAAGGAGTTGGGGAGAAAGTAGTTGATAAAATGAAAATATGTGAGGATGTTGTAGAAAATTTAATAATGAATATCACCACTTTAAGGATCCCCTAAATACCATGCTATTTGACTTCTAGTAAAATTAGAATCTCATTGACATAATGATATTGGGGTGGAGATAATTTTTAAAATATTTTATAAAATTCCAGACTTATAAAAAGATATGGGGTGGTGAATTGTGGTATTTTTATTTCAGGAGGGGTGGTTTTATGTGATTAAAAAATGATTATTTTATATTTAAATGAAACCACATTGGGATGGAATTAATTTTCAAAAAATTAGTATGATAATTTAATTCTTAATTTTTTATTACATTCAGAAAAATTAACCAAATAATCATTTATTTTTTTAGTTTTTAGTTATTTTAGGTTTATACATTTTATTATTAACATATTTCATTATTTTACCTATATTTCTCTAAATATTTTTTTAACATGTTAAACATCTTATTAATAAATATTAAAATTTATATAAAACATATTTGTACATTTAAACATAGAATCAAATTTACCAAATTAAATAAATTGAATTAAAAGATTTATTTTTTAAATTAACCCCATAGAATAAATGAGAAAACGTGTTTTCAAATGAAAATATTTGAATGATTAAAATATTGTAATAAATAGGTTAAGAGAAAAATAGAATTAAATTATATAATTAGTTGAAATATATGTATAATTAAACTATTGTGAATATAATAGAAATTTGAAATATAAATTATCATTGTATATTTTTTAGATAAAATGTAAGTTTTTATTCAAAATTATGTATTTTTTAATTTTCATAAAAATTTAAATTCCCATAAAAATTCCAAAATATACCAACAAGATAAATGTGCCATTATGAATTATAAAATGATTCATATTATTTAAATAACATTTATAAAATAGTAAAAATTTCTTTTTAAAAGATATCCCCCATAAAAAAAGAAACAATAATGTCATTAAAAGAAAAAAAATTATTTTATACTTAAAATTGGATTCATTCTTATATTAATCATATGAAAAAGTTTGAATTTTAGGGAAAAAATATGTACAATATATAATATATAATTTTATATAATATAATTTATTTATAGTGGATAATTTAATTAAAAAAGAAATAAATTCATTGTGTGAATAAACATATTATTTATAAAAATATATCAATTATGTTCATTCAGTTTTTCTCTTAATTTATAATTAATTGGTGAAAAATTAATTATTTTTACAAACTTGTGTAAACTATATTTTCATAATTTAGTTAATCACATTCAATCCCACCATTCCAATAGTCATCTGATCATTATCACATTGAAAAAATAATATTTAATTTTTTGTATAATATCATTATTTTCTGTAATTTATTCTATTTAAGATAGTGTTCTTTTAAAATTTCATGGGGTTACATACACCATTCTCCACATCCGATGTGGCATCCACATTGGATGAATTAATTGTTTATGCATGGACAACTTCAATGGTATTCATTAGAAGCAAATTCCCTTAACATTTGATCCATTGGTCTCCAATGTACCCAATATCATAATTATTAAAGAACATTTCATAAGTGGATTATCACTTACCCTTAACGTAATGTGAATTTTGTAAATTTTAATCATTATTTATGTAATGTCCATTTAAATATTTTTCATTATTCATAATGATTATTTCAACATGAATTACATCTTACAAATTCCCACTTCCTCATCTACCCCTTATCATTATCATTACGAGACAACCTATTCTTATCAATCATCACATTGAATCCATAGGACTACTTGAATAAAATAAATATATTTATTTTCCATTAAACTATAACCTTATATTATTATATTATTTGAATGTCAATTTCACTTTAGGATATTTGTTTTACCCCATTGAAGAAATGTCAACAAAACACTTTTTATTATGCACATAGTCTATAAAAATCAATGATAACATTATAATTTGATATTAATAAATATAAACATAGTCATAAACATTTTTACTAAAACAAATAATTTTATCTAAAGATCATATAATTGTTATCTAGGAAGATATATTTCTATGAATAGAATAATAATAACCTTCCACTAAATGATCACAATTTTCTATAAATTCATAATATTTCGAATCAATGATCATAATAATATTTTTATATCCTATTATATGATAAGCTATCATTGATACCATATCCCATTAATTACATAAAAATATATAAATATCCCACTTAATGAAACATATTCGTTTCTTTCCAAAAATTGGAATTATGGTCCCATTGAAAATTTGATGATGTTGTTTCGTTGAATGGTTTTAAATTATTCCACTATAGATTCATTATAATAAATTGTAGGGACAATTATATATATATATATATATATATATTAAATTGATATTGTATACATTCCTTCAACTGGGTTCTATGAAAAATTATTTTATATTATTTATTACATCATGTCAATATGTATCATAATATATAATATTGAAAATATTGAAAAACATATAATATTTTCAAAATATATTCACAATAATTATAAAAATCATAATTATTTATTTCTTTGGTGTACTCAAATATGATAAAAATATTTTAAAATAATTAATTTTGGTTTTTATGGAAATTTATAATTAATAAATTTATATAACCCAAATATTAGACAATTTATACTCGACTATGTCTTTTTGGGAAATTACTCTTAGAGATAAATGTGAATAATCTACATCCACCTTATTTTTCTAGATAATGATACATTTTTAACATAATCTTATAATATCAACATTACTGAAAAATAAATGTTATTATCTTATAGTAATACATATCATCCAATTAATTTATAATATTTTTGTTCCCAAGTGTATAATCTTTCAAAATATAATTCTCTATTTTTCTACTAATCATTATCTGCAATGGACTATAAAGAATGCAGACAAGGAAGCCTACAGATTTTGGTTACATTAAAACAATAGAAATGGATACGACTGATTTCATCCCAATAGACAAAATAGATTAGTAGTATAAGAAACATGGATACATAAAAATATAAAATTTTATTTTTAACATGAAATAAAATATATTATTTTATTTTAGAACACATTTATTTCCTTTAGTATTCTAATTAATAAAAGTTATACTACGCATATTTGAATATCATGTAAATAAAATATATGAATGTGGTGAGATCAGATGTTATAGAGATGTGTGGTTTTAATAAATAAATCATTATTATTATAATACAACATCTAAAAATATATAATATCTTTTGGGGAATATTTTATTTGAAAATAAGAACATGATAATGAAAATAAATAAAAACAAAACATCTTGTAATCTTCTTGATTGAATTATGTATAGGTACTTCCAAGGTTACTCTTACTACATCTCGATTAATATATGCTTTGATCCAATAATTGAGTGAAATAAATCCCAAAAATGGATAAGTGAGATACATATCATGAGAACATGTGGTATATCAAGAATTAATGCTCATATGAACTTGGGGAAACTCATAATAAATTGAACTAAAATATAACATGAAAATGCGACTATAAGGCCCTAGCCTAAAACCTTAAAAAATATTGATATTAGATCATGAATTTACTTTTTTCACATTGATAATGTTATCAGGTTTAGTGTTTTATAGAATTAGGACATAATTATTACATTGCATCTCAAAAATAATAATGCAGACACATTAATACTATATAATTCTTTAACAATAATAAACTCTTCAAATAAAATATGAATTATTTTCTTGTTAAAAAATATTCGTGGATTTTTTTTTCTTACCCTTCCTTATACCCTTTAAAACCCATTTCAAAAAAATTAGAATAGAATAAATAGGATCATTATGGGATATAAAATAAGGAAAAAAATAGTAGTATCTAAATAGACACTTAATAATGAAACCATACTTTTCCCTCATAAAACGTAATCCCATTATCATACCTTGCATAATCATAATATTTAAGAATAACCCATAGAAATCATAAATCATGTAGTCGACATGGGGCATCCATAACATAATTATATTTAATAATTCATAGATATATAAAGAGTATCCTTCATATTTAATGTTGTAATACTCATCAAAGTATATTCCCTAAATCTCTAAAGAGAATCATTATAGTTTACCTCCACCACAATATCCAATTCAAAGATAAAGATATCATGCTCACCCGCCACAGGATTATCATGGTACCACCAATATTTTAATTATCACGTACCCATTTCTAAAATTTTCATTTGCTATTAAATAATCATAACACATAAAAGATTGAAATCATCAACATTTCACTCATCAATTATCGGAAAATAGTTTAATATATTAAAATATTCAATCCATTTCCAAAACAATCTAAAACATTTAATAAAGATATCTTTGAATCAATTCATCCAACAACAAATTGAAACTTTTAAATGAATTGGAAATTTGAAACATTAATGTCTATATAAATAAAACCTTAAAACCATTTTCAAAACATGAACATTAAAGGAAATTATTTAGAATACTAGTTTTATAAAATATTTAAAACAATTTCTTAGTTAAAGAGTCGCATGCCTCTTGATAAAATACATGAATAAGAGTAATTAAAGAATAAATTTAAATGATACCAATAATATCATGATAATAAAGATATTCATGATATAATATTTCAAAGGGATGTATTGTAACATCCCAGGTAAAATAAGAATAAGATAATTTCATATTTATTAATATTTGTGAAATAAATATTAATTTTACTTTAAATGGGTTTCTATGTTCGATAGCGTACCCGATACGCAACGACGGGTGTCATTGAAATCTTACATTGCACACTAATAATATAATATTATTATTTTAAATTTTAGTTAACTCGTAGCCGTTGTATTAGAGATAATAGAAAAACTAACTACAATATGATTATACATGTTTGTTAAATGTATTTACATTTATTTATTAAAAGTTAGAGGCATAAAATTTGAATGAATCTAATTTTAAGAATTATTTACATTAAAAAGTCTATTTGCACAATTTTATACAGAATAGAATCCTTCTATAGAACGGGGACATTAAAGTATATTTTCTGTAAATTTTTGGAATTTTTCCGATAAAGTTCATTTTTTGATGAATATTGAAAATATTATATTTTAATTAAAAATTGTGTTTTAATCTAATTTATTTATATGGTCAGATTATCTTTTTAATTTGTTTTAAAGTGTAATTAGAATATATATTTTTACCATTTAATCCAATTTTTTTCATGGTAATTAATTTCACATTTAAATTGGACATTAAAATTGTCAATCTTTTAATAATTATTGTTTCTTAAAAACACGCTATTTTTTTAACAACGGGAATTAATTTTAAAATTAATTTAGGACACATTTAGGTTTTTAATTGCGAACAATAAACATTATTTTTTAATTTGGAATATCAGATAAATATTATGCTGAATTTTTGGTATTTTCCTGAAAAACATCAATTTTTTATGAATAGTTAAACCATATAGTAGTAGTTAAAAAACATACTTTTTGATTTAAATGAAATTTCACCACTTCTGTGAATTAAAATTTTAAAAATCCGACATTAATGTTTGTTATAAAGAACTTAAATGTTATTCAATGAGATGAAAATAGTTTTTTATGCATAGTAACTTTTTACTTTTATTTACCACGGTTAAAGGTAAATAAGCTAATTTCAGTTAAACTAAATATTATAATAATTCACAATTACCTTAACACTTATACTAACTTTATTGGATGAGTAATGTATGACCATGGTCATCCTTGGGTCGATTTTGGGACCCCATGGAGCCACTTATAAATTATAATGACACTTTACATTAATTAATTTATTGTAAAGAAAAAATTGACATTAACAAAAATCATTTAGTAATTAAATTTTATATGGTGTTATATAAGTCCTATTTTTAACTAAAAATATTTATTGAAAATATAATAATATTTCCTACATCATGGTATTTTTTAATAATTTTTAGACAAAAATAAATTAAATTATTTATGACACAATAATGATGCAGTGTTTACCTCAAAAATAAATAATTTAAATAAATAATCTAATAATGATTAAAATATTATCCAAAAGATGTCCAATTCTTATTGACAAATTTTAGTTCGAATGTGAGTAATCATATCATCATCTTTAATGATTTTTGGACCATTAGAAACCGAAAATCATTATATAATAAAATAATATTATCACACTTTCCTAAAGAGCCCCACCTCCCTCTTATAAAAGAAGACAACATCTAACCAATTAGTCACACATCTAAAGACATTTGGCTCATCCAAAATATGACCAATTAAGCTCCCTACATCCCTCTACTACTCCTCTAAGCCCTACCATAGGTAGAAGGAACTTCAAAAATTCTTTTTCTTCTAACCAAAGAGAGTTACCCAAATTAAATGTAACGTTTTCTCTTAAATTGATTTGTTTTATTTTTCTTCTCCAACACCTAAACACTTTTTATACCTTTCATTTGTAAAAAAACAATATACTCAATATACTAGGATGTTATTATGATATGGATTCAGACTACACTTACACACACCTCCATATAGTGGTTGAAGAACATATTGTTTATGTGGATGGCAAACTAACGCCTCACGAAACTATGATTGTTGAAATATCTCTATCCACCTATCATGGTGGCCATTATGATGGAAAAATATTTATATATGATATATATTATGTTTAATATTTCCATATACTTCTGTACTTCCCACTTATAGCACGCATTTATGGTTTCCATAGTGGGTAAATACGATAATCTCATTTGAGTAAATGTGGACGACCGCCCCCTCAAAGCGATGTGATTCGTTAATGCCTTATGTGGGATTTTTAGAGGATGGAGATAATGATATTATATATGATATTATACTTGAATTATCATATACCTATGTATAATTATGTTTTTATTCCATTAAAATAAGAAACGTAAATGAAAGTAGTGTTCTTGCGTATGTACGGCTTACCGTCTCCATGAACGGTGCATTGCATTTATTATCTCTAAATGTTATATACTATTATAAATACATTAATATACCAGATATATATGATATATACGATATATAAATCCTCAATATCATTTAGGATATAATGTACTATTGACCACATGGAAAACTTGTAAATATAAGGTGTTTATTTTTGACTCAAGTACCAAATATCGACAAAATGGATGTTATTAACTTAAATGATTACTTAATAATTATAAAATTGTAATGAGGGATATAAAAGGAATAATAAACCTAAATAAGGTTCTTAATCTAGTAGAAGTTAACTTTAGTTTATTATTCATGAGATTAAAGAACGATTAAGTGAAGTCGGACACAAGGTAAGGGACTTCGTCTCAATCTCCTTTCATTGAGGCATATTTTGTTTTAATACATGATTTTCATTTATATGCTGTTTAAATACCTTTTAATGTTTATTTAATTTAATGGGAATATTTTTTTATGAATTGTTTTACTAAATCAAAAAAACGAATGTTTTTTTACATAAGTTGTGACAATGACCTTTCTGCCACCGCGAGTATAATTTGATCTTTTTCTTCTTTAACAAGATGTAATGTTTTTAAATACCATATACTTTATTTACATATTTTTTCATTGAAAATGATTTTGAGAATGTATTTATTATTTCAATATCCTGAAATGATATTTTGTTATTACAATGTTTAAATGATATCATTCCTTTATACTTATGTTATGTGTTATGATCTTGTAATGGTTCTTGGGCATTATTTATGTATATGGGTGGTTCCATGATATACCTTGGGCGGGTGAGCTCGAGATATCTCTACAATTCATTGGGTAACATGATGGAGGTAAACCTAAATGTTTTTCATAAGAGATTTAGGTAATATACTGTGATGGTTATTCCAATGTAACTCTCTCTGTAGTTGTGATAGATACAATGTAAGTATGATATGGATACCACATGTTACCATTTGGATTTATGATTTCTATTTGTTATTCATAAATATTATGTTTTTATGAGGTATGTAAAAGAATTTATGTTTTGTATTTATTAATGAACTAATGTTTTCTTTAATTATTTTATAACCCTTACTGAGCTATTTATGATCATACCATGTTTTGAAATGTTTTCACAGGACTTAAAGATTAATAGTGTAAAGGATGGGATCTTGTAAAAGTCATGCTGTCTAAAACCTGGAACTATACATGAATCTCATTTTCAATCGGTTTTTTTTATGAAAAAATTTGATACTAGGTAAAATTTCTACAAGTAATATTCATGATTTTATGTAAATGTAATGACCAAATTCTCTAAAAATCTAATCCTGAAAATATCCTCAATGTGAATTATTCATTTAATTCAATATTATGTAATGTTTAAGGTGGGGTCCTTTTAGTTGGTATCATAGCTCGGTTTAGATAACTTTAGTTGTTAGGGTATTGTTAAATTAATATCCATAAAGTAATTTATGTTAATATTGATATCATATAGCATTTAAAGATTACCATGTTGCTTCGCATAAGATATTTTAAAGTTCAGGAGGAAGAAAACCTTCCAAATAAGCAACCTAAGATGGTCAAAATCCGAATAGAATAGTTTTTTGCGGCAATGGCATAGTTGAATCGTGATATAAATGGTGGTGGTATCCATGTATGAGAACAGCCAGATCAACCATAGAGAAACATGTCAGTATGGGAGCATTTCATGATGTAACATCCCCAATCATTCAGAGGATCATCTGACCCTGTGCTAGATTAAGGGTGGATTAAAGTACTAGAGAAGAATTTTTATGTCATGGGTTGTTCAGAACATGAAAAGGCTAGTCTTGTTGTTTACCATTTTGAAGGTGAATCATATCTTTAGTGGTCAATGGTGAAAAATATCAGGGATTGTAATGAGATTGATGCTCTTGATTGGGATGAATTAAAAGGTATGTTTTTCTTGAGAAATATTTTCATACGGGGGTTTATATTAGAATGGAGAAACAATTCCTAGAATTGAGGTTGGAGGATGACTCTATGGCTACTTAAGAAGACAAATTCGCTCGACTGGAAAGGTACGCTCCAAATTTCATACGAGATCTTGATAGTAAAATAAACCATTTTTACTAAGGATTAAATCCAAAGTATCGAAGGGCATTAGATTCTCATGAGTTAAAAAGTTATGAAAAACATGTTCGTTGTGCGGAGAAGGTGGAAATAGATTTGTCCGATGATCATGTATTCATTGAAAAACACCAAAATAAGAGGTTAAGGTGGAAGGAGAAAGGGAAGAACTCTACAACAATGTCTAATGGTAAGAAAAATATGTTTAAAGTTTTTGGAAATTGTGGAAAAATAATGTTGGGGAATGACTTTTGAATTCTAGTAAGTGCTACCGATATGGTAAACTAGGACATAAGTCTTGTAATTGCACTGAATAATATCAGGGTAATGGTAAGAAAATATCTGATTTGCAGTCAGTAATGTGTTTTATGTGCAATGTAATGGTTCATTAGGAAAATAAGTGTCCAAAAAAGAACTCAACTAAAGGAAAGCAGCCAGACTACAAGCCAAAAGGGGTTGTTAAATCCTTTTCAACTACTTCAGTAGAAGTTGGGACATCAAATGAAGTTGTATCAGGTACACTGTTTTTTTGTTCAGATTATGCTAATGTGTTGTTTGATTCTGGGTCTACACAGACCTTCATTTCTATGATGTTTAATAATAAATTGGTAATTCCATCTCAAGATTTGAATATGGAATTTTGGTAAAAACACTCGGAGTAAATGTAGAGACAAATAGAAAATATACTAACCTTTTTGTCCTTATCTGTAGAAGGAATTTACCTGCAAACCTTATTGTTTTGCCTCTAGTAAACATTGATGTTAATTTGGTCATGGATTGGATTTCTGTTTATCATTCTAAGATTGACTGAAGTGCTAAAGAGGTTGATTTTCAGAATGATTTTCAGTTTGTATACAAAAATGAACCCTTTCTTTTGATATCATTTTAGGAAGCTGAGAAACTAGAAAAAGAAGAAAATGAATGTTACCTTGCTCATATTGTTGAAAAAAATAACTTTTTGAGATTTATGATAAGATAGTGGTAAATGAGTATCTTTATGTTTTTTCTGATGAGTTTTCTTATATTATACCTGATCGAGAAGGTGTGTTTACTGTTGACTTAGTTCCTGAAGCTACTCCAATTTCAAAACCCCCTTATTGAATGGATCAAATAAAACTTTTAGATTTAAAGAATCAATTTCAAAAGTTATTATATAACGGTTTCATTTGACCTTGCACATCACCATGGGGTAATCTTGCACTGTTTGTTAAATAGAAAGATGGTTCAGTAAGACTTTTCATTGATTATAGAGTATTGAATAACATCACTATTAAGAACAAGTATACTTTGCCTCATATCAATGATATGTTTGATCAGCTCCAGGGAGCTCAGTATTTTTCAAATATTGATTTGAGGTCGGGGTACCATCAGTTGAAATAAAAGGATGCAGTCATTCCAAAGACCTCGATTTTTAATAGATATGGCCATTATGAATTTGTAGTTATGCCTCTTGGTTTAACAAATTCACATGTTGGATTCATGGATCTTATGAATATAATTTTCCATGAGTCCTTGGATAATTTTGTGGTTTTGTTCATTGATGATATGTTTGTGTATTCTAAATATAAAGATGAGCTTAAAAGTCATTTATGGGTTTTTTACAAACCTTAAAAGAAAAGAATCTATTTGGGAAATTCATCAAGTCTGAGTTTTGGATACAACAAATTTCTTTCCTTGGTCACATTGGATAAAAAATGGAATAACAGTTGATCCTACTAAAACGAAAGTTGTTGAAGAATGCCCAAGACCCATAAATATAACCAATAATCGTAGTTTTATTGGTTTGGTAGGTTATTACAGGATGTTTGTTGAAAATTTTTCACGGTTTTCTAGTCCAATGACTAAGTTAACTTGAAAATGTGTTAGTTTTATTTGGACAAAAGAATGTGATGATTGTTTTCAGGAATTGAAAAGAATATTGGTGAGTGCGGCAGTTTTGTAACTACCATCTAGAAATGATGAGTTTGTTATTTACAGTGAGGCTTCATTGAAAGGACTCCATTGTGTCATAATACAGAATGAGAAGGTAATTTCTTATTATTCACTTAAGTTGATACCTCATGAGTTAAATTACCCTACACATGATTTGGAATTATCTACTATTGTTTTTTCTTTAAAAATATGGAGGCATCATTTTTATGGAGTAAAGTGTGAAATATTTATTGCTCACAAAAGTTTGAAGTATATATTCACTTAGAAAAAATTGATCATGAGATAGAGGAGACAGTTGGAATTAATAAGAGATTAGGATTTCACTATCCCTTACCATCTAGGGAAAAAAATAAAGTGGATAATGATTTTAGTCAAAAAGGTAATGCTTCATTAACCGTTTTATGTTTTGAATGAGATATTTTGGTTTTTGATTTGATGAACTTTGTCATAGAAGTTGTTGGTGTAGGAAATTCTTCTGTTTTGTATTAGGTGTTAGTGAGATCATCTCTATATGGAAGAATTAAGAAAGCACAGAAAGAAGACAGTGAGTTGAGAAAAAGGTAGGGTTGGTTAGGAAGGGTAAGATGCATGAAATTAATAGTGATAATGATTGTGTTTTGAAATTTGAAAAGATATTATGTGTACCTTGTGATTCACAGTTTAAGAATGAGTTGTTATGTGAAGCTCATAGTTCTCTGTTTTCATTTCATCCTGGTAGTACTAATATGTACAGAGATCTTCGGGAGTATTACTAGAGGGATTCAATAAAAAGAGATATTTCTGATTTTACTGTGAAGTGTATGACTTGTCAGCAAGTTAAAGCAGAGTGACAGTTTCTGAACGGGATGCTTCAGCCTCTACCGGTGCCAGAGTGGAAATGGTAAAATATATCCATAGACTTTATTGTGGTATTACAAAAGAAATCTCAAGGTAATAATGCAATCTGGGTTATAGTTGATCGATTGACTAAATCTTCTCATTTCCATCCTATTCTAGATACATTGTCTCTATATCAACATGGTCAGTTGTATGTTTAAGATATAGTCAGGTTTCATGGAGTTCCCCACTCCATTGTATCTGATCGTGATCCCATGTTTACTTTTAACTTTTGTAAAGGCCTTCAGAAGTCATTGGGTGCTGAATTATATTTTATTACAGCTTTTCATCCTCAATCAGATGGGCAGTCAGAATGAACAATTCAGACCTTAGAGGATATGTAGAGTTCTTGTTCACAAGATTACTAGGGAATTTGGGACCAACATCATTCATTGGATTAATTTTTTATAATAACATTTTTCATTCCAGTATACAAATAGCTCCATTTGAGGCATTATATGGAAAGCATTGTCAAACTCTAGCTTTTGGGGATGAAGTAGGTGAAAGGATGTTTATGGGACCAGAATTGGTAGATGATATGGCAGAGAATGTTCGATTGATTTTGAATAACATGAGAATAGCTCAGAGCAGACATAAAACTTATGCAGATAACTAGAGTAAGGATCTTTCTTTTGAGGTAAGAGATCATGTCTTTCTCATTGTATCTCCATGGAAAATTGTTATGGGTTTAGCTTAGAAGGGAAAGTTGATTCCGAGGTTTATTATACATTATGAAATTTTGGAGAAAGTTGGATCAGTTTCATACAGAGTGGCTTTATCCCAAGCTTGTCCCAGATACGCAATGTTTTTCATGTTTTGATGATGAGAAATATATGTCAGATCTATCTCATGTTTTGAGTCTAGAGGTGGTTCAGTTGGAAGAGAATATCTCTTTTGAGGAACTACCAGTCCAGATTCTTAACCATAGATAGAATGTGTTTAGGAATAAGGTAATTCAATGGTTAAAGGTTTTTTGAAAAACCCACATGGTTTACGAGGCAACGTGGGAATCTGAAAATGCTATGATGGATAAATACCCCCACTTATTTTGATTAGTGAATAATAACTACGAGGACGCAATTTACAAAAAGGGGGGAAGGATGTAACATCATAGGTAAATGATGATTAATATATTTTCATATTTATTTATATTTGTGAATTAAATATTAAATTTACATTAAAGGGGTTTCTATGTTCGATACCATACCCGATATGCAACAATGGGTTTCTTTGAAATCTTACGTTGCACCCTAATAATATAATATTATTATTTTATATGTTAGTTAACTCCTTGTCATTGTATTGAAGGAAATGAAGAAAACTAACTACAATATGATTATACATTTTTGTTAAATGTATTTACATTTATCCAATAAAAGTTAGAGTCTTATAATATGAATGAATCTAAATTTATGCATAATTTACATTAAAAGGTAAATTTACAACCTTTTAATGGAGTACACTCTTTAAATATAGTTTTGGTCACATGAATACATTCTATATGAACAAATAAAATCCTTATTTAGAATGGGGACATTAACATTTACATTGTGTAAATTCTTGGAAGTTTTCCGATAATGTTAATTTTTTAATGAATGGTGAAAATATTGTATTTTAATTCAAAACTATTTTTTGACCTAATTAATTTATATGGTTATAATATCTTTATAATTGGTTTTAATGTGTAATTAGAATATATTTTTACCATCTAATCCAATGTTGGTCATTAGAATAAATTTTACTTTGATAGTGGACATACAAAATGTCAATCTTTTAATAGTTATTGTTTCTTAAAAACACACTATTTGATTTTTTACAACGAGAATTAAATTTAATATTAATTAATGAAACTTTTATATTTTGAATTTGGAAAAATAAACATCATTTTTTTATTTGGAATATCAAATAAAGCTTAGGATGAACTTTTAGAATTTTTTTGAAAAAATTCAATTTTTATTGAATAGTGAAACCACATAGTGGTAGTTAAAAAACTATCTTTTTGATTTAAATGAAATTTTACCACTTCAAAAAATTGAATTTCGAGAATCCAACATACATGGTTTTTATGAAAATCTAAAATTAGGTTCAATGAGATGAAAATATTTTTTGGTGAATAGTAACTTTTGAATTTTATTTACCAGATTAAAGGTAAATAAGGTAATTCCAGGTAAAAGAAATATTATAATAATTCAAAATTACCTTAACACATGTCATAACCTTATTGGATTAGTAATGGCCGACCATGGGAATCCTTGGGTCGATTTTGGGGCCCCATGGAGCCACTTAAGAAAGATAATGACACTTTATATTAATTATTTAAATGTATTGACAAAACTGACTTTAACAAAAAGCGTTGAGTAATTAATTTTTATATGGAGTTATATAAGTCTACATTAGACTATAAATATTCATGAGAAATCTAAAAATATTTCCTCCATTAGGGTCTTTTTGTAAAATTATTAGATGAAAAATATATTAAATTATTTGTGACACAATAATGATGCAGTGTTTACCTCATAAATAAATGATTTAAATAAATAAGATTATAATGATTAAAATATTATCCAAAACATGTCCAATTCTGATTGGATGATTTTATTTCGAATACTAGTCATCGTATCTTCATCTTTAATTATTTTTGGACCATTAGAAACCGAATATCATTATATAATAAAATAATAGTATCTCATTTTCATAAAGATCCCCTCCTCTCACTTATAAAAGGAGACCACTTCTAACAAATTCCTCACACCTCTCAAGAAATTTGGATCATCCAAACTCTATCCAATTAAGCTCCCTAAATCCTTTTACTCCTCCTATAATCCTTAACTTAGGAATAAGTCACTTCAAAAATTCCTTTGGTTCAAACCAAAGAGAGTTACCCAAATTATAGGTAACAGTTTCTCTTAAACTGGTTTATTTTATTTTACTTCTCCATCCCCTAATTTTTTTTATTCCTTTATTTTTTAACAAACCTAGTATCCTCAATATTCTAGGATGTTTTTATTTTAAGGATTCAAACTACACTTACACACACCTCCATGTAATGGATGGGGAACATAATGTTTTTGTGGATGGAAAACTGACGCCTCAAGAAATGATGATTGTTCAATCATCTCCAACCACCTATCATGGTGGCCATTATAATGGAACTATATTTATATGTGATATATATTATGTTTATTATTTCCTTATAGTTCTGTACTTCCCATTTATAGAACACATTTATGGTTTCCATAGTGGGTAAATATGATAATCTCATTTTAGGATGTGCGGACTATCATCCCTTCAAAGTGATGTGATTCGTTAATGCCTTATGTGGGATGTATAAAGGATGGATTTCATGATGTTATATATTATATTAAACAGGAATTATCATATACCTATGTATCATTATTTCATAATTCTTTTTAAATAAGAAATAGAAATGAAAGTAGCGTTCATGTGTACGTAGGGCTTACCATCTTCATGAATGGTGAATTTCATTTCTTACCTCTAAATGTTATATATTATTATAAATACATGTATATACTGGATATATATTATATATATGATATCTAAATCCTGAATATCATTAAGGATATAATGGACTATTGACCACATGGATATCTTGTAAATACAAGATGTACATTTTTTAATCAAGAACCAAATTTCAACAAAATGGAAATCATTAAGTTAAATGATTACATAATATTTATAAAATGGTAATCAGTGATATAAAAGAAATAATTAACTTGAAAATTGTTCGTAAGAAAGTTGAAATAATCTTTAGTTTATTATTCATGAGATTAAAGAACGATCGGGTCAATTCGGACACAAGGTATGGTACTTCGTCTCAATCTCCTTTCATTGAGGCATAATTTGTTTTAATACAGGATTTTATTTTATACGTTGTATAAATACCTTTGAATATTCATCTCATTCAAAGGGAATCTTTTTATACGAATCATTTTACTAAACGAAAAAAAGAATATTTTTTTACGTAAGCGGTGACAACAACCTTTCCGCCACTAGGAATATTATTTTATCATTGGCTTCCTTAACAGGGGGTAATGTTTTTAAAAGGAAAAATAAAAACCATATACTCCATTTATGTATTTTGGTATTGAAAATTATTTTGTGAATTCATTTATTATTTCAACATCTTGAAATGATATTTTGTTATTCCAATGTGGAAATGATATATTTCCTTTATAATTATGTTATATGATATGATCATGTATGGTTCTTGGGAATTATTTATGTATACGGGTGGTTCCATAATAACCCTAGGGAGTTTGAGGCCGAGATAGCTCTCAAATGCATTGTGTAACGTGAAAGAGGGAAATGTGATTGTTTTTTCTAAGAGATTTAGGAAATATACTATGATGGGTATTCCAAAGTAACCCCCTATGTAATTGTGATAGCTACAATGTATGTATGATATGGGTGTTGCAAGTTAACTTTATGATTTATGATTTCTATGTGCTATTCATAAATCTTATGTTATTATGATGTATGTAAATGATTTTATGTTTTTTATGTATTAATGAACAAATGTTTTCTTTCATTAATTTATAACCCTTACTGAGATTTTTATGCTCATCCCATGTTGTGAAATGTTTTGACAGGACTTGATGATGAATAAGGTCAAGGATGGGAATAAGGAAAAGTCATGATATCTAAAACCTAGAACTAGACATTACTCTTTTTTTCAAGAGTTTTTATTTTATGAAATAATTTGATACTGGGCAGAATTGTTTACATGTAATATAAATGATGTTATGTAAATGTAATGACCTTATTCTATAAAACTCTAAACCTGAAAAGATCCTCAATGTGAATTATTCATTTAATTCAATATTATGTAATGTCTAAGGCTCGATCCTTATTTTTGGTATCAGTGCTTAGTTTAGATAAATTTAGGAGTTAAGGTATTTTTAAATTAATATCCATAATGTAATTTATGTTAATATTGATATCATATAGAATTTACAGATTACCATGTTTCTTCGCCTAAGATATTTCTGTACTCAAAATGGTTTTCTGTAGAAGAAACAGGGCAGCTATATTGGGACGACATTCGAAGGAATACAACCTTCCAAATTAGCAACCTGAGATGGTCAGAATCGGAACTGAACTGTTTGATGCAGTGATAGAATAGTTGACTCAGGCTATAAATGGTGGTGGTATTTATGTACGAGATCACCCAGATCAACCATAGAGGAACATTTTAGTAGTGGATCATTTCATGAGAAAAAATACCCCATCATTCAGATGATCATGTGACCCTGTGCTAGCTGAAGGGTGGATTAAATAACATGAGAAGATTTTTCATGTCATGTGATGTTTATAACATCAAATGGTTAGTCTTGTTATTTACCGTTTTGAAGGTGAAGCTGATCAGTGGTGGTCGATGGTGAAATACATCAGGGATTGTGAGGATATTGATGCTCTCGATTGAGATTAATTCAAATGTATGATTCTTGAGAAATATTTTCCTAAGGTGGTTCATCTTATAATGGAGAAAAAATTCATGGAATTGAGGCAGGAGGATGACTTAGTGGCTCCTTATGAAGAAAATCTCACACGACTGGCAAGGTATGCTCCCATGTTCATAAGAGATCTTGATTGTAAAATCAACAATTTTTACTCAGGATTAAAGCCAATGTATCAAAGGGATTTAGCTTATCGTGAGTTCAAAAGTAATGATAAAATTTTTCATTATGCGGAGAATGTGGAAATGGAGTTTTCCGATGATCAGGTATTCTTTGACAAACAACAGAATAGGAGTTCGTGGTTGCAAGCGAAAGGGAATAACTCTTCAAAAATGTATAACAGTAAAAAACATAAGTTTACAGTTTGTGAAAATTGTGGTAAAAAGAATACTGGGGAATGTCTTTTGAATTCTGTTAAGTGCTACCAATGTGATAAAATGGGACATAAGTCTTGTAATTTCACTGAAAAATATCAGGGTAATGGTAAGAAAAAAATCAGATCTGTAGTTAGTAAAATGTATTATGTGAAATGAAATGGTTCATTATGAAAATGAGTGTCCAAAAAAGAACTCATCTGAAGGAAAGTATCCAGACTACAAGAAAAAAGGGGTGGTTAAATCCTTTGCAACTACTTCAGATGATGTTGGGCCATCAAGTGAAGTTGTATCAGATATACTGGTTATTTGTTCAGATTTTTCCAATGTGTTAATTGACTCAGCGTCTACACAGTCTTTAATTTTTGAGATCTTTTCTAATAAATTTGTAATTCCATCTCAAGATATGAATACTGAAATTATGGTAAAAACACCTAGTCGGAATGTTGAGACAAAAATAAAACATAAGAACCTTCCTGTCCATGTGTGCGGAAAGAATCTACCTGTCAACCTTATTATTTTTCCTCTAGTAGAGTTTGATGTTATTTTGTGCATGGATTGGCTTTCTATTTATGATGCTAAGATTAACTGCAGAGCTAAAAAGGTTTATTTTTAGAAATATTTACATTTTGTATACAAAAATAAACCTTTGTTTTTGATAACATATCAGGAAGCTGAGATTCTAGTAAATGATGGAAATGAGTGTTACCTTGCTTATGCTGTTGAAAATAAAGAATGTGTTGAGATTAATTATATGCCAGTGGTAAATGAGTATCTTGATTCTTTTCTTGATGAGTTTCTTCGTACTATAACTGATCGGGAAGATGAGTTTACTGTTGACTTAGTTCTTGATCCTTAGCCAATTTCAAAACCCCCTTATCGAATGGCCCATATTGAACTTTTAGAGTTAAAGAAGCAATTGCAGGAGTTATTAGATAAGGGTTTCATTCAAACTAGCACATCAACATGGGGTGCTATTGTACTGTTTTTAAAAATAAAGAGGGTTCAATGAGAATTTCCATTAATTATTGGGCATTGAATAACATCACTGTTAAGAACATGTATACTTTTCCTCATATCGATAATTTGTCTGATCAACTCTAGGGATATCCATTTTTTCAAAAATTGATTTGAGGTCGAGGTACCATCTGTTGAAAGTAAAGGAAGTAGATATTCTAAATACCACGTTTCATACTAGATATGGACATTATGAATTTGTAGTTATGCCTTTTGGTTTAACAAATGCACTTGTTGTATTCATGGATCTTGTGAATATAATTTTCCATGAGATCTATGATAAGTTTGTGGTTGTGTTCATTGATGATATTTTGGTGTATTCTAAAAGTAAATAGGACCATTAAATTCATTTAAGGGTTTCCTTTAAAACCTCAAAAGTAAAGATACTATTTGGGTAATTTATCACGTTTGAGTTTTGGGTACAACAAATTTCATTCCTTGGACACATTGTTTCAAAAAATCAAATAACTATTGATCCTCGTAAAATAAAAGTTGTTGAAGAATGACCAAGACACACAAATTTAACTGAGATTCAATGTTTTCTTGGTTTGGCAGGTTATTACCTGAGGTTTTTTTAATATTTTTCATGGTTATCTAGACCAATGACTAATTTATCTCGAGAAGGTTTTAGTTTTATTTGGAAAAAAGAATGTGATGATTTTTTTCAGGAATTGAACAAAAAATTGGTGAATGATCTAGTTTTCATACTACAATCTAGAAATGGTGAGTTTGTTATCTACAGTGATGCTTCGTTGAAAGTACATGGTTGTTTTCTAATGCAGATGTGATCAGGTAATTGCATATTCTTCACATTATTTAAAACATCATGAGTTAAATTACCCTACACATGATTTAGAATTAGCTGCTGTTTTTTTGCTTTAAAAACATGGTGGCATCATTAGTATGGATTAAACTGTGAAATATATAATGATCACAAAAGTATCAAGTATATATTCACTCAGAAAAATTGAACATGATATAGTTGATATGGTTGAAATTAATCAAGGATTATGATTGCACCATCCATTACCATCCAGGAAAAGAAAATAAAGTGACTGATAATTTGAGTCGAAAAAGTAATGATTCATTAACCATGTTATGTTTGGAATGAGATCCTTTGGTATTTTATTTGATAAACTTTCACATAGAAGTTGTTGGTGTAGGAAATGTTTTTGTTTTGTATCATTTGTAAGTGAGATCATCTCTATCAGATAGACTTAAGCAAGCACCGAAAGAAGATAGTGAGTTACAGAAAAAGACAGAGTTGGTTCAGAAGGTTAAGATGCCCGAATTTATTTGTGGTAATGATTGTGATTTGAGATTTGAAAATAGATTATGTGTACCTTGTGATTCACAGTTGAAGAATGAGTAGTTATGTGAAGCTCATAGTTCTCTGTTTTCAGTTCATCCTGGTAGTACTATGATATACAGATATTTTCGGGTGTATTACTGGTGGGATGGAATGAAAAGAGATATTGCTGATTTTATTGTGAAGTGTTTGACTTTTCTGCAGGTTAAAGTAGAGTGAAAGTTATCGAAAGGGATGATGCAGCCTCTACCAATGCCAGAGTGGAAATTGGAAAATATATCCATGGAGTTTGTTGTGGGATTACCAAAGACATCTCAAGTTAATAATAAAATCTGGGTTATAGTTGATCGACTGACCAAATCTGGTCATTTCCTTCCGATTTGAGATACATTGTCTCTAGATCAACATGCTTGGTTTTATGCTAAAGTGATAGTCAAGCTACATGGAGTTCCCATCTCTATTGTATTTGATTGTGATCCCAATCTTTCTTATAACTTTTGGAAATGCCTTCATAAGTAATTGGGTACTGAATTGAATTTTAGTACAACTTTTTATCCTCAGAAATATGGGCAGTTAGAATAAAAAATTCAAACCATGGAAGATATGCAATGTTCTTGTTCACTGGATTAACAGGGATGTTGGGGCCAACATCATTCTTTGGTTGAATTTTCATATAATAACAATTTTCATTCCAATATACAGATGGCTCCATTAGAGGCATTATATGGAAAGCGTTGTCACACTCCAGCTTTTCGGGATTATGTAGGTGAAAGAAGATGATGCGAATAGAATTGGTAGAAGAGATGGTAGAAAAAGTTCAGTTGATTCAAAAGCACATGAGAACATCTCAGAGTATAGAGAAAATCTATTCAGATAACCAGAGGAAGGATCTTTTTTGAGGTAGGATATCATGTCATTCTCAATGTTTCTCTATGGATATGTGTGATTCCTTTTGGTTAAAAGGGATAGTTGAGTCCACGGTTTATTAGACCTTATGAAATTTTGGAGAATATTGGATCAGTTATGTAAAAAGTGTCTTTACCCCCAATATTTTCCAAGGTACACAATTTTTTTTCATGTTTCGATGTTGAGAATGTATATGTCAGAACCATCTCATGTTTTGAGTCCAGAGGTAGTTCAGTTGGAAGAGAATCTCTCTTATGAGGAAAAAAAAGTCTAGATTATTAACAGTAGATAGCAAGTGTTGCAAAATAGGGTAATTCATCAGGTAATGGTTTTTTTTGGAAAAACGACAAGGTTGAAGAGGTAATGTGGTAATCTGAAATTCTATGACGGATAAATACTCCCACTTATTTTGATAAGTAAATAAAAATTTCTAGGACGCAATTTTCAAAAGGGTGGAAGGATGTAACATCCCAGGGAAATGAAGAATAAGATATTTTCATATTTATTAATATTTTTGAATTAATATTCAATTTTACTTTAAATGGTTTTCTATGTTTGATAGCGTACCCGATACACAACAACGAGTTTCTTTGAACTCTTATGTTTCACACTAATAATATAATTTTGTTATTTTAAATGGTAGTTAACTCTTAGTCGTTATATTGGTGGGAGTGAACAAAACTAACTACAATATGATTATACATGTATTTTAAACGTATTTACATTTTTCCAATAAAATATAGAGGCTTAAAAAGTTAATGAATCTAATTTTAAGCATAATTTACATTAAAAGGTCGATTTAATACCTTTTAATGGATAACCCTCTTTAAATATAGATTTGGTCACATTAATACATTATATATGACCAAATAAAATCCTTCTATAGAATGGGGACATTAAAATTTACTTTGTGTAAATTTTCGGAATTTTTCTGATAAAGTTCATTTTTTAATGAATAGTGAAAATATTGTATTTTAATTCATAAATGTGTTTTATTCTAATTTATTTATACGTATATATTTTCTTTTTAATTACTTTTAAAGTTTAATTATAATATATTTTTACCATTTAATCCAATTCTGGTCATTTGAATTAATTTCACTTTGAAATTGGACACAAATAAGTGTCAATCATTTAATAGTTATTATTTCTTAAAAACACGCTATTTGTTTTAATAACGTGAAATAATATTAAAATAAATTAATGACATTTTTAGTTTATGAATTTGAAAAAATAAACATCATTTTTGAATTTGGAATATCAAATAATGCTTAAGCTGAATTTTTCGTATTTTTCTGAAAAACATCAATTTTTAATGAATAGTGAAACCACTTAGTAGTAGTTAAAAAACCGATTTTTTGGTTTAATTGAAATTTTACCATTTCTATGAATTGAATTTAGAAAATCCAATGTACATGGTTGTTATAAAGTATTAAAATGTGGTTAAATGAGATGAAAATAATTTTTGGTGAATAGTAACTTTTGACTTTTATTTACCACGGTAAAAGGTAAATTAGGTAATTCCAGATAAAAAGAATATTATAATAATTCAAAATTATCTTGACACTTTTCATAACCTTATTGGATGTGTAATGGCATACAATGGGCATCTTTGGATCGATTTTGGGTCCCTATGGAGCCACTTATTAAAGATAATGACACTTTAGATTAATTAATTTAATGTAAGAACAAAATTGACATTAACAAAAAACTTTTAGTAATTAATTTTTATATAGAGTTATATATGTCATATTATCAACTATAAATATTCATGGGAATGATAAAAATATTTCCTACATCATGGTATTTGTTTTATAATTTTTATACTACAAATAAATTAAATTATTTGTGACACAATAATGATGTAGTGTTTACTTCATAAATAAATGGTTTAAATAAATAAGATTATAATGATTAAAATATTATACAAATCATGTCCAATTCTGATTGGATGATTTTATTTTTAATATTAGTCATCTTATCTTAATCATTAATGATTATTGGAACATTAGAAACCTAATATCATTATATAATAAAATAATATTATCACACTTTCCTATAGAGCCCCTCCTCTCCCTTATAAAAGGAGGCCAATTATAACCAATTTATAACACCTGTCAAGCCATTTGGCTCGTCCAAAATCTGCCCAATTAATCTCCCTACATCCTTATCCTCCTTCTAGAAGCCTTACCTTAGGCATAAGGCACTTTAAGAAGTCCTTTGGTTCAAACCAAAGAGCGTTACACAAATTAAAGGTAACCGATTCTCTTAAATTGATTTCTTTAATTTTACTTCATCTACCCATAAAATCTTTTTATTCCTTTATTTTTTAACAAAATCAGTATCCTAATTATAATATTATTTTATTTTGAAAAGGAATCAAACATCATTTACACACACCTCCATCTAATGTATGAAGAACAAAATGTTTTTGTGGATGTCAAACTAACGCCTCATGAAAAGATGATTGTTCAAATATATCCAACCACCTCTCATGGTGGTCATTATGATGGAACTATATTTATATATGATATATATTATGTTTATTATTTCATTATACTTTTGTACTTCCCATTTATAGAACGCCTTTATGGTTTCCATAGTGGGTAAATATTATAATCTCATTTCAGAAAGCGCGGACTAGCTCCCCCTCAATGTGATGTGATTCGTTAATGCCTTATGTGGGATGTATAAAGGATGGAGTTAATTATATTATATATGATATTATACTGTATTTATCATATAACTATGTATCATTATGTTTTAATTCCATTATAGTAATAAATATAAAGGAAAGTAGCGTTCATGCGTACGTACAACTTATCGTCTCCTTGAATGGTGCATTTCATTTCATAACTCTAAATGTTATGTACTATTATAAATACATGTATATACTGGATATATATTATATATATGATATTAAAATCATGAATATAATTTTGGATATAACGGACTATTGACCACATAGACAACTTGTAAATATAAGGTGTTCATTTTTGACTCAAGTACCAAATATCGACGAAATATATGTTATTAACTTAAATGATTACATAATAATTATATTAAGGTAATGAGTGTTATAAAATAAAGAATAAACTTAAAATCGGTTCTTATGCAAGTAGAAATTAGATTTAGTTTATTATTCATTAAATTAATGAATTATCGAGTCAAGTATGACACAAGGTAAGGGACTTCATCTCTATCTCCTTTCATTGAGGCGTATTTTGTTTAAATAAATGGTTTTCATTTATATGCTGTAAAAATACCTTTGACATTTCATTTCATTCAAACGGAATATTTTTATACAAAGAATTTTACTAAACGAAAAAAGGAATGTTTTTTTACGTAAGCGGTGACAACGACCTTTCCGTTGCAGCAAGTATTATTTTATATTTGGCTTCCTTAACAAGTTGTAATGTTTTTAAAAGAATAAATAAATACCATATAATTTATTTACGTATTTTGGTATTGAAAATGGTTTTGAGAATGGATTTTTTATTTCAATATCTTGAAATGATATTTTGTTATTGCAATGTGGATATGAAATCTTACCATTCTGTTTATGTTTTATATTATGATCATGTTATGGTTCTTGGGAATTATTTATGTATAGGGGTGGTTCTATGTTAATCCTAGGGCAGGTGAGCCCGAGATAGATCTCCAATGCATTGTTAAACATTACATAGGTAATCTTGAATGTTTCTCCTATGAAATTTAGGGAATATACTGTGATGGGTATTCCAAAGTAACTCCCTATGTATCTGTGATAGCTATAATGTATGTATGATATGGATGCCACAAGTTACATTTATGATTAATGAATTATATGTGTTATTCATAAATCATATGAAATAATGAGGTAAGAAAAAGAGATTATTTTTTGTATGTATTAATGAAAAAAAAATTTCTTTCAATTTTTTATAACCCTTACTGAGGTTTTTATGCTCATCGCATGTTTTGAAATTTTTTCACATGACATAAAGATGAATAGGGTCAAGGATGGGATCAAGGAAAAGTCATGCTATCTAAAACATGGAACTAGACATGATGCAATTTTTAAAGAGTTTTTATTTTATGAAAAAATTGGATACTGGGTAGAATTATCTATATGTAATATTCATGATGTTATGTAAATGTAATGGCCTAATTCTATAAAACACTAAACCTGAATAGATTCTCAATGTGAATTATTCATTTAATTCAATATTATTTAATGTTTAAGGTCGGGTCCATATAGTTGGTATGAGATGTCAGTTTAGATAACTTTAGGATTTAGGGTATTGTTAAATTAATATCGATAAAGTAATTTATGTTAATATTTATATCATATAGCATTTACAGATAACCATGTTTCATCGCCTAAGATATTTCTGTGTTCATAATGGTTTTCCACAGAGGAAACATGGTAGGTATATTGGGACGACATCAGGAGGAAGACAACCATCAAAATCAGCAACCTGGGATGGTCGAAATCATAACTAAATAGATTTTTTAGTGATGGCACTGTTGACTCAGTCTATAAATGGTGCTGGTATCAATATAGGATATCATCCAGATCAACCATAGAGGTACATGTCAGTAGTAGAGCATTTTATGAGGAAACATCCCCCATTATTCCAAGGATCATCTGACCCTGTTCTAGTTAAAGGGTGGATTTAAAGTACTAGAGAATATTTTTCATGTCATGGGTTGTTCAGAACATCAAAAGTTTAGTTTTTTTGTTTACCGTTTTGAAGGTGAAGCTGATCAGTGGTGGTCGATGGTGAAAAATATCTAGGATGGTGAAGAGATTGAAGCTCTTGATTGGGATAAATTCAAAGGTATGTTTCATGAGAAATATTTTCCTAAGGTGGTTCATCAAAGAATGGAGAAACAATTCCTAGAATTGAGCCTTGAGGATGACTCAGTGGATGCTTATGAATAAAAATTCACTCGACTTTCAAGGTATTCTCCAAATTTCATATGAGATCTTGATAGTAAAATCAGTGGTATTTACTCAGGATAAAATCCAAATTATGGAAGGGCTTTAGCTTATCGTGAGTTCAAAAGTTAATAAAAACATGTTCGTTGTGTAGGGATGGTGGAAATGGATTCTTCCAATGATGATGTATTCTTTGAAAAAAAACAAAATAAGAGATCGAGGTGGAAGGTGAAAGGGAAGAACTATTCAAAAAGTTCTGATGGTAAGAATCATAAGTTTATAGTTTTTTAAAATTGTGGTAAAAATAATGTTGGGGAATGTCTTTTGAATTCTGGTAAGTGCTACTGATGTTGTAGAATGTGACATAAGCTTGTAATTTCAATGAAAAAGATCAGGATATTGGTACGAGAAAATATGATTTGCAGTCAGTAAAATATTTTAAGTGCAATGAAATGGGTCATTATGCAAATGAGTGTCCAACAAAGAACTCAAATGAAGGAAAGAAGCCATACTACAAGCATAAAGGGGTGGTTAAATCCTTTGAAACTACTTTAGGAGATGTTGGTCCCTGAAATGAAGTTGTATCACGTACACTTTGTGTTTCCTCGGATTATGCCAATGTGTTGTTTGATTCAGGGTCTACACACTCATTCATTTATGAGATGTTTTCTAATAAATTGGGAATTCTATCTCAAGATATGAATACTGAACTTATAGTAAAAACAGCTGGAGGAAATTTTGAGATAAAAATAAATTATAAGAACCATCCAGTCCTTGTGTGCGGAAAGAATCTACCTGCAAACCTTATTGTTTTGCCTCAAGTAGAGTTTGATGGTATTTTGGGAATAGATTGTTTTCTATTTATCATGCTAAGATTGAATGCAGAGCTAAAGAGGTTTATTTTCAGAAAGGTTTTCAGTTTTTATAAAAAATGAACCCTTGATTTTGATAACATGTCAAGAAAATAAGAAACTAGTAAAAAGAGGGAATGGATTATTCCTTGATCATATTGTTGAAAATAAATAAAGTGTTGAGATTAATGATTTTCTAGTGGTAAATGAGTATCTTGATGTTTTTCCAGATGAGTTGTCTAGTATTATACCTAATCAGAATGTAGATTTTACTGTTGATTTAGTTCCTGATGCTAAGGAATTTTCAAAACCCCCCTATCGAATGGCTCAAATAGAACATTTAGAGTTAAAGAATCAATTTCAGGAATTATTAGATAAAGGGTTCATTAGACGTATCACATCCCCATGGGGTGCTCCTGTACAGTTTTTTAAAAAGAAAGATGACTTAAAGAGACTTTTCATTGATTATAGTGAATTGAATAACATCACTATTAAGAACACGTATCCTTGGCCTCATATCTATTCTTTTCTTTATCAACTATAGGGATATAAGTATTTTTTTATGATTAATTTGAGGTCGGGGTACAATCAGTTGAATGTAAAGGAAGAAAACATTCCATAGACCGCGTTTCATGCTAGATATAGCTATTATGATATTTTAGGTATGCCTTTCGGTTTAGCAAATGAACCTACTGTATTCATGGATATTATGAATATACTTTTCCATGAGTTCTTGGATAAGTTTGTGGTTTTGTTCATTGATGATATTTTGGCGTATTCTAAAAGTAAAGAGCAGCATGAATGTCATTTAATTGTTGTCTTGAAATCCTTAAAAGAAAAAAATTGGGAAATTCATCAAGTGTGAGTTTTGGTTACAACAAATTTCTTTCCTTGGTCACATTATTTGATAAAATGGAAACAATATTGATCCTGCTAAAATGAATGTTGTTGAAGAATGGTCAAGACCCACAAATATGACTGAGATTCATAGTTTTCTTGGTTTCTCAGGTCATTATGGGAGGTTTGTTGAAAATTATGCATGGTTATCTAGACCAATTAATAAGTTATCTCGAAATGGTGTTAGTTTTATTTGGACAAAATAATGTGATGATTGTTTTCAGGAATTGAAAAGATGATTGGTGAATGCTCCAGTTTTGGTACTACCATCAAGAAATGGTGAGTTTGTTATCTACAATGATGCTTTATTGAAAGGAATTCGTTGTGTCCTAATGCAGAATGATCAGGTAATTTCTTATGCTTCATATCAGTTGATATATAATGAGTTAAACTACCCTAAACATGATTTGGAATTAGTTGATGTTTTTTTGCTTTAAAAATTTGGAGGTATCATTTGTATGGAGTAAAGAGTAAAATATATACTGATCTCAAAAGTATGAAGTATATATTCACTCTTAAAGAATTAAACATGAGACAGAGGAGATGGTTGGAATTAATCAAGGATTATTATTTCTCCATCCATTACCATCCAAGAAACAAAATAATGTGGCTGATGATTTGAGTCGAGAAAGTAATGCTTCATTAACCATGTTAAATTTAGAACGAGATCCTTTGGTTTTTGATTTGATGAACATTATCAAAGATGATTTTGGTGCAAGAAATTTTTCTGTTTTGTATCTGGTGTTAGTGAGATCATCTCTATCAGACAGAATTAATCAAGCACAGAAAGAAGATAGTGAGTTGCAGAAAAAGGTAGAGTTGGTTCAGAAGGGTAAGTTTCCTGAATTTAAATTGATAATGACTATGTTTTGAAATTTGGAAAGATATTGTGTGTACATTGTGATTAATAGTTGAAGAATGAGTTGTTATGTGAAGCTCATAGGTCTCTGTTTTCAGTTCATCCTGGTAGTACTAAGATGTACCGAGATCTTTGAGAGTATTACTGGTGGATGGAATGAAAAGAGATATTGTTGATTTTACTAAAATGTGTTTGACTTGTTAGAAGATTAAAGAAGAGCGGTAGTTACCGAAAGATATGAATCATCCTCTACTAGTGGCAGAGTGGAAAATGGAAAATATATCCATGGACTTTGTTGTGGGATTACCAAAGACATCTTGATATTATAATGCAATCTGGGTTATAATTGATCGATTTACTAAATCTTCTAATTTACATCCTATTCGAGATACATTGCCTCTAGATCATGTTTCTTGGTTGTATGTTAATGGATAGTGATTAGTCACTGAAAGTGGCTAATATTAATTGTTAATATATTTATATTCATTTTTCCAAAGTCCATAAACATTGTTTTTAGTTCATTACATAAATAGAACTTCATTTCTCATCAAAAATGCAATTCATGTTTATAATGAAAATTTGGGCCCAATCATTCATTTGTTTGTTGAAAATATTATATTCATTTTCTGAATTTTAAATTTTGGGATATTATTGATCACATTGTTTGGAACATTTTATCTTTTAGGTCTACTGGATGAATCCCAAAGGAAGATAAAGAATTTGGCACCTGAAGGCAGAAACTTTCTAGAAAAATCATAATGGGCCTAAGGCCCATGAAACAAATGTGGGGCCCAGAAACCAAGACCAATTAAGCTAAAATTTATACTGTAGAAAGATAAAAATACGAGGATCATTTTATTCAACTGCGGCCAGAGCAAATTCTGTTGTTTTCATGATGATAAATGGATCTGAAGTTGAGATTTAAATGGTGGACTCGACATTAATGCACAGAAATCCGTCCCACCATTTCGACAATAACTTCCAAACGGATGATTCACATTTCCTGAAATTTTGATATCTTCTAGCAGAAACATGGAAGAAAATATTTCTCTTCTACAACCCCTCCGGATTCGGCCTTCTTCAATTTCGAATTCACACGTCAATATGGTGGACGAATCTGGACAGTTTTCTGGGTCAAATTCAAAACATCAATTTCCTTTTGATTATTCACCCTCCATTTGACTCTATTATTTGTTTGGGGTGAATTAATTGTTCGGGGATGTACCTAAGGCTCCTAATATGCCTATATAAGGAGATATTGGTGAAGGGAATAGGGGTGGATATTTTTTATATCATCTTTTGTTGCTTTTTTCATTGTAAGCTTATGCTTCCAAATTTCCTTTGTAATGTTTTCCATTTCCATGTAAGTTTCTTTTTTGTATCTTTATGTTCTTAATCAACTTCACTCACTTCTATATTTTCCATTTATTTTATTAAAACTTTATTATCACAAAGCACAGTGATATCTCTATGTTTTTGTGAATTAGTTCACACATAGGTGTGAATTTCATTCACACACATGGAGGAGTGCTCGTTATTTCCGCGGTTTTAATTTCTTCAATCCAATTTTTTTTAGCCATCTTCCGCCAACCATTGAGAGTATACCATCAATGGAGGGCTAAAACCTTAATGGGATGATCTTAGGAGGATTCAAAGGCTGGATTGAATGTTATTTTATGAATGAATTGTTGTTAATTGGATAATTAATTTAAGACATCCATTCTTCAATTACTTCTACTATTCGTCTTTACTGTGTTTGAGAAAAACTAAATTCAATTACTAAATGACCATATACCTAGGGGAGATCATGAATTTTTTTCTCTAAGTGTATAAGGGATTATTAATTGTGTTTAGTAAGTACTAAACCAGAAAATGATGAATGTAATGTTATTTTTGAAGAATGGATTCATCAAAAATTAATAAAACCAAAATTGTCTAATGAAGTAAAATTCATTCAATCCACCACGAGCATAATCCTAAGATCAACCCATTTAAATTTAATTGATTTCACTTAGGTTTATTAGTGTTCTTTAAAATCAATCCAAAATTAAACCCAAAGTCGACTATTTCATAGCCCATCCTTCACACAATCATAGCGTCTCAAGGTTACTTCTTCGGTCCCTGTGGATTCGACCCCTACATGTACTACATCGATCTCTTTGACCAGTAGGGTAAATTTGGGCGCAACCAAATTTTGGCGTCGTTGCTGGGGACCCTAGTAAGTTTTCTTAGACACCCACCTTCTATTCTCACCAAACTTCTCTTTTATCACCTCTATTTCTCTTTTCTTTTCCCCTTTCTGTTTTTCCAAAAAAACAAATCCAAATCCAAATTTCATTAAACTCCAATAGAGTATCATCAACAATTTCATTTCATGAAATTGGGCTAGAATCGAATAGAAAATCAACATTTGGAATCCCCTCACATAGGAAATTACTTTGATCAACCTTTAAATTATTACCCCACACCCGATAACATGAACGATCAATGGGATGCTGATTTTTTGAAAGATCAATTTCCATACCTCTCAAGGTTGATTGAAGAGATCAAACTTAATGATGATGATGATGTAAAAACAATAATCAATCCTAATTCTGAAAAAATTCTTGAACATTTGTGTGAAAAAATGTTTAAAATTAATTCAGAAGTTTCATCACTGAGATTAGAAATAAAATACATTGAGACTAATGAAGAACCCATTCCCACTCAGGATGTCATTTCTACATCACATATAGAAGAATCTTGTTTCCCACATAACTCATGTGAATTTAGTAAAGAACCCACATTAAAATCTTGGAATACAGAGTTGGATAACGAAGAGATTTGGTCAGGTAATGTTGAAATTCAAGATAAAGAACGTGAAGGAATTGTTAATGAGTATTTAAATCAGGGTGAAATTTATTTCATGAATTCACAAGAGGGAAATTATTCTTCAAGGATTGAATGTCCATAATATTGCACCAAAAATGATTTTTTAGAATCACCAATCATTGAACCATTGGGAGAGTTAACAAATATTGAGTCTATACCCACTCTTGATATTCAAAAGGCAAATTTTTGGGAGGAATCAAAATTTCAAAAGTAACCAACTATTTCTAAATTTCATGGAGAAGAAACTATTTTTGATTCAAATTTACATTCTTCTTTTGTAAATTTTTATCAACCTGAACTCAAAATTTTTCTCCTTTCTTCCCCACTCTTAAATATGGATAACCAATACCATGATATTTCAATTTATTATCCTCTTGAAACTAAAAAATTGGGAATGTTTATTGATGTCTTAGGAAATACTAGATATTCAATTCAATCAACCATTTATGATATTACATGGATTTTACCGCTTATTATAGAACAAAGGATTTCACATGAAACATATTTCAAACAAATAATCAATCTCAATCATGTTGAAGTGGAGAAAGATGGGTTAATTAAAATTTCGAAAGTTGGAATTGGATAAGTTGGGGGGGTTCAAGTCGAGCTAACGACGTTAAACAAAAGCGCTGCATGGGAGGCAACCCATGGTTTTCATGTTTTCTATTCATTTTGAATAATTTTCTTTTTCATATAATAAATTACCATAGACTATTGACCTGTTCTTATTTTATGAGTAAGGATGGGTATGAAAAGGGAGCACTGTATTCATCCATGTCACGCACTGTGATCCCTGAGTAATACCTTACCCAGAAATTTAAAGAAGACAATGTATCATCAGTTTATTTTATTTATGTTTTTGTAGGTTAAAAAAATTAGATTCTTGAGCTGTTCTTCGTTTATGAGTATGGATGGGTATGAAAGGGGAGCACCGTATTCATCCATGTCACGTGGTGTGACCCCTGACTAATACCTTACCCATAAATTTAAAAGAAGACAATGTATCATTAGTTTTATTTAAAAAAAATGAAAATGATGGTACTTAGAATTAAATAAATCGCTGTGTTGTTTGTTTTTTCTACTTTGTCCTTCTTTTTATGGTTCAGGAACTATTTTGGGTGATACATGTTCAATCAATGAGGTGCCTACATCCCCAAAGAGATCAATGGAGTAATTTGGAGCATCATGAACCTCAACTTTAAAAACCAGGTGAATTTGTTCCATGTTTATCATTATCAATTTCATCTTTGTACTCCTCTCCTACCCACTTCTAACTTTTCTTTTCTTTAAACACTGGGGACAGTGTTATTCTTTGTTGGGGGGAGATAAAAAATGATTTTTTTTATTTTGTGAATAAAAACATGCATGAAATGAAAATTTCCATTAACCAAAAACATGATAAACACACAATGAAAACTCTAAAATTGGATATCAAATAAATTTTTCATGCCTTGATTCTGATTTTAATGCATGTTTAAGTTCATGAGCATAGTTTTTGGAAAGTGCGGTTGTCCGATGTGATTTTTCAATGTTTACAATTTCATCCTCTTAATAAAAATTCCACAATGAACGTCTACTGGATCGTGGGTGTAAATTTGAGTTCTTGGGTCCCTTTCATTATATCATAGGGTTCTGGGGTCACTTTTAGTTTAATTTGAGTATCCAAAAAAACAAAAAAAAAACAAAAAAATGACCACATAGAGAAATGTTTTGCCCAAATGCGTGGCGTCCGACACTTGGGGATCGTGACTCCATTGTTTTCTTGCCCAGAGCTAGGCTTTATATCTCTATTGTAGAGAATGAAATTGAAAATATGTGTGATGTCTGGGACTTGGGGATCGTGACTCCATAGTTGTCTTGCCCAGAGTTAGTCATTTCATATATATTGTGGTTAAAAAAATAAAATAAAAAAAATAAAAAAAGGGATACTCATCTTAAGTATTAATGTGATTCCAAACTAGCGCTTCCATTTTTCCCCTTGAACAATAAAATGGGCCTCATATCTTTTATGATGCACAACACTTTATCATTCTTAATTGGAATTGGATGAAATGTGGCGATGAATTTGAACAAAGGAATGGGCTTGGGCTTGGGATATGCTTATGGACCTATCTAGTTTTTAATGATTTTGATGGGTTTTCATAAATTTTTTTGATATTAGATATTTGGGTGAGCAATGTGTATTAAAATGTTTTTGGAAAAGGGGATTTGAATTTCATATTTGTAATATATTTTGCACGGGACTAGAAAAACTCAAGATGGGGGGTGTGATTAGTCACAGAAAGTGGCTAATATTAATTTTTAACATCTTTATATTCATTGTTCCAATTTCCATAAACATTGTTTTTAGTGCATTACATAAATAGAACTTCATTTCTCATCAAAAATTCAATTCATGTTTAAAATGAAAATTTGGGCCCAATCATTCATTTGCTTGTTGAAAATATTATATTCATTTTCTGAATTTGAAATTTTGGGATATGATTGATCACTGTTTTTTTAACAATTTATCTTTTAGGTCCTCTGGATGAATCCCAAAGGAAAATGGAGAATTTTGCGCCTGAAGGCAGAAACATGCTGGAAAAAGCATAATGGGCCTAAGGCACATCAAACAAATGTGGGGCCCAGAAACCATACACAATGAGTCTCAAATTTATACAGTATAAAGATACAAATATGAGGATCATTATATTCAATTGTGGCCGGAGCTAATTCTGATGTTTTAATGATTATAAAGGGATCTGAAGTTGAGATTTAAATGGTGGACTCGACATTAATGCACAGAAATCCGTACCACCATTTCGACCATACAATCCAAAAGGATGATCCAAATTTCCTGAAATTTTGAGAGCATCTAGAGGACACATGGAAGAAAATATTTCTCTTCTACAACCCCTCCGGATTCGGCTTTATTCAATTTAGAATTCACACGTCAATATGGTGGATGAATCTGGACAGTTTTCCGGGTCAAATTCAAAACATCAATTTCATTTTGATTATTCACCCTCCATTTGACTCTATTAATTTTTGGGGAGTGAATTAATTGTTTGGGGATGTACCTAAGGCTCCTAATATTCCTATATAAGGAACTATTGGTAAAGGGAATAGGGGTGGATATTTTTCATATCATCTTTTGTTGCTTGTTTCATTGTAAGGTTATGCTTCCAAATTTCCTTTGTAATGTTTTCCATTTCCATGTAAGTTTCTTTTTTGTATCTTTATGTTCTCAATCAACATAATTCAATTCTATATTTTCTATTTCTTTTATTAATACTTTATTATCACAAAGCACAGTGATATTTCTGTGTTGTTGTGAATTAATTCACACATAGGTGTGAATTTCATTCACACACACGGAGGAGTGCTCGTTATTTCCGTGGTTTTAATTTCTTCAATCCAATTATTGTTAGCCATCTTCCGCCAACCATTGAGAGTATACCATCAATGGAGGGCTAAACCCTTAATGATATGATCTTAGGAAGATGAAAAGGCTGGATTGAATGTTATTTTATGAACGAATTGTTGTTAATTGGATAATTAATTTAAGACATCCATTCTTTAATTATTTCTACTACTCATCTTTACCGTGTTTGAGCAAACTAAATTCAATTACTAAATGACCATATACCTCGGGGAGATCATGAATTTGGTTCTCTAAGTGTATATGGGATTAGTAATTGTGTTTAGTAAGTACCAAACCAGAAAATGATGAATGTAATGCTATTTTTGAAGAATAGATTCATCAAAAATTAATAAAACCAAATTTTCTAATGAAGTAAAATTCATTCAATCCACCCCGAGCATAATCATATGATGAACCCATTTCCATTTAATTGATTTCACTTAGGTTTATTAGTGTTCTTTAAAAAAATCCTAAATCAAACCCAAAGTCGGCTACTTCATATCCCATCCTTCACACAATCATAGCGTCTCAAGGTTACTTCTTCGGTCCCTGTGGATTCGACCCCTACATGTACTACATCGATCGCTTTTACCAGTAGGGTAAATTTGGGCGCAACTAGATAGTCAGGTTGCATAGAGTTCCCCTCTCTATTGTAGCTGATCGTGATCCCAGGTTTACATCTATATTTTGGAAAGACCTTCAGAATTCGTTGGGTACTGAATTCAATTTTATTACAGCTTTTCATCCTCAATTAGATGGGAAGTCAGAATGAACAATTTAGTCCTTAGAGGATATGCTACGTGCTTGTTCACTGTATTAATAGGGAAGGTGGGACCAATGACTTTATTTTGTTTAATTTTCTTATAATATCAGTTTTTATTCCAGTATACAAATGGCTCTATTTGATGAATTATATGGAAAGCATTGTGGAACTCTATCATTATGGAATGAAGTTAGTGAAAGGAAGCTGATGGGACCAGAATTTATAGAAGAGATGGAAGAGAAAGTTCAGTTTATTTAGAAGCAGATGAGAACAACACAGAGTTGACAGAAAAGCTATGCCAATAACCGGAGGAAGGATCTTTCTTTTGAGGTAGGAGATCATTTCTTTCTCAAAGTTACTCCATGGAAAATGTGATGCGTTTTGCTAAGAAGGGAATGTTGAGTCCGAGATTTATTCGACCTTGTGAAATTCTAGAGAAAGTTGGATTAGTTGCATATAGAGTGGATTTACCCCCAATCTTGTCCTAGGTAAAAAAAAATTTCATGTTTCGATGTTAAGAAAGTATTTTCCAGATCCATCTCACTTTATCAGTCGAGAGGTAGTTCAGTTGGAAGAGAATCTCTCTTCTGAGGAAAACCAGTCCAGATTCATGACCGTAGAGAGCAAGTGTTGCAGAATAAAGTAATTAACTAGGTAAAGGTTTTGTGGGAAAACAACATGATTGAAGAGGCAATGTGGGAATCTGAATATTCTAAGAGAGATAAACTCCCCAATTTATTTTGATAAGTGAATAAAAATTGTGAGGACACAATTTCCAAAAGGGGGGAAGGATGTAACATCGTACATAAATGAAGGATATGAAATTTTTATATTTATTAGTAGTTGTGAATTAAATATTAATTTTACTTTAATGGGTTTGATGTATTCTAGAGTGTACTTGATTCTCAACAACGAGTTTCATTGAAATCATACATTGCGCACTAATAATATAATATTATTATATTAAGTGGTAGTTAACTCCTTGTCATTGTATTTGCGGGAATGAAAAAAAATAACTGCAATATGATTATACAGTTTGTTAAATGTATTTATATTTATCCAATAAAAGTTAGATGCTTAAAAAGTGAATGAATCTAATTTTAAGCATAATTTACATAAAAAGGTCGATTTAAAGCCTTTTAATGGAGAAAACTCTGTAAATATAGTTTTGTTCACTTTAATACATTCTATATGACCAAATAAAATCTTTTTTTAGAATGGGGACATTAAAATTTACTTTCTGTAAATTTTTGGAATTTTTTCGATATAGTTTATTTTTTAATGAATAGTGAAAATATTGTATTTTAATTCAAAACTGTGTTTTAATATAATTGAAATAATTGTTTAGATTAACTTTTTCATAGGTTTTAAAATTTAATCAGAATATATTTTTACAATTTAATCCAATTTTGGTCATTGGATTTAATTTCACATTGAAATTTGACATAAACAAGTGTCAATATTTTAATAGTTATTGTTTCTTAAAAACACGCTATTTGTTTTAATAATGGGAATTGATATTAAAATTAATTTATGACACTTTAATGTTTTTAATTTTGAAAAATAAACATAATTTTTGAATCTGGAATATCAAATAAATCTTTGGCTGAATTTGTGGTATTTTTCTGAAAAACATCAATTTTTTTTGAATAGTGAAACTACTTAGTAGTAGTTTAAAAATTGGATTTTTGATTTAAATGAAATTTTACCACTTTTTTAAATTTAATTTCAAAAATCTGACATACATGGTTGTTATCAATAACTAAAATGTGCTTCAATAAGATGAAAATAATTTTTTGCGATTAGTAACTTTTTACTTTAATTTACCACAGTTAAAGGTAAATAAGGTAATTCCAGGTAAAAAGAATATTATAAAAATTAAAAATTACCTTAACACTTTTATTAACTTTATTTTATTAGTAATGGCCGACCATGGGCATCCTTGGGTCTATTTTGGGACCCCATGGAGCACTTATGAAATATAATGGCACCTTAGATTAATTAATTTAATGTAAAGACAAAATTAACATTAACACAAATCTTTTAGTAATAATTTTTTATATGGAGTTATATAAGTTCTATTTTCAACTATACCTATTAATTGGAAAGATAAAAATATTTTCTACATCATGGTATTTTATTAAATTTTTTAGACAGAAAATAAATTAAATTATTTATGACACAATAATGATGCAATGTTTACCTCATAAATAAATGATTTTAATAAATACGATTATAATGATTAAAATATTATACAAAACATTTCCAATTCTAATTATATGATTTTATTTCTAATATTAGAAATCCTATATTCATCTTTAATGATTTATGGACCATTTGAAACTGAATATCATTATATTATAAAATAATATTATCAAACTTTCCTAAAGAGCCCCTCCACTCCATTAAAAAAGGTGACAACATTTAACCAATTACTCACACCTATCATGCTATTTGGATCATCCTAACTCTACCAAATTAAGCTCCCAACATCCCTATCCTCCTACTTGAAGCCTTACCTTAGGCATAAGGCACTTCAAGTATTCCTTTGGTTCAAACCAAACAGAGTTACCCTAATTAAAGGTAACCGTTTTTCTTAAATTGATTTCTATTATTTTACTTATCCAACCACTAAATTCTTTTAATTACTTTATTTTCTAATAAAAAAAGTATCCTAAATATACTATTATGTCTTTATGAGATTTTTTAAAACTACCCTTACACACACCTCCATCTAATCGATGAAGAACATAATATTTCTTATGATGGAAAACTGACTCCTCACGAAACGATGATTGTCCAAATATCTCCATACGCCTCTCATGGTGGTAATTATAATGGAAATGTATTTATATATGATATATATTATGTTTATTGTTTCTTTATACTTCTATAATTCCCATTTATATCACACCATTATGGTTTCCATAGTGGGTAAATACGATAATCATAATTGAGGAAGTGTGGACTACTGCCCCATCAAAGTGATGTGATTCGTTAATGTCTTATGTGGGATGTATAAAGGATGGAAATAATTATATTATATATGATATTATATGGTAATTATCATATACCTATGTATCATTATGTTTTAATTCAATTAAAATAAGAAAAAGAAATTAAATTAGTGTTCATGCGTACGTACGACTTACCGTCTCCATGAATGGTGCATTTAATTTCATACCTCTAAATGTTATGTAATATTATAAATACTTTTACATACTAGATATATATTATATATATGATATCTAAATCCTGAATATCATTCTAGATATAATGGACTATTGACCACATGGACAACTTGTAAATATAAGGTGATCATTTTTGACTCAAGTACCAAATATCGACAAAATGGACGTTATTATCTTAAATGATTACATAATAATTATAACATTGTAATGAGTGATATAAAAGTAATAGTAAACATGAAAAGGGTTATTAATAAAGTAGAAATTAACTTTAGTTAATTATTCAGGAGATTAAAGAATGATCGAGTCAAGTCTGACACAAGGTAAGGGACTTTCTCTCAATCTCCTTTCATTGAGGCATATTTCGTTTTATTATACGATTTTATTTTATACGTTTTATAAATACCTTTGACATTTCATTTCATTAAAAGGGAATATTTTCATACAAATAATTTTAATAAATGGCAAAAAGAAATGTTTTTTATGTATGTGGTGACAATGAACTTTCCGCCACCGCGAGTATTATTTGATCTTTGGCTGCCTTAACAAGATGTAATGTTTTTAAAAGGAAAAATAAATACCATATACTAAATTTACTTATTTTGGTATTAAAAATGATTTTGAGAAAGAATTTATTATTTCAATATCTTGAAATGATATTTTTTTTATTGAAATTTTGAAATGATATCTTTACCTTATGCTTATGTTATGTGTTATGATCATGTCTTGGTTCATGGGCTATATTTATGTATACGAGTGGTTCAATATAAACCATGGGTGGGTGAGCCCTAGATAGCTCTCCAATGAATTAGGTAACATGATGGAGGTAAACATGAATGTTTCTCCTAAGAGATTTAGGTAATATACTGTTATGGGTATTACAAAGTAACTCCCTATGTAGTTGTGATATCTACAATGTATGTATGAGATGGATGTCACAAGTTAACTTTATGATTTATGATTTCTATGTGTTATTCATAAATCTTACGTTATTATGAGGTATGTAAAAGAGTTTATGTTTTGTATGTATTAATGAACAAATGTTTTCTTTCATTGTTTTAAAGACCTTACTGAGATTTTTATGCTCATACCATGATTTGAAATGTTTTCACCAGACATAAAGATGAATAGGGTGAAGGACGGGATCAATGAAAAGTCATGATGTCTAAAACCTGGAACTAGACATGAAACTTTTTTTCAAGATTTTTTATTTTATGAAAAAATGGATACATGGTAGAATTGTCTACATGTAGTATTCATGATGTTATGTAAATGTAATGACCTAATTATATAAAACTATAAACCCGAAAAGATACTCAATGTGAATTATTTATTTAATTCAATATTATGTAATGTTTAAGGTCAGTTCCTTATAAGTATGTACACCATATAAACGTGAATTGGTGCATTACAATATGTAAATATCAGTGGAATGTAATTTGAGATGAAATCCCTCATAAAAATCATATCAATAGAATAAGGATAAATAAATGATGTAATTATGTGTAAAAAATATAAATACACCCAATATAATTGGATATTCAGTTTAAAACAATCAATGGTCATTCACACATATTCTATGAAAAACAAAACCAATGACATGGATATTAAACGCAACGAAATGAAATTGAGTTATGATATACCTTACAAAGATCATTTTTTATTTAAATAGATAGATTATGTGTATTAAATATAAATTCTCATAAATAATTTATAAATACAAGATCATATATAAAAATTCATTTCTCATATAATAATAGATTTACATTGTCATGAAGTATATGATAAACCCAAAGAATGGAGATGAGGTTAAGAAGTTTCCATAAAAAGATTGTATAAATGAGGTAACAATTTATCAATTATATGATTATTCTTATCAACATTATATCCACACAAAGGGAAGTGTAAATTAAAAATTAAATAAATAAAACATTATTTCCTTCATAAACATGGCATAATATAGTACACAATGTATGCGTAAAACCCTATAAGTGAAAAGTATCTTTTGAATTTCCATTACCAATATCATTTGTTAATAAAATAGTTCAATTATGTGTATTAAATATATATATACATAAATAAATTAAAAATATAAGATAATATATCAAAATACATTTCTCACATAATTTTAGAACTAAATAATCAAGATTTTAAATATCAACCAAAAGAATGAAAATTAGGTTAAGAAATTCCCTTACCTTGAGTCTAACTTTTCCTGTTTTTTCATTAATTTACAAAATAATAAATATTGGTTACTTTATTAATTCTTTATAACCATTTTAAAGTTTATTATTAATTTTATATCAATTATTACATTGTGATAGCAATTATTTTATTATTTGAGTTCATATTTGGTTTTTTTCGATGTTCGGTACTCGAGAAAAAATGAACATGATATAACTACAGCTTGTACTTGTAGTCAAAAGTATATCATCTATAGAATGATATTCATGATTTAAATATATTATATGTCTACTATATATATATATATATTTATTTATAATACTCTATAATAATTATAGATAAGAAATGAAATTCATAGTTCATGAAGACGGTAGACAATACGTACGCAGGAACACTAATTTCATCTCATTATCATAAAATGTAATAAAAAATAAATGATACATATATATATGACATAATTATAGTATAATATATATTTCATATATGATTAATAATATATTGAAATAAATATTTTATATGTACCATGTATTGAATGAACGATTCATATCACTTTGAGTGGGTGATAGTCCACACTTCCTCAAATGAAATTATTATATTTACACATTATGTAAAGAATAAATGTTTGTTTTAAATAAAAAATACAGAAGAATAGGGAAAATATTAATATAATATATATAATATAATATAATATAATTAATCTTCCATCATATTGGCCACTATTAAAGGTGTTATGTGAAAATTTAACAATCATCGTTTTGTGAGGCAATAGTTCTTTGTACACATCGACAGTATTTTGTATCAATTAGATAGTGTTGTGTGTAAGTGTAGTTATATCCATTTAATAAAAACATAAAATAATAATTACGATACTGGCATTTTTATTCAATAATAAAATAATAATATCATATAGAGTGGAAATGGAAAATAATGGATAGGAACATGAGGGAAGACTTTACCTATGTATCGGTTAACATATTTTAGTTTGTGCCAAAAAAAATTCATGAATTAAATTATTCACAATGTAAGGCTTCTAAAAATAAGGTAGGTATGTTGTTAGATTATTGGAGATGAAATTTTAAGATCCAATAGTATTGAGAGGTGTGATAATGTGGGTAGATGTGAAGGACTTTTATTAGAAGGATAAGAGGCACTTTAGGAATGTCTTGAATTATTAAATTATTTTCAATTAAATTTCATTTAAATATCTTCTAAGAAAAATTTATCACATTTATATTATTATTTTTGTTTCATTAGAAATTATAAAATAATTTTTAGTTAATATTGGTATATATTTTTAATCCTTATCATTTTGGTTAAAACTATATTTTACCATTTAAACTCTTACAGTGATATCATGTTATTTACACATTATATGTTAATGTAATTACAATATCTTGTCAAGAAACCCAAAAAATTTCATTTATGATATATTTTGACTTATCTTAACCACTGGAAAAAGTATTATATTTTCATTAATTTATTATATTTTAAGAAACTATTTTATATTTTATGTTAGGAATTATGTCGATTTTTGACACAATTCATACATGGATTTTTTAAAAATTCATATCAACTTTATTACTTATAAAAAACATTGAATCAATCATAACATGTCATATTCACATCAAGAATTAGTGGAAGACATTATTTATGTAAAATAAATTTTATTTACTGATTTAAAATATCATTTATTTAAATCCATTATTAATGAATCAATCATCAAATCATCACTATGTCGTAAATAAAATTATTTATTTAATGTCCAAAAATTATAAATAAAATAAAATGATTTATGAAATAAATTTTTATTTTTAATTAATATTTATAATCAATGATATCTTTTATGTAACCCTATATTACAAGTATTATAGTGAAAAATACGCATTGATGTTAAATTACACTTTATTTTAAATTAATTCTTATAACATGTCACTATCACACCTAAGAGGCTCCCATATAACAAAAGTTCATCCTAAGAATGATAATTGTCAGAAATAACTCATCCAATTTTATTAGGACATGTTTTGGTGTAGTTTTATATTATTAAAATAATAATTTTCCCCTTATTTACTAGATTTAATCTTTTACCAATGTAAATAAATATAATTACTGATGTTACTATTTATAATGTCCAAAAATAAAAGGTACCACATCACAATATTTGTACCTTCTGATTGAAAATATGGAATCCATTTTTATAAATTCAAAACAAAGAATTGGCATTAATTAATTTAAAAATTAATATTTTTGTCCATACCAGAATAACAGTTTTCATGAAGTCAAAACTCTCAAAAGGATGACTTGTGTTTATGTCCAATTTAAATGAGAAATCTCTTCCATTGGAATAAAATTAGATTAAATGATTTAAATATATTCCATTTATACATTAAAACTATTACAGAGTATGATTTGACCTTATATGTTATCTATATGGAGAATGTTGTTTTCAATTCAAATTAAGCATAATTTTACACTTCCTAAAAACATGATGGTTATCAGAAAAATTTAAAATTTTCATCAAAAGTAAATTTTGATATTCCAATTATATGTAAGAATATTATTTTGTCAAAAAGAATAAATAATGGTGTCAAAACATAAATCTAAAAATGGTTCTCCATCAAAAGGTGGTAAAACTGTATATTTAGAAATGCACCAATTTTATCATAAAATTTGAATTGTTTCTTATATCATGTCTAGAAAACATATATAAATAATTTAAAACAATTCATTAATTATATAAAAAATATTTATTATTAAAAAAATTATAAAAAAGTATATGATTTTATAAACCCAATTATTCCCTTTATATATAGGTTTTCATAAAAACACATTCTTTATATTCAATTTGTTACATCCTAGGTAAATAAAAAACTTTAAATTTTGATATTTATTAATATTTGTGATTTAAATATTAATTTTCATCTAAGAGGCATTCTATGTTCGATGGAATACCTAACACGCAACAACTAGTTTTTTTTGAAATCTTATTTTTCACACAACACTGAGTCATATTGAAAACAATAGTATTTTATTATATTAATTGGTAGTTAATTCCAAGACGTTGTATTGGCGGGAATGGAAAAAACTAACTAAAATATGATTATAAATTTTTGTCAAATGTTTTTGCGTTTATACAATAAAAGTTAGAGGCGTAAAATGTGACTGAATCTAATTTTAAGCATTATTACTCTAATATTGTTTAAAAGGTCGATTTACAACCTTTTGATGGAGAACCCTCTTTATATATAACTTTTTAACATTTATATGTTCAATTTTAAAAAATAAAATTCTTCTTTAGATTCAGGACATCAAAATTTACTTTGGAAAAATATTTGTTATTTCTCTGATAAAATTAAATTTTTAATGAATATTAAAAAAATTATATTTTAATTCCAAACTTCAAATTAATCTAAATTAATTTATATGGTTATATCATCATTTTAATTGTTTTTAAACTATAATCTGATTATATATTAACCATTTAATTCAATATCGGTAGTTGGAAAAAAATTCAATTTGAAATTGGATATAAACATGTGTCAATCTTTTGATAGTTATTATTTCTTAATAACACACTTTTGTTTTGAAAACGGGAGTTAATTTTTAAATAATTAATTAAAAATATATGTTTTTTATTTGGAATAATAGACACCCTTTTTAAATTTGGACTATCAAATATAGCTTTGGTTTATTTTTTGTTATTTTCCTAAAAAACATCAATTTTTTATGAATAGTGAAGACACTGAGTTTTAGTAAAAAAACTAACTTTTTCATTAAATTAAAATTTTACCACTTCTGTGAATTGAATTTCAAAAAATTTATGTACATTTTTTTTATTAGTATGTAAAATTTCGTTTAAGGAGATTAAAATATTATTTTGGTGAATACTAACTGTTGACTTTTGTTTACCGCATTTAAAGGTAACTAGGGTATTTCAAGGTAAAAGTAATATTATTATTATAATAAATTACCCTATAATTAGTTTTAATCTTATAGTTTGATACATGTCTGACCATGGGAAACGATGGGTTAAATTTGGAACCCTATGGAGCCACATAAAAGTTATAATGACATTTATATTAATTAATTTAAAAGAATGTCAAAAATGACACAAACATATATATTTTAGTAAATAAATTATAATTGGGGTTATATAAGTTATCTCTAAGAATATAAAAATTAATTAAAAAGTTACAAAGATTTCATAAATCATGGAATTTTTTTTAAAATTATTAGACATCAAATAAATAAATTTATATATGACACAATAATGATGCAGTGATTACCTCTTTAATAAATGATTTAAATAAACAAGATTATAAAGATTAATACAATATCCAAAACTAGTAAAAATTTTATCAGATGATTTTATTATGAAAACGAGAGATTTAATCTTCGACTTTAATTTTTTTTGATCATTTATAAACCAAAATTCATTATATAATAAAATAATATATTCAAACATTCTTAAAGAGCCCCTCCATCCCCTTATAAATATCCCTCACATCTAACTCATTACTCACACAACTCAATCACCTTGTATGTTCTAACATCTACCCAAATAAACTCAATACATCCATATCTTCTACCTAGAAGCCTTATCATTGGCAGTTGGAACTTCACAAAATCATTTGGTTTCAAACAAAATATAGATATCTGATTTAAAGATAATGTCATCTCATAAGTTATTTTGTTTTATTTTCCTTCTCCAACCCCTAAACAATTTTTATTCCTTTATTTTATATCAAAACTTGTATCCTCAATACAATAGGTTTCTTTATGATATGGATTCAAACAACACTTTCACACACCTCCATCTACAGGGTTAAGAACATACTATTTTCGTGGACAACAAACTATTGCCTCACGAAACTATGATTATTCAATTATCTCCAATAGCCTCTCATGGTGTCTATTATTATGGAACTATATCTATATGTGATATATATTTTAATTATATTGTCAATATTCTTCATTATTTTTCATTTTTTAAATCATACGTTTAGGGTTTCCATTATGGGTAAACATGATAATTTTATTTGAGGATGTGCGGACTATCGACCCCTCAATGTGATATAACACATTCATGCCATCAGTGGAATGTATAAAGGATAGAGTTACTAAAATTATATATATGATATTATACTAGAATTATAATATACCTATGTATCATTAATTTTTCATTCCAATAAATATGGAATAGAAATAAAAGTAGCGTTCATGTGTACGTACAACTTATCATCTCCATGAACGGTTCATTTCAGTTCTTACCTCAAAATGTTATGAAATATTATATATATATATATATATAGTGATTATATATGATATATATGTTATCTAAATCATGAATATCATTCTAGAGATAATCTAATTTTGACCACATGGAAAATTTATAATTATAAAAAGTTCATTTTAACTCTTGTTACGAACAACGAAAAAAAATCGGATATGAACTAAAATTATTAACTAATTTTCATAGCAACGAAATAAGTGATATAATAGAAATAATAAACCTAAAAATTGTTCTTATGAAAGTAGAAATTAACTTAAATTTATTATTATGAAAATTAAAGTATTAACGGGTCAAGTTAGACACGAGTTAATGGTGTTTATCTCAATCTCCTTTCATTGAGGAATACATTGATTTATACATGATTTTCTTTTATACGGTATAAAATAAACCACATTGACATAAAATTTCATTCAAAGGGAATATTTTTTCTTTGAAGCTTTTTACTTAATGAAAAAAGGAAAAATTGTAATGTTTGCTGCAAAAATGACCTCTCTGTCATCGTAATAGTTAGTTGGAATCCTCTATAAGCCATAATGTTTTTTTTAAATAAAAAAAATCTCTTAACCAATTTTTTGGGTGTTTTGGTATTGAATATATTTTTTAAAATTGAATTATTATTTCAATATCTTGAAATGATTTATTTTGATTTCAAATGAAATGTTATTAGTGAAATATATATATTTTCAATATTTGATGTGTTATGATTTTATAATGACACTTGGACATATAAAGAGTGATTACATGATAAATAAAATGATGGGTGGTTCCCTAATATACTAGGATGGGTGGTTACGTTATAACCTCAAATGCATTTGGTATAGAAGTCGGCCCTATGGCTATTCCATTTAGTGATATGTGTGGAAGTTGATCATATGGTTGTTCCATTTAAGTATGTTTGTGTCCAATGTTACCTTTATATGTTATGTGTTCTGTCTATGGGTTCTATGGTGATATTTTTGTCATAAATGGGTAAGGAATGGTTTTTTATTCAGTGAAGATTACTTACTACATCATATAGGTGAAAGTATTACTTATGATAACGTATTCATGGTTTACTTGTTGTTTTGAAAAACTAATAGTTTTTTCATTGTGTCTCCCTTACTAAGATTTTCATGCCCATCCCAATTTTTTAAATGCTTTTCATAAGACATAAATATGAATTTAGGAATTTATGGGATCAAGGAATAGTCACGCTATCTAAAACATGTAACTAGACATGACTATATTTTTTAAGAGTTTTTATTTTATGAAAAAATGGAACCTGGGTAGAAGTGTCTACTTTGTAATTTCTGAGATGTCATGTAATAATTATGGAATAATTCCATAAATCATTAATCCTAAAAATATCCCTAATGTGAAATATTAACTTAATTCAATATTATGTAATTTTTTAATATAGGGGCCTTATATTTTGTATCAGAGGTCGGTTTAGACAACATTAGGGCTTAAAATACTATTACATTAATGTCTATAAATTAATTTATGGTATGATTGGAATGATATAGCATTTACTTATTACCATGTTTCTTCTCCTAATTTGTTTTTTGTTCAAAATGTTTTTTCATAGATGAAACAAGGAAGTTGAACTAGGAATCCATACTGATGGAAATTACAATCCAAATCACCATCTGAAGATGGTTGGAATATGAATTTAATAGAATGTTGTAGTAAAGAATAAGTTTAATCAGGTTATAAATGGTATTTTCTTTTATATATGGTATTTTTGTTTATTCCAAAAGTAAATAGGACCATGAAAGTCATTTATGGTTTGTCTTGCATACCTTAAAAGAAAAGAAACTGTATGAGAAATTAAGAAATTATGAGTTTTGGTTACAATAAATTTCATTCCATGGTTACATTATTTCAAAAAATAGCATAAATGAGGATCCTACTAAAAAACATTTATAAGAATGGCCAAGACACACAAATATAATTGAGAAAATATTTTTCTTTGGTTTAGCTGGTTATTACTAGGGGTTTGTTAAAATTTTAAACGGTTTACTAGCTCAATGACTATGTTAACTCAAAAAGGTGTTAAGTTTATTTGAATAAAAGAATTTGATGACTTTTTTTAGTAATTGAAAAGAAGATTGGTAAACTCTATAGTTTTGGCATTAACTTCTATAATTGGTGAGTTTGTTATCTACAATGCTTCTTCGTTGAAAAGAATCGAATGTGCATTTTGGAAAAATGATCAGGTAATTGCTTATGCATCGCATCAATTGAAACCTCATGAGTTAAATTACCCTACACAGGATTTGGAATTAGCTAATGTTGTGTTTTTGTTTAAAAATTTTGTGGCATCCTCTGTATGGATTAAAATGTGAAATATATACTGATCACAAAATATTGAAGTATATATTCACTCAGAATGAATTTAAAATGAGACTGAGGAGATGGATGGAATTAATCATGGATTATTATTTCACAATTCATTACCATTCGGGAAAGGAAAATAAAGTGTATGATTCATTGATTTGAAATAGTAATGCTACATTATCCATGTTGCATTTGGAATAAGATCCTTTGATTAAATACTTGATGAACTTTTGCACAGAAGTTGTTGGGGAAGGAAATTTCGTTGTATTGTTTTAGGTGTATGTGAAATCAACTCTAACAGAGATAATTAAGCAATCATTGAAGGATGACACTGAGATGCAAGGTAGAGTTGGTTCAGAAGGTTAGGTTTCCTAATTTTATCATTGATAATGATTTTAATTTGAGATTTGGGAAGAGATAATGTGTGAATTGTGATTCATAGTTCAATAATGGGTTGTTATTGATGCTCGTTGTTCTTCATTTACAGTTCATCCTAGACATACTTTGATGTACATAGATCATCTTGAGTATTACTATTGTGATGGAATGAAAATTGATATTAGTAACTTTATTGTGATGTGTTTGACTTGTCATCAGGATAAAGAAGAGTGGTAGTTACGGAATGGGATGCTTAAGTCTTCACCGGTGCCAGAGTGGAAATGGGAAAATATATCCATGGACAATGTTGTTGGATTACCAATGACATCTCGAGGTAATAATGCGTTCTGATTTATGGTTGAATGATTGACTAAATCTTCTCATTTCTAACCTATTTGAGAGAGATTTTCCCTAGATCGACTTTCTCGATAATATGTTAATGAGATAGTCTGGTTGCATAGTGTTACCCGCTCTATTGTATCTGATCATGATCCCAAGTTTAATTTTAACATTTGGAAAGGCCATTAGAAGTAGTTGGGTACTGATTTTATTTTTAGTAAAACATTTCATCCACGATGAGATGGGAATTCAGAATGAAAAACTCCTACCATAGTGGATCTACTATGTGGTTGCTCACTAGATTACTAGGGATGTTGGGACCCACATATTTTTTTTGTTGAATTTTCATATAAAAATAGTTTTCAATCAAGTATACAGATGGTTCCATTTGACGCATTATATGGTAAATGGTGTCGAACTCTAGAATTCTGGGATGAAGTGTGTGAAATGAAGATAATTGGACCAGAATTGGTAGAAGTGATGTCTGAAAGGGTACAATTGAATTTGAATCCCCTGATAATATCTCAGAGTAGGAAGAAAAGTCATGTGGATATCCGGAGGAAGGATGTTTCTTTTGAGAATGGAGATCGCGTCTTTATCAAAATTTCTCTATGGAAAAGTGTTATGCATTTTGGTAAGAATGGAATGTTGAGTCAGGGGTTCATTGTACCTTATTAAATCCTAGATAATGTTGCATAAGTTGCGTACAGAGTGGCTTTACCTCTATGATTACCTTAGGTACACAATGTTTTTTATGTTTCAATGTTGAGAAAGTATTTGATGGATCCATTTCAACTTTTGAGCCCAAAAATAGATTAGTTGGAAGAGAGTATCACTTATGAAGAACAACCAATCCAAATTCTTGACCGTAGAGAGAAAGTGTTGCTGATTAATGTAATTCATTAGGTAAAGTTTATATGAAAAAACCATATAGATGAAGAGTAAATGTGGGAATTTGAAAATACTATGAGGGATAAATGCCTACACTTATTTGATAAGTGAATAAAATTGTGAAGATACAATTTCTAAAAGGGCGGAAGCATGTAACATCTCATGTAAATAAAGAATATGGAATTTTCATATTGATTAATATGTTTAATTTAAATAATAATTTCAATTTAAAAGGGATTCTAGGTTTAATGGCATACCTGACACACAACAACAGGTTTCTTTGAAACATATATTTCCCACAATGCTGAGTGATACAAAAAAATAAAAATATAATATTACTTTAAATGGTAGTTAATGCCTATCCATTGTATTATTGGGAATGAACAGATCAAATGTGAAGACACAAATTTTTCCATGTTTTTTTATTAATTATATATGAATATTAAGAGTCCGTAAAAAGTGACAGTGCGTGATTCCTAGGCCCGGTGTGCCAAGAATGAATTTATGATCTTTTTTTTCTCGTACGTTCAGTAAACTTGCGAGCAGGTTTTTGGAAGATTTGAACCGATGCTCAGAATTGAAATCTGAGAGAATTGTTCAACTAGCAGTGCTGATATTATCATAAGGAGAACATCACCTCGACCACAGTAGGTCGAGGGTGTAAATTAGTTTTCGGACTTCTCATGGGAGAAAAAAAATAATCATTCATTTTTTATTTGTGAAATTTAAACCTCCCAGTTGAAACATGAAGGTGGGGATGACACGAGGGTGGTCATGCATCTACTACTGGGCATTAAATGCCTAGTCACAGAAAATGTGTAACCACATTCCACCTTATTTAATAGGATTCATTATTTCAGAATTAATGAATCATCTTTAAACTCTTGGATTTTCCAAATTAAATGTTCCAAATTTATTAAATTAATATACAAAAATTAATTAAATAATTGTTTAGGCATATATAATTTTTTACATCTCATATCACGGGAAAAGGTATAGGATAATGAGGGGAGTGATTTAGGGAGATGCAAGGATCTTTCTCCAACAAAAGAGATCCTCCAACGACGAATGACTTCCGGAATTGAAGAACGAGGAACTGACCCTGGAGTATCGTGTGGGAGTGACGAACACTGATTCCAATCTTCAATGACTTCATCTTATTTCTTGCTCAACCTCTAAAAAAATACATATATGGGATTTATATATGATTGAATTTATTTATCGATTTTTCTGATTCTAGTTTCCCAATGATGATGACCAAACTAACATTTCCATTGTCTTACCCATAAACCATGCCTCTTATCTTTTCATTTTCTGATCGTTCATCATGCATTCATTAATGCCAAATATTTAATGATGCTGGAAATAGAATATTTTGTTGAGCGCAACATATTGATGAGGTCCCCTCGACCCAACGATCACGAATAAGTGATTGTTTTATTTTTTGGGCTAAGAAGAGAGATGTGCTAACCCGCGGAAGAGGTGGAGGGATGGTATAGTTTTTGGCCGCCTGAAGGTAGGTCGTTGCACGTCCGTGCCACCAGTTGAGCAGGAGTCTGTAACCGGATGGCCATGGAAGAGGACGAAGAGCGACTGGAACCCAGTTTATAGTGGTGGAGCAGCGGGGCGTGACCGCGCAACTAGGAGGAGTATCGGCCAGAACATCGACCGACCGTTACGGGAAGGCTGGACACAGTCATGTCTTGCGGGTTTAATGGAAGCGCCTATGTATCTAGCCTTTGGTAATTCAAATGGGAGGTGGTGTTCTCCCCCTTCGGTTCCAGCTCAGCTAGAGAGTGCTACCGGGACGCGCCAAGCGCACAGCTCCGGCGGGCCGCACCAGCGTAGGTTGGGCCACAGCCAGCGAGTCAGGCTTGGTTTCCCCCTATGCAAGCAGGGCCTTCCAAGGCCCATTCAAACTGGTATAGATCTGTTTCAGGCCAGGGTGACCCAAAGGAGGTCATTCCGGGTCGGCCCGACATTGTCGGACCGTACCCATGCCCACCTGGACCCAATTTCTCCTTTTTGGTCATAACATGATAACTGGGATCCCATTTGATGAACTGTCAATGGCATTGGAATACTTTAATAGATATTGTCGTTTTGGTATACTCTACTTGAGATTTGGATAATCTTGGAGTACGGCCAAGTTGGATCAGACCCCAAATCCAACTGGGCCCTTGGAGTCGAAACAATAATAACATACAGACCAGGCGTTCAATTGACATGTTGTCTATTGTGTTGGGTCCCTTATGAAGTGAAAAAACTCTGGGAAACTTATTCATGGATCTTCAGTGTGGTTGAGGTATGAATGATGACATGGGGAGCAGTTCTCCCATGCGCGCTATGTACGGAACCCTGCGATTGGCTGAGACTTGACGACCGCTGACCGTTTTGACTTAGAGTGATTCGACGGGCCTAGTGGGGAGTGCCTATGTGTGATGTGCTAGAAACATGGTGGGGAGAACCTCTGTGTGACCTGGAAGTCCAACGATACTCGACATGATGAGTACCTCAGCTGGCCATGAGGGGGGGGGGGGCTCCTCTACGTGGCGTGGAAGACCAACAGTTGGGAGCACCTATGTGGGACTCCTCCAACCCACTAAACTCAACAGGATGAGTAACTTAGTATTCTGAGGTTACTGAGAATTGACTCTTTGTGACATGGCATATCCAATGTACTCCATCGTGGAGTATTTCTCCAATAGATGAGTTTTTCTACATTGTGACTAGGGTTTATACTTGTTATTATCATTAGAGAATCCTATGTTTGGCCATCTACTTTCATAGCATTCCTACGTGGGTCAGCATCATAACAATGTTTCACAGAGTTGTATAACTAGTTTGAGTTGAGTATTATATCTTCATTGTGTACCTATGTATCACTTTATCATTGCGGTGATACCTGTGTGGTACTCCTACCATCGTGGTATCACCTTTGTGGTATTCTTCCCTCATGTATGTGGTGGGGATATTTTGATCACATATGTATATGTATGGGAATATACATATGTATGATTGAATATTGGATATAGGTTTTTTGGTTTATCATTTTTGGATTTTTTAGAACATTTGGGGTCTTGAGGTGCCTACTGAGTACTGTTTTACACACCCCTTCACGGGCTACACCCGCACCTTGTTGGGTTTGATACAGATGATGGAGAGCTCTGAATAAGGAAGAGGGTACCTAGACTGGAGACTTCTCATAAGTGGACCTTTGATGAGGTGATCCGTAGAGACGATCATTCGAGAGCTATACCTACCCATCAGGTAGGATCCTTTGTCGATGGGGTACCAAATCTCCAGATTTCCACTTCTAAATTTTATGACGCTTAGAGCTTGTTAAATATCACACTAGTGGCTCGATTCAATCAAAAGATGCCCTCAGTTGATGCCTTCGACTGTTTTTTCTTCGAGTCCTGGGATCTACAAGAATGAGTGGTGGTAGGCTTGCTGGATAGAAATAAAATCATGATTCGGTTAGAGACGAAGGCATATCTGGTTCAATTGTGGTCAAGATCTCCACGTGTCTTCAATGGTTCTTATTTCGGGCTTCGTTGATGGTCCATTGACCTTATAGAAATCGTAACTCACATTCCACAGCAGTTTGGGTACGTTTTCCTAGGATTCCATTACCATTTCAAAATCCTTCGATAATCCCTATATTGGGGAATCTGGTGGGTCAGTTTCTTTGTTCTGATATCCACACTGAGGCAGTTTGTCATCGGGTGAATCCTTGGGTATGTGTTCAGGTTGACGCATCTCGCAATCCATTTTATTTCATCTAGATCACGATTGGAGAAGAATACCATTGTATGAAGAGGGTTATCTATGAGAACTGGACAAATTTCTATGGCTCCTGCAAGAGGTTGGGCCACTCGGTTGAGGTATGTCGAAGTGGTTATATAGCACGGTTGAGGGAGGAGCACCGTAGGAAATGTGCTCCTGTGATATATGGTGTTGATGATGGAAGAAAATCAATGGGGGATGATGTGGAGATGGGCAGGGACTTTAACATGGCAGGACATAGTGACAGAGGGAAGGTCTCCTATGTGTTTGTTTTGGATGTGGAGAGTAAAAACAAATTGTATAGCAAGGCTACTTTGCAGGATTTTGGAATTCCCTATAGTTCAATGGTTGATTTGAGTTCAGAGAAAGCTGGGGTTGAAAGGGTTTCAAACACAGAAGAATTGGATGTCCAGACAGGTGAAAGGAATTCTACAGGTTTGGATCTATTGGTTGCTCCTTTTATTTCATTGAGTAACAAGTTCAATGGTTTGTCTGAGGACATGCTAGCTGAATAAATGGAGGTGGAGGATAGTTCAGGGAAAGGGGATGAGGTGGTGGTCTTGGGGAATCAGCAGGCTGAAGAAGTGGGAATTGAATTGTCTAGGAAGGGTAGGGAGCTTGTGGATGTTCAACCAATGGAAGACATGGGGCTGGATCCTGATGTCCTGAACATGCAAAGTAACCACAATAGGGATAGGAGTGGCTCTTTGGTAGAAGGTGCAGACCAGAGGCCCGAAAATCTCCAGGCTGGAGGTTTAGGGACCAAGGCACATATCTCAGTTGTGGAGAATATTCATATGGAGGGTGAGCATCTTCCATATAAAGAGAATCAAATGCTAGATCAAAGGTGGGGAAGGAATGTTGAACATCCTAGGGTGGGAAAGGAGAACTCTAGGAAGGGTAAGGAGATCCTGAGTGCCCCGGTTGGCCGTTCTTTCAGTGAGATTGTTCAAAATGGGATTCAGAATGAAAATGCATGTGAAGGATTATTGGCTGCCACATCAACAAAGAGATCAAGGAATGATTATCCCTATCTCATGCGACCAATGCGGACTAGGTCTGCTTCCAAAAATAATAATCAGGTGGTTCTTGTAGTCAAGAAGGGAAGCGGGACTAAGAAGACATCACTAGACATGGTTTCCCTAGAACATCATAGGTATCATGTTCAATGTGAAAGTTTTTTGAGAAGCCTGGATCGTGAATCGGCCACTAGGGAAGAGGAATCCAGTATGGGATGTGGCAATGACTATGGTTATGATAATGTATAACATTGTTTTGATCGGTTTTCCTTATATTTTTTATTTTCTTTGGCATTGTATGTTGGGCACCGGACACCCCTAAGCCGGATATTATAAAAACAAAAAAATTATTTCTGATATGTAGGATCCTTGGAGGGTGTTCACAGGAGTTGTACTCATTTTTTCTTGTACTTTTCAAATTTTCTTATACATTCCAGTTGGGCTTGTATACTGGCCTCTTTACATTCGGTACACACCCTGTTTACTATTTAGTTTACACTGTGCATGTATCTATATGTGTTCTTGGTTTGTGTGAGTTTACATTTTACAAATGCCTCAACTTTCCATTTTAGGGAATACGCCTTTCGGTGCAAGTCGTCAGCCCCTGGCCTATGGAAAGCGAGTTTGGGGTATTCACGACACGAGACCCGAGGGATGGGACGTAACAAATTGGTATCAGAGGAGTTCAATTCAACTGATGAACTAGGACTGTAATATTTTTTGTGAAGAAATAGTGTTAATTGTTATGGATGTGGTTTTCAGTTTGGGGAGTCTAGTGATGGTGGGGTGGCTGATGTATCCAAACACAAGGACCCTGACTTATGATTTCCAACATAGTGAATGAAAAAACTAATTGCGTATGTTTTTTTGAATATTTTTCATTGTGATCTATTTGAGTCATCTCACCTTGTATAAAATTAATGATTGTGGAACACCTGTTTCATGTTATGATCCCTCCACACATACAACTATCCATGATTCTAGATAGAGTACGTGATTATAGCCCACCGAGTGACGAGACTTTGGTGTAGGTCCCACTTAGGGCAGTTGTACCATCGGGTGGTGTACTAGCAGCACTACTACAAGTTGGCCAGCTGATGTCACCACCCCCTACAGTAGATGGGGCATGCCACTTGAGCGTGTTGCACGAGTTACAGTTCCAGAGGCCACTGAGGTTCGAGGGAGAGATAGATCCAAAGGAGGCTGAGGATAGGGTAGAGGTTGTGGTTAGATTTTTTCGAGTTGTAGGGACACAAGCTGATCTCATGGTGATCCTTGTCACCGTTATTCATCCAGAAGCAGTGGGATGATGGTGGAGCAAGATGCTACAGGTTCATGATGAGGTGACTCTCGTCATGGCTAACTTCTAGAGCCTTTTTAGGACAGATTTCATCTTAGTGACCCTATGCTTAGTGTGTATACAGGATATTCTCCATTTATAGTAGGGTATCATGACTATGGATCAGTATTCATCGAGGATGACCAACCTATTACGCTAATACACAAATATGGCATTAGACACTTTATTCATGGATTGGAACTTTGATCAGGTTATTAGATGGGAGATTAGATCTTCAATGGTTTCTCTCAACATCCTGACGCAGGCATGGGTGTTAGAGAGAGCACTCTTATTGGGGAGTTTCTTTGATGAGCAGTCACCAGCAGTGAGAACCACCAACAGACAACACGTAACAGAGTCTTCGGCAGTTGGCAGTATAAAGATGATGTAGAGGTCTAGGAGGACTAGACCTATAGATGGACGAACAAATGATACAAGGCTGGTGGTGTGGGGATCTTGAGGAAGAGCAGGACATGCAATGATCATGTAGTGTAACATGTGCAGCGGGCAGGGTCACCTGCCTTGGGACTGCATGACCCACCATACAGACAACAAGATATGATCAAACGACCGCCTGGGCAGAGGTGAATTTTTTATTTAGGAGGTCGGCAGGCTGTAGGCGGACATGACTGAGGAGTAGGCCTTGTAGCAGGTAGTGGACGGTGATTTGATTTTCTACCACCACCATCACTAGGAGTACACCCCGACCACATGGAGAAGGTGGACATGGACAATCTCTACTTCAGGCAGCTAAGGCCTACGACCATGGTGCTCTGTAGATGATAACAGGTATGATCTGTGTATACTCCAACCTATATAAAGTAATTATAGAGATAGGTGCCATTCACTCTTTTATTACCACGACCCTCGTTTAGATCTTAGAGATTTCGGTGGAGTTGTTTGCTCGATCCTTATGGACAGTGACTCCTATGAGAGTAAATTAGATGATTAAACTCTAGTTCCGGGATTGTGAGATTACTCCAGGAGGAATGATATTCAGCTGGGATCTTCTAGTAACGGTGTCGAGGCCTTACGACGTCATCATGGGTATGGACTGGTTATCCATAGTATATGCTCAGATTGACTGTATTAGGTGCAATGTGCAGTGTGTACACACGTATGAGACCAGGTTATTGTTCACCGGCAAGAAGGGAACCTTTGCAGCACAAGATGGACTTACCCAGAGGATGGTGAATCTGATAATACATCAGATGGTCACCCTTACCCTCGGAGTGGTTGATGTTGAGAGTTTGAGCTATCCCGTAGTGGTGGACCAGTATGCTAATGTTCTTCCTGATAATGTTCCAGGCCTACTTCTTCATAGGGTTGTGGACTTCTACTTCGACATGTACCTCAGGAAAACATCGATATCTACACCATCATATCAAATTGCTCTCACAAATATTTGAGAGCTACAGGTAAATATTGAGAACTTTCATAGAAAAGGGTTCATTAGGTCCTATGTTTCTCCATGGGTAGCCATGATTTTGTTCTCCATGAAGGTGGTTGGGAGTATGAGACTTTTTGTGGACTATCGATGCCTAAACTTGGTCACCATAAAGAACAAGTAACCACTGCCAATGATTGATGTTATCTTTGATCAACTAAAGGGATCACGTTGGTTTTTGAAGATAGGCCTCAGATCAGGCTATCACCAGCTCAGGGTACGAGATGAGGATGTGATGAAGACAGCCTTATGTTGTCAGTATGGACACTATGTGGTCTTGGTTATGCCATTCACCATGACCAACACTCAATCAGTGTTCATGGGACACATGAACAAGATCTTCTAGCCATACCTTGATCGCTTTTTTGTAGTCCTCATCGAAGATATCCTGATATACTCAGTGATGGAGGAGGAGCATGCATATCATCGGCAGATTGTTCTGGAAACACTCTGAGACCAACATCTTTATGGTAAGCTCTTGAAGTGATATTTCTTGATATGAGACTTCTACATTATAGGACTTGTTATCTCAGAGGATGATGTTGCAGGGGATCCAGCGATGATTGAGGTTGTTCTCCCTTAAGAGCCACCCATGAGTGTGATGGAGGTGCAGAGTTTTCTGTGATTGTACAGTAACTTACAGAGGTTTTTTCCTATCTTTTCCAATGTTTCGTCACCCTTATCCGCATTGAATAAGATGGGGAAGCCCTTTGTCTGGTCCGAGAGATGCCGGCAGAGTTTTCAGGAGCTGAGGTAGAGATTGATAAGTGCCCCCATATTGAGGATACTGGAGGAGGGTGTTGGGTACGCAGTCTACTGCGATACATCAGGGACCAAGCTGGGATGTTTCATAAAGTAAGAGTAGGCAATGATGATATATGGTTCCTGATAGCTAAGAAAAAATGTGTATAACTACACTTCCCATGACCTAGAGTTAGTAGCAGTGGTCTTCTCTATGAAGACATGGAGACATTACTTAGTGGATGAACATTTTCCAGTCTACTCTGATCACAAAAGTCTTAGATATATCTTTTATTAGAAGGACCTAATCCTGAGATAGTGGTGTTATATTGAGTTACTCCAGGAATATGACATTGAGATTGTATACACTCTTTTGAAGGGAAATGTAGTTGTAGATTCACATAGAATGAGATATGGTATATAGTTTCATAGTGAGGTGACAAAGTAGCTAGCCACTTTACGGATATCTTATTTGGATCGAGATAGAGCAACTTATCTTCATTCTCTGATAGTCACTAATCCACTCCTTCGGTGAGTTAGAGTATTACATCTTGGGAACACTAACTACGAGGGTTGACGTGCTCAGATATCCAAATGATAAGTACTTGATGGATTTTTTGAAGATGGGGATCATATCATACACTTTAGAGGGTGTACTATGGTATCAATGGAATTATGGGACGAATTATTGGGGGAGTTACTAGTGTCCCCTCTATTCGTACATCCAGTAGTGGCGAAGATGCACCATAACCATCGGTGTTAGCACTGGTGGCCGAGAATAATGAAATTTGTAGCAGATTATATCTCTTGGTGCCTCAATTTTTAGCAAGTGAGGCCATAACATCAGGTTATAGATTGCTTAGTTCAGCCAATAGATGTTCCAGAGTGGATGTGGGATGGAATTACCGTGTACTTCGTGACAATACATCCATGAACATCCAGGAGTCATGATTCTATATTGGTGATGGTTGACCGACTCACCATGTTGTCCCACTTTCTACCTATCATATAGAAGGGATCAGTAGAGAGCTTTGGACGCCACTACATATAGGATATTATACTGCTTCATGGAGTGCAATCTACGATTGTCTCTGATTGTGATACATGTTTTACTTCATTACTATGGAAATGGTTCTAGAGGGTGTTTAGGATACAGATTCAGTTGAGCACTGCCTTCCATCCTTATAGGGATGGTCAGACAGATCAGACCATTCAGAATCTCGAGGAAATGCTATATACTTTTGTCCTTGGTTTTGGCCTTATCCAAGAGGATCACTTGCCTTTGGTGGAGTTCACATACAAAAATAGCTATCACTCCATAATCTTTATGAAACCATTTGAAGCATTTTAAGAGATACATTTAAGATCACCACTATGTTGGACTGGCCTAGGGGAGTTCGCACTCGTGGGAGAAGATATGGTACGGGCTACCACGAAGAAAGTGGAGATCATCTAGGAGTAGATGAAGACTACACAGACAAGGAAGAATTCCTATGCAGACAGGAGACGGTGACTACTTGAGATTGAGAATGGTGACCTTGTCCTTATACAGGTCTCACCTCGATAAAGTTTGGGGATGTTTGGCTGAGGCTTCAAGTTATCCTTGAGGATCATAGGACCCTTTCAGGTCCTTAGCAGAGTTGAAGATATGGCTTACCGCTTAGCTCATGCACCTCATTTGCACTAGGTGCACGACGTTTTCCACGTATCACAGTTGGGGATAAATGTACATGATCATTATGACATAATTGAATGGGGAGAGATGAACATTAGAGATGGGACGTCATTTTTGGAGGGTCCAGTGTAGATTTACGATTGAAAAGATCAGGTCCTTAATGGGTGGTCGATACCTCTAGTGTACGTTCGTTGATAGCATAAGAATCTCCAAGAGAGAACATGAGAGTGAGAGGCTCCGATTTGTGCTCAGTACCCCCACATGTTTCCCTTGTTTGTGTTGTGGCTTTCATGGGCGCAAATCCTGGAGGTGGGAAGAATGAAAAACTCAGATTTTCCATGTAAAATTTTTAACTATATGGGAATATTATGTGTCCGAAAAAACTGACATTGCATGATTCTGAGGCCCAGTGTGCCCGGAATGAATTTTTGAACGTTTTTTCTGGTACATTTAGAAAACCTGTGAGTATGTTTTTGTATCTTTTGAATCGGTGCTCATAATTGAAATCATAGGGTACCGTTGAGCTCGCAACACTGAAATTCTCTTAAAGATCCCTTCAACTTGATCTTAGTAGGTTGATGGGGGAAATTAGTTTTTAAGATTTTCGTTGGAGAAAATATAATAAACATGATTTATTTTATTTTTCAAATTTAGTCATCCAATTTAAAACATGATGGTGGGGACCACACAAGGGTGGTCCTGCATTTAATGATGGGAATTAAATGCTCGGTTACACAAAATTTGTTACCACATCCACCTTAATATATAGGATTAATTAATTCAGAATTAATGATTCAACATTAACCTACTAGGTTTCTCCAAATTAAATTTTCTAACCTAATTTAATTAATATAAAATCATTAATTAAAATATTTCTTAAACTTATATAATTTGGAAGTTCACCTCTCACGGGAAAAGGGATTGGCAAAGGAGGGGGGATCTTTGGAGAGTTGGAAATATATTTCTCCCACAAATGAGATCCTCCAACGAAGAATGACTTATGGAATCAAAGAACAAGTAACCAACCTTAGAGCATCTTGTGTGAGTGACAAAAACAAAAATTAATCTATAAAAAAATCATCTTCTTTCTTGCGCCACCTTCATTAGAAGATCCTGATAGGGGATTTTTATATAATTGAATTTGTTTACCAATTCTTAATAGTCTAGATTCAAAACGATGATGACCAAACTAACATGGCCATCATCCCAAGAATAAATGTTGCCTCTTATCTTTTTATTATCCACGCATTCATAATTCGTTCTTCAATGTCAAATATTTAATGATGTTGGAAGCACATTATTTTGTTGAGTATGACAAATGGAGGTGGAACCCTTGACCCAAGAATCTTAAAAAAGTGATCATTTTATTTTTCAGGCTAATAATAGATAGGTGGTAACCTGCCGAATAGGAGGAGGGCCGAAACACTGGCTGGCCATATGAAGGTAGGGTGGTATGCGTCTGCGCCACAATATTAGCTAGAGATCGTGGCCTCCTGGCTACGGTAGATGCTGAAGTGCGGGCAAAACCTGGCCGACTGCAAATGGAGATGCGGCATGCAACCATGCCACTATGTGGAGGACTGGCCAGAACGCCGAACAGCCTTTGCGAGAAGGAGGGATATACTTAGGTCCTGCAGGGGTCATGGAAGTGCCTAAGGCACTGCCCTTTGGTAATCTGAATGGAAGGGGATTGTTTTTCCAACATTGGTGCCATCTCGGGCAGACCACTCCACCGGGCCGTGCTAGCTGGTAGTGCCCAATGTGGTCCACTCCGCCCCCTATGTGAACCAAGCTGGCCCATGGCTCTGTTGGCTGGGCCCGCCTAGTCCCAGGACATCCGGGATGGACCCGGGTTAGGACGGGTTGGTTCTACTGGGTCGGACTAGACCCCGGCCCAACTTGAATCGATTTCTCCTTTTTGATCGTAACTTGAGAACCGAGAATCTGTTTGACGAACAGACTTTGGTAACAGAATCCTTGAATGAAGTTGATTTTATCTGTATACTCTAATTTAGTTTTGGATAAAGTAGGATTATGGCATGGTTGGATTAGTCTAGGGATCCAACCGGTCTCTCGGAGTGGAAACATTAATAACTTACCGACTGGCTGTCCAATTAACGCGTTGTCTGTTGTGTTCGGTCCCAAATGACATGAAAAAACTTTGGGATGTTTCTTCATTGAAGATCGGGTTAGTTGAGGTATGAATGATTTCTTCTAGAGAGACTTTACCAAGCACACTGCGTACATAACCCTGCATCTGGCGAAGACTTGACGAATGGTGACGGTTTCGACATAGAGTGACTCGACATTCCCAATGAGGATTACCTCTATGTGACGCGAAGGAATGACAATGAGGAGTGCCTCTATGTTATATATTAGACACACAATACTTGATAGGAGGATTCCCTCAGTTGGCCACGAGGGGGATTTCCTCTGTGTGACACGACAGACCCACGGTGGGCAGCGCATCTATGTGATGTGGCAGACCTACTATACATGACAAGAGAGGTAAGTTAGTATTCCAAGGTTAGTGGGATGTGCCTCTATGTGATGCCATAGGCCCACTGTACCCCATAGATGATGAGTTCTGCAACCTCCAAGGTGTTAGACATTGTGACATGGGATGTTACATGTTATTATCCCTTAAACATCTTGTGGATGGCTATCAGCTTTCTTAGCGATCCTCGGTGGGTCAGCATCATAATCATTTTGTGTAGAGTTTTATACCAAGTTTGAGTTGTGTATTATATCTTCATGGTGTATGTTTATGGAACATTATCTTCATTGTGATACCTATGTGGTACTCCTACCTTTGTGGTATTACATGTGCGGTATTCTTCCCTCATATATGAGGTGGGTGTATTCGGATATCATAGGTATATATATGGGAATATACCTAAGTAAGGTTAAATATTATATCAATGTTTTATGTTTTATCCTTTTTGGATTTTTGAGAACTTCGGGGGTCTCGGAGTCCCAACCGAGTATTGTTTTACTCACACCTGCACGGGCTATGCCCGCATCTTGTAGTGTCTCGTGTAGGTGAAGAACATCACTGACTGAGGAAGAGGGTACCTAGACTGGTGACTACTTAGAGGTGGACCTTTGACGAGGGGATCTGCAGAGATGATAGTTTTAGAGCTGAACCTACCCTTCTTGTAGGATCCTTGGTGAGTGTTCATAGGATTTGTACTCAGTTTACCATGTACTTTCCATTTTTTCTTCTACATTCTTTTTGGGCTTGTATTCTGGCCCCTTTAAATTTTTTACACAAACTCTGTAATATATAATTTACTTAGTTCTTATATCCTATTATGTTCTTGGTTTGTGTGAGTTTACAGTTTATAAAGGCAACACCTTCCCGTTTTAGGGAATACGCCTTTTGGTACTTATCACCATCCCCTGGCCTATATAAGGCGGGCTTGGGGTAGTCACTGCACGGGACCTGGGGGATGAGACCTAAAAACTAAATAAAATATGATTTAATGTGCTTCTTATATGTTTTTAAATTTATCCAATAATTTTCAGCAGGTTAAAATGTGAATGAATCCAATTTTAAGCATAAATACTCTAGTAATCTTTAAAAGGTTGATATACCACCTTTTGATGGGAAACCATCTTTAAATCTAGTTTTGGTAACATATAAATGTTATATTTGAAAATATATACTAATTATTTAGAATAAAGACATCAAAATTCACTATGGGTAATTTTTTGGTTTTGTAAAAAAAATTATTTTTAATGAATAGTGACAAATACTGTATTTTAATTCAAAACTGCCTTTTAATATAATTAATTTATATGTTTATATTATATTTTTAATTTTTATTAATGTATAATTAGAATATATTTTTACCATTTAATCCGATTTTTGTAATTTTATGTAATTTCAATTTGAAATTGTACATAAACAAGTGTCAATCTTTTGATATTTATTATTTCATAAAAACACGCTTTATGATTTGACAACAGGAATTAATTTAAAATTAATTAATGAAACTTATATGTTTTTAATTTGTTAAAATTTACATCATTTTTAAATTTGGAATTTCAAATATGGATTCTGCTGAATTTTTTGCATTTTTCTGAAAAACATCATTTTTATGAATAGTGAAAACACTAAGTAGAAGTTTAAAAACCAACTTTTTGATTTAAATGATTTTTACCACTTCTGTGAATTGGATTTTGAAAATATAACATACATTTTTGTAATTATTAAGTAAAATTTGACTCAATAAAATGAAAATATTTTATAGTGAATAGTAACTTTTATCTTTTATTTACCGCGGTAAAATGAAAATAGGGTAATTCAAGGTAAAAATAATATTATATTAATATTAAATTACCCTTAAATGTATTATAATCCTATTTTTTGATACATGTCTGTCCATGTGAATTCTGGGGTCGGTTTTGGGACCCCATAGAGCCACGTAAAATTGATAATGACAATTTATATTAAATAATTTAAAGTAAAAAATAAAAATGACATAAACATATATCTTTCAGTAAATAAAATATTAAATGATGTTATATAAGTTTAATATCAACTATAAAAATTAATTAAAAAGATAAAAAAATTTCTTACATCATGTTAATTTTTTATAATTTTTGGACATCCTAAATAAAATTATTTATGACACAATACTGATGCAGTGTTTACCTCATTAATAAATGATTTAAATAAATAGGAAAATAAAGATTAAAGAATACAAAACCTGCCAAATTATTATTGGATGATTTTATTTCAAACAATAGACATCTTATCGTTGAATTTAATTAGTTTTTGACCTTTAGAAACTGAAAATCATTATATAATAAATTAATATTTTAAATCATTCTTAAAGTGCCCCTCCCCCCTTAAAAAATCCCTCACCTCTAACTCATTACTCAAACCTCTCAATCCCTTTTTCTCGTCCAAACACTACCCAATTAAGATCCCCAAATCCTTGTCTTCCAACTATAATCTTTAACATAGGTAGAAGGGGCATTAAGAAATCCTTTAGGTTAAAACAAAATGGAGTTACCCGATTTAAAGTTAATGTCTTCTCTGAAGTTATTTTTTTTTCTTTCTCACACCACCTAATCTCATTTTATTATTTTATTTTATAAATACACTGGTATCCTCAATATAGTAGGTTTTTTATGAGAATTATTTGAGATGCACTTTGACATGCCTCCATCTAATTGTTTAAGAACATATTCTTTATGTGGATGGTGAACTACTGCATCATGAAACAATTTTTGTTCAATTATCTCCAACCACATATAATGGAAGCCATTATGATGAAACTATATTTATATTTGTTTTATATTATATTTATTCTCTATCTATGATTCTATATTTTTCATTTATATCATACATTTGTTGTTTCCTTTATGGGTAAATGTGATAATTTCATTTGAGGAAAAGTGAACTATGGCTACTCAAAGTTATGTGACAATTTCATTCAGTACATGGAACTTACAAAATGTAGAGCTACTAAAATTATATATATGATATTATACTAGATGAATAATATATCTATGTATCATTAAATCTTCATTACATTAAATTTATAATAAAAATGAACGTAGTGTTCATCCGTACGTACGACTTACCGTCTCCATGAACGGTGCATTTCATTTCATACATCCAAACATTATATAAAATAATAAATACATATATATACTAGATATATATGATTTATAGGATATATATATTATTAATATAATTTTGGATATAATGTAATTTCCTCCCTAGGGACAATTTATAATTATAACAAGATCATTTTTAAGTCATATTAAGAACATAGACAACATTTCCAATATGAACTCAAATAATTTACTAATTGTTGTAACAATGTAATAAGTGATATAAAAGGAATAATAAAAATGAAAATGGTTCTTAAGAAAGTTGAAATTATCTTATGTTTATTATTCAGTAAATTAAGTAACGAACGGGTCATGTCGGACACAAGGTAAGGGACTTCGTCTCAATCTCCATTCATTGATGACTATCTTGATCTACACACGACATTCTTTTATACAGTATGTAATTAACCCCATTGACTTTTAATTTCATTCAAAGGGAATATTTTTTATATAAACCATTTTAGTAAATGAAAAAAAGAATGTTTTTAACGTTTGAAGCAACAATTACCTCTCTGCCACCATAATCGTTAGTTGGCTTCCTCTAAATCCTTAAAGATTGTTTAAAATGAAAAATAAACCCTTTATTCTATTTTTTGGGTGTTTTGGTATTGAAAATTGTTGTTTAAATGAATTTATTATTTAAATAAATTTAAATGATTTATATTGATTTCAAATAAAATGTTATTAGTGAAATATTAATATTTTCAATATTATATGTGATAGGATTTTATAATGGTACACGGACATTTGACAGCTAGTTACGTGATAAATCAAATGAAGAGTAGTGCCTTGACAAACCAAGTTGGGTGGTTATGTTATAAATTATAATTAATTTGGTATGGATGTTGTCTATATGGATATTATATTTACCGATATATGTGGAATTATAATGTATGGTTATTCCATTTATGAATTTTTATATCCCAATTTTCTTTTATATGTTATGTGTTATTTCTATGGGTTTCATGGAATTTTATTAACAAAATGGTAAGAAATAATATTATATTCGGTGAAGGGTATTTACTACATTATCAAGGTGAAAAGTATTAATTATGATAAATTATTCATGTTTTACTTGTTTTTTTTAATAACTAGATATTTTCCTTTTTTGTGTGTCCCTTATTGAACTTTTTATGCTCATCACATGTTTTGAAATGATTTTCATAGGTATTAAAGCTGAATAGGGTCAATGATGAGATCATGAAAAATTCATGTTGTCTAAAACATGGGACTAGACATTATTCATTTTTTGAATGAGTTTTTATTTTACGTAAATAATGGAAATTAGGTTGAAGTGTCTACATTGTAATTTTTTAGATGTAATGTAATAGTTATGGACTCATTCTCAAAAACTCTAAACCTAAAATGATACTCAATGTTAATTATTCATTTAATTCAATATTATGTAATGGTATAGGGAATGAGGCTTATACAATTGGTTTTTATTTTAATTTTTAATAAATATGGTATCCATGGAATCATTATTTAAACATGTTTAAACCATATTTTTATAATTTAGTGGATATTATTCATTCCATCAATTCTAATGACTAGGTTAAAATAGTAACATTTATATTATAATATTTAATTGTTTATTTAAGATCGGTGTAGCATATCATGTATGTTATTGAACATAGTATTTATTTCTTAAAACTTAAGATGTTACATCATTCCCCCTTTCATGAAATTATGTCATCAAATTTTTAAAATTAGTCTTCGAAACATCCTAGAAAACCCCACATCTGAAAAATGTCAATAAATCTATCACATTAAAATAATGAATGAGATGTAAAAATATCTCATGAGATATCCAAATCTAGGGTTCCTTATAGAAAATCATGGAAATGGATGAAAAAATTACTCTCAATGACTAATAGTGAGTGATAAAGAATATAATAATTTGAAAGTTATACATCACACAACCATAATTATGAGATTGATTAAAAAACCCTTGATTAATGTTAAATAATAATGTTTTTTTGTTTTAAGATCCATTTGATATAGTTTATGAATTTATTCAATAGCTTCACTAAGAACATAAGGAAACATACATATTTGTCAATTAGTGTTTCATAATCTAATAAATATTAGTCACACACTTGTATTTTCTCCCAAAGATGAGTATTCAAGATGACTTGGTCACACATGAAGCACTAGAATAATCTTCTTTAGAATCACATAATTCACAATATTTGAACAATATATATCCCATGTAATATGAATTTAAATAAAATTAAAAACTGATAGAAAAATATCAGATAATACCCAAAAAGAATAATCTTTGTAAAGATATATACTGCTCTTAATTTCAAAAATTAATCAAACTATACCCAAAGTTCAAGAATGGCCATTCAATAAACAGTAGTCCTTAAAATTATTCAAAATAATCCAATATATGAATGAAAAAAAATTATAAGGATTTTATCTCATAGTATTCCATTATAAATCATAACCGTTATCTCTAAATAAAATAGTTGATTATTAAATTCTTATACAATAATGAAATTAAACTAGTCACATATTCTCCTAGATAGGTAAATCGTTTTAATAAATAAACTAAATAACCATATTACCATAATAAAAACATAGATTCTTCCAAAATAAAATCCATCCATTACTCGACTGATGAAAACTCAAATATTCTATTTTCCTTACGCATATAATATTCCAAAATGAGTGAACCTCATCCAAAATAACATTAATCACATAATCACCAGCTATTTTTCCTATAATAAAGATATCTATTTGAAAAAACAAAAGTTCACAAAAATATATTTTTTCTTGATCCTTAAAATCTTATATCTAATAAGTTATACATCGATTCTCCTAGCCTTTCCAGACACGATGGGTTGTCACCCATCATACAATTTTTCCCTTTTATAAAACTCAAATGTAACCTTATCATGTTTTATGCTCAATGGTTTCCTTACACCTGTCATTTTCATCCCAAATCATAATGACCTCAACATATTAAATCCTAAAGTCTTATATATATAATGAATTATTTTTTTCACATCTTTATGAGAAAATAACATTGTTTCCAATGAAATATCATTGTCCCTTGATCATTGTGTGCACCTGGTTTCATCATCTACTTGTTCACGTAGATAGAAGGTCCTTGCATTACAACAATGATTTAGATAACCTTAAATATCATTTTCACTCATTTTTCAAATGTTTTTTTACATCTTGGATCATAAGGGTATTCACTGATAAATAGTTTCATAAATAATCATGTATGCCATTTAATATCGAAACATCTGATAGAACATATTTTTTATAAAATAGTCTGACTAGGTTTGAGTTGAAACATTCAATAAATGGTCATTTTAATATACCATAATTATTTGATGAAATAATATATTTTAAAAATAAATATAATAATGTTTCTGTAGGTTATCTTTCTTATGTACCTTTTTCCAAATATTTATATGTTTTATATTCTTGTGATAAGGTAAAATATTTGAAAATTCTTTGATAATCATTACCTTACTAGAAAATATGAAAATATTGAGAAAATAAGATTTGATTAAATATTATCCATGATCAAATATGGTGTTAAGGTATATTAGTGTTGTTTGATATCAAAAATAACTATTTGAAAGTGATTTTTATTTTTAGAAAAGTTTTACAATCCTCCAAACATGATTTTTCAATAATTATTGCAGAAAATTTATTAGTAAGAGATTGTAATTTTATTTTAGATCATCCTACTTCCATTTTAACTAACTCTAATTAATCTCAAAAATATATAAAACAAGGATTTAAATAAAAGAGTAAACATAGAGAATTCCCATGTGGTAATCCAAAATGTTGTCTAAAAGTTACCATTGATACACTCTATAAATCCACTTCCATAAACCTTATATAATCCTTATTTTAGATCATGGATTTAAATAATTTCACAATGATGATATTATAATGTTTATATTTTTAGATAATTAGGCCATAACTATTACATTAATTCTCAAAAATTACAAAATAAATTCCAATACTATATCCAATTTTTAACAATAGTAATACTCCTTAAATAAAACAAAAATTATTTTCTTGATAAAAAATCTTATTGAATTCTTCATTTATATTATCCTACCATATATAATGTGAAAAAACATTTTCAAACCATGGTATGATAATAAAAATCCATAAAAAGTAATATAAAATAAGTAAACAAATTATTAGTCCACGAATACATTCAAATCAATGAAATCATACTTTTCACTCATAAAACATATGCTATTTAATATAGCTCATGAAATCAATATATTTATGAATAAATCACTGAAATAATAAATCATAAAGGTAAATTGTGTTTTCCATAACATACTCACAATGTAGTATTCACACCTACATAGTTTGTATCCTTCATTGTTACGTTTGGTATACAAATCACAAAATATTCCTTAAATCTCTTTTGTAGAACATTATCATTTACCAAGGTCACGTTACCCAATGAATTTGAGAGCAATCTCATGCTCAACCATGAATTTGTTATCATGGAACCACCCCTATTTGGTTTATCACAAAATAAACCATAAAATTTCCAAGTACCATTACAAAATTATAACACATAAATGACTTTAATTATCAACATTTAACTAATTAAACAAAAGAAATCAATTCATGATATTGAAATATTGAATTAATTTCCAATACCATTTAAAAAATTTAATAAATATAATTTCAAATCAATGTGTCCGATACCACTTTCAATATTTTAATGGAATTAACAATTTGAATGATTAATGTCTATATAAATAAATACATATAACCATTTTGAAAACATGGGCATGAATGTAAAATATTTAGAAAATTAAATATTTAAATCATTTAAATATATTTTTCATTTAAAGAGTCCCTTACCACTTGAGAAAAAACACGAGTCAAAATAATTAAAGTGTAACATTAAATGAAACCTATAATATCATAATAATAAGGAGTTTTATTGTATTATGATTCAAAGGGTATTATATATACCATACAGAAGTTAATTCATGGATAACAAAAAATAAATCACAATGTATTTTAATTTGAGAAGAATTCCCATATAAATATTGTATCAATAGATTAATGGTAAATAAAATACATAATTATATGTGTTAAATATAAATACACCCAATATAAGTGGATATTTTTTATAAAACAATAAGATTTCATCGACATGTATTTGTTGAAAAAAATAACAGAATGCATTGATATTTAACTCAATGAAATGAGATTGAGATAATATTTTCCTTATAAAAATCATCATGTTAATAAAAATGATTTATTATGTGTATTAAATATAAATACACATAAATAATGTATAAATATAATACATCACATAAAAATTAATTTCTGGCGTATTAATAGTGCAACATAGTCAATTAGTACTAAATCAACACAACGAACTTGTTTCTGATGGCTGGTTTCGATCCAGACTGGTTGGCTGCTATGCTTGTTGGCACTATCAATGTCCAAAATAAAGTGATCCCTCAAGTGATTCGACTGCAGGGTATCTCCTTCATCAAAGCCCTTTGAGGACTGGATTCATCTAATGCCTCGGCTTCAGGTACTCCCCTATGTAAAAAGCATGATGATGGAAAATATGTGGTGGAAGTCGACCCTGAAGCGCTTCAATAGTGCTCGCTGATGTGAATGTTCTCAATAATCGGTCACAACTCCATCCTCAATGGTGACAAACCATGGTCCAATCCGGATATCAAATCTTGAATCTCTCACATTTGGGGCTTCGCTGACTGGAATCTAGTTCCCATCGGCAAGGGATATTTCCAAATATTTTTGAAATCACAAGAAGCCCTAGATAACATTCGGAGGACTAGAAACCTACAACTGAAACCCGGGGTTCTTCGCATCTCAGATTGGGACTACAGCTTCATTCCCTATACTGCAAGAAAAATGATGGTTTAGATCTGGGTGAGGCTTCACAAGCTTACCTGGTACTTTTGGCATCCCCAAATCCTCAATGATATCGAGTCATGCATAGGTAGACAACTTAAAATTGATGAAGGCACCTTGAACGCTGATATTGGTCTCTATGAAAGGGTTATGGTTGAGGTTGATATATCGGCAAACGTCCCGGAAGTAATTTCCTTTACAGTGAATGACTTGAAAACTGAGATTAGAGTTGAGACCGAGCGAATACCGCCTTATTGTGACTTCTGTAAGATCATTGGGCATTCCATTCGAAAATGATGGGTGGTTCAATGCCAAGTAGATCCAAACCAGGCGGCTCAGCCCATCGATGATGGATGGACGTAGGTCGATCACAAGAGGAAAAACATGTCTTCAGCTCCAGCTCCTCCAGAAGCTCCCAAAAAGTGTGCAGATGTCTGGGTCAAGAAAGGTACTCACCTGGGTGGGAGCTTGGGGGTATCCTGGGTAGATCAAGTCAATGTAGAGGATGATGCTGAAGCTGAGCTTTCTCTCCATGAAGATTCACAGAAAATGGTGTTGAATGAACCCACACCCCCCCCCCTGGATGTTCGACACTACTTCACCAGCGCAGGGACATGAGATACATATAGTGGCAGTGATTGACAAAACCACTCAGGATACTCCACTGGCCAACTCCTCTTGTGCTATGCTGGAGGCTGAAATGTCTAGGGTAGTGGTTTATGATGCTGGTACCTCCATGACTACACTTATAGAAACCTCTATTGAGGATTTCACAAAGGTGACAATGCCAAAGTATATTCCTCCTGCTAATGGTACCTCCACGCCCAACCTCGAGGCTGCTTCTCATGGTTCCATCTCCCCGAAAGCACCAGATTATAGTATTCATTTTTCTGCTAAGAATTCGGAATCTCATTAAACATCCTTGTGCACTAATTTGGCTGATCATACCGATAAGGATTCCTCTTTTAACTTGACAGGGGCAGTAGACATGCAGGCCTCCAATGCCTTGCCTATTGTTCCTCTGTCAAGTGATTCTCTTGAAAAAAAGAACATTATCACGCCCAATGTCAATGTTTCTATGATCCACTCAAAATCAAATGAATGTGATATTTCAAATGCTACTAATCTTCTACCTGATTCCCCAATGAGAAAACAGGTTTTGAAGACTACTCTAGCCCCTAGGAGATCGAAGAGGAAAAAAGGATCGAGTGGATCCAATAAGAAAAACTGGAGAAATGCCTCCAAGCACAAGTGTTAATGGATGTCATCTTTTGGAATTGTTAGGGTATTTTTTACTCTGGAACTCTTTCTATTCTTAAAAAATACATTTTGACTCACAATGCTATGCATTTTGCTATTTCTAAACCTAATGTTAATTTCTCTTTAAAATTTATGCACTTAGCTGCCTCTGGTTATAATTTTTTAGGTGCTTGATCTAAAAATAGTCTGGTGGAATCCCTTTGGATATTCTATCATTCTTCTATGAAAGATGTTAAAATCCACAGTCTTACAGATAAAATTTTTACTTGTGATTATGTTTTTGATAATCTCCATTTGTACTACACTTTTTTTATGTTAAGAACAGCTACCAGGATCGCAGAACTCTTTGGGCTAACCTCTTTGGGCTAACCTCTTTCATTTAGATGGTACCATTTCTGCCCCCTGGTTAGTGCTTGGAGATTTTAATGACATTCTTTCTCCATGTGAAAAAATTGGACATTTTCATTCTCAAATCTATTATAGGGAGTTTAGATTCTCTATTTAATATTGTAATTTGGTTAAGGTTAATCTCACTGGTTCCAAGTATAGATAGTATAGGAGACATTATAATAGGATGGTTTCCAGTAAGCTTGATAGGGCCCTTGTGAATCTTACTACTCTTGATGCCTGGGACACTATCTCTAGCATCACCTTATATAGACTATTCTCTGACCATCATCCTATTTTTGTTAGTCTACCTTATAAACGTGTCAAGTCGAATATTTCCTTCAAATTCAATAACGCCTGGTCTAGTGATTTAGAGTGATCTATGATTATTCAAGAATGATGGAACTCGGTGAACCATCACTCGGATTCCTTTTCTTGTATCAAGAAGCTAAATCACCTTAAAATATGTCTTAAAGGCTGGTGTACGGATAAATTGAAGCACGTTGATAAGGAAATAGCCACTCTTGAGACTGATCTCAACCAATTACAATTTATTCCACCCATTCGTATTTCTCTATTGACCCTCAACAAGAGATTAATATTTCAATAAAACTCAATTCCTTGCTTACTCTCAAGGATATCATTTGAATACAAGTCTTCAAAACTAAATGGCTCTCGGATTATGAACGCAACACTAAATTCTACAATGCTCTCCAATGGCTCAGAAAGGTCCGTCGACTGCTCTCCTTCATAAAGACAATGACACGCTTCTTGACTCTGTGGCCTCTATTACAAATCATGTGGTTTCATAAATTGAGAATATCTTTAATGGGGATTTTATTAACAAGTACCTTCTTCCCAGGGTCATACATTATCTTGTCCGGGAGGAAGACAATGATTTTCTCCTGGGCATCCCTCTTGATCATGAAATCAATGAAATTGTTTTTAGCCTCAACCCTGACAGTGCTCCAGGACAAGTCATTTTCAACAATGGTTTCATTCATCATTATTGAGATGCTATTCATATAGATGTTTTCAAAATTATAAGGAGCTTCTTCCATAATGTTTTCCTTCCCCATGGTATTAAATCTCAATTCCTTACCTTAATACCTAAGGTGCACATTGCCTCATAAATTCAGAAGTTTCGACCTATTTCTCTCATCAACTCTATTTACAAAATTATCACAAAGATCTTAGCCAATAGGCTCTCCGCCTTGTGTAACAAAATCATTTCATGAAATCAATTTGGCTTCATCAAGGGTCCATCCATTCAGGACTGAATCTGACTTGCTTCTGAATCCACCAATTCCCTTAATAAAAACTCTAGAGGCTGTAACATTTCTATTAATCATGTTATTCAGATATCATTTGACACTATTGACTGGGGTTTCATTTTCATGTTCCTTCAAGCTTTTGGATTCAATGACATATTTATTAGCATGCTCAATTATTTATTCAACTCAGCTTTTATCTATATCCTCATTAAAGTCTCTCCTAAGGGTTTCATTAAATGTTCAAAAGGGGTTCGACAAGGTTATCCTCTATTTGACATTATTTTTTCTATTTTGAAGGATTACCTTAGTCATCTCCTCACCTCTTTGGTGCATTCAAACATGCTTAAGCCCGTACAGGCCTCCAGAAACCTCAATGTCCCAACCCATCTCCTTTATGCAGATGATATTATCCTTTTCCATAATGGTGACAATCACAACATCACTAATCTAAAAGATGTCCTATCACATTATAAGGAGATCTCAGGTTAATTCATCAGTTGGATAAAATCATTTATTTTATTTGGTAAATCTTTCCATGCCTCTAGAAAAATTCATATCATTGAGAGTCTTGGAATTAAAGAAGGTTATTTTCCTTTTACTTATTTGGGTGTCCCTATCTTTTGGGTTCGGCCTTGATCCTCTTATTTTAACGAGCTTGTCGATCAAATTATTAACCCGTTTTCATCTTGGAAAGGAAAATTATTTTCTATGGATGGTATAATTTTCCCTGTTAAATATTATATTGTCTCTAAAATGGTTTATTCACTGAGGAGTTATATATTTCCTATTACTCTCCTTGTGAAAATTAATACCTATATTAAGAACATTGTCTGGACGGGGAGAATTTTGGATAGGAAGCTTATCACTGTCCCCTGTTCCACCTGTTGTAAACCTATATAGAAGGGAGGGCTTGGAATAAAAAATCTCAAGTTCTTTAATTATTCCCTCAAATCCAGACTCACTTGGAACTAAATTAGAAGTAAATCTGACTCCATTTCCTTCCTTCAAAATCACTTCCTGGATAAGCTCAAATCCTACAACTTGAGTAATGTTAGATCTTCCATCTGGACATCCATTAGAAATTACTTTATCAATATCATTCCCAATTATAGATGGACGGTTAATTCGGACAAAACTTTGAAATTATTTCTTGAAAACTTGGTTGGTGTTCCTCTCAATTCGATGAATTATTTAAATGCAGCTCCTAATTCTATCAACTCCACAATAAAGGAAGTTATTCATTCAAACCTCTTAGAGATCCCTAATCATATCAAGAATATAGTTGAGGGATACACCTTCTCAAATGATGAGAAAATTCTTATCTGGGAGCCAGCTCACAATGGGATACTAGACTCCAATGCCTATTACAATCATTATTTCTCCTCCTCAGAATCCAACCTTTATGTGTTGAACCCTTTTGATAAACCCTGGATTAATCCTTCTAGGCTTATCCTGGTCTGGCGAATTGCACACAAGAGACTCCCCACGGAATATTACCTTCAATATATTGGTGTTCAACGTAGATCTAGATATACCCTATGTCATCTACATAGAGAAGACATCAATCATTTATTTTTGTCTTGCGCCACGACATTTTATCTTTGGAATTTTGTTACTGAAATGTTTGATTGCGGATGGTTAAATACTGACTCTATTTTATCTTTACTCAAAAACAGTGTAGATATGGATCTCTAACCGTAGATTAAAAACCTCTTCCTTTCCACCATTACAGAGCTCCTCTAAATTATCTGGTATGATATGAATGATATTATCCACAATGGTGTCTCTCTTAATCTTAATGTAGGTCAATCGAGAATTCTGATTGCTATCAGGGACACATCCACTCTTCAGAAAGCCACATGTGCTAAATCGGTTGGTGACATTATAATTCTTCATTGGATCAGTATTAAAGGAATCTACAATAAACTAATGAGGCTCATTGAAGTGTTGTGGTAGTCTTCGATCCCTAGCTGGAAAAATATTAACGTAGATGGTGCGTCGAAAGGAAACCCTCATCCCGAGGGCTGTATAGCCATTTTTAGTGATTATTTTGGTCCATTTCATGGCTTATTGTTTGGTGGCTATGGTTATGTCTCCACCCTGGAAGCAGAAATTTTGGTTGTAATTCATGCAGTCAACTTTGTCAAGTCAAAAGGTTGGGACAACATTTGTAATGAAAGTAACTCCACCACCATTATCCAATCAATTTGGAATGGTGTGGTTCACCCCACTTGGTCTCTAACCACTCGATGGATGAATTGCCTAAGCTTTCTCAAAGAGATCAAGTACATTGCCAACCATAACTACAGAGAAGCTACCAAGGTGGCTGATGGGCTTGCTAACAAAGGAATCAACCAGGCCATTATATGGACTGATACATTTCCGGTTATGCTGCTTCCGTTTTATGAAAAATATTTTAATAAAATTTCCTCCTTCAGTCTTTTGTAATCCTCTTTTCCTTTATTTATATTAATTTGTGTCTTGGTCTTTGACCAAGATATTTTTATTAAAAAAACACAATGAATGGAAATTGGGGAATGAAGTTCCCTTAAAATATTGTATTATTGACATAAAAATTTATAAATTGAATGAATATTCCTAGAAACAATATATACACACAAAGGGAATTGTAAATTATAAAATTAATAAATAAACAATGACTACAAACACAGTCATGGCATAATATAATAAATGATGTATGCGTAAAACCCAATGAGTGGAAATTCAGTTTAGAAATTTCATTTCAATGTTCATTTTGTAAGTCAAATGGATAAATTATGTGTATTCATAATAAATCTACATTAATTATCAATAAATACAATATTAGATATCAAAAATAATTTCTCACTTAATCCTAGCCCCAAATTATCCTGATGTCGATGATAAACCCAGAGAAATAGAAATTGGATGAAGAAGTTCTGTTACATTGAGTCCAACTTGTCCTGTTTATTCAACAATTTCCTAAATAATAAAATTTGGTTAATTTATAATTTCATTAGAACCTTTTAAAATTTTATTATTTATTTTAAAAAAATTATTTCCATTTGATAACCATTAGTTAATTATTTGATTTCATCTCTATTATTTTGTCAACGATCTTTACTCGATTTCAAAATGACCTTGTTATAATTACAAATATTCCATGTTTCCAAAAAAAAACATTTATAGAACAATATTCATGATATAAATGTCATATATAACATGTATGTATGTATTTATAAGAGTCCATAACATTTATATATAATAAATGAAATCCACCGTTAATGGATATGGTAGGCCATACATACGCATGTACTCTACTTTCATTTCATTATCATTTTAAAATAATAAAAACAAAAATAATACATAGATATGATATAATTATAGTATAATATATATGTTACATATGTTACATATGTTCATTAACAACATCCATTATATTTTTCATGTATGACATGAATGAGTCATATCACTTTAAGGTGGTGGTCGTCTGCACATTCACAAATGAAATTATGAGATTTACATATTATAAAAAGCATAAAAGAATGTTTTAAATAAAAATTATAGAAGTATAGGGAAAAAAATATTATATATCATATATAATTTTAGTGAAATCCTAATGGCCACCATGAGAGGTGGTAGGGAAAATTGAACCATCATTGTTACCTGTGGTAGTAGTTCACTATATACAGAAACCATACGTTCGTATCCATTAGATAGAAGTGTGTGTAAGTGAAGATAGAATAATTATCATAAAAAAATACATGTTTATTTTTTATACTAGTGTTTTTATGTAAAATGTGAATATAGAATGCCTTGTTAGTCGAAATGGAAAATAATGGAAATTAATTTGAGTGAATAAATTACCTTGAAATTGGGTAACATCTTATTATTGGAGCCAAAAGGATATCTTGAACTGCCTTATACACAAGGAAGGGATTATAAAAAGAAGGTAAGGATAATGGGAGATTATTTGAGAAGAATTTGGTTGATCTAAATTCCTTTAGTGATGTGAGAAAGTGGGTAGGGGTGGTGGCCATTTTTAATAGGGAGGATGGGCATTTTAGGAAAGTCCTAAAATATTAATTTTCTATAAAATCAATTTCTATTTTAAATGGTCCAAAACTCATTTAATTATAATATAATGGGATTTTGGATTGAATAAAATTTATGAAATAATTTTTATACATGGTTAGTATATTTTTTTATCCTTATCTTCTCGGTTTAACCCTTGTTTTACACTTTTAAACCTTATAATCATATCAATTCATTTAATCAATGTGGGTTAATGTAATTACTATATTATGTCAAACGACCCACAAAAATTCATATATTTCATATATGGTATTATCTTACATATTTGGATGAATCTATGAATTTTAATCATTTAATATCATTTAATAAACTATTTCATTTTTTGAGTTATGAATTATGTCAATTTTAACTACTACTCATACATGACTTTTTTACAAAATCATAACAAGTGGACTTAATAAAAAACATTGAATAAACCCAAACATGTAATATTCCAATATTTAATTAATGGATGATATTAAATTTGTAAAATAATACTTATTTTTTTATTTATAATATTATTTATTTTAATACTTTACTAAAGAAGCAATCCATGCATTATCATTGTGTCAAAAATATAATTATTAATCTAATGTATAAAAATTCTAAATAATATATAATAATGTAGGAAATAATATTATATTTATCATTACTATTTATAGTCAAAGAGATGAGTTATATAACCTTATGTTAAAATTGACTTTATATAAGGTAAATATTAATGATATATTTCTCTTTACTTTAAATTATTTCTTATAATATGTCATTATCAAATTGAAGTGGATATCAAATGAAAAATGCTTCGCCTATGGATTCTCAAGGACTGACAAAACTCATCCTATAGGATATGAAATGTTTTAGGGTATTTTTATATTATTAAAATATTATTTTTAACCATTATTTTCATATTTACACTTAAACAATGTTAAATTAAGAAATTTTTAAAGTCAGTATTCATAATGTTTAAAACATAATGGTACATATTCACATAATTTGGATCATCTGATTCCAAATATGGAATAAATTTTAAGAAATTCAAAACATTGATTTGTAAAAAGATAATTTAAAATTAATTCGCGTTGTCAGATCCAAAAAGTGTGTTTTTAATAAGTAAAACTATCAAATGATAAAAATGATTTTATTTACAATGTCAATTTTAAATCACTCAAAATGAAAAAAAAAATTGGTTAAAATATAAGAATATATTCCATTTATTCTCTAAATCTATTAAATAATATGATATAGTAATATAAATTAACTCAATCTAAATATTTTCTTTGAATTAAAATTTAGAATATTTTTTTACCAATCAAATCATGGTAGTTATCAGAAAGATATAAAAATTGAATCCAAAGAATTTTTTGATAAACCAAATATAATAATGAATTTTTTTTAAAATATATTACATATAATAGATTCAAAAAAATTAAAAAAGGATTCTTCATCGAAAGAGAGTATAGCTGCATTTTTAGAAAAATACATATTTTATCAAAAAAATTGAATTTGTTTTTATATCATATCTGGAAAAGATATAAGATTAATATAAAATATTACATTGAATATATAACAAATATTTTTCACTTATTAAAAATCCATAAAGTGTGAAATAATTTTCTAAACATAATTATTCACTTTTTAAATAGGATTTCATAAAAACACATCCTATAAATTCTATTGGTTTTTATTTCAATTAAAATAATATTTTTATCCAATGAATCATCATTAAAACATGTGTAAGTAATATTTAATAATTTAGATGATACTATTAATTAACTTTATACCAATGTATAATTTATAATGGTACCATTTAAAGAATAATATTAAGTTGTTTGTTAAATCTTGATGTAACATATCATGTATGCTATTGAACATAGTGTTTCATTATTAAATCCTTGGATGTTACCAGGAATATAAGATAAAATGAGACAATCATAAGTATATCATCACGGTTTAAAATGAATGAATAAAAAATCAAAATTACCATGGAATTGGAGAAAGGAATAATAATGAAATATGGAGGCATTATTTTATGGTGTCAAAACCAAATTTATGAGAGAATTATCAAGGTAAAATAGTATAATTACAATGGATATTCACCAAGGAATCATAATAAATTTTAACGGTATGCTACCAAGGAATCATAATATAGGAATTGGAGATAAATAATGGGTATCAAAAATCATATAAGATATATCAGGATCAAACTTTTTTTAATATAATATGATTATGTAGAATATCAAGAATAAATCATTTAATGATTTCACTTTTTATCAAAATAAAAATAAAAACTCTTTTAATCCCATAAGAAAATACTTTTTATAAGAATATATTTTTTTTAAAAAAAAATCCATATTAAATAGAAAAAGGAAACTCGAGATATTATTGGAATAAATAAAGAATTATTCTAGAGGAATATAATTAATAATAATGGGTTCAGATGTGGTCAATAAATTTAATATATTGTAAATTAAAATATAATATTAAATTTCATCATTGTTAAAAAGAGTTATATGATTCAAAAAAAGATTAATTATTAAACTTATTTAATGAATGAAAATTCAACTGAAATTATAATTTCCAAATCATATATGTCCACATAAATAGAATAATTATATATCTTCTGAACCAATTGATCATGGAATAATTTTTAAAACGTGAAATTTGAATTTAGGTTTCCCACCTGTAAATACATGAAACAATATAATATATTTACATATGGTGAATACTAATAGAAATAAAAAAGGATTGACTATTCACAATATGATATTATTTAAATAAAATAAAATAATATATGAAATGGTATCAATAGTATAATGGTACATAATATATATTGTGGATAAAATTTTATGAGAGAGAATATATGCCTCCCACTGGTGATTTTTTATGCATAGTGAAGATCAAAATTTCTTAAAAACAAACAATATTTGACAATTATGAGACTCAAAAAAGGATTACTCAAATTGAAAATGAGGAAGAAGAGAATTATAATACATTGAAGAGTACATTCCTAAAACATGGATTGAAAAATCATAAGAAGAACAATAATTTTCATGATTGAAGAGAGATCAATTAAAGAGACTCATTCAAGGTTAAATTATTATATAACACCAAATCAGGATTGTAATATTGGAATAGTAGGTGCGTATATAAGCATGATTATGGCAGTTATATAATGTAAAAAAGTAATTATATTTACATTTAATACATTTCATTTTGGGTTGATTGAATTCCAAAAAAATTTGGTTGCAAAATAATATTTTCTCTATTTGTAAATTTAATAAATAAAATTAGTAACAAATTTAATTTAATGTTATTTATAAAATAAGATTTAACCAAAAGTAAATATATATTCGAAATTTTTATTTAAATACATGTTTTTTCCATTCAACTGAAAACTACTATAATTATTCTGGAATTATATTTCACCCATATTTTATTTTTTTATTAATTCTTTCTTAGTAAATCTATATTTTATCATTTATATAATGAAACATGGATCCATATTTTGGAATGCGATAAATGGAAATTTAATAAATACAGATATGGATCTTATGGGATGGGACCATCTATATAATTTCAGTCATATAATTTATACCCCATTGAAGTGTTTGTATGAAAGTTTTATTAATTTTAGATAAAAATATGACTCATTGGGTGATTTTGTGGAATTTATGGTTGAATATTTTTCATGGTCAAAAACGACAATGGAGTAAAACTATCTTGGTTCAATAAATCTTCTAGGTTGAAATTGTTTTCATCAATGATTCAACTATATATCTTACAATCCATCATTTTAAAGTCTGAAATTTTAAGCGTTTAACAAGACAACATATGGTGAAAATTACATTAATAATCATTATAGAATAAATCCATTAATGTAATAATTACATAGTATACACAATGTATATTCAAACCAATCTGATTGTCTAGATAGGTTAAACTTCTAAAATAATTCTATCATAATATATTCAATATATATAAGAATATGAAGAAATATTGATGGTTGAAAAGGAATAAATAATGTAGAATGTCTACAAAATACAATTTTCCAAAATTATTTTATTAATATTATAACAAAAATGTGAATTTGCAATTTTAAAATGTCATTACTTTCCTATATAAAATTATTTTATGAAATTATTTTCTCCAAATACTTTAATAGATGAAAATATTTTTTGAACATTTGGGGGGTAAAATGTAAAAGTTTGATTTTTTTAATGAAATATTATGTAGATTCATCAATTAAAATTTTAAAATATATATATAATTTCTAATGAAGAAAATATAACAAATTTTATATTAATGACTAATAATAAATGTCATTAACATAATAATCAAATGTTCTCATAAAATTAAGTTTGACATAGTTAATTAATATCATATATAATTTATATATGTAACATTATGCTATATTATAAAAAACAAAATATGGATATAAATTTAACATATTAAAATAATAAATATATTTTATAATTCATATATCATTAAATGTATATAAAAAAATATTTATCATATTTATATATCATATATATTTTAAATATTTTTATAATATATATATATTACAGCTTAAATAATAATGAAAAGAAAATATTAATTAATAATATAAGCTTCTAAAATATAATTTTATGTATATTTAAATTAATTTGTAAAAAAATATATATTTGAAATGAAATGTGTTATTACAAATTCTTTTCATGGGAATTAATACATGAAAACATAACAAAGGATAAAAAATAGATGAAAAATAATTTATAAATAATATATATATATATATATATTTCAATATAAATAAATCCAAGATCATTAAAATTATCCATGCTTTACATAAATTACTAAACCATAACAAGTTCATTAAAATTATCCATGTGCAAATATATCTTAATCAAATATTTAACTCCTTGATAAAAGACAGAAACTATTTTTATTCATCTAAATATTGATCCATTTAGGGGTTATATTATATGCCCTACCTATCACATAATAAATCAAATTATTTCATTATATGATTAAAAGATAATATGTAATCAATATGTCATACTAGTCAAAAAATTATAAAATTTGAAGAACTAGCATATAAAATGTCAATACATTACAATGTCAAAATAATCATATACCATGAAATGAAATATTTTATATGGTATCATTACATTATATCCTTAGTATATAGTATAACTTATTAAATTATGTTTAAATTTAAAATAAATAAATTAGCGTGTTAATTTGAAAATTTGTCGAGGATAACACCCTTTTATTATTTAATTTAACTAATTAAAATCAAATAAATTATTATATTAAGAATATTGATTTATATTAAAATAAAAATTAAAATATTTAAAATAACAAAAAGAATACTTAGTGATTAATATAACATTGAATTCCATTCGTACCATGTTTGATAATCTATGATTCAATTCACAATTTCTAAAAAATGTATAATTACCCCTATTAAATAATGATCAGATCATTCATTTAGAAAAAATTTGAGAAATTCAACCGTTGGTAAAAATTATTTTCATTAATATTTTTTTTTATTTAAAAAAATCAAGAATCATAATTTTACAAATAATATATATGAAAGGAAATTAATTTTACACTAGAGAGATAAATAAATATCATTTCATACAATAAAACTTTATTTTAGTCCTTAATGATCATAAACAAAGGTGAATGAAATAAAAATATTCTCTAGAACTATCTAAATCATAAAATAAAATAATAGTATTTATACTAAAATATTACATAATTTTTACAACAATGACATTATTTAAATGAATCTCATTTAATGATGAAATTTTGAAATAAACCCTTACCACTATCTCAACTAACATTGAATGTTATCTAACATATAATATAATAAATTATATTTTATTATAATTATTTTATTAAATAATATTATTAATTATTATTTCAAAAATGATCCACCAATAATAGTTCAAAACCAATTTTTCAATAATATTTATTAAAATAATTGTTTATTGGTCACAACTGTTTTCTTTTTCATCGACAATTTTGTTCTTTTGTTCAATTTATTATTCATAGATCGGGGTTCCATAATCACAAAAATATTACCCATGATATATATATAATATATTTTCAATGTATATTTATATATTTATATTCATTTAGAAAATATAGGGAGATAATAAATAGATTAAATAGATTATAGAGAGGGTAGGTTATACATATGGAGGAATGTTGTTTCAAATTTTCAAATATGGGAAAAAATATAAAAAATAATAAAAAATTATGAAATAATATTTATATTATAAATACATGTATATATATTAAATCTATCATTATAACCATGTATTAAAATTGGTGATGAAAAGTGATTTGAAAATATTCCTAGAGATTGTAAGAAATATATATGAATGAGTGAAATTTATTTCATTATATTGGGTGAAAAAATGTGGATAATTTAAATTTAAATTTAATAATAATAATAAAATATATTTAATTTAACAAATTATTTATTTTATAATATATACAATATATTTATAAAAATAAATAGTTGTTATAAATTTTAAAATCTATGATTATGAGTTATACATCTTCATTGAGAATCATATTTTGGATTACTCGTTATTCCTTGAAAGATGTAGTTGGGAAGGAGAATAAGACAAATATTTGGTGATGTGATCTTGTATGATTTTATGGTATATGAAAAATTTGATAATTTTTTTAAAATGTGTGAGGGAGAGATGATAAGATGAACACATTTATATATATAGGGAGGAGAAGTCATGAAATAAATTATTTATTAAATTAGAATTAATTAATTATTTAAACAATGTCACTAATAATTTATATATTTAGTAAAATGTTATACATTAAGTATATATTGTTTTATATAATAAAACCTATAAATGTTTTTGTGATTATTTAACAATTATGTCTTAGTTTTTCCCTAATAATTTATACATATTCATAAAATTAAAATCATCATAGAGTAATATTTAATGGTCAAATTTTTAAAAATAAAATATAAATTGACCAATAAATGGACCATTATTGATATTTTTATCATTTAATAGTCACTTTTATAAATATAATATTTATATTAGTTATAAACCATTTATTAAAATAATTCTTAATATAATATGTCATTAATGTGATTTTCTTGAAATATTCATTAATATTAAAAATTAATGTAATATTAGTATTTCTGGAATTAAAATATACCACACAAAATTAAACCTAATATTTAATATTTAACATTAAAATTAGTTTAACATAATTATGCAACCATTTTTTATTTCAAGTAACATTTTGAAAACAATTTTTTTACTATTGAATTTATTAAGAAAATGAAATTTCGTTGATACATAAATATATAAGGTTATTAATAAATAAATATAAATTAAATATAAATTAACAGAACAAAAAATAATCTTTTATATAAAATATGAATTAATATTCAATAATTTATTCATTTTATCAATATTTAATAATTTTATAGATATTCATGTCAAGAGGGTGACATTAATTTATTTATTTTATTTCCTAAAATTTTATAATATTCATTACAATAAATGAAAATAGTCACCTAGAGGACATATATTTGATACATTAATGGATCATTAAAAACTCTTAAAATATTATAGGATAATTTTAAAATTTATAGAAATTAGAATTTCTTACAGGAATATTTTTTTGAAAATTATTTTATATCACCTTATCGTAGGTGAATGATATTTACCAAGGTTATTATTCATAATGAAAATAATTGAAAGACAAATATTTAATAAATTTTATCATCTTACATCCAAATATATAATCTATTTTTAAAATTTTAATTTAACGACTTTAAAGAATTATAATTAAAATTAATTTTGCATGATCAGATGAAAATTTTATTTTTTGGAATGAAATGTTATCTATAGTACTAAATTTTTTATTCTAAATAAAAAAATTTATAATTACCATAATGATATATTTCATAATATAAATGAAATAATTGTTCTTTAAAATAATTTAAATTTTATAATCACATAAAAAATTGATTTTATTTGTATTTTTTAAAATTCATAATAAAATAAAAATTTAATGATAATAATAATAAAAAAACATATGAGAAATATTTTATTAACAAAAATTATTATTTTTTACATTTAAAATTTAAAATTTTTTTGGAAGTAATTATATTAATTTCTAAAAAATAAATAAAAAATGCATTTCTAAAGAAGAAACTATTACTTTATAAAATATCTACCTTAAAAAAATTCCTATCAGTCATCAAAAATAAAAAAAAATTATTTTTAAGGTATATTAATTACTAGAAATTAATCCAATTTAATTCTTATGTTTTAATTGTATACAATATTATGGTCTATTTAGAAATATAGCCACTAGTTTAGCATGCTAATGAGAAAGCTAAAATTATTTATAGAGTAATATATTATAATATCATGAATGGTTACACCTCATCCTCCATAACGTCAAAAATATTGTGTGTTATCTATTGAGGATGTCCAAGATCACATTTTTTTCATATATGTTACTATATATTATATTTATTATACAATTTATCATCACCAGATGGAGATTAATCGGATTACAGTCATTATGAAATATTTTTAGATAAAATAAAACAAGTTCACTTCCATTAGGATAGGTCACTAATGATTGAATAGGTTTCGACCATTTTTTATATTTTAAATTTAAATATAGTTTAAAAAAATGAATTAATATATTTTATCATCTATTTAATAGTGGTTTAAATTTTTTAATAATTTATATATTTATACAAATATTTACATGAATACTATAAAGTTAACTAAATGTTATATAAAAACAGGTATAGGGTTCTAATAATTAATATTTTACTTATTATTTACATTATGATTTTTTAAAATATTCCTACTTTTATTGGATTTAGTGAGTTTAAAATTGACACTATCATTTTTGGTTGGGAGATTAATTTGATAATTATAAATATATATATCATGGATTATATATCTGTATATTTATTTGGGATTAATATGTAACATCCTCAAATGATAAAGGGTTAAATGACTAAATGATATGACCCATGTCAACAACGTGCACCTTCCATTTCGGGAGCCTACCTGATAAGAACTCCACAGTTAAGCGTGCTTGGCCTGGAGTAGGGATTAGGATGGGTGACCTCCTAGGAAGTTTCTCAGTGTGTGTAGAAAGGACATGTGTTGGCCTGTGTGGACAATCATTAGTCAGATCACCTGTTCGGGCATGTGGGTGGACCCTAGGGTGGGCCCATGTGTCTGCGGGGGCAACTGGTTGTACCTGGTTGGTCAGGACCCGATGACCATGTTAAGGCGAGGTGTTTGTGCTGTCACCGGGACCCAGTTGTCACATAATATGTTGCATTAAATTTCAATATAAGTCAATATTACTATATTATTTGGTTATTTTTATTTATTTAATGTTAATAAATATTTATCCATTGTATTTTGTATGTTTATAAAAATTTATTTATTTTGATACGACATCAATATATGGATTTATTGAAGATTAATATATTTCACACATTCAATGGAAACTGGGAGATATATAATGAATAATGAATATTGCTGAAATATATCAAAATAATAAAATTCCATGTTGATTACCTCCTTAAATTGAATTTTATGGAGAATATAATCCATAATGTTTTATTTTTATTCATTGAATATTCACCAAAATTATATTTTTATATATTAGATTCGATTGAAAATTGGATTGTTTTTCCCAATGGAGAATTATACGAATTAGTTATGATTTATTCATAGTCATATTTTATTATCCATTTAATTAAAACTTATGTGTTATTATTTTAATACATATGTGTTATAAAATCATTAAATTTTATATATTAAATATTATATTAAAAATTGGAATGAGAATATATTAGAGTGAATATATAAAAGTGAGGTGTAGTAATAAAAAATGTAAAATAATATGTTACTTATAATTTATAATTAATATTGTGTGGATTCAGTTTCCTAAAATTTACTTTTTATACTAAAATTATCTTTAAACATAATATTCATATTCACGAAAGATTAATGATATGATGATATTATTTTAAAAGGTTTATGTTTGAAATAAATTTCACCAAGGAATTTACAAATATACAAAATTATATATTTTATTTTAATTATCAAATAATTTTTTATTTAATTATATTGAGAATTCACATTAAATGATATATTTTTTTTTACAAATATGATGACCCTATCTAAAATAACTCATAGAGTAAAATGAGTTTAAAATATATTTTATAGAAGATTTGACATGTTCGATTGGGTATTAAATTTTTTAATATAAACATTAATGTTTAAAAATAAAAATAATATTTTAATATTATATAAATTTTTTATTATTTTAAAAAATTTAATATAGGTAATCCATTGGTTTTTATTTTTGGATATTATATTGTACTTATGATTAATGAAATATTTGGACCTTTATGATACTATTTTTAGTTGTCTAGTAGTTATAGTTATTATAAAATATATTTTCATTTAAGACATTCATGATTTAAAGTATCAATTAAATAATTTATAATCTGTTGGGAAAAAAATTGTTTATTACATACACATTATATATACAACATGAAAAATAATTTCAATTAATTTTTTCAGTGATTTTTTCTATTATGGTTTGTAAAAAATTAGATTATAAAATATTTTTCACATTGAATAATTAATTGAAATAAAATAAATATTTACACAATATATTAGAAAAATGTCATGGGTTAAGAATCAATTGAAATATAAAAAAAATTATCATAAAAAACCATTTCTATTGTATTCATTATAATGTATCAATTTTCCTAGAATTTAAATACATATTAGGATATAAAAAAGTTTCTGTGGGTTTTGGAATATATATAACAAGGTTTATAACCATGAGATAATTAGTTTTGTATTTATTCAATTATCAACTAATGCATGAGAGATGATTAATGAATCACATGGTTAGAATTACATATAATATTTTCTATGGTAGTTAACATTATATTTATGATCCATTATGTGTTATTAGAAAATATTTTTGTCAGATAAGATAGTTAGAAAATTAGATAGGTTCATTATATATAATATGTCTCAGTTGATAGGAAATTTAATAAATATATTTACATATTAAATATCAATTAATAAATACATTTACATTTTAAATATTCATAATGGGTAATATATATAGAATAAAAAATTAAATAGGATCATAATACATAATATGTTACAGTTGATAGGAAATTTATATGAAACCGCTTAAATAAAATCTATCTTTCAAGTGAGAATTAATCATAGATATTATTTGTTGTAAAAATTATATTTACCAAAAATAAAATTTTATATAAAATGTAAATAATAAATATCTATTAGGAATAGAATCTTGTAATTATATTGTCGATGATGTCAAATTATAATCCAGAGAATAAAATTTGAGTAATGAAACCCCAAACCTCATGTTTGACAATAAACATAATTTCTTTTAACATCTTGTATACTAAATTTAAATAAATTTTTTAAATAATTAAATTACCATATATATATAAATAATATATTATATGATCCATCATGAATATTTAATAACCCGTTTGTTAATGATCTATTATTATTTAAATTCTATTGGGTATAAACTGCTTCATTTTTATGTATGTTATGTTTCAACATTTCTTCTCATTATACATTTTTTATGGTTTTAAAAAAGACTTTATGATATTAATGATATAATTATTCTATATATTTTTTTTATACAGACTTTTAGATCCATCTATATAAGATATAGATAGAGAATTCAATTACATCATTCATGGAAAAATTTAGCAGAACACACACATGAAAACAATTTTCAATTATTATTAGAGGAATAAAATAATTTAAAATATTAAATAGCCATTAAATGATAATTTTAATATCATATATATCATATAAATTTACTAAATATTTTTTTTATTAATATATATATAATCCTTAAATGAATAATGAATCACATCACATCGTAGAGGTGGTTATAACACCCTAAGATATTGTGAAATTTTTTATTGAAATTTTTTTGATCATTTTTATATATTGAGTTACACCCAATATTGAATATTTATTTTATTACATGATGCAATTATTGTAGTCTTCATTTAATTAGAAACTATTTTTTTCTTCTGTTACATATAACATCAATTAATCTTGTGTTACACACAACATCGATTTTAAATAAAATGTGACATACTATAAAAATATTATTTTGAAATATGATAAAAATCACCAAGACTTCTAAATACAGTGTTTAAAAAATTAATTAAATTATGAAAAAATATTCTTTAATATTTTATATAACATTTATACCTTTTTTAAAAATTAATTACAAAATAAAAAATGATCTATTGGAAATAAATGAAATATATTTTTTGGAGAAATTATTTTTATGTTAATAAATGTAAATTACCTGAAAAATTTATAAAAATTAACCTCTTGTGTTTGATATTAATGAAATATATATATAATATATATAATATAATTTTTATGATAAGTCATATTTTATTAATTAAATGAGATAAAATAAATAAATGTTTTACAATTAGAATATTTATTTATCATAAGAGAGGCTTTACTCTATTTCGATAATATAATTTCAAAATTATTATTCAATTTTTTAAGAAAAATTATTTTAAAATATTATATTCATTTATTAAATCATAGTTTTGAAATTATTTGGGATTTATTTTTTTGATAAATGTTTGAAAGGATAATCGATTTAGTAAATAGTGAATGTTACAGATTATTATTAATCAAAATCGATTTCATTCATGGAATTTTTACGGAAAATTACATTTTTAAATATTTTTAAAATAATATTCTAAATTATATAAATTTTAATACAATACTGGTCCTTATGATCAATTTTATACTTTATTTTTATAAAAACATTATAATCATTTGAATCTTTTCTCTCTAAAAACACATTTTTTTCTTCACATATGCATGTATAATTATTAATTATATTCTTCTAATTAGGAGAAAGTGATTTATAAAAATGAATTACATATTTATAATAATAATTTATTATTTATTCTTATAGTTTTAACATCATACATTAAAAATGAACTGTAAAAATATATAAATCAATTACAATGGTAATGGTTAAAACATGTTTACCATGGGATATATTAAGAAGATAATGGGTAAAATAACCTATAAATTTTCCTAAACACATTTTATTGACATATTTTTTCCAAATAACATAAATTTTATTTTAATGGGAACATTTATATCCCCATGTCATGTAAAAAAATTGCTCACATCACTTTTAATAAATTACTTATTTTCAACTAATCTCACTTAAAAATGTACTCCACCATCGTCTCAACTATTCTCTCTATAAATTTTCATTAGATTAGCCAAAATATTACAAGAATAATTTCATTATTACATCCTATAATATTATAATCCACAGTTATGTTGAATTATAACATAATAAGTATTTCGGAAAAAAATATTAAATGTTGTCCAAAGTAGAAGTGATATCCCTAACCAAGAATTTTTTTATTAATTCATAAATATAATTCAATTATAATTAAATAAAAATGATATCATATACATTATATCATCCATATAATTTTATATTATTATGTTATGATATTATATTAAATCAAACTCTTCTAGAATTAAAATGAATTTGTAATCATCGCTAATGTGGGAGACAGACCAATGCCTAACAAATAGATGATATCGTTTTCCATCACCACATCTCATGAATGAATTTAATGATGTATTTAATATTTATATATTATAGTTATACTATTATTATTACTATTTAATTATAATGAAACATCTACCTTATATCCTCTCTTTCCTATGATAAACAAAAATTTCGCTCGTATGTATAGTAACCTACTACCTCATGACACAATTTGGTTTTTTTAATTTTTATTTTAGATTGATGGTATTATGGATATAATAAAATATTTAATAAGATGTTTATTATATAATTAAACCTCTGAAATATTATATCTTATATAACATGTTATGTTCAATTCAATGTGGTATATCCTATTGTTTTTCATGTGTAGGGAAGACTCTACCTCAAGAAGTTTTGTGATTTATTCATAATTTACATTGAATGTAATGAGGATGAGTTTAAGGAAAACATGTGATATATATTACCTAAAAAAGATTATATAATTTCAATATATTATGTATCATTCTTTTAAATTATTCATTGTGTAAATGGAAACATCGTTCATGCCTATTTATAGTCTATCATCTATATGAACAATAAATTTAATATTCTATATCTAACATTTATGGATTAAAATCAATATATATATATAATTAATATTTTTTATGTTTATATTATTTTTTTATTGTATATATTATGTAACCATAATTAATTTATTGGGACTGAAAATAGAAAACTAAAATATACATGAAAAACAATGTTGTCATTATCTGAAACTGTATTTTTACATTGAATTATTAATAAAAGTGTAATATAAGGTAAAAAGAAAATAATATGTGTTTTTATGTATATAAATAATTTTATGATAAATATTAATAATAAAATTATGTTAATTATATTTTATTTTTCAAATATATACAAATTATTTCCATATTTATGGTAAGTGATTTATGTTTACTTGTATTTTCTGTGAGACATATTCCATATTCACAAAATATTTATTTACTTTTTTTATTTATAGAAAATGAATGAATTTTATGATGATTCAATTATTATTTATTTTAATTTATATTAATATTTTATGATATATCATTCACTAGGTTAATAGTTCAAATGTTACAAAAGTGTTACAATTTTATGGTCTTCATTACTCTTTTATGAGATATATCAATTTTATGCACCTATCCACATGGATGAGGTGTATATACTTTCCCATTGACGTATACAATAAAACAATATTTATAATCCTGATATTTTTTGTATAGTTAACATTTAATATTTAATGTTTACAGTAATTCATTAGTAGTACAATGATCTATTTTTTATAATAAATCTTCATTATATGTAGATAAATTTTATGTTTCTTCTTATAATGATGAATTATTCTAATATATATATATATATAATATTATTACTTTTTTTTATCCGTCATTAATTTTGAGGAGAATACATTTTCCCTTAATTTTTATGCCCTTATGTAAATAACAGTTCAAAATAATGTTTTTAAGGAAAACATATATTATTCCCCTCTTCTGTCCAAAATAATTTCCCTATCAAAATAATTTTTTCAAAAAATTATATCAAATTTATCCTAATCTTTTGTTAAAGAAATATTGTTCAATTAATTAGTTTTAATGAATATTTTAAATTAAAATTCCTATCATTTTATAAAAAATATTTATTTTCATTTAAACAACAATGTGAAATAAATATTTATTTCAATATATTAAATATGAATAAGATATATTACGTTATTACCACTCAATGGATTAAATATTTTTTAAATGATTAAAATTTTATCGTAAAATAAATGGGTTTAAAAAATATTTTATTAAATTTTACTTAATTAAAAAATTGTATGGTTTTTTTCTTAAATAAATTCTTTACCTGATTCGTAGATCTTCCTCTATATCTTTCAATTATTATTTGAACAAAAAAGATATTGGAAAAAAAATTATAAAAAAAACGGTTCCTAAAATTTTAAATTATATTTTTCACAAAAGATGTTATAAATGATTATTAATGAATCCATTATATTTTTCTAATGTGATATTAAAAAATATTGATTTTGAATAAAAAAATTTTTTTTATAAATTTCTATCCAAATAATGGTTATTTCCCACATTAAATGTTTTATGTTATATTTAAAAATCATTTTCCGTCTATGATATCATCAATTTCTGTTAGTTATGATTTAATAAGTATATCATCCATGGATACTATTAATATTAATTCACTATATTGTTTATAGTTATAATGATAATACATTTATAAAATCATATTTTATTCATCGTGTTATACCACGATATAATTATTATAAAAACCAATACTTTTTCACATAGTTATGACTTTATGAAATGATGAATTAACAATGAAACCTACATCATTTATATAGTTAATGTTTTCAGGAATATGTCATTAAACCCATTTTTTATTCATGGGATTTGACATCATGAATATTTTATGACATTATGAAACACATATAAATGGTTTTGGTTTTGTGAATTGGGGTAACTATATCTCCATTTAATATACTCGGTAATTATTAATAATTCATCCGTAATAATATATTCACTATCATGATTACATGTTCAGAATTTTATTTCTGGACCAGAAAATGCAATAACATTGTTATGGATAAACTAATCTATCTTTTCCACATTATTAAATATTGATGTAGTTTCGCATCCTTAAGTTTATATAGTGGAATTAATTAATGATTGTATCATAATGGGTGATCTACTATATATATGTGTGTGTGTTTATGATGTTATAATATTTATGGCCAAAAAAATATATATATTATTCCAATTTTATGTTCTCAATGATTATTTTTCATTTTCTTAATAATTAATCATTTTAGATGAACATCCATTGCACTTTTTTTATCTATGATATATAAGGTATGATTTTATAATTTTATTCTCATGGTATTGAATACTTAATCTCAGGATATATAGATGTGTCCCTTGTTTTTTCTTATGATAACTCCAATTTCCCCCATGGTTATTTATCCCTTACTGAGGTTTTTGGGGAATGGTATTATTTATAATATCTATACTAAGAGTTCAAATTATGAATATAAATATGGGAGATGGATTTTTTCACTAATGTACTAGTCAGTGATGTATCCATGTCTCCCAATGAACTTTAAATAAATGTTTCTTTCATGTATTTTTATTTTATGTAATTAATATTCATCATTTAAGATGTAATTTCCATGCATGAGTGATTTTTGTAACTATAGTTTGTATCATAGTAAGAATTAGTTATACTTCAGAAACTATGATGACAAAAAAATTGTGATATACATAGAGATATTTAGAATGATATATATTGGGATATGATTAAAAATGGCTATAAGGATGATTCAAATGATTGAAAAATGATCTAGAATTTTGTTAGAGGATAAAGAGAGTGGTTTAGATAAAATTGCATCCTTGACTATATAATACATGTTGTTGTTGATCTATAATATACATAGATGGGGGTAATAACTTTGAATATTTTATATTGAATAGGTGATGGTCATCACCTAGTGCCTGAAAATGGGCTTTGATGTACACCTAGTTTCAATCTCCCATGGAATGTGTTTTTGAATCTCATAACATTTTTTCAAATAATCATTATTTATTTGAATTATAATAATGACAGTCCTAGAATATTCTTAATTTGTTATAAATGGATATGTAGGTGTCATGACTAACCAACCAATAATTTGTATTTTAGGATTGTGTGGATCCTTATTTTGATTAATGATACTCAAAAATTGATTTCTTATTCCAAAATGGAAACCATAAGGAACATGATTAACATTTAATGAGGTATAAACTTTGTTTCAATGAAACAATATTGAATGATGGTTGAAGTGAAGGTATTGTAATTATTCATAATATGTCAGTATATTATCTGATAAATAATTGTAACTATTAAAATCACAAAGACACACCAACAAAAGAGAAGGATATAGATCTCTGAGTGTTCATGTGGTGGATACCATACTATAATGATGAGTAATATTCCTTTACATAAATAATATGGGTTGAATATGTCAATATAAATTCTAAATGGAACGAGAAGTTATGTTTTATATTGAAAAGAATGTTATAGTGAATGAAATTTACAATGGAAGTTGAGAATTTTAGTTAGTGAAATCGATGAGAATGTTGGTATCCCTGTATTATTACCAATAGATGAATTATATATATATATAATATATAGATATTTTAAAAAAATAAATCCAAGGGTGAATGTCTATGAAGATTATCAGAATGATGGTGATAGAAATAGTTATACATTTGATGATAAATAGAACACTAATGATATGTAAAAGATATGGTTTTTTCTAATATTATATACTATGTTAAGTGTGAGAATAATTATTAAATTTTAATTTATTAATTGTGTGATGTGATTTATATATCATATTGTAATAAATATAAAATAATGAATAAAATGAGGAATCCTAGTGAATGGACTGTTAATGAAGTATAATTATTAATGGATTTGTTTATGGAAATTTCTGAATTATGTTACATCAATAATGATATATATAAATATTGTTATGTAGAGGGGTTTCACTGTTTTTTAATAATATGTTTAATGGCATCGATGAAATTGAATGGTGACTTAATATAATAATTTTATTTTATAGAAAAATAATGACTAAGGGATGATAAAACATAATATGTTTTCTATGTTGGGATAGTGATGTTGGGATAAAGAGGTTATGTATATGATTAATGTAAATTTTATAGAATTTATGTCCTTAATACTGATTAACTATTTTTGTGACAATGTTGTTTCTGTTTTTGTTTATGGTGTTTTCAATATTAATAACTTTTTGGAATATATTAAATAATATATTATTTTATTATAGGAATTTTGAGTTGTGTATACATTCGATAAAATATTATTTTAAGTCTCATTATCAGGATGTATCATGAAAAAATTATGATAATGTTATTGAATTTTCATATATGTGAAAATTATTATCTTCTTGGTTATATTTATGGGACTTATTTTACATTGATTTTGGTAAATTTTGTGGAATCCATTAATAATTGTGAATTTTCGAAGGGTGATACATTTATCCATTTATTGAATGGATTTAGTATAAGTATTGGTAAAGTTATATAGATTAATTTATTAATTTGTAGTTTGATTATTTATTCATAACTAGTTATAAATGTTTTGGTTATAGTAATAAATTTAGATATAAAGAATAAGTTATCATTTTTTATAGATATAATTATAGGATAGTTATTTATAAAAAAATCATCTATTGGAGTATGAGTTGATGTGAAAATTGATCATGGAAAACCCAAATGATGATATTTATATTTTTATATATAATAAAATAACCTCTGTATATATTCTCATGAATAGTACTTAATATTTGGAAAAGGATTTTGAAATAAAATGTAGTTATATTGCCATCATTTATGATCATAATCATTATATTTATCAAAACTATTTTTGCTGTTGTATCTTTGTTATTGATTTTTACATGACAATTCCCAATATATTGATCAATGATCTCTATCACTCTATATAAATTATTTGAATTTATTTAAATCTCTAGATCATCGCATCCCATTTATGTTCGCTTTTTTAGAATCTTAGTTTGTGTTATTCTATATGATATTCACACATCCCATTATCACATTTCTAGAAGATGTTTTATTAAAACTTTTAATGATGCGGGTTTCTAAAAATATGGGTTTCAACTTTAATACCCTTTTTTTAGAGAACATGTTAAAATACATAGGATGAAATTTATTTAATATTTATAAAGTTTCAATGCTCATGATTCTGTTAAACAATTTTATCATGTAAATTTAACCATTATGATATTATAAGTTGCATTAAAATTTTAGTTTATATTTTTAAAATAAAACACTATGTTTTGGTTGATTAAAACATTACATATAGTCTTTATTTCATTTCCCACAAAAATTAGTTTAGCTTGTATTTTATGCAAGGTAACATCCCAGGAAAATAAAGAATATAATTTTTTTATAATTTTTAAAATTTTTGAATTATATATTAATTTACCTTAATAGGGATTCTATATTCTATGGATCACCTAATATGAAACAATTGGTTTCATTGAAAACTAACATTTGACACAATGTTGAGTTATACAAAAAAATATTAATATAATTTTATAATTTTAAAAGGTAGTTAATTTATAGCCATTATATTTACAGGACTGAACAAAATTAACCATATTATGATTAAATATGTTTCTTAATTTTTTTTACATTTATCCAATAAATATTAGAGACTTAAAATAATAAAAAACTTTATTTTAAGCATAGAAGTCCTAATATTCATTTAAAAATCGATTTACCTCATTTTGAGGGAAAACCCAAATTAAATGTATTTTTGGTCACTTATATATGTTTCATTTGAAAACAATAAAAAAAATCTTTAGAATAAGGACATCAAAATTTACATTGGTTAAATTTTTGGTATTATTCTGATAAAATTCATTTTTAATGAATAGTGAAATATACTATATTTTAATTCAAAAATTCCATTTAATATAATATATTTATAAGGATATATTATATTCATAATTAGTTTCAATGTGTAATTATATTATTTTATACCATTTAATCTAATTTTTGTCATTGGAAGTAATTTCACTTTGAAATTGGACATAAATATCTGTCAATCTTTTGATAGTTATTATTTCTTAAAACGCGCTTTTTTTCACAGTGGGAATTAATTTGAAATTAATTTCTCCCACTACTATGTTACGAATTTGTAAAAATGGATTTCATATTTGGAATCAAGAGGTCCAGATTGTGTGTATAGGTATCTTTTTTTTTCCAATATTAATATTTACTTTAGTTAGAATTTTATTTACCCTGGTAAAAGCGTAAATCGGGTAAATAAGGGTAACAAAATATTATTATAATAACATAAAATTACCCTAAAATGTGTCTTAATATTATTTTCTAACACATTTCCAACCATGGAAATCCATGGGTCTATTTTGGGACCACATAGACACACTCGGGAGTGATAATGACAATTTATGTTAACTAATTTAAATTAAAGACAAAAATGACATAAATATATATCTTTTAGTAAATCAGTTTTTACATGGGGTAATAAATGTTATCCCTTCATCTATAAATACTTATTTGAAATATAAAATTATTTCCTACAACCTGATATTTGTTTTATAATTATTAGACATCAAATAAATAAAAATACCTATGATATAATAATGATATAATGTTTATTTATTAATGAATGATTTAAATAAATAAGATTATAAAAATTAAAAAAAATTAAAAACCTGTCAAATATTTATGGGATGATTTTATTTAGAAAATTTTCCATCTTATATTTGTATTTAATTAGTTTTGGTCCTTTGGAAACCAAAACTATTTTTATAATAAAATATTATTTTCATGCATTCCTAGAGAGCCCCTCCTCCCCCTTTTAAAAAGACATCACATCTAACTAATTATTCACACTTATCAACCCATTTGGATCCTCAAACCTCAACCCAATTAAGCTATATATATCCCTATACTACTAATAGAATAATTACACTAGTAATAAGTCAATTCAATTAAACCTTTTGGTTCAATCCAAAGGGAGAAACTCTATTTGAAGGCAACATATTCTCTTAATCTATTTTGTTTTAATTTTAATATGCAACCCAATAAACTCTTTTTATTCAATTATTTTATAACAACACTAGTAACCTCAATATAATATATTTTTATGTGATTTATTCTAACTAAACTTACACACACCTCCATCTAATGTGTAAAGAACATATTGTTTCTGTGGATAGTGAACTACTACCTCATGAAACGATGATTGTTCAATCTTCTCCTACCACCTCTTATATTTTCCATTAAGATTTAACTATATTTATATGTAATATATTTTATATTTATATAGTTTCTATGCTTTTTTATTTTTTATTTTTAAAATATCATTATGGATTCCGAAGTGGGTAAAAATGATATTTTCATTTGAGATAGTGCGGACTACCGCCCCCTCAGAGTGATATGACTCATTCATGCCATACATAGAATGTATAAAATATTGAGATAATTAAATTATATATGATATTATACTGAAATTATAATATACATATTTATCATTATATTTTAATTCCATTAAATAGTCAATAAAAATGATAGTAGTGTTTATCTGTACGTATGAATTGTAGTCTCCATGAACAGTGCATTTCATTTCTTATCTCTAAATGTTATGTGCTATAATAAATAAATAAATACATATATATATATATTTCAGATTTATGTGATATATATGATATCTAAATCCGGAATACAATTATTTTAGATAATTTAATTTTTACCAAATAGAAAATTTATAATTATAAGAAGTTCATTTTTAACTTATGTTCTGAACATTGAAAAAATGTCTGATATGAACACGTATAATTAGATAATTTTTATAAGAAGTTAATGATTGATATAAAAAGAATAATAAACTTTAAAAAGTTTTTTAATCATTTAGCTATTAACTTTATTTAATTATTTATGACATTAAATAATGATCGAGTCAAGTCAGACACAAGGAAAGGGGTTTTTTATTTCAATATTAATTCTATGAGATTTCTCTTATTCACCACTTATTTCTAGGATGTTGTGTATTCTTTTCTTCCATTTTATATATATTATCATTATTCTATTTACATTCATGGTATTATGTGATTTATTTTGTGTTTATTAACTTTTGGTCATATGACTCAATTGATTAAAACGTAGTTAGGGGTTTTCATCTCACATCTTATTCCAGTGAGATTCATGCTATATTGGAAACAATTTCCTTAATTGTGGTGGATTTAATGGTCATGATTTTATAATATATGTAATAGACATTAATTTGTGGGTATTTATATACTGGTTGAGTTATCCTTGTTTCATGGGGTGTATGTTTTGTATGTTACCAAATCTGTAGAGGAAACTTTCACCCTCCAAATTTTATAAGACTTATTTTTTGTTATGACATTTAATTTACATATTATTATGTTGGATATATTTTTATATATCCTTATTGCTGTAAATTTTTTGTCCACGTGAAGAGATACCCTTTTCACTCTCATAAACTCATTTTTTTAATTTTTAATGTGACGTTGTTATGCTCTAAAAATTGTGTAAGGAATCTTCTTCATCCAATTTCAATTCTTTGGGATAAACGTCTACTTCTTGATTATGTCGTGTTATAAATATGTGGGAATAACAACTGATTGTTTCAAGCATATTATCAACTTATATTTATTTTATACTTATATTTCACAATCAAATATGTAATTGATTTACCATTAATCTAAATATAACATCTTTATAAGAAATTTTATCTCAATTTACAATCCCTTGATAAATCATTTTTGTTAGGCCCCAATTCACTTTTATATGCAGTATATACTGTCCTTTGGAATATTATATCATGAATACATTTATTCTCATGATATTATATTGTTTTTATAAAATATTATTCCTTAATTATTTGTTTTCAAGAGTCTCTCATTTCGTTATGAACTCCTTAACTAAAATGTTTTTTAATGATTTGTTCTTCTATGTTGTTCTCATTAAAGTCCATGTTTTGAAAATGGTTTTAAGGATTTAGTTATATGGAAATTAGTGTTTTAAAAAGCTAATTAAATTAAATTATTCAATTTTTTATGGGATACTTTGATTAAAAAAAATCATTATTAAATGTTCTAAATGGTTTTTGAAAATTGGTGGATATAGAATTGATTAAGTCTATATCCTGAAATGAAATGTTTTGACTGCAATGTGGAAATATTATCTTTCCTTTATTTTTTTAAATTATTATGAATATGTTATGTTTCTTGAGCATTGTTTACATATATGGGTGGTTCCGTGATAAAACTAGGGTGGGTGAGCTCGATATTGCTCTCCAATTCAATGGGTAACGTGACAGATATAAATGATTCTGTTTATCATAAGCGATTTAAGAAATATATTCTGATGTGTATTCCAACATAACTCTATGTGTAGCTGTGATAGCTTCAATTTAAATATGTTATTTATTATACAAGTTAACTTTATGATATAATATTTCTATGTGTTACTAATAAATCCTATGATTTCATGATGTATGTTATGAACGAAAATTATGGTTTCATTGATTTGTATTTATTGATGGGTAAATGTTTCCCTTTTTTATTTTAGAACCCTTACTGAGAATTTTAAGCTCATCCCAGTTTTTTGAAATGTTTTCCACAGGACTTAATGATGAATATGGTCATGGATGGGATCATGGAAATGTCATGTTGTCTAAAACATGGAACAAGACATGTTTTGTTTTTATGGGTTTTTATTTTATAAAAAAAATAGAAACTGAGTAGTAGTGTTTACTTGTAATTTTCATGTTGATTTTTACTAGTTATAGAATAATTTCCTAAAACACTATACATGAAATGATCCTCAATGTGAATTATTCATTTAATTCAACATTATGTAATTTTTTAATGCTGGGTCTTTATAGTTGGTATCAGAGGTCGGTTTATAAAACCTTAGGGATTAATAGTTTTCATTATACACATGGTTAGTACCTATGTCTATTATTTCAGTTAAATCCTTGAATAATAAATTTTTGAAATCATAGAAAGTTGGTCAAAAATATAAGGAAGATGATCTCAAACAATTTTCCTATCTTTTCATTATGACATGCTTACAATAATTATTCAAATTCATGTTCAAATGAAGGTGACAATTTTTCTAGAATAGAACTCATTGGAAAGTAGTTTTATGATATAGTAAACACCTCTACTATACCCTGATATCATCATGGATCATAGGTTTTATTTAATCAAATCCTATTTTCTCTATATTTTCATATTTTTTAGAAAGGAAAATATTATGAAGGCATTTTGAAATATTTTACCTTATCACATGATTTTGATGCATATTATGATTTTTAAAAAGGTTTTGAAGAAGGATACCCTTTCACAAACCTATTTAAAATTTCTCTTAAAATATAGTCTCTTATCACAGACTTTTTTATTTAAAAAAGAATTGATTGAATGTTTCAACTCCAATTCAGTCCAACTGTTTCATAGAACATAATGTTTTATCAAATGATTTGAAATTTGATGTCATACATGATTATTTTTTGAAACTATTTAACTAAGAACACCCATATGACCCATGTCGTATGAGGAGTATTTAGATGACATAAGCAAATGATTTTGAATGATATTTAAAGCATTGTTTCAATGGATATACCTTCTACCAATGTCAACAAGATGATGATGAAACCATATGGTCACCATGATAAAGGTATGCTATTATTTATATTAGTAATAGTTTTATTTAATCATATGGAGGTGGAAAAAATGAAAATATATAAGATTTTTAGGTCTCAATGTATTTGGATGAAAATGAAATTTATAAGAAAACCTTTGAGGATAAAACATGTTGGGGTTATTTTTTAGTATTATATAATGAACAACTCATAAGATTAGTGATAACTCATCACATCTGGAAAGGCTGTGGGATTCAATTCCACTACCAAATGGTGACAAAGGTGTATCCCCTACAACTATCATACATGAATTCCCTAATTAGTATGAATTATTCTTTTAAGTTAACAGATTTTATTGAAGAAAAATAAGTTGAATTTGGGAAATTATGATTTTTCAAATATATATACTTAATATAGAAAAGTTATTAGGTGATTCAATGATAAAAGATATTTTAGAAGATGTTTTCTCATTGGAAAACATTATATGATTAAGGGATGTAGATATCTATAGGATCTCATTAGTGGAGTAATGGTTAAATATTAATTTTGGAAAATATATGTTCATATTTTAGACATATGATGATTTGGTTTATTTATGGAAACTATTAACCTATCATGGAGAATATGTGACTATATTAATTAATTTTTAGTATAAGACATTAAGAGTAACTAATATTATTTTCAAATAAATTTTATGATTTATCTTGGAAGACTATGTGAATAAATCCTTATGAGAATTTTGATTCAATCATAGTTTTTATTACTTTGAATACTTTTATGGACAATTTTTTATTGAATGGTAGTTTTTGTACTTTGGGTATTGTTTGAGAAATTTTAGAGATTAAAAGTATTTTTTCTTTTTCTAAATTACTATCTTTTTTAGGGATTACCTGATCTTGTACTAACCATTTTGGTTTTGGTTAATTTCTAAAAACATGGGAAAATATATGACATATTTTGTTGATTATGTGATTCTCTAGAGGTTTATTATAGCTCTTTAAATGTGAACAGGTCACCTTGAATACTCATCGTTTGGTGAGAAGATGAGTTTTTGGTATAAATCTAGTAAAGATGAATTCTTACCTAAAAAGTATGTATGTTTCCTTATGTTCTTATTCATTATCTTAAAGAAATTTCTCATATTTATGAAATTAACATAAAACAAAAATATTGTCTGCAAACTTTTCATACTGGGTAATCAAAGACCCTTTAACTCGTCATAACGTTTTGATTTTCTGGTTTTTAACATTCTCTTAATTATTTTTTCAACCACTCTCCATCAAACATTGATGGATTTTTTTTCTTCCATATCCATGTTTTCCTACATGGAATCCTAGTATGGGATATCTTAGGTGACATTTTTATTTCTCTATATTTATTTTATTGTTATATTTTAATTGACACATTTTTGATTTGGAACTCTCAATGATGTTTCCAAGCCCAATATTAAAATTGTGAGGACACAATTTCAAAAAGGGGGGAAGGATGTAACATCCCATGAAAATAAAGAATATAACATTTTTATATTTATTAAATTTTGTTAATTAAATCTTATTTTTACCTTAAAGGCGATTCTATGTTTGATGGAATACCTGATACGCACCAATAAGATTCAATGAAAACTTATGTTTCACATAATGTTGTGCTATATTGAAAAATATTAATATAATAATATTATTTTAATTAGTACTTAATAAATAGTCTTTGTATTATGGGTAGAGAAAAAAATAACCATGTTATTATTAAATATGTTTATTAAATGTTTTTTACATTTATCCAATAAATATATGAGTCTTTAAATAAGAATGAATCTGATTTAAAGCATAAAGACTCTAATATTCATTAAAAGGTCAATTTACTGCCTTTTGATAAAGAAAACTTTTTAAATATAGTTTTGGTATCATTTATATGATATAATTGAAAAAATAATATTTTATTTATAATTGGTACATAAAAATTTACATTGGGTAAATTTTTTGTATTTTTCGGAAAAAATTCAAATTTTAATTAATGTTAAAAAATACTGTATTTTATTTCAAAAATGCCTTCTCATATAATATAATTATAAGGTTAGATTAAATTTTTTATTTTTTTAATGTGTAATTATATTCTTTTAAACATTTAATCAAATATTATTCATTGTATGTAATTTCACTTTGAAATTGGACAAAATTAGTGTCAATCTTTTGATAGTTATAATTTATTAAAAAAACACATTTTATTTTGATAGTAGGAATTAATTATAAATTAATATATTCCACATATATGTTTATAATTTGTAAAAATGGATTCCATATTTGGAATCCTGAGGTCCAAATTGTGTAAAATGGTATATTTTATTTTTACACAATATGAATATTTACTTCAGTTGAAATTTTATTTACCATGGTTAAATGGTAAATCTGGTAAATAAGGGGGAAATATTATTATAATAATATAAAATTACCCTAACATCTATCCAAATAATATTTTTAAGAAATTTATACCCATTGGCTTTTTTTTCTATTTTTGGACCACATGGAGCCACTTGGGAGTGATAATGACACTTTATATTAATTAATTTAAAGTAATGACAAAAATGAAATAAATATATTTCATTTAGTAAATAAATTTTTTCATGGGTTTATATAAGTTATCTCTTAAACTATAAATATAAATTTTAAATCTGAAAATATTTCCCCAATACTGATATTTTGTTTTATAATTTTTAGATATCAAATAAATTAATATATTTATTGCAAAGTAATGATGAAGTGTTTACCTCATTAGTGAATGACTTAAATAAATAATATTATAATTATTAAAAAAATATCCAAACCCTATAAAATTACTATTGGATGATTTTATTTTGAACATGAGTCATATTATATTCGATATTAATGATATTTGGATCATTAGAAACCATATATAATTATATAATAAAATAATACTTTCAAACCTTTCTAAAGATCCCTTCCTCCACCTTATAAAAAATCCTCATTTTAAACAATTCATCTCACCTCTAAAGCTCTTTGTCTCATCCATCCTCTTCCCAATAATTCTCCCAAAAACTATCCACTCCTACTATATTCCGTACCCTAGGCATAAGGCAATTAAAATAATCCTTTTCGTTCAAACCATAGGGAGATACTCGATTTAAAGGTAACATCTTCTCTTAAGTTCTTTGGTTTTATAACTTCTCCAACCCCATAAAATCTTTTTATTAATTTTTTTATTAAAAACGGTATCAAAAATGTTCTATTTTGTTTTTCGGATAAGTATTCAAACTAAACATATACACCCCTCCATCTAATGGGTAAATACCATATTGTTTCTGTGGATGACGGACTTCTGCCTCATGAAACGATGATTGTTCAATATTTTCCTACCACCTCTTATAGTAGAAATTAATGTGGTAATGTATTTATATGTGATATGTATTTTATTTATATTTTATTTATTTATCAGTATTATTCATTTATATAATACCTTTATGGTTTCCATAGTGGGTAAATATGATTATTTCATTTGGAAAAGTGCAGACCACTACCCTATCAAAGAGATATGACTCATTCATGCCACACGTGGAATGTATAATGGATTGTGATAATTGAATTATATATGATATTATAATTGAATTATAATTTAACTATTTATCATTAAATTTTCATAAAATTAAATTTTAAATAGAAATGAAAGTATCTTTCATGTGTACGTACGACTTATCGTTTCCATAAACAGTGCATTTCATTTCTTATCTCAAAATGTTATGAACAATTATAAATACATATTTTATATATACCAAATATTACAGATCTATATTATTTCTAAATCATGAATATCATTATGTATATAATGTAATTTTGATCTCATGGACAATTTATAATTATAATAAGATAATGTTTTACTCATGTTCTGATCATCGACAAAATGTCCGATCAGAAGACAAATAATTAAATAATTATTATAGAAAAATAATAATTGATATAAAAGGAATACTAAACATGAAAAAGGTTATTAATAAATTATATATTAAATTTATTTTATCATTTATGAGAGTAAATAATTATTCATTCATGTCAATAAAGAGGTAAGGGGTTTCGTATCTCAATTTTAATTTCATGACATTTCCATAGTTCGCCACGTATTTCTTGCATTTGGTGTATTGGTTACTGAAATATGATATATATTATCATGATTATCATTAAATTCAGGTATTCCATGATTCATATTTTTGTTATGAACTTTTGGTTATATGACTTGACTGATTACAATGTGGTAAGGGGTTTTCGTCTCACTTTTTATTCCCACTAGATTCATGGTATATTTTCCACTACTTCCATTTGAGTGGGGGATGTACTAACCATGATTGTATTATTTGTGTAATATAATTAAATTTAGGGGTATTTAAATATTAATTTAATTATCTTACTTTCATAGGGTATATTTTTCATAGGTTACCATGTCGATAAGGGAACATTTTACCCCCATCTTTTTAAAAAGACTTCTTTTTTATGTATTTTAATTTACATCTTTTTATGTTGGGATATGTTCTTATGTATCCTAATTTATAAAAGTTTTATGTCCGAGTAATGATATTCTATTTTCTCTCTCACCAAATCATTTTATGAATTTTAATGTGACACCGTTTGGATGTCAAAATTCTTGTAAGGGAACTTATCTAGACAATTTCAATTCTTTTGGTTAAACATCAACTTAATGATTATGATATGTTATATATATGTGTTAATGTCCTATTATTGTTTCACACATAATATCCACTTATTTTGAGTGTATTATTATTTTTCACACATAATTATGTAATCGATTTATTCTAAATCTAAGGATTCCCTCTCTATAAGGGATTTCATCTCAATTTTTATTCCATTGAGACTTCATTGTTATTATACACCAATTTACTATTATATGGTGTATATACTCTACTTTGAAATATTTTATCATTAATACCTTTATTCATGTGATATTATAATGTTTTTATTAAATGTTATTCCTCAATTATTTGTATTCAATCATATCTCATTTGGTTATGATCTTCTGAAATAAAATATAGTTTTAATTATTTATTCTTCTAAATATTTTTTATTAATGTCCATGTATTAAATATGGTATCAAGGATTGATTTATGTGGAAATTACTGTATTAATATGTTAATTTCTTTCAAAACTATAATTTTTTATAAGACACTTTAATTCAAAAATCTGTTTATTAAATATATTAAATGGTTTTTTAAGATGGTATGATAAAGCATCGATTATGTCTATATCTTGATATAATATGTTGTGATTGCATTGTGGAAATGTTATATTTATTTTACGCCTGTTTTAACTGTTATGAACACATTATGGTTCAATGGAATTGTTTATGTTTATGTTTGGATTGGTGATAATCCTAGGGTAGGTGATCACGAGACAACTCTCTAATGCATTGGGTAACATGATAATATTAAACATTAATGATCCTCCTAAGATATTTATGGAATATACTATGATGGTTATTTCAATGTAACAATCTATGTAGATATGACATCTAAAATTTATGTATGTTACGTATGCTATAAGTTAGCTTTATGATTTATGATTTCTATGTGTTATTTATAAATCTTATGATTTCATGAAGTATGTTATGATCAAAAAGTAAGGTTTTATTGATTTGAATTTATTAACGGGTTAATATTTAATTTCCTAACATAGAAACCCTTACTGAGCTTCTTATTCCCATCCCATGTTTTTTAAATCTTTTCTACAAGAGTTAATTATGAATAGGCTCATGGATGTGATCAGGGAAAAGACATTCTATCTAAAACATGGAACTAGTCATGTTTTTAGGAGTTTTTATTTTATGAAAAAATGGATAATGAGTATTAGTGTTTACATGTAGTTTTCATATTGATATGTAATAGTTATGGATTATCTATATAAAAATATAAACCTAACAAGATCTTTAATATGAATTATTCATTTAATTTAAGATTAAGTAATGTTTTTTGGCCATGTCCTTATATAAAACACCTTTTTTATAAGAAACCCAATATTTTGTTAATATATTGTTATATATTATCATAGTTATCACCTAACTATTATAATGGTTAGTAAGAATATTAATTATAATATAATGAAAATATATTATTTAAAAATATATATTATGTAAAATAATGGTATAAAAATTAATTATAAATGAAAATATAATCAATTTAAAAATAAAGGAAATCATTTCGTGAAAAACACTTTGTATGATCTTAATTGGTTATTACATTAATAAATTAGAAAATTAATATTTATGGTATTATTGAAATGTGTATATTATATATTCAACCTCACATTTAACTTTAATACTTTCTATTTTCTATCATGTGATAATCCAAAAACAAATTTACGTATAAAATTGTATTTTTTGTAAAAACATGTTTTGACACATTTTTGGGAACATATTTGTAACATTATATTCTAAAAATTTTAAAAAATTATTATTAATCATTAAAAATATATATTATATCATAATTTCAAAAATATATGAGATTTATTTTAACATAATTCTTTAAAATGTTATTTTTCTAGTGTTTACTAAAAAATAACGGGTTTCATTAAAAAGTACCATTTTCATTCAACGAAATGGTAATATTAATTTTTCCATATGTGTTTATATATAAAACTAGGTCAAATATATATCTATTTTTCATATTTATGTAATTTTTAAAAATTTCATATTTAATTTTGATCAAAATACATATTAATCTATTGAAATATTTTACTTTGGAAAAACATATTTCCATCATGTAAAATGTTATTAATTTTTAAAATAGTATTTATTGCTGTGAATGGAATTGGTAATAATATATTATATATTTTTAATTATATCATTATATAATTATACATTAATTTTAACGTAACTTTTTTTAATAACTAATAGTAAAAATAATAAACATTATTGACCAAAGTAATTGATAAGATTACTTTACAATGGGGTTAAAGAAATATAATAAGAGAAAAACTGACAAAACAATATGTACATAACCAATGTTATGGACATATTTATACCATATAATATATATATATATATAGCATTTATCATTTTAAAGCCATGTGACATGTGAAAAATGTGGTTAATTTTTTAAAAAAAACTATAAGTTCTAGAATAACCTAACATATAAAAATCCACCACTCATACCTCATATTTAATAATTAAGACAAAATATTTTTGGTAATGAAAATACCCAATAACATATATTATTTAATTTTCTAATCCTATATTCTGTGTGTAAGGGGAAAATCGATCCTCAGATGGATTTTGGTAAAAACCAAATGAAATTGACTGAATAAGTGGTATCATCCCTAATAAATCATTTTATATTATTAAATATTACACTTCCTTAAATTTTTATTATATATTGATTATATAAAATCCAAAATTTCTTAAATATAATATGATTTTATTATTTTAATATAATAACCTAAATCTCATCTACTAATATCTAATTGAATAAGAAATCATTGATCGTGTGTAAAGAACACTACTACCACGCGAACTGATGATACACATTTTCTATAACCACCTATCATTGTAGGATATAGTGATTTATTTAATGTTTATATGTGTTTTTATGATATTATGATACCTCTATAATAATCTTTTAATTTCTATGTTTTTACCTTCCAACAAATTGGATTAAAATAATGTCACTCATTTGTATTGTGGATGACTACATCGTAAACCAATGTGATGTTTTTTTTAATTTTTGCATTACATGATGATAAATATTATATTAAAAACATTATATTTTTAATATAATTCAACTTGATTAATTATTATATAAAATAAAAATTCTTTGTCTATATTTTATGGTGGAGATGATAACATCGTCTATTATTAGAAAGGGTCACCACCTCACAATGGTATGTAATTTTTACACTCATTACATTAAAGAGAACAAGAATCAGTTAATATAAATTGAATAAAAAATATTAAAAATTGAAATATATTATTTACCCTTTTAATATTTAATCCATATATAAAATGGTAAGAGTCTTCATGCTTACTAAGGAGCTACGACCTCTATGAAGGGTGTATTTGATTTTTTATTTAGATGTTTTAATATCAATTAAAAATACATTTACAATGAATATATATGATATTAATATCATTTTTATCATTCTATCTAATATGTGACTGTGTTCCAATAAATAGTACTAAATATTAAAAAATGCATACATGAAAAACACCATTGTTATTACCCATAACTTGATTTGAAAAAGGAATTGTAAATAAACCAGTAATAAAAGGATATATGTAAATTATAAATGGTAATATATATATATATTATCCCTAAACATATTTATAATTATCATATATTTAATTTAAATGAGGTTCAAATATTAATAGTGTAATTGACCACATAAAGTTAGGAATTTCTGTCTAAATGTTTTACCTTTTTGTGTGACAGAAGACATATTCACCATCGATATCTTCTACGTGCTATATTACCAACCCAAATGTTTATTTTAAGATTATAATCATGAAAATAATTTTATTTTACATTTAAATTTTAGTAAATATCTTTAATGCGGTTTCTTATTCATAAGTTAAAAATATGGAATGCGACTTTGTACTCAATTTTCCTTGAGATATATGGTGTGTTATGAACCTATCACCTTAAAATTATTTATATATATATATTTTTTAAATATAATATAATTAATTGCATTATTTTAAATATATTTTCATATTTCATATAATTTTATTCTTCAAATTTCATAATGATTCATTTTTAAAAATATGGTATGTTTGTTATGATTAAATCGCATTGTTTATCATGTTTATTAATATGTCTACATCTGACGATGAAATATTATGATCTATCTATCTATAAACTCTTGAATATAATAAATCTCTGGTATATTTTTAATAATATAAATTTTCCCATATTTGTAACACCCCAAGATTTCATAGTGTGTTATTTTTTCAAAATAATTCAATAACTTGCACTACACGCAACACCGAGTTCAACCACACCATGACTTACAAAAAAAAAGAAGCCATTCAAAAGAGGTTATGAATAGTATTATCTAAATTTTAAACTTTATATAATCCTTATAATTTTAGAATCCATATTATGAGTTTCTTAGATATAATGCAAGAACAAATTCATTTTCAGTATTGCACTTTTATCAAATTTTAATAGTGAACCCTTTTTAAATACAATATTTTAAACTTTTTGACTAAATGGGGACATCAAAATTTTAAAATGAAACATCCCAAACTTCCACGGTACACTTTCTTTGAATAATACAGTAGCGTGTGTTGTATGCAACCTTGAGTTTTAACACACACCACAACCAATCAAACTAGCCGTTATGAATAGTAATACCTACTTTTCGAAATTATATATATTATATATTTTAAAATGGACTTCATTTCTGGATTCGGAATTTCGAATTTATCCTAAGGTGAAATTTTGGTACTTTTCGGATAACTTTCATATTTTGATGAATAGTGAAAATTAATAAATTTTAATTAAAAACAACTTTTTTAATCAAAATAATTAATAGTGATAAATTATGAATTTGAGTGGTTTTAATGTATATTTAGAATATATTTTTACCATTTAATATAATTTTGGTCATTGGGCATAATTTTACAATTAAACCGAACATAAACAAGTGTCAATCTTTTGATTGTTATTATCTCTTAAAAACACGCTTTTTGTTTTGACAGCGGGAATTAATTTTAAATTAATTTCTGCCACTTCTGTGTTTTGAATTTAGAAAAATGGATTCCATATTTGGAATCAGTATTTCCAAATTGTGTTAATAGGTAACTTTTATTTTTAGACATTTTGAATAATTACTGCGGTAAATATTTTATTTACCATGGTTAAGGGTAAATCCGGTAATTAAGGGTTAAAAAATAATATTATAATAATACTAAATTACCCTAAAACGTGTCTTAACCCTATTGGTTGATACATGGTCGACCATGGGAATCTTTGGGTCGATTTTGGGACCCCATGGATCCACTTGTAAGTGATAATGACACTTTATATTAATTAAGTTACAATGAATACAAAAATGACACAGGCATATATCTTTTAGAAAAACAATTGTTACATAGGGTTATATATGTTTTATTTTAGATTATAAATATTCATTAGAAAGATAAAAAGATTTCCTACATAATTATATTTTATTTATAATTTTTAGACATTATATAATTTATTTTATTTATGACACAATGATGATATAGTAATTACTATAATAGTGAAAAATTAAAGTAATTGATATTATAAATACCCAAATAAATATAATATGAAACTTTTAATGAATTAAACTAATTTTCTAGGATAATATGATATATTAGGATTGATTTAATTGACTTTGTTCGAAGTAATCAATCTGTTATGAGTTTTAAAAAAATCAACTATTGAATAGTTTCAAAATTGACATAAAAGAGTTCTTAAAAAAATATTATATTATTAATTGATATTAAATTCCTAAAAATCTAAGGATCGTCCAAGAGACTTATATCATGATAGTTTCATCATTAATGGACCACTTGGGAGTCTCTTGGATGTATATAGTAAGTTTATTAACAATATTATATAAAAATACAAAGAGACATTGTAAAAGTGAAACTAATTAACTTAGAGTTAATACTTAAAGATAAGGTTAATATAAGTACACAAACCGGTATAAATTCTATTGGTTGAGTTGTTTTAGACCCATCCCCACCTTAAAATTTAAATAATTAACTTTGGAGCCATTAGAAACAGAATATGAATTTATTATAAATTAATATTTCTAGCTTTTCCAAAGGTGCCCCTCACCCCTCTTATAAAAGGGAACTCCTCCTTCTCATTTCTTCACACCTTCAAAGCCTTTTGGTTCGGCCAAAATCTTCCCAAATACTCTCCCAACTTCCCTCACTACAACCTAGAGGCCTTAGTTTGATCATAAAGCCAACCTAAGGATCCCTTTTGATCAAATCAAAAGGAAGAACCCGAAGAAGAGGTAATGATTTCACCACCCTTTTCCAAGTTCCTTTCTTCTTCCACTTCTTCATCCTTTGTTGTTACCATTATAAAATAATAACTCCAGTATCATATATATAATGTGATGTTATTATAAACATGGTACAACTATATTCAGTATTCGATCCACCCTTTGAATAACTTGTCACCATACGTGCGTACGTATGGCTTACTGTCTCCACGTCGTGGTGTAATTGTTATTCAATATAATATTATTTGGATGGGTATAACAATGATGTGTAACTCATGTAAATAATAAATATAACATGTTAATGATTCTGTATATATTATATACTATCCATTTATATATTATTTTAATATCAAAAGAATGATATTGTCGCTCGTGCGTACGTACGGACTACCGTCTCCACGAACGCGATGAGATTCATTCTCCATCATATCCATTCAAGTATAATTATCATTTGATGATTTAAAAAATGATGTTTAAGGACTTGATATCATTCTGGATATGAATAAGATACAACAAACATGGCTTATGTAACAATACATATAAAAGAAAATGAGTAAGTTCACACCCGAAACAACGATAATACTAAGATATTATTATCAAATCAATATTAAAAATCATATATGATATCATAATAATGTATATGATTATTTTATAATTTAATAACAATTATTTCACCATTATACAGGAGGTTAAACTACCCCAACCAAGGAAAAGTACAAGGTAAGGGTTATTTCACAATCTCTTCATTATCCGAGGTTGTTTATACGTAATAATCTACTGGGATCTCGTTATCATCCACATCCATGTTTCTTCAAAATGTATTTCAAAATTTTTTTAATATTTAAAAGAATATGGGTTAAAGTCATTTATACCCTTGTTTGACTTATTATAAGAGGTTTATAAGGGAATATTTCCGCCGTTTTCCAAACAAGGTGCTTTTTATCCTTTTCGACAGAATTAAGATAAGAATGTTTTTTTTAAACTTATACGGTGGGTGCGGTTATTTTCCGCCGTTATAAAATATTCAAAGATTTCCTTACAAGATTATAAGAATATTTTCAAAGAAAATGTTTTATTTTATATGGATCTTAAATGATTTCAAAATAAAAGGAGATATTTCCTTAAAAAGAATTTTGATTTCATCAATGTCAACATCCTTTGATGGATTTTAAGATTATTTGAAGTTGATTTATTATGATACAAAACTTCTATATTGTATTGAAGGTTTTGTGATATGTTTGACTGTGGATGTGCTATTTTTATACCATTCATAGTTTATGGTGAAAGTATTGACATTTCGTATGCTAGTTTTAATACGAATGTTTATGTTATGTTTAAACCTTTTCATATGGGAATGCATTGGACTTAATATGTGACGGGTGGAGCCCGCTATAGCTCCTCGATGCATCGGTAGGTCTCATGAGACAAACTAGTGTCTTGGCACAAGGCCTTGACAAAATCTTATTTGTAGTCTTGGCACGAGGCCTTGGCTATGTGGTTATGATAGTCTGGCATTATGCATTCCATCATTATGAAAGTGGTTATTGATATTGCATGTGATTATTCGATTAGTAGAATATCCATGTGAATAAGTAAATGGAATTATTTCTTTTTATTTATGCCATACTATGTTGAAGTTAAAGTTTAAAAGGCTTTTGTTTTAGTTATACATTGCCTTAAATGTTTATTCTTATTTATGAAAGTTTCCGCTATATTGTTATCCTTACTGGGCATTTGAGCTCACCCCTTTTCTATGTTTTATTTTCCCAGGATGTGAAGAAGTAAATTATGAATGACTTGGAGGGATATTATGAGGTGTTAATAGTGTGGACTACGGAGACAATATGTTGTTGTAGTAGTTCTCTTTTTATTTTGATGATGTAATGTAAAACTTATGAATATATCTAGTGTTTCCAAGGCTACTAAACCAATCGGTCTTTCGAGATTTGATCTTTCTTGTGATCATGCCACTGTTATGTAATTAATGCACCGACTCTGGGTAACTGGGGTCGGGGCGTTACAGTTGGTATCAGAGGAAGTTTAGTACAAACCTTGGAAGCTAGATTTAGATAAACTCTGATTAGAGCACGTAGAACTAAGATAAACTTTGAGGATTAGTGTAGAAGAACTTTGTAGAATTTTGGTATTGTAGAGATTTTGTGAGTTTTCCGAGCAATGCATCCCTGTCTGGATACGAGCAGGTAGAGGCGGCTCTGGCACAGATGTACCTAGGGGTAAAACCCGAAAACACCGCTTTGAGTTAGACTCGAACGGGAACTGGTGCACGACAACGGGCCTTGCTGCACTCTTGGTTACAACACTCCCAGGGGATATGCTTAGGATAATTCTCATTTTCATTACAAACCACTATGAAGGGTTTATGAGAATATACTTCAAAGGATACATTTTTATGATTATGGATTATATCCCTAAATAGTTCAATTTCTGTTGAGTGTTTTATAAGTATGGGATTATGTATTTTGATTCATAAACTGATCTAGTGTATGTCATTCTTTAGAAATGGCGCCCAGTAGAAGGAATGAGAACTCCAGAAATGTACATGATCCAAAGAGAAGGAAGGATCATATATTTCATGGTCTTAAGCTAGAATTTATAAGAGAAATAGTCTCCCATGTATTATCATCATATGAAGAAATAATATCATGTGTTGATAAGATAAGTAAAGAGTTTACTGAGTCCTATGGCTTTGAAGGGAAGCAAGAGAAGAAAAGGACGAAGAGAGAAAGATAGATAAAGGGAAGAGGGAAAAGAAGAATTTTCCCATATGTGGTAACTGTGGAAAGAAACAACCTGGAACTTGCCTGAAAGTAATATGAGTTTGTTATATGTGTGGAGGAAAAGGGAACAAAGTACGTGACTGCAAGGGTAAGAAAATGGTTTTAAATGTACAATGCTTCATTTGCAAGGAGTTTGGACACTACGCGAACCTATGTCCCAGTCATCAGACTATGCCGCAAATGATGTTATTGGATAATAATCAAGTTATGATACTACCACAAATGAAGAGGAATGATTAGAGTTCTTATGTTGATTATGTCAATTGAGTGTTGTATCAAAAATGTACTTGTTATAATAATTATGGAGTATATAAGGATTGTACTGCAGTACTATTTCATTAAGGACTTGAGTTTGTGGTAGAAATTTATTAATGGATAAATCTATAATTATAAAGTATGTATATCTCCTTATGATCTTAGCCAATCTCATAAATAAATTCCTCAACATTAAGAAAAGCAATATAGAACAAAAATGTTTTCCTAGATAGTACCTTAAATCATCACTAATTTATGGCTTTGAGATTGTTGGCCTTTTCATAGCCATGTTCTCTACCACTCTCCATTAGATAATTGATGGTTAGATTTTTCTTCCATATCCATATTTTCCTACATGGAACCCTAGTATGTGTTATTTTCAGTAATCTTCATACTTTCTACTCTTTATTTTAAATAGAGGCCTCATTAATTCATTTTTCGATGTGGGATTTCAACTAAGATATTTTGAAATGTCAAAAATGTGTTATCCTAATACCCTATGTTTTGTTGAACCGATGGTATTTCAAATCATCATAGATTGATGAATTTAAGGACCTCAATTTTATACTTGTTTGTGATTGATGACCTCAATCACTACCTATAAATATTTACGTTTTTCCTCCAATTATATGTCTCTAATTTCCACCAATGTTCTCCTAATCGAGATCATAATTTGGTAGTGACCCTTTCATTTCTCTTTTCCTCATATTGAGACTAAATTTTAGTAACCCAATTTCCGATGTGGATTTTCCCACAAATATATTTTCTATTTTCAACCTTTTATTTTCGAAAAAAAATTTCAAATTGCGAGGACGCAATTTATTAAAGGAGGGGATAATGTAACACCCCAAGATTTCATAGTGTGTTATTTATTCAAAATAATTCAATAAATTGCACTACACGCAACACCGAGTTCAATCACACCATGACTTACAAAAAAAAAGAAGCCATTCAAAAGAGGTTATGAATAGTATTATCTAAATTTTAAACTTTATATAATCCTTATAATTTTAGAATCCATATTATGAGTTTCTTAGATATAATGCAAGAACAAATTCATTTTCAGTATTGCACTTTTATCAACTTTTAATAGTGAACCCTTTTTAAATACAATATTTTAAACTTTTTGACTAAATGGGGACATCAAAAATTTAAAATGAAACATCCCAAGCTTCCACGGTACGCTTTCTTTGAATAATACAGTAGCGTGTGTTGTACGCAACCTTGAGTTTTAACACACACCACAACCAATCAAACTAGCCATTATGAATAGTTATACCTATTTTTCGAAATTATATATATTATAGATTTTAAAATGGACTTCATTTCTGGATTTGGAATTTCGAATTTATCCTAAGGTGAAATTTTGGTACTTTTCGGATAACTTTCATATTTTGATGAATAGTGAAAATTAATAAATTTTAATTAAAAACAACATTTTTAATCAAAATAATTAATAGTGATAAATTATGAATTTGAGTGGTTTTAAAGTATATTTAGAATAAATTTTTACCATTTAATATAATTTTGGTCATTGGACATAATTTTACAATTAAACCGAACATAAACAAGTGTCAATCTTTTGATAGTTATTATCTCTTAAAAACACGCTTTTTGTTTTGACAGCGGAAATTAATTTTAAATTAATTTCTGCCACTTCTGTGTTTTGAATTTAGAAAAATGGATTCCATATTTGGAATCAGTATATCCAAATTGTGTAAATAAGTAACTTTTATTTTTAGACATTTTGAATAATTACTGCGGTAAATATTTTATTTACCATGGTTAAGGGTAAATCCGGTAATTAAGGGTTAAAAAATAATATTATAATAATACTAAATTACCGTAAAACGTGTCTTAACCCTATTGGTTGATACATGGTCGACCATGGGCATCTTTGGGTCGATTTTGGGACCCCATGGATCCACATGTAAGTGATAATGACACTTTATTTTAATTAAGTTAAAATGAATACAAAAATGACACAAGCATATATCTTTTAGCAAAACAATTGTTACATAGGGTTATATATGTTGGATTTTAGATTATAAATATTCATTAGAAAGATAAAAAGATTTCCTAAATAATGATATTTTATTTATAATTTTTAGACATTAAATAATTTATTTTATTTATGACACAATGATGATGTAGTAATTACTATAATAGTGAAAAATTAAAATAATTGATATTATAAATACCCAAATAAATATAATATGAAACATTTAATGAATTAAACTAATTTTCTAGGATAATATGATATATTAGGATTTATTTAATTGACCTTTTTCTAAGTAATAAATCTGTTATGAGTTTCACAAAAATCAACTATTGAATAGTGTCAAAATTGACATAAAAGAGTTCTTAAAATAATATTATATTATTAATTGATATAAAATTCCTAAAAATCTATTCTTCGTCAAAGAGACTTATATAATGATAGGTACATCATTAATGGACCACTTGGGGGTAGCTTGGATGTATATAGTAAGTTTATTAACCATATTATATAAAAATACAAAGAGACATAGTAAAAGTGAATCTAATTAACTTATAGTTAATACTTAAAGATAAGGTTAATATAAGTACCCAAACCTGTATAAATTCTATTGGTTGAGTTTTTTTCGACCCATCCCCACATTAAAATTTAAATAATAAACTTTGGAGCCATTAGAAACCGAATATGAATTTATTATAAATTAATATTTCTAACTTTTTCAAAGGTGCCCCTCACCCCTCTTATAAAAGGGCACTCGTACTTCTCATTTCTTAACACCTTCAAAGCATTTGGGTTCGGCCAAACTCTGCCCAAATACTCTGCCAACTTCCCTCACTACAACCTAGAGGCCTTAGTTTGATCAGAAAGCCAACCTAAGGAGCCCTTTTTATCAAATCAAAAGGAAGAGCCCGAAGAAGAGGTAATGATTTCACCACCCTTTTCCAAGTTCCTTTCTTCTTCCACTTCTTCATCCTTCGTTGTTACCATTCTAAAATAATAACTCCAGTATCATATATATACTGTGATGTTATTATAAATATGGTACAACTATATTCAGTATTCTATCCACCCTTTGAATAACATGTCACCATAGGTGCGTACGTACGGCTTACCGTCTCCACGTCGTGGTATAATTGTTATACAATATAATATTATTTGGATGGGTATAATAATGATGTGTAACTCATGTAAATAATAAATATAACATGTTAATGATTCTGTATATATGATATACCATCCATTTATATATTATTTTAATATCAAAAGAATGATATTGTCTCTCGTGCGTACGTACGGACTACAGTCTCCACGAACGCGATGAGATTCATTCTCCATCGTATCCATTCAAGTATAATTATCATTTGATGATTTAAAAAATGATGTTTAAGGACTTGATATCATTCTGGATATGAATAAGATACAACAAACATGGCTTATGTAACAAAACATTTAAAAGAAAATGAGTATGTTCACACCCGAAACAACGATAATACTAAGATATTATTATCAAATCAATATTAAAAGATCATATATGATATCATAATAATGTATATGATTATTTTATAATTTAATAACAATTATTTCACCATTATACAGGAGGTTATCCTACCCCAACCAATGAAAAGTACAAGGTAAGGGTTATTTCACAATCTCTTCATTATCCGAGGTTGTTTATACGTAATAATCTACTGGGATCTCGTAATCATCCACATCCTTGTTTCTTCAAAATGTATTTCAAAACATTTTTAATATTTAAAATAATATGGGTTAAAGTCATTTATACCCTTGTTTGACTTTTCATAAAAGGTTTATAAGGGAATCTTTCCGTCGTTTTCCAAATAAGGTGCTTTTTAACCTTTTCGACAGAATTAAGATAAGAATGTTATTTTTTAAAACTTATACGGAGGGTGCGGTTATTTTCCGCCGTTATAAAATATTCAAAGCTTTCCTTACAATCATATAATAATATTTTCAAAGAAAATGTTTTATTTTATATGGATCTTAAATGATTTCAAAATAAAAGGACACATTTCCTTAAAAAGAATTTTGATTTCATCTATGTCAACATCCTTTGATGGATTTTAAGATTATTTGAAGTTGATTTATTATGATACAAAACATCTATATTGTATTGAAGGTTTTGTCATATGTTTGACTGTGGATGTGCTATTTTTATACCATTCATAGTTTATGGTGAAAGTATTGACATTTTGTATGCTAGTTTTAATACGAATGTTTATGTTATGTTTAAACCTTTTCATATGGGAATGCATTGGACTTAATATGTGACGGGTGGAGCCCGCTATAGCTCCTCGATGCATCGGTAGGTCTCATGAGACAAACTAGTGTCTTGGCACAAGGCCTTGACAAAATCTTATTTGTAGTCTTGGCACGAGGCCTTGGCTATGTGGTTATGATAGTCTGGCATTATGCATTCCAACATTATGAAAGTGGTTATTGATATTGCATGTGATTATTCGATTAGTAGAATATCCATGTGAATAAGTAAATGGAATTATTTCATTTTATTTATGCCATACTATGTTGAAGTTAAAGTTTAAAAGGATTTTGTTTTAGTTATACATTGCCTTAAATGTTTATTCTTATTTATGAAAGTTTCCGCTATATTGTTATCCTTACTGGGCATTTGAGCTCACCCCTTTTCTATGTTTTAATTTCCCAGGATTTGAAGAAGTAAATTATGAATGACTTGGAGGGATATTATGAGGGGTTAATAGTGTGGACTATGGAGAAAATATGTTATTGTAGTAGTTCTCTTTTTATTTTTATGATGTAATGTAAAACTTATGAATATATCTACTGTTTCCAAGGCTACTAAACCAATCAGTCTTTCGAGATTTGATCTTTCTTGTGATCCTGCCAATGTTATGTAATTAATGCACCGACTCTGGGTAACTGGGGTCGGGGTGTTACAATATTTTTCCTCTATTTATAAACACATTAGATCAAACTAATTTTTTTAAAGAAACACACAAATATTTCTCCCATCAGTTGAATGTATTATTTTTTCAAAACTCATGTTTTCAAAAAATGATTAAAACATTGTTTCTAAAATAAACCAAAATAAATATTTATGATATATTTAACCATGGTTTAATTTTTTTTAAAAAAAATATTTCAAATATATCTTCTTTTCTTTACAAACATTTCTTATTTGTCTTTTACTAAAAATGTGAAAAGAATCAATATTTTAATGTGTACTTCATGATAAAACATCCAAAGTCATGAAAAATTAATATTTTAAATATTAAATTATAATATACTAATAAAATATTTAAATGAATGTAATTTTTGTTTTCCTTTAGATAATATATATGACTTCAAAGCATCTTATATTTGTTACAAGGGAAATTTTACAAGAAAATAGATCATATAAATTTCCCTGATTTAAAATGATTTCACAAATTTGGACATTATATTTTTATCATTAATTTTTTAAATGATTATTGAATCATACTTTTTTGGTTATAAATTATGTTTTCAAACAAATGATTTTGAAAAGGATTTCTGTTTTGAAATGTTTTTTCTAATGAAAATAAATTGTCCTCAAATAATGTTAAATATTATCATTCCAAATAATTTTTTTATATTAGATGAAAAACATTGATGTTACTTATGATTCAATAACTATATAATCCAAGGATAACATTCTTATTAAATATTTATTTTTATTATTATAATAATTTTATGAACCTTGTTTTTCTACTAAGGGTTATATCATGATAAAATGAATATTAAACTACATTTCTTATCCATCCGGTATAGTTTCTTGAAATGGTGAAATGTTTATGAATCCTATTCCTTTTTGCTTAATTTTTAAGAATAATTTTATGAAACCCTTTTCTTTTAAGGAGTTCACATATGAATAAATTTTTATAATCTTTTGTAGAACACATATATGATTATCATTTTGTGATAGGTGGGACTCATATCACCATGAAATAAATTTTTGAAACATGGATAAATCATTATTAAATATGATATATGTGAACTTATTACATATTCATTATGTTTTGTATAAAAATAATTATCGGTTCAATGTGTTATCAATGGAACAATATTTCATGTATATAAATTTAGCTATTGACATTTTTACTTCTTCATAATTTAATTTGACTGATAAATTTTTAGGTCATTATCATAATATGTGAACCTATTTCTATTTATACTTGTTCAAAATTTTATAATGCGATAATTAAAAATTATATAGTTTACCACGTACAATGTTATGTATTATTGACTAATTTTCTCTAAATCCATTATGATTCATCTCTTATGAGAAATCATTATTTATGCCATGACTCAAGCTTTTTATATATAATAAGAATGGTACGATTTTCTATTGTTATTCTCTTGTATCCATACATTTATTATAATTTTATAATGTAATCTACATTGTTTATCCCTACTATCAATATGAAAAAACTATATAGTATATATATCATAAAATGGTTATGATGAAATTTTTTATGTATCATCTTCCAATAAAGGGTTCTCGTTATGAAGAACATAATGGTTGATAAAATAACTCACTTATGTAAAAGATGATTAAAATTCTATGTTTACCTAGCCATTGATTCTAAATGATTATACCTAGATCACTAGTTTATATAATGAATATTTATATAATAAAATTTAATATATATCTCTGAGAATTTTTGGTCTCTAATATGGTAGTCCACCTACAAACACAATCAATTTTATTTTTTTAAAAAAATTTCAAAATAAAAAGGTGGATATGAGATAATAATTTTTGTAGAATAACTATACAAAATGATATATAAATATAAATTTTTCAATTTTAAGGTATTTCTAACCATCCATATAATGTTGTGATGGAAAATGAACAATATTTTTATATAGAGATGGTAGGTTATACATATGAAAAAGTGATGTTAACACTTTTCAAAAGATAAAAATGATATTGAATATTTTTTCCCTTAATATTAATATCATATCTCAATCCTATGATTTTTGAGATATTATTTTATCATTTTAAGGACTCATTAATAAAAAATGAACATGAAATAAACTAACATGTTTCCGTAATGTCGAATACATTTTTGTTGGTATACTCGGATTATATTTCCTCTTAAGGCAAAAACAGTTAGACATTTGGAAGGAAAAAAACTCAAGAACTTGTACAAGGATGTTCATAATGGAATTTTATAGGTTCTGGTTAACCTAGTATGGTCATAGTGGTGTAAATAAAAGAGAGTACATGTGTCCTTTTATATGTGATGAGATGTGGATTTTTGAAATTTATTAATGTATCAAAATAATATATTTAATTTTTCATGAAAAAATGGATAATATTTTAAATAAATAGAATACAAGATGATTAATTATTGAAATAATCTCTTCTAAGAAATTTTATACCAGTTTGGTTTATCTTTTTACCCCTATCATTTAGTATTTCATCCCCATTACCAAATTTTTCAATTTCATTCACATTGATGTTTTCAAACTGTTAATGGTCATTAATTATACCATAAAATTAAAGTTTACCCATAAATGGACTATGATTGATCTCATTATCTATATACTACAAAATTTTTATAGGAACATATTTTTAAGAAAGTTACATCGTTTACTGAAATATAAATTTCTTAAAATAACATTAACATACATTTTAACCCCATTCATTGAAATTTTCATTAAAACATAAAAAAAATATTAAATTAAAATATAATTATTTATTACAAACCCATTATATAATAATTTCATAAAAATTTAATTTTAATTAATTCACTAAAAGTTTTTGATATTAATTATTTAAAAATATATTATTTTATTATCTTATTAAATAAAAAAATACATTTTTGACATTTTGTAAGAAATATAGCTATTTATTGAAAAAAAAATTTAAAAACAACTTATTAGGATAATAGTAAATATAGATTACTAATAAAGTGTTTTTATATTAATTTATAACAATTTTTATCATGATTTTAACATATAAGAGAAATGAAAATCTTAGAATCTATATTCTAAATCATTATTTACATAAAATAATATAAATAACATTACATATGTAAATTTACATCATATCCCATATATTCAATTTTTTTATGATTATGGCCATGTTCCTCCCATTAAAAGAAATAATTTCCATTTTGAGTTGATATTTAATTCCATATCCAATTTTTTTAAAACTAAATTACCACATATACCCATACAACGAAGAAATGTTTTTATTTTCTTTATAAATAGTGACAAAAAATAAAATAATTTTTTTCAAATGACTTTCTAACAATAAATATGAAATCAATTTTTCATTATTTAATTTCATGTTGTTGTTGAAATTTATTTAGGATTGAATAGAAAATAAAAATAATTTTTTAGTAAAATTAGTTTTAAGTATAGTATAATTTTCATACCATCATCAGTACTGAATTTATACCAATAAACATAATTTTATTATTAAAAATATTCATTAATTAATTATTAATTGAAACAATTTTAAAACAGTATGGAACATTGTAAATTACGGAAACCACAAATCATATATAAAAAATAAATATATTTATTTTTCAATATTCACTGTAAAAATATATATTTAGAAACAAAATAAATAAAATTCACCCTAAGATATATTTTATATGAATATTTATAAAATAGTAAAAAATTTAATAAATAAATATTAATATGATTGTATCAATTAATTATAATATTTTCTAAGACAAAAAATTAAAAATCATTCAGTATTAAAAACTATTTTTTTCATAATGAAATGACATCACTAAATATTTAATTCTTATTTTAAAAGAATTAATTAATAGATATTTATTGAGTGTGATTATTATATATATCTCATAATTTATTTATAATTATTCTTATCTGCTAATTTTATGATTACTATTTAACATTAATAATATTTCATTATTCGTTTAATCATATTATTATGTCCCATATATAATATCTAACATAACGATATTCTTATAAAATCATGTGGATTAACATTTTCCCCACATCAATAAATTTTATCCTACTAATAGGAAATTATTCTCTGTAATCAAGTGGATTAAATTATAATGATCCTTTGGGGAAACACCACATTGTAAAAATAGATAAAAAATTATTCCACTTAAGAATAAGAAAATTAGAAATATGAAGTTCATCTAGGGTAAAATAAAAACATGATTCCATAGAATAGAAAATTATTGGGATGTTAAAATTTTGGAATTGAGTATAAATATAAAACAAAGAACACGAATATATGGTGTTGGAAAACATATTTATAAGAATGTTAATGAACACAAACCAATAAATCTATGACTGGTGAAAAACCCCTCATTTTATAGAAAAAAATCGCAATAAGATAACATTTTTGTTTTCAAAAAATATTCCTAGAGTTTAGGAATTCCATTACAATATAAATAAAGAAAATATTGAAATATTATTATTAAAATTTAGGGTTCATCCTTTAATAAATTTTCTCGACAATATTATAATTTATCCACAAATTAATAGTGAGGATTAATTTTTTCATTCATAAAGCACTATATTCTAATTAAAATGTATTAAAAATAAATTAAATGATACTAATAAAATCATTATTAATTAATGTTTTACCCAAGAGTAAAATTCATACTACAAGGTAGTGTGAAATATATAATATATAAACCATAATATGAATAAATAATATATTTCACCTAAAAATATTCAAATTTATGAAAATGGTTCAACATATATTATTATAATGATAAATATATCTACCTCCATATTAACCTCAATAACATCATCATTTGAAAAATTTTATCATAAAAATTAATATAATACATTTGATATTATATTTCAAAACTTTAATTATATTCATCAAATATATTCATTCATGTTAATCCACATGATAAACCATCATGTAACATATACTTGAACCCATAGAAGAATCCAAAAAATATCATAACTCTCTAGGATAAATAACTAACTAATATTATCATATAGTGATCTTCATTGTATTATCATGAATAATATTTATATAATAACATAAAATTATATCCTTATCTTATAACTAAATATATCAAAAAATAATAACTTGTCAATGAATTTGTTTTAAACCTTAAAAAATACTTGTATCCCATTATCGAAGAAACCCAAAAAATCATATACTAATATAGTTAGTTATTAAAAACTCAAGATAGTATTAGTCCTAAATCCTAGTAAATATATTATGTCACATGAAAATATCATTTCATTAAAATAAAAATAGGAATTTATGCCACTAAAAAAATGGAAACATTTATCTTATAATACTATGATTATATCCTAAAATATTAATCTAACCCAAAATAAAATCTTGTATTCTTCCTAAATTAATTATATTCTTTATAACATAATTAAATTCACATAATATTTATGTATATATAAAATTGAAATAAACATTATCAATGATAACCTAATCCACTTTTACAAAAAATAACTATCTAAATTCATGAAGAATAATACAATCATATTTACTTCATTAATTTTAATCATATCATTCTCCAAAATCATAATCATTACAATCATCACACATCAATTATTTTAAATCAATAAGTCCTATGGTTTTATTAGAGTTTATCACCAAACTATAGAATTGGAATGTAGAGTGAAAATATCCCCCTACATATGCCATTCAAATATAAATGGTATTTTGTGATTAACATCAAATCCCATCACCAAAATATTGATTTTCTATAGAAATGTTTTTGGTCTTTTCTTACCCTTTAGACACATAATATATATTTTTCATTATTTTGAATCAATTACAGGAATAGTTTCTTCCAAAATTTTAACATTAAATAAATTAATATTGTGTTCTATTATATATTACATCAAGAACTATTTTAACGTAATTTCTATTTGAATGATTTCAATCATGTTGATGTTTTTAATTACATAAAATGATTTTTTATATTTCATAATCTCAAGGATTCACATTATATATCACATTTAATTAACATTACTATAATGAAAATCATTCGTTTGTCCATAACATTTCCATATTCCTTTATTTTTATAAATCCAAAAGGTTTCATGTGATAAATAATAAATGATGTCATAAAAACGTGATCATGAAAAATAATTTATATGGAGTCTAAATCATGAAACATTATTTTCTATATATATCACATTAGTGTTATCCATGATCCACCATTGTCACACTCTATTTAAAACTATCATAAAATTTTACTATATAAAATGACATATTTCCATTGAATATCCACTATGAATAAATAATGAGTTTTTCATTAATGGTACACACACCATTCACTTGAATGGTGGATTAAATATACACACCCATCATTTTTTGGGTATTCACCTCTTGATGAATTTAAGGAAAAACCATGTCCACTTGAAGTATCCAAACAGGGAATTATTTCAATGAAATCCATATAACCTATATTATACCAAAAAATTATAATGTTATCCTTTACATTGATTGGTCCTTGAAATATATCATAGTTTTCTAGTAATTTTTTTTTTAATCTACTACCCGAAGTTTGAAACAATATTCCTCTAATTATAACTATATAAAATCATACCTCTTAATACGAATAGTAGGAGCGAGCCTTTTTAAATTTTCATAAGTTAAATGGAATCTCATGCTAATTTATCAATCTGTTTAATTGTCTTGAAGATATTGATATGAAATTATTTCCCATTTTATATTATAAATTTAACATAAATTAAATCAAATGAAACCTTTTGACATCCTAGTAACTCACTCAATTATTTACCCTTTATATACAATAGAATGGAGATAAAATAACTATGATACCAAATGGATAACATGATTTATGTTTAACAAAATATACCTTGTGAAAAAAAGGCAAATCAATATAGGATAGAAAATTAATGAAATTAGATTCCATTTAATAAATACCTTGAACATGGAATAAATACTTGTATAATATCAATTTAGTAATAACCCTGTTAACATTAACCTAAATTTAAATTAATAAAAAAATTAATTATGTACATGGTGATATTATATATCATATAATATAATATATTCAAGAACATGTTTTGTGGAATTTTAAACTATATGTGGGAAAATAAAACACAATTTAATTTTTTCAAATTGTTTGTTTTATGTGAATTATCAGTGTGTTGAGGACTTATATAATTTTTAGACCCACCAATAACTATATTTAAAATTCACTACTCAAATTATGAATTTAATACATAAAAACATACCATGTCATCAAATATACATTTTAATATATTAATATGAAATACACATATTTCCCCACTTAATAAAATAACATTTAGACAAAAACACCATATGTATAAATGATATAAAAATTAGGAAATAACAATTTATATGATATAATGAATATGTATATGTGTGTCAAATTTAATTTACCAATAAACACAAGAATGTGATAGTTTCCTGAAAATGTATACCAAAATACATTTCAAGTGATGATAGATGACCATTAGGTAATCTCAAAAATGTTTTTTGTTGAAAAAACTTGTCTTCTGTAAAATGGATGAAAAATATTAAAATGATCACTAATTAAGTTAATTTATATTAAGAAAATTTTAAATATTTTTAAGAATCAAAATAGTGTAAATATGTTATGGTAGTGGGAAAAAAATTAATGTCATATACATTAAAAAATTTCAATTCATATTTTTAAGGTATATTATAAATGAATCATTATATAAGAAATAAGATATATTCTATTAAATAAAGGAAAAATATAAAAAATATATTAAAATATACTTAATAAAAAAATTATTAATAAAAAATGTCATTTTTATGGTCAATATAAAAATAGACAAGGAAAATACTATACATTAAAAAAAGTAGATTGGATTTTATTTTAGACATTCCCTATAAGATATTAAATTTACTTTAATAAATAATTATAATTAACTAATATTTATTTATTTTAAATATATAAAAGTTTCAATATATTAACCATATAAAAATAGATTGTTATATAATTCCTAATTAGACTCAATGTAGTTAAAATTGAGATGAAATAACATTTAATGATTATATTATTTTAGTTAATATTATTCAATATAGTTATAATGTGTAATAAATTTAAATACAAAAAATGGAAATTTCATATTCAAAACAATTCTTAAAAATAATCATTTCTCACATAAGAATAGAATAATGTTGTTAATTAAAACAAGTATACCAAATGAATGGAAATTGATTTGTGATTCCCCATACATGGTGTTATACATTCATCATCAGGTCTTTTAAACTCTAGTATTATATACTAATTATTAATATATATACAAAACATAACCTTATTTATATATATAATATCAAATATGATCCATAAATAACATTTCATCACCATAATAGAAATTATCATTTTTTATATATATTTTGGATGTTTACTTCTTCTTTTTTTTATTTTGTGTTTTGATTAAGAATATTTGGCCCTTGTACATTGAATATGGATTCATAACATCAATAATATTATTATATTTATAAATATTATATATATATAATTTTTAAAAATTCATAGTCATGTATAAATGGGTTATATAGAAAAATGAATTATACCATTTATTTAGATAGTAGAAGATATGTATTCATGTGCACTATTTCCAATTTTTGGAAGATGAAATGAATGAAAATAAAAATAACAAGTAGACATTACCACATCATTTTTATATCATATATATATATATATTATTCATTAATTTTATATTCATCATTATAAAAGAAAATTAATCATGAAAAATGAATCGCATCGCTTCCTATAGGTAGTAGTACACACATATGTGTAATTGAGGTTATCATTTTCCAATTCATTAGAATGTAATGAATATTATTTGATATTATAATTTTATAAATGCACTTATTTCATATATATCATATATATATATATATATATATATTAATTTAATGGTACCACCTTTCTAAAAATCCATGTAAAGTGGTGTTTGAAAATGAATTATACCAATACAAGTTATTATAATTCATATCTACAGAAGAGTGGTTTTTCTAATTTTCATCTGATGGATAGTTAATGGAAATAGTTTTCCAAGATTCCTATAAAATAAGCTATGGTTGTTTCTAAGGGAATTATTCAAGTCTTAATTAATAGAATATTATTAATATTATATAATTTTTAGGGATAATGGAAGGTGGTTTATATGTGAGTAGAGGGGACATTCATATAATGTCTTAAATTATTAAATTAAAATGATATTTTTTTCATGAAAAATGGGTCCAAATTAAAATAATCAGAAAATAATATGTTGATGAGTCTAAATTCTGTTATTTTATAAATTTTGACATGTTTTGGTTATTTTTCACCCATAAAATTTTGTTTCAACCCCCCATATAGACTTTTCAAACTACAAAAATATTTACCATCCCCATAGTATAACGGTTTTGAATATTTGATTAAAATAATAAATGAATAATAAATGAAATATGGTGTATTCTATCAAGTATATAACTTTTTATTATCAAAATATATGATTATTATTGATTTTAAATCATATTATAAAATGTTTTTCTAAAAAATAGTATTAATTTGAGTTTTATAGGTTTTAATTTATTTGGAGATTAAAAAAATATAAAACATGGATTTAAAAAATAAGCCTCTAAATATATATAATATGTTATCATTGTCTATAAATTTTATGGAATTAAATTATCCTCTGATATTTTATTTGTTTTAATATTTATTATATCACTTATTATAATTTTTTATCAGATAATGATATAGAACGTTGATATTCAATAATATATTAAAAAAAATATTCAATCACAATCAAATATTTAAAAAATAACAATGATAAAAATGAATTTCATATGTATGTAATGAATATTTATATTAATTAATAACATTTTATTTTAATTTTTTAACATATATATTAAATCAGAAGAATGAATGAAATATTTTTGGTATTTTTTTACAAAAAATAATATAAAAGAAGTTTCCAAGGTTAAATGGATAAAAAATTAAGTATATTGGAATTTGAGATGTATATGGATGAATTTATAATATCACATGAAATTAATTCCAATATTAGGTAAATTTGTAATGCCTTAACACATTTATTTTAATAGCAATTACCAAATTTTACCATATAATTGTGACAATGATTTAATATACTTAATATTCTTTATGAAAAAATTAAATGGGATTATTTAGAAAATTTATACCTCAAAATTAAAAATATGGAATCCAAATTCATGTATGATATTATATAATTATAATAGATTAATTTATTATAGAATTTATAAAGTAAATAAATTATTATTATTATTAGGAAAATGCATTTTTTGTATAAAAAATATTTTATACCAAATTCAATATAAAAATAGATTCTAAGAAATTAATTATATTATTATGGTAACGAATCCTAGACTTGTATCCCATAAATAGTTAGTGCACTATTAAATTGTACCTAGATATAATTAATCACATCCCGATTTATTTAATATATTAGTATTTAATAAATCTTGATAAAAAATTATTAAATTCTTACATTTGAATACTCAAATTAGAATAGATATGTTTTAGAAGTGTATAATAATTATCTTTACTCTATCCATGAAATCATTCATAGTTGATTTTAAAAATTACTGAAAAAAGATATTAAATAAGGGAGACCCCAAAGGGGTATTAACGGTTATGTACAAGACAATGAAGCATGTGTAAATAAATCGTGATCTATAAAAAAATAAATATAGAAAGGTAAATATTTATAAGCACAAGAAATTTAATAAATAACATTTCTGTCAGGATTGTTTGAGGAATTAAAAACATGGTAGGGAAATTATTTTTACAGATATTCCATCTAAATAATAACATGACTACCATTATTAGATAAGGCATAAATAATATGTCAAGGAAAATATCTAACCAGATATTCCAAATAATCAATAAAATTACTACAATGATAATATAAAGAATATTCAATATGTAAGAGTAAATATATGCATAGACTCTCTATTTAATTATTTACATGAATATCATTATTCTACAAAGAATAAAAGATTAAAATGTAAAAATAATAACTCACATGCTATTAAATAAAAAAACAAAGAATTAAAAACATTCAAAGCTAATATAATTTTAAAAATATCAATGAAAATAATAGATAAATTCATACTAATGTAAATGAGTAATTACTTTTCTCATTATCGTTTGTATCACGTTACCACAATTTTAAAAAAAATCAAAATATATTTTAACATGAATTGGTTGTTATTCACCAAAAACCCATTTAACTAAGGAAATAAAAATGATATGTCATGTGAGAGTATATATCCATTTATGGGCTATATATAACCTAGATCTACCCCTATCTTCATGTACAATACAGTCCTCCTATATCGAATAATTGATTTACTTCTAGGATAATGTGTTCTATCAATAAATATCTTTTTTGAGGAAGGATTACGGATTTGTTAATATTTCCACAAAAAATCATATAAAATTAAATATAGAAATAATAAATATGATATAATTTTAATGATATAATGATATAAATGATAAATAATATTGTTATTTAAGTGAAACTTAATTTCCCATGATCACGTAAATGATAATTTCCCAAATGACTGTTAATGAACACAAAATAAAATCATAAAATTGAATTTCAAGAAATTAATTGGTAAAAATAAGAATAAACCATCAATAAAAGTAATTATTATTATATTAATACAATATATTACTATTTTAGAATTACTAAAATAAATTGGGTTTTTCCATGAAAAATAAAAGTAAAATTAAATATTTATTGAAAACATTATTGAGGAAAATATTTTTTTCACATTGAAAAAAATATTAGTATTGAAAATTAAAAGAATATATGAAATTAATATTATTTGAAAAAAACAATTCAATCTTATAAATGTCATTTTAAAACATTGAGTTGTCATGAATTTTTGAATTTCCATACATGACACAGTTACTAAATGTATGATTCAATTAAATTGTTTAATAAATTACAAATGATCCATGTTTGAAAATTAACATTAATATTTATTTAACATAAAAAACATTCAATCACAGTAAAATTTTTATATAATAAGGGAATTTTTTTTGAAATTTTTTTAAAGATGGTTTTGGTAGAAAATTGAGTTTTGGCTGAAGAGATAAATGAAGTCTAATTTTATTAAAAACATTTATTAAATATTTAATGTACCAAAATGAATATAAAATAGATATATTAATTTAAATATTCTTTATTAACTAAAGGATAATAAAAATATGGAATTTATTTCAAAATTTCTCAAAATAATTTACTTTAGTAGAAATTCATGATTAAACAATCCTAACGAAAATGAGACAGTGATATAATCAATAGAATGATCATAAATTTCATGTGAGATTTAAAAAATTATTATATTTTAATTTCCAATGGTATATGTATATAAAACAAGTGTATTTAAAAAATAATTATTCAAAATTCATCAAAACATAATCATAGAATATCAATGATAATGATGATTTTCTGTAACACAATGAAAACAAATTGTGTTATGAAATTATTTACAAATTTTAATATTCTTGTAAAATATCCTCAGATAAAGTAATAAAAATTAAATCATATAATACCATGAATTATTAAAAAATATTGATATTACATGTCAAATCATTATTATATAGACGAACAATAGAATGATATTCATTTTTTATGTCGGTTATTTTTTATTTGTTACGTCGGTTTTTGGATAACATTTTTATAGTAAAAATTATTAATATAGTTTTTTACCTATGTTATATTAAATTTGATGTAAAAAACATAAATACAATGGTTTTTTCCCATCGGTTCCAAAAAAACTGTCGTGGAAATAGCTTAAGAGTCACGATTTATTACGTTGACACTAAATAACTGACATGGTATGTAGTTTATTATGTCAGTTATTACATAACCGAAGAAATAAAAATCCCCACAGAATTGTTTTTGAAGTCATTTATTTAATCCCCAATGTGGAAACAGGTTTATCACATTGGTTAAGAAAATAAATGACATGATTGGCTAGTTTAAAAATCATTTTTTCATATTGGATATTGTTGAACTTACGTGAAAATATATATATTACTTTAATTTTTAAATAACTGACATAAAAAATCATTACCATGAATTTATTACATCATTTATAAAATAACCGAGGTAAACCCCAATTTTTTTAATAACAATGTTCTACCATTAATATGATCTACAAATGAAGACCTGAAACAAGCAGAACATAGAACAAAACCAAAGAAAAAACCAGACCAAAATACATACAAAATAAACATCAAAACTAGACCAAACCAAGATAAACCAATGAAAAATTAAACATTTATATAACATTCCAAACTAACAAAGTCAACTAAATAAACATAAATCCCATTGGACAGCCCCTACCCCTATGGATAGACCCCCCCCCAATGGACACCCTCCCACCCCCTAAAAACCCTCCCACACCCATGATCCCCCTTGTATAGCCCCACCTATGGGTATCCCCCAAACCCCCTTGGACACCCCAACCCCCTTGGACATCCCCCACCCCACCTGCACACCCCGTACCCCCTGGACACCCTCCCACCCTTCGACACCCACCCCTTGGACACCCTCTCACCCACTGGACTCTAGCACAACACACAAGACATGCCCCACCCCGTGGACACCTCCAGGACACCCCCACCCCCTGGACAACCCCCACCCCCTGAACACCCTCCCACCCCTAGAAACCCCAACCCCCAAGACACCCTTCCACCACCTGGACACCTATACACTGTGGACACCAACCCACCCCCTTGACACCCCCACCCTCTGAACACCCCCAACCCCCTCGATACACCCCCATGCACAGCCCCCACCCCCTATACACCCTCTCAGTCCCTAGACTCCCCCAGGAAGCCCCTCCACCATAGTGGATATCCTCAAACCCCTAGAAACCCCCTCATACTTACGCACTCCCACCCCTAGACACCCTTACCCCCCCCCCCCCTTTTAAACCACTCCCCCCACCAAACACCCCCCCTGGACACCCTCTAACCCACTGAACAACACCCCACCCCACTGAACATCGACCCACCCCTTGGAAACCCACCCACCCCCAAGACACCCCAACCCAAGGGCACCCTCCCACCCCAAGAAACCACCACCCCTGTACACCCCTGCCCCCTAGATATCCCCCATCCCCCTGGACACTCATCCACCCTTTGGCCCCACCCCATACTCAACCCCTCAACCTCGTTGACAGCCCCCACCCACTGGCCATCCCCCACCCCCTTGACACCCCCACCCATTAGACACCACCAGCCTCAGGACACCCCCTCCCCCTGGACACCCCCACCACAGGACCTCCCTCACCGCCTGGACAGACCCCACCCACTATACACCATAACACTGAACAACCCCCTCCCCCCTCCCCACCCGCTATACACCCTCCCACCCCCTAGACAACACTATGCCCCATTGAACACCCTCCTCACCCCCTAGACTCCCCCAGCCCATGGATATCCCCCAACCCACGGACACCCCCACCCCTAGACCACACCCCACCACACTCCCTAGACAGCACCCCACCCCACAAAATGGCCCCCACCCCCCTGGGATGCCCCATCACCCCCTGGGCAGACCACCCCGGACATCCCCCACCCCTGGGACACCGCCCTCCAGCCCCACCTACCGCCTAGACATCCCACCACTCCCTCAACACCTTACCCCAACCCCTGGACATCCCTAACCCTGGACATCACTCCCACCCCTATTGTATACCCCCCCCCCCCCCTGTACACCACCCCTTCCCATTGGATAGCCCCACACCCCCTGGACACCCTCCCACCCCCTAGACACCATTTCACCCCACAAGACACCCATACACCCCCTGGACACCCCCACCCCTAGAAATCACATGCCCCCTTGACACAAAACCCTTGGACACCCCAACCCCCCTGGAGAGCCCCCACCCCCTAGACACCACCCCACCCCACTAGACTACCCCCACTGTTTGGACACCCTTCCACCCCTACACCCATGGATACCCTCCCAACCCCTAGACACCACCCCACCCCACATTGAAATCCCCCCATCCCCAAGAAACCCCCTCCTCCTAGAAATCACATTCCCCTTGCACAGCCCCCACCCTCACCCCAGAGACACCACCCCACCCCACTAGACGCCCACCCCTCCCCCACCCCCGACACCCTTAGACACCCTCCCACCCCCTAGTCACCACCCTGCCACCCATGGATTTTCCCCACCCCATAGACACCCCCACCCCCCATGAATCCATTATTATTCTCGGATAATATATGAAAAAAAGAAACCAGACCAAAAGCTGAGCAAGAGCATTCCAAAATTCATAACAAGAAAACATCAGAACTCGACCAATATAATAAGAACCATAGGAAAATTAATCACTCACATATATAACATTCATAACATAAATTGTGTACTAAAAAAGACTAAATCCAACAAAAACAACTACCAAATACACAATTAGAATTAAATTATTGTAAATTCCATTTTACACTACAAACAAACTAAAATCCAGTCAAACCTGTAAAATAATTTTACCATTCCACTTATATGTTTTTGACCTATTGAGAACTATAGGGTAGAGGGTCATCAAATAGCTAAAAATTAAATTGATATTAGTTAAATTGTAAAATTATTAAATCAGATAAAATATTATGGGAAAGTTTATAAGGAAAACATATCAGGTCAAACATCACATGTGTTCTTGTGGTAATTATTTCATACATAAATCATAAAATATAATATCAGAATTCGATGATGCCTTGTTGTTCATGAAAATTCTATTTCAATGAGTTTCAATTCAAAATATCATTTTTAAGTAATACATCAAAAAGAAAAAATTATAAAAAGATAATTAGTTTTACTTTTACATATTTGATCTTCGCATTAATTTTCATTTTGTTTTTTCAAAATTAGACCCAACCCCTTTTAGAATATAATTTGAATGGCATAAATTTAATATTTAATATAATATAAAAAACTATTAAAAAATTGAATCGTACTTTTCCAACATATTCTTAAAACATCCATGTACATTTCTATGTACAGACCATATCAAATAATGATTTTCCTCTCTGGGACAAAAAACACCTAACATACAATGATCACTGATATGAAATAAAATTGAAGGTTAGTGTTTTTATGTTAAAAGATCATGAACACTTTTCCGGATATATGTTTCATACCGCTCAAAAAAAGGCTTAATCCAACACCGTGTGATTATTTTCTATTCAAATCATTCAGCAATATAATGTGTTCATTTTTCTTTATCCAATACATGTGCTTTAGTGGAAATCAAATGTGGTTTCATGAATCCATATACATCAGTTTACTCATTCTTATCACACATGTTACAATGATACCTAATAAAAACATACATAATAATTCATTTTTAATAAATATAAAGAAGAGAATGGTGTTATGACATACATGGAAAAAATTTGTACAACGTTGATGCCCAACATATCTCAAGTAATAATCTCTATGATATCATTTTTCACAATCCCACATTTCTTCCATGTCTAGAAACAAGAGATTCATTAGATACTCATAATAATCCACCAAAAAATTTCAATATATTGACATTTTATCAAGACTACTATCATATGTATCTGATGTCATATCCATTTTACTTTTTTGTTTTCACTGTATTATTTTATTACCTTTGATGTATTCATGTTAAAATAAATAGAAAACATATAATATTTAGAATGTTAAAATAAACATTCATAAAACATAAAATAAAATATATAACACACTTACCTCTATGTTAATGAGTGGCAGAAGTCTGGTTGGGAAATCTAGAAAGTGGTCGATACTATGTCCAAAGATCATCACCTCATATGTGGGTAATGGTACTTGAGATGATCTACATATAATATATTGTACAATAACCCTATTATGCTCTTATTCTAACATTTCATGATGAACTGTATCTCTTATACAATATACCATCACATATTCTACTATATGATTGTGAGGATCATCAACATAAAACATAAAATATGTAGAAATATACAGAAGATGAGTAAGATAAAAAATGGGTCCCGCATGCTGAGGTGGGTGAGTGGGAGCAACTAGCAGAGGTGGAGGATAAATAATGTGTTCTGCTGGGGGGAAGTAGAGGAGTGGGAGCTGCAGTCTGAAATTGTCTTTGCATGAAAGAAAACATTTACTATACTAATGATATAATCCTTTCCTCCATCGTTACATTAATATTATGTCCATAATCCTCTATGGATTCGATTTTTAATTGACAAACACCCTCAATGGAAGATGTTGAAGAATGTGAAACACTTTTCTTACCGATACACCCATCGGATATCCTCATAGACAACTGGGGTTTTTGTGATTTCCCAATGCTGCAGATAATATATCTTACATCTTAAAAGTTTTAAATACCCCATGTGTTCTCTAAAACTCAAGAGAATCATGTTTTAGTTAATTGAACATTTTTGAAATAATTCAAATTATATAAAAAATAAAATAAAATTAAATAAATAAAATTAATATATTGCAATCCTCTCAACTACGATTCTTGATTCATCCGAAATATATTTCCCCTTTTTTCATATCTGGGGACTCTTCCATTTTTCCTTCCTGGATGGACAGGTTAGAGGGGAGACCTTTCTAGAGTTTTAAGACTCACCTCTATGTTTTTTTATTTTTTATGCCATTATTTGTTCATCAAAAAATGTATACCCTCCTTGAGATCAACAATGAGGGTATAAATTTTTAGATTGGTTCTTTTGATGAGATTTCCTTGTTTACTGTAAATTAATAATAATATATCATTAAAAAAACATTAATAATATCATTTATATAAAAAATCTTATTAATATTTACCTTTCCCTAACCAAAAATGAATCTTTTCTTCTACTTTTAGTAAATTTTCACCATGTGTCTTCATCTATAAATGGATATGTATAACATGGATTTTCATAATTCCTATGAAAAAAAATGAAATCAGATGTGAGGGTTGATTTAAAATCATTCCATCTCCTAGAAGCCCATGAAAAAAATTTCATCTTGACTCCTACGGTGCTAGGAATATCAAACTTCATTTAATGAATAATAGGTAAAACATATCACACTTGAAACATTAAACAATTAGTCAAAAAATAGAAAAATATCATTCCAAAATCATCGCCCAGAACTAAGATGTTATCGCTTTGTCCACACTTCTCCAATCATCATACAAAATATTTACTTTCCTTTTTCCCGAATTTGATACAAAAAACCTAAAATATTTTTCATTTAGACCTCTAGGAATAACATTATCATCAAACTAAATGAGTATCCTCTGGTCCTAACAACGAGAAAGTGATACTTTGGTAAATGTGTTCATCCACATTTACCAACTCTTGAACTCTTCTTTGTTGTTATGAAAGCACATGGGGACTATTGGGGAACATCAAGAGGAGAATTTGAATGTTTCTCCCCAGAGGAATGATCATGATTCTCATCTCTATAATCATGTGGTTGTTAGACTGATTTATCTGTCATTGTCCTTCAAATTAAAAATTAAAAAATTAGACCAGAAATATGAAAATTCAAATATTACCATACTAATGTAAATTATAAAGGAAAACTGAGAAAACTTACATACTAGAAAACATGGTAAATATGGTAATCTTGTCAAACAATGGTAAATATGGTAAAAATGGTAAACATGGTAGTTTAATTGTCATTCCAAAAAATCAATAAATATATAAGATTCGAAAAGGTAAACAATGTTAAATTACAATAATCATGGTAAACATGGTAAATATTGTAAACATGGATAACATGGTAAAGTAGCTTTCATTCAACAAAATCAATAAATATATATGTTATGTTATGGTAAATTTGATAAACAAACTTAAAAAAATTAAAATAAACAAATATTTCTACTTATTTATTTAATATACATTTAATAATGAAAAAAATTAAAATATGAAACATATTAAAAAATAAATGTAAAGAATATATAAAAATCTGTTACCTATAATATTAGGAATGTAAAAAATTTATTGTTTTCCCACATTACTTCATCGTGATCATTATTTATTCCACAAAACATATCTTTAACATGCTCAATATTATTTCTGCTAATCATTCCATAGAAGTAGTGATCTCACATGAATTAACATCTTCATAAATTTGATCCTCACAAACAAATTGTTTTACCCTTTAAAACAGATTAACAATTATTATTTGATTTATCTACTACATAATTTTTTTTTCATGTGTTGACATTATAAATGAATCTGTTGTGTCTTACAAACTATTCTGATTAACAACTATCATTCCAAATTCATTGTGTCTAACACTATTATTAACAATAAAGTCTTTTCAGTTAAAAACAATGAATTTGATTTTAAATTAATAAACCTCCCATATTTTTTCAATGACTCCATAATATGAATTTGATGAAGATTTTTTTTTCTTTATATCTCAAAAAATTAATTGCTTCTACAAACACCAATAAAACACTATTCTGAACCTCACTTCTATTGTCTAGAGCATTCGTATGATATGTGTAGCCATTAATGCCATACCCTTACAATTTTATCACATTAAACCTTGGACCACCCACTAACCATCTTAATGTCTCTTATATATGTGATCTACCAAGGATGGTCTTTTTAAACCATGGAAAAATGTTTATTTGTGATCAATCAAAATCCACATTTATTTCTTCTTTGTATGACATTGTTTTAACTCATTAATATGCAATATGATATATGTTCTAGCATTATATATGTTATTCATGATGTATAATACTCCATTTTTCTTATGTTTAGCTGAAAATTATTTGACTTCCAAGCTACAAATTCCCTTTCACTCGTTATTAACTCATTAATTTTGAGATGGAGGCAAACCTATGTTCTCATCCATAGCCGTGTATCTCATCCAAAACTCCTCAACCACCTTAGAAATATAATTTTCAATAATGATGAATTCATGTCAATATGGTTTATTAATATATCCCTTCAATATTTTTGTATACCATTCAAAATAATACATCGAATGAAGATATAAATGTCCACAAATAATTATTTCTTGAACAAAATGAACCATTAAATGCTCCATTATGTCACTAAAATATGGAGGAAAATCCATTTCCAGTTGAAAAATTATAGAAACTTCATCTGTTTCCAAAATTGTCAAAGAATTCACATCAATAACCTTATTACATGTTGAATTGAAAATATAAAACAACATTATTATTGTATTTTTGAAACGGATGGGAAATATTAAACACAATTAAACTTGTATATGTTTTTGCATCATGAAAAGACAATCAAGAGATTTTTTATCTATCATCTTGAAATCCTTCAAAGAGACAAAATATTTTACATTTGAATAATAACATTGAAGCACTTAAATATCACGAAGACACTGAAAAAATATAATTTCATCTCTCTTAAATTATGTATGTCAAGATGGTGGAAGAAATGTTCATCTTTAATTATGATTATGAGCTAACTCCAAACATATTCCCATTGATTGTAAGTATAATCTTGTGTCTAACCCATATTTAGTCTTTACATTAATATCTAATAATGTTCCAATCAAACTATCATCAATATTTTATTCCATGTGTATGAAATCAATATTATGTTTTACTAAATTATATCTCTAGTATAGTAACTCAAAAAAAATTACCGTTTCATTCAAATATGTATATAAATACCAGATTTGTGTTTCTTTATAGATGTCACATCATGGTTTTTCACCCTATGGAAATACACATCAGGGGATAAATGTTTTGGTGAAATATCAAATTCTTGGGATCCATTGAATGCCTTTTTTAGTCTTTTATAAGAGTGATCCACGTGAAAAATATTTCGATGACCCATGTATACTATTTTCCACCCATGATAAAATGGAAAATATGATGTCTGTTGTTCACAAATTGGACAGGTGTTATTCCCCTTAACACTGTATGTAGACAAATTTCAATACCCTGGGAATTCATTTATTATGAACATAACCACTACATGTAGTTGAAAATATTCCATTTTATAATAATCATACACCCTAATTCCATCATCCCATAAAATAATCAAATCATCAATCAATGTGGAAAAGAAAACATTGATATCATTTTTTGTTTTCTGCAGACCACATATCATTATACTCAACATTACATATTTTCACTACATATAAACATCAAGAGAGATGGTGTAAATTACCAATAGAACTGACCATTAAATGCGTGTGCTACTGAGGGTTTGGTATGGATTCCTTCCATTTGTGCACAACCCATGTTAAATTTTTCCAATTAAATTTATAAATGTAGGATACTTCTCATCAATTTTATTCGATTGTGGAAAATCAGCTAGATGACGTATTTTTCCACCACAGATCAACTGATCCTCAATCCATATTAAACTTTATGCATCATGTGAATTATGAAATAAATGTTTCAAATGATTAATTATAGGAAGATACCAAAATAAATTCATAGGGACCACTGTAATCCATATATCTGCCATTGATTTTTCTTTCAACATATAATGTGATGTCCCATATTTTGGACACTTTAATAGAAATTAATTTTCTTTCTTATATATCATTCATTCATTCGGATAGGCATGTATTTTATTTTATCCTAATCCCATCGAGCATAACATTTTCTTGGACTTATAATGTGAATCCAGAAGATCATTTAATTTTGGATGAATTTCTTTCAAAAATTATAGCAGCCCTATAAAAATTATGTCACTCTATCCATGCATCGCATTCTAGTTAATAAATATTAAAAACTTCGACAAACTCATAGAATCAATACAATAAGGATACAATGTTTCTTCTACATCACCATATTGACGTGTAACTGCCAGTTCTATCTCAATTTGTTATGCTACAATATCACGAATCATTTCTTAAATTCCATCAAAAATACCCTCTTTCGAATCATCATTATTAGTAGATCTTTCTTTCAGTCGAGTTTCACCATGTCAAATCTAAGGGCTATAACATGCATTAAATCCCTTAAAAATCAGATGATCTTTGATCTTCAACTTTTCAACATCTTCATATTCAATCTTTTCTGGCATAGACAGGAAATATGTCACTGTATGAAACATTTAATTTAGATAATTACATTAAGTAAAGAACACCTTACACATATTTTTTACTCATTAAATGTTCCATAATCCAACATTGACTTGTTATTACCTATAAGAATATCAAAATTATACATCATATTAAGATATTATATTCTATTATTTATATTAAAAATATTATAATTTGAGAGTAAAACTATTTTGAAATATAAAACAAATATATGCATATTTAAAAATTATATGCAAGAAAATGATTACAATATGAAAATATAGTTAGATATATAAGATTTAAATTCGTATTTTATCCTTTCTTCTAGAGGTGCACAATGAATACACCCTGGTGGAATAGGATACAAATGTCACCCTTCTGTAAAAAATAAATATGAAGTATAAATATTAAAATATGTATACATTCACTGTTGAAAATTACACATATCCCAACAATTTGAAACTATTGGGGTTTCCCCTAAAACTGTTGGGATATAATATCCCAACGGTTTCACACACCGTTGGTATGATGGTCGTTGCATTATCCCTATACAAATGTTTCTACAGGAACCGTTGGTATGTACTATATGAAGTCAATATATGCCAATTGTTTCAATAAAACCGTTGGGGTATATATATATATATATACCAATGGTTCTAGAACATTTGGTATACATATTGTCCATCATATAATCTTTTCCCATGGTATTATGGAAACTGTTGGGATATATGTATATCAATAGTTCAAGAACTGTTTACATACACTCTCTAGATTATAGTCTATTGCAACAGGGGTGGGGGCTATCCGTGGGGCGGAGTTGTCCATGGGGTGGGGTTGTCTAGGGTTGGGGGTGTCCAAGGGGGTGGGGTGTCCATGGGGGTTTCTAGCGGGTGGTGTCAAGGGGTTTAGGGGGCTATCCAAGGGGGTGAAAGAGATATCCATGGGGTAGGGGGTGTCAAAGGGGGTTTGGTGTCTATGGGTGGGGGTGTCTAGGGGGTTGGGGTGTAGTCCATGCTGGTGGGGGTGTCCATGGGGTGGTGGTGGTGTCTAGGGGCGATGGGGCTATCCAAGAGGGTTGGGTGTGTCCAGGGGGTTGGGGTATCTATGCGGGGGTGTCTAGGGGTTGGGGAGGCTCTCTATGGGGGTGGGGGTGTACATGGGGGGTGTCCAGGGGTGGGAGTTATCCCCTGGGTGAGGGTGACGTTGGTGGTGGGGGTGTCTTGGGGTGGGGGATATCCAAGTGAGTAGGGGTGTCCATGTGATTTCTAAAGATGTGGGGGTCCTAGGGGTGATGTGTATGTGCAAGCGGGTAGGGGTGTTCAGGGGGTGGGGTGGTGTCCTGAGGGTAAGGGGGTTTTCCAACCCAATACACCATTTAACAGACCCCACCCCAATGTACAACCCCAACCACTTAAACCCCCCCCCCCCACCCGGACACCACCATCCCCTACACACCCCAACCCTATGGACAGCCCCCATCCCCCGGGACACCCTCATCTCACCCACACCCCTGACACCCCCTACCCCCATGGACACCCCCAACCCCCTATACCCCCCCCCCACCCCCGGACACCCCTACACAATTGGACAACCACCTCATCCCCTGGAAAAGATCCCCTTGACTCCTCTACCCCCAAGGAAATCACCCTCACCGCCTAGACACCCCATGGACACCCTTGGACACCACAACCCCCTTGGATAGACCCCACTCCCTAGAAAACCCCCACCCATCTGGACAACCCCACCCCCTGGACACCCCTTACACCATTGGACAGCCCCCCTGGACATCACCCCCACCCCCTGGACACCCCTACCACATTGGAAATCCCCCTGACCCCCCTGAACACCCCTCCCCCTGGACACCCAATGAACACCACCACCCCCTTGGACAGCCCCCCACCCTAGTACATCCCCACTCCCCTCTTGACACCCACACCCCCTGGATACCCCCACCACCCTGGACACCCCCAACCACATTGGACAGCCCCCTCACCCCTTGGACACCACACCCACCCCTGGAAAATCATACCCCTTGGATAGCACCCTCTCCCCCTGGACACCACCCCCTACAATGGGACACCCCTACCCCCTTGGATAGCCCCTCAACCTCGTGGAAACCCCCACCCTTTTGGAAACCCCCTAGTCACTCGCACACCCTTGAACATCCCCCCCCACCCCACCTAGAAACCCTCACCTCCCTAGACATCCCCCACCACTGGACACAGCCCATCGCCTTAACACCACCACCCCCATGGGCACCCCCCCCCCCCCCGAACACCCCCATGGACCCCCTCTACTCCCTTGGACAACCCCCTCCCCCCTAGACACCCCCACCCCTATAAACCCCTTCCACCCTCAGAATTCCCCATCACACCCCTGGACACCACCCCCACCACCTTGGACACCCCATAGATACTATCACCCACTTGGATATCCCCCACCCCCTGGACAGCACCCACCCCCTTTACACAGCACACCCTTGGACAACCCACTCACCCCCTGGATAAGTCCCCCATCCCCTAGACACCCCTAGACACCACCCCCACCCTTTAGACAACCCTGGACACCCCGACCCCCGTGGACAGCCTCCACCCCCTGGACACCCCCATCCCCCTAGACACCCCCTCCACATACACACATGAAAGTAAACCCAGACACACATGATAGAGCACACAAAAATTATTAGAATTCACCATATCACTTACATGGTTTTTTTGACCAGGAATCAATTTATCATGGTATAAAAAGAACACTATCGCACATAACATGAAAGAAAAAAATTAATAGAAAAATGACATCTAAAAACATAAGTTTAGGGAATTTCCAAGAAAAAAGAAATTGTGGAGTGTGAGGGTTACATTAGTGTTTCTAGTGGATTATATATATCTACTACTAATAAATATGAATAATTATGTTGGATAAACTAGTTTTAATGTAATGACTTTGAAAAAAAATTAATCATTTTTCAACATGAGGGAGAAGACTCATAGGCCTCCTGATCGAAGACAATATAGTGAAAAAATAAAATCCATGATAAATCATTTAAAATTATAAGCACATATTTTATATAAAACTGACATGAAAAACTCCACTGAGTAAAATGTTTTTTCACTAGTGCACATAAAATAAATTATATGCATGATATTACAATCTTCCACAATGAAGTGAAATTGGGACAAAGTCCATTACATCAAATTGTCTTCTATAAAAATATTGTTTAACTACATGAATAATGGTTTCAGGCATGTTATTAATTTATAATACAACTATAATAATTATTTTTTTTTCAAATTTAATCATATTATAACATCTTATAACATATTTCATAATGATATTTCATTATTCTCATCATTTCAAGTGTCAATTGTAGTTTTTCCTCACACACATTTTTCCATGAATGGTCTGGTTCATGTGTTTTGGATATAGATAAACCATATAATTAATTATATTAATTTTTTAATTTTTTTATTAGATACAATTTACTATTAATTATTTAAAAATTAAATTGAATATTGGATCATATAAGCTTTATGGATATTGTATTCTATTTATACTGGAGTGAAACGTTATTGTATCCATAACATTATAGAATAAATATAAGTTTATAAATAAATGAAATATTAATAAAATTTACCATCTTTTTAGTCCATGTAATCATTGAGTGGAAATGATTCACATCACTTCACAAGGTGGTAGTTCCCAGTACACACGAGTGATATCATCATGACATAAATGTAACATAATGTAGGAATTTATATGTAATATTATAATTATATATGAATAATAATATCATAAATATAATTTTAATAAATTAAATAAATCATTATATAGAATCCTTGAGGGTGTTGATGGAAAACGATCCACATCGGTTCGCTAAGTGGTAGTAATTCAAACAGAGGATTATCATTTTTGATACCCATTTGATGTAATATGAGGAAAAAATAGTTCATTCAATTAATATAACTAATTATTATTATATTTAATAAACATATGTAAATATATATTCCTGATTTAATTCTATTTTAATGTGTTGGAACAAGAGGAAAAATTATTTTTAAAACATTAAATCATTTTTAGACAAATTATGTAGGTTTTCACCAAATATTTACGAGGTTGGGTTTCTGATAAATAAATGGTCTTCAAAATGTTGTTATGGGAGTAATTATGTTAATTGAGAATTTATTTTTCAAACTAAATGGATTTAGATGTGTGATATGGGAAGTATTGGGGGTGGCCTTTTATATGTGGGGAGAGAACTAACTTAGTTTTTTTATAAGAATCAATGTAATAATCATTTTTATCATACCAATCCCCCATGAATTTGATTATAATAAAACCATGTTTCCTATTTGATTCAAATAATTCTATAAAATTGGTTTTGTAACAGTTTGTGTCATTTTTAAAGCTTTTAATTTTTCTTTAACCCCCATAATTCTATATTTACCTTAACCAAGATATGTAAATTTCACATTTCACAATATTAATAATAGTAAAAAAATAATTTAACATTATTTGATATTAAAAATTATTATGATCCAAAAAATGGGATAAGTTTTCGAAAATTTAGGTTATTCAAATGGATGAATCCAATTTAATATTATGCTAGTAGACTAGATGAAAATGTGGGTGTCTAAGGAGAAAATTATGTTAGGAATTAATTTTTTCAATTCCAAATTCATTATGAAATTGATTCCAAGGAACTAAATTAGAGAAATGGTTTTGTTATGTATGTAGTATAACATTTATATCAATTTTAAATTTTTATTTATTAAAAATAAGTATTTTTTACAATTCATCAAAAAATGAATCATTTAAAAAAACTATAAAATCCAAATTATGATAGATATAATTTTTCGATTTATATAATGTTATTAAATTTATAAAATAAAGTATCCAATAGTGTAAAAATTAGTTTTTAATTTTATTTCAAAAGGGTGAATAAACCATCTTTTAAAAAATTATTATTTAAAAAACAAATATTTTTATATTAATGCTTCTCAATTTATTTTTTATAAAAAATTAATAATGATTTTTAAATATTTGTTATCAATGTTCATACATACCAATTTAATAACTATATTATAATGGTAACATATATAACAGTGCATTTAGCATTCGGGGTGCATGTTCCAAAAGCTATAAAATATATAAAATTCATTTAAAATGAAAAATATTATAAAGTATTATTCTTTTACATTGTCATTTATGTTTTAAATTTAATATCATATATTCTATCAAGATAAATACTATTCTCTTAAAATATCAGGTAGTTAAATTCCAGAGTCCTTAAAAAATCATGTCCTCTTGACCAAATTTATATATCTGTAATCAATGGATTTTATTAAAAATAACTTTATTTAATTAAGGTACTTTCTAGAGATATAATAATAAGAGGTAATGATATGTACATGGACAATAGGGAATAACAAATATCAGGTTACAAAAAAGTATAGTATCAGTGGAATGGAATGATATTTAAATTGAATAAAATAATAATTAACTATACAGTGTAGTTGATATCATTGATCATAATAAAGTGACTGATCAAACGAAAGCAATGAGAATAAAAAAATATATTTGATGATTTTAATGTCCATTTTGATTCTTCATAAAATAAACCAACATGATTTTTTTGGAAGATAACATTCCTAAATTTGAGTAATTCTTTTTCTATCTATGAATATATGGAAATACATATATGTGATTTCCTTTTATTTTATCATTATAACTTCCTCCCTTATTTTTCATTCAAACAAATTCTAGTTCTTATATTACTCTATGAAATGAACATAAAAAATTATTTCCCCCCTTATTTTTAAAAATTATATTTAAAAGGATCATAAGATCCTTAAAATGGTGACAAGTCCTTCTGTATTTCACTTAAAATATTCCAAATCTACTATGGTTTTCCTAAGTTATGATATATGAAAAATTATTATGTAAACCCAAAACATGACACTACATAATCAACATTATTATTTACCAATAATTCATTGACATATAAATAATTATATATTAAAATGTAATTAATGATCTCCACTAGTTTGTGATAAACCATTTTTGTCATTTAGTTGTGGGTTTGAGGCCTATGTCCATACTAGATGTGATAAGTTGTCACTAAGTACATTGGATTTCATTTTTATGAAACCATATTAATATAATTCATTTACATTCCCAAATTGAGATTACCCATTTTTAATTAAACAAAAAAAATATAAGATGGACCATAATTGTCTCATCCTATTATCATTTCATCAGGTACGTCCTGAACCTAGTTGTGGGAATCACCTCCTTTGAGATTGAGATGATACATATAATATTTAATTTAGATATTTCTTATAACTTTTCTAAGAATATGTCATTTTCAGGTGGTCGAATGATTTCATTCCATGTAACTATGTTACACACCAAGTAATGGGTACCCGATGTATGTCATTGAATGAACGATCATATTGTGAAATCGTACGCATTGTCAATGGTGATTACATGTCATGTATGATTTTAATGATGGATTTTTAATCTGAGGTGATTAGTTTTTCGGCATATATGGGATGTGGAAGTTACACATCATGAAACTGGGTTACACATTTTGTTACGACTAGTGTTCAATTTTTAAAGAAATGTGTGGATGTTTTGTTTCAATTCATTGAATAGTTGTTCGTGCCCCTCGACCAATGTTTGCCTCACGGTGTTTTTAAGAGACCCAACTACTCTTACATAGATCCATTAAACACTTAACCTTAGCTACGCTCACGGTGCATCTCTCTGGGTATGTTTTCTTCTTACATTATCGTTTCCTTTGATCATGATATCACTGTTGGGTTTCTTTTTTTGATGTTGGGATATTATTGTAATTCTTATTGGTTTCATCCATGATCTATTGTTTGATATTGTTTTGGAGGCCTTTTCATCTTTTTATTTTTGTGAACGGGCGTTCTTATTTGTTGAGTGTTGGTTTCCTTACTTCTTTTAACCCATTGTATTCTAACATGTATAAATCATGATGTGGATATTATTCTAGTTCTTTTATTGACATAGTTGGGTTTTGTTGTTACATGATTCTATTATTGGAGAGTGGGCCCCATGTAGTTAGTTATGTTCTTCTATCTCTATCCTATATTGATGATTCTAGTTATTTTTTATTAAATAAAATTATTATTATTGATAAATTCATGGAAGTTCTGTGTTTATTGAAACAGTTATTATTACTTAAAAATGTGTTTTCATTAGTGATTAAAATTTGGAGAGAAAATGTGTATTTTCACAGCGTTGAAATGTAATTTTTTAAATTGGTTTCTAATAAATAAAATGAATTCTGAAAAATATTAATTTGTTTACATTGGTTACATAGGTGGATTGTTTAGATATGTGAAATTGTCTATTATGTTGTGACAATCATGAATGTTTTTTCAGGACTCTCCTCTTTTTCCTCAGACCGTTGCTCCAAGAGACCGATATTTACATTTTAGGATGTCTACTAATGGGTTATTCCTCTACTACTAAGTCATATGTTTTAAGATAATAATTTTCTTATGTGATTGATTATTTGTGGTACGAGTAGTATGGGGCATGGACGTATATTATTTATTTGTGTTTTTATACATGGAATTTTTCTTAATTGATTTGTTTTTTGAGTTAGACTTGATATATTTTTTTTCGGATTCTGTAAAATGGTATGGAAAATGTGCTTTAAAGTTGATATACCTTATATTATTAATAATGATGGAAAAAGGGAAAAATTTACCATGTTTTCTATAAAACATCCTTACTTATTATCATTAAATATTTTATTTAATATAACAATACATAGATTTTTATATAGAGACTGGTAATGGAAAACTTGGGTGGGATCCTACAAAGCATGTTACCTCACACCATAAACACCTTATTTGGTTTTTCAATCTCATTATTTGTCTTAAAATGCATGGAAGTGAATGGAATTATAGTGAGGTGGTGATGTTCATATCGACTGGTGGTGATATGGTGGGAGTCCATCTCCACCATTGTTTGGAGTATCTGTTTGGTTTATAATCCATTTTAGTTAGACATTTCTGGAGATTTTAGATGAATTATCATTTTCCCACTATTTTCATACAGTTATGGAATTTATATATTCTTCTTCATTCATTTTTTATTCTTTATATATATATATACATTTCATTTTCATATTCTGGATGGGATATATTATTCCTTCTGTTGTGTTTTTTGACACTCAAATGTTTATTGAAAAAATGTGGGGATGAGAAATACACATCAGTCATGTAACAAAATGGGTTGGTTGGTTGGTGATAGAGAAACTAGTTTCACTTCATTACAATTTTTTATTAGGGGGAGGCATTTCCTCAAGAGTCCATGAATTGGGAAATCTGTTAGACTAGATATTTGATTGTCAGAACATGATTTGTATGTTGTGATACTTTCCTGTCCATCCGATTTCATATCGAGTCCTGAGTTTCAATGGGACATTGTGATGTGTATCTCTAGTATTGGATTCTTTTTTGAAAATTTCATTTTTTTCTTATGGGGTTTCTAGTTTGATGTAATATTTATTCTGATGTCCATTAATTTTTATGTTTCGATTTGTAATAGTATTCTTCTATGTTGTCTTCCAAGAGAACCATAGGAATGTGTAGCTAATGAAAATAAAGGTAATCCACCTCTAGATCATAATCTCATTGAGTTTATTATATGGAATGTCTGTGTTGTAGATCAAGGTTTACCACAAGTTCTAAATAAAATGGTTTGGTACAACTAGGATCTATAGGATAAAGGGATATATCATAAGAGATCGTAAATGAGAATATAATTTCATTTAATTGAACAACCAAACCTCAAGTGGTAGAGGACTGGGTGGAAAGGATCGATAATATCATTTAAATTAGGGAGTCACTGAAGAACATTAGGGTGAAGTGTGCATCTTTCAGATGTAAGGGTTTTGGAATGTAATGGTTGGATTCTATTGTGTTTAAGGATAGACACATGGGAATATATTAGATAGTTATTAAAATTATGTTCCTTCAGTAGTTTTTTCTAGAGTCTTTGATGATTCAAAATTCAATGGAGATTTTATATTTATAATAGGAAGATTATTTTTTTCCTCATAGACTAATCATTTTCTTTTGGATTTTACATTTTTTTACGAATGCGGTAAATAATGATAACCTATATGCTTAGAAGTGCATATTGGGATTGTGATTGAATATAATTTTCCATGTGTTTATATAGAATATTTATACCTATGTGGAGATGGTAGGTAGTGGTTCTATTGTAAAATTTAATGTGGTAAGAAAGATTTCATTTTCCACCTCTTTTATTCCATTATTTGGTAACTTTAATGGAGTGTCTGGGAAGAAGGGTTAGTTGAAAGATCATCAGAGGAGTTTTGGAGGTTTGTATCAGTAGGGGTTCTCATCTGCACCATCTGTTATAGTGGGTAACATGCCTTTGAATTGATATCATTTTCATATGGGAGGACACACCAGTCATTATTTTCTTATTCCTATAAATACATAATAAAGTTGTGGATACAGTGGTTACAAAAAATTATTCAGTCATGATATAACTATACCTCATTATTTCCAGGTTTAATCTACTCTAAATCCTACTATGGGGAAATCAAAATCTCCATATACTATAGGGATCTAGTGACAGGCCTTATGAGTTAAGAATTTTCATGCATTATATTAGTGTGTAGTAGATGTTAATGTATGACCAACAAAATTGATAGGTACTCTACTTATTTCATATTTAGTATCATTTTCTTTAATTTATTCTGGTTCCTATAAAAAATTTGAAGTTGTATGTCTAGTTTATATTCCTTGACATCCAATAATAACATATGTTATTTATAATGGATTTAGTGACACCTTTTGGTATGAGGAATGAGTAGGCGTTCAGGTGTCCTTATTACTCATTAACAATTTCTGATATAGAGTTGTTATGGGATTCCTTGGTACATAATGTATATCTATTTGACAACATCATTTGTATGTATTTTCATTCCAATCATTAAGTATAGGATCATATTTATCATTGTCTTGTTTCGTTTCATTATATTATAGGTAGCTCTCATGTGTTTTTGGGGGGGTGGGACTTGAGGATAGGTAATGTAGGACCTTCCCACCTAGAGCTCAAGAGTCTTTTTTCTTCTATTTTGATTTATATCAATGATTTTTGTCCTATCATTGATTTTATCATTGTTTTTTAATTCATTCCGACTATTTTCCCATACGATTTATTTTCTATTCCTCCATAAAGAGGTTGAGTTTACGATTGATCATCTTCTAGGTAAGTAGATGATATCCATATATTCCTACCATATGTAATAAGTTCAATGAAAAGGTCATTATTTATAAAATGTATTTGTTCACCCTATAGTTTATCTATAGGAATCCCATGTTCTCTTTTCTAGGAAAGACGATGATTCATTTCTTTTGTGTGTGGACCATTTAAAGTAGAACATGTTGACCATTAAATAGAAATATATTTTGACTTGTTTGGATGAACTATTAAATAATTAAAATTAGGAGATGCGTTTTGAATGATTTCACTTCAGTCGGGTTATCATCAACTCAGAGTTCGGGTGTCTAATATGTTGAAGACAGCCTTCAGGATCAGATATGACAATAATGAATATCTTTTAATTCGTTTTAGTCTAACCAATTCTCATGTTTTTTATGGATTTGATGAATTAGATATTCAATCAATATCTTGAATCTTATTTGGTAGTGTTTATGGATGATATACAGGTTTTTTCAAAATCAAGTAGTGAAGACGAGAACTATCTGAATTTAATTTTGGAAATTTTATAAAATCATCATTTTTATGGTAAGCAATTGAAATATTGTTTCTTGATTCCTGAAGTGATGTTATTGGGGGAGAATATTTCTGTTGATAGATTATCATGTGTTCCAGAGAAGGTAATGGATGGTCTTCCATGGAAGGAATAGTGGAATTTATTTGTTATATGACTCTTACATGGTCATTCTTGGTACTATTAATGGGTTTTAAGCACATATTTAACATGAAATCACCATTGACTTATATTACCAACAAATCAGAGAAATTGACATTGGTTGAATACTATAAGACTAATTTTGACGACCTAAAAAATCTTTTGTCATTGGATCCTATATTAATCATACCTATGCACAGAATATGACACATCGTGTTTTAAAATGCATAGGGGGATGGTTTGGGATTCATGCTTATGAAGAATGTCAATGTGGTAGCTTATTGATCTCATCAACTTTGACATCATGTAAAAAATTACCCCTATTTATTTAGATATTTCTTCAGTCATGAAAGCTCTTAATTGTTGGCCACATAATCATTTTGGGAATGGTTTATGATCTTCTCATAAATTAAGATTCATATTTATATATTTTCATGAAAGGACATGAATCTCGTATAGAGGATATGGGTAGAATAACTTTAATAAATTTACATTGATATTTCTCAATCCCTATGAATGATGAATGTTTTGAAAACACTGCTCGTAAGAATATAACATCATAGGTTGTCCTCGAATTAAAGGAGGAGTGGAACCTTATGCATATTTTCACTCAGTTGTACCAATATGCAAATAAGGATAACTTGAGAATGGTATTGAACAATATTTAGTTAAAATAATCTCTCATTGAGTCAATATTAGAGTGTCTGTTGCAATATGATGAGTTTCAAAACATTTCATAAACCCTTTATGGTGGGGACACCATTTTGGTTTGTCTATTTTTTCAGTTTCTTTGCTTCACTTTGGGAAAATTATTATCATCTCAATATATGTAAGTATTTTTGTTGTGTTCGATTTTAAAAAATCATCATTGTCCATTCACCAATGCACTATTAATATGTATTATGACATGAGGTGGAAAATTTGGTTATTGTGTAAGAAGCATGTCATCATGGAGTTTTTGTCTCGCTGTCACAGTTGTGACTGAAAAAAGGAAGAGAACATGAAATCATCTAGGTTGCATCAGCCTCTTATAGTGAAATTTTGTAAATGGGATGAGTAATCTATGAATTTTATTATTGAATTTTCTTGGAAACCTAGAAGGAGTAATTTTATAAGGCTTTTTGTTTATTGGTTAAAAAATAATGCTCATTTCATTATGATCAAGGATACCACTAACATCGATGATTTAGGTATGTTGTATGTGTATGAGATTGTGAGGATACATGGAAGAAATTCTTAGAGGAGAGTGTGCTTCTAAGATGATCCTTATTCAATTGGTAAATAATACGACACCCTCGGGATAGGTTAGACTAATTTGTATTTGTAAAATCATTTACCATTCTCTTGAAGACATCATTAATATAAGGATAGTTGTAGTTGACCATACATTTATTTAGGATGAACTAAATTGATCAATTATTGGTATATCTATTCAGGGAGATATCACCATGACATGTGAAATCATAGAGGATGTGAAAAAAAAGTATATTGATATAAATTTCATCATAATGTTTTATATGATAATTATTATGAAAAATTATCGTAGAGTATTACTATAATTGAAAGGTAGGTTTTTTGTTTTATTGACCAGATTTCCTACATTTTCATTAGATTCATCACTTATCCATGAATTACAATCAATCTAATGTAAAGGGATTTTTATTCAAAATGGTTTTATGGGTCAGGAAAGGTGACCCATTTCCCCAAAACATTTAATCATGGAAAAAGAGGGTATCTCTAGAAAAATTAAAATGTTTCTAAAGTATGAATCTTTATTCTATTTAGAATAAGATATGGTTATGGTTTAGTGTCCATGTTTATGTTTTCATGTGACATTGTACTATTTTTTAATGGAAGACAATGTTAATTTTGGTAACTCAATAAAACCATGACCATTTATGGTAATGTGAGAGGGAAAGGATTAAAACTAGTAAGAGAAGCATCCTAACTATCATAAAATAATATAGAAGATGATGAATCCCAATCAAAGTCGATGTCAACCTACAATAGAGGATATATTCCAAGAACAACCATGGAGTACTAATTTACAAGGGTAGAATAAAAAACACCTTCTTTGATGATATTATTAAAATAATCATAGAGACAATTATAATGTTTTAATTACATTAATAAAATTAATTAATAATAATAAATGTAATAATAAATGTAATTTCAAAAATTTGATGATGCATTAATTATCTCATTTAAGAATTATTCCTATAAATGATATTATAAATATAATAATAAATGTAATTTCAAAATTTTGATTCCATACAAAAATTATATGGATGATTATGGAATCATATATTTGATTCAATTTATATTGATTTATTGTATAATTTTTTAATTACATTAATAAAATTAATTAATAAATAGTGTCAAAATTGACAAAAATGAGATCTAAAAAATAGAATTATTAAAGGAAATAATTGTTCAAAAAAACATGATTATGAAAAATACACTATATAATTATTCAAATTTCATTAATTATCCACTTATTGTTATCATGGTATTCTATTGTAATTATAGTAACCATTTAGTATAAATATACAAGAAGACATGATATGAGATAATGTTTTTAACTAATGGTTAAAGCTAAAATATAAAGATTATATTGTGACATAAACATGTCTAAAGGATGATATGATTTAAAAAAAATTCTAAAATTATCCTATAAAAATATTAAAAATAATTATTATAATTCTAAAATCAATTTATTGGAAAATAATATTTCAAGTCCTTCTTAAAGTGCCCCTCCTCCATCTTATAAATGGTAATCACCTCTACAAATTTAGTCACATTTCTCAAGCCCCATGTATCATCCATATTATGGTCAAATAATCTCCCAAAAGTTTTTATTTCATCTTATAATGCTTAAGTTGTGTATAAGGAAAATAAATGATGCATTTTGGCTCAAATCAGATGGACTTACAAGATTTAGAGGCAATGACTTCTCTCGAACTCTATTTATTTATTTTCATTATCCTACCCCCTAACATATATTTATTCCAATTATTTATAAAAAAATTAATCCTAAATATAAAAGGTTGTTTTTCTGAGAATTTTCAACCTAAATTTATACACACATCTATGTAATGGATACATAACATATTGTTTCAATGTCTGATGAACTACTGCCTCACAAAATGATGACTATTAAATTTTCTCCTTCCACCTGTAAGGTTCAAAATTATGATTGATCTGTATTTAAATTTGATACATATTATATTTTTTTTTATATCTTGGGTTTGGTGTCTTTTATATACAAAATACCATTATGCTTTTCATAATGTGTAAATACGATAATTTCATTTGAGGAAGTGTGGACCACTTCCCCCTCAAATTGATATGACTCATTCATCTTATACATGAAACATATAAATTATGGTTTCATTAAACCTATGAAGAAAAAATGAAATTAATATAATAATGGTATTATAATATACTTTTATATCATTTTATTTTTCTTCTTTTAGTATGACAATGAAATGAATGTATTATTCAACCGTACGTATGACCTACCGTCCTCATGAATGGTACATCTCATTTATTTCTAAAAATATTATGATTTTATAAATACTTATATAATATATATATATATAATATTTAAATAATGAATAATAATTTGGGTATGATGTACTTTTACCACATCGATAATTTACATCAATACGAGTTCATTTTCGAATTAAGTACCGAATATCGACAAAATGACCAATATGAAAATAAATAATTATTTAATTTTTATAACATAATAATAGGTAATATAAAATAAATAATAAAATTTAATTTTTTTGGATGAATATATAAAGTGTCCAAATATTTTTTTCCGGGAATATAAATAAATTATGAGTCAATCCAAATTCGAGGTAAGGGAAATCATAACACAATTTCCATTCATTGAGTTAATATCCAAGTCATTGGTTTTGTTTTCCCATGAATATTTGTGGATAGAATATGATTTTTTTACACTAAATATCCACTTATATTGGGTGTATTTTAATATTTCACACATATTTATTTCATTGATTTATACTTAATTAAATAATACGATCATTGTTAGGTAATTAGTTTAAATCTCCTTTCATTGAGGCATATCTTTATGTTATTCCCCATTATTATCTTAAATGGTGCATATATAACCATTTTGACACATTATATAATGATTTAATATATTATACTAATATTAAATAATTTGTAATGTTATTCATTAATGATTTTAATTTAAGTGTTTCTCAACTTGAAATGGACTCTTTACCTAAAACATCATTTTAAATATTTTACAAAATAACTCTTATAAAACATTATAAATCATGTACATGTTTTAATGTTTTTTTAGGAAATTATTTATATAGTAATGTGTGTTATAAATTTATAAATGATTGAAAGTGGTGTGGGACAATTTGATTCACAAGTATTTTTATTAAATTTTTTAAGTAGTGTTTTAAATGCATTGAATATTTCTAAATATTAAAATGATTTATTGTGATTAAAAATTATGTTTTATCAGTGAAATGTTGATAATTAAAACCATATGGGTTTTATTATTATATTATTGTACACATACATTTGACAGGTGGTTGCCTAATAAAAAATGATGGGTGGTTACATGATAAACCAATTATGGGTGGTTCTGTGATAAATCATGGATTAGTGGTTATGTTATAACCTACAAAACATTAGGTATAAATGTCAGTGATATGGATATTCCATTTGGTGATATGTATGGGAGATGCCCATATGGATAATCCATTTAGTGATATGAGTGGAATCCAATTATATGGTTTTTCCATTTAAGTATGTTATGTCTAATGTTATCTTTATATGTTATATGTTTATGTATATGGGATTTATGGTAATATTTTTGTTGCAAAATCGGTAAACAATGATATTATATTTAATGTAGAGTTTTTTCTACTTATTAATGTTGAAAACTATTACATTATAATAATGTATTCACGGTTTACATGATTTTGGAAGACTAACTATTTTCATTCTTTATGTATCCATTACTGAACATTTTAATCTCATCATAAGTTTTGAATATTTCTTTATAATAAATATCAATGAATAAAGTCAACGATGTTATCGAGGAAAATTCATTCTGTTAAAAAATGAAATGACACCATGTTTCATTTTAAAGAGTTTCTGTTTCATGGATAAATTGTATAGTGAGTATAATTGTTAGCATGTATTATTTAAGTTGTTATATATAATTTATGAAAATATTATATAATGAATAAAACCTAAAAAAGATCCCCTATGTGAATTAAAGTCAAATTGTTAAATTATCTCAATATTATGTAACATTTAATGCTGTGGAATTATAGTTGGTATCAGAGGATGGTTTACATAAAATTTTATTTTATGATGTTTTCTTAATTTTTAGGGATATCATCATGGGTTTATTATTATAAGGTATATAATAAGTTCAATGTCATAGAAACTGAATTTTAGAACAAGGGATATGAACTATTAAGGTGACTAATTGTGATTTTGGAGCCATCCAACTTTGAGAAAATTATGGGTTATTATTTTTTGGGATGAAAAATGCGAGGATTGAAATAACCATTGTTTTATACTATGTCATGGTTATTTTTTAGTATTTAATATAATTTTTTTAATATTACAAAATTATAGAGTTTTTAGAAATGGGAAACACACAAACTGCGTGACAACCCATCACGTCAGAACATGATTTAGGAATGGATCCTATAACTGAAGTGTGAAAGGGATTTATCACCTACCACTAGCCTTCATGATTTCCCTAGATAGTATGAATTATAATTTTAGTTAAGTGATTTTATGGATTACGAATAACTTTATTTTGGTAACGTTTTATTTATTAAATAGATACATGTAGTATAAGAAATTTATTTGGGAATAAAGTGATAAAAGTTATTTTCAAAGACATTCAATATTTTGGGAAAAATATATTCATAAGGAAAATAAAATACACTGGGGTTTTTTTTGAGAAGTAATGGTTGAATTTTTTCTAATAATCTAGTTTTTTATTGTGAATATATGGATATTTGGGTTATTTATGGAAATTATTGGGCTCTTATAGATAATATGCCATTATGTTAAATAAATTTTAGTATAACACATTTAATGTAGTCGGTGTTATTCGGAGATAAATGTAAATATTTATATTTTAAGAATGTGATCAAAGAATTATAAATATTGTGATTTAATATAGTTTTGGATTGTTTTAAGGAATTTTATGGATGATTTTTTTGTTGAATGATCTATGTAGAATTTTGGAATTACTATAGAATTTTCAATATTATTATAGTTCACCTCTTTATAAATGATTATTCATTTAGGGGGATTATCTGATCTTCTGGTAAAAATTTCTATCTTGGTTAATTTCTTAAGAGTGGGGAAATATATGGTTAATATTTTTTGGATTATTTGATTCTCAAGACCTCTAATCTAGTACTTCAGGTGTGACCAAATCGTCTTAAAAATTATTCTATTTTTGAAAAAGATGAGTTTGTGGTAGAATTTGATTGATTGATGAATCTATACATGACAATTAAGAATGTTTTCTTATTATCTTGATCAAGATCATAAATAAATTCCCCACCTTTATGAAAATGATCTTAAAACAAAAGCCTTTTTTGGTTTACTTTTCAAACTACGAAATCAAATTCCATTTAAACCATCACAAGATTGTGGTTTTATGATTGTAAACTTATCCAAATAATTTTTTCTATCACTCTATATCAGAACATGATGGTTTTTTTCTACCATATCCTTGTTTTCTTATATGGAACCTTTGTATGTGTTTTATCAGGTGACCGTAGTACATCATTTTCATTATTTTGAAGTTCTTGTTTATCTAACCCTTTTTCAAATATTGTTTTTCAATAAAGGTATTTTGAAAAGAAAAACCATAGTCACCAACCCCAAAATTAAATATGATGAAAAAAGTTATTAAATGGTGGGATTATATATCATCCATAGGTTTAAGAAAGAAACTCTATTTTCAATAACATAAACGAAATACTACATCGAGCTTAAATGGACAACTAAATATTGTCATTCATATGTTACCATTATAAAATAGTTTTCGGAATTATAGGAATGAATATTATAAAATTAATTATAAAAATAAGGTTTTCACATGAATATATAATTATTTAGTGGTTACCAAATTTATTAGAAATGGGAATAAAAACCAATTGAATATAAAAGATGAGTTTTTATGAAAACCTATTTAGAATAGAATAATTGTTTTTATAAAATGATACCACTCATTATTTATTTTTATATAATAAAAATTAAATGATATATATTCAATTTTATCATTAAAATACAACTTATATTTTTTCTAGATATGATATTAGAACAAATTCTATTGTTCGTATATAAGAAGTATTTTTTTAAAAAAATATAATTTTACCGCCTCTTAATGGCAATCCATTTCTAAATATAGTTTTTAAAAATTTTATATGTTATATTATAAAAAATAAAGTTCTTATTTGGATGAAAAACATAAAAATTTTCTTTGAATAAATTATGGTATTTTGTGATAATTTTCATTTTATTAATGAATAGTAAAAAATACTCCATTTTAATTCAAAACTACATTATCATATAAGTTAATTATATTTTTAGATTATCTATTTACATGTTGTTATAGTCTAATTAGATTAAATTGTTATCATTTAATACACTAAATTTCATTAGATGTAATTTTACATTGAAATTTTATATAAACATGTGGCAATCTTTTGGTGGGTTTGTACTTTTTAAAAACCTATTTTCTCGTTTTGACAATAGTAATTAATTTTATATTAATTAATAAAAATTTAGTGTTTGAACTTTATAAATATGGATTAAATATTATTTAAAATAACGCCTAAATCATGGAAATAGTTCTCTTTATATTTTTTGGACATTATGAATTATATAATTAATAATTATATTTATTTACCACAGTTCAATTGTTAATCGGGTAAATAAGGTTTAAAATATTGTTAAAATAATATAAAACAACCCTAACTCATGTAGTAATTCTAATGGATAAAAAATGGATGACCATGGTCTTCCTTGTGTTTATTTTCGGACACTATGGATCCTATTATATGTGATAATGACATGTTATAGTAATAAAATTAAATAAAGAGATATATAACAAAATCATGTATCTTATACTAAAACAATTTTAATATAGGGTAATATAATTGATCTCCTTGTATATAAGTACAAATTATAATTATAAACATATTTCCTACATCATGTTAATTTATTTTTAATTTTAAGTCAATAAAAATATTTTTATTACACAATGATTATGTACTGATTAAATTATTTGTGAAAGATAAAATTAAATGATATTATAAATATTAAAATAAATGTAATTTGATAATTTTTTTTCCATAATAAAATTTTGATAAAAGATTATTAAATATTTTATTTTAGTTATTTTAGTTTCCTCGAATGAATCATATTGTTATAAATTTATCAAAAATCAATTACTATACAGTGTCACTATTGACATAAATGAGTTTTTAAAAACAAATACAATATTATTAAATGATATAGTAGTCCTTTAAATCCTCTAGTCAGCCAAAATACTTATATAATTCTTCAAATTTCATTAATTATCCGTTTGTGGTTCTTTTGTCATTTTATAGTATCTATTGTAACCATATATTATGAAAATACAAGATTTCATGGAAAGAGTTGATGTTTTCAACTATGGATTAATGCAAACATATATGGATAATTTTTTGAACAAAACATGTATAAAACCGATTAGATGAGATTATTTAAACCATCCTCCTATTATACTCAAACTATATTAGTTTTCAACTATTATAATTTGAAAATAGTTTTTTATAAAATAATATTTCAAGACATTCCTAAAATTTCCCTCATACCTCTTATAATAGGCCACCACCTATACTCATATAATAACAACTATCAAGCCCCATGTGACATCCATATTATACTCAAGTAATCTCTTAAAATACCTGCTTTCCTCATATAATCCTTACTTTTTGAAGAAGGAAACTCAAGTAAGCCTTTATGCTCAAATCACAAAATGTTAACCTAATTTAGAGTTAACGTCTTCCTTCAAAATCCTATCATTTTTGCCTACAACCTCTTACCTTATAATAATTAAAATATTTTATAAAATATATATTATAATAGATATACGAAAATTTTTTATGCTATCTTTTAGACCTACACTTACACAAACCTCTATATTATGGATATAGAGCATATTGTATCTGTCTATGTCGAATAACTACCTCACGAAACGATGATTGTTCAATTTTGTCCTACCAAATCTCATGTTAGAATTTATTATTGAACTATATTTATATATAATATATATAATATTCATATTTTTTCTATGATTCTTTATTTATTATTTACAACATACCTTTATTCTTTCCATAATGCGTAAATAATATAATTTCATTTAAGAAAGTGTGGAATACCACCCTTCAATGTTATATGACTCATTCATACTATACATAGAACATATAAATCATAGATTTATTATAAATATGATACATAAATGAAATTAATAAAATATAGTTATTATAATATAAATTTATTTCAATCCATTATTATTATTTTATTTTGACAATTAAATTAATGTAGCGTTCATGTGTACGTACAGCCTACCATCTCCATGAATAGTACATTTCATTTATTATCACCAAATATTTTGTTATTATAAATACATATATACTGAAAAAATATGATATTTAAATCATTCATAATATTTTGTAGATGAAGGTATTTTTCCACATAGACAATTTACTTCAAAATGAGTACATTTTCGACTAATGTACTGAATATCAACAAAATAACTGATATTAAATTAAATAATTATGGAATTTTTAAATCGTGATATTAAGTAATATAAAATGAATAATAAAAATGAAAATTGATATTAATAATGTAAAATTTAATATATTTTTTTATTCAGGAATATAGTGAATGAACAAGATAAGTAAGATTGAAGGTAAATGAAATCTTATCTGAAATTGCAATCATTCAGCTACATATCCATGTCATTATTTTTCTCCATGAAATTTTTTAATTAACTATCATTATTTTAAAATTAATATCCACTTATATTTTGTGTTTTTATATTTTTCACACATAATTATTTCATTTATTTAGCCTTAATTTAATGATACAATCATTGTAGGAGGATTCATCTCAATCTATATTCATTGAGGGATATCTTAATGTTATGAAGCTTTATTTTCCTATATGGTATATATATAACCCTTTAGTAACAATATATCAGGAATTATTATATTATCATGATATTTAATGTTTTTATTAATTTTATTCTTTAATTATTTTTATTAACGTTTTTTCTCAAGTGGAAATGGACCCTTTTACTAAAAAATATTTTTTAATGGTTATATAGATTTACTCTTCCAAAAGATTCTATTTAATTTCAAGGATTTAAAATGTTTATTTATAAATTTATATATATCGACAAGAATGTTATAAATAGTCATACAATTGAATGTGGTATGAGAAACACTGATTAAAAATACTTTTTATTACATTATTTATATGGTTTTTGTGATGGATTGAATATTTCAACATATTCAAATGATTTTTGTCATTGTAAATGAAATGTTATTATAGAAATGAGGATAATTTAAATCATTTATGTTTAATAATTATATAATGGTAATTGGAAAATTAATGTGTGGTTACATGAAATACCAATGATGGGTGGCTACATGATAAACTGATGATGGGTGGTTACATGATAAACCCAAGATAGTTGGTTTCGTGAAAAACCATGTACATGTGTTTATGTTATAACCTCTAATACATTTGGTATGGATATACATTGTATGGCTATTCCAATTTTTGATATTTATGTGAATCATCCATATGACTATTTCATTTAGTGATATGTGTTGAAGTCTACCATATGGTTATATAATTTATGTATATTATGTCCCAAGATACCATTATTTATTATATATTTATTTCTATGGGATTTATGATAATACTCTCGTAAAAAAAGGGTATTTCATTACCTTATATTTAGTGAAGTGTTTTTCCTACCTCATAAAGGATAAAATCATTACATTATGAAAATTTATTCATGGACTACATGTATTCACAAGGATAATAGTTTTAATTATTTATGAATCCAATAATACTATTTTATAACCATCCCAAGTTTTGAATTTTTATTCATAGGACATTAAAAATTATAATTTCTTAGATGGGATCATAGAAAATATATTTTATTAATCCATGAAATGATGCCATATTTCTTTTTTTATAGTTTTTATATTAAAAAATTGATAGTGAGTAGAAGTGTCTTCCTGTAATATTTATGTTGTTATGTATGATTTATGACCTAATTATATAAAGCTATAAACCTCAAATGATTTCTAAAGTAAATTAAATTCACATTGATGACATTCCTGAAGACTATGTAATGTTTATGGATGGGGCCTCATATAACCAAAAAAATATTCCTTCAAAATTACATAAATCATGATTTAAAATTCATTAACGTGGGGAATGGATATACAACTGACTATTTAAAATATAACCTGATTTAATTTAAAAAAAATTGAAAAAAAAATTCAAACATGGATTAATAATATCTTTATATGTAATAGTTAAGTAAAATAATATGCATGATTAAAAAAAATCAATCTCAAAGGAATTTAAGAACAAAAGTTTTATAATGTGTACCCTGTTTATCTAACTAGTATCAAAACATTTTCAATATATAGAATCCTAAAACTCTAGTATGAGTGATATTAGAAATACGTACACATGTCTATCATGATCATGTTGATAAAAACTCATCGATATCCGATCAGGGATAAGATATTTCTTACAATATTTTTCTATAGTTGTCATCATCAATCAATTTCAAGGGAATTAACAACCTATATTTTTTCCAAAATACCCCCACTAACTTCTAGGGATATCATATTCTGAATTATTATGTGGAAAAATGAAAATAAATTCATTTTAAATAAATAAAATTTCACAATAATTTTTTCCAATTTTTATTTTAAAATTCCATGTCACTTTTGAATCAAAATCATGGGTTTTTCAAATATTCATTCCTTTAAAAAAACAATCATAATTTTTCATCAATTAATTTTAATCAATTTTTTCATTCAATTCTCTAATCATTTCATAATTACATTAATTTCTAAAATAGGTAATAAATCCCAAACATTCATTTTTGTTGGAATTTTCAAAAAATACATACCAATTAAATTTAATTATCCAATTTTTATTATAATTTTATTTTCATAATGCAATTGAATGAAATTTAATTAATTCATAAAAATAATAAATTAATAATATTATGAAATTAAAACCAAGCCACTTACCTTTATCATGAATAATAATTAACTAGTACTCCTTAAATGATATTTTAAAATTAATAAAGAAGGATACAGTTGTCTGGATATAAATAATTGAATCTTGATTTAAATCAATAGAGTTAAAATCATGTGATGATATAGAAGACATAATTGAAGAATGTATGAGAGAGTATAAGAGAATGATTCTCAGGAGAATCACATAACTAATATGGGTCGAATAAGAACAAACAGATGTTCATCCACAAAATACTAGGTTTTGTGGAACCCAAATGGGTTCCTAAAAGCCTATTTTACATAGTAATTCATTATAGGTTGAGTTAGGGTAGATTATGGGATAAAAAATGGATTCACAAAATTAAAAATACAAATTTTAAATTTTTTTATGTCGACGTAGTTTTGTATGGAGGGTTTCATGGTTAGAAAAACCGTGTTCACTAACCATACACCCCTTTAATAGGGTGAGTATCTTATAAAAGGTTGTCTCACTATTTTTAAAACTCTATAATAACCATTAAAACACCAAATACCACTGGTTACATGATTTTTTCTGTGCAGGAACATGGTTCAGGAAAAATCTACACCAACTGCGCACACCACAATGAGCCTCCAAAATATTCCAAATTACACCTAATGTGCTCCTTAAAAGTACCAAAAGAATATAATGATAAAAAGGATGATTTATTAGTACCTAAAAAATATTATCATGATGTTATAATTCTCCCACCATTGAAATGTTATTGCATTAAGTGAATTTATATAATTCTCCGTATCAAAAGGACGAGGCCACTTCTCTTTAATCTATTCCTCTATCTTCAATGTATCATGTGAATCAGGACAATGATTCCATAGTAGATGGGCCAAAGGTATTATAATCCATTCATGTACCTATGACATAGAATAAATTATAATTACTGGATTCATTGTCATGGATAAATCATGTATAACCTAAATTTAACTATTGATCAAAACATGAGATGGATCAAAAAGGTATACCAATAACTAAGATATGAAGAACATGTTGTATGTCAATGTAAATTGTGTAAGATGAGTTTTAGGGTAAGTCCCTTTACCAAAATTATCTATAACCTAAAAAAATGTAACATAAAATGAGTATCTATCTTCCCTTTACTCAAATTTTGTCAATCTACTAATGGATTTGATACATTTAACAACCCATGATCAACAACTAAAATCATCGAAATTCTATAATGATGATTGTCATATGATTTAAACATTAAATGATTAATCAACATTTTCTAATTAATAAACATAATGTTATATATAATTTCCAAAACAATCAATTGTTAAACAAATTAACATTCACCAAAATCCAACCAAACAAATATAAAATCACATCCATACATAGCATCAAAATGCACCATTTTAATTAAATAATAATTAATATAAATATTTTAAAACTAAACCAGTCCAAAATATATATCCTAATCTCCACAAAAATAAAGGATGTAGGGAAAAAAATCACCATGATTCTGAATATCCATCTCTATCTAGAAATGGATCTTAATATGGTTTTTCAAAATCGTATTTATTTGAAATTATAGTGACTATCATGATGGCTATTTAAAAGTTTGAAGTAAAAAAACGTATCTCTATAAGAGACTGTAGGAAATGGAACTCTTCAGAAAAAAGGAACTCCCACACAAAATTTATTTCATGGATCTTCAACCTTGGATGTTTCATAAATAGTTATAATGTGAGTCTCTTATGTCAGCATATAAATTAGATCACATATCCTTCCCTTTTTCTTGGGGTATGTGGAACTGAACAACAACATCCGTAGAGATCAAATCCTATGTCCGTTATGGCACTCACAGGGGATGATTTAATCCTAGTGGTGTCTAATAATTATAATTTACATGTTAAAAAGTATAACAATGAGATAAAATATTAGAAACATCACATCCCATTTTGGGCCACCATAATTGTCACTGAATTTCCGAAAAAATCATAGTGATTAAAGGTTTCACTCCCCATAAAAATTTTCTACAACCCCCCTTCCCAACTATTATGAAGGTAAATGGTACAAAAAAACAAATTTCATGAACATAGAACACCCTCCACTATGAAAAACCACTTAATAATGGTCTCCCCATAATTAAAAGTGTCTTAAATTCCATGGAATTCATCATAATACATTTGATCATGAAGAATAATCTCAAAAAGATCTTTTTCACATTAAAATATTCCAAGAAAACATAATTTCATATTTCCCAAACTCCTTTATGAAAATATAATTAAGATATGTAATGTTAATTAGTTATGATAGTTATTTTATTTCATGGTTCAAGAGATTCCTTCTCAAGGAATTAGTGATGGAATTCATTTTCCACAGGGTACAAGAAATTTTGAAATCAATATACTAATTGTATTCTTCCAAAGACATGTTATAGAGAATAAAATCATTTTTAGAAAAGATATAACTCATGGTCAGGTCTTTAGAATACATGGAAATCCATTTCCCAAAAATGTTAATTTCACCAACTCGTAATCACATGAATGACTTTCACAAGATAAATTTGTTGGATTAGATAAATTTTCTCATGTAACCTAGTCTTAAATGATCAATATAGAATAACATGATAAACAATAATAATAACACATCCCAACCCTAAACACGATGTATCATAAAAAACCATATAGTTCATCCTGACCTTTATAAAAATCAACCCTAGTTCAGATGTCAATATATAATTCAAATCAACAAAATAATTTATAAAAAAAATATCATTCCAAGAAAACATAATTACATTACATGTGTCATAGGTAATTAGAGATGCCAACTTCGAGAAATACATTAAAAAGTGTCTATATTCGGCAATTAATAGAAGAAATTTCTGAATCTTGAAAATTTTATGTCATTTCTCCCATTTCAATGAAAACATTTAAATTTTAAGGATCAAAAAACATAACATGTTTTAAGACTCCATTTCTAATAAAAATCAATTCTGATATTCTAAAATTGAATTGTTATATCTTTGAATAATGTTTAGAATTTCGCAAAAATTCAAGGACTAATATTAGGTGATACATGTGTCCTTCCTTAGACTGAGAGTAAATTGGGAAGTAAACTAAAGCGAACATCATGAATTTATCAAGCTACTCATGGAAAATATTTTTCAAAAAATCAATAAAAATTATAAGAGAATTATTCAGAACAAGTGGAATATAAGGATGCAGATAATGGCAATAAAATCAATGGATGGACATTCAAAAGATGTAATATTATTTTATACTAAACTGGTGATAACTATTTGTAATTAAATATTGAACATCTACATCACCACATTAAATGTTAAAAAATGTTCATCAATCCAAGGGCATTTAATTTTTTTCTTAATCATAAATTATATGATATTTGACCAGTAAAAAATATGATGTTTTTAGTCATCTTTCCTAGAAAATAGAACATATTCTATTATTGTTGACACATTAGGCCATATAAATAATTTTTATAACTAATCATCCAATGGATCCTTAATCTCTTTCCATTCAGATGGTTCTATTCCAAAAAAAAAGATATAGACCCTAGTTATTTGTTATGAACAAAAACAATAGAAAACCCAACCACTGTTATGGTAGAAAACTGGTGAAATCAAAAAGAATTATATTTAGAAAATTGAAGATAACTTGAGTGATATTACCACTAAATTATTTATCTCCAGATAAATAGTAACAAAGTGATTACATTACCCAACGGTTGATAAGTAGGTTCTTCTCAACATGACCTCGAGTTCAATTCTACCTAATAGGTCTGGAATGCCCCATAGGGAAAATAATTAGTTACTAATTTATTTTCAATTAAAAAATATATCCTAAAAATCACATCATGAGTCTTTGTGTTGAGTACCATATAATTATAGGTATTCTTGACATCTAATAAATATAAAGAAAAAGAGGTATAATGAATATCCTGTTATATCATCATTATGAGGGGTTTATTAATATCTATCACATAAGAGGCATAATATATGATAATATTTATCTATTTTACAATATGAGATGATATATATGAATTATATTCCAAAATATAAATTAAAGAAATTAGTAAATATTATGTTGTAGTTATGTTACCTCATCGAGTTATTGGACCCATATAGGTTTCCTCTGGAGACACTTCATATGCGTAATGATGCATCATTCCAGATTCTTGTATCAAAAACACCGTATATCATGATAAATTTGAATCCACTAATGTACTTTTTGGTACTGATGAGACCATTCCACTATATTGTATAAAATATATATCATAATTTCAACAAATTTCCTCAACATCCAAAAATGTAGCTAATTAATTAATATGAAAATTTTTTACTTGTAATTATACAGAAATTCCTATTCATCACAGTTAATATTTAATAATTTTTAATTACATGACCAATGAATGTTATAATATATCTAGGAAAATCATCATAATAATGACTAATTGTGAATAATTGTAATGGATAAAACATTTATTTTCTGTTACATTTCTAAAATCTAGTGTCTAAGATGTTTTGGGAGGTCAAAGTTACTAATCCACCCCACATTCTCAAATTTCGTGTTCTATGAATAGTGTTTCCAATTTTTTGAATAGTGTCATCGGTATCGGTGAGTCATTTTGTGAACAGTTCAATTGGTGAGTCTGTTTTATGAATAGTGACATTGGTGATTCATTTTTTGAATAGTTCCATCATCGAGTCTTTTTGTGAATAGTGCCATCTATGATTCATTTTTTCCAACAATAGCATTGGTGGTCCATTTCTGTGAACAGTTCCACTGATGCGTCATTTTGTGAATAGTTCCATCAATGGGTCATTTCATGAACAAAACCATGGGTGACTCATTTTGTGAACAGTCCCATCGGTGAATCATTCAATTAATAGTGTTTATAGCATCGGTAAGAGTACAATGTTTCCAGCATCAGAAGGTGTACACTGTTTCCATCTTTCTATAGTTTTTCCCTAAAACATCTTCTTTGACATAAAATGCATTCAAGGAATTTTGTAATGAAATTTAAGGCTGATTAAAATCACATAACTCCTATATTAATTTTTTGAAGGAAGGATATTCCTTAACGTGGACAAACTAGTTGGCTTAATGTGATCCTCTTTTAATGGAAAATCTAGTGTATCTTAAACTGATTCTCCATAAATCATCTAAATGGATAAGATATCTTACCCCTTATTCTACCTTCATATACCCCTATGCGAGAAACCGAAACCTATATTTCTTCCCTAAGGAGTAGTGTGATCGAACATTAATCTTTAGACCATTTCTCCTGGAATTTTATTCATGCCATATGCATACCCCCTATTTTGGTGCAAGTTAAAAGCGTCGATCCATCATAGATAGAATCTATGGTATACCTCCGTTCTGGTGTTTCCTTCAATACTCCCCCCCCCCCATTTTCTCTGTGTTGTTTTATTGAATGTTTTCTCCATGCTTCTAAGGGAGTTTTCTTGGGAGTCAGTTAGTGCAGTCGTGCATTGGCATCCTCGAGTGGATGCAGTTGTCGTAGGGGAGGAGATTGTGATCAGTTTTGTAGATCGTTCTTCTATAAAAATGTCACAAATCTTTTGAGGTAGGGGATTAATTTCTTATCTATTATTTTATGTGAAACGTTAGAGTTAGTATGTTTTAGTCCACTAAATCACAATGTAATTTACATAATAAATATTTGAACTGGATAAATCATTCAATATCGATCGTATGTTATTGCATCTTGATTATTTAGATAGTGTGATATTTATGCCTGATATGTTTATCATTTAGTTATCGATGAAAATTGGTAAATAACATAAATTGGGATTAATTTTAATTATTTTTTGAAGGGAATGATAAATGTAAATAAATCTAGGTGTTTCTATTGTAACATAATAATAATCATATAAACACAGTGAGCATGATTAATAGAATTGTGATAGTTAAGATATATTTATGTTTTTCTTTCCCATAGTTGGAACCTATAAATAATAAATTTGTTAATTATAGATGTATTAATGAAAAGGTTGTTTGGAAAAATATCATACCTCATAGGGTTCTGAGTTATCCAATTGCTTGTAAAGGCCAAGAGCCTTATGCTTAGAGCTGTGAGAGCTCATTGTGTTTGAAGGTTGGATGCCTTGTTTAAGGGCTTAGAGACCTATTAACATGATGTTTGTTTTCCTGCTTCTTGTGTTGTGATGTGAGCCTAGATTACTATTGTGATTTGTAGGGGCATTTAGGACCATTGTTTTTGGTATAAATTGATTCCTATATTGGTGAGATGCATCGTTTTTTGAATGTGGGTGTTGAGGAGGACACCAGAGATGATGAAAATGGTAGGATGTAAATGTTTTGATGCTTTGTTCATATTTTTTCTTATTTACCTACATTACTTACCCACATCTCATAGCTTTTGACATTTATTACCCATCATCCAAATGGGAAGAATACGTACGGGGTATGTCGCATGCCTTCCATATTTTTATTCTTGAGGTAGGAAGGGTCTACACTCCTTCTATAGCTGGAGAAGACATGGTGGGTAGTTCAACTACCCACAATGAATAGCCACCATGTGTTTAGTAGCATAGTATATTTTTTAAAATTCTTGGGAATATGGGAATGAAATAATGTTGTTAATAAATTAGTGAATAAATGATTTTAGCCCCTGGGGTTTGAGATTATTAGGATGCAATGCTGAAGTAACATTTATAAGAAGCTAGGGGGAATGGATTGGTTATGCCTGGAAGGCATAAAACATTGGTGTCATGATAATGAAATATAATATTGATGTTTTAATGGTTAATTAATTATTAAATAATTAATTAACATAGATAAAAATCATAAAAATGCAATGAAGTAATGTAATAATTGTCTCTAAATGGTTATCTACTTATAGGATAACTAGTCTTGGATGTAGAATCCGGAAGTCCGAGAGATATTAGATACAGATCAGTCTATGAATAGGTTTATCCGTTATTATGGTTGTGAGCAATGGTATATTCTATAAATTTTGTGATTCTATGCTCTACTCTACCCCGTCAGTTAGGGAAACTGATACTTTGAGGATTCTGAGCTATGGGTCTGTTTTCCCCAATATTATGGGGGTATAATGGATGGTTTAAAACCCATTTCGGCCTCACTATATTATCATGGTAGTTACTTGTTCTTGTAGTTACAACCATTAGATATCACATTATATGTTTTTAGATCGATTTCATTGATTGTGGTTATTCACACACTCATATTCTGGATATAGCTTCTTATAGACTATATAGGTGTAACGTGTATAGGTTGTGATGTCCTGATAATCCTTACTTAGTGTATGGGATATAATGGATTTAGGTTTAATACCCGACTTATGATACATGTTATGAATGTTTTGGAGGGTCCCAATACTTACCTGGTAACTTTGGTTATGTGGATTTGGTGGTTGTGTTGCACGAGGTGCATATTGTGGTGCTTCACCTAGGTGTCTGCGAGTAATCATTTTTTGAGAGGGATGGATTAGGACGTGTGACATTAGGGAATAGTGGAAAATGTGTGGGGATGTAGTAGTGGGATACACTTGATATTCATTATTATATTGTATACTCTTGTATGAAATTCTTGTTGTGTGTATCCATGGTGAGGTTTGGAACATAGTATACATGTTTACGTGACATGTTAGTTTCACCTATTTTTCACTAATCTTTAGCATGCTTTCATTAATATTGAACAAGAGGTTATGTGGAGGATAGTACTAATTATACTTTTATACCCACCCGTTATATATTTAAATTTTTTTCAGGTCACATGGAATATGTTAGAGATTACGTTGGTTACTGCTAGCTGGGGGATGCCTGAGCTATTTGGGATTCGTGTTTGGTTCCATTTTTATTTTCATATTTATTGGAGTGTGATTTTGTCACATACATGATTTATTTTAAAGGTATTTTCATTTATTTTCATTTCTTGTTTTTTATTGGGGGTTTCCAATGCATTTTTGGAGTAAATGGTGGGTTTTCAAATTCTGGGCCAAACTCTGAGTTTATTTCCAGTTTTAAAAATTAATTTTGTCTCTTTAATACCTTATTCATTTTTCAACCTTATTCACCCATTCCACTTCCATAATGACTTAAATTGAACTATTCAACCCACTATAGATATTTGGACCCTCTAAAAATTCATTACCATCTTTGATTTTGGTGATCAAATTAAGTATTTGTCCAACCTGTAAGCCCATTTTCTGTTTTAAATTTTTTTATTATTTCATTACTTTTTCATTTTTTATTCTATTTTGGTGATTCCACCTTTCACCTGATCCCAATGAACCTAGATGCACCCCCATATTTGTTTCCCACTCTTTGGAGAATGTATCAGTCGAGAATTAGGGCCGAACGTCTCAGTTTTCTAAAATCATCTAGATTTATCAAGTAAGTGACTATCCTTCAATGTTCATTATACTTTCATAAGCAGTCTCTTTTTTTCTAGAATCCTCAAATTTCCAAAAGCTAGGTATTCATACCAAGGGTTTCTTTTTTAGTTTCATGGTCCAATCCTCTAGTATTAGGTTCAATCTCACACAATTTTGGTGTGGTGGTGGTGTTGTTGAAGTCCCGCACTAGGATTTGTGTTTCTTATCTCTTTTGTTAGGTGATTCCATATATATATATTCTAAAATTAGTTGGAATGTTTTATATCTGTTTCATTTATGTTCCTCCTTCTTTATTTTGATTACAAAAATTCATTTCTGAAGCATTTGAAAAGCGGTTTACTTTTATGTTCCATTTTTGTTTGAAAATGGGTGTTTTACATATAGAACCCCTGTTGTGCATCTTGGTGTTATTTAATAATTCATGTAATGGATTTATAAAAATGTTTTTATCTCAAATTTATGGTTTTTTATAATATTTGTGTCCATTGTGTATTAAAATAGGTATTTTAGATGAATTTAATGTGCGAAATTTGGTTACTTTTCCCGAAATTGTTTAATGGAAATTATAAGTGGTTTAATGAGTTATATAAAAGATGAAAAGCATGTGTAGGTATTATTTTGAATTTTTGGGACAAGAACTAATTTTTATATGTGAAAATGGATTTTGGCAACATGTGGTAACTATTTGAGCACAAGACGGGAAACCCGGGTCACTTGGTGGGATAATTTGTACTAGTACGCTAGTGAACGGAGGGGTTTGGACCATGGATCACATAGAAAGTTTGAAATGGATAATAATAACACAACTATAATGGAGATAAATGGAGACCAATATGTTATGGGTATTCTATCTACTAGTGGCTCGTTCTTGAGAATGAATTTTATTATGGTAACTTTCACCGAGGTAAGAGGTACTTAAGGCTCACAACTAACTAGTAACAAGGGGTGTTCCTATGCTTGGTACTTGTGACCTTTTTAGAAGTTATGATTTCCTTATATTATTTTTGGATGTCAAAATCAGTATATTACAATTTTTTTTCAAATTCCATCATTCTTTAATTTTATCCCCATTGAATGGTATTTTCATTTCAAGGTTTCACCTTTAGAAAAAATGCTACCATTTTTTGTTTATAACTATCCCATGTTTTTTATTTTATAATTCCTATCACTTGGAATGATTCGGTGGTATCCTATTGGGCTTAGTCTCACACCCTAGTTACACCATTGGGTGTTTCTATACTTTATCATATTTGACACAGGAAAAGGCATGCCTTGGGTGATGGAAGTTCGGGTTGTTAGTTTCTTTCCATGGTGCGGTGTTGTGGAGACGGCTCATGGGTGATGACCCCTTGTCTTGTAGAGTCTCATGGGATGTTTGTTGATACTTTTATGTACCTTTGTACCCCTTTTGTCTTTTTTAAACCCATATACCCTGTTCTGGATTGTATTAAGGCTTTTTTGGAATAATTTTTCATATTTTGATATATTGTTTTTTTGGTTATTTTATGAAACCAAACTCAGGTAAATCATTACAACAAATAGTTTTATGATTCCCAGGAACGTTTTCCAGCCTGTGGGGTTAATTAATGCCCTTCAAGACTTTACATGGGCTAGGTTTGGTGCTGGTTTGATGGCGCCCTGTTTCGGTTCATGACAAAATTGTATCATAGGTGTTTAACATTTTTGAGTTATATTATTATTTTGGGATGGGTCGGGCTAGACAGGTGATATGACTGCTAGGGCTCAAGGTTTTGTTCATGAGTAGGGTTCCTGGCCCCCAACCCTCATGACAGACCATGAGTCACCATCAAATGTCTTAATTGGATGTTTTTCTTCACTTCTAGGTGAGACGCGTGCGCTGCAGACTGTGCGTGGACATTGAGTGTGGTGAAGTAGTTTTTTATTTTACTATTGTAATGTGTTTGGTTTATTTATAGATGATGATATTCCTGAAAGTTTCAGAACGGTTTTACTGATTTTATTTCTTGTGACAGTTGTGTTCTGTAGCAACATGTCTCCCAGAAAGCTCCCACGCACCCACGAGAGGAAGATAAAGAGAGTTCTCCTGCACCACTCGATCAAAGGATGATATAAGTCATGGTCTGAGCTGTCCAAGATCTAGGACAGAGAGTGGTTCTGGCTCCTACTCTAGCAAGAGAAGATGAGTCTGGGCCTAAGAAGGACAAGGCTTAACATTTCTTGAAAAAGAAACCTCCTTGTTTTTTAGGTAGCTCAGAACCTCAATATGTAGAGGAATGGATCACGAAGAGAGAGTGTATGTTAGATTTCCTAGACACACTTTAGGAGGTGCGAGCGAAATGTGCCTCTATCCAGCTAGAGGGTCCGAACTGTAGGTTGCAGGAATCAGTGCTTCAAACTGGGAAGCATGAAAACGTGAGATGGAATGATTTTAAGGCCATCTTTAATGAGTATTATTTTCCAAAGGTCCTATCCAATATCAAATATAGAGAATTCATGGATCTTTCCTAGAGATATCATTTAGTAATGGATTATTCTAACCGCTTTTCTGAACTATTGCAGTACACACCTTACATTGTTTTTAATGAGAGCTTTAAAGCCCATATGTTTGAGATGGGGTTGTGACCCAAAATTTACTCACAGGTCTTCCTATTCCAGTAGGGAACATATGCTGAGGTGGTGGATCGAGCTTGCAAGGTTGAAATTGAAAAAAGGGGGATGTTTCGGATCTTTGGACTCGTATCTCCTATAGGGACTAGCATCTCTTATGAAAAGAAGAGGAAGTAAGAAGAGCAGGGAAAGAAGAAAGGTGGTTGTTCAGGCCACTCTTACAGGAACATTTCATCAGTGGCTTCAGATGTAGGGATTGTCATGTGCCACCGGTGTGGGAAGACATGGCGTATTCATTCAGCATGCCCTCATCCTCCAAAGACCTATTTTTAGTGTGGAGGTATGGGACACGTGTAGTGCTTTGTGGGATAACACTTCCACTTAAATGTGGGGTATAATCATATACTTCCCATGAGATTGTTAGCACAGTCTGATCCATCTAGGATAGGGGGATCTCGGTTCATTGGTCGTCGCGGCAAGGCTGGATCATCTTTTGGGCAAAGCCAATTTAGGGTTGAGCCATACACGGGTGGCTATTCTCAGGCAGAGATGAGGAATCTTCATGCTGTTGAGTAGGCACCAACAAGATCGTATATAAGACCATAGACCATCCAAGGTACCATTTTGATTGCAACTTCTTTATCTGCTACTCTTTTTGATACTAGTGCTTTAGTTTCATTTATATCTGCACGTATTGTGAGCACACTAAACATGCGAACTGAGATTTTATCTTTCTCGATGGATTTGGTGACGCCACTGTGAAAGAAGAAGGAGTAGGGTCTCAGGTTCCCATCGTGTGCACTCTCCTTGTCGGGGGTGGACATGGAGTGGGACCATCTAGTCTTGGATATGGGCCTTTTGGATGTAATCCTTGGAATTGAATAGATGGTACATTTTCATGCGCACATCTATTACTATAGGTGACAGGTGAGTTTCATGGAACCTGATGGTAGTCCACAGGTGTTTCTTGGGGAATGGGACCCTCGGTCCGGTCATGTGGGGACTCCACTCCAAGAGTTAGGGAATATTATCTTTAAATTATCATTACATGTGCTAGAGGATGATGGTGAATCTCATGAGGTAGGATTACCTCATGGGGTGGATGAGTTCCCAGAGGTATTTCCACATGATTTTTCAGGCTTACCCCCAGAGCGGGATGTGGACTTCAAGATTTATTTGGCACCAGAAACATAGCCAATATCTCTTCCCTCATAACTTATATCCCCCACCGATATGAAAGAATAAAATATACAGTTGGACTATTTATAATCCGAAGGATTCATTCGCCCGAGCGTCTCTCCATGGGATGCTCCTATTCTTTTTGCAAAGAATCCCAATGGATCCCTTCGGTTGTGTATTGATTACAGAAAGATGAATTATATAACCATCAAGAATAAATATCATTTTCCCTGAATATATGAATTATTTGATCAGTTAAAGGGGGAAATTTGGTTTTCTAAAATAGACTTGTGTTCGGGTTATCACCAACTCAGGGTGAAAACGTCTGATATCTTGAATACAAACTTCCAAAGTCAGTACTGCCACTATGAGTATTTGTTCATGACCTTTGTATTGTCCAATGTTCCAAGTGTCATTATGGAACTAATTAATAGGGTGTTCCACCAGTATCTCGACTTATTTATCACAGTGTTCATGGATGACATCCTGGTTTACTCTGGATCTGAGTAGGAGCATGAGCACCATTTTGTGATCGTGTTGGGAACTCTGTGGGAACACCCGCTTTAAGAAAATCTATCCAAGTGTACCTTCAGGATTAGAGAGGTGATATTTTTGGGGTATTTTATCTCGAATCAAGGAGTTTTGGTGGATCCTGAGAAGATCAGTACCGTTATGTCATGGGAGAAACTAAAGAATGTGTTTGAGATCAGAAGTTTCCTTGACCTAGAAGGTTTATACAGGAGGATATATCGAGATTTCTCTCGTCTTGAATTTCCCATGACCACAGTCACCCATAAGGGGGTAAAGTTTGTGTGGAGCCGAGAATGTCAACTGTCCTTTGAAGAGTTGAAGCAGAGGTTGAATACCCCCAGTCTTGATCCTAACAGAGTCTGGGAAAGGCTATGTGGTGTATTGTGATGCTTCATGTATGTGTCACAGGTGCGTGCTTATGCAGGATGGTCACATGGTGGCATGTGGCCATCACCAGCTCGGACCACATGAATAGAATTATCCCCCACATGAGTTAGAGATAGCGGTAGAAATGCATGGTTTAATGACTTCGAGCCACTATCTATTTGGAAAGATGTTTGTGGTTTACTCTGATCATAAAAGTTTGGCATACATCTTCCGATAGAAGGATTTCAATTTGAGGTAGCGTCGCTCGATTGAATACCTGTAGGGGTTTTACATTGATACTATCTAAACCCCAGGGAAGGGTAATGTTGTAGTAGATGCCTTGAGCTGAAGTGTACCAGTGAATTCTTTAAGGAAGTCCAGTGATGAGTGGACACTGATGGGACACTTTCCTCAGATGCATGTGGAGACCAAGGAGCATAGTGGAGGTGCATTCATGACATGCATTTGGTTGACCCCAACTCTTATAGAATTTATTCAGCAGAAGCAGCCCAGTGGTGAGTTTTTTCAGCCATCAAAATAGATTCATCATGGTAGGGAGATGTATCCTGATTAGTCTTCTTCCTCTGAGGGTTTCTTGTGTTTCGAAGGTCTTTCATTGGTGCCTTTGTCTCTGAGGAAGGTAGTATTGTAGGATAGACACCAGTAACAGTGGGTTGTCCACCACTATGCCACTAAGATGTAATATGATTTTCATCGATAGTTCTGGTGTCTAGGAATGAGTTGGGACATTGATAAATCTGTATTGAGATGCAATATTTGTTATCATGTGAATGAAAAACATCATAATCATTCTGGTTTGCTTTATCCACTAGCTATTCCTACTTGGAAGTGGGATGAGGTTTCAATGGATTACATTATTGGATTAACACATACACATCGAGGTAAAAATACTATTTGGGTGGTAATTGATTGGATGACCAAATATTCCTACTTCATTCCTATCAAATATATAGCTAAAGTGGATGAGTTGGTCCAGTTGTATATTCAGGAGGTGGTAAGGCTTCATGGTGGTCCATCAGCAGTTGTCTCGGGAAGAGACCCCTACTTAACCTCTTGGTTTTTTGGGCGGCCTTCAGAAGGATTTGGGGTCACAAATTAAGATGAGCACAACATACTATCCTTAAACAGATCGTCAGATAGAGTGGGAAAATCAGATTCTTGAAGACATGCTTCATGCATCTGTCTTGGACTTCTGTGGTTCATGGGATAGCCATTTGGGGTTGGTCGAATTTTCTTATAATAACATCTACCAATCCATGATTTGAATGGATCCCTATGAGGCACACTATGGTCGGCCTTTCTGGTCCCCCCTATAATGGGATGAGGTAGGTGAGACATCACTGTTGGGACCGAGCCTTGTGTGAGAGACATATGAAAAAATCAAGTTGATCAGGCAGCGTTTATTGACAAATCAGTGTCACCAGAAATCATATGCTGATAAGAGGCGTCGATACCTACATTTTTCAGCGGGTGATCGGTATTCTTGAATGTGGCCCCTCGTCTCGGCCACCACCGCTTGTGGAAACAAGGAAAGTTAATGTTGAGGTATGTTAGACCTTTTGAGATCATCGAGTGTATTGGAAATGTGGAATACATGTTGGATTTTCCTTCATAGTTGACATCTATCCATGATGTTTTCCATGTCTCCCAGTGAAAGAAATACAACCCGGATTCGTCCCGTGTGGTGAATTGGGAGGAGTTGGATATAGAGCCTAATATATCTATTTTTGAGCATCTGGTGAAAATAGTGGACTTCCAAGAAAATATTATTCGAGGAAAGTATATTTCATTGGTCCTAGTTCATTGGAAGCATGAGAGTGATACACACGAGACATGTGAGAAAAATTCATGGGTTGAGGAAGAATACTCGAACCTATTTTCCGATCAAGCATGGGGTTCACTTTTTGGGGTGGAAATTAATTCATGGTGGGGATAATTGTATCATAAATAATTTTTTGAAATTTATTTTCAATTATTTTACTTTCGTTCTTTGTATTGGGGGTTTTCCAGGCATTTTTTGAGTAAATTATGGGTTTTCATGATTTGGGCCAAACCGTGAGTTTATTTCCAGTTTTAAAATTTAATTTTGTTTCTTTAATAACTTATTTGTTTTATCAACTTTTTTCAACCATTATTCTTCCAAAGTTACCTACATGGAACTATTCTAACCACCATACCAATTTGGATCCATTTTAAATTCATTATCATCTTGGATTTGGGTGATCTAATTAAGTATTGGGCCAACCCGTAAACCCATTTTCTGTTTTTCAATTGTTTTTTATTCATTCATAAATTTTTCATTTTCTATTATTTTTTGATTTTCCCCCTCTCACCTGATCCTAGTGATCCTATTTGCACCCCCAGCTTCGTTTCCCCTTATTTTCGGATTGTACCAGTCCATAATTAGTGCCGAACATCTCAGGTTTCTAAAATCATCCAGATTTCTCAAGTAAGTGACTGTCCTTATAAGTTACTTCTTTTTCCATAATAATTCTCCATTTTTTCTTGAATCTCAAAATTTCCAGAATTTAGGGATTCGTACCAAGTGTTTCTTTTTGTGTTTCTTGGTCAATTCATTTGGTTTATGGTTCGATCTCACTCCATTGTGGTGTAGTGGTGGTGTGGTTGAAGTTCTGCACTCAGATTTTTGGTTCTTGACACTTTTGGTAGGTGATTCCATATGTAGGTATTCTAGAATAAGTCGTCTTTATATATTTCTATTTCCTTTATGTTCCTACTTCATTATTTTTACAGAGAAAATTGATTTGGATAGCATTTGCAAAGCTGTTTATTTTTAAGAGCCAATTTTGTGTGAAAATTTCTGCTTTAAATATAGAACCAATGTTATGCCTATTGGTGTTTTTTAATTCATGGAATGGATTTATAAAAACGTTTTTATGCTGAAATTTCTGGTTTGTTATAATATTGGTCATAATTGGGTTTTAAAAGAGGTATTTTAGATGAATTTAATGTGAAATATTTGGATAATTTTTTTGAAATTGTATTATGGAAATAATATGATTTTTATTGAGCTATATAAAAGGTGAAAAGCATGTGTAGATACTGATTGGAATGTGTGTGACAAGAACTAATTTTTATATGTGAAAATGGATTTTGGTAAGATGTGGTAACTATTTGAGCACAAGATGGGAAACCCAGGAAACAAGGTGGCCTAATTTGCTCTAGTATGCTAGTGAATGGAGGGGTTTTGACCATGGTTCACTTATAAATTTTGACATATATAACACTATAAAAACTATAATGGAGATGATTTGAGACAAGTAGGTTATGGGTATGCTTCTTACTAGTGGCTCGTGTATAGGAACAAATTTTATTATTGTTACTATCACCGAGGTACGAGGTACTTAAGGCTCAGAACTAACTAGTACCTAGGGGTGTTCCTATGCTTGGTTCTTGAGGCCTTTTTGGCCGTCATCATTTACCTATGGTATTTTTGGATGTGGAAATCAGTATCTTACATTTTTTATTTAAATTAGCGAATTCTTTAATGTTATCCCCATTGAGAGGTATTTTGATTTCAATGTTTCACTTATAGAAATAAATGCCACAATTTTCTATTTATAACTCATGCAAGATTTTTATTTTATAATTCCTATCACTTGGAATCCTTGGGTGATATACTATTGGAATTATTCTCACACCCTACTTACACCTTTGTTTGTATGTAGACTTGATCATGTTTGACACAGGAAAAGGCAAGGCCTTGGGGGATGGCAGTTCGGGTTACTAGTTTCTTTACATGGTGCGGTGTTGTAGATACGGCTCGTGGGTGAGTACCCCTTATCGTGTGGAGTATCATGGGTTGTTTGTTTCTACATTTATGTACCTTTGGACCACATGTGTCTTGTTTAAACCCATATATTCAGTTCTAGATTTTATTATGACTTGTTTGGCATAATTTTTCAGATTTGGTATATTGTATGTTTTTGGTTATTTTATGAATCCAAACTCGGGTAAATCATTCCAACATATATTTTTATGATACCCAGGAACTTGTGCCAGCCTATAGGGATAGGTAACGCCCTTCGAGACTTTCCATGGGCCGGGTTGGGGGCCTGTTTGATGGCGTCTAGATTCGTTTCATGACAGAGTTGGAGTTCAATGGTGTATGTTTGTTATCTATCTTTATAATAGGTTCTCATAAAGGGTAATGACTCCCATTTGTTTGTTTACTATACCCTCGGTTCTAGTTTCCAAATAGATTCCAACTAGAGGTAGTTCTCTGGGGGTCACTAACTCTCTTATCACAATGTCGTCCAATGAGGTATACACCTTGTGGGGAGGAGGTAATGGTATAGTGGTATCAGAGCTCTGGTTGATGGATTGGATGAAGTTTGGTTTTAGTTATTTGTTAGTTTTCATGGGCTTTAAGGGAAAAAATATTAGTCAAATTTAGCAGGTGATTTAAAAACTATAGACCGTCTAAGACAATGGTGTTTAGGACCCCCAGTTATCTGATGCACGAACCTATAAGTTTTCAGTGAATAATAAATGAGGTGATACTAGTTGCAGTGGGATTGGTATACATTGGGATTGGTTAAACTAAAAATAATAAAATAATACAATTAATTAACTTATGATGAGTCTTTTATATTCCATGTTTAGTATCTTTAACTAATTTTTATTTTGCAGGTACGGATCTTGGTCGACGTCCTCATCAGGTTCAGGCGTAAGATGTCTAATGAGTTGCAGAAATAGATCATCATAGGGAATAGGATTACAGCGACGACACTGAGAGGATGATATTGTGAGAGTGTCAGTGCTAGAGCATGTATAAGTATAAGGGATGTAATTCGGATGCAGTCACATAAGACTGGTTAGAGGGGGTTTAGATAAGATTTTTATGGATCCATTAATGGAAGGAGAATTGGATTTCTTTCGATGTGAAGATGTTTCATGGTGGAGTGAGATAGTGGCAGTTCTTGATTCATAGGGATCGGGAGGAGTTGTAGACCTCATGGGAGAAGTTTCGAGACAATTTCATAGTGGAGTTTGTTTCTCTGAACACAAAGGTTTCAAATCACCAAGAGCATCTTACCCTTTGACAGGGGAGGTCCATTGCGCGGGATATTGGAATCTGTTTTAGGAAACTTTTACATTATGCTTCAGAAATGTTTCCAGATGAGGATTCTATAGTGATGTATTTTGATAAGGGTTTGTGTCCAGATATCCAGAGCTAGATCACCCCAACTATGTTAAAGAAATATCGTGAGGTGCAGGTGAGGTCATAGGCCATCTAAAGGACATTTTCCATAACCGAATCGTCATGATAGGGGAGTCTTCATGATTCCACATGAATTAGAGCTGTGGTTCGGGATTCCCGGTTTTCAAGGTAGATGAATTTCCATTTGGCTGTGGGTAGGTCCCAACTTTTATCATCTCATTTATCTGGCGGTTGAGGATCTCAGGACTACACCAAGAGATCAGGTGCTTTTTTCTATATTTCTATATCATGAATAGGAAGAGTGTTGACCTTTCATGGAAATCATCATGCACCTTGTGTAACACTCCGAGTTCCTCTATTGAGGTATTTCCATTCAAGGTAGCAGCAATAGTTTTTACTAGCATTCGATCAGCAGAGAGTAGATGGGGTAGAAAGAGGACTTCCCTATGATGTTCCCATACTCATATAGCAGAGTGAGTCTATGATGTTCTTCATCATCAAGGTCAGAGAGGTCGTGGAATTGGTTGTGGTCAGCTTTATACATTACTGATACCAACTCTAGGAAATTGAAGAATCATTCAAGGTACCCTTTTTTATACATGTATGTATTCATTGTTTGATTTAGGAGAAACAGACTCCTTTATATCACTTTACCTTATCCATGTTTTGGGACTTGTGGTAGAGTGCTTTATTTTTCCTTGGTGTTGACTACACCAGTTAGAAGTCGAGCTGAATTTCCTAAAGTATATAGAGAATATGATCTACTATCGGGGCACCACCTATCTAGGGATGATTTCCTATAAATAATGATACAAACATATGCTGTCATTATCAGAATAGATTTGTTGTATTCTGTGAAATCTATCATGGATAACTTTTGGAGGCAGGTGGTGTTCATGGATGCTGATAGAGACCTAAAGATTTTTGTTGGTGAGCAATCCCCTTGGTTGGATTAGATTATTGATTCTTCCTTGTCATCAATGATGTTTGGTATGATGTTGAGTTCATCATAGGATTAACAATTTGAGTTTTCTACGGTTGTAGAAGAAAACCTTGATGTATTACAGAAAATGTTGTAGCATTACCCCCTCAATAATTGGTCAGTTTTGGGATTGAGCTATTTCCACAAGAATCTCCTCTCTCTATGTCACCATATAGGTTGTCCCCTTCTGGGTTACATGATCTAGATATATAACATTTTGGTCTGCTACAATGTGGTTTTTCTCAGCCGAGTGTGTCACTGTGGGGGTCACTGAGTTTTTACATGAATAAGGCTAATGGTTGTTTGTGGTTGAGTATCGATTATTGTCACATAAACAATGTGAAAGTGAAAAATCCCTATCATGTACCACAAATTTATTATTATTTCAATAAAATCATGTGATCAAGTTGGTTCTCAATGATCTAATTATGGTCAGGATATCATCAGATGCATGTGATGGATGATGATATCCAGAATACTGTTTTATGTTATCATCCAGGGCATTATGAGTTCATTGTAAAGTTTTATTTATAAAATAATTCTCTAGTTGTGTTCATGGGATTGATGAACGCTATGTTCTATGAGTTCATGAATATTTTCATGGTGGTTTTCATCGACGAAATCCTTTCACACTATGCATCTGAGGAGGATCATGAAGATCATTTACATGATGTTTTGGGAGTTCTTCGTCAACAAATACTATTTGGGAAGTTGTATAAGTGTGAGTTTTTGAATTGAAATGTTTTTTTGGGGCATGTGGTGTCCCAGTAGTTAGTAGATGTGGATCCATCTAAGATACTTGCAGTTATGCCTCATGTATTATAAAAGATAGTGGAAGAGGTGTGACATTTTCTTGGTATTGTATTTTACTAAAGGAGGTTCACAGCCAATTTCTCTTAGGATATAACTCCATTCATAACAATGACTAATAACGATTAGGCATTTGTTTGGTCTTATCTGTGTCACGTTTATTTCTGAGTATCTGATGGAGAAGTTGGTATGTGCTCTAGTTCTTCGTCTTCCAACAGAGTGAGTATTGTTTGATGTTTTCTACGATGCTTCAAATATGGTGTAAGGTTGTGTTCTTATGGATCATAGATAAGTTGTTTCTCAAGGTTCTCAATATTTGAGACCCCTTGAATATAACTATACAACCGATGATATGGATATGGTAGTAGTGGTGTTTTTCCTAATGTTTTGGAGACATTACCTCATTGGAGTGTTCTTTGTGGTTTTCACCAATAATAAAATCCTGAGGTATGTATTTTCCTAGCATGTATTGAACATGAGAAAGTGTCATTAGATGGAGTTATTAAATGAATACGACATCAGAATATCATATACACATGGAATGGGGAATGTTGTAGCTGATGCACTGAGAAATAAGTCAGATAGTGATGCGGTAAGTGAATCTAGTGATTATTGGAGAGTGATAGAAGACTATTCAATAGTACATATTAATAGAGGAGATGTTGCAAGAGGAGGTAGTATTTTACAGATGATAGTGAATTCAACTCTGGTGTAGCAGGTGGAGTAGTCCTAGTTAGGGGATATAGAGGTGGAGGTCTGTAGTGACCAAGATGTTTGTGGAAAGGCCCCTAATGGTTGTTCTGAGGTTCAACAAAACGTAGTTTTATATCAAGGGTTAAATTTCATTCCCTTGGAGATATGTGATACAATTCATAGAGAGTTTCATAGTTTTCCTTTAGTGGTGCATCTTGGTGTGAAAATGATTTACTGAGTCATGAGGAGTCATTTTTTTGGCATATGCGGAATCATGAAGTTTAGAATTTGTGTCTCATGGTTTGGTCTTCTAGAATGTGAAGGTTGAGCACCATTCCCAGATGGTGTTATCTAGACATAAGATATTCTTTATTAGAAGTGGGGGGACTTCTCAATGGACTTTTTCTCTAGTTTACCTAGAGCTCAGGGGGGCTGTGATACTATTGGGGGTAGTGGATCATTTAACAAAATCATCCCACTTTATAGTGATGAAGGATTAGATCATAGTATATGTTTTTAAGGCAATATCTAGAGGAGGTGGTGAGACTCCATGGAGTCCTGCAGATGATCATTTCTGATCAAGATGCTTAATTTATCTCTAGGGTCTCGAGAGGTCTCTATCAAGAATTTGGTTCTGAGATATGGATTAGCACTACTTTTCATCCATTGAAGAATGGTCAAAAAGAGTGGATCATCCAGACTCTTCAAGACATGTCTCTCTCTTGTGTCCTAGATTTTTGATGTTCATGGAATATGCACATTCTCTTGGTGGATTTCACTAAAAAAATAGGTTTCAATCATCCATCGGTATTGCTCCATTTAAATCCATGTATGGATGACCCTTCCATTCATTATTGTGATGGACTGGTGTCATAGATTCAGCAATTCTCAGACGGAAACTAGTAAATTATACAATAAATATAGTTTATGTAATTTGTGATAGGATGAAGGAAACACTTGATCATCATAAATTATACACCAATCAAAGGGGGAGACTATTAGAGTTTGATCTTCGGGATCACATGTTTCTAAAGGATACAACCCATTGTTGGATGTGACAGTTTGGTTGTAGGGATAATCTATCTCCCCGATTTGTTGGGCCATTCTTGTTGTTGGAACGTGTGGGAGCCATGGCATATCGATTAGCACTTCTCTTGTAGATGAGCTGGTTAAAAAATGTTTTTCATGTGTCACACCTCCATCGTTATCTTCATGAGGACTCCAAAGCCATATATTGTGGAGAGATTTATGTTGATGATGATGCAACCTTCGAGGAATAGCCTGTGGAGATCCTAGACCGGAAAAAGAATGTGTTGTGGAGGTCTTCTACCCCCTTGGTTCAAGTATTTTGGTGAAATGGTGGTGTGGAGGAGATTATAAGGTAATGTGAGTTGTAGATACATTCACAATACCCAAAGTATTTTTATGTTTAACTCTTCATGTAACAATGTTCACTTTGGGGTTGTAGAAAATTCATGTTTATAAGATGGATTTGTTTTGTTTCCTCGTGTTTGTATTTCTCTTTTTTAAGAGGTATCTTGATTGATGGTTGTTCAAAAACCATTTCAAATTCATTTTAGGTTCATTTTTTATTATCATGGATGAAAATGTTTTGAGGTTTATCTAATGTAGTGGATTGTACCTCTCTGGTCATTTTCATTAATGAAATCTAGTGTTTCATGTATTTTTGGAGGTTAATGTAACTTATCCCCAACACATTTTTAAATTTCTAGTTCTATTAATAGTGTTTCAAATTTTTTGAATAGGTATCGTTGAGTAATTTTGTGAAAAATTCCATCTGTGAGTCATTTGTGAATAGTGCCATCAACGTCTCATTTTGTGAAAAATGCCATCGGTGATTCAATTTTCTGAATAGTTTTATCGGAGAGTCATTTTGTGAACACTTCCATGAGTGTGTAATTATTTTGAAAACATCCATCGATGAGTCATGTTGTGAATAGTGTAATCATTGACTCTTTTTGTGAATAGTGACATCGGTGAGTCATTTTGTGAACAGTTCCATCATTGAGTTATTTAGAGAAAATTCATATCAGGGAGTTATTTTGTGAATAGTTCCTTTGGTAAGTAATTTTGAAAATATTTCCATCGGTGAGTCATTTTGTGAATTGTTCAATGAGTGAGTCATTCTATGAATAGTTCCATTGTGGTGCCATTTTTGAATAGTTCCATTAGTGATTCATTCTATGAAAAATGTTTCAGGCGTCAGTTGGAGTACAATGTTTCAAGCATCGGTTGGTGTACAACTCTTCCAACATCATTAGTTTTAAAATGTTTCTAGCGTTAGTAGGGGTACATTATCTCCACATTCATATAGTTCCTCCCCTTTGACATTTTCGTTGGCATAAAACACATTCAATCCCTTGTTTTAATAGATTTAAGGCTGATTCAATGCACATAACCCCTACATTAATTTTCATAAGACTTGGGATTCCATTAGATGGTCAAACCCTATGGTTAAATGCGATCCACTTTTAATGGAAAATCTAGCATATCATAAACTTCTTCTTTGTAAAACCTCAAAAGGGATGAGATATATTCCTCACTTATTCTACATACTTGTTCCCATATACATGACACTTGAACCTTTCCTTCTCTACATAGGATCTGTGTGATCAAACCTAAATCCATGGATCTATTCCCCTAGTAGTTTCTTTCTACTGCATGTACTCCCCCAGTTGTGGAGAAAGCAACAATTGTTGATCTGCCATCAACATAATGTATGATCTACCTTCATTCTTGTGTTTTCTCCAATACTTATACCCAATTTTCTACTTTCCATGTTATTGAATTTGATTTCTATGTTTATGGTGGAATTATATTGTTTTTTGGTTGGTGCGGTCGTTCCCCGACATGCATGGGTGGATGTAGATGTCATGGGGGGGCTATCATAATCTTTGGTATATGTAGTTCTTATATAAATAACATCAAGAACATTTTGAGGTAGGGGATTCATTACTTCTCTATTATTTTACATAAAACTGTTGAGTTAGCATGTTATATCCCACTAGATCAAAATGTAATTGACATAATAAATATTAGAACTAGATAAATCAATTGGTATCAATCGTATGCTTTTGCCTCTTGATTTTCTAGATAGTGTGATATCAATGCTTTCTTTGTCTAGATTTTCATTCATGATGGAAATTATTAGAGAACCTAAAGTGGTATTAATTGTTATTATTTGTTTAGGATAATTAGGTATGAATATTTATCTCATTGTTGATGATATAAATTAATGAGAACCAAATTGATGTAGTAAGCATGTTTAATTGATTGGAGATAGCTATGATAGCATGATGTTTTGTTTTCTCATAGTTGGAACCAAAAAATAAGAAACTAGTTAATTCCAGATGGATTAAAGAACTTGTTATTTGATAAAATAAAATTCTTCATAGAGTTTTTAGTTACACTCTTACTTGTAGAGGCCACAAGCCTTAGGCTTCGAGCCATTAGAGCTCATTGTGTTGTATGGTTAGATGCCTTATTTATGGGCTAATAGACCTATTGATATGATTTTTTTACATGCATCTTGTGTAGTGATGTGATATTTTATGGATATTGTGATATGTGGGGGTAGGTAGGCATAATGGTTGTGTGAATAGTTGACACCTGGAGTGGCGAGATGCATTGGTTTTGAATGTGGGTGTCGGGGAGGACACCAATGCTGATAAAACAAGTTAATTGTGAATTTTTGGATGCTTGGTGAATATTGTTTTTTGTTTGTCTACATTACATTCCCCACTACTCAAGGTAAGTGGTCTTTATTACCCTCCATCTATAAAGGGAGAAGTCACATGGGGTATGAAATGTTTTTTCCGTATTTAGCTTCTTGAGGGAGAATGGATCTACATTCTAGATATCAGTGGAAAAGACATGGCAGGTAGTTCAAATACCCACCATGTTGATCCCACATATATTAAGTAGATTATAATATTTTCCCAAAAATGCCTAAAAATATTGTAAATAAATAATGTAACTAATAAATTATTGAATAAATGATGTTACCCGTTGGGGTTTCAGCTTACTCTGATGCAATGCTAAGGTCATATTTTGGAGAAGTTGTGGACATGGTTTCGTTAAGCATAGAGGGCAAGAAACACTGGTTTGATGATAATGAAATATAATGTTGAATTGTTAATGTTTAATTAAGGATTAAATTATTAATTAACGTAAAGTGAAACTGATAAAAGTGTAATGGAGTGGTGTAATAAATCACCTTAAATGGATGTATAGATATAGGATACCAAGTAATAGAAGTAGCATCTAGTAGTCCGAGAGACATTAGATGTATTTGAGTCTTAGAATAGTTCATGCGCATAGTCTGGTTGTGAGGTATGATATATTTTGTAATTTTTTTTCTATATTCTACTCCACCACATAATTACGGGAAACTGACACCCTTTCGATTCTAGCCATTGGGATGTTTTCTACAACATTCTTGTGGAAGGATGGATGGATGACTATCCACTTCGGGCCCACTCTCTTATCTTGGTATTTACTTGTTCTGGTAGGAACATCGGTTAGATTTCCCCATATATGTGTATAGAGGGTTGTAATGTCTTGTTGTTATTCAAACTCATATATTGTAGATATAGTTTTAGATGGACACCTATTGGTGTAATGTGTATAAGCTATGATGGCTTGAGGGCCCATAATCAGTGTATTGGCAATAATGTCATGAGGTATAATACCTAACATATTAGACATGTTACGCAAGCTATGGTGGCTCCCAAAAACTATATGGTCACCTTGGTAATGTGTACATGGTGGTTTTTCTACATGAGGGGCATGTTGTGGTGCTTTTCCCAGTGTCTAATAGTAAGCCTTTTTAGAGAGATATTACATAGGACATGTGATATTGGGGAAAATTGGGAGACAAAATGGGAAATAGTAGTGGGGTATCCCTAATATTGTTTATAAAATTATATACTCTTGTATGTGATACTTGGTGAGAGTTTCTATTCTGCGGTTGGGAACTTAGAACACCTTTTTAGGTGACTAGTTAGTTTCACTTGTTTTTCTCTATGCTTTAGGAGGCATTATTTATATTTTCCAAGGTGGATCTGGGGAGGATACTATTAAGTGTACTATTATAATCAACCTAAATTCATATAAACTATTTTTAGGTCACTTTTCATAGGTTGGAGATCAGGCTGGTTACTACTAGCTTGGGGTTTCTAGAGATGTTCAGGCTTCATGTTTGATTCCATTTATATTTTCTTTTATATTATATTTTGAGATGGAGTTGGTTGGTGTCTTTGTTATCTCTATCTTTTTCATATGTGCTCTTACATTTTAATTCCTCCCATTTGTGTGTTTACTACACACTTGGTGCTAGTTACCAACCTTGGCCCTAATTGAGGTGGTACTCGGGGGTCACTATCTCCCATTTCACATTGATTACCCAATAGTGGTACTCTTTCTAGGGAGGGGATCATGAAAATAATTGTATTGCTATTATTTTATCCATATACCCCATATGTTCATTAAAATTAGCTATTTATTACCCTCGAAAATCATTTTAACTACCTTTTAATTTATTCCCCATTTATATTTTTAAGGGTTATTCTCTTTCTTAAAATCCAAATAATCACCACCTTTTTACCTAGAAAATAAATTTTAAAAATTATAATTCCACAACACAATAAATAAATTATGTAGTTATTTATATTTGTAGATAATTGATTTATGAATTTTTTAGGTTATTTCAATAATAGTATTATACTCATAATTATTATCATTTTCTTGTTCATAACCATTATATTGCACACATTTTTCATCATGTATTTTAATATTAATCATGGACTCAAATGACAACCACTCTGTGATCATATTATTAAATTATAGATCTATATTTACCTCGTAAAAAACATTTATGATATAAAATCAAACATGAAATATTTCAATTGTCAAATAAATGAATTATTTTAAATTTAAATATCATTTAATTTCCATTCCTTCTTTGTTTTGGAGGTTTCCTAAGTTATTATGGAGGAATGAGTGAGTTTTCATGAATTGGGCCAAACCGTGAGACCAATTCCAGATTTAAAAATTAATTTTAATTCCTTTTTTACTCCTTCATTTTTCAATATTTTTCATCCATTCAAATTCCAACTTGTCATCCCCGAACCATTGAGAACCAAAAAATTAATTTCGACCATTTAGAAATCTATAATCATGGTGGATTTTAGTTTTTATATAAGGGATTGGGCCTACCCAGAAGCCCATTTTCTGCATTGAAAATAATTTTAAATTTATTAATAACTCATTCTATTTTTATGTTTTTTCAGTGATTACAACTCCCACCTAAGGACACGTAACTAAGGCGCACCACTATTTTCTCCTACACCAATTTGGAGCTAAATAGAATGGGAAAATTGGGCGAACCTTCCTTGAATTTTAAAAATATCCCAGATTTGACAAGTTAAGTTGATCTTTATATAACTCCTTCTATGATTAATATTTTCCCCCATTTTAGATCCTACATGACCTTAAAAAACGTTTTATAAACTTCCTTAAATTTTTAGCTGTTTTAAATTCATATTCCAGTGGATTTTCTGTCATTTTCATCATTATTGTTTTGGGTAAGTATTTCTCTCATCGATTCCTTCCTTCTCCATAGGATTTCCTCCAACTTAAAAAAATTTATAGAGTTTCTAGAATTTAGGGTTCATACCTAGGCATTGATTTGAGGTATTTTTGGTGAAATATTATGGTTTAGGGTTCATTTTCACATTCTTGTGGGGAGGTTGAGGTTTCACACCATGATTTAGGGGTTTTGACTCAAAAGGAAGGTGGTTCCATGTGTAAAAAATTATTGATGAGTTAGCATTCTATATTTACTCATTTATCATATTCCTCATATGTTGGGTGTGGTGAAAAAACTAATTATGATTTATTTGGTTAAGTGTTAAATTTTATATTATCTTTTTAACTTTAAATTGGGTGTTTTCATGTGTAACTCACGTGGTATTATTTGGGTGTATTTTATAACTTATGTAATTTATTTAATAAAACTTGTTTGGAATGCCAATTCTTCTTTGGTAATTTATTAGTGTCATGTGGTCCTAACAAGAAGGTTTTTAATATGTTTGATGCGTAAAACATTGTTAAATAACATGATATAATTTTAAAAAAATGTGTGATTTCATTTGTATCTTTTTTGGTATTATTCAAGGATATTTCATGACATTTCAATGTGGTTTTATAAATGTATTTGGGGCTTCCAATTATGTTTTGGATAGGAATTGTTATGGTTTTTGGCCTTAAATTGGTGTTTTGAAATGGGTTTTGTGTGCAAGACATAGTTACACCCCCTAAGTTTGTTTTATGAAAAATGTGAATGTTTTGTTTAGTAAAGAAATGAGGGTAAAAGAGTAAATATGTACATTTTGGGGGTTGTGTTCACCTAATATGGGTTTTTGGAAGGTATGGTGGTTATTTAAGAAGTCAAATATATTTTTTTGAATGTTTTATAATGTATTGAAATGTTTTAGAAAATGGAATGATAGCTGCAAAACATGGTTGTGCGCTGTTTTGTGTGAGTTTGTTGTGAAAAATGTATTTTGTTGATTAAAAAGGTATTATATGATTTTTGAGTGGACATTTATGTGGGTTAGAATATCTTCGAATGGTTTATAAAAATTTATTAAATAATTTGTTGAAGTGTTAGTGAAATGTGAAATGTGTTGTGGGCTATTTTGGAGTGTGTCAGATTTCAAAATCAATTTTAATGAAAAGTAGAATTTTGTGACATGTGTGGTATACATGTGGGTTGTTTGGTTAATTTGTGATATTGAAATGATATTTTCATCTTCAAATTATACATATTTACTTGTTGAACTTGTTTTAGTACAAAGGGAAAACTGAGGTATCTAGGTGGGTGGACGTGTACTAGTATGCTAGTGAATCTGTTGGGTTTGGCATTAGTTTCAAATAGAATGATTGATGGTAAAAACACTAACAACACTATGATGATGATTATTAGGGACCACTAGGTTATGGGTATGTTCCCTATAAGTGTCTCGTGCATGAGAACAAATATTTGTGATAGTTATTCTCACCGAGATATGAGGTACCTGGGACCCACAATGAGCTAGTGCCTAGGGGTTATTTCCTATTGCTTATGCTCATTAGATACTTTATAAATACCATCTACATATGGTATATTTGGCTCAAAAATTCATTAGGTTTTTAATTTATTTTAAATTTCTTTTTTATTTAATTTAAACCACTTGAAATGTGATTTTTTTAGTTGCAACGTTTAGAAATTGTAACGAGAAATTACATATTTTTAAAAACATCCATCCTTTTCATCCATGAATGTTTATCGAATGGAATATCTTAGTGGTGGTATCCTACTGGGAATTGGCTCCCACATTACTTACACATTTGGGTGTAAGTATACATGGTTATTCTTGTTGTCACAGGTTGGTTACAATTTTTTAGTTCCAGTGGTTCGGGTTTCTAGCGGGTCCTTAGTGGCGATGTCTTGTGGATATGGCTTGAGGGCGGTGCCCCTAGCCATTAGGGTTCATAGAAGGTTTCGTTTTAACTTTATACCTTTTTTATAGTCTTATTATGCTGTTTCAAAATATGTAATTCAGTTATGAATATTTTGAAAATATTGTTGGGTTTGAAAAATATAGATTTGTGTTATTGGATTCCATTGTTGTTTTATGTTTATAAACATGTGTAAATCATTCTCAAATATCATTTTATGATACCCGGGATCTTTTTCCAGCCTTGGGGGACCGGTAAAACCCGTCACGCCTTATCACGGGTTGGGTTTGGTGCTGGTTTTGGAGGCGACTAGATTCGGTTCGTGAAAAAATTTTATCAGAAGGGGTTCACTTTCTTTAGGTCATATTAGTTGGGGAATAGTCGGGATAGTCAAGGGTTAGTATTGTCAGTACTAGGAATTCTGGTTAGGAGTAGTGTGTATGATCACCATACATCATGACGGGATTCCAGTTTCTAGGGGAAGTCAATAATTTTCTAAATTATGTGATTTTCTTTTTTTGATGATGATTAGTGGAAATGAAAAGAGAGTTGGGTTAATGGTTTCAGTAAGCTCGTAGAGTATGGAATTACATGTGGATCCAGGGATATTTACCTAGAACACTCTCTATGATGGTAAAGTGATTAGAATATGGCCTCCAACCATATGTCCAGGCCACCCACTACAACTACTTTCCTCTCGTATTGTCCTGTGTTCATTAATTTTTAAATATTGGAACTTTGGATTTAAACTGAATTCGTTTTATAAAGTATAATGTTTTTGTGAAATATTTATCTAATAAAAAGGTAATGGATAGATTTTTTAAAATTGATAACTGAATTTTCTGAATTTTATTGGAATGGAAAATGGTTTGTTTTCACCTCTTTTGAATGAATGAACTATGACAAGGTTGGATTTGAAAAAGTTTAACCAATAGAGTTTTCTAAACTGGAGAAAGGTGTTTTAATGGGATGATATGTTTTGAAATTGATGTGAATAACTTGAAACTTATTTTTCATTGGAATGATTGTGCCTTTCTAATATGTTTTTAATTCAGTAATTTTGGTTCGATTTCTTGGTTAGCGATCTTCAGAAAAAGGAATTATTGGTTGATTTTTTTTTGGGTTTTGAAAAGCGAAATGAGTTTTTATATTAACCTTTGGTATTTTCATGAGTTACCACATGGATGGGGTTATATGGGATGGTGGATGGTTAATGGAATGACTGTATGAGTATTAGGATATATATGTGGAGGGTTCCCAGTGTGGCATAGAAACAAGCATGTCTGAGGCCCATTGGGTATTATTGGTTGATATGCTAACTGCTGAACTAGTTTCTTTAAAAAAGACAATTTAAAAGGAAAACATGATTTCTTCTTTACTAGTTTGGATGGTGTGAATTTTGTGTTTCTTAAAATGTTGATTTTATGGGAATTTTTGTGTCCAAGAACCCCTCCTGTTTGAACTGAGTTTTGGGTTAGTGATATGTTGATAATCTGTGTTGAAGGGATGGTTAGTGGTCTCTTATAAGAAATGATTTGGATGACTTTATGTTGGTTCCCTTAATGTGTATGGATCAGGTTTGTGGTATATCTTGAACAATGGACAATCTTGTTTGGGTACATGACATTAATTATTTGATAAGTTACTCCCCATTAATGGTTACTACTCAATTGAAGTGAAATAAGGATTGTATCGTCATTTGAAGACCCACCATTTGATCAATATAAGGACTATTTTTCTTGAGCTTTTTAGATTGAGTCTACACCATTTCCTTTCATGTTTTTGTGTATCCTATTATAGCAGGAGAGTGATCCTGGAAGGTTAAAAGAGACCTTATCTTCTTAAGTTTCATGATTTCCTGAAGGAGGATGTGGTCTGGGGTTGTTATCATGGATGAGTATCTGGATATTGTCTAAGAGGTCCTCTCAGTCCTTCATAGTCTCTGAGAAGGAGTTCATGATAAAATAACAGTGTGGGAAATCTGGTCATGAGAGGATATTACGGCCACATTCTATAATTATGTGTTGTTTTGGGATGTTGTATAAGGAATGTCTCTATGCATTGTTTAGATCAATCTCAATGGTCATGTTTGGTGATGCCTAGTGATGTCATGTTCTCAATTGATCGTAAAGGTGAAAGTCGTGTAATCCTCTAAGAGTCTCTGTTATGTTGGGAGAATGAATCCCTTGGGAAAACATCAAAATCTTCCATTTTAGAGGATAGTGATTATAGGTGTTCTTTACTTTAATTATTTCTCACCCAAAGAAACAAGGTGTAATGTGTGTGAAACTTTTAAGCCCTTGTTTCAGTGAAATATCAGGTTAGGGTAAAGTGTGTTTGGAATGTGTTATGTCTTGGAAATATTATCGGGGATTGAGGTGTATTGGTTGGTTTCTCCGAAGGAAGAATTCTCATTCATGGGGTTTCAAAATCCTAACTGTGAGGCCAAAGATCCTTCAATCATTGTACCCCAGCCATAGGTCTTGGAGAGAAGTTGGCTTGTAGTTAGGGGAAACCCAGGGTTATTTAAACCATTGAACAAAGTCACGTCCTTAGTATGAAATATTAGAATAGTTCAAACCTTTTGTTTATTCATAGTTGAGCACATAGTTTTTTATGATTAGTAGTGGATGTCTTCTAGGAATCCATGTAGAAAAAATTATCTTCACATTTAGTGCACAGTTTCTCAAACTGTGGGGACTAACCCTGCGACATTCCCAAATCATTAATTTTATTGGGTCTTTCTATGTTGGCCATGATGGTCGGTTAAGATAATTGGTTTTTATGGTGGGGATACCCACTATGATTCTTATGTACATTCATTCGTAATCTTTTAATGGAATTATACCCTTTATACTAGGGAGTACGTTCAGGCCTCCCCCAGTTAGTGTCATAATTCTGTCTCGGGAAAATATAGGTTGTCTCTTATGGTGGGGTGCCTATTTGTGTTACCCCATACCAATAACTCAGATTTATCCATGGTATTGGCTTGGAAGTAAGTAGTCTCATTCGGAACTATCTATCTACCAATATCTTTATTGAGTAAATTTTGGGATTGGAGAGTGCCCAGCGGTTTAGATAATGTAAGGTAAGTGTAACCTTGTTCGATGTTGTTGTTCCTTTGGGTGAATTCCTTGAGTCTTGTTCGGATAGTGTATGGGGACTTTTTTTTTGGAAAAATTATAAATGTGATTGATCATTTTAAGAAAGTGGTTTATGTTTGGGTTGTGAGATTATTCCTTCCTTAATTGATCACTAGCGGTGTTTTGGCCCTAGGGGTGATGCTTGGCAAAGAAGAACATCTTGGTTTATCGGTTGGTTTGGTTTTGTTATCTGGAATTGTTGTGGCTTTACAGGGACAAAAAATTTTAATGGTGGGGAGAATTTTCACATAGATCACTTAATTTAATGTTAATGTTCATATAATATCCAGTCATGCTTTGTTTTTGGGGATTCCCAAGCTTTTACATAGGAATGGGTGATTATTCATGAATTGGACAAAACCGTGAGCTCAATTCCAGATTAAAAAATAAATTTTGATTCCATTATAACTCATTCATTTTTATACATTCTTATTCCATTAAAATTATTACATGTTATACCATTTCCTATGGAAACAACAAAATAAATTTGGACAATTTAGTAATCTATAATCATGGTGGATTTTAGTTTTTATTTAAGGTATCAGGTCTACCCGAAAGCCCATTTCCTACATTAAATATAATTTTTAATACATTAATAACTCATTCTATTTTTATGATTTTCCATTGATTACAACTCCCACACAAGAGTATGTACCCAAGGCGTGCCCCCATTATCTCCTACCCTAATTTAGAGCTCAATATAAATGCGAAATTAGGAAAAAGTTCTCTGGATTTTATAAATCTCCATGATTTGAAGAGGTAAATTGATCCTTTCATTACCCCATCTAGTTTTAGTATTTTTAACCAATTTTATTTCATATATTAACTCCTTATGATTTTTCAAAACTCCCTTAATAATTTAGCTGTTTTAAAATTTAGATTCTGGTAGATTCTGTGTCATTTTCTTTATGATTGTTTTGGGAAATTGTTTCTCTCTTCAATTCCTTCTTTATCCTTAGGCTATACTCCCTATTTCATAACATTGTATAGTGTCCAGAAGTTAGGGTTCATACCTAGGGATTGATTTGGGGTATTTTTATTGAAATATAATGGTTTAGGGTTCTTTTACACTTCCTTATAGTGCGACAGAGGTGCAGTTGAGGCTTCACACCAAGTTTCAAGGGATTTGACTCAAAAGGTAGGTGGTTCCATGTGTAAATAAATTATTGGTGAGTTAGATTGTTTTATTTAACAATTTTTCATATTCCTCATATGTTGGGTGTGGTGCGAAAAAAATTTATGATTGATTTGGTTATGTGATAAATTTTATCGTTGTTTTTAAACTTGAAATTGGGTATTTACATGTGTAACTCATGCGGTATTATTTGGGTGTATTTTATAACAAATAGAATTGGTTTACTAAATCTTGGTGGGCCTTCCAATTCAGGTTTGGTAATAACTTAGTTACAGGTGGTCATAAAAATATGGTTTTTGAATAGTTTTGATGTGTAAAACATTGTTATACATCTAGAGATCATTTTATGAAAATGTGTGTTTTCATTTGTAGATTTTTTGGTATTATTCATGGTTATTTTATAACACATGAATGTGGTTTTATAAATGTATCTAGATCTGAAAATATTGTTTTTTATAGGATTTGGAATGGTTTTAGTCTTAAATGGGGGTTTTGAAATGGGTTTTGTGTGAAAGACATAGTAACACCCCTTAAGTTTGTTTTATGAAAATTATGAATGTTTTGTTTGGTTAAACAAAGTTGGTAAAAGGGTGTATATGTACTTTTTTGGGGGGTTTTCACATATTATGGATTTTTAACGGTATTTTGGTTATTTAAGAAGTCAAATATTTTTTTAGAATGTTTTATAAAGTGGTGAAATGTTTTAGAAAATGGAAAGAGATATGCAAAACATGGTTGTGGCCTGTTTGGTGTAAGTGTGTTCTGAAAAATGAATTTTGTTGATGAAAGAGGTATTATATGATATTTGGGTGGGCTGTTATGTGAGTTAGAACGTCTTCTAACAGTTTATAAATTATTTTTAAAAGATTTTTGGAAGTGCTAAATAGATGTGAAAAGTGTTGTGGGCTATTTTGGTGTGAGTCAGATTTTAAATTCAATTTGAATGAAAAGTATACTTTGTGACTTCTGTTGTATGCATGTGGGCTGCTTGGTAAATTTGTGATATATAAATTATATTTTCATGTGAAAATTATATTTGATGACTTGTTTAACTTGTTTGATCACAAAGGGAAAACCGGGATATCTAGGTGGGTGGATGTATACTAGTATTCTAGTGAATCTGTGGGGTATATCCTCGGTTTCACTTAACTTTATTAACACTAAAAACTCTAACTAAACTATGATGATGATTATTGGGTACCACTAGGTTATGGGTTTGTTCCCTACTAGTGGAACATGCACATGAACTGATATTTGTGATATTTATTCTCACCTACCCGGGACCCACAACAAACTAGTGCCTAGGAGTTATTTACTATTGTTTTTTTCCTTAGATCCTTTATAAATACCATTGTCATAAGTTATATTTGGTAGGAAAATTTAGTAACTTTGGAATTTATTTTATAGGTGTTGATTATTTAAATTATCCCACTTGAAAACTAATATTTTTAGTTACATAATTTAGATATTGTAACTAGAAATTACATGTTTCTGAAAACATGCATGCTTTTCATCTTTGAATGTTTATCGCATAGAATTTCATAGTTGTTATATCCTACTGGTCATTGGGTCAGACCCTACATACACCATTGTGAGTAAGTAGACTTGGTAATTTTTTTTTGTCACAAGTGGGGTACAATTTTTTTTTTCCAATGGTTTGGGTTTCTAGTAGGTCCTTGGTGGTGATGTCTTGGGGAGATGGCTTGAGGGTGGTTCTCCTAGACATGAGGGTTCTTGGGCTGTTTTTTTATGATTTTTTACCTTTTTTATACTCGTATTGAGTTGTTTTAAAATATGCAATTCAATTCTGATTTTTTGTAAAAGATTGTTTGGTTTGAATAATACATATTCATTTTATTGGATTCTTTTGTTGTTATATGTTTATAAACATTGGTAAATCATTCCCAATTCTCATTTTAAGATACCTAGGAACTTGTGCCATCATATAGGGATCGAGATTGAAAATTGGGCATTGTCACGGGCTGGGTTTTGTGTTGGTTTTGATAGTGACAAGATTCAGTTTGTGACATCATCATTACCATTTATGTCATATTAATTGGCATCTTACATTATAAGTATTTTTTTATAATATTTTTTTCTCATTAATTACTCTTAATAATTTCAAAATACTCTAATTTTTCAGATATTTCCCTATACTATTATATAATTATTATTTTTAGTCTCCTTATAAAAAATTCTGATTGATTTTAAATTACTACTACAAATCTACAGTTTTTAATACTTTTATTACACATATATCAATGACATGGAATCATGTGTATACCTTATCTATTGAATAGTTTTGAGATACATCATATTTAAACATAAATTGTCTAATAAGAATGTAATAATACCAATCTTATCTTTCATATGAAATTTCATGCTTTTTGTAATAGAAAACTCAGAGTGCCATCTTTCTCCATTAGTGAAAATACAACATTAGTCGAATCTATAACCTCTAATACAAATTATATAATTTTGGATATCATCATATTCATCCACTAAGGAAAATTAATTTCTTTAATTGGGTTAATACATCAATAATTGAAAGAATTAAATATATATATATATATATTCACTAATGTGTATATATTTTAGTTGGATCACGGGTTGAATTAAAAATATTTAATGATCTATAGAATGACATGACATAGTGATAATTAAATGGGGTTTAATAAATAGAATTTTTTTTATAATTTTATTTAATTTCAAATAAAATGTGGATTGTTTTAAGAGTATATATCCACTAAAACAAAAAAATCATCCTTACAATAAGAAATTATAATATTTTTAATAAAATGTGAAACATACCACTGTGAACGACTAGGTTCGTGAAGGAATTCATCATGGCCTCATGAACATATCTGAATTTTCCAAAGATGATTTACTAATAGTGAGGGTTGATATCTAATATTGGAATGAATATATTCATTGTATCTACTTTTCTAGAAGTAAAATAATGAAAAAAATAATATAATATCAGTAAAAATGTTAAAACTGAATTAGTGGAATAGAATTAAAAACATCCCCTAAAGTGGTCTTCCATTTTATACTTTAAGTAATAATAAAATGAAAGGCATATATATATAATCATTTTCAATGTAATCTGATCTCTGGCCCATTCAGTTATTTCTCTATAATACATTTCTCAACTATCCACCCTAGGTCACTTTCGCATTTACTGGTCTGTATTCATGAAATATATAAGCACACCAAAAATCATGAGGAGGATTTGAGTAAAAAAAAAATTAGAAAACGAAAATTATATACAAACTATAATTTAATACTATTTATAATAATATATATCATAAAATTAGTAAATTATCAATAAAAATATGTTTCATATCCAAATGATCTGATCGTACCTCTATGAACCTTGGTGCCACCAACATTGGATCAATGTTGGTATGGTTGTTGAGATGTAACTTACCTCTATGAAGGTATACAATATCTCCCAACCTCATTGGTGGACATCTTAAGAATTATTTACATAACATCTTGTAGAAAGATCACCCCACCATTATGGTATATTTCACAACAATTATTCGTATTCCATCAGGTCGAGACACAACCCTCTTAAGCATTTCATCACCCATGGACCAAGTATATTGAAATACATGTCTTGTAACTTCCTGAAAACCACTATTTTATCCCATATACATGGGTATCCATTCCATTATTGGATTTAGGAAAGTGTTAGGATAGGGAACCAACAACTAATTCTCTCCCCACAATGGGGGTACCCGCACCTAGCTTTATGAATGTTTTCACTACATAACAACCATGCTCATGGATACACCAATGTATCTCAGATCATACTAGATAGAATCTATGATTTCACCTTGAGTAGGGAAGTCACATCTCCCATTAAGGATTATATTACTATTACAGATTGTGTAATCACATACACCTATCCCCATGAATCCACCTATGAATCTTAGCACATGCAAAAAAAATTAAAAATTCATTGAAAAAAGTAAATAATATATATTCTGAAAATGAATGATCATCATCACAAAGATCATATTCAGGATAAACACACATAAGAAATAATACCACAACTCTTCACACACCCCCATGTGCCTCATAATAATAATTATTTAGTTTATAATAAAATTTATAGCCAGATAACAACATATATTCATATCACTTAATGCTAAAAAACCATTACTTCATTGTAATCTATGTGAAGAGAAATTATTTTTAAGGATTTTTCACCTTAACTGAATTCACACTGCAACTAAAAATTTGGTCACATCAAAAGGATTCCGAAAAAATAATTTTTCATTTAACAAAATATAATGTGAGAATACTTTTTCTCTCATGTATAATTTCAGAATTATCATTTTAGTACCAAAAATTAACTTCTAATATTATCCTATTGATTAATTAGAAACCAAATAACTATTCATTTATAACCAAAATAATTATTTTTTGATAAATTATATGAATTATTCTATTAAAATTACATTATGATAATTTCATTCATATTATATATTGATAAATTATTGGAGTAGCTTTTGATAAATTTTTAAAAATTACCCATCGGTAATTTAGTTCAATTACCTCTTGATAATTTTTTATAATTATTATTCAATAATAACGATAATTAACCATTAATAATTTTGATAGTCTTTATCATATTTTAATTCAATTATAATTATATATTCAGATATTTTATAATTATCTATTGATAATTTATAACATTTATAATATGAAAATTCATTGTAATTATATCTTCATAATTGTTTTTTATTATCATTCATATTTAAAATTTTGAAAAAATAATTAAATTAAATCATTGAATCGTTATTCAGAACCCTCAAAAACAGGATTTGGAATACATTTCTGCTTTATGGGATGAATCCAAGAGAACCAATAGTGAATCAACCCAGTCAATATCAAAGGTTAAATAAATTATAGATGTTTAATGATTAAAATAATATATTTGAGTGATTCCGGAGAAGAGAGAGGGAATTGGGAGGTGAAATAGAGTGTGTAAGGATGGTGGTCTTATGATCCTATCCTAATTACCCAATTAAAATAATTATTTCTCTTTTACATAATTTAAATTAACCCATTAAATTATTAAATAATAAATTTCATTATTCTATATCATCATTATACTATGATTCATCCCCAAAATATATTTCTTAGGAATTTTTAAATACAAGATACTTTTAAAATATATTAAAGCATCCATTAATGAATATTAATATTTCATATATATATATATATATATGTACACCTATATATATACCCCCATATATGTATATATACTCGTATATATATATATATATTCAATCAATATGTTTACATGTTATATATATATATATATACAGACATATCTATATACATATATTCACCCATACATGTATCTGTGAGAATATATGTTTACCACATATATATTGAAAATATATACCCACACACACCATTATTTTTTTAAAATAATAACAATACCAACATAATTATATTATTATTACATAAATACCATCATCATTATCACCATTTATAGTTTGATAATAACATTCTTTGAAATCGTGATGTTAAGAAATTATCCACATAAAATATTTTATGTGGTACAAGTAAAAAAGGTCAATATTATTTTCCAAAACCAAAAAAAAATATTCACTAATTGAAAATAATCACTCAATAATTTTGATAAATAAATTACACAAGTAATTTATATTTTTCATCTTTAACAAAAAAAATAATACAATAATTAGTTTTTACACTCTTTTATGGGATATATCTGAACAGTAGACGTAAAAACGCAATTTCATACCAAGGAAAAAATAATATTTTAGTCCTAATGGTTGTGTCAAATTTTTATTATGATACACAATTTAATATATACTCTATAATTTACAATTAATATATTTTTAAAATATTAAATAAGATATCATCACGTGTGATTTTATAAATCTTGTGTGATTTTACAAATCTCTATAAAAGGAAAAGTTTTATATTATTCATTAGGTAAATATATTATCCCATATAAAATAAGGGTATCATATTTCTCCTAAGTTACACATTTTGAGATATGTTCAATTATCTTGAAAAACATAGAATGTATGTAAAATAATAAAATTAATATTTTAAATCCATCTTCACAGTGGATCTATTGAACTATGAATGTTATGGTAACCCAACTACTAACACTAATAATATTAAATAAAATAATATAAGATGTTATATAAGACATTAACCATAACCAATTTCCTTAATTAATTTATTTGGTGAACTTAATTAAAAATTTACAATTTGAAAATAATATGAATCAGAAAATATTATAAATTTTTTTTATTATTTTTATAATAATTAATTGTATTAAAATTATCCAAATTTATTAAATTATATTCCATGATACGTAAATATATATTTATTAATCTAACAACTCAAAAAAAATAATTCAATCATTAGACATCCACTCTCACATCTCTTCGAAGATCCATCCTATCTAACAAAAAATACAGTGATGTGGAACAATCTTCCCTGAGAAGAATTTCCCACTCTAGCATAGTATTCCCATTTTATTAACCTCATATGGTTCTTATGTTTCAAATTATATGTCCTCAAATACTATCACATGATCAATATCAATTTTTTACCACTGATGTTGAGAAATTGGGAACACATCATGCATGCATCGATAATACAAAAGAATATCTAGACTGTAATACATTATCCCTACATGTTTAGTTATCTGATAGGGTCCTATAAAACATGTTTATATCATAAAATACATATGTATATATCAATTACCTATTTGAGGATTAGTTCATAATAAAAACTGAATTTCCAATAAGAAAATAAAGTGGTCTCTCCAAATTGTCAGCATTAGAATCATGTTTTCTCTAAGTGGTGATCTAACTCTTCTATTTCAATTGCACTCTCTGAGAGATATCTCTAAAAACAATTGGCCAAAAAAATCTCCCCGAACCACCTCATTAAACTTATTATAAGAAAAAAATTTCCTCTAATAAATAACCTCTTATGTTAGCAAGGCTACATGATCATCCCACTAAAAAACAAAGTCTATCATTCTATCTTGATATATATATTGTAATATGACTATTGACCACTCATAATACCAATAAGTCTAAATATGGTGTTCCATTTTGAATAATATATGTGTAAAAATGCATTTTTTTCAATTCCATTCAAATTTTTGATGTATAATGTGTGTCTCAATTTCAAACAATCTATTAGGGAATTCCATAAAGGTGTAAAATATCTCCGATATAGAGATTTCCCATATCTTTCACTGAGTTAGTCTATCATAAATATATAACTAATGAACACACTAACTAAAATGTTCTCATATAATAGGTTTTAATTTCCCCATTCAGTGGAATATCAGAGAAATTATAAGTAGGGAAACATTACTCAATCGGTATTTCATGTATTCACATTGATCATTGATATAATGACAACACCCGAATTAAAATTTCAAAATTTAAAAAAGATATTATCATGGTAGAATATAATCTAGTAAAAAATTAATCATCACTATATATTGGATATTAATCCACATCTTATAAATGGAAATATTTATCTTCTATGTCCATTTTTCCGACTATCACGAACCATTTCCATTAGGGATTTTTATATCCTATGTTGGGGTGCTCCAATCACATCATTTATTATATTCTTATAACTCATCTATGAGAACATAAACAATATCATTGAATCCTAAAATCCTTGAAACAAATTTAAAATTACACTTTTATCATCCTTCATGATCCTCCACAATACCCCATTATCCCATAGTTAAAGCACATGTATCCCACAGAGGTTACATAATATGTTTTTATCTCTATGAAAAATTTGTTTTTCTACTTCTCATAGTATTAATTTTAATTTTATAAAATTAAATGGAACTCATATGGTGTTAAAAGGAAAATAAGTCACTAGACCAAAATGATTTATATGTAATCTTGATTCCTTATCATATTTTATCCCCTTCATAAAGTTGATTGCAAAATGAAAAAAAAGTATTAGTATATCATTAGTTCATATCCTTTAACATAACATATGTTCTCTAGTATAATTCCTTAAAAATTATATTTATATATAACTAGCTCATTTTTAAATAATAATGGATTAATGGGATTAATCTCTATAAAACACATAGGTTATGAAAAGATATTCACAAAACATATCGTAACTCCATGATATGAAGGTCATGGTACATCTTCTTATTGTGTGATAAAAACTTCTTCCTTGAACATTTACTACCGAAAAGAGTATTTGATAAATGCTATATTCATCATGGATCATTTTCCATTATATGAGTGTGTTTAGGATCATCTGCTTACACTATTATAAACGGTATATATAAATCATTGGATTTCACATGTGGTTTCCTTTAATAATGGCACATATGTGGCATTTTTGAATAATGAAGGATATTTGGAACATATCAAGACCCAATGGGTCTACGGGGCCACAAATTTCTTTTCATAGAGATTACCATCATCCCAAGGAATATGATAACTCTATTTTTTACATATTTTTTAAAAAAAATTAATGTGTTTCTATTAGATATAAATTGATTTTATATAATATCTGTACTTGAAATTAATGTTTATAATATTCTAGTATAGTATTGACATTTGGAGCTATATAATGGAAAACATTGGAATTTAGAGACAAAAAGGTACTTTGTGCCATGAGTGAAGCGAATCAGTTCAACATCTGATTTTTTTAATGATAATGGAGCTCTTTCGGAGGCACAAAACTGATGAAGAATAATAAAAGAGTTATTATTGTCCTAAAACATAGCTTACACATCCTGAAACATCATTACATGTTGTAAAGCTGAATGATGTGAACAACATTCATTTAATGATAAGAAGAAAATAAGAAAATGGGTTAGATGATATGTAATCCTATTACACATCATGTAACATCTTGATATAGAAAAAACACTGATATATAGCATATATTCAGATAAGATTTTATGATTTCATTTCCTGTGTAGCATCAATAGAGGATGTTTTTGACAAAACAATGCTCAACGATGACTTTTATTCATAGAAATTCTACATTAAGAAATAGAATTCATCCATTCCATTCCATACATAGGTATATAATTTTGAGAGGCTATTGTAGGGTTCTGACATAGATTTCATCATAGATTGGTTTTCCGTATGTTTTTCATTGCATTATATGATGTAATTATTGAACGCTTTATATTCTTATTTGAATATTTTTTTATTACATATCCATTTCCTTCACACTATTATAATCGCTCCTCTATGATTATTGGTTTATTCATATTCAGTGACCACCTGATGATGATTGTCTGAACCCAATACAGGATAGCAAGATCAGTTAAAGAGGGTGTGTACCAACAAAGAAAATTTTTTCTTCACTCCCTAACGATTTTTTTATTATATGGTATCATGTTGTGCCTGAAAATATATTTTATTTTTTATTTAATCATTTAATATATGATTTAAATAATGATTTAACCTCAAAATTATTGAGATAATTTGTTTACGATCATTAAACTGAATTAATCATCTACATATAGCTATCTGAATTAAATTAACATTATCTATTTCAATTAATTTGACCATGATGAATTGATATTGTAGTGTAGTTTTTTAGGGAATGAACATTAATTCTATCATTTAAAATATTTTTTCCACAATAATTTCATTCTATTATTTTGTGTGAATGGATAAATTTATTTAAGAGAACGACCCCTAAAAACTAAATCCACTCTCTTTTATTTATATTTTTGCATTTATTTATATCATTTTCATAATTAGATTAATTAATGAAAACAAAAATTGTGGTGACCCAACCCTTTGGTCAAGATTTATCATAATATCCTTCCCTAATAAATTTTTGTTCAGAGCCACACGTCTGGTAAACTATTCCATTATAATTATTATGGTTTTTGAAAATATAAATTTCTATTTTGATTCATTCTAGGATGAATTAATGATCCCATTAGGCATATAAAAATTTAGTTATCTTAAAGGGGATTAGTGGATCATTGTATAATAGTTGAGAAAAATTTCATAGGTAAACGACTTTTCTTATCTCATTTAATTTTTCTAAATTTAGTCTAGGACATTATATTTTTATTTTTATTTTATTTTTTTAAATTTAAGTATGAGGATTTTTTTGGTGTTGAGAAGAATGTAATACATGTAATATAACTATTATTCTTCTCCATCGTAAGAATACATTGAATATCTAGGTTGTTTAAACATAGGATAAGCACTGAATTCATAAATTTGGACATAATAGTATGATGGTTATATTGATTACTAGTCTCATGAGTTTTTTAATTCCACCCTCTATAGTGGAATGGCACCTACTGTCATCCTGATGATGGAGCTCATGATTACCATGGATAAAAAGGTAGATCCATGGAGGAGTAGAACTCAAAATTATGACTAAGAAGGTTGTAAACCCAATAGAACTAATGTGATGTAAAATATTGTGGACTATAATAAGATAATGTTTAGAGATCAGGGATAATTGACTAATCACCATTCTCAAATAATTTCATATTTTAATTCTCTTATATGTTTCATACTAATAGTTTCTAATGTAGAAATATGTTTTTTAAAAGAAATATGTAAATAGTTGGAGGAATTCCACGACATTGATACATAACAACCTCATGATAAGAATTTATTTGACATAATAGAAAAATTGATCAACAATTTGATTCCATTGGTGGATAAGAAAATGAATGGACATGAAGTCCATCATAGTGGTCATGGATAATTGAATAATATACATTCGCATTTTAGTTCAAATTTAAATTCCCTAGTACGAAACATTCCATTAAAATCTAATACACTGATTTAACAGTTTGAAGATAAAAAAATATCCAATGATGGATGAAGTCAATTTTTCAAAAATGAAAAAGGATAAAAAATTAGAGGCGACGAATAAAGAACTGTATCATTATTATATTGGTAATATTATAAGTGATTAATATCCTCATTTAGATGAAGTATCATAAATAAAGGCATCCCTTCTATGCATACAAAAATACCATGAAGAACAAATTTAATTCTATTTTAAACTTGACGAAGAAGAGGAAATAAATTTGTTGTATTTTTTTGGATTGTTGAGGATGATAAATAGGGGATGTAGAATTAAAAAAATATAAATCATCAATGAAATAATAAGACAATACTAAATATGAGAAGGGTATAAATGAGTTATAGTCATGTGAATTTGTTAGGGATGAAGAAAATGTAAAGAAATAGAATAACGAATAAAAAAACATTGTCCTCATGGGAATTCTTAAGGTTGATGATAAATGGGAATCCCTCCTATAATTTGAATTGGATAAAAATGAGTATACATTTTAATATATCAACCCATGTTCTCAATCTAAGTATAATAACTAAGGAGTGGTTGAGAAGAAAAATTATAAAATATCTTCATGTTTATATTTTCTATTATTTTCATTACATCCGTCGTCAAATTTTGTCCCACCACTATACAAGATGAAAAAATTGAGAAGTAAGAGAAGGACTACCTGAAATGCAGAACAAAATATGATTTGGGTAAATTTTTATATGGTCATATTTTTACCATGTTCTAATTAAAATCCCAAGGTAAATGGTCTGGCTGAATGACAAAAAAACAAGAGAAGCTACATGGAGGCATCCAAAATATGACAAATTTCTTTCTAATAATTAGATTTATTTTATGTAAATAGTTGAAAAATATCCAAACATAGTTTAAATGTTTATCAATTTGATTCAAAAAATTTAAAATTTAAATGGATTCTAATTTCATTATTTATTATTATTATTCTAACACATGAAATGATGAATAAAAAAGTGATTGAAAAATTGAAAACATGAACATTACACATCGTGTAATCGAATTACATGACATGGCCCTGGTAAAATATAACCTAAGATACTCATTAACAAGAATAAATGTAAAGTTATATCTATTTTAACATATTTATATATTTACATCCATAGTTTTTGGTTCCCACATTATTTAAAAAAATTAATTGTTACATAAACTGAATTATGTTAAATTCACCCACAATAATTCAATATTTATTTGGTTTTCAACTCTCTGATCTTGGAGACATCAACACTAAGGAAATGTTTATTAACATGTTGTGAAATATAAAATATTATTCTCTTAATTATAAAATATTTAAATGGATATTTTAACATTCCAATTAAAACGTTACTTTTTAGTTTCTCAAAAATGATTACATTTTTTATTTTTTTTCATGATTTTTATTCTTACCGAAAAAATTTATAACTATTTATTTAGTTTCATTTTGTAACATAATTGACTTATATGATGTTCCTATTCCTGAGAGTATTTTGGACCAACTATTTATAATATTTATCAGTTGATTTATTGAGTCAATCATGGGGCATGTAAACAAACTAGAACATTCATTGATATCTTTTAAAATATATGACTGAACATGTTCACTTTAAAAATAAATAATAAAATTTATATATTATCCATTTTATCCTAATACCCTCGTTCACATTTACCCTTCATAAACCTGTAGAAACCACAGATGAACTTATTAGTAATAAGACATTTTAGATACCATTATATTTAGTAACATTAAATTTAATGAGTATAAGGGAGGGGTTTTTTGTTGGATATGGCATGTGATATCTAGAAGGGAGATTATAGGACGATTCAATGGGATTTCAAGAATAATTAAAATTTATATTCATTATATTACATTTTATATCCATAGTATTATAAAATACATAAGAAAAAAACATAAATAATATGGGATGTCTCATGGGTTGGTAAAATATCACCATTTCAGACTGATGATCTAGAAATCATATGTGGTTAGATGATCGATTTGAGAACTCTTCTAGAAAGATGACTGAAAAAAGTAAACAAAATGAATGAAAAAATGGGTTTTGAATATGGAGAATAAAAAATCACTAATTCCTAGAAGAAAATATTTAACACATTTGGTTTGCATATAGATGTTGGGTTTATTCAAATCATAAAATACATCAAAAAAGAAGAAATAAAAAATTAACTACAAGAGGGAATTATCTTTCATAAGGGTTAACTTTTCTATGAACCGTAACTATATGATTTGGGGTGTGATATAAATTTTTCTGAGGTTTATTTGATTGATCTCTTGTTTGGAATATCAGGAATGGTAAATAATATTTTATCCTCCTCTTTGAGACTTATTTGATTTTCAACATTTTACTTACTTTCCCATAACCGAAGTGTCTTTTTATCTTATTTCAAAGACATCATTATTAATTTTGATGTTTTTGTATAAATGTTTGAGAATTTAGATTCTCTACAAGCCTATGGTTAGTGGAATATACTTTTGTTTTAAGAATAACTCCATTAAATTTTTATCATTATTGAATACTGGACACATTAATAGTGAGGTAAATCATAAATGGAATGGGTGTTTATGAAAGGATGAATATTTTCTGTGAAAAGGTGGAAATGTCTTGAATTGAAATATTTATAAAAATAATATTTTTGGTATTCGTTAATTGGTTTGCTTTATGATATTATAATACTAAATGAAAACGTTATTTTATGCACATCATAATCCAATATTTACCTTATTAATGTATAGACCATTGGTATTTCTATGTTGATGTTTTTTTGGAGGATGGCCAATGATTTGAGTGTGGGGGTATTTGATAACTCTATTTTGTATACATGTTTTTATTTGTTATTATTCTTTTCAATTATATATTAATTCATTAAATATAATATTAATTTCTGATAATAATGATTTTTTAATTCTTATTAAGGATTATCATTTTGAGGAATATTAAGGAACCCATAAGAATTTAGGAAAAAAAAGACACATTTCACCACTAGAGGTGTAAGGAAATATGACATTATTTTTTTATAATGATCACAGACCCCTTATAGAGACCCAAAATAAACAAATAATTATGAAACAATTGGTAATAAAATCACAGTTTACACATCATATAACATCACTAGACGATGTTGTGTGGGAAGTCGTGAACTTCATACAAGTCATCAGAAGAAGAAAATAAGCCTAGGGATTTCACAATCTGTAATAATATTACTTGTTTAATATCCTAATACAATGATAAATTCAAATTTCTAGTGTATCTATGGATGATATTTTATGATTTCTATTGACTCGTAGTATCCATTAAAGATTTTATTGATTAGAGGGGGTCTGATGACGACTTTGCATGTAATGACCCAATGATTTTTAATTAAAATTCCTCTCTTATAAATATAACATATAATAATAGAAAATTACAACACAATGAAAAAGTTAGTTCTATGTGACCTTTGCACTTTATTTTGGTACTTTTGTGTATTAAATTTAAAAAATATGACACACATTGATTCTCTCAGTAAGATGTTTGGAGTCCGATAAGAAAAAACCCAATTTTTGGTGAATAGTAACATACCCTTATAAATAGTATGATACCCTTATGGAAAGTGATATACCATACTGAATAGTAACCTTAAATATGATATTATATAAATAATATTCAATTGGATGTATGATATACCTATATCATGGAATAAGAAAATAAATGTATTATAATTGTTATATTTTGGGTAAATTGTGAAGTAAATTAAATATAAAATTATTCATATATATATAATTATTTTAAAAAAATGGATTTAATTCATGGATTCTACACATTAAAAATCTGTTAGGGTAAATTTTTTATTTTTCTAAAATACATAAAATTTTAATGAATAGTGAAACATGATAATTCAGAATAAATGTTAAAACCAGAATTTTGGAATCACGCTTGAGTCAAGGATAATGTAAATGGCCATTGGTGCTAACTCACATGATCATATTACTATTTTCTGTCATAGTAACCATCACTATTTCTTTTGATAAGGAAGAATAATTAACTAATGATTATAATATTATGAAAACCCTCCTCCCCTTCACTATAATAACCACCCACACTACTCTCTTCTCTCCACTCATCTCATGCCTCATGACATACATAAACTCAGCCCAAATCTCTCCCCATCATCCTTTCCCATGTCCATCTACCTTTGGTCTCCCAAAAAGACCAAATAACTCTTCCTTTAAGACGTTCTCAAAGGTGATAAACTCAAGTGGTAAATTCCATTTTCCAATTATTTTGTTTCCTTTCATATTCTTTTTTTCTCTTTTCATTTCTCACCACCCTTACCCAAAATGGTATGATAACTTTATTAAATTACATATAATAGAATTTTTTTTATAATGGAATAATTTGTTATCATATCTCATTTCCAATTCTTTTATACAAAGGAATGGAAAACACCGTCTGAGATTTGATAATTTTTTAATATCCTGAATGAAGGTTTATCCATTTCTATTGCTATTTTATTTTCTGTTAATAAACCCATTTTTATGTTTGTATTAGATTATAAGTTATTTATTTTGTTTTATGTCTTTTTCTAGAATCCACATGTACACTTTACATAAAATAATGTTGGAAAACAAGTTAATTATGTGCAAAATCACCAAATTAATTCATGAAACTATCATTGATGTCTTATATAATGATTCAACATCACTCCAAAAAAAATTCAAAAATTTATCCTTATTTGTGTTCAATAATAAAATATAAATTCAATTCTGGATAACCACCTTCATCATACATGTTTATCTGAACAAGAATATAAGTGAACTGATCATTAAATCCTTGTATGAAAATGGACCCAAAGAATGTAATGGAACCTAAAAATAAATCAAAATGGTTATAAATGAACATAAATATATTAAAATAAAAATAATATATATTGAATAGGTTCTTTAATAATTAATTTATGAACCTAATTTGAATTTTTAGATCATTAAGATCAGGAGATTATCACCACCAGTCTTAAGGTAAGGGATCCTCTCTAATTAACATTTATTCAAGATTGTTATCCATGTTATTCCCTTTTATGTGAAATTCATAGTGATGGGTTTTGATTATAACCCCCCACCAATATTTTCTTTATTATTATTAAATGAAAAGACACCCTGTCACAATAATTAGTCCCTCTATGGTACACATGATTCCATGCCAATATTATATGAGGGGTTCACCTCGAACCTCTATTATCCCTTCGGGGTTATTTATCATTCCTTTTACCTAAATTACATTATATATTATTTTTATTTTTATCTAATAAATGATATTTAAATGTTCAAAACTCGTGTAAAAAGTTCCATTCATCAATCCCTTTTAGGGATTTACTTTTTTATAAGTGATTCTCCCCTTAATACTACCCAATAAGAAAACATGTTTTGAGGGAGCTCCCTAAATTATTACCTGATTTCAATTACACTATATCTTCTATTTTAAAACTCCATTGTATTTATAAAATAATTTTTTTAAACCTTTTTAGTTCACTTATGGTTTTTTATAATGTATTTAATCCTTTTCTATTTTAAAATATATGTTGGATTTTCCATAAAACTACTCAAATTTTTTTTATACTAAAGCATCGTGAATACTTTTCAGGCATTTGGTCACTTATAATTCACACAAATTACCCTGATGAATTCATATTTTACATTATAAATGTCCATGTATATTTAATTTCCATTCTTTGTGGGACACTTTTATGATACAACAATTTTTTTATTCTTTAGGAAATTATGATTGTAACCAATTATTTCCATGGGTAACCCTTATGTTTATGAAATATTGATTATGTATGATTCATTATGTTGAATAAATATTCTGGAAAAGTTAATATGGGTGATACCAGATAGAGAACCAAGGAATTGGGTAATGTTATATATCATTAGATGTTGTGAGTGATGATTTTGGCGGTTATCAATGGATGGGGATATAGTGTGAGACAATCATAGCGGTTATACTTGAATCGTACTAATGTCATGTTTCAAGTTGCGGAAAAATTATTATGAATAATTTTTCAAATGATTCCATGTATATATTATATGATTCAATATGTTACATGCATTTTTATGACATCATTTTATGCCTTATATCCTGGGTTCTAAATCATTATTCTTAGATTTGTTCCCTTACTTGGCATTCTAGCTCAACCCATTATTTATGTGATCCCCATGGTACCCAATGTAGATTTAACAGCTCAAAAAAGGTTAGGATCTCTTTATGAAGACTAAATAAAGGGTTGTTATATTTAATTCCATGTTTTCAATTTTATGTACCAATTCGTCAATGAAAATAGACATCTCAAGCCATGATAAGATACCAGATGAAATGTTGATTTTAAAACATCGACCATGATATGATACTAGATGAAATGTTGATTATAAATAAAGTTTTGTTATATTTAATTCAATGTTTTCAATTTAATTATTCAATGTCAATGATATGATACCAGATAAAATTTTAATTATAAAACTTCAACCATTATATTTCTATTTACTTTATTAAATTTTTTTAATTTTTTTTATTCTTTTAAAAATATTTTTTTTAATTTAATTTAATATTTTTTAATAATTAAATATGTTTCTTGATTCAACTATAATGTTTCTGTTAATATGGTGAAAAACATATTGTAATGGTATAAAACATAGTAAAACCATTCCAAACATTTAATTCGTTGATTGACTGTTAATTGTTTTGAATCCTAACGGGTTCAATGATTTCCTAATGATGGGGAATATAGTTGGAGGATGATTTGGATAACCCTATGTTCACACTATGCATTGTACCCAATTTAGTAAAAAAAATTCATTAAAATTATACCCATCCACACTTTTAAACCCTTTAAATTTTAAAAATAGTCTACTATTACATTATTATGTGATAGAAGGATATCATCTTTGGATATTCCTACAGTTATCTCGTACTCAATCTTCCAATGATCTCATTTTTTACTACATGATAATCAATATTTTTTAGAACCCTTCTCACCTATTACATTCTATCTTTATTTTCATTAATATTTATTATTCTCTACCATTAATTAATTAATCCCATAGGGTTAATACAAAGGGAGTTATTTTTTAAAATTTAGTTTTCATGGGATTATTGTGTTTGTGTCATTGTTTGTTTGTATCCAGGCCCCTTACCCTTTCTAATAAATATTGTTTTTCATCATCTTAACATGATATATATATATATATATGTGGTTATGTGATTTTACATTTTATGACATGAAATGAATGATTTATTGTAAAAAATATAATTTATTAAATTTATAATTTATTTATGTGTTTAAATAGATTAATATATCTATAAATATCACGGTATGCAAGTGACCATATTTTATTTCCAAATGATGTTGTATATATTTTCAATTCATAATTAAATATAGGTAATAAAAATTTATATTTTTACCTAAACAACAATTATAATATATAAAATAAAATATAAATGTTTTGTTATTTTGTAAAATTAATTTTATTATAATTTTGGTTTCTAGTTAAGTATAATATAGGATTATTTTTAATTGAATATATTTCCTATTAATTTTTTTATTTAAATTTTTCGATCAGTTGTTATTCATATTTGATGAATTGACTAATATACGTGTATTTATCAATGTTATCATTTCACATGATAGAATTAAACATTGTGAATTCAGATATATATATATATACATATTATACAAATGATAGAGTCAACTCATTTTAGTATTTATTATATAGCCAAAGTTTTTTTTGATTTTTTTTTGAAAATGTTATCTAATGTAAATTAGTGAGTCTCATTTGACATAATTAAAAATTATTAATATGTTTTATGATGTATATTTCAGTTTTATCATGAATCATATGTGTATAAATATGGAATTTCAATTGAATATTTATGTATTTTATCCCATGTTTATTATAAAAATAATTTTGTTATTATTTTCAACTATAATTTCGTAATCATAAGTAATTAAATAACTTTTACCATGATTTTTAAGAGAAACTATATTGAAGTTCAATATTTTGTATTAAATACATGAAATGGATTTATATTCATTGTTGAATTAAATAAATTTAATATATTAAATGGAATCCTTAAATTGATAAAATATAAGGGACGAAATGTATATAATTTTGGAAGATAAGAATATATATCCATTTGGATTTCTAAAAAATAAAAAAACAATTATACACTGATAAATGTTAGGATTGGATTGAAGGTGATGGCCCCAATGGTATTAAATTTCATATAGTTCACATATTTTTTTATGTGGCGGTTTGAATTTGTTACACCACCATACCATTTGAAAGTCATTTTCACTATTGTCGTCAAAAAAAAATAATCATGACCTATTATGTAATAAGGTGATGGAGTGATATAGGATTTCCCAATAAATGGATGATCTAATTTTTTTCCATGATCTATGATCATTATACTTTAACATCTATGGGAGATGAATCCAATTAAAAAATTACAATTTAATATTTATTTTCATTTAAATTACATTAATTTTTGACATATTTTTCAATTTCAACAAATTTTCAATGAGTCTGGCATAATTTTCATTTCAAAAATTTGAAATAATAACTTCATGGAATTTTATTAATATTCAATTTGTTAATTAATGTTACCTATTTTAAAACCATTATAATTCAATCATAGTTATGTAATATATATTTTAATCTAATATCAATGTAATGTTTTGTGAATAATAATTCAGGGACCCTTTTCTAATACAAAAATAAGGATTTTTTATCACACTCGAATTATATGAATCAATGTATTTATATCATTTGTATCTTAAAGTATTTTTTACAATTCAAATTTACTTTTTGATTGAGTTATATTTGATTCCGGAATCAAACCTCATTCAATGAATAGTTTTATATTTGGTTATGATGGATTTTATATGTTACTATGGGCATATTTTAAAATTTGGATAATCGTAATTTTTCCAATAATTTTTTTCAGGGGTTTTTATGTGTGCAATGTTTATTTGTTAAAACTAGGGATATTTTTTAGGAGCATGTTGTAGTTGAAAATGATAGTTTTTAAATTTTTCAATTTATATCGATTAATTTTTTTTGGATGTCAAATTAATGGATTCATCAAATAAGATGACTAATTATATTTTTTATTTTATTTTATTTTATTGTTTAAATAATTCTCACTAATCTGTTTAATATTCGTTATTAATTTTAATGAGATTTTAAGGGATATGAATTCCCCTCAAGCACTCTTATGTGTTTTATTAGTTATCTTATGATCTAACAAAACATTTTTGTTAATGAAAAAATAATATCATTACTTGAGTTCTTTGATATGGACTATGTTTTAGAGTACTATTTTCTATTCTGGATGTAAGAAAAAATTTTGATTATTATTTTCGTATAACTGGTGGTATAATTAGGAACTATATTTTAGTTTCAAACCATCCTATTACTTTTTTTTATCATAGGATGTTCAATTTCTATTATATCATTTTTGGATTAATATATTGATTCCATTTACTTTTCAATGTCTATTATTATTATATAGTTGTCTTAGTGATTATATAAATTGTTTTGATACGTGATATTTTGAGGGTTTATTTTATTGGAACTAGATGCACCAATAACATATACGGGGCAAATAACTAAATTAAACATGTGGTGAGGTAAAAACACTCTCTATGAAATTTACATGTTGGTCATATAATATGTTAAACTTGGTGAATCACCCATTCATGACTACATGTATCTCTAAAGTATTTTATTAGATTATTTCGGCATCCCAATAATTTAGTATATTTTTTTATTATATGTTAAGTCGTGATCATAGGATATGGTCATCACATTGTAGATGTATTAAGATGGATTCCTTATTTATATGGAAAAGTCATGATTTACATAAAGAACAAGATTATATTGTGTGAATTTATACTATTTTTTTATTTTTAAATGAAACAAAAAAGGTAAGTGTATTTGTAAATTTTAAAATAATTTTTTTGAATGAAAATATATATTTATTAATATATTTAATGTTATTTGTGTTTTCTGAACTCAATAAGTGTTTTAAAAATTGATCATATAACTTTAAAAGATATTTCTAAATGGGTATTTTATGATTTAGAAAATGGTGTGTAATGTCTCAAAATGGTTTTATAAAAAATTAATGTTAGATAAAAAAATAAAGTGTGGTTTAAATGGATATTTAAGTAAATATATAGCTTAAGAATATATCAATAAAAAATTATCGTACATTAAATTGATTTATATAATAGAATATATTACTTAAAAATAAGGATCTATGTTTTTAATGAATCTAATAGTGGAAAAATATTTTTAGAAAATGTAATTGTTATAAAATAGGTCATTAATATAATTTTGGGATTTGAATTCAAAATTAACATATGATTTTAAACAAGGTGTTTTATTTTCAAATGATATTTTTTATAAATGATTTCATTATCCATTTCTATGAGTTCATATTAGATAATGAAAATTCATTTGGTCGAATGAGATTAAATTATTAGATTTATTTATTGGGTCTGATGATTCATCGTGATTTTTAGTCATACCTCCATGAATAATAATCATGGGGCACAATATTTTGGTGATGTTGGTATTCCTCATGATTCTTATCTCTTAGATCATAACTGAGACTTCTACCATTCATGTCGATACCCATGATTAGAGTGTATTATAGGATTAATAAATCTTGTTTTTGTTCCCTCTCTATACCACTCATATTTTATTGGGAAACTAATGTTATATTACATTCTCTATATATTATTTTCTTATAGAAAGAAGTTTTTGGTATCTAAGTTTATGTATATGTTGGTTTTTTATATTTTCATCCTATTTTTTGTCTATCTATAAGACAACGTAATTAAATATTACAAATAATATTTTAAAAATATAAATATATTTTTTTGTCTAATAAATAAATATATCCACATTATTTTTAAAATTTATAAAAATGAAAACTCATTTTCATAATATTTTGGAACAAAATAGATATTAAAAACTAATCATTCAAAATTATCGTATAATAGCAATAGCGATTTAAGTGTCATTTGGATATCCTTAACCAATGGTATATTTATATAGGAATTATATTGTATCCTCCATCTATATGATTTTAATCCATTCAATGATAATCAATAGTTAGGCTAGAAGTATTTTTCTACCATTTTAGAAACCTCCCGAAAGTTATTAATACAATAAAAACTATAATTTTATTATATATAATTTAAAATCATAAATACAAATAAATATTTTATTTTTTAAATTAATTTTTTTGGGAATCCATTTAAATTATAAAAAAATTAAAATATTTCAATATTAACTAAATATTTGTAATTTTTATGTTTATTATATAAATTTTTCCTTTTTACCCCCTATTAGCTATAACAATTTTTCATTTATTAAATTTTATAATGAAATGTTTTATTGAAAATTTATATTATTTTGATTAATGATTAAATTATACATACTATAAGATGATTTTTTTGATTAATTTTTTATCGATTGCATTATTTATATTACACAAATATTCAAACGGATTTTCTAATTAATATATATATATATAACATACACAAAAAAAATACATTATTATATGAAATTTCAATATTGAAGGCCTAGTTCCTTTAAAAAGAATAAGGGAAATCAATAGAGGATGACTACTACTAGAATAAATGTTTCTGATTGTTATTATAATATAAAAATCTATATGGTATTTCCAACTACATTGACTAGTAAATGAATTCAAGGAAGTCAAATTTTCTATTATAGAATAACTACAATGAATGAGAATAGATGTTGCATGACAATTTAGATGTGAAACTGACATTATATACAATACAAGGAATCAATTTGATGTGATATATATAGAAAGGGAGAGTTATAACATTTAATGTACATTTCCATTGATATATTTTCTAAATTAAGTGAATCATCTTGTGCTATAAAAGCCTTTGATTTGGTGTAGTTCCATCATCTGAAATATTTGGAGGATCCATCATAATAATTTCATATATATGGTGGAAATAATGTTTTTTTGATTTTTTTAAATTTAATTACCCATAATGATTGTACCTAAACAAAAAAAATTCATAATTTAAACAAAGAGTGAGAGATAATTATTTGATCCCTTATCCGAATATTTTTAATACATTATGAGTTTTAAATAATTATAAGGGAATGAAAAAAATTATTAAGCAATAACATCAAAGAAAAAATAATTTAAACATATATACTTATATATAATGTTTCTAAAAATGTATTATTAGTAGTAATCAACAAAAAAATTTCAACAATTTAAATAATATACAGTTTTATAAATAATAATATTTAATGAAAATAAATTTTCTTATAATTACTATAGCATACATTATTTTACATGTAATGATTTTTTGATCATGTATGTTGTAGTGGATTTTTAGAAGGTGAGACAATATAAATTAAATAAATTTTATCATCATTGAAATCATTTTTCACAATTTTATAATTGTTCAATTTCTACATTCATTAATCACTTTTTATGAAATAACACAATCTATTATATTCTCTCTCAACCATATCATTATGTATTTGGAGGTAAATAAATATTGTTTTTAAATTAATTGTTAATCGGAATGATATATTTCATGAACACTATTGATTTCTATAATCCCATGTTATATAATAAAATCATTATTTCACACAAATCAGTTTAAAAAATATCTATATTAATAAAAAATTAACAAGTAGGGTAAAAAAATATCAAAATCCATTGAATAATATAGATTTTATCTTGTAGTTGGTCCAATTATTTTATTTATTTGTTCAAACATTACCCTTATGTTTATCTCACATCCATGTATGAAATAATTAATAATATGATTTATATGAGAGGCCAAGATAATTATTTTTTCTCATCTTTATATCTTCATTCCTTAATATGCTTATTCACATCCATTTTATGCCTATATTTGTTTCTAAATTTATATCTAAATATTTTTCCATATATTAGTTTTTAATTATCATGTTTAATCATTTAGTAACTAGTCAATGCACTAAATTTAAAACTTATTCATTCATGTAATTTGATAACATTTTTTTCTCTCCATTAAAATGGAACTCCCATATTTAATTATATACTTATATAAACAATTAATAAATAATATGTGACCATTTAGAAATGGAAAATATTCTGAAAATAAGTTTAAATTTCTAATAATTCAATTAAAATATAATTTGGAAATAATATACAATTATATATATATATATATATTAAAATACTGAATAATTGTATTCAAAATTTTTTATTCCATCAATAGGAATATTTATAAAAAAATTATTTTGAGTAGTATTATTCATTAGAATGTGTTTGTGAAAGGAAATTAAAAATTTTAAATGGACATTTTTTCTATTACATTTATTTTAACATATATTCAAAAACATAATTCATTTTTTGATTCAATCATTTAATACATGTCTTAAATTATTTAAAGACTATTGATCTAAAAAATAATATAAAAACTTTTTAATTTATAGAAATTATAAATGTACAAAAGTTATTGGAACACTCTATAATTTATTTATTTGTATTGTTGGTTTTGAGATGATGTTTATTGGACATATATTATTTGAAAAAAACTGTTTCTCTATTGGATTCTGAAAAACATATTTTGTAAGGTTTTTCTAGAGTTATTTTTTAAGCTATGGGAGTTTAGTCTATCCATTTTCTGGGATTTCATAAACCAATATTACAAACAAATTTATTGTTAGGGTTTTAAAATATTGGGTTAGTTTAGTACTAGTAAAAATAATTTAGGTTATGTCAAATATTTTTTTGGGATCTACTATGGATGATGGTATTTTAGTGGTTATTTTAATTAGGAGGATTTTTTGTATGAAATTAAATTTGTTTAAATGATTTGGGGATTTCGAATTTTTATGGTTATTTACCCTATATGATACATTTTTTAATGTTTAGTCATGTTGAAATTGTGAAATATATATATTGGTCTCAAACATGTCGCGGAGTAGTTTAGCATAATTATTAAAATTCATAAAATTGAATAAAAATTATATATGGGAATTAAAGATATGAGATTCCATTACGTTGTAATATAGAAGTTTCTAAAATCAAAAGGATTTTATAGTTATAATAACAAATTCTGTAGGTCAATGATGTTTTCATGTAAATAATAGTTGATCATTCCACCATGATTTAATTTCATTCAATTTTATAAATCCTAGATAACCATTATCCATTATTGGTGATCTTTAAACACCCATTTAGTATCAAAACCCCTTTAAAAATATATTTATTTACATTTGAATCTATGATCCCATCCTAATTCACTGACATAATAATCATTCATTTCCTATTTTAGTATTTTAATAATAATTTATAGAATAATGGATGATATGTGAATCATTTTTCTTCAAATGTAATTTTTTTTAAATATTGCTGTGGTTCATACAAATGATTGTTTAATTTTACAATGGTGACATTTGATAACCAGTTCATTACCACTCTTGAGTTTCATTGTTCTTATCCTTCTACTTTGGTTTTTTGATAAACATTTTTCCCCAATATTTATCTAGGTGTAAGGAATAAAATTTATATTTTTTCAATTCGTATATTTATATAATTAATAATATATTTATTGTGCACAACATAAAAAAATTAATATATGATGATGTGATTTTATGATATTTATAAAATTTCCATGTTTTGTATAATTGGAATTACTAATATGATTAACAATATGATAATATTGAGACTTCTTTCTTGTTAATTTAGTTTCCTTTCTCACCATATAACATGATAATCATATAATGACTGTAATTAAATAGAATACAAGGTAATATGTATTATATGATGAGAATTTCTATGAATTAATTTGAATGTAAATCATGGAACATTATTAAGGGTATTATTTTAGCAGATCTGTTATAGTGATAGTTATTTATGATTGATGTTATGTTGGTATTAAACATAAAATCATTTTAATTGATTAGTAGTGTGATGTTGTTACTAGATTGGTGTAGAGAAGTGGTGATGTATTGTTTTTCTGATAATATATCATGATACTTATGGAATATAAGTGTTCATTGGTGGTTCATGTGGTATAATTTATGTTGTGGTCATTAGATTGAAATATGGTTATGGTAGAAGTGGTTTTGAAAATTGTTAATGTGGGTAAATTAATTATTATTTTATAATCTAGAATATTATTGACCAAAAATATTTAAACATGTATAATGGGTTGAAATAGATGGGTGGTGGGATTAGTAGTGAAATTTTAAATGTATAAGTGAATTGAGATGTGATGGTCTGGAATGTACGTGATGAATGAATACCTAATGGAATATATTTAATGTTATTTAATTAATTTTATATTAATTATAATGATATATATATATATATCTTACGATGCATTAAAATGTGATTTCATGGATGTCATTGTGTTTTTGGGTACTGCTACTTTCCTTGGGTATAGTCTTGGCTAGTTAAGATAATTATTTTTAGGGTATGATATTATGTTTGATATTGTAATAGAATGTAATATTTATTAAAAACAAATATTGAGTACTCAATTATATAAGATTTTTTTGTATATTATTTATTTTTTATAAATTCATGTTTGTTTTGATAGAAAAAATTAGACTTATGTATAATTACTAAAATAAATATGTGGTCATGTGTTTAGTATGATTTTCAAAGAATCATGATTGTATGAGTCATGGGCGGATAAATAAAATATATTTCCTTTTTTCTCTTCAATATATTATATAGTTTGACAATGGGTAAGGTTATCATGCATTATATGTAATTTATTGGGGATAGAAATCCTATGACACGGTTATGGTTTGATGCATTGTTTGTGACGTGTATTAATGGAGATTGGATAATGTTTAACATCCTTCATTTTTAGATTATGCTACATTAAATATGATTTTATGTTAGGATTTTATGTTCTAGTGTTGTAGGTGGGTGATTTCGTGAATATGTAGTGATGATGTGGTAGTGCATGTGTCACAGGTGTTTAGGGTACTGATATGGCTAAGTGAGTAATTGTATATAAGGAAACATAAATAAAGAGATTTTTAGAACATATGTAAGTATTTTTTAAAAAATATTATTATTAGTATATAAGTGATTAAGTGTAATCATATTGGATTATATTCTCCATTTCTTATTAGAATTTATATATTCTTCCTTGGGTATGTTATCTTTGTTATAATTCCTTATAGTCGACCAATAATATGTGATGAATTAGATCATCTATTTATTAATTGAGACATTAGTACAAATAATAAAAAAATTATTAATTTTTATTGAATTGTTTATACAGATAATAATTGAAGGCCTATATATATTTGTATATATATATATATTAAAATATGTGCATTGTTCATTGTATGTTTTTAAGTATTGTTTTTAAATAGTTTTGGAGAGGTGATTTGTGAATGATTTGCATTGTACGAGCTCGTTGAAAATAGATGATACTCATGGGTCATTTAAATGAGATTTTCATTTGGGTATTTTATCTCATATAATATGTAATTTTGACTAAATTTACAATAATTTTTTGAATATTGGTTATTAATTGTTTATGTGAAATTTTTGGTTGTTTCCTTTTCCCTTCATATTTAATTGGTAAATCCCACCCACATGTGGGTATTTATTACATTAATGAATGTGTAAAACCATGTAAAATTGTATACATTATATGGGGAAATTTTTTCTCTTATTTATAGTCCTTGGGAAGGTTCTAATGTGGTAAGGTCCAACTATAGTTTTATAAATATAATAAATTATAATAAACAGTTAATTTTGGGATATAGACTAGAAATAAATTCTATACATTTGTTTGGGGAATGATATCAATAAATAATAGCTTCATATGTGGATTGGGATACAATCCTGAAAAATGATGTTTGGGGCCTCCTATGATCTGATACAAGGGACATGAGATTAAAGAACAACTTATAATATATATTTTTTATTGTGTGGTAGATACCATGTTGTAGTACATCCAACATGAACAATTTTATAGGCTATAGAGTTGGGGTTAATCCATGAATCCATAAATTTTATAAAAATAAAAATTTCAATTACAATTATATGATATAAGGATTTAATGTCTCATAGTTCAATATTGGATAAATTTATAGAGTGAATAGTACTCATATAGATCAAATGATAGTTGTGAATGCAGATGGTTTAGTTGACTAGTGCTACATGAAACTAGATGAGGATATTGATTTTATTGGAATATATTTAGTTAGTTATAAAATCTAATAATGTTGATGTATATAATAAATATTTCGAGTTATGAGTAAATTTTGTATTTAATATTTGCTAATATTTTATATAATCTATTCCATTCATGTATGAATCCTTAAGAATCACGAGATGTTAATTAATTGATTTTTTACCAAGTGAATTACTAAATATAGGGAGGCATCAATTTTTTTGGATGATTTATATTATAACATTAATGTTATATTATATTCATTAAAGAAAAAGGGTACACTTTTTTATTTGATTTCCATATTCAATAGGATATCATGATTGTGTGAGGGACCAGAGTTCGTTTCTTGATTCTCAATTATTTTTATGTCAATAATTTTTTTAATTAAGAGGACGATTCATGGAATATCATTGAAGAATATTGTCCACTGATCTTGAATAAAGTAAATCTATTTATTTTACTAAAGTACTGGTATTAATTTTCTAATTTTTAAGTGATAGGTAACATTAATTTATAATAAATTATTTTAAATAATTATTTTTTATGAATTTATCAAGGAGTAAGGAGGATATTGTGGCTTCTTAGTTATCAATGTTGTTATGGTCCACATCTATGGATATATTATTTACAACTTTTCATCTGACTCCCAAAGATTTATTTTTATTTAGGTCACTAAATGAAGATTTTTTGTACTATTATTTTACTATGAAGTTTATTAAATTGTACATTTCATGTTACTAATCATCATTGCTGAAGAACATGTGTAATTAGATTAGTTTAAATTGATTCTCTAATAGATGTTTAATTAGATACATTATTAGTAGATATTGTATAATATTCATTCGTATAGGATGAAATTAAAAGATATTAAAGGTAGATTCCATCCCTATGATTCCCCTTATATTCAAAACATTGCGATTAACATGATCAATAATATGGAGATCATTATGGTATATGAGATAGTGGATCATTATATAGTATATTAAATTCCATGTAGGTAATTGAATTATTATGGACAAAGATAATTTAAGTGACTATAATTTTTTTCTCTAGCATGGAATGTGAATTTTTTTTCTAGATCATCACACACCTTCATTTCTAGATCCCTGTATGGTGATTATTACGCACGGTGGATAGGCCAATAGTTTAATTTTTTTATTTATATTTTTTAGTCTAAATTTTATGAGATTTTATAAAGGTTATATGTTTATGATGTTGTTTAGTCTATTATTAAAAGATTTAATTTTTTTTTTATATTACAACAACATGATTTCATTATTTTCACTAATTAGTACAATTCAATGTGTTTTGGTGTTAATTTTTTTATATAGTAGTTTCTTTATTTGAAATTGTATCTATGGGTGGGATGTTGTTTTGGTGATGTGGATCATTAGATAGATAGTATTGTTTTGATACATAATCAACTCAGCAGAATAAGATGTTGTCTCATTCATTAGAAGCTAAAGAAGCTTTCTTTTTTACGATATTTTTTTTTGTGTCTTCATTGAAGAGGTTTTAGAAATACCATCTCTATGTGATATCATGCACAAAGTAGAGTAATATCATAATGTATTATTAATTTTTATTTTCCTATTATTAGATGTAATCACTATATTTGATTGATTTATTATTTTGGGTCATTAGCATATTAATGATGGGATTCATGTTTCCATATACGTCATCTGAAGGTGATTCATCATTGTTTTATAATACTATTGAAAAAAGTATTTGGATGATTATATAAAAACTAGCAGTTCAACAATGTAATGGCAGATTTCCAATATCCCATCATAATGAAAATGATCGATCTTTAAATATTAAATGAGATATATATAATTTGGATATAGATTATTAGAATATTTATTATTTCATTTTAGTGATTAAGGGGGGAATCTAGGAAATTCATGATTATATATGTATACGTATAATGTGTTTTTGGTTATATAAGTGAATTTCACAAACTCTATAATAGTTTATTGGATAGGAAAAATATTTTCAAATTTTTCTTGGATGAATTTATGATTATTATAGTTAATGAATTTCACATATATTTATTTTCCATCATTTATAAAAAAAATCATATATGGATTTTAATATATGTAATATTAGAATATAACATATATGATATGTTGTAAATATTTCTATTTTATATGAAATGTGTTTACATCCTTAACCATGTTAGATATGAAGTGGTATTGATAATGAAATGTATACTGATTTGTTTAGTATTTTCTTTTGTGGATATATTGAATATAATCAATATATATTGTATAATTATTGTTAAAGGTTGTTATAGAATGATTAAGTCTAATTTATCACTGATTATTTCTCTTTATATTTCGTTTATTAAATCTCAAAAGGCCTTTATTTAGAAAAATAAATGTCAAACTTCATTTCAGTATCAAATAGATATGTCTAGCAAGGTTAGTGGAATATATTTTTTATTTGAAGGAGTCTTGAATGAGGTTATCTAATGAAATTATCTTTAAATCCTTAATTATATTTTGATATAAAATATATAGTTTATATATTATTTATATAATGATATATATCCTCATAAAAATATCTTCAAAATAATTAAATATGTTTTTATGGTAGTGGGGTTCCCCAAAAATATATTATGGAGTAATGAAATTGGAAATAGAATTGTTGTTTTCACCATTCCAAAAATCATGATTTACAATACATCTTTTTGAAATTTATATATACTTTAATTTATGTTGTTTGATTTCATAAAATAATATTTCATCAAGATCTCAATTTTTGGTAATGTGATAGTTTATTCGGATAAACCAATCTAAAACATTATGACCATTTTTCAAAGGAATTTCATTATTTGATTTGAGAATCAATGCATGTGATGCTATTTATTACAGTTGATTTTTCTTTCTTCTGAGTGTGTCTTCAAATCATTTTGTATGTGAGTTGTTATGAGAGTTTGAGGTAAGTATTTAGGTCTACAGAATATGTTATTTGAAACATTACTTCTCATGGATTATATTTTTTCTATAAATTCATTTTCACGACTGTTTGATTTGTTGGAATCATTGAGATTTTGATTAAATATTGATCTTAAAATGTTTTAATAGGAAAATTTTGTTTTTTAGATCACTAAAAAATTTATCGAGAAGTTATTCTTCATATATTTTTTTAAAATTGGTTATTTGAAATTTTATTGATAAATATGATAATCCATTTTGGAAGGATTTGATAGATTTAGCATAATGGACATATGGGTATGTAGGTGGAGGGCTGAGTATTGGAAATTGTACTTTGTTTTCTTAGTGGGTCCACTCACACAATGTTCTTGTTTTCCCTAGGCCTTGTATTATAGTTAATTAATCATGAAATTATATGTGGTTTACTAATTTGGTGAGAATTGTTTCTTTATGTTATGAATCATTAGGAATCGAATTCATAATCATCATTATTGATTATAATGTTTTCAGTTACACTGCTAAACTATCTTTATTTATCAATAGAGCTGTTATCATTTATATTTGGCTAAAATCTATTTGTATTTTATATACTTTTCTTATGAAATGTAACATTTTTATTAAAATTACTATCCAAAATTGTTTTACATTGACTTCATAGAATTGGGGAAAAGGTTAACCATTTATAATGTTTTTGAAAAATATATATAACTACTTAGCATTCCAATTTTTTATAAAATTTAAATAATGGGATTTTTATATAGATAGTGTATTGGTAAAAAAATATTGGGATATTACAGTTCATATTTAGCTCAAACACTAAACATTACACTGTGAATTCAAGGAACATATATTTTCCCTGGATTTTTTAAAAATTTAGGGAATCACAGTTCTATATAAATTTTTATTTCATGTATTATTTTTTATCTATATGTATGATAGAAGAAAATATCATACATATCACATGGAGTAATTTTAATTATTTTTTTATGATTTTTTATTATTTATTTACTTACCTGGATATCATTATGGATTTGGTTTTATTCCTTCAAATATCACTCTTTATTTATGAAATATAGTGTTTATGTTATTCCATACATGATTTTATAAAATTGAATGCATATGAATTGTATCTTGTTTCATGTTTTGTAAATTTGTTCCCTATAATTATAGTTCAATTCCATGGTAATTTTCACTGTCCTCTATGGATAAGGAATTGCATTTGGTTAATTTTATGATCACTTATGTTGTATGTTTTATGGTATATAAGGTTGGTTTATTAGTTTTAATTAATTTTAAAAAATGAATATCCTTAGAAAATATATTATAGATATAATTTTGAGTTAGTTTCTTATACCTATTTGAAATGAAATTTTATTTTTCTCAATGCCCAATGTGAAAATATTAATTCAAAAATTGTAATGTTTTTAACAACACAACTTAATTCTAAATTAATCACAGTGGTCAGTTCTATATATGATTTATTCAATTATAGAATTAATTTTCACTAAAATGAAATTATCATTATCATTGTTAAATAATTTCATTTCATGTTTGTTTATTGTTTTTCAAAAAATATATCACTCATAAAATTTCATTTTTTATATTTACACGACTGATAAGATTATTATAATTTCAATTTAGGTCAACAATATATTATCTATTACTTTCGAGAAAAATATTTTCATTTGTTACCATCATGAGTAATAAATTTTAAAACAAATTTAACCTAATAATATATATTCTTAGAAGTATAAAATATATTTATTAATAAAAAACATAATAAAATTAACCTAACAAGGTGTGTTCTATAATTACGGATTGACTTAAAAATATATAATTATGTTACATGATAATTTTTACCTCATTATATTTTCTTAATCATTTCTTTATTAATCAATTAGAATATGTAACCCATTATTTCATTATAAAATTGACATGTGATTTCATGAATAGGTATGTCCTCTTTACAAACATGAGAATGACATCACATATTTTTCCATTAGATGGTCAATATAAAAATATTTATATGTATTCAGGTATGCTATCATAGATAAATAAATACATTGTCAAATAAAAAAAGTATGACTAAAAGAACTACACCCATATATAATAAGAGTAAATCCCAATATGATACTTTTATCTAGTGGTTTGGTAGTATGTATAACCATATATCATATATAGGACTAATGATATTTTGTTCATCACACCTGATATTAACCGAAAATAGGTTATAAATAAAACCCACATTAATAAAATTACAGAAACATAATAATACATTTTGAATAAATTATACTATAAAATGGGATCTTGAATATATTCAATTAATAATGGAAACCACCTCTCTTAATAATCCCCAACCAATATCTATAATAACTATATATTTGTTAACATCCACCAATATACCATTATACTTTAACATATTGATGATTCTAAAATTAAATATTTTGTTCAATATTATACTACATAACCAAAAATATATATATAATTCTAAAAAAATCCACTAAAGAATTTGAAATGATAAATGAATATTATACATTTTCATTATAGAAGAATAGAATAAAATAAATGTGAGATTATAAATATTTTTTCAGGAAAATAAAAAATTTGCTAGTTAAATATAATAGAATAAAAAAATATCATGATTCCTTACCCAACCCAAAATAATCAAATAATCATACCTCCAAAACAACATATAGTAATAAGGATAATTCCCATATATCATCAAAAAACAACAATTCATAATTTTTAAATATGATTATAATTTAATTCTTTGAATAAATTCTAAAAAATTCATGCATCCAAAATCAATTTGTGGTATTTTTCATCTCTCTAGTACATAACGAAACACATATGACACATATATATTAATATAGAACTAAAATTATTTTTATTGTTATAGAACAATGAAATATAGTTTTTAAGATGTATAAGTAATCTATTGCAGTATTATTAGCTATCTTATTAATCAGGAAAAAAATTTCAAACAAAATTTATATAATAAAATGTTTACCAAAAATTTCAAAAAATTATATTCTCAAAAAAATTATATTAAATATATAATATAAATAATTTACATTCAAAATACTAGTTTCTAATAATATATGGATATTTAATTTTTTTTCAATGGATAAAATAATAAACCAATTATAATGATCATACATATGAGATATCTAAAATAATTAATCTTTTTAATTGAATAATCTTATTTGTGTATCATTTATCATAGTTCATTATAAACTATATTCATTATATGTTGTCTATTTCTATCACATAAGGGAATCCATAAAAGTAGACTCTCAATAGTATTTCAATGGGTTATTCATGAATCATATTATAATTTTTGTGGTATAATACCTCCTCTAATGATATGTTAGTTGGTTTGTTGAAAAATAATGATAATGTATTGGAGAATACATGAGTGTGTATTTTGGATTTATTTTTATGATATTATCTTGACCAGAATAAAATTTTGAATACCATTCTATATAGGGTCCATGAAATATATTTTCAATTTTAATTCAATTTGAAATATAATTTATACATTTTTTAGTGTATTACTATATTTATAAATCATTACTGACCAATCCACCAATTAATAATCATATAAATTTCATTATTTATTCATATGATTGATTACATTATATATCAACTCAAAAGAATACTTATAACATTTTATATACATTGATTAAAATTATGATTCCCTTTTTATCATGAAATATATTTCCCTAAGGCCAAATACTATATATATGTCATAAACCATTCCTAAAAATTTATTCAAATAGGATGGGATAGAAATAATGTCCCATGAGACCCACCAGTAGGATGCTTTATGTAGAAGACTTGCACCGAGTGTATAAAAAAATCACAAAATAGGAGTCATATTCCTATATTATAATATATAACCGGAAGATAATATGAAACATCCACATGATTCATTATGAAATAGTATAATTTCTTTCAAAATCATCATGCAAAGACTGTTTAAATAATATTGGTAGATATAAAATTTTTCAAAAGAAAAACCCCAATAGAAAACTAATGTAGTGGAACATGAATTCTAGAAACAATTTGAGATAGTATGGTCTGAAAAGATATATTTAATTCTCCTAGATGCATTAAAATAAGATTATATACATGTGGTTAAAATAAAATTATACATAGTTGAAAAAATAACATCTCTTATGAAAATGTAAGAAAATAATATGGATGCACCCCTGAGAAAACAAAATAATAAAAAACCCTAAAATTGGTTCATTATCTATTACAACCTCACCAAGGCACAATCACAAAATAAAGCATGGAAATTATTATAACACAATATTATGAATATCAATATTATGAACCCCACACCGCTTTGCCATTAATTTATTTTTCTAACTCCCCAATGTAAAACATCCTAGTGATCTCATATCATCATAATAAATTACACCACAACAGCACAAAAATGTCACATTACATCATTCCTTCAGACACCTGTGAAACCGACCAACTGCATGGTTACATATAATCACACATGAAGAATCTTGGGCCATCACATCACGTCCACAATATTGAATATAGTATTAGGTTAACACAAACTTTAAGGAGATCATCCATTTTTTCATTTAGTAGAATACATGATATCATCTAAAAAAATCCAAAAATCATTTTCAAATAATATTTCACAAAAAAAGGAATGTTCTATCACATAGTACACTAACATTCCTCTAGAGATCATATACCATGCATAACTATTCGCATAAAAGAGATAGATGGGAAGAGAAGTTATTCATCCATCCATCATCATCGCTATTTTTTGGGGATAACAAACAAATTGTTGAAAAAAAAGTGTCATAAAATTGCACTCAACATGATTGGGGTATATATAGAAAAAAAAAGTAATATAAAATTATATACATATTGACCTAGATAAGTCAAAAATATGTTTAAAAAGAATAAAACAAAATCAGAACATCCCAACATTCTCTTCCATCACTGAATAAATAATTATAAATCAGTAAAAATCAAAATTTAACATTTCCAACCAATCAACTTATCCATCCATATTATCATTATTTATCCCCAATTTTGGTAAAACATATCCCATAATTTGATATTTCATTATAAAATTTGATTCCATTAACCAAAACAAACCCCACTAATTTCAATTTTTATTAAATATTAATTTATTCTCTACTTTGGAATATTAGAAAATGCAACCACATATCCCATTAAGGACATTATTCTTATCCGACCATCACCTCTCCAGCACATAAGCACTCAAAAATAATCCATCACCCTTTTTAGAAAAATGAAAGGTCAAATGGACATCACTAGACTACTACAAAATAATATCCAAATGACCATCACCTCGCCACCCCTGAAGAAGTTTCAGATTTTCTACCTCCACAGTAACCTAAAATGATGACTATAAAACTATCACCTCACAACCATAAAATAAAATCCATACTATAATCACCCCGCCCCATATCTAATCACAACCACACAAAACTTCCCTAAATAATGACCACACAACACAAAATGTAAAGTAACATTTTTCTAATTAAAAAAAGCTTTTTTAAAATTTCAAATTATTATAGGGGTCTTATCAAACAATCCATAATATATGGGTAACCATTTTATGAATAAAATAAAAGTGATTATATCATTTATATCTTGGGTTTATATCGAAACAACATGAAATAATAGAGTTAATATTCCATTAAACATGGCACAAGTCAAAGGATACAACCAATCATGATTTCTAGAGGGGAATATATCCCATATATATACAATATCAAAATAATTTAAATGCTTTGAAATCCATCCAATCATCACCCTTACCCATTAATTCCAATTAAAATACTAACGTATCATTATTAAACATTCAAAAACCTTCCCTAATAGAGAAAAAATTATAAAATCCTTAATGAATGATATATATAAGGGAAAATGAATGATTCCCTTCCTCAAGGATTCATTAAGTACTCACTGCGCACTAATAGGTGATGACAAAATTCCCAAAAAAAAGGAAATTGTACATATGATACCATAGATATATATATAAAATTATCATCAATAATATTCTAAATCCACAACCCAAACAAAATATTACCCAATATTATAGATCCCCTAAGGAATTATATATAAAAGACATACATGTAAAACATAATGGAATGACAACGATATGTAGTGGGATTCTACCAAAACCAACAGATAAAGAAGAGGAAATGAGGGTTTGATGATCACTCAAAATAACGTATGATCTTCAAAAAATTATATAGATCGAATAAAAAGATGAATGAAAAAAATAATAAAAAGGGGGTTTTAGAACCTGTAATCATAAAACACTCACTCATGTAAATAGTTCACGATTTGAAATTCATGAGTTTTCAAAACATTCCAACCTCTAATGAAAATATTATATCCTAGATCATATTTATTGAAATAAAATTTTTTCACCTTTCATGAAATGAATTCATTTCAGGGGTTCACCTTAATCTGTAGACATAATACAAAGAACAAATTCAAAACATTGAAACCATTCATGATATGAATTATCAATATCTTCTCTACTCCACATCCAACCACCATGGAACAACCTCAATCCTCCACTGAAACATATCCAATAAATAAAACAAGAAAAGTAATATTTTGAGAAGTCATAGGCCATTAGATCATATATCTATCAAAATATTCTCACCATTGAGAATCCAAAACCAATCTTAGATTGAAAGGGCCCCAAACAACCACCCCATGAGATACCTCTCTGGGATATCATCACACATTAAATGATACAATTACCCAATCATTCCAAATAAATAAATAAAAAATAATAATCTTACATAACCACATCACTATATAGCCACATCAGCTCTTATATCCATCCACTACACAACATAAATCAATAACTAGAACATAAAACAATCTGCATCAACCAAAACATACAAATTAGATAATTTTATATACCATGTCATGATTTTTTCTAGTTTTGGAAACACTAACACACCTACTAGGGTATAATCAAAACAATTTATAATATATCTCAATTTTTAATTAGGGCTTCCCATTTTAAAATTTTATTAAATTAAAATATATCACAAAACAAAGTACATAAATCAATGATATATAAGACAACACATATCATAAAAAATCATTGTTAAAACTATAAAACCTAATCAAAACCTAATAAAGTGAGAAAACATTCCACTTGGTACTAGGTACACATATTCGTCTTCCATATAATGTACTATCATCCATGAATCCATGCATCCAAAACTCATGAGCTAAGGGAATGGTCCATTCATGTATTTTGTTCTCTTGGTCATCAAGGAAATCTACTTAACACTCCATGAATGTCAAATCATCCTCAACATCCTAATCTACAATATAAATTCCCTTATGATCAGCATGATGATATTAAAAGATATACGATACAAGCATGATGTTTTGGATCCTCTACATATGTGCTAGAAATACGTACTGATATGGGACATACCCAACATTCCCTAACCCCTCATATTACTGATAAAAACATGATATAATGCATAGTCTGACTGCCAACCCACATCATCAAATGTGTAGGGGAAACCTTAAATACCATGGATAACCGAATATAAAACTAATAGTTCTCCCTATTCTTGATTGAAATAATAATTATTCAATTCATGTAATGCTTTCAAACTCTTAGGAACAATAGGAAAATCCTATTTCATTCTCTACACCCCATCAATAAAAATAACAGCAACCTCCCAAATAATCATACTATTGAAGAATGATAGGTTTTCTCATCAAAAGACCCAAATGAGGACATGATAATGGATAAGAGTTAGGTATTATTATAATCAATTTCAACTAAGGGAATATTTCATTCCCATGATCCACCAATGTGTAGCCTTCATGATTGAATCAAATTATCTATAATTATCCAATTATTATTTTTGGATTGAGAATATGATGAATAATTTCTTATTCTGAAGTGACACCCCCTAGAGGCCAATGTACGGTTATAATTTCCATAGAGTTTCAAATGAATTTGGGGGATGATTTACCCATTCTGAAAAAACCCACTAATCAAACAACCACAACCAAGAACCCACTATATGATGTATGATAAAAACAAGACTACATAACCATCATTTTTATATGAAACAACAGCAAAGTATATTATGGAAGAGTGCAGAGAAACTATCAATGTAAAAATTAGAAAAATAATAAACTCAAAGATTAGAACAAGACTTTCTAATCCCCAATCTCCATGCTTCAACATCACCAAAAAACCCCAAGTATCATGAGGTGGTGGTAAATACAAGTTGTATATGTTTCCATTTTGGGGAAATTTGCAAAAGAGGCAATGTTTAAAAGATTAGATGAGTATAAAACTCTGTAGGCTTTCCCAAATGTCTTCCAAACCCACAACACTAATATTGAATTGTTAGACACATTTATATAAATGAGTTTATATCAAACAATTTCCCAAATAGTTTATAACAAAATATAAATAGACACAAAATATTTTATAACTAAATGAATGTATATTTATATAGACGATTTTTTTGACAATTTTATGTTTTAATGAATGAAAAAAACATGTCCTTAATCCCATATCACTATTTCTCTTTTCATAACCAATCATTTTCACAATTTCAGACTACCAACCATGAATGCTTTGTTATGATAGTTCCATAATCATCATCGGTTTATCATCGATCTACCATTTTGTCACAAGGTAATTAAATTTAATGTTCCATTAAACCTTTGGAACCATGAGGAAGTAAATAATTTAACCAAGCCATGTAAATTCAATATAAACACACACAACATATACCCAAAAACCATGCCGAACCCTTTTCAATAAAATCACCCTTTTATTGATTTTTTTAGATATATATTCCTGCAAAACAGCATTTTAATTGAACAAAATGTCCCATTAAAATTTCATGTTTTCATGATAAATCATATTTTAACATAATCATTGTAAAAAATGAAGCTAAACCACAGTATGAAATGAATCACAAAAATTACAAAATTCCATCAAAACTGTAAAATAATCACTAATGAAAATTTATTCCATGCATTAGACCAATATTTAACAATAAATGGATACTAATGTTACCCCTAAATCTCATGGTTTAATATTAAAATAGGAATGTAATTCTATTGAAGTTATAAAACTATAGGGTATAAAAAGGATACTTACATTATTCTATAAGTGTGGATGGAAGTATGGGGGAATTTTTGTTAAAGTAAAAAGTGAATGCTTCATTTTTAATGATTATAGAAATTAAGAAATTAAATTATGAAGTGGATAGAAGAATTTTTTATATTATCAAAAAATTGATTTCTCTATATAATATTGACCTATAGTCAAGTGATTCAAAATAATATAAAATGGGAAATATGATATCATGCTCCCAAACCAAAATCATAATGATGATAATTGAAATAAAACCCCTTTTATGATTAAATATAATGAGTAATCTAATGGGATAACTATTTATAATGAGGTAAAAGCTAATGACATATTTGAAAGAAGTCATACCATCCATTTGATAATGATCATTGTATTACACAATTATATAACAACGAACAATTTTATATCAAATACAATGTCAAATGGTATCAAAATAAAACATATAAAATTTTATTTTGGGTTACTAGTATAAAATAATAATATTACTATGATCACATAACATGTATATTATTCACATCCAATTGAAGTTTAATGGAATATTTTTTGGGAAATCATTTTTCAGGATGTGAATATAAATATATATTCCAAATCATCCTATACTTTTCCCATATTTTTTATGACATTAACAGACTGCCAATGGAAATTACATTTATCATATTGTTCTTGATTTCCAATAAAAAGATAAATTCATATAATACAGTGAGTGAGAAATCAAATTTTTACTTTTTACATGATTTTTTATGTCATTTTGGAGGAGTTAAAAGGTATTCTACAAACACATGATGATGATTTTTAGTAGATATAATACCTATAGGTCCACCAATATAAAATACTACTTATATAATTTCCTTGAATATGATTTAAAAATTAATGTTGGAACTCCTGGAGAATATTGATAAGGTGATCATTCAAACAATTGTGTCCCTTTGGGGAGTACCAATTAAATTATTTAAGAAGACCAATGGGAGAATGTGACTCTACATTGATTATTGTAAACATAACAGGATGAATATGAATAAAAAGTATTATATACCACATATTGATGAATTTTTTATTTTTTACAGAAAGATAAATAATTTTTAGTGATTTTTCATCATGGTAGACATAATAAATTGATGGTCCATAAGAGGATATACCCAATATAAAATAATTTACAAGATATGGAAACTATGATATGGTAGAGATTCCAATTGTTATATTTATTGGCACTATAATTTTTATATACAAACTGATCATGGTATTTTATATTACATTATTTATTATATGATATTTTTTTGGTATTATTATTTTATAAAATATCATGGGTGTGAATGATTATTATTTTAAAATTTTCCAAAACACACTATGGAATGAAAATATTTATCAAGAAATTTACATCTATAAAAGATAAGTGTTAATGAACATAGTCTCAGACATATCAATGTGATTTGAATTATAAATTTATTTTTTTAGTTTGATATTATCAGTTTTTGTGAGTAAATTTTCATGGCCATGAAATAATGTCTCCATGTTTACTTTAAAGGGATCCAAATTTCCATGGATAGAAGAATGTGAGTAATATTTTATGAAACAGATATGTATGTTTTAAAATAAATTTATTATTACAATACACTATCAGGGAGAGGAGTTTGTAATATATTGGTGGTCATCAATGAATGGTCCTAAAAAATCTCTCGTGAAAACTGATTTTGTTATTTCCTACACCACATTTCAATTGAGTGTCCATGATAAACAATACCAAAATCATTATATGACGTTAAATATAATAATTTTTTATTTTAAAAATAGATTCATAAATTTTATATAGATATTTGTGACATATATATTGATCAGAAAATTTAAAATTATATTTTCACAAAAAAAGATTATGATGAGTAGAAAAATATTGTTGGTGAAAATTAAATATCAACATCACTGAAAAAATTACAACCATTGTAATGTGAGAAAATTATAAGGTGAACTAGGATTAAATTATCAGGATAAGATGTTAATGGCATTGATAAAAAATTATAAATCATTTCTATAATTAATAATTATTCAAATCAAAATCTTGAAGGAATGATAAGAATATTATATTTCTCAAATAATTATTCAAACATTAATAGACATATTGACTAAAGAGTAACTTATTGAAGTTGTAGAGTATAAAAAAAGCTATGTAATGTTCCTATGTTCAACCATGATTTTTATGGAATTATAAAGTCTGGAATCTTATTTTTTGTTCCTTCAGTAATTGAATTGATTTAGTATCTAATGGATGAAGATCATTACACATCATTCTTCATTCATCTTGAAAGTATGAAGATATAAAGTTACATAAATTATTATTTATGGTAGGATGTTGTAAAAGGATATATTTAAAGTTTCAATATAGTTACATTGTATATTATTATAATAATTCTGATATATTGATGTCTAAGGGTATGTTACAACTATAATCCATAAAATAATGAAAATGGGATAGCATCACCTTTTATTTTTTCTTCAAACTCCCAAAAAAATAACATAAATAATTCTGTCTTGGTTGTAGTTGCTCTAAAAATAAATTTAACACACATCATCCCTATTAGAGTTTATTTATCTATACATAATTTTTCTCAGTTTTACACAAATGATGTGGAAATATTCCTTTGTCTACCTTTGGAAATTTTATTTCATTGGGATATATTGATTACATAGATGTTTTAGAGTATAATTCAGTTGAATCTATATATATATATATATATATTTCCAAAATTATTACCGTCCCTGGATATATTATCTATAAATTAGGTCTATTCACAATTAGGAATACATGTTAACAGGTTTTTTATTTATATTTATTTGGGTTGGTATCAACACATTCCATTGGTCTAATATAAATTCAAAATTTCTTTTCACTGTACCATTAAAATGGATCCTTAAGAATCCTTTTATGATTGGATGTGAGTAAGTGAAACATGATAGATTGATGAAAAATTAATAATGAATTAGGTACATAATAAATAATATTAAATGCAATATATGTTTATATCCATTTAGTAATATATATTAGAACCACATATTTGACAATAATGTTATTCATAGAATCATCATAATGTTCTAGATTTTGATGTTCTTGAAAATTTATTATGATGAATATGTCCCTAGAAATGGGTGATGATATTTAGAAGTACTAAAAAACTAAATAATAGGTATATTGGTCCTTTTAAAATTATTTATTGTGTGGTGATAATATAAAATCAATGGGATATTCCGTTAAATATATCTCATATTCATGATGTGTTCCATTTATATCTCCCAATGATGTTCATAACTATGGATTCATATATATTCAACTATGGGTTCAACCTACTCTGCAATGATATCTATTTTGAAAAACAACCATAAGAGATCATGGATCATAGAGAGTGCATGATATGAAATTGGACCCCTCACATGGTAAATGTTTTGGGGTAAAACCACCAATTTATGGAAGCTATCAGGGAACCTAATGATGTCATGACGAAGAATTATTTTCATTTTATTATAGATTATTTATGAATTTCAAGTTAAAAAATCAATTTATGGGGATTTTAATGTAACATAAATTTAATTTAATTAAATATTTGTATTAAAATAATTTTAAATACTAAATAACAGATTGAACACGGAAAAACTACTTTAGATGACAACATTACCTTAATAAACAAATATATTTTCATTATAACCTCACAATTATATTTCATTTTATATATTGTAATCACTAAATTTTGATAAATATAGTGTCCAAATATTTTAAAAATTAATTCATTAATTATAAAATGTTTATATGTAAAAAAATATATGGAAATAAAAGTGATTTTTTGAAAAAAATATCATATGTCTAAAATTAATTATTATATTACTAAATTAAATTATTCACAATTAGGGAGTAATTTTAATGAAATTTATAACTAACTTAATTGATTAATTAATTAAAACTAAAAAATAATTTTATATTAATAAGAAAGGAATAAATCCATATTTATGCTTATATAAATATATTAATGATATTTTCTATCATTGGGATAATAAATTTAATATTAAAATAACCTATTTATCTATATTTTATTGTATAAAACGATTTATATATGTATATTATTGATGTTATAATTTGGTAAATATTCACTTCTTGTTTTTGGACAATATGGATAGTAATTGTGGTTAAATTTATCATCTTCAAAAAGGGTCAATAATTTTAATATATGTTTCACTCCTCATGTATTAATCATGTTTTAATGATCAAAAATATTATTCATCCTAGTTAATTCCTATAAATTATATCAAATCAGGTGTATTTATGTTTCAAGTGTTCTCTTGATTTAAGAAGAGCCATTAAAGACACCGTAAACAATAAACTGTGACCGCAAGAAACCATGACCACAAGACACCATGACCGCAATACAATGTGACCACAGGACACCATGACAGCGAGACACCGTGAATGCGAGACACTATGACTGCACTACACCCTGACCGCAAGACACCGTGACTGCGAGACACCATGACCGTGAATGTAGTACCCTGGATTGAGGAATGTGGCCATTGTTAATGCGTTTTTATGTTTTTAAAGTGCATGTGATGAGTTGGGAAGAGGTTGGGAGAGTTTGGAATGGTTTTAGATGAGTTAGGAGGCTTTTAAATGGGTGCACGGTTTTAGCACGGTTAGTAGAAATTGTGTGGGTTCTCTAGGAAATCGTGTCGGGGAGACAGTAGTCTTCAGATGGCCTATGCACGGTTTTCCAAACCGTGCGAGGCAACCGTGCAGACCCATGCTCTTGAGGTAGTAGATTGTGCATGGTTAGCGCGCGGTTTCTCAAACTGTGTGGGCTAACCGTGTGGCCACATAAAAATATGGTTATAAGTTCCGGGCTCCCTCGAGCTTAACCTATTTCACTCCAAACATCCTCCCACTTGTGGCTCACTCGGGTTCTTCGGTTCTCAGTGGGTGGAGGAGCTTTCCTACTCATTTTGGAAGCATTTTGAAGAGGGTTCTTGGTGTTTTGAAGGTGATTTCTCCCTGGTAAGTCTTCTCTCATGGTTTCTTTGTGTTTTCCTATAGATCTGCTCTTAACTCTTTCTTGGTTTTCTAGAGCTACACTTTTTGTGTGTAGATATAGGGTTTTGGTATCCTTGGATGATGATTTTAAGGCCTTTGAATGTTATCGAAGGGAACTAGAGAAGTTTTGGTGGTGCGTTCTCCGGATTTGAGGCGTGGTTGTTCGTGGGTCGATTTCTAAGGAACCCTAATGGTAGGTGGCTTCTCTCTGGACTCCACTTAGTTAGAATAAGTGGTTCTTTGTTACATTTAATTGTTGTGATGCAAATTAATTATGAATTGTTATGCGAAATTGGTTGGAAATCCCATGGGTGACGTTTTGGGGATTTTTTGGAGAAAAAGCTGGTTTTATGGTAAAATGATATTTTTGTGGATTTTAAAATGGTGATTTTAAAAAAGGATTCTATGGTTGATTTGGAAGAATTTATGATGAAAATTTTTTCGTTAAATATGTTTTTTTATTGAATGGTTTTTTGTCATGGAGTATGATTTTCAATAAATAGATGATTTATTGAAGTGGATCGATATGCAATGGAATTGGTTGATTGCATGTTGTTGTGTCCTTGGTGGGATATATGCTCAATAATGAATAGGTTGAAATGATGTGTGTGGTTGGAGGTAATTCTCACTATAAAAGGTGATGGATAGTGGTCAGAAGAACCACCATATGGGTAGTGGTCGGGAATTACCGCTAGTTGTGAATGGGTGAAATGGGTTGGACAGAAGCTCCACCCAAATGGTTGTTTTGGTTGTGTTGTTGTGCATTGATTACAAGTTGGAGATTTGTTTCTAATGGTATATGATGAAATGGATTGAGGCATGTTGTTTTGTCTTTCTCGTGGTTTCTTGTTTTGGGTGTGATAGCTTGGTAAGGGAATGTTTGGCTTATGGAAATGGTTGAACCTGTGATTATTTTATAAAAAATGTATTATATAAATATGTAATAGTTTCATCCTAGTGGCATGTATAGGGAAGTCATTTGGGAAAAACCTACTGAGTTTTAGTACCTACCCCTTTCTTTGGCACTGTGGTGTCTTTTCATATGTCATGTACTATGACGTGGGAAAAGGTAAGGCAACACTCTCCATTAGTGGCGCATTGTGATCTCTTGGTGGAGCTCGGAGCTTGGAGCTTGGTGAGGAGCTATGGGGGTGTCAGTGATCCTGGTGTTTGTTGTTTAGTTTCCACTTTGTACTATGATGTTGGTGGACATGTCTAGTTGTATTGGTTTTGGGTTTTATTGTGGAACAATTTCGATATCTTTGGTAATAAATGTTTGTGTGTTTTATTAACATGCATCATATAGTGGTTGGTTTTTTCTTAAGGGAAAAGTGTTCCCCCAAATTGTTCTCGGAGCCCTCGGAATTTATTTCCAGCCATTAGAGCCTTTAGAACATTGGTTAAGGCCATGTAACCCTCCCTTCCTCCCCAATCCAATGAGATATGGGTGAGGTGTTACAAGTGGTATCAGTTTGTTTGGTCTTTTGGAGTTGATTCTTGGATTTGGTGTTGACATTAGTTGTGTTAAATTCCTTGATTCTGGATGGTAGCAAGGCATAGGAATGTCGTAACATGGAATGTATAGCATAAAAGGATGTAGCTAACCATATTTTTCTGAAATTCAAGTTACCAGGGAGTTTGGTACATAAGTGATTTCGAGACCCTTATAGGCATTACATATCTCATTGTCGTGGGTTTAGCCAATTACATGAGCATGGAATGCATGGTAGAAATGACTTCCCACTAGGATGCATATTTCATTGGGGTATAATGATCTATGGGCTGAATTGAGAAATGGATTTTCTGTGAAACAGTAATGTGAATAAATTTGGTATTTTGAAAATTGTATGATTTTCGTTAATGGTGAATCATGGGAAATGTGAACTTGTGGAAAGCCTTGTTGTGATAGTGTTGTGTAATGTGATTAGAAATGGGAATTCATGATTTGTACGAAATTGAAACTCATGGTTGTTTGTTTTCTATTTATAGAAATGGCATCGGGTGGGGATCATAGAGGCTAACAGGAGAAGGCTGATAAGAATGTGGTTTCACCTGAGCCTCAGGTGAACCAAAAGTTAGTGCAATGTATCGTGCAAGATTTCCAAGCTGTGGAAAGTGGGAATAAAGTGGATAAACCAAGGCATGTGGATCATGCGGTTCAGTTTCCAATGAAAAATCTAACTATGCAGGGCTGATTCAAATCTAGAGAGGGTAGAATCATGGATGAATATAATGAACAGGATCTTTGAGTTCATGGGAACACCGATAGAGCTGAAAGTGAAGATGTCCATGTACATGGTGGATGATCTTGCCCTTATGTGGTGGGAGCTGGTAGTCCAAGAGGGGATAGACAAGGGTATGGCATGAGAGGGATTTGAGGAATTGTTTAATAAAAAATTCTACCCACATTCATTTAGAGTTCAGCATACGATTGATTTCTTCAGTCTGAAGAATGATCTTATGTCTGTGATGGAGTCTGCAGCTATGTTTATGAACATAGTGCGGTTTGAACCCAAGGTGGCGGGTAGTGTTGAGTCAATATGGTTTTCCATATGAATTTTCAATTCCTTCTTGTTTTTAAAATAACAAACACCTTATACTTAAGTAAATCTATATTTTACATCAATAAGGAAAATTTACTTCTGAAAGGAATTTAACCCTACCATGTTATCATTGTTAATATCAATATTTTTCTTAAGTGTAAAAGTCGGATTCATATGTAAAACCTCAGAATCGTATAATACTTAGACATGAAGCATTCTGTTTTAGGATTTGAATTTTGGATTCAAACTCTAATGAAGTTCAAACTCTGAATTCGGGATATGAACTCTCATGAAGGTCCACTCCAAATTCTGGATATGAATTCTAATGATGTTCTATTTCGAATTCTGGATACGAACTCTCATGAAGTTCCACTACAAATTATGGATACGAACTCTCATGTAGATCGACCCCAATTTCTGATTACGCACTTATCTATGTTTTGATTCTGATTTCTCTGAATTTAGACTCCCAACTCTTATGAGTTCTGACACTAAATTTCCATTAACTCTGACTCCGAACATTGTAAGTTCTGGTTCTGAATTCTATTGAAATCAGACTCTGAATTTACTTGAAATTCAGACTATGGTTTTCTAAAGAATTGAGGTTCTGAATTCCTACAAAATAGAATCCAAATATCACTTTTTTATAGACTCCGAATTCCATTTTGGTTAGACTCTAAATTTTTATTTTCTTACATTCCGAAAATCATTTTTACTTATGCTTACACCTGTTTCATTACAAAACAATGACATTCTTTCAGTTATTTACTAACTGTTGTTTGAGTGACACGTGTATAGGTCCCTTCGAAATTCAAGGAAAAAATATGATTGTCGGAGGAGGGAGCCGATGGTTGGAGGTTCACCTATAAATAAGAGCTCATTTGAACTTGCTCAGAACTTTTGGAATTTTGGTGATCAGAACTTCTTAAAGTGGTTTCTAGAGAGAGAGAGAGAAGCTCTTATCAACTCTTAAGCATAGTGAAAAATGTTTGAATATCTTGTTCAATATTTTCCTTGTGAAAATTTTCTTCATCCAACTACGATTATTGTTGTGTACAATCGAGGGATTCGGTGGATAGGAAGAAAGAGGTTCCAACACATTGAAGTTGATTGCTTCCTTGCTGAGGAAGGCATAGGTTCTGACTACCTGATAGTTGAGGGCATGCGGGGAAAGCAAGACATACTCCGATATTTGTATCGAGTGCTTACCCTGGTGTGGGTAAGACATACATTCTTGGAATTATATATCAAGAGACCTTTATCCATGATTCTTTGATACCCGTCTCTGTTGGTTAAAAGAGTTTATACTTGTTACATGTAGTTTTATTACTTTTTTTCCACTAAATTTCGCATTGTTATGGAAAGTATAACTTTATTATACTTCCTTACATGTACTCTGATTTAGTTAGATTCTATACGCTTTAAGGTAGAATCTTCATCTTTGTAAACATTAGAGGTCTTGTGAATAATCTTGTTTAACCTTGTTAAACGTAACCATCTTTAAAATTTCCTAAGGGAATTTTTAAAAGGGTCTAATTCACCCCCCCCCCCCTCTTGTATTTGAGAATCTCATTCTTATTTCAATCCTATGTTTGGTAATATATAGTATATCATAATCAGTTACATACCATCCTAAGAATTGGTATTAGAGTATTTGGTTCAATCTAAAATAATATCATGATTAGATTCAGAAGAAAATTCTCAGAATAGAATTTTCTGATTGACATTTCCATATTCATATTTTTAGGAATTTTTTTTCAGACTCATTGTTCGGAATCACTTTTTCTTAGAAATACAATATTTCTTTCTTAGAATATTTTCCTTATTTAAAAACATTTTCAACTAACAACTATTTGTGGAAAGAGTTTTATTTATGATGGAAGGAATCAATGTTGGTTCTAATGACAATCATAATCCTACTAGACCACCAGTTTTTTATGGTAATGATTACGAATATTGGAGAGATCGAATGAAGACATTCATTATCAACACTGGGGTTCAAAATTTTGTTATGTTTACCTGTGGATACAAAATTCTTCATAAAGAAGTAAATGCCTTTACAAATCAGTAAAATCATGAATACCAACACAATTATAAGGTACGAAATACTTTATTTTGTTCAATGACTAGAAATATATATATCCAAATTTCTTCTTGTGAAGCATAAAATTCTATATGGAAGAAACTATATGTTACACATTTTGATACATCTAAACTGATTGAGACAAGGAGATCCATGCTTAGAGGTGAGTGTCATGGTTTTAGTTTTCCTTATAGTGAACCCATATGCAAAGTACAACAGAGATTCATGTTTATAGTGAATATCTTGAAATAAATGGGTGAAAAGGATTAGACGATTAAGCCCTTATTGACAAGATCATAGACATCATGCCAAATGAGTGGGACTCTAAAAGGACTGCAATTGATGATAATAGAAAGATTACTCAGATTACCCTTGGTGATCTATTTGGAACACATCTTCTGGATGTGACTAGAATGAAGAGATATGTTGATATTGTAATGAAGAAGAATTGAAATGGAAGTGTAGATTTTACTACTACTTCCCATCATATGAAAGCCAAGAGTCCTGAGAGAGTTAATAGATCCCGATATAAGAAAGTTGTTATCCATTCCAAATCTAGTGGAAGTGAGTCCTTAAAAAATGAATTAGAAAATATTTCTTGAAGGATGAACAAGATAGATGGTCAAAAAAAACATTCAATCTAAATACAACAAGGAAATGAAAGACAATAAATATGGATAAGTTACATGCTATGAATGTAAGAGAGTTGGACACAAAAGTCATGATTTCCCTGTGATCAAGAGAAAAGAAAGAAAATAGAGGCATTCTTAAAGGAATAGAAAAAGATATTAGAATTATAAAGCTAAGAAAGTATTGAAATCCAAGGACAAATGGAGTTCTAGTGGTGGTGACTCCTCAGATGAATCTTCAGATTATGAATCTTCTGGACAGAAGAATCTTGGTCTTATAGCCAGGCTACCTATTGATAATCATTTTTTGTTTGCTAAGGTACACAATGTGGAATCAATGACCAATGTTTCTTTAAATGATAATGATAGTAAATATTATAACTCTTCGGATGAAGAATCCTATTCTAATGGAGATAATACATTACCTACCTATGAAGAAGTTTCTAGGTTTGCCAAACTTCTTGAAAATGAGAATACAAAATTCATGATGAAACTCGATAATGAAAATTCTAGGAATATTATTCTTAATAAAGAAATATAAGACCTTTCTAAAGATCATGATCAGAAAATTACTGATTTTGAAAGTATATCAAAAAAATCATGAGGAAGTGAGTTTTGAGAAGAATATAATTTCCATAGATCTAGAAAACATAATTTCTAAGAAATATGTTTTCGAGCCTAGCTCTTGATAAAATGTTTTTGAAGACAAGAACATAGTTATAAAAATCAAATCTGAAATATTTTCCTTGAGGTAGTGTTTCTCAAACTTTACCCTAGGTAAGGAAAATTTTGATAAATGTATTCACAAATTCGTCCTCGAAGGAATACTTCTAGTTTTGGTTATACTAGTTCTAAACCGATTGTTAGGAACAACTACTTTGTTCCTCAACTTACCCAATTCTACACTAAATGTAAATGTGGTGGCCACTGGGCAAAGAATTGTTCCTTAAACAAAACCCAAACATAGGATTTCATAAGGGATATTTTTCTAAGAAGATGTGGATACCCAAAATATTTCTTTCTGATATTTATGGATCCAAGCAATTCTGGATTCTGAAAACCTAAAATTTTCTTTTTTTCATAAAAATAGGGAAAGTACCAACAAAAATACATTGTACATGCAAAGTTGATGTTCACGACATATGACTGTTAACAAAAGAAATTTTGAAAAGATTATCAAGATGAAAAAATGAAAAGTAACATTCAGAGATAATGATTAGGGAGAAATTATTGGTATAGGTAACATCGTTCTTCTTGGAAAAACATTGATTTAAAATGTTTTTTTTGTTAAGTGTCTTAAGTACAACCTCATCAGCATAAGTCAATTATTTTATGAAGGAAACCTTGTGAATTTTAGGATTGATAAGTGCCTAGTACACAATTCCAAGGACGTGTTTATACTTTCTACACATAGGCATGATAATGTTTACACACTTAACATAGAAGAACATAAGAGCCAAGACCTACCATTCATTAGTGAAATGGAAGATCATTCTTGGTTATTTCATAGAAGGTTAGGACACTGTAACCTTAGGAACTTATGGAAAATCTATATGAAAGTTTTATTTAAGGATCAACCGGAGCTTATATTTGATTCTTCTAATGTTTGGGACCCTTGTCAATATGTAAATAAACACAAATCATGTTTTAAATCAGTCGGTGAAGTCTCAACCACTGATTCCTTATAGCTTGTGCATATGGATCTTTTATGTCCAACACAAACTAGAAGAATTAGTGGAAAGTACTATGTATTCTTTTTGGTTGATGATTACACTAGAATTACATGGGTGTATTTTCTAGAAAATAATTCTGATGCTATTTCATATTTCAAAATTTTTAGAGCCCATGTCAAAAATTAGAAAAACCATCCATTGAAAACTATTCATAGTGATCATGGAAGAGAATTTCAAAATTCCGAATTTGAAATTTTTTGTTGTAGAAAAGGTAGTACTCGCAAATTTTTAGCACCCAGAACACCTCAAAAAAATAGTTTTGTTGAATTAAGAAATAGAATTCTTCATGAGATAACTAGAACCATTTTGATAGAGTATTCTGTAGCTAATCATTTTTTGACTGAAGCTGTATGTATTTGTTGTTACAATATAAATCGTGTTTTAAATAGACCCCTTTTTAATAAAACTCCTTATGAGTTATGGAATGGTAGAAAACATATACTTTCCTACTTTAAGGTTATTGGATGAAAAGTATTAATTTTGAATACTAAAGATAATTTAAAAAAATTCGCACCAAAATCTAATGATGGAATTTTCATAGGCTACTCAACAACTTCTAAGGCTTCTATAGTTTTTAACAATAACACATGTACTGTTGAATAAATAGTACATGTAAAATTCAATGAAACTGATCCTTTTGGTTTTAAACAACCCCAGCCAACATCTTAGGATGTGTAATAAAAAATGGATTATCAAACATTGATAGAAGATCCTTCTGATAAGGAAAATGTTCAAGAATATACTTCTGAAACATTTACCCTAGAAGATTTCATACCTTATATTGATGAACAATTTTTAAAAAACCCAAACCAGTCATTTCATAAGAATTATCCCAGTGATTGTATAATTGGTGATTTGAATCAACTTCTAAGGACTATAAGTTACTTAAGAAATGAAGTAGGGAATCTAGCATTTCTTTCCCAATTAGAACCAAAAAGCACCGATGAATCTTTAGGTGATGGTGATTGGATTAAAGCCTTGGAAGATGAACTAAATGAATTCGAAAGGAATAATGTCTGGAACATGGATGAAATACATACGGAAACAAATTTATATGGAGTAGATGGGTTTTCCGAAATAAGTGTGATGAAAATGGAATCATTGTAAGAAATACAAGATAGATTAGTTACAGATGGCGATAATCAACAAGAAGGATTAGACTATGAAGAAACATCTTTTCCAGTAGATAGGCTTGAATCTATTTGTATTTTACTTGCCTTTGCATCATTCTTCAATTTTAAACATTTTAAGATGGATGTAAAATGGGTTTTCCTTAATGGTTATGTTCAAGAGGATGTTTTTGTGGAACAAACTCCTGGCTTTGAAGATACAAAATATCCAGATCATGATTTTGGACTTACCAAAGCATTTTATGGCCTTAAACAAGACCCACGAGCTTGGTATAATAGACTTACAGGACTTTTTCTTCAAAAATAATGATGTTAGGGGAAATGCAGACCAACATATTTTCATAAAAAAATATAAGAAGAATGTTTTTATTGTTCAAAGTTATGTTGATGACATTATATTTGATTCAACATAGCTATCATTAACTGATTCCATTGGGGATCTAATGAAATCTGAGATTGAAATGAGTATGATGGGTGAGTTAACATTTATCCATGGTTTTCAAATTTCTCAAAATCCAAAAGGAATCTACATATCAGAACATAGTTATATTAAATGTCTTCTTAAAAAGTAAGGATATGACAACACTAAGAGTATAAGTACTCCTATTGGTACCTCAATCACCGTTGATCTTGATGAAGCTTGGAAACTAGTAGATCAAACATCATTTAGAGGTATGATAGGAATTCTACTTTACTTAACAACTAGTCGACCAGACTTCATGTTTTCAGTATGCTTATGTGTAAGATATCAACCCAATCATAAGTAATATCATTTAAAGTCTGTGAAATTTTTTTTGCTAGTTAAAGGGAACCATGGATCTTGGACTATTTTATACTTCTAGAAATGATTTCATCTTAAAAATTGTTTCAGATGCTGACTTTGGTGGTTGTAGAATGGATAGAAAGATTACATCCAGAACTTGTCATTTCCAAGTAGATTCATCAGTTTCTTGGTCTTGCAAGAAGAAACATTCAATATCCCTCTCCACTACTGAAGCTGAATATGTAGCAGCTGGAAGTTGTTGTGCTCAAGTGTTGTGAATTGAACACACACTCTTAGATTATGGATAGAGTTTTACTAAGACTAAAATTTTGTGTAATAACACAAGTTCAATTTCCCTATGTAAAAACCCTACGCATAACTCATGTGAAAAGAACATAGACAATAGGCATCAATTTATTAGGGATCACACACTTAATGAAGATATCATTCTTCAGTTTAACGGAAAACAAGAACAACTTGCAGATATTTTCACAAAATCATTATCCTCCGATAGATTTGAATACATTAAGTAGAAGTTAGGGATGATAACCATGATGTAATCTTCCTTCATTAACATAATGTTGAACCATTATCCATACAGTAATAAACTCTTTTTCATAGGGGGGTACATCTATTATGAATTTTTGTAAATTTTTCGTATTGAAATTTTTCGTACTGGAAATTTTTGTAATGAAGTTTTCGTACTTGAAATTTTTTTATGAAGGTTTTGTAATCATTTTTTCATAATTTAGTTTTGATAATCAAAGCTTGTGCGATAAAACTTGTTCGTAATGAGTTTTTCTAGTCAAATTTTCATTAAGAAGAATATCACCTATTACGAATAATCTTCCTAGTCAATTCGAATGGTATGATTTCCCTACTAAAGTTTTTGTTGTCACTTTTACTTTTGTGTAGTTTCCATTGTTTTTAAAATATTTTCAGATTCATTTCATCATAAATCCAAAAGTATTTAAAACCTCAAAAGATTAGATTCAATATTTCCTTGTGGGTATGTTTTCAACCGTCAGATCGGATCAGAGAGTTTTTCAACCATTAGATTGTTTTTGGATGGTGAAATGTCACTACCTTTGCCTATAACAAGGGGACCCCTAATACTATCCCACGTCGTTTTCAAATCTCTCGCATGCTAAAACTATTCCTTAGTTCTTAAAGCCTGTTCAAAATCTTTCGGTGCTCCTCCATTCTGAATGTCTGTAGAAGCCACTTCACAAGAAATGTCTACTATCTAACCAATCTCAAGTTGGATAGTCTACAGGGAAAGGTTAGTCCATCCGAACTTTTTTAGAAAGTATAATTCTTTTATTGCTAAGAATATCAAGCTAAATGGGTAGGTACATTTATGCTTATCAATGACAAAGTATCCTGATGTTGTTTATTCAGATTTTCCTATAGAATTTTATGAGTCTATTTCCTTCTATGAAGAAGATGGCCGAGAAAAGTTCTCCTTTAAGAGATATGGAAAGACTTACAATCTTTCTTACACAAAGGATCCAAGCATGGTGGTCTTATAATACGACGGTGAAGCTGAATTTTGTTCACATAAGTTATTGGATGTGCAAGTAAGTTTCATCAAAGTGAAAGCTATGGAATGCCTTGGACTCAAATATGACAAAACAGAAAAGATTTCTCATCTCTCTACCAACAACCTGATTATGAAGTTGTGGGATCAAGGGATTTTCATTCCGAGAAGATATGATAAGGATAACCTAAATAAAAGTGATATTTATATCTTGCATTTCATGGTAATTCTAAGAAAGATCAATCTGATGTGGCAGATTCTTATTAATGTTCCGAACATCAAGAATGTGAATTTGAAAGATCAAATAATTATTTATCCTACCCTTATCTACAAGAATATTATTTGATGCATTGATTCTGTCAAGGTTGCTTGCACCTCCAAACCGAGAAATTGCAAGATGATGTTGATTAGTGATGACACCTTATAGAGGATGAATGTTTCTTTTTAAAATAGTCAGGTGAGTATTATGATTTTCTAGAGGAGGAGGTAGAATCCATTTAAAAAAATGTAGAGAAAGTTGAACCATCTATGAAGGCAGGGAAGAAGAGGAAGCTGAAGGAAGTGGTGGCTGAAGAAAAGAACCCTAAAGCTAAGAAAACCAAATCCGCACCGACCAAGCCGAAGAAACAAAAATCATATCCAGATGAAGTAGTTGTAAAATGGAGACAAGATAAGGAAAAAAGGAAATAAGGGGATCCCCATTTCGGATTGGAACCTGCTGAGGCTAAGGCCTTAGGAGAAAAAGTTGTGAATGAGTTAGAGAAACAGGCCAAAGAGAAGAAGATGAAGAAGAAGATTTCTAAAGCTGAAGTTGTACAATCTCTTTTAAGATACATATATGTAGGCTCTGAGAAAATTCTCGTACTGGAAACATTTATTGTTCAACTATTACCAGAGACCCTTAGAAAGAACTACATCACTATGGACAAACATAATGAGAAAGAAGTTGTTGAAAGAGTAGAATAATGGGAGGAAGTTGAAGAAAAATAATAAGTAGAAGAATTTAGTTTTCATCTAGATGACTTGATCAAACAAGTGTAGGAATATCAAGAGAAGGCAAACCCATGAGAAAAACTACCACTCAAAACTTAAGAGGCAGAGTCCTCAATGTTTTTCACTCTGGGAAAGGGAGGTAAGGAAGAAGGTAAGATAGATGAAGACAAAGAGGAAGATAAAATTGAGTTATCTGAGAATGAAACCTATGAGAAGCACTTTTTTGAGGAAGGATCAGAGAAGGAGAAACCTAATAAAGACAGGATAGTTCAACTATCTGAAAGTAAAGAATCTCTTGGTGAGGAACCCATTTCGAAAGTTAATAAGGGAAAGCAAGTGCTTATGGACACCCCAAAAAAAGATATCACAAAGAAGAAGGATGTTGGTGGCTCTTCAAGAAAAATTCGGTGGAAGTTGAAGAATAACAATCCCCGAGTAAGGTGTCTGATTCGGAATCATCAACATTTGGACATGATTTTGTTGTTGATTATTTGAAGAAAATGTTTGATACAATTCTGATATTTCCCACCATAGACTCCAGATGCTAGATGCTTCAACACAGACTAAATCTGAAATCAGAATATGTTTCCATGGTGATGGATAAGTGTGTGAATATTGAGGTTGTGCATAGAAATTTTCGTATCAATTATAATTTTCATAGAAAATCATGTAGCAAAATCACTCTATTGTCCAAGAAAATTGATGATGACATGGTAGAGTTTGATAAATTTCAAAATAATGTAAAAGAATATTTTGACACCGAGGATTCGAAAATGAAGAATCTTTTGGAGAAGCTGACCATTGATGAAAATTCTCAGAATCCATAGTTGAGGGTTCTGAATGGGAAACTTAACATGGTTGCTCAAAATTGTAAAGGAGAAAGAGATCTTCAGATTGAGATCGAATAGAAGCTTGTGAAGCAGGATGAAATTCTTAAGACACAGTTTGAGGCTCTGAAGTCTCAAGACGAAAGGATTAAAGCCTTAGAGAAACAAGTTGAGGAGGACCAGAGAGACTTATAGAAGCTGAAAACCCTGTTGAAGAAGATAATTCTTAAGGAAAATGAAGACAAATAGACCAATCCGATTTGTTGTTGTAATGTATTTCCTTGTAAAAATTCTATCAATTCTAATTAAATCTCTGGTTTTTTGTATCTTGTGTTATTATGTAATAATGTTTTAGTTAATTTATTTCTTTTTCATTCCCTTAAAAAATTGAAAATCACAAAGGGGGAGAAGGAAAAAGAAATAATAAAAAGGGGGATAAGGAAAAATCTAAAAGGGAGAATTAAATTTTCTACGTTAGGAACTATACTTAAGTAAGGGGTGTTTCTCATTACGATGTTTTTCATTCCCGTGGTAATGAAAAATCTATTCTGGAAATCTAGAATACAATCCTTAGAGTTACAAAGCCTAAGGGGGTGTTAGTTCTATTCATCATCATCAATGAATAATGACAGATAAGTTTTAATTTTTAAGTCTAAATATTTGTTTCAAGTCCTTATATTCTTTTTCAAAAGGTTCTTTGTGCTTTCAAAATAGGGGCAGATTGTTGAGTCAATATGGTTTTCCTTATGACTTTTCCATTCCTTCTTGTTTTGAAAATCACAAACACCTTATACATAAGTAAATCTATATTTTACTTCTATAATGAAAATTTCCTTCCAAAAGTAATTTACCCCTACCATGTTTTCATTGTTCATATCAATACTTTTCTTAAGTGTAAAAATCGGATTCATATATAAAACCTCGTAATCGTATAATACTTAAACATGAAGCATTCTGTTTTAGGATCCGAATTCTGGATACGAACTCAAATAAATTTCAAACTCTGAATTCTGGATATGAACAATCATGATGTTCCACTCCGAATCTTGGATACAAACTCTAATGAAGTTCCATTTCGAATTCTGGATATGAACTCTCATGAAGTTCCACTCTGAATTATGGATAGGAACTCTCATGTAATTCAACTCCAAATTCTGAATATGAACTTATCTAAGTTCTAACTCCAAGTTCTCTGAATTCAGACTCCAAACTCCTATGAGTTATGACTTTGAATTCCAATGAACTCTGACTCCGAACTTTGAATGTTCGGGTTCCGAATTCTAGTTAAATCAGACTCCGAAGTTCCTTGAAATTCAGACTCTGGTTTTCTACAGAATTCAGGTTCCAATTTCCTACAAAATAGATTCTGAATATCTCTTTATTATTGTAACACCCCAGGTAAATAAAGAATATGAAATTTTTATATTTATCCCTATTTGTGAAAAAAATATATTAATATTACTTTAAAAAGAACTCTATGCTCGATGGCGTACCCAATACGCGACATCGAGTTCCTTTGAAATCTTACGTTGCACTATAATAATATTATTTTAAATAGTGGTTAAGGCCTAGCCGTTGTAATGGAGGGAATGAACAGAACTAACTACAAAATTATTATATATATTTGTCAAATATTTTTTACTTTTTACAATAAATGATAGAGGATTAAAAATGTGAATGAATTCAATTGTAAGCGTAAACATTGTAATACTCTTTAGAAGGTCGATTAACTGCCTTTTGATGGAGAAACTCTTTTAAATCCACTTTTGATAATTTTATGTGTTATATTTGAAAAAATAAAATTCTTCTTTAAAATCTAGACATCAAAATTTACTTTGTGTAAATTTTTGGTATCTTTCCGATAAAGTTCATTTTTTAATGAATACTGAAAAATGTTGTATTTTAATTCAAAACCACTTTTTAATCAAATTTATGTATATGATTAGATTTTCTTTTGAATTGGTTTTAAAGTGAAATTAGAATATATTTTTACCATTTAATCCAATAGTGGTCATTGGAATTAATTTCACTTTAAAATTGGACTTAAACTAGTGTCAATCTTTTAATAGATATTGTTTCATAAAAACACGAAATTTGCTCTGATAGCGGGAATTAATTATTAAATTAATTAATGAAACTTATATATTTTGAATTTTTTCAAATAGACATCATTTTTGAATTTGGAATATCAAATATAGCTTAGGGTGAATTTTTGGTATTTTTCTGAAAAACTTCAATTTTTGATGAATAGTGAAACCACTAAGTTGTACTTAAAAAAACTAATTTTTCGTTTAAATGAAATTTAACACCTCTGTGTTTATAATTTAACAAATCCGACATACAAGGTTTTCATTAAGAATTAAAATGTGGTTCAATGGGATTAAAATAATTTTTTGGTGAATAGTAACTTTTAAGTTTTTAATCGCGATTAGAGGTAATTAGTGTAGTTTAAAGTCAAAATAATGTTTTTATAATATGAGATGAGCTTGACACATGTCCTACCATCATTGGATGTGTTATGGCTGACCAAGAAAATCCATGGGTCAACTTGGGGACCCCATAGAGCCACTTTGGTTGGGAAATGACTTAAATAACTTTTTATTTATTGTAAAAGTAAAAATGACACAAACATGAGTAGTTTTACTAAAACAATTCTTACATGGGGTTATACAAGTTAGATTTTTGACTATAAATATTCATTGGAAAGATAAAATGATTTCAAACGTCATAGTATTTTTTTATAATTTTTAAATATTATATAAATTAAATAATTTATGACATCATGATGATGCAGCAATGACCTCATTATTTAACTATTTAAATAAAATGGAAAGATAATGTATAATATAAGACCTACACATGTCCAAACCCTATTGTATGGGTGGATTTAGAACCCTTATCACCTTATCCTCGAAAAACATCAATATGGGACCATTAAAATCAGAAACTCATTCTAAAATAAAGTAACATTTCTTTACTTTCCTAGAGTGCCCCTCCTCTCCTCTTATAAAAGGCCCCCACCTCTACATCTTTACCAACACGTCCAAAGCCTTTGGCTCGGCCAACCCCTGCCCATTTTGTCTCTCCACATCCCTATATTACTCCTTGAAGCCTCATTTTGGGCAGAAGTTTTCCCAAGGAAGCCTTTGAGCCCAAGCCAATGGGAGTTACCCGATTTTATGGTAATGTCTTCACATGAGTCCTTTTGTATTATTTTGCTTCTCCAACCCCCTAAACTCTATTTATTCCTCTATTTTGTAACAACTCCAGTGTCTTAAATATAATAGTATGTTTTTATAAGAATTATTCGAGCTACACTTACACACACCTTCGTCTAATGGTTAAAGAACATATTGTTTCTGTGGTTGGCGATTTTCTGCCTCACGAAACGATGATTGTTCAATATTCTTTTAACACCTTTAAAGGTGGCCATTATGATGTCACTGTATTTTATATATGATATATAATATTTTTATTTTTTTTAAGCTTCTGTATTTTTCATTTATGGCATACCTTTATGGCTTCCATTATGGGTATACGCGATATCTTCATTTTAGGAAATGCGGACTACCGCCCCCTCAAAGTGATTTGATTCGTTAATACCATATGTGGTACGTATAAAGGATATATTTAATGATATTCTATATGATACCATACTGTAATTAAAATAATATTATGTATCATTATATTTTAATTCCATTAAATATGAAATAGAAATGGAAGTAGCGTTCATGCGTACGTACGGCTTACCGTCTCCATGAACGGTGCATTTCATTTCGTAACTCTAAATGGTATGTAATATTATAAATGCATGAATATACTGGATATATATGATATATATGATATCTACATAATGAATAAAATTCTTGATATAATGGATATTTTACCACATTAACAACTTGTAATTAAAAGGAGTTTATTTTTTTGACTCAAGTACCAATGATCGTTAAAACGACCATTATTAACTTAAATAATAACATAGTGTTCATGACATGGTAATAAGTGATATAAAAGCAATAATTAATTTTAAAAATGGTTCTTAAGGAAGTATAAATTAACTCATGTTTATTATTCCGTAGATTAAAGAACGATCGAGTCAAGTTGGACCCGAGGTAAGGGATCGTACTCCTCTCTTTCTTTTTAAGTACACTCTTTTATGTCATTCCTTTTAAGCTCATCTTTCTTATGATTGGGATGTTATTTTATATTAATCCTTCTTTAAATATTATGTTCATATGATTAGAGACCTTATTTTCTCTCATCAATCCATTTTGAATGTTTTGAGTGGCGCCGTTAGGCTACCGAATTTTCGTAAGAGATCTAACTTCTCTCTTTATTTTTAAGTACTCTCCTTTATGTCACATATTTTACGCTCCTATTTGTTATTATGGGGGATGTTATTTTATATTCCTCTTGCTATAAATTTTATTTTAGTATGATTATAGACCCTATTTGATCTCATCAATCCTTTTTTTGGATGTTTTCAGTGGCGTCGTTAGGCTGCCGAGTTTTCGTAAGGGATTTTTCATCTCACTTTTAGTCCCGTGATATTTATGCTACGTTTTCCACTATTTCCTTTTATTGGTGTGTGTAATGCCCATTATTATACTCTTTGTGTAATATACATTCATTTATGTGTCTTTAAATCAATTTTTTATTGTCCTTATTTCATGGGGTGTATGTTTCGAAAGATACCCATGTCGGTAAAGGAACTTCTCACCCTCCTCTTTTTAAAAGACTTCTTTTGTTATGTCTTTTAATAACCATAAAATTATGTTGGGATATGTTCATATATATCCTTAGTGATTTAAATTTTATGTCCAAGTGATGAGATACACTTTTTATCTCTCATCAACTCTTTTTCTGAATTTTGTTGTGACGCCGTTAGGCTGTAAAAGATTTGAAAGGGAACTTCTCAACCCAATTTTGATTCTTTGGGATAAGCTTGTACTCCATGAATATGTCGTTCTATGAATATGTGTGAATAACATCTGATTTTTTTACACTTAATATCCAATTTTATTTGGTGTATTAGTTTGTCACACATAATTATGTAATTGATTTATCCTTAATCCAAGGATACCATCTTTGTATTGGACTTCGTCTCAATCTCTGTTCATTGAGGCATATTTTGTTTTATACCCAACCTTCTTTTATACAGTGTATAAACCCCTTTTACTTTTATATTTATCCAAAAAGAATATTTTTTATACAAAGCGTTTTACTAAACGACAAAAGATAATGTTTTTGTCGTACGTATGCGGCGGCAACGACTTCTCCGCCGCCATGACCATTATTTGAGTTTCGGATTCCTCTTCAATCCATACTTTTTTTATAATGAAAAATAAATACCATGTTTTACTTTTATTTTATTTTGGTATTGAAAATGGTTTTCATATGTTTTTTTTATATCAATGTGTTTTATTGATATATTGTGATTGAAATGTGGAAATGTTATGTTTCCTTTATGCATGTATTATGTGGTACGATTATGTTATGGTTCTTGGGAATTATTATGATGACGAGTGGTTTCGTGATAAACTAAGGGCGGGTGAGCCCGATATAGCTCTCCAATGCATTGGTAAACACGAAGGAGTGAAATATTATGGTTTCTTCGAAGAGATTTAGGGAATATACTGTGGTGGGTATTCCAAACGTAACCAAGAGGGTTACTCCCTACGTAAGAATGTTATGAATGCCTCAAGTTACCTTTACGTCTTATTATTTCTATGATTTATTCATGATTTTATGAGGTATGTTAAAGTGATTATGTTTTATGGGTAAAGTATGATTTCATTCTTATGTATACATGTACTCATGTTTCCTTTCCATATTTTTATATCCCTTACTGAGCTTTTTATGCTCATCCCATGTTTTTGAAATATTTTTCACTGGTCAAGGGAAGGGTACGTGATATGATGATAGTGTCAAGGAAGTGTCAATAAAGAATCCATGTTTTATTTTAAATATGTTTCCGTGGATGGTAAAAATGAATACTATCTTTTATGTAACCACATTGATTAAATGTGGAATGTAATGCAAGTTTTATGATATAATTCTCTAAAACTCTATACCTGAAAAGATCCTCAACGTGAAATCTTGTAATAACTCAAGATTAATTAAGGTTTAAGGCTGGGGCCTGATAGTTGGTATCAGAGGTCAGTTTAGGTAACATTAGAGGTTAGGGTATTCATTAAGCATAAGTGACATTATCATAATGGTTAGGATTTCATAAAGAGTTCTAGTTTTAGTTAAAGTGAATGTGTAAGTATATCTTAGTGTTTCTCTTCCTCATTAATACATGATGGTTTTGTTGATATACTCACACAGACCTTTTTTATTTTAGTAAATGGTTGGATCTAGTAGGAACCAAAGTGACAATAGGTTTGAAAGAAACTTTGGTGGTTCTCTGATTAAGAGACTGGATGAAATGGGGGATTCAATGAGGAAACTCGTGCTTATTCTAAACCAACTATCAAGGAGTCATGATCAACCACTTGAACCGTGGTATGTTCTGTAATGCATAATGTATGAGATGACCAATCGATGTGGAAGTTCAGGTAATATTATAAAGGTAACCATTAGAGTTTATATGATCCTTACTTTTGAGGTAATTATGGGTTATTTTATGTTATGATGGAAAATGAAAGGCATGAGATAAACTTGAGTTTAAAATATGTTATGATTATTTTTGAAGATTTTATCTCATTTTGGGGAAGGTTTTAAGAATTATATAGTTTGGGAAAAAGGACAACATGCAGACCATGTGACAACCTATCACGTCGGACAAAGCTGTGGGAATCGAACCCACATCCAAAGTGTGACTGGTATTTATCGCCTACCATTGGACTACATGAAGTCTCTGGTTAGTTTGACTAATTCTTTTTAGTTAGATGATTTTAGGAATCAAGAGTAAGTTTATTTTGGGTTATATATGGAAATGATTAACCTATCATGGAGGATATGTGATTTGGTTAATTACTTTTCAATTTGAGAATTTAAGAGCAACTGATGTTATTTGGAGACAAAAGCTAATTTGTACCTTGGAAGACTATGTGATTAAATCCTTCAAATATTTGGGTTTCAATCTTAGTTTGGTTTACTTTGTATAATTTTATGGACAATTGTTTATTGAATGGACTTTTTTGAACATTGGGTTTTAGTTTTGGTTAAGGTCTAAATACATGGGAAGTATATTGTTCTCTTTTGTGGATTAGTTGATTCTCTAGAAGATTATTATAGCTCTCTTAATGTGAACAAGTCTTCCTAAATACTCGTATTTTGGAGAAAATCTGAGTTTGTGTAAGGAATCTAATAAAATTTGAAAGTCAACATGATAAGTGATTATGTTTCCTTAAGAATAAATTACTCAATAAAAAGTAACATAAAACAAAAATGTTGTCTATTAACTTTTCCAACTGGGGAATCGAATACCGTTTAACCCATCACATGTTTGTGATTTTCTTGTTGTTAACTTTCTCCTAAACATGTTTTCTATCACTATCCATCAGAACATGACCATATGTTTTCTCCTCCATGTCCATGTGTTCCTACATGGAATCCTAGTATGGGTTAACTCGGGTGACCTCTATACTTATCTTTCATTATTTTAAAGTGATTGTTTTAACGACTCTTGTTCTGATGTGGGACTTTCAATGGATTTTTAAAGCCCAATTTTGAAATTGCGAGGACACAATTCACAAAAGGGGGGAAGGATGTAACACCCCAGGTAAATAAAGAATATGACATTTTTATATTTATCCCTATTTGTGAAAAAAAATTAATATTACTTTAAAGGTAACTCTATGCTCGATGGCGTACCCAATACGCGACAACGAGTTCTTTTGAAATCTTACGTTGCACTATAATAATATTATTTTAAATGGTGGTTAATGTCTAGCCGTTGTAATAGAGGGAATGAACAGAACTAACTACAAAAGATTATATATGTTTGTCAAATTTTTTTTACTTTTTACAATAAATGTTAGAGGATTAAAAATGTGAATGAATTCAATTTTAAGCATAAACATTCTAATACATTTTAGAAGGTCGATTAACCACCTTTTAATGGCGAACCTCTTTTAAATCCACTTTTTGACAATTTAATGTGTTATATTTGACAAAATAAAATTCTTCTTTAGAATCTAGACATCAAAATTTAGTTTGTGTAAATTTTTGGTATCTTTCCGATAAAGTTCATTTTTTTAATGAATAGTGAAAAATGTTGTATTTTAATTCAAAACAACTTTTTAATCTATTTTATTTATATGATTATATTATCTTTTTAATTGGTTTTAATGTGAAATTACAATATATTTTTATCATTTAATCCAATAGTGGCCATTGGAATTTATTTCACTTTGAAATTGGACTTAAAACTAGTGTCAATCTTTTCATAGATATTATTTCATAAAAACATGCTATTTTCTCTGACAGCGGGAATTAATTATTAAATTAATTAATGCAACTTATATGTTTTGAATTTTTTAAAATATACATCATTTTTGAATTTGGAATATCAAATATATCTTAGGGTGAATTTTTGGTATTTTTCTGAAAAACATCAATTTTCGATGAATAGTGAAACCACTAAGTTGTACTTAAAAAACTGATTTTTCGGTTAAATGAAATTCTTCCACCTCTGTGTTTTGAATTTCAAAAATCCGACATACATGGTTGTCATTAATAAGTAAAATGTGGTTCAATGGGTTTAAAATAATTTTTTTGGTGAATAGTAACTTTTATGTTTTTAATCGCGATTAGAGGTAATTAGTAAAGATTAAGGTAAAAATAATGTTTTAATAATATGATATGAGCTTGACACATGTCCTACCCTCATTGGATGTGTCATGGCCGACCAAGACAATCCATGGGTCAACTTGAGGACCCCATAGAGCCACTTTGGTTGGGAAATGACTTAAATAACTTTTTATTTAATGTAAACGTAAAAATGACACAAACATAAGTTGTTTTACTAAAACAATTCATACATGGGGTTATACAAGTCATATTTTTGACTATAAATACTCATTGTAAAGAGAAAATGATTTCAAACATCATAGTATTTTTTTTATAATTTTTAGACATTATATAAATTAAATTATTTATGACATCATGATGATGCAGCGATGACCTCATTATTTAATGATATAAATAAAATGGAAATATAATGTAAAATATAAGACCTAAACATGTCCAAAACCTATTTTATGGGTGGATTTAGAACCCTTATCACCTTATACTCGAAACACATCAATGTTGGACCATTAATATCCGAAACTCATTCTAAAATGAACTAACCTTTCTTTACTTTCCAAGAGTGCCCCTCCTCTCCTCTTATAAAAGGCCCCCACCTCTACCTCTTTACCCACACTTCCAAAGCCTTTGGCTCGGCCAACTCCTGCCCATTTTGTATCTCCAAATCCCTCTCTTACTCCTTGAAGCCTCACTTTGGGCAGAAGTCTACCCAAGGAAGCCTTTGAGCTCAAGCAAAAGGGAGTTACCCGATTTTAAGGTAATGTCTTCACTTGAGTCCTTTTGATTTATTTTTCTTCTCCAACCCCCTAAACTATTTTTACTAATTTCTTATGTAAAAACTCCAGTATCTTCAATATAATAGGATGTTTTTATATGAATTATTCGAGCTACACTTACACACACCTTCATCTAATTGTTAAACAACATATTGTTTCCGTGGTTGGCGATTTTCTGCCTCACGAAATGATGATTGTTCAATATTCTTTTAACACCTTTAAAGGTGGCCATTATGATGTCACTGCATTTTATATATGATATTTAATATTTTAATGTTTTCCATAAGCTTCTGTATTTTTCATTTATGGCATACCTTTATGGCTTCCATTACGGGTATACGCAGTATTTTCATTTTAGGAAGTAGTGTTCATGCGTACGTATGGCTTACCGTCTCCATGAACGGTGCATTTCATTTCTTAACTCTAAATGTTATGTAATATTATAAATTCATGAATATATAGGATATATATGATATATTTTATATCTACATAATAAATACAATTCTGGATAGAATGGATATTTTACCACATGAACAACTTGTAATTATAAAGAGTTTATTTTTTTGACTCAACTACCAATGATCGTTAAAACGACCATTATTAACATAAATAATAACATATTTTTCATGACATGGTAATAAATGATATAAAAGGAATAATGAACTTGAAAAAGGGTTCTTAAGGAAGTATAAATTAACTCATGTTTATTATTCAGGAGATTAAAGAACGATCGAGTCAAGTCGGACCCGAGGTAAGGGATCCTACTCCTCTCTTTCTTTTTAAGTACACTCGTTTATGTCATTCCTTTTATGCTCATATTTCTTATGATTGGGATGTTATTTTATATTAATCCTACTGTACTTCTTATTTTCATATGATGATAGACCCTATTTTCTCTCATCAATCCATTTTGGAAGTTTTGAGTGGCGCCCTTAGGCTGCCGAATTTTCGTAAGAGATCTAACTTCTCTCTTTCTTTTTAAGTACTCACCTTTATGTCACATCTTTTAAGCTCCTCTTTGTTAGGATGGGGGATGTTTTTTTATATTCCTTTTTCTGTAAATTTTATTGTAATACTATTAGAGACCCTATTTGATCTCATCAATCCTTTTTTTGGAAGTTTTAAGTGGCGTCGTTAGGCTGCCGAGTTTTCGTAAGGGATTTTTCATCTCACTTTTAGTCCCATGAGATTTATGATAAGTTTTCCACTATTTCCATTGAGTGGTGTGTGTACTTCCCATTATTATACTCTTTGTGTAATATAATTTCATTTATGAGTATTTACATCAATGTTTTATTGTCCTTCATTCACGGGATGTATGTTTTGAAAGATACCAATGTCGGTAAGGGAACCTTTCACCCTCCTCTTTTTAAAAGACTTATTTTGTTATGTATTTTAATTCACATAAAATTATGTTGGGATATGTTCTTCTATATACTTAGTGATTTAAATTTTATTTCCAATTGATGAGATACCCTTTTAATCCCTCATCAACCCATTTTCTGAATTTTGTAGTGACGTCGTTAGGCTGTCAAATTTTTGCAAGGGAAGTTCTTAACCCAATTTTGATTCTTTGGGATAATCTTGTACTCCTTGAATATGTCGTTCTATGAATATGTGTGAATAACCTCTGATTGTTTTACACTTAATATCCAATTATATTTGGTGTATTAGTTTGTCACACATAATTATGTAATTGATTTATCCTTAATCCAAGGATACCGTCTTTGTATGGGACTTCATCTCAATCTCTTTTAATTGAGGCATATTTTCTTTTATACACAACCTTATTTTATACGGTCTATAAAACCCTTTGACTTTTATATTTAACTGAAATGAATCTTTTTTATACAAAGCATTTTACTAAATGAAAAAAGGGAATGTTTTTGTCGTACGTATGCGGCGACAACGACTTCTCCGCCCCCACGACCATTATTTGAGTTTCGGCTTCCTCTGCAAGCCATACTTTTTTTATAATGAAAAATAAATACCATGTTTTAATTTTCTTTTATTTTGGTATTTAAAATGGTTTTCAAATGGTTTTGTATATCATTGTGTTTTATTGATATCTTGTGATTGAAATGTGGAAATGATATGTTTCCTTTATGCATGTATTATGTGGTACGATTATGTTATGGTTCTTGGACATTGTTATGAAGACGGGTGGTTCCCTGATAAGCTAAGGTAGGGTGAGCCCGATATAGCTTTCCAATGCATTGGGTAATGCGAATGAGTGAAACGTTATGGTTTCTCCGAAGAGATTTAGGGAATAAACTATGGTGGGTATCCCAAACGTAACCAAGAGGGTTACTCCCTATGTAAGAATGTTATGAATGCCTCAAGTTACCATTACGTCTTATGATTTCTATGATTTATTCATGATTTTATGAGGTATGTTAAAGTGATTATGTTTTATGGGTAATGTATGATTTCATTCTTATGTATATATGTACTAAAGTTTCCATTCCATATTTTTATATCCCTTACTGAGCTTTTTATGCTCATCCCATGTTTTTGAAATGTTCTTCACTGGTCAAGGGAAGGGTACATGATATGATGATATTGTCAAGGAAGTGTCAAGAAAGAATCCATGTTTTATTTTAAAGATGTTTCCGTTGATGGGAAAAATGAATACTATCTTTTATGTAACCACCTTGTTTAAATGTGGAATGTAAATCCAGTTTTATGATCTAATTCTCTAAAACTCTATACCTGAAAAGATCCCCAACGTGAAGTCTTGTAATAACTCAATATTAAGTAAGGTTTAAGGATGGGGCCTTATAATTATAGACTCCGAATTCCATATTGGATAGACTCCGAATTTTTATTTTCTTACATTCCAAAATTCAGTTTTACATATTCTTACACTTCTTTCATTACAAAACGATGTTGTGCGTTTAGTTATTTAATAACCATTGGTTGAGTGACACGTGTACAGGTCCCACCAAAATTCAAGGAAAGATATGAACAGAAGAAGAGGGGCCAACTATTGGAGCTTCACCTATAAATAAGATCTCATTTGAACTTTCTCAGAATATTTTGAATTTTGGTGCTCAGAACTCCCTGAAGAGATTTCTAGAGAGATAGGCTCTTATCAACTCTAAATCTAAGTGCATGAAGTCTAAATAGTTTGCTCATACTTTTCCTTGTGCAGATTTGATTCGTGCAACTCCGATTGTTTCTTTATACAACTTAGGGCTTTCAAGGATAGGAAGATGGAGTTTCCAACACCTTGAAGTTGAGGGCTTCCATGCTGAGGAAGAAAGAGGTTCTGACTACCTGATAGTTGAGGGCTTGCGTGGATAGCAAGACAGACTGTAATCTTAGTATCGTGGGCTTACCCTGATGTGGTTAAGGTAGACTTTCTTAAAAGTATAAATCAAGAGACCTTTATCCAAGGTTATTGGATACCCTTCTCGTTGGGTGAAAAGATTTTATACTTGTTACTTTTAGTTTTACTACTTTTTATCCACTTCATTTTGCATTGTTAATAAAATTATAACATTCATATACTTACTTACTTGTACTATAATTAAGTTAGCTTCCATACTCTTTAAGGTAGAATCTTTATCTTTATTAACATTAGAGGTCTTGTGAATTATCATGTTTAACCTTTTAAAACATATAAATATTTAAAATTTCCTAAGGGAATTTATAAAAGGGTACAATTCACCCCCCTCTTGAATATGAAAATCTCATTCTTATTTCGATCATTTGTTTGGTATTATAGAGTGTATCATACTCAGTTACATACCATCCTAATAGGTAGCACGTCATTGAAGGAAAGGATCTTTGAAGCGGGGTTAAGGCAAGAAATCATTTCAAAGATAGAGGTGTTGTGTATAGATGATTACACAGAGATTGTGAATAGAGACTCTGTGGTGAGCATGATCGGATGGGAGCTCCTGTTATGGGAAGCATGGTGGTACCCATGGGGAATAGTGGAAAATATGGCACTTGGTTCAAGTGGAAGAGGGACATTTATTCCAAGGGAGGGAATATGGAATATTATCTGACGACAGTATCTGTAAATCGTCCTCTGAAGCCCAAGAGAAAGTCTTGATGCTTTCAGTGTGGTTCTATGATCCACATCAAGCAGGATTATGTGACACAAAATCAAGCATGTCATAATTTTAATAATATAGGGAATCTGTAGAATTATTGTCGGAATGCTCCGAGGTCGGGTGCATGTGACACTCCTTGGGGATCAGAGATGTCATATACTTCGACGGGACGGGGTAAATAGCATACCCCTCATCAGCAGAGTGAAGTGGGTCATGGGGTTTCTTGGAATACCATGATGCCTCATCATGGTAATAAAGAGCCATGTGTGGCAACCAAAACGTTGTTCGGAGCAGAGAAGATTGTGGTGTATGATCAGTCAGGACCATCCATGGTGCGAGGTACTATTCTTTTGAATTCTACCTTGATGTAAGTGTTGATTGATATGAGGACTTCACACTCTTTTATTATCGCTTGTGTGATTGGTTTGATGGGTTTAAGGGTAGAAATGATGCCCTCGGTTTTGAAATTTTAAACTCCTCTAGGTCGAAGAGGGTGTTAAACCTTCTTGTGTAGAGCATGTTCAATCGTTGTGGGTGCGGTTGCGATAATATGGAATTTCTCAGTTCTTTATTTGAATGGGTATGATGTAATCCTGGGAATGTATTGGCTGGTGGAGTTTAAGGCCCACATCAACTACGAGGAGGGAATAATGGATTTTACGACACATTATGGCGTTAGACATCTTTTTAGAGGAAAGATGCATGAAAGGCAGGGTGCAATGGGTTTGTTGGCACCAGCAGTGGGTATGTTATCGTATCAGTTGGTAGTGTTTTCATTGGAATCGGTAGAGGGTGTTGAGTAGAGGGTTCTTCCGGCAGTGGGGTATTAGTTCATGGATGTTTTTCCTGAATAATTCTCTAGTTTACCTCCCATAAGAGAAGTGGAGTTTACGATTGATCTCTTTATGGGGACCAGTCCCATCTCACATCCGTATTACTGGATGGCACCTACTGGATTGTAGTAATTTAAAGACCAGTTGGAAGATTTAGAAAACAAAGGGTTTATCGGGCCAACCACGTCTCCATGGGTAGCATCAGTGTTGTTTGTTAAAAAGGAGGATGATACATTGAGGCTCTATGTTGATTATCGTAGACTTAACCAAATTAAGATAAAGAATAGATATCCACTTACACGAATTAATGATTTGTTCGACCTATTGAGAGGATCCCAGTGGTTCTACAAGATCAACCTGAGTTTGGGATATCATCAATTGCTGGTGATGAAGGAGGATATTCCTAAAACATCTTTCAGAAGTAGATATGGACATTATGAATATGTGTTTATGCCCTTTGGTCTAACGAATGTGTCAGCAATGTTCATGGAATTAATGAATCAGATATTTCAGAGATATTTGGATTCATTTGTTGTGGTGTTTTTAGACAATATTCTAGAGTATTCAAATGGAAGGGTGGAGCATGATTTTCACTTGGAGACAATGGTGGGGATCTTAAGGGATCATCGGTTGTATACCAAATTGTGAAAGTGTGACTTTTGGATACCAGAAGTTTGTTTTCTCTAATGTGTGATTTCTGAAAGGGGTGTTTCAGTGGATCCAGAAAAGATAGAGCCTGTTATATCGTGGAAACCTCCAATTAATTTTTTTGAGATATGGAGTTTCCTCGGTCTAGCTGGGTATTATCAGCATTTTGTTCGTGATTTTTCATGTTTGACTTCACCGATGAAAACCTTGACAATAAATAATGTTCCATTCGAGTGGAATGAACAGTGTCAGCAGTGTTTCGAAGAGCTAAAGGGTCATCTGACATCAGAACCAATCTTGGTTTTTACAGAACAATGAAAAGGGTACATAATGTATAGAGTTTCATCAGGATCAGGGTTGGGGTGCGTTCTCAAGAAAGGCAATCATGTGGTTGAGTGTGGCTCACGGAAGTTGAGGGTGCATGAGAAGAACTACGCAACTCCTGATTAGGAGTTGGCAGTAGTGGTTCATGCTTTGAAAGTGTGGTCTCATTATCTCTTTGGTGAGAAATTCACAGTATATAAATATCATAATAGATTGAAGCATATTTTCTGACAAAGGGATTTAAATTTGAGGCAAAATAAATGGATGGAATATCTCTAGTTGTTTGATTTTGACTTTATGAACACACCAGGTAAAGGAAACATGGTGTCAGATGCATTAAGTCGAAAATCATATGCACAGGTGGTGAAAAAAGAATCAGACTAGTATTAGTTGATGTCGGTTATAGCTGATATGTTGTAGGAATATGAGGGCGTCATCGATAGAGCAGTCTTCATTCCAGTTTTTTGATTCCTGACTTGGTTGGCCTGGTTAAGGAGGCACAAAGATCTGATTCTGAGCTTGTGACCATGGGGTCGAGACTCAATGGTGGGGAGACCATTATGGGTTGGAAACTGAATGGAGATTCAGTTTTTTGTTTTTAGAATTGGATGAATGTACCATTTTCTTTTCAAGAGGATCGTCTCAGGGTGTATCATCATTCTAGTGGGGATTTTCATCCTATAATACAAAAAATGTATAAATCATTGAATGTTCCCTTCTGGTGGGATGGTATGAAAAAAGAGTGGCTGATTTTGTTTCGATATGCTTGACTTGTCAGTAAGTCAAGGCCGAGTATCAGAGGCCAACAAAAATGTTGTATTCTTTACGAAACCCTGTTTGGAAGTGGGAGAAAATAGTGATGGATTTTTATCATAGGTCTCCAAAGAATGGTTATAAATCATGATTCCATTTGGGTGATTGTGGACCGGCTAACAAAGTTGGCCCATTTTATCCCGATTCGTGAATCTCATACATTGGATGATCTGTCCAAAATCTATATCTGGGAAGTGGTAAAGAGGCATAGTGTTCCAGTTTCGATTGTATCCGATAGTGTTCTGAGATTTACATCTCTTTTCTAGAAATCCTTTTGGAAAGCCCTTGGGATTTTGTTGACTATGATCCCTCCATATCACCTTCATACGGATGGACAATCCGAGAGGACGAGACCAACTCTGGACGATATCTTGTGGGCTTGTGTTATGGATTTTGGTGGATCATGGGATGAGAACTTGTCATTTTTGAGCTCTCTTACAATAAAAATTATCATTCATCCATACAGATGGCTCTATTTGAAGCATTGTCTGGGTGGTCATGTCATTCTCTACTATGTTGCGTGGAAATGGGTGAGTCCTCAATAGATGGACCGAGCATTGTCCATGAGTCTAAAAAGAAGATCATGTTGATCAGAAATATACTTGAGATGGCTCAATGTTATCATAAATAATATGTGAATCATCGTCTATGGACTTTGTCGTTCGAGTTGAGTGATCATGTGTTCTTGAGGATCACGCCTTGGTTGGGACATCGTCGGTTTGTGAAGCAGGGAAAGTTATCTATGAGGGATATCGGGCCTTTTGAAATTTTTGAGCGGGTTGGTGAGGTGGATTATCGTTTGGATTTTCCACCGTGGATTATTGTGGTGCACAATGTGTTTCATGTGTCATAGTTGAAAAAGTATCAACCATATTGTGACCATGTGATTTGATGGTATCAAGTTGATCTACAACTAGATGCTTCATTGGGGAACGCTCCAGTAAGGGTTGTCGATAGGAAAGGGAAATCCTTTCATGGTAAAATCATCAGTTTAGTTAGGGTTTTGTGGCAACACGGTCAGATTCAAGAGGAGACTTGGGATCGGGAGAAAGAAATGATCGAGTAGTGGCCCGAGCTCTTTTGGCAAAAGGCGGGTTCATTACATTCCAAGGATGGAAAGTCCAATGGTGGGGAGAATGTATTACCCCATTTATGAGGTATGTGGCCTTTTTATATACATTTATATGTTTTTAAAGTGCATGGGATGATTTAGACAGATGTTGGGAGAGTTAGGAATGGTTTCGGATGAGTTTGGAGGGTTTTAAATGGGTGCACCGTTTGAGCACGGTTAGTGGAAACCATGCAGGTTCTCCAGGAAACCATATAGGGGAGATAGTTGGCTTCACACGGTCTAGACATGGTTTTCCAAACCATGCAAAGCAAATGTGCAGACCCTTGCTCTTGAGGAAGAAGAGTGCGCACGTTTAGCACACGGTTAGCGCACGGTTTGTCAAACTGTGCGGGCTAACTATTCGACCACTTTAAAATAGTGTTATAAGTTTCGGGCTCTTTCAGACTTAACCTGTTTCACTCCAAACATCCCCCCACATGTTTCCCACTTGGGATATTCGGTTCTCAGGTGGTGGAGGATATTTCCCACACATTTTGGAAGCATTTTGAAGATTGTTTTGGTGTTTTGAAGGTGATTTCTCCTGGGTAAGTCTTCTCTCGTGGATTTATTGTGTTTTCCTCTAGATATGCTCTTCCCTCTTTCATGGATTTCTATATCTACACTTGTTGTGTGTAGATCAAGGGTTGTGGTTTCCTTGGATGATTATTTGAAGGCATTTGAATGTCAGGGATGGGGATCTAGAGAGGTTTCAGTTGTGTGTTCGCCGGATTTGAGGTGTGGTTGTTCGTGGGTCAATTTCTTGGGAACCCTAAAGGTAAGTGGCTTCTCTCTTGACTTCACATGGTGAGAACCTGTGGTTATTTGTTACAATTAATTTTTATGCCAATTATTAATTGTGAGTTGTTATGAGAAATTGGTTGGAAATCCCTTGGGTGATGTTTTGTGGATTTTTGTGCAAAAATGTGGATTATGGTAAAATGATATTGTTGTGGATTTTAAATTGGAGATTTTAAAATAGGATTCTATGGTTGATTTGGAAAAATGGATGATGCAAATGGTTTCAATAAAGATGTGTTTTTATTGAAAGGTAGTTTGGCATGGAAAATGGTTTCAATAAATGGATGATTTATTGAAGTGGATCGATATTCAATGGAATTGGTTGAGTTCATGTTGTTGTGGCCTTGGTGGGTTATATACCTGATTATGAAATAGTTTAAATTATGTGTGGGAGTAGGCGGGATGTCTCACTATAAAAGGTGATGGATAGTGGTCAAAAGAACCACTATATGGGTAGTGTTCAGGAAGTACCGCTAGTTTTGAATGGGTGAAATAGGTTGGATGGAAGCTCCACCGTTATGGTCATTTTGGTTGTGTTGATGCGCATTGATTACAAGTTTGTATTGTTTTTCTAATTGTAAATGATTAAATGGATTAGGCATGTTGGTTTGGCTTTCCCTTGGTTGTTTGGTTTGGGTGTGATAGCTTGGAAAGAGCTAGATTGTCTTATGGAAATGGTTGCACTTGTGATTATTTCATATAAACTGATTTATATAAATGTGAAATCAATTTCATCCTAGTGGCATGTGAAAGGAAGTAATTTGTGGAAAACCTACTGAGTTTTATTACTCACCCACTACATTGTAACTATGGTGTCTTTGCAGATGTCGTGTACTGTGACATGGGAAAAGGTAAGGCATCACCCTCCTTTAGTAGCATATTGTGATCTATTGGTGGAGCTCAAAGATTGGATCTTGGTGTGGAGATGTGGTGGTGTCAGGGCTTGTGGTGTTTGTTTTTTAGTTTTCACTTTGTACTATGATGTTGGTGGACATGTCTAGATGTATTGGTTTTGGGTTTTATTGTACAACAACTTGGTTGTCTTCGGAATACTCGTTTGGGTGTTTTATTGACATGCATCATATACTGGTTGATTTTTTATTAAAGGAAAATCATTCCCAAAATTGTTCTTGGAGCCATAGGGATTTATTTCCACCCTTTAGATCCTTCGTATCATCTCATAAGGCCAACTAACCCTCACCGACTCCCCAAGATAGTGAGGTAGGGACGAGGTGTTACAACGAGACACTGTGACTTGGAGACACCGTGTGAAGGACACACCATTTCTTAAACGATTTTGTCATCTTTCAATTTAATGTCTAACGATAATATTTTATGATTTTAATTCACTAACATAGTTAATGATTCTTTGTAGAAATTTCATCAGACAGTACATGGTACGAGGTGCAGAACACATGCAACCTGTAGCCTCCAACACTTGCATTCCATTTTAAAAGTGAAGTGTGTCCAAGAATTATTATGTGTGATATAGAAACGAAATGAAAAGGCAATGAGAAACATTAAAATGAAAAATAAAATCTTGGAGGTATAATTCAAGGGAACGGAAACATGCATGAAACTCGACACTGAAGAACACACGAAGCATATTTGAAGCCTGAAGAACATCTGCGCTCATTGAATCTCACTAAGATCACATGCTGAATCACGACACTCTTTTTTCCATAAAACTTCCAGAGAAGGAATTAAATCTATATGAGATTCAATAAAAAGGATTCCAGAGCATAATTGACATCATACAAGAGCATTCTAATCTCATATCTATATTCTTTTTCTACTATGATCATTCTTTTCTTCCCATTAAGCGCAGTGTGTGCTTCTGTCTGTTTGGAAACACACTGACTCCTAATATGAACTGAAGGATACTAAATTCATTACATCGAACTCCTTATACATTTGTGTATCCCATGATGAACTGTGGTAGAGGTATGAGGACCTGGTCATCCTGTGTGATGTTGTCCTTTCTTTCCCACATAGAACTATGGTAGAGGTCTGAGGACCTGGATATTCTGAGTACTATTGCAAACCTCGATCCAGGGTCTGGATCAATGTTATATATAAACTGTTTGAGATAACTATGCCTCATATTGAGATGGGACCTCTTGGTTAAAACTATTGGTCATCTTATTTTTCATTTAACTAGTTTCAATCATCCACTGCTAATTACAATGAATACAAATATGTTTTAATGTAACTCTGATAGTTGAACTAGCAAGTGTTTCTAATTATTACTAGCCAGTAAGTTAGTTTCAAAATATAACATAATCTTTAGATTATGTTAATATGGATAAAATCCACCCTTTAGAAACTAATTAAACACTGATAATCATTATAAATTCACTACAGTTTAACATTCGCTATGAATTGGGGGACATCAATATAAAATTTTTAAACGGACATTTTTAATAGGAACACGATTCACCCCCCCCCCCCCCTCTTGAGTATCCACTCCGACAAACAATTGGTATCAGAGTCTTGTTAGTGGTTTTCTAAAATCCTCTGTTAGTGAAAAGTTTTCAACTGTGAATTTAGTAGTGTCTTAAAGATCAAAATTTTTGTTTTGCCTAAATTTCAATCTATTTAATTATATTTTGTAAAATAGAATTATGGATAATGTATTATAAGGTTCAACTACCAAAAATACACTCTTCTTTAGTGGTGTCAATTATTTCCAATGGAAAATAAAAATTAAAATCCATTTAAGAAGTATGGGATTTGACATTTGGACTGCTATAGAGACTCAATATAAGATTCTAGAAACTATTAGAACTACATGGGATGAACCTAAAAAAGCTTCTTACAATAATAATTGTAATTAAATGAATACCCTATATTGTGCTTTAGGAGATGATGAATTCAATCGAATAACTACATGTAAGACTGCTTATGAAATATGGGATACATTTTATGTTTCCCATGAGGGATCAACTAATGTTACGTAAATGATACTAAATTCATACACAATTAAATATGATAATTTTAAAATTAAATCTGATGAATCTATTTTTGATATGGATCCCAGGTTTAATGAGATAGTTAATAAAATGAGATCATTGGGAAAATCTATTCTAGTAAAGGGGAAAATCCTGAGGATACTAAGATTCCTACTAGACTGATGGAGAGGAACCTCTGTCTCTATATGAGAATCATGTGACATTAGCAATCAACTTGTCAAGGAGCTGATTGGAAAATTGATGATGTATGAAGAAGAGCTTAAGGTAAAAAAAGTGGAAAAATATGAACCTAAGAAGATGTCAATGGTATTTTAGTCTACAGCCTCAAATACCAAGGACAACGATAATGTTTACATACCTGCCCAAGGCTCAAAAAGTGAAGGTTCAGATTCAGATGGAGATGAAGAGATGGCACATATAGCCATTTGATTCAAAAAATTATATAGAAAGAAGAAATTTTTCAAAAAAACAAATTATACGTGTATGTGTGACCAAAAAGTAAATTGGAAGAGAGATTGGATGAAAGTCGATAAAAATGATGAGATAGTCTGTTATGAATGTAAAAGGAAAGGACACGTTAAGGCTGACTGTCCAAAATTGATGTTTGAAAATAAATATCATTATAAGGAAAAAAATATAAGAAAGCTATGAAGGAAACATTGTAAAGACCCGTAGCTTGACGTACATGGACATTACATTACATTTGCGGAATACTTAGTACATAACAAAAACACACACACAAGGATCGTAATAGTTTAGTGTCTTTGGAAACTCGGAACATAATCTTCTAATCATGGTGAAAGATCTTCAATATCTCCCATAAAGATCTTCCCTTTTTTTTACCTAAAACCTTTCGTTATATCCTGGGGAAAAGAAAACATAAAAGGGTGAGCACAAATGCTCAGTAAGGGTAAACAAAAGAAATACCAATCACATCATATACATAAGCACATAACTTTTGGAAATCTTAACCTGCAAAAGAGATCATAATTTCATAACATGGGGTAAATCATGGCAGTGAAATGTAATCACAATAATCACAACATAAAACATGAAACTTTGTGGCATTCACACATAATCATAGAGAATCATTTATTGTTAGTCAAGACTCATTGCCAAGACTATCTTAGTGGACAAAGTCCCTTTCTGAATCGAGTAACCCTCGTTTCATTCCTGTTTCACTGAACCGGTATAACCTACCGTTCCAGCTCTGTCTATCTCATGAGATATAAAATCTTTACCCAATGCATTGGAGGGAGATATAGGTCCCACCCATCTTATAATGAATCCTTACTTATGTGTGCCACATAATCGTAAACCATACATCATAGCGTAACCCATGTAATAAAAATGGAATTCTTAAACAACATGACATCATAAAACCATTCATATAAGATAAAGGAATTCATAAAAATATTTCCATCACAACATAATCAAATCCATGTAATAATAGGGATAAAACAGAACCCTTTTATTATCTTAGATGGAAAATAATTTTGATAAAATACTTGAACTCCATTCTTGAGGAAAATATCCTTTATACTTCAAAAACACTTTTTTTCTTAATATGTCATACAACTTTAAAATAAAAGAATTTGATTAAAAATAAACTGGAAAACTTGTAAAGGAAGCATCTTGGAAATAATGTTTTAAAAATCCATTCATGCCGTATAAGTTAAAAAAACATTCTTCGTACTTTTGTCGGAAAAGTCAAAAAGTACCTCGTATGACAAAAGATTCCTTTCATAGATATTACTAAAAACTCACTGAAGGGTAAAAAAATTGATTTAAACAATTGTAGGTGGATGGAAATAATATTACATATTGATGAAACATGGATGTGGATGATAAAATACACCCCAGTAAATACTTACAAATAAACAATCTCAGATAAAAATGAGATTGTGATATTTCCCTTACCTTAGGTCCGATTTTCTTCGTAATTGTCCGAACCTCCAGTATAATGATTTAAATAATTTCATTGACTTATTACAGAATCATATTCATTGTTATGATATCATATATGGTTCACTTATGACATTATATTACCCGTTCTTTTGTAAATTCCATGTTAAAGAGCGTTTTGGGTAAAATTGTTTCATTTGTCGTCCGTGTTCTGACTTGTAATTATTCATATGATTACATAGATCATGATTACTTAATTCCAGAATATAAAACATGATTTATATATATATATATATTCATAATATACATATATATAATAAATCAGTAAATGGAAAGAAATACACCGTTCATGGAGATGGTAGTCCGTACGTACGCATGAACGTTGTTTTCGTTTCCTTATTGAATTGAATGGAATTAAGTAGATGACATACATATAAATATAAATAAATCCAGTATCATTATTATGTCATATATTTCATTATTACTTATTATATATACTTTATAACCATTCATGAATGGTTAATCATTGAGAATGAATCTCATCGCGTCATGGAGACGGTAGTCCGTACGTACGCACGAGCGATGATATCATTCTCATGGTCGTGGAATTGTGTTGAAGTGTTTATATACTATTTCAGTATCAATATCACTTTATAATAATCATATATAGTTACTCATTACACCTTTATACCCATACAATTAAGGTGGTGGTGGAAAATATATTACACCACGGCGTGGAGACGGTATTCCGTACGTACGCACGCACGATGATTTCCTTTTTCCGTAGGATGGATAGAAGGTTAATTAGAGTTGCTTCATATTTATAATAACATATCAGTATATAAGAAATACTTATGTTATTACTTTATCATGAAACAACTAAAGAAGAAGAAGTTGAAGAAGAAAGAGGTTGAAAAGATCGGTAATGGATATTACCTCTTCTTTGGAACGCCTCTTTGAATCCTCCACTTAGGAAACTAAGATTGGTATTTGAAAAAGACCAGGACCTCTAGGATTATTATAGGGAAGTGGCGAAGGGATTTTGGCAGGGGTTGGCCGAGCTTGAGTGCTCAAATTGGTGTGAGGAGGAGGGGAAGGAGGTGCCCTTTTATAAGGGAGGAGAGGGGCACCTTAGGAATATCTCAAAATATTATTTTATATTAAAGTCAAAATCGGTTTATAATGGTTCAAAAGGGTCTTATTTCGAAGCTAAAGTGGGGATGGGTCGAAATCCTATCAACCAATAGGATTTAGACAAGTTTAGGTTATTATTTTAACCTTATCAATTAGATTTAACTCTAAGTTAAATAATTTAACTTTTACCGTGTCTTTTTGTTTTCTTTCACTATATGGTTAATACACTTACTATAACATGCCAAACGAACCCCAAATTGTTTATTATTAATATATATATCCTTATATAAGTCATTTGGCCGAACCTTATAGTTTTAGGAATAAAATAACAATTAGTAATATAATATTTGATTTAAAAACTATTCTGTGTCAATTTTGACACTATTTGATATATGATTTTTTGTGAAAGTCATAACAGAATTATATGTTCAAAACAAGTTGATTCAATCAACACTAATATATCATAGTAACCTAAAAAATTTGTGGAATTTATAAAATGTCTCAAATTACATTTATTTTTGTGTTTATAACATCAATTATGTCAATATTTCATTAATAAGATAATTACTGCATCATCATTGTTTCATAAATAAATTAAATTATTTAATATCTAAAAATTACAAATAAAATACCATTATGTAGGAAATCTTTTTATATTTATAATGAATATTTATAGTCGAATTTATCTTATGTATAACCCCATATTAAAAATGATTTACTTATTAAACTTTGATTTTAACTATTTTAACCCTTCTTTAAATAAATTAATAATAAATGTCCTAATCTAATCCATGTGGGCCTAAATGATAATATTTTACACTTAAGGTTGTTTTTGGTCGAGATAAACTTGTCCAATAGGATTATGACATGTGTTAGGGTAATATTAATATCATTTTTACCCTTAATTACCCTATTTACTTTTAACCGTGGTAAATAAAAGTAAAAAGTTACTATTCACCAAAAATTATTTTCATCTCATTGAACCACATTTTACTAACTGACATCAACCGTGTCTCTCGGATTTTTGAAATTCCATTCACAGAAGCGGTAAAATTATGATTTATGAAAAAATTAATTTTTTTTAACTACCACTTAGTAGTTTCACTATTCATCAAAAATTGAAGTTTTTCAGAAAAATGCCAAAATTTCATCCTAGGCTATATTTTATATTCTGAATTCAAAAATGAAGTCTAATTTACCAAATTCATAACATAGAAGTTGCATTAATTAATTTTATAATTAAATCCCGTTGTTAAAACAAATAGCGTGTTTTTAAGAAACAATATCTATCAAAAGATTGACATTTGTTTATGTCTAGTGTAAATGTGAAATTACATCGAATGACCAAAATTGTATTTAATTGTAAAAATATATTCTAGATATACTTTAAAACCACTCAAATTAATATTTTATCACTATTAATTATTTTGATTAAAAAAGTTGTTTTTAATTAAAATTTAGTAATTTTCACTATTCATCAGAAAATAAAAGTTATCCGAAAAGTACCAAAATTTCACCCTAAGCTAATTCCGATATTATGAATCCAAAAATGAATTCCATTTTGAAAAATAAAATTACAAAATTTCAAAAAGTGGTTATTACTATTCATAACGGCTAGTTTTAATAATATTTTAATAGTGTATTGTTGTTTAGTGAAACTCGTTATTGCGTACTACACACGCTATTGAGGAAGGTCGTGATTGCGTGTAATGAAAGGCAAATCAAGGATGCGTGTTGTGCAAGATCCTTTTGGTGTAGCGTACAACACAAGACATTAGTGAAATTAAAAAGAATATTTTTCATAAAATCTCGGGGAGTTACAAACATGGGATGCTCCGTAAGATAACTCAAGTGGATATGAAGCTTCTGATTCAGATGAAAATAATCATTCCAACATGTGTTTCATGACTAAAACATCTGAGGTACCTGTTTTCCCTATGTTTAATGGTTTCATTTCTTGGGAATGAAATTTATTCAAACTATGATGATAATATGTCTACAGATGAATTATTTGAATTCTGTAATATGTTAGAAGATACTTGGAATGATCTGAAAGATAAGTACAACTCATTATAACAAAACAATCCTTGACTAGTAATGTTAAAACTGATCTTTGTATAGAAAAGGAAAAGAATGCACAACTGTTAAAGGAGAATGTTGAGCACAAATTTTTCTAATGCGAATATTAGAAAATACTTGGAGAAGTTCAAAAATGTATAGAATATTCTAACTAAAATGCTTAGAAAACTAGTTGCACCAATGTATACTGCCAGTTTAGGACACCATCCTAGATAGACACAGATTGTTAAGAATAAATTTATTCACAAATCCAGACAGCATGCTTCTAGTTCATGTTCTAGAAACACTTATTCTTTATCTAGCTATTAAAATTCATACAGACCTAAAAAAGTTTACTTATCCAAATCCTTTGAATCTATTAATTCTTCAAACCCCATTAGACAAATATGGGTGCCTAATGAGTTACTTGCTAACCGTTCTGGACCCAAGAAAATCTGGGTACCAAAATAATATTCAATATAAATATTTTTCGTAGGAAACATTCATGAAAAGTTCCTATATGAAGATATGGTAATTAGATAGTGGATGTTCAGGACATGTGACAGGGGACTACTCATGCTTTAATAAATTAATCAATATAGATGGGAGACATGTCACCTTTGGGGATAACTCAAAATGAAAAATCATCGTCTTAGGCCAGATCGGTAATAATGAATTAATTTTAATTTTTAAATTACAATTTGATGATTGATTAAAATTAAACATGATATGTATTTCTCAGATATCTGATGATGGTTTCAATGTAAATTTTGAAGATGATTCATGTAATGTTATTAATTCAAAAAAGTTTTTGGTATCTACTGAATTAAGAAATAAAAATGATTAGGCTATGGATTTGGACTCATTAGCTAAACAAAAAATTACTTGTTTAAATGCTTTTCATAAAGAATCATGGATATAGAACAGAAGACTAGGACACTGTAATGAGAATTCACTTAGAAAACTGACTAGGAATGGTTTATTTAATGACTTAACTAACTTGGAATTCCCACTTAACAAAGTGTTCAATCCTTGTCAAAAGGTAAAACAACAAAATGTTTCTTTCAAACCAAAGAGAGATGTTTCTACTTCTCAACCTATCTAGTTGGTTCACATGGATTTGTTTGGACCATCAACAGTCTCAAGTCTAAATGGTAAACATGTTGTTTATGTTCTTGTAGATGATTTTTATAGGTACACTTGAGTATACATTTTTTCTCACAAAAGTGAAGCTTGTTCTTATTTTATCAATTATTCCAAGTCTGTAGAAAACCTTTGTGGACTTAGGCTCAAGACCTTGAGAATTGATCATGGTCGTGAGTATAAAAATCTAGATTTTGAATCTTATTTATCACACAATAGCTATAGTCACAACTTCTCTGCTCCCAGAACACCTCAACAGAATGGTGTAGTAGAAAGAAGAAATAGGATACTTTAAGAGATTGCAAGAACTATGCTCAATGAGTATGACTTACCTATTTACTTTTGGGCTGAAGCTGTTAATACATCTTGTTACATTATCAATAGAGTCTTGATTAGACCAATTCATAAAAATACCCTATATGAGATTTGAACAATAGGAATCCAAAGGTTCACTACTTTAGAGTGTTTGTTTGCAATGTTTTTATCCTTAATACTAAAGATAATAATGACAAATTTTCTCCAAAAAGTAATGTAGGCATTTTCCTTGGTTACTCAATCTTGAGTAAATCCTATAGAGTATTCAATAAGAGAACCAAATGTGTGGAAGAATCTGTACACATCAAATTTGATAAAATTGATCCACATAAACCTAACAAACCCTCTTGAAAATTTTGAAGAATATATATCCCTTCTAAATTTTAATGACAAGAAAAGTGAACCTGTTGTTAAGACAACCAGTACTGGAAATTCTCAAGAATATATTTCTTTAGAACACTAACCTTTAAATGAAAATAAAATTTCTATCCCTACCTTCTCTAGACGAACTAGGACCCTTAAAAATCATCCTTTTATGTTGTAGTAATAGATTTAGATAGGGGGACACAAACTAGAGCTTCTCTGAGAAACTAGGTTAAACATCATGCTTTTCTTTCACAGCATGAACCTAAAAATATCAATGATGTAATCAATGATGAATTCTGGATGATGGATATGCAAGATGAATTGAATCAATTTGAATGGAACAATGTTTGGAAACTCGTTGAATGAACTAAGGAAACTTTGACCATAGGAACTAAATGGGTTTTTATGAGTACAGTTGATGAAGCTGGTAATATAGTTATAAACAAGGCTATAATTTTTTCACAAGGCTATAGTCAGGAATAAGGAATTGACTGTGAGGAGTCCTTTGCACCAGTAGCCAGACATGAAGCCATTAAAATCCTTATTTCGCACGTTGGACATTTGAATTTAAAACTATATCAAATGGATGTTAAGAGTGAATTCTAAAATGGGTATATAGCCTAGGATGTTTTTGTTGAACAAACCTATGGATTTACAAAACCCCATTTTCAAAATCATATTTTTAATCTATCAAGATCCTTATATGGTCTGAAGTATGCTCCACGAGCATGGTATGACAGATTGAGTACTTTTCTTATATTCAAATGTTTTTCAAATGGAATAGATTATCTTACCCTTTTTATAAATTGAATTTCGAATGATGTTTTAGTTGTGGAAATCTATGTAGATGAGATTATTTTTGGATCTTCAAATAATTATTTATTTGTTGATTTTTCTAAGATGATCCAAAAAGAATTTGAAATGAGCTTAATGGAAGAACTCAAATATTTTTTTGGATTTCATGTTTTTCAAAATAAAAAAATTATAATTTTAAATCAATGAAAATATACAAAGGATCTTCAAAAACATTTTGAATTGGATAACAGTAAAATTAGTGACACTCACACGAGTAACACTTGAATGTTTGATCTTGATGAAGATGGAAAATCTAATGATCAAACAACTTATAGAGGAATGATTGGAAGTTTACTCTACTAAACCACTAGTCGTCATGACATTATTTTTAGTGTCTTTATATGTGCTCTGTTTGATGAAAACCCTAAGGAATCTCATTTAAATGATATAAAGAGAATTTTTAAATACATCATGCACACACCCAATTTAAGACAGTTTTATCCTAATGTATAATTATTTGAATTAGTTTGTTATTCTATTGCTAACTTTAGTGGCAATAAGTTTGATTGTAAAATCACCTCTAGAGCATGTCACCATTTAGGGAAGTCAAAAGTATCATGGAGTAGTAATAAACAAAATTCTTTTGCATTGTCTATTGCATAAGATGAATACAGAGATACTGGCAGTTGTTGTGCCCAAATTTTGTGGATAAAACACACATTACTAGATTAGGGATATCAATTCGTACATGTACATATAAATTGTGACAACAGAAGTGCTATTAACATCTCAAATATCCTATTTCACATTCTAGGAAAAATCACATTGATGTAATACATAAAATTTTGAGATATCATTATAAAAAAGGTAATATCACTTTTGAATTCATTGGTAGTAAATATCAACTAGCTGATATATTCTTTAAACGATTAAATTCTAAGAGAATAGACTACATCATACATGAACTAGGAATGATTAATATCAAATAGATACGTTACATGTTACTATTTCAGGTCTTACTATTCGATATCTTACTATGTTATACTTTAATGTATCATGCTTATGGTTTCTCAGTTACTGTTTTACACGTTTACTACCTCACCCAAAAGTTTTCTGTTTATAGTCTCATAGTTAGTATTGTGTACGTATTGTCTGGCATTTACTGTCTCCACGTAACACACACTGAAAATTTCTCTCATGGCCTCACCGTGAAGTTCGTTTACTCTCTCACCATAATGAAGAGACACAGTCTCACCGTAAAAATTCTTTAGGTTTTTCTTTAAACCTGTATCATGGTAATTATCCTTTCACCGTTTTATATTCCCGTATATTTATTTTTGCAACATTTCGTATTCCTAATTGATAAAACAAAGTTTATATCACTTGATTATTCACTCAAGGCTTCTTCTAACTACACTTTTCAAACCCATATTCATCCCTACAACCCTTTTCTTTCCAGAATCTTCACTGAATTCAAATAATGTAATGTCTGTCATCATCTCCACCCAAAAATTAGAACTCGAAGAAGAATAAGATTTCACCAAAGATGAAACATGAAGGACCATTAAATCTGAATATGGTAAACTGTGTTGTTGTACTTGAGTAATATATTTTCCCCAAATGGATCCTGTCTAGTAAGGATTTGGTATTGAATGTGTTAGAATAACAAGGCTGGTTAGAATGGTTTTTGATGGGAGATAGATCCAGTACTCCTAGGTTAGTGGCTCAATTTTACTAGTACATACAATTCTCACTTCATTCTGGTGAGAGTTATGTTGTATGAATCTAGGTCAATGGATAGAGATTCTCATTCTCTTTGAGGTTATGGGATACATTCCTTAGGATACCTCATGAAGGTATCTGTGAGGATTACTAGAGAGGACCTTCACCTTCAACTGATTTCATTGATTTAGAAGATTCTATAAAAACCTTAACTCGAAATGGCACCCAAATTAGGGACATAGCTGATGAATTAGATGGAGAATCAAGACTTCTGTTCATGTTTATACAGAATTATGTTAGTCCATGAAAATGAGATTTTGCTATTTTAAAATATCAAGATGTGTTTTTGATTAACCTTATTAGAAATGGCCATATGTTCATCCTGTGAAATTATATCATACACCATATGTGTGAGTTGATCAAAGTCACATCCATGTCAAATTCTCTATTCTACTCCTGGATAATCTCATCCATGCTTCATTCCAAAGGTGTGGCTGTACCTAATGAGGAATTAATTAAGGACTATGAGTATTGTCTCTCAAGAGAAACCATCAAAAGAATGAAGATAAACTGGAATCCATGGAAAATGGAATGGGTAGAAGACAATGAGAGAGTTTATGAGATATTCAACCTTATGGATTATCCTTCAAGACCAAAAGAAATATATGATCCTGGTTATGAATCAGATGATATTGATGAGTATCCTGAAGAAGAGGACGAAGGGGATATAGAACCACCTAGGAATGTTGTTATTGTTGATGAAGACATGACATCATATCCTCCCGATTTTTTTGAATAAGAAGTCTCTGATTCTAAAAAAGATAATAATCTGGAAATTCAACTTGAGGGAGAAACAGAATCAATTGCCAAAGACTCAGAAAATTATGCCATGAAAGAGCCTCCTGTAGATGAGCCTATAGTGGAAGAGCTACATTTTTAGAAAGAGGTCAATCTTGGGGAACTCTTTGTGGAAAAATATCTTCTTGAAACCACCCCTTAAACTTAAGAAAGGATGGAGATAGACTTTAAAATGGATTGATAGGAAATGAGTGAGGAATTTAGAGCTGAGTCTATGAAATTAGACCATAATCCTAGGCCTCTCAGTCCTATGAAGGAGGCAGCTGTTTAGGGGGAGCAAACCCCAAATTGTGAGTCTATTGAAGCCTCACATCCAAGTGAGTCTAGTCCTGTAGACACTCGGTATAAATTTCCTAGTTTATATGATTTGAATGAGTCTCAGCAGGTTATAGTAGCTGGACTTGATATTTCCTCTTTATTTCAGTTGAAATTAGTCTCTAATATTGCACCTGAGAAGGAACCTGATCATGTACTAGTCCCTAGTCTTGAACCCTAATCTGAACAGTTCTCCTTTGTGAGTAAGGATGATATGGAGGAATTTGGTACTACTCTCTTATCTAGTGTGGATGAAATTAGGATTACCCAACCTCATCATGTGACAAATTTAATTGAGATAGATTCCTCACAATAATTGGAGAAAATTATTTGTAAAATTCAACCTAAGATGCTCAATGATATTTGTGAAGTTAGAGATGAAAATAATCTGCTCAGTAATGAAGTGAAAACACTAATAATTATTGTTGAAGACATGCACAGAGAGCTGCATTCGAAATTTAAATCTGTTTCTCCTCCTGTATAACCTGATGCTCCTCATATCCCATAAGTTGGTGCATCTTAGATTCAACCTTGTCTCACATCCTTAGATGAAAAGATTGCTGAAGGGAACAAAAAAAATTGAATTAAAAGAATGATATTGTTTACAATCGTAATACACTCACTGATGAGTATACATGGTGTCTTCAAAAGGTAAAGAATCAATGAAAATATCTGACCACAGCTGTCAATGAATCTGGAATATCCTCTAAACCCTCCTTGGATGGAAATCTGCTCAGAACTATAGTCAATGAAGAGATTCAGAATGTATTAAGTGGCATTAATGTGGCTTCTTTTTCTGAAGTGGTCAAGAATAGTGATATAGTTCATGAACTCGTACAAATCCACTCCAAATTTGATAATTATGCTCAGTAGGAGATTTCCAAGAATATAGATTTCTACTTCAACAGAATCCTCTCCAACCCATATTTGACAAACCATTTCAAGTACCATGTAGAAAATCTTCAGATTCTTCCTATGACTCATGCTTTCAATAACCATTTCTAGAAGCTCAAATATTATACTCGATTTGTAGACAATTTTATGGAGAATAAGGATGATTTTGAAAAATCCATGTACTATGGTGGCGAGATCATTAAAGATTTCATCAAACTCTTGAGGCCCTATCTTCATGTCCAGAGTACAGCCATTGTTGTGTAATATTTAATACTCCCAAGATCAATACATTAAATAAATCATTATCGGATCTATAGAGAGTAATAGGCTAAAATTACTGAACATTAAGAGGCCTTATTATGTTGTCCAAAGTTACTTCAGGAAATATATCCCCATTAATAAAATTTTGGGCCACACTATTAAAGACTATTTTAAATTTAAAATAGTTATCATGAGTTTTAATACATTGGGCATGTAACATTTAGTAATCCTTTAGTTTATGTGTCATATTCTTGGAAACAATCCATGGAAACATAATTTTAATGTAAATATGTAATAAATATTGTTTTATATAAATTTATTAGTTCTATGACTAGAAATATTTTTATTTAATGTCACATTATCCGAAATGAATTTTAATACAATAATTTACACCCATTTTAATGTCTACAATAAAAAACCATCCCCATCGACATCATAATAACCCAATATATGAACTTATAAAATTTCGAATAACCACAAAAGGGTCCCAATAGTAATATGAACCAATTTAATTATCAAACCCACCCTTAAACCTTTTGGACTTTATGACTCATCTTCTTCCACCATTGAAATTTTACATCATAATGAATCTTCCTCAGATAATGAATATATAATTTGTTCAGTTAATGTAATTCATATAATGTACCAAAATTTCACTAAATATTGGGAAGACAGATATAAATTCACAATGTCATACATGGAACCAAGGAGAAATAGAGATTACAAAATGTGGTAGTTGCGAATTATATAGTCCGGAATGAGCCGAGTCATCTAGTCACATCCCAAATATAGTTATTAATTCTACTAAGACTGGTTGAAATACCTTTAGTAATAAAAAAAGTTATAAAATGAACCCAATTGGTAAATATTTTTCAATATATAGTTATTTATTTTGATCAGATATAGGGGTTTTTGATGTTTCATAATCAATGTTAGGTATGTAGACCACGTCATCCTAATTAACCGATGACCTGAGTTACCTGAAATGGTATTCAAGGGTACAACATACTATCAATAATAATATTATATCTTAATAAAATTTATTTTATAGAGCATCATGATATTATGTGCATACAGTTTATTGAAATGATTGAAATCGTCATTAAATTGGGCCTGATACTGGCCTAGATGTGAATCATGGATGAGCTAAATTTATCAAAATCCACTAAGAATACTATATAAAATTAGGGTCAATTGATCATGTGTTTTAATATTGGACTATTTCTGTTTAACTTTACAATTAATAGATTTATCAAGTGGAATACATAATGATTATATTTTTCACAGAGTTATAAAAGTATAAAATTTATCCCGGGAACATCATACTCTTGTATGTGACTGACATGGTAGAAATAAATGACATATGATAATCTTTTATTGACACTGGTCCTGGACTCAATCTCTTTCTATCTTAAATGATTTATAATTTGGGTTATAGTGAAAATGATTTCTCCCCTTCTCCCCTAACACACTATGGTTATGAAAAGCATGTCCAAAATACTCATGGATGGGTTAATATCATAAACATATTTAGGATGCATATATCCAACTCAATATTATGGATAATTAGATAAAATATAATTTTCGATGGAAATCTAATTATGAATTCATTTTATCATGATTTTTTCATTCCTTTATCATACCACTATAATCTCAAATACTTTTTCAATGGAAATAGAAGAACCTTATATGTTTATAATTATCAAGGTTATTCTATTTAATATCAATAAATTAATATTGACTTTTAATTTAGATATGAAAAATAACTCATGGTTGAAATTTAAAATCAGATAACTACCCCAAATATTCCATATATGACTACTAAAGACCCATTACAAGTGATCGATGTTGAATATGTAATTCTAATTAAACATGTAGGAATGATAAATTTGGATCTTATTTTGTTTTAGTCGTAATGGTGATATTAGTTATATGAACTAAATTTATTCTCCACAATGAAAGTGGAAGAATATTTGGTGATTGACGCATTATAAAAATCAATCATTGCAATTCCCCTCAATCAAATAGTAAATCAAGAGGAAATATCACATCAACTATAGGTAGTAGGGACACCCGTACTTAATAATTTAATTTTTTTGGATATTGATGTATTATCTACCTTCAATGATATCATTTCATATATAAAACCTCCTATAGGTGTGTCGATAGTGAAAGAAGAAGAGAAAAAGGGTATGGGGACCTATGATTATTATTATTAATATTAAGAGGAATTAGAAGATGATATCAAAGATAACCCTCTTATATTCATGTATGGGTTATGTATAACAATTGATGAGCATTGAGATATAACCATAGTGCTGTATTAACCTCTCTATCCTATGATTATTAGTGTTTCCATGTCATCCTATGAAAATGGGGTGTATTTTATTTAAAAAATAGAGTTGAGATGTGTTTCCCTTGAACTATAAAGGAATTTAGTTTATAGATTATGATATTTTCTCAATAGAACTTAGTCTTCTAGACATCCAACAAGGTTATATGTAGGCTAAAAAAAAGTCATCCATTTCCATCCGAAAAATTTTAAGTGTATATTCATAATTTAACCAAGTAAAATGTAGTTTGGGATGTCTATTACAAAAATTGTCTTTCCACTATTATTCGTGTCATGAAGAAGAATGAAAATATTTGAGCTCACATTAATTTCATGGACCGTATCAGTTATTTTTAAAAAATGAATTACTAGTCCTTATCAAAAATACATATCATAGAATAGATGAATGGGAATAATGATATATCCTCCATAGATGGATATTTATAGTATAAGAAAATCATGATGATCTATATATTTTAATAATACAAATAAATTTTGGAAGTCAAGGGATATATCTTTATTGTGAAATTAATTTTATTTTTCTGAATTCAATAGCCACAGAAAAACATGTGATGTATCATATTTTCAAACCATTCAATAGAAATTATTTTTATTATTACATTGGAAAATCATTTTTGATGTCATGGTATAGTTAGTATCATTAAACAAACACTGTGACAATATAAAAAAATTTATGATAGTGTTGACTCAAAATGAATCCCATAATGTTTGACTTAATTATGATTTCATGAATCTTTATCTTCTAATCAATACTATATAATGAAATCAATTTTCACACTATGAATAAAAATTATATCTTTGACTTGTGACCTCCTAGAAACATCCAAGAGTTGATAGGATTTTGGGGGAGATATCCTACATCTGAATCAATATCGAATATTTTTCATGAAAATATCTAACATTAGTTACAGTAGTGATAAAAAAGTAATATATAAATTGAAAAATGAATTTGATAAATCCATTCATAGTCTAATTTAGTTTAATTTGTTTCCACCAATGATTATCCCCCAATGTATATGGAAATACACTTATTGTTTGTAACATATTTATAATGGTCATTGGGATATTTTCTGACATCAATGAACAATGAATAAAAATTCAAAAAACCTCTGTAATATTATATGAATACTTCTATATATTATAACTTGATAATGATATAGTAAAAATTGTTTCCTTATTATTATTTTTGTTTTTTGGACGTTGAGTAATTATCAATTATACCATGAAGTCTACTTGTTCTATTGTAAGAATTCTCTCAAATATTTACCCACTGATGCTTTTTTTATGGATTTTATCTATAGTGGGTGGTCCTTTTCCAGTGTTAAAACATTAATTTTTTGTGGTATATATTAGTAACAGGCTATGGTCTTGTATATTTCTATACAGAATAACCCTTTTCTTGAAAAATACAATTAAATTATGAATTACATAAGGAATATATATTCAATGTTCTATAGAACACTATAAATTGGATACCTACATTGGTAGTGCATCAAGAAGACCAACTGGACTATAAATCAAATATCAAAAAAATCAATAAATTCATCTTATGAGGAATTTATATCAATCTTGAAATGAAATTTGTTTACTGTTTTCATTAAAGTATTACCCATAATTAGGTAGGGAATGAATCTATAATCACTTGTCATGAACATGAAATGATAATTATAGTAGACAATCTAAGGGTCCAATATGATTACAAGATACTTATCTAGTAGATACAGGTTCATTATTTTAATTGAATGGATGATTTTATAACCATGTATTATAATGTGTGAGTGTTTATGATGATATTACCCTTAGATCCATTCCTATCTCAGGTATCATTCTCACACAATTACCAGGAGGGGGAACATGAATATGAAAAAATAACAATTCTAGATACAGTCCATGATGAAATAGTCATAAACATTATACACAATATATTATATTGTTTTCTATCCACGATAGCATAAAATATTTCAATTCGGTTTATTCCATCACTGAGAAATATAACCATTCAAATGGTTCAATGATTTATATACATTAAAAAATACTTAATAGATTTGATTTTTTATAAATAAGAAAAAACAATATGCATGTCATCAAAAATAATATTATAGTGTGAATCATACAAAGAACAACTATTATTTTAGATTTTAATGATTCCTTCTTAGTTTTATTAATGAAAAATTAAAATTTACTACTGTAAACGAATGAAAAAAATGAACATGTGGTTCATATTAGTTAGAGTTAAATATTCATTGTCAAATTAGATTTTTTGGTCATTTTAATTAATTAATTATTCGTGACTCCATGAATCATACCATGAGGTTCCACTATGATGATATTTATTCCATGTATTCCAATCATCCAATTAGTTGTTTCACACTTCCAAATACTCCATTAGATTTTTATTATTTGGGTTCATATTTTGGGGTCATATCTTTTAGTTAATATATGAAATTCAAATATTTTATTGCTAGTATAAATTTTTTTACAAAGTGGATGATTCAATTCTCACTATGTATTATGTTAAAATAGAATTATAAATTTATGAAATTTCATAATTTTATCTATATTTGGCGTCCCATACACATTACTTATGGGGAAAACACTAATTTATATAGTTAATAAATAATGAATTTATAGTAGGTTATAATATTGAGTCTAGACATTTGTTGAACAATAATCCCATAGTGAATGGATTGCTAAAAGATCTCAAAAGGGCTTTATAAAATATTCTATGAAAAAGTTTTGACTTAAAAGGGATATGGTGTTCCAAAACAACATTTTCATGCATTGTGGTTAAATAATAATGACAAAAATAATTCGGTATTGTCAACACTATGTTCACATACATATGAGAGATAACAAGGTTTTACAAATGAGGTCAAATTTCCTTCACAACACATAACAAATTGTGATTATCTTTCAACTAAATAGATATGCCAAAAGTGAATAATTTAATAGTAATGTCTCAATGGTAAAATAATAATTCGATTAAATTCTTTATAGGTTCTTTAAAACTGAATGATATGATATTTTATCAATAAAATTGAAATCTATTTTTTCTTAGAAGTTGGAATATTTTTGGTTCTTAGAACCCCTAATATACTATGGATAAACCATAAACATTGTTAAAAAAATATGTAGTATTTTGTCACATATATGAGGTCTACTCAAATGGAACAATTTTTTATTACCAATGATATTGACCACAATGACCCCCACCATTGCTTGGATTATCAGGAAATATATAATCTGACTAAGATGCACCCCACGATAGATATAAAATGTACATTAAAGAATTTACCATTATAGGATTCAATACCCTATAAAGAAAAATTTTGTTCAACACTTTGAAACATTAAAATATCATCACCAATCATCCCCCAAACTATAACATTAATATAAATGAATATATCTTTGATATCACATATATTATCATCAGAATCAATTTTCACATTAGGTTTTATAAATTAACTTGTTATATAAAGTGACTCAATAGTATTTTAGGGTTGATCCTATATGAAATTTAAATATGGAATCATCATATATTGTTTACATGATATTAATATATAAGAAACAATTAATGTCACTTGGTTTTAATGTAAATGAAACATCATCATAACTATTGGATGTTAAACTGCATGAATGATATCTATAAAATATGACATAAAACTATGTATTACTAGGAACCTTATCTTAGAGGATCCTTGTTCTCATCAAAGGTTTCATACTATAATATGAATGATCCATTACCCTAACTATTTGTGGATTGATTCTAATTTTGATGATATACATTGTCGTACACATGTGATTTGTGATTAGAATCATTTTAACAAAAGGGGTTTTTATATCAAATTTCTAGGTTATTAGATGTATAAATAATTTTAGATCTTACATTTTAAAAGAGATATCAGAATTTCATAACTAGTGTCCCAGAATTATTGAAAATAACCTTGTGGTTTAAGGATCAAGTAAAAAAAAATATTATACCTTCAAAGAGACTTCTTTTAGTAAACCACATTTTGTATCATGCAATATCATGATCACTATGAAACATCTATGTCTATTTTTGGTAGAAACCTACAATTATGAATTAATCTACTTTATAAAAATGATTATTATGAAATAGTTTTTTTCTACATTATACGCCCATGGGGAGGAATAAATCAAAGAAAATATCTTCCTTAGGAGAATCAATTATTTATTAGTACACCTTAACATCATTTTAATGGGAACTATTTTCTCAAAAAAAATCCATGATCATTCCATTAATTTATACCCCATTAAACTATCTCACGTATGAAATTCTTAGGGTAATGAGTTATAATTATCCTCCTCACATTCAAAGGGAATATTTTTTTATCCTTCCCCAAAAACCCAATGATGCATCAATATTCACATAATCAATTGTCAAAATAATATGACCATAATCTTGATCCACCATTTGTCTCAATAATGAAATATTAATCCAATGATTCAATGTTATTTGGATACAACTATAATTTATTCATGAATCATACAAAAAATCATGACTCCCATGAGCTTAGAGATTTTGTGATATTAATATAATTTTTAGTTAACCATGTCTTTAATTTGTATATTCATTAGTCCATCATTAATTAGCTTAAAATATACAGATGTTTCTCTATCATGTTTCATGTTATTATTTAATTGTAATTTAGACATATATAAAGTTTTCAACAGAACTATGTTAAGCATGATTCCCGTCATATGGGATTCATAGTGGTCACTATGTCTTGTATCGCAGGCATAACCACTACTCTATTCCTATATGTAAGTATTTAAATAAGAATATTTATAACTTGATTCCTATTTTCATATGAAACTATTTTTTAGTTTCTGATGAAAATGTCTCACACAAACAGTATCTTTCCGGAATTAACAAAAAATAAATTTGAAGACATATTGATAACATGACATAAAATTACAAGATTGGATTAAAATTCATATGATGTAAAACTATGAACTTTTATGATCATATATTGAGTGAATAATCATTCCGAGTTTTATCCCCTTATAATAGCTTTAACAATGATAAATGTGTTGGTAGAAACACATCGTAATGAGATACATAATGATCCATTTATTCATAAACATAGGCCCATCCACAATTGAGAAAATTGTCCCGCTCCCATATATATAAGATAAATCTATATGGAAAAGACTAGAATGGGTTTTCTTATTCCTCTATAAAACTATAAAAATAGAAAACTAAAATTCCATACCAATTCATTAATACAAGATCAGTATCGAGAGATTAATTTTTGAATAATATCAAGAGGATTGATCCTCATCCAAATGAGATCTGTTGTGATGTCTGTGTGACTTATTCTATGCCATTTAAAAATAAATAAATTCTACTTCTCTGATTCATATGCTCCCAAACTATATAGAATAATCAAAAATAGGTTCTCTCATTTAAGAATAAAAATCCCCAAAAATGAAAATGTTTATCCAAATGGTTCTCTCATACTCATGTAAAATATTTTTTCAAATTAATAATCACAGATAATGATACATTTATTTTCAAACACATTCCATGAAAATGGGTTATAAAATCATAACACTTTGATGGCCATCATTGTTTTAACATGCATATTATGGCTATGTATGTCTCTACATAATAGCCTCCAATGCCCCTTTTCAACCAGAGGAATCCCCATCGTCTTGATAAAAATTAATTTAATTTCCTACACATTGAAAAAATCATAATGGATATTGTCTCTAAAAAAATATTTTGATTTCACCCCATATAGAGTTTTTCAATTTCATCCCATATAGTAATGAAATTTATGATTGTTATTTATAACCATGATACACACATTCAGATTTTGTTCGAACATTCTATTAATATTGATACATAAATTAACTATTTCCCCGAGAATCCTTTGGTTAATGATATGTGACCTTATTCTATGGAAACCGTTCAACTATGTAATGGAAATATAAATATATTTGAAATTACCTCACTATATGATAAAAAATTCAGGTCATATTTTCCAGATACAAACCAAGAATAGTGTTTCTATATTATTTGGAAGACCGTTTTAGTTCATACTTTTAAAATATGAATCATGAGTAAATATTTAATTTATGGTTTTATTGATTATAAAATTTTTAAATATAATACTGATGCTCCAACTATATATTAAATATATTTCATCATGTTCAATGGAAGATAAGACGTAAGGTTCATGACCATTTCACGTAATGTAAAGAAATATATTACATTTTACTTAACATGAATTTGTAACCAATTATCATTTTTTATATCTATAAAGACTAGTTTTATTCCCAAATTTTACATGTTGAATTATATATACATCAATAGGGTACATAGTAAAACATTAAAATCAATTTTTAGAACAACTAGGTTGTAATAAAAATTCACTCTTTCTATTTATTATTATCTAGATCTACATAAGGATGTTATTATATAATCATAGTGAAAATTTATCATCATCCCAATGGGTGTATATATACTCCTTAAGGGTATATTAGGTTATATGTTCAGTCAACTAAATATCAAAAAAATTCAAATTCCATGAATCATACCTCATTGTTTTCAAAATCTCATATCCAAAAAACCATTCTTGGTTATCAGAATAACATCTATATCTGAAGGAATCCTTTTGTTTTTGATATGAACATAATGGGACAATATGTATTCTTATAATATTCCCCATATATAGGATGTCAATAAAATGATTCTTCATCTTAATGGTATTTTTCATTCATCTTTGAATTCATTAAAAACATCATAATAGAAGATTCTTTTTTAAGAATTGCCTGTTACCATACCTTATGTATCTATACAATATCACTAACTCATATATTTGAACCATAATGCCATTATTTTAAATGTATAATCTACACACTCAAATTATTTTAGAAGAATAATCATATACTATTTCATTTTCATTTACTCATTTCCAGGGGTGAAAATAATATAATGTTAAACTGATTGAATGCCTCGTATGGTTTGGTGTCCTGTTTATATATTCCTAAAAAGAGTTTTATCCCCATGAATTATATTATGATTTTTTAAGCCCAAGAACCCTTCACACACATTTATACTACCCATAAACGTAAAACATACCCTTGATGTCTCAACTAACTCAGAAATTAATATTTTTTCATATTAGAAATTTTAAAATAAAATCATAGACCCCAAAATATCAGGATTATTTTTATTTAAATTTAATTAATGATAAAATAATCCATAAAATAGATTTTTCTTTCTGTATAGTCAAATAATAAAATATTAACACCATACAAAATATGGAACTAATGGATTGATACCATTACATCCAAAAAAATTAGATTAATCTTAGTAGAAACTCTAAACATGGAATCTAATGTAATATAGAGTTATTCAATAATATAAAAAAATTAATTTCCTTCTAATTTAACCACATCCTTATAAAAATAAATCATTATATGTTCTGTCTTTTATAATTTAATTTTTGTTGGATAAATATTTTCAATTGATTTTTTCATTAACTTTTTATTTAAATCCATATATCTATTTAGCATGAGTATTCTCTACCTGTGATAACATAGTTTGTATTTAATCAAAATTAGTGAACAATTTTTCCTTTATGATGATCTATTGTCCCTTTTTCCTTTTCCTATATATAAAATTATATCCATTTACAACATTACTGACTATGTAGTGGTAAACCCCACAATATACTATTGTGCTGATTATTCATTGGTGTCAGTAATGGATATAGGGAATATAATTTAAGTTGTCTCCAAGACCAAATTTATATACTGTAAGAAATAAAATGTTGGAATATATGTTTTTTTTTGGGCATTTCAGTTATCCCTCAGAACCACATTTTTTTAGGGGAAATATTTTCTTGAATTGATGCACTAAGAGAAAAAACTTGAGTTATTTTTTGGTGTAATGTTTGAATCTACTTGTGTAATTTTTTAGATCAAGGTGGAGAATTTATCCATAAGATCAACCACTGATGATGGATAAAATAAATAAGATACGGGATTTTCCATTAATATTTGATTAAAATTAATGTATGGGTAATGCCAAAAAAATCATATTGGAATACTCACCTATAGAATAATTTTATACACAAGCTTAGTCTCCCAAGTATTTCCAATCTTTTTCAATTTGAATGGGTGTCCCTTGTAGTAGAGAACCATCTTGAGTTATGGAATGATGAATCAATGGAATCTCATTCATTAGGATCTAGAGATAGAATCTACTCTATATTATGATCATGAGGATCCTTATTTAACAAGTAGTAGATTTCTATAGACATATTTTCTTCAAACATAAATTCACATATCAAGAGTGTTGATTAATATATCATCAATTAGAACATTAATTTTCTATGAATAATTCTTAATACCTATTAAAATTCTTATTGACATCCCTAAACACCTCTATATTGTTGGGGTTATTTATTTTCATGTGAATTCCATCCAATTACGTAATATCATTAAAATATTACCCATGCTTTACAATATCCTCAATAGTGGGGGAATAATATATTTTTGGTTAACAAAAATATAAAAAAAATCATCAATCACAGCTATTTTATCTATTGAATGAATCCCACATAATTTTAGGGAGTCACGAATTTTGGAGGTGTTTCCATCATAAGATCCATAATAAATAATTTTTTATGAGTTTACTTCATTCCTCATACGAACTTCATTTATAGTCAAACACTTTTAAAAAGTAATAAAATAGGGAAAATCTAAAAATATCTATCAGATATTTTGTATCTAGGCCCCATTGAATTGGGATCACTCACACTGCCTATATTAGTCGCATTGAGAACTTGACTATCCTTCTTAGATGCAATAAATAATCTATTGTGTTTTTCATGTGATCCTCTAATGTATTTAATGAATATTGAAATTTTATAAATATAAATTCCCTTAATCACTATAAGAAATATTTTAATTTATACTTGAAATTACACGACCTTATTCTCAATTGATTATAGTGGGATTATGCATGTAATTTTACCATAAAAACCCCCTAATAAAGATATGTAATAAACAATAAGGGTTTGAAAATGACCAATAAATTCAACCATCAATCTCGATGGATCAAAACCATATCCATTAAGATAAAAAATTGAATTTTTATCACGAATGGGAAAATATAGTTATTCAAAAAACATAAAATCATCATCGGTGCTTATTTTTTATACAAATAATCTTGAATAGTGAAAAACTCATCCAATCAAAACACATCCAATTTTATTTTTAATTCATATGAGGGGAGAGTAGATCATGATACCCCAAATAATAGTATTGGTGGTGGTAGGTGATAATTTAATCCCATTATCTATTCTTGCATTATCTTAGGTACCTATAATAAATCCTATGACTAACATGGATTATTCCATTGACATTGATATGTGTTAGGTCCATTGTAGATATTGGTGATTCCATTATTGGTGACTATTTCACCTCTTATTCTCTTACATTCTATAAATCATAAGTATGGAATAAACCCTTATTAATAATAAAATGGGGTGGATGGGATAGATTCAGAAATTTTATTACATTTTACAGATCAAATATCTCATCCCTTTTTCTAGTGTGTTGATCTCCCACAACCTCCTAGATTCCATAATCTAACATACCATTCATCTTTTTATAGCGAGGATCTAAATAGCTATTTGGTACATTATACTTTTATTCTCCCAAATATTTTTCCTGGTCGTGATAGGAATAATGTAATAATGTAAGATAAAATATTTTAAAATATCTTTGATTTTCATAATATAAATTATATCTTCATTAACTACCCATATATGGTTTATATTAGTTTACTTGTCTTTCCAAAATTGAAATGCCTCAGAAAATTAATTATATGATTCTTCAATATAACAAATTGAATATATACAAAATACCCTTAAAATTAATTATTCTATGAATATTTTCCCCACAATGGGTCTCTGAACAACCTTTTCCATGTTCTATTCATGTTTATGATAGCTTGGTCACCTCATCTCAAATTTAGCTGGTGGTGCCCATTCCACATTGGTTGACCGAGTATCCATTTATTTAATACCTGAGAGTTGGTATCGAAACATCATCACTCTCACTCTCTATATGAACCTAATTACTTCATAGTACTCATCAAATGGTTATGGAAACAAGGACTCATGGAGCACTCTTTATTAACAAGACCTGATGATAAGAGTAAATCATATAGTTGGCAGGCATAGGAGTTAACCTAGTTGATGTGTTCAACTATGGAAACATGACCACTACATAGGATACTTATTTGTATATAAGTACCCATAGTAGTCTATCCATAAATGGATAGTTCTCTAGTTTAAAATACCTTGAATGTAGCTTTCTTTATTGTTAGAGGCACCACAATAGGAATGTAAGTCCACATATAGTATAATAATATCAAATAATATTGAAAATTATCCCCAAAACTAAAACAAAATAATTGAATGCCATCATATATTATTATTTTATAATAGACTTAGTGGAAATTTTTAACAACCGATCTGGTGGGATGATACAAATAAATGAATAAATTAAACACCATTGATAAATTTAGAATCATAATATCCAATAGGTACATCATGGTTAATGGTTTGATTAGATAGACTAATAAGAAAAATGGAATAAATCATCATCTAGTAATGTCATCAAAAATGATTATTGATTAAGAGATTATGTATTCTTATATCCACACTAACAATACCTATACTGGACTCCGAATGTAGATATGGTCCTTCAAATTATATTCATGAATCATGGACTAATATATCTTCACCATGATAGGAGGGTTCTATCCTCACACTATTTATCACTTCCAGCTTTTCTTCGATGAAAAATTCTCACATAATAACACCAAAATTTGATTCATTAATTGTTGGAATATAGGCACTGAAAAAAATTAAAAATCCACCAATGGAGTTTTTTTTTGTGATTTCATAAATGATTTTATACCTTCACCTATCCAATTATTCATATAAAAATATTGTCTAATATTTTTGAAACATTCCCATGTTTTCTATTTTCAAACCCCCCACAAGACACATAATTAATGGTACCAATCTATTGGTATATAAATTAAAAATAATCCATTACTTCGGATAAACTTCTCCGTATGTATGTGGGACTTTTTTGTGACCTCCATTGTTAGTATTTATAGTTTTCGGTCCATGTATGGAATTTTTTAGATTTATCACACATCATATATAATGTAGAAAATAGGACAACATGTATTCCAATTTGACCCCTAGATGAACATGAATGAAAAAATAGTTATACAAACCTATTTATTCATCTTTTTATGATTTGTAAAAATTTGACAAGAAACATTATGTCTTCATACCTATGTTGTAAGGCATTAGGTTTAGATCTATCTTGCTGTGGTTCATCATGCACACACCAATTTTTAATCCCTCATTATATTATGATACATTGAAAGATATATATTTTTGTAACATTTTTTATATATTGTGTACTAGGACTTTGGGTTATACGTTTTTGGAATCATGGAAGCCACATTAGTCTAATGGTTGTGGTCATAAAATTTATGTAACATGACCACAACATACTCTACCTAGTACTTCATAAAATTTTTAAGAATGATCCTTAATATAATTTAATGAATATGCTCATTAAACTTCCCAAAAATATGTAGAATATATTATATGTGATAATAAACACATTAAACTAAAATAGGATACATTTTTCTAACCATTATAATTCTATGAGAAGAAATAAAATATTTTTTATTAATAATTTTTTTAAGCTAAAGATTATTTTTAGTATGTTAATTCATGGTAGGAATGGTTGTATATCCCCTGTAATTTTTTTTGAATATCCCTATTCAGGAATTTTTTAATATCATGTATTCCACCCATGTTACTTTCGTAACTGATATCAACAACATGATTCATTAAACCCACTACTCCAAAGTGACTCGTTCCACCCACACCACCCAAGTGACTCATGACAGAAATTTATTTCATATGAATCATGAAACACACATAAACTAAGTTAATCATGGGGGTACATCATGACAAAATCATCTCAAAAGTTATTTAAATCAATTGTTGTTGTGATATTAAATTCATGCATATTTTTTTACATGATTCACCGAATGAAGGATTATATTACATGCAATGGCACATAAGAATCTTGTGTGAAATTTTGTGTGGAAAATGATCTATTAAAGTGTTGAGATGGAATTAGAATCTTGTCAAAATAGATATTAGAGAAGTATGAATGAATGACAGAGATCACTAGTAAAAAGTCAATATGTATAAGAGATCACTTGTTGTATTCTACAGAAACATATAAAAAATATTTTGGAATCACTGGCATGAAGGACCGACACAAATTTCAAGAAAAAGTATTATTGTGTTGTTTCATATACAAATTTAATATACACATTCAATTTATACTCGCATTAAATGATAATAAATAATTAAGTCATTGCTAAACATGGTGGAAATTTTGGCCCTATAAAGAGGGTTATGTAACACTAATATCTGTCTACCATAGTATCATATAATATTATTCCTATTGTATCCAATCCTTATGGGTTGATTAATGAAACTCCATTTTCCCGTGAATATTTAAGTATTATTGTAAATGAAACATAGGTATTTTTATGTGTAATATCCATAAATTAACAGTGTCATCCTTCTCCCAATCCCCTTAAATTTCTCCTAAATAAAGATTTCATGGAAAAGTTGAAAACTCAGACACCATGACTTTGTTTCACCTGTGAGACCCACTAGCATGAAATAATTTTATTAATGGAATCCTTTTATTAGGGTCATGTATTTTATTCTTTACATCCCTTGGATTATTAGATAGTAAAAATGAGAAGGCATAGATATTTTTTCATGACCCCCTCCCCACAATGTGTACCCCTCCTAGGCCGACAATGTGAGATGGGAGATAACGACCCCCTGAGTCCCACCTCCAGTAGGCCTCAGGTTGGAGACTAGCACCGATGCTACAGTAAACACACAAATGGGAGGCATTACCCTCTATTAAAACACATGCAGAAGATAGAGATAATATAGAAACCAACCAACACCAACTCAAAAATCAATATTGAAGGAAACCCAATTAAATATATTTAATGTCGTGAAAAACTAATAAAATAGAAAGGGAAAAACTGCAAGTACCCAAAAGAAAGTAAAATCATTAGCAACCATAATCCTGAACAGCTCCTGCAACCTCAAGCTAGTAGAAACTATAATGATCTCCAACATGCTACAAGTGACCTAGAAATAGTTTATATAGACCTAGGGTGAGTATAACAGTATGCTCTTTAGGATCCTACCTGAGGCATCTCGTTCAAAAGTATAGAAAGAATGCTAAAGCACTGTGAACAACAAGTAAAATTAGCTTGTCACCTAAGAATGTATGCTAAGTTCCCAGCCTCACCATGGATACTCTCACCATGAAACGCATAAAAGAATATATAATATAATAAAGAATATCAAGGGTACCATGCTAATACTTCCCCACTATTTTGTTGCTTTTACCCAACATCGCACGTCGTAAGAATATCTATCCAAAAGTATTTCTCACAGACACCTGGGCGAAACACCACAACATGAACCTCGTGTAACTAAACCTCCACGTTCACATAGTCAAGTAACCAGGTAGTTTTTGAGAGCCATAATGGGACATATAATGTGTATCATACATCTGGTATTATACCTCAACAGAATACAGCTCATACAAAATGTAAGGATCCTCATGCCATCCCAGCCTATACATGTTACACCTATTATAGTTCATAAAATAATATATCCAGAATATATGTGCATAAATAAACACAAGCCATTATATCCCTCTACACACATATATGGGGAAAACTAACCAATATGCCAACCAACACAAGTATCTACCAAGAGAAGAGAGTTCGCCGAAGGGGGTAGTAAACCATCCATCCTCCCCCTGAAATGTTGGGGAAAACACCCCCTAGGGCTTAGAATCCTCAGGGTGTCAGTTTACCTTACGGATGGGGTGGATTATCGTATAGAACCACAAAAAATATAGAATATACTATAACTCATATCCATACTATGGGCATAACCTAGTCTTATACTCAACTGCAGCTAACGTCTATCACACTCTCGCATGCCACTTCTAAGACTAGCTATCCTATAAGCACACAATCATTTAAATAGATTTATAATATTACTTCATTCCCTCCCTATTAGTTTCACTTTACATTAATTATTTCGTTAAATATTAATGAACCATCAATAATTTACACATTATTTTTCATTATCATCACACCCAAAGCTCACTGTCCCATCAAATTAAAACCTCATCATTACATCCCATCAATCTCCAACCACATGGGTAAAAATTATTTATTCAATTATTAATTAAAAAATTACATTCCCATATTCCTAGGAATTCTAGAAAAACATTCTAGGCTACTAAACACATGGGGATTAACACAGTGAGTAGATGAACTACCCATCAAGTCTTTGCCGCCAATAGACTGAGTGTAGACCCATACTCCCTTGAGAAGCTAAACAAGGAAAGCACGTGGCATACCAAATGTGTCTTCACCCTCTTGGGAAGAAGTGTAAACAAGATCAGCTACCTTGAGGAGTGGGGAATGTAAACAAAATAAACAACCAATGCATCAGCAAGCATCCAAAAATTCACAATCAACCCATTTTATCATACTAGGTGTCCTCCCCGACACCCACATGAATAAAATGATTCATATCACCACTCTAGGAATCAAATTACACCACAAACAAATAGTCTTACCTGCCCCCACATATCACAACAACCATTCGGGCTCACATCACAACCCAAGAAGGTGAGAATCAACAATCATATCGGTTGGTCTCTTGACCCTTGAACAAGAAAGAGGGTAACTCAGAACAATTCAAGGAATTATCAAACAATCAGTTCTTTAATCCATATTTAATTAACCTATTTATTATTCACAGGCTCCAATTTTGGAAAACCTAAATAGTAATCTATCATAAATAAATTAAACATGCTTATTGTTCCAATTTGACTAACATAAAAAATACAACAATAAGAACCTTATTCATTTACATGCCTCTTTATCATTTGCCAAATAATAATCAATTAATTTTGGTTTACGTTCATTACAAATTTCTATCAAGTATTAACAACTAAAGAGAGATGCCATAGATATCACATTTTCTGGCAAAAACAAGAGGCAATACCATATGATTGATATCAATTTATTTATCTGGTTCAAATATTTTTTATGTCAATTTTGTTTTGATCGAGTGGAAAAACATTTATACACTATAGTTGCACATAAAAAATAAAATTGAGGAAATGAATCCCATACCATTAAAAGGTTCTTATGGATCTTTATACAAGAACGATCCACAAAATGGATCACGATTGCCACCTCTCAGGACACCTTCATGCACCCGAGGATGTCGTGGAATGACTCCACCAACCGAAACCCCAGAAAATCCATTAGACGCATTGAGATCACAAGCCATAATATGGAAAGGGGAAAAAGGAGGAGGTGAAACCAAAATAATTAGGATGAATCATACGTTATATCAATTATTGATGGATACTTCTTGGTTGCACTGAAATAGGGGGTGCACTTGCAGCAAGAAGAACGTCGAGGGAAACCAATCCATTGAGAAAGATTAATCTCACAATTCCTATGGGAAGGAAGGAAAGGTTCGAGTGTCTTGCACTACAGAACAAGGAGACATAACAAGGTATGGATATATCTTGTCCCTTTATAAGATTTAAGAGATAAAAAATTTAAGAAACAATATATTTTCCATTAAAATGGAATCATCATAAACCTTGTGGTTTGACCATGTAAATGCATCTCGTGCCTTACTAAAATTAATATAGGAGTGATGAGATTAGATTCGGCCATAAATACCTTAAAATAAGTCTATAAATTCGTTTTATGTCCAAGAAAATGTTAAATTGGCCAAATATGGAAAATTTGGATATTTTGAAAAGGAAAAATGAAATAGTTCTAGAACCATTGTTAATGTGTTGTGACAACGAGTCTCACTCACAGTGTCTAACTCACCATTTTTGTCTCACCATTTCTATCTCACCATTTCTGTCTCACTGTTTCTATGACACCATTTCTAACTCACCATTTATATTTCACCGTTTCTCTCTCACCGTTTCTCTCTCAATGTTTATGTCTCTCCGTTTCCGACTCACCGTTTCCATGACACCATTTCTGTCTCACCATTTCCGACTCACCATCTCTATCTCACCATTTCTAACTCATTGTTTCTGACTCAACATTTCGATCTCACAATTTCTGACTCAATGTTTCTGTCTCACCATTTCTGACTCACTATTTCTGTGACGCCATTTATGTGCCACCGTTTCTGACTCACCGTGACACTATTCATAAAACTAGAAACACTGGTCACAGAACTGGAAATTTGGTAAAGTGTTGGGGATGAGTCACCTAGACCTCCCAAAACACTTCAAACAGAAAATTTAAAAAAAAATATAGGATGGACCAGAGTGGTCTGGGTCATTACAGATTTCCTGATAATATTCTCTTCCATGTATCTCACCCATGATTCCAAAAATGTTATATATGTTGTCCATGAATACAAATTAAGAGATCATTTTCAAATGGAGAAAGGAACGAGAGTAATATAAATTCCTGAAGTCTTATAAACCTACATGGTCAATGAAATCCCACATTGTAAAATCAGAATTGGTTTAATGAACAATTCCAAAAAAAATACATGGATGATATCATCCAAAGGGGGTTATGAGATCCTACATTATTAAATCAGAATTGGTTAAATAAAATCCCATTATAAGGGGGTAATGTCTCTTAAATCAAATTTTCAACCATGTAGCAATTAGGTGATTTAACATCTAAATATAGATTTATTACATCGGTGTATTACAATATATGTACCAATTTATTACCAAATAGAATATCATTTTTCTGCCCACTTCCTAATTGGTTAATAAACCTTCAACTCAAATAAATTTTACATTATATCTGAGACACTCAGTATTATAAAAAATTACATCAACATTATCTTCTCTACCATGACCACTAGGATTATATTTTTAGTTTTAAACCATTATATAATTTCATATCAATCCATAATTCATGAGGTAAATGTAGTCTATCAATTAAACTCCCTAGCTTCTAGTGTCATGAGAATTTCAACAATATCTCATTCTTTTGGTAACCATGATACAAAACATAGGGTTGATGGAAGTGTATCACAAACTCTAATATATTCCCTATACAATTTATTATATTTTAAATGAATTTTGAATTTTCAATGAATATAATGGATGCTTCATCCGTAAAAATATGTTTATTAAAAATCATGAAAATGGGAATAGCCAATCCATACCAATCATCCAAACAACCCCACTATACCCACAGCCTTATCTACCATTGGGAAATGATAAAGTATGATCCATTAGAATACCTAATAGGTTAATCCCCAATAATATTTTCAATTACACTATATTACTCATTTGATAATATTTCATCTATTTCCCTAAATAGACAAGGATGTATATTCAATTTAGGATTTCTATTCAAGATTATGTCCATTATCGAAATGATTTTTCAATAAGGTGATCTTATACACACACAAAAAATTATTTTATTTAACATGTAAATTTAATCATTATCAGAAAATGATAAAAATCATAAAAGGGATTGAAATGAAATGGGAGATAAAAGAGGAATCATGGAGGTATAATGTAGTGAAAGATAAGGGTTTCTGCACTAACTAGATTCAGACAATCATGTTGAAGGGACCAAATATTTATTAAATTCATGCACGGATTATTTTTATCACCTTGTGAAACATGAAAATAAAATCATTATTTTCATCACACAATTCATATTGGATTGTCACATAAATAGAGAGATGGATTGGGAGTCCACTAATGTGGTAAGTGGTAAACTAAGGGTTTTAATACTTTCAACCATGAGTTGTGAGTTGACATTGAGTACATTTCAATAGATTTAATTAAGATGTATCATTCTATATAATACTCTAACCTATCAAGAAAATAATTGGACGTAGATTTTATAGATTCCCCATTTTCATATAAGTTACTAAAATTCATTCTAAATAAACCTTATTAATATAGAAAAACTTCCCCACCATGAATAAGAACTATCCCACGTGAAAAATTTACATTCTATTTAATGTCTCAATCAAGAAGAATCCAATAGACCAATTTTCCTCTTCTAGGGGAAATAGAGGTATGAAGTAGACAACTAAGGCCTACAATGACCCTCTTCAAAGAGAAAATGTTATACCATCATTTCACCAAAGGAACAATTTCCACCACATGGTTCCTAGATAAGAGAATAGTAATTACCATGATACCATAATGTTAAATAATATCTACAATGTCTACTTCTTTGGTGTATGATTGAAAACCACTAAATATACATGGTATTTGATTCATGTATTGATAGGATATTTTGGAATAGTATATTAGGATCAAACATGACATCTCAAATCAACTAACATATAAATTCATCCATATTCCTATTTATATCATCCATCACCCAAGTGTTTATCTTCCATCTGGGTCATTTTCAATCTCATCCTCACCATTGAATATTCTTGTTGAGAGATATATCTATAAGGCCATAATAATTTTAATATCTTTACACTCTTATTAGTCCCACAATACCAATGATAATGGGAAGTTATTATATAAGACCCAATATATCCTTTTATAGGACCCTTTCAATGAGATTTCATCATTGGATGACTTTAAGCTACATGTTATATTACATTTCATAGAACATTTTAATGTATGAAATGTACCATTATGTGCTACTAACAATGTGTGTTCTGATTAAATTCAAAAGGATATATGGGATAACCTTATAATGGGACTGATCCATACATCAATAGAACATTTTTCTCCATGGATGATGGTAAATTATTGAGTTCCTCAATATGTTTCTAGCATCTTATATCATAAAATATTAATGCATTAATGAAGAACCTATTATTTATAAAGATGGTTTTACACCTCAACATGATAATATATAACTATTAATAATATGGATTAATGTATAATAAATGGGTCTTGAGAGGATTCACATATATGTATTAAATATATAAGAGTGCCCTATATTGTGAAATAATTCCCCAAAAGCGTGTGAGGATCCCAAACACACATCATTTCGATCAATGTGTGTTCCTATGAATCATTGTTGAAGTACTCCATGATCACATAACTATGGAATGTATATTCATCAACAATCATAGATATGGGGACCATTGGGTGATTCGAATACAACAAGTAAAACCATGTGGGAAACCACCAAAAAAGGGATGTGAAACAACTATATCAAAAATTATATTACCCTTATAACACGACATATGGTTTAAACATTATTATTTAATTTTATACCATATTACCTGTTGATATAATCTAATATGATATTTAATTTTTGGATCATCATTTACAATTTCCCACATGAACTAATACGTTATACTCTTCACTCTATTTCAAATTATATCACTTAATTACAATATAAACATAAATCATATCCCAATATGATTTTGGATATCTTCATAAACACATTTTTACAAATATATAATCAGGTTCAACATGTTTCATGACACAAAAAATAACATGGTAATAACTATATAAAAACTCTATTTGAATTAACATTAATAAACTTTTATATAAATTATATTCATTAAAACCCAATACATATTCACTAATCAAAATTGTTTACTACAAATACATCTAAAAAATTTTAAATGACCATATATATCATTGTACGAAAATAGTGACCATTATGAATGGATCATTTTTATCATGCTTTAATCTGATCTGCAGTGCTCCTCATCAACCATTTGAATCTCAAAAAAAATTCTACCAGCTACATTTTATGTCATAACACATTTCTAAAAGTTCCATTTCTCTGATAAATCTAATGAACATGGGATATATATTATTTATACCCAGTTGAGTAAAATATTACGTTATGATTTCACCATGTGTATTCAGTTTATTTGAATACATCACATAAAATAAATCATTATGGATGGGGACTACACAAATAACCAACATAATAGATAATTAAGTCATTGGAAATATATAGTTAAAATATTACATTTTCTAGAATTATCACAATATAAATCCTAAATATAATATTATAGGATAAATCCCATATTGGATATACATAACTGATGATATAATTTAAAATAAACCCAACCACCATATTTATTTATAAGAATGAATCCATATATTTGAATGATAACATTGAATAAATGATCTTTTACAATGAATAATTCAATTAATATTACAATTGGACACCAATTATTAATCATATTAAATATTTTACTTATTATATATTGTATAAATCTCAATGTGTTATATAAATAGTGGGTCATCTAGTATACAAAACCCATTCTATAAGTATTATTCATATACTATTTCTTGATAATAGATTAAAATTCAATCTATCATTAACAATTTTAAATTTCATATAATACAAAAATGATAAACATATAATATTGGTATCCCAAGTTAATATATTGAGGGGTCAATTTTCATTTCACATCAAGAAATCTATGTCAATATATGTTCATATGTATCAAACCGCAATGAATTATAAATTTGTAATTTTATTCTGTTAGGCATGTCATATCGTATATCCCTAAACATCATTAATAATAATTAACACATAAAAATATAACTGACTATATAATAAATTAGATAAAATTTCACAGTGATAAAAATTATAATTAATAGTCATTCTATGGTTTTTAAAAGTAATTATATTTATATTTATTTTCTTAACTGTATATATATATGAGAATCTCATATATGTCCATATAATACTTTTTATTATAAAACATATAAAATGAATTATAATTCGAATAATGGTCATACATAGTAATCAAATAACTAATTTTAAACTTCATAAACATAGTATCCAAACTCATTATCTTCATAACATAATTTGGTATGATATAAAAATATATTATTTTCATTTAAATCAATATACGTTCTTTATAATCATGATTAATTGATTCATTCAAAATAAATAATCTAATGGCCATTTTGATAATTAATGTATGTATTTATATTATGTATTAACCAATGAACCGTAAATACTTTTAGGATATAATGTGAAATTACTCATATTACATAAAAATTATATGACTCTTATTTTTTCTATATGAATATACCCAATATTAATTATTAATTTAAGTAATACTCACTTGGAAATTTCATTAAGATTTAATTTGATATCCTAGAACATACCTATGAAAAACATAAACTCACTATCCACGTATACAGTATATTACTATAAAATTCTTAATTTTTTATACAAAATCATTTTTTGTAAAATAAATATATATATTTTTTAAATATAATATATAAAAAGTATTGTATCTATATCATATATATATATTGGTGTGTTTTTGTAGAAATTATAATAATAAAATAATTTATTTTATATATTTTTCCTTTTATTACGGTTTAGTTTAATTTTCACATACATTAATAAACATCTTGATACACTATATTAACCTTGATAAAACATTTTATTAATATTTATCATTGAATTTTTTATAGAACTGGATGAATGATAAAAAATGTGTTTATAATATATTTTAACATTTTTTAATAACACTAATTTGATAAAAAAAATGTATTTTATAATACAAGATAAAGTAGAAAATATTCAATTAAATTAATAAGATCTACTATAGTGTGATATATTCTTTTTCATTCAATTAATTGATATAACAATACATCACTTCAAAATTTGAAAATAAATACAATTTTTTAATTCATACCTTTATTTTTAACACATGTATACTTTATATATATGTGATGTACACATTTTGAATCACATATACTTTGAAATAGGGTTGATAATATCCATAACATGCATAAATAAAATGCAAATTTCATAGAATTTCATAAAACCCATTTGAAAACCTGGAATATTCATTCATTCTGAAACATTCACACAACATCAGGATAATATAAGATTCAATAACCTTTATATGATACAAGAATAAGTAATTATTCTCAATCTAATACCATTATATTTATATTTATACTATTTACTCATTTATTTTAATTATTTTTCTTTCGTTATATGTGGATTATTTTAAATATTTTTTTATAACTATTAAAATCATACATATCAAATGAATAATTAGTATTATTTGAGGTAATCATGGAAAATACATGTGGTAGTCTTCCATGTCAATGTTTAAACAATACTCATAGTCGAAGCTTAGATTGACTAAAAATGATGTAAATCTCTGTGGGTGCCCAAAGTACCATGTTATGGGGGTAATATTTATAGAATTATTTTTCTATCTATATGATAAAAAAATGGTGTAGTATGTTCTTTAGACATAATTTATGAATATACCCATCCAATCATTTAACAATATTTTCTTTTTCCCCACATCTATTATTAACATATCACATGATCTAGGGAGATTGATGATAGGAATCACCATCCCTACCCCCTTTTAATTAATATAACATTTGTTGCAGCTTAATGATAATCCATCTTGGTTATCACCTGCTAACCCTCTTTATTTCTTTCTTCCTCTACAATCATCAATATTATTTTTCCAACACTCAATCTGGTTATTAATATAAACCCTATGAGGGTTTATGTGTCCCTTTTCAGTATCTTATGTTTGTAGGATGGTAAATATAATCTTTTGTAATTCCTCTATCAATTTATAATGGGATATCACCATCTATGATTGAACTACGTGAGTCTTTCATTGATTTTAAAATTTATGTACCTTCTAATCATGAATAGGTGTTATATATTGATTTTAAAAATATATAAATTCATTATAAGTTTGGATAGATTTATGTATGTATATATATAAGGTATTACATGTGATGACAACTAATATATATATATATATATCAATTTATATAGTTTCATCTCATAATTATCTACATGAACAGAATAAATATGCACTTGACTTATAAAAAATATAAGGTAGATTTTTTAAAATATATGAGTCTTTAGTGTTGATTTCTATTTTTTGATATAATTATTTGTCTATTCAGATGACTGTAAGAAGGGTATATTTTATTGGTATTTTTATTTTATAATTTTATTATATTTAAATGTATTATTTAGATGTTTTTTATTTGAATTTTAAGTTTATATATATATATGTATATATATGTGTGTGTAAAAATTCACATGAATGTTTGAGAATGTTTTTAGTTAGGGAATAATATTTATGTGTTAATTTTATATATGAAAATGATATAGGTAATTCTTGGTATAAATTTTTGAATAATAAATCTTAGGTTTAATCATGTTTTAATAGGATTTATAAATTAAATTGTAAAGTATTTTTTATAATGAATAAAAATTACTGTTTTTTTATAGAAGATGTTTTCATTTTTCCATGACTAATTCATGGATTCATTTGAAATTTCATTTTATGATACAATTTTACATTATTTTATTATCAGTGAAGTAATAATGTGTCTATTATATATGTTAAATTCATAAAAAATCCATTGATTTATAAAAATTTCTAGAATATGATTTCAAAATATATTATGTATGAATGTACTACTATTTTAAATGAAATAGATTACGATGTTTTGATGAACTACCCACTTTTCAAATAAATTAAATCATCCTGAAATTTATTTGATACTTAGGAACTTGTAAAATTATGAATGGATGACTATATTATGTAACCATTTGTATTTTGAAACCCTATCTAAACTATTAAAAAGGGATAAATTTCAGGGTTATGAAAATGGGAATTATCACATTACTAGACCGATTAAAATATTTTATATCTGTAGGTTTGATATGGACTCATGAATTGGTAAAACCACTATACCATACCAATGTCAATTCTTTTATACCATTAAATAGACCGATTATATTTTGACCGGTTATATAATATGTTGATGCATGTATATATAATATCCATGTAAATATATGACCTACATATTTTCTAATGGTTCATGATTACGAAATGATAATATATACTATATTTTTTTTAAATTAAAAACAACTAATGAATATTTTTTTAATATTAATATATTCTGTTTTACTATAATTATTCTAATTATAAATTTTTATTTGTTTTTTCTATTGTTTTCATTAATAGTCGTAATAATCCCTTCATAGAATTAAAATTAAAAAAAAAATTAAATTATATTACATGTTTTATCAAATATAATTTTTTCCAATGTACTTATAATTTATATTAACATATAATTTATGGATTGGTTTTCTAAATAAAATTAATTTAAAATTTATAAATCCCTAAAGGGACACTTAAACTCACACGCTAGGTACAAAAAACATTGTTGTATAATTGAATTGCTTTAATAGATTCATATTCAGTTCACAATCAATCATAGTGTGGATTGTATTTGTCGTTTTATTGTGTCCTCATGCAATATAGAGTTCATGATTCATTTATGTATAATATTATTTTTCACATTCAATTTTATAGAGAACCAAACATTTCATACATATATATCACATCTGAATATATAGATATTAATTATATAAAATAATTATCCATAACAAATCATATATGTATCACTACTGGAATGTGGGTTTTTCTCGACACATCCATACCAATGGTTTCCTAAAACCATTGGTAAAGAAGGGTTTTACAAACGGTTTCCTAAATACATTAGTAAAATACCTCATAATCAATCTTTACCAATAGTTTATATAGATCCATAAGTAAAAGGATGGATTAAAGGACATTTTACCAACTGTTCTAAGGAACTGTTTGTATAAATGTGGACCTAAAATTTTTACCAAAGGATTTTAAAAACCGTAGTAAATGTATCCCTCAAAATTAGCCGCAGCCCCTCCTCTCCCCCATTCACGAGATAGAACCCTAAACTGGGGCACTTCCCCCAAATTTGCAGCATCCCCCCTCTCTCAGTGATCTAGGAGCTCCTTCGTCTTCCTATAACTCCATCCCATCCAAGATGCTGATTCTTATGTTGAATCTCTATCTGACCTATCCCAAATTATGTATTTTTTAGTGGTACCTTAATTTTATTGAATTATATCTAATATTTCAGTTTTTTGTATTGATTTTTATGTGTATATGTTTTTGTTTCTATTTTGATTTAACATAGAATTTCATCATTCAAATAAATTATATTAATTTAATATTTATCCTTCCATAGAAGATGAAGGGATTTTTTCTCCGGATCCATAGAAAACGCTTTTAGAATTTTTAGTTGTCGCATTAATTTAACATATCATTATAATAATTTGTTATATAAATAGACTACATAGTTATAGACCTCTCAGTGGTCACCTACATGAATTGTATCTCACACATTTTTCAAGAAGTCATTGGGTACCAGGATAAAATACATGATTATATGTTTAGATAAGGGGAATCAACATCTTATAGATGCATGGCTACTCACATGACCTTGGAGGAAGTATGTAGAAGATGATTGGGTTTTAACTCAAGTAGCTAGGTCAAATTTTAGTATTTATTGAGCCACTTGTATAGTAATACTTCCTACAAGTTGTGACTATATTTCTCTTCTTAATACATGACATACATTACCATCTTTCGGTTTATGATTTTTTTATTAGTTGGATTTACTAATTTAGTTATTTTCATCCTTTTCAAATATTTTCCCATTGCTATCTTTCTACAACTTTTTAACTGATAATATTAAAATTGTGTAACTTAGGTAATGAGGGAATAGTCTCCCCCTAGACACACCAAAGGCTCCTAATATTAGTCAATAACATTTGAAATTTCGGTAGATGTGATTCTGGCCATGTGGCCATCTGGGTACAGGTCACTAATGAGTGGCATCCTTATTTGGGAAGTATTCTGGGATATACTTTTTATCGGTGTTTCTAAATAATAAATTTACTGAAAGAACCAGCCATCCTAATTAGAAACATTGAAACATAATCATGATTCTAGGTTATACCCAATACATAAGTGACTCCACATTCTTAGAACCACACCTACCATCTATAACATAATTGAACCAATCATGGATAGTCATGGATATGCTCTGCATACCACTAGGTTTCAATCCCAAGTAATAATATACTCCATGTAAATTAGTGGTTGTAAAATAAATCCCCTTATTATAAAATTTATTGTGATATTTATAATATGTAAACTATATCATACCAAAAATAACATCAATGTTATTAATATATTGGATCATGATATACCATTTATGTCTCTAACGTAAATCCACTACAGGAAACATTGGTCATTTCTAATAATGATCCATACTCATTTAAATTCATCTATTAAGGCCCTAAAAATAAGGGGAAAATCTATCAAGAACCACATTAAATAAAAAATGGGATCAGAAATAAATGAATGTGAAGATTGAGTAGTACATTAGGGAACTTATAGAATTAATATAATCAAATCCATTCATATAACTATGGAAGTTACCACCCCAAAATCAATTGGGACATGATTAAAATAATACACCATACCAACCTATGATTTATGGCCCCATACATTGGATCCATTAATCCATGGTTAAGGTAAAACTTTATGATTCCATAACAACTTTTGATGTGACCCTCATCTTACTCCTCATCCTGGTCTCACTGAAGAAGTTAAATTATAAAAATCATGTACTCCCAACAAGAACCTTAAGGATTATGTATTTCTTGATCATATTCCAATATCTTACTAGGAAATACTTTAATATAGGCATTAGAAATTCTATATCTTATTTTCTTATATACATTGTATTTTATTGTGTTTCTTTACATGATTCTTATATAGAGTAATGTGTCCTTTATACTTTTATATAAAGTAAACAATTTTCATTTACCTAAATATTTTTTTGAATGAACATGAATATTATTTAATTGATTTGAAATGACTTATGGAAATTTTTTACAGAATGGATAGAAGTTGGTTGTACGAAAATGAGCAGATTTCATCCAATTTTCAAAACAATTTGAACCGATTTTAGATTTTTCATTTGAAAAGGATTTAGATATTAGTCGAATATAATGCCCATGTTCTAATAATGATGGAAGACCATGGTTGAGTCATGAAACAACTATCTATCACATAACCAAATATGGTTTCCAAAAAAATAATTTTGTGTGGTATCTCAATAAAGAGAAAATAGAATATCAAAATGTTGATGTCCCAAATGATAGGACTGAATTGGAGAGTTTGGTATATGATTGGTTTCCATTTATTCGACAGCATGAGAATTAAAGGATTTATAGCCATCAAGATTTCGATACAAGCACACATGATGCATCCAATGAAAATGATGATGTTGATAGGGTGAAAAAATTGAAGGATGTTGCGATGACTCCAGTATATCGGCAATGTGGAAAAATGAAAATTTTGGAATTTTTAATCTGATTGTTTCATGGGAAAACTATGTATGGGATTTAAAATACTGCAATTGATTACATTCTTACCTTCTTGAAGGATATAGTTTTAGATGATGTAGATATTCCCTCAAACCACTATATGGCATGGAAGTTCATTGATGTACTTGGATTCTCAAAAAAACATATTTTCCCGAATTATTGCAGCTGATTTTGGGAGGAAACTGCTGAAATAAATGATTATATCAAATGTGGGACCTCCCGATGGAAGCCAAAATATAATGGAACACCATCTCATGTGCCACAAAAAGTAATGAGCCACATTCCACTAATCCCCATATTACATAACCTTTTCATGTCTGATGACAAATCAGTAAAAGTGTAATTGCATGACACTGAGAGAAAAAAGAATAATGAAGAGTTGGTTTACACTATAGATTGATTTTCATGGTAGAGATTTGATGCTCGATATCCTGAATTTGTAGCTGATGTTCATAATGTGAGACTGGTTCTTTCATGTGACATCATTAATCCATTTGTGCAGATGCTTACATCACACAACACATGGCCAGTTTTCATTCACATTTATAACATTCCCCCATGGTTGTGTATGATAAAGCTTTGCACTTTCTTGAGTATACTCATTTTTGGCCCTTTTGATCCAGGAAAAGATATATATATGTATACATGAAACCATTAATAGAAGATTTGAAACTTCATTATGATGTGGGGGTTCCCACATACGATGCATGTTCTAAAGACATATATTAGATGCATGTTCTGCTTATGGGGACGATCAATGACTCGCCTGTTTATGAAATGATGTCTAGATGGAGCACAAAAGTAAAATTTCCATGCCCTATTTGTATGAAGAATACTCAATCGAGAAGACTAAAATATCATCATAGTTTAAGTTTTATTGGACATCGACGATTCTTTCCAATGAACCATCCATATAGATACAATCATCGTAGATTTGACAATACCATGGAGTCTGATGATCCACCTCAGTGTATGTCTAGAACTGATGTGCTTAATGAATTGAAAGATGACAGTTATTCATTTGGGAAGGGTGTAATGAAATCTAAAAAGAAGAAAAATGTTTCCAATGATACATGTTACTATTGGAGAGGAAGAGTATATTCTTAGAGTTTTCATATTGGTTAACAAAAATGTTACATCATTGCTAAGACGTAATGCACGTTTAAAAGATACTATGTGAAATGTTGCTTTTGATTATTCTAAAGGTCAATGGGAAGACAAAATATTATTTACGATCTCAGCATGACTTTCTAAATTGGGGAATCAAGACAGAATTTCATCCTGTCTGTATCAGTGAAACTAAATGGCAACTTCCATGTTCTTTTTATGTGATGAAACCAACTAAAAACCAATTTCGGGAATTTCTAGAGACTATTAATGTTACTTATGGATATTCAAACAATATATCAAAAGGGGTCAGTATAAAAGAGTTGAAGCTAAAATCATTGATGACTCATGATTATCACGTCCATTTTCATTACTTGATTTGAATAGAAATCCATCATCTCTTGTCTAATAATGTAAGAGTCTCAGTTATTTGGTTGTTCTATTTGTTTAGAGATCACTGTGAGAAGAAGGTGTCCAAATCCTATTTACAAAAAATGTTGGCAGAGGCACCATTAATTTTGTGAGAGTTAGAGAAACTATTCCCTCCATCATATTTTACCAGCATGTTGCATCTGACTATCCATATTTCAACTAAAATACTTCTTGGAGGACCCGTTTCTTTCCATTGGATGTATCCATCTGAATGAAACATGTACACATTGAACTCATATGTTCAAAATAGGAATTATCCCAAATGTTCAATTTTCAACGGGTATTGGCTCCAAAATGTATGGATTTCTTCTCAATGTATTTGTCTTATCATTCTACGAGTATAGAAATAACAATGAGAAATGAAGAATTGTAGTATGATCAAATGGAACCTAGTTTTCTATCACTTCTTCATACAGGAGGAATTTTGGGATCAATTACATTCACGACATTAAGCCATAAAGAGCGAAGGATGGAACATCACATATTGTTGTTCAATTGTGATTTTTTCGATGAGTATATCTTGTAAGTAAATTTTACATGTATCTATTATCTTATCAGTTGTAATTTTAAATATTTGTTAAACTATTATTATTGTTATCCACAGGGAACATAAAGAATTGATATATAGAAAGCACAGTTCTTTATCATTGAGAAGGTAAGAGACTTTGTATAGCAAACGGTTTCCTCCTTGGTTGAAATTGAATTTAAAAATATTTCTGAAATAACAAAATAAAAATAATATTTAATTAAGTTTACTATTTGTTTATGTTTTAGGTATCAATTTTTCCTACAGACTATTTTTCTAAAGAAATAAGTTCTTTGGATTTAGGTACTAATACCATGGTTCGTGCATGTAAATCCCTTGTGATAAATGGATAAAAATTTATTATCACTCAATGAGAAATGAACATGATATCACAGTATGATGGTGTTATTTTAAATACCACAACAAACATTTATTCCAGTTCATCGGAAAATAGGCCTCATTCTGAACAAATGTAGCTCATTATGGAGTCATGAAGAAAATAATAATTTTGGATTATTACACGCATGGTCGAGTCACGATAATAAAATGTCAATGGTTTGATTCAATGACGAGGCAAGGCACCTTTATTGATGATTGTGGATTTAGATTTATTGACACGACTCGCACTCTTTCTACCAATGAACCATATGTATTAGCATCAATGGTTAAAAAAGTTTTTTATGTAAAAGATCTTTATCATCCTAAATTCGGTGTAAGTATTGAAGTAAATCCCAGTCATGTTTTTTATGATGATGATGATGAATTTGACAATATCCCTACTGCAATTGGAAGGAATCCGTTTATTACATAGGATAACTCCAATAGATCAATTGTCAGAGTTGATTGTGAACCCGAAGTTGTGGTGGGAAATATATAGAATCATATTGTCGTGTTCTCACATACATGTTTCACCTACATCATCCAGAGTGTGTATCCTAGTACTTACCTTCAAACCACCATTAATCTTCAGTTCATTTATGTTTTTTATCAGAATAATTTTTCTATATTTTTCTTTTTGGGCTACACAGCAGTTATCTTTTGCTAATTACTTCAATATTTGTTTTCATTGTAGGAAATGAAACCCATTGAAGAGATGTGGTGGAAAAAGATGACCGAAAATAATCCCTGCATGACACAGATGGGCGTTCCTCCACTCATCCTTGTTGTGAGTATTTTATTTCAAATATATATTTCAATAACTTATAATATCATGTGTTTACTTTTGTGTTAAAATTTTTTTAGGATCCAACCCCTAGAAGATAGATATATAACGAGGAGCCTGATATTTCCCCCATTGTAGAGGCTGATGGTAGAACCGGGATGGTGTTTGAGTTAGACGATCATCTGGTGGACCTGGTACTGAGGTTGGTGGTACGAGGGCCCATGGTGTGGGAGTTAGACGATCTAATGGTTGTACCCGATTGGACTATTCCCCTACCACAAACATATCTCTTATTCACCATTTTGATCCTGGTGTGTCTTTAGGGACACACAGGATAATTAGGCCTCCGATTTTTACACTACAAGTTTTCCAAACATCTATGCCATCATCTTTTGCTTCTGGTTCATTATCTTCGAGCTATTATATTCCTCCTTCTTCACCTAATGCTCAGACATATATGTCATCGATGGGTGCATCATTCAAAGAACCAAGCGGAATTTATAGTGGCAGTCGAGATGAGGACGTTCTAGGTGATGCTGAGGATGAAGGTGAAGGCGATTGTAAGGATGAGGATGAGGACGAGGGAGAGGATGAGGCCAAGGAGGAGCATCGGGATGATAATGAGGATGATGATAGAGATGGTGGCGAGGATGAGGCTGATGATGTAAGTGGTAATGGTGATGATGATCAGGGGAAGATTGATCAATTACATTTTTTACTGATATTTATGACATTTTATGTTTGATTTAATATGGACGTGTTGTTCTACTTCAAATCCTAGCACACCTCACACACACCCATCACAACCACCCCACCCTCCACCCTGTACCCTGGAAAGCCCCCCAGACAGCCCCCGGATAGCTCCACGGATAGCATCCCCACCCTCTTCCCTACACCCCAGACAACCCCCTTGACAGCCCTCCTGATAGCCCCCCAGACAGCCCCTCAGACTGCCCCACAGACAGCCCCCCTGATAGCCACCCACCCTCCACCCTGGACACCAGACAACCCCCCCACCCTCCTCCCTGGACACTGGACAGCCCCTCTGATACCCCCTACTCCATGGACCCTGGGTGGCCCCCAAACATCCCTCTAGATATCCATCCAGACATCCCCCCCCCACCCTCCTCCCTTGACCCCAGACAGCCCCCCCACCCTCCTCCCTGGACTCCGGACAGCCCCCGACAGCCCCCACCCTCCTACCTGGACCTTGTATGGCCCCCCAGATATCCCTTCATACAACCCCTTAGACAGCACCTCCAACAGCCCCCCTGGTCCTCGGATAGAATTGTTCTCAAATAAATTTTTACCACCCATTGAAGGTGAACATCAGTATGAGTTCCTTTAAATTGGAATACTATAAGAAACTATTTTTTCACTCTAGTATGTATATTTTTTAATAAAGTATAACTCTATATTTTTTTTACCAAATATGGAATCCTAATGATGTTATAATGGTTTATGGGGCTTTTGGGGCTTGTTCGGACCTTGGAACCCCGGTTGGCGTAGAAAAACAATGTGCCCATGGTTATTAAAAAATATATGTCCATCACACAAGGTATCTACCAACAATATAGAGCTATATATTAGAATCAATGTGCATGATTTTCCCTAACCATGCACCATGGGATGCACATCATGCACAATGTCTATTGTTTTAGAATAAGATATTATCACTGTTTTTGCACAATTTGTGTAAATAGCATACGGAAAACCAACCAAATGCATTAGGATTGTGTTGATACTCTATGAAAATGATCCATAATAATATGTGACATTTACGAGTCATCCTTGTCTCAATATGTGGCATGGTGTGGCTGGTATCACTCAAAGTGTCTCTCTTTTGTTTAAAATGGACACCATTTTAAGTAAAAAACACATGGCATATGGAAAATCGACCAAACATATTTGGATTGTGTTGATACTTTAGGATGTGATCAATGGGTCATATGTGACATGTATGACTCATCCCTTCCTTTATCTGAGGCACAGTGTGGCCGGTACCACTCAAAGTGTCTCACTTTTATTTGAAATGGACAACATTTTAGTGAAAACAACAACACACATACGAAAAATGAACCTAACATATTAGTATTATGTTGATACTTTAGAACAACGATACATGGGACATTTTTGACATATAGGAGTCAACCCTACATCAATCCGAGGAATGGTGTGGCTGGTACAACTTAACATGTCTCAACTTTATTTGAAATGATCATCATTTTAAGTGAAAACAACATCTGACATACGGAAAACCAAACAAACGCATTCATATTGTGTTGATACATTAGGAAAACGATCCATGGGACATTTTCGACGTATACGAGTAACCCCTGTATCAATTAGAGGCACATTGTGTTCGGTACCACTCTCAGTGTCTCTCTTTTGTATAAAATGGATAATATTTATGTAAAAACAACTAGCATCTGGAAAACTGACCAAACATATTCGGATTGTGTTGATACATTTGGGAAATTATAAATGGGACATTTGTGACATGTATGAGTCAGCCGCGTATTAATATAAGGTGTGGTGTGGCTGGTACCACTCTAAATGTCTCTCATTTGATTAAAATGGGAATCATATTTAGTGAAAATAAAAACTGGAATATAGAAACCAATTTTGTGTTGATACTTTAGAAAAATTATCCATGGGACATTTGTGACATGTACGAGTCAACCCCGCATCAATCCGATGCACAGTGTGGACGGTACCACTCTAAATGTCTCTCTTTTGTTTAAAACGAACATTATTTTATGTGAAAACAACAACTGGCATATGAAAAACTGACCAAACACATTCAAATTGTGTTGATACATTAGGGAAAGGATCAATGAGTCATATGTGATGTGTACGAGTCATGCCCGCCTCAATTTGAGGAACGGTGTGGCTGGTATCACTTAAAGTGTATCTCTTTTGTTAAAAATGGACACAATTTTAAGTAAAAAAACTAGAATATGGAATCCAAACGTATTCAGATTGTGTGTATACTTTAATAAAATTATCCATTGCTCATATGTGACGTGTACGACTCAACCCTGCACCAATCTGAGGCGCGGTGTGGCCAGTACCACTCAAAGTGTCTCACATTTATTTGAAATAGAGAACATTTTAAGTCAAAACAACAACTGGAATACAAAAAACCAAACAAATGCATTCTGATTGTGTTGATACTTTCGGAAAACGATCTGTTGGACATTTGTGATGTGTAAGAGTTAGCCACGCATCAATCAGAGGCAAGGTGTGGCCGGTACCACTTTAAATGTCTCTCTTTTGTTTAAAATGGACATCATTTTAAGTGAAAATGAAAACTAGCATAAGGAAAATAGACCTAGCATATTCTGATTCTATTGATAAATTAGGAAAATGTTCCCTGAGTTATTTGAGATTTTTACGTGTCAACCACTCCTCAATCAGAGGTGCAGTGTGGCCAGTACCACTAAAAGTGTCTCGCATTTATTTGAAATGATCAACATTTTAAATGAAAACAATAACTGGCATACCGAAAAACGACCAAACACATTCATATTGGGTTGATAAATTAGGAAAATGATCCATTGGTCATTTTTGACTTGTACGATTCAACCTCGCCTCAATCTGAGGCACGGTGTGGCTGGTAGCACTCTAAGTGTCTCTCTTTTGTTTAAAATGGACATTTTTTTCAGTAAAAACAACTAACATTTTAAAAACCAACCGAACGTATTCGGATTGTGTTGATACATTATCACAACAATCCATGGGTTATTTATGATGTGTACGAGTCAACCGAGCCTCATTCAGAGGCCCAGTGTGGTTAGTACCACTCAAAGTGTCTCACATTAATTTGAAATGGACAACATTTCAAGTGAAATGAACAACTGGCATACGAAAAACCAACCAAACACATTAATATTGTATTGATACTTTAGGAAAACGATCCATGGGTCATATGTGACGTGTACAAGTCAACCCCACCCCAAATTGAGGCACAGTGTGGCCGTTATCACTGTAACTGTCTCTCTATTATTTAAAATGAACATCATTTTAAGTAAAAGAAACTGGCATACAGAAAACTGACAAAACATACTAGAATTGTGTTGCTACTTTAGCACAAAAATCCATGGTCCAGTATCACCCAATCCAATTCTCGTGTGAGGAACTCCTACCCCTATTCTAAAACACATGACATTTAATATTCCTAGGACAACTATAATTCCTAATTCACACAAGCCCATTGATACACACCCATTATCATCATCACTAAGTTAAAATACAGCAGCCCCAAACCATGAAATTATATTTATTTTTGGTAGAATTCATTTATTCATTTCCTTATTTTGGTTTATTAGCTCTTAATTTCTGAATTTAATCGTGTATGTGTTAAAAAATGAAAAATTTTATATATTTGCAATTCTGTATCACATATATTTACGTATTCAATTTTTAATGTGTTGTATGTATAATTTATTACCAAATTATGTATCTATATAATTATTATTTTTTAATTATGTATACTTATTATGTATTGTATTGTATTCTGCATTGAATGCTGTATAATTCCCACAACAGCACACAGAGCAGGATGCTGTGTGAATTGTACAGCAAAGCCTATACCAATGGTTTTAAACCATTGGTATAGGTTCTTTATGTATTTCTTTTACAAACAGCTCTGAACCGTTGTAAAAAACCTTTACCAAATGTTTAATCCTTTGGTATAGGGGTGAGTGGAAGACTAAAAAAGATATTCCAATGGTTTTGAAACTATTGGCATATGTATTGTATAAGAACTCTATAACAATGGTTTACATAAACTGTTGGTATAGAGTATATTTATTCACATATACCAATAGTTTATCTAAAACTGTTCGTATATGTGTATTTTCATGGCTTACATGGCTAGGGTTTCTAAAACCATTGGTATAATTTATACCAATGGTTTTTTACCCTATACCAACGCTTTTCAACCATTGTTATACCTTTCACATATAGTACTGTATTGTTCTTTTAGATAGAAAGAAACCAAAATAAACATTCTCATATGATAAATAAATCATCACCCACTATGTTTTAAATAATTATAAGCATTATTACCCATATCATAGAGAATAATTTTCTTCATCACATTGGGAAAGGAAACATAAGAATGGGATATATCTATTTCACAATATTAAAATATATAAAAGATAGTGGTGATCATTAAAATACTACATAGAAAGATAGTTTTGAAAACATGATAGTTATATTTGAAAATATTTGCTTTCATATCATCGATCTTATTCTAGATTTTTTATTTAATGTATTGCAATTCATAGAAAATAAATCATATCGGATGAAAATAACTTGGGATATTAGAGAATAAAATATGAATAAGACTTGATATTCTGGATACACATAATCATATAATTTTATTTACATTGTATTCAAAGATTACTAGTGAGACTATTATAGTTTCTTGGGTTCTCTCCTCAGAAAATCATAATATTCATGGATTTCATCCAAGACTATCATAGTGTACGCAGTCCTATAAAAAACATGGTGCACTCCCCATAGCAGTTATATATATCACATGATATATCTCCTAAAAACTAATATATTAAGGGGAAATATAATTCAAGGAAATAGTATCACATAAAAATTCATCTAGATGACATCCCCAAGATAATAAATAATTCATCATATCATAAAACATGAAAAAGAAAAAAGTTACTAATAACTTAATCCAATTTTAACCCATTGAAAAGTAATATCATTCATATAAATTTAAATAAGTTGTCAAAAAATAACCATTGAAAAATGAAAAATATTTATAATTATATTATCATCTTAATAATAAATCATCCAAATAAAAAATAATATTCAAATCTTTGTATCATATTCTCTATATATTTTAGGAAATATCAAATGATTTCCTGATAGATTGAAAATTTTGTGAGAAGATAAGATGAACATTTCATGTGGAAAATATATTGTCACATTAAGGAAACATATTCAATATAACAAAAAATCACAATATTAATTAAAATTTATTCACTAAAAATAACCTTGGATACTTGTAATTGAGGATTCAGTTAATTTAGTTGTCATGATAGTAGGAAACACTATTTAAACTATATTCATTTAATCTAATATTCCATTCACATTTTTGAGGAAATTATATTATTTCCATATTTAAATAATTTAAATAATATATGTATTGATAAAATTTGTAAAAAGTCAATCATTTGGAAAATATGACATTAAAAAACAATGGAGTTTAATAAAAAACTATTTGATAAAATTTAAAAATCAAGGGTATGTAATAAAAATGATTTCCAGGAAATGAGATAAACAATTTTTTTATTCCATGTTATTATTAATTCATTATTTTAAATTTATAATGATAATAAAATGACATGAAAACATGTTACTCTAAGAAGAAATTTATTTATAGAAGTTAACTTTGTTCCTTATTATTTCATCATATTTTTTAATCATTATATGACAAGAATAAAAATCCTTATAAACAATGAGATCTTATCATAAAACCCATATTACATTGGTAAATTTTAAATCACAATCAAATTTAAGGAATAAAATTAAATTAAACATTAAATATACTGAAAATAAATAAATTAATGATATATAATTTCAATAGGTATTTACATACAAATAGTAATAGAATATTGGTGCACAACATAACATATATTTTAATGAATTCAAATTGAGATGGTATTCCCTTACTTTATGTTCAAAAACATTCATAGGTTTTGAAACTATATTTCTAATAAATATATTTTTATTATAATTATATTCCAGAACAACACTAATATATATCATAAAATACATGATTTAATTATGACATATTATCACAAGTTTATTTTTGGTTTTTTAAATAAATCCCTATTATAGGTGACAACAAATTCCTTTTTCGTATACTATTTGGTTTTGTAGTATTGTTCCTGATACAATGACCTATGTTACTATATTTTGCACAAGCTTTTCATTTATAGATACAATATATTTTTTGTCACGACCCATCCCCCGAGGCTCGTGTTGTGACTACTCCAGGCCTGCCTTCCAAATACCAGGGGCTGGCGACTAGCACCGAAAGGTGATTCCCTAAAATTTGGAAGGCATTGACTTTATGTCCTATAAAAAAACTTAACCAAGCACAAAGAAACATATGAACAACAATTCAACTGTATAACAAAATTGTGATGAAAGTAAAAGGGGTCGGAAAAACAAGCCCAACAGAAAAGGTACAAGAAACTAAAAGTACAAGTACAACTGAAGAAAAATGAAAACAGCTACTGGGTCTTCATCCAACATTCCTACTTGATGGGTAGGTATAGATTGCCTCCTCATCACTCCATGTCATTCTATCTTTTCTGTGTACCAAATCATCATATGGTCCACCTCCGGGCACAGTCCAGTCCTGGTACTCACAACCTCAATCTGCACTGTATGTCGTCTGCATCGAACACATCAATGTGCATGCATAGCCCATGCAGGAGTGAGTATAACGATACTCAATAGGATCCCCAAGACCCTCTAGGTATCATAAAATACAACATGGATAAAACAATATGTATGAAATCAGCAGATAACTATACTTATGTATATACCCATACATATACCTATGTTATCAAGTAATCCAACTCAGTCATGAGGAAATCCCTGAGGTACTGACTTAGCTCATAGTAGGATTTATTCTAGGGGTAGCATTAAGTAATATTCCCAGTAAAAACATCGAACACCTCAGCTATAAGAGAACTCCTCCCTTATCGAGTATAGTGGGTCTCCCGCATCACACAGAGGTGCTTCCCACTAACCTTGGATAGCTGAGGTACTCCTCCTATCGATTACCATGGGTCTACCGCATCACCAAGGAGCTCCCCACCGTGGGTCTGACACGTCACCAAGGCACTCCCCCTCGTGGCCTGCTGAGGTACTCCTCCTGTCATGTACCATAGTTTTACTGCATCACCAAGGATCTCCCCACCGTGGGTCTACCGCATCACCAAGGTGCTCCCAACTGGGCCTGTCAAGTCACTCTGAGTCAAATCGGTCAATAATCATCATATCTCATCCATCCACTGGGTTCCCGCACTATGCTTGATCATCTCTGATAGGATCCTCTCCACAAGCTAATGGTTGATACTGTAACTATCACGAAGTCCCACAAAGAAGTATCTCAACGGTCTGTCAAATTATATTGGTTTCAACGCAATAGACGACGTGTCAATCAGACGCACCGTCTATGAGTTATTAGCGTTTTTGTCCTGAGGGCATGGTTGGATTCATTCTTGACCCAAACTAACCATTCACCATCTAAATCTAAATCACAGTGGGGTATCAATCAATGGGATCGTCTCACTCCAAGATTTCCAGTGTCGCTGAAGGTTCATCAAACAGACATCTGGTGCCTAAGTTATAGCCAATAGAATGTAACTATATCATAGTGGGACTGGGTCTAGTTCAACCCGGTCTAACTGACACAACCTAGAGTGCCGCCCGACCCATGTGGGACGTGAGGGTTTTTCAAGGGTGGATCGGTCGAGGGGTACAGTTAGGGTGCGGACAGGCCACGAGTACCATGAGGGTGTGGATCGACCGTGAGGGTGGAGAACAGTCGCGAGGGTGGTGGACCGACCATGAAGGGATGTACCAGCTACGAGGGCCCAGACCGGCTGTGAGGGTGAGGACCGGTCGCGAGGGACCGGACCGTCTGCGAGGGCCCGGACTAGCCGCGAGGTCCTGGACCGAACGTGAAGGTGGTGGAAAGGCTGTGAGGGCATGGACCGACCCTGAGGGTGGCAGACTGGTCGCGGGGTGGCAGTCCCACCGAGGGATGGTGGTCCGGCGGCGATGTCTCACCAGACAGTGATGGAAGCTCAATGGATGGCGGGGGTGGCTCGGTGGTGGGGTAACTCAAGAGCATAGCCACAGGGCACAGAGGTTGCGAGGGGGTGGTGGCTGCGAGGTGATGGCATTGCATCATCGTCATCATCACATTCAACGACACAAATCATCACAAGATTTGAGGAGGGGTCCGACAATGTGTGTTTGGCCCATACCCTCTACGTTAGGGTGGTAGCAAATGACTCAACATAAACAAGAATGAAGAACATCAAACCCTCCCGCAATTATTGTTTCCAACCCGCAAAATAAAACATTGGTGTTATTTGTTTTAGAAAAGGGAATAACATGGGAATAAAATCAAACACAAATTAAACCCCTACCTCATTTTTTTCATTGACGGAGGTCACGAGGGAAGTATGGATGTTGATTCATCGTAGATGAAGACGTCCCATGTTATAATATGTCCTGAGGATGAAGGTCGAAGGAATTGTCGTTCTTCATGCCCACCACATGCATCTGATCTGAGGCTCATTTGATGTTTCCTCATAGTCAAAGGCATTATTCTTCGGCAGGAGTGTTCTTCATGGAAGAATGCGTTCTTTGTTGGAGAGCGTTCTCCCAATTCCACAAAATTTAAAAAGTGTCCAAAATGTGAAATGTGTCCCCCAATTTAATTTTTGTCACAATATCAATCTAGGTTAATTAAGCACATAGGTTAGCATAATTATGTAGGGTGTTTTGGCTTAATTAATGTGGAGGAAGTTCAATAGGTTCCTTCACATTAAATAGAGAGTTGGGAGGTTTCTCCCTCATTATGTGGTTTGAGTGGTCCCCACCTATTAAATCCAACAAGGGAGGTTTTGGGATCAGGTGGTCCTCACCCCATAATATCCACAAGAGGGCGGTTACAACAACTTAAAATAAAATGTGCGTTTATTTTATTTTATTATTTCCACGAAAACCCCAAAAATTATCATTCACCCTTGACAAACTACCATTGAGGTGAAATTCTCCGTGACTAAATAACAGCACTGAGAGTTCAACGGTGACCTTATATATTAATTCTGAGCACCAGTTCAAAAGTTAGAAAAAATGCTCGCACGTTTAGTGAATGTACCTGAAAAAAATTTCATAAATTCATTCCGGGAACTCTGGGCATCTGAATCACGCGTCATCAATTTTCATAGATTCGTAAAATTTTTATTTAAAAAAAATTACATTGAAATTTTGGGTCATTACATTCTCCGCACCTCATGATTTTTATCCCCGTAAGACTCAACTCAATCTAAGGGAACATGTGGGGGTACTGATCACGTATCTGATCCTCCCGCTACCGTGTTCTCTACTGGAGGTTCTCGTGGTGATAGCGAGTGCACACAAGAGGTATCAACCATCCACGAATGAACCCCTCATGTCGATCCTCAATATCTGCTGGAACCTCCATAAAAGTTGCCCAAACGTTGACGTTGAGCTCCCCATGGTCGATGATGTGAGAAGGGTTGTGCACGTATCTCCTCAACTGGGACACATGGAAGACGTCATGTACATGGTTCAACTGAGGTGGAAGAGCTAAGATATATGCCACCTCACCAACTCTGATGAGGACCTGAAAAGGTCCAATGAATCTCTGAGATAACTTGCCTCCTTAAGAAAATATCTGTAGACCTCATCGGGGAGAGACCCGTAGAAAGACGTGGTCTCCATCCTTGAACTACAAAGATCTCCATCATCTATCAGCATATGACTTCTACCTACTCTTTGTATTCTACATCTGCTCCTGGATGATATGCACCTTCTTTGTGGTAGCCCGTACGATCTCTGGTCCCACGAGTGCAGACTCCCCTAAGTCACTACAGCACACAGGTGATCTACATGGTCGCCCGTACAATCCTTAAAAAGGGGACATCTCTAGGGTGGAGTGATAAATTTTGTTGTATGAAATCTCCACAAAAGGTAAGTGATCCTCACAGATGTGACCGAAATTTAGGACACGCACATGCATCATGTCCTCAAGGGTCTAAATGGCCCGCTCAGTCTGACCATCCATCTGAGGATGGAAGGTGGTGTTCAAGCGTATCTGCATCCCGATAGCCTCCTGCAACCCCTTCCATAGCCGGGAAGTAAAATGTGCATCACGATCAGAGAAAATAATCGAGGGTACTCCATGTAACCGAACAATATCATGCACATAGATGCGTCCCAATCTCAATAGTGAACCATGCTCTATCATCCGTAAGAAGTGGTATGACTTGGTGAGTCAATCGACGATCACCCAAATATAGTCATGTTCCCTAGATGTATGTGGAATTCCTGTCCCGAAGTCCATGGACTTCCCATCCCAATTCTACTTTGGGACCTCAAAAGGCTGAACCGAGCCTGCTAGTACCAGATGCTCGACCTTCAATTGCTAACAAGTGAGGCATCAAGAGAAAAACTTTGCTACTGATTTCTTCATTTCTGGCCACTTGTGCTATTAATATAGATCCCGATACATCTTTTCCAATCGTGGATGTACCGCTAGAGGGGATGTGTGGAATTCCCTAAATACTTCCTTTGGAAGTGAAACTGGTACCATGGTATGTGTTTTGAAGAGGATGACTTGCTCCCCACATTCATAAAAATCATCAGGTGCATGTCCTATGGATATTTGAGCACGTCATTCCTCGTAGTGAGCACCCCATGTTGCACCTCCCTGACTCGCTGATGTAGTGGGGGAGTGACTATAAGAGATTCTAGAAAAGATACTCTGTCTCTTTCCACAAAGGATATCTGTAAAGCGGCCAGCTACTCCATCATCTAACCTAACAGTTGTATACTATACCTCCTACTGAGGGCTACTACAACGTTCCCCTTCCAAGGGGTAGAGATTATCTCGAAGTCATAGTCCAAGAGGAACTCAATCCTATGTCATTGTCTCAGGTTCAAGTACTTTTGAGAGAAGATATACATTAGGCTCTTATGATTCGAGTAGACTATAAAAATGTTCACCAATCAGAGAGTGTTTCCACAACATCGAGGATAAGACAACTGCTACTAAATTTAGGTCATGGGTAGCATAGTTCTTCTCGTGCTATCTCAGATGTTGAGAAATATAAGCATTCACTGCTCGCTCCTTCATCACGACACATATGAGTACGGTCCCTAATGAATCTCAGTCAACTACATACCCTACGCCTTCCTTTGGAAGCCTCAAGCTGGTTCCACTAGTCAACCTCTGCCTTAGCTCTTGAAAATTCCACTGGCATTTCTTTGGCCGAAGTAAGGGTTGCCCCTTCTTTGTCAATGCTGAGTGTGGTTCCCAAGAATGTACCGCCTCAATCTTCACTGGATCCACTGTAAATATAGCCTCCGATATGACATGTCTTAGAAAGTGAACCTCTAGGATACAGAACTGGCTGTCATGACCCATCCTCAGGGCCCGTATCGTGACTACCCCATGCCCGCCTTTAATAGGTCAGGGGCTGGTGACTAGCACCAAAGGCGTAAATACCGATAAAATGGGAAGACATTTCCTTTATAAAGTAAAAAAACACTACAGAATATGCAAGATAATTAAACACTAATTAAACTGAGTACAAAAGTAAGTGCTGGAATGTAAATGGGCCAGAATACAAACCCAACTGTATGTAAAGTAAAACTGAAATGAATGTATAGCAACTAAAAAGTAAAGTAGTGAGTCTGAGCCATCCTCTAGAAATACCACCTGAAGGGTGGGTACATATAGTCCCCATTGCTTCTCGGCTCCAGCTGTCTGCTCTGAGTACGTCCTGTCCAGTGATCCACCTCCAAGTACCGTCCAGCTCCACGAGCTCCCACCTCGATCGGTGTTGTCCGTCGTCTAAATCCAACACAACAAAGTGCGTGCATAGCTCATGGAGGGGTGAGTATACGCTACTCAGTAAGGACCCCGAGACCCCCGAAGGTTCTTAGAATACACGAAGGATAAACCACAAAGGAAAGATACAATCACGAAGTAACAACCAACTCTACTTAGGTGTATGCCCATACATATACCTAAGTCATCATTTACAGCTCGGTTCCCACACACGGTCCCAATTACAACCCAGTCCACACAAAAGAACATAACTCATTCCACATAGGAATTCACAACCCAATCCACACAGGAAAGAAGAACCCAATCCACAAAGGAATGTACAGTAATCATATTGATGTTATTGATTGTAAGATAAGACTTATCTCACAAAGGTAAACACTTCGTATGAAAATAGAGATGATCAGATGTAGCCACTGATTCATCTAAGCTGTCGGACCTACATAGGATACAAGACCAGCTACGCTGTCAGACCCACAAAGGATACAAGTCCAGCTACTCTGTCGGACCCACATAGGATACAAGTACAGACTCAAATACTGTCGGACCCACATAGGATACCAGAACAGTAGTCAAGTACTGCAAGACCCACATAGGATACAAGAATATTAGTCATCATTGTCAAACCAATGGAGGATTCCAGTATGGTCGTCGTCGCTGCCGAACCCACAGAGGATTTTAGTACAGTCGTCGTCGTCGTCATAATCGCAGCTAGCTATAGGGTTCCCGCACATAGCATGCTCGATTCCGGGAGGGTTTACTCAAAGAGCCAAGGGGTTTGATACATCAACTGACATTAATTCCAGATTTTATGTATCCCAATGTTCTGCCTCTTCAATAGTAACTCAACGCGACAGACGACGCGTCAATCACACGCCCGGTCTGAGAGTTATTGGTTTTTTCATCCCAAGGGCCCGGTTGGTTTTTAAGAAAAAACCAACCCAACCATACTCCATCTACGTCCAAACCTCGAGCAGAGTTATCCGTAAGAATAGTCTAACTAAGAGGAATCCATCAAAGTCAATGGCACGTCAATCAGATGTCTGGAGCATATGTTATAAGTGTTTCCGCTCTAAGGGCCCAGTTGGTTTTGTGTTCAATCCAACCCGGCCGTAGCCAAAGTTCTCCAAAACCCGGACTATACAATATATATATATGACCGTCTCGATCCAGGGATTACTATGAAACTGATGGTGCATCGATCGGAGGTCTGTATACCATGTTATGGGAGTTTGAACGGAACTGTCCAAAAATAGGGGGTTCGGGCATGGTCCGACCCGCCCCGATACCCCCTGGGCCGGCTTGAACCGGATGACCGGACCCGGGTCCGGGTCCGGGCCGGTTGGGTGTGGCCCTGCCCGGCCGGTGCAGCCCGACCCGGCACGGGTGTCCGGCCCGGGGCGGGCTGTCCGGCCCAGCAACGCCGTGCCGGCCGGTGCGGGCGTCCTCGCGCTGAGCGAACGTGGAAGGGGGGCGCTTCCCCCCGCATTTTTAAATGGCGGACCCAAATTGGGGGCCCACCCTTGCCACCTTTCGGGGGTTATGACCCCCGGTTTCTCCAAAATCAGGCCAGCCGTAATGGCCGGCCAGTGTGCCACCGCGGGACCCCCACAGGTCCCACCACCCGAAGCGCCAGCGGATCCAACCACCCACCTCTGCACTGCTGTTGCCTTAGGACGCGACCCTTGTCTGACCGGTACCACGCGATGGCGCCACGCCCCTCCACCGTGGCCCTCCTCATCTGTAACCCTCCATGGTGTTCCGGCGCGGCTCGACGGTGTTGTGCCCCTTCGCCGCGACCCGCTCTCAGTCGTGACCTCCTTCGGCTCCTCCTGCACGGCGTGACGGCGCCACGCTCCTTCGTCATGACCCGCACAGGCCGCGGTCCTCTCGTTCCCGTGTGGTGCGAGGGCACCGCATCAATCTATTCCAATCCATATAAAATTACAAAAACAATGGGGAGGAGGGTCGGTCGTGTTTGTGCTGTCTAACCTTTTCCAGTTATACCAATAGTACGCGGCTAATTATTTAACAATGAACGCCAATATAATCAGGAATGTAAAACAATCCCCTACCTCGAAGAGTTTTCAAACGATGGTCGTCGCAAAAAACAGCGTCGCAAGTTGAAGTTCCATATATGTTGACGGAGAACGTCTGAGGAGATAAAGTGGCATCTCCCTTTCTTTAATGCAGGAAGAAGATGAAATGGCCTGATGACGTTCTTCGTCGAGTTAGATATGTTATTCACCCGAAAGATGAAGTTCTTCAAAAAGCTCAACAGAAGAGGTCTCCACTTTTCTTCGCAAAACATAAACCAAACTAAAATATAATAACACTTTTCCTTATTTTAATCACTTATGCCAACATTTTATAAATTCAAAACTTGTAATTCAATAAAAGCTGTGTTGGCATTCATTTAATCAATTAAAACTAGAGTTGACAAAAATTAAAAGGAGTGTTGAGATGTCATCATAAATGCGGGTGAGTTATAACTCATGTGGAGGGGGTTATAGAATTTGAAGGGGTGGGGATCATGTGGGCCCCACCTCACTAAATCCTAACAAGAGGAATTAAAATTTTAGTGGGTCCCACCCCAACTCCCACAAATGGGTTTAACCACTGAAGTGAAATTAAATTAGTAGCACAATTTTATTTCTCCTTATTCTTAATCCACAAATTTTAACAACTCCTTCCTAAGAAAACTAAACTCTACTAATGGTCATCTTAAGCAAAAAAATGGCATTGTGGTTCTATCAGTGCCCTCGGATTTCGATTCCAAGCATCGGTTCAAATGTTAGAAAAACACGCTCGTTTGTTCACTGAACGTAACCTAGATAAACTTTGTAAATTGATTCCGGGCCTCAAAATCAGGTGCCGTCAGAAACCGTGTACTCGTAAAATCCCAAAGAAATTAAGAAAAAAATTTCCTTGAAATACATGTGTGTTTACATTACTCCCACCTCAGGGATTTACATCCCCATAAAGATACATCACAAACTAGGGAAACAAATGAGGGTACTGATCACGTATCTGAGCCTCCCGCTCGTAAGTGCTCTCCTGGAGGTTCCCGTGCTGCCACCTGATGCGCACTAGAGGAATCGACCAAACACATAGGGCACGCCCCTATCGATCCTCGATCTCCACTAGGACCTCCTCAAAAGTCTCTCTATCATCAATATCCAGCTCCCCATGTTCGATGTTATGCGTCGAGTCATGGACGTATCTCCTTAGCTGAGATATGTGGAATATGTCGTGCACCTAGTGCAACTAAGGTGGTAGAGCCAAGCGATAAGCCACCTCACCTATCCTGTTAAGAACCTAGAATGGTTCGATGAAGCACGAAGATAACTTTCTGCCCCAGAAAAATCTCTGTAATCCACGTTGATGTGATACCCGCATGAAAACATGGTCTCCATAATCGAACTCTAGTGGTCTCCGCCTCCTGTCAGCATAAAGATTCTGTCAGCTCTGAGCTATCCTCATCAACTCCTGGATGACCTGAACCTTCTCTGTCATGTCCTAGACCATCTCTAGTCCCACAAGTGCTGACTCCCCAGGGTCTGTCTAGCAAAAAGGTGATCTGCAAGGTCATCCATACAATGGCTCGTATGGTGCCATCCTGACGGTGGAGTGGTATCTGTTGTTGTATACAAACTCCACCAAAGGTAAGTGATCCTCCCAGATATGACCAAAGTCAAGGACAGATGAACGGAGAATGTCCTAGAGATTTTGAATGGTCCTCTCCGTTTGTCCATCCGTATGAGGGTGAAAGGAGGTGCTCAGGCGTAGCTGCATCCCGAATGCCTCCTACAACCCCTTCCAAAGCCAGGATGTAATGTGAGCATCTCGATCGAAGATGATAGATGATGGCACACAATGAAGCCGTACGATCTCCTGAACATAGAAGAGTCCCAAGCTCTCCACTGAGCCCTACTCTCTTATGGGTAATAAGTGGGCCAACTTGGTGAGTCGGTCGACGATCACCCAAATGGAGTCGTGTCCTCTGGAAGTACGTGGATGTCCAGTCACGAAATCCATAGATATCCTGTCCCACTTCCACTCTGGGACCTCCAAGGGTTGTACCAAGCCTGCTGGTACCTAGTGCTCCGCCTTCACCTGCTTGCAGGTGAGACATCGAGAAAGGAACTCTTCCATAGCCTTCTTCATACTCGGCCACCAGTGCTGTCGTCTGAGATCTTGGTACATCTTCGCTACTCCTGGATGTTCCTCCAAAGGGTAAGTGTGAAAATCTCTCAGCACCTCCTCCTATAATGCATCCGGTACCATGGTACATCCTCTAAAAAGGATGAGGTGCTCTCCTCCTATATAGAATCCATCAGGTGCCTGTCCTGTGGAAATTGGTGCACACCGCCTCTCACAGTCAATGTCTTCATGATGTTCCTCCCTGACCCGCTGGAGAAGTGGAGGTGTGAATATGAGAGACTATAGAAAGGCTGCTCCATCTCTATCCATAAAGGATATCTTCAACATGGCTAGCTGATCCATCACCTCTCTATGTAGCTGAATTCTCGTCCTCCTGCTGAGAGCATTGGCTACAACTTTCCCCTTTCTAGGAGTATATATAATCTCAATGTCATAGTCTTGGAGGAAATTGAGCCATCGCTGTTGTCTCAGGTTCAGGTCCTTCTGTGAGAAGATTTACCTGATACTCTGGTGGTCAGAATTGACTGTAAAGCACTCGCCCATCAGATAGTGTTGCCACATCTTCAGAGTGAAGACCACTGCTGTTAACTCCAGGTCATCGGTAGCGTAGTTTTTCTCAAGCTGCCTCAACTGTCGTGATCCATAAGCGACCACTGCATGCTCCTGCATCATGACACACCCGAGTCCGGTCCCTGATGCATTTAAGTACACTACATACCCTAATCCCTCCTCCAGTAACCTCAATATGGGTGCACTGATCAATCCCAGTCTCAGTTCCTAGAAGCTCTACTGAAATCTGTCTGACCACACGAAGGGTCTCCCCTTCTTCATCAAAGTTGAAAGAGGTTCTGCAACTCTATAGAAGTCTGGAACAAACCTCCGATAGTACCCAGCCAGTCCTAAGAAACATCGCACCTCCGTCATGATCCTGGATGGCTCCCAAGCTAGAACTGCCTCGATCTTCACAAGATCAACTGCAACTCCTGCCTCAGATATGACGTGTCCCAAGAAGTGGACCTCACATATCCAAAACTGACACATCGAGAGATTACCATAAGATGGTGCTCTCGGAGTGTGTCCAATACAACCCTCAAATGGTAGATGTGCTCCTCCTCAGTAGTTGAGTAAATAAATATGTCGTCGATGAAGACTATGAAAAATCGATCGAGTTAAGGCTGGAATATCCTGTTCATGAGGCTCATGAACACTGTTGGAGCATTTTTTACACCGAAAGGCATAACCAAGAACTCATAGTAGCCATACCAACACCTGAAGGTCGTTTTCTGAACATCCTCATCTCGAACTCTGAGCTGATGATACCCTGACCTGAGGTCTGTCTTTGAGAACCATCGTGCTCCCTTGAGCTGATCGAAGAGGCCGTTGATCCTCAAAAGTGGATAATTGTTCTTCACGGTTACCTGGTTCAGGAGACGGTAATCGACACACAGTCGCAAGCTCCCGTCTTCCTTCTTGGAGAATAAAATTGGGGAAGCCCAGGGTGAAACACTGGGTCGCATGAATCCCTTTCCCTGCAAGTCCTACAGTTGTAATCGTAGCTCACGAAGCTCAGAGGGAGCCATCCGATATGCTAGGGTAGTTATCAGGGCCTTCTCGGGGTACATGTGAATATAGAAGTCTGCCTCTATATGAGGAGGTAGTCCTAGAACGTCGTTAGGAAAAACGTCTGCATACTGATCCACCACTACAAGAAAAATCGAACTCCGCACGTCAACTGCTCCTAGGATGAGGTCAGACAACTGAAGAGTGATCGGCTGTCCACTCCTCTACGTGAGTCCATCCTATTCCACAAAGTCCCCCTTCTCACCGGTGATGGTGAACCTACTCCCATCGGTGCAAAAAAACACACCTTGCGCCTAATACAGTCGATCTGAGCATGGACCATAGATAACAAATCCATGCCCAAGATGACTTCGTAAGGCCTTGACGCCGCTACAAGAAGATCACAGCCGAAGCTCTCTCCTCGTAGTGTAAGCTCACACTACCGGCACCACTGCGTAATTGTCAAGTCTGATCCCATAGAAGACTCTAGCCGTAAGGATCGTGCCAACAGCTTTGTCGGAATCTCCGAGCGCCGAACAAGGGCAGCGGCAATGAAAGAATGACTCGCTCTTGTTGTTATAATAACTACAGAAAGGGTGGAGTAGACAGAGATAGTATCTCAAACTATCTCTGGTGCATCATGGTCCTAGGCCTCCACTGCCTGAAGGTGAGCATGTCTTTGTCTGCCTGCTCTCTATGGTCGGGGTGGACCTCCTGGTGGTGGTGGTGGTGGTAGAGCCTCAATGCATCACCCACCACCTGCTGCTCGGCCAGCTCCCCTGCCCGCCGCACGCATATAACAATCTACTCCTCAGAAGTCTGGCTCTGCGATGAGTGCCTCACACCTCTAATCCAGTATCCTGAGGTCGTTCACCTGATGGTGTAGTCCACTTGGACCCCTGTGACATCAATCGACTACCAGCTGCAGAAGACGCTGCTACGTGCCACCCTGGGATAGGTCTCACTGCTGGTGTAGGCTCAGCAAGAAAGCTATCTACAAGAAGGGCTCACTCCAGTACTCCATCCTGTATCGGAATGCTGAGAGAGATCATTGAAGCCCTGATCTCATGCCTCAGTCCCTGCTCGAAGGTCTGGGTCCAGAATAATGGGTCCAGTAACATGTCCTTGGAATAGCATGAGAGATCAATAAATCTTGCAGAGTACTAGGATACTGTCATACTGCCCTGCCGCAACTGTAGTAGCTCCTGAATGCGCACCACATGGGGGGTGGCTGGTATGAACTCCAAGCGGTAGAGGCTCTCAAAGTCCGACCAAAGAATTGATTCCTCGTTGTTCACCTGGAGCATCAGGATCTACCATCTACCTGCTGCCGCGTGCAGGAGACTCACTACAGGGATCACCATGAGGTCAGCTGTGTTGGAACCATGGTCTTTTATGAATGATTTGGAGTATGGTTTGTGTTTTTTGTCAATCAGTAGAGGATGTTCAGAATGTGTACCCACAAAGAGATCATACAGTTCAAGCAGACAACAATATTGAAGGTGGCGCCGTTTCCCAGTGTTTGCCAAATTTTTGGGCCTGAAAATCAAGAAATGGAGAGAAGTGTTTTTGGAAAAATGAGTTGCACGAAATTTACTGGATGAAGAGGAAACTTGTGCACCATATGTTTTTCAAGATCAGAATATGAGAAAATGGAAAAGGGATAAGGGTCGCGCAAGTTTTGGGCTTGTCGCGCAAGTGACCTACGCGTCGTGAAGAGACTTGGGCGCCAATGCCTAGGAGGACTGGAATCTTGTGCACCTATTGTTTTTCAATATCATAACTTCAAAATATGGTAATGGGAATAAGGTCACACAAGTATTTGTGTAGGTCCCGCAAGTGAGTATCACGATAGAGGATAGGGAGGATGAGCTGCGCGCCGGAACCTGCGCGCCGAGGGAAGACTTGCGCGCCACCGCGCAGGGGGTCGAGTTTGCCTATAAATATAGTACCCCTCTCCTCATTTGCAACAAAGTTCAAGACTTAGAGATTTTTCAATCTCTCAGCGCGCAAGTGGTTGAGTCGTGCATGTGGTTGTCAGGTCGCGCAAGTAGAGGATGCTCGCCAATTGTTGGTTGCATGACCAAGGCAGTTGGGGAGTTAACGGTGCAAGGTCGCGCAAGTTTGGTGTTAAAGTAGGTAGTGTCGTGCAAGTTGTTTGGTGTCACCTTTGAGCCAAATTTGTACCGCGCATGTGACTTGCGCACTGGGCATGAAACTTGCATGTCGGGCTTTGATAAGTGTGCCAGGGTTGTTAAAGTTCATCTGTCCTTTTGAAGCTACACGAATGCTAGAAGATCGTCCGCTACCCTCAGCACAAAGTGATATTCGTCTTCTAGTGAGAGTTGGACTTCAACAGAGCATCTACATACAATAGAGGGTGCATTCTTATGCAATGATGAAGAAAGCTTCACGTCTATAAACTGAGTGGAAATTCACCTAATGGCAGTGATCCTAGGGGAGTCAACGGGACAGGCCTGAGGGAAGCAGTGAGCTATCCCTAAACCTTTGTAAATGCAGTGAGCCTGGGACAGAGTGACTGTGCCTAAACCTTTGTAATCCATAGCTAGTGAAGATTAGTGGATTTAGGTATGACCTAAAACTTGTCGGTGTATTCCCCTTGGATGTATCCGTTAGTGGTGAACCAAGTAAAAAGTGATGTGTCTACTCTGTGCATGTGACTGTTTTCTTTCTGATCATATTCATCTTATGGGTTTAACAAGTTCCTACCAAAGTGGGAACAAGATCCACCACATTAAAAGAAAAAGTTTTCACCCTGATTCACCCCTCCCCTCTCATGGTTTCCTGGGGTCCTTCAAGTGGTATCAGAAGGTAAAGGTTGTTGGTGTTGAATCTGTCCTTTATCGTCATGGAGAATGCAATCATTGTCAGGGGAATCCCTCACTTCGATGGAAGTAATTTCCATATCTGGAAGTACAGAATGAGATCATATCTAAGATCTCTTGGAATGGAATTTCTCTTTTCTACTAAGCAATGAATACAAGTCACTGACCCAACAGGCCTGGCTATGTCTGAAACAGACAGGAAAATTCTTGATGCAGATGCTAAAGCAGAAAATGCACTTACTGCAGCCCTTTCTGCTCAGATCTACCTAAAGGTGATTAATTTCAACTCATAAAAATCCATGTGGGATAAACTTGAGAATATTTTTAAAGGTGATAGAAATGTGAAGGAGGTGAAACTACCAGTCCTGCATAATCAGTTTGATGATCTGAATATGAATCCAGACGAGAATGCAGACTCTTTCTTCAATCGAATTACTGAAGTGGTTGGATAAATTTGGGGTCTTAGTGAAGAAATCAAAGACATTGATATAGTAAAGAAAATATTGAGAATACTTTTACCTCTGTACAATGAAAAGGTGTCATCCCTTGAGGAAAGAGATCTTTCAAAACTTTCTTTGGATGATCTACTTAGCAGCATGGTAGCATATGAAATGAGAGTCAAAACAGAAGATGCTATGACTCGTGTGAGAAAGTAAATGGCATTCAAGACCATGGATAAACTGAAAATATCAAAATATAGTAGTGGTGAATATGACGAAGAAAAATAAATTCTTTCTCTAATTGCAAAGAATTTCCAGAAGGGGAAAGGGAAATTCATAGGGAAGTTACCTCTCGCATGTTTTTGTTGTCCAAAAGTTGGTCACATTGCCTCTCAGTGATTAATAAAGATCAATGATGAAGATAGTGAAGATGAAAGCTTCAATAAGCCTCAAAGAAGGTTCTTCAAAAAGGGAGACTTAAAATCCAGAAAAAAATGGAAAGGAAGAGTTTTGTCTGTGAAGAGGAAGAAGATGATAATGAATTTTGTGAGGAAGAAGATCCTGAATTCAAAACTGTGAACCATGATTCCATGATGGCCACTGTTGAAAAGTCAGAAGATACTGGTGGAGAAGAAAAACTGAGAACTTGTGTAGATCACGAGATGCAACTTAAGGATGCCATTAGTAAGCTTAAGATAATATGTAAGAGTTACAATAAGTGGAAATCAATTGAGAAGAATCAATTGAATACGTTGATCAACTTGATGCTGAAATTGAATGACTAGAAGAATTTGTGATGGTACAGTATAAAATAATTGAAAGCAATGATGATGTAGTGGATCTAAAGCTTCGAATTGAAGAGTAGGCAAAGGTCTCCAATGACCTCAACTCCAGACTTGATGAAAAATCCAAGATTGCTGAGGGTCTTGAAGAGGAAGTTGTTACTCTAAGGAGTAAACATGAGACTGAATCAATTCCAAAAGAATCGAGGAAGAAAATACAGTTTGGAATATTCTCAGATGTAGAATTACTAGCAAGATCCAAGTGTGGTTCAGATGGGGTTGGAAACATCTTGAGTGATCAAAGACCCGCTTGCATGGGAAAGAGTGGAATTGGCTGTGAGGCTAAGACCTCAATTACTGGAAGTGAAAATATCCAAAAGAAAGATATGATGAAAGTTGAACATGTTGAAACATTACCTAAAGTTCCGAAAAAGGAACCCTCAATCCAAACTAAAAGGAGGACTGAAAATTATCCTCAAACATTTAGAAGTGATAGATAGTCTTACTATTATCCCAAGGAAGAAGGTATGGGGAGAAATTCAAGTGAGAATACATATCCTCTCATGATGTGTCGGTTCTGTGGATATCTGGTCCATACCATGTCTTATTGAGAAGAGGCAAGAAGCTATATGAATGGAGAAGATATAGAAGTTCAAAAAGGAGAAAAAATTCATATCCTAATTCTTATAGAAGAATCAACTTCTATGGATATTATTATTATTGTTCTAACATTGGTCATGAGGCTGCTAATTGCAGGCAGAGAAGGGACATGGACACCTCATACCGAAGTTCAAGACAAGTCATGTCTCATCAACAAGATAGTGTTGCTCTTTCAAACAGTTTTCCTCCTCTCAAAGAAGATCTTGACTATAAAGAACCTGGGTATGCAGAAGAGATAATTGAAAGTCTATCAGTACTATATGCTCAATCCAATGTCTCATGGAAGGAAAGGAAGAAGAATGAAAAATCCAACCTTGTAGAGGTGGCCCTCAATGCTACAAAGAACAAAAGTACATGGATTATGGATAGCGGTTGTTCATCTCATATGACAGGTAATGCAGGCATGCTAATGAATATCAAAAGAATGGTTGATGGTACAGTACGATTTGGTAATGACGGGGCTTTGAAAATCAAAGGGATTGGATGTACCAAATTAGCTAGTGGAGAACTAAAGTAGACTTAAGTCCTTTACGTATATGGCCTACATCATAATCTCCTCATCGTGAGTCAACTCTATGACTTGGGACTTATATTTACTTTTAATCAGAAAGGCTGCACTATCAAGGGAAAGATAGGTAATTCACTTATGAAGGGATGAAGAACAGAACGCAACATGTATCAGGTTGATATTGATAAAAATGTATGTTACATGAATGTTGAATAAGAAAACAATTTGTGGCATCAAAGACTGGGACTCATCAATCAACGAAACATGGAGAAAATATCAAAATTGAGATTTGTCATGGACATTCCCAACCGGAAGCGTGAGCGTGAAAAATATTGTGATGCTTGCATTCATGGGAAGCTGGTCTGCAGTTCATATCAGCCAAAAAAATAGCATCTCACCTTCTTGATCGAATTCATACAGATGTATGTGGGCGGATAAATGTTACTGGAACTCATGGAGAAATTTATTTTGTCTTTTTCATAGATGATTACAGTAGAATGGCATGTGTGATGGTCATTCACAGGAAACAACATGTCCTTGACTGCATGAAAACATATCAGCGAATCACCGTGAATGATACCGGTCGAACAATCCAAGTGTTGCGATTTGAAAATGGAGGAGAATACACGTCCATTGAATTTGAAAATTATTTAGAGAACCATGGGATACAACATGAGGTAGCTGCTTTGAGAACTCCACAACAAAATGGAGTTGTTGAATGTAGGAATCGATAGGTGAACAACATGGCACAAACTATGCTGATTGAGAGTCGTATTCCACGAAATTACTAGGAAGAGGCTGTTCAAGATGCAATGTACATTCAGAATCGAATAGGACTTTATATGGGTGAGACGAAGACACCATATGAATTGTGGCATGGATGGAAGCCTTCATTAAAATACTTTCGGGTCTTTGGAAGTAAATTATTCATCAGGAACAAAGAAGGAAATCAAGGGAAATATGGCGACAATGCAGATGAAGGAATTTTCCTCGGTTACTCAATGAACAGAAAAGCCTACAAATTTTTCAACAAGCTTTTAGGAAGGATTGTGGAAATCAGTGATATTATGATAATTGAAGAGAAAACAAAAAATGCTTCAAGGACGTCATATGTTGATGTGATAGAATGTTAGGAAGAAAGTGAACGTGACGAAAATACAAATACAGAAATAGAGGAAGTTGTTCAAAACACTCAGTAGTCACATCATGATGTTGACTCAGAAGATGAATCTTAAGAAGAAACTATGGCTGATGAGAATGCTACTGAACCTCACAAGAGAAATCGAAGAGATGCGATTGATCTATCCAACATAATTGGGGACAGGAGTTCACCAACTCAAACAAGAAGGATGAGGAATAACACGCAATCTACATTTCTGCCAGTTGTAGATCCATCCTCATTCGAAGAAGCTGCAAATGATGAATCTTTGGTGAAATCCATGAATGATGAATTAGATCAAATTGACAAGAATTAGTCATGGGATCTTGTGCTGAGACCTGAAGGTCACAATGTGATTGGTACAAAATGGATCTTCAAAAATAAGTTTTATGAGCATGGAAGTGTCATCAGAAACAAGGCACGACTGGTATGTGAAGGATACTCCCAGATTGAAGGCATTGCTGTTGATGAAACCTTTGCTCCAGTGGCTAGACTGGATTCAATCAGGCTTTTCCTTTCCATGACACTCCAAATAGGATATAAAGAATATCAAATGGATGTCAAGATAGCATTCTTGAATGGTGTACTCGAAGAAGAAGTCTACAATGAACAACCAGTGGGATTTGTTTTGGGTATAGATGAAACAAAGGTCTACAAACTGAAGAAAGCTCTATATGGATTGAAGTTGGCACCACGGGCATGGTACTCATGGCTGGATTCATATATCAAGAAGCTGGAATTAAAAAGAGGTGGAGTTGATCACAATCTCTATGTGAAGAATTCTAAAAAAGATCAATTCATGGTTCTAGTCTACGTTTATGATATCATATTTTGTGGCAGCAGGCAGAAATCAGTGAACGAATTTTCCAACCACATGAAATCAGAATTTGAAATTCCTATGATTGGGGAGCTCACATATTTCTTGGGGCTACAGGTGATTCAAAAGAAGGAATACACTTTCATTTCTCATGAAAAATATGCAAGAGAGCTGCTAAAGAAGTTTAATATGCAAGACACCAAACCAATGTCAACTCCGATTGCAGTTGGAACAAAACATAGAAAGAATGAGGATGGGGACTCTGTTGATCCCACCATGTACAGGAGGATCATTGGAAGCCTACTATACCTGACAGTGACATGGATATATATTGACTTTTCCATATGCCTTACAGCCCGCTTTCAGAGTAATCCAAAGGAGGAACATATCGCGGTAGTAAAAATAATCATGAGGTACATTCAAGGTACACATAAATTCGGGTTATTTTTTCTACAGACAGGGACAGTGAATTATCAGCGTTTTCTGATGCTGACTGGGCTGGTGATGTTATAGACAGAAATTCCACTAGTGTTGGAGCTTTCTATATTGGGCCAAAATGTGTTGGACGGCTGAGCAAGAAACACGAAAGTACTTCTCTTAGTGCTGCTGAAGCTGAGTATATCTCTGCCACAAAGGCATGCCCTGAACTTCTATGGATGAAGCAACAATTAACAGATATTAGTGATGAGGTAAAGCAACCAATGGTGATTTACTATGATAACAAGAGCGCAATTGACCTTACGAAGAATCATATTCAGCACTTCCGTACGAAACATATTGAAATTAGGTATCACTTTATCAGAGAAAAAGTTGAACAATGGGTGATTAGAATGGCTCGTGTGGGAACTGATGAGCATGTGGCTGATATCCCAACCAAACCATTGTCCGCAGCTGTCATTGAGAAGCATCGGTTGAACCTCTGTGTTCATCCACCTCCCAGTGCATAAGGAGGTTATGCAATACCCCTCTCCCCGTTTGTGATAATTTCTTTATCTATTTATGGCTATAATTCAGGTTTATAGGGGAGATAATATTAAGGGGGAGTATGGTTTGAGTTGAACATTGAACAAATTACTGGTCTTTGGATTTATTTTCAATGTGGGAGAAAGGAATAAATTCAGGCAGGTAATGATTCTGTGATGAGAAGAATAAGAAGGAAAACATTGGAACCCAATTCAAGCTTCCTCTCTTATTTTCTACACTGAGAATTTATCATGTTGACTTATAGTGTTGGCTGAGTTGATTCTTGCGTTTTTGTTTTTCACATGGATGGACCTCTATTGAATTTATTTTCTGATTACCAACAAACCCAAAGGGAGAGATTTTTGGAACCATGGTCTTCTATGCGTGATTTGGAGTATGGTTTGTGTTTGTTGTCAATCAGTAGTGGAAGTTCAGAATATGTACCTGCAAAGAGATCATACAGTTCAAGAAGACAATAGTATTAAAGGTTGCGGCGTTTCCCAGTGTTTTCCTAATTTTTGGGCCAGAAAATCGACAAATGGAGAAAAGTTTTTTTGGAAAAATACTTGTGCGTCGTGTACTGGATGAAGAGGAATCTTGTGTGCCATATGTTTTTCAAGATCAGAACATGGGAAAATGGAAAAGTGATAAGGGCCGCGCAAGTATTGGGCTGGTCGTGCAAGTGACATGTGTGCCGCAAAGAGACATGGGCGTTGATGCCTAGGAGGACTGGAAACCTGTGCGCCTATTGTTTTTCAATACATACCTTAAAAATATGGTAAGGGGAAGAAGGTCGCGCAAGTATTTGTATAGGTCGTGCATGCGAGTAGCACGACAGAGGCTAGAGAGGATGAGTTGCATGCCAGAACCTATGCGCTGAGGGAATACTTGCGTGCCACCTTGCAGGGGGTCCATTTTGCATATAAATAAAGAACCCCCCCCCCCCCCTAATCATTTCAACGAAGTTCAAGACTTAGAGATTTTTCGATCTCTCGCCGCGCAAGTGGTTGAGTCACGCAAGTGGTTGTTGGGTCGTGCAAGTAGAGGCTGTGCACCAATTGTTGGCTCCACGACCAAGGCATTTGGGGAGTTAAAGGCGCAACGTCGCGCAAGTTTGGTGTTGAAGGAGGAAGTGTCGTGCAAGTTGTTTGGTGTCACATGCACGCCTAATTTTTTCCAAGCAAGTGACTTGCACTCCGGGCTTGAAACTTGTGCGTCGGGCTTTGTTAAGAGCGCCATGGTTGTTAATGTTCATCTGTCCTTTTGAAACTACACGAATGCTGGAAGATCGCCCAGTACCCTCAGTGCAAAGTGACATTTGTCTTCTAGTGAGAGTTGGACATCAACAGAGCATCTACATATGATATAGGATGAATTATTATGCATTGATGAAAAGACCTTCATGTCTGTAAACTGAGTGGGTATTCACCTAAGGGTAGTGAGCCAAGGGGAGTCAACGGGAGTGACCTGAGGGAAGCAGTGAGCTATCCCTAAACGTTTGTAAAGGCAGTGAGCCTGGGACAGAGTGACTATGCCCGAGCTATTGTAATCCACATCTAGTGAAGATTAGTGTAATTAGGTACAACCAACAAATTTTCGGCGTATGCTCCATGGACATAGCCCTTAGTGGTGAAGCAAGTTAAAAGTGTTGTGTCTGATCTGTGCATGTGAATGTTTGTGTTATGATCATATTCATCTTACACGTTCAACAAGTTCCTTCCAATGAGGGAACAAGATCCATCACACTAAAAGAAAAAGTTGTCACCCTGATTCACCCTTCCCCTCTCAGGGTGTCCCGGGGTCCTTCAAGCTAGTGTCCCCACTACTCTGAATACTCGTACAACAACCTCCATCCAATCCTTGACTGCGTGAGGGTCCGTATCCCCATGGAACCTGGGAGGTCTCTAATGCTGAAACTCATGCAGTGCACTAAGGCTAAGTGCACTCTCAGCAGCTGGGGCTGGTGGCATCGGTGGCTCGGCAAGTAGAGGTACCATCAGTGCCTCCGCTGTAATAGGGCCATACACAGAGGCCTCGTCGCTCGGTGGGATTTCGTCTTGCACAATGCTCGGAACCCTAGCTGGCTGCCGTCGTGGGGCCATCCTGAAAAGAAACAGGTGTGCCATGGTCAATATAGTATACCTGGTGAGCTGAAGAAAAGTAATCACAAATAAAACTTTTGAAACACACATGCAATCAATGTTTTCGTGCATTTAGTCGGAAATCAGAAGTCAGGGTCCTGGTGTATCGATATGTCAGTCGCCGCACCAACACAGGACTCCCTGGACTGATAACCACACTAAATACCATTAATATTATTGCTTCACATAGAATAAAGATCAGAGTCCTGAGTTCTGTGGAAGAACCAATCTCCTCTGATACAAATTTGTCACAACCCAACCTTGGGGCCCGTGCCGTGACTACCCCAAACCCGGCTTCCATAGGCCAGGGGCTGGCAACGAGCACCAAAGGTGTAAATCCTGATAAAAAGGGAAGTCATTGGCTTTATAAAGTAAACAAACACCACAGAGTATGCAAGCTGAGTAAACACTAAGTAAACTGAGTACAAAAGTAAGTGTTAGAAAGTAAATGGGATAGAATACAAACCTAGATGTAAGTAAAATAAAAATGAAATGAAAGTAAAACAACTGAAAAGTAAACCAGTGAGTCCAAGACATCCTCTGGAAATTCTACCTAAAGGGTGGGTACTGATAGTCCCCTCTGCTCCTCAGCTCCAGCCGTCCGCTCCGAGTACGTCCCGTCCAGTGATCCACCTACAGGTACTGTCCAGCTCCACAAGCTTCGACCTCGATCAGCGATGTCCGTCGTCTACATCAAACATAATGAAGTGCGGGCATAGCTCATGCAGGGGTGAGTATATGCTACTTAGTGGGGACCCTGAGACCCCCGATGGTCTCCCAGAATCCACGAAGGGTAAAACAAAAAGTGAAGATACAATCACGAAGTAACAACCAACTCTATTTAGGTATATCCCCATACATATACCTAAGACATCATTTCCAGCTTGGCTCTATCACACGAGCCCAAGTACAACTCAATCCACACAGGAAAAAATAACACATTACACATAGGAATTCACAACCCAATCTACACAAGAATGAACAAACCAATCCACATAGGAAAGCACAAAAATCACATCGATGTTATTGATTGTATGTTAAGACTCAGCTCACACATGTATACACTTCGTAAGACGATAGTGATGACCAGATGTAGCTACTGATTCATCATAGCTGTTGGACCCACATAGGATACAATACAAGATAAGCTGTCAGACCCACAAAGGATACAAGACCAACTACTCTGTCGGACCCACATAGGATACAAGTACAGAGTCAAATACTACCGGACCCACATAGGATACAAGAACAATAGTCAAGTACTGTTGGACCCACATATGATACATGAACATTTGTCATCACCTTCGAACCCATGGGGGATTCCTGTATGGTCATCGTCGCTACCGAACCAACGGTGGATTTTAGTACAGTCATCATCATCGTCATAGTCACAGCCAGCTCTAGGGTTCCCGCACACAGCATGCTCAATTCCGGGAGGGTCTGCTCCATGAGCCAAGTGGTTCGATAAATCAACTGACATGTAGTCCAGAGTTGATGTATCCCAAAGTTCTACCTCGTCAATAGGAACTCAACGTGACAGACAGCGTGTCAATCGAACGCCCGGTCTGGAAGTTATTAGCTTTTTCATCCTAGGGGCCCGGTTGTTTTTTAAGCCAAAACCAACCTGACTGTAATCCAGCTGCATCCAAACCTCAAGTGGAGTAATCCAAAAGAACTATCTCACTAATAAGAATCCATCAAAGTCTACGTCACGTCAATCATATGTCCAGAGAATAAGTTATAAGCATTTCCGCTCTAAGGTCTCGGTTGGTTTCGTGTTCGAACCAACTCGATCATACACAAAGTTCTCTAAAACCCTACATTTAATATACCGAAATAACCGCCTCGATCCAAGAATCTCTACGCAACTAATGGTGCGTCGATCATAGTTTTGTAGCCCATGTTATGGTCTTTTGAACAGAACTGTCCGATAATATGGGGTTTGGGCCCGGTCCGACCCGACCCGATACCCACTGGGTCGGCCCGAATAGGGTCCACCCGACCCAGGTCCAGGTCTGGCCCGGATGGGCGGGGCCCGGCCCGGATGGCACGGCCTGGCCCAGCCGGTGTGGTCCGGCCTGTCGCGGGGGTCCGGCCCAGCGCGAGGGGCCCGACCCAACGCGGGCAGTCCCTCCCGGCGCAGCTGGTCCGGCCGGTGTGGGCAACCGCGTGCTGAGCGGACGCAGAAGGGGGGTGCTACCCCCCGTGTTTTGAAACAATGGCCCCCACTTGGTGGCCCTCTCTTGCCACCAGACGGGGGTTATGACCCCTGGTTTTTCTGAAATCCGTCCAGCCGTAATGGTCAGCCGGTGTGCCGTCGCGGGACCCCCACGGGTCCCGCTTTCCATAGCGCCAGCGGACGGAGGATCCAGCCGCCCTCCTCTGCACCACCATGGCCTTAGGCCGTGGACCTCCATGGTGTTCCGGCGCCGCGAGACGGCCCGCGCCCCTTCACCGAGGCCCTCTTTCGGCCGCAGCCTCCTTCGGCATCTTCGGCGCAGCGTGACGGTGCCACGCTCCTACGCCGCAGCCCGCACTGGCTGCGGTCCTCTCGTTCACGCGCGGTGCGACGGTACCGCATTGAATCCGTTTCAATCCATATTGAAGTACAAGAACATTGGGGAGGAGGTTCAGTCGTGTTTGTGCAGTCCAACCTCCTCCCATTATACCGATAGCAAGAAACTAATTATTTAACGATGAATGCCAAAATAATCACGAACGTAAAACAATACCCTACCTCGAAGAGTTATCGAACGATGATCATCGCGGAAAACTGCATCGTGAGGTGAAGCTCCATATATGATGACAGAGAACGTTCGAGGAGAAGAAGCGGTGTCTCTCTTTCTCCAACGCGGGAAGAAGATGAAATGGCGTGACATCCTTCTTCATCGACATAGAGATGTTCTTCGCTCGGAAGATGAAGTTCTTCAAAAAGATCAACACAATAGCTCTCCCCTTTTCTTCGCACAGCGAAAACCAAACTACAATAAAATAAGGCATTGCCTTATTTTTTTCACTTATGCCAACATTTTCAAAATTCAAAACATCTAATTCAATAAAAGGTGTGTTGTCATTCATTTAATTAATTAAAACTAGAGTTGACACAAATTAAATGGAGTGTTAAGTTTTCATCATAAATATAGAAGAGTTATAACTCATGTGGAGGGGGTTAGAGAATTTGATGGGGTGGGGCTCATGTGGGCCCCACCTAACTAAATCCTAACTAGAGGAATTATAATTTCAGTGGGTCTGACCCCAACACCCACACATGGGTTTAACCACTTATGTGAAATAAAATTAGTAACACAATTTTATTTCTCCTTATTCTTAATCCACAAATTTTAACAACTCCTTCCCAAGAAAACACAACTCCAATAAAGGTCATCTTAAGTAAAAACTGGCGCTGCAGTTTCATCGGTGCCCTTGGATTTGGATTCCGAGCACCGGTTCAAAAGTTAGAAACACCCGATCGTTCGTTCACTGAACATACCCAAGATAAACATCAGAAATTGATTCCGGGAACACCGGGCCTCGGAATCAGGTGCCTTAAAGAAATACATACTCGTAAAATCCCAAAGAAATTAAGAAAAAAACTTACTTGAAAGTTATGGGTCTTTACACTGGCACTTCAAGAACTCACCATAAATATGGTTCTCTCGGAGTGTGTCCAGTACTACCTGTAAATGATAGGCATGTTACTCCTCAGTAGTCGAGTAGATCATGTTTTCTTTGACGGAGACCACTACAAAGCGATCATGTTATGGGTGAAAGATCTTATTCATGAGTCCCATGAACATGGTTTGAGCATTTTTCACACCTAATTGCATAACCTGAAACTCGTACAGGCTGTATCAACACCTGAAGGTCGTCTTCATCACATCCTCATCTCGTACTGTGAGCTAGTGATAGCCTAATTTGATGTCTATCTTCGAGAACAATTGGGCTCCATTCAACTGGTCAATGATGTCTTCAATCCTTGGGTGTGGGTACTTGTTCGTCATGGTCACCTGGTTCAGGAGCTGATAGTCAACACAAAGCCTCAATATCTCATCTGACTTCTTAGCGAATAGAATTGGAGGTTCCCAAGGAGAAACACTAGGCTGGATGAATCCCTTCCCTTGTAAGTCCACTAACTGTACCTGCAGCTCATGAAGCTTCGTAGGAGCCATCCGATATGCTAGTGTAGATATCGGTGTCGTCACTTGGTTCACGTTAATGTAAATGTCCACCTCTCTGTGAGGAGGTAGTCCTGAGATATCATCAGGGAAAACAACCACGTACTAGTCCACCACTATAGGATATCTCGGACTATCCACATCAACAACATTGAGGGTAAGGCTAGCCAACTGATGAGTGATCTGATACACCCTCCTCCGGGTAAATCCATCATGCACTGCAAAGGCTCCCTTCTCTCCATTGACGTAATCCTAGTCTCATACATTCGGACACACTGCACATTGTGCCTATCATAATCAATCAGAGCATGGATGGTAGATAGCCCTTCCATACCAAAGATGACGTCGTGAGGCCTCGATGTCACTACTATGAGATCCCCACCGAAGATCTCGCCTCCTAGAGTAAGCTCAAACTTCCGGCACTAGTGTGTAATCATTGAATCTGTTCTCGTAGGAGTCTCTAGATATATGGATCGAGCCAATATCTCTATTGGAATCTCCGATCTCTGAACGATGGATGTGGCAATAAAATAATGACTAGAACTTGTGTCCATAAGTACTGGAGCTAAGGTGGAGTAGATAAAAATCGTTTCTCGTATCATCTCTGAAGTTCCATGAACATAATCCTCAGATTCCTGGAGCTGAGATCTTCCATATAAACCTACTCTCTATAGTCAGGGTGGAACTCCTGGTGGTGGTTGGGGTAACATCTCAAATCGTCTCCCACCACCAGCTGCATGGCCAGCTCCTCTTCCCCGTCCGCCTGCTCTCTATGGACCTCCTCGGTTGAACCGATGTCTCCTCCTGGGTGGTCATTTGTCCGTCTAAAGATTATTTGTACGATGGGTTGGATAGTCACAAGCCATGTCACCCTACCCACCGCATATGGAAAAGTAATTTATCCTGGTATAACCGCCTCGCCTTGGGTTCCCCACCCAACCTATCCTGAGTCATGCGGTTGTCCACCTGTATGTATGGTCCTCTTGGAACTCTGTGACTTCTATCTACTGCCAACTATAGAAGACTCCACTACATGACGACTGGTGGTGGTTCTCACCGCTGGTGACTACTCAGCAAGGAAACTATCCAATAAGAGGGATCTCTCCAACACCCACACCCGTGTCGGGATTCTATGTGAGATCATCGATGCCCAAATCTCTCGCATGATCCCCTTCTTGATGGTTCGGGCCCCAAATAAAGGATACTGCACCATATCTATGGAGTATCATGAGATTTCAGTGAAACTTTCTCAGTACTGAGCCACATTCATGCTACCCTACTGTAGATGAAGAAGGTCCTTTATGCACACTGTGCAAAGAGTCATTATGACTAATTCTGCTCAAAACAGGCTCTTGAAGTCTACCCATAGAAGAATCACCTCATCGTGAACATGCAGCATCATGCCTCACCATCTTCCTATGGATTCATGCTGAAATCTGGCTGTAATGATCACCATGAGATTGGCTGGTGTCCCTACGAGTCAGAAGACTATAACCACAACCTCCAGCCAATCCTCAGCTGCCTACGGGTCCATCTCCCCACTGAACCTGGGTGGCCTCTAGCGCTGGAACTTGTGCAATGCACTCAAGAGGCATGCACCGTCTGCTGCTGGGGATGGTGGTTTTGGTGGCCAAATGGCGAGTGATACCGATGGTTCCTCTCATGGAATAGGCCCTACACCGAGGACTCATCTCTTAGTGGGCAATCAGTCCGTACAACTCTTGAAACTCTGGTTGGTTTTTTTGTATGGAGGCATCCTGAATAAAAAACAGGTGTTCCATGGTTTAAAATATACACCTGGTGAGATGAATGTTATACCTGCTGAGTTGAATCAAATGTTGACAAATTAAACGTTTGAAAACACACACGCAATTAGTGTTTTCGTGCACTGTGTCAGAAATAAGAAGTCGGGGTCCTGGTGTATGGATGCATCGGTCGTCGCACCAACACTGGACACCCTGAAAAGAAAACCCCACCCATTGCACTTAGTACCATTAATTCATAGAAAATATCAGAGTCCTATTTCATCAGTAGAAATGAATCCTTTGATACCAATTTTTCACGACCCGTCCCCTGGGGCCCATGTCATGACTACCCTAGGACCGCCTTCCATAGTCCAGGGGCTGGTGACTAGAACTAAAAGAATTTTTCCCTAAAACTGGGAAAGAATTTTCTTTATATCCTATAAACACACTCAAAAAAGAACAAATCCAGATATGAACAATAAGTAAACTGTATAACAAAAGATTTCTGAAAGTAAAAGGTGCCAGAAATACATGCCCAACAGTAAAGGTACAAGAAATTGAAAGTACATGTACAACTGAAGAAAAATGAAAACAACTATCAGGTCATCCTCTAAGGTTCCTACAAGAAGGGTGTGTACAAATTACCTCCTCATCACTCCACGCCCATCCGTCTCCTCTGTCTACCGACTCATTGTAAAGTCCACCTCCAAGAACCATCCAGTCCGGGTACTGCCAACCTCAGTCAGCGTTATCCATCATCTGCATCCAACACAACAAGGTGCAGGCGTATCCCGTGTAGGGGTGAGTATAAAGATACTCAGTTGGGACCCCAAGACCCTCTAGGTCTCAAAACATCCAATAAGGATAAAACACAAAGTATGAAATCAATAGATAACCTTACATAGGTATATGCCCATATAGATACCTAAGTTATCATGTAATCCCTCTCAATCATGATGAAAACAGAGAGGTACTGACTCAGCTATCACCAGGATTTATTCTAGGGGTAGTATCAAGTAATATTCCCAGTCACAAATTTGAATACCTCGGCTTCTGTAGAAATCCTCCTCTATCGAGTATAGTGGGCCTGCTGGGTCACACCGAGGCACTTCCCACTGACCTTTGACTATAGAGGACTCTTCCTGCCGAGTACCGTGGGTCTTCGACATCACCAAGGAAAACCCCACCATGGGTCTTCCGCGCCACAGAGATTCTCCCCACAATGGATATTTCTTGTCACCAAGGTAATCCCCACTGGGCCTGCCATGTAACTCCAAGTCGAATCAGTCACCAGTCATCAAGACTCTACCTACCACATGTTTCCCGCTCTATGCTCAATCTTCTCTTGGAGAATCCACTCCACAAGCAACTGGTCAATACTCCAACTACCACTAAGTCCCCCTAAAAAGTATCTCAATGGTCTTCTATGTCATAGAGGTCTCAACATAGCAGACGGTGTGTCAGTAAGACTCCCGATCTGTGAGTTATTAGCCTTTTAGTCCAGGGGGGCTGGTTGAATTTCTGCTCGATCCAACCTGATGGTTCCCCATCTAAATCCAAAACACAATGGGGTATCACTCAAAGAGACCATCTTTCTCCATTATTTCCAGCACCACTTATGTTTCTTCAAATGGATATCTGGTTCCAATGTTATGGCAAAAAAAAGTTACTAGGTCATAGTGGGCCCGGGTCTGGACCGACCCAGCCCAACCCGGCCTGAGCCGACCCGGTTCGGGTCAAATCGGACAGACCCATTGGGTTCGGCCCATCCCAAAGTGCGTCTTGGAACATTATGTCCGGGCAGACCTGTGAGGGCCACGATGGTACCACGTGGTTGCTCTGCCAAGGGGTACCGTGGGGGTGCGGACAGACTGCGGGTAACGCGAGGGTACGGAATGACCGCGGGTACCATGAGGGATCCGACCGGCCGCAGGTACCATTAGGGTACGGACCGGCTATGAGGGGGTGAAATGGCTACAAAGTCGGCGGACTAGACGCGAGGGTGCGGACCAACCGTGGGGGCGCAGACCAGCCGCATGGGTGCGGACCAACCATGTGGCCGCAGACCGGCTGCGGGGGCATGGACCGGCTGCGGGGACGTGGACCGGCCGCGTGGGCGGCAGTCTTTCTGCAATGCCACAGACTAGTTGCGAGGGCATGTACTAGACATGAGGATGATATACCAGCCACGGGGCGGCGGTCCGGCCGCGTGATGATGGTCCGACATCGACGGCTCGGAAGATGGTGGCGATAGCTCGATAGATGGTGGTGGATTCCCGGCAAAGGGGTGCTGAGAGGGAGGAGTCTCGGGGTGCAGAGGTCGTGAGGTGGAGGGGGCCGCGGGGCAGTTTCATTACACCGTCGCTTGTATCGTGTTTAAAACCAAAAAACATAACAATATTTGCTGAGGGGTCAAGCCATGTTTGTTTGGCCCGTACCCTCTATGTTAGGGCGGTAGCTAACGGCTCAACATAAACAAGAATGAAGAATGTCAACCCCTCCTGCAATGATTGTTACAAACCCAAAAAAGAAAACATCTACGGTATTTGTTTTAATAAATGGAAGAAAGTAGGAATAAAATCACACACAAATTAAACCCCCATCTTGGGTTGTTTGTTCATGGACGTCTCGAGGGAAGTAAGGATGTTGATTAGTCGTAGATGAAGACGTCCCATGTTGGAAGATGTCCCATGGAAGAAGGTCGAAGGTATCAACGTTCATCGTGCCCGCCACACGCTTCTGATCCCAGGCTCGTTCGTTATTTCTTCGTAGTCGAAGGAGTTCTTCATCAGTGAGACCGTTTGTCGTGGAAGAACGCATTCTTCGTTGGAGAGCATTCTCCCAATTCTACCAAATTTTCAAAGTAGCCAAAATATTGTATGTTTCCCCAAATTTATGTGATGGAACAATTTCAAATTGGATTAATTAATCACATAGTTTGGTATAATTTAGTTTGGTGTTTTGGCTTAATTAATGTGGAGGAGGCTCAAGAGGCTCCTCTACATTAAAGAGGGAGTTGAGAGGTTTCTCCCTCATTAAAAGATTCGAGTGGTCCCCACCTCTTAAATCAATCTTGGGAGGTTTTGGGATCCGGTGGTCCCCACCCCATAAGATCAATAAGAGGGTGGTTACAACAAAATAAAATAAAATGTGTTTTTATTTTATTTTTATTATTTCCACGAAAAACCCAAAAATTATCTTTCACCCTAGGACAACTGTTGTCAAGGTGGAAGTATCCGTGAGAGATTACCAGTGCTACGAGTTCAACGGTGCCCTCAGATTTCAATTCCATTAACCGATTCAAATGATAGAAAAACCTGCTCATACGTTTATTGAACGTACCCTAAAAAAGTTCAGAAATTCATTTCGGGCACTCTGGGCCTCAGAATCACACACAATCAATTTTTGGGGACACTTAAAATTCCAATTTAATTAAAAAAATTACATGGAAATTCCATGTCTTTAAAATTTTTATAAATATTTATGACGTTACACAAACACAAAACAAAGTATTGCAATAGTTTGGTGTATATAAAATCCAAAAACCTGGCCTATATGCAAAATTAATCATATCTAATTATTGTCTTAATAAAAATCACCATTTTTAACATGTCATTTAAAATAAATATAATAATAATATGGGGAAATTAATGAAAATAAAGTGTGATATTATATAACTAATAAAGGTATACAAGGTAGGTAATTAATAACATAATTAACATAACGTTTTGGGGGCATAAAGACTATATTTGTAAATGTTACCCTTCTTATCAATGATCATAATATTGAGTCATGGAATAAATATCAGATTTCTATAAAACATGAATCAAAATTGAATAAATGAACATAGAGCATGAGTTCATAACATTGTCTAATGTTAAACATTTTTTGAATACAAATATTAATTGAAAAACATATTTCAATAAACCCACCGTGACATTCATAACATCATAGTTATGGGAAAACCACCAGTGTACCTACTTCAGGCTTGGACTAACCACCAGCGTACCATAACTATTAGGTTATAGTTCTAACAACAATGTATCATATTTTTTAGTAATGATAAAATAATCATGTACCCTATGTGATTGTCAAACATTTATCCTTACACAATGCATTGAATGGATATATCAGACCAACCATTCCCATAATTAAAAATAACTTATTTTTTTAATAAAAACATTAAAAAGTTGTCTTATATTAAACCATGTTTTTATATGGGGTGCATAATGATATCAACATATCTTAATTAGTGGAAAAGATATAGGATTCATAATCATTTCACCATTTCATTATTGCATAACCCAAGAAAAATTTGGGTTTCTTATGAATTATATCATTATAAAACACATTGTATATAAAAAAGTTTCAAAACAATCATTTCATTTTAAATAATATAGATAAATAATAATAATGGGTTCCTTTAACCATATCCCTAATAATGCATATGTAACCACAATGGATTCCATATTAGATAGAGAATGGTATTCAATAAAAATCACATGGAATGTTTCCTAGTGAAAATGAATTTTATATTATAATTAATTTTTATGAATTGAAATATATTCAAAATACATTTCTTTGAATTTAACCATGAAAACAAATAATGTAATCATTGAATTTTTTTTAAAACCATTCATTAATAAAAAAACATTCTCATTTTAAAAAGAAAATGTTAAACCATAATATTTTTGAAAATATTTTACAGTGAAAGTATCATTTAATATTTAAAAATTATTATTTGAAAATAATTTAAAACCAATAAAAATGTAAATATTCCATCCACATTGAAACCATTTAAAAATGTTTCAAAATAATTTTATGAAATAATTTATCTTATCAATATGAAGGAAATTTTCTCATAGAAAATAAATTTGAAAATTTTGTAACTGAAGAATAAATCAGTTAATGTCCATGATAATATTAAATAGTTTACATAGCATTCATGCTAATAATAAATATTATTTTCTAATGGTCGAAATAATCGAAAAAACCCAATTAATTTAATAATAAATGAATACTTCATTCAAATAATTTTTAACAATAAAATATTTTTTTGAATTAAATTTATAATTCATTTAGTTGTGGAAAAAAACATTTTTTATTAGATTTAAATACTATATGGATTTAGAAGAAATGGGTTTGTGAATTTGGAGATAAATAAATTTTATTTTTTTAAATCATTTTATCAATTATTTTATGTAAAATATTTGGGAAAATTTTATTTTATCATTAATATTTCATAAATTACCAATGGATTATATAATTCGTGATAATTATTTATATTAATATTGTAACATTTCCTTATTGGAGAGTTATTCATAAAATATCCTGATAAATGAATTGGTTCTAATATGAAATATTTACGACATTGGTAACCTAGACTTGTAATCCCCATGAAAAAATTTAAAAATTTATACATGAAATATCATGATTATATATAATTTTATTATATTAATTTTCAAAGGAGATGTATATTCATATCATTACATAGTATATTTCCATAACATAACATTTATCTCAATGATGTAAAATTTATTCACAACACCCTTAAAAACTCATTAATATTTTGAATCGTAATCCATAAATAAATAATTAAATTATTTTTAAATATAAATCTCAGTAAAATCATCAGATCAAATAAATAAAATCAAAATTTTGTTTTACATTCACCATAAAACCGAAACATGTATTGAACTTGCATTTGACTCAAAAAAATAAAAGCGAGATGAGAAATTGCTAACGACATAAGTAATATTTTTAATCATTATACCCAATAAGTAATAAGATAAAATATAACACTACATATATTGAAAATAATATTATGCAGGATATAACATGTCATTGGTTTTGTGTATATAACACACAAAATAAAATAGATTTGTACATTAATATGTCTTCTAGAAAAAAATAGAGAGAATAAAAATCTATTACCGCTTTAGAAATATTATGAATACTAGAAAAAAACAATGTATATAATCAAATGAATAATAAAATATAATTATCATAGTTTGATTCATGATATAACATTTAATATTGTTAGTATATAAATTTCCTAAAAATAAATGAGTGGTGAATTTTCAATTGTCTCCATTAAATGAAAGAGAGACTACAAATTCATTACTTAACATCCTGAATTCCATTGTACATATCCAAATATCAATTATAATAAATATATGTATTTTAAATATATTATTCACTAATATTTTTATATTTTAAATCATATATAATTTTTGTGACCTTTTATCTTATATTTATTAACATTCTATTAATAATGTTACGTTTTGGGTAGTAATCGTTTTGTTTTTATTTTATTTTCTATTCATTATATTTGTTGTGCATAATTTTGTCACGGTTAAATAATACACATTATTTTAACCATGGTATTAATATAATATATATTAAATATGTTTTTCTTTCTAGTATCCCATGATGTTATTGATATAAAATGAAATATATCATTCACATATTTTTTAGGCCACATATATGCATGATTGTTGTTTCGATTTTAATATCAGTTTAAAATATGAAAAGGTATATGAAATATTATAATTATATTATTACATTATTGTTATATATATCTCATATATTTATTAAACTAATCCATATTACCATTCATGTCGAGATGGAACGAATCACATCGCCTCGTGAGGTGGTAGTCTTCGGTACACTTGATCAATTTTATTGTACTCCCAAAAAATTGAAAGAATGATTTCACGTATGATATAATAATTAAATAATAATATTAATATAATGAATGTAATATGTAAATAGTATATAAAGAATTATTATTTTCTTTAATTGGTAGTATTGGAAAACTGAATGACATTTGTTTTTGAGATGGTAGTATGATGTATGCATGATTGATGATTTTGTAACCCATTTTATAGATGTCTATAATGACATAGGTCAAGAAAATAACATAATAATATATATATATATTGAATAAACATAGTATATTTTATTAAAATTATTTAACAATAATTAAATAATGTAGTTGAAGAATTAATAAAATGATCATTGGTTATTGTTATAACATCCACAGGTATCATTAATAGGATTAGACCAAAATTTATCTTATGATGGATTTATGTCAAAAATTAGGATTATATTGGAACATCCAGACCTGGCTCATCTCTAAGACAATGGTCAAACCGGTGGGTTACCAAAACCCAAGTGCATTTCCCCAAATTTCAGAGGTTGCCGTCTAGCAGTGAGGGATCTTTTGTGTCTATAGGGGAGACTATGGCCTCATATGTAACAAATAATATCATAGTCGAAGTAACCATCAAAAATAATCAATAATAGAAGAATGAAATTTAATAAACTGCAGAAAAATCAATATAAATAAATCCAACTAAAATATAAAAACCAAGTGCAATAGCTCACAAAAAAATGTCATTCCATGATATGAGTCTAAACTGAAGGTATGAAAAAAATAACTCTACCACACAGTCAACTAAAAAAAGAAACAAGCAGTAACTGCATTGTGAGCTAGGCCTGATACTCTGCCACAGTCTCCATTTTAAGCAATAAATAAATGTCAAAAATCAAGAGTATTACACTTCCTATTATCAATACCTACAAGCACGTAATCTACTCGGGAGTCGACGACGCCCGAGAATTGTGTGCGATAAAAATCCCAGTATGTCAGCACCCAGGGGGTCTAAAACATTCCATTTCATGGAAAACAAATTTTGCGTTCTATAACATAATAATCCCAGATAATTAATTTAAACACAATGAAATAAATAAGTCGTCTAGGGTCCCAAACGACACCTATTCCTGGTCACCACCTTCAGTATAAGCTGGTAGTCAGAAAGGGTACTTGTCAGCAAAATTCAAGAACTCGTATATATGTATAAAACCGATAAAACAATATAAAAAAGAAAGAGGTATACCCCAATCATGTTCTTTGAATTGGGGTCTAAGTGGAGTGTCAAGAAGGTGTACTACTACATATCAAAGAATGTTTCAATACTCATGAAAAACTCACACGAAAATAATATCACCCTTAAATACATTATTTATTAAGGTTCAAGTTGAGAGTTGGAGTTTGAGCCCATATAAAAGGTTTCGCTATTGAACATCCATCAATTTATACAATGCCACCGAGCCCATCCAAGGTAATATTTCGAATGAACATGTATCTTCTAAGGAATGGCTCTACCATGACTCTGTCCCGATCATGAAAAAGGGGTCAACTGTCATCTGAGGTTAGCTTAGGCACATTCCCAATAGATCCATCTCGATGGTCCCTCTTGAAACCGATATCACTCAAAAGTATTCGAAATTCCAGGGATGTCTTGGTCCAGAAAAGCCAACGACACCACCCCCGGCACATAGAGGTAACCCATTTGGAATGGAGGATCTATGTGTGGCCCTTAATATGAGACCTGTCCCCTTTACACACCCTGAATTTAATTGATATTTTTACAATAATATATATGATATAATCAGCATATAATGTCGCAACTTGAAAACTAACTAGATACACCCACATCAGAGGGGATAAATCTAATAGTACATTATAACACCTTACAAGGAAATATACATATCATATCAATCATAGCTGATAATGAACATTCAAATAATAAGTAGTTTGAGTAACAAAATGAAAGACAATATACATATCATATCCAACTCAGTGGATAGTGTACATCTAAAAAATAAGCAGTTAAACATATCAACTTGCAAGGAAATATACATGTCATATCAATATCAATGGATAATGAACATTTAAATAATAATTAGTTCAGAATAAAAACTTGCAAGGAAATATACATATCATATCAATATCAGCGGATAATGAACATTTAAATAATAATTAGTTTAGCATAACAAGTTCCAATGATCCAAAAATTCATGTTCATGTTCAAGGAAACTATTTATTAAATTTAATTACAATAAAAATGTATTCGCAACACATTAAATTAATTAAATAATAAACCCAGCTAATGAAAGATTACACTGACCATGTTAGTACAACCAAAGGGGTGTCTGACATTGTTGAAATAATTTAAACAACTATTTATTTAATTTTAAAACAATAAAAGGGGTTGCGATATACCTAAAGTTAATTAAATTAATAACCTGAATAATGTAAAAATACACCGACAACATCTGCACTCCCAAAGGGGTGTATGATCTTGTTGAAAAAAATCAAAAAAAAATTAATGTAATTTTATTAAGGCTACAACAAGTAGGAAAAACAATTAAGGTAAATAAATTGGGTAAAATTGCACAAAACATGTAGGCACCGACTAACGGCACAATGGTGAATTTTTATAAACCACAATGAAAAATGGGTAAAATGAGTAGGCACCCTACCTTGTAGTCTTAGATTACTCTATGATCCAGGGTGCACTTTAGTTTGACCTAACATAGATGCAAATGAAGAATTTTATTGGAACCCCAATGTACAATAACAATCTTCCATGATAAACTGTGCGCAGATTACTCAACGAAAACATGCGGTTCCAATTGTTCATCATTAGAATTTCCCTATGGTTTACTGTTTCTCTAATTGAGATGGAATATGACATCATATTGTGGAGAAACATCCTTCTGAAGTGTCTTACGGTTGGTGTGATGGGATTGAGGGGAGAAGGTGTGACGTGATGAGTCTGAGAGGGAGAGATAAGAGGAAAAAAAGAGAAGAGGGAAAAGAAAGAAAAATAAATGATATTGAAAAAAAGAAAAAAAAGATAAAGATAAAATAAAAAAATAATGGAAAGGAAAATAATAAAAATAATTAAAAACCGTAATCCCTCATTTTAATTATTTTCATTTTTCCCATAACACCCTATTTATTTTATTTCATAATTTATTTTTATCATTTTTGTATTTCTTTTAAATCATATTTAAATCTCTTATTACTATTTTAGAATTCCTAATTAAATATTTAATAACCTAACATAGTTCTAATGCACGACGTGAAATTATTTTTCATAAAACATCTTCAAATATTTAAATTAAATGAAAATCTGTCTAGGACACGTAGCGAGGTGCACAGACGCACACCCTGGGTCCCTTAATTAATTATATTGTAAAAAGTAAAAATGTTTCGTACCCGATTAAGGCCAGGAAGTTACAACATCTCCTCTTTAAGACAACTCGACCCCAACTAGCACTTCCGAGGGTGGTGGAACGTCGCCAGAGAAGATTTCTGGCCACTACGCACGTACATTTTTCTCACACTCCCAGGTCTCATCCTGAACGCGTCCATGTTGCCACAACACCTGGACTGGTGGGAATGACTTGCCTGAGAGGAATTTCAGGCTATAGTCAATGATATGGATCAGATTCTCCATAAAAGATGAATCAACATCAAACTGTATGTCTTCAGGGTCAAAAGAATGAGATGAGACTGGATGATATTTTCTAAGATGAGATACATGTAAAATGTCGTTCATGGAATGGTACCTCTGAAGTAGTAGTAAACGATAGGCCACCACCCCAAATCTCTCCACTATCTTGAATGGTCTGACGCATCTCGGTGATAACTTCTCCAGCCTCCTGATCTGCTTGTGACCCACCCTTAGGGAAACACATAGAAAGACTCGATGTCCCACCTCGAACTCCAGTGTTATGCAGCGACGATCGGTATAAGACTTTTTACTTGACTGAGCTGTATTAATATTATTCTGAATCATTTGAACATGCTTAGATGTTTCCTGAATGAGATGAGGACCAAATAGAGCTGCCTCACCTGGTTCAAGCTAGCATAATGTAGAATGACATGGTCTACCATAGTGAGACTCATACGGAGCCATTTGGACTATTGCATGGAAGCTTTTATTATAGGTAAACTTGACAAGATTTAAATTATTCTCCCATGAACCTAAAAAATCATGGATAAATGCCTGTAACATATACTATAACACTTGTATAGTTCTCTCAGACTGCCCATAAGTCTGAGGGTGAAATACAGTACTCAAAAGCACCTGTGAGCCAAGTGCCTTTTGCAACCCTTTCCAGATCCATGAAGTAAAGAGAGCATCCCTGTCACAGACAATTGAATGAGTTACACCATGAAGTCTCACAATATCCTAGATATACAATCCTTCCCAACATATGAATCGCAATGGTCTCTCGGATAGGCAAGAAGTGTGAAACCTTGGTCAACCAATCGACAACCACCCATACTACATCGCTACATCGAGGAGATCTTTGAAATCATATAATGAAATACATGATGATGACATTCCATTTCCATTCAAAAATTGATAGAGGTTGTAGGAGTCCAGTAGGTCACTGGTGCTCTTCCTTCACCTGTTGGAAAGTGGAGCACCGAGTGAGGAAACCCGCTATCTGCCAGTTCATACCCAGCCACCAATACTGTCGACAAATGTCTCTATACATCTGGGTGAGCCTAGGATGAACTTCCCAATCAGAGGTGGGAGATTCCTTCATCAGCTCTTCCCGTATACTTGAAGGTACCCATACAAAGCCATGGTAAAGGAGGGTTCCACTTCCATCAATAACCCAACCAGTAGGTGGCTTCCCTCCTGTAACACATTCCCTCAAACTGAGTCCCTCAGGATCAGTCAACTGTTGCATGCAGGCTTCCTCCAAACGAGAGGACATCACTGTATGAGCTGTTAGAACTTGTTATCTTCCCTAATCTTGAACTTCCAGATACATCTCTGAAAACATGGACATCATCTGCCACTCACTGCGGGCTACCTACACGACATGTGTCTATATCTTGTGTCTTAAAGCTTCCGCCAGAGCGTTACCCACACTAGGGGTATAATAAAGCTCAAAATCGAATGACATCAAGTATTCGACCCTCATGGGTTCCCTTAAGTTCTCTTTTCATCACATGGAGATATATTTCAAACTTTTACGATCCGTGTAAACAAAAAATCTCTCACCCAAATAATAGTGTCTCCAACAGCAAAGAGCATGAACTGTAGCTTCCAAATCATGTTCATTTGTAGGATAATTCAACTCATTATGTCTCAGCAGGCAGGATCCAGAATCCATGACTTGATTACCCGACATCAAAACTGCACTCATCCCAATTTATAACGAATCATAAAAAACTATATATTTGTTATGATGTTTAGGAAGATTCATGATTGGGGCTGAGGTCAGTCTTCTTTTATACTCTTGAAAATACTTTTCACAAGCTTCTGACTAGATTATCTGTACACGTTTCTTAGTAAAGGATGCGAGAGGTGCTGCTATGTTGAAGAAATCATGGATGAGTTTCCTGTAATAGCCACAAATCACCAAGAAACTGTGGATGTCGAATAAAAATTTGGGCTGATCCCATGAAACCACGGTTCTCACAATTTATGGGTCAATAGATACCATACTATGGATATAATCTGACCCTTGAAGTGTACTTTATCAATCTAGAAGTGGAATTCACTGAGCATAGAGTATTGCAGGTGCTCTCTCAATGTACACAGCACAATCTCATGTTGGGTTTCATGGTTGTGTCCGGAAGGTGAATACACTAAGATGTCATCCATGAAGACTACCAAAAAATAATCAAGATATAAATGAAAACTCGGTTTATCAGAGCCATGAAGACTGCTCATGCATTCGTGAGGCTGAAAGGCATAACTAGATACTCATTCAAGACGTACTTGCTTTAGAATGCCATACGTGGTATGTCATATGATCGCACACGGACCTAGTGATATTCCAACCACAAATCAATCTTGGAGAAAACAGTTTCCCCCAGATCTGGTAAAGTACATCATCTATATGAGGAAATAGATATCGATTATTTACCGTGAGCTGGTTGAGTCAATGATAATCCATATATAAACTTAGGGTACCATCTTCCTTCTTGCAAAAAAGGACAGGTGAACCCCACGGTGATGTGATAGGTCTGATGAAACCATTGTTCTCAAGGCCTCGAAGCTACTTATTGAGTTCCTGTATCTCTGTGGGTGCCTTCCTAAAGGAGGAATAGGCATTGATGTAGCACCTGGCATGAACTCGATAGTGAACTCCATGTCTCTCGGGGGATATAAGCTAGAGAAAACGTCAGGGAATATGTCCCTGAAACGATCCACCACTAGAGCTAATTCAACTAGATGTGTTCCCTTGTCACTCATGAAGAGACTTGCGAACTGAGCTGTTACTCTGCCCAACCCTGCGTATTTACGCTTTTCTTGGTTTTCCTGCATATCCCATTCTTCTTTGTGAAGATATGTGTCACCCTCATGGGATGTAAAGGGAACCCGGCGATGATAGAAATCCACTTGGGAATGTTAAGGATAAATCCATTTCATTACATGAATGACTTCGATGTTGGACATATCGAGGATATATAAATTTCAATCAAAGTGATACCCACCTATCTCGAGGGGGCACTCTTGAAACCGGCGTATGCCCTCTGTCCTGGCCCAAAGCGGAGTGTCGAGAGACATGACGCTGCAGTGATACCCAATTTAAAAAACAATACTCTCAACAACATCTACTAATATAAAGGATTAATGAAGGTGAAAAAAACAAGTATGGTGCAAAAGAGGTAAGGGACATAGACTACCTCTAAGCACTAGACAATAGACAACCCGCCTCAAAGGCTGTGATTCAAGATGGAAGAGAAAACTAAAAATAATTACTAAAAATGTTCTACAGTCCACTCCTTAGTTAATTCAGGATACCATCTAACAGGATATCACAACATTATATTCAACAAACCAGAATTTCAAAATTTCATCACTTTGCACAACAACACTCACATGAAAATTGGAAAATGCACACTAAAAGAAGAAATGGCCTGGAAATAAACGTGGATTTTAAATCATATAGTGCATATCATGATGCATGGGATGTTTTTCTCCTCGTATCACCGAGCTAAAATGGTAAACCCATTATATCAAGAGTACCAGCACAATAATAATGCAATACAAGTGAGTCACCCAAGGTGAAATCATATCAAAAGTAACCGGCATAATCAATAACTGCAATCCCAAACAAGGAGTTTTAGTTTTCTCATGTACATGGTTTAGTTAAGTCCAATAAAAGAGTTCATCCCAAATCCCTATATCCTAGTCTCTTGTATAATACTAACAGTATGAAAAAAATGAAACCCACATCTAATACCACTTTGTAACATCACGACCTGGCTCACCTCTAAGACGGTGGTCAGACCAGTGGGTTACATAACCACAAGCGCATCTCCTCGAATTCCAAAGGCTTCTGACTAGAAGTGAGGGCTATTTTGTGTCCATGGGGGGATGATGCCCTCACAGATAATAAATAATATCACTACGGAAGTAACCAACAACCATAATCAATAGATGAAGCATGTAAATGAATAAACTGTAAGAAAATCAATATAAATAAATCCAAATGAAAGATAAAAACCAAGTGTGGATGCCCAAAAAATAATTTCATGGCATGGTATGAGTCTAAACTAATGGTACAGAAAATAGAACTCAACCTCACTGTCATCTATAATAAAAGACACAAGAAGCAACTGCACCACGAGGAAGGCCTGATCCCCTGCCCCAGTCTCCATCGTAAGTAGTAATGAACAATCACACATTGGAACCAGCATGTTTCACTTTTCCAATACCAATGAGCATGTAATATACATGGGTTTCGATGATGCCCGAGCATGGCATGAGATAAAAATACCAGTAGGCTAGCACCCATGGTGTCTAAACAGTTCCATTTCATCAAAAAATAAAAATGCATTGTGAAATTACTTAACAATCCTAGATAATTAATTTGAACGCAATGAAATAAATAAGTTGTCTGGTGTCCCAAACGACACTCATGCCTGGTTACCTGCTTCAGCATAAGCTGGTAGATTGAAAGGGTACTTGTCAGAAAAATGCAAGAACACGTACATTTGTATAAAACCAAGAAAACAAGGTAAAAAATAAAGAGGTATGCCCCAAGCTTGTGCTTTCACTTGTAATCTAAGTCAAGTGTCAGCCAAGTGTACTACCATGTATTAGAGGATATCTCAATTCCCATGAAAAACTAAAATGGAAATAATATAACCCTTTAAGTGCATAATTTATTAAGGTTAAAGATGAGAGTTGGATTCTTATCCTATCCTGAAGGTATCCCTATTTATCATCCGTTAATTTATCTAATTACACTGAGCCTGTCCATGAAAATATTTCAAAAGACCATGTATCGCCTGAGGCATGGCTTTACCCCGAGTCCATCCTGATCTCACAAAAAGGGGTCGAGTGTCATCTGAGGCTGGCTTAACCACATTTCAAACAAATCCATCCAGATGGATCATTTTGGAACCAGTATCACTCTAATGTATTAGAAATTCTTGGGATTTCTTGGTCCAGAAAATCCAATGACACCGCTCTTGGAAAATAGAGGTAACAAATTATTTCCCTTAATACGGGACTCACCCCCTTTCCCCACCGTAGAATTAATTAATGTTTTCACAATAGTAGATATGACATAATCAGCATATAAAGTCCCCGATTGAAAACTAACCTGATACACCTATATCCCAAGGCATAAATCTAACAGTATAGCATAAAAACATGCAAGTAAATATACATATCATATCAATATAAGCGGATAATGCACATTTAAATAGTAATAAGTTCAGAATAACAACTTGAAAGAAAATATACATATAATATCAATCTCAATGGATAGTGCACATCTAAATAATAAAAAGTTTTTCATAAAAACATGCAAGGAAATATATATGTCATATCAATATCATTTGATATTTCACATTTAAATAATAATCAATTCAGCCTAACAAATTTCAAGGAATTATATATATGATATCAATCTCAGCAGATAGTGTACATTTAAATATTAAGAATTTCATCATAATAAGTTCCAATGATCCAACAATTCTTTTTCATGTTCAGAAAAAATATTTATTTAATTTATTTACAATAAAAAGTGCTTCAAAACACATGCAATTAATTAAAAAATAAATATAGCTAACGGAAGATTACACTGACCATGTCAGCACACCCAAAGGGGTGACAGAATTTGTTGAAATAATTCAAAAAATTATTAATTTAATTTTAAAACAATAAAAATGGGCTGCGTTATACTTGTAGTTAAATAAATTAATAACTCGGCTAATGAAAAAATACACCGAAAATGTCGGAATGACAATAATGGTGTCTAATCTTATTGAAACAGTTTAAACAAATTAATCTAATGTGGTTAAAGCTGCAATAATTAGGCAAAACAATTAAGGTAAATAAATTGGGTACAATTGCACAATGCCAATAAGCACTGATTAACTGCACAATGGTGAATTTTTTTAAACTAAAAATAAACATAGGGAAAGTGATTAGGCACCCTAACTTGTCGTTTTAGATGAATCTAAGATCTACGGTGGGATTTTATTTGACATAAAATGGATGAAAAAGAAGTATTTTAGAAAAAATGCAAAAATGGGGTAACAATCATCGATGAAAAATTGTGTGCAGATTACTCAATGAAAACACAAAATTCCAATTTCGCAAGGTTAAACATTCCCTAAGGTTTACTGTGAACCTGACGGTGAAGGAATCAAACATCTGACAGAGGATAAACAGCTTTCCAACGGGGCTATTGGTTGGTGTGACAGGATTGAGGAGAGAAAGTGTGATGTGAGGAGTGGGAGAGGGAGAGCGGAGAGGGGAACAAAATAAAAGAGGGAAAAGAACGAAAAAGAAAAGAAAAGAAAAACAGAGAAGCATAAAATATAAAGTAAAAAATAATTAAAATAAAAATATGAAATAAATCAAAATAATGGAAAGGAAAATAATAAAAATAGTTAAAACAATATTCCACCATTTTAATTATTTTTATTTTTCCCGTTACCCACTCTTTATTTTATTTCAGAATTGATTTTTATCCATTCATTCATTATTTTGAAATAATCATTATATCTTTTATTACTTTATTCCAATAATTAATTAATTATATAAAACCCAAACACCACGCCAAAGCCCGACGTGACATTTTTTTTATAAAACTTCCTCAATTATTTAAATTATATAAACAGATACCCAGGACCCGCAACGAGGTGCATAGGCACGCGCCCCAGGTCATGTAATTAATGAGAATATAAAAATTAAAAATGGTACGTACATGATTAAGGATGGGAAATTAAATATATAATGATATTACAGATGTTGAAAATTTATTTTCTTACCAATTTTCTATACCATAAGAGTGTGATGGTGTTAATAGGAGAACAGAAGGGTGGTCTATTATACGGGAAGTGAGTGATACACATTTAATTACTTGAATGAACTAATTAATCCCACATTTTCTTTATTTGTAAAAAGGCTCTAGTAGTTGAAAATTATCATTCCTAAAATATATAAATTATAAATATGGATATAAAATGTGTTTTGGAAATATTTTTTGTTTATTTTTAATCCTTCAAAATTAATTTAATTATCACTAAAGGATTTATTAACTTAAGGTTGATAAATTATTTTGACGAATTATATTATTTGTATGGGTAAAAGTTATATTGACATTATTATATAATATAGATTTTTAAAATTGAAATTGTAGAATCTATTTTTCATATATAAATTAATAAAGAGGAAAATTCTAACTTTAAATTAACCCAGACATTCAATGAGAAAACTGGGATCTAAAGGGGAACTGTTCAAAAGATTAGAATTTTTTATATCCTGTTTAAATATTAAATTTATAATAATTACCTAAATGAGATATTTTATTTATAATTGATCTAATTAATAATTAAAACTATATAAAATATAATTTTAGTTAATGAATACATTAAATGAACATGAATTTTTAGTCAAAAATTATCAATTCACTCCATTCATAATCAAATAAATATTTATCCTAAAATTATAAAAAATCACCCTAATATAATTTTTAATTTACAATATAAAAATTTATGCGTATTTTTCAAAAAAAATATTATCTATTTGAAAAAATTAAATATAATTAAAACACGCCAATATGATTAATATGATTATTTAAAAAAAATGTATTTTTCTTGCATTAGATGGTTTTATATTGACTCTTTGTAAAATAATACTCACCTAATAGATATTAATTAAAATTTAACAACATATAATTAAATTTTACCTTTAAAAACTAATTTACTAGGGGTTATTTTTATTAATAAAAGTGGAAAAAAAATTAACTTCTATAAAAAGGTTTTCATAAAATATATATTTTAATTACATAAAGAAACTTATAATAAAATCCAATATATAGGTTATTAAAAACTAATTAATTTGGTGAAATATTAAAAAAATTAATTAAATCATAATGTTGAATTAAATATTTTGAATTTATTAAAAAAATGATAATTTTATAAAAAAAAATTTCCTTCTCTATTTAATAACAAAAGGTATATTTTCATGAAAATAATAAAATTTTACTAATGTAAATTTATATATATCAATTTACAAAATAATGTTAATTTTTCAAAAAAAATTCAAAAACCATGGTATGTTAATGATAATAAAAATTATGAAAATAGAGGAAAATAATTTTTTATGAAAATATATTTTTGAGGAATATAATTACATTTACAAAAATTGATTAATTATCTAGTAAGAATTTAATAATAAAATGATGTTGTTTTTTGAATATATATTTATATTTTAATATGTATAAAATACACTTCGTTTATGACTATTTAAGGGCTATGTTATAATAGACATTTTAAAAATAACATTATTAAACGGTTCCCTGATGCGTAGTTTAACATGTCAGGCAAACAATCAATGAAACAAGGTTTTCCATGTAATAGAGGATAAAATTAGTGATTAGTATAATTAAAAATATATATATATATTTAATTGAATAAATTTAAAATATTATTCTATTTTGAAAAAATATAATTCAGAAAATATCATGGTGTTAAAGTTTACCCCCATAAAAATAACACCACCCTTTGAATTCATATCGATCATCAATGGTTTACCATTTGAAAATCCATTCATAGAAACCTATATAGAAAAAAATGATTAATGAATAATCCAATTGAAAACGTTATTGAGATGTAAGATAGTCTTCTGGAATAATAGATACAAGTTCTTTAAAGTTGTGAGCATTTGTTTAATGTGAAAACATGAACAAGATAAAAATAACCCCCATGTACTGATGTAGAGTGATATAGAAGAATTATCACAGGATGGTGGGTGATCCTAAGAGGGCTATGGAGAAAAATAAAAAACCAAAGAGGTGATAATGAATATTTATTTGAAAAAAATGTTGATTATAAGTTACTATTTTATTTAAATATAATTTTCATAATATTGTGAAATTCGTTTAAAATCTATTTTAAAATTTATGTACATGATATATTTTTATATAATAGGAACAATATCATAAATGTTTTTCTGGATTGATCAATTCCCACATCATCAATTACTATGGTTAATTATTTTATTTTAATTTAGGAAATTAAAAATAATTTTTTTTAATAATGATATGTCATTCCATTACTATGATATTAAAAGATGAAAAAAAATTATCCAATATGGATTAAAATTCATATGGTGATGTAATTCATTAATATATAAAACCTTATCAAAATATCAAAAGAAACCATTTAATAATCTGTTATCCTTATAACCATTTTGAATTATATAAACCAAATTCATTTAATATAATGCCTTTAAATTTACAAAATCAAAATTCCATTAAACCCCCCAAACAACATAAATTTTAACATAATGGTCACATTCAAAATATGTGAATACCTTTAACATATACTATCATGAATCATGTTCATAACCTTAAATACAATTAATCTTTATTGAAAAATGTATTCTTTTTTATTCTATTTAGCAAACCACGTATTATTTAATGTATTAAATTAATTAAATACAACTCTAGACTCTATCAAAAAATAATGTTTTTCATAAATAATTAATCAATTATGAGGTTGTAAACACTATCTAATTTAATTTATTTGTATAAAATATTACATTGTTGAAACAAAACTCGATATTATCAATATTGGGATCATTTTAGAGGTTATTTTTCCATAAATCCTGGGTTTTAAATGAATATCGCCTTACCATTAAATCATTTTTCTTGGCCCTTAGTATCATTGAAAATATTATTACAGGTCTTTAACAATAAAATACAGTAAAAATATTATTATACAACACAACTAATTTTTCATAGATACTAAATTCAAATACAAAAATAATTTAATCTTATCACATGGATGAGTTGAATGGAATAGGTCCATCATTGGAATTGTATTTAATTTATTTGGTCACAGAATTGAGTTGAATAATTATTATTTCCACCCGACAAAATTCATTGAACTCCATTACCATTGGTCACTATATTACATTATTCTCCATATAGTAATCATATTCCCCTCCATTTAATATATTCATCCGTGATATTCTTCCCACCTTCTAAACATGTAGGTAAACAAATATTCATTCATCAAGTTTCATTATGAAATAATCATTCAAAACATCTCATCTTACACTTATTAAATGCCTTAGGAATATCATAAAAGATCATTTTCTCAATCAAAATATCATGATGTCCAACAAAATAAAAATATCATTATCCCTGAACATCATCCAATATCATTCCTCATATTCACATAATTTACATTCAAAATCAATTTAAAGATGATTTCCTATATTTTCATCCACAGAATAAAAATGTATTGCATAGTGTGAGTAAAATAAATAATATTTAGAAACAAGATAATCATGAAAAATAAAAATATATGTTTTCATGATTATGATGAATTCTTTATTCTATGAATAAATTGTTTTATCCTCATTTTTTTATATTCATCAATAATTTAAATCCTTAATAATGATTTGTAATGTGTTTATGAATTTCCCAATGGTATCCCCAGTGAGTTTCATACTATGTGTACAAAAGGCCCATTGTTGTGAACCAGGTATTGAGTATATCTAGAACAATGTGTCATTTTATGTGTTGTTACCCCCTAGTCACCTCCATGATAGATTTTCATCTACTTTTGTTATCTCAAATGGTATTTAATTTCATATAAACTACTCATCATTCACATTACCATATTTTCTAGATAGTTTCCAGCGTATTGACACATCCTTAGACGTGAATATAGAAAAAATCATAGAAATATACTTATAAATGTCTAAATGGTTATCATTACATTTTATCCACTTAGGTTAAGATGATTAACTAAATATATCATATAAAACAAAATATAGAGACTCAATATTTCAGAAATCTATTTTAAATAACTTTTTTGTAATATTCATTACATTACATACACAAAAAATCTTTATGATTGTAATACTTTAGTGTAATTAGAAAAATAGAAGCCCAAAACTTGTCTATAGGTAAACAACATTATCTACCACTAGTATCTTCCTAACATCCACCCTTATTATACATATCTTATATAATAAATTATTTAATAGCATATAAAAAAGAAACATAATAATGGGTCAGATTAGATTCTTAGTAACTGTAATCAAGAGTGATACATTAGTATAACATTAATATATGGATATGATAACATGGTAATTCAATTTGAATAAAATACCCTATATATAAATTATCAAAATCATTAGTCACAATAAATACATTGGTCTTTCATTAGAAATAATTTATAAGGGAACCAAATAACATGGTATATAAGAGCATAAACGTATAAACAGACATTGATTTGTTTTAGAAAATTAAGTAGATACAATATTATATCAAGGAAAACCACAAAAACATTCATATAATGATTGTCTTGGCCTAACCTACCTTTTACCTTATTTGGGCTTAGGTTAACTATTTTGGTACAATATTTTTTAGGATTATGCTAACCAATAATGTAACCTCTTTTTAGTTAATTGATAACCTCCCATGTGTCGTCTAATCTCACAAAACATATATTATTGCCCTATTCATTAGTGGGTGATATAGGTCCCACTTATCAGATATTAAAGTAAAATTTGTGTGGAAAATAATATCATAAAAATCATCATATTATAACCCATCAAAAAAAACGTTCTTCACAAACATTTAATAATATCATAATTTGTGGGAAATATATAGAATTAATAATAATGTCACCCATTTATTATATAATTTCCCATGTGATAAAAATAGAGGTCATAATAATTTTATCAAGGTATAAAAGATGAAAGAGAAATTGGTTCTATGAGAATCATGTCCTTATAATCCATTCATGGAAAGCATGTGAATGATCTCTTTAGAATATAATCTTAGTAATGTAAATCTACCCTCCATAGATAAAATCTTAGATATAAAATGAATTGCATAAAAAATCATGTGGAAGGTTTCATAAAAAATATAAAGATTCCTCCTAATTTATATATTAAAACTAGAATCTTTTCAGAATACCGTTGAATTGAATTTATCCTTGAAGGAATGTGAATTATTCATTGAATATCAATTAAATAATTTCATGTTGAAATTAACATATATGCTTAAACTAATGTAAAATTAAAAAAATTAATTGTTATTTCGTTTAATATAACTCTGAATCCTTGTAATGTAATAATTAAAAATCATTTAATTAATTTCATAATGAAATATCTTTTCCACATTGAAAACACTATAAAATCGTTCCAAAATACATTTGCATGTAAATTAATGTATTAAAATGATAATAAATTAAAAAATTAAACGAATTATCTGAAACAATAACCTTAATACTAAGTAAAGGAATCATTAAATCAGTAATTTGAAATTAAAATAGTAAACAAACATAATGTCATTCATGTTTAAATAAAGTAATTTTTTCAAATTGTTGATAAAAGAAAAATGGTCATTGTTTTGAAAAGCGGTATAAAATTCATTATATTTATATTAAATTAAATTTGGTGAGGAAATTAATTAGTATGACATTTTGTAATGGATAATTACATTTTTTTAATATAGTTTAAAAAACATTATTATGGATAAAAATTGCTTTTGACAAATGACCCAAATAAATATATTTTTTCTTAAAAAAATAACATTTTTTTATTTACCAAAGAGTATAAAAATGTTACTATTTGATTAAGAAAAATATTAAAGAGTAAATTAAAATTCATGAGTTTTATTGACAGTTATACCACAATATTAAAATATAGGAGACTTAACTGTAAACATCCCTGAAAAAATTGAGTTTGTAACATGAATTCATTACTACTTTGGTAGCAATAAATTTTAATGACCGTAACTAAATTACATAAATGAAAATTAAAACGTAATGAGTTTAAATAACATTATCATATTACTTTTCAAATGGGTTGTATAGACAACATATAAATGAGTGTAGGTACATAACATAATCTATGCAAGAAATACGTTAAATTGAGTAAAAAACCTCTTGCCATATTTTTATCTTTTTGAATTTTAATACATTATAAATTATTACAAAAACTGAATCATTAAATAGAATGAATATAAATGGATTCGTTATATTAAATTTCAATGGGGAATTATATATTCAATATAATAAAATGAGGTGACAATTATCAAATGTATACCTATAATAAAAGAGAGACTAGAAATACATTATCTCATTACTAATCAATTAAATCATAATCCAAAATAAATCAAAACGTAAAATTAATAATTAAATATTATTGGAGTAAGGGTATTATTGATATAAATATTAAAAGTCATATAATATAAATGAAAAAAATAAATGAATTTTGAATTTTCATATGTCTCTCAAACATAAAAGTGAGACTATAAATCTATTTCGCTTTAGTAGTATATTGAATTATAAAAAAAAATAAATCATATTATAAAATAAAAATTTAAATATAATTAATATAGTATGAATAATGATATAAAATTTCAACATGGTAGTATATAATCATCAAAAGAAGAAATAAATTGTTAATCTTCAAATGTCTGCACGAAATAAAAGCGAGACTTCAAAACCCATAAATAATGTCGTGACAGACATCATAAACATTAAAATGTTTAAACAATAAATAAATATATATTATAACGATATTAAAAAAAATTATATATATTATACCATATATGATTTTCATATGTCCTTTTATTCCTTACTTCTAAACAATTCTATAAGGATTATATATTTAGGGTATCACCCGCTCAATTTTTCATATATGTTTAGATTTGTCAAATTTCAACCACTATCTTTGATCATGTTCAACCATATCCATAATTTTTTACATTAAATATATATTACTTATTTTATGTATATATTCATATATAGTATTCCATAAATTGTAGTGATAGAAAATCAAATATATTATTCATGGACATGGTAGGCCATCCTTACCCATGAATGTTGCTTAAATTTACTGGTCATATTGAAATATAAAAAGATTATATATAAATTATCACTAATCAAATATTTTTATTATATATATATATATTATATTTTCATTAAAATTTTCCTTAATTACTTACATGAAATTTGTGAATGAATCACATCACTCTGCATGGCGATATTCCCATATATATACGATCAACATTTTCTTATTATGAAAATATGAAAATAATGAATTTATTTGATATATAATAATTTTAAAACCAATATAATATCATATAAATATTATATAAAAATTATATCCATAAATATATCAAATTTTGATATGTGGTAATGGATAAAATAATTATATAGGTTAATGATGTGGTAGTTTGATACTCACAAAAAAGATGTTTTCAGGTCACATTTGATGGAAGTTGAGATGGTTGTATATAATTTACATAACATAAAAGAACATAGGTATATTTAATATACTAATGCTGTTATATAATCATGATATACTTAAAATTTATGGAGTTGGATTAAGAAATAGAATAAAAAATACTAATTGATGAACATTACATTTTCTATGGGTGTTGGCCATATATTTCAAATAATGTCTTCCTATGTTGGAAATTTCTTAATAATAAGTCTTATTGATTTATACTGGGGATGTTGTGATGTAAATTTTGGTAGGTAATAGGTGAATCTAAAGGGTTTTAATTTGTGAAAATTGGAGTGTAATTATTGTACTATTATATGTGATATGAATGAAAAACTCGTAATTTTTTCGATGAATGAATTCCGCCAACATTATTTTCACATCAAAATTATCAAATAATTAATGTTATTTTATAATATAAGAGTAAATGTTGACATATATCTAGAAAATTTGTATTGATTATGTTATGGGGTTTTTATCCCTAATAAATTTATTTTAATACCAGTAAACCCATTGTTACTTTTATAGTGAAAAATAATTTTTACAGTTTTTACTATTTATTTCCCTTAAAATGTTACTTTAATTTATTATATAATAGAAATTATGATGATTAAATTTATTAATCCATTTTTCCAAATTTAATTCAAATAATAGTTATATATTAATTTAAAGTTAATCTTTCAAACATGATTAGAAAACTTGTTATTAAATAGATAATGTTAAAAATTTTATACTGTTTTTAGGTAAATAGTTAATATTAAATTGAATACTGGTTTCTATATTTTAAAATTTCATATATAATTTAACTAATATTACTTTTTAACTTGTTTAAAATATTTATTAACCTCAAAAAAATTTAAAATGAAAATAATGATTTTCATTAAAATACATTACTTTTTACTATTCAATAATAAAGTTAAGAATTCTATGAAATTCAAAAAAACTCATAATATTATAATTTTAAGATAATCATATAAAAAATATAGTTTAATTTATTATATAAATATAATAAAAATATTAAAAATATAATTTCAAAAAAAATATTCACAGACAAAATGAAAAACGGGTTTTTAATAAGTGTAATCTTTAATATACATGATGATTACATATTAACTCTCTAACATCAAATTATAATTGTGTGGATATAAATTAAAAAATTGAAAAAAAATATGAAATAATAAATTCCATATTAATGATTTTTTGAATTAATATAAACGGATAATCCTTAGGAACACTAAATCAATTTTTTTAATCCACTTTTTAATCCTAAAAACATATTATTCTAAAATCCAAGAGAAAGTTGATCAAAAAATATGTGGGTTAAATATAAAATAATTATAATTATGGTACATTAAATAATAATCGTTAATTTTTATTTATTAATTCAATGATATGAAATGATTATTTTATAAAAAAAGTTATTTTTCCCAATTTTTTTAAAAATAACTATTTTTTCAAATATAACTATTTTTTTTAAAATACCATAATTTCTTCATTAGATAATTATGATTTTTGTAACGCCCCGACCCTAGTTACCCAGATTTGGTGCATTATTTTAATACATTGGCACCATTATAAGAAATCAAGTCCCGAAGGACCGATCGGTTTAGCAGTATTGGAAAATAGATTACATACATTAATGTTACATTACACTTTATAACATACAAAAAAACATAAATAATCCATTATGAATGCCATTATTCCCTTGGATTAACCCTGCATATCAATCAAAATGAACTTCTTCGAAACCTGGGGAAAATAAAACGTTGAAAGGGGTGAGCTCAAATGCTCAGTAAGGATAACAATACAATGGAAACTTTCATAAATAATAATAAACATTTGAGGAAATGTTTAACGAAAAAAAGCCTTTTAAACTTGAACTTCAGCATAATATGGAAAAAATAAAATAAAGTAATGCCATTTACTTATTCACATGGATTTTCTACTAGTCGAATAATCACATGCAATATCACGAACCACTTTTATAATGATGGAATGCATAATTCCAGACTATCATAACCACATAGTCAAGGCCTTGTTCCAAGACTAAAAATAAAATTTTTTCAAGGCCTTGTGCCAAGAAACAATTTTATCTCATGAGAACAACTGATGCATGAAAGAGCTATATTGGGCTCCACTCGTCACTTACTAAGTCCAATTCATTACTCCTATGAAAAGGCTTAAATGTAACATAAAAATTAGTATTAACACTAGTATACGAAATGTCATTACATTATCCCTAAACCATGAATGGTATAAAAATAAGAAATCCATATTCAAATATATCACAAAACCTTGAATACAATACAGAATATTTGTGTCATAATAAATCATCTTCATACAAGTTTAAAATTCATCAATGGATGTTGACGTAGATAGAAATGATTTTTAAAACTCTTTTAGAGAAATATCTATTTTCCATGAAAACATTTAAAAGTCACACAATTTAGAAAGGAAGACATTTTAAGACATTTATGAATCAAAATGTCCCATAACACTTTGAATCATTTGAAAGGAATTAACATTTTAAAAAACAATCATGTCCATTTAAATAAATCCTTAAAAACCATTTTGTAGACATGGAAATTAATGAGAATGATTTAGAAGATAATTATTTAAAACATTTGAAATGATGTTTTTTTAAAAAGTTCCTTAAATGAATCCCATTGAAAACTCTTTCCCGAAACATGAACATGGATAATAAATATTTCCCATTAGATACTAACATAAAAACAACCTCGGATAATAAAGAGATTGTTAAATTAACCATTACCATTTTGGTAACATACAAAACATACGCCCCATGAAAGAGGTATCATACAATGAATATGTAAATAAAAATAAATTAAAATGTATTTCACAATGAATAAAATTATGGTAAGTATATACAACACAAAAATGTAATAGTGGCAATATGGCACGAATCTCATGGGAATAAGGAGTGAGATGAAAACCCATAACCTAGCACTTTCCAATAGTCGAGGGTACTTTTAACCTCCTGTATGAAGACTATAGTATGTTATTAAATTATAGATAAATCATATTATTATTTATGATATCATAAATTATTCATTTATGACTTTATACTACCCATTTAATAATAATTTCCCTGTTATATTAATATTTCGGGTAATAATCGCTTTCTTTATCATACATGTTTTAATTTTTTACTCGTGATTGTATCACTTAGATCATGATTTAAATAAATCCATAATATAAAACATTATTATATATCCTATATATTTAGAATATAAATATGTGTTATAGACATATATATGAAATGGAAAACACCATTTATGGGTATGGTAGTCCGTACGTACGCATAAACGTTGTTTTTGTTTTCATATAGTATTTAACGGAAGTATGTGAATAAGATTTATGTAAGTACATAAATTATTATATATATAAAGATATATATCTCTAGTAGAATTATTATTTCATATTTTACATACTTATTAGTAATATATATTTTTATAATCATCAATTAATGGTGAACTTGGAAATGAATCTCATCGCGTCATGGAGATGGTAATCCGTACTTACGCAAGAGCGAAAATATCATTCTTTTGATATTAGAAAAATATATAATTGGATGGTATGTCATATATACAAAATCTTTATCAGGTTATATTTATTATCTACATCAAATACGCGTCATTATTATACCCATCCAATAATAAAAATTTATTGAATAACAATTACACCACGACGTGGAGACTGTAAGCCGTACGTACGCACGTATTGTGACATATCATTCAAAGGGTGGATAGAATAATGGATTTGGTTATACCATAATTATAATAACATCACATTATATAGAATATACTGGAGTTATTATTTTATAATGGAAACAACAAAGAAAAATGAAGTGGATGAAGAAAGGAAGTTGAAAGAGGGTGCTGAAAGCATTACCTCGTTTTCGGGTCCTTCCTTTTGATTTGATCAAAAGGGCTCCATATGTTGGATTTCTGATCAATATAATGCCTCTAGGTTTAAAGTATGATATTTGAGATGGTATTTGGGTAGGGTTTGGATGAGACAAATTCCTTAAAAGGTGTGAATTAGAGTGAAGGGGGGGTTCCGTTTTATAAGAGGGGTGAGAGGCACCTTAGGAAAAAGATAAACTATTATTTTATAATAAATTAATATTCTGTTTATTATGTCTCCAAATTGATTTATTTCTATGATAAGGTTGGGATGGGTCAAAATCCACTCAACCAATATGTTTTTGATAGGTTTGGGTCACTTTATTAACCTTAACTTTTAGTTATAACTCTTAGTTATTTATTTTGACATTTACCCTCCCTTTTTGTATTTTTATATTATATGGTCAATAAACATACTATAAACATCTATTCGACCCCCAAGTGGTCCATTAATTACACACATATCATTATATAAGTCTTTTTTCAGAACCTTATATTTTTATGAATATAATATCAATTAATATTATAATATATGTTTTAAAAACACTTTTATATCAATTTTGACACTATTGGTTATTTTGTTTTTGATAATATCATAAAAGTATTATTACTTCGATAAAAACACATATAAACAATACTAATATATCATATTAAACTATAAAATAATTTTAATTCATAAAAAGTCACCAATTACATTTATTTGGCTATTTATAATATCAATTATCTTAGTCTATCATTAATATGGTAATTACTCCATCATCATTGTGTCATTAAAAAATTAAATTATTTAATGTCAAAAAAATTATAAATAAAATACCATTATTTAGAAAAATAATTTTCTCTTTCTATGTAATATTTATAATCTAATATATCTTTTTTATATCCCTATATTAAAATTTTTTTAGTTATTAAACTTTTATTTTAACTCTTTTAACTCTTCTTTGAATTAAATAATTATAAATATCCTAATCTAATCCAAGTGAGACTAAATGATAATATTTTATTCCTAAGGATGTTTTTGGTCGATATACAATTGTCCAATAGAATTAGGATATGTGTAGGGGTAATATGAATATCACTTTTAACCTTAACTACCCTATTTACTTTTAATCGTGGTACATAAAAGTAAAAAGTTACTATTCCCCAAAAATTACTTTTATCTTATTGAACCACATTTTACACCTTCATATTAACCATGTCTCTAGGATTTTTGAAACTGCACTCACAAAAGTTGTAGAATTAGTTTTATATGAATTTTCAAATTCTTCTAGGAGATGGGTAAAAGATGGTGAAAAGTTTAATATAATTTTTATGTATCTAAAATTATTATAATGTGACTAAAATGAAATAAATTGAACTTATATAGGTATTATGTATCTATTTTAAACTAAAATAAATTTAAATAAAATAAATAATCATTTAAAAAAATTCAATTTTAAACTATACCTCAGTGTTTTTCAATATTCATAAAAATTGAATGTTTTCAAAAAAATCCAAAAATTCACCATAAGCTAATTTCGATATTCAAAATCCAAAAATTAAGTCCATTTTGAAGGATTGAATTTCTAAAAGTGGGTATTAGTATTCATAATGGGTAGTTTGGTAAGTTATAGAGTGCTTGAACTCGGTGTTTCCTATAGTGCAAGTTATTGAATTACATTGAAAAAATAATGTACAATGAAATCATGGGTTGTTACATTCTTCTCTCCTTCAATAAATTGCTTCCTCGCAATTTGAAATTGTTCCTTGAAAATAAATGTCTGAAAATAGAAAATACCATTGTGGGAAAAACCACATCGAAAATTGGGTTAATTAAATTTAGTCTAAATAAGAGGAAAAGGGGAATGAAAAAGTCACCACCAAATTATGATCTCGATTAGTAGAACATTGGTGGAAATTAGAGACACATCATTGGAGGGAAAACATAAATATTTATAGGGAGTGATTGAGATCATCAATAAAGAATAATTTTTGAATTGTGGGACTCAAAGCCACAAATATATGAGGATTTAAAATACCATCGGTTCAACAAAACGTAAGGTATTAAGATAACACATTATTGGTTTTAAGATTCCATACCTATAGTTTAAGAATTTATTTCTTTATATAATAAGAGACGAAAAAAAGTATACTTGTCAATTATAATTCCATCCTTTAACTAATTTTTACCACAAACTCATCTTTCACTCTAATAGATAATAGAACATAAAAAAATATTCTATTTATCCTATTCGTATAGAGTTCCAAAAAAATGAATTTATAATTCATCTACGAGACCCTTTAAAAAAATAAATAATTCAATCCCATACATCAAGTGGGTTATTAATATGTGATACACCGTTTTCTCCCTCTGGTTGCGGGTTCAAGGCTCGCTGCCTTGCCGGACGTGACGGGTTACCGCCCGATCTCCAGGATGTGCTTTTACGGAAATACAAAAATAATCTCAAACTATAATTATCCAAAATCATTCTTTACAAACTCAAAGTCCAAAATTTATAGAAAAAGGTAAACATAATGAAGATCCTTTTTTCCACGTAATAACATGTGAACACCTTCAGCATGTATTTGTTTAAAACACTACAACATCCTGAATTACCAGAAAACCTTATTGATTACATTAATGATCCCTTATTCTCTATAGAATACTGAATATTTTCCTTCTACCTAAATTTTTTTTAAACTCCGTCAATGATGGAATATACAAATCATTAATCAGTTTCAAGGTAGTAATGAATATCATATATAATTTATCCAAAGAAATCATGTATTATTCCAAAAATTACTACCTCGGTATCAGAACCATATTATGGTTTATCTTTATATCAACCATATATTTTCCAAAAATTTAACCTGTTATTTAGTCACTTTTCTTGGATCCACACAATCACAAGTCCTTAATGAAATAGTACTACAGTACAATACTTATATACTATATAATTATTATAACCATTACATTTTTGATACAACACTAAAATAACATCATTCTCTAATAACAACATATACATTATAATCATTCCTACTCATATGTGGTAGTAACATAACTTGATTATTATCCAATAGAATCATTTAGGTCATACTCTGATGAATTGGACATTGGTTATCATACTGTCCCAACTCTTTACAGATGAAGCATTGTACATTTGAAACCTTTTTTTCACCCTTGCAGTCACGTACATGGGGTCCTTTTTCTACACACTTCTAACAAACTCACATTCCCTTCAGGAACGTTCCTGGGTGTTTCTTCACATAGTTATCACATATTTGAAAATTATTCTTTTCCCTCTTCCCTTTATCCATCTTTCTCTCATCCATCCATTTCATCTCTTGCATCCCTTCAAAACCATAGGACTCATAGAATTATTTACTTATCTTATTAACACATGATATTATTTCTTCATATTTTGATAATATATGGGAGACAACTTCCCTTATAAATGTTGGATTAATACCGTGAATGATATGATCCTTCTTCCTATTTGGATGATATGTATTGCTGGTGTTCACATTATTTCTACTGGGTTCCATTTCTATACTATGGCATACACTAGATTAGTTTATGAATCGGACTACATAAATCCAAACTTCTAAAACACTTAACATAAATTGATCAGGTTATGGATATAATCCATAATCTTAAAAATGTTTTCTCGGAGGAAGTATATACTCATAAGCAGTTCGTAATGGTTTGTAAAGTAAATGTGAATTATCCTAATCATATCCCCTAGGAGTTTCGTAACCAAGAGTTTAGAAACACCCATTGTTAGGCACCAGTTCCCATTCGAGTCTAGATCAAAGAGGTATTTTTGGGTTTTACCCCTAGGTAAATCATTTCCAGAGCCTCCTCTACATGCTCGTATTAGAAATGGATTTATTTCTTGGAAAACACACAAAATCACTACAATACCAAAATTCATGGAAGTACTTCTATACTAATTCTCAAAGACTATCTTAGGGTTATGTACTCTAATCAGAGTTTATCTAAATCTAGTTACCAAGGATATTTCTAAACTTCCTCTGATACCAACTATAACGCCCCAACACCAATTACCCAGAGTCGGAGCAATATTTTAAAACATTGGCATGATTAGAAGGAATCATGTCCTGAAAGACCGATTGGTTTATCAGTCTTGGAAAATAGATTACATACATGAATGTTACATTACAATTTATAACATAAAAAACAATATAAATAATCATTTATTAATTCCATTATTCCCTTGTCTTAACCCAATATATCAATCACAGTTCACTTCTTGGAATCCTGGGAAAAATAAAACATAGAAAGGGGTGAGCTCAAAGTCTTAGTAAGGATTACAATATAGTGAAAACTTTCATAAATAAGAATAATCATTTACGGAAATGCATAACTAAAACAAAAGCCATTTAAACATGAACTTCATCATAATATTGAAGAAATAAAATGAAGTAATTCCATTTACTTATTCACATGGATATTCTTCTAGTCGAATAATCTAATGCAATATCACTAACTACTTTCATAATGACGGAATGAATAATGCCAGACTATCATAACCACATAGTCAAGGCCTTGGTCCAAGAATACAAATAAGCTTTTGTCTAGGCCTTGTTCAAAGACACTAGTTTGTCTCATGAGACCTACCGATGCATCGAGGAGCTATAGCGGGCTCCACTCGTCACTTACTAAGTCCAATTCATTCCTCAAATGAAAAGGTTTAAACATAACATAAACATTCGTAATAAAAATAACAAACGAAATGTCAATAATTTATCCCTAACCAATGAATGGTATAAAAATAACACATCCATAGTCAAACATATCACAAAACCTTCAATATAATATTCAAGATTTGTGTCATAATAAATCATCTTCAAACTAGTTGAAATTCCATCAAAGGATGTTGACATAGATGAAAATGATTTGTAAAACTCTTTGAGATAAATGTCCCTTTTTCTTGAAAAAATTTAACAGTCACAAAATTTATAAAGGAAGACATTTAAAGACATTTTTGAATAAAAGTTTCCCATACAAATTAGAAACTTTTGAAAGGAATTAACATTTTAAAAAGCTGTTATGTCCATATAAATATATCCTTAGAAACCATTTTGAAGACATGGACAATAATGAGAAAGATTTATAAGAATAAATATTTAAAACATTTGAATGATGTTTTTGTAAAAAAAATTTCCTCAAAAGAATCCCTTATAAAACTATTTATTGAAACATGGACATGGATAATACTTATGTCCCATTATATACTAACGTAAAAATAACCTCGGATAATAAAGATATTTTGAAGTTAACCCATACCAATTTGATAAGTTATGAAACATATACCATATGAAAGAGGAATCATATAGTAAATATGTAAATACACATAAATTAATGTGTATTACACAAAGAATACCATTATGGGTAGTACATACACAATAGAAAAGGTAATAGTGGCAATATGGCACGAATCTCACGGGAATAAGGAGGGAGATGAAAACCCCTTACCTTGAACATTCATTTAGTCGAGGGTACGTTTAACCTCTTGTATGAAGACTCTAGTATGTTATTAAATTATACCAGGACTATATTAATATTTATGATATAAAAAATTATTCATTTAGGACTTTATACTACCCATTTAATAATAATTTCCTTGTTACATTAATATTTGGGATAATAATCGCTTTCTTTATTGTACGTGTTTTAACTTGTTACTCTTGATTGTATCACTTAGATCATGATTTAAATACTTCCAGAATATAAATAATTATTTATATATCATATATATTTAGAATATAAATTTGTATAATATACATATATATGAAATGGAATACACGGATTATGCAGATAGATGCCCTTATGTACGCATAAACGATGTTTCAGTTTTCATATGGTATTGAACGGAAGTAAGTGAATAAGATATATGTAAGTACATAAATACTTATATATATAAATATATATATATATCTCTAGTAGAATTATTATGTCATATATTACATAGCTATTAGTAATATATAATTTTATAATCATTGATGAATTCTGAACATGGAAATGAATCTCATCGCGTAGTGGAGAAGATAATCTGTACTTACACACGATCGAAAATATCAATATTTTGATATTAAAATATTATATAATTGGATGTTATATCATATATATAGAATCCTTATCATGTCACATTTATTATTTATATCAAATACACATAATTATTATACACATCCAAATAATAATGTATTGAATAACAATTACTCCATGATGTGGAGACGGTAAGCCATACATACGCACGTATGGTGACATGTCATTAAAAGGGTGGATAGAATAATGAATGTGGTTGTAACATAATTATAATAACATCACAGTATATAGAAGATAGTAGAGTTATTATTTTAGAATGGAAAAAAACATTTAAAAAGGAAGTGGAAGAAGAAAGGAACTAGAAAGAGGGTGGTAAAATCATTACCTCTTCTTCGGGTTCTTCCTTTTGATTTGATCAAAAGTGATCCTTAGGATGGATTTATGATAAAAATAAGGACTCTATGTTGAAGTGAGGATAGTTGAGAGTGTATTTGGGTAGGTTTTTTCCGAGCCAAATGGCTTAGAAGGTGTGAATTAGAGAGAAGGGGGAGTGCCCTTTTATAAGAGGGGTGAGGGGAACCTTAGGAAAAACACACACTATTATTTTATAAAAAATTCATATTCGGTTTATAATGTCTCCAAATTGATTTATTTAGAGGAGAAGGTGTATATAGGTCTAAATCCACTCAACCAATAGGTTTTAGACAGGTTTGTGTTACATTATTAACATTATCTTTTAGTTGTAACTCTTAGTTAATTATTTTGACATTTACCATGCCTCTTTGTATTTTTATATTCTATGATTAATAAACAAACTATAAACTTCCAATCCACTCCCAATTGGTAAATTACATATACACCTATCATGATATAATTCTTTTGGACAAACCATATATTTTTAGGAATATAATATCAATTAATATTATAATATTTGTTTTAAAAACTCCTTTATTTCTATTTTGACACTATTGGGTATTTTGTTTTTGATAAATTCATAAAATCATTATTACATCGAACACAATTCATATAACCAAACAAAATATGTCATATTAACCTATAAAATAATTTTATTTCATAAAAAGTCTCAAATTACATTTATTTGGCCATTTATAATATCAAGTATCTTAGCGTTTAATTAATATGGTAATTACCGCATCATCATTGTGTCATAAATAAATTACATTTTTTAATGTCTAGTAATTATAAATAAAATAGAATTATGTAGGAAATATTTTTATCTTTCTAATTAATATTTATAATCGAATTTATCTTATTTATAACCCTATATTAAAAATGATTTAGTTATTAAACATTGATTTTAACTCTTTTAACTCTTCTTTGAATTAAATAATAATAATTTACCTAATCGAATACAAGTGGACCTAAATGATAAAATTTTTTTCCTAAGGTATTTTTGGTCGAGATACACTGGTTCAATAGAATTTGGAAATGTTTTAGGGTAATATTAATATCATTTTTACCATTAATTACCATATTTACTTTTAACCGTGGTAAATAATAGTGAAAAGTTACTATTCACCAAAAAAATTATTATTATCTTATTGAACCAAATTTTATTCCTTGATATTAACCATGTCTCTTAGATTTTTAAAATTCCACTCACATAGGCACTAAAATTATGTTTTATGTGAATATCTAAATTCTCCTAGGAGATGGTAAAAGACGGTGAAAAGTTCAACAAAATTTTTGTATATCTAATAATTTTATAAACTGAAGCCAATGAATTACATTGAAATTATATAGGTATTATGTATCTATTTATTCCGAAAATTAATTTAAATAAAATATATAATTATTTAAATAATAATTCAGTTTTAAACTATAACTGAGTGTTTTTCACTATACATAAAAAATTGTATGTTTTCAGAAAAATACAAAAATTTCACCCTAAGCTAATTTTGTTATTCCGAATCCAAAAATGTTGCCTATTTTGAATGATAAAATTTATAAAATTTCAAAAAGTGGTTATTACAATTCATAACGGCTAGTTTGGTATGTTATGGTTCACTTTAACATGGTGTTTCCTATAGTGAAAGTTATTAAATTACTTTGAAAGAATAATGTACTATGAAATCTTAGGGTGTTACAATATTGAGACCTTAAAAAGTTATTTTATTTAATATAATACATTTTCATTATTTTCAATATTTTAATTTTATTATTTTATCATTTGAATAAATGATAAATAGTTTAGTAAAGAATTATTATTTATGAATATAATTTACTTACATAACATATATTTATTATTAAATAAAAATTTATATTTAAATTTATATTGAGTAGATGATGTATATAAATAATTCATTATGTAATAAGTACTATCCAAAGACAATAATTTAACTATTAAGTTATAATAACAATATTAAAAAATATTATTTCATGGTTCAGTGAGTCTTAGTGTCACAAGTAATGCATGCTTTTGATGAATATATTATGTGTGTAACTAAATCTAGAATCCTTATTAAATATTATAGTATATATAATTAGTTTTTATGGTTAAAAAATATCTACATGACTAAATACATTTGAAAAAATATATTTGACAGAATCAAGTAATGTGAAACATCCATAACAAAATGATTTTGAAAAATAAATTAAACATCAAATATATTAACTATATATATATATATATTCATCAATTTTTTTTGATATTTAAATAAATTACCTTGGTCATTGATATGGTATGTAGTTTGTATGCATGAATTTTTTTCATTTCTCTGGATAAATGGATTTAAATAATTTTGAATATTTTTTTCCTACCCAGAATGATTAATATATATTATATATCATATATTCATATATTTATTAATTTATTAATTACAAAATTTTTACAACCCATCTAAAAATAAAAAAAACATATCTCATACCTTTGTGGAGGTGGTATCCACACAAACACCTGACATACATTATCATTTTGAAACATATATTAATGTAAGAAGTTAGATATGATATTATACTTCCAAAATTATAATTATATCCAAAATATAATATATATAAATATATTATATAGATCATTATATACATCTATGATAAGTTCTGATGTAAAATGAATTTCATTAGTTCACGATGAAGATGTATACAGTACACATGATTGGACGCCTCATTTCCAATTTAATGTAAAAGGTGATGGAGATAGTTTATACTGTTTCTATAATAATATGTTACCATATTAAATATACCGGTGTTATTGTTTTTTTAATGATGATGGTAATTTAAATGATTTAAAATAAAAAATAAAATAAAGATGAATGATAAATAATAGTACCTCCCCTTCAAAAAAAATTCATGATGTTTATACATAAACCCTTATTTGACTAATTTCCTTATCAATATAATAATAATGGAATATTGTAATGGATGTGTGGAATTGATTTTTTATGGATTAGACAACCAAAAAGCCTCCCAATGAGTGATTTTTTGAGTGGAGGTGGTACCCATTTATATTTGAGATTTGTTGGATAATTTTAGATTTCAATGATTTATAGTAAAATCATGTCTCATTCATGATTTAATTTCCCCAAAATGGTTCTTATTAAAAAGTAATAATTTTAGGGTCCATATAATACTATTAAATAAAATTAAAGACATATTTGGTCATTTTCAACCATATATTGTTATTTTAAACCTTTGTAATATCATTTTAACCTTTTCTATACTGATTTATTTTAACTTTTTGAAAAAATTATTATGATATTTTAAATAATATCTTTTTATTTTATCTCATTGTAATATCATTTTAACAGTTATTGGAAAACATGTTACGTTGGTTCATGAGGCAACAGTTTTCCATATAAAAAATCAAATATTTCATTTAAAATTTGATTATCGAGGAGGGTATAAATAATAGACTATCAACATACTAACATCTCATTATATTTAATAATTTATTTTAGATTCTAGTTTTGAACGAAATACATAAATGGGGAAAATATGATATAAAATGAAAGATATTTGTTAAAATGATTAACATTTCATGTAGAATAATATTATTTATCTCCTCTTATAGACACTGCGGATAAACTATTTAAAATACCAGAATATATAGAAGATGGAAAATGATTTTGGGTGAATTTATTTTTAGCGATTTCTTCACCAAAAAAGATTTATATTTTTGAGTAATTTAATTGAGATATTTTTCTTTTTTATGTGGGGGGTATGACTCATACGAAATTATTCATTGAATAATGTGTGTCCAAATTTTAAAAATTTAAATTTGATAAAAAATATCCATTATATAGTAATATATGAGATATAGAAAAAATATTACCATAAATGTGCTTTAAATTTTTTTTGTCATTTATAATGGTTATATAATTATTTTATCCACAAGTAAACCTATTTTCACCTTAACTGATTAAATAATTATTACTATTTAGAATGTTCGTTATTGTAAAAAAATAACTTTGATTATTTTAGATAATGTAAATTAAAATGATTAAAAAAATTTAATTAATTTTCATAAATTCAATTCAAATAAGTCGAATATTCCTATTTATAATTAAATATTCAAACGTAGTGAAAAATGATTTGTTTTCAAAGAAAATCCTTAAAATGTGTAAACAAATATGTCCAATGTCAATATAATATCGAAAAAAAATTTGGATAATGAAATATGTAGTTTTACTCATTTTAATCAAAATACCATTTTAAAAGTAAATATTTATTAAAAATTACATAAATAAAAAATCAATTTTATATAAAATCATTATTTTCTAATATTAATTTAAAATAACTCTTATAAAAAAACAAATCAATAATGACTATAATAATTTATTTATATGAACTTAAAAAAATTTGTTTATTTTATTTAGAAATTTTATAAATGTATTATAAATTATATTTATATTATATGTGAAAAGAATTACTAAAAACCTTTTAGAAAAAATATAGATCAGAAATATATCTTTTCTATTAAAATTATTGTTATTTTATTTATATTAAATATATAAAAATTTAATTTGTTATATATATATATAAATGAAATAAATTTAGAATTTATTTATTACACAAGGTCCATGTTTTGAAAATTATATTTAAATAATAATATTTTAATAGTGTACTGTGTTTCTTTTCAAATGTGCGTTGTATATACCACAAGCTATCGTAGACAGAATATTAATTCTAAAATTAATATATTTTAATGACTTTTTGTTTTACTTGTGTAAGTATTGGATGATGAAACTAGATCTATTGCTTATCATGATATTAGATATGAATATTATCTTTTATTATAAATTATTTTCTCTTACACATATTAAATTTTTTAGTACGAATGTCTAACATATAGATCAATCATGTTTAATGTTTAATAATATTTATTCATATTGTATTACATTTTTAATTTATCAAATAACTCACGATGAGTTATTTCTTATTCATATCCATTATTCACAATTTCGTATTGTTCAAAAACACCCCACAGTCTAGGTGACATGTCATTTTATTTTGTATGATGGGTGGATGATAAATGATGATTCCAGAGAACATTATACTTATATTATGGTTCACAAATGGTTCTATATACCAGTGTACCACTTGTTATGTTCAATTTAATGGTAAATTAGTGGTTATGATATTTAGATATCGGTAGTAATGATAAGAGTTATCCAGATAGATATCATCAATTATATTCATTTCATAATTAGGGGATGCTTGTTTTTAGGTAAATTATTTTGGTATTTTTCAATTGATTCTTTTATACTTATTATCTAATATGGTTTGATTAATTATTAGTGGGTATTTCTGTGAGCTAGTTTTATGATTCATGTTTTGGGGTAGATAATAGTATAACTGGAAGAACATGTAACATGGTGGGATAAAAAGCCAATTGGTACATGAGAACATCGTAAATAAAACACTGAATTATACTTTAATAATTGGCTCAAAAACTCTTAAACTATATGTTCATATCATTTATAAAAACTAATAACTAAAATTTTTTCATTTAGAATATACTAGATTGAAAATAATTATTTTTATGGGTTCATTATTTCTTAATTCATATTTATTTGATTTTAGTTTATTTTGACGATGTTTAAATATTTTATATTAATTGAATTTAAATATATATCAATTATTTAATGATTTAAAGTGGAATGATTGGTGTTTTGATATGATTTTATTACAGAAAAATTTAAGGACATAAGTAAATGTAGTTATAAATGTATATATTTTTTTAAAATCAATAATTAAAAATAATGAATGTATTTAAAGGGTTTTGGGGTTTTCAAACATATAATGTGTTTTTAAAATTGATGTTCTTATTTTCTAACATTAATGAAATTGTGTATTTTATTTTTATAATAATTCCATATAGTGTTTCAAAACTTTTATATGGAAAACTATATCAATTTCAATAATATAATTTTGGGGTTAAATTGCATCATCATGTGAATGGTAACATTTAAAATATAAATTATAAAAAATTATAGTGATTTATAATGAATTTTAAATGGAAAATTCTGATTTAAAATAATGGATCCATATTTTTAATTAATATACAAATAGTATTGTGTTATAAGGATACATTGGGGATTTTAAATTATGACTTTATTATTTCTTAGAGATGTATTTTAATTAGAATATATTATTTTAATATATATTGTTAATTTTAAAATTATATTGATTTAAATTTATGTTGTGTTTAATTTTTTTTAGTTTGTAGATTGGATTTTAATTTAATTAAATGTTATTTAAGTTTTAGTGGTTTAATGGGGTCTTATTATTCCTCATTATTTTAATGTTTTCCAACTAAAATATTATGGAGGTATCAATAGGAGTTAGTTCTTCAAGAATTCGTATATATTCTTCTCACAATATCTATCATTGTATATTTTTAAATTTGTGATTTTAACAATGTTTTATGTATATTTTAATATTAGTAAATTATTTTTGGTATTCCTATTTTTCTCCCTATATTTTATGATTCATTAAATTTTATTTTGTGAAATTATCTTCATTTCCTTGATTTCATAAGATAATTTTAGTTCCATGAGATAATTGATGAATCATGTTTTATGTTTTTTTCATTATGAGTTCCCTATACTTTAATTTATTTTGAATTAATATTGTGATATTTTTAAAATTTACTAATTATTTATATCCCCAATATACATATTCTTATTTAGGTCTATGTTCATAAATTTTGATGTTTTTATGGAATGTGACATTTTCCTACGTAATTGTAGTGTTTGTTATATTTTATTTGTTGTGGATTGTTTTTCAAAGGGTTGTGTGCAGGTTTTTTACACTGATTATATAAGAAAACGAGGGATTAGGAAAAATTCTACGATTTTTTGGGGGTCAATAAGTCCTCTAATAACCAACTGAGTGTCTGGTATGGAATTTGATTTAATATTTTATTAGGGGTAATCACTATATTTCTTACAAGATTTTGATCCTAAGATACATTACATTGAATTTGACATAAGGATAAATCATATTCCACTTGAAACAAATTTCAATAATTCCATTTCCCATTTCATTCCATTTTCATTTAATGAGTCTTTTAAAGGGAAATTTAACTCTTTTTTTGGAATATTCAAAATATTTATTATGTTTGGAATTATTTTTAGTAAAATTTAATGGTTTTGTGAAAAAATCCTTACTCCCCGCTATTTTTAATTATATTCTTGAGAAGAGTGTGTTATACAATGGTTACAGAGTATATGTCATATATAGGTTCTATATTTTTAATCATTTTAATTAGAATATAGTTTTATGTCTCAAATTAGATCGTATGTGATTACTATGTGTAACGTTCCTCGATCGGGTGCTCTCTTTTGTAGTAAAAATGGGGTTGTCATGGACATTTTGCATGCCTTTCCAACACCAACGGGGGACGACTAGATATGATGATCTGAGGTGTATAGTGGAGAGACCATACCCCATGGTATAGAGTAAAATATTGAAAAAATACATAGGTACTAACAAATATCACTGTGAAATAATTATTTAATGTATAATATAAAAATCCCATAAATATTTTATTGTTAGATAAATCAATAATGATGAATCATGTAAATAAAATATGAGAAGTATCTAAATGTAAAACTAAAAAATATAAAATAAAAGATTCATAAGACAGACAATATTCCCAAAATTCCAAATTCATGGACCCCATGTCAGGCCAATCTCTTAACTACATCAAAATTTTATTGCAAAAAATGTAATAAGGTACCCTCTCCCTTTCTAAACATGTATCAATTTCATCGAATCAGTTACAAAATGTTATCATGAATAGGGTGTTAGTATAACTCAGTCAGTCAACACCTCCTTGTGTAATATAAATTTATGATAATAAGTGTATTCAATAAAGTAATAACCATATTAATTAATTAACTGGTCAATATAACACATCAATCTACCTACATCGACATGATGAAATAATTTCTATAAGAATTTTCCACCACCATTCCAAACATTACGATATTTCATGTTACAATAAAACAGATATTATTCCCTCTATTTAAAACAGTTTCAACCCCTCGTAATATCACTATATATAATTATTTCTTCATGTATCACTGGTAATATATCTCTATATAAGAATTATATCATGTATCACTCAACATAGACGTCAATATAAGAATTTCAACATAAGAGTAGGAAGACGCTTCTTTTTATAATCATTACATTAAGTGTAAGGGATGATATTAATGTATATATTTATTATTGAAAAAAACAGAATTATACATATATATATATACATTACTGAAACCCTTCTATCAAGTCATAACAACATAGATATCATAGTATCACATGATATGCAAAAATAGTTTATTATTAAAATTAAAATTTCAATTAAAATTTCAAATTCAATTATACATCAAGTCATCATCAATAATAATATATCTCACATGATATTTAAAATTTTATTCAATATCTATAAATTACATTCAATCCTCACGTCATGATAAATAAACATTAAAAAATTATCCAATTTCTCATTATTGAATGGATCAATCAACTTATGGGTAGACAAAATCTAGGTCACATAAAAATTTATTTTTAAGGAATATAAATGAATTCTAATACATTATTCATAATAATATAATTAATAAATTAATTAGAACTCACAAAATGATGGTGAAAATGAATAATATTTAATAAAATTTATAATAAGAATGAATATAGTATTAGTGTTTGACGAAGTAAATTAATATGGGTACTAAAACATCGATTCTTGATAAAATAAAAAATAAAGGAAAATGAATATAATATAAAAAGATGAAACTAGACCAACGCATATTATAAGAAAAAATCAGAAATCTACCCTACAACCAAGATATTTACACAAAATCAGCGAGGAATGTTTTTGAGACAATGCATCCAAAAAAATTACAACAAATTGGAATTGTAATTGGTAAATTAATAATTAAAGATGAGACTCCAAAATTTCCACGAAATCATGAATTGGTTGAGTGGGATATATTGGGAAAATGTAATATAATAGATCATATGTAATACAAACATAAAATCATTGAAAATGAGTAATACATTATGTGTAACCCTTTAATGTCTATTATTTCTTTATTTATGTGAAATGCTGAAAATTATTTCCACAAGTTAATATTTATACAAATTAACATTTACAAGACATGAATTAGAATAATTATGTGTTACCACCATGCTAAATGAACTGGTTCGTGACATGTTCCTAGAGGTAGTTACTTGTCCTCTAAAAAGTGAATGAAATTTATATTTCTAGAAACTAGTTTTCATCCCAAATTCTATGATGTTATTTGAATAATTTATAATAATTTACAAACTAAATTATAACAATATTAATAAAAATTTTCAAATTTATAAATAGAAAACATTATTGAAAATAATCCTATACAAAAAAACATTAAATAATTCCACCCAATAAAGGTAATCTATCTTCAAATAAGACCTGACCCACAAGGTCCAATGAAAAACTCAAAGAGTAACACACCATGAATAATATGGAATATTACAATGTACCAAAATATAAGAACACATCATTGATGTACACCATGCATAATTGTAAGTTTTCATTTAAAAAATATGGCCACTATACTCACATATCAAACTCTCTCTCCCAGACACCCTCTTCATTATGCCAATGCTTCCACTGCACTCGAACCATAGGTATAGTCTAAACCATATTTACTTACCACTATGGTTAACATTACATATTATATTCTCTAAAAATGACTCATCAACAAAAAATTTGTAGTCCTCAACGTCTATTACATGATATTGTTTTTCATCATATATCTGATGTTATAACATGTGAAACTCATTTTGAATGGAAATGTAAATATATATATAGTATAGTAGGTATGTCATTTTAATGACTTTATATAGTATCTAAAATAGATAAAAACCGCTAAGAACATAATTTATTTATTCCAAACATTGAATTTCACCATCCTAGGTGACATCCAATGGAAAATAGGACAAAAAAATCAATATCTAATCTAAATATATGATTTTCAAAAAAAAATCATTTTATGTTTTTTCACAGAATATATCCTGATTAGACAAAACTACTCAAATATTTTCTTCATGATACTAGGCCCAACAAGTGATGAATCACATACCTCCAACCCAAAAAGATGAGAATGACATGACCTTCTATATAATTCCATGAATGGTTCCATCTGAATCGATGCCAGTATGTTGTTATTGAAGGAAAACTATATGATTGACATATAATTCACCCTTAAACCACCAATATTAAAAAAATCAGATATCATATCCTTGATATCCTAAATTATTTTCTTAGATTTACTAAATTTTTTAGGATTATATGTTGTGATCAATAGAAATTTCTATCCCATATCCTTCTAAATACACATTAATAACTGAAATGTGAATCAATGATCTATAATTATAGTGACACTCCAAGGAACACCATGCGACTAAAATATATGTTATATTTATATACTGCCCAAATCATTTTTGGATACGGTCTATCTAGTTGGATAGAATTAGGATAGCCTTCTCAGTCTATCGATTATCTCCCAAAGTAAATAATTATACTGGGTTTTTCTTAGTTATCCTATCTCAATATATGAAGTGTAATTATCTAATTTACACATAGTAATGGGAATATTCTACAAGAAGATTCTATAATATTATTATCAACTTAACCCTTATGGTTGATATAACATTACACCACATTACATGTTACATAATACATCATTTATGACCACTATTACAGTCTATAGATTTCACAATGCATCATTGTTAAACCAAGATGTACTGCCCATCATGAATCATGAAATCCTTACCTAAACTCTTCGCACATTCCTATAGGAACATATACTCAAAAATATAATATAATAGAATTATTTCTACTAAGATACCATACTGATAGTATATCCCCATTATATATTTTGTATCTTAATATTAATCCTTATGGATTAAGTAACATCTATATTTTGATCTATTAAGAATTCATGGATATAATAGAAATAAATATTATAAATAATCATCCTTAGAACTATTAATAATATAGATACATGATTCTAATGAGTTATATTTTCATCTACTCATCACAACACTCTTCCACTACCTCAATCAATAATTTACAACTAATGTAATTGGAATCATGATTTCTCTTGGAATTAATTTAATCATTATTGATGTTAAAAGACTCCATATACTCAACCCATCTCATTTTTCAAAGGTTTTAGTACAATAGGGAAAATGTGTCCCTGAGGAACTTGGTGTTTGTGTATACTACAATATTCTCTCACAAATGATTATTTCTCCACAATTTCATAGAATAGACTGCTACAAAAAACTATAGATCATGAGTAGGTAAATTACTCTCATCTGGTCTAAATCATTGATATACTCAATAAACATCTTGATCCTCTATCATCACAAATTATCCAATTCCACCACTGCATACATCACTGTACACGATCTATGCATTAATAGTCATAGGTAATGTGAGGATAAGTGTTGGGGTCATCTTGGACATCAGATCTTTAAAAAAGCTCTGATCTGCATCTAAACAACCAACATCACACACATCATAGTAACCCATGACATTAGTCCATACATATTAAATAATAACTTGTTAAAGATACTCTTACAACTAATTATAAAAATAAAACTCTCTCAATCAAATTAATTTTTGGTTGATCTAAATATACAACCATTGTATCTTTCTCTATGGGAAAAAAATCCCACCACTAAGATGTCATAGATCATGAATTTCACATTATCTATATAGAATGCATTTTTAGTTTGATTATTTTAAATCATATGCATTCTTAATGTACTAAAAACTATGTACTTATGTTTATCATAATTGCTTATTAAATAGGAGTACACTAATGTATCATTGACACAAACCCCTATAAACTAATCTAGAATATGATGAGTGAACCAATTAATCAAGGACATGAATACCACTAGTGCATTGTTCATAAAAAATGAAATCTCTATGATCTCATAGAATCTATAAAATCTTATAAAATTAGTTAAAGGTCTTTCTGATTGTCCCAACCTCTACTACCGGTATCATGATTTAAAATTTATCTTGTCGAAGATATTAGAACCTCTGAAGTAATCAAATATATAATTTATTAGAAATTTAATATATATTATTTTGACCATCATTTTGTGAAATCTCTGATAACACATACATATGAAAATTTTTCCAATAACCTTAGTGGAGAAAAGAACTTGGGAACTTCATATAGATATATTACGTCGTATGAGAACTTTGTATTCTGGATTTTCCAACCGAACATTCAACACCTAATGCTCTATTGATGCAATCCAATATGGATGAATATGAAATGGATAATATATTGAAACCAACTCAATTATGAGAATAGACTCAAATAGGGTAATAATGTCATAGAATTTATTAGTAAAATCGTTATTTAAATGTTCTATCAATGAAGGAATGTAATCCTGATATATTCAATATTTATAAAGAATTAAGAGTGATTTGATAGATATTAGAAAAATAAATCATCACTAAATTAGTTTTTTATGACCATCTTATACATATTACTCCCCATTTAACGAATTATTACATCCCTCTAATGAATGAATTTCAACTATACTCCCATAATAATATATATGATCCATGTATAAGATTATCTGATCCATATGAAAAATAAACATGAAACATTCTGACTTCATTTATAATGTGTATCAATATAAATCTTATGATCCAATATCCAGAATGAACTCCATGTAATGCATTATATTTTTTAAATATTATTTGGACGATGCAACATAGTCCGATGCACCACTAATTCTTTCAACAAACAATCTTAAAAAACTGAAAAAATAAATATAAAAAAAATCAATGAGATGATTTTGATTTTGATTAAAAAAACATGTATGGGTAAATTATAAAATATTATTACTAATTCAGGATGATGGACCTTTGTCCACAATAAATGGAGTAGTCTACATAATGTATAGTTTACCTATCCCCCAATCCCTTGGCTCTAGCCTGAATCCCTTGATCTATTTTTTCTTCATAGTAATTCCATTCCTAAATAAGGTTACCATGTCCCCTACCTAATACTAAATTTTATAAGGAACTCCAACTACATATCTTATTATGAGTGGACTAGTCGTTCCAAAAAATGGTACTTTTCCTAATCCCTTTCCTCAAATCTATTGTTATGTTTTTTGACAAAACAATGGATGATGGATCACCCTTCAGCAAGTATAGAACACTATTGGAGTGTATGATAATAGAGTCTATATAAGGCCCAAATTCCCGCACATATTTAATTCCAATATAATATATACCTTATACAGTGTCCCACAACACTAACTAATCAATATTCTATTGCTTCAAAAAATATAGCACCTAGGATCTTCATTCCATTATAATAAGTGCTCCCAGTTATCCCGACAAAAACCACCTGAACACATCCAATGGATTATCTAATATTCAATTCCATGATGAGTTCCTTATCCATCCCATCTGAATAGATGAAATGAAAAAATAGTCACATGTGATAGCATCACATTATGATTTTCATTATTAAAACATCATTCGTTATAGATCTCATTAGAAGGTAAATATGGGGATAATCATTTTGTGTCTATGAATCATTCAACATAGTCAATCACTAACAGGCCTTCCTTTTTTTGTTTCAGGAACTCACAAGCCTTCTTATCCCTCACCACTCTGGATTGATGCCAATCATCATTTTTTTCAAATTGTTTTTCCAATAATACCCCTTATAAAACATTGTTTTATACAAAAAAATACAACCTTTGATTTGTAGTTCACTAAATCATATATGTAGCAATATTCACACTAATGTATGATATTTTATAAAAATTCATGAATATTTTCAATAATGACATAATCTAAACATTGTTTCATGAAGGATTCCTTCACTAATGAACATAGGTGGATACTACACATGAAACAATCTATTCAACTCATAAATATAAGTAATAGTATGAAAAATCACCCTTTCTATGCTTCACATTATCATCATTAAGCTGTCATGAATCTGAACATCAATATGATTCTCCAGTGAATGAAGAATCTCTGATTCAACTTTTTTAGTATCATGTTATTGTCAACTCTACAGATTCTCAACATGTAGATGACAATATTGTATTTTATCTATGTGATATATACAATACATAGAGCACTAGTTAAATACAATTTCATCCTCAATGGACTAAAACCCTATAAAACCACTACTAAGGGTCTCCCTAAACATGGATTACAGGTATCTCAGCCTACCATATTAATATATTTCCTTCCATTTATAAAATATATTATATTTCTCATAGAAAAAATCATATATGAATCCATATAACACATGAAATAATTATTTACTTATCATGGAAAATTCAGGTCAATAATTATCTCAATATCTATCTCATTAGGCATGAATACAAAACTCTCAAATCGTTATAGGAGTGAAAATATTAAAAAAACAATAACATCACCAAAAAATAAAATTAAAAAATCTATGAATTTTTCATGATAAAATAATAGAAAAAAATTAATGAAACGATATAAATAGAAACCATATTAGTGGGTACTCAATTTTCTCAGATACATGGGTCAGATACACACATGCACAAGAACATAACCAATAAAATAATCATACTATTATAATTTAAAAAATTCCAAAAATTTTAATGAGATTGGATAGAAAAAAATCCCCCATTAATACCACATTATATCTACCATAGGTAATGAATTATATCATATAGCCCAAACACGTTGGTTAGTAGACATTGATTGAACCTACCCATATGCTAGAGGGTTTTGAATTATAGTAGGGATGTTATATTTATAGAGGGGTGACTATGACTCCTAGTATATATTATAATATAGTGGAACTAAATATTTTACAACAAATAGAAATGAACTAAAAAATTTAAAAAAATAATATAATAAAAATATATAGTGAATGAGATACTAATAAATCAATAATCACGAATCACGTAATGAAAAGAAGAGATATAATTAACGGTCAAAATGAGAAAAAAATAAAATAGTTGTTAGAAACCTAAAAAAACAAATCCTAGCACTGAACCCCCAATTGGTCCCATCAACAATCCCTATCCCACCTATTAAGCATAAAAAATATGCAACAAAGTCCCATTTACTTATTCAAAATATCATCAATATACTTTTCTAAGGTTCCAAATAGTGGAACCAGTAAGGTGTGAGAAAAAATAGTAGGTCAAAACCATCATGCCAAAAATATACATATCTAACAATATGTTTGTGAAATAAATATATTAATAGGTGTATTAATTAACCAATTCACCTAAGACATAAATTAATATAGTCCAACATAATTTCATAATGTCTCTGATTATGTAACACCATTATGATTACAGTAACCAAATGTCATTTCATAATCAAAAATAATTCTATTAGTGAAGGAATTTTAGCCTTGGGGAATTTTCCTATATATAATTATTTTAACATGCATCGGTGGATGTATCATATGATATAATAATTTCAGAATATATATTTCTAGGCCTATAATTTTATATAAACATTTCAATAAGGGGTATGAAAAATCCAAATTTATAAAAGTAATTCCTCATATGACATGGAAGATCCTAGTCAATATTTAAATTATAGAAATCCAAAACATAACCACATATACAAACATTATAGAATGTACACAAAAAATTATAATAGTATGGATATCACAATATCATGTCATTAAAAACTCACAATAAACCATAAGATATTAACAATGTAATTAAATATCTAATAATCACCTGAAACATCATGTCATTCTAATTACACATTTATCCATTATCAAACTTTTTATTGTTCTATAGGACACCTCATGCAACTAGTATTCATAATCTATGTCCCATAATAAATTTCATCCAATATATCCAAAAAATATTCAAATTTACTATTTATCATTAATCAAGGAATAAAATTATTATAAAGCATGTTACATTGGTGAAATACAGAATATTAAACATAAATTACAATGTGACTGAACATGGGGTTTTGTTTAGACCTCATACCTTTATATGTTCATTAATGTGACACATCTAACAATAAATTCCACCAGTGATGAATGGAGAGAATAATGTAATAAGAACCTAGATCAACCAATGTCATGATCTGAACCGAAAACCAAATCAGTGGTCCATATATTTACACTACATATACATGGAAAAATCATTTAAATTGGATCATGAACAACTCATTAAGGATATTATGTGAAATTAGGAATTCTATAATGGATGAAGAGACTCCAAAATCACCTAAAATCATAATAGGGTTGATAATTGAGAGGTTGTATCAAATAAAGTAAATATATCATACACACAGAAGGCTAGAAGTCACAATGAAAAATAAATAAAAGGCATGTTACACATTAACGTCTTGAATTTAATGATTAAATAGATACACCAAAAAATATAATTCAATGGTATAATAATTATCTGAATTGACATTTACATTACATGGATTGTGTCTCAGATGTGTAACCACTTCACATCATGAATAAACCAGTGAAATTATTTTTGTGGTAGTTAAACATTAAGAAACATTCACATGATGTTTATTATTATAGAAACAAATACTCATCGAAGATTTTTGAGAAATTAAAAAATATATATTTTAAGCTATTCAAACTCATAGAAAGGCCTCTTAATATTATTTAACACATTTATACCTAGAAACATTTAAATGTATAAAACTTACATGCCTATGGATTAGATAATGTTCCCCAATAAATGATCTCGATCTCTGAAAAACTCACTTCTTCTATGGCCTATTGACAAACTAAAAAATAGGGGTACATTGAAAATACATAATCATACATCTTCTCTATTTGATCCTATAATGCATGGTATTTTTGTATATAGAGGGAGATCCACTATCAGTCTCCTATTATTTCAAAATTTTATGTTTGTAGGATTTGAGATGTTATTGGTTTTGTTTTAATTAATGATTGAAATCTGTATATATTATAGAAATTTGAGCCTAAACCCAGTGTTTGTTTTTTACTTTAACTATTATAACTCGGGATGATATAATCTTTTACGGAGGATCGATGATTATGTTGTTGTATAAAATACATTGGTGTGGAGTTTTATCACATCATGTACTTTATCTAATTAATTTCAATATTATATATTTATATAAAATATTATCATAGATTTTTTATGATTTCATTTTTAAAATGTATTTTGTTTTGAATTTGATATTCCTTGTGGTTCATTGACCAGTTATTTCTAATATTCCATCAGCTATGTGGAAGTGTTATACATCATCCTAAAATGTTTTCTGATAATTAGTGCATGATTTACCATATTATGAATCCAATGCAAGCCAGTTACTTGAGTGATCATATTTCATGGGTTTTAAATTCGGATAGATATATTTTATAGGATTCATGTGTTTAACAATTTTTATAATGGATTAATTTAAACTACAGATATTATAATTTTTTATTCATAGATTAATAAATTATATTTATCCACATTGGATAACATTTTATATAAATTTAAGATTTTTATTTTATTTAGAGAATGAAGGAAGGAATTATAATTCATTATTAGATATTATGATTGGATAAAAATTTATTTTAGTGCTTCATGTTTGAAAAATTAAACCTGAATATTCATTTCATGGAGTAGGAGATGAAATGTAAATTCAACAAAATAAATCCAATTGATGATATCATGATTATGAAATAAAACATATCAAGTATTAAATTTTATTTTCTTCTATATATTAATTGAAATATCATCCTTAAACGATAGAAAAAATGATAACAAATAAAAATGTCTTCCATTTGATTTAATTTTTGATGAATTGAAATTATTTTCACCCCATAGTAATTAATGTTTATATATTCTTTATAATTCTCATAAACATAGTCTTTATTCTACTCTATTAGCCTTTAGAAATTATTTTTTATCCTCTATGTCTATAATTTAACTTACCAACAAGTTTCACCATGTTTAGGAACATAAATATATGTTATATTTCGTAACCATAATGTTTCCCACATTATCTTTTAAATAGAAGAATACTCTACGGTATTTCTTCGTAATGTTACTTTCAAATATTAAACCTTATTATATAGAGATAATATCATTGGTGGTAAGAAAATTAATTTGGAAGAATTATACTCTATAAAAATTTTGTATAAAATGAATAATTTTTTTAATATATTTTAAAACATGAAACATGAAAAATTAAGAAAATTGTGATATATTATAAAATATTATAAATTAAAAATGGCTGTAATAAGCTCGAAATTTAATTATAGGGTAGGAATACGAGTGTGATCATTATTAAGTAACTGTATAATTTTCCAAATGAATGATACATTGTTTTTTAATGCATATGAAATACATGCATATTTTTTAATTATGTCATTTTTTGCTTTATATATACATTTTTCTAAAAATTATTTTATTACATTTGATGTGTTGAAATTATAATCAATTTATACAAATTTTATGTAAAGACCTCGAAATTCTATAAAAGTTTTTTCTTAAATTCATTAGATTTTTCCACGTCCGTGAATTTTTACGGTGATTGATTCTGAGGCATGGTGTGCCCGGAATCAATTTCTGAAGTTTTTTTTTGAGTACATTCAGTAAACATACGAGGGGGTTTTTATAAATATTGAACCGATTCTTGGAAATAAAATATGAGGGCACCGTTGAACTCACAGCGCTTCTATTCGTTGAAGAAGACATTCACCTCAATGGCCGATGGCTGAGAATAAAAATTAATTTTTGGATTTTTATAAAAAAAAATAGTAAAATAAAGTGTAAAACAACTTATTTTATTTTTGAGACTACATGACTGTGAGTGGTTGTTGGTTAAATCCTCCACTTGGGAGTTGGATGTGGGACCATGACAGTCAAACCTCCCATGTGAGGTTATGGTGGTGGGACCCACCCGAACATAACCTCCCGTGTGAGGTAATGTCGTGGGGACCACATGAGGCTGAAACCACAAATTAATGGGACGGTAGAAAATCTCACAACTCCCCTCATTAATGTGAGGGGAGTCCCTTGACCTCATCTACCATTAATTGATGCCACCTTTCCCTTTTAATTAATTGGGCCAACATGTGTAATTTAAGTAATGGGAGCATATTGACCTCCCCATTAATCAATTGTGCCAACAAATGTAATTTATTATGGGTAGCCTCTTAATTTATTCCTCCTTTTTGAAATTGTTTTTCCAATAAAATAAAAGATAACTTATATTATTTTTGTCTAGGAATTTATCATTTGGTTGGAGCTTGGTAGAAAAGGAGTTCTCCCAATGAAGAATGAAGAACATGAAGAACACCGCCAATAACCTTCTTCGACTTCCTCCCTCGGATCCTTCCAACGTGGTGTGTCTTCCATGGCCGATGCAGCTCGGGGTTAATAGTGGGTGATGATCACGGAAAATGACGAACTTCATCATCTTTGTTCCACAACACCATCAACGAACGACGAACGTCGACCGACAAATCAAATGTACGGGGTTTACCTTGTGTTTTATCCCTTTTCTTTTCTCATTATTGTTTGAAAAGAAATCGTTCTGTGGTTGTAAATAATTGATGTTTATCAATTCTATTTCGATTAACCAATTGATATCACTTGAAATATAGAGGATTCAAGCCAACCTAACATGTCCCTACATCCTCCATTGATTATTCTTTCTTGTGGCGTTCTATGGCATGGCGATGAGATGATGGCGACGTAGGTGGCAACGACAAGAATGCGCTACCGGCAACCTCCGTGAATCGTGCCGCCCCAACGGCACACCGAAGCTTCCGGATGACCACCGCCAGCCCAAGTGGCACATGGCCCGCCTACCTGCGGCATCCCGGTACCCTACCCGGTGTGCGGCCCGCCTACCCGCGACCCTCCGGCACCCCCGTGACCAGCTCGGCGTCCCTACGACCTGCCCAGCGCGGGGCCCGCCTGCCCACGGCCTACCCGTCCCCTTCTCTGGTCTGCCCGACCCCTGCTGCGGACTGCCCGGTGCCCCCGCGCCCTTCCTGGTGCCCTGTCGGCGCCCTCGTGTCCTACGCGATGGGTGGACCGCCTACCTGTGGCCCCCCCGGCGCCCTTGTACCCAGCCCTGTGCTCTACCGACATCCTCACAGCCTACCCGGTCCCTGCCGCACACTACCTGGCACCCTGCCAGCTCCCCATCGGCATGCCCGACCCTTGTCGCGCCCTGACCGGTGCACCGGCGGCCAGCATGCACCCTGCCCGGCATGCCCGCTGGTTCCCCTACCGGTCCGACCACCCAGGCCGAGTCACCTGAGCTGCACCCCTCGCGGTGCTAGCCGAACTGGCTCTGGCGTTCGGGCCGAGTCTCATACGTTGTGACCTCCAGCCCAATTCTCCCTCACAGTCCGCTGGGCCGGGCCGAGCGGACCGAGCCAAAACTTAGCGGGTTAACTCGCCCAACATGTCGGCTCAAACTCAGTGAAACTGATGAGGTCCACCAGACCGGGTCGGCTCAGACTGGGTTGGGCCGTGTCGGTCTGACCGAGTCAGACCGGACCCGGGCCGATTACTGACCCATTACCTTTTTGGGCCATATCTTTGCCACCAGACGTCCATTTGATGAATCATTAGTAGTGGCAGTATTCTTAGAATGAACCCATCCCTTTGAGAATACCCCACAAGATTTCGGGGTATATTAGATTTAAGGTCAGTTTGGATCACAATCAAATCCAACCGGCCCCTCGGGACTAAAAGGCTAATATCTAACAGACCGGGCATCCGATTTACATGTTTTCTATTGCGTTGATACCCCAATGACATGGCGGACCATTGAGATACTTCTTCATGGCACTTCTCAATAGTTGTAGTATTGCACAGTAGATCGTGGAGGGGATCCTCCTAGTGACGAGCAGACAGAGTGTGGATACCTAGTAGCTGGAAGACCTAACGACTGCTTGACCGATTCGACTCGTATTGATTCGACAAGCCCAGTGGGGAGCGCCTACTAGTTGGCACCAGACCCATGGTGGAGGAGCACCTGGTAGTTGGCGGCAGACCTGCGGTACATGATAGGGTGAGTACCTCTACATGCTATTAGGGGGAGTGCATAGTAGTTGGAGGCAGTCCCATGGCAGAGGAGCACCTGTTAGTTGGCAGTAGACCTGTGGTATGCAATAGGATAAGTACCTCGCAGTCCATGGTTAGTGAGAAGTGCCTCGGTGTCGCGACAGGACTGTTGTAGTCGACAGAGGAGGAGTTCTCTAGCATCCATGGTTTCGATAATGAAAATCCTAGTTTGAGCTTAGTTAATGACTTTTGGTTTTTCCTCATTATTGAGATGGGTAACAAGATAACTTAGGTATATGTATGGGAATATACCTAAGTAATGGTTATCTGTTGATTTCATACTAGTGGTTTATCTTTTTTGGAATTTATGAGACCTTGAGGGTCTTGGGGTGCCTAATGAGTATCATTACACTCACCATACATGGGATATTCCCACAACTGGTTTTGGTGGTTGTAGATGACATGCAGCGCTAACTGAGGCGGAGTAGTAGCACTATATGGTACCCGGAGGGGAACAACTCGGCGTGTCGGTACACGGAGCAGACGGACAGACGTGGAGTGCTGAGGAGGCCATCTATACGTACGGTCTGGTAGGAGTCCTGGAGCATGACCCAATAGCTGCTTTACTTTCCTTCATTTTTACTTGCTTTCAGTTGTACTTGTACTTTTCTGTTGGGCTTGTATTTCCGGCCCATTTTTACTTTCCAGCAGTTCTTTTGTATATTGTTTTACATAGTTTTTTTCTTCCAATTGTGTACTCTGATGTGTTTGTTTATAGCTATAAAGGCAATACCATCATAGTTTAGGGATTTATACCATTGGTGATAGTTGCCTTCCCCAGGCCTTTGAAGACGGGCTTGGGGTAGTCACGATATGGGCCTCGGGGGATGGGTCGTGACATTTTAGAAATCATATCTTCAAAAAATATAATAATTCATAAAATTATCATATCAAAATTTACTTAGGGTTATTTTTTTTGAGTTTTTAGGAATGATATTTATTCATTTATTAGAAAAAATAAAAAAAATCAATTACACTTATTGATTTTCATTAAAATAAGTAATATAAAATTTTCATTATCTTTGGGATTTTCCGTCATGTGAAATATGATACATTATAATTATCATAATATAAATAATTCAATTTTAATTACTAACATCCATGATTTTTATATAATATAGTTTGACAATTAAAAACAAAATTTTTGGGAAATTATTCATATTGTGTTTTATTAATATATATTAGAATTGATATATGCAACAAATATAGGAAAAGTCAACAAAACATTATTCCATATTTGGAATCAGAATGTGAAATTTTTGTTCATATGACCATTTTTTCATTATGAATAGTATGTGTGGAAATTATCTTGCATCATAATAAGGGTAAAATTGATAAAACTATGTTTAATCTATAATATAATATCTAAAAATAAATGATAATGATTTTTTTATGTTATCTGATTAATCTGATCATGATAATCAAATTATCCACTATATCATTTTTTGTGGCATGTGACTTTGAAAATTTTATTTAAAATACTTTAAGTAATGAACATTCCAAAATGACACTCTATCTTAAGATTTTATAAATAGATTAAAATATTAATTTTTTTCATGGTTAAATTATTATTTTTTAAAGGTTGGGGCCAAAGCCTCATTTTTTATTAAAGCAATATAAAGACCTCTTTTACTGGGTAGAGGGAGTCCCATTTCATAGCCCAAAGGCCCAGTGGAAAATATCCCCTGACATGGCTCGTAAGCCCAAAATTTTTGGCACCAGAACCATTTTCTGAATAGTAATGCTACAGTACCCACCTTCTACAGTACCACAGACTGCACACCACTGCTATAGTAGCAAGTCGCCGCTACAGTTCCCACCGTTGCTATAGTGTCGTCACTGCTACAGTACTGTTATGGTACCCTGCACCCAATTGGTTTTGAACCACCATTTTTTATATAGGATTACAGGGTGCTTACCAGTAATCCAAACCACAACTACATAGTTAAATTATTATTATTATTTAATTTTTTTTAATTTTTTTAATCGTATAATTACCTTAAATTATGACCCATTGCTAATATACATCATGTGAAATCAATCAAAAAATCAATGTAAATGATTTTAAAAATAGTGAAAATATTAATATTTGGATTATTTATTATGTCACATAGATTTTATGGTTATTAATAATGTAAAATTTATTTTTATAGAAAATAAAAAAATTAATTTTTTTTCATCAGGCAATTGAAGTCAAATTAAATGAGTAGTTTAAAAATGACATTAAAAATATTATATACAAAATAATTTTTTATTAAATTGATTAAAATTCAAAAAACATAAAAAGGGAAAAGTAGGATTATAAATAGTGTAAAATTTCATAAAATAGACATTTAGGATCCAAATTTTACCATATAAGTAAAACCAAGAACATTAAATATTGAGAAAGTCATTACTATTTTTAAGGATAAAAATGGTTATCTAAGTGGTTATATTAAAAGAGAAGGTTTAGAATACATCATATAAATATTTATGTTTTATTGGATGAAGGTATTAAAATTATATAATCTTTTACCATAAAATTCTAGCCACATTATCCCATATACACGTGAAATTTAATTTATTATATTTAGTTTTTTTAAATACATTGTGTTTCCTCTCCCAACTTCTGAAAGGATAATGCTCCTTTTTATTATTTTCACCTCATTAAATAATATATCTAGATGAAAACTATTAAAATTATTTTATAAAATTACCTATATAATCTTTATTGGAGTTTTTATCTTAAAATAACATTATATGTGTGCAAAATAAATGATCTAAATGAGGTCTAGTTAATAATATTTAATCATCCTACCCATCTTTAAAAAAACTATTAATTCTTATACCTTTCTAAATTATGTGGTATTCATTATAAAATTAAAAATTTAGTACAATAAATTTAATAACATATTATCATTTTTTATGGTCCTACTATTATTCATCGAATTTTCATTCAAATGAGAACTGAAATTATTATGCATGAGTGCATGTGGACTAAAACATCCAAACAGTGACAGAATGAAATTCCCAGTAATATAAATCATGGATATTTATTATGGTGGGTTTAATTATGTATATAAAACATTTATGAAAAAAATATTATTTTTTAATTATAATATTATAGTTACATTCATTCATTTCCATCCATTTATAATTATTATAAATTCTCATGCACATGTATAGGCTACCACCATCATGAAGAGATGTGATTTTTTTTACAATTTACATGGATTATAATAATGGTATATTTAATGAATATATTTGTTGTATATGATATAAAAATTATACCATGATGATGAAGTAATACTTAAATTTATTTATTTCCATTATTTCTAAAGTGAATATGTTATTCATGAGTACGTGTGACCTACAATATAAATAAAATGTCTTAATCCCTTTTATTTTTCTAACTTTTATTAGGGATTATAATTATATATATATTGAACATATTTGATATCTATATAATGAATAAATGTATGTATATTTTAAAAAATTGACAATTCACATGAAATAATTATACTTAACTAAAACATTTATGAAAAATAAAAACAATTAATTCCCAGGAATGACATCTTTAATAGGAAATTATTAATAATTTTGTGACAAAATTTTATAAGTGGTTCATATATAAGATAATAAATATTTAGATTATTATAGTAACAATTTCTAATAACATTCAATATATTATATCATAGTATAGATTTATGTCAATGAAATTTGAACTGGTGTTTGAGGAATTTATCATCTCACTATTATTTGTTTCAGAGAAATTCCATATTCACCATATGACTAATTTTATAGTTTATATAATTCTCAGGAAAAATTTTATGATTATTATCATGCTTTTTTGGGGATTTAAATATCCATATATTTTAATATCAATCATGAGGTTTTTTTCTATGATCCTCAATACAATAACGATTCATTGTCTCAATATTATTTCATCGACACATGATTCATTTTAAAAACCTATTTATTTTTCTGAGATGTATATTATATATATTGTTCTTGTAATATCGTTAATAAACTAAATATAGTGATATTTAATGTTTAATTTTATGCTAGTATTTCTTTGGTATTATGATTAATTGGATATCAATGTTGTAAATGATTTATAATACAATATCATTGTTCAGTAGAAATGTATATGAGTATGATTCAATGATGAAATTTTATGACCAATCTATCAGGAATACCATGAATTATATTATACAATTATTATTTATATATAATAATTGTCTTTCTTACATGTTTTTCACATTATGTTCTGAAAATACAAAAATAATATTATAAAGGAAAAAGTGACCATATTTCAATATTTAGTTGGATATAATTTTTATTATAAATACATATTTTCTAATATGTTAATAAAATATTATTTATATCCTTCATGACTATTGAAATAAATTTTACCCATTTTTAAATTTATACAAAATTTGTTTCAAAAAAATATTCTTGTTTGTTATTAAATGTGGTAAGTCATAATTTTTAATGAAAATAAAAACAAAATATTAATTTAATTATACATATAATGAGTTTAATTTTCGATCCCCTTGACTATATAATTTTTTGAAACATCCACAATAATTTTGCATAATATTTGTATTTTTTTGATTTTAATTATGTTATATCAGAAAAGCATATTTTCATCATATATCATCCCATTGATATTTAAGAGACATTTTAATTATATTATAAATTCATATGATGTTACTTTTGATTTACTAGAGTTATGATACAAGGAAACCTTGAACATTAATTTTTTGTTTAGATTATAATGATGAAAATTTAATGATGACTATATGAAACCTATTTATTTCACTTGGTTTAATAATGTAATGATAAAAACATGTGCAAATTTTTTTACAATGAGTATGCTATAATGAAATGATGAAATATTTATGAAATTAATTATATTTTAATCGGTAATAATATGGTGATTATTTAATGATGTTATTGAACACATATGTATGTTCATTATTATGTGTTGAATGAGCCAAAAATTAAATAACACTCCAATTCATTAAGAAAAAATGGATATCTCATGAGATAATAAGGACTTGAGTGCTGATTGAACACAATTATGTAAGGTACTTTTTCCACTATAATAGTATTAGTAGTGAACCGTGAATAATTTTATTCCAAAAAAGGGAGTCAAATAAATCCCCTATGAAAATCCTGACAGTTATCCTTGATTATGGAACTGGTTTTCTATGATTATTTATAACTTATAAACTTATTTATACGGAAAATTTTATGATATCATGGATTTTGTTAATTAATTAATTTATTTTTTAAATCATATGAACTGAAAAGCATTATTCCATGATTCATGATAAGGATCAAGGATATTCTAGTAATGGATTTCAAATGATAATTTCATGTAACCATATGACTATATACATTTTATTCTTAAATAATAATTAATATCTGAATTACTTACCATTACATAGCATCTGAGATCACCCATTAGTATGATTCCATTCCCAAGATTATTATGATGGTTTTTATATAGAATTTTTCTAATAAGAGTAATATTAATGATGATATCTATGTGAGTTATTGATGATCATTCAATAAATAATAATATTTTATATCTAGTTTAAAAATGAACTAAACTATTATAGTCTTCATGATTTAATTTTTAAAATATAATAATTATTTTTCTATTAAAATTTAATATCTATATATTAAATGTACAGATTTTCATATTACGTATCATGTGAGGGTTTAGTTATTTGTTGGATATTAAGATTAATGATCTTTTTAATAACATTAGAAATAAGTCTATGTATTTGATAACATATGCATTCCTTGTTAAATATATGATTATTTGGTTTTCCAAGAAATATACCCATATTTTTATAATATAAGTGGATATGGTTTTCGCACAGACACTTCTTAGTGTAATAACATGAAATGATATGCTCATGTATATATCAACCAATAATTTGGTGCATAGTGATTGTGATCATACTACTTGCCTAATTTAAAACTCCAAGTGAAAATATATGTGTTAATAACATTTTTTATTATTATCTAGATTTAAGTATTTAAATAGATAACGACCTTGGATGACCATGGATTAAAATGAGGTGTAATATATTGAAATTATAATTTTATAAATTACACATTCTATGAAATATTTTTCATGATTATATGATTTCACACAATGGTTATTATTTATCATACTATTTTGTACTTTATATTAGTGGATGGAACTTAAAGGAATCATGCTAATGTTAAATGTGGAATAAATTTCTATGTCTCTCATCTTGATAAACCAAATGAATAAAACATGAAATTAAAATTATTTTATTATTTTTAACCCCTTATCTCACTATATTATTAAGAATATCATCCATGGTGAGTTTCGTGACATATCTGATAAGATAAAAATTGAGATTCATGAAGACCATGGAAGGATAAAGATTTAGGTTCCAACATGTCAATAATGTGGGAATAATCATCAAGGAAAATGTATCAATGTAACATTTAATTATTTTTGGGTATTCATGATAAGTACATTGAGAAAGAATTTTACATGAAAAAATATAAGTTATGATTGAGGAATATAAGAATAAACCAAAGGTTAAATTTATATTTTTATGTCTTAAATGTGTGGACCATGTGAATTATTCTAAATAAATTAAAAATAGATGGGTTAAATCATGGAACAAGGAATGAAATATGTTAAACAATTTGTTTATGTGAAGGAATTAAAGATTATTTGCATTGGTGTTCGATAATTTTGTTTTAAAATTATTATATCAATGATATTATGGGTTATAAGAATAATGAAACATTTATATATTAATTCATATTTGATATTTATTTTGTATTTGAAATAATATTTTTAATGGTACATCTTGCCATGAATTTTGATTTAGGTGTATAATGTTATTCTTTGAGGAAACATGACTAAAAAATGATTACCCTAAACAAATACCTAATATTGAATTAATATTTTTCAATGCAATAAATAGATAATTTTAATTCATGAATTAAATGATACAGTATTCATATCCATCATAACGTTTAGTGATTTTATGATAAATCTAATTTTGAAATATTTTATGAAGATTATTTAATTTTGGGATTTGTGTAACATATTCAATAATTAATTATTTTATTTGATTAATAATGTTTGTATTAATATTTGTCCCTATACATGATTTCATCTTGGGTTTATAATGATTTAGTATATTATATTGTTTTAATAGAATTTTTAAACTGGCTATTCACATGTACGTGATGTGATGTTATGAGTTACATTCTCTTGTTTGGGGTTAAAGGTAAAATTGTATATTAAAAGAAATATGTGATCAAATAATTTATATTTTTTGGTTTTGAATTTAGCTTAAAGTATTTTTGATGAGTCTTAATGAAAAATATTAATGGACATGATTAAGATGAAATATGGATGTTTTTTAGGTATTAGGGATTATTATACTATATTTATCCATATTGGATAGCTTGGGCAAACTATTTCGGTTTTACAAAAAAAAATTAAATATTGAAAGAATGGATTTGATTTAATTTATATATATTATGAAAAACATAAATGAAATTTTATTTCTTTAGAATTAAAATTATATCTTCAATATTCATTTATTAGTGCAAGTGATTAAGTGGAAATTCATCAAATCATAACTAATGGATGAAAATGTGAATATGATATTGAAATAAATCAGGTAAATTCATTTTCTCAAGATTTCTATGATTAATTTTAAAAAATCCAATATTATTATAAATAGTATTTTAAAATAAATGAGCAGTAGTTCTCAATTCATTTTTATTAATTGATTTTATTTATACAACTCATTGAGTTATTGTTTTACTTTAATTAAAATTATCGTTAAAATGTTATATATAACTCTTTATTAGTCCTTAGACATTAGTTTTATACCCCATTCTTCTAATTTTACGTCACACTAAGGTTTTAATTATCTAGGAACATGATTATGTTTTAATTAAAGAAACCCTTCTCTTTCCCACTTCACGTTTTCAAAGGATGTATTATTATGCCTTTTTATAAAGTGGGTTTTTGATAATGGTATTTTTAATTATTGAATCTTTTTTGGATGCGATATGGTTCATAGGGTGAAATTTATTTCAGTGGGGGATAATTTAATATAACAAATTTTTAAAAGGAATAATAATAAGCTTGGTGGCCTTATTAAAACACAAAAATATAATTTAAAAATTTATTGATATTATAAAATATTATTACTTAAACCGGATATCTATAACCATGAAAATTTAATAGTAAGAATGAATAATAATAAGCACATTATGCAATAAATTTACAGTGGTCCTAAGAAGTATAATAGTATTTATTAATCCCTATAATATCATAACTCATTTTTTAGTGAAGTCATATTTTTCATGTAAAATATTTTAAAAAAATAATTATTTAATTTCTATAAATTAATCAATATTATAATTAAATGATAAAAGATTTATAATTTGTATTTTTAAATATGAAAATAATTTTTTAAATCATCTTCTAATAATTAACCAAGGGTATTTTTTTTTCTTTTCATAAATTATTTATTTTTTAGTTAATAGTGATATGTAACCATATTCAAATACTCTCATTTTGTCTCATTAATAAAAATATTTTTGAGGTACCAATTTTTTCTAATTAATGTGAAATGTTGTCCAATTTATTTATAATAATCTAAAAAATTATCATTAAATTAATAATATTTAGGATTTTCATATTAGTATAATTTGAGGCATTAAATGTCATTTTTATATATGATTGTTTTCATTGTGTTTTACATATTATCATGTAATTAGATTTATTACAAATATATAGTATAAATATTGGAAACATACACCATTTTTCGAATCATGGGGCTTAAATTTCAAAAATAGTACCCTCTAAAGTTTCATCGTTAAGAATCATATGTTTAGAAAATATTTGTGACCTTGGGATGGGTAAAATAATTAACAAAGTGTAATAACTATAAGTTATGTCTAAAAAATTGACCCAAAACAGTAATTTATTTAATTAGATGAGTTTATTCTGAAATGTCCTTAAAAATAACAATTAATGGATCATTGGTTCAATTTTACCTTGATAATGAAATTTATATTATTTTAATAAAGAATATTCTATAATTTCTCTCTATTTATTTTAATTTTTTTATATTATCATATATAGATAACAAAATTTTATGAATTAATCTAAATAATAATTTTGAAAATGTCTAATTTAACTTTTTTATATTAATTTATTTATTAAATTTGTTAATGATATAGTTACCTAAAATGCTTACACAACTCTCACACATTTCATATGAAAGAAATAGTAAAACAAAAATAAATAATTTTAAAAACATTAAAACTAATATTTTTGGGATGATTTTATTTGTAACATTAATTTCATTGTTATTATAAATGTATAATTTTTTTTTAAAAAAATGACTATGATAGAAATAATTTGTTATATTGATGTATTTAAATCCAATAAACTGAATATTGTGAAAAATAACATTAATGATATTTTTAAAAAAATAAATTTATAAAAATTATTTAAATATATAAAAATATTTAATCATAATTAGTACAATATAAAATATTATAAAATATTATTCCATGTAAATTTATGATCAAATTTTGACCTCATAAAATATTTATGACCCTTTAAATTTTAAAAAGTCTTTATTATGGTTAATAATAAATTTAGTCCACTAACGGTTTAAAACAAAAGAAAAATTTTAAAATACCACATAAACCTATAAAAATATTATAGTTTGGGGGTATTTAAATTGAGTAAAATCATGGATATTAAATTCATGAAACATTGCACCAGATTAACTTGAAAAAGAATTTATTATATTGATGTATTTTTATTACTTCCAATTGTGTTGTCTCCCCAACATATAAAAAGTCTCCCATACTTTCTCTAATAATTAGCACATTGATCTTTAATGATCAATAAAAATATCTAATATTAAATTCTAGAATTTATTATCCATGATTTAATGGTTTGGGTACTCATAGACTATACATCAATGGGTCATTAAGAATGGATCTAAATGAGGTATACCAAAGAAAGGTAATCATCTTAGACAACCTCTTTTAATTTATATCCTCTTCATACTCAAATAGTTATATGTTATTGAACATATAAAAATAATTTTTTTTATAAATATACAGTAATGTAATTGTTATTTTGGAATAACCATTTTTCAACCACTTTTCCCTCAAATGATAAGCATAGGTATCATTTATGAATATTTGTAGACTACTGCCCCTACTTAGTGATAAAAGTCAATTTACATCACCATTATTCATGAGTGGTAACTAATACGGTTTAAAATTTATAAATTATATTTTTGAATTAATAATTATTATGAAATTATAATATCATTTCTACCTTCTCACATATTCATCAGTTTTAAAATTATAATACCACTCATGTATACGTGTGGGATACCCCATTCTTGAAGCGATGTGATTATTTTACCATTCCATAAATACATGGATGGTAATGAGGATAAATTTAGTGAATATATATTATATATATTATATATATTATACAAAAATAATACAAGAATTTTCAATCATACTCTATCTTTCTTTCATTACACTATTTAAAGTTAAAACAACGTTTATGTATATAGATGACATATTCTCTCAAAGAGTGTTGTAAATCAATTTTTAATATATAAAATTTCTGAAGGATTATTAATATGTATATAATGTATAAATAATATTCAAATATAGTGAATAAAATTTTAGATATTACGGAACCATGATAATCATAAAATTACCAGATCATCAAAACTGAATCATTCATGATAAATGAAAACATTTAACACCAATAAATGAATAATTTAATAAGTAATTAAATATAAAATACTATTTAAATTCTATAATATTATCGTTATTTAAACTATAATTCTGTATATGATATGTTGATATAAAATTAATTAATATTAATTAGTTATATATTTCATTATAGTTACTTAAAAAAATAAAACATGAGGGGAGGAGATTTCTCATATCAATTTCATTTATGTGTGAAAAATAAAATATTCACCACCTATTTAATATATTTTGGGTATATACTACACATGAATTCAATTTATTATTTTATTCATGAAAATTATAGGTATTTAAAACCTATATAAGGTTATCTCAATCATGAGGCTTTTTATTCAGAGATTACTAAATCGTTAAGGGTTCCTGATCATAATATCTATTCAATGAGACGTGTTTAATTTTATACACCTATTTCTATATATTTGGTTTATATATTTACTATTTTAAATTTAATATCATTTTGTCCTTAATTTTATGATATTTAATGTTATATATTATTTTATTTATTCATAGGGCTAATAATTGAAATTTTTTTAATGTGGTAACAGATTTATGTTAAAATAGTTTTGTTTATCAAGATTGATTATGATTTTGATAATAAATATAAAATATTATGTCTTATATATTAATAATTTTATAAATATTACTCATCTCTCATTATTTAAGGAATATATAGGATATCCATTAAATTCCCTCACATTGAGTACTAAAGTGACTGGAAAATTTGCTTTTAAGGAATAACCAAAATTTAATATCCCGTATGTCAAAAATAATATATTTTTATATAAATGTTATAAAAAATTTTATAAATTATGGTTTTAATAATATTTAATGATTTTATAATTTCATATATTCTCATGATTGAATATCTATAAAAAATTGACTGAATCTACTTATAATTTTCCAAAAGACGTCTTTTGAAATTTTATCAATAATGTGAGAGGGATTTCCTTTTTACATACATTGAACATCAAAAATAACAACATAATGACCATTAAATCCATTGAACATTCATTTAAATGTTTCCAATGATAATTTTTTAGAAAATATTAATCCATTCTTATTAATTTTTTTTGATTTTTAATAAACTATAACAAAGAGAAAAGGGAGTTTTCATAATTATTTTTCTCAATGATATATTAAATGTATTTTTCATCATATAAAACATCCTAATATGTTACATAATCTCTATAGGTTATATAATCTAATTATACATTCAATTTCATTCTTTTATTGGATTATTGTAACAATAACTTATGGAAGATTCTATAAACCCATTTTATTCTGGTGGGTTACCTATTTTATGAATTTTTCCCTAGGAAACATATTTATTTCCACGACTTTTTCTATGATTGAATTATAAAATTTCTATGAAATATATTTCATTTCTATGTGAAATTATACATGGAAAGGCTATATAATAATCTATTTTATTAAAATAAAATAAAAATACAAATAAAAATTAGATGGAGTTATACAATCATTCATTCCCCCATTCCATAAAAACCCAAATAGAACGATTAGAGAAAATAATATAAATGATTGGATGGATCATAATTATCGGACCAATTAGATTAAATATATTGGGGACCATGAGACTTGGTGAACATATTTGGAGTCATATATGAATTTTATTTCTTTTTTCTATGTTTTGCATTTGGAAAAGGTTTTAGGAATTCCTTATCCACACAACAATTTTTCCTTTCAAGAAAACCATACTATAAGATATATTTTTGTATTATAATATTATATATCATCCAAAATTCAATAGATTCCATAACTTTACATTAATTAATAACATTACTCTTGTATTCATGAAATAATCACATAGTCTCTTAGGTTTTATACTCCTCAAATATATGATTTATGTCAGGTAGACAATAATTCCTTTTGAAATCCAACTATGGATTAATTCTTCCATAATCCTCATGTTCATGTTCTCTATTATGAGGAACCAAAGTCAGGCCCATATCAAACATGTGCATCTCTAGTTCCACCAGTCAAGAAAACTTATGTTCTGTTCGTAATGATCCAACACTAACCATTACATGGTCCTTGTCAAGTGTAGTGGCCATATTAATTTGTATAGTCTAATTCGACAGTTTCATCCAAAAAGTATCTTCATGATTTCATTTCAATGAGAAAAATATAAAACAACATTCTTTCAGCATTAATACTTGACATGAAAAATGATTTGATACACTATTCATAAACAAAGTTTTATTTCTTATTCCAAATTTAAAGGGATATCGTCATCTATTGAGAAATGAAAAATCTACAGATCAAACAAGTGATAAATTCAATATACACTGGGACTATAGCACAGTGAACAAGTTTACGAAGCTAATAATTCTTATACATTTTGATCGTAATACAAAATATATTAGTTATATCCAATAAAATATTAGGATTCCAGAAGATACATTTCATAATAATAATTTTGATCCATAACTGAGATATAATATTTTTATTGAAATTTTATTAGAATGAAAATCCAACTATTGAAGGAATACCATACTTGGTTTTAAAGAGATAGAGTCGATACCCCCAATACCTTTTCCTTAGACCCTCTCATAAGAAGATGATGTATAAAAAAGATATTACCCATTTTGATACATATATAATGAGTAAAAAAAATATCAAAGAAAAATTCTAAACATTTTCATCATATATCAATGAATTTTTAAATTATGAAAAAAGAAGATGAGAAATTATGGAGTTCTTTCCAATTTCATTTATATCAATAATCACTACACTTTTAATGGCCACATAAGAAGTTTCATATTAATTCTACACTATCTAATGAAAAACATCATTAACTTGATAAAAATTTCTAATATTGGTGTCCTGATGAGTTATTTTAGTACCAAATTTGGATCATTACCTAGTTTCTAGATTGTCACATATCTTCATCCTAGGGAAAAATTAGTATGAGTCGCAACCACAGTTCAAATGGATATAGTGAGACTATCCATTACCTTTTCATCATCGTATGCATATAAAAATTATCAATAAGAATTATTCTTCTCTATCCTTGCATGATGATTAACGTCAATCACATTAGATTCAACTAAAATAATGAAATCATCACTCATCTCAGTAGAATTGTGCATACCATCCATACTAGAAACCACGATTAATCGGTGATCTACCACCACACTAGGGATAGAAGAACCATCCACATTATTCACCACCTCAAAAAAATAATGAATATAGATCTATGATCTTCATCCAAGACCATAGTATGATGATAACATAGTGATTTAGATCTAAGATCTTTGACCACAACTATTACTGGATAAAAAACAATCATAGATCTACGATCTCCATCCATCAAAATAGAAGGATGATAACACACCATTGTTGGACCAATTTATCCATCCACCACTACTTCTTGATGATTAGAAACTATCCATAATGAACCTGTGTTGCTCAATATTATTGAAATGAATCAATCCCTAGTGATCTGGATAAACCAGAGACTGGAACAACTTAAAACACCCTCGTAACCGTAGAAGAATCTTGTCGAGATCTATCATTGTACAGCGTAGAATGTTGATCGAATTCAGAACCATTGACTTTTTATAGTAGGTTGGATCCAAGGAAGTGGGGGATATCCCTAATTTCTTATAACTAAACTGCATGCATTACTATATCTCCATCACACAACTGATCCCATACCCTACCCATCTCTTCCCACGAGTAATTCTATGATGAATTTTTTATTATCATTAGGGAATTATATGAATATTATTCATTATGGGATGGGGTGTTATGACATTATATATACCGCTAATTAATTGGATAAATATGGATATCTTAAGATATAATAAGGACTAAATGGGGTGTAGACCCAATTCTTGATTGTATCTTATGAACAATGACAGCATTGGGAGTGAAACATGGAAAGTATATAATGAAATGGTTAGAGAACCCAATACACTATGATATTGTTTGTAGTGACCTTGGATAAGTAATTTATTTTTCATGATAATGTGTATTCCAAAAACTAATGACTTGTTACAATATTATAATCCCATGGCTCATTATCATTAAAACCTATTATGATCGATATCTTATAAACAAACCCAATTATTTCAATGATTATTGATTATGCTATATGTTATCCTTGGAATGGATTAAAATGTAATGATAATGTTTCCATATCGTTAAGCTCATTTTATTTTAAATTTATCCTTGATATATACCTTATTTAACAATAATGTTTATACGATATCATAGATTCTTATGTAACATTTCCCTATATTAGAGATAATGTATTTATGTTGGGTACAAATAAGAATGTTAATAAGGAATAATATCATTTTAATGGATCTTGAAAATAATTCCTTAACAAAATATTTCTATCTAGTCCCCAAAGTAACTAAACCATTACATTCACTGGTTGTGTATTAGTAATATATATTGAATATTCATCTAATAAGAGAAAATAGATATTTTTAAAATTTATGTATTTCTTTCAAAATCAACTAATTTTAAATAAATAAAATGAACCAATTTTATGAATAATGTGAAAATCATTCATAGATTACACTAGGTCATTTCATAAATTCATTCATTTGAAACCATGTAGAAAATATATATTGTTTCATCCTATTTCATTCAAATCAAAACATTTATTTTTGTAAATAAATCAAACTAGAATTCAATAATTATAGAATAGTGATAGGGGTCATGATCAAAATCAACTATATCCATTCCATGTTCAAATTAGAGAGGGAAATGCCACATAATTATTCCTAAAGATATTCAAAATAAAAATGCATAGAAATTTTTTTGAATAATATATACTTCTGTATTAATTCTCATGAAGTAATGAATTACATGATAATTTTTTATAATATCAAAAACAATTTAGAACATCCAGAATCAATCTACTACAATCAGATGTTGCATCTTCTCTAATAATGATGAATTCATCATGGTTTATTAGTATCAAAAGTTGTTATGAGGGATAATAAAATAATAATTTTGATTCAAAATAGTTTTTTATACCATTTAGAAGTAACCAATAATTTGTATGCAGAATAACTCAATGGACAAACAGATATCAAAGATGGAGAGATTGATAGATATGATGGAGAGAATCTCCAAATTGAAGTGAACATTTATCCACCAAAAGTGGAGATTCAGAGATACAAAATCATAAAATACGTATCCCAAGGTTTAGTGGGTCATGATTGGTTCATGAGATAAGAGAAATTAAAATAAAATAGGGGTTACATAGTGAATTTTACACTCTAACCCAATGTGAACCCACATCTATTGAGATACAAAAATATTTAGTTGGTAGGTTGATATACTGGTAGATACCCATCAGTTGTAAATTGAATAAAGAACAAATTTGGTAGATACATCCATCCAAAGGGATGGAAAATGGTTCTCATCATATAGTTCGCAGACCACCTATATCTTCTCATGCTACATGTTAGTGTCTAAAATAAATTGATGGTCTCTGCTTGGCCAATGAAACATCAAGCCACTGGAAAAAAAATTGGTGTGTTATAATGTGGAATGATAAAATTATTGTGTTTTTCTTATATATAACATTGTATTTTATGCCAATATAAATATTCCATTCTGAAAGATAGATATAAATTAGAGAAATAAAACACGCAAACTCTACTTCTGAGGTTTAAATTCCATGATCCAGAGGATAAATCTCATAGAAAATACACAAGGAATAAGTCTGAAATCGTGGGCAACCAATGCTATCAATAATAAATTATTTTTACCCTCCTTGATTAATTATTAACCTGAATTATAGAACATGACGATGAAATTTCACAAGAACATGTCCCTTAAAACCAAAGAGGATACATAAATCATTCACTATGGTGGCCCACCAATAATCTGAACCTAAAACATAAATTAAAATGAACATCCATAATATATGAATTATTCTAAAAGGAAACTCCCTTTATAATCCACCAATGTTTCATCTATCATAAAATAGGAACAAAAATGTAATATATTTCTATATTTAGTTTCTACTTGATAGTAAACTAGGATTCTAAAGATTAAGCCTCCCTCATCGATGATATCCTCAAAATATCCAACATCTACACCATGTTTTGGGTCAATAAAGATTCCACATAATCCTAATTACTCTTATATAATCTGACGGGATATTCAATTCCAAATATAAATAGATCAAAAAAACTAGGTCTGTGGAAATTACAGCCCAACATATATCGTAAAGGGTGACTACCCATGAAATTAATTTTGAGATCTAAAAAAAGACCCAAATGAAAGGATTCCAAGGAAAAATATGCAACTCAAGTGGAATCTGACACTGACCATAGAAAGTCACCCATGTAAAGAATTATAATGGAATATGCATTTCAATAAAAATTTTTAGATACTGTTTCTTGGTAAAATGATCTATACAATCCAAAATAGTAAAATAAAACTTAAGGATTTAAAAAATATTCAATATTAATTCCAAAAAATTTCAATAGAGTTCAACCATAAGGATAAATAAAGTGATATCAACAATATGAAATTTCCATTCTGATCATAATTAAGTTCCTTATGAAAAATATCTAAGAAAAAACCTATTAAATCCCCATAATATCCTTAGTATTGGAATATCATCAAATAATAAGAAATTATAAAATAGAACACATAAATAGTATATACTCTCATATCGGGATGGACATGCTATGCAAGCATTATATAACACCCTCAAGTCTATCACTATATGAAATTAATCCATCTAAGACCATTTAATAGAATATTGTTTACATGATGCTTTTGATCAGATGTAGTTAGGAGCTGATGAACACAAACTATAATATCCCATCTCTATATACAAACATATAAATTCATTTTATGGTAGTTGAATCATATATGTTGATTAAAAACACTTAGATATTTCAAACACTCATATATAGGAAGACCATGTGATCTAAACTAGAAGAACATGATATGCATATACATTTCATGAGAAGACTATACCTTGTCAACTAGAATCTATATCCAACCAATTGAGATATATTTTAATATGAATCCCAAAAATAAGGATTTTTAAACAATTCACCATTACTTTATCTTTAATTTAACTAATAATTCTCTTTAAATCACTATCATATTGTTCGTCATATATATATTTGGAAAAATTATTTTAAGTTATTTTTGAATGTCACCTAATATATTGTGGTATTTAAGTGATTTATTACAAATATGATTATGTCATAATCAAAAAAAAATTGAATTTATAAGAATAATCCTCAACTAAATAGTCCCCGTTGGTGAGACATAATAGATCAAAAAAATTAACATTGATAAATAAATTGTTTATTTTGATTTAATAATGGTTGAATTTATGAATTCCCAAGACTAAATTTCATGAAAAATATTAAAACACAACTTTAAACCCCTATGGATAGTTTCTTAAAATAAATAATAAATAAACGTGACTGTAAGATAATGAGAAGTCTTCATGGAATCAAACATATGAAATACATAACAACGACACCTAATAACCCCTAGGGAAGCCTACATTGCACTACAAATAGGTGGAATATTATCTGATATATCTTATAATATATTCCCTAGCTGAAATAAATCTATCTACCCCAATTGATTTAGAGTATGGGTAGTGACTTCAACTAGAGACATTATATCAATCATGAGGATGGATACACTGATTTTTTTACTCCTGAAGTGACATTTTATAATTATTATAAAATATTCCCAATGATATTTATATATATCATGAAACATAGTCACAATAAAATATGTTGAAATAAAATCATAAAATAGAACACGTAAAGGGGAAAAATTAACAGGGATAAGAATATACTATTATCAAAACAAAAAAGTTACATAAATACACACATTCCCTAAATTTATTAAATTTTTTTTACATTATTTTGGATAATGTTAGATCATATTATTAATATTTTACAATTAAATAATTCTTTTCCAAAACATGGATCTTTTCACATATTTTCAAAATATAAATCCAATTTTCCAGTTTGAAAATAGTTTCCTTTTAAAATATATCACATAACAATAATTATGTCTTAAAATATTTAATTATCATATTAAAAATTAGTCGTTAAGAATTAGTTTTTGAAATATTAAATCTTTTGAAAAACAACTTTTGGAAATTGAAAAAACAAATAAATAAACTAGAAAAAAATAGTTTCATGTTCCGAAAATATTATTTAAATTGGTTTTAGAGAAACATCACCCATGAGATTAAAAGAAATCAATTAAACACGATAATGAAATATACAACACCCACTATAGTCTATTTAAAAATAATAAATCCAAAGAAACCTCAAAAGAGTGAAACTATATTATACATAAAATGACATTATTACATGTATTTTTAATTTAGAACAATTTTCATAATGGATTCATGGGATGGTAAACATTAAACCATCCATACAGCAGTTTATGGAATGAAATCCTAGATAACCACTTGAATTATAATTTTTTACTATATCATGAAGGCACTGTATGGTTATGATCAAACTTCCAATCCAACCCAAAAAACAACATAGATTAAAAAAATACAATATTAGTACCCTAAGATTATAAATATCTTATATCACTAAAAATACATTAAAATAATTACATAAGTAACCTCTTTCCATGTTAACACTATTTTTATGATAAAAGCAATGAGATACTGAAACCATTTTAAAACTACTTCCTGAGTCACAACATATTCCAATTCAAATTTTTATCATTACACACCATATATAACATAACATAGTTCAAATTAATTATTATATTATTGGATCCCTCAGCAGCTCATTCCCTGCTCTGATCTCCCTTTCCACCGTGACACTCCATGTAGGATCAGGAGCGGTGGTTACACGGAGGTTTTGAGTGCGTGGTTCGGCGGCCGTAGGTGTTCCAAGAGCAAATTCATCATCGATGTCTATGTTAAGAGTTTGATTTTGAGAACGTCTAGGATTTTCTGGGTTTATTTCTGTGAAATTTTTTCCCCTTCTATTTTTTTCTTTAGTGATGTTGTTTGGTCTAGTTTTGGGTGTTTTCTTTTGGTTCTGATGGTGGATGTTGGCATTATCTTTGACGGTCTTTGGAGTTATTTTACTGGTGATGTCGCGAAGGGAGCCTCTGGCCGCTCATGGTGATGGGGTCTCTATGTTTTTGATAGCTCTGGTTTTCATCTCTGGTGATGATAGGGCGGCAACAACATCAGTGTTTCTTTCTCAAAGTGCCGATGAAGATGGTGAATAGATTGATGGAGACATGGTGCAGGGGACGAGGAATACTGGATGCATGATGATGGTGGGCGACATGATAGGATTTTGTGTGTTCTCGCAGCTCGAGGTCTCCTCATGTTCTATGGTTGTTTTTTTTTTTGAATTTTCGGTTCTGAATCTTTGATTTCAGATCCTGTGTTTTTTGTAAGGGTTTTTTGGGTATGTTGGTGTCATGGATACCGCTCACCCATTAACCGGGTATTAAAAAATCAAAAAATGGAATTTTCTGTAATTAATCCCAAAGCCATTAATGGAAGAATAAAATATCATAATCACCTATTATATAAAAATAATATCCTCTAACATAAAATGGTAGATGTAAGGTGTGAGCTATAGATCATAGTAGGATTCCACCATAGATTTCATTCAATTAATGTATATAGAAAACCAAATTTTCTATAAGATGAGTATGATGAAGGGTGTACTAAGATTTACATTTCATAAATAAAATTGAAGACATCTAGATCATATTTAGAAGATATGGTTTTAAAATATAGAAATTCTAAAAATTGGAAAATCATTTTGGAAACCAATTATGAAAACATTCCCTATTATGATTTTAAAAAAACATTCTATAAGAAATCATTGGAAACAATTTCATAAGACAATAATTGATAAGATAGGATATATTAATTAGAATGAAATTTATATTAAAATAAAATGGTAAAATTCAATAGATTTAGTTATTTTCTTATCAATAATAATATTTATCAATAATATTTATCAATCATCAAATAAACCTCCAGTCCAGTGTAGTAAAACTGAATGGTCTATTTTAATGAATATCATGTATATATAAGCCTGTGTATTAAACTTATTTGATTTTGAGTGGACAAAAATGAAGATAATCAATAAAACTGTGACGATACAATAGTAATATGTTGACTTTGAAAGAGTATCAGGTTAATTACATCCATTCAGACCCACATTCCTAGATGCAATAACAATCAATGATTCATTATTGTTCTCTATAGATCCTTTCGATAGGGTATATGTCCACCGGAAATGAATAATTTTGTGTTATCACATCTTACTACTCAAGGACCAATGACACGTCAAATTAATATACTAATATAATCATGTGACTTGGGTCTCAAATGGGATCCAAATAACTATCAAAGTGTTCTTATTCCCTCAAAAACTTTTTCTTAGTTCATGTCACTGTCTCACCATAAATAAAATCCTTCGAATGAACAATCCATTTTTGAAACCCATCATTTGGAATGAAAATAAATAAGTATGTAACATTAATGTATTATCATAAGAGAACATAATCATGAAGTTTCAACCAGGATTTCATGAAATATTATTTTCAAATCAATTCGTTATTTTGAAATTAACATTTAATAGGGTAATCATAACTATTTCTATCATAAGTCATTATTAAAATTAAAAATATAACTATAATTGATTAAATACTTTCAAAATTTCTCTATTATATTTATAATGAATATATATAATTAATAGTATGGAATTATCTTCAAAACATGGGTCAAGACTTATTTCCATTTAAAATGTCACTCATTTTAAAAGAACCGAACAACACTTGATAAATAAAGAAGGAGAAAATCATTTATAAAAGGTTCTTGGTAATTTCATAGATTCAATAATTTCAACCCAAGTAAAAATCATCAAATGGTTTAAATAAATTAATTAAAATATATGAATTTAACAATATAAATAAAATTTATCTCAAGTCACTATCATTTATAAAACACGCTAGTATTTTTTTAAAAGAAAACAAAAATAAACCTTGAATTTTACAATTATTAAATGGTGAAGGTGTTGAAGATACAAATCAATCCTAACATCTCACTATTCTAATTTTACAAGTAAATTGAGAAGAATATTTTTAATGAAATCAATATCACTATTTAAGAAAAATATATTGACCACAAGAAATAAATGTCTAATAATTATCAAGAGAAATTTTAATAACATTATAATTGAAGAGAATAATTACACCAACATGGAATATCCAGAATCAAAAAATAATGATCACATGATGTGTTAACAATGATAGTTATCATATAATAAATGTATCAGAATCATAAAATCGGTGGTATGTGTTCCTATAACCATATTTATTCATAAAACATCCATGTTTCAACAATTATAAAGGATAATTTATCCATCATTATGAATCAGTGAAGAGAAAAAGTGAGATCTAATGTGAATAATAAAAATGATTATTGCATTATGACCACAATTTATAATATCAATTTGATCTACTAATTAAAAAATATATGAGAAAAAATCATTCAATATGGATCATAAGTTTTGGAAGGTCTAATTTTGTTTAGGGAAAAGAGAAAAAAAATGGGATTGACGATGTGTTTTTAACACTAAAAAAATCATTGTGACCCAGTGTCTAGTGATTCCACCTGCTAGATGGGGTTACAAAAAAATAGTGTTAATATATGGCTAACCCATAATCTAGTTGATTGATACCAATAAGATAGAATGTTGGTACATAATAAATTATATCGCTCCTTTAAAAAACCATCTGGCCCAGTGGACAACACACACATTCTTTTACTGCATGTTTAGGACCACCCCAACTTATAGTCCTTGTTTCAAACTCTAACCACTCCTGCCAATAGAAAACACACAAATGTGTGGTCCAAAAGTAGTCTTACCATTGAATGTTAAAATTTGGGAGTAATAATGTCTCTATAATGATCTGGTGGGAGGATAAAAATATTGGGAAATCGTTTTGTGTTACGGATTATAACATATCACATGACATTTAATAATTAGTGATAGTAATAAAAATATTTGTCTCAAAATTTTTCTGAATTAAATATTGATATACTCCCCCAAATTATGTGTGTATGTAATATATGTAATGTTTTATTTGTTTTCTTCTAAAGGCTCTTAATATAAGAGAGTTTGTGTGAATTAAATAATTTAGTATATCCTAATAATAAGAAACTATAATGGATATTTAATAGAGGTAAATTTTTATAAGAGAAATGTTGATTTATTGACATTCATAGTGAATGATGACATTCATGGGTACATCAATTTTTATTACAGTAATTATATAATTCCTATGACTAATTGTTTTTTAATGATAGATAATCTAAATTCATTCAATTATAATGGTAAACATACATTTTAACATAAAAATCATCCTTGATGGTAGAAAATTATGGTGCATATCTTCATTTTATTGAATTTGTTTTATGTTAATACAATATAATTTCAACTATTTTAGAAATAATGTCCCATGAATTTTTTGTTAAATGAAACACGGATGTTTATGAAAATTCAAGGATGAAAATAATTATTTCATTATTGGAAAAATTTTATACAATGGTAATGTGACTTCATTATAAAAATGATATTAGAATATACATATGAAATTTTATTTGATAAAAATATTGATGTAATTGGAGGAAATATTTAAATAAAAATATTAATTCTTGACGATATATTTATTGTCGATGATGATTTTATTGATTCAATTCTTATTAGGGTGTCGACAAATTATTATATTCAATGGTTTTATAACTACATATGTTGATTCTATTATATTAAATAAACTAATTAGAAACATTCATAATCAGGTCAATATTTAAATTTTTCTTTTTAATAATGGGAAATTTATCACTTGAAGACTTACACAATAATTGGTTCAAATATGATATAAAAAAATAAATCCTCTTTAATATTAATATCTTGGAGAAAATAGAATTATAATCGATAAGAAATCCTAAAATAAGTATAAAATAAGGTGAGTAATCAAGTGAATATTATAATGAATAATTAAATGGTGAATACTATATGATAGTCATTTAGAATATCCCAAATATCACCTGAATAAGAAAAGTTTTGTGAAAATATATACTTACATTAAAATAAATTATATGACTTGATATTTTGAACTTTTTGTAAATATTTTCCAAAGATTAAAATTGTGATCCTGATGAATCTGAAGTGGAATGAATTTATTGGATGAAAAGAAGTATTATAAACTTTGTTCATGATATAAAACATTTTTATGTAATGAAACATTTCACCAGAAATAAGAAAATAATTTTGATAAAATTAGTTGAAGAGTAATCAATGTTATGTGGTCAGTCATATGAATAGGTCATTGATACATTTATGAAAATTATGTATCATGATTAAAAATAATAAAAAATATCATGTACTAATTATTATGATAAATATGTGAAGGAAACTCACATTGAGCACATGATAAAATCTCATCTTGAAACATGGCATGATTTCAACACCCAGTACAAGAGTTAAATTATATTATACAATAATGATGATTAAAAGAAAATGGAAGGTGAATATTTTTTACAAAAACTTAACTTTTAGAAAATTAATAAATTAATTAAATTATGCTGAAGGTTTTAGAAAAAAAAAAGTGAATGATCATGATTTAAAAAATATAGTGGAATGACTATATTTTAAGCCATGAAAAAAAATTTTAATTGTAAACTACTTTGAATAATAGGAGTGAATATTTTAAGAAAAAAATATAATTTATAGTGGAATAATCTCATTAATTTAAATCATTTAACCTATAGTATAAAATATAAACTACCAAAATTATTTAAAATGGTTAATATATGTGTCTTATTATGTATTTCTTGAGCCAACAAAAATTATTTCATTAGTTATTAGAGAAATTTTATGAAATGGTTTCTTCTATTTCAATGTTAAATTTTGATACATTAAGGGAAAAATTATTCACCATTATAAGAAATATTTTTCAACGATTTGAATGAATATGATGTTATTCTACGAAATATGTTCCTATTGTAATAGAAGACATAAATTTACAGGTTATTGTTGGTGTTGAAGAATATGTGAGAGAAAAATATTATTGTCGGTATAATATATTATTACTATTTATAAGTCATGAATTGAGGCAAACCACACTAAAAATTAAAATTGTATCATTTTAAATAATTTGTATAAAATTATGAAATCTTTTATAAAGAGAATGTTATGAGAAATAATTTGTAAAAATAGAATACTCCAACGTGATTTGATATCATCATAATTTTTTGTCAAATATGTGACTAATAGGGTCATTGTGATTAATATATTATGAAAGGTATCTAGACAAATTAAACAAGATGTTATAGATTAACATTTTAAGAAGAATGAAAATGTTTAGAAATAAATTATTATTTAGGTGGCCTAAAATAAAGAAAAAACAAACCATAAATATAGGTTTTTGGATATTCATAAAAATATAAAACAACCTCCACAATTTTTATCAATATTTCATCCCATTATAGAGGCTCATTTACATTTGGGAATAAATCCTCTATAATATTTTTTTAAATTAGAATATTAGAGAATTCAGCATAAAAAATGAAATCAAAGAATGTCTTTCTTATTGATAATCATAAACATAAGTAATTGATTGTATGTATCATTTTTATGATATCAATATAGTGGTTTCCAGTAATTTTTACTATATCATCAGGTTCCTAAAAGATAAAAAATTATTACTAATATAGTAATAGTTACAGATGACTTATTCTTAATTTGTGATGTAGGAAACACATTCCATTTGTGTGTATACTAAAAAAAATCTGTTTTACCTTAGAAAAAATATATTGATTGGTTAAATTTGATTGATGAAAATACAATGGAAATATATTATGAGATATTTAACCTAACTACAGAGATAAATTATTATTATATATGAATCATGTTACATGATGGAAATGGTATATGGTTGATATATGTGGGAGGGAATATTGTCTACAATTACACATGAAATGTGTTATTTTGATTTATGTGTTATAATGATTCCTAAATCCACTAATGTAATTAAATACATTATCTCATTTATCAACAATTTAATCTATAAAACTAATGTTAATTTTATAAATCATATATCTAAATATATCTACATGTTTAAAATGTTTATAAGAGAGGTCAAAAAAGTGTTAAGAGATTAGTTTTTTAGGTTTTCGACTCAAAATAGACAAGTGTTCACTAAAAATGACTTTTAAAGGTATCTTGTTAATCATTAGATTAAACATCAATATATGATTTCTTATGAAATAAATAAAATACAGTTTCATATTTGATAAATATATGTCATTTTTAGAGGGTAAAGACCATTCTAATAAAATTTAAATATTCAATTTCCTCTGATAGATATTATTTGATTACCTATTTTAATTTTTATAATATATTATTATGGATTTTGTAATAAAATATAACTCATTATAAATGGAGAATTAGGAGAAATATGTAGTTAGTTACATATTTTTTTGGTATTCCATATCTTATAAAGATAAAAAAATATTAATTATGGAATGATTATTGAAAAATTTTGACACCAAATATCTATGGGATTCATATCAAAGGTCATAGGAAAATATATTGGAAAAAAATAAAACATATGTTTTGTAAAATCTAATATACGTTGTTTATTAAACATAATAAAATAATTAGAGATTTTTTTTGTAGAAATACTTTAGATGATAAGGATATGAAATGAAAAATTCATCATGAATTAGTGAAATATAAGATAGTGAACCTACTTAAGATATGTTTAATTCGTATGAATATGGTTATGGTGAGAATATTTCTAAAAGATTATTATTAAATGTAAAGAATATATTGAATCCTATAGAACCTAAAATAATTATTTGATATTATTAAGTAATAAATATTACACTAAAAAAATATATTCATAATAACCAAATATATTTTATTTCACATGTTATACCCAGAATAATGTATAAAGATATAGATTATTTCAAAAGTATAAGTATGTTTAATTAAGAGCTAGATCAAATTTCAATGAATTACAACTGAGCACAATTTCTTAATCATAAAAGAATTAAAATTATAAAAAGTATCCTTGTATTACGAAACAAGCATGAGAAACAATGTTACATTTTCAGAAATAGTTTTTTAAAATCATACACAAATGTTGAAGGTCTGTGTTTGTAAGAAAAGTTTTAACAATTATATGGTGTTAATATATCAGGATATTTTTTTATCATAAAACAAACCAACATTATTATTTTTATCATATGGATATGAAATATTCAATCCAAAACATTGATCTCTAGGAATAGTTTTTTTAGAAAACTGTTTGTTTCAAATTTTATAATGATCATATTAATGTGAATGAGATTATTAAATCTCTATATGAAAATAATGTTAACATATGGTTATGATACCAAATTTTTTTTAGTTTTTTGAATTAAATATATTTTTGAAAAGGAATTGTGGATAAAAACGTGTATATCATTGAAATGAGAATAATAATATCAATTTTTATTATTTATGATCATTAAATTCTTTTATAGGTGTCATGAAGTGTGTCTTAAAAGATTTTTTGAAAATAAATTAATATATATTTAGAGATGTTATTTCTTTTATAGAATGGTTTCTTTATGAGTTAAGATGATCTAAAAAAATAAATACCAACCCATAATCCCAAGAGAAATATGTTATGGAAATTTTAAAGGAGGGTATAATAAATTAATTTAATTAATATCAGCTAGAATGAGATTTTTTTCAAAGATGAGAAAACATATAGTAGAGAAAATATGAACCATAATGTCATTAAGAAGATATCTATAATCCTATTTTATCTTATTAATAAAATAATATATATATTTTTTGTAACATTGTGTTCTATAAATTCATGTATCCTAATGTAATAACACATATCGACTAAAAATTGAATTCATATGTATATCAAAGGATCTTTGAGGTGTAGTCGGATTTACAGAATTATAGAAGAATTGTTTTTTATAGGTTTCACTCATGTTGATTGGGTAAGATTGTGTAATTATTAGAAAAAAAATCAGTATACCTTTTACTTTTAAAAGAATTCATTATTTAGTTGGAATAGTATGAATTATTTTTGTCGTACATTGAGTATAGTTTAATGTTAATATTTAAATTCTACATATTTATGAACAAAAATGTTATGGCGAATGTGTTGACAAAATACATGAAGTAGAATAATGAGAAACCATTAAAACCCAGTTCTTATATTCAATTTGTAATAAATATTTTCATGAATATAGTGAAAACTCTATATCAATCGTAATGATGCTAAATATCATTTGTTCTAGTAAAAAATTATTAATGTATAATTATTGGTTGATAGTTTCTCAATATATCTTATTATTTATATGCTTAAAAAATTTATACCGATGGCGAAATTTTAAGTGTGATTACAAAATAAAAATCATCAAAACATTTATGCTACTTATGGATGTATGGAATACCCAACTAACCCTTGGATTCATTTTCAAATTGTGTAGAGAATTGAAAAATTCATATGGGGGAATGATTAATTTTTTTTAATGAAAGAATTTGTTTACTCTATAATAGAATGATATATTTGTGGGTACACATATGGGGATAATTTTCATATAACAAAAAAAATTACATTTGAAATAGGTCATTAATTTATAAAAAACATTGATTTATCATGTATATTGGTTGTTATTAAATTTATCATTTAATGAGATTTTGGTTTTATATAAATATGTTTGATTTTTATGTACTAAAAACTAATCAAAAGATAGAGATTGAATGTCCCAATATATTATTTATGTGTTTATTTAATGTTATATTTGTTCCAAAAAAATGTTAAGATATCTTTTTTAAGTGTGAAGAATGATTTTTATTGTTATAAGATGAAGATTTTTTTATGAAAGATGAACCAATTATAATAAATGGAAACTATATATATGGGTTTTTAGAAGGATTGAAATTATGACTAATTATAAATATGTCTGGAATAATATACAATTTTTTTTAAAAGACTTATGGAAAATTATTTTACTATGTTTATTAGTTTAGAATAATTATCTTAATAGATCATATTGTAAATTACAATTTTCTTCTAATATAAGGATACTGTTTGATGTAAAATTGATATATAATAATTATACTAAGGATCTTATATCCATGTTAGAATAACTCAAAAGATATTTAAGCAGTGCTTGGGTATCCCAATGATTTTTAAATTCAACCAGAGGATATGAAATAATGAATCATTATTTATATTATTTCAATCATGAATTTAGGTGTTTTAACCCATTTTTTAAATAACATAATCGAAATAATGAATCATATATTGTTTGAATTATTTATATTATATATATAATATAATTTATTTTGTAGATTCCAGGAGAGTTTAGGATATTTATCATTTTATTTTTTAGTTGAATATTAAAAATACTTGTTTTGGTAAAATATATCACTAACTATGAAATTATAATAAAATAATAATTTCTTAAATAATTTTATAACCATTTTTATCGATTATAAATATATAATATAATTAATATTACATCTTGTAAAACACATGATTATTATTTTGAAATGTAATTAATATTTTATTACTAAATTTGTTTTTTGATATATTACATGATTTAATGTAAATGTAAATTTAATTTTATTTTGAAATTCATTTAGATTAATTGAGGTTTAAATTTAGATTAATCTAGATTAATTTTTGTGAAATGTTTTATCTTATATTATTTCTAGTATATTAATTACCATGATATATATTTTATTGGGACTAAATTTTCTTTTAGAAGACAAATATTATGTGGCATGAGGTTCCCTACATTTATATGACCTATATTAATTATAGAAGTAAATTTTCTAGATTTTATCATTTTAAATACATTTATTAGCAATATTAAATAACTTTACTCAACTAGATTTTTTTATTTCCTGTTCATTCCCCTAACTTAATATTGTTCTCCTCAGAATGGTCCCTTTTCCACACTTATAAAATATAACACACCCACCACATTGAGGTAATAATTTCCATCAATTTTATATTAAAAAAATCCAATTTAAAAGTCCATGAACAATATCCACTAAACATATTGCTTTTTAAATAATTATTTATCTCAATCCATACATTTTTAAGGGAACTTCAAATTAAATTTAATATCCTTGACATGGGGATTTTTTCTTGATCATTCTATTTATTTTTTTATCCATTTCAAAACTAAACAAATTAATATATTTTCTTATTAAAAATTTATAAAAAAAGGTTCATTATAATGATTTCAAAAAAATTATTCATCCCCAAATATTCGATAAAGAAAACCTAAGCATTGGCCATGCATTTGATCAGACTACTACCTTGATGAAGTGATGTAGTTTCTTTTTCATCAGTGACATTTCTGGATGGTACAAAATAGGCACATGATAAATAAAAATGTTTCGTATGTCTTGATTGTAACTCTTATATGACCAATTATTCTTATAAACCTACATCAATTATACTAAAAAGGAACGATTCTTCAATGTGTTTGAGGGGGATATCGACTCTAAATTTTTGAGACAATTTAATACCGTTTATCAAATCACAAGGATGAATATAAATTTTTTTGGAATAATAATTATAATTATAACATTATTGATTATATTAATTTTTTGAATATATCATTTATAAAATATTAACGATGTTCATAATGCCAATATAATCTGGTAAAAGTCGACCACAATACCCTAGTTAACAAAAATAATGAATAAATTCATTTATAAATGAATATATTATATAAATAAATAGATCGAAGATATATAAATATTCATGAATAATGTTCTATATAAGGTGTTAAATAAACGTATTCTAATTATATAATAATATATTTTTATATATATAATGATTTATTATATAGAGTTAAAGAATTTTCTTATACTAATCCGGTAACTTTAAGATTACACAATCACATTCTTTCCAACCCATTTATGGACACTTCTAAACATGTACTTATATATATATATATATATTCCTTACATATATATGTAGTTTAATATAATTTATTATTATAGGGTTATATCTATTTAAGGATTCTTCAAAATAAATGTTTTTTATAAAATTTGATTTATGGGGATTTTAAATATTCACATTACACCTCAAATATCACCCCCATAAAAATTTAAACCAATTTTAACGATTAAAATGTATATTAAATTTATGTAGAAACCTAATATTAAATTCTAATATTAAAGTAAAATTGATTCCATTTTTCCAAAATATCATTTTATTTTTTAAAAAATTCATTAACATTGGGGTTCATTATTTATTATAAATACATCGATCGTTCTCATGGAACTTTATACCATTATACTAAATGATAAAATTTTATGTTAAATTTTGAATTGATTATCCAATTCAATTTAAATACTTATTATTTAGGGATTCTTTGTACACTATGAGATATTATCATGATTCTTGGATATTTTTTCTAGTGAGATATATTTTTGTTTTTGAAGCGATCCTTGTCAAATATTGTCTATGGTCAATTAGCCAATCCAACCATGTTATGTTAATAAGGCTAGGGATTTTAGTTATTCTCTTAATAAAATTATTTATATTATATCTTCATTCCATTGACTCCATGAACATATTATATGATCATGTTTACTTCATTCTCTTCCAATTTTCTTTCCGTGCATTGATTCTATGATTATTATCATTTTATTTATGAGCTCATGTTATTCCTCCCATGTAATAATCCTTTTTTATGTTTATTTCCTTTCTGTTATTTCTAGATCATTATTTCCTTTTTTATTTCCCAAGGTTAACTAATGTTTTATTAAGAGAGACAATATGAGTATGAAAAATTTACTCAAATTAAATAATGAAAATTTTGTTAAATTTTTATTTGAAGATTGTCATAAATATACGGTTCTTTAGAACCATGGATATTATTTTTTTGTAATACATGTTCAAATTTATTAGATTTTATTTATTTTAGGATTGGTTCATGCTTAAATAGTAGAATTATCAAATTATTTTATGTGAATCATGAAGAAGTAGAATAATATATTCTTACTAATCATGATATTAAGGTATTTAATAATAATAATTATTAATGGAAACAAAATTATTTAGATGATATGATATTTTAAATAAATGGATAATACTAGAAACATATGTAGTGGTGGATTGTGCATAAGATGAATTCTAAAGAACTATAAAATAAAGTAAACATAAATTATACATGTAGAAGGAGTGAAATTAGTGTGTGGGTAAAATTTATCAAAAGAAAATGGTGTATTATAAGATCTATGAAATCGATTGTGGGTAAATCATTTATGCTCATATGATTATTCAATTTTAAGGTGACAAAAGTTTGAACAAACTAAAAGGTTTCAATAATAACATTGATGATTTAAATATTATCATTATGTTATAATTAACAAAAAATTTAATACATGCTCCAATCCTATATTTAATGGAGTGAGAAATATGAATAACTAATATTTGAATTCTAAATAGATTTTTTTGTATCAATATTTTTTAGAATAATTAATTTTTGATAACTAATAACTGTATCTTTATAAGTGTCATGATGCTATGATACACCTTAATATAGAATCAATAAATAAATGTAAAATAAAAAACACAGAATTATATAATATTATATATTGTTATTATATCAGTATAGTTTAAGGTGAATAAAATGTAAATATATCCATGAAATATATAAGTCATTTTGGTCTCAGTTTGCCTGGGAATATGTAGACATTGAATAATGTTTTGAGGGTTTAGAATAGAGAAGGGATGTTTAGATGCATTGGAATAAATTTCAAAAATTATACAACTACAATCTAGAGTATAAATATGATTTCATTATTATTAAATTAATTCACATTTTATTAAACAGAAAAATGAATATAGTGAAACAAAAATTTTATATAATAATTATATGATTTTATCTAAATTTCTCATTTTATAACAACATTATCTCTATATATAAATCAATAATAGGGGAAAAATTATAAATAGTTTCAATGAAACATCCATAAAAATATGTTTTTTATAAATAAGAGGGATCCCTCCTATGAGATAAAATATTTCATTACTAGGAATTTACAACATTGATTTTAGTTAATCATGATTTCTTGTTAGAAGTGAAAAAAACCATTTAGTATTTTGTATCCAAAATAATCTTAAATATTACACATGTCATTTTAATAAACAATTTTATTTAAATTATATGAATCTTTCATACCATGAATTATTTTAAAAGTCAATAATAATATAAAAATTGAAATCATTAAAACAAGAAGCTAATTAGAAGAAATGATATTTGGAATAAAAGACTACATTACTTTTTGTAAAACTTCCATAACATTGGTTAGTATAGTAGATATTCTAATATATTTAATTTCCTTATTTTTCAATATAGATATATAATTTATTAATTAAACATCATGAAATACTTTTAAAATATTGTGTATTAAATTATTATTTAATGGAAAATTGCATATACCCATTGATAAATGTTATGGCCCATTCCCACTAAAGATTATACAATGAAGGGAGAGAAATAGTGACCCTAATGTCCCAAATATAACTGTCATTTAGTTGGTGACTAGCACTATGAGTATAAAAATCTCAAAATATAGGAGTAATTTCCCTATATAATGAAATATAATCACGAGACAGGATGAAACAACAACAATAAAACCAATTAAATATATAAATGAAAAACAATAATACCATACAATTATTAATTTGTAAATAAAACTCATATAGATAAAATATCTCTAATGTGAATATCAAAGAACAAAAAACTACAGTAGAGACATAAAAACTATACAAGAACATGGCTTTTAATGTCTATCATAGTTGGTGAAGTCCTCTTGGAATCCTAAAAAACGATTTACATACATTGGGTGACCATATTGTTATACTCTGTTGGAAGACCAATGGCATTCATTTACATGTAAAATGGGAAAACTAATAAACCCATATAAAATTTGAATAACCAAACAAAACCTAAATAGTTATATTAACCAATAACCCAACATCAACAAGCCTTTATTAGAAAATAACACAATCCATGTAATATAATATAATATATATAACATCTATTATAGGGTACCCTGAAATAATTCCTAACTGATTTTCCTCACACACACCCCAATGTTGTAGGCCCTAGAACCCACATCAATTCTAAATAAAATCAATTCACATCACATCCTACCTACACATGAAAGTCCCATCACATCATATCACATCCCTCCCACACACACTTAGTCTATCTCATCACTCACCTCACATCAAAACTCAAAAATAAAATTTATTTCTTCTCACCATCATAGACCATGCATGTACATCCCATATCCTAGATGAGGGACTGGGGAAGTGATTGTTGTCATCCATCCATCCCCCCACCATGATGTTGAAATAAGCACCATCGTGTGACTATGTGAGTATCTGAAAATCGTTTTCAATAAGGGATGGGTGCTTATATAAATCTAGAGAACATGCATGGTAAATCCAAATACATAAAAAGAAAACAAAACCCATCATAATGGTTTATGGCCCAGGAATAAAATATTTCATAGAAAGATACAATTTCTCTAAATATTCTAAATGAAAAACCCCCATAAGAAATACAAAATCCACAATTCATTTTAATTTTGTGAATTTAAATAACATATTTTCAAGATTCCTTAATACCTTCCCCTTATATTATAAAATTAACTTTTACATAGAATAAAAAAATAAGAATAATAATTATTCATTAAACATGCCCAAAATTAATCATTCCACCATCCATAACAAACTGGGGTATTAACACATTGTAATACTGAAGAAGTAGCCCAAAAAATCCCAATTGCCGAATCGATTTCCAACATTCACTGCATCCCCCGCATCACAACCAGATCATAACAATTATCTCCAACCAACAACACTACAAACCCATTAAAACCATCACATCCCTAATACACAATCATATCTCATTCAATTCCCCAAAAAGCACAAAATATTCTATAAAACCAAACTTTTTCATATTATGGAATGGGTATCTTGTAAAATTAAATTTCATTAATTATGGGTGTTATCACATAAGCCATTAGGTCCAATGGAATTCATTCTAATATACAAATTGATATTTTTATCCTCTTATTTAGGATGAAACCAAACAATCACAAAAATTAATGATTAAAAAAGAAAGTTGTTGTAAAAAACAATACATAAAAATATACATTATTCATCAATGAATTATTCCCCTGAATCATAATATCAAATTAAATCAAAAAAATTAATAAAAAGTTTTATTATAATACTTTATATAACCAAACCCATTAATATTCATTTTTATCTAATTCACAACCTTTTTTAATTCATATAAAACCATGTTCAAAATAGGGGAAATTAAAAAACCCATCAAACATGATAAACATATGATGAAATGAAGGAAAAACATACACATTATAATGAATCATTTTCTCCAACATAGTGCACCAAAATATAGGGTGCGCTTATAGGAGGAAACTGAATCATTGAAAGTGAGATCTCTAACAAATTGTAGCAACATATTAAATGAATCTATGAATGATGGATTTTTAACCTCTCATATTATATTAAATAATAGGTAATAGATGAATTTATGACATCCTTCTCTAATATATTTTATTTTAAATGAGAATGATTTGAAATATTTTAGACGACCCGATAAAGATGGTCTCATTAGACGATATGTTATTTTTTTAAAGGAATCAATATTTTATAAACTCAAGATATTATTTATCCATTTTGAAAAGACATTAAAATTAATTAAATAAATTATGAAACAAATTTTTCATCATAAACTATGTAAAGATGGAAAATTATATTTTTACAAAAAATAGAAACATTGTTCATGAGTCACTGCCTGAAATGGACCACCACCAGAATGAGTTAATGCCAAAATTAATTTTAGATCTACCTCCAAAATTCAATATAGGCCTAACACATTAAATTACTCACCCACATAAATAAGTGACCTGCATATATAATTATATATCTACCACTAGTAATGAATCACACCAGTATGTGTCCCTACCAGAATTCACTATAGGCATAATATCAAAGTTCCCTATAGAACTACCTCCGAAAATGACTCGCCGCCTGAATGATTCAGTACCAGAATTCACTGTAGACCCAACGCCTTAAAATAATCTCTTCCAAAAATGAGTTACCAAAATAATTAATTAAAAAAATCTTCCAAAAATATCTCAAATCTGGAAATGAGTGAATAAAAAAATTCATTATACACTTACCACCATAATTGACTCAAGGTAATAATTAACTATTTACCCATTGCCAAAAGGACTCGCAGTTAGAAATGAGTGACCTCTACAGTGAATCTCTATTTGAAAATGTATATTTTGATTTTTTTTGGAATATACTACCGTTGTAATTACACACAAGTCCCAAAGTCAAGCAAATGTTTCCCTAAAAACCACAAGTATTATATTTAGGGTAAATAAATAGTCAAGAAAGTTTGATCAATTACACCGGAATACTCCCAAAAAATTATTTCACTCATGAATTGAAAACCAACATTGATGTGTGTAGATATAGTTTCACCACAATCATCCCATGTGACACCTCTCCAGGATCTCATTATGCATGAAACATTTCCATAAACTATACCTGATATCCAAAACACCGAAAACAACTGAACAGAATGTACTTCCCCATACATAGAAATCAAGGCAATCCATCCTCCATCTCATGATATTAACCAATATGGGGGGAACTAACTATCCCACATAGTCATAACCACATCATAATAAAAAAAAAATTCTTCCTTAAGAATAATGACTTCCCATTTTCTCATATCGGAACATTATCACACGTTATATATCACACATCACATAACAGAGAACACAACGTATCATATAATACAGCATGTTTTAAAAATCACATTAAATATGATAATTGATAAATCAAAAAAACTATGGTAATTAGTACTACAGATGTTTCTAATGCTTCCAGGTACACTCTTATAGGCCACAATGCATCCATATAACAAGATCATTGGGGATAGTCCATCCTCAAAGCACCATCTCTCGATGCTATTCGATATCCAAAATATTCTCCAAAATTTTCACTTCAACCTTGATATCCAACTCTCCCTAGTCAATTACATGGGATTTATCTTAAATATACTGATGGATATGAGAGACATTGAACGCATGGTGGATCCATTCTAGTTGAGGTGGATGTTCCAACACGTAAGCTACCTCACCAACACACCCCAACAACATGATGGTCCAAAAAAATTAGGGCACAATCTTACTTCCTTTATTGAACATCCACTACCCTTGTTGATGGGATACATTCAAGGACATGTGGTCAGCAACCTATAACGCAAAGGGCCTCTTCATTGATACGAATAGGCCTTTTTCATTTCCTATTCTTTGTAAATCCTATCATAAACTAACTGATCTATTTCTATCATGATCTACACCATATAGATCACAAAAATTTATTTATCCCCAACCTCTGTCCAACACACAGGAGAATGACATGACCTCATGTATAAAGCCTTAAATGGATCTATTCTTATTGAAGAGTGATATATTCTATTATAAGAGAAATCTAACATGGGTAGGTTTTGTGACAATGATCCTTCTATGTCAATGAAACATTCCCACAATATATCCTCAATTGTCTGGATAGTTTATTACATCATCGCACATGTCTGAGTATATAAAGAATTTATGAGATGAAACATGGTTCCAAAAGAATGTTGGAGTCACCTACATACTCGAGAATAAAAACATGAATCTCTTTTCCAGATGGTGGACTACAGAACATCATGTACCCACACTAAATCCTCCACATACAAATTTTCTAAAACAATTTTTTTCTTAACTCATAGATTTCTATGATGTTTAGTAATTTCAAAAACTAATCAACAATCACCCAGATAGAATCTCTACCACATAGATCTCTAGGTAACCCTGTGATGATAATAATCTTAATTTCATTTAATTTACACTCTAGAACCTCAATGTTCTACGAAAAAAATCTCAAAATACGATGATCACGTTTACCCAGTGGAAAACTGGACATTCAGAAAACAAATTACACTACTCATTTCATTATAGGACACCACCACTAGGTCCTCAGACATGGTACAATTTGGAATGCACTGGTTGTACCACCATTATTGATATTTTAAGCTCATGAAGGACTCCATAATGGATTTGTACTAGAATGAACAACATCATATTAAACAACTTCCATTTTTTTACAATCCTATGACCATCCATATAGAGAATCACTAAGACCAAAACGAGTGCACAACACATCTTCCTTTGAGTCTCCCTAGTGAAACTCATCCCCCTACTACATAGGGGAAGGATTCACTATCATATGAATCTAATATCCTTTACCAACATCATCATTTTTGTTTAAATATAAGGTTTTCAATTATTCCAACACTCTCTATGCATCCATATACTACTAGAAAACATTTTTATTTATCATTCTGATCAATGTATCATCCACAAAATTCCTCAGTCCTGAGGTGTATGAAATCTCAAAATAATATTCATAAAGATACTCCATCCACATTTACTATTGTAGATTCATATCACATAGGGAGAATACATAAATAAAAATCTAATGATACATGAGAATAAAGAGCACTCCAAAATATGGTAATGTTTTCACAATATCCTCACAAACATAACTACCTCCATATATAGATCATGGGTTTAATAGTTATATTCATGAGGGAATAACATCCTATAACCATAAAATATCACTTACATCTTATACATCAAGATTTACCCTTTTCCCTGATAGAGCGCATCCTAGAAATCCGAAAACAGTACTCCCTCCACTGAAAGCTGATGAAATAGAGTAATTACGAACATCTGTTTCAGGTAACTGAATACTTCCAGGAATTACTCGTTTAAAAAATCATGGTCCATCTTGGTCAATTTTATCAATTTTCCTTCAAATAAAGAGAAATATAGCACAAAATAATGATAATAGCACGTGTGACCGAGGAAGCAGTGAACACATGACAAAATCTTCTGTGTTTTCTATGAAAAAATACCTAGACCTTTATAGGGTCCACTACCACACCCTAATGAGACACAGCAGTTCTTTGGAAATGCACTTCTCATGTCTAAAAAATACCCTTAGAAAACATTCCATATATATAGTGGTGATTAAAAACTATCAAAACAACTCTAAGATACTCATCGTTCTCCTACTCTAACATTGAGTATTTTAGTATGTCATCAATGAAGACAATTGAAAACTTGTCTAGGAAGTCATGGAAAATTGTGTTCATAAGCCACAATAACACAACTGGTGTGTTCAAAACATCAAAATTCATAAGCATGAAATAAAGGTTTTCCATACATTCATTGGAAGGTAGTTTTCAAGATTTCTCTATCCATAACCCATAGTTGGTGATATTAAAAAAATAGATTTATCATGTAAAACCAACTATCTCCTCCCAAATAGTTCAAAAGATCATGGATATTTGGATGAGGATAGTGATTCCAAATCCTCATGTAGTTTATCCTCTATTAGATTATAATGAACCTTATAAAACAATATTTATTCAGAGTGAATGACACCTGGTCACCCCATGGTGAAACACTAGGCTAGATGATACCCCTCTACATCAGATCATCCTTTATAGTTCTCAACTCACACAGCACAGAAAGATCCAGTTGGTTGGGATCCATCAATATCAAAGAAGAACTATCCTACAATTCCATCCCAATCTCAACATTTCATCGAGGTGTAGTGTGAACAAATCTGTGGGGAATACATCATGTAATTCAATTATGACATTTGGATCCTCCACTATCATGCTTCTTCTAATTTCATAGAAAATGTAGACGTTATGGAATGAATGGTATTTTAATGCCTTTTTCTACTAGAAACCCTTCTCCCCAATGAAAACCACATGATGTCCATCTACATGACAGATCATGACTCCCCTTAAAAATAAATTCATAAAAGGATGCATAAAATGCAAACATTCATGCAGAGGATGACATCGTATTGCTGAATCCCTTGTAAGATATGGTTGATACATGACTGATGTTGTCTCATCATCATTGCACATCCGAGAAACACATTATTCATGATGATATGGCATATTATTGGCAATTTAATCCCCATGGGATTATCAGTATTTGTAGATAATAGAATAATAAGGCTGAATAAACGGATGTAGAATCTACTGAATCAAATAATGTTAAAACATGGTGACATGATAAACTAATGGCACCTCAAATGTTCATTGGCCCTTATGGGGTTATTTCAATCATAAACTAAACTTTCCACACCCAACTCCCTTATCCCTCTACTAATGACCACCAAAACATCCACAATCAGTTTTAGATCCCTAAAGATGAGGTATATCCTGAGGTTGGACTATACCTTACATATATGCTTTGGATAAATCATATGTCTGCTACCCTTGTAGGTGGAAGAACCTCACTGTTAGCTAGAACTGAGGATGTCACTTAACCTAACCACATCTACAAGTATGGAATTGAGCAGCCATTACGCAATAATCACAATGATTTCCATGAACCACATAGAATAAACACATTATTTGTATGTCCCTATGATGATTATAAATTTCATCGGCCCCATGTTGTGATAAGGGAAGCTATTGAGTTTTAATCCTAGATGGTCAAAACCACAGAGACCTTGAATCCTAATACCTTCCACTAAATACACTACCACTTGAGGAACACTACTTTTTGACCACTCATATTAGGCCTCCTCGTAAGTGCATACACTTTATCACCTCTTCTATCATCTAATAATCTAGATATATTGGGAACAAAAATGTTATACCTCCATACTATATTGAAGTATGGAGTACCACCCCAATATGCCTCGCTCTATACACCTCATATAAAAAAAGATATGGGGAATGTGTATAATGTCCATAACCTCAATCCCAAGATCCCACACTAACACGCTTCACTAGGGAAGGGAAAATATCAATTTCCACTTTATATACATTGTGGTTGACAAATAGAATCAACATAAAACACTTTTTAGAAGTTACACCATAAAAAACTGTCCTCATTCCTCCCTCCAAGGTACGGTTTCCACCACTCATGCACCAATCATCACATTTTAATAAATGCAATGGGGATCCAATAATCTATTAGGGTAGAGATAAAACTGAAATTTATCTCGAGCTCCTCCGGCATTAATTCTATCACCACTGTAGAAAGACTACCACTATGCATTCCCAAATCCTTCCTCTAAAAAACTCACAATAGCATATACCACTTCTCAACATCCTCAATTGGATCGACCCTCCAGTGATAAGCTTGGTAATACTAATGATCATTGACAAAATTATCTATAAATCGATGATGACCAATGTCCTTAAATACTATAAAAACATGATTTTATAATATTAACAGTATGATTTTTGTATAATTTAATATTTTAGTTAACATTAATCCAATGTCTAAATTTTAACCGTTTAATAATTCACCAATCAACATAATTCAAACAAGAACACAATCCATTATTATTAATGTACCACTATTAGATCTCTACACTATAAGAAGTCTCTACATAATTTTTCATTCAATAACTTTAGAATATATGCACTGGATCATGGGAACTTAAAATATCATGTCCTAGTCGGTCTACATATCCTATGTCATTCGCTGAGGTCAACAGGAACTATTACCATACCAAAAAATTCCTTCCTCAATATTCCTAACTTGAAAAACAAACCTTTCATTGAACCATCAAATATGATACAAAATGTATCATGACCCCCAACCACAAAAGATGATGCAATGAATGGATAGAGATAGTGATGCCCCCAGTCCCACCTCATGTAGGCCCAGGGTTGTCGACTAGCATAAAGATATTAAAATATCATAATATGAGAGGTATTTTCCTATGATCCCGTAAGGGGCGCTGCGGCTCTCGGAAGCTCTCCCCGTCGCCGCCTCCTTCCCTCGGTTCTCGTCGTCTCCTCCCCTCAGATCCGGTGGCTATGGGGTTTTCTCCGACTCTCCCACTCACGTCACTATCTTGCTTGCCCAAGACCGCTCGCGGGATAGGGTTTTCGCTAGAGGTGCGGCGTTGGTCAGAGTTCGAAGCTCAAAGCTCCGGTGGGGGCGGTTGGGGTTTTGCGGCGACTCTCGAGGTTGATAGGGCGGCGACGACGGGATCTGGGTTGCAGGTTTCCGCTGCTTGCAACGGTTTCTTGTTTCCCTGTGATTAGGGTTTTTCAGTTTTTGTTTTTTTTCGCTATATGTGTGTTTTTGGTTTTCTGGATCTGTACCCGGTGTTTTCTGGCCGAGGATGGTTGTTCTTCCCGATGGTCGATGGCTTACGGCTACGGTGAGATTGGCGGCGCTTCTGGTTGGATCTGTGGGTGTAAGACCGATTCGTCTATGGAATACTCTACGTAGCGCTCTGGACCCTTCCTGGTACGCGTCGGCGTCTTCCGCGGTGGTCTGCTCTTGACCACGGGTGATGGGGTGGCGGATGTTGGTACAGCTCACCTTTGTTTTGGTATTTCGGTTCCCCTGCTGTTCTCGGTGGGCTTGATGACTAGTGTGTCATGGGTGGTGGTAGTCCATCACCGGTGATGCTCACCGGCGAGGAGATGTTTGTCCCCCGGTGTTAATGCCTGCGGTGGCACGTCGGGGTTGTTCGCCGGCGGCGCTGTCTGATCGTGCTGATGGGGTGTGGCTCGAGGTGGCGACCTGCTCGAGACGGCCCAGTAATCGAGACTCAAGTTGGTTTTTTGTTTTTGAAATTTGAATTTGCGGATGGTGGTTTGTAAGCCTGGTTACTGGTTTTCCTTAAACCGGCTTTGGAGAAAATATAAAAAATGATTTTCAAGCAAGCAAGAGGTATTTACCTCTATAAGAAAATAATATTGGGAGATATGATGAATAGACTACAATCCACTCCATGAATTATAAAATAGAAAACAAAAAAACCATACAAAAATTCATGTGAAAATAAAACTATTACTGATAAAATGTTTATAATGAAAATCCAAAAAAATAAAAAACTAGAGCAGTAACACAAAAATTTTCCAAAGCAACATCTAGTATGGTCATGTGTGGTCATATAATTCCTCTTATAATACTAATTTTTTTATAAACATATTGTTAGCATATAGTCATATTCAGTAGGAAAACCAGAGTCTCTTGTGACCTTATGAAAGGAGAAAATAATTTACCACTGAGAAAGTAGGAGAACCAAACAAAAGATAAAAATGTATAATAACTAAAACCCCAACATCACCAAGGCTCAATAACCAAATATCACAATCCATGTAAAGAAATATAATATAAAGAACATCCATGATGGGATATCTCACACCACTTTGCCACTAATATTTTTCTCTAAAACCCCAATACCATACGTCCTAATACTCCAACCCTTTTCGAATAACATCACATAACATCACATACTTCACGAAAAAACTGGTTCAATAACATAACATCACATCCCATATGCACTATAGTGACCCTCACTTTTGAAACATAAACATTGCATAGCATTTTTTTAATACTTAATAATTATTCAAACATACATTTGAAGACTTCTAGTGGTATAGTGCCTTTAAAAACATTGAACTATTAAGCTAAGTACATAAATAAGCTACATAATCGCCCAATAGGTTCTTTATGACAATAACCCATTCAAGACACCTCAAAAATAGTACATATCACCGTAACCATGAAAAAATGAATCATAAAAAGGGGTGAGATCTGATGTAATTTAATGGTAAACAAGGGATTTATATAACCATAAACATGAAAATAAGGTTATGAAAATGTGGTCATGAAACTATAAGGCAATACCATGCATATAAAATACCATTACCAGATTAATGGAATAAATATTTTTAGTATATAATGCGACACCCCACGATTTCATAGTATGTTATCATCTTTAAAGTAATTCTATAGCTTGCACTACACGCAACAACGAGTTCGAGCGCACCCCGACTTACCAAACTAGTCGTTCAAAAAGTGTTTATAAATAGTATTAACTTAATTTTAAATTTAATAAACTACATATAATTTTAGGATTCTTATTATGTGTTATTTTTATATAATATTAGAGCAAATTCAATTTTTCAGATAAAAGAAATATTTTTCAAAAATGCAATTTTACCACCTTCAAATTGTGAAAACTTTTAAATCCAATATTTGACACTTATATATTAAATATGACAAAATAAACTTCTTATTTATAATCAGGATATAAAAATTCAGTTTTGATTAATTTTTTGTGTTTTTTGATAACTTTTATATTTGGATGAATAGTGAAAAATACTAAATATTAATTAAAAAAACATTTTTAATCAGAATAATTTATAGTGTTCAATTTTAAATTTGAATGTTTTGGAAGTATATTTAGATTATATTTTTACCATTTCAAAAAATTTTGGTCATTGGAATTAATCTCACATTGAAATTATATATAAAAAAGTGTTAATATTTTGATATTTATTGTTTCTTAAAAACACTCTATTTGTTTTGACAAGAAGAATTAATTTAAAATTAATTAATACAAAATCTATGTTTTGAAATTGGTATAATAGAAATAACTTTTTAATTCGGAATATCTCTTATATCTTACGTTGAATTTTTGGTATATTTCAAAAAACATTCAATTTTTGATGAATAGTGAAACAAACACTACGTTATTGGTTAAAATCAAATTTTCATTTAAATAATAAGTTATTTTATTTTAATTTATTTTAGGTCAAACTAAATACATAATAAAAATATATGTTCAATTTAATTCATTGGATTCATTTTATAATATGTTTAGATATATAAATGTTTATCGAACTTTTTACCATCTTTTACCCAACTCTTAGGAGCATTTGCATATTTGTATAAAATATAATTTTACTACTTCTGTGAGTTGAATTTAAAAAATCTGAGTGACATGGTTGATATCATTAAGTGAAATGTGGTTCAATAATATGAAAACAATTTTTGGTGAATAGTAAATTTTTTCTTTTATTTACCACATTTAAAAGTAAATAGGGTAATTAAGGGTAGAAATGGTATTATTATTACACTACAACATTTCCTAATTCTATTGTATAATTATAATTCTACCAAATACATCCTTAGGAATAATATAGGATCCTTTAGGTCCACTTGGATTAGATTAGGACATTTATTATTATTTAATTCAAAGAATAGTTAAAAATGTAAAATTCAATGTTTAAAAATTAAACCATTTTTAATATAGGGTTACACATAAGATAAATTCGACAATAAATATTTATTAGAAATATTAAAATATTTCCTACTTAATTTTATTTTATTTATATTTTTTAGATTCTAAATAAGATAATTAATTTATGACACAATGATGATACAGTAATTACCCAATTAATGAAATATTAAAATAATTGATATTATAAATATCCAAATAAATGTAATTTCAGAATTTTTATGAATTCCACTAATTTTATAGGTAAATATGAAATGTTAGGGTTAGTTGATGAATTTTAATTGAAGTGATAATGCTGTTATTAATTTAGAAAAAACAAAATACCAAATAGTGTTAAAACTGACATAAAAGATATTTTTTAAAAAATATTATATTATTAATTGATATTCTATTCCGAAAAATAATTGGTTCGGACAAAATACTTTTATAATGGTATTTTTATCATTAAATAATCACTTGGGGTTCTCTTGGACGTTTATTGTATGTTTATTAATCATATAATATAAAAATACAAAGACACATGGTAAATGTCAAACTATTTAACTAAGAGTTAAATCTAAAAGATAAAGTTAATATAGTGATCCAAACCTGCCTAAAACCTATTGGTTGAGTGATTTATTTCCCATAACCAACATATCCTTTAAATAATTTATTTTGGAACCATTAGAAAGAGAACATTATTTTATTAGAAAATAATATTTCTAGGTTTTCCTAAGGTGCCCATCACCCCTTTTATGAAAAGGAACTCTTTGATCTCTCTAATTCACACCTTCAATGTCATTTTTCTTGGAAAAACCCTGTACAAATACCCTCTAAACAGTCCTTAATTCATCCTAGAGGCCTTAATTTAGTTCGGAAGACATCCTATAGAGACATTTTGATCAAATATAATGGAAAGAACCCGAACAAGAGGTAGATATTTCATCACCAATTTCAAGTTCCCTTCTTCATCCTCTTCTTCATTATTTTTTGTTTCCATTATAAAATAATAACTCCAGTATCTTATATATAATGTGAAATTATTATAAATATTGCACAACCATATTCATTATTCTATCCATCCTTTGAATGACATGTCACCATACGTGCGTACGTACGTCTTACCGTCTCCACGTCGTGGTGTAATTGTTATTCAATACATCATTATTTGGAAGGGAAAAATAATGATCTTTAATTGATGTAAATAATAAATATAACATTATAATGATCCAATATATGTAATATTATCCAATTATTTATTATTTTAATATCAAAAGAATGATATTGTCGCTCGTGCGTACGTACGGATTACCGTCTTCACAAACACGATGAGATTCATTCCCCATCATATCCATTCCAGACAAATTTTTATTATACTATTAAAAAAATTAATGACTTAATATCATTCAGAATATGAATAATATACATCCTATCCAAAACAAACATTACTTACGTAACAAAGCATATAAATGAAAATGAATTAGTTAACATCCTAAAAGATGATAATACTAAGAAGTTATTAACAATGCAATGTTAAAAGATCATATATGATATCATATTAATGTATATGATTCTTGTATAATTTAATTAAAATTATTTCACTATTATACATGAGGTTAACTTACCCTTAACCAAGGAAATGTACAAGGTATGGGGTTTTCATCTCACTTTTATTCTCCTGACATTCATGATATATTTTCCACTATTAACATTTATGTGGTGTATGTACTAACAATGATAGTATGGTTTGAATAATATATATTAATTTATGGGTATTTATGTCATCAATGGATGATCATTATTTCATGGGGTGTATGTTTCGTATGTTATCAAATTTGTAAGGAAATTTGAAATTTCAATTTCCACTCATTGGGCTTCACGCATGCTTAATTGATTATTTTACTCTAAGATTATGTGTGGAATCACTATTTATTATTTATGTAGTAATTTACACTCCCCTTTGTGTGTGTATACATATGATACACTTAATCACTCCATTGAATATTTCTCAAGTCATTGATAAAACCTTGATAAGGGTAATCTTAACTCAATTTTCATTCATTGAGTTAAACATCCAAGTCATTGGTGTTGTTTTTACAAGAATATGTTTGAATGTACTATGATTGATTTACACTGAATTTCCAATAATATTGAGTGTATTTATATTTTTCACACATAATTATGTCATTGATTTATCCTTAACATAAGGATACAGTATTTATAAGGGATTTTATCTCAATTTACATTCCATTGAGACTTATTTGTTGTTATGAACTTATTAACTTTTATATGGTGTATATAACGTGTTTTGACATAGTATATCATGAATCCATTTATTTTCAGGATAATATAATGTTTTTATTACCTCAATTATTTGTATTTAAGTGTCTCTCTTTTGGTTATATACTCTAACTAAAATATCATTTTAATTTTTTTTAATGATCTATTCTTCCAAATATTTATCATTAATGCACTTATTATAATTCTAGTTTTTAAGGATTTATTTATATGGAAATTATTTTTTTATAATTAAAATTACTTTTAAAAGTTCCAATGTTGAATTGGACCATTTGATTCAAAAATATATTTGAAATGGCTTCTTGATAAATAGTGAGACTTTTAAATGTTTACAAGAAAAAGGGGGATATTTCTCTCAAATAGTTTTGCTAATTATTTTCATCTATGTCAACAACATTTATTATTCTCGATTATGGTTAATATATTATAATAAAATCATCCATATTGTATTGAATGAGTTATGTTTGACTGTGGATGTTTTATTTTTATACCATTCAGGGTTTGTGTTCAATGTTTTGGCATTTTGTATTCTAGTTTTAATACAATTGTCTGTGTTATATTTAAACCTTTTCATATGAAGAATGCATTGGACATATTATGTGACCATAGAAGCACGCTATAGCTCCTCGATGAATCGGTAGGTCTCATGAGACAAACCGGTGACTTGACACAATGCCTTCACAAAATCTTATTTCTCGTCTTGGCATAAGGCCTTCACTATGTGGTTATGAAAGTATGGAATTATGCATTCCATCATTATGAATGTGGCTATTGATATTCCATGTGATTAATCGACTAGTTGAATATCAATGTGAGTAAGTAAGTGGAATTATTTTGATTTATATTTTCCATATTTTAGTGAAGTTTATGTTGAAAAGGCTTCTTTTTGTTCTATAAATTTCCATAAATGTTTATGCTTATTTATGAATGTTTCTACTATATTGTTATCCTTACTGAGTAATGTGGTCACCTCTTTCTATGTTTTATTTTTCCCAGTATAAGAAAAAATTATATTAAGAATGACCTGCAGAGATAGTCTATTGGATCTTAGTGTTGTCTATGGAAACAATGTTGTTGTTATTTTCCCTTTTATGGTGTAATGTAATCCTTATGAATGTATCTATTACTTCCAAGGCTACTAAACTAATCGGTCATTAGAGACTAGATCTATTATGATCATTCCAATGATAGATAATAATGAACCAAATCTGAGTTTCTGGGGTCAAGGTGTTACAGTTGGTATCAAAGGATGTTTAGTACAATCCTTGGAAATTAGATTGTGATAAGCTCTGATTAGAGCACATAGCCCTTTGAGGATTAGTATAGATGGAATTCTTCAAATTTTGGTATTGTAGAGATTTTTTGAGTTTTTCCATGAAATACATCCATATCTAGATACGAGAAGGTATAGGTGGCTCTGGAACAGATGTACCTTGGGGTAAAACCCGAAAACAACGCTTTGATCTAGACTTGAACGGGAACGGGTGCACGACAATGGGACTTGCTGATCTTTTGGTTACGACACTCCCAGAGGATATTCTTAGGATATATTACATTTTCATTACAAACCAATTTTAAGGGTATTAATATAGGATGATAATAAATGATATTGGTTAATCATAAGGTGTTTCAAATTATAAATATGGTGTCATGATATTCTACAAATGATTTTATGACTATTGTTACTCACACAATGCTTTCTAGTTTTAGTCAATGGGTGGATTCCATGGAAGTCATATTAACATTGATAATGATGTAAAATGTGGGAACATGGTAGAAATGAGAAAAATATAGAATTTTGATATGTGTAAAAGATATAATGTTCATGCCGAATCAGTTTTCTGAAATTTTGATGGAAAATATATATATTAACCAACTCCCACACTCAAAAAAGCAGAGAAAAATGATGAATGATTAGAGCTCGAATAGTAGAGACCATGGAGAAAAGAAAAATCAATTTCTATCATGCATAAAATGTGGATGGAGATACCCAGGAAAGTGTCTCAATGGGACAATGGAATGCATTACGTGTGGGAAAGAAGGACATAATGTAACGATTTGTCAATAAAAAATGAAGAGTACTATGGAGGAAAATAAAAAATTTCCCAAGAATCGATTTGCAGTAATTTTCTGTAAATGTATGGGACCAGGCCATTACATGATTGAATTCCCTATTCTATAAGACATTTTCATACTAAATGAAAAAGCTATGTGGATATAAATAGTCAGAGAAATGTTTAAAAGTATTAGTGCTCTTTTTTGTTGGGATTACATTGGAATAATTTTCTCTTGTATTTATAACCCTGTAGTTTTTCATGATAAAATGATATTTGAGGAAGAATTATATTTTCTCTTGTGGATTTAGTTATAAATAACCATTTCGGTTTATATGATCATTGAGTTTGAGGAAATTACGTGTTATTATATTTTGGGATGAAATGCAAGGTATGACATAACATTTGGGGTTAAATTATGTTATGGTTATTTTGATTAATTTATCTCCTTTTGGTAATGATATAAAATATAATTTTTTTAAAAGGACAACACGCAGACTGTGTGACAACCCATCACATCAGACAAAGCTGTGGGAATCAAACCCATAACCAGAGTGTGATTGTGATTTATCGCCTACCACTAGACTACATGAAATCCCTATTTAGTGTGAATAATTTTTTTTGTTAAATTAATTTATTGATCAATACTAAGTTTATTTGGGATATTATGTCTTATCAAATGGATACACATAGTATAGGAAAATGATTTGGTGATTATGTGATAAATGTTATTTTGGAAGACATTCGGTCTGTTTGGAACATTATCTGCCTAAGGAAATTTAAATAATATGAGATTTCATTTGAGGTGTAATGGTGGATTTTTATCTATGTTTTTATTGTGGATTTATAGTGATATGGATTATTAATAGAAATGATTAACCTATCATAGAAAATATGTGATTAGGTTAATTACATTTTAGTATGTGACTTTAAGAGTAGTTGATGTAATTTAGAGATACAATTTTACATGGAATACTACAAAACCAAATTCTTCTATGTTTTGGGTTTCATTATTAGTTTGAATTATATAGACAGATTTTAAGGACAATTGTTTATTGAATGGTATATATTTAACTTTAGAGTATTTTTGGTTTAATTATAGGAAATAAGATTAGTATTTTTTTTCTCTTAAGGATTATCCTTTTGGGGATCATCTTATATTGTACTAACCATTTTGGTTTTTGTTAATCTCGAAAGACATGGTAAATATATATATATTATCCTTTGTGGATCATGTGATTCTATATAAGTTTATTCTAGATCTTTTGGTGTGACCTAGTCATCTTGAATACTCATCATTTGAAAAAAATGAGTTAGTGGTAGAAATTTATTAAAGAGTGAATCTCTACTTAATTGGTAAGTATATCTCATTATGTTCTTAGCAAATGTTATAAATAAATTCCTTATCTTTATGAAATGGAATTTAAAACAAAAAAATGTTGTATGTTTACTTTTATTACTGGGAAACTATTGTTTGTTTATCCGATAATAAGTTTTTGGTTTTCATGTTGTCAACTTTCTTCTGATCAGGTTTTTTATCCCTATTCATCTGAACATGACACTTAGATTATCATCCATATCCGTGTTTTCATACATAGAATCCTAGTATGGGTTATCTTGGGTGAAATTTGTACTTCTCTTCCTTTCTTTTAAAGTGATAGTATTATTGACTCATTTCTGATGTGGGAAATTCAATGACGTTCCCATGCACAATTATAAAAATTTAGAGGACTCATCATTCAAAAGGGGGGATGAAATTAACAACCCAATATTTCATAGTAAGTTATCTTCTTTAATGTAATTTTATTACTTGCGATACATGAAACACCGAGTTCGAGCGCACCCCGACATACCAAATTAGCAGTTCAAAAAGTTGTTATGAATAGTATTAACTAAATTTTATATTTTATATTCTACATATAATTTTAACATACATAATATCTATTTTTTTAAATAATATAATAACAAATTCAATTTGTGAGATAAAAGAAGTATTTTTCAAAAATTCAATTTTACAGCCTTTTAATGGAGAACCCTTTTATATCCCATATTTGATAGTTTATATATTCAATTTGAAAAAATAAATTTATTATTTAGAATCAGGACATAAAAATATAGTTTTGATTGATTTTTTGTGTTTTTCTGCTAACTTTCATATTTGGGTGAATAGTGAATAATACTAAATTTTAATTAAGAACATCTTTTTTAATCAAAATAATTTATAGTGTTCAGTTTTACATTTGAATGGTTTGGAAGTATAATTAGATTATATTTTTCCATTTAATCCAATTTTGGTCATTGGAGTTAATATCACTTTAAAATTATAAATAAAAAATAGAGAATCTTTTGATAGTTATTGTTTCTTAAAAACACGCTATCTGTTTTGACAATGGTAATTAATTTTACATTAATTAATAAAACTTATATGTTTCAAATTTGGTAAAATAGAAATCATTTTTTAATTTGAAATATCAAATATTGACTAGGATGAATATTTGGTTTTTGTCTGAAAACTTTCAATTTTTGATGAATAGTGAAAAAACACTACGTTATTGGTTAAAATCGAATTTTCATTTAAATAATTCATTATTTTATTTAAATTTATTTTAGGCCAAAAAAAATAAATAATACCTATATATGTTCAATGTAATTCCTTGGAGTCATTTTATAATATTTTTAGATATATAAAATTTTATCAACCTTTTCACAATCTTTTAACCACCTCCTAGGAGCATTTTCAAATTTGTATAAAACATAATTTTACCACTTCTATGAGTTGAATTTCAAAAATCTGAGAGACATGGTTGATATCAGTTAGTAAAATATGGTTCAATAAGATGAAAATAATTTTCAATGAATAGTAACTTTTTACTTTCTTTTACCATGGCTAAAAGTAAATAGGGTTATTAAAAGTAAAAATGATATTATTGTTATCCTAACACATGTCCTAATTATATTGGATAATTAAAATTAGAAAAAAACAACCTTTGGAAGAAAATATGATCCTTTAGGTCCAATTCTATCAGATTAGGATATTTATTATTATTTAATTCAAAGAAGAGTTAAAAATGCAAAATTCAATGTCTAATAACTAAACCATTTTTAATATTGGGTTACATATAAGTTAAATTCAACTATAAATATTCATTATAAATCTAATCAGATTTCCTAGATAATTTTATTTTATTTATATTTTTTAGAAACTAAATATTCTAATTAATTTATGACAAATTTATGATGCAGTAATTACCTAATTAATGAAATTTTAAAATAATTGATATTATAAATATCCAAATAAATGTAATTTGAGACTTTTTATGAATTCTACTAATTTTATAGGTTAATATGACATGTTAGGGTTGTTTAGATGAAATTTGTTCAAAATAATAATACTGTTATGAATTTTGAAAAAACAAAATACCAAAGTGTCAAAATTGACATAAACGAGATTTTAAAACAAATATTATATTATTAATTGATGTTCTATTACTGAAAATATAAGGTTCATACAAAAGACTTATATGATTATATTTTTATCATTAATGAACCACAAGGTGTTCGTTTGTAAGTTTATATTAAGTTTATTAATCATATAATATTAAAATAAAAAGAGACGTGGTAAATGTAAAACAATTTAACTAAGAGTAAAATCTAAAAGATAAAGTTATTATATTGACCCAAACATGTCTAAAACCTATTAGTTGTGTTCTTTTCTACCTATAACCACCATATCATTTAAATAATTCATTTTTAATCCATTAAAACCTGATAATTATTTTATTATTAAATAATATTTCTATCTTTTATTAAGGTGCCTCTCACCCCCTTACAAAAGGGAACTCCCCCTTCTCTCTAATTCACTCCTTACAAGTCATTTGGCATAGAAAAACATGTGAAAATACCCATTCAACTATACTACCTTCATCCTATAGGCCTTTCTTTTATTAGAAAGCAAACCTATGGAGCCCTTTTGATCAAATAAAAAGGAGGAACCCAAGGAAGATGTAAATATTTCATGACCACATTCAAGTTCCATTCTTCTTCCGCTTCCTCTTTCATTGTTGTTTCCATTCTAAAAAAAATTACTCCAGTATATTGAATATATTTTGATGTGATTATAAATATGTTACAAACATATTAATTGTTATATTCATCCTTTTAATGACATGTCACCATACGTGTGTACGTAAAACTTACCGTCTCCACGTTCTGGTGTAATTTTTATTCACTACCTTATTATTTGGATGGGTATAATAATGATTTCTAATTGATGTGAATAATAAATATTTCATGATAATTATTCTGTATATAATATATAGCATCCAATTATATATTATTTTAATATCAAAATAATGATATTGTTGCTTGTGCATACGTACGGATTACCGTCTCTATGAACGCGATGAGATTCATTCCCCATCGTATCCATTCAAGACTAGTTTCCATTAGATGATTAAAAATAATTTTTAAATACTCAATATCATTCTTAATATGAATAAGATACAGCCTATTCAAAAGAAACATTACATACATAATAAATCATATAAAGGAAAACGAATCAGTTAACACCTGAAACGATGATAATACTAAGATATTGTTAATAAATCAATGTTAAAAGATCATATATGATATCATATTAATTTATATGATTATTTTATAGTTTATTAATAATTATTTCACCATTATAAATGAATTTAACCTACAAAAGACCACGGAAAAGTACAAGGTAAGAGGTTTTCATCTCACTTTTATTCCCGTGAGATTCAAGAAATATTTTCAACTTTTACATTCTATGTGGTGTATGAACCACCCATGATTATATGGTTTGGGTAATATACATTAATTTATGGGTATTTACATCATCATTGTATTATCCTTCTTTCATGAGGTGTATGTTCTGTATGTTATCAAATCAGTAAGGGAATTTCAAATTTCAATTTCCACTCATTGGGCATTACACATACTTCATTGATTATTTAAATACAAGATTATGTGTGGAATCACTATTTATTATATATTTTTTAATTTCCACTCCCCTTTGTGTTTATATACTTTTTATACACATATTCACTTCAATGAAGATCTCTCAATTCATTGATATGAATTTGATAAGAGTAATCATAACTCAATTTCCATTCATTGATTTAAATATCCAAGTCATTGGTGTTGTTTTTATAAGAATATGTGTAAATGTCCTCTGATTTATTTACACCGAATATCTAATAATATTGAGTGTATTTATATTTTTCACACATAATTATGTCATTTATTTATCCTTATCCTAATGATACAGTCATTATAAGTGATTACATCTTAATTTACATTCCATTGAGACTTCTTTGTGGTTATACACCGATTCACTTTTATATGGTATATATAATATACTTTGACATAGTATATCCTGAATCCCTTTATTCTCATGATATTATAATGTTTTTATTACCTCAGTTATTTGTATTCATGTGTACTTATTTTGGCTAGGAACTCTAACTAAAATATCATTTTAAATGTTTTAAAGATCCATTCTCCAAAATATTTCTCATTAATGTCCATGTTTTAAAAATGGATTTAAGGATTTATTTATTTGGAAATTAATGTTTTAAAATTAAAATTGATTTTAAAAGTTTCCTAGTGGTATGGGACACCTTGATTGAAAAATCTATTATAAACAACTTCTTCATAAATAGTGAGAATTGTAAATGTTTTCAAAAAATAGAGATTTTCCTCTCAAATATTTTTGATAATTATTTTCATCTATGTCAATATACATCATTATTCTCAATTGAGGTTAATATATTATAATAAAATCATCCATATTGTATTGAATAATTTATGTTTTATTGTGGATGTGTTATTTTTATACCATTCACAGTTTGTGGTTAAATTATTTACATTTCTTATGCTAGTTTTAATATGAATTTTTATGTTATGATTAACCCTTTTCATATGAGAAATGTATTGGACTCAATAAGTGATAGGTGGAGCCCGTTATAGATTCTCGATCCATTGGTAGGTCTCATTAGACAAACAAGTGTCTTGGAACTAGGACTTGAGAAAATCTTATTTGTAGTCATGGCATAAGGCCTCGACAATGTGGTTATGAAAGTCTTTCATTATGCATTCCATCATTATGAAAGTAGCTATTGATATTGTATGTGATTATTCGAATAGTAGAATATCTATGTGAGTAAGTAAATGGAATTATTTTTATTTACATTTCCCATATTATGATGAATTTTATGTTCAAAAGGCTTTTGTTTAAGTTCTATACATTACCTTAAATGCATATGCTTCATTATTAATGTTTTTGTTATATTGTAATCCATACTGAGCATCTGATCTCACCCCTTTCTATGTTTTATTTTTCCAAGGATGTGATGAAGTATATTATGATTGACCTGCATGGATAGTCTATGGGATCTTAGTGTTGTCTTTGGAAATAATGTTGTTGTAGTTTTCCATTTTATGATTTAATGTAAACAAATTGAATATATCTAGTACTTCCATGGCTACTAAACTAATTGGTCTTTCAAGATATGATATTTTTTTATCATTCCAATGATACGAAATAATGCACAGACTCTGAACTTCTGGGGTTGGGGAATTACACATAATACATGAGTCATAATGTAACAAATATCCTCAGAAATTAAAGAATAACATAGGAATAAAATATGAAATTATGGAAGACACATAATCTTATAATATGATTTATATAGTTACGAATTTTTTGCTTCTAATACTATCATATTAGTTTAATTTCACTCCCCATACCATCTTTTTAGTTTTGGTTCACTCCAATAGACATATGTGTAACATGATTTCTTTACTTAGATAATGTTGGGAGTCATGGATCACTCACCCGTCCATATTAGTATTCAAGGATCATTCCCAAGACCATCACAGTCTATATCATGTGAAATAAATCCTTATCCAATGCATCGGATGTAGATATATGTCCCACTCATCACATAGTGAAATCGTTCATACATGTTCCAAAAGATCATAACCAATTATATCATAACACATTAAATTAAATTGGTATTATATAAATTTAATCATATCATAACATGTGTAATAAGACATTTTTCACAATAATTTCATCAAAATCATGAAATATGTAATGAAACGAGTGTCAAAATCATATAAAATGTGAAATAGAAATGAGTTTCATTAAATTTATTGAATCAAAACATAATCCATTCAATGAATAAATATGAATGGAAATGAATAATTTCCCCATAAAGACATGAGTAAAAAAATGGATGATATAATATATGGGAAATAATTTTTATTATTCTTTTAAGATTTATTTCATGAATAATATATACTTTCCTCTTTAAAAATTTATTTTCAAAACCTAAAAAAATCAAAAAACATTTTTTATTTGATATAGTTTAAAAATTTTTAAATTAAACAATTAAAATAATAAATATTTATTAAAATATTTTTTTATGAAAATTATCTTTAATGATATTTTAAAATAATTTTTTTATTTTTTATTGAAAAAGGGGGGTTTTCATTATAATAGAATACTTACCGTAGAAAGAGAGAGCGTGTCTGTTAGATTTTACTTAATGACTTTATCTTCAGTACCATGTGTCGAAAACTAGTACTAAAAATGGAAATATTTAATATATATAGGATAAGGAAAATCAATAGTATTATTTGGATCTTTATCAAAATATTTAATTAAGGGAATCCTAAACATAATCAATCTAAAAATGTGATGACATTGTCTCAATAAATTATTATAACATGGTGACGTGTGATCATAATATCCATGTAAGAAATTTTAATTAAATGAATCGTAAAATATCAATAAAATAATGCAATTCATGATATAAATTTTAATGTGAAAATATATACGTCTAAAAAACTGTTTATGTAAAAAAAACAAGAGTCTCAATGAATATAAACTGAGAAAAATCATTTTTACCAAATTGGTAACTTTTGAAACATAGACCCCATGAAGAATGTTCATAAAATGGATAAGTTAATACCCATAAATTTTGGTATTGGATACCTTTAATATTACATTTGTTAGTACATAAACCACAAAAATGTAAAAAGTGGCAAACATAGCATGCATCTCATGAGAATACAATGTGAGATGATATCCCATTACCTAGTGTCTTGACACTACTATTAATCGTACAAGATTATTGTATACTAAATATATGTTTATTATAAATAATTTAAATTAAAATATTATCCTACATATTACCATATATGTTTTTTATGACCTTATATTACCCTTTAGTAAATAATAATATGTTATGGTTTCACATTTGTTAATATTCTCTTTGTTCTTCACATGTGTATTAATTTCTTATTCGTTGGTCCTTGTAAATATATCATGAATCAATAATGAAAATCATGATAAAATATCCTTCATAAATAGTATATTTATGTTATAATAATTTATATAAAAAACAATTTTGAATTGAAATACACCATTCATGAAGACTGTTAGTCGTATATACACCAGGACAATATTTTTGTATTAATTATCACACTGAATGAAATGAAAATAAATGAAATAAAAGTGTATATGTATAAAATATAAATAATAAATAATCATAATTTTTTATATAAATATTATAATTTCACTAATGAGAACTATAATACATTACATTCGGTGTGTGAATGAATCACATCACTTTGAAGGGGTAGTATCCCATGATTCCTCAAACAAAATTATCTTGTTTACAACAATTGGAAAGTAATAATATTTGGTTTGAAAAACGAATAAATAAACATAGATAAATACTAAATATTATATATTAAGTATATAAATATATTTCCCATCATGATTTCAAACATTAGAGTTAGTAATGGAGAATTGAACAATAATTGTTTAGTGAGGTGATAGTTTTCCATACACGTAAATTGTATGTTCAATATCCATAAGATGAATGAATGTGTCAGTATTAGACAAAATGTTTCTCTAAAACATAAATTTATATTTATTATACTTTTAATATCATTAAATAATCGAATAAAGAATGTTTAGGGGGTATAGAAGAAAAATAAAAGAAAGGAGCTTGAGATAAGTTGTTACCTCTTAATCTGGTAAATTCGTTTGGTTTGGGGCAAAAGGCGTCCTGGTTTTTCCTAAATCCCAAGGAAAGCCTTATGTGTGTAAATATGTGAGTAAGAGATATTATTTATGTAGAGGTTGGGTGATCCAAATCACATGATATGTGTTTGAATGTGAGTAGTGGTTGTGGCCATTTATAGGGATAGGAATGGACACAATTGAAATTCATGAAAACAAGTTAGGGGTACCAACATTTTTACATATAAAATACATAAAAACAACCAAAAACCAATAATGTAAAGTTAATTTCTGAATTATATCCACAAAATGTGTTTCAGACAAGTTTATAGGTCCTTTTGGGTTAGAAAGTTAAGGTTCAATCCTATGATCAGCTAAATTTTACCTTAATATATGTAATTAATTTTAATTACACTCACAAATTTTTTTGGTCGCAAAATAATTTTACATTGTTAAAAATTATAAATATTTAGGATTCCAAATATTGAATCATTTTATTGAAATTCAAAACCAATATGTGTGGGAAATTACTTTAAAATTAATCCCAATGCCGAGTCACCAATAAGGGATTTCAAAGAAAAATTCATCAAAAGATTGCTAAGTATTTATTACCAATTTAAATGTGATATCTGATCAAATAACCAAAATTTTATTAATATAAAAAATTATTATTTTATTAAAATTACTAAAAAAATTAATATATAATTTATCATTATAAATAAATTAGTTGAAAAATATTTTTTGAATAAAAATAATTCATTTTTCAATATTCATCAAAAAATGATGTTTCTCATAAAAATCCAAGAAATTCACTATAAGATAATTTTGAAAATATAAGATAAAAAATAATTTTTTTATCAAATTTATTTTTTAGATGTGTCTAAAATTAATTTTATCACTTTTAATAGATGTTTATTAAAAACATTATATTCGAACGAATAAAATTTTTAAAAATATATGGAATTTATTATAAAATTATACCATTAATTTTCAATATTTTTTATTTATTTAATAAAATTATAAGAAAAAAATTAATTTTAGTTATTACTATTCATATTAATAGGTTTAATATCTAGGTTATAATTGTCACATTTAAATGATTATAATAACCAATTGATGTTTCTTAAAAACATCATTGTTTCGTGTAATGTATGCATAAAGGGTGTGGCATGTAACGTAAGTCATGTTATTGTATCATGTAACAGATGATGATTTGGTGTTGTATAATGTATGTTGAGTTAGTACTGTGAGAGAGGAATATTTTACTTTTTGTATTATATGAGAAAAATTAAAATTTAATTTATTCGATATAAAAATGGGCCATAGAAACACATAGTGTATCATTATTCCACCCATAAAATGAATTTCTCCCTTGAAATTTATTACATAGCTAAAAAACTAGGATACTTATTATTCATAAAATACTAATGTTTTCCCTTATCTTTGTCTGACTACTGATTTGTCCAAAATACTTTACCCATGTGAGTGGTCTTGTTTCATATGGCATTCTCCAATCGATCCATAATTTTAACTACTTCTTCCTTGTAAGTAATATCCAACCCATACAGTATGAACTATGAGTTATATATAAATAAAGGCTTAGGAATGTACTTATCTATGAGAGATACATGGAACAGATCATGGATATGATATAGATTTGAAGGATGTTACACGTGATAGGATAGTGTCCCCATATAATCAATAATCTCAAAGGGGCCAATATACATAGAGATTAGTTTAGATTTGTCCATTTATCTCATAACATTTTTCCTGGGTGAGATTTATAGAAACACATTTTCAATAACATCAAATTTATGATCATTCCAACAGTTATCAACATAACTTTTTTCCAATATTGACATACATTGATATGCGGATGAATGGTTCTAACCTTCTCAACCATTTATTATGTGATCTAAGGTCCCAATAGATTTCATTCTCCAAACTCATCCCAAATCATTTGAGCTCTACATATCATCTCAAAGAGGGGTTTATATGGTTCCATTGGAATGGTTTAGTGAAAGCTATTTCTATATGAAAACTAAACTAGAAGAAAGTGTTGATCCCAACCACCATTGAAATCTGTAGAAAAAGTATGAACCTATCCTCAAGGTTTTGAATTGTTATTTCAGATTGACCATTTGTCTGGGGATGATAAAAAGTGTTGAAACACATTTTTGAATCATTTCATTACTTATGAATTCACAAAAAATTGAGTTAACACTAGAAACCTAATCTCATATAATAGAATCTTGTACTCCATGAATCCCGACCACTCATATATATATATATATACACTAGAAATTAGATCTAGAGAGAAATCATCTCTGATAATAATGAAATATATTGACATAGTAAGGTTACTGAATACCATCCATATAACATTAAACCCATTAAATGTTTTTTTAGTCCATGTATGAAATCCATCATGGTGTTCTATAAATTATATTATTGTATGTGTAATGGATGGAACATCACATTATAAATTTTTCATTTATCCTTAATATGACATCATAAAAACCACCCAGATACAAACTCCTCTGTATCTATCATTATTCCTTCCCACAAAAATTATTCTTTCTAGTCCATATATATCATTGTAATTCTACGATATATAAGTAATTATTAACTGTGGGATTACTTTAACAGGTCCTTCTTTATATCTAATATGCAAGGAACACATAAATAGTTCCTAAACCTTGTAATTTCATCCATATCAAGGTAAAATTTTATGATCATTTTTGACTTTCTTATATATCTCTTCTTGTAAATTTTTTTCCTCCATAATGATTACATGTATTGAGGGTTTACCATTAATTGTACAAGGATAAAAATTTTCCATTTCCTTCAATATTAATTGATCAATCCTTTTTGAATCTAGAAATACCAATTCTTTTATGATCCTCATAATGGATAAGCTATCATGACCCTTCTGCCTTAATGCTTCGGCCAGCTTCATCACATTCCAAGGGTGGTAATGTATTGAGAAGTCATAATCTCGTACCAACTATATTCATCCCCTCTAAAATATTTTCAAAACCTTCTATTTGAATATATATTTTATACATTTATTATTACTATATATATCACACATTTTTCTATTTGGACAATTCATCTATATCTATAAGGATGAAAGTACAGATACTAACATCAAATCATGAGTTGCGTAATTTTTCTAATGAATCTTATACTGTAGTGAGGAATTCTCTACAACAATGTTATTCTTCAAAAGAAAAATTCAAAATACCTTGAAAAATGAATCATTATAGATTAAAAACCCTTTTACATGATAGGATAATGTATGACGACGTACACTTATCATCCTTATCTTATATTTCTTCAAAATTTTCAACTATTCATATTTCTAGTGGAACCTTACCCTCTTATGAATTAACATTGTTAAAGGATTACATATTCCTGATAAATTCTCCAAAAAATGTCAATTATACCTTGATAAACCATGAAAACAATGGATCTCAGTCACCATGGTAGGTCTAGGACAATATAGAACAGACTCTATCTTTTATGTATCTACTTTTATTCTATCATTAAAAATTATATGACCCAAATATGAAACTTTTTGCTGAAAAAATTTACGTGTTGTAAATTTTTCCCATATCATCCCATTCATTTGGATATTTATTACAATTCTAATGTGATCTCATAATATTAATCTCTATTTGAATAGATAATAATATCATCTATAAAGACTTCCAGAAACATATTAAAGTAATCTATAAGGAATATACTATAAAAATCCATGAATATAGAAGGTGAATTAGTAAGAATCAAATGAATCACTTTATATTCATAGTGATCGTACATTGTAAAGAATGTTATCATGTTTATATCTTTCTTCTTGACCCAAAATTTATGGTATCCATAATAATTGTCAATCAGGGAAATGTGTCCAGCTCCGAAAAGACGATAAAATCATTAATCAATATGTGAAAAGAGATATGAGTTCATGATTATTATATTGTTTAACTCTCGATAATCAATAAAATGTATCATTGATTCATATTTCATATTAACAAAATTTATAGGTGCACCATATGGTGAATCACTTGTCTAAATAAATACCTTGTCAAATATTTCTTGGAACTACTTCATCATTTCCAACAACTCAATATGTTCCATTCTATAGGGAAAAATTGAAATTTTTCTTGAACCATGAATAAGGTATATCGAGAACTCAACATAACAATTTTTTGTAATACTGAAAAATTATTCTAGATAGACATCCAAAAAATCCTAAACAAAAAGAATATCATCAATGTTGATCTTATACCTATCCATTTCAGAAATAACTTTTTTAATGGGAATTAATACCCACACATTGGATGTTATCTTCATAGGAAGTTCATAAATATCTTTGAATTGATGGATAATCCTCGTAGGGTCTAACATATCCAAATTTACTTTCCCTCCTTGACAATTGATGTGGGATTTATACAGAGAAAAATAATACAAGCCTAATGTGACATCAAATTCATTCAAAGGAAGAATGAAAATATTTTTAGGAAGCACATTCTCACAAAAATAAACTAGATAAGAATCATAGACCTCAGATGTAATAATTTCACCATTAGGGGTTTTGACTTCTTACTCTAGATCAAAATGGTTTAGAGGAATTTGAGAACACATATAAAATTATTTAAATATGAAAGAGTGGGTAGATCAGAATAAAATATGAAATTAGAAGTTCTTAGGTGGATACAAATTTTATATTTCATAACATCATTATTTCAACCCCCATAAGAAATAAATAATTCAGGACATATCCCCTTATCCCATAGTTGGAGGTGTTTTTTGCATCGATCATCATCACCAGCCCCTCAGTTAGGGAAGTAGATAAAATATTTCACATTATCCTTACACATGTAGAATTTAATCTTGTGAGGTTAATTTTGTGCCACATTTTTCCCTTTTACAATGTTATCCAAATCATTCCAATCAAATCAAAAATCAAATCCCTAATGACATTCCCTCAACACATAAAATATTTGTTAGAGCAACTATGGAATGTTCCTTATTGATTCTTCCCACAAATTGAGAATAATCGAAATCTAATATTAATTCATTCGTGGGTTTTTATATTTTTTATTATAATCCATCTTAATCTTCTCGGAATATTCATGAGATAGATACATGAATCCAACCTCCATTTCATCCTTGATTGAATAATGCACAATCTCTTCATAGCGACTAATGTATCTTAAGAAACCTCACATAATCTATAATGAATATGTTTTTTCTAGATGATTAAAATCCAACTTATTTATAAATCCTTCATGATGGATTTTAATGATTTTGTTGATTTCTTAAGCATTTCCCATTGGAGTGTCAATCTAGTTGTGTAGTAAGGCCCATTTTCATGTACAAAATTACTATGATTAAATTCAAAAAAAATCTTGTTGAATTTTTAACCATATGTACATTGTTCCATATCCACATACATTCTTAGTACCCATATAGTTATGCATTTATTAGAATACAGTCCCCCTATCCTTAATAAAAATTCATGGAAATATTCCTATAATTTATATTATACATATATGTATTCCTAGATGTCTCATTAGGGTGGTCACTATGGTTTTCTCATCTTAACATATGATGGTTAAATAAACACATTCTATGATACAAACTATAGTGTCTCTCCATTTTCAAAAATTTACATTACATTTGTTTTTATGACTACTTAATCATTATACAAAAAAATTCACAAGTACAATAATTTTTCTTCTACCTATGGAAAAAATTAATCATTAACACTTGTACATAAATGAGATATAACATCACCCCTTTGGTTATTCATGACAAGAACCCTTCATATACTCCTCAAACAAAATAGATTATTCATCATAACTTAATGGGAAGGAAAATAAATAGGAGTGAGATTAGATTTTCAGTAAGGGTAAAAAATGGAGACAAGTAGTGATAAACACATGTAAATGGTTATGAGAACATGATCATTAAAATAAAACATCATACACTACATATCAAACACCATAACATGAATAATGGAATAACTATTGGCAGTTCATAAGACATGAATCATAAATATATAAAGTGAAAAAGAAATGCAGGAATAACATAATAATAAGATATAGAATTTTGGTACACACATAAACAAATAATAGGATTTCTAAAGTTTCAAAGGCATCACTTCCAATACCATATTGTGAGTATAGGTTTACAACCCGCACTATATTGGTAGTAATGGTTTACTACCATGGCCATATTTGTAGCAGGAGTTAACTCCTCATACCTTATTAAAAGTCATGTTTCACTCCCTTGGAAATCTTAGTTCTCAATATCCATCCCCAAGACCATCTTATTTTATATCATGGGATATTATTGTTTTCTGAAAAAAAATAGAGGGTGATATGTGTACCACAAATATTATAGTAAAATAATACATAAATTGTATATAAGATTATAAATAGTAATACCATAACCCATGAAATGAAATATGTATTATAAAAATTAAATATTATAATAACTTATATAAAGATATATTTTTCAGAATCATTTCATCATTAACATCACTAATGGAAGGGTGTAGATTTCAAATGCATGTAACCTAAAAATAGAAACTATTTTCATATACATAATTCCATTAAAACATAATCCATTCCAAGAAACAATATGATTGTATGAATTAAATAATTACTACAAAATGTAATTATTAACACCAATGTCTGTAATCATATATGAGAAATTATTAGTAATGGTATTTCAAAAACATTTCATGATTAAAAAATCCATTGTTCATTGAAAAAAGTGATTTTTATAATGTAAAACCATTTAAAATAATTTTTATTTCAAAATGTCCTTAAAAAATATAGTGGAATATTTGAAAATAATAAAACATTTGAGAAATACCTTTTTACTTAAAATTATCTTCATGGATCTTTTTAAACATTTTTGAACATTTTTTTCGAAAACAATTTTTTAAATAAATATAGAATTGTCACTCAAGGGAGAAAGACAATAAAATTTTACATAAAATCATTATATATAGTTAAAATGAGTAGAAAAGTATTACTAAAACATGAATATATCTTGAATAATCATTGGAGAAGCAAACTCATGATAATTATTGAGATATGTATCAAAATATTTCCTCAAAGGAATCATAAATGTAAATAATCTCGAAAGTGATGAGATTTTCGCAATAAACAATTACAACATGGTTAATTGTGATAGTACTATAAATGTAATAAAATGAAATTAAATTAATCTAAAAATAGAATTAAAATAATTATATTCATGACATAACATTTAAAATGGTAGTGTATACACCTCAAATAAATTGTTTAGTTTCATAACAAATTACGAGTCTCAAAGAATGCGGTTTGAGACCAATCATTTTAACCGATTTAGTAACATTTAAAACATAAACCACGTGAGGTAATGTAAAAAAATGGATATTTTAATACACATAAATTGATTAATTATAGACATAGAATACAATAATGGGAATCACACACCCCACACAATGTCAAAGAGTTCTATACATTTTCACGCATCACACTGGAATAAAAAATGAGATGAATTCCCCTTACCTTATGTCTTGACTCTCTTCATACTCATAATGGTTTCGTATATAATAAATTTAAATTTATTATAAATATTTTATATAATAATATTATGATACATGATACTATATATGGTTTTATTGCGACTTAATATTACCGGCTTGTAAACAATCATATTTCAAAGTATCACTTCATGTAATATTAACTTTTTTCTTCACATGTGTCTTAATTGGTTATATAATTGGTCCTAATATTATTACATGATTCCAGAATGTAAATAATTATATAAATATAAGGAATATATATTATATTTAAATTATTATAATCTATAGCATAATGAATTCCAAAATGTAATACATAATTCCAAGATACGGTGAGATATATATAAGCAAGAACATTTTTTCTATTTTAATTGTCAAATAAAAAGTAATTAAAGATAATTACATAATATTTTGTATATATATATAATACCATTATAGTTTCATTATAATGTCATATAAATCATATAATATTAGGACCCGGCCTTAAAACCTTACATAATTATGTGGTAAATGAATAATTCACATAGAGGATCTTTTTAGGTTTAGAGTTTAAGAGAATTAGGACATAACTATTACATCTCAAAAGATTACAAAGTAGACACTTCTACAAAGTTTCCATAAAATAAAAACTCTTAAAAAGAAACATGTCTAGTTCCATGTTTTAGATAGCATGTCTTTCCTTGATCCCATTCTTGACCCTATTCATCTTTAAGTCCTGTGGAAAACATTTAAAAAACATGGGATGAGCATAAAAATCCCAGTAAAGGATACAAAAAGAAGGAAAAATGTTAGTTTTTCAAAACAACAAGTAAACCCTAAATATATTATCAACGTAATACATTTCACCTTTACGAAGTAGTAAATACTTTTCACTAAATAAAAGATCACCACTTATCCATTGTAACCAAAATATTACCATAAACCCATATAAAGAACACATAACATATAAAGGTAACTTGGGACACAAACATACATAAATGGAATAACCATACAGTCGACTTCCACACATATCACTACGTGGAATATCCATAGATCCGACTTCCATACCAAATGCACTGGATGTTATAATGTAACCACCCTTCCTGGTATTCACGACACCACCCGTCATATGGTTTATAATGTAACCACCTATCAAATGTCTAATTACAATTATAATATCATAACACATAAAACAATTATAATGGAAAGAAAACATTTCCACATTTCAATCACAATATATCACTTAAATGTATTGACATAACAAATCCATTTTAAAAAAACATTTTCAATACCAAATTACATGAAAGAGTATATGGTATTTATTTACTTTTATAAACATTACGGCTTGTTGAATTAGCCAAAGATCAAATAATACTTATAGCGGCGGAAAGGTCGTTGTCACTATGTACATTAAAAATAATCATATTTTTTGACGTTTAGTAAAACACATCGTATGGAAAAGATTCCTTTTGATTAAAAGTAAAAGTAAAAGGGGTGTATACACAGTATAAATGAATGTTTTTTAGAAAACAAAATATAACTCAATGAAACGAGATTGAGATGAAAACCCTTACAAAGTTAGTATCCTTAGATTAAGGATAAATCAATTACAGGATTATGTGTGGAAAATATAAATACACCTCACATAAGTGGATATTATGTTTAAAACAATCAAAGGTCACCCACACATATTCATAGTACAACATAATCAAGAATTAGAGGTTTGACCCAAAGAATTGAAATTGCGTTAATAAGTTCCCTTACATAAATTCGACAGCCTATGGGAGTCACATTAAAATTTAGAAAATGAGATGATGAGAGATAAAAATGTTATCTCATCAATTGGACATAAAAATTACAAAAATAAGGATATATAAGAACATATCTCAACATAAGAATATGTAAATTAAAAGACCTAACAAAAAGAATTATTTTTTAAAAAAGTGGAGGGTGAAATATTCCCTTACAGATTTGGGTAACATTCAAAACGTACACCCAATGAAAGAAGGGTCATACAATGAAGATGTAAATACCAATAAATTAAATTATATTACACATATAACACAATCATGGGCAGTACATACACCACAAAAAAGGAAATAGTGGAAAACGTAGCACGAATCTGACAGGAACAAAATGTGAGATAAAAACCCCTTACCTCATTGTGATCAACAAAGGCATTTGACCAAAAGATAATAAATACAAAATTAATAACATAATACTATGAATAAAAAAATCATGATAATATATATTAAAGGTATGTACACAATACAACACATGAAATAAATAAGTGGCGAATAATGGAAATCACACAGAATTAAAAGTGAGATAAGAAATCCCTTACCAAAATTCGGTAGCCTAACGGTGCCACTTAAAACTTCCAAAAATTGATCGAGGAGATAAAATAAGGTTACTCATTATATGAACATAAAAATTACAGTAATAGGAATATAAAATAACGTCCCCCAACATAATTAATAAAAGATTAAAAGGAATGACATAAAAGAGAGTACTAAAAAGAAAGAGACAGGAAGGATCATTTAACTCATGTCCGACTTATCTTGTTAGTTTCTTTATATTCCTAAATAATAAACTTTGGTAAATTTATAATTTCTTATGGAAATACTTTAAATATTATTATTCATTTAATATCACATATTATATTTTTATAATAATTGGTTAATAATGTGAGTTCATATAAGATGTTTTTGTCGATGTTCGGTACATGAGTCAAAATTGAACATGTTTGAAAAGAATTTCCCATGTAGTTTTAATAAACCAATCAACATAATATTATTAATGATTTAAATATCATATATATCCAATATATATTCATTTCATACTATTCCATAACATTCAGAGAAAATAAAATGAAATGCACCGTTCATGGAAATGGTAGGCCGTACGTACGCATGAACGCTACTTTCATTTCTTTGTCACATTAATGGAATTAAAACTTAATGAGAGATATATATATATATATATATACTATAATTCCAGTAAAATATATATGTTATATAGGTCACATAAGTTCATTAATTTCATTCTTTATACATTCCATGTATTGCATGAATGAGTCATATCACTTGAGGGGGCGGTTGTCCACATTTCCTCAAATGAAATTATCGCATTTTCACAACATTAAAAGCATAAAGGTATGTTTTAAATGTAAAATACAGAAGCATATAGAGGAAATAAATAAAATATATATCATAGATAAATATAGTGCCATCATAATGGAAACCATGAGAGGTGGTATGAGAAGATAGAACAATCATCGTTTCGTGAGGCAGTAATTCACCATCCACGGAAACAGTATGTTCTTGAACCATTTGATGGAGGTGTGTGTAATTTTAGCTATAATCACCCTTGTAACAACATCCTAGTATATTTAATATAACGGTGTTGTTACAAAATAAAGGAATAAAAATAGTCTATGGGTTTGGAGAAGAAAAATAAAACAAAAGAACATTAGGGAAGACTTTACCTTTAAATCGGGCAATTCCCCTTGGTATGAACAAAAAGGGTTTCTTGAAGAGATTTCTTCCTAAGAGAGGGAATCCAGGATGAATAGAAGGATTTGTAGAGATAAAATGATCAGAGTTTTTCTGACCCAATGGCTTGAGAGGTGTTTGTAAGGAGGTAGAGGTTGGGGGCCTTTTATAAGAGGGAGGAGGGGCACTCTTGGAAAGTTATGAAACGTTACTTTATTATAAAATGATTTTGGGATATTAAATGTCCAGAAATTATATATTTCTAGGATAAGGTGCTAAGGATTCTAAATAAACCAATCCAATAGGTTTTTTACATGTTTATGTCTTATATTTTACATTATATTTTCATTTTATTTAAATCATTCATCAATGAGGTAATCGATGCATCATCATTGTGTCATAAATATATTAATTTATTTAATATCTAAAAATTATGAAAAAACTACTATGATGTTGGAAATATTTTTATCTCTCTATCTAATATTTATAGTCAAAAATATGACTTGTATAACCCTATATAAAAATAGTTTTATTAAAATAATAAACGTTTGTGACATTTTTATTTTAACTTTAAATAAAAAGTTATTAATGTCATTTTCATACCCAAGTTGCTCCGTGGGGTCCCCAAGATGACCCATGGATTTTCTTGGTCGTCAATGACTTATAAAATAAGGGTAGTACATGTGTCAATGTAATTTCATATTATTAAAACATTATCTTTACCTTAAATTACACTAATTACCTTTAATCATGACTAATAAAACTTAAACATTACTATTCACCAAAAAATATTTTCATCCCATTGAACCACATTTTCCATCCTAATGAAAACCATGTATGTAATATTATTGAAATTCAAATCACAGAAGTGGTAAAGTTTAATTTAAATGAAAAATCAGTTTTTTTAACTACCACTTAGTGGTTTCACTATTCATCAAAAATTGATGTTTTTCAGAAAAATATCAAATATTCACCCTAAGCTATATTTGATATTCCGAATAAAAAAATGATGTCTATTTTAAAAAATTCAAAACATATAAGTTGCATTAATCTATTTAATAATTTATTCTCTTTGTCAAAACAAATAGACTGTTTTTAAGAAAAAAAATCTATCAAAAGATTGATACAGTTTAAGTCTAATTTCAAAGTGATATTAATTCCAATGACCACCATTAGATTAAATGGTAACAATATATTATAATTTCACTTTAAAAACAATTCAAAATATGATCTAATCATATAAATAAAATAGAGTAAAAATAGGTTTTGAATTAAAATACAACATTATCCACTTATTCATTAAAAATGAACTTTATCGAAAACATAACAAAAACATACACACACAAAAATTTGATGTCCTGATTCTAAAGAATTATTTTATTTTGTCCAATATAACATATAAAATTTTCAAAATGTGTATTTAAAAATGTTTTGCCATCAAAATGTGGTTAATCATCCTTTTAATTAATTTTAGAATATTTACGCTTAAAATTGGATTCATTATCTTTTCAATCCTCTATAAAATGTTGTAAAAAAGTAAAATTATTTGGAAAACATATATAATCATTTTTTAGTTAGTTCCTTTCATTCTATCGATTACAATCGTTAGGCATTAACAACCATTTAAAATGATATTATTTTATTATTATAGTGCAACGTAAGATTTCAAAGAAACTCGTTGTTGCGTATTGGGTACGCCATCGAGCATAGCGTTCCCTTTAAAGAAATACTAATATTTTATTCACAAATATTAATAAATATGAAAAAGTAATATTCTATATTTACCTTGGATGTTACATACTTCCCCCATTTTGGGAATTGCGTCATCACAATTCTAAAATTGGGCTTGGAAACTTCATTGAAATCCCCAAATCAGAATAGGAGTAAATTAAACTGTCACTTTAAAAGAAAGAAAGGGAAGTACAAAAGTCACCCGAGTTAACCCATACTAGTCTTCCGTGTAGGAAAACATGGACATGGAAGATAAAAAAAAGGGTCATGTTCTGGTGTAGAGTGATAGAAAACATGATTAGAAGAAATTTAACCACAAGAAAATCAAAAAGTTGTGATGGGTTAAATGGTATTTGATTCCCCAGTAGGAAAAGTTAATAAACAACATTTTTGTTCTAAGTTACATTTCATTGAGGAATTTATTTATGAGCTTAAATAAATCCTAAGGAAACGTATTTACTTGTCATGTATACTTTCATCTCATACTAGATTTCTAACAAAAACTCATATTTTCTCCAAAAGATGGGTATTTAGGATGACTTATTCACATTAATAGCTTTATAATCAACTTCTAGAGAATCACCTAATCCACAAAAGAGAACTATATATCTCCCATGCATTTAGACCCTTAACAAAAACAAAATTTTTTTAAAAAGAAAAGATATTCCACAAAAGGTTAATCCTTTATAAAAAGAAAATCTATTATTAATATCTAAAATTTGTCCAACAAAACCCAAAGTTCAACAAAGACTATTCGATAAATAATTTGTCCATAAAATTATTCAAACTAAACCAAACTAAGATGGAAACCCAAATATTTAAAGGATTTAACCACATAGTCTTCCAAGGTAAAAATTAACATTTATCTCCCAATAACATCAGTTGCTCTTAAAGTATCATATTTAAAAGTAATTATCCTAATCACATATCCTCCATGATAGGTTAATCATTTTCATAGATATCCCAAAATCAACTTACTCTTGATTAATAAAATCATTTAACTAAAACTAATTAGTCAAACTAACTAGGGACTTCACGTAGTCCAGTTGTAGGCGATAAATACTATTCGCAGATTTGTTATGGGTTTGATTCCCACAGCATTGTCTGATGCGACGGGTTGTCACATGGTTTGCATGTTATCCTTTTTCGAAAACTATATAATTCAAAAATAATTTCCCAAAAAGAGATAAAATCATCAAAAATAACCATAACATAATTTAACCTCAATTTTATCCCATTCCTTTCATTTTCAATCATAACATATAATAACCCATAATATCCTCAAAATTAAAGATCATATAATCCCTAATGGTTGGCTTTATAATTATTACCTGAACATCCACATCGATTTGGTCATCTCAAACATGATGCATTTATAGAACTCACCAAGGTTAAAGTGGTTAATCATTCCTCCTGATAGTTGGTTTAGAATAACAATGAGATTTCTCATTGAATCCCCCATTTCATCCAGTCTCTTAATTAGAGAACCACCACACTTTCCATCAAACCCGTTGTCACTTTGGTGACTGCTAGATCCATCCATTTACTAAACCAAAAAGGCCAGTGTGATTATATAATTATAATCATCATATAATACTAAGATATAATTATTCATTTTATCTTAATCACATTCACTTTATCTTAAACTATGACCCTTTCTTAAATCCTAACCATTATGGTAATGTCACTTGAGCTTAAAGGATACCATAACCTCTAAAGTTATCTAAACCAACCGTTGATACCAACTATAAGGACCCGGCCTTAAAACCTTACATAATAATGAATTAAATTAATAATTCACACAGAGGATCTTTTTTGGTTTAGAGTTTTAGAAAATTAGGAAATAACTATTACATCTCAAAAGATTACAATGTAGACACTTCTACTAAGTTTCCATAAAACAAAAACTATTAAAAAGAAACATGTCAAGTTCCATTTTTTAGATATCATGTCCTTCCTTGATCCCATCCTTGACACTATTCATCTTTATGTCCTGTGGAAAAAATTTCAAAAACATGGGATGAGCATAAAAATCCCAGTAAAGGATACACTATGAAGGAAAATTGTTAGTTTTTCAAAACAACATGTATACCATGAATACTTTATCAATGAAATACTTTTCACCTTTATGAATTAGTAAGTACTCTTCACTGAATAAAATATCACCACCTATCATTTGTAACCAAAATATTACCATAAACCAATATAAAGAACACATTACATATAAAGATAACTTGTGACATAAACATACTTAAATGGAATAACCATATGGTCGACTTCCACACATATCACTACATGGAATAGCCATACGGCCGACTTCCATACCCAATGAATTAGAGGTTATAATGTAACCACCCATCCTAGTATTCACGGCACCACCCATCATATGGTTTTTCACATAACCACCCATCAAATGTCCAACTACCATTATAAAATCATAACACATAAAACAATTATAAAGGAAAGAAAACATTTCCACATTTCAATCACAATATATCACTTAAATATATTGACATAAGAAATCAATTTTTTAAAAAATTCAATACGAAATTACATAAAAGAGTATATGGTAGTTATTTACTTTTAAAAAAATTACGGATTTTTGAGGATGCCAATGATCAAATAATACTCACAGCGGCGGAAAGGTCGTTGTCACCGCATACATTAAAAAGAATAATACTTTTTGTCATTTAGTACAATGCTTTGTATAGAAAAGATTCCTTTTGAATAAAAGTAAAATTCAAAGGGGTTTACACACAATAAAAAGGAAAGTTTTTTATAAAACAAAATATACCTCAATTTAATTAGACTGAGACGAAGTCCCATACAAAGTCAGTATCTTTATATTAAGGATAAATCAATTACATGATTATGTGTGGAAAATATAAATAAACCTAACATAAGAAGATATTAAGTGTAAAACAATCGAAGTTCATCCACACATATTCATAGTATGACATAGGCAAGAAGTAGTGTTTGGACCTAATGAATTGAAATTGGGTTAAGAAGTTCCCTTACATAAATTTGACAGCCTAACGACGTCACATTAAAATTTAGAAAATGAGATAATGAGAGATAAAAAAGGGTATCTCATCACTGGCACATAAAATTTGAAACAATAAGGATATAAAATAACCTATCTCAAAATAATAAGATATAAATTAAAAGACCTAACAAAAAGAAGTATTTTTTCAAAAAGTGGACGGTGAATGATTCCCTTACCGATTTGGGTAACATTCGAAACGTACACCCAATGAAAGAAGGGTCATAAAATGAAGATGTAAATACCCAAAAATTAATGTATATTACACAAATAATACAATCATGGGCATTACATACACCACACAAATGTAAATAGTGGAAAATGTATCACGAATCTCACAAGAACAAAAAGTGAGATAAAACCCCCTTACCTCATTTTGATCAATCGAGTTGTATGGCCAAAAGATAATAAACAACCAATGAATCAAATAATACCATGAATATAAATATAATCATGATAATATATATATTAAAGGTCATTAAAAACTACAACTAATGCAATTAATAAGTGGCGAACAATGGAAATCTCACTGAATTAAAAGTGAAATAAGAAATCCCTTACAAAACTTTTGCAGCCTAGCGGCGCCACTTAAAACATTGAAAAATGGATTGACGATATCATATAGGGTCTCCTATAATATGAACATAAAATTTAAAGTAATAAGAATATAAAATAAAATCCCCCAACATAATAAAGAGGATATTAAAAGGAATTTCATAAAAGAGAGTACTTAAAAAGAATGAGAGAGGAAGGATCCCTTACCTCAACTCCGACTTGTCTTGTTCGTTTCATTATATTAATGAATAATAAACATTAGTCAATTTATAATTTCTTAAGTACATACTATAATTATTAATATTCAGTTAATATCACATATGATAATGTTATAATAATTGGTTAATAATGTGAGTTCATATAAGACGTTTTCGTCAATGTTTGGTACATGAGTCAAAATTGAAATTGTTTGAAAAGAATTGCCCATGTAGTTATAATCACCCCATATCCAGAATTTTATTAATGATTTAAATATTATATATCACCAGTACTTATTCATTTCATTATATTCCATAACATTTGCAGATATGAAAATAAAATACACCGTTCATAGAGACGGTAGGTCGTACGTACGCATAAACGCTACTTTCATTTCTTGGTCATATTAGTGGAATTAAAACTAAATGAGAGAGATATATATTCTATAATTATAGTAAAATATATATTTTATATAGGTCACATAATTTCATTAATTTCATTATTTATACATTTCATGTATTGCATTAACGAGTCACATCACTTGAGGGGGTGGTAGTCCACACTTACTCAAATTAAATTATCACATTTGCACAACATGAAAAGCCAAAAGGTATGTTTTAAATATAAAATACAGAAGCATAGAGGGTAAATAAATATAATATATATCATATATTAATATGGTTCCATCCAAATGGCCACCATGAGAGGTGGTAGGAGAAGATAGAACAATCATCGTTTCATGAGACAGTAATTCGCCATCCACGGAAACAATATGTTCTATATCCATTGGAAAAAGGTGTGTGTAAGTTTATCTTGAATACTTCTTATAATAACATCCTAGTATATTAAATATACTTGTGTGGTTACAAAAGAAATTAATAAAAAGTGATTAGGGGGTTGGAGAAGCAAAATAATACAGAAGAACATTAGGGAAGACTTTAACTTTAAATCGGGTAACTCCCCTTGGTTTGTACCAAAAGGGTTTCTTGATGAGCTTTCTACCTAAGCAAAGGATTTTAGGATGAATATCGGGATGTGGAGAGATATAATGATCAGTGTTTTTCCGATCCAATGGCTTGAGTGGTGTGTCTGTAAGAAGGTAGAGGGGGGCCTTTTATAAGAGGAAGGAGGGGTACTCTTGGAAAGTTATGAAAAGTTACTTTATTATAAAATGATTTTCGGATATTAAAGGTCCCACAATAATATATTTCGAGGATAAGGTTATAAGGTTTATATATCCACCCATACAATATGTTTTTCACATGCTTATGTCTTATATTTTACAATATCTTATCATTTTATTTAAATAATTCATTAATGAGGTAATCGCTGCATCATCCTGGTGTCATAAATAAATTAATTTATTTAAAGTCTAAAAATTATAAAAAAATACTATGATGTAGGAAATATTTTTATCATTCCAATGTATATTTATTGTCAAAATCATGACTTGTATAACACCGTGTAAATTTTTTAGTAATATAATACATGTTTGTGATATTTTTATTTTAACTTTAAATAAAAAGTTATTAATGTCATTTTCTTACCCAAGTGGCTCCATGGGGTCCCCAAGTTGACCCATGGATTTTCTTGGTAGGCCATGACTCATCCAATAAGGGTAGGACATGTTTCATGGTAATTTTATATTATTATAACATTATCATTACCTTAAATTGCACTAATTACCTTTAATCACGATTATTAAAACCTAAAAGTTACTATTCACCAAAAAATATTTTCATCCCATTGAACCACATTCTACATCCTAATGACAACCATGTATTTTGGATTTTTGAAATTCAAATCATAGAGGTTGTAATGTTTCATTTAAACAAAAAAATCAGTTTTTTTAACTACCACTTTGTGGTTTCACTATTCATCAAAAATTGATGTTTTTCAGAAAAATACCAAAAATTCACACTAAGCTATATTTGATATTTTAAATTAAAAAAATTTATGTCTATTTTACAAAATTCAAAACATATAAGTTTCATTAATCAATTTAATAATTAATTCTTGTTGTCAGAACAAATAGCGTGTTTTTAGGAAACAAAATATATCAAAATATTGACACTAGTTTAAGTCCAATTTCAATGTAAAATTAATTCCAAAGACCACCGTTGGATTAAATGGTAAAAATATTTTCTAATTGAACATTAAAACAAATTAAAAAGTTGATCTAATCATATAAATATATTAGATTAAAAATAGGTTTTCAATTAAAATACAACATTTTTCAATTATTCATTAAAAATGAACTTTATCGAAAAAATAACAAAAACATACACAAAATAATGTCCCGATTCTAAAAAAGGATTTTATGTGGTCCAATATAAAATATAAAATTTTCAGAATTTGGATTTAAAAAAGGTTTGCCATCAAAAAGCGGTTAATACACATTTTAGAGAATATTAGAATATTTACTCTTAAAATTGGATTCATTCGCATTTTAATCATCTAACATTTATTGTAAAAAAAGGTAAAAATATTAGACAAACATATATAATCATTTTGTAGTTATTTCTGTTCATTCCCTCCATTACAATGGCTAGGCGTTAACTACCATTTAAAATGACATTATTTTATTATTAGAGTGCAACGTAAGATTTAAAAGAAACTCGTTGTTGCGTATTGGGTACGCCATCAATCATAGCATTCCCTTTAAAGTAATATTAATATTTTATTCAAAAATATTAATAAATATGAAAAAGTAATATTCTTTATTTACCTGGGATGTTACATATAATTTCATTAAACAAATCCTTAATTATTTTCATGTAGGGTGTGAATGAATCACATCTATTTAACTGGGGGGGCCTCCACACATCCGCAAATCAATTTATCATAATTGCACCAAATGAAATGTAAAATGTTTTTTTGTAAGTGGGAAAAAATATATTAAATAAATAAAAATAACAATATTTTACATATTTAAAAAGTCTTTCCTTCCTAATTTACCCCATGATATGTGGTAAAGAAGAATTTAACAATCCTTGTTTAGTGAGGAGGTATTTATTTGTACACATAAAAAATATGTTTGATATCCATTAGATAGAACTGTGTATAAGGGTAGGTCAAACCCCAAGAATAAAAACATAATATAATATTTGGCATACATTTTTTCATACATGAATTGAATAAATCTAATAGAGGGGGGGGAGAAGGAAAATAATTGAAAAGAGCTTGATTTAAGTCGTTACATTTTAATCAGATAAATCTATTTAGTTTGTTCTAGATGGCATCATTGAGATTCCTTCTTCCCAAAAAATGGAATTTAGGTTGAATGGATGGATTTTGGGGTACAATTTCTGCAATGTTTTGTTGAGATAAAGGACATGATAGGATTGACGATTGTGGTATAGGTGGTGGTCTTTTATATGGAAGGTAAAAGTCAAACATGGAATTTTTGAAAATAGTATAGGTGTACCCAATCATTTTACATAACAAAATTCATATTAAAATGAACAAATATAAATAATTTAAGGTTAATGGATGAATACATTCACTATAATCGGTTTTTTATAAGTTTCTTGGTCGTTTTAGACTTAAATTTATGGTTTAGTCCGTAGATAATCCCAATTTTACCTTAATCGATGTAATTAATTCTTGTTACATTCACAAATAGTTTTTGAAATAAACCAATTTGAACTTTTTAAAAACTATAAATTATACTGATTACAAAAACGGAATCCATTTTTATATATTAAATAACACAATATACATAAATTAATATATAATTAATCCCATCATCTTGTCAACAATGCCGGTATTCAATTTAAATTGATCAAATGTTCGCTAAGATTTTTTATCCAATTAAAAAGTGTAAATAGTTCCAATTTTGAAAATTTGATTAATTGAAAAAAAATATTATCTAATTTATAATTAATTACAATTTGAAATATAATTGATCATTATAATAAAATTATATGAAAAAGATATTTGTATTAAAATATATTATATTTTATTATACATCAAAATATGATGTTTCTCAGAAAAATCCCAAAAATTCCCACAAAAATAAATTTGTCAATATAATTTAAAAACATTAATTTTTATTAATCAAAATATATGTTTTATTTTTTATAAAATTAATTTTAGTTATTTTTATGTAAGGACATTAAAATATGTTTATTCCAGAGAACCATATTTTAAAACCTATAATGAATTTTTAAAAATTTATATGATTCATTGTAAATATTTATTATTTATATAAAAAAATTATAAACAATTCCAAAATTAGTTATTAATTTTCATATTACAAATATTTACATTTAGGATATAATTTTCTCATTTAAATAATTATAACAACAAGACAATGTTTTATAGAAATTTCGGTGTTCATGTAACAGACACCATTTTGTGTTGCGTGTAACATACGCCAAGTCAATGTTCTGTGTAAAATACACTGATTTTGTGAAATTTAATGTTTGGTGTATTTGTTCTATATTAATTGAATAATTGACATAGTGTATGACAACAAATAAATGAAAATTTTATTTATTTTAGAATAATGGTCCATAAAAACATAGGGTGTTCCACGCGCACACCTAAGCCATCACATGACATCACAACACAACTATGTCACATTTGACTTCTAGCCATCATAAACTGTGTATGTACTTATAATCACCTACAAGATGGAGTGTTGAAGATTGGGTAGCCATCCATCCATCCTCACACTGAGATGTTTCAGAAAATACCCACACATGACTATGTGGGTGTCGTTATATAGTTATTCACCAGAGTGGGGTGGTTTATGAAATTAAAAAAACTAAAAAGGTATATAAACAATGATAAATAGAAAAACCCAATCTTAATGGTTCATGCCCAAGGAATAAATCGATTCACAGAAAACACATCTTTTGTTATAGAACCTAAATGAACCACCTCAATATGTAATACTCAATTCAAAGTTAATATTTTAAATTGTGATAATCATAAAAAAGTTTTTTAAATTATCTGTTAGTAACCTATTCAATTTAAACAATCACTTTTACATATCATGAAAAAATCATAATAATCATTCATTAAACATTCCAAATATTTTTCATTTCACTATCCATAACTAATAGTGGTTTTAACTATAACACCAAAAGGTTATTTTAAAAAATAAATGGAAATGCATGATACAATTTTTTATTTTGATATTGAAAACTATCATTTAAAAATAATTTTTCCACTCTTATGTTTAGAATTAAAAAAACAGTCATCTCCAATTGTGTTTAGTATGTTATTTAAGGTATAATGTAACCAACTACTTTTTTGGTGAATAGTAGCATACCCTTAGGAATAGTAATATGAATAGTAATATGAACCGAATGAATAGTAAATTGTAATATTATTTTATTTTCTAAAGGATTGAAGATAATGACATTTTGGTTAGTTTTTCAATGTGATATAGAAGCAGTTATAGTTTTAAAAATCTTAATTTTTGATTTAAGGATGATTTTATTTAAAAATTAAATTAATATTATTTATAAAACTATTTTCAACAAATGAAGTTCATTTTTTAATTTTACAAATAGATAAATGGAAATTGTAAATTTTTGGTATTTTTCTAATATTCTTAAATTTTCGATGAATAGTGAACTAAGATAACATATCATATAATTAAATTAGCAGTGAAATACACTATTTATGATAACATAAGGGATGTAAGGCCACTAGGTTAGAAATAAAATTCCATTATTTATATTTGTTGTAACATTAATTAAGATTATTCATAGTCTTGAGAAAAAATGTTATAATAATAATTAAAATAATTAAATATACCCCTCACCTCTACTATAAATACCACCCTCATTCCCTTCTTCATCACACAAATCTCAAGATATCTTCCTTAATTAGATTCTTCCCAACACTCCTCAAATGGATTTTCCCCACATCCTATAGCTTCTGGTTTCACCAAATGTCCAAAACCAAAGGCCTTAAGTAGGATCCCAAGGAGAAGAGATCAGGAGGTAAACATTCACTTTTAATTTCTTTCGTTTATTTCATTTTATGTTATTATTTTTCATTCCCTTTTTATTATGGTTGGTTATTTCTTTCAATATCCCACTTACTACCCATATTATTTAATAATGATGAGATACCCCTTTTCTCTGAACAAATTTTTTTATTAAATTTTAAGCGACGTCGTTAGGCTTCCAAATTTTCGTAAGGGATATCTCAAATTTTCTTTTATTTTGTGTTATTTTATTTTCTTCTTTTTTAATCACCTCCTCTTATCAAAGAGGAATGAAAACACTAGAATAATTAATATTATGTATGTTTTCATTATCATGTAAAATTACTCATCAATATTCTTCTCCTTCACAACTTATTCAATGAATTAAAAACATTGTCTCTGATGTGTCAAATTACTGACATCGTGGATAATGTGATTTTAATCTGAATTAATTTCATAAAGGTTTGTCATGAAACCATTTTTATGGATGATCTATATCAAACTTTCTGTATTATATCTTATATAAGAATATGGAACCATTTTTCACACATTTTATTAATTTATAAAACAAAATGAGATCTTTTTGATAGAAGAATCACTATAAATGACCTAAACCAATATACGTAATGTTTTAACACACGAATCATTATCATGTAATAATTAAAAATGATAAATGTTGTAACTTATGGTTGTTTAAATATATATATACCCGTCCATTAAAATTCTAGAGTTTGACCTCAAATCGCAAGAACATCCATCATGAACTGATCATCGAATGAATGTAAAGAACACACCCAAAACAATTCAAGCACAAAATACTAACAATTTAAGTGTAAAATGTTGTAATTAAATGGTCTTATAAGGTATTATAAATATAGATATCTTTTATTAAGATACTAATAACACAATTTTAACAATTATACAAGTGTTTTAAACAAAATTTATGTAATAAAAACCTATGTTAAGGGAATACTTAACCCGATTTCCCTTCTTTGTGTTAACCTTCTATGTCATTATTTATGCGGTGCTAATATTGTTTTTGCGATGGGTTTTTTTATTTTATGCAGAATTATGTGTATTTACAATGTCTATACATATTCAATACACTATATTAAGTCTCACCTCAATTATTTGATTTATTTAAGGGGCATTTCTTTTTAAAACCTCTTTTAATATTCTATTTTATGAAATTCAATAGAAATGTTTTTATTAAATTTTTCATGTTGAATGATTATGCTACTGTTATTGGTAATTTTTTATGATTAAGTTTGGGTCCTATATCTCAATATAATGCATTGGATATGTGTATGTTGGTGGTCGGCCATATGGTTACTCCATGTGTACCTTCCATTGTTACACAAACTGTAAGGCAAACGTGGTGGTTACATATTATAATGTAACCGAGAGAGTTACAGGATTATGTAAGTATATCCCAATGATACCATTATGGTTATATTTATGTTCTTCAATATTATGTGTATATTGTTTCAATTTAATGTTTCACAATGTAAGTACGTATTGCTGACATGTATTTCTTTTAAAAATGAATTCATATGTTACTAGTGTTGATGGAATAATGTGTTATTTCCTTCTTTTTATATCCCTTACAGAGCTATTGTTCTCATCCCACATATTTCAATAATTTACAATGTTTATATGGATTTGTATGACATAGTGTGAATCCATGTTAAATGTTTGATGATTTGTCAAGTAAAACATGTTTTATTTGAAATATTTTATATTTTGATAGAAATGAATACTGTTTTTAGGGTATCCACAATATAATAATGTCTAATTTTATGAATGTATTATGTCCTAATTCTCTAATTATCTATAAAAGAAATGATCATAAATGTGATATAAAGTGAATTCTTGACTAAATTAAAGAATTTGTTATGCACTAAGTCTGGGACCTTATAGATGGTAATATAGGATGGTTAAGATAACTTTAGGCATAGGATGATGTTAATATATTACCATAAATGTTTTTTACACTATGTTCAATTTGAACTGATATAGAATTTAAATATTACCATGTTAATTCGATTATGATATGTTTTTTTAGAATGGTTTTCCGCATAAGGAATATGGAAGCTCAAGAGGAGAGGCATCAAAAGAATGACATCCTTATGAATCTACTCCCAGAAATGGTATGGATTATAACCTAGATATCTGGGATAGTAATGGCTTAGATAACACAGAAAATGAATGTTGGTGGCATCCATGCAATGGAAAAACAATAGGTACCAAAATGGAACATGACAACTGTGGAACATTTTATGAGACAACACCCTCCTACATTCAATGTATCCTTTGACCAAGTAGCGGCTAAAGAAAGGATTAAGGGTCTCAAAATGATATTCATTGTTATGGGATTTTCAGATAATCAAATTGTATGTATTTAGATTTGTTGTTTTGATGGTGAAGCTAATTAGTGGTGTTCAATGGTAAGAAATATCATGGATAGATAGGATTTTCATGCCTTACATTAGGATGAGTTTCAATGTATTTTCCTAGAAAAATATTTTCCTATGCTGGTGTGACGTAGAATAGAGAGAAAAATTACATGAATTGGAATAGATGGACAAGGATTATGGATTTGTGTATGATGAGAAATTCACCAGACTGGCGAGGTATGTTCCAAATAATATTCTGGATCATGATATCAAAATTAATCACTTTTACTCCGAACTGAAGCCAAGGTATTTAAGGGAGTTTTCCTCCTATGAATTAAAATGTAATGAGAACCTTTTCTAATGTTTTGAGAGGGTATCGATCGATTTAGCTGATGATCACATGAATTTGGGAAACAAACATAAGAAGAGGTCTATATAGCAAGCTATGGGTAATAATTGACCAATGAAATTAGATGGTAAGAGAATCCAATTTTTAGTTAGTGTAAATTGTGGCCCACAAGACCCTTGGGAATGACTTAACAAAAAATGGGAACTATTTTTTATGTGGTAAATTTGGACGTATGGCCCCATATTGTAATAAAAATGATCCTAAGAGTAATATTTATAAGTAGAATATAATGTTTTTTAAATGTGGTGAGATGTTTAATTAGGAAAATGCATGCCCAAACAGAGATCCAAATGATGCAAAGAAGCTAAACTATAAGAGGAAAGGTGTAGTGAGATCCTTCGCAGCTACGCCCGTGGATGTTGGGACATCCAATGATGTTATATTAGGTACTTTTTTTGCATACCCATATTTTTCTTACGCTTTTTTTGTTACGGGGTCTACACATTTCTTTATCTTTGAGAAATTTTTGGGTAAATTGGAAATATCACCTCAATAAATGAATCTGGAACATGTTGATAAATACAAGGGGTAATATTATAACAAATAGGGATTATAATAATTATTCTATTATGGTCTTTGGAAAGACATTAACAGCAGACCTTTTGTTTTTCCCTTAGTTGATATTGATGTTATTCTAGTAATTGAATGGATTTATATTTATCATGCTAATATTGATTGTAGAGTGAACAATATTGTTTTTCAAAATGAGTTTTAGTTTGTACACAAGAATGAACCCATACAATTAATAACATATCAGGAAGCTGAGAAGCAGTTGAAATATGGAAATTAATGTTATATTGATCATATTTTTCAAAACAATGGAACTATTTAGATTAATGATGTACTAGTGGTAAATGAATACAATGATGTTTTTTGTGATGATTTACCTCGTGTCATACCTTATTGAGAAGTTTAATTCATAGTTGACATAGTTTCATATGCTACAATAATTTCAGAACCCCCATTCCGTATGGATCAAATATAACATCATGAATTGAAAACTTGGTTGAATGATTTTCTTGATAATGGATTTATTTGTCCTAGCACTTCACCATGGGGCACTTCTATTTTATTAGTTAGACACAAATATGGTTCCATTAGTATTTACAATGATTATATGGAATTGAATAAAGTCAATATTAAAAAATGTATCATTTTACTCATATCGATGACTTATTTGATCATCACCAAGGGGTTTGAGTACTTTTCCAAGATTGACATGAGATCCAGATACCAACAACTGAAGGTGTAGGAGGATGACATCTTGAAAAAATCCTTTTGTACTAGATATAGGCATTATGAAATTGTTTTTTTGGATTAAATATTCCATCTATCATATTCATGAATATTATTGACAGAACAATTCTTGAGTTCATTGATAAGTTTGTGGTTGTGTTTATTGATTACATTCTGGTATTTTTTTAAAATAAAGATGAGTGTGAAAATCATCTATGGGGTGTTTTAAAAACCATAATAGAGATTAAACTGTATGGAAAATTCAAAAAGTGTGATTTTTGGTTGCAACTAATTTTTTTAATGGGGAAATTGTAAATAAGGATGCAATAATAGTTGATCCAGCCAAAACAAAAGTTGTTGATGAATTTCCAAGACCTAAATATATTAAAATGATATTTATTTTTTTCATAGGTTAGTAGGTTATTACTGATGGTTTGTTATGAAATTTTCACAGTTATATAGCCCGATAAATAAGTTCACACCAAAAGGGTTTAAATTTTTTTCGACAAAAGATTGTGACGTTTGTTTTCAGGAACTGAAGAAGAGATTGGATAATTCTTCAATTTTGTCCATGCCTTCCCAAAATGGTGAGTTTTCATCTATAGTTATGCTTCATAGAAGGGACTAGGTTGTGTTTTGATGTAGAATGATTAGGTAATTTCTTAGGATTCCAGGAAACTAAAAACTAATGAGTAAAATTATCCCACACAAGATTCGGAATTAGATGTTTTGGTTTTTGGTTTTAAAATTTGGAGGCATCATTTTTACAGATCTTAATGTCAAGTATATAGAGAACATAAATGACAGAAGTATATAATCACACAGATGGAATTAAACATGAGGCAGAGAAGATGGCTTGAACTGATAAAGGATTATGATTGCACAAGAAATTACCATACAGGAAAAGAAAATAATGTGGAAGATCCCTTGATTCTAAAACATTATGCATCATTAAATGTGTTTAGTTTGGAACATGATCTCATCATTGACGATTTGATGAATTTTTCCATAGAATTTGATGGTGCAGGAAATACCTCTATGTTGTCTCAGTTTATAGTGTAGTCATCGTTATCACACAAAATTAAGCAAGTGCATAAGGAATACCATTAGCTACAAAAAAGGTAGAATTGGATAAAATGGGTATGTTTCCAGAATTATACCTTGATAAAGATCATGTTTTATGATATGGTAAAATGATGTGAGTTCCTTGTGATTCCTATTTAAAGAAATGATTGTTGTTTGAAGCTCATATTTCTCTAATTTCAGTTCATCCGGGCAGTACTATGATGTACGGAGTTCATCAAAAGTATTATTTGTGGGATGGAATGAAAATACATATTAGTGATTTTAACATGAAATGTTTGACATGTCCACAGGTTAAAGAAGAATGGAATTTACTGTAACATCCCATGTAAATAAATAAATAATAAAATTTCATATTTATTAATATTTATAAATTAATTATTAATTTTACTTTAACGGGGTTTATATGTTCGATGGTGTGTGCGACACGCAACATTGGGTTTCGTTGAAATCTTATGTTGCACACTAAGAATATAATATTATTATTTTAAATGGCAGTTAACACCTAGTCATCGTATTGGAAGAAATGGATAGAACTTACTACAATATGATTATAAATGTTTGTTAAATGTCATTATATTTATTAAATAAAATTTAGAGTCTTAAAATGTGAATGAATCTAATTTTAAGCATAAATACTCTATTATTCTATTAAAGTTTGATTTTCCGCCTTTTGATGGAGAACACTATTAAAATATAGTTTTGGTCACATTTATATTTTCCATTTGAAAAAATAAAATTCTTTTTTTAGATTCAGGACATCATAATTTAGTTTGGGTAGATTTTTGGAATTTTTATGATAAAAATCATTTTTTATGAAGAGTGAAAAATATTGTATTTTAATTCAAAAGTTCCTTTTAGTATAATTTATTTATATGGTTAGATTATATTTTTCATTGGATTTAAATTGTAATTATAATATATTTATTCCCTTTAATCCAATTTTGGTCAATGTAAATAATTTCACATTGAAATTGGACATAAACAAGTGTCAATATTTTGATAGTTACTGTTCCTTAAAAACACGCTATTTGTTTTGACAATGGAAATTAATTTTAAATTAATTAATGCAAGTTCTATATTGTGAATTTGGTAAAATAGACATCATTTTTGAATTTCGAATATCGAATATATCATAGAATTATTTTTTGGTATCCTTCTGAAAAACTTCAATTTTTGATGAATAGTGAAACAACTTAGAAAAAGTTTAAAAAATGACTTTTCATTTAAATGAAATTTTACCACTTCTTTGAATTGAATTTCAAAAATCCCACATAAATGGTTGTTATTATTAATTAAAATATTTTTTAATAATATGAAAATTATTTTTGGTGAATAGTAACTTTTGACATTTATTTACCGCAGTTAAAGGTAAATAGGGTAATTCAAGGTAAAATAAATATTATAATATTAAAAAATTACCTTCACACTTGTCATAAATTTTTTTTGAGTCATGTATGACAATGGTTATCCTTGGGTCAATTTTGAGACCCCATTGATCCACTTAAGAGTGATAATGACACTTTATTTTAACTAAGTTAAAGTAGATACAAAAATGACATAAACAAATATCATTTAGTAATTAATTTTTACATAGGGTTATATAAGTAATATTTTTGACTATAAATATAATATGAAGATAATACAATTTTTTTTACATTATGGTATATTTTTAAAATTTTTAACATTAAATAAATTAAATTATTTATGTCACAATAATGATGCATTATTTACCTGATTAATAAATGTTTTTAATAAAAAAATTTTTAAATATTATTATAACATCCAAAACCTGTCAAATTTATATTGGATAAATTTACTTCTACCATGAGTCATCTTATCTTAGACATTAATTAGTTTTGGACTGTTAGAAACCGAATATCATAATATAAAAAAATAATATTTTCACACTTTCCTAAACAGCCCCTCCACCCTTATAAAAAGCCCTCACTTATAACTCATTCCTCACAACACTCAAGACCCTTGGCTCCCCCAAACCCTACCCAAATAGTCTCTAAATATCACTCTCTTCCACCTAGAAGACTTACCATAGGTAGAAGTCACTTCGAGATGTCTTTTTGGTTCAAACCAAAGAGAGTTAACCAAATTAAAGTTAACGGTTTCTCTTAACTTCTTTTCTTTTATTTTACTTCTCCAACCCCTAAAATATTTTTATTCATTTTTTATAATATCACCAGTATCCCCAATATATTAGTATGTTGTTATGAGATGTATTCAAACTACACTTACACACACCTCCATCTAATGGGTGAAGAACATATTGTTTCTGTGGATGAAAACTAACACCTCACGAAATGATGATTGTTTGATTATCATTTACCGCCTCTCATAATAGCCATTAATATGGAACTGTATATATATATGATATATATTATGTTTACATTTTCATTATGATTCTGTATTTTCCATTTATAGTATACCTTTATGACTTCCATTTTTGGTAAATGCGATAATTTCATTTAAGGAAGTGCGGACTACCACCCCTCAAAGTAATATGACACGATAATTCCATATGTGGTATGTATAAAGGATGTAGTTAATGATATTATATATGATATTATACTTGAATTATAATATATATAAATGTATCGTTATGTTTTAATTCCATTAAAATAAGAAATAGAAATGAAAGTAGCGTTCATGCGTATGTACGACTTACCATTCCATGAACGGTGCATTTCATTTCTTATATCCAAATGTTCGGTACTACTATAAATACATGTATATAATGTTTATATATGATATATATGATATCTAAATAATAAATATAATTCTGTAGATAATGGACTATTGACCACATGGATAACTTGTTAATATAAGGTGTTCATTTTTGACTCAAGTAACAAATATCGACAAAACGACTGTTATTAACATAAATGATTGCATAATGTTTATAACATGGTAATAAGTGATATAAAATGAATAATAAACATGGAAAAGTTTATTAATAAAAAATAAAAATTAACTTTAGTTTATTATTCCTGATATTAAAGGACAAACTGGTCAATTCAGACATGAGGCAAGGGAACTTCTTAACCCAATTTCCATTATTTGGGATGATATTTTCTCTCATGTTTATATCATTCATTGATTTTGTGAGAAATGAATTTTTATACACTATAATTTATTTATACTTTATTTATGTTTAATTATATTGAATACATATAATCTAAAGATTTTATTTACAAATATGATCTTTGTAAGGAACTTTGTTGAAATATCCTTTCAATGTGGAATATTTTGTTTTATACACAACATTATTTTATATTCTGCATAAACACCATTTACATTTGATTTCAATCAGATGGAAACTTTTTTTTACAAGGAGTTTTACTAAATGACAAAAAAGAATGTTTCTTTTTAACATAAGCATTGACAATGTCCTTTCTGACAGAAAGAGCAGTATTGAATCTTTTTCTTACATTACAATCCATAGTGGTTTTTGAAGGAAAATAAATACTATATTCCCATTTTACATATTTTGGTATTAGAAACTGATTTGAGAAAGAATTTATTATTTCAATATCTTGAAATGATATATTGTGATTAAAATGTGGAAATGTTATTTTTCCGTTATGCTTGTTTTATGTGGTATGGTTCATGGGAATTGTTTATGTATACGAGTGGTTCCATGATAAACCTAGGGCGGGTGAGCGCGATATAGCTCTCCAATTTATTGGGTAACATGATGGAGGTAAACATGAATGTTTCTCCTAAGAGATTTGTGGAATATTCTGTGATGGGTATTGAAAATGTAACTCCCTATGTAACTGTTATAGCTATAATGTAAGAATGATATGGATGTCAGAAGTTACCATTAGGATTTCTGTTTTCTATGTGTGATTCAAAAATATTATGATTTCATGTGGTATGTTAATGTTATTATGTTATGTATTTATTAATGAACTGGCGTTTTCTTTCTTTGTTTTATAACTGTTACTGATATTTTTATTCTTATCCAATGTTTTGAAATGATTTTCACAAGACCTAAAGATGAATAGGGTCAAGGATGGGATCAATGGAATGTCATGCTTTCTAAAACATGGAACTGGACATGAATTTTTTTCAAGAGTTTTTATTTTATGAAAAAAATGGAAACTGAGTAGAAGTGTCTACTTTGAAAATTTATAGATGTAATGTAATAGTTATGGAATAACTCTCTAAAACACTAATAATTAAAGTATCCTCAATGTGAATTATTCATTTAATTAAATATTATGTAATGTTTCACATCCAGGTCCTTATAGTTGGTATTAGAGGCCGGTTTAAATAAAATTATAATTTTGGATATTTATAAATTAATATCAATAAATTATTTTTAGTCTATTTTACGATTGAAATTTTATAGAAATTATTGATTAACATGTTGCTTTGCATAAGACATTTTTATGTTCAGAATAGTTTTTTTGCAGAGGAAACATTGCAGTTAGGTTGGGATGACATCAGGAGGAAGAAAACCTTCCAATTCAGCAACCTTGGATGGTTGGAATCGGAACTGAAGAGTTTGTTGCAATGATGTCATAGCTCACTCAGGCTATAAAATTTTGTGGTATCCCTACTTGAGATCAGCCATAACAACCATAGAGGAACATGTTAGTAGTTGAGAATTTCATGAGGAAACAACCACCATCATTAAAAGGATCATCTGACCCTGTTCTATTATAACGGTGGATTAAAGGACTAGAGAACATTTTTTATTCCATGGGGTGTTCAGAACATCAAAAGGTTATTCTTTCTGTTTACCATTTGGAAGGTGAATCTGATCAGTGGTGGTCGATGATAAAAAATATCAGGGATAGTGAGAAGATTGATTCTCTTAATTGGGATGAATTTAAAGGTATGTTTCTTTAGAAATATTTTCTTAAGGTGGTTCATTTTTAGATTGAAAAACAATTCCTGGAATTGAGGCAGTATAATGACTCATTGGCTGCATATGAAGCAAAATTCACTCGACTGGAAAGGTATGATCTAAATTTTATTTGAGATATTGATAGTAAAATAAACCATTTTTACCCAGGATTAAATCCAATGTAGTTAAGTGCGTTATCATCTCGTGAGGTCAAAAGTTATGAAAAACATGTTAGTTGTGCAGAGAAGGTTGAAATGGAGTTTGGTGATGACCTGGTGTTCTTTGAAAAATAATATAATAAGAGGTAGAGGTGGTAGGAAAAATGGAAGAACTCTTCAAAAACATCTGATGGTAAAAATATTAGGTTTATAGTTTCTGAAAATTGTGGTAAAAAGAATTCTGCGGAAAGTCTTTTGAATTCGGGTAAGTGCTACCGATGTGGTAAAATAGGAAATAAGGCTCATAATTTTACTGAAAAATACCAAGTTGATTGTAAGAAAAAATACGTGTTATAGTCAATAAAATGTTTTAAGTGCATTTAAATGGTTCATTATGCAAATGAGGGACCGATGGAGAACTCAACTAAAGGAATACAGCCAGACTACAAGCAAAAAGGGGTGGTGAAATCCTTTGCAACTACTTCAGAAGATGATGAGCCATTGAATGAAGTAGTATTAGGTACACTGTTTTTTTGTCAGATTATACCAATATATTGTTTGATTGATGGTCTACACACTCATTCATTTGTGAGAAGTTTTCTAGTAAATTGGGAATTTCATCTCAAGATATGAATACAGAACATATGGAAAAACACTTGGAGGAAATGTTGACACAATAAGAAAACATAAGAACCTTCATGTCCTTTTGTGCAGGATGAATCTACCTACAAATCTTATTTTTTTCCTATAGTATAGTTTGATGTTATTTTGGGTATGGATTTGCTTTCTATTTTTCTTGTTATTTATGACTGCAGAACTAAAGAGATTTATTTTCATTAAAAATTTTAGTTTCTATTCATGAATGAACCCTTTCATTTAATCACATATCAGGATGATGGGAAACTAGTAAAAGATGGAAATGAATGTTACCTTGCACATAATATTGAAAATAAAGTAACTGGTGAGATTAATAAAGTGCCAGTGGTAAATTATTACCTTGATGTTTTTCCTGATTAGATGCCTGGTATTATACCTGATCAGGAAGTTGAATTTACTATAGTCTCAGTTCCCGATTCTAAGCTATTTTTAAAACCCCCTAATCGAATGGATCAAATTGAACTTTTAGAGTTAAAGATGCAATTGCATGAGTTTTTAGATAAAGGTTTCATTAGACCTAGAACATCACCATGGGGTGCTCTTGTATTATTTTTTAAAAAGAAAGATGGTTCAATGAGGCTTTGTGATGATTATAGACAATTTAATAACATCACCATTGATAACAAGTATCCTTTGCCTCATATCAATAATTTGTTTGATCAGCTCTATGGAGCTCATTATTTCTCAATGATTGATTTCAGGTCGGGGTAAAACTAGTTGAACGTAAAAGAAATAGATATTCTGAATACCATGTTTCATACTAAATATGGCCATAATGAATTTGTAGTCATGCCTTTTGGGATAACCAGTGCACCTTCTATATTCATGGATCTTATGAATATAATTTTCTATGAGTTCTTGGATATGTTTTTGGTTGTGTTCATTGATGAAATTTGGGTTTATTCTAAAAGTAAAAAGCACCATGAATGTCATTTATGGGTTGTCTTGAAAACCATAAAAGAAGAGAAATTGTTTCAAAAACTCATCAGGTGTGAGTTTTGGTTACAAAAAATTTCATTCCATGGTCCAATAGTTTAAAAAAATTGCATAAATGTTGATCTTCCTAAAGAATTTTTTTTCAAGAATGTCCAAGACCCAAAAATATAATCGAGACCCGCAGTTTTTGTGGTTTTGAAGGTTAATACTAGATGTATGTTCAGAATTTTGTACGGTTATCTAGCCCACTAACTAAGTTAACTCGAAAAGGTGTTAAGTTCATTTGGATAAAATAATGTGATGATTGTTTTCAGGAATTAAAACAAAGATTGGTGAATGCTCCAGTTTTGGAACTGACTTTCAGAAATAGTGAGTTTGTTATCTTCATTGATTCTTCATTAAAAGTACATGGATGTGTACTTATGAAGTATGATCAAGTAATTGCTTATGCTACACATCAGTTTATACCTCATGAGTTAAATTACCCGACACATGATTTGGAATTAGTTTCTGTTTTTTTTCTTTATCAATATGGAGGCATTCATTTTTATTGAGTAAAATGTAAAATATATAATGACTACAGAAGTTTAATATATATATTAAATTAGAAATAATTTATCATGAGATAGAGGAGATGGTTGAAATTAATAATTTATTTTGATTTCACAATCCTTTACCATCTAGGAAAAGAAAATTAAGTGGCTAATGCTTTGAGTCGGAAAAGTAATGCTACATTAACCATGTTACATTTGGGAAGAAATTCTTTGGTTTTTGATTTGATGAACTTTGGAATAGATTTTGTTAGTGCAGTAAATTATTCTATTTTGATTTAGGTGTCAATGAAATCATCTCTATCAGACAGAATCAATAAAGTGTAGAAGGAAGACAGTGAGTTATAGAAAAATGTAGAGTTGGTTCAAAAGGGTATGTTTCCAGAATTTATTGGTTATAATGATTGTGGTTTGTGGTTTGTGAAAATATTATGTGTTCCTTATGATTTATAGTTGAAAAATGAGTTATTATGTGAAGCTCATAGTTTCCAATTTTCAGTTCATCGTAGAAGTACTAATATGTACAAGGATCATCAGGAGTATTACTATTTGGAAGGAATAAAAAGAGATATTGTTGATTTTATTGTGAAGTGGTTGTATTGTCAGTAGGTTAAAGTAGATCGGCAGCTACCAAAAGGGATGCTTCAGTCTTTACCGATGCCATAGTAGAAATGGGAAAATATATCCATGGACTTCGTTGTAGGATTACCGAAGACATTACGAGGTAATAATGAAATATAGGTTATTGTTGATCGATTAACTAAATCTACTAATTTTCTTCCTATTCGAGATACTTTGACTCCATATCATCTTTCTTGGTTGTATGCTAAATAGATAGTCTGGTTGCATGGAGTTCCACTATGCATTGTATCTGATCAAGATCCAATGATTACTTCTAACATTATTAATGGCCATAAAAAGTTGTTGGGTACTGAATTAAATTTTATTACAGCTTTTCATCCTCAATCAGATAGGTAGTCTGAATGACCAATTCAGACTTTGGAGTATATGCTACATGCTTGTTTAGTATATTACCAGGGAATTAGGGGCCAACATATTTATTTGGTTAATTTTCATATAATAACAGTTTTCATTCCAATATACAGACGGCTCCAGTTGAGGCATTATATGGAAATCATTGTCAAACTCCACGTTTTTTGGATGAATTGGGTGAAAAGAAGCCCATGAGACCAGAATTGGTAGAAGAGATGTCATAAAAGGATCAATTGATTTAGAAGAACATTATAATAACTCAGAGTAGTAAGAAATGTTATACATATAACCGGAGTAAGGATCTCTCTTTTGAGGTAGGTGATCATGTCATTCTCAAAGTTTCTCCATGGAAAAGTGTTATGTGTTCTGGTAAGAAGTAAAATTTGAGGTCGAGGTTCATTGGACCTTATAGAAATCCGAGAGAAAAATGGACTAGTAGTGTACAGAGTGGCTTTACCACCATATTTATCCCATGTACACAATATTTTTCATGTTTTGATGTCGAGAATGTCTATGCTAAATCCCTCTAATGTTTTGAGCCCCGAGATAGTTCAATTGGAAATGAATCACTCTTAGGAGGAATAACTAGTCCAAATTCTTGACTGTAGTGAAAAAGTATTGTAGAATATGGTAATTCATCAGGAAATGGTTTTGTGTAAAAACCATATGGTTGAAGTGTCAATGTGGGAATCTGAAAATGATTTGAGGGATAAATAACCCCATTTATTTGATAAATATATAAAAATTGTGAGGATGTAATTTCTAAAAGAGGGGAGGGATGTAACATCCCATGTAAATAAATAAATAATTCATTTTCATATTTATTTATATTTTTAAATAAAATATTATTTTTACTTTAAAGGGGTTTTTATGTTTGATGGCGTACCTGATACGCAAAAATGGGTTTCATTGAAACATTAAGTTGCACACTAATAATATAATATTATAATTTAAATGTTAGTTAACACCTTCCCGTTGTATTGGTGGGATTGAATAGACCAAACTAAAATATGATTATACATGTTTATTAAATGTTTTTACATTTATCCAATAATATTTACACACTTAAAATGTGAATGAATCTAATTTTAAGCATAAATACTCTAATATTTTTTAAAATGTTAATTTATAGCCTTTTAATGGAAATTCTTCATTAAAAATTTTCATGGTAACTTTTATTTGTTCTATTTGACAAAATGAAATCTTTTTATAGAATCGAGACATCAAAATTTCTTTTGGGTAAAATTTTTATATTTTTCTGAAAAAATTCATTTTTTATGAATAAAGAAAAATACTGTATTTTAATTCAAAAGTGCATTTTAATCTAATTTATTTATATGGTTAGATTATCTTTTTAATTGGTTTTAAAGTGTAATTAGAATATATTTTTTTCATTTAATACAATTTTGGAAAATGGAATTAATTTCACGTTGAAATTGGACATAAAAAGTGTCAGTCTTTAGATAGTTATTGTTTTTAAAAACACGCTATTTGTTTTGACAACATGGAATTAATTTTAAAATAATTAATGAAACTTCTATGTTATTAATAAGGCAAAACAGACATCATTTTTTAATTTTGAATATCATATATATATTAGGATGAATTTTTGTTATTTTTCTGGAAGGCTTTAATTTTTGATGAATAATGAAACCACTTAGTAGTAGTTAAAAAAACTAGCATTTCATTTAAATGAAATTTTACCGCTTCTGGGAATTTTATTTTGAGAATAATACATACATGTTTATTATTGGTATGTAAAATTTGGTTCAAAAAGATGAAAATAATTTTTTGTGAATAGTAACTTTTGCCTTTTATTTACCGCGTTTAACGGCAAATAGGGTAATTTATGAAAAAAAGAATATTATAATTATAAAAATTTACATTAACACTTGTAATAATCATATTTATTGAGTCATGGCTGACCATGGGAATATGTGGGCTAATTATGGGACCCCATGTATCCACATAAGAGTGGTAACAACACTTTATTTTAATTAACTTAAAGTAATGACAAAAATGTCCTAGACAAATATCTTTTTGTAAAATAATTTTTACATGCTGTTCTATTAGTTATATTATTAACAATAATTAAAAAATTTAATTCTAATAATATTTAATACATCATGATATTTTTTTATAATTTTTAGACATCAAATAAATTAAATTATTTATGACATAGAAATGATGCATTATATGCCTCATTAATAATTGATTTAAATAAATTTGAGTATAAATTTTATAATAACATAAAAACCTGTCCATTTCTTATTGGATAAATTTATTTCGACCATGAGTCATCTTATCTTCTACTTTCATTAGTTTGGGACCTTTAGAAACTGAATATCATTATATAATAAAATAATATTTTCACACTTTTCCAAAGAGCCCCTCATACCCCTTATAAGAATCCCACACTTCAAACTCATACCTTGCACCACTCAAGCCATTTGGATCATCCAAAAACTCCCCAAATAATCTTTAATGATCACTCTCTTCCACCTATAGGTCGTACCATAGGCATAAGTCACTTCAAGAAGTCCTTTTGGTTCAAACAAAAGAGAGTCACCCAAATTAAAGGTAACAGCTTCTCTTAGATTCTTATATTTTATTTTACATCTCCACCAACTAAACTATTTTTATTCCTTTCTTTTATAACAAAAATATTGTCCTAAATATACTAGGATGTTTTTATTAGATGTATTCGAACTAAACATACACACATTTCCATCTATTAGGTGAAGAATGTGTTGTTTTAGTGGATGAAAAAGTAACACCTCACAAAATGATGATTGTTCGACTATCTCCTACTGCCTCTCATGGTGACCATTAAGATGGAGCTATATTTATATATTATATATATTATGTTTATCTTTTTTGATTCTTCTTTTTTTCATTTATAACATACCCTTATGGTTCCCATTATGGGTAAACACGATAATTTCATTTTAGGAAGAGCAGACTACCGCCCCCTCAAAGTGATATGACTCGTTAATGCCATATTTGGGACGTATAAAGGATGAATTTAATGATATTATATATTATATTGTACTGTAATTATAATATTCATATGTATCATTATGTTTTATTTCCATTAAAATTAGTAATAGAAATGAAAGTAGAGTTCATGAGTACGTTTGGCTTACCGTCGCCATGAATGGTGCATTTCAATTCTTATCTCCAAATGTTATGTACTATTATAAATACATGTATATACTGGATATATAGGATATCTAAAAATGATTATAATTGTTGAGTTAATGGACTACTTACCACAATGACAACTTGTAAATATAAGGTGTTTTTTTTACTCAAGTTACAAATATCGACAAAACGACCGTTAATAACTTAAATGATTTCATAATGATTATAAAAGACTAATATATGATATAAAAGGAAAAATAAACATGAAAAAGGTTATTAAGAAATTATAAATTAACTTTAGATTATTATTTATGAGATTAATGGAAAAAAGGGTCAATTCGGACTAGAGGTAAGGGAACATTTTAACCCAATTTCCATTCTTTGGTTTGACCTTTTCTTTCTTGTTTATGTTATTGTTTGATTATGTAAGGAATGAATTTTTCATATTTTATCTTTTATTTATACTTGATTTATGTGTACATTTAGTGAATACACATAATCGATATATTTTATTTACAGAGATGATCTTTGTAAGGGACTTCATATCAATCTCATTTCATTGAGGCATATTTTGTTTTATACAGGGTATTATTTTATACGTTGTATAAACACCTTTTACACTTCATTTCATTCAAATGGAATCATTTTCTACGAGTCATTTTACTAAATGAAAAAAATTCTTGTTTCTTTAACTTAAGTGGTGACAATGATCTTTTAGCCACCACGAGTATCAATTGATCTTTGAATTCCTTAACAAGTCGTAGTGTTTTTTTAATGAAAATAAATACTATATACCATTTTTATGTATTTTGGTATTGAAAATGGTTTTGGGAAAGAATTTATTATTTTAATATCATGAAACGATATATTGTTATTGGAATGTGAAAATTTTATCTTTTTTTTATTCTTTTTTTATGTGTTATGGTTCTTGGGCATTGTTTATGTATATGGGTTTTTTTGTGACAAACATAGGGTGGGATAGCATAAGATAGCTCTCCAATGCATTGGGTAATGTGATGGAGGTAAATGTGAATGTTTATCCTAAGATATTTATAGAATATAATGTGATATTTATTCCAAATCTAACTCCCTACATAGATGTGATAACAACAATGTAAGTCTGATCTGGATGCCACAATTAACCTTTACAATTTATGTTTTCTATGTGAGGTTCATAAATCTTACAATTTCATGTGGAATGTTAAAGAGATTATATTATGTATTTATTGATGAACTAATGTTCTATTTCATTGTTTTATAACCCTTACTGATATTTTTATACTTATCCCATGTTTTCAAATGTTTTTCATCAGACCTAAATATGAATAGGGTCAATGATGGGATCAAGGAAATGTCATGCTGTCTAAAACATGGAACTAAACATAACTCCTTTTTCAAGAGTTTTTATCCGATGAAAAAAATATAAAATGACTAGAAGTGTCTATATTGAAATTTTTGAGATGTCATGTATTTGTTATGGCCAAACTCTCTAAAACTCTAAACCATAAAATATCCTCAATGTGAATTATTCATTTAATTCAAGATTATGTAATGTTTTAAGGTCAGTTCTATATAGTTATTGATGGGGATGATTTAGTATTTGATAGTGCCAGAGTGGAAGTGGGAGAATGTATCCATGGACATTGTGGTGGGACTACCAAAGACATCTCTAGGTAACAATGAAATTTGTGTAATTTTTGATCGGATGATAGAATCTGCACATATTATTTCTATTCGAGATATAATGTTTTTTGTCAGCTTTCCTGACTATACCATAAGGATATTTTCAGTAAACAAGGAGTTCCTCTTTCCGTTGTATCTAACGGTGATCTTTAGTTCACTTATATCTTTTGGAAGAGACATTAGAAGCTGTTGGTGTCACGACCCCCTCCCTCCAAAGATGCCCCTCCTGAGCTGGAAATGGTGAAAGAGAGATAATGACCCCCGAGTCCCGCCTCCAGTAGGCCTCAGAGTGGCGACTAGCACCAAGGGTATGAGTTTTCACAAATATTGGAGGAATTACCCTATTTATTATTTAATATCAGGAAATAGGACAAGTCAACCACCAAAAGAAAATGATAAAGTGTATAGAAATAATCCCATACCAATCCCACATGCATGTTTAAATAGTTCTGAAACATGGTACAAGTACAAAGAAGCACAAAAAGTACAATACCAAAAGAAACAAGTATAGAAAACTGCAGAAACTCCAACATTCCCAACTAGTAGGGTCCCACACAGCCCTGGTAGTCCTCCTAGAAACCTGAATGTAAATGTAGGGTGAGAATACAATTATACTCAGTAGGGAAACCTAAATCTCTCATGCACAAGTGGGGAGACATCCTAGTGTCCAGTGAGAACAACATAAGAAACCAAAACCTAACAAGGAATTCTATCCACCCAACATCACTAGCCACACTCACCAAAACACAATCACAACAAGTATTCGTATATAAGAACAAGAGTATTGGGTACCCTGCACCATTTTCCACCACTAGCAAGCTGCTCTTCTTAATGGTGAACATCCTGATGCTACCACACTCTTCCCACCCACAAACACTTGGGCCTCACAACCATGTATCCCGCCCGCACGCACCTGGGCCTCACAACCACGTATCCCGCCCGCACCCACTTGGGCCTCATCTCGAAGGTTCTTGGGAAATAGTAAAACCTGCCCAAAGAATATTGGGCTAAACCACCCCAATATAAACCTACCGTAAGATTATTAGGTGTAAGTTCACCTAAAGCCATCACAGCCTAGGGAAGAAGGAGCATGATGGATCTAGTAACTAAGGGGAAAACACCCTCTCCCATGAAATGGGAGTTTTCAGAACTAAGTTTACAACATGGGTGGGGTATGATAAAAACACAAAGATATAGATATATATATATATATATATACCAAACACTCATCCCAACCTATGGCTTCCAATCAGGGAACTGAGCACGTGCCTCGACACTGCTACTACGAATCATGCATACAACAAACAACCCCAACCCCATTTATGTTTTCATGTTTCAACATAATCAGTTGATTAGTTCCTTAACTACTAGGAAACTAACCACAACCAACCACATCGATCATTCGTAAAACATTTCCCTTCCATCCACAAATCAAGTTAGAAAAACAAAAGCAACACAACCAAGTCCTTCTTATTAACCAACCAACCCCATTAATTATTATTCCCATCCCACTATCATGCCCCACCATTCATTAACTCTTACACTTTCATTTATCATTCACAACTCATAGTTCGTTCACATTCAAACCCATCCCTGCAGCACCGCTGCTAACCACCATAACCACAACCACACCGTACATCATCATCCATTGATACCGTTCATCGCAACCCCGCTCCCTATCACTAACATAGTATTCATACCAACCCAAAACCAAGACAACCGTATCCCCACTGCTCACCCGATCCACAACCACCCACAAAACACCACCTTTTCATAAATTAACCCCAACAGCACCCACATGTTTATTATTTCAATTTAGATCAATCGGGGTGATCACACAAGGGTTCCATATTTTCATTTAATCAGCAAACTTTACGTGATTAACCAATTTCCACATTCCATGAACATTCCATACATAAACGATCTAGAAAGATTGGGCAGCATTTAATTGCGCAAGAAAAGGCCCCCAACGACTGGGATTTTCAGTAGGCATAAGCCTTTTCAATTCACAACATAATATCACAGGATATAAAAAGTAACAATAATCACAAACTTCCCATCACCATTATATAATCAATTTATTATATTTATTAAAAACGGTTCAAAATAGATTCACATAAACAAGAGGACACCCACCCCGCATGATGCACAAATTAGAGAGATAAGGTAAAGTCCCTACCTCAACAAGTTCTGATAACAATGCTCCCCCCCAGATCAACTTTATAAGACATCAGTCGGCATCCATCACTTCTGGTAAAACCCGGAAAAACCTCCTTGGGTGGAAGCTATGGAGGAAAGGCTGACGGATCCAAGCTCAGAAGTTATTCCTCTTCATTACGATCCGGTGGCCGCTAACGGATCGTAAAACGGAGCACGGACGAAGATGTTATGGAAGAAAAAGAGCCTTCGAGTCTTTTGGGAGAGCTCTGCTCATAGGAATGGGGAGGAGAGGGGTGATTTGAAAAGGAGGGGACCCCTCCTTTTATATGCATGAAAAACAAAAGTACATGGCGTGTACTTTATGGTGCACGGCGTGTACTTGGCCATTTCCCACGGTTACCACACGGCTTCCAACACGGCCTTCAATGCGGAACGCGGCCATTGACTGTTCAACACATAGTTTGAAGGTAACACATACGCGGGGAGGGACTACACGGCGTGTATTATTGGGTACACGGTGTGTACCCGTTTATTTCACACGCAAGGACACAGATCCAACACGGCACACAACCATTGATTTGTCAACACACGGTTTGAGGGTAACGTGTACGCAGGGAGGGACTACACAGCTAGTAGTATTGGGTACATGGCGTGTACCCATTTATTTCACACTGAAAGGACACAACCTTCAACACGGGGTATACTCGGTTAGGGGTTATACGGAGTGTACTCACACTACACGGCGTGTACTTAAAAAATTCTGAAAAGTGTGGGAAAAGTCCATTTTACCCTCCAGAACACTTCAAGACCTTTTTTTACAATGGAATGGTCCGGAGAGGTCCGGGCCATTACATCAGATACCTCATAAAACATTATCATCCCCGAGAATTCAAAATCCAACCCAGAGAAACCAAAAAGATACCTCTTAGGGCCCTTGTTATAACTGGAACCCAACCATCAACCCTAATTATCAGTTTTAGGAATTCCTTCTCCTATGTCGGGATATTATCTGCTTTAGGCAGCACTGACTCGCCTGCACAGGTTCGATCACATCCTCATTAATGCGTCTTGATTAAGAATCAGGTCTTCCCACTTCCAAACATTAGGATTTTTTTCCAACTTGCACTACCCCCAACACCACACAACCAACACACTGCCCAAACATGTGGTTTGGGGAAATTCCTTCTCCTGTGTCAAGATATTATCCTCTTTAGGCGGCACTAACTCACCCGCATGGGTTCAATGGCATCCGCATTAATGCATCTCGATTAAGGATCAGGGTTTTCTCCTTTTTTTTCCACACATCTGGACATGCTACACACATCCAGAGAATAAGGAAAAAAAAGGTCACATAACCGACAAGCCAAGAATTCCATATATCAAAGGTACAGAGTATAACATGAAAAAATAGCTCATAAGAACAAAGAAACCAAAAGTCAAAACAACTCTAGCTACTGAGCATGCATCTGGGTCTCCAGCTCCGAAGTGCTCTCCTTGAGGCCGCCATGCCTCCACAACACACGAACCAAGCGAATGGTTCATCCACGGAGGACCTTCTCTTTACAATCTTTGATTCTGAATGGTCATTCCTCGTAGGTCGCGTCGTCTCCCATATCTAACTCTCCCCAGTCAATAATGTGGATTCATCGTGTATGTACCGACAAAGTTGGTAGATGTAGAAGACGTTGTGAACCTTATCTAACTGAGGTGGCAGGGCCAGCTGATATGCCACCTCTCCGACTCTCCTCAGCACCTCGAAAGCTCTGATGAACCTAGGTGAGAGCTTAATCCCCTTCTCAAACCTCCTCTACCCCCGTCAAGGGAATCCTTCAAGAACAGATGATCTCCCAAATCAAACTCCAAGGGCCTCCTCTGACGATCAGCATAAGACTTCTATCATTCATGAGTCGCCTTCATCCTCTCACGTACAAGCTGGACTTTCTCGGTGGTGCCCTATACTACCTCTGGCCCAAGAGCACCTATCTTACCAACCTCTGCCCAAAAAATGGGTGAACGACATGGTATTCCATACAAAGCCTCAAACAGTGCAATTCCAATAGTAGAGTGGAAGTTGTTTTTGTAGGAAAACTCTTCAAAAGGCAAGTGTCATACCCAGGATCCTCCTAAATCCAGAATTCATGCTCGCAGAATGTCCTACAACATCCGGATAGTCCGCTCTATCTGCCCATCGGTCTGGGGGTGGAAAGCAGTGCTATGGTGTATCTGGGTGCCAAATGCATGTTGTAACCCCCTCTAGACTCGTGAGGTAAACCGAGTATCCTGGTCTGAGATGATAGTATTCATAACTCCATGAAAATGCACCACCTCGTCTATTTACCTCTGTGCTAAGGTACTCACTGGGCCCGACTCCTTAATTGCTAAGAAGTGAGCTGATTTCATCAGATGATCCACCACTACCCAGATAGCATCATAACCTCCTGGAGCTCTGGGTAGTCCTGTGACTAAGTCCATCGAGATGTCATCCCACTTCCACTTAGGGACATCTAAAGGATGCAACAAACCATTGGGAACATGGTGTTCAGCCTTCACATGCTGACACACTAGGCATTTAGCCAGAAACTCTGTCACTGCCCATTTCACCCCGAGCCACCAAAACTGTTCCCTCAGGCCTCGATACATTTTTGAAACTCCCAGATGTACTGTCAAGGCTGAGCTATGGAACTCACCGAAAACTCCCTCAAGCATCGCCTCTGGAACAAACTATCCTCCATGGAAAAGCATTTGATGTCGGCTGTCTCTTGACCATATTTCTGGAGCGTTTCCCTGATCGACACGATCCCACATAACTTCCGCCTCAGAGTCCCCCCACTGAGACTCTTCCACCTATTGCAAAAAGGAGGACTGCACCATCATCTGCAACTAACAGCCTCTAACACCCTCTACACTTGCATCCACGTACAAGGAAGCCAGCTCTCCCATCGCTTTCCAAGAATTAGAGGACTCTCGAACCACTTCATTACGCGACTTCCTGCTTAGGGCATCAGCCACAATGTTGGCCTTACCTTCAGTGTAAGAGATCTCGAAGTCATAATCTTGGAGAAACTCAACCCATATCCACTGCTGCAAGTTCAGGTCACATTGGGAGAAGATATAACGTAAGATATTGTGATCTAAGAAGACCAAAAAAATGCTCCCGAAAGAGGTAATGTCGCCACAACTTCAGTGATAACACTACTGATGAAAGCTCCAGGTCATGGGTGGCATTGTTATGCTCATGAGGGAGTAACTTCCTAGAGACGTAATAGATCAAAACCATCTTATGCATCCTTATGCACCACAAAACAAGGCCCGAATCATCACAAAACTCCTCATATAACAACCCTTCCTCTGGAAACCGGAGTACGGGACCACTGACCAACTTCTCCTTCAGGTAGTTGAAAGCTTTCTGGCACTGCTCGCTCCATAGGAAGACCTGGTTCTTCCTAGTCAAAGCTGTCAATGGGACAGCAACTCGAGAGAAGTCCAAAACAAACCTCCGATACTAACCTGCTAGCCCCAAGAAACTACAAACTTCTACCACGATCTTGGGTGCTTCCCAAGAAAAAACTGCCTCCACCTTCAACGGGTCCACTAACACTCCATGCTGAGGCACCACGTGCCCAAGGAAGTGTACTTCTTGTGTCAAGAACTTTCATTTCGACAATTTACCATAAAGCAGGTGGTGGTGAAGAATTTCCAAGACTACCCTGAGATGCTCAACGTGTTCCTCCTCTGATCTTGAGTAGATCAGGATGTCATCAATAAACACAATGACGAACCGGTCCAGAAACTCTCGGAAGACAAAGTTTATAAGTCCCATGAACATAGTTGGTGCATTCGTAACTATAAATGACATCACTACAAACTCGAAGTGCCCATACCTGCACCTGAAAGCCGTCTTCGATATGTCACTGTCCTTCACCCTCAACTGATGATATCCCGATCATAGATCAATCATAGAAAACCAACCTATTCCCCTCATCTGGTCAAAGAGATCATCTATCATTGGGAGGGGGTAATGGTTCTTGACTTTTACCTGGTTCAACCTTTGGCAGTCTATGCATAGCATGTGACCACCATCGACCTTCTTCACAAAAAAATCTGGACCACCCCATGGCGACATGGTGGGTCGAACAAAACCTTTCTCCATCAGATCGTCAATCTGAATCTGCAACTCCCGCAACTCCGAAGCTGCTATCTGATAAGGGGTCATCGAAATTGGACGGTCAGTAGGCTGTAAGCCTATCCCATACTCGACATCATGTCAGGGGGTATAGTCAAAACCTCCACAGGAAAAAAATCGAGGAACACCCCACCAACATATGGGACATCCATCATCTTTGAATCAGCTGGAACCACTGATAACTAGCCTAAAAAAGAAAGGGGAGGCTCCACACACTGGCTTCCCACCTGATAGCTCCTCCCACCAACAAAAGCCACATGATGTATGTCCACGTCATAGAACACGACTCTTCTCCGGAAGCAGTTGATAACGGGAATAACAGAAAACAACTAGTTGATGCCTAGGATGACATCATATGGATGCATCTATAACCGAATAAGGTCCCCAATAGATCGATGTGGTCCCAACGTCAGCCCACATCCCTATCAAACACAAGATACACTGGTCTGGCCCCCAACTGGTGTACTCAGCACCAGTGGTACGGAAAGTCTCTTCACATCTAGTCCCAAAGCATGGGATAGACCAGGTGAAACAAAGGAGTGTGAATCTCCCAAAATTAAACAAAAACATAAAAGAGATCATTTAAGTAACACTGAAAACATCTCTCTTGATCTCTGTCCTTGCAAGGGTTGTCGCTTCTATTGCGTGCAATCGTCCGCGTCCCACTCTTCTACCATTCTGTTGACGTCTAGGTTCCATATTTGTACTATAAACAACGATCGCCTAAGCCCATGTAGTAAGGAAATTTCTCAAGGTTTTATTTTATCACATTATTTCAATTTATTTCCCAGAACGCCCAAATCAAGTAAAAAACAATCATGATGATGCATGTACCTTCCCTAGGGTCTGTACCCTGCAATCAATGTGGTCTCACTTGGTCATTCGGTAGGCTCTGAGTCCTTGCATCTGATCACGGGGGGCACTAAAATCATGTGTCCTAGCTGGTCTTCTCTGGCCTATGTCACGTACAAAGATCAACCAACACTATTGCCCTACCATCCCATGAAATCCTCACTGCCCCTAACTCCAGTCTCTATCCTATCTCTCAACCATCATCCTCTGATACCATTCTATCACGACCCCCTCCCACCAAAGATCCCCATTCTGAGCTTGCAATGGTGAAAGGGAGATAATGACCCCCGAGTATCGCCTCTAGTAGGCCTCGGAGTGGTGACTAGCACCAAGGGTATGAGTTTTCACAAATATGGGAGGCATTAACCTTTTTATTATTTATGATCAGGAAATAGGAAAATTCAACCACAAAAATAAAAAGATAAAGTGTGTAGAAATAAACCCAAACCAATCCCACATGCATGATTCAACAGTTCTGAAACAAGGTACAAGTAGAAAGAAGCTCAATAAGTACAATACCAAAAAAGACAAGTATATCAAACTGCAACAACTCCAACTGTCCCGACTAGTAGTGTCCTGCACGTCCCTGGAAGTCCTCATGGAAACCTAAAAGTAAACGTAGGGTGAGCATACAAGTATACTCAATAGGGAAACCTAAAGCTCTCGTGCACAAGTGGGGAGACATCCTAATGTCCCGTGAGAACAACAGAAGAAACCAAAACCTAACATGGAGTTCTAACCACCAAAACATAGCAGCCGCACTCACCAAAACACAATCATAATATGTAGTAGTGTATAAGAACAAGAGTATTGGGTACCCCGCAAAATTTTCCTCCATTAGCTAGCTGCTCTTCCTCATGGAGAACATCTTGAAGCTACCACACTCTTCCTGCCCGCACACACTTGGGACTCACAACCACATATCCTGCACACACACACTAGGGCCTCACAAACACGTATCCCGCCCGCACACACATGGGCCTCACAACCACGTATCCCATCCACACACACCTGGGCCTCATCCCGAAGGTTCTTGGGAAATATTAAAACTTACCCGAAAAGTCTTGGGCTAAACCACCCCAATTGAAACCTACCCAAAGAGTCTTGGGTGTAAGGTTTCCTCAAGCCATCATAGTCTAGGGAAGAAGGAGCAGGAAGCAGCTAGTAACTAAGGGGAAAACACCCTCTCCCATGAAATGGGAGTGTTCGGCACTAAGTGCTCAACATGTGTTGGGTGTGATAAAGCACAAAGATATAGATATATATATATATATATACACCAAACACTAATCCCAACCTATGGCTTCTAATTAGAGAACTGAGCATGTGCCTCGGCACTGCTACTATGAAGCATGCATACAACAAAAAAAGCCAACCCCATTTAGGATTTCATGTTTCAACAGAATCAGTTTATTAGTTACTTAACTAATGGGAAACTATCCAAAAACAACCACATCAATCATTCATAAAACATATCCCTACCATCCACAACTCAATTTAGGAAAACTCAAGAAACACAACCAAGTCCTTATTATTAACCAACCAACCCCATTAATTATTATTCACATTCCACAATCATGCCCCACCATTCATTAAATCTTCTACTTTCATTTATTATTCACAACTCATAGTCCGTTCACATTCAAACCCCTCCCTACAGCCCCACTGCGAACCACCATAACCACAACCACATCGTACATCATCCTTCATTGATATCGTTCATCACAGCCCCGCTGCCTATCACTAACATAGAATTCATACCAACCCACAACAAAGCCAACCACAACCCCGCTGCTCACCTGATCCACAACAACCCACAAAACACTCCCTTTACATAAATCAACACCAACAAAACCCACATGTTTATTATTTCAATTTAGATCAATCGAGGTGATCACACAAGGTTTCCAGATTTTCATTTAATCTGCCAACTTTACGTGATTAACCAATTTCCACATTCCATGAAGTTTCTATCTGTAAACGGTCTAGAATTATAGGGAATCATTTAAATGATCAAGAAAAGTCCCCCAACGACCGTGATTTTCAGTAGGCATAAGCCTATTCAATTTACAACATAATATCACAGGATATAAAAAGTAACAGTAATCACAAACTTCCCATCCCCATTATATAATCCATTTATTATCTTTATTAAAAATGGTTCAAAATCCTTTCACATAAACAAGAGGGCTCCCACCCCACATGATGTAAAAATTAGAGAGACGAATGTAAACTCCCTTCCTCAATAGGTTCTGATAACAACGCTCCCCCCACCCAGATCAATATTAGAAGACGTCTGTCGGCATCGGTCTCTTCTGTAAAAACACGAAAAAACCTCCTTCAGTGGAAGCTAGGGAGGAAAGGCTGATGGATCCAAGATCAGAAGTTCCACCTTGTCGTTATGATCCCATGGATGCTGATGGATCGTAAATCGGATCTTGGACGAAGAAGTTATGGAAGAAAAAGAGCCTTCGAGTCTCTTGGGAGAGCTCTGCTCAGAGGAATGTGAAGGAGAGGGGTGAGTTAAAAGGTGGAGGGGACCCCTCCTTTTATAGGCGTGAGAAACAAAATTACGTAGTGTGTACTTTATGGTACACACTGTGTACTTCAAAATTTCACATGGTCACCACACGGCTTCAAACAAAGCCTTCAACGCGGAACGCGGCCGTTGACTAGTCAACACATGGTTTAAAGGTAATGCATACGTGAGGAGGGACTACACGACGTGTAGTATTGGGTACACAGCGTGTACCCATTTATTTCACACGGCAAGGACGCAACTCCAACATGGCACACGACCGTTGACTGGTCAACACACGGTTTGAGCGTAATGCATACTCGGGGAGGGACTACACGGCATGTAGTATTGGGTACACGGCGTGTACCCATTTATTTCACACGGCAGGGACATAGCCTTCAACATGGGGTATACCCGATGAGGGGGTACATGGAGTGTTCTCACACTACACGACGTGTACTTACAAAATTCTGAAATGTGTGGGAAATGTCCATTTTACCCTCCAGAACACTTCAAGACCTTCTTTTGACAAAGGAATGGGCCGGAGAGGTATGGGCCATTACAGTTGGGCACCAAATTATATTTCAATACAACATTTATTTCTCAATATTATGGGAAGTAAGAGAAAATGATTCATACATTGTAGGATATGCTTCGATCCTATTCAATGGACTACCAAGAATGTTGGGATCAGCGTCATTCTGTATTTTTGTTTTTTTATAATATTAGTTATCATTTCAATATACATATTGCGCCTTTTGGGTAATTTTATGGAATCTTATGTCGAACTATATTATTCTGGGATGATGTCAGTTAAAGAAATTTTATGGGGCTAGAATTAGTAGAGGAAGTATTTGAGAATGTGATGATGATCTAGCATCACATGAGGACAGCTCTAAGTACGCAGAAATATTATGCCTATAACAGATGTAAAGAATTCACTTTTGAGGTATGTGATAATGTTTTCCTTAAAATATATCATTGGAAAAGTTTGATGTGTTTCAATTAGAAATGGAATCTATGTCCGAAGTTCGTTGGTCCCATTGAAATCCTAGAGAAATTTGGAACAATTGTATACTGAGTATCTTTCCCTCTGATTTAGTCTCAAGTACACAATTTTTTCATGTTTCGATGTTGAGGTAGCATGTGTCAGATTCATCACTTGTCTTCAGCCCAGAAGAAGTTTAGCTAGAAGAAAACCTCTCTTATGAAGAGAAAACTATTCAGATCCTTGATCGAAGGAAATATGTATTGCAGACTAAGGTAATTCACCTAGTAATGGATTTTTGGAGAAACCACATGGTTGTATGTTCAAAATAGAAGTCTGAAAACACTATGAGAGAAAGGTACCCTCTCTTTTTTATTAAGTAAATAAAATTGAGAGGATGCAGTTTTTAGAAGGTGGGGATAATCTAACAGCCCATGGTTTTCTAAAAAATAAATGGAAATGAATGAAACATTGTTTTATGTATATATTTATAACTAGCCTCTAAAATTATTTTCGGCACATTAATGTTATAAATATTGTAAATGTCCATCTATAATTGTGTTTGGTATGTTATTTAGGGCATAATGGAACCAAATTTTTTTTGGTGAATTGTAACATACAATTTTGAATAGTAATATGAATAGTAATAAGACCCTAATTATTACTAAATTGTACTATTATTTTAGTTTCTTAAGGCTTGAGAATAATTGCCTTTTTGTTAATTTTTCAATGTGTTATAAAAGGAGTTATATTTTTAAATTCCTAATTTTTGAATTATGTGTGATTTTATTTAAAAATTAAATAAATAATATTTAGAAGAAAAAATTCAAGAAAGAAGTTCATTTTTTAATTTTAAATGTCAATAAATGGTAGGGTTGAATTTTTGGGATTTTTCTAAAATTCTTGATTTTTCGATGAATACTTAAATACGGTAAATTCTCGTATATTCAAATTATAAGTAAAATACACTATTTATGGCATCATAAGTGATTTAAGGCCACTTACTTTGAACTCACATGCCATTATTACTATTTTGGGTCCCATGAATTATGATTATTCATATTGTTGAGAAAACATATAATAATAATGATTAAAATAATTAAAAATACCACATCTCTTCTACTATAAATACCACCATCATTTCCCTCTTCTTCCAAAATCTCTCAAGCCTTGAGCCTTTCCTAGAATCTACCCAAAAATCCCCCAAAGGCTCTTCCCCATGTCTTATATCTTCTGTTCTCAAAAAAAAAGGGAAATCCAAAGGCCATAAGAAGGATCTTAGAGAGAAGAGATCAAGAGGTAAACATCCTCTTTTATTTTCTTTCTTTTCATTCATTTTATGTTATTCTTTTTCATTCCATTTGTATTATGTTCATTAAACATCCCAAAAAAGTAATGAATAATAGATATTATTATGTATGTCTATTTATGAATTAGATAGTGTTTTAGAGGCTTGAAATGAGAATAAATCCAATCTTAAGCATGGAATACGCTAATATTTTTAAAAGATTGTTTTACTGCCTTTTAATGGAAAAACATTTTTAAATAAAAATTTTGACAATTTTATAATATCTATTTGTCAAAATAAACATATTATTTATGATTGGGACATTTAAATTTACATTGGATTTATTTTTGGTATTTTTCTAACAATGTTCATTTTTTTTAATGAATAGTGAAAAATACTGAATTTTACATCAAAACTGCTTTTTCATCTAATTTAATTATATGGTTATATTATCTTATTAATTATTCTTAATGTGTAATATGAATATATTTTTACCATTTAATCTAATGTTGGTCATTATTATTAATTTCACTTTGGAATTGGGCATAAGCTAATGCCCAACTTTTCATAGATATTGTTTCAAAAAAAACCTCTATTTGTTTTGACAACGGGATTTATTTTTAAATAAATTATTTCAATTTCTGTGTTTGTAATTTGGTAAAATGGATTAAATATTTGGAATCAGTAGGTCATAATTATTTAATCAAGACTCTTTTGTTTTTGGACATTATGAATAGTAACGATGGTAATTATCTTTAATTATCTTGATTAATGAGTAATTGGGTGGTTAAGGATAATAAAATAATATCATAATAATAAAAAATGACACCAAAATTTGTCCTAATTCTACTTTTTGTCTCATTTCCTACCATGGGATGCCTTGTTCCAAACTTTGGGACCCCATGGAATCACTTTTGTGTGAAAGTGACTTTTTATCTTTTTATTGTTAAAGAAAGTTAAATATAACGAAGAATGTATCACCTGAGTAAAACATTTTTAATTTTGTCTAAATAAATGATATTTAAGATTATAAATATTCATTGGAAATATAAAATTATTTATGACATCATAGTATTTTTTTCATAATTTTTAGACATTAAATAAATTAAATTATTTATGACATCATGATGATGCAGCGATTACCTAATTATTTAAAATATAAATAAAATAAAATGATAATTTAAAATATAAGACCTAAACTTTTCAAAGACCTATTGGATGAGTATATTTATAACCCTTATCACCTTATCCTCGAAATACGTCAATTTGGGACATTTAAAATCCGAAACTCATTTGAAAATAAAGTTACATTTTGTAACATTCCAAGAGTGCCCCTCCTCTCCTCTTATAAAAGGCCCCCACCTCTACCTATTTATCCACACCACTCAAGCCTTTGGTTCGGCCCAAACCTGCTCATTTTGTCTCTCCACATCCCTCTCTTACTCCTAGAAGCCTTACTTCGGGCAGAAGTCTTCCCTAGTAACCCTTTGATCTCAAATCAAAAAGAGTTACTTGATTTAAAGGTAGTGTCTTCTCTTGTGTTGTTATGTTTTATTTTGCTTCTCCAACCCCATAACTCTTTTTATTAATTTATTTTGTAACAAATCCAGTATCTTAAATATACTAGGATTTTTTTTAAGAAGAATTCGAGCTACACTGACACACACCTACATCTAATGGTTAAAGAACATACTGTTTTTGTGGATGGCGAATTTCTACCTCACGAAACGATGATTGTTCAATATTATTATAACTCCTTCAAAGGTGTCCATTAAAATGTTACTATATTTATATATGATATATAATATGTTTATGTTTTCTTTAATATTCTGTATTTTTCATTTATGTCATACATTTATGGCTTCCATTATGGGTATACGCGATATCTTCATTTTAGGAAGTGCAGACTACCACCCCCTCAAAGTGATTTTATTCGTTAATACAATATATGGTACGTATAAAGGATAGATTTAATGATATTATATATGATACCATACTGGAATTATAATACTATTATGTATCATTATGTTTTAATTCCATTAAATTGTGAGATATAAATGAAAGTAGCGTTCATGCGTACGTACGGCTTACCTTATCCATGAACGGTGCATTTCATTTATTATCCCCAAATGTAATGTACTATTATAAGTACATATATATAATGGGTATATATGATTTATGTTACATCTAAATGATGAATATAATTCTGGAATTAAAATATACATATCTCTCATTTAGTTTTAATTCCATTAATATGACATAGAAATGAAAGTAGCATTCATGCGTACGTATGGCTTACCGTCTCCATGAACGGTGCGTTTCATTTCTCACCTCTAAATGATTATGTAATATTATAAATTCATTTATATACTATATATATATGATATATATGGCATCTACATCAGGAATATCATTCTTGAGATAATGGATATTTGACTACGTGAACAACTTGTAAATATAAGAAGTTCATTTTTGACTCAAGTACCAATGATCGTTCAAATGACCGTTATAAACTTAAATAATAAAATAGTGTTCATGAGATGGTAATAAATGATATAAAATTAATAATGAACTTCAAAAAGGTTCTTAAGCAAGTATAAATTAACACAAGTTTATTATTCAGGAGATTAAAAAACGATCAAGTCAAGTCGGATACGAGGTAAGGGACTTCGTCTCAATCTCCATTCATTGAGGCATATTTTGTTTTATACAAAACATTCTTTTATACGGTGTATAAACCCCTCTGACTTTTATGCCTAATTAAAAGGAATATTTTTTTATACGAAGCGTTTACTAAATGACAAAAGGAATGTTTTTTTGTCGTACGTATGCGGCGACAACGACTTCTCCGCCGCCGTGACCATTATTTGAGTTTCGGCTTGCTCTACAGGCCATACATTTTTTTTAAATGAAAAATAAATCCCATGTTTTACTTTTCAATTATTTTGGTATTGAAAATGGTTTTCATAGCTTTTTTATTATACTAATGTGTTGTATTGATATCTTGTGATTGAAATGTGGAAATGTTATGTTTCCTTTAAGCATGTTTTATGTGATATGATTATGTTATGGTTCTTGGGAATTGTTATGAAGACGAGTGGCTCTGTGATAATCTAATGGCTTGTGAGCCCGATATATCTCTCCAATGCATTGTGTAACGCGAAGAAATAAAACGTTATGGTTTCTCCTAAGAGATTTAGGGAATATACTATGATGGGTATTCCAAACGTAACCAAAAGGGGTACTCCCTACGTATGAATTTTATGAATAACTCAAGTTACCTTTATGTCTTCTGATTTCTATGATTTATTCATGATTTGATGAGGTATGTTAAAATGCTTATGTTTTATGAGTGAAGTATGATTTCATACAAAGACTAATGTTTTCATTTTATATTTTTATATCCCTTACTCAGATTTTTATGCTCATCCGAAGTTCTTGAATTGTTTTTCACAGGTCAAGGGAAGGGTACATGATATGATGGTAGTGTCAAGGATGTATCAAGAATGAATCCATGTTTTTTTAAATATGCTTCCGTTGACGGGAAAAATGAATACTATCTTTTATTGTATCCACTTTATTTAAATGTGGGATGTAATTCATGTTTTATGATCTAATTCTCTAAAACTATAAACCTGAAAAGATCCTCAAGTTGTATTCTTGAAATATCTCAAGATTAAGTAATGTTTAAGGCTGGGGCCTTATTGTTGGTATCAGAGGTCGGTTTAGACAACTTTTGGAGTTTGAAAATTGTTAAATTATATATTAATTTATGGTATGATTGAAATGATATGGCATTTGAAGATTACCATGTTGCTTAGCCTAATATATTTCTGAGTTAAGAATGGTTTTTCATAGAGGAAATAGAACATATTTTCTGGGAAGGCATACAGAGGGAAATGACCTATCAAATCTATATCCTGAGATGGTCAGAATCATAACTAAACAGTTTGATGGAGTGATGGCTTAGTTAACTCAGGTGAAAAATGTTGGTTATTTTTATTGATGATATTTTGGTTTTTTCTAACAGTAAAGAGTAGCATGAACGACATTTAAGGGTTATTTTTCAAACCATAAAAGAAAAGAAATTGTATGGGAAATTCAGAAAGTGTGAGTTTTGGTTGCAATAAAATTCATTCCTTGGTCACATTATTTCTAAAGATGGGATAACTGTTGAACCTGCAAAAACAAAGGTTGTTGAAGAATGGCCAAGACCCACAAATGTAACCAAGATCTGTAGCTTCCTGGGTTTGGCAGGATATTACCGAAGGATTGTTAGAAATTTTTCACGGTTATCTAGTCCAATGACTAAGCTAACTCGGATGGGTGTTAAGTTTATCTGGAGAAATGAATGTGATGATTGATTTCAGGAACTGAAAAGAAGATTGGTGAATGCTCTAGTTTTGGCACTGCCTTCCATGAATGGTGAGTTTGTTATCTACAGTGATGCTTCATTGAAAGGAAATGGTTGTGTCCTAATGCAGAATGATCAGGTAATTGCTTATGCTTCACGACAGTTGAAAACTCATTAGGTAAATTACCATACACATGATTTGGAATTAGCTGTTGTTGTTTTTGCTCTAAAAACTTGCAAGCATCATTTGTGTGGAGTATAGTGTGAAATATATACTGATCACAAATGTTTAATGTATATATTCACTCAGAAATAACTGAACATGAGACAGAGGAGATGGCTATAGTTAATCAAGGATTATGATTATACAATTCATTACCATTCGGGAAAAGCAAATAAAGTGGCTGATGCTTTGAGTCGAAAGTGTAATGATTCATTAACAATGTTGCATTTGGAACTTGATCCATTGGTTAAGGATTTGATGAACTTTGGAATAGAAGTGGTTGGTGCAGGTTGTTCTTTTGTTTTGTTCCAGGTATCAGTGAAATCTTCTCTATCAGACAGAATCAAGCAAGCACAAGATCAAGACAGTGAGTTCCAGAAAATGGTAGAGCTAGTTCAGAAGGGTAAGTTTCATGAATTCAACATTTATAATGATTGTGTTTTGAGATTTGGGAAGAGATTGTGTGTGCCTTGTGATTCACAGTTGAAGAGAGAGTTGTCATGTGAAGCTCATAGTTCTCCGTTTTTAGTTCATCCTGGCAGTACTAAGATGTATAGAGATCTGCGGGAGTATTACCGGTGGGATGGAATGAAAAGAGATATTGTTGATTTTACTGTGAAGTGTTTGACATGTCAACAGGTTAAAGCAGAGTGGAAGTTACCGAAAGGGATTCATTAGCCTCTAACAGTGCCCGAGTGGAAATGAGAGAATATACCTATGGAATTTTTTGTGGGATTACCAGAGACATCTTGAGGTAATAATGAAATCTGGGTTATTGTTGATCGCTTGACTAAATCTACTCATTTCCTTGCTATACAAGATGATTTTTCCCTAGATCAAATTTCTCATTTGTATCTTAAAGATATAGTCAGTTTACACGGAGTTCCTCTCTCCATTGTATCTGACTGTGATCCCAGGTTTACTTATAACTTTTGGAAAGGCTTTAAGAAGTCGTTGGGTACTGAATTAAATTTTAGTACAACTTTTAATCCCCAATTAGATGGGCAGTCAGAACGAACAATTCAAACGTTGGAGGATATTCTATGTGCTTTTTCGATAGATTATCAGGGATGTTGGGACCAACATATTTCTTTTGTTTAGTTTTCATATAATAACTGTTTTCATTCTAGTATACAGATGGCACCATTTGAGGCATTATATGGAAAGCGGTGTCGAACTCCATATTTTTGGGAGGAAGTGGGTGAAAGGAAGCTGATGGTACCAAAATTGGTAGAAGAGATGGCATAAAAACATTAGTTGATACAAAAACACATGAGAATAGCTCATATCAGGAAGAAAAGATATGCGGATAACCGGAGAAAGGATCTATCTTTCGAGGTAGGTGATCATGTTTTTCTCAAAGTGTCACCATGGAAAAGTGTGATGCGATTTGGTATGAAAGGAAAGCTGAGTCCAAGGTTCATTGGACCATATGAAATTCTGGAGAGAGTTGGATCAGTTACATACCGAGTGGCTTTACCTCCTAGTTTGTCTCAGGTACACAATGTTTTTCATGTTTCAATGTTAAGGAAGTACATGCTAGATCCATCTCATGTTTTGAGTCCAGAGGTAGTTCAGCTGGAAGAGAATCTATCTTATGAAGAACAACCACTCCAGATTCTCAACTAAAGAGAGAAAGTGTTGCGAAATAAGGTAATTCACAAGGTAATTGTTTTGTGGAAAAAACATATGGTTGAAGAGGCAACATGGGAATCTGAAAATGCAATGGGGGATAAATACCCCCACTTATTCGATAAGTAAATAAATTGCGGGGACGCAATTTTCTAAAGGGGGAAGGATGTAACATCCCAAGTAATTAATGAATAATAGATATTTTTATCTATGTCTATATATGAATTAGATACTATTTTAGAGACTTAAAATGAGAATAAATCCAATCTTAAGCATGGAATAGACTAATATTTGTAAAATATTGTTTTACTACCTTTCGATGGCAAACCATTTTTAAATCAAACTTTTGACAATTTTATAATCTATATTTGTCAAAATGAACATATTCTTTATTATTGGGACATTGAAATTTACATTGGATAAATGTTTTGTATTTTTCTGACAATGTTCATTTTCAAATGAATAGTGAAAAATACAACATTTTACATCAAAACTGTTTTTTCATCTAATTTAATTATATGGTTTGATTATCTTTTTAATTAGTCTTAAAGTTTAATCTGAATATATCTTTACCATTTAATCCAATGGTGGTCATTAGGATTAATTTCACTTTGGAATTGGGCATAAATGAATTCCATTCTTTTCATAGATATTGTTTCAAAAAAACCCGCTATTTGTTTTGACAACGGGAATTATTTTTAAATAAATTATTGCAATTTCTGTTTTTTGAATTTGGTAAAATGGATTACATATTTGGAATCAGGAGGTCCAAATTATGTAATCAGGACTCTTTTTTTAGACATTATGAATAGTAATGATGGTAATTATCATTAATTATCTTGATTAATGAGTAATCGGGTAGTTAAAGATAATAAAATAATATCGTAATAATAAAAAATGACACCAAAATGTGTCCTAATGCTACTGGTTGTCCCATAGCCGACCATGGGATGCCTTGTGCCAAACTTGGGGACCCCATGGAATCACTTTTGTGTGAATGTTACTTTTTATCTTTTTATTGTTAAGGAAAGTTAAATATTACAAAGAATGTATCACCTGAGTAAAACATTTTTTATTTTTCCTAAATAAATTATATGTTGGACTATAAATATTAAATGGAAAGATAAAAAGATTTCCTACATCATAGTATTTTTTTCATAATTTTTAGACATTATATAAATTAAAGTATTTATGACATCATGATGATGCAGTGATTACCTCATTATTTAAATATTTAAATAAAATAAAAAGATAATGTAAAATCTAAGACCTACACTTGTCAAAGTCCTATTGGATGAGTATATTTCGAACCATTATCACCTTATACTTGAAATACATCAATGTGGGACCTTTAAAATCTGAAACCCATTTTAAAATAAAGTTACATTTTGTAACTTTCCAAGAGTTCCCCTCCTCTACTCTTATAAAAGGCCACCACCTATACCTATTTACCCACACCACTAAAGCCTTTGGTTCGGCCAAAACCTGACAATTTTGTCTCTCCACATCCCTCTAGTACTCCTAGAAGCCTCACTTTTGGCAGAAGTCTTCCCAAGGAAGCTTTTGAGCTCAAATCAACAAGAGTTACCCGTTTTAAAGGTAGTGTCTTCTCTTGTGTTCTTATGATTTATTTGGCTTCTCCAACCCCCTAAACTCTTTTTATTCATTTCTTTTGTAACATGTACAGTATATTAAATATACTAGGATGTTTTTATAAGATGAATTCGAGCTACAATTACACACACCTACATCTAATGGTTAAATAACATACTGTTTCTGTGGATAGAGAATTTATGCCTCATGAAACGATGATTGTTCAATATTCTTCTAACACCTTCAAAGGTGGCCATTAAGATTTCACTATATTTATATATGATATATAATATGTTTATGTTTTCATTAAGATTCTTTATTTTTTATTTATGGCATACCTTTATGGCTTCCATTATGGGTATACACGATATCTTCATTTTAGAAAGTGCGGACTACCGCCCCCTCAAAGTGATTTGATTCGTTAATACCATATGTGGTACGTATAAAGGATAGATTTAATGATATTATATATGATACGATACAGGAATTATAATACTATTATGTATCATTATGTTTCAATTCCATTAAATTATGAGATAGAAATGAAAGTAGTGTTCATGCGTACGTACGGCTTACTGTCTCCATTAACGGTGCATTTCATTTCTTATCCCCAAATGTAATGTACTATTATAAGTACATATATATAATGGATATATATGATTTATGTTACATATAAATGAGGGATATAATTCATGAATTAAAATATACATATCTCTCATTTTGTTTTAATTCCATTAATATGACATAGAAATGAAAGTAGCGTCCATGCGTACGTACGGCTTACCGTCTCCATGAACGGTGCATTTCATTTTTTACCTCTAAATGATTATGTAATATTATAAATGAATGAATATACTCGATATATAAGATATATATGGCATCTACATCATGAAAAACATTCTTTAGGTAATGGATATTTGGCTACGTGAACAACATGTAAATATAAGAAGTTCATTTTTGACTCAAGTACCAATGATCGTTAAAATGACCGTTATAAACTTAAATAATAACATAGTGTTAATTACATGGTAATAAATGATATAAATGTAATAATGGGATTTAAAAAGGATCTTAAGAAAGTATAAATTAACTCATGTTTATTATTCAGGAGATTAAATAACGATCAAGTCAAGTCGGATATGAGGTAAGGGACTTTGTCTCAATCTCCATTCATTGAGGAATATTTTGTTTTATACACACCTTTCTTTTATACGGTGTATAAACCCCTTTTAATTTTACGCTTATTCAAAAGGAATCTTTTTTTTATACGAAGCATTTACTAAATGGCGAAAGGAATGTTTTTTTGTCATACGTATGCGGCGACAACGACTTCTCTGCCGCTGTGACCTTTATTTGAGTTCCGACTTCCTCTACAAGCCATACTTTTTTTAAATGAAAAATAAATCCCATTTTTTACTTTTCTTTTATTTTGGTATTGAAAATGTTTTTCATAATGTTTTTATTACATCAATGTGTTGTATTTATATCCTTCTATTGAAATGTGTAAATGTTATGTTTCTTTTATGCATGTTTTATGTGATATGATTATGTTATGGTTCTTGGGCATTGTTATGAAGACGGGTGGTTCCTCGATAAACTATGGGCGGGTGAGCCCGATATATCTCTCCAATGCATTGGGTAACGTGAAGGAGTTAAACATTAAGGTTTCTCCGAAGAGATTTAGGAAATATACTGTGATGGGTATTCCAAACGTAACCAAGAGGGTTACTCCCTACGTAAGAATGTTATGAATGCCTCATGTTACATTTATGTCTTATGATTTCTATGATTTATTCAGGATTTGATGAGGTATGTTAAAATTATTATGTTTTATGAGTGAATTATGATTTCATACATGGACTAATGTTTTCATTTCATATTTTTATATCCCTTACTGAGCTTTTTATGCTCATCCCAAGTTCTTGAAATGTTTTTCACAGGTGAAGGGAAGGGTACATGATATGATGGTTGTTTCAAGGAAGTGTCAAGAAAGAATCCATGTTTTTTATATTAAATATGTTTTCGTTGGTGGGAAAAAAATTAATACTATCTTTTATTGTATCCACTTTGTTTAAATATGGGATGTAATGCATGTTTTATGGTCTAATTCTCTAAAACTCTAAACATGAAAAGATCCTCAAGGTGTATTCTTGAAATATATCAAGATTAATTAATGTATAAGGATGGGGACTTATAGTTCAGATATATCATTCCATATCCCCCTTACTAACCATTTTATGTAATATTGATGAGATACCCCTTTTCCCTTGTCAAATTATTTTATGAAATTTTAATCAACGTCGTTACGATGCAGAATTTTCGTAAGGGATTTCTCAAATTTTCATCTATTTTGAGTTCCTTTATTTTCAAATTCTATTATCCCCTAATCCTATCAATGAGGCATGAAAGATCCATAATAATTTTTATTTTGTATTTTCTCATGTTGATGGAAAATTTTTCATCAATCTTCTCCTCCACCAGTTATTCATGTAATTGAAAACATTGTCTGTGATGTGTCTAATTACTGACATCATGGATGATGTGATTTCAATCAGCTTTAATTCCATAAATGATATCCATGAATCAATTTTTATAGTTTAACCAGATTATAATTTATAAAATATATCTTATATAAGGTTCTGGAAACATTTTTCACACGTGTTTTTAATTTTTGAAACAAAAGGAGATCATTACGATCGAAGAACGGCTAAAAATGACCTAAACAAATATCAATAATTTTTTAAATTTTGAATCTTCCTCGTGTAAGAATTCAAAATTATAAATGGTATAATTTATGGTTCAATAAATATGTAACAACCACTCCATACCAATTCTATATTTTCTCTTCCAATCGACATGAACATCCATCACGAACCGATCATAGAAAATCTGTAAAGAACACACCCAAAACAATGAAAGGATACAAATACTAACAATTAAAGTGTGAAATGATGTAATGAAATGGTATTATAAGATATTATAAATATGTATATATTTTATTAATATATTAATAACAATATTTTAACAATTTTACTATAGGTTTAAACATTTTTAATGTAATACAAACACGAGGAATGGGAATTCATAAACTGATTTCTATTCTTTGGGTTAACCTTCGACTTCGTTGTTTATGTGATATTAAAATTATTTGTGTGTTGGGTATTGTTTATATTATGCTGAATTATGTTTATTAATATTTTATATAAATATTATATATACTTTATAATGTATCACTTTAGTTATATGATTTATGTATGGGGATTTTCTTTTAAAACCCCTTTTAAAATTCTATTTTACGAAATTCCAAAGCCATGTTTTTATGAAATTATTCTTGTTGTATGATTGTTTTCTAGTTCTTGGGAATTTTTTATAAATATTTTTGGTACATATATATCCCTTCAATGCATTTGGTATGTGTATGTTAGACTTCAGCCATATGGTTACTCCATGTTTAATTACGATGGTAACAGAAATTGTAAGGTAGTGTGAGGGTTACAAATTATATGGTAGTTGAGAGGATTACAAGATTATGTAAGTAATTCCCGAAGATATATTTATGGATATATTTTTGGTCGAATTTATTTTTTGGAATTTTTTAAAATATCATTTTTCACAATGTATGCATATTAGGGTGAAAATATTATCTTTTGAAAATGATTTCATATGTTACAAGTTTTCATGGACAAATGAGTTGTGTCCTTCTTTTTATATCCCTCACTGAGCTTTTGTGCTCATCCAAGATTTTTAAATGATTTTCACAGGATATATGGATTTCTAAGACAAATAAAGAAGCCAATTTTAATTTTTTAATTTTTTTCAAAGAAATTATGTTTTATTTAAAATGTTTCATATTTTGAAAGAAATGAATACTGTTTTTATGGTGTGCACTCTGTAATAATGTGTTATTTTATGAATTTATTATGTACCAATTATCTAAAGCTCTAAACATTAAATGATCCTCAATGAGATGGGAAATATATTTTTTACTATATTTAAGATTATGTAATGTAATAAGGCATGTTTCTTATACTGACACATCATAACACATAATACAAAACATAAAAGAAAATCCAAATAACCACATCCAGTTCCACCTTCTATCAAGACCCTTTTATAAAACCACATTTTAATAACCAATGGAGAACCACATTACTTCCACACCATAACAACCTTCAAAATCTCATTAAACGTGCATTTCATATGCACTACCCCCTCACAAAAACAAATCTGGTACCGAATAATGATTTTTATGATTTGGTAAAGTTTATATTATTTAATTTAATTTCATTAATTAATGGGTTTTTCACAAAAATCTCATGATCCTAGGGAATCCATTCTTTTAACAAAATATACATTCTTTTCCAGTAATTTCTGAAGAAACCAAAAAATCACCGAAATAGAGGTTTCAAAAGTAAATGTATGGGGAAAAATCAATTCACCAATAAAAATGACATCCATCAAGAAGTTATTCCCATGCCAAAAAAATATCCAAACAAATCATACCCAATCAATTAAAACTGTAAGATGATTATTCCCATTTTCATACCCCTTTAAATTCTATTTAATCAAATTCATTAAATTTCTTAATTTGGTTGTAACCAAGTTAACATGAAGTGAAAATAACAAACACATCCTTCATGATACATAAAATGTGAAATGGAGGAAAACACTACATAGAATGAAAAAATATTTATCCCAAATTTATTGCACCAAAACAAGGGGTTTGTGTATATGTTGGAACTGGATATATGATATTGATAACTCCAATCAACTACAAATCCACATTCTATAACTCCAAGGAAGAATGATTTGGAACTAACCATATCAATAGAAAGAATATGTAACAAAAGAATAAAAGACTTCCACCATAGAAACATTTGATCCAAAACTAATGGTATTTAAAAAAAATTAGATGTCCATTAATGGAATATCTTTTTAAAAACAAGTTTTTTAAAAATGTTAAATTTTTATGGACTTTAGAAACTCAATATATGATTGATGAATTTTTTAATGGATTTATAAATTATTAATTAATTTTTTAAATCCATTTCTCGTCATGAAAGATATTAAAAGATGAAAACCTGTAATATTATTCGAATAAATGTAAACAATATTCATGGGTCACCAACTGAAATAACTTTCCACAAAAATGTTATAATACATAAATCCACTATAGAAATATCACTAGAATTTATTGTAGATCGACCACCAGAAATGTCTCACTACTATAAATGAGTCACTGCCAGAAATCACAATAGACCTACTGCCATAAATGAGTCACTATTTTAAATGAGTCAAAACTAGAATTCACTGTAGACCTACTTCCATAAATTTCTTACCACCAGAATGATTCACTATAACACCCCAATCCCCTACATCTAGACTCTGTGCTTAAAAATGTTGTGTAATTTTTTTTTAAAAGTGAATAAACAATTACACAAAAGAGGAATTTTATCTGTCTAGGTTCTATAAGATTTTTCAAAACATTACAGTTATCGTAGTTAAAAAAAGTCATCAATCACCTACCACCCTTCCATGCATGGTAACTGCAAAAGTGATGACAACTACGATAATATCTTATGATACCAATGAAAAATCATTTAAAAATAAAAGGGTGAGTATTCAATTTCCCTGTAAAGAGTTTCGAAAACCTGTGATAAATCCCATTAAAAATATCACTTTGATCATACATTTCAAATATTCAATTATAAATTCATATTTAATATAATTCATTGAAAAATATTTATACATTGAAAACACATTTTAATTTAATCTAGTGATTCAGTAGAAAATATTAAGCATGCTCTTAAAAAAACAACTGAGGCCACTTAAATCATTGAAGGATATCTTGGGCCTACCCAATTGAGGTATGGATTCACTATCCAATTCTCTATCGTATTTACTATGTTTGAGTACCATTATTTATAAAAAACAATTGTCTTAGATTTATATATATATATATATCACTAGTGTTTTAGTTTTGAAAATATATTTATAATAATGCTTGGAACAAATAAATACTAATCTTTACTAAAAATAACATATTCACATTTGTATGATAAAATCATATGATATATGACTTTTTATATTCACATGGATGTTAAATCAACATCCACACACTCGAAATATCAAAGACATATTTATTAAATTTATTTTATTTAATAAGGTATAGATTAAAAATAATAGCAATCATATAATTCTATCTTATTAATATTAATCAATAACAATAGGTAATTAAGTATGACACACAAAAGTCATGAATGTAGCATTTTTTACTAAAAACTATCATCCTTATATATATACTTATGTTTTAAAGAACATGATTTTAAGTACATACATATATATAAAAAATCATAAATCTAGAATTAGAATCCAATGATCTTGAATGTTAAATAAATTATATATATATATATATGTTTGATTAGCATATACACATGAATCTCACACCCATAATTAGATACATGGATTTTCTAATCAAAGTATAACAAATAACACTTCAATATAAACACACACACACATATATATATATATATCGAGAATAAACATGAAAATTTATATATGATAATATATATATATATATATCTTTCATCAACAAAACACAATAATATTCAATTTTTGAGTTAAAATTATAGATTTGGATTTTATAAAACCATAAAACATGTAATTAAAATATTTAAACAATTAGAAACCACAAAAATAAGGATTATAATTTTGAGGGGGCAAACTCCTCTTACACAAACATAAAATTATATATTAGAAATAATTAAAAGATAAATACTAAAATATATAATATGGTTTAATATTATAAAACACAAATCATTTTAATAAAATGATCTCTTACTAATAAAATATTTTCAAAACTAATCACAAAATTGTAATTCTGTCAAAATGACATTTTCATCCCTCTAGAGAAGAATAAATCATAGAATATAAGTTAAAAATTAATAGATAGTATGTAACTTATAATAATAAAATATAATTAAAGGTGTAAAGAAAATATCTGAAATTATGTAATCCGTAACAAAAACAAAGTTATTCATTTTCTATAAAGAATGAGTAAACATCATACCAAATTTCCACTGAAATATTTTTAGTATGAATCACCTTAGAACAATCTATCAATGTTTTGAAAAACACGTTTATTTCTTTGGAAGAAACAAATAAGTAAACATGGATTAAAAAAATAATTTCGCAGAATAAAAATTAACAACCCTTACCATTCATTGCAGTATACTCCATTCTTATAACTTATTTTCACAAGACTTCATAATCGAATGGAGAAAACACAAAAAGAATGAAAAGAATGGATCTTACTCTCTGACTCATAGGAAAGCCTCTTCAACCTCTTTTTTCAGTGCATATATGATGAATAACTTTATATACAAGGTTTTCATAAATTGTATATTTAAAATTATATGTGAATTAATTAGATAGATGTTTAGTGGATAGACTATAAAAGTTGAGATATATAATATGAAAAAAAATATTGACAATGAGGATTCATTGAATCAATGAAGAAGGAATCCAATTGCACAAGATAACAAAAAAGAAATTGAATTTATAACAAGATTTCTAAGTAAGAATAGACTCAGACAGAAAATATAAACATAATTTATGGAGAAAATGGATAGAGAATCAATATAGTTTATTTATTAAATAAAAAACACCAATAATGAATATGAATGTAAAAAAATCCATCCATAACTCATTAATTAGTATGAAAAAAATTGGATCAAACCAATTTAAGAAGTATTAATTCACTATGACCACAAATTATACCAATGAAAATTGGAAAAAAGACATTTATAAACCAATTCGGTATATGATAAGGATAACCAAGAAATCAGTCCAATATATGAGATTTCATAAGGATTTGGACTTCAAAACAAATAAAACAACACTTACATATGGATATGAGGAGGACACGACCAAATATACACTCAATTTGTCACTATCATCTGAAATTGAAACCCTTTTTGCGCATCGATTTGCCTACGACAGCACTCAGAACTCTTCCTCGAACCCTAGAACTGAACTCCATCACAACATTTGGTGGTTGAGATTTTTAGAAGATACCAAACACATGATCTAACCATGTTTATTCTTGGTTAAACCATTAGACACCGCTTGGGGTTCTCTTCGCGTTGACCTCGAGACACGTGGCTCGAAATTGTCTTACATAGGGACTCCCCCGCAACCCCACTCCGACCTCCCGAAAACCTAAACATTGTTATTTATTTCTTTTTTTAATTTTCTTTATTTTCAATTTTATTGTTTATACATATAAATTTAATTTTTTAAAATCAATTTGTTTTTATTTTATTTTATCATTTTATGTTTATTTATTTAAACAAATCAAGTATCTTATTATATGTATTATTTGGATATATATATATATATAATAGGTCAATATTCATTTTTTTAAAATGTTTTATTTTTATTATAATGGTTTGTTACTTCATAATTCACATAATTTCAAAATATTAATTTATAATTTTTATATTTAAAATATATTCATCAATATATATGATAACATAATCATTAATAAATATTTTAATTACAAAATTGATTTATTATTTCTATTTATTCTAATGTAATATTTCACAATTACTTCATGTAAATATTAAACGTCAAATAATACAATATTATTTTAAATAAACATTCATTATAAAAGTATTATTTATAAATTATTTATTTATTATTGTACCTTATAAAAAAATCTAATCTTAAAAAAAAATTTCTATTATGGTTTTAATTTTCATAAATTGAAAATAGTAATTTTAATAACTAAAATATGGGTTTGAAAATATTTATAAGTCAATTTATAAATAGAATTTAAAAATCATTTCATAAGATATTTTATTAAAAGATAATTTTTGTTTAATTATAATATATATATTAATTAATAATAATTTCATATTACCAAAATAATATCAAGTTTATAAAGTCAGTATTTAATCAAAACATATGTACATAAATTGTCATTATAATAGTTTAATTTTTTTTTGAAATTTATTTTATTAAATTAAAATTAAAATGAACATTGAATAAAAAAATTACTAATAAAATAATATATATTTTTTCTCAATCTCGGGATGTTACACTCTTCCCCCCTTAAATGAATTGTGCACTCATAGTTCATTTGTTAAACATTTGAAAATTCTGAATTTTCATATTAAAAATTAAAGAAATTCTTAGGGGACTTAATTACCTAACAAAAATTATAACGTGTAGATTTATTTTCTTCAAAATACAATATCTAATCTCCAAATTTTTCTAGATTGTTCCTCTGATACCAATTACAACTCCTAAGCCCGCTCGTTCGGACTCAGTGCGTTAAGATGTAGTGTAATTTTTTTTGATAAAAGTGAATAAAAAATTACACAACACTTAACACAAAAGAGAACCATTTACCGGTCATGGTTTTGGAGTTTTAGAAAAAAAATAAAATTATCAAAGTTGAAAGAAATTCAGCAAACACCTACCATTCATCTAGGCGCACTAACTCTAAAATCGATGACATCTACGATAATCTCTTCATATACCTATAAAAAATCATTTTAAAATAAAAGGGTGAGATTTAAATTTCCCTTTAAAGATTCTTGAAAACATATGATAAATCCAATAAAAAATTATCACATTGATAAATATTTGAAATATTAAATTAGAAATACATTTGTATAATAATTCTTTGAAAAAATAATTATACTTCAAAAACACTTTTAAAATTAATCCAGCAATTCAGTTTAAAATATTAAGCAAGCTCTTAAAAATAAAACAACAAAGGCCACTTGAAACATTGAAGGATATCTTGGGACTAACTACTTGAGAGATGGATCCATAATCCAATTTCCTATCATATTTACAATTTTTGAGTACCGTTTTTTATAAAAAATATTTTTATTAACTTGATATATATATATATATATATAATTTTCTCTGGTGTTTTAGTTTTAGAAAATAAATTTATAATCTTGTTTAGAACAAATAAATACTAATCTTTACTGAAAATTACATATTATACTTTGTATGATCAAATCTCATGATACATGACTTTTCATAATCACATGGAAGTTAAATCAACATCCACACACTAGAAATATCAATGAAATAATTATTAAATATCTTTTATGCCTGAAGGTATAAACTAATAATAATAGCAAACATATAATTATATCTTCTTAAAAGTAATCAATAACAATAAGTAATTATTTGTCTCACACAAAGTACATCAATGAATCTTTTCCTTACTAAAAAAAGTCATCCTTTTATATGTACATATGTATTATTCAACATTATTTCAAGTACATACATATATATATATACATAATCATAAATCTAAAATTATAAACCAATGATCATGGACCTTAAATAAATTATTTTAATATATATGTTTGATTAGCATATACACATGATTCTCACACCCATAATTAGATACTTGGATGGTTTAATCAAAGGGTAAAAAATAACACTTCAATATAAATACACACACACAGACACATATATATTTATCAAGAATAAACATGAAAATTTATATATGTTAATATATATATATATATAGCTTTAATGAACAAAACACTAACATATTCAATTTGTGAGTTCAATGTATATATTTGGATTCTATTGAAGTATAAAACATGGAATTAAAATATTTAATAAATTAGAAACCACTAAAGTAATGATTATAATTTTAATGGATAAAACTCCTCTTACACAAACATAAAATTATATATTAGAAATTATTCAAAGATGAATTATGAAATATATTATCTGGTTTCATATCATAAAACAAAAATAATTTTAATAAAATGATCTATTACTAATAAAATATTTTAAAAAGTAATTTCAAAATTATAATTCTGTAAAAATGGGATTATAATCCATCATGTAAACAAAAAATTATAGAATATAAGTTAAAAAATAATAAACCGTATGTCGCTTAAAAAAATAAAATGGAATAATAGGTGTAAATAATGTATCCAAAAATAAGTAATCCCTTGAAAAAACACAATTATTCAATTGACATCATGATTTAATATACATCATGCAAAATATTCAATGAAATATTTGTAGTATGAATCACCTTACTACAATATATCAATGTTTGGAAAAACATTTTTATTTTTTTGAATGAAACCCATATGTAATCTTGAAAGAAATAAATAATTTGACACAATAAAAAATAAAATACATTAACTTTCATTTTTTACACTCCATTCTTATAAAAAAACTTATTTTACAAGACTTGATAATTGAATGGGGAAACACAAAAAAAGGAATAAAATTGCTCCAACTCTTCAACTCATAAGAAATCCTCTTCAAACTCTCTTTTTTCAGTACATAAAGGTTAAATAGCTTTATATACATCATTATCATAAATTTTATATTCAAAATAATATGTGAATTAATTAGATAAATGTTGACTTGATAAACTATGCAATTTGAGATATAAAATATGAAAAAAAACAGTGACGAGGAAGATTCAATGCATTTATGAAGAAGGAATATGATTCCACTAGATAACAAAAACCAAATTGAATGTATAACAATCTTGATGAGTTAGAATAGACTAAGATTGAAAATACATACATAATTTATTTAAAAATTAGATATAGAATCAATATAGTTTATTTATTCAATAAGAAACACCAATAATCAATATAAATGTAAAAAAACCAGCCCCAAAAAATTAATTAATATGGGAAAAAATTGGATCAAAATAATTTAATATGTATTAATTCACTGTAACCACCAAAGACACCAAAAAAATTTGGAAACCAGAAATTTATTAATATATCCTGTATAAGAATAAGATTACAAAGAAATCGAATCAATATATGAGATTTCATAATGATTGGGACATCAAAACAAATAAAACAACACATACTTACAGATATGAGGAAGACACAACCAGATCTACACTCACAGTTTCGCTGTCATCTGAATTCGAGACCCTATTTGTGCATCGATATTCTTATGACAATGCTCAAAACTCTTCATTGAACCCCAATATATAACTCAATCACGACATCTGGTGGTCAAGTTTTTCCAAATCCACCAAACACATGATCAAACTGTTCTTTTTTCTTGATTAAACACTCATACGCTGCTCGGGGTTCTCTTCACGTCGACCCCGAGATCTGCGGCTCTTCATTGTATTTCATAGGGACTCCACCGCAACCCCACTCCGGCCTCCTGAAAACATGTACACGGTAATTAATTTCTTCTATTAATTTTTATTATATTCAATTTTATCATTTATATATATAAAATTTGTTTGTTTTAAATAAATTTTTTTATTTTATTTTATCATTTTATGTTTATTTATTTAAATAAATAAATTATCTAAATATACATATTATTTAGTTATATATATATATATAACAGGTCAATATTTATTTTTTTAATTTATTATTTTTATTATAATGGTTTATTTCCTTCTTAATTCACATAATTTCAAAACGTTAATTTATAATTTTTAAATTTAAAATATATAAATTAATTTATATGTTAACATAATCATTATTAATTATCTTAATTTCAAAAATGATTTATTATTTCTATAGAATTTAATGTAATAGTTCACAATTCCTTCACATTATTATTTTAATTCAAATAATAAAATATTATTTTAAATAAACATTGTTTATAAAAGTAACATTAATAAATTAATAATTTTTTATTGTATCTTATTAAAAAAATTATTTTCTAGTCTTCAAAATAAAATTTCTATTAATTTTTTAATTTTTTTTAAATTTAAAAATATAATTTTCAAAATTGAAACATGGTTTTTAAAATATTTATTTTTCAAATTATAGACAGCATTTAAAAATAATTTCATATAAGATTTTATTAAAAAATATTTTTTGTTTAATTATAATGTATATATTTATTAATATTAATTTCATATTCCAAAAATAATATCATGTATTGAAAATTTTTATTTAATAATAACATATATACATAAATTTTCATTATAATATTTTAACATTTATTTTCAAATTTTTTTATGAAATTAAAATTAAATTTAACATTGCATTAAAAAAATAATAAAATAAATAAATATTTTATCTCAAACTTGGGATATTACACCCCCCACCTAAATGAATTTTACCCTTGCAATTCTTTTGTTGAACATTTGAATATTCTGAATTTCCATCTTCAAAATTAATTAATTTCTAAGGGGACTTAATTAACTAAAAAATTCTAACGTGTAACACTATTGTCCTCAAAAGACAACATATAATCTCAAACGATGTCTAGACCATTCCTCTAATACCAATTATAACACCTCAAGCGTGCTCTTTTCAGACATAGTGATTAAAAATGTTGTGTAATTTTTTAAAAAAAATGAATAAACAATTGCACAACATGTAGTACAAAAATGGACCTTTTACGGGTCTAGGATCTAGAGGATTAGACAAAACATTACATTTATCAATGTTGAAAAAACTATCAGCAAACACCTACTACGATTTTGTGTGCACTGACACCAAAAGCGATGACATCAAAAATAATCTCTTAAGATACCAGTAAATTTCATTTTAAAAAGAAATGGTGAGCATTTTATTTACCAGTAAAATGTTTTTAAAACCATTGATAAATACCATTTAAAAAATATAACATTCCTAATACATTTGAAATATACAATTAGAAAAACATTTCTAAAATAAATCTTTGAAAAATATTTATACTTAGAAAAGACTTTTAAAATTAAACTAGTGATTCAGTTGAAAATATTAAGCATTCTCTTAAAAATAAACCAACTAAGGCCACTCGAAACTTTATAGGCGATCTTGGGCCTACCCACTTGATTGATAGATTCATTATCCAATTTCCTATTGTATTTACAATGTTCGAGTGCCAATTTTTATAAATCAATTTTTTCTTAGATATATATATATATATAATTTTCACTTGTGTTTTATTTTTGAAAATATATATATAAACACACTTGGAACAAATAAATACTAATCATTACCGAAAATTACATATCTGACTTTGTAAAACCAAATATGATGATACCTTACTTTTCATAATCACATAGAAGTTAAATCAACATCCACAGACTTGAAATATCGAAGACATATTTTTTAAATTTCATTTATGCATGAAGGTATAAACTAATAATAATTGTGAACATATAATTCTATCTTCATAAAATTAATCAGTTACAATAGGTAATTAGGTGTCTCAATCAACAGTCTTCAAAGAAGAATTTCATTACTAAAACAATAATCATTTTATATATAATTAAAATTTAAGGAACATGATTTTAAGTACACACACATATATATATACATAATCATAAATCTAGAATTACTAACCAATGATATTGAATGTTAAATAAGTTATTTTAAAATATATGTTTCAATAGAATATACACAAGTTTCTCACACCCATAATTAGATACTTGGATGGTTTAATCAACTTGTGAAAAATAACACTTTAATACAAATACACACACACACATAATGAAAAAATTGAATTAAAATATTTATATGGATTTTATAGAATTATAAAAAATTGAATTAAAATATTTAAACAATTAGAAACAAAAAAATAAGGATTATAATTTTAATGGAGAAAAATCCACTTACACAAACATAAAATTAAATATTAGAAATAAATAAAAGATGAATACTGAAATATATAATCTGGTTTTATATCATAGAAAAAATTTTAATAAAATTATCACTTATTAATAAAATATTTTCAAAACTACTCTCAGAATTTTAATTCTATCAAAATGGTATTTTCATCCCTTAAGAGAATAATAAATTATAGAATATATGATGAAAAAAATAGATAGTATCTCACTTACAAAAATAAAATTGAATTAAATGTGAAAAGTAAGCATCCAAAAATATGTAATCTCTTACAAAAACACAATTATATAATTTCTATCAAGAATGAATAAACATCATTCCAAATTTACACTAAATTATTTGTAGTATGAATCACCTTACTACAATATATAAATGTTTGGAAAAACGTGTTTATTTTTTTGATGAAATCCATATGTATACTTGACTGAAACAAATAATTTGACACAATAAAAATTAAAATCCCTTACCTTTAATTTCTACGTACTCCATTCTTATAAGAAAACGTATCTTCACGGGACCTGATAATCGAATTGGGAAAACACAAAAAGAATGAAAACAATGGCTCTTACTCTTCGACTAATAAGAAAGCCTCATCAAAATCTCGTTTTTTTAGTGCATAGAGGTTGAGTAGATTAATATACAGGGCTTTTATAAAATTATTCACAATTATATGAGAATTAATTAGATATATGCTCAGTGGATAATATGTTCATGTTGAGATATATAATATGAAAAAAAATATTGATGACTAGTATTCAATGCATCGATGAAGAAAGAATCCAATTTCAATAGAGAACAACAACCAAATTGAAGTTATACCAAGCTTGTTGAGTATGAATAGACTCAAACAGAAAATACATAATTTATTGAAAAATTGGATAGAGAATCAATATAGTTTATTTATTCATTAAGAAAAACCAACAATCCATATAAATGTAAACAAAACAAGCTAAAAATCAACAATTAATACGGATATAAATTGGATCAAAACCGATTATTAAGAATTAATTCATTGTAACCACCAAATACACCAAATAAAATCAGCAATCGGTCATTTATAAACAAATCTGTAATAAGATTAGGATTACAATGAAATTGGTTCAACATATGAGATATCATATGGATTTGGACATCAATACAAATAAAACAACACATACTTATAAATATGAGGAAGAAACGACCAGATATACACTCACAGTGTTGTTGTCATCTGAAATTGAAACCCTATTTGTGCATCGATTTGCCTATAACATTGCTCAAAACTCTTCCTCGATCCCTAGAACTGAACTCAACAGGGACATATGGTGGTCTATATTTTCTAAAGCTTTTAAAAACATGATCGAACCATGTTTTTTCTTCGGTTAAACCATCAAATTCCACTTGGGGTTCTCTTCACACCGACCTCGAGACCCGCAGCTCTGCATTGTCTCACGCAGGGACTCCCCCGTAACCCCACTTCGGCCTCCTTAAAACCTAAAAGAGGTTATTCATTTCATTTTTTAAATTTTCCTTATATTCAATTTCAGCGTTTATACATATACATTTCATTTATTTTAAATCAATTTGTTTTTATTTTATTTTATCATTTCGTGTTTATTTATTTAAATAAATTAATAATTTTAACATAAGTATTATTTTGTTATATATATATAATTGGTCAATATTAATTTTTTTATTATTTTTATAATTTTTATTGTAATGGATTATTTAATTCATAATTCACATAATTTCAAAAAATGAATTTATCATTTTTATATTTAAAATATATAAATTAATTTATATGGTAACATAATCATTATTAATTATTTTAATTTCGAAAATGATTTATTATTTCACTTCATTTTTAATTTAATAGTTCACAATTCCATCAGATAAATATTTAACTTCAAATAATAAAAAATTATTTTAAATAAACATTGTTTATTAATGTATTATTTGCCAATTATTAACTTATTACTATAACTTATTAAAAAATTTAATTTCATGACTTAAAAAACAATTTCTATTAATGTTTTAATTTTTTAAGAATGAAAATATTACATTTCAAAACAAAAATTCAGTTTTTAAAATTTTTATATGTCAACTTATAAAAAGAATTTAAAATTCATTTCATAAGATATTTCATTAAAATATATATTTTTTAATTATAAAATATATATATATATATATAATAATTTTATATTCCCAAATTAATATCATGTTTTGAAAATTAGTATTTAATCCAAATGTATATACATAAATTGTCGTTATAAAAGTTTAACATTTATTTACAAATGAATAGAAATAATAAATTAGTATTCAAACATATTCTTGAAAAAACAAAACCAATGACTTGGATGTTTAACAAAATGAATGGAAATTGAGTTAAGATTACTCTTATCAAATTCATATCAATGACTTGAGAAATATTCAATGGAGTTATTATGTGTATCAAAAGTATATACTCACAAAGGGGAGTGGAAATCACTATATATATAATAAATTTGGATTTCACACATGATCTTGTAGTAAAATAAACAATGAAGAATGAGTAAAGCAAAGTGAGTGGATATTGAAATTTGTAATTCCCATACCGATTTACGAAGCAAACACCCCATGAAATAAGGATCTTAAAATGATGATGTAAATACCCATAAATTAAATTATATCACATAGACCATACAATCATGGGTAGTACATGCACCACACAAAAGGTAATAGTGGAAAATATAGCATGAATCTCACGGGAATAAAAGTGATATTAAAACCCCTTACCTTGTACATTTCCTTGGTCGAGGGTAGGTTAACCTCCTGTATAATGGTGAAATAATTGTTATTAAATTATATAATTATAATATACATTAATATGATATCATATATTATCTTTTAACATTGCTTTGTTAATAATATTTTAGTATTATCTTCATTTCGGGTGTTAACAGATTTTTTTTCCTTTATACGATTTGTTATATAAGTAATATTTGTTATGGATAGGATGTATCGTATTCATATTGAAAATTATAATAAGTATTTAACAATTATTTTTAATCATGTAATGAAAATTATTCTTGATTGGATACGATGGGAAAATAACCTCATTGCTTTCGTGGAGATTGTAATCCGTACGTACGTACGAGAGACAATATAATTATTTTGATATTAAAATAAAATATAATTTGATAGTATACCATATATAGAGAATAATTATCATGTTATATCTGTTATTTACATCAATTACACATCATTATTATAACCATCCAAATAATAATTTATTGAATTACAATTTCACCACGACGTGGAGACGGTAAGCCGTACGTACGCACGTATGGTGACATGTCATTCAAAAGATGGATAGAATAATGAATATGGATGTACCATATTTATAATAACATCAAAGTATTTATAATATAATGGATTTATTATTTTATAATGGAAACAACAACAAAAGTGGAAGTGGAAGAAGAAAGGAACTCAAAAGAGGTGATGAAATATTTACCTCTTCTTCGGGATCTTCCTTTTGATTTAATCAAAATGGATTCATAGGATGGTTATCTGAATAAAGAAAGGCCTCTAGGATGAAAGGTGGACAGTTTAGAGGGTATTTGTACAGGGTTTGGCCGATTAAAATGTCTTTGAGGGTGTGAATTAATGAGAAAGGGGATTTCCCTTTTATAAGAGGGGTGAGAGGCACCTTAGGAAAAACTATAAATATTATTTTTTAATAAAACAATTTTCGGTTTCTAATGGCTAAAAATAAATTCATTAAAGGATAAGGTGGGTATGGTTCTAAAAGCACTCAACCAATAGTTTTTATACAGGTTTGGGTAACTATATTAATTTTATATTTTAGATTTAACTCAGTTAAATAGTTTGACATTTCCATGTTTTTTTGAATTTTTGTATTATATAGTTAACAAACTTACTATAAACTTCCAACAAAACCCCAAGTGGTTCATTAATGATACCCCTATAATTATATAAGTGTTATGGCCAAACCCAATAATTTTAGGAATATAATATCAATTAATAATATGATATTTGTTTTAAAAACTCTTTTATGTCAATTTTGACACTATTTGGTATTTTGTTTTTGTTAAATTCATAGCTGCATTATTACGTCAGAAACAATATATAACCATCCCTAAAATGTCATATTAACCTAAAAAATTAGTGGTATTCATAAAAAGTTTCATATTACATTTATTTGGATATTTATAATATCAATTATTTTAATATTTCATTAATTAGGTAATTATTGCATCATCATTGTGTCATAAATAAATTATATTATTTAGTTTCTAAAACTATAAATAAAATAAAATTATGTAAGAAATCCTTTTATATTTATAATGAATATTTATAGTCTAATTTATCTTATTTGTAACCATATATTAAAAATGGTTTAGTTATTAATCTTTGAATTTAACATTTTTAACTCTTCATTGCATTAAATAATAATAAATTTCCTAATCTAATCCATGTGGACCTAAATGATAAAATTTTATACTCAAGTTTGTTTTTGAACTAATTATACTTATCCAATATAATTAGGACATGTCTTAGGGTAATAATAATATCATTTTTACCCTTAATTACCCTATATACTTTTAACTCTAGTAAATAAAAGTAAAAAGTTACTATTCACAAAAAAACTATTTTCATCTTATTCAACCATATTTTACATATTGATATCAACCGTGTCTCTTGGATTTTTTAAATTCAACTCACATAAGTGGTAAAATAATGTTTTATACAAATTTGCAAATGCTCCATAGAGGTGGGTAAAAGATGGTAAAAATTTCGAAATTTTTTTATAAATCTAAACATATTATAAAATGACTCCAATAAATTAAGTTAAACATATATAGGTATTATATATTTATTTTGACCTTATAAAATTAAAATAAAATAACTAATTAATTAAATGAAAATTTGATTTTGACAAATAACATATTATTTTTTCATTATTAATCAAAAATTGAATGTTTTCAGAAAAATACAAAAAATTCAGCCCAAGATATATTGGATAATCCAAATTCAAAAATGATGTCTATTTTAAGAAATTAAAAACATAGAATTTGTATTACATAATTTCAAATTAATTCCCACTGTCAGAAAAAATATCATGTTTTTAAGAAACAATAACTATCAAATGATTGACACTTGTTTAGGTATAATTTCATAGTGAAATTAATTCCAATGACTAAAATTCAATTAAATGGTAAAAATATAATATAATTATACTTCCAAACCATTGAAATGTATAATTCAACACCATAAATTATTCTGATTATAAAAGTTGCTTTAAATTAAAATTTTGTATTTTTCACTATTCACCCAAATCTGAATGTTACCAAAAAAACACCAAAAATTTATAAAAAATAAATTTTTATGTCCCAATTCTAAATAATAATCATATTTTGTAAAATTGAATATATAAAAGTGTCAAATATTGTATTTAAAAAGGTTCACACTTAAAAGATGTTAAAATTGCATTTTTTTTAAATTCTTCTTTTATCTTAAAAATGAATTTGTTCTTATATTATGTAAAAAACACTTAATATGGATCCTAAAATTATATGCAGTATATGAAATTTAAAATTCAATTAATACTATTCATAACCACTTTTTTAATGAATTATTTGGTAAGTCGGGGTGCGCTCAAACTCGGTGTTGTGTGTAACACAAGCTATAGAATTACTTTAAAGAATATGACTAACAACGAAATATTTGGGAGTTACACCCTCTAATACATCAATATTTGGGAACAAACCTTATAATTTAGAGAGAATGTCAGTTCATGAAGCTACAATAGTCCTAAGTACTCAACCTAACCTCTTCACATCCTATGACATTAGAACATTCAATATATATTGGAGAAAATTTCATATGAGGTGATTGGAATCATGTAGGAAAAATATTAGAGGGGTGAGTATAATATACCCATAAACAAGTTGGGAACTACTTCTAAGATACTCTATATCAGTTTTCATCCTATTTATATCACTGTTATGTTTGCCTAACCAGATTATTTATTTTTATGTTCCATTGTCATATCCCTATGGGAGAAAAATTGACATCATTCCATGTGTATATGATATAGATCCTTATCAAAATGATATTTATTGATAAATTTATGCATCCCACCATGATCCTATAGTTTTATAAAAATCCCCATTCTCCCATTGTTGTGGTGTGGTATCTTATATTCACCATCTTCGATGTTTGATATCCTTTCTAGTGGGTTATTCCATATAGAATATGGTATCTCTCATAGGACCTAGGTTTGATACACAACCTAGGTGCTAATATCTTTTTTTCCTATTGTTATTCAAAATTAAAAGGACCTATGAAAATGATATATTTGATGAGTACTGTGAATGTTATCATGGAAAAAAGGAGTGATTTACCATTGAAGAGTTTTATGTTAAAGACTCGTTTCAAATCCATAAGTTATCATTGATGATATTCCACACCTTGAAATTTGTAATCTTCCATTGAGAATTTTTGGGTATCTTTTATTCCTCTTTCATTTGTAATTAAGAGTAGAATCCCTCAATGATTCCATGTGTTTTGTGATTTTAGGGTGTCCCACTTGGTGTGTCTATATTCACCATTAATATAGTTTTTCTTCACATGTGGGGTCTTATAAAAATGTTAATTCATTATATACATTTAATGGTGGATCATGAGATGTTGGAGCCTAGTTTTTCTAGAAAACCCCAAATGGATCCCAAAAATGCTTTTGGGTAGCAGCCAGCTTTTCTTAGTACGTAAAGTAACATTATAGTGTTGGTGAAATTTTATTTAAAACCTTATTCATTTATATATTATTATTTATTTAATTGATTTTGGTATTTGATTTTATTCATTAAAGTATAGTAAGATTGATTTATCTTCTACTTAGTATTGAAATATAGATATATGGATGTGTGTACAAGAACATTATATAAAAGTTTATAGATTATTCAATCAATCATGATTGGTTTAAGAAGTAGTTAAAGAATTTAAATATATATTGAGTTTATCTCATAGGATATAGAACATAGTAAAGGTGTGTTTTAAGACATATCCATTTACTAGGTTCCTTATAACCTGATTATTTACTTGATATATATAAGAAGTGGTTGTGGGGAAATCATTGGTACAGGTATCATATTAGAATGGTTTGTTTATTCCATTTCATTCTTTTGTTATCTTCCTGGATACTCACAATTTAAAATGTAACAACATGACTATAATAGGATAACCCAATGATAACATTTATCCAGGATTCTATAGAATTATCATGGTGATGATATACTTATGGATGAGGAAAATTTAAAGGCACTTATACAGGTTCCCGTTCCTCTAATTGGATTATTGATACTACATCCCCAATTTGATATGATGATTGTTCTATTTGTGATGAAATTTAATTCATATAGGTTTAGTAGATATAATTAGTTACCCAGAAAGAGACCACCGAGGTTTCAGGGAGTACTGTACGGAATTGTCATATTGGACTTCCTCAATGTAGTAAAGTAATATTTACACCTTGTTAGGAACCATCATAACACAATTTTGTTCCTAGTAGTGATACATAATTATAGACATATAGGGTGATAGTGGTGCTTCATGATGAATATCTGTAACTACGGTAATCACATGTTGAAGGAGGAGGATTCAAAAATAAAAAACAGTGTATGAAAAAATTATGATTCTCCCACATGAATCCATTATATGATTCATTTCCAGTAGATCTATACATTAATAACCATTGTAAATGTATTAATTTCCTTTCTATAGATGATATATGGACACATCACATCATCACATTATCCCACAACCTTTGAGGGTAATTCTGATGGGATATCATTTTATGTTAATGATCCTAAAATCCATATTTAAAAAATTATAGAATCCTCTATTATCATTATATGTACTCCCAAATATAGTGGGTGTTATATAATTCTATATTTCTCATCGATCTAGGCAGTTTATAGGAAACACATTGACATCATTTTCCATGGAAATATACTAAAAAGGGTTTAAATTAAACAACACCCAGGCCATTGAACATTTAGTGTTTATGAATTAATGTTATCATATGAACCATATTTAATGAATTACTTTGATGAAATTAGACTCCAAGATTTCACCTTAACTTTTTATTTTAAATCCCCTTGATAATAAGGTTTCTGATCAAGAATACACCAGGGTATTTTATCATAATTTGTAACCCCTCCCTAATCTATAAGTAGATTTTGAGTGGACCATGGAATCCCTCCTTGAGTAATCCCATAGTTATTCCTATTGGATGAAATATCTCTCTTACCTCCCATATTATCTCCTCCTCCATTAGTATTATAGGATGAAATCTCAACCACAGGCATACAATTGTGGTTTAAGTCCAATTCAAGAGTAATTAAGTTAATCGGTGGATATCTTCCTATATTTTTCCCACATATATATCATAAATCATGTGGGATTTTATATATTTGAGGAATATGATAAAATAAGAATAAAAATTACCTTTATTGGGCATGATACTAATTATAATCCCCAATATATCTTCTAGGGTAGATTCAATGCATATGCCTCGCTCGTTCCACTATATTCATGCCAGTCACAAAAAAAACATCCCTACAACATGACATAAATATGTTTTTCTAGATTCATATTTACATGATTATAGATTAAATAAGAAAACGTTTCCTCATAACATGAAACCTAATGGAGCATTTATTCTCCTAGATTTTAAATTGTGTCACTCACACTATATGGAAACGGATTCCTCTCATTAATAATATGTGTTGGACACCTCCTCAAGGAATAAACCCTATAACCACATATATCCATTACCCTCTATGTTCCCCTAATGGAATATCTTCTCTTCATATTAATATTCCTTTTTTTGGTTATATCACTGATTTCAAAATTCCAAAAACCTGGAGAGACATATCCCCTTCATGTGTAATTATATATCCTTTACTATGTTGTATGCCAAAAGATATCATACCGATTATCTGTAATCCATATTCTTATCACTTGAACCCATACATCAATTTTGGGCCATATCTTTATCAATATAATTTACTATCCATTGACATATTTTTCTATTCTCTTTGATTTTAAACTCCATAGAATTGGTATTTTCTATATGACCATAAATGTTATGATGTGTCCCGTTAAGTGTCACCAGATAATTTGGTATTTGATTCCCTTATAATTTCTTATAGTAAATCATTTGAAGGTATCGATCTAAATAATATATATGATCTTTCTCCCTCGATGACAATAAATTTTAGATCTACAAGATGATGAGGTATTAAATGAAATTATCGTTACACAATCAATTGACCATTATAACTGAAGGAAACTAGTAGTGTTTCTAACAATATTGGTAATGATTAATGATAGTATATTAAATATATATAATAATCCAAGAGTATTTATTTTTCCAATCAAATTGGATTAGTGGGAACATCATACCATCTTCTCAGCCATAAAATTATTAAAATTGATCCGGTAAAGTCCCTACGACGAACTGTATTTGGAAGGCATGAATAAATTGAGTCAAAATGTGTGTGGGTGTTAAAATAAGTGATTTTTTTTAAAATGAAATGAATCTTAAAATAATGAAGATTGATGGAGTCAAAAATAAAATCATAAAAATTATCATGACCCTTTGGTGTGAAAATTAGTTATGAAAAAATGTCCAAACATACATGAATTTTATAATCATGATGGCAGTTTGTGTCATAAATAGGATCACCACAGATCGATTCATCCTTCGATAAAAACACCATTTGAAATAATGGTGAACCCAATGCCTAACCTATAATCAATAAGTGTTTGATTTTATTTAATCAATTTTATTTCCACTATTCCTTATCTATTATTTTCGAAATATATATATTATTCTTTGTGTGGTTTCTTGATATAGAGTCGGGGAATCATTAAAAGATTATTATAATAAGAACAATGAAATCATCACTAAAATCCAATTATAATTTCTTTATATGATGAGTAAGGTCATGGAATCCAATACATATGGGGAATTACGACCCACATAGTGTCTTAAGTGGTTGGGGACTAACAAAAATGTTATATAATACCTCCAAAACTATATACCCCAAACTCTATAAGCCACAATGAAAATTTTATGTATTTTATAATCAATAAAATAATATAATCAAAGGAAATAGATGAATAAATAGTGGGTTCCACTTTCCACATTCATCCTTTTGGTATTACATACCTAGAATGTGATAATTAATACCTCCCATATTTGACAAATACGGTAGCTAATCTCAACAACATCAATGCCAAGGAAGTGTAGTGGAGGTATCCTCTTTCCAAATAATGAAACAAAATCCACACATCACTACTCTCTAGGTTTCTATATCTAAATATGTATAACATTTATACACACCTAATTCCCAAGAAAGGGTTTCATACTCGCCTCTCCATTGGTATTAGGATACAATGTGGGAGGATTACATCATGATCATATTCTCATAGAGAATTCTTGATAGAATATACAAATATTTAATATGGGGAAAATGTTTATTCTATCCCCCATTGATAATGTAAACCAATATGAGATGGTAAATCCTAAATGGTTGGCACAAATACTATTTACCAAAAAATAGTTCTCATATATAGTATCACTGTATTTACATGCACATATAATTTCTCTATAATATCAAAATAGTTATAGTATTCTAGAAGAACGGGGATAAAAAGAGTGATAACATATTCCCACATCAATTGATGATATAATACAGAATATTTTGTCAATATAATAATAAAAAAAACATTATTCATGCTCAAATTATTCAAAAATGATTTTATATCATAGAAACTGATGAAATGAGCTATTAGGATATAACAAAGAATATAAAAGAACTTGCATATGCCCATGATCCAACTGCTTCATTTTTTCATCTGTACAAATCACATAACATCTCTCAAGAATGATAACATCATTTATATAGTTCATGAGGGCTGTATTTATATTTGGACGAAGGATGGGGATGAAAATCAGTCACATATCCCCATTCCAACTTGATTTCATTATATTCATTATATAGTAGCATATAAACTGGTGCATATCCCTATCATTGATACATTAGAAAATGAACAAAATATTCCAATGAAAAAACAATGTTAGACTGACATTTCAGAACACATCCCACATGATTTCTACCATATTTTTGATACACATGTTTGATGTAACCGTCAGAAAACTCTGGTATCCAATGTGATTTAAGTCAATATTCAAAAAAATTCTAGTGAAATAGAAAATTTATGCACCTCAAATCAAATTTATAAGGCTGATATTATCCCCCATTCATTCATGAATGTTGTTACAAAAATATGGAAATTAATGAAAATAAACACAAATTTCATCTTCTCTTTCCAAACATGTTTTACTTTTATATTACAACAATCACATTGGGTCATAATAATACCAATTATAAACGCACAATAATATCTCAACATATTTCAATAGTCAAAAAAAGTGTGAACATATCCACACAAATACCATATAAGCTCATTGGAATATTCCAATGTTATGATAGTGGTTTTATAATAAATCTCCCACTACTGGAAAACTAACCTATACCAACGGTTTGGAACTGTTGGTATAGGCCTCCAAACCGTTAGTATATACTATACCAACAGTTTGGAGAACCGTAGGCAAGTAAGCTGTTGGGATAGGTCTATTCCAAAGGTTATTGTAAAACCGGTTGTATAGACCTATAACAACAGTTTTGAAAACCGTTGGTATAAGTAATATAAAAATCTATACCAACGGTTCCATAAAACCGTTGGTATATGTACTTCCAAAAAAACATTCGCTGGGATTTGATCCCAAGACCTCTAGTTTATTATTGAAAGACCTAACCACTAACCTAACATGACTTTTCAAAACATAATTTCATAAATATATATATGTATAGTCAAAATTATTTTAAATTTTCATTTATAGAATGATCTGGTTAAGAGGATCTAATAAAAAATCAAAGGACCTATACCAACGGTTGTCAAAACCATTGGTATAGGTTCATGGATATTAGGGAGTGATGTTGATATTATGGCCACTTTTCCCAATGGTTTGGCCAATCCTTTGGGAAAGCCTACCCTTTCCCAACGGTTTGGCCAAACCGCTGGGAAAGTCTACCCTTTCCCAACGGTTTTGGAAAACTGTTGGGAAAAGTGTCCACAAAGTGCGGTTTCCGAATGGTTTGGCCAAACTGTTGGGAAAGGGTGTATATAAGTGTTGGGAGAGGTCACATTTCTAGTATTTTCCCTTACATAAGGGTTACCACATACCATATATATCCTTAGAATCCTGACTAGTAACACTTAATGTGTAAGGTCACATTACCTTTTTTCATATATTCCTTGAACTATGGCTTGATGTAAACTAAATTTTATATGGATTTAGGGTCACTTTAGAATAATTTGAAAAATATTGGAAGCATAATAGTCTATTCACTATTACGGAAAACTGTGATAATTGGCCTAGAATAATGTCAAACCATACGTGATACCGTTGAAGGGGGTTCTTAATTATTCTAAACCATGCATACATCCCCTCAAAACCATACACCACATGGAAATTTTGTAATTCATGGTTGGTGAATAGTTAGTTTTACTATCTGGAACAACATTACACCCCATACCGAAGACCCATTGGGTTGCTGGATTAGGGGAAAAATTTACCACAAACCATGATACCCTATATAAAAAACTATGTGTGCGGGTTTTAATTCCCACTATTTTTTGAAAAATATCTCGAACCCCTCATTTATGATTCAAAACCACCCCATTTCTCCATTACTCAAAATCCTTGTTTGTAAAGGAACATGTGAGGATATTTTTCCTCCTCAAACCTATTTTATTGGTGGATCAATGGGTAGTTTATCTCCTTCAATATCTTTTGGTGAGTATATATCCTTTAAAATGGATTCTTCCAATAACTATTTCCTTGTTCCTTATACTGTAAGGGTTCATAATTTAATTGAATTATTTAAACAAATTTTTTTGGATATTCATTATAGATAGCATTTCTTAATCTCGTACGTCACATTATTAATTTTTGATCTCATTATGGATGTTTTCATTGATCATGTGATTAATGTTTGGTGGTTCCATAATTAATTTCCCTATTATTGAAGCATAAAAATGATTTATAAAATTTAAATGAGTTTTAAATTTATTTTAAAACCATTATTATAAATGTTTTGATGTTAGATTTGAAAAGGAATATAATTTTTTCCAAAAAACCCAGCTTTAATGGATTTTAGTGTTGGCGGATTTATAAAAATAATTTGGATTCATTTTGAAAATGTTTTAATAAATTTATTTGGTTTTTTAACAATGACAATAGTGGATAAATGATAAATTTTATTTCATTTGGAATGAATTAATTGAATCATTTTTTAAATGATAAATAAATATTTAAAATAGATAACAAATAAATATTGATTTGAATGGATTTGATATGATTTATTATCCCAGTATTAAATGATTTTTTTGTTGAACATGTTATCTTGGGTGAATAGTGGTAACTGGGACTGGTAAACGAGGACCATACCACCCTAGTATTGGATTGCCATTCATAACTATTACTAAAAAATCCAAATGAATGCCCATGATGGGTTTATTTATTGGGGTATACATTTTCTGTGATGGGTTCCCTAATTGGTGTGTATTTTTATGTGAACCCCTAATTAGATATGTGATCATTTTGATATATGTTTGGATCATTTTACCTAATGAATAGACTTACTGTGCGGATTACAAACATTATACATTTCTATGATTTTTTGAGTTGATTATACATTCCATGAATTAATGTACTGATGAGGGAAGGTTGTACCACCTTAGTTTTGGTCTCGCGATGAAGCCCTAGCCGATGAAGGAGGATGGTTCCCCCCCCCATTCTGGAGGAGGAAGGGTGGTGGATGATTTGCTCGCACCTGCTCTAATTCTGTGAAATCCATTCACCCCATTTACAAACCCTAATTTTCTTTTATATTTTCTGGCGATCTCCCTTATCCTGAAGGCCCCTGATCATCATCTTGGTGATCCACAGCTACCGATCTCGATTCTGGAGTTCTTTGAAGCGTCGCGCCATCTCGATTTAACATTGGTCGATCATTTCAGTCACAGGCAGCCCTCGGTTGATGATTTCAACCACTTTTTCTTCAGAAAATGGGACTTGCAAGACCGTGCGGTCGTCGGTCTCCTTGATAAGAAACAATTTATGGTTCAGCTTGCTTCAGAGGAGGATTTGATTCAGTCTTGGTCCAGTGCTACTCGTCGTTGCAAATGTTGTGAGTTTTCCCTCCTTCGCTGGTCTTTTGATTTATGTATGAATCACAACCCTTCTACAATCGCGACATGGGTGAGCTTTCTACACTTTCCTCTTCCATTTCAAAATCCTGTGATTATTCTAATGATTGGATACTTGGTGGGCCGCTACCTATATTCCGATGACTGAACCTCCATGGTAAATCATCCAGTTAATCCCAGCATCTGTGTTGAGGTGGATGTTGTCAAAACTGTGGTGGAGTGGATATGGATCACCGTGGTTAAGGAATTCCGATGTAAGCATGTCATTTTTCAAGATACATTGGTTGAATACTTCTCCAATTGACGTCGTATGGGGAACCACACTTCTGAATATAATGGTGAGGCAGCGGTTGAGAATGTTTCTTGTTCGAATGTGAATTCTTGGTAGGTCTCTTGGTCAGGGACCTACAGCGGACCTCGTGTCTGGCAAGGTGAAACGGAGTGCACTGAGTGAGGGGGCCTCTCTCCCTAATCCGCTGGTTTCTTCGGTGTTTAATTGTCTGAGGAATGATATGGATTTAGGGGCTGAGCAGAAGCAGTTTACTGATGGTCATGGGAATGGTGAAATGGGGGAGCCTTCAGGTGTTAGTGTGCTCAAGCCCTCTCAATCTGAGGTTCATCCGTCAGTGGTTGTTGGTGGGAAGGATATAGGTGATTGCAAGGAGTCAGAGCTTGTGATTGAGGCTCTCTCTACAAGCGGTGAAAACTATACTTTGGAGATATTGGAAGGTGATGAGAGGTCTCAACGATAGGAGGTGTGTGGTGCTGCTATGATGGATGCAATTGAAGCTGAAACCCGATTACAAGGAGTGGAACAAGTGAATGCAAATGAGGCTGTGCAAATAGATAAATGTGGCAATGTACAGATGGGGATGTCTTCTCTAGAGGATGGATTTTGGAAGGATGCCTTGCGGCAGGGGACTCTGGACAGTCCTAAATTGTTGGAACAACCAAGGTGTCTGGCTCTAATTGACCCTAATTGTAATTCTCATGAAGGCCAAGGAGGGGAAGATGGCTCCTATGAGGTCCAGATTTCAAGAAAGTGGGGGTACTACTCGGATAGTGTCAAGGAAAATGACAGAGGATTGATAAAGCCCTCTTTTAGTGAGATTGTTCTGGGCGGGGGGCCGAAGATGACTGGGAATCATGGGAGCATGAATACTCAATCATGATGAAGGCAGAAGAAAGACTACTCCAACATGCCTAATCCGATGCCCAACAGGTCATCGATTGGGAATACAGAGCTGATTTACATGGAATGGATAAACCTGTGAAGGAAATATGCGAAGGTTCTCAAACATTATGATAGTTTGGAATTGGAATCGTCTACTGTAGTGGAGGCTTATCAGCATAGATGTGATGGCGAGTCTAGTTTTTTTATATTCAATCTTCTCTTTCAGTTGTGGTACTTGTTTCCTGTCCTTTTCTTTTATTTAATAAATTGTCAGAGGGTTATCCTCTGATGGATTTTCAAGATAATGTACTGATTTAATCATTCCAATTTATTTATAAAAATGTTTTTCTATACAATTTTCATTTTCAACGTTATTTACTTTCATTTAATGATATTTATTAAGAAATTATGATTTGGTTTAAAATATAAAAAATTTTAGCCATCAAAAGTTTTTGTTTTAAGATATCTTATTAATGCTATGTTTTTGAACTATTTGTTATGGAACATTTATTGAGACCTTAAAGGAATTTAGACATCAGAACGTACCATTTTTTGGAATTTATTGACTTGCTTATTCCATGCAAGAGAAATTTTAATGCACCTACAGGGGTGGTTGATGTTAATGATCCTTAGGACTGTGGTGTGATGATAGTGACTATTGAAGACATTTTCAACTTTTTACACATGAGTTTTACGTATGGTTTTATTTTTTTATTTTTTTATTCCTTTATGATTTTTATTTATCCATATAAGTTCCGTTTTACCTCTCTATTTCTGGTACATAACCATTTTGGGTGTTAAGTAGATGGACACATAAAATTTATATTGTATTATATTTGGATATTTGTTTCCATTTTGACATTGTATGATAGAATGTTCTAATTCCCAACCCGAGGTATTGGTAATAACATGCATGCTATGTTTGAGCCAACTAGGCTATATGGCTTCCAAGATAATCAAGTTGGTTCTTAAAATAGTTCTATAATATTTTTACGATAATCATCAATTTTTTATATCAGTGTGTAGTTAGGGATTTCATTCTAGGGATTTTGAGGTTGTTCTAATAATGTTCTAGATCATCTCAAACCTTAATAGGACACATGTCATAATTGATATTTTAGAAATGTTTCATTGTGAAATTTTATTATCAGATTTTAGTATTTTTTCTATATTTGATTTGGGTTCATTGAAATCCCAATAATAAATTTATTCTCTATGTAACGGTTATTCCTATTTAATTCTTTTTTATACCCTTTTATACGTTATGAGTTTTTTCAGGATTGTTTTTGTATCATTATTCCTCCAAGTTGACCAGAGAATATATCCTGGAGGAATATTCTAATGAAAAAAATTCTTAAGATGGAGAAGAACCATTTTGTGATTTTGGTGTGGTATTTCAAGGATGCATAATATGTTCCAAAACACAATCATATTTGAAATCCGGTAGTTCAACCAATTAGGGTTTAATATAGTGTTCATTATCAAGAGATTATTTACAATAAGACTCCTTCATTCCAAGGATATTATGATCCCCAATAGGCAATATACTGGTTGGGGAAGATTGAGATTTTTTTTTATTTTTCAGAAACTCTTTATGCTATTAAGGTTAAATGTTAACCTTTTATGATAGAATTGCCAAGAATAATAAGGTGTAGGTATATGTAAATGGTGAAAGATCATGAGGATTATTAATGGAATTGAATAATTGATATTTTCAATGATCATTTCATTTTAGAAATCAATGGTATTGGGGAATTCTATATTGTTTCCCAAAATCCAGTAGAATTACATGACCATTGCATGGTATGAAAAAAATTATTTTGATCTCATTCAATTATCTCTTATGCTCATGAAATAAAATATTTTTATGGAATTTGGATTTGATATAGTTATTCAACCTTATATTAGATCATAGGTTTTATAATAAAGATGGATTCTTATGCTGATGTGTTTGACAGGGAATTGATGGTTAATCATGAAGTTGATGGTGCATCAGAGTAGACATGATTTTCTTTTTATCCATGTGGTCGCTTTGTGAAATAAATTATAGTAAAGAGGATGTTTTATGAGTCTCATGATGGTTTAATATATTATTATTCTTCCATACATCTAATAGTTCCTAAAATTGGCTCATAGATAGGATTTTAGTGTGGAAATATTGTCAATTTGAGATGTATTTGTAGTGAGGCACTAAAGATTTATAGCTCTTATTGTCTCTCATGATATATAAATTTGATTTTCCATTTTATTTTTTATCCAGAAAGTCTCAATATCTCGTTTTCTATAAAATTATTGTGTTGAAATTATATTCTTCAAGTTATAAGGGGTTCTTCCATAATAATCCATAAAAAATCTTCTTTAGAACGAGAAATATTCTCTAGTGTATTGGGATATATGCTAAATGACTATAAGTGGTAACATCACGTTTTCATCATATTTAGTTTATTTTTTACTACATACTAGTGTATCATACTTATTTATATCAAATAATATTATGAACCTTCTAAATCATCCTATAATTTTTTTCGGTGATAGATTTTAATACACCAATTAGAATAAAGAGAGTGAAGGGTCTCCCTTGTCCTTCGGGACTTTTTTCTTTTTCAGATGTTGAGATAAGCTAGAAATATTATCTTCATAATAATAGTATTCTCGATTTCATCCTCATGATATATTATACTATTGGTAATAAGACATGAACTGATTGTTATATTAAACATATCTCCATTATTGGACCTAATGTGGTGTTCCATATCTATAATGGATAATAGGGACATGAGATCCCATAGAGATAAAATATATTTTCAAGATATTGCTAGTTTAATATTAGTGTTTTATTATATACTTATATCGATAATATTTCATTGATGTTCTCTTTCTAGTCATTATCGAGTTTACTAATGTGTTTTCTTCTTATTTAGGTGGTCTTAGATGGGTGGAAGTATTATATTTTTCTATTGATTTAATACCTTCTAATTAAAAAATATATATTCTTTCATACAATATGGAACTAGGATATTTCAAATAGGTAAATAATTATATATATGATTTATTTAGGAATGTATATATATGGATGAGTGTTTCACCTTTGGTGACTCATGTTCTCATTTAAATGAAATATTATATAACAATTGTCCTCTATGATGACTACCAAAATGTCAATTAATTTATGGTACTGAATAAGTATTAATTACCGTATATCGATTATCTAATTGACCATTTGAATTCAATTTTTACTAATGAAATAGTGTTGACTCTTCCATATATTAGCTAGGGCTATGTGGTCTTCTATTATATATTTTTACTGGGTTAGGGATGTGTTATTATATAGGGTGATAACATGGTATCCCGTGGTTCTATAATTATTAGGTCACGTGATTATAATTATCCAACCCATGATATAATAAATTTATTTTTGATTCATGATATTAAGAAATTATAGAAAATAAAAGTCATGAAAATTATAACAATTTTTTAGATACAAAATTTATTTATTTACATGGTATCTCATAAATATTTGTACCTCCAACATTGACATCAATAAGATTACATGTAATATTTGTATTTTCACATTTCCTACATCATAAGTAACTTAAATTCCATTTTTTATTAAATTAGTTGGAATTATTTGACTCATCATGTGAAAAAATCATTAAAATAGTGGAAAATCATGTTTATTATTGAAATTTTTCATTTTGGTGTTTTGGAGTAAGGGGATGAGGCTGTATTGAAGAGTGTTTATTTTACATCAACTCTTCTTGAGATGATTATTCCGAAGAATAAACATCATTATTAATTCTGTATCATTAAATAATATCGTTATTATGGGGATACCATCGATGATTTGACATTCTCTTCTAAGGTAATCCAATGTTTTCAATATTAGTCTGTTTTCCTTTTCCTAGAAAAGTATCCATAATTATAGAATTAAACAATTCCCTATGGGGATAACAAAGAATCATTGAAGATGTTTTATGATTTGAGTTGATGATTCTAATTCCTAGGTATGTGATAATACATCACTATATTTTTTTATCAATGTTGTACCCATGTGTATGTCAAATACATGCAGTAGAGTTTTTTAGGATTCCTTTGAAAACATATAACATTGAATAAGAAGTGGGATGTCTTCCATATGGGATTTATGATTGGATTTCCACATACCCCTTAGAAAAATAATGTGATATCTATTACGATCGATTTATTGACAAAATAAAATCACTTATTAACTATTCATTACTCAAACAATGTTGAGGTATTTATACCTCTCTATGTGGATGAGTTTTTTGGAATTCAAAAATTAGTTTTTACTATAGACTCATATAGGGATCAAGATTTTACTTCTATATTTTTAAGGGGTCACCATGAGGCACATGGATCTCAATTTTATTTGTTCATATGATAGCATCCACAAAAATATTGTTATACAGATTGAGCTATATTGAATATTGAAGACATGATATGTTCCTTGTTCATGATTGGTTGGACCTTCCGACAATAATTTAGGAATATTTGATTTTTCATAAAACAATTATTACCAATATACATTTCGTATTTCTATTTTTATGGCTTTTTATGGTCAACCATGTAAATTAATGATTTGTTGGTCAGATATTGGTTAACATTCCTTGGTTTGATCAATGTTTGATAATGAAATGAAGAAAATTATTTATTTTACTGATCAAATGATGTTGATAGAAAACATATGGCATAAATATTATTTATTATTGTATTATGAAATAAATGGATTTTTCAGTTTGTGGTTCAGTTTTTTAGTGTTTCACTTCGTTTGGGTATCAGCGGCTTTGGAAAATGGCGAATAATGCACCTAGGTTTCTAGAATATGTTCAATTTAGAGTCTTACTGTGGGATGTGTCTTTACATTAATCATAACTATTATTGTTGACATCAATTCATAATGTGTTCAATATTTGAAAACATATAAATTATCTTTATAACCCATCACCAACCTAGATTTTGGTTGATCTAGATGTTGATCTAGATTTATGCATCCATATTAAGGAACTTGTATTATATATTATGAGGCAAATTTACTTCATTGGATAATTATACCTTTAGTTTCTGTGTTATTGGAGCTTGGTTTTGATTCCCAATAGACTAGGGAGAGTGATACATTAATCAGAAATTAACGTGCTCATCACCATCACATGATATCTTCTAAACAGGATTTATAGAGATATACAATGTTTTCTGTGGGGATTTTTTTAACATCCCATTACCTTTTTTAAGTATTTTTTGAACCTTGTTTTGATCTCCATTAAGTCGGGACATGTTTTGGGGTTGTTCTATGAGAATTTAGATAAATTTGGACTCCCAAGAGGATATTAATGATTAGTTCATGAATAGGTAAACCCATTCATTTTTTTCCTTGAAAACTATTCACATTGATGTTAGCCTTTGGAAGGGAAGCTCCGTTTGTACAAATAGTGATTATATCCCAACCAAAGCATGCAACATATAGATAGTGGTGAATGAAGGGTTGGTTCATGGTTAGTAGAACCATGTTTCCAGACTATGCTCCCAAAATGAAATCCTATTATATTCTCATATTTAGGGTTTTGGGTTATGGGTAACCGGGTCACCCTACATAGTAAACCATTCAAGTGGGTTTTAATTCCACAAAAAAATTATTAAAAAACAATAATCGCAGTTTATGATGCTGAATCACCCCATTTGACAATAAGTCCAATTAAATGGTTGTGAGGCATCTCAATAGTTGATTTTAGATTTTAAAACCACTTTTCCTAGTGATTATAAGATCCAATGATCTCACATACCTCCTCCTTAATGAATATCAGATGAAAATGTAATTTATATATCTAAACACCATTTTTTATCCTTATTCATGATTGTGTATATTGACCTCTTACACCTCATTCTGTGTGGTAGATCTTGTTGCAAGTGTTATCATTAACTGTTAGATTAATGTGAGGTGTTTTTATAATTATTTTCCACATGATTCAATCATTTTATTTCTATATTTAATTTTAATATGTTATTAATTGATCTAAATCCCCATATTTGAATGATATTGACATGATATTTTAAAACTAATGAATATATATGAGAGAAATATTTTAATGAAATTTATTGATAGTAATATTTATTGTTAATATTATTGTTTTTTAAATTGATTTATTTTTTGATCCATGAAAAAAAATATTTAATGTGAATGTTTTTTTGAAATTGCATTAGTTGATTGAAACCATTATTTTGGTTTTAAAATGAGAAAGGCATGTTGAAAAATAAAAAGGGGGAAATTATAATTTTAATGGTTTAGAAATGTATCTTATTACCATATATAATTGATTATGTTTTTTAGAATATGTTAGATCGATTAGTTTGTGGTAAATGGGATAGGGATGATATGACCTTTCCACCCTACAAATGGAATGATGATGAAAAATTTTACTGAATAAATTATGGAATGACATCCCAAGATGGGTTTCTCTATTTCGGTGTATATTTCCAGGGATGGGTATGTCACGACCAGTCCTAGTGGGTCCAGAACCGCAACTCCCCAAGCCCACCTCCGATGGGCCAGGGGCTGGTGACTAGCACCGAGTAGGCATGCAATTAACATGGGAGGGATTGCCTATAAACCTGTACACACACACATCTCCAAGTCCAAAAATCTGAAAAGTAAAAAAACTACTAAAAGGAAACGATGCATGAATACACTAAAACCCAACCTTAGAGTACGACAGGAATGTAATTTACAAGAAAGTAAAACCCTTGGCCAAAAGTAAATCCCACCAAAAAGATAGTCCATAACAAAGTCCAACCAGAAAAGAAATGTGCTGGGACTGTAGTCTGTAGCATTATGAATACACCTCGGCCTGTCTGATCTCACTGAGTACCCTTCGGTCCTAGTCTGCCTAGAATCTTGTCAAAGGCTCTCTCGTCTCCACAAGACATGACACATGTGGGCAATGTCCGTGCAGGGGTGAGTATAACAATATCCAATTGGACACCCCAAAACCACAAAGGAAATACAACAAGGGAAAAATACCACAATGGGAAGATATAGTCCGCTCTTCATAGTGTATTTCAACCCAACATATTACATGAATATCCATATATGCTCATGCACGATCGACTATCGCGAATACCACCACTAATATCCATCTTGAAGATTACACTAAGCATGTAACAAGGAGAGCACACTCCTAGGTCTGAGGAGAGAGATACGAAGTACTCATTCTGGGAGGACACACTCCACAAGTACCTTGAGAACATGATGCTAATATGAGGATCAGAACAAAGTCATTGTGTGATTTTGTCAACTTAGTCTGAGCTAATCCGCTAAGCAGAGGATCGGTGCCCGTGTAAATTTGGTCACATCGATACCAAGAACTCTACCTAGGCTTTCAGGAATGAATAGAGGATCTCGCTCTAAGTATCACAAAGGGTAATCCAAAAACTCTATTCAGGATGTTCTGATAAAGGGATCACACTCCTGAGTAAGGGAAATGATACCAGAACCTTCAGGGAAAAGACCAAGGGTATGAACCCTAAGAAAAGTTGTACAAGTCACAGAAGGCAAGTAGCTCAAGTCATTGAAGACATGTTACAGGGAGTGTAGTATGGTTACACTCTGTGTTCCTTGACCACTGGTACTGCCCGTGTAAACGGCCCGTGTCATTCGTTCAAGCTGAGTAAGACCAAACTATACGGCGTGTAGGAAAAGTAAACGCCGTGTTCCTTGACCCAGGGTATTGTTCGTGTAACCGGACCGTGTCATTCAGCTTGTCGTATAGAGAGCAACTACAATGCGTGTAGAAGAATCACACGCCATGCCCGAGAATCTGGGGCTCACTCCATTTACACTGGCCATGTGCCCGTACATGGTCTCTGCCCATGTCTGTGTAGCAGGCCCGTGTACTAGTACACGAGTTATCCTGTGTATCTGGTCGGGTTTGGCCGGGGGATGGTTTATATGGTGTGTCCCTATCCCTATACCCTGACCATGCATGTGTACTCTCGAAGTACACACCAGTTAAATCCTCCGATGAACACTGGCCGTGTAGCCCATACTACACGGCGTGTAGTCGGGAAATTTCCAGAAGCATCGTCTTCCTCCGTGCACCTTGGATGATCCTCCGGATCTTGATCCAACCATCTGATCCTCACAAAACATCTGATTTGGGGTCGTCTCGCTCCTACGAAACTGATTCCGTCGTTTTTAGTCTCCCGATCGTCCTTGATGGCGCGTCTCGATTTGTCCGCACGAAAACGATCGAAGAACGGGAATTCCGAACAACACCGATTTGTCTGTCGTCGTCATCGTCGCACCTCCGATAGGTCGTCTCGAGGATGGATCTTGGATTCCAAATTTTTTTTCCAACAAATGAATGTGCAATGATCGATTCCCTCCAAGAACGCGTAGAACTCACCTGATGAAGGCATAGGAATCAGGAGAGAAAAACACAAAAATCGAGAGGGACGAACCTCGATCGATGTTCGTGCCGATCTTGGTTCGTCACTATTAAAAGGTTGAATGAAAACCAAAATTAATTTCAAGAATCAAATCCCCTTGATTCCCAAAAAAGCCCATACCAAAAGAATGATTGATCCATGACTAATCTATTCATGTATTAGTCTGCGTTCGTCGTGGAAATCAAAAATGGGGAAGAAAACACAATTTAAACATCCTACCTGGATTTCGCGGCATTCTTCTGCGATGATCCGGTCGTTGCATCTTCATCACCGTGTTGTGAGGTTTTCTCCAGAGCCTCCAAAGACACCAAGGGTTTCAGGATTATGAGGTTTGTAACCGAAGACCCTTGCACCAATATTTAATAAAAATGGTATGGGATATCTGTTGCAGTAGATTTCAAAGATTTCTCTACAGAATAAAATATTTTTATTTTAATATTTTATTACTCTAACATCCCAAAAAATGGATTCCACGACCGACCTACACCGACTGATGTTATGCCTCACCTAAGGTAAAATCGATGTTCCGAACGCAATGGTGCCCTCCTATTTTTGATCCGAGCAACTATTTGAGAGTTATTATACCTTTTCAGGAAAACCGCACACACGCGTAATTTAATTATTAAATTAAATTTAAACATTTGTTCTGGGATCATTGGGCCTCAGATCTACACGCCATCTCAGAGCATATTCTCAAATTAATTCCTATATAATATAAAAACAATACATGGAAAAATCCATGAAATTACGTCACACCCACCTTAGGGCTTTTACGTCCCTGAAAAGCAGAAACAAGGACTACTAAAAAAGATGTGGGTACTGCATGCGAATCTAAGCCTCCCGCTCCCACATGCTCTCCTGGAGATTCATGTGCTACAACTGGACACACACCAAGGGAATAATTCGTCCATGAAGGATCTTCTCATGCCGATCCTCAATCTCCACTAGTTACTCAGCAATGGTTTCTCCATCATCGATGTCCAGCTTGCCCCAGTCGATGACGTGCGATGGATCATGCACGTACCTCTGTAGCTGCGACACATGGAAGACGTTGTGTACCTGGTCCATCTGAGGAGGTAGAGCCAAGTGGTACGAAACCTCTACAACTCTACTCAGAATCTGAAAAGGTCCAACAAACCTCGGAGATAGCTTGATGCCTGGGCCAAATCTCCACAATACCCATCGAGGTGAGACCCGAAGGATCACATGGTCTCCCCCCTCAAAGTCCAAGGGCCTCTGCATCCTATCAGCATAAGACTTTTGCCGACTCTACACAGTCTTCATACGCTCCTAGATGACCTTCACCTTCTCTGTAGTAGCTCTCACCATCTCTGGGCCAAGGATTGCTGACTCTCTTGGGTCAGTCCAGCAAAGTGGTGACCTGAAAGGTCGCCCGTACAGAGCCTCAAATGGTGTCATACCAAGAGTGCAATGATAACTGTTGTTGTATGAAAATTCAACCAGTGGTAGGTGATCCTCTAAGATACGACCGAAGTCAAGTATGCAAGATCAAATCATATCCTCTAGAACCTGGATGGTCCACTCCATCTTCCCATCAGTATGAGGATGAAACGTTGTGCTCAAGTGGGACTAATTCCCAAATGATTCTTGAAATCCCATCCATAACCGGGATGTGAAACGAGCATCAAGATCTGAAACGATCTTGTATGGCACTCCATGAAGTCGAACTATCTCTTGCACATAGATGCGTCCCAAGCTCTCTACTGAAAGCTTCTCCCATATGGACAGTATGTGGGCCGACTTGGTGAGTCGATCAACGATCACCCAGATGGAATCGTGTCCCCTGGAAGTATGTGGTAAACCCATCACAAAGTCCATGAATATTACATCCCACTTCCACTGTGTCACCTCAATGGGCTGAGTCAAACCTGCTGGCACCTGGTGCTTAGCTTTTACATGCTGACAAGTAAGGCACCGAGAAACAAACACTTCCACACTCTTCTTCATTCCTGGCCACTAAAACTGACGTCAGAGGTCCCGATACATCATTTCCACGCCTAGATACACCACCAAAGGAGATGTATGGAACTCCCGTAAAACATCCTCTCGTAACATCACTAGTACTACCGTATGCCCTCTGAAAAGAACATCGTGCTCCCCACCTTGTTAATATCCATCAGCAGCAACGCCTGTGGATACCTGACCACGTAGAGTCTCACAGTTAGCATCCTCGAGCTGTGCTTCCCTGACTCACTGTAAGAGTTGGGAGGGGGTAACAACCATCAACTCAATGTAAGATCCCTCATCCCCATCCATGAAGGATAACTATAATGAGGCCAACTTCCTCGTCGCCTCATCCAGCAACTGTGAACTGGATTTTCTGCTGAGAGCATCTTCCATGATGTTCCCCTTCATAGGTGTGTAAATGATCTCAAAGTCATAATCCTGGAAGAACTCAAGCCATCGCCTCTGTCTCAAATTTATATCATTCTTATAAAAGATATATCAGAGACTCTTGTGATCAAAGTAGACGGTAAACCGCTCACCCATCAGGTAGTGCCGCCACATCTTCAATGTGAAAACTACCTCTTCCAACACAAGATCATGGGTCACATAGTACTACTCGCGTGGCCTCAACTGACGTGAGCCATAGGCAATCACCACTTGCATCTGCATCAGGACACAACCAAGCCCAGTTCCTGATGCGTCATATAATACTACGTACTCGACACCATCCTCTGGTAATCTCAAGATCGGGGCGCTTGTCAAACTCTGTCTCAACTACTGGAAAGCCTGCTGGAATCTCTCAGTCCACCCAAAAGGCTGACCTTTTCGGGTCAAAGCTGTCATGGGTGCTGCAATCTTGGAGAAATCAAGGATGAATCTCTGATATTAGCCTACCAACCCATGGAAACTCAGCAACTCCGTCACGCTCCGGGGTGGCTCCCATGCTAGCACTGCCTCCTCCTTGGCTGTGTCCACTGCTACCCCATCTTCTGAGATGATGTGTCACAGAAAGAGGACCTCCTGTAACCATAAATTACACTTCGAGAGTTTCCCATACAACTGGTGCTCTCGGAGTGTGTCCAGAAACATCCTTAGGTGTATCGCATGGTCCTCCTCGGATGCAAAGTACACAAGGATATCGTAGATGATGATCACTACAAACCGGTCTAGATAGGGCTGAAAGATCCAGTTCATGAGTCCCATGAACACTGCTGGGTTGTTCGTCATGCCGAAGGGAATCCCCAAGTACTCATAGTGACCGTAGCTACATCAGAAAGACATCTTCGGTATATCCTCATCTCGTACTCACAACTAGTGATAGCCTGATCGTAGATCAAACTTTGAGAAACATCGTGACCCTCTCAACTAGTCGAAGAGGTAATCGATCCTCGGTAAGGGATACCTATTCTTCACGGTCACCTGATTCAAGAGTCGATAATCCACACATAGCCTCAACCTTCCGTATGCCTTTTTGGAAAAAAGCACTGGGGCCGCCCAGGGTGAAATGATGGGTCTCACAAAGCCCTTCTTCTATAATTCATCTAGCTGTACCCACAACTCACGAAGCTCTGTAGGAGCCATCCGATATACTGATGATGATATCGGTGTCTTCCCGAGTTGCAACTCAATGCAGAAATCTATCTCCCGACTGGGAGGTATCCCAAGGAAATCCTCCAGAAAGACGTTTTATACTCAGCCACTACTACTGGAAATTGGAAACTCATAACATCTGCTATGCCACGGGCAAGGCTAGCCAATTGATGTGAAATCGGTTGTTCCCTCCTATGCACGAGTCCATCCTGCGCTGCCTGGGTCTTTCTTTCACCGAAAAAAGAGAACCTCGTTCCATCACTGCGGACACACCGCACCCTTCGCCTAAAATAGTCGATCTGGGCATGAACTGTGGATATCCAATCTATACCAAGAATGACATCGTAATGCCTTTATGCTACCACCAAGAGGTTCCAACCGAAACTCTCACCTCCAAGGGTCAGGTCACACTGTCTACAAAGGCGTGTGATCTCTGAATCTTCTCCAGTCGGTGTTTCTAAGCGTAAGGGTCGAGTCAACGGCTCAACTAGAATATCATGGTCTCGAACAAGAACACCTTCCAGAAAGGAATGAATATAACCAATGTATATCAGTACGGAATCCAAAGTAGAAAAGACATAGATAGTACCCTTATTCATTCCAGGAGTACCTGGGTCATAAGCCTCTGCCGCCTGCAGCTATCCCTGCCTACGTCCACCAGCTCCCTGAGCCTAGGGTGGACCTATTGGAGGCGGTGGTGGTAAATGGTCAAAATTCCGACCACCTCCAGCTGCTCTACCACCTCCCCTACCATGTCTACCTCCCCTCGGATCTGTCTGCTTCACACATTGCCTCTTCCTCGGTGGTCCATCCACTGCTCCCGTGTCAGTTGTACGGTGGGTCGGACAATCTCGAACGAGATGTCCCCTTCCATCACATGAGTAGCATCACCTCTCTCAAGGCTAGATGGATGCGCCCTTTTAACCTCGTACCGCAGATCCCATGTCCTGGGATCTCCTCTGAAAAGGTCTCCCATGCCTGGGTCCCCGACGTCGGCCCCCTACTTCTAAGGTCATTGCTCCAGCTCGCCCACTACAGACATCTGACGGCTGTCTCTTCTCTACCAAGAAGCTCTCGACCACCAGAGCCCACTCGAGCCCCCCAACATAAGTAGGAATCCTCTTAGGGATGATGCTAGCTCAGATATCTCTGTGAAATCCCCACTCAAAAGGCCGATCTCTTAAGTACTAAAATTTGACCATATCCATCGAGTACCGTGAGAGGTCGGTAAACCTTGATGAATAGTCAGCCAACGTCATGGTTCCCTGCAAGAGCTGAAGAAGCTCCTGTATGTGTACTGCTCTCATGGTAACCGGTGAAAACTCCTCTATGAAGAGACACTCAAACTCTAACCTTTCAAGTGTTTCCTAATCGTGAGTCTGGATAACAAAACTCCACCATCGTCCTGTCAAGTCCTGCAGAAGGCTCGCTGCTTGGATCACCATCTGGTCTCCTAGTGTCCTGACCAAACAGAAGACTCTGGCCACTGCCTCAAGCTAGTCCTCTTCTGCCTGACGGTCCGGCTCACCACTAAACCAGAGGGGTCACTATCTCTGATACTCCTAGAGTGCGCTCAGCCTACGCTCCTCCTCCACTGGTACTGTTGGCACTAAAAACTGCTCCACTGGTGGCGAGATAACTGGCACACCACCCGATGCTAAAACTAGGGGATCCGGTCCTTATATCGATGCTTCATCACTGAGGGGTCATTTTCATGATCGAGCTACTGGATCCTAGTGGATTCACATCTCGGAGGCATCATATTATAGAAACTAGATGTATCTTAGTCAGTGAGTATATCTGGAGAGCTGACTCAAAAAGGACATGGAAACCACAACCCATTCCTATATGATTCATGTACCATTATTTTTTTCATGCAATTAGTGTTCTCATGTTCAGAGTCAAAAAGAATGTTATCAGAGTCTTGTTGTATGGATAAGTCGGCCGCCCGCACCATCTCTGGGGTCCCTGGCCTAAAATCCAAACTCGAAACACTCAACAATGTTTCCCCAAAACAACTCACAAACTCTCGGTCCTAAGGTAGAACCGACCACCTTTGATACCACTTGGTCACGACCCGTCCCAGAGGGGCCCGAGCCGCAACTCCCCAAGCTTTCCTCCAATAGGGCAGGGGCTGGTGACTAGCACCGAGTAGGCATGCTACTAACATGGGATACATTTCCTATAAACCTTTACACACACACATATCCCAGCCCACAAACCTGAAAAGTAAAAACTACTAAATGGAAAATATTCATGCATACACTAAAACACAACCTCAGAGTACGACAGGAATGTAAAGTGCAAGAAAGTAAAACCCTGGGCCAAATGTACATGACCACCAAAAAGAGTGTCTATAACAAAGTCTAACCTGTAAATAAATGTGTTGGGACTATAGTCTGTAGTCGTAGGAACCCGCCTCGGCCTGTCTGATCTCACTGAGTACCGTCCAGTCCTTGTCTGCCTAGCATCCTGTCAAAGGCTCACTCGTCTGCACGAGACACGACATGTGCGGACAAAGCCTGTGCAGGGTTGAGTATAACAATACCCAGTAGGACACCCCGAAACCATAATGGAAATAAAACAAGGGAAAAATACCAAAAAGGAAAGATATGGTCACTTGTACACTGTATATGTCTACCCAACATATTACAAGAATATCCAGATATGCTCATACACGATCGACTATCGTGAATACCACAACTAAGATCCAGCTCAAAGATTACACTAAGCATGTAACATAGAGAGAACACTCATAGGTCTGAGGAGAGAGATATGAAGTACTCATTCCGGGAGGACACACTCCACAAGTACATTTTGAACATGATACTCAGATGAGGATCACAACCATGTCCTGGGGTGATTCTAACAACTCAGTCTGAGCTAATCCGCTAAGCAGAGGATTGACGCCTGGGTAAATATGGTCACGTCGATACCAAGAACTCTACATAGGGTTCTAGGAATGAATAGAGGAACCAGCTCTAAGTCTCACAGAGGGGATTCCAACAACTTTATTGAGGATGTTATCCTGAAGGGGTCACACTCTTGTGTAAAGGAAATGATACCAGAACCTTCAGGGAAAGGACAAAGGGTATGAACCCTAAGAAAACTAGTCCATGCCACATACAGAAAGTAGCTCAGGTCATTGAAGACAGGTTACACGACGTGTAGAATGGTTACACGCCATGTTCCTTGACCTCGGTTACTGCCCGTGTAAATGGCCCATGTCATTCGTTCAGGCCGAGTAAAACCAAACTACATGGCATGTATAAAAAGTACATGTTGTGTTCCTTTACCCTGAGTACTGCTCGGGTAACCGGACCATGTCATTGGACTTATTAAATAGAGTGAAACTACATGGCGTGTAGAATAATCACACGTCGTGTCCGAGAATCTGGCTCTCGTTCTGTGTACGCTGGCCATGTGCCCATAAATGGTCTCTGCCCGTGTCCGTGTCGCCGGCCCGTGTACCAGTAAACAGGGTATCTTGTGTATCTGTCCGGGTCTGGCCGGGGAGGGGTATACACGGTGTGTCCTTTTCCATGTACCATTCACATGTCCGTGTACTGTCAAAGTAAACACCAGTTAAATCCGCCGATGAACACACACCATGTAGCCCATACTACACAGCATGTAGTCAGAAAATTTCCAGACGCGTTGTCTTCCTCCCCGTGCCTCGGCTGATCCTCCAAGTCTTGATCCAACCGTCAGATCATCACGAAACTCTAGATTTGGGGTCATCCCACTCCTACGAAACCAATTTCGTCATTTTTGGGCACCCGGTCAGCCTTGATGGCGCATCCCGATCCGTCTACATGAAAATGCTTAAAGAACGGGAATTCTGAACCACACCAATTTGTCCGCCGCAGTCGTCGTTGCACATCCGATAGGTCATATCGATGTTGGATATTTGATTCAAGATCATTGCGCCAATAAAAGAATGTACATTGATCGATTCCCTCCATGAATGCGTAGAACACACTTGAAGAACGCATAAGAATTAGGAGAGAAGAACACCACAATAGAGAGGGACAGACCTCGATCAATTTTCGTGTCGATCATGGTTCTTCACCATTAGAATGTTGAATGAAAACAAAAATTAATTTCAAGAATCAAATCCCCATGATTCCGGCAAAATAACATCCCACAAGAACGATCGATCCGCGGTTAATATGTTAGTCGATTAGTCCACGTTTGTCGTGGAAATAAAAAATGGGGAAGAAATCACAATTTAAACATCCTACCTAAATTTCACTGCGTTTTTTGGTGATGATCCCGTCACTGCATCATCGTCGCCGCATTGGGGGGTTTTCTCCATAGCCTCCATAGCCGACAAGGTTTTCATGGTTATGAGGTTTGTAACCTTGGACCCTTGCACCAAACTTTAATTAAAATGAATAGGGATATCTGTTGTAGTAGATTTAAAATATTTCGCTACAGAATAAAATATTTTTATTTAAATATTTTATTACTCTTACGTCCCAAAAATAGGATTCCACGACCGACCAGTGTCGACCGATGTTAGGCCTCGCCTAAGGTAAAATCGATGTTCCAAACGCAACGGTGGCCTCAAATTTCTAATACGAGCACCCGTTCAGGAGTTATTCCACCTTTTCAGGAAAACTGCACGTGAGCATAATTTAATTATTAAATTAAATTTAAACATTTGTTCAGGGATCACCGGGCCTCGGAACTGCACGCCATCTCAGATCCTGATCTCTAATTAATTCACATATAATATTAAAATAATACATGGAAAAATCCGGGACATTACATGGTACCCCAACTATTGTGTATTTGGGTGTTCATACCTGAATAGAGCGAGGATGATTATGAGATGTCTGGGGATCCTACAACCCAAAATACATATGGTGGGTATTTTTTCGATGGAACATTACAATGAATTGTTAACATGATTATATATTTCTATAAATGAGGAACTATTATATTCAGTAAAATTTATTTTTATACATGTTCTATAAAAATTTATTATTTAATCCAATTTTGACGAGACAACTATAGTTTTTATTGAGAAGGGTTGATTTGTTTTATAATATTAATATGTAATTCCATTCCATGAGTTATTTTAACTGCTATAATAAATTGTAAATTTGTTATAATATTGATTTTGGAACACATGGTGAGACCCTCTTGGGATTTATATCTCACAACCAACCATCTCCTTCGATATATTTTAAAATTTATTGTGCTAGGTTTGTGAAAATGAAAGCTTCCACTGGGAGGTGGTGGATGTTCTTAATCCATTATACCTTAGAGTGAATATAGTGACTAGTAGACTTATTTTCCACTTATTATGTTTTATCCTCTTAGTATGTTTTTTTTATTTTTTCTTGTTCTTCTAGGATGTAAATCAATTTTTTTGGGTACTATTTTATCATATTGTTTCTGGTACTATATTATTGGAGTGTTGTGGATGATGAATTGTATGTTTTATTATCTATTGTTTCTATGGAAAATATACTCCCAATTTGATTCAGTTTATATTAATAGCATCATAAAATATAGATTCAATTAGTCCATACAATGTATTCCAATAGATTCCAAAGGATCCATTGAGTCCTCATCAGTGTGATAAAGCGATATATAAAGAGGATGATCTTTCCATGTCATCATAGAGAATGATCCAATGGAATAATCTCCAAAAATACACTGTATAAATATTCTCCATGGTGATATCTCTTGTAAAAAAATTATATAATCCAATTTTAAAAGTTCCATTTATACTAAAGGTTACCAAAAAATAGGTTCATATATCTATAGTTCCCTATCATTATCCAATAATTTTACATGGTGATAAATGGATGATTCAGAATAACACATATCATATAAGCCTCACATTCATTGGGTAATTTAATCTTCAGAGAGGGGACCATTCTTATCTAATTTTGAATAGATATATTATTCTAAGAATGATGAATATAATATGTATATTTGGAGAGGGATTTCAAAGGAAAATATACTTGTCATGATTTATAGGATAATTATATCCCAATATGTTGTTCATCAAGGGATGTTTGTTAAATATATATCATATATATGCATCAACATGTGGACAACCTACCACATAAATAGGTAAAATCATATTTTTCAAGGGAGATATTCTAATAATATTTATATTGTTGGATATATTTATCACTAGTTGGATTTGGATATATATTTGGAAGATCCTTCCCCACAAACTAAAAAGAAACATAAAAATACGCATTGAGTTTTCATTGACAGTTTGGGGACACATAGTGATATATTTATGAATGATCCATTTGATGTGCACAATGATAAATATGGTGAATATGGAATTAGATATTTCACTCCAATCATATGTCAATATTTTATTTTGAATTTTATATAATTTAATTTCATTGGCTCAACCTAGGTAATATTGTTAGAAATGTAACATACTTACTTGTTAGAGAAATATAGTATTTCTACTTCTAAAGCCTACAGACAATGAAATCACCGAGAAAAAATAGTAAGCATAACACTATATTAAATAATAAATAATAAATAGAAATTTTAGTTAATAATAAAATTTCCCCAACTAGGGAATATACCTTTATGTACTATATCACACAGCATAAGAGTCATTAAACTTCTATCCTTGTGAAATTGATATATAACCAAAATATATTTATAGTGGTATCATTATTAGAAATAATGGAAAAACTCCTCTCGTTGGGATGGTTTAATTTCTATTAAATATAAAATTACTTCATGTTGTGGGATCATCAAATCCTCGTTTAATCCAAGGTATCATGGAAGCATGGAAGAATCAACCCTGACCTGTAGAGTTATGAACATTTATACATTTACCATCCTCCCCAACATGATACATAATCTTCATCATGTTGGAGGAATTTTCATAGTATGTATCATTATCATCATAACCAATGTATGATTGTTATATAATATTACATATATGCTTCAAAATATACATCATAAACTCTTTATATGTTACTCTATATAGGTAATTCATTGGATAGTAGATAGGGCGATACCTGAAACCCTGGAGGGGTTGAAAGCCCAAAAAAAATCAATAAAATGAAAAGTAAAACTGAATTGTGAATATCTATCAGTGAACATTTAGGGGATGGTGTATCACTAAATATTTTTGATGATGTCATTGTAATTATTTTATACATTTAGTAATCTTAACATAATTTGTTTAATGTAAATTCAATAAATAACATTACCAATCCAACATAGAAATATGATGTGGTTAAAATCTAACATGGATTTCACGCGTATCTCTTTTATGATAAGGGTAATAATAGTATAAATTAGATTTAAAATCCTATGTTGGAAACTCCAAACACTAAACAACCACCCATACATTGTGAATGTGTCAAGGTATAATATAAAATGTATATCATCATCATAAGATCCTTTTAAGGTAGATTTTCATAATCCATCATAAGTCGATGCTTGTGCCACAACTATCCCAAGCCCTCCTTTAACGGCCCAAGGATGGTGAACGTTTTTATTTCCTAAATAACATTAGGAGGCCTCCTCATAAGGACCTATTATAACACACAAAACCATATCAATGAAATATTACTTATGGAGTTAAAGTTATTGTCAAAAAATACTAAGGGACCAATACTCCATGAAAAAACATTATAAAATACAAAAGTATGGTAGTATAAACTGAAATGTGAATGGAAAAAATAGATTTCCAAGAATAAAAAATTCCCAACATGAAAAAATAATAAAAGTAAACTACTGACAGATATAAGATTGTTATATCCAAGTAGTTACCTCTATACATGGTCCAATGTACTAGTTATTCCTATGACTATATGAATTAATTTCTGACCTGTCCATCCTCTTCATAAAAAATAACACAAATGGGAAATTCCCATAAATGGGTTAGTATATATATACCAAGTACGATATCATGAAATATTAATTTTTTTAGTCGAGTACACCGTAGAAATATAATTATTGTAGCTAGTAAGATTGATTTGGAAATATGTGAAAAATAATTTATCAACCCAAACCATGTGGCAATGTAGCCTCATCCAAACACAAGGGGGTCAGTCATTTATGAAGATGAAAAAAACATCATGTCTTTTCAACATATAAAATGAGATTAAACTCATCAAACCACCTGATGCTAAAGACAAAACGAACGTGGCATACACCCTAGCTTATTTATAACCCATGGAAGGAGATTAGCCAAATCTAATGTATAGATATAAATGAATATATACAAGATTAATAAAAAGAAACCCAAATGAAATAGAACATGGATCTCAATATTACAACTCATCATAGGATTAAGTGACCCCAATAGTTACATATGTCTAAAAATGATACCTGATATCTCACATGTCTAGATAGAATAACCATCTGTGTCAAACTATGATTCATCAATGTGTTGCACAGTTGAAGGGTCACAAACTCTATATAGATAAACAAAATTTTAGTATGTCAGGGGGGTCCCACCTTATATGTATCTATATAGAACTTTAATCCATGATGATCTGAGATTCAACTATAGTGTCACGAGGGCATGAACTCTTTCGGGTAGGGTATATCTACCCAGTAAGAAGATTACCCTCACCAATGATTATAGGGGGTGGGGGGTTACGATCGATAGGGAAAGAACATATAACCTTGTATGAAAGGGGATTATAATCCCGTCATTGAGGACCTAGACCCTCTCTGATAGTGGTTTTCTAATTTGAAGGTATCTTTAATAGACCCACACCAATACTAATGGGGGGTTCCACACGACATGTCGATGAATCATGCACTAGTGTGATAGGGTGTTCCAATTTTTCCTTATACGAATCGTATCCTATACGATAGGGGGATTGTAACACCCTGACCGCACGATCCTGGAGTCGGCTCATTATTCTAATAAATTGGAAGGATTCGAAGGAATCAAGCCCCAAAAGTCCGATAGTTTAGTATCATTGGAAAATAGATTACATACATGAATGTTACATTACACACTCGAAAATAAAACATAATTTAAATGATCCTTTGAGAATTCCATTAATCCCCTAGATTAAAATTGATTATTAATCATAACACACTTCTTGTAATCCTAGTAATACAAGAAAAAAGAAAGGGGTGAGATCCAACGCTCAGTAAGGGTGATAAATACAATGGAAGATAACATAAAAATTAGGGATGGTGAATAATTTAAAACACATACCTTCACAAAAAATAAAAATGAACACTTTATGGAAGGAATATGAGATGAGTAAATAATTACATAATAAAACATATTCATGGTTATTCTACTAGTTGAATAACCATATGAACCATCAATATTATTTTCATAATGAAAATGTATAATGCTGGAAATTCTGAAACATTTTTTCAAGGCCTCATTCAAGATGTCTAAAAATTATTAAGGCCTTGACCAAAACCATATACCAAATTTGAGAAAGACCTCAGCCAATTCCATGTCTAATTTTCTCATTAGACCTACCAACGAACCGAGGATCTATAGCGGGCTCCACCCATCACAAACTAAGTACAATACATTCCACATATGAAAATATTGAAACATAACATAAACATTCATATTAAAACTAGCATACGAAATGTTAATACATTAACCATAAATAATGAATAGTATAAAAATAACACATACACAGTCAAATATATCACAAAACATTCAATACTATATAAAATATTTGTATGATATTAAATCAACTTCAAACAAGATTAAAATCCATCAAATGATGTTGACATAGATGAAAATTATTTGTAAAACTCTTTGTGAGAAATTTTTCTATTTCATGAAATCATTTTAAAGTCACAAATTTATAAAGGGATTAAATTAAATGCTATTTTTTAATCAACGTGTCCCATACCACTTCGAAACTTTTGAAAAGAATTATCATTTCAAAACATTCATGTATGTATAAATAAATCCTTAAAATAATTTTGATTACATGAACATCAATAAAGAAGATTTAGAAATATAAATCATTAAAACTTTTAAAATGACAATATATTTAAATATACCCTCACATAAAACCTCATAATATTAATTTTGAAAACATTTTAATGAAATATGGGTATCGATGATAATTATGTCCCAGTAAATACTTACACATAAACAATCTCGGATAATAATGAGATTGAGGAAATAACCTTTACCTTGTAATTTTTCATAGTAGATAGTATGTTGACCTCCATTATAATAGTTAAGACATTTTTATAAAATTATAAAATAACTATATACATAAATTTTATATCATATATGATCATCTAATATTTTTTTGTTAACAATATTTTAGTAGTATCATCGTTTAGGGTGTTAACTTACTCATTTTCCTTTATATGGATGGTTAAATAAGCCATGTTTGTTATGGATATGATGTATTTAATTAATATTTAGAATAATATTATGTTATTAAGAATTTTTTTTATCATCAAATGAAAATTATTCTTGAATGGTTAGAGTAGAGAAATGAATCACATCATGTTCGTGAGACGGTAATCTATATGGAAGCACGAGTGATAATATAATTTATGGAGAAATTGTATGTAATTGTATGTTATATCATATATACAGAATCATTAACATGTTATATTTTTTATTTACATTAGTTGTACTCGTTATTATACCCATCCAAATAATGAAGTGTTTGAATAACACACTACACCACGACATAGAGACGGTAAGCCATACGTACGCAAGTACAGTGACTTTATCATTTATAATATGTATAGAATATTAAATATTGTTGTAAAACTATTAAAATAAAATCACATTATATTGAAGATAATTTATTTATAAATTTATAATGGAAATGACAAATAAAGAGAAAGTGGAAGACGAAGAGGACTTGAAAGATGTGATGAAATATTTACCTATTCTTCAGGATCTTCCTTTTGATTTGATCAAAATGGATCCTTAAGTTGGCTTTATGACCAATGGAAGGCCTAAAGGATAAAGGTAGGAAAGTCGGGAAAATATTTGGGCTGGGGTTGGCTGATCTAAATTGCTTTGGAAGTGTGAAATTAAGAAAAGGAGAAGTTCCCTTTTTTAAGAGAGGTGAGGGTCACTTTAGGAAAACCTTGAAATATTATTTTTTATTAAAATTATTTTAGGATTATAATAGCCCAAAATGAATTTATTTATAGACTTATGTGGTTATTGGTCGAAATAATCTCAACCTATAGGTTTTAGACATTTTTAGGTTACCATATTAACCTTGTCTTCTAGATTTATCTTTTTGTTAAATAGTTTAACATGTACCATGTCTATTTGTATTTTTATATTATGTGGTTAATAAACATACTATAACAAGCCAAGAGAACCCCATGTGGTTCATTATTAATATATATTACCTTATCTAAGTCTTTTAGATGAACCTTAGATTTATAGGAATATTATATTATTTAATAATATAATAAATGTTTTAAAAACTCATTTATGAGAATTTTGACACTATTTAGTATTTGGATTTTGTGAAAGCCATCAAAACTTGATTACTTAGAACCAAATGAATTGATTCAATAATAACATGTCAAATTCACCTAAAAAATTCGTGGATGTAATCAAAACATTCATATTATATTTATTTTAATATTTACAATATCGTTTATTTGATTCATTCATTAACAAGGAAATTACTACATCATCATTGTGTCATTATTAAGTATAATTATTAATTTATAAAAATTATAAATAAAATAAAATTATGTAAGAAATATTTTTTACTTTATAATTAATATTAATAGTAAAAAATAAAACGTATATAACTCCTTGTAAAAATTATTTTACTAAAAGTTATATGTTTTGGTCAATTTTTTCTTTACTTTAAGTTAATTAATATAAAGTGTCATTGTCACTATCAAGTGGCTCCATGGGGACCTAACATCAACCCCCGAGGACTCCAATGGTCAGAAATGTATCAGAAAATAGGTTTGAGACCCGTGTTAGAGTAGTTCAGTATTATTTAAATATTATTTCTTTACCCATATTTACTGGATTTAACCTTTAACCATGACAAATAAAATATTTACCAAAGAAATTATTGATAATGTATACTAATAAAAGTTACCTATATACAGAATTTGGACCTCATGATTCCAAATATGGAATCCATTTTTCCAAATTCAAAACATTGAAGAGGCAGATATTAATTTAATATTAATTTCTATTGTCAAAATAAAAACCGTGTTTTTAAGAAATAAAAACTATCAAAAGAGTGACAATTTTTTGTGTCCAATTTAAAGGATAAACTACATAAAAAAACCTAAATTATATTAATGGATAAAAAATAAAATCTAATGATACTTAAAAACCATTCAAATGTATTATTTAACACTATAAATGTAACGACCCGGACCCGATCTGCTGTTCGAACAGTGCTAAACGGGTCAGGTGGTACTACCTTAGGCGCACCTCCCCGACTTCCAAAGGCTGGTGACTTGTAGGGAGGGTCTTATAGGTATAGTGGGGAGGCTATACCCTCTCGTATGATAATAATAAAGGTACCGGTCCAAGTATAACAGTAAAGATTCAGTGGAATAATTGACTCGGCGGATTCGAAACAGACCTACAGACCGGAAGGATATCCAATATCAATAAACTGAATAAGCAATATAGAAAACAACTGTAGAGGAAAATAAATAGAACAACATTCTAGAAATAAACTACAACAACTATTATACAACCAAGGAATGCATCCATATATAAGTCAATGGCGCCAATGGCTAACCCACTATAGCTACAATATAAAGTAAACATGCTGATATAATGTAAAGGAAACTAAACAATGTAACTCTAGAGAGACACAACCTCAAGGTCCATACTAGTCTCCATGTCAATAGCACTAAGGTCCAGCTCCTAAAGCTGACCCTCTACCTGCATGAAATTTCATAAAGTCTACACATGCCCCGAAGTTCCCATGTAGGGTGTCAGAAAAGTCTCAGTAGGATACCACTTAATGGTGTGCACCTAATATAAGTGTTTAGATAGAAATTCTTATATAAGAAAATAGTAAACAGTACAATTCCCAAAAGTAAACACAAACTTCACTAGTGCTCAGTAGCCACCAGGAAATGTAACCTCATTCGGCCAATGTTGGATTATCTGGTCTATAACCCGGCATCACGTAGCACCTAACACCATGTGTCTAAAGTACCAACATCCCGAAGGTACGCCCAATAATCATAACCCAGGTCAAAAGCTCAACCTTCCAATGACACAACATCCGTAGGAACATCGATACCTGTCCTAAAATAATAACTGGAGGGACTACAATGTCTGCCCTCAAATAATACCCAGAGGGACAGCGATATCTGCACTAAAATCAAGGCGAGCCTCGGCCCCCAACCTTACATCCTCAACGCTATCTCTTGAAGGCTCCTCACCTCCCACGTGGCTTCCTATGGAAGGAACCCCCATCCAATAACACCTAACTGTATCTATTAGGGGCCATTACCTAGAGAGTGGACGTATCATCTCATCATAGAGTCTATCTATGTGCACACTACTCGAAAGTACCTGGGGAGAGGTAATCACCTCAATAAGTTCCCATGCCACAAACCCTATGACACCTCATGTACCTGCGAACCAGTCGCTCAAGTCTGATGGCCTCTCCATCCAAGTAACTCAAGCCAAGACCAAATTGACAGTCCAGCTATGTCAACCGACATCCATGACGCCCAATCTCATTGTAGAAACCACCCAAGTAACCCATGCAAAGTCCCAACCTGTGATCAACCTCACTCAACAAAATATCAGGGTGACACCCAACATAACTAAATAGTTCAACATAGGAAATATCACACATTGCATATATATGCTGGAAAGCATCACTTTGAATAGGAAATTTTTAAATAGTCAATTTGCACCACACGTGTCTTGTCCCATACCAGCACCTAAGGTGTCGAATTCCCTATGCAAATTCAATCATGATTTAACACATTAAACTCAACAGTTTAAACTAAGCAGTTCAATTTATACCCATTTCGGCACCCCCGGCTAAAATGACCCAAATGAGCAACGACCTCTAACCTAGCCTACCTCGATCACAAATATGTTAGGGAATTCCTAGAGGCATCCCACATTGCAGATAAATAATTAAAAAAATTAAACAGGGTTTTCCTAAATACCTGATGTCACGCCCAAGGGTCTCCACCCTCAAAATTCTACAAAAACATGAAACAAGGTATGAACCACCCACATCGTACTCATATGATGACACTCCTTTGATATCAGCCTCTCAATCGGTCTAAACCACAATATATTTGTGTTTCCATCAATTTCCAGCAATTCCGCTCGGATAGAAACTGCGGATAAATAGGCAAGGAATCAATGACGAAGAGGGCTGCGCGGGGTTAGACATTATGATGTGGTTCCGCTACCACCGACGGATCGAAGAACGGAGGTCTATGAAGAATCTTGGATGGTTTCCATTTTTTCTAGGTTCTCAAATGAACTGTTCATCCAATGGGGGAGAAGAAGACAAATCTGGAAATAAGACGCGATGGCATCTCGGATGATCGAATAAAAATAAAAGTACACGATGTGTATTTAAAAACTACACACTATGTAGATTAATTTTCCATACTTCAACTTAAGTGGAGTCTAGTGCATGGCTTGGACCATGTACAAGGTCGACACACGACCAGAGAATCAGCCATTTATGCGAAAATAGGTACACGATGTGTCAAGTAAGACTACAGGCCATTTAGATGGAAATTCACACATTGGAACCACACGACAAGTACTTGGTCTCACACGGGTTGTCACCTGCCTAACCGATACACGGCGTGTACTTGGGAGTTCATGGCGTATAGACTAGATATTTCCAGAAACATCCTAGATTTTCCAGACATCACAAAATTAGCCAAAATCTTAAAAAAAATCAGAAAATATCAATCAGGGTTGGAAATTTAATTTATTTCAAAAATTCAGGTACTTACAAACTCCCCAACTTAATGCAGCTCATCCCCGAGCTACCGAACAATACCCTTAGATGGAACCAAACACGCCCATCTCGGTTAAAAAACATGGACTACCCTTGTCCCACGGTTCAGGCTAAATTCCTCAAGGGGCACCCCACATTAGGAATTTCCTACTCGGTCTCAAACAACAAATATCAAATAAAACTAGTAAACAAACAAGGCCCAATGACATATTTCTCATACTCATGGTTCTCCCGTGACGCATCGTCGCCCCTTCACCTCATCATTGCTCCCGTGTTATTTCCAACACCCAACGTAACCCTCACCGCATCGGTGTCTCCCTCCAAGAGGTCTTGCATCTCATAGATTCGCCAATCAATACCCGATGCCTTGCACCTCAATTAACCCACATCAACGATGACCTAATTCCCATGGAACCTCACGTAACCTACATCCTTGATGTTACCGATGCTACGCATATCAAATATATAAATAAAATATATAACGCATCTGATATGATGCCAATCCCACAAACTAGAATCTAGTCAGTCCCCATGTATCATGTGCAACTCGTGCACTCAACCAAACATGCCTCAAGAGTCCATACCAAAAGAAAGAAAAGAAAATCATGGACACACCCGCGGTGTACCTACCTCCATCGTTGGCTCACCAGCCTGCTCAGTCCCTGGAAGCTCCACAGTATGCACCTGGACTAAAGTACGGCTACCTGATGCCTGACCTCCCAGCATTGCTGCTCCAGTCACCGGCCACTGACCCCTCAGGTGGGTCCCACCATCTCTTCCACATCCTCCACGCATAGCTAAACCTCAACTACCCTCTCCTTGTACAAAACCCGAACCAACACCTGAGACCATAGACTTTCATGGTCCCTTCTTGCTGGCTGTCTGAGAAGGCTACATGCAAAACCTCTCCAGATGACTGACCTGTCCACATGCCCGGAACTCCTTCAGAAGCCTATCACACTGATCCCAAACATGTCCCGACTACCCACACTGAAATCAATCCACTATTGAACTGCCACGAGGTGGCCTAGCTGAGTCTTTGGCATGACCGCCCTGATGGAACTCATTCTACCTCGCTTCCTGTGGTCCAGACCATCACCTGAAGCTGACGCCATACCAATATGGGGTCTATCCCTCTGGTTTCCCTCTTTTATAAGCGCCTAGTTCACCGCCTCGGAGAATGAACCCAGCCTGATGATGTTCACCTGGAATCGAATGGCTTGTCATAAACCATCCTCAAAGCGCCTCACCCTAGCTAAGTCATCTCTTACCATACCAGGTGAAACGTGAGACAACTCTGTGAAGGTGTCTATGTAGTCCATGTCAGGCATATCTCCCTGCTGAAGACTCAATAGCTCTCGAGCTCTCACTACCCTTAGTGTCTATGGATACAAGTCCTCAAGGAACATGTCCTTGATGTCCTTCCAAGCCAGTCCCTCGTTCCTACGAGCCTATACCTATACATACCACCAATGCTTCGCCGGTCCTATCATCATATACGTCTCCAGCTTGACCCTCCGCCCTGGAGGCATCTCGAGCTACTCGAAGATCATCTACATGTTTTCTATCCAGTTATCGGCTGCCTATGGACAACCCTCAGCCTAAATAAGTGGCGGGTGCTTCGACTGGAACTCCGGAATCAGATATGCCATAGAAGCCTCTATACCATGCGTTCCTCTATCAATCCTCTTTAAGAAACGTACCAGTTTATCTCAGGGCTTCTTGTCAAGGCATGGTATGAACACTACCAAACCCGTCTACTTCCCTGCCTGCACAGGATCCTGAACCTGATCCTGTCCCTGAGCCTATACATGTGGCTCACGCTCTGCCTGTACCAGATTCTGAACCTGATCCTAAAGAACTGTATCTTCCCCTGCCTGATTCTCCATCATTTTGTGAAGGATTAACCTGTTGAATACCATAAATAGTCAGACATCCCATATATATATAACAATATATTCTACGTAGATAAGGAAAGAAGTAAAGAGGCAGTGTATAACAACTACCCTTACTCTCCCCTATCGCAATTGATGCCCTCAGCAACCCGACCATACGACCTCCTTACCCACCCTCAACAGAGCCAAGTATCAATGGTACCTCAGGCCATGCCCATCCTGACAACCAAAGCTGCCTCTAACCCGACGACCGAGTCGCCCAATACTGAGAGTTACAATGCCTCTGTTATAATACATGCCTACTCTCATAAGATCCAGACCCAAATATCATGCAACATGCAATTATAAAAATACACAATGCATGGTATACATATTGAAATAAACAAGAAATTATATCCATAGTCTCAACTATTCACATTTCAAATCATACATTGCATGGAAATTGATTTTTATTCACAAGGGATTGTCATTTCACAAAGCATGCGTGAATTTATGAAATTGAAATACCTCAAAAATGTGTCAATCAAAATCCATGAAAACAAGCCTCACTATACCGGTCCAAGGTCCAATTCTCCCTTACCACACCAGGTCAAGGGTCAAATATGACAGTAAATAACATCACACATCATGTGAGCCACTGAGGTGGAAATCATATAAACTGTAATCTGAGAAAAAAGAAACCATCAATTCTCACCCATAGGAAACTTGGTCCATCCCTCGTACCTGGGGCTGCAGGCACCCAAGCACAAGTTAGAAACCCAGTTTCCTGTAACATCCTATCTACATTATACCATATCCCAAATAGTAAAACTAGTAGAAATAAAAGAGAAGTCGCAATGTCATTTTTAGCAAGAAAAACACTACTACAAAATCCTTGTCAAGAACCCCTCTGATAAAAATTTGTAACGACCCGGACCCTATCAGCCGCCCGAACAGTGATAAACGTGTCGGTTGCCACTGCCTTAGGTGCACCTCCCCGAATGCCAAAGGGTGCCGACTAGCGGCGAGGGTCTAATAGGTATAGTGGGGAGGCTATACCATCTCGGAGGATAATAATAACGGTACTGGTCCAAGTATAATAGTAAAAATGCAGCAGAATAATTGACTCAGCAGACTCGAACCAGACCCACAGAGCCGAAGCATATCCAATATCAATAAATAGCAGAAGCAATATAGAAAAAAATTGCAGTGGAAAATAAATAGAACAACATGCCAGAAATCAACTGCAACAACTACTAAACTACCAAGGAATGCATCCATATATATGTTGATGGAGCCAATGGATAACCAATTCTAGCTACAATATAAAGTAAGCATGCAGATACAATGTAAAGGAATCTAAACAAAGTAACTCCAACAAGGCACGACCTCATGGACCATACTCGTCTCCATGTCAATAGCACTAATATCTATCTCTTGAAGTTGACCCTCTACCTGAACACAATTTCATAAAGTCTACAAGCATCCCAAAGGGCCCATGTAGGGTGTGAGACAAGTCTCATTAGGATACCAACCAATGGTGCGTACCTAATATAAGTGTTTAGGAAGACATGTTTATATAAGAAAATAGTAAATAGTACAATTCCCAAAAGTAAACACAAACTTCACTGGTGCTTAGAAGCCACCAGGAAGTGTCACATGCTTCAGCCAGCGCAAGAATCTCTGGTCTGTAACTCGGCATCACGTACCACCTGACACCATGTGTCTACAGTACCGACGTCCCGAAGGTATACCTAATAATCGTATCCCATCTCGAAAGCTCAACATTCCCATGACAAAACATTCGGAGGAACAGTGATACATGTCCTCAAAAAATAACCGGAGGGACAACGATGTCTGCCCTCAAATAATATCCGGAGGGATTGCGATATCTGCACTCAAATCATGGAGAGCCTCGACCCCCCAACCTGACAGCCTCAACGCTATATCCCAAAGGATCCTCACCCCCATGTTCCTTCCTATGGCATGAACATACAACCAATAACACCTAACCACATATATCGGGGGCCTCTACCCATCGAGTGCCCGAACCACCTCATCACGGATTATATCTGTGTGCACACTACTCAAAAGTACCCGGTGAGCGTTAATCACCTCAATAAGTTCCCATGCCACAAAAACTCTAACACCTCGTGCCCCTATGAACCAGTCTCTCAAGTCTGATGGCATTGCCCTCCAAGTAACTCGAGCCAAGCCCAACCTGATAGTCTAACTGTCTCAACCAACATCCATGACGACCAATCCAGTTGTAGAAACCACACAAGTAACCTGGGCAAAGCCCCAACCTGTGATCAACCTCACTCAACAAAATATTTGTGCCACGCACGACATAAATAAATAGTTCAACCCATACAATATCACACATTGCATATATATACTGGAAACCATCACAATGAGCAGGAAATTGCTAAATAGTCAAGTTTCACCACATGTGTGCCATCCCATACTAGAACCTAAGTTCTTGAATGCCCTATGAAAATTCAATCATGCTTTAACAAATTAAACTCAATAGTTTAATCTCTGCAGTTCAATTTATACTCATTTACGCACCCCGAACCAAATTGTCCAAAACGATCAACAGCCTCTAACTCAGCCTCGCTTGATCAGAACTTGTTCAGGGAATGCCTAGAGGCATCCCACATTGCTGATAAATATTTAAAAACAATTAAAATGGGTTTCTCTCAATACCTGATGTCGCGCCCGAGAGTCGCCACCCCCAAAAGTCTACGAAAACACTAAAGAAGGTATAAACCACCCACCTCATACTCGTACGATGACACTCCTTCGATAACAGCCTCTGAATTGTTCTAAACCGCATTAAATCAACGTTTCTGTCAATTTCCAGCAATTCCTCATGGATGGAAACTACAAATAAATAGTCAAGGAATCAATGATGAAGAGGGGTGCATGGGGTTATCCTTTCTGATGCGGTCCCTATGCCACCAAAGGATCTAATAATGGAGGAAATATGAAGAATCTAGGAGGGTTTCTATTTTTCGGAGGGTCTCAGACAAACTATTCATCCAACGGGGGAGAAGAAGACAAATCTGGAAATAAGACACAACGACGTCTCAGATGCTCAAATAAAAATAAAAGTACATGGAGTGTATTTCAAGACTACATGATATGTATATTACTTTTTCGTACTCTGACTTAAGAGGAGTCCAGTGCACAACTTAGACCGTGTACACGATCGACACATGGCAAGGGACTCGACCATTTACGCGGAAAGAGGTACATGGCGTGTCAAGGAAGACTACAAGCAGAGTAGATGGAAATTTACACATGGGAACCACATAAAATGTAATTGGTCTCATATATGTTGTCACCTGCCTAACCGATACACGGCGTGTACTTGGGAGTACACGACGTGTAGTCTGGAAATTTCCAAAAACTACCCAGATTTTCCAGATTTCACAAAATCCACCAATATCTTACAAAAAAGAAAAAAAATTCAAACAGGTTGGGAAATTTAACCCATTTAAAAACCCAGGTTCTTATAATAAATTATTTCGATTAAAAAATTTTAATTAAAATTTAGTATTTTTTCACTATTCATCAAAACATTAAAGTTATCAGAAATGTACCAACAATTCTTGTAAACAAAAATTTTTATATCCCAATTCTAATGTTGAATTAAATTTCACTAAATTTAATATATAAAAGTTTCAAATATTGGATTTAAAAAGATTTCGTCATTAAAAGTCTTAAAACATCATTTTTTTCAAATTTACCTCATTTATCTTAAAATTTTATTTTTTTTATATTATGTCTAAAAAAACACAAAATATTAATGTTAGAATTATATAAGATATATAAATTTTAAAATTTGGTTAATAAAATTCATAACCTTTTTTTTGAATGGCTAGTTTGGTAATTCGTGGTGTGCTCCATCTCGGTCATGTGTGTAGCTCAAGTGATTGAATTTCTTTAAAGAGATAATGTACTATGAAATATTGGGGTGTTACATTCTCCCCTGATTCAATAAATTTCATCCTCAAAATTTGAAATTGTTCTTTGAAATTAAATGGTTAAAATAAAAAAATACCTTCGTGGAAAACCCACATCAGAAATTGGGTTAATAAAATTTAGTCTTAATAAGAGGGAAAAGGAAATGAAAAAGATACCGCAATATTATGATCTATATTTAGAGAACATTGGGGGAAATCTGAGACACATAATTGGAAGAAAAACGTAAATATTTATAGGAAGTGATTGAGGTCATCAATCACAAACCAGTGTAAAATTGAGGGCTTCAATGCCATGAATCTATGATGATTTAAAATATCTTTAGTTTAAAAAAACATAATATATTAAGATATCACATTTTTTGGGATTTAAGATACCTTCCATAATGTTTAAGAATTAATTTATTCATAGAATAAGTGGAAAAAATATACTTGACAAGTAAAGTTTCATCCTTCAAATAATTCCTACCACAAACTCTTCTTTCACATCAAAAGATAATAGAATTTGAAAAAATGTTTTCTATTTATCCTAAATATACAGGCTTCCAAAAAGAATGAATTTATAATTCATTTTTCATATTATTTAAAAATTTATACATTATACAAACCTGGACATCACATATTCCAGTGGTAGGTGATCCACCGTTGTTTCTCTTCAGTTGCGGGTTCAAGTCTCACAGCCTTCCAGACACGACATGTTATCACCCGACCTCTGGGTTATCCTTTTTATGAAAATCCAAAAATAATATCAAGAAATGATTTAACCTTAAAAAAATAATTTCTTCCAACCTTTAGACTTATCTAAAATACTCCAGTCCAAATTCAGAGCTTAAATTTTATAAAGAAGGTGAACATAATGAAGATCCATTTTTCCATGTAATAACATTCGAATACCTTCATCATGTATTCTTTTAAAAAACTGTAACACCCTGAATTTCCATAAATCCTTATTTATTATATTAATAGTCACTTATTCTATATAGAATACTAGATATACTCTTTCTATCCAAAAATTTTGTAAACTACAACAATGATGGAATATAAAAACCATTAATTAGTTTCAAGGTAATCAAGAATATCTAATATAATTTATCCAAATCAATCATATATTATTCCAAAATCACTACCTCAATATCAAAACCATATTATAGTTTATCATTCTCTCAAACATATATTTTCCAAAAAAATTAACATGTTATTGATTCACTTTTCTTTGTTCCACGCAATATCAAGTACTTAATGAAATATTACTACAGTACAGTCCTTTTATACTCTATAATTCTTATAACATGTTCTTCATTAATACAATACACAAATAACATAATACATTAATAACATCCTAAGAAATCAAATCATTCCTTTTTATCTTCTATAGAATCATAACAATATTATTATCCAATAGCGGCATTTGCAGTAATCTATGATGATTTTGATATTGCATCACATAGTGTCCCAACTCCTTTAAGATGTAGCATTGTATATTTGTAACCTTTTTCTTACCATTGAAATCAAGTACCTAGTGTCATTTTCCTCAACACGTATAACAAACTCCCATTCCATTCAAGCATTTACCAAGGCTATTCTTTCCACAGTTATCACATATGGGAAATCCTTCTTTCCCCTCATCCCTTTATCCATCTTTCTCTCTCCCATCCTTTTCTTCTCTTACATCCCTTTAAATCCATAGGAATCAGAGAATTCATTACTTATCTTATTAACACATGATACTATTTCATCATATGATGAGAATACGTGGGAGACTATTTACCTTTTAAATTTTTTCTTAATTCCATAAATGATAAAATCCTTCTTAATCTTTTGATCATGAATATTGCTAGAATTCATATTCCTTCTAATAGAAACCATTTTTAAACAATAGAACACACTAGGTTAGTTTATGAATAGCAATACATAATTCCAAACATGTAAAATACCTAATTTTAATTAAAAAGATTTTGCATATAATCTATAATAATAAAATGTTTTCTTTGACGAAGTATTTACTCTTAAATCCTTTATAATGGATTGTAATGAAAATGTTTATAATCCTTAGAATATACCATGTGAGTGTCATAACCAATATTGTATCAAGGCCTGTTATCGTGTACCAGGATACCTCGAGTCAAGCCTGAAACTACATGATGGAGTTTTCACTCCTAGTTACATTTGTGCCAGAGCCGCCTCTACCTGCTCGTATCCATAGAGGGATGTATTGCATTGAAAATACATAAAATCTCTGCATTACCAAAATTATTGAATGTTTTTCTACACTAATCCTCAAATTTTATCTTATGGTATTGTTCTCTGATCATAGATTATCTTAATCTATTTCCAACATTGTTTCTAAACTTCCTCTGATACCAACTGTAATGCCCAAACCCCAGAAGCCCGAAGTCAGTGAATTATTTTAATAATTGGCATGATTACAAGGAATGATGTCCCGAAATACCGATAGTTTAGCAGTCTTGGAAAATATATTACATATATAAACATTAGATTACACATTAGAAAATAAAACACAACATAAATGATCCTTTTAGAATTCCATTAATCCCCTAGCTTAACCTTTCTTATCAATCATAATACACTTCTTGGAATCCTGGGAAAATAAAACATAATAAAGGGGTGAGCTCAAATGCTCAGTAAGGGTGATCAATAAAACATAAGATAACATAAACATTATTCATGGTGAATAATATAAAACACGTATCTTTACAAACAAAAAAATGAAAATTTTATGGATGGAATATGAAATGAGTAAATAATTATATAATAAAACATAGTCATGGGTATTATGCTAGTCGAATAACCAGATTAACGATCAATAATATTTTCAAAATGGGGGAATGTATAATGCCAGACATTCTGAAACATTTTTTTAAGGCCTTGTCCAAGACATCTAAAAATGATAAAGGTATCGACCAAAACCATATATCAAATTTGGGAAGTTCCTCATCAAATTCCACATCTAATTGTCTCATGAGAACTATTGATGCACCGAGAAGCTATAGTAGTCTCCACCTGTCACATATAAAGTCCAATACATTATTCATATGTAAAATTTGAAACATAACATAAACATTCATATTAAAACTACAATATAAATGATAATAATTTACCCATAAACCATGAATGGTATAAAAATAACACAACCATAGTCAAATATATGGAAAGTATTCAATACAATATGAAATATTTGTATCATAGTAAATAAAATTCAAACAAGTTAAAAATCGATCAACGTATGTTGACATAGATGAAAATGATTTGTAAAACTCTTTGAGAGAAATATCCCTTATTCATAAAAACATTTAAAAGTCACACATTTATAAAGGATGTAATCAAAAATATATTTTTTAATCAATGTGTCCCAGTCCACTTTGATACTTTTGAAAAGAATTATCATTTCAAAACATTCATGTCCATATAAATAAATCCTTAAAATCATTTTGTAATAATGGACATTAATTATAAGAATTTTGAAAGATAATTCTTTAAAACATTTAAAATGATGATCTTGGTAAATTAAACCTCCCATAAAACCTTAAAATATTCCTTTTCAATACATTTTAATGAAATATGGTTATTGATGTTAAATATGTCCCATTAAATACTTACACATAAACAATCTCGGATAATAATGAGATTGAGAAAATAACCCTTACCTTGTACTTTTCCTTAGTTTTTGGTATGTTATCCTCTTTTATAATAGCTAAAACCATGTTATTAACTTATAAAAGAAATATATAAATAAATACAATAGCATATATGATCATCTAATATTGATTTGTTAATGATATTTAGTAGTATCATCATTTTGGGTGTTAACTGACTCATTTTCTTTTATATGTTTGATTACGTAAGCTATGTTTTTTATGGATATGAGGTATTTTATTCATAACCAGAATTATATTAAGTTATTAAAAATTATTTTTAATCATCAAATGAAAATTATTCTTGAATGGTTATGATTGGGAAATGAATCTCATCGTGTTCGTGGAGATGGTAATCCGGACGTACGCACGAGCAAAAATATCATTGATGGTTAAATAGAATGTAATTGGATGGTATGTCATATATACAGAATCATTATCATGTTATATTTATTATTTAAATTTTTTATACTCATTGTTATAACCATCCAAATAATTAAGTGTTTGAATAACAAACTCACCACAATATGGAGATGGTAAGCCGTACGTACACACGTATGGTGACTTTGTCATTTATAGGATGGATAGAATAATGAATAAGGTTTCACCATTTTTATAATAACATCAAATAATATAGAATATACTAGAGTTATTACTTTATAATGGAAAAAATAATGAAAGATAATGTGGAATCTGAAAAGAACTAGAAAGATGTGATGAAATATATACATCTTCTTCGGGTTTTTCCTTTTGATTTGATCGAAAGGGATCCATAGGATGTCTTTATGAAATAAGGAAGGCCTCTAGGATGAATAGAGGAATTTTGGGAGGATATTTGGTCAGGGTTTTTCTGATTCAAATGTATATGGAGGTTTAAAATTAAGAGAAGGTGAAGTGCCCTTTTATAAGGGAGGTGATGGTCACTTTAGGAAAAGCATGAAATATCATTTTATAATAAAATTATTTTCGGTTTATAATAGTTTAAAATGAATGTATTTAGAGGATTTTGTGGTTATGGGTATAAATCCTTTCATACAATCGGTTTTAAACAATTCTATGTAACTATTTTAACCTTATATTTTAGATTTAATTCTTAGATGAATAGTTTAACATTTACCATGTGTCTTTGTATTTTTATTTTATATGGTTCATAGAAATACTATAACAAGACAAAAGAACCCCATGTGGATAATTTTTAATATATATATCCATATCTATGTATTTATTTTGAATGTTAGATTTTTAGGAATATTATATCAATTAATTATTTAATATTAGTTTTAAAAACTCATTTATGTCAATTTTGACTCTATTTAGTATTCGGTTCTTGTGAAAGTCATCAAAACATGATTACTTCGACCAAAAACATTGAATCGTTACTAACATGTCATTTTAAACTAGAAAATTTGTGGATGGAATCCAAACATTCAAATTATATTTATATTAATATTTATAATATCATTTATTTGATTCCTTCATTAATAAGGTAATTACTGCATCCTCATTTTCTCATTAATAAATTAAATTATATAATATGTAAAAATTATAAATAAAATATAATTATTTAGGAAATTTTCTAATCTTTATAATTAATATTTTTAGTCAAAAATATAACTTATATAACACCACGTAAACATTGTTTTACTATAAGATATATGTTTATGTCATTTTTGCCTTTAATTTAAATTAATTAATATAAAGTGTCATTATCACTCTCAAGTGGCTCCATGGGGTCATAAAATAGACCCTACGATGTCCATGGTTAGACATGTATCAGACATTAGAGTTAGGACATGTGTTTGGGTAATTTAATATTATTTTATTGTTATTTCTTAACACATATTTACCGGATTTACCCTTTAACCATGGTAAATAAAATATTTACCGAAGTAATTATTCATAATGTATAATAATTAAAGATAACTATATATAAAATTTGTACCTATTGATTCCAAATATGTAATCTACTTTTCCTAATTCATAACATTAAAGTGGGAGAAATTAATTTAAAATTAATTCACGTTGTCAAAACAAAAAGCCTGTTTTTTGGAAATAATAACTATTAAAAGATTGACTCTGGTTTATGTCGAAATTAAATGTGAAATTACATAAAATGACATAAAATATGTTAAATAATAAAAATGTAATCTAATGATACTTAAAAACTATTCAAATGTATAATTTAACACTATAAATTATTTCGATTAGAAAAAATTGTTTTTAATTAAAATTTAGTATTTTTTCACTATTCATCCAAATATAAAAGTTATTAGAAAAGTACCAAAAATTTATCCAAACTAAATTTTTAGGTCCCACATATAAAGATGAATTAAATTTAACTAAATTTAATATATAAAAGTGTTTAATATTTTATTTAAAAAGGGTGCTTCATAAAAAGTTATAAAACTGGTTTTTTTTGAAATATAACTATTATCTCTTAAAAATTGAGTTTTTATTATATTATGAATAATAAACACAAAATATAAATTTCAAAATTGTATAGGGTATATAAATTCTAAAATCTGATTAATACTATTAATAACCTTCTTTTTGAATGGCTAGTTTGGTAAGTCGTGGTGTGCCCCAACTCTGTGTTGTGTATAGCGCAAGTGATTGAATTTATTTGAAGAGATAATTTACAATGAAATATTGGGGTGTTACATTATCTCCTCCTTCAATAAATTTCATCCTCACAATTTGTAATTGTTCGTCAAAAATAAATGGTTGAAATAGAAAAATACCTTCGTGGAATACCCACATCAGAAATTGGGTTAATAAAATTTAGTCTTAATAAGAGGGAATGGGAAGTGAAAATGTTACCACTAAATTATGATATATATTAGGTGGACATTGGTGGAAATTTGAGACACCTAATTGGAGGAAAAACTAAAATATTTATAGGGAGTTATTGAGGTCATCAATCACAAACAAGTGTAAAATTGAGGGCCTCAATGCCATGAATCTATGATAATTTAAAATATCATTAGTTCAACAAAATATAAGGTATTAGGATAACACATTTTTTGGTTTTAAGATCCCTTCCAGAAATTTTAATAATTAATTTATTCATAGAATAATAGGAAAAAATATTCTTGACAATTAGTGTTTCATCCATCAGCTAATTATATCTACAAACTCATCTTTCACTTCAAAAGTTAATAAAATTATAAAAAATATAGTATTTATCATAATTTTATAGGGTTCCAAAAATAATGAATTTTAATTCATTATTTTACTATTTAAAAATTTCTACATTATACAAACTAGGACATAACATATGCCCGTGGTAGGTGATCCAACGTTGTCGCTCTTCAGTTACAGGTTCATGTCTCGCGGCCTTGCCGATCATGATGGGTTATCGCCCAAACTCAGGGTTGTCCCTTTTATGAAAATCCAAAATTAATCTCAATAAATCATTTAACCTTAAAAAACATAATTGATCCCAACCTTTAGACTTATTTAAATTACTTCTGTCCAAACTCACAGTCAAAAAAATTATAAGGAAGGTGAACAGAATGAAGATCATTTATTCGATGTAATAACATGTGAATACCTTCATCATGTATTCTTTTAAAACACTGTAACACCCTGAATTACCATAAATCTTTATTGATTACATTAATGCTCCCTTATTCCTTATAGAATACTTGATATACTCCTTCTATCCAAAAATGTTTTAAACTCCATAAATGAAGGAATATATAAATCATTAATAAGTTTCAAGTTAGTCAAGAATATTGACTATAATTTGTCCAAATAAATCATATATTATTCTGAAATAACTACCTCAATATGAGAACCATATTATGTTTTATCTTTCTATCAACAATATATTTTCCAAAAAAATTAACATGCTATTGAGTCAATTTTCTTGGTTAGACACAATCTCATGTCCTTAATAAAATAGTACTGTTATACAAACCTTTTATACTATATAATTCTTATAACATGTATGTCACTAATAAAATACTCAAATGACATAATACTTTAATAACAACATAATAAATCTAATCATTCATTTTCATCTTCAGTAGTGTCATAACTTGATTATTATCTAATAGCAGCATTAGGGGTATACTCTAATGATTTGGACATAGCTTTGTGTAGTGTCTAAACTCCTTGAAGACGAAGCATTGTACATTTGTAACCTTTTTCTTACCCTTTCAATAACATACATGGTGTCTTTTTTCTCCACACTTATAACAAACCCCCATTCCTTTCAATCATTTACAAAGGTGATTCTTTCCACAACTATCACATATGGGAAAATCCTTCTTTCCCCTATTCCTTTTATCCATCATTCTCTCTTCAATCCTTTTATTCTCTTGCTTCCCATTAAATGCATAAGAATCAGAGAATTTTTTACTTGTCTTATTAACACATTATACTATTTCTTCTTATGATAATTATACATGGGAGACTATTTAACTTTTAAATGTTTGATTAATACCATGAATTATATGATCCTTCTTAATATATCAATCATGTGTATTTTTGGAATTATTATTCCACCTACAATGAGCCACATCTAATCAGTAGAATATACTATGTTAGTTTTTGAATCTCAATTTATAATTCCAAACATGTAAAATATCTAAACTAAATTGAAAGGATTATGCATGTAATCTATAATCATAAAAAAAATTCTTTAAGGAAGTATTAACTTCTAAATCCTTCATAATGGATTGTAATGAAAACTTGAATAATACTAAGAATATCCCCCGAGAGTGTTGTAACAAAGAGTGATGCAAGGCCTGTTGTCATGTACCAAGATACCTAGTGTCCAGCCTGAATCTCCTGGTCGGAGTTTTCACTCTTAGATACATATGTGCCAGAGCCGCCTCTACCTTCTCGTATCCAGATAGGGATGTATTTATTAAAAAATAAACAAAATCTATACATTACCAAAATTCTATTTTTTTTTCTATACTAATACTCAAATTCTATCTTAGAGTACTGTTCTCAAATCTGAGGTTATATAAATCTATTTTTAAGGTTGTTGGTAAACATCCATGGATACCAACTATAATGCACTGACCCCAGAATCTTAGAGTCTCTGCATTATTTTAATACATTGGAATGATTCCATGGAATCATGTCCTGAATGAATGATAGTTTATATATCTTAGAAAATATATTACATACATTAACATTACATTACACATTATAAAATAAAACACAACAAAATTTAACTTTTAATAATGCTATTAATCCCATAGATTATCATTTCTTATCAATCATAAGACACTTTTTGGAATCATGGGAAAATAAAACATAAGAAAGGGGTTAGATCAAACGCTTAGTAAGGGTGATAAATACAACAGAAGATAGCATAAACATTAGGCAAGGTGATTAATTTAAAACGCATGCCTTTAAAGACAACAAAAATGAACACATTATGGTAAGAATATGATTTTAGTAAATAATTCCATAATAAAACATAGTCCTGGGTATTATACTAGTTGGATAACCACATTAACCATCAATAATATTTTCATAATGAGGGAATTAATAATGGTGGGCATTCTAAAACATTTTTACAAGGCCTTGTCCAAGCCGTCTAAGAATGATTAAGGCCTCAGCCAAAACCATATATGAAATTTGGGAATGTCCTCAGACAATTCCACATATAATTGTCTCATGAGACCTACCAATACACCTAAGAGATATAGAGAGATCCACACGTCACATACTAAGTCCAATACATTCTTCATATAAAATTATGAAACATAACATAAAAATTCATATTAAAACTAACATACAAAATTTCAATACATTATCCATAAACCATGAATGGTATAAAAATAACACATCCATAGTCAAATATATCACAAACCATTCAATAAAATATGAATTATTTGTGTCATAGTAAATCATCTTCAAACAATTTTAAAATCCATCAAAGGATGTTGACATAACTAAAATTGATTTGTAAAACTATTTGAGAGAAATATCCCTTCTCCATGAAAAAATTTAAAGTCACACATTTATAAAGGAAGTAATTTAAATGATATTCTTGAATCAAATTTTCCCATTCCACATTGAAACTTTCAAAATAATTATCATCTCAAAACATTCAAGTTCATATAAATAAATCCTTGAAATCATTTTGAAAACATGGACATTAATTAAAATATTTAGAAAGAAAAATCTTTAAAAAATTTAATATGATGATCTAGTTAAATAGAACCTCCCATTAGACCTTATAATATTCCTTTTCAAAACATTTTAATGAAATATGGGTATCGATTATAAATATGTCCCAGTAAATACTTACACATAAACAATCTCGGACAATAATGAGATTGAGAAAATAACCCTTAACTTATACATTAAATTATTCGATGGTATGTTAACCTAATTTATAATAGTTAAAAAAATTATTAAATTATACAAGAACAATATACATAAATACGATGTCATATATGATCTTGTAATATTTATTTGTTAATAATATTTTATTATTATCATCGTTTTGGGTGTTAACTGACTCGTTTTCTTTATATGTTTGGTTATGTAAACCATGGTTTTTATGGATATGATGTATTTAATTCATATCCAGAATGATATTAAGTTATTAAACATTATTTGTAATCACAAATTAAAATTATTGCTCAATGGTTCCGATAGAGAAATGAATCTCATCACGTTCGTTGAGATGGTAATTCGTACGTACGCACGAGTGAAAAAATCATTGATGGGGAAATCGTTTTTAATTGAATGGTATATCATATATACAGAATCATTAAAATGATATATTTATTATTCACATCCATTATACTCATTATTATACCCATCCAAATAATGAAGTGTTTGAATAACAAACTACACGACGACGTGGAGATGGTAAGCCGTATGTACGCATGCATGGTGTCTTTGTCATTTATATGACATATTGAATAATGAATATTGTTCTACCTTTTTTATAATAAAATCACAGTATATATATTATAATGGAGTTCTTATTTTATAATGGAAACAACAAATAAAGGGAATGTGTTAGATGAAAAGAACCTGAAAGTGGTGATGAAATATTTACCTCTTCTTCGGGTTCTTCCTCTTGATTTGATCAAAAGGGATCCATGGATTTGCTTTCATTCCTATGGAAGGCCACTAAGATGAAGGCAGGAATGTTTAGAAGATATTTGGGCAGATTTTGGCTATAGAAAATGGCTTTGGAGGTGTGAAATAAGGATAAGGGAAGTGCCCTTTTATAAGAGCGGTGAGTTTCACTTTAGGAATGTTTGAAGTATTATTTTATCATAAAATTATTTTCGGTTTATAGTGGCTCTAAATGAATTTATTTCAATCCTTATATGGTTATGGGTTGAAATCCGCTCAACAAATAGTTTTTATACAAGTTTTGATTACAATTTTAACCTTATCATTTAGATTTAACTCTTAGATAAATAGTTTATCATTTACCATGTCTCTTTGTATTTTTATATTATATGGTTAATAAATATACTATAACAAGACACGAGAACCCTAGGTGGATAATTATTAAAATATAAAACCTTATCTATTTCTTTTGGCCGAAACTTATATTTTTAGAAATATTATATCAATTAATAATATAATATTTGTTTTAAAAACTCATTTATGTCAATTTTGACACTATTTAGTAGTTGATTTTTGTGAGAGTCATAAAAACTTGATTACATAGAACCAAATACATTGAATCAATACTAACATGTCATATCCACCTTTATAATTCTTGGATGGCATCGAAAATTTCAAATTTTATTTCTTTTAATATTTACAATATCATTTATTTGATTCTTTCGTTAATAAAGTAATTACTGCATCATCATTGTGTAATTAATAAATATAATTATTTAATGTATAAAAATTACAAATAAAATATTATTAAGTAAAAAAACGTATTATCTTTCTAATTAATATTTATAGTCGAAAATATAACTAATATAACACCTTGTAAAAATTCATTTTCTAAAATATATATGTTTACTTCGTTTTTGTGTTTACTTTAAATAAATTAATATAAAGTGTCATTATCACACTCAAGTGAATCCATGGGGACCTAAAATCAACCCAAGGATTCTCATTGTCGGACATGTATCAGACAATAGTGTTAGGACACATTTTAGGGTAATTTAATATTATTTTTATATTATTTATTTACCTATAGTTACCGAACTTACCCTTTAACAATGGTAAATAAAATATTTACCGAAGTAATTATTCAGAATGTATAAAAATAAAATTTACCAATTTACACAATTTGGAACTCCTTATTCAAAATATGGAATCCATTTTTCAATCTTCAAAACACAAAATTGGATGAAATTAATTTTAAATTAATTCCCATTGTCAAAACAAAAGCGTGTTTTTAAGAAATAATAACTATCAAAAGATTGACACATGTTAATGTCCAATTTAAATTTGAAATTACATAAGTGACCTAAATTATATTAAATGATAAAAATATAATCTAATGATAATTAAAAACCATTCAAATGTATAATTTAACCCTATAAATTATTTCGATTAAAAATAAATTTAATTAAAATTTTGTATTTTTTCACTATTCATCAAAATATGAAAGTTATTAGAAAATACCAAAAATTTATCCAAACTAAATTTTTATGTCCCTATTCTAAAGATGAATTTAATTTCACTAAATTCAATATATAAAAGTGTCAAATATTTGATTTAAAAAGGGTTCGTTATTAAAAAGCATAGAACTTCATTTTCTAAAAAATACCACTTTTATCTAAAAACATGAATTTTTATTATTTTATATATAAGAAACAGAAAAGATGAATGTTATAATTATATAGGATATATAAAATTTAAAGTGTGGTTAATACTATTCCTAAATTTTTTTAATGGCTAGTTTTTTAAGTTGTGATGCGCTCAAACTCGGTGTTGTGTGTATCACTAGTTATTGAATTTCTTTGAAGAGATAACGTACTATGAAATCCTGAGGTGTTATAGGGTTACATTATATAAGGTAACTATAGAGGACCCAATCCCATACTGATGCTGGGATCCACTCTATATGAAGCCTTTGGTTGTCCTGTACGATCACTGCCCTCATCGACTGCTATGTAACAGATCATCATACATGGAACATTTTGAATCATAACATGAAATCCACAATCGGGTTCACCATCATGTTCTACATGAATAACACTCATGATTGAAAACTCATGGGCCAAAATACATGTGTAAATAAAGGAGATACATAATCTTGTTGTTTACTCAAAAGGAATCAGGTAGTACATTGCATTTGAGGGGACCTACCAGGAATGTGGTCCCACTCAACTGGTTGACTGTGTCCAAACTAGGAAAAGGATCCCAATACATATACAAGTACATGTTGTAAATGTTGAATAAAAATTATGTTCACTCTATCTAGTAATAGTTTGTGTCTTTTTATCTATTTCCATGTTATTGATCATGTGTCTGTGTACTCTAGTACACAACATGTCTCATCACATGTGGGTGTCACCCATGTGCTTTGGTCGTGTATTTTTACTTTGGTACAAGACCACATTCATGTCCATATATTCCCACATGGGGTATCACCCAAATGCTCTACCACTTGTCTCTTCTATCCTGTGATGTGGTATATAGATTGTAGGAGGAATACATGTTATGCACTATTTATAATCTTCTAAAACCAAATCCACCGTTGCGGGGGGATAAATGATGTTTTTTCACATTGACACACAACATGTAGTCGATATTTTTTCAATATCCAGATATTAAATCTGATCTTTTCTTTCAATTTTGGCCTCGAGTTCGCTAATAATCTACATATTAAGGAAGAAAATAAAATTTCCATCTATCTATTGATCAAAAAGTAGTTCCATTGATCATAATGGGTTCTTCCCTTATCCCATAAGATGTCAATACATATACCTACACATATTTGAATATTTATTATCCATATAATCATCCAAAACCCACAAAAATCCCAAATCTAGTGATGATTTATCTATCTACCCTTCTCATGAATCTTTCATGATTTTGGTGGCCAGATCTGGCTCAGTACCAGTCGATAAAGTCGAATCGAGACTGTTGAATCCAACAGTTGTGGAATGTAAGGAAATGCATTGTGTTAAGAAACAAGACAATGTTCTTAACCATCATTGGCCAATCTTTCATTCCGAAATGGTATATTTCGGCTACAAAATTTAAATAATCAAATAAATCAATACATGTAAGCATTCAAATGCCACAATTAGTGAAGATCCAATGAAGGGATCAATATGCTCTATAAAATCAATTATATAGGGAATAAATAATATAATATTACTACATGGATATTAGACAATTCTTCATATAAGAATTCACTACCCATTTATCAGAGTATGTTGATGGGTTTTTTGTGTCCCAATCTTCTCTAATCTAGAGTTTCATCATTTTTGGATGCATATCTCCAATGGAATGATGAAAGAGATTCTATTAATGGTCCCAGGTTTATGAGATTAACCATGAAAAATTCAGTATAATGATATATTTATTGGAAATATCATGAGTTTAAATAAATTAATTAATGAAATAAATAATAATATATTCCACTGAATATAAAACTTATAATAGAGATATTCGAACACCCCACTCTGACCTATTATAGTTTGCTCCTTAAATAAAGACAACATTACTAACTCATCCTTTGACCCTGATTTTGGATTCGATCACCTTTTAAAGATTTATCTCATTTTATTTATTAAACATTTCTCTCTTATTATAAATTATATTTATCGTTTTGAAAAATTTATTATAATAACTCCAGCCACAGAATCACACTTTGTCATAGCACATGGCTTTGGAAATATATTAATAAATATTTTAATGTCTTATAAGTAATAAAACTCTGTCCCAATATCATTCCATTATTTAATATTATTCCCCAAAAGAAAAACTAAACAAGCAGCATGGGATATTGAGCCCAAACCTATATCTCTTTCCCCCAAGAACTCCACTCTATGTTCCCATGAAACCACAACATTTGGACCAAGAGGATGGTCCATCCATGTAGGTTCATATCATGTCAATCATCAATTTCCACTAGGTGATATACCAAGGAGGATCTATCCTCAATTACCATCTCACCCCAATCAGTGACACTCGTGGCTCCATGCATGTATATCCTCATCCTCAATACATGGATTATTTTTTCATCAAATCTTACTATGGGTGTATGGAGAGTTGATCAGAAACCTAAAAAACCCTCTACATGATCTTGAATCTACCAATGAACCATAGGGATAGATTTCATTCATGACTGAACCTCTATATACATTTTAATTGGGAGACTCTTAGAATAATGTGGAATCCCCGATCAATGTTTGGGGGCCTCTAATAGTCATTTGTATAAAATTTCAGGATACTCTTAGCCTTCCTCATCCACCCACAAATGACCTCAACCTTCTCATTTTTCACATATACCATCTCAGAACCACAAGTTATATCTCTCCAAACCCTCATCAGCATGAGGATGACCTTCAAGGTCTCCCATATAGGACTCAAAAGGTTACATGTAAAATTCATTTTGGTAGTTTGTGTTTTATTAAAACTAAACCAATTGAATGTTATCGCCCTTTCATCGGCTGAAGTCTAACACACAATCCCTCAATATAACCTCTAGCACCTAGATAATGTGCATAGAATGGGGGTGAAGGGTTTCACTCATCCTCATTTGGGTCTCAAATTCCGCTGGAAGGCCCCTCCACAATTGTGATGTAATTCATGCATTACTATCATAGATAATCATTGAGGGTACCCCCATAGAAGAGATTGATATCCAATACATACCATTCCCAAAATTTCCACCAAACCCTACTCAATAATTGAAATGAAGTGTGATGAATTTTTGGGTTGGTAAACTATTAACCAGATGTCATCATGGCCCTTTATTGTGCATGGAACAACTGTTACAAGGTCCATGGGTATTCCATATAACATTCACAACGGGATCTCAAGAGGCTGTAAAAATCATTTGGGAACATGTTGCTCAAACTTCACCTATTAAAAGGTGAGGCACTAAGAGAAAGACACAACTATGATCTATCTTATGTTCGACCACCAAAACTATCATTGAAGGTATCAATACTTCTTGAAAACACCATTATGTTCAGTAGGGGGAGATGTTTGTAACTCCCCCTGCACCTCCTCATGTAGCATTAATAGAATCACCATTCATCCATTGATAGAGATAACACCATTACCTATTTCATAATATCTATTTTGTGAGTCTACCATTAATATCTAGTCATGAATGACCTCAAAATATATTTCCATTAGTGGGGACTATATCACATGCTTGAGATGTGGAGGAGTCAACACCATAGACCATAGAAATGCTATAATCTTTGATTCCTCCTTTAATAACGGATATTGTGTCTTCCTACTACGTGAGTTTCTATCGTGCTTCCCTTACATAGAGTATAAACAATAATAAAGTCATATTCATATAGGAACACCAACCAAAATTATTATATCATGTTCAAGCTTCATTATGTTACAAATTAACTCAAACTATAATGGGCTATGTAAACTAAAAATAACAACCATATTATGTATTCCTTATAAATATCAATGGAAAATACTACCTCTACCAGCAATAGTTCCGGAGTTGTGAAGTTTTTCTCAAGGGTTCTTAACATCCATGACCAATATGAAATAATTGTATCTCAATGAATCAACATGAAGCTGATCCTATCTCTTGTGTCATCTAAATATAATACATACTCAATGATCTATATGGTAGTATGAATATTGCATCACAAATTGTACTAAGGTTAAACTCGTCAACCATCCTCTGGAAATGCTCAAACTAGGTAAAAAGTTACCATTTCCATGTCAGGGAAGTCAATGGTGCCTCAATTCTTGAAAAGGGTTCCAAAAATCTCATGTGGATCCCAAAAAATAAAATAAATATTCACACCACTAAAAAACTCTTAAGTGGCTCATATGAAACCATTTCATCTACCAGTACATAGTCAACCAATAAACAATGATTACAAATGAAATTCCCAAGACAGTATACTTTGTTAATTAGGTTCTGGCACATCGATAGCTTCACAAAATTCCAATTCTCTCAAATAAAATAAATAATTATCATTAGGTTATATATATGCTCCTCCTGTGATGCAGAGTATATGAGTGCATTGTTGATGAATATGAAATCAAACTCGTCAATGTATAGCTAGAATTCATTGTTCATCAAATCCATAAAAACGGTAGGGAAATTATTAACCTTAAAGGGAATCACTATGATCTCATAGTGTTGGTAGAGACAACAAAATGTCATCAATATAATATCATCCTCGTAAATCCTCACCATGTGGTAGTTGGACTAGTGATCAATCTTCATGAACTATATTGCAACTCAAAATAGGAGAAAGACATATTTAATCAATGGAAATGGGTAAATGTTTGTATCGTGGAATGTTTTAGGTTGTGATAATAAATGATAAACCTCTAGTTTCAATACTAATTTTTCATGATCAACACCGCAGTTTCCTGAGGGGCACACTCGGCCTAATGAAAACAGTATCTAGAAGGTCCTACTACTAGAACACATCCCTCATTGATTGTTAGGGGACATCTGATATACCACAGAAGATATTTCTATTATCTATGTAAGTGAATCAATAAAATAATTCATATCCTACCTCATATGTAGCTATGAAAAATCCTCAAGAAATTCATCTATATAATCCTCCACAACTAATGGATTAAAAATCCCTAAAGAGAAGGGATATACTCTCTAACTGATGGGCGGTGGGATCTAAACTTCTTATCATAGAACTGACTATCCGTACCATTATACATATCTTTCTATTAATGTATAATCAAATACCATCAGTTCTTAGGCATCTGACTTGTTTGTGTTGACATTCAGTTAGGGATATGACTATATATAAAAAATCGGCTCCCAAGATTACATTATAGGGTTCCATTGAGGAGAAAAAAATGTGCCAAGTGAACCTATATACACCAAGAGATATTTTTTATTACCTTTAGATAATATATACATAAGAATCATATGACATTGGAACCTAGAGATGATGGTTTTTTGGATAACACCTCAACTCGAAGCTCTAGATCACACCCTAGAGGCCTAGATTTTGTTGAATATATGGCACATTATTCTATTAATACTGAAGAAATATCATAAAGAACATAGATCATACCCCAAACAATTTCATTCATCGTATGGTCATAATCCTCTATAGATGGATGGTGTTTGTTCCCCCAAACATCGGCTCTATGATCTTGAATTGGTTTGTCTGTGGGTCGTCATGAATGGATCTCCTTGCTTTTCCCACCACATATAGCACCCCATGTTCATATTCCTGCTCCTCCTCATTGGGAACCACCCTTCCCATTCCTAGGAAATTCATTATCATGATGATTCTTATCCCGTGAAATTCTATCAGCAATCTTTATGTACTACCCCACACACCCGGTCGGGCAGTCTCACACTATGGGAAATTTCACATCATAAGAAAACAATGCAAATATCTGGTGTGAACTATACCTCTATTTCTTTGGAGACAAAAATATATTTTCTAATCATGTGGAGGCCTATTTCTATGTCATCCTTTCATTTCATGTCTGATAGCTACTGTAGGTGGCTCAAATCAATAATGACCAAACCCATCACGAGCTTTGTTGAATCCTTCAAAAAAAATATCTACAACTATTTCACTCCCCAAAACCCGATCATAGGTGGAGATAAAAAATGAACCATTATAGAAAGGATCACTTGATTGAATATCCATTCAAAAATTCATGATTGGAATTATATTTCTATGATCATGTAAAGGGAGTACATGGTATGGTCTGTAAACCTCACTTCATACTCATCCCTTCGCATCCCTCCAAAATTTAGCATCATGATCCTCTAAATTTTAATAGAGCACAGTATGGAGTGGTATTACTCCAAACTAAATAACTACTTGAAGTTAGACCACAAGAGTATCGACTCATCATGAATTTAACCCAAAATTATTCACCAGCAACCAACTGCTCCATTGAAAATTCTTGATTCTAGTGAACACACCTATTATGTTTGTGTTTGAATGATCTTGAAGACACGGACCACTGACTCTATCCAGTCCTATACTATCTGAGGATATATATCATCATGGATTCTCATGGATATCTATTACTAGATATTATAGAGAACACCAATCATTCACACATCCTCCTCCATCTCTTTGATCGTACAACAATTCACTGTGTAATTTTCACCTTTACACCACTATGCTAAACTTGTTTTATATTGAAAATTATAAAAAATAATGAAAAGTTTCATTCTAGGATTGAATAATTTATTTTGTCTTTATCACTATTAAAAATGGAAATGTCACTTCTTTTGATGATTCCATTTCAGGAGGAGGTGATTTGGAGGGACCATGATGATGTCCATGAAAAATGGGCCAAACCACGTAGGATCCAAGCACACAAGTGGATTAATCCACACAATGATACAAGTATGTTTATCCAATTGAACATATATTTTTTGGGTTGGTCAAAAATCAATTGGGATACATTTCGTATGAAGAGAACCACGACTAATTCGGCCTTATGGTGTCCAAACTGACCTGATCTATCCAGAACACCAAATCTGCACGAATTCCAATGTAGTATGTTGTCATCTATCCATATCTCGAGATATAGGTGTAACAATTATTCCAAAAGTTAGGTGGAGACATCCAAGAGGTGTTTCCACAATGTTTTTATTTTCTTTGTATTGATATAAGGTTTTATCAAGGTTAAAACACCTATGACATGTTGTTTTATGAATTCTATGTGCTCAAAACCACCTTCCCATTTTCCTATCAAATGGAACCATGGGCTCCTCATTTGGAAGTTGGACCAAGAAGTGAATATCTACCATTTTGAAGTCCTATAGGAGTCTCTTACTCATCCTAGAATTTATGGATGCCCTTATCCTTGTAGTGGGATCAGGAATGATGGAGTTCCACCAATGCTTCCTCCTCCTTCAGATGTTGAGCTGAACGGTGGGTGTTCATTGTGAAGGAGCTACACACGTGTAAGGGGAGTTTCAAAACATGTGCTATGATTGGTTTGATGTATTTTGGGCTTGAAAAAATTTCATTTAGAAGTATCTTACATTGAATTATCTTTGTTTGATTTAACTGAATGAAATGCTCTTTACATTTAACCAATCGGTGAGATGTTTTGAGTGTGTGACTTGTGTTGTTCCGATTGGACACCACAAGAATCCTTTTCTTCCCAAATTATTTTGGATTTCAATTTTATTTGAAATATTTTATACCATTAATGTGATTTGGACCTTGTCTATATGATTGTTATGTTAAGGTTTGGCTCAACGTGCTTTGATATAAGGTATTGGAAAGCAATCGGGATTCTGATTGATTTAAACCAAATAGTTACATCAAACATTGATTAATCTACAAGAACAGTGAGATTTATATGTGTTTAGTGAACACACAATGAACCCCTTTTATCTACTAATTTATTAAAACAACCTTTTCGGTCCAAATATTAAACTCTTTAATTATGTCATTTCATCCTAAAACTGTTTTCGAATCCACCCCTATTTAGGTACTTATTATAAAACATTCACACTCTAAACCCACCAAAACTCCTTGAGTGATGACCTAGGGTATTCCCTAGACTAAAATAAACAATAAAATCATAATCAATTTTCAACTTAATGACAACGTGGTCAAATGTTGGCATCTTTTCCAGCGATCTCTTCAGTTTTAGTGCGTGTTTTTCATAATTTTCTTTGTAAATTTTGTGAATGATTGTTTGTTTTATATTATACCTTTATATTTATTTTGATGTCCTAATTTATTTCTTGTGTAGGTTTTGGGTATAATGAATTATACTCTGAGAGACTTACAACCTTTAAAACCTGAACCTGAGAGGATCCTACATCAGCAACCTCGTGATACACAAGAGGAACCTTTGAAGGAGGACGCACAAAACATCAACACTCTTCTTGATCCTTCTGCTTCTTCTTCGAGAACCCACATTAAAACTGAAATTTTCATGGTTAAAATGTCTGAAAACTATCAAACAATAAAATAACTAACATCGCCTAAATTTTATATTCATCCCACATACATTCAATTACAAGTCGAGGCACCCAATTTTGAACTAAAATCTGGTTTAATGGATCTGTTACCAAGATTCCAGGGACTTCATGGAGAAGATCCACACATTCACTTAAAATAGTTTCATACTATTTTTTCAATATTAAATCCTTATAATGTGGATGGGGAACAAGTAAAGCTTAGAGAATTTACATTTTCTTTAGAAGACACTCTAAAAGATTTGTTATACTATGTTAATTCACCAATAAGATGTTGGGAAGACATGAAACACCTTTTTCTTTAAAAATATTTCCTAGCCTCTCGAACTACGTCAATAAAGACTGAAATTTTTGGGAGAAGACAATATCAAGGGGAAACATTACCTGAATATTGGTAATGATTTAAAATTTTATCTTCAAGTTTCCCACACCACCAAATAAGTTATCATCTTTTAAATCAATATTTTTATGAAGGATTAATCCTTATTGATCAAAATATGATAGATGTTGTTGCAGGTGGTGTGCTAGTTGATAAGACCCCAATTGTTGGAAGAACCCTGATTGAGAACATGGAACAAAACACATAATAATTTGGTTCAAGGTCCAATGTACCAATTCGAGGTGTCCATGATGTGCGAAGTACTGAATTCGAGAAGAATGTGGATAAAAATTTCGAAGAGGTATGTACCCTTCTTTGACAACTTTCTCTTTCCCAATGGAAATATGAATATCCTCCTCCTATCCATTGTGGTATATGTTCATTCTGACACCCACTACTTTGACTGATGTCATCAACTGAGGGAAACATTTGAGAGTTGTAAGGAAATATTTCTAGGCTACCTTTATATCCAACCCTTTAGGCATGAACCTTACTACCCATCCAACCATGTGTGGAAGGAGAACAAAGCCGATAGGCAAGGGGGTATTCAAAACATCCTCAACAACAATAGAACCAATAGGGGAAGTGTAGTCATCCACCACCACCACCTAGAAATCCTCAACCACCCAAAAGGCCTTTATAAAAAAACCCCTCCAAAACATGATCCTCACCTAGAATATATGATGAAACAAATGGCTGCCATCAATAATCAATTCCAAAAAATCACTCAGGAATCTATACAAGACATAAAAACAAAATTAGTCCAACTAGAAAAATTAGTTGGTGAAATTCAATGTCACGGATAATGTAAACTACCCTATCAACTTGTAGTTAACCCAACGGATAATGAAAATGTTACTACCATCACCCATAGGAGTGGAAAACAAATAGAAATTAAAATGAATCCTCTATTAGAGTCATCCCTTCCTGAGGAATCCTCCATCCCAACCAATAAAAATGTTCTAAATGTTGAAGAACCTTGTCCTGAGAGAACCCTTCCAATGGAAATAGTGTGTACATTGATGAGTCACCTGCCCAAGAACTCCTCTTCCATTTCCTCAAAGTGCCACCCAACCAAGAAAAAAAATTAAAGCTAAACTTGATCAAGAAATATTGGATATTTTCAATAAAGTTTAGGTTAACATCCCATTAATTGATGTTGTGAAAAAAATTCCACGGTATGCTATGTTTCTAAAGGAGATGGGTACAAACTGAAGGGGACATTGGTGTGATGAGAAAGTGAGTTTTCTGAGGAATCTTTCATCATTGATAATCCATCACTTCCCACCCAATGCAAGTATCGTGGAACATTTTCAATTCCATGCAACATATGAGAGTATTATTTTTCTAATCGTATGCTTGTTTTTTGTGCCTCTATAAATGTGATGTCTTACTACATTTACAATACATTGCAGTTCGCAGAACTGAAGCCCACTAGAATTGTTCTTCAACTGGCCAACCAGAGAACTACACACCCCTCTGGTGTGTTAAAGGATGTTCTTATGAGGGTTCAGAATTTAATTATTCATATAGACTTTTTTCTGCATCAAATGGAATATGATAGGATGAATGGACATGCCCAAATTATATTGGAGATACATTCCCTGAAAACCACCAAAACCATAATTATTGTTTATAATGGGAAATTACCTATAGAATTTGATGGTGACATAGTCCATTTCAACATCCGTGATGATATGAAACATCCCTTAGAAGAACAATCATCTCTTTCAGTAAATTAAATCGATGTACTCCATTCCCCTAAAAAAATTTCTTATCATTCCCCTGATCCCCTTTATAGGTTTTCTTCACTGATTCATATTATAGTTAATGATTCATGAATTTATTGTTGTAGTGGATTATAAAAATTTCATGCATGTTTATTAATTGATGATTTCATGAACACTGAGGATCCACTAAACATCGATGATACTGCTAATCCTATAAAAGCACATTCATCTATTGAGGATGATACCATTAAGCAGTTAGATGAGATCAGAGACCTCTCACATTCACACACACTCCCATAAATCCAAAATCAACCTGAATTGGAACTGAAAAAATTACCTCAAGATTTAAAATATTTATATCTTGAGAATAGAAACAAGTTGTCTGTCATCATTGCTAGTTCACTCCCTCTTGATCATGAATTGTGACTACTTAAACTTACGAGGAACTATAAAAAAATCTAGGTGATGGAAACATGCTGAAATTCCTGGTATTAGCCCATAAATCTGTACACATCATATTTTATTAAATGATGAGGCTAAACTAGTGAGGCAGCCACAAAGTCGACTGAACCCAAACCACTTAGTAGTAGTGAAAAATAAGGTAACAAAATTATTGGTTGCTGGAATCATTTACCCCATCTCTGACAGTCGATGGGTTAGTCCTGTTGAAGTAGTTCCTAAAAATACCAACCTTACAGTATTAAAAAAATAAAAACAATGAATTTGTTCCAACTTGTGTGCAGAATAGTTGGCGTGTCTGTATAGACTATCACCGACTAAACCAACAAACTAATAAGGACCTTTTCTTTTTTCCATTCATTGACCAAATTCTAGAGAGGCTAGATGGTAAGTGCCATTACTATTTCCTTGATGGGTATTTTGGATACATTCAGATCCATATTCTCCCAGAGGATAAGGAAAATACAACCTTCACTTTCTCCTTTGGAACATTTTCTTATAGAAGGATGTCATTTGGTCTATGCAATCCCCTGGGTAATTTCAAACGTTACATGATTAGTATTTTTTCAGATTACCTAGAGAATTGCATGGATTTATTCATGAATGATTTCACGGTTTATGACTCCTATTTTGTTGAATGATTGAGTAGTCTTGGTCTAGTCCAATGTCACTGTATTGAAAATAATATTGTATTAAATTTTGAGAAATTCCATTTCATAGCGAGACAAGGTATAGTTATAAGGCATGTTATTTCTGGGGATGGAATCAAATTAGATAAATAAATATTGGGTGTCATTTATTCCTTACCATTCCCAAAAAAATTATGGGATATGCTATCCTTCCTAGGTCATGTTGTATTTTACCGTTGTTTCATTGGTGAATTTAGTAAAATTGTAATTCCCCAATCTCGATTACTCCAAAAAGTAATGGAATTTGATTTTGATAAAGAATGTGAGGAAGCATTTAATAAGTTAAAATGGAGTCTCACTTCACCCCCATTAATCAAACCACCTCAGTGGGATTTACCATTCGAGCTCATGTGTGATGCCCCTAACTATGCAGTTGGGGTAGTCTTGTCACAAAGGGTCGATCGAGCTCCACATGTCATTGACTATGACTCACGTACTTTGGACCATGCCCAAGAAAACGACACCACAACTGAAAAATAATTCCTTTCTATTATATTTTCTTTATAAAAATTCAGTTCATACCTTTTGGAGTCCAAATTCATTGTGTTCTTAGAACATCTAGCCCTCTGGTATCTCCTTAAGAAACCGGAAGCCAAGAAACGTCTCATTCGAAGGATGATACTCCTTTAAGAATTTAATCTAGAAATGAAATATAAAAAGTCGAAGAGAATGTGGGGGATGACCATATCAGTAGGATTCCACCATCCTTGGACATTGACCCATCCCCCTGTATTACTATAAATGATATGTTTCCCTATGAGCAATTGTACTGAGTGCAAGATGTAATTCCTTAGTATGCTGAAATTGTAAATTATTTGTTAGAATCTTCCATTCATACTAATTTCAATAAAAACCAAGACAATCATCTAAAAAATGAGTCTCGTTGGTACATTTTGGATGAATCCTACCTCTAGGGCACATGTAGTGATCAAGTGCTTAGGCATTGTGTTCCCGATAGTGAGTTTCAGTCTGTCTTTAAATTCCTCCACATACATGGTTGTGGGGGATACTTTTTTTCCCAACGGACTAATCACAAGGACCTTGATTCTGGACTCTTTTGTCCAACACATTCCTGGGATGCCCATAATTTTTTCAAATCTTGTCCTCATTGTCAATGAATGTTTAATGTCTATAAAAGAAATGAAATTCTACAACAACCATTGCTCTTTCATGATAATTTTTATGTTTGGGGAATTGAATTTATGGATCCCTTTCCAAATTCTTTTAGAAACATGTACATTATTTTGGTGGTCTATTATGTAAAGACCCGCAAATTTCAAGGAAATTTTTTTCTTAATTTTCTTTGGAATTTTACAAGAGCGCAGCTTCAGACGGCACCTGATTCCGAGGCCCGGTGTGCCCGGAATCAATTTCCGAAGTTTGGCTCGGGTACGTTCAGTGAACGGACGAGCGGGTTTTTCTATCTTTTGAACCGGTGCCCGGAATCGAATTCTGAGGGCACCGATGAAATCGGAGCGCCGGTATTTGCTTAGAAACGACTCTTCCGGAGTTGCGTTTGCTCAGACGTGGTTTTTAAATTTTGGGGCTTTAAGTCAGAAATAAAATAAAATTTGTGCGACAACTTTATTTTATTTCACTTAAGCTGCTTGGAAGCCGCTTGGAAGCCACTTGAACTGAGTTAAAGCGGAAAGGGTGCTATCCGGAAATATCCTACCCCTTGTTAGGATATTTGTGCGGTGGGGCCCGCACGAGCCCCGCCGTTTCTTTCGCTAAGTAACGCACCCGCGAAAACCCGTCAAAGTAACTGAAAAGTCAACCGACGCGTTTTCTTTATTTCTTAACAGACCATTTAATTGGGCGGTTTATTTTGTGAATTAAATGGGTTGTTTCATTCGTTGAATTAATTCAACGAATTTAATGGGTCGTTACTTACGCGTTTGCGTTCGTTGGCAAAATAATAAAATAGACAAACTTGTCTATTTTGGAAGATTGCTATCGTTGTGCAATTCCTCTGAGCCTCCACCCTCCTCGCGAAGAACGCGAAGAACGCGAAGAATGCGAAGAACGCCGGCGACCGGAATTCGACGACGCACACCGTGATCTGCGACGTCGACGAGCTCTACCCGCGACGTTCTTCGGCGACGCCTCTTCTTCCGCGGCCGATCCTCGTTCGGCAACTAAGGTGAGAATCGGATCGTTTATTTCTCCCTTTTTATTTTCAATGACAACGGATTTAATTAATTAAATCCGTTTGATCTTGATCTGGAGATTGGCAACGCGACGCCGGATACCGCGACGACGTGACGATCTCCTTCTTCCGCGCCGAGCGATTCCGCGACGACCTCTCGTCCGACGACGACGACAAAGTAAGGGTTGATTGGAATATTTTTATTTCCCCGTGTTTATTCTTTTAAAGTAAAGAACCTGATCTCCGAACAATTTTAATTTATTTAAAATTGTTGTTGATTATTTTCTTTTCCTCCCGTTGTTTATGACTAACGCGGAGGGTGCGGGTCTAACGAACAAGACCCGGCAACCCTCCGCCGTTCTTTTGTTGTGCGGATTTGGCGGACGACGACGAACCGTGCGGCAAGGGCGATCTGTTGATCCCGCAGTGAAGATCGGCCCCCGGGAGGAGCAACGGCGCAGACGGGAGGCAAAACGGGCCACCGGAGCAACACCGGCGGCCCGCGGAAGGCGGCGGCGGCGCGGGTGCCGGCGCGGCGGCGCCGGCGGCCGGAGGCGGCGGCGCCCGGCGCGCCGCCGTGGAGGAGATCCGCCACGGCTGAAGCCGCGGCAGCGGCGGCCGGTTCCACGGCCGCGCGGAACCGGGGAGGAACGCGGCGGCCCGGCAGCGTCCGCGTGACAGGCGGCCCCCCGCGGGGCCGCGTTCCACCTAAGCCGCGGGTCAAACCCGCGGCGCCTCTTCGGCCGCTCGGCCGAAGCCGAGCCGGCCGGTCCGGTCGGCTGGGCCGCGCCCAGGCCGGACCGGACCCGGCCTAGACGGGTCGGGCCGGGTCGGGCCGACCCGGGTCGGCCGTCCCAGGGGTGGTTCGGGCCGGGTCGCCCCGGACCCAGAACCCCCGTTTTCGGGCCTTCTTCGGTCTTTCTCCCATATCTTGGGCCTGGGACCTCCGATTAACGGACCGTCAGCGGCTACGCGATCCTTGGATCGATACGGTCGTTTCGGTATATTATACTCAAGGTTTCGGAAGACTTTGGGTTCGGCCGGGTTGGTTTGTACACGAAACCAACCGGGCCCTCGGAGCGGAAACGCTCATAACTTGAGCTACGGACGTCCGATCGACGTACCGTCAGCTGTGGTAGTTTCCTCTAAGTGAGACGGAACTTTTGGCATACTCCGCCTGAGGATCGGACACAGGCGGAGTACGGTCGGGTTGGTTTTTCCCTAAAAATCAACCGGACCCCTGGGACGAAAATGCCAATAACTCTCAGACCGGGCGTCCGATTGACGCGCCGTCTGTTGCGTTGAGATCCTGTTGTCTTTACGGAACTTTTGGATACATCAACTTCGGACTACGTGTCAGTTGATGTATCAGCCTCTCGGCTCGTGGAGCAGACCCTCCTAAACGAGCTCGCTATGTGCGGGAACCCTAGCGCTGGCTGTGACTTCGACGACAGAGCAGAGATCCTCCGTGGACTGCGACGACGGCAGAGCAGAGATCCTCCGTGGACTGCGGCGACGGCAGAGCAGAGATCCTTCGTGGACTGCGGCGACGACTGTGCAGAGATCCTCAGTGGACTGCGTCGACTACTGCACTCAGCGATCCTACGTGGATCAGTGCTACAGGTTCTGTGTGAGCCTGATCCTATGTGGGTCCTTACTACCGGTTCTGTGTGAGCCACTGCCTACAGGTTCTGTGTGAGCCCGATCCTATGTGGGTCTTTTGTGGGGGTTAGTACCTATCGATCCTTCGTGGGTCCGACGACTTAGATGGATCAGTGATCATCTTTGACGTCATCTGAAAAAGTATACCTGGTTGAGCTGAATCTTATTTTACTCTCCTTTGTGGATTGTGTTGAACTATCCTTTGTGGATTTACTGTTTACTCTCCTTGTGGATTTGAGTCTTGCTTTCCTGCGTGGATTGAGTTGTTCTTGGGCTCGTGAGTAGAGCTAGAATTGGGGACTTAGGTATATGTATGGGCATATACCTAAGTCGAGTCATATGTTACTTCGTGATTGCATCTTTCTTTTGTGCTATATCCTTTGTGGATTTTGGGAGACCTTCGGGGGTCTCGGGGTCCTTACTGAGTACCTTTACTCACCCCTGCACGGGCTATGCCCGCACCTTGTTGTGTTGGTTGCAGACGACGGACAGCGCTGATCACGGTTGGGGCGTGGAGCAGGACAGTACCTGGAGGTGGACCACTGGACGGGACGTGCTCGGAGCGGACGTGGGACCCGAGGAGCCTGGAGGCTATCTGTACCCACCCTTCAGGTGGGATTGCCAGTGGACGACACGAGGCCGCCGTCTTTTCTTCAGTTGTTGTTCTTTACTTTTTTTTCAGTTGTACTTTACAGTTGGGCTTGTATTTCCGGCCCCCTTTACTTTTCTACACTTTGTAGTTACTCTCCGCTTGCTGACTCTGTGGTGGTTGTTACTTATAAAGGCAATGCCTTCCCTGTTTACCGGGATTTTACGCCTTGGTGCTAGTCGCCAGCCCCTGGCCTATGGAAGGCGGGCTTGGGGTAGTCACGGCACGGGCCCCGAGGTCGGGTCGTGACAAATTGGTATCAGAGGTGGTCGGTTCTACCGCAGACTCTGATCGTCTTTTCTTTCTATGTGAAGCAATAGTGTTTAGTGTATTGAGTGTGGTTATCAGTTCAGGGAGCCCAGTGTTGGTGCGGTGGCCGACGTATCCGTACACCAGGACCCTGACTCCTGATTTCCTACTTAATGCATGAAAACATTGATTGCGTGTGTGTTCCAAGTTTTCTTTGTGATTACTTGTGTCAGCTCACCGGGTATACTGATCTGCTTTATGAAAGTCTCAAGTTTTCCTTGTGATTACTTGTGCCAGCTCACCAGGTATACTGTTCTGACTGTGGTGCTCTTGTTCTCCTTTTCAGGATGGCCCCGCGACGACAGCCAGCTAGGGTTCCGAGTGTAGGGCGCGACGGCAGCCCACCGAGCGACGAGGCCTCGGTGCAGGGCCCTTTTCCAGCAGTGGCACCGGCGGTAGCCTTACCTGTCGAGCCACCGATGCTACCAGTACCAGACGCTGACGATGCACGTCGCCTCAGGGCACTGCATGAGTTTCAGAGCCAGCGACCGCCCAGGTTTCGCGGTGAGGCGGACCCCCTGGCCGCCGAGGACTGGCTAGAGGCGGTGGTACGGATCTTTAGGCTAGTGAGGACACCAGCGGATCTCATGGTGATTCTCGCGGCGAGCCTCCTGCAGGCGGCTGCAGGACGATGGTGGAGCTTGATGCTCCAGGTTCACGATGAGGCATCCTTGCTCTGGGCGGACTTCGAGAGCCTCTTCTGCTCTGAGTTCGTCCCGGCCACCCTCCGAGCGGTGCGCATCCAGGAGCTTCTCCAGCTGCGCCAGGGCAGCATGACGGTCGCTCAGTACGCGGCGAGGTTCACTGACCTATCTCGCTACTCGACCGACATGGTACGAGACCCCTTCTTCCGGGCTCGGACCTTCGAGCAGGGCTTGCGGCAGGAGATTCGGGCGTCGCTGATCTCCCTCAGCATTCCGACCCAGGCGGGAGTGCTGGAGCGAGCCCTCCTGATCGAGAGCTTCCTGGCAGAGCCTTCTTCAGCGGCGAGACCTAGCGCAGGGCGGCAGGTAGCTGAGTCTTCGGCAGCAGGTAGCCGACGGATGACTCTCGGGTCCAGGCAGACCAGACCCCCACGCAGACGGCCTCAGGACAACGGCTCAGCAGTGCGAGGCACACAGCGGAGTGTCAGCCTTCCGAGAGGCAGGTTGTGCTACTCCTGCGGCGGGCAGGGTCACATGGCTCGTGACTGCCCGACTCGCCGACTAGAGGAGCAGCAGACGGTGGAGGGGCCACCCAGGCAGAGGCAGAGGGTCGACCGTGGCGGTCCGCAGGGAGGAGGCGGACGAGGCAGAGGAGCTGGCCGAGCAGCGGGTGGTGGACGACGCTTCCAGGCTCTACCCCCACCACCACCAGGAGGGCCACCTCGACCACAGGGAGCTGGCGGGCAGGGACAGGCCCAGCTCCCGGCAGTGGAGGCCTACGACCCCGACATGCTAGAGATGATTCGAGGTACGATCTGTGTCTATTCTACACTTGCTGCAGTACTTATAGACACAGGAGCGAGTCACTCTTTCATAGCCTCTGCCCTTGTTCGGAGCTCGGAGATTCCGACTGAGCCGTTGGCTCGATCCTTACGGCTAGAGACTCCTACGGGAGCAGACTCGACGATTACGCACTGGTGCCGGCAGTGTGAGCTTACTCTAGGAGGTGAGAGCTTCGGCTGGGATCTCCTTGTAGCGGCGTCGAGGCCTTACGACGTCATCTTGGGCATGGATTGGCTATCCACGGTTCATGCCCAGATCGACTGTTTTAGGCGCAAGGTGCGATGTGTTCGCACGGACGGGAGCAGGTTTACCTTCACCGGCGAGAAGGGAACCTTTGCAGCACAGGATGGACTTCCGCAGAGGAGAGTGCATCCCATCTCTCATCAGTTGGCTAGCCTCATCCTAGGAGCAGTGGACGTGCGGAGTCCAGTTTTTCCTGCAGTGGTGGACCAGTACGTGGACATCTTTCCCGACGACGTTCCAGGGCTACCTCCTCGTAGAGAGGTAGACTTTTACATTGACTTGTACCCCGGGACAGCCCCGATATCTACTCCAGCATATCGGATGGCCCCCGCCGAGCTTCGAGAGCTGCGGGTACAGTTGGAGGACTTGCAGAGCAAGGGGTTTATCCGACCCAGTGTTTCACCCTGGGCTTCCCCGATTTTGTTCGCCAAGAAGGCGGACGGGAGCTTGCGACTGTGTGTCGACTATCGTTGCCTAAACTAGGTGACAGTGAGGAACAAGTATCTGCTGCCACGGATTGATGACCTCTTCGATCAGCTCAAGGGAGCGCGGTGGTTCTCGAAAATAGACCTCTGGTCAGGCTATCACCAGCTCAGAGTTCGAGACGAGGACGTGCAGAAGACGACCTTCAGGTGTCGGTATGGCCATTATGAGTTCTTGGTTATGCCGTTCGGCGTAACCAATGCTCCAGCAGTGTTCATGAGCCTCATGAACAGGATCTTCCAGCCATACCTCGACCGATTTGTCGTGGTCTTCATTGACGACATTTTGGTATACTCGACGACTGAGGAGGAGCATGCCTACCACCTGCGAGTTGTGCTAGACACACTCCGAGAGCACCAGCTTTATGGAAAGCTCTCAAAATGCCAGTTCTGGTTACGTGAGGTCCATTTCTTGGGGCACGTCATCTCTGAGGCGGGAGTTGCAGTGGATCCCGCGAAGATCGAGGCAGTGCTAGCTTGGGAGCCACCCAAGAGCGTGACAGAGGTGCGGAGTTTCTTGGGCTTAGCCGGATACTATCGGAGATTTGTGCCGGACTTCTCCAGAGTTGCGGCACCACTCTCAGCCTTGACAAAGAAGGGGAAACCCTTTGTGTGGTCAGACAGAAGTCAGCAGGGCTTCCAGGAGCTGAGACAGAGATTGACCAGCGCACCTATCTTGAGGTTGCCTGAGGAGGGATTTGGATACGTAGTTTACTGCGATGCATCAGGGACTGGACTCGGGTGCGTCCTGATGCAGGAGCGGGCCGTGATCGCCTACAGATCACGTCAGTTGAGGCCGCATGAGCAGAACTACACCACTCATGACCTGGAGTTAGCAGCAGTGGTCTTCGCTCTGAAGACTTGGCGGCACTATCTTATGGGCGAGCGCTTCACAGTCTTTTCGGACCACCAGAGTCTCAGGTATATCTTCTCTCAGAAGGACCTGAACCTGAGACAGTGGAGATGGCTTGAGTTCCTCCAGGACTATGACTTTGAGATAGTCTATACTCCTAGGAAGGGGAACGTGGTAGCCGATGCCCTCAGCAGGAGGACGGGCATTCAGCTACTTGAGGAGGCGACGGAGCAGCTAGCCTCCTTGCAGATATCCTTTGTGGATAGAGACGGAGCAGCCTTTCTTCAGTCTCTCACAGTCTCTCCTCCACTTCTACAGCGGGTCAGAGAGGCTCAGCGTGGGGACGCTGACTGTGAGACCCAGCGTGCACTGATATCCTCAGGTCAGGCGCCTGATGGTTTCTCCCTTGGAGCAGAGCACGACATCCTTTTCAGAGGACGTACCTTCGTACCAGTCGCTTTACGAGAGGAGGTGCTGAGAGAGTTTCACACTTCTCCCTTGGCGGTGCATCCCGGAGTGGCGAAGATGTACCAGGATCTCAGGCGACAACACTGGTGGCCGGGCATGAAGAAAGCTGTGGCAGAGTTCGTTTCACGATGCCTCACCTGCCAGCAGGTGAAGGCAGAGCATCAGGTACCAGCAGGCTTGTTACAGCCCTTGGAGGTCCCAGAGTGGAAGTGGGACGGCATATCTATGGACTTCGTGACTGGACTTCCACGCACTTCCAGAGGTCACGACTCCATTTGGGTGATTGTCGACCGACTCACCAAGTCGGCACACTTCTTACCCATCAGAGAGTAGGGCTCAGTGGAGAGCTTGGGACGTCTTTACGTCCAGGAGATCGTACGGCTTCACGGTGTGCCATCGTCTATCGTCTCCGATCGAGATGATCGTTTCACTTCCCGGCTTTGGAAGGGGTTGCAGGAGGCGTTCGGGACGCGGCTCCATCTGAGCACAGCCTTCCACCCTCAGACGGATGGTCAGACTGAGAGGACCATACAGACACTCGAGGACATGCTCCGTGCATGTGTTCTCGACTTTGGTCGCAGCTGGGAGGACCACCTACCCTTGGTGGAGTTCGCGTACAACAACAGCTACCACTCCACCATCGGGATGGCACCATACGAGGTGTTGTACGGCAGACCCTGCAGATCACCGTTGTGCTGGACAGACCCTGGGGAGTCAGCACTCGTGGGACCAGAGATGGTCCGATCCACGACAGAGAAGGTCCAGATCATCCAGGAGAGGATGAGGACAGCTCAGAGCCGGCAGAAGTCATATGCTGACAGGAGGCGGAGGCCACTGGAGTTCGAGGATGGCGACCACGTCTTTTTGCGTGTCTCACCTCGACGTGGTTTACGGAGATTTGGCTGAGGCGGCAAGTTGTCTCCACGCTTCATCGGGCCTTTCCAGGTCGTCAGCAAGATAGGAGAGGTGGCTTATCGCCTGGCTCTACCACCTCAGTTGCACCGGGTGCACGACGTCTTCCACGTGTCTCAGCTGAGGAGATACGTGCACGACCCGACGCACATCATCGACTTTGGGGAGCTGGACGTGGATGATGGGGCGACTTTTGCGGAGGTCCCAGTGGAGATCGAGGATCGACAGGAGCGGGTCCTACGTGGGCGGTCGATTCCTCTTGTGCGCGTCAGATGGCAGCACGGGAACCTCCAGGAGAGCACTTGGGAGCGGGAGGCTCAGATACGTGCTCAGTACCCCCATTTGTTCTCCTAGTTTTTGATGTATCTTTACGGGGACGTAAAGCCCTGAGGTGGGAGTAATGTAAAGACCCGCAAATTTCAAGGAAATTTTTTTCTTAATTTTCTTTGGATTTTACAAGAGCGCAGCTTCAGACGGCACCTGATTCTGAGGCCCGGTGTGCCCGGAATCAATTTCCGAAGTTTGGCTCGGGTACGTTCAGTGAACGGACGAGCGGGTTTTTCTATCTTTTGAACCGGTGCCCGGAATCGAATTCTGAGGGCACCGATGAAATCGTAGCGCCGGTATTTGCTTAGAAACGCCTCTTCCGGAGTTGCGTTTGCTCAGACATGGTTTTTAAATTTTGGGGCTTTAAGTCAGAAACAAAATAAAATTTGTGCGACAACTTTATTTTATTTCACTTAAGCTGCTTGGAAGCCGCTTGGAAGCCACTTGAACTGAGTTAAAGCAGATAGGGTGCTATCCAGAAATATCCTACCCCTTGTTAGGATATTTGTGCGGTGGGGCCCGCACGAGCCCCGCCGTTTCTTTCGCTAAGTAACGCACCCGCGAGAACCCGTCAAAGTAACTGAAAAGTCAACCGACGCGTTTTCTTTATTTCTTAACAGACCATTTAATTGGGCGGTTTATTTCGTGAATTAAATGGGCTGTTTCATTAGTTGAATTAATTCAACGAATTTAATGGGTCGTTACTTACGCGTTTGCGTTCGTTGGCAAAATAATAAAATAGACAAACTTGTCTATTTTGGAGGATTTCTATCGTTGTGCAATTCCTCTGAGCCTCCACCCTCCTCGCGAAGAACGCGAAGAACGCTAAGAACGCGAAGAACGCCGGCTACCGGAATTCGACGACGCACACCGTGATCTGCGACGTCGACGAGCTCTACCCGCGACGTTCTTCGGCGACGCCTCTTCTTCCGCGGCCGATCCTCGTTCGGCAACTAAGGTGAGAATCGGATCGTTTATTTCTCCCTTTTTATTTTCAATGACAACGGATTTAATTAATTAAATCCGTTTGATCTTGATCCGGAGATTGGCAACGCGACGCCGGATACCGCGACGACGTGACGATCTCCTTCTTCCACGACGAGCGATTCTGCGACGACCTCTCGTCCGACGACGACGACAAAGTAAGGGTTGATTGGAATATTTTTATTTCCCCGTGTTTATTCATTTAAAGTAAAGAACCTGATCTCCGAACAATTTTAATTTATTTAAAATTGTTGTTGATTATTTTCTTTTCCTCCCGTTGTTTATGACTAACGCGGAGGGTGCGGGTCTAACGAACAAGACCCGGCATCCCTCCGCCGTTCTTTTGTTGTGTGGATTTGGCGGACGACGATGAACCGTGCGGCAAGGGAGATCCGTTGATCCCGCAGTGAAGATCGGCCCCCGGGAGGAGCAATGGCGCAGACGGGAGGCAAAACGGGCCACCGGAGCAACACCGGCGCGGCGGCGGCCGGTTCCGCGGCCGTGCGGAACCGGGGAGGGACGCGGCGGCCCGGCCGCGTCCGCGTGACAGGCGGCCCCCCGCGGGGCCGCGTTCCACCTAAGCCGCGGGTCAAACCCGCGGCGCCTCTTCGGCCGCTCGGCCGAAGCCGAGCCGGCCGGTCCGGTCGGCCGGGCCGCGCCCAGGCCGGACCGGACCCGGCCTCGCCGGGTCGGGCCGGGTCGCCCCGGACCCAGAACCCCTGTTTTCGGGCCTTCTTCGGTCTTTCGCCCATATCTTGGGCCTGGGACCTCCGATTGACGAACCGTCAGCGGCTACGCGATCCTTGGATCGATACGGTCGTTTAGGTATATTATACTCAAGGTTTCGGAAGACTTTGGGTTCGGCCGGGTTGGTTCGTACACAAAACCAACCGGGCCCTCGGAGCGGAAACGCTCATAACTTGAGCTACGGACGTCCGATCGACGTACCGTCAGCTGTGGTAGTTTCCTCTAAGTGAGACGGAACTTTTGGCATACTCCGCCCGAGGATCGGACACAGGCGGAGTACGGTCGGGTTGGTTTTGCCCTAAAAACCAACCGGGCCCCTGGAACGAAAATGCCAATAACTCTCAGACCGGGCGTCCGATTGACGCGCCGTCTGTTGCGTTGAGATCCTGTTGTCGTTACGGAACTTTTGGATACATCAACTTCGGACTACGTGTCAGTTGATGTATCAGCCTCTCGGCTCGTGGAGCGGACCCTCCTAAACAAGCTCGCTATGTGCGGGAACCCTAGCGCTGGTTGTGACTTCGACGACAGAGCAGAGATCCTCCGTTGACTGGGACGACGGCAGAGCAGAGATCCTCTGTGGACTGCGGCGACGGCAGAGCAGAGATCCTTCGTGGACTGCGGCGACGACTGTGCAGAGATCCTCAGTGGACTGCGTCGACTACTGCACTCAGCGATCCTACGTGGATCAGTGCTACAGGTTCTGTGTGAGCCCGATCCTTTGTGGGTCCTTACTACCGGTTCTGTGTGAGCCACTGCCTACAGGTTCTGTGTGAGCCCGATCCTATGTGGGTCTTTTGCGGGGGTTAGTACCTATCGATCCTTCGTGGGTCCGACGACTTAGATGGATCAGTGATCATCTTTGACGTCATCTGAAAAAGTATACCTGGTTGAGCTGAATCTTATGTTACTCTTCTTTGTGGATTGTGTTGAACTATCCTTTGTGGATTTACTGTTTACTCTCCTTGTGGATTTGAGTCTTGCTTTCCTGCGTGGATTGAGTTGTTCTTGGCCTCGTGAGTAGAGCTAGAATTGGGGACTTAGGTATATGTATGGGCATATACCTAAGTCGAGTCAGATGTTACTTCGTGATTGCATCTTTCTTTTGTGCTATATCCTTTGTGGATTTCGGGAGACCTTCGGGGGTCTCGGGGTCCTTACTGAGTAGCTTATACTCACCCCTGCACGGGCTATGCCCGCACCTTGTTGTGTTGGTTGCAGATGACGGACAGCGCTGATCATGGTTGGGGCGTGGAGCAGGACAGTACCTGGAGGTGGACCACTGGACGGGACGTGCTCGGAGCGGACGTGGGACCCGAGGAGCCTGGAGGCTATCTGTACCCACCCTTCAGGTGGGATTGCCAGTGGACGACACGAGGCCGCCGTCTTTTCTTCAGTTGATGTTCTTTACTTTTTTTTCAGTTGTACTTTACAGTTGGGCTTGTATTTCCGGCCCCCTTTACTTTTCTGCACTTTGTAGTTACTCTCCGCTTGCTGACTCTGTGGTGGTTGTTACTTATAAAGGCAATGCCTTCCCTGTTTACCGGGATTTTACGCCTTGGTGCTAGTCGCCAGCCCCTGGCCTATGGAAGGCGGGCTTGGGGTAGTCACGGCACGGGCCCTGAGGTCGGGTCGTGACATATTATGTGTCAAAATGGGTAGAGTCTCGATCCAAAATGATAGATGATTCCAAAACAGTTGTGTAATTTTTGAGAACTCAGATCTTTTGTAGGTTTGTATTACCTAGGTTCATTATTAGTGATCAGTGTTCTCATTTATTCAACTGAACAATTCGATCACTTTTGCGTCAATATGGGGTCAGACATAGAGTATCTATTTTTATATCACCCACAGATCAATGGTCAAGCAGAGGTCTCAAATAGATAGGTAAAATAGATTCTTGAAAAATTAGCTCAACCCAATATAAAATATTGGAGTCTTTGACTGGATGATTCACTATTTCCCTACCGTACTACTTTCAAAACTCCCATTGAAATGTCACCCTATAATCTTGTGTTTGGAATGAGTTGTCGCCTCCATATTGAGATCGATCATCGAGCCTACTAGGCCATCAAAAAATGAATTTATAATCATTATGGTTCATGTTCCGAAAGGAAGTTGCAGATTCAGGATTTGGAGGAAATGAGAAGTGATGCATATGAAAACTTCAGAATTTATAAGGACCAAACCAAGGCTTCCAAAACCGTCTTATACTTTATCGTCAGTTCCACATTGGGAATGAATGTCCTCCTTTATAATGAAAGTCTGAAATTTCATCCAGGAAAGCTTAGTTCCCGCTAGTTTGGCCCATACACTGTTTTTAATTTATCATAATTTGGTATTCTTCTGGTTAAAAATGATGAAACCAAGAAAATATTCACTGTCATTGGGATGTGGCTAAAGAACATCCACAAATACCTTTCAGAGCTCCCAATGGTAGAACTCCATGTTCAAGAAGCAACATACTAGTGAAATACACAATTTTTAATCCTTCATTCTCACCTTCTCAATTATTACAGTGAGGAAACTGCACATTCTAGGTGTAGGGGGATGGGTACATTCTTGGGTTAGATAATAATTTTCATCATTTTTTCCCTTATTCTCCTTTTCACATTATTTATTGTATTTTCACTTTTACCTATCTTGTTTTGTTCTTTGGGCTTTCCATTATCTCTTTTCTTTCTTCTCTTTTTCTCCTTCTTTATGGTATTTTCATTTTTCCCCCATAAAAAATTTCAAAGTTCCATGATTCGGTGACCATAAATGGGGAACGTAAAAATACCATAAAGAATGGTGAAAAGGAATATTTGTATAAAGTTAACATGCAGGAGTGGTTTTTAGTGAATTGGTTTTCTATCAATGATATAAATGGCTTTATCACTGTGAAACATTTGAGATGATTGATTCCCCTTGTGTGAGTATTTTTTGGGAAAAATGTGTCACTAATATCTCCATAAATTTTTTCACCAAACCACGAATTGTGAATATCTATTACTTAATATAATGTAAATATATGTTAGGTTAAAAATTTTCATCTTTAAATGATATTTTCAAATGTTCGTTCCTTATCCGATCTGTTTCATTACTGTACCAGATTGACCTATGCATGTGTACCTAATGTCTGACTATTGTACGCCCTCAAAAAATAGTTTCTGTATGGGGAAGGTCAAAAACCACTCCTCATCAACCTTTTATCTTGTTATAACCATTTCAATTAGATTTGTGAGGAGATCAAACAAGGTTTGAGAGATGAGTGTCAAATTTTTCCAAATGAAACTTCTAAAAATCAAAAATAATAAATGAGGAGAGTGATGAAATGTAAAAAATATGTGGATATCTAGGTTTATAACTTATGGTTTGACTTTTGGGAATGCTTATGTGAGTGGGTCTCGAAATATTATTACATAGTATTTAAGGCAGGTTTGGTGAAAATTCATTTAAAGATGAATAATTTTAAGATAACCTATATTTATTGGATATAAAGTGGAAAGAATAGCATGGAATGGTTTTCAAAAAAACACATGTTGAGTTAGTGGAATGGTTAAATTTTGAATTCTATTCTCATATTTTTTTCATGAGTCTCTTTGAATTTTATGGTGATGTTACTTATGTGACATCTTTTTTCATTTTCACTAGGAAGAACTCCTTTGTGCGGTGCGTGCATTGATCACATTAATTTAGTGAATTAAAATTTATTTCAATGTTAAATAATCATGGTGTTGGGAATATAAATATATATATATATATCATTTTATTTGGATATTTGACATTTTCCAGGAGTTCAAATGTTTAGGTGCGGGGGTGTGATCGTTCTATGCTTCACTGTGTAATATTCACCTTTACACCACTGTACTAAACCTGTTTTATATTAAAAATTATATATATAATGACAAGTCTCATTCCATGTTTGAATAATTTATTTTGTTTTTATCAATGTTAAAATGTTCAATGTAACTTGTTTTGAAGATTCCATTGCAGGACGAGGTGATTTGAGGGGCCCATGATGATGTCTATGAAAAATGGGCCAAAGTGCATAGGATCCAAGCACACCAGCGGATTAATCCGAACACTGATACTAGAATGTGAATCCAATTGCACTAAAATTTTGTGGGAAGGTCCAAATTCATTGGGATTCATTTCATAAAAAGGAACCCAAGATACAATCATCCATCTGGTGGCCCAACTGACCCGATCTCTCCCGCACACCAAATCTGCATGAAGTCAAAAGTGGTGTGTTGTGATCTATTCATTTCTCGTGCTATAGGTGTCCAAATTACGCCATAAATTTTGTGGAGACATCAAAGATGTGGTGTTACAACTTTTTGTTTCTTAATGTCAAGATAAGGCTGTCTTGATGTGGACAAACCTGTGACAAGTAGCTTTAATAATTCTATGTGCTCAAAACCACCTTCCCATTTTCCTATAAAATGGAACCTTGGTCTCCTCATTTGTATTTTTGACCAAGAAGTGAAACTCTGAAATTTATGAGTCTTATTCAACTCTCCTTATCCTATAAGTTCTGGAGGCCCTTATCCTCATAGGGGGATCAAGAATGAATAATTAGTTCTACCTGAGATTCATCCTCCTCCCGATGTTGAGCTGAACACTGGGTGCTCATTGTGAGGGAGCTACACACATGAAAAGGGAGCTATATAACTTTTAATACTACCGGATTTATTTATTTTGGGTTTGAAAACATATCATGTAGAATTATCTTACTTTTATGTATCTTTGTTTGATTTAACCGAATAAAATGCTCTTTACTTGTAACTGATTTGTATGATGTTTTGAATGTGTGACATGTGTTGTTCCGATTGGACTGCACAAGAATCTTTTTCTTCTCCATTTATTTGAAATTTCAATTTTTTTTGGATTATTTTATACCATTAATGTGATCTGGACCTTGACTATATGATTGTTTTTTCATGATTTGGCTCAATGTGCTTTGATATAAGAGATTGGAAAGTAATCGGGATTCTGATTGATTTCAACCAAAGAATTACAAATAACCCATAGTTAATCTCCAATAACAATTAGCATTAAATGAGTGTAGTGAACACACAATGAAACCCTTTTATATCATAATTAATTAACACAACCATTTCATTCCAACTATTAAACTCTTTAATTAATTCATTTCATCCTAAAACTATTTTCAAAACAACCCCCTATTTAAGTACCTTTTATTAAAAACGCACACTCTAAACCCACCAACGCTCTTGAGAGATGACCTAGGGTGTGTCCTATACTATAAATGAATTTTAAAATCATAATCATTTTTCTAGGTCAAGACAACTCGGTCACTATTCTAGTAAAATATACTACCTGATAGGTGAAGGTGGTATAAACTACGCACATAGATGGGGAATCATATAGGTTCAACCATGAAGTGAGGCTTCATCAATCAATAGATCATTTTCAAGGTCCGAGACTAGTATATTGGCTATCTATCGTAATAGATGTAGCCTAAAAGGTAACAATACACACCCTGATTAGATGAATATATATATATATATATAAATTAGAGATAAATCATGAAATATAGTCACAGTCTAATATTGTACATGTACCATTGATACCAAAAACAAATATCTCAGTATTTTGAGTTGAAAATAATGTGCTTAATGCCATAGTTAATATACATGTTGGATGCACACACCATAACTACATTCCCTACCCTGTGATCCATACTCAAGAAACATTTACAATGTTACCCTATATGACATCCAAATCCACTAAAGGAAAATAATACAAACCCACTCACTTGGTTAAAACCACCTCTGATACTAATATGTAATGAATTAACTCAATATGAGAATTGAGCCACAACTACCCCAAGCCTACCTCTTTATGCCAGGGGATGAAGACTATTACTAATGTTTTAAATAATAGGGGGATTAATTTTCCTAACAACCAACATGAACACACACATCCATCTTGAAGAACATTGGAATAGGTAGTATACATAAAAGATGGAAAAAACTAAAACAATAACCACAAAATAATATGTACTATAAAGTAAAAGTTTTAAAATAGTTTAAAAAAAGGTAAAGTGAAAAAATACATTCCCATCCCTAAGTATGTCCCAAACTGAAAAACCTGTAAATGTATTCTTGTGAGATACCCCTTATCCATATCGTTCTGATATCACCACCATAGTAGGCGCTACTAGGAATTTGGGTTTCCCAACACTTGTATACCAACAGTTCGTCAGAACTGTTGGTATAGGGGTCCTATACAAATGGTTTGTACAAACTGTTGGTTAAGGTTGGTTTTGTGAAGGATGTCCCAATGGTTTGATGAAACCATTGGGAATTCAACAATATTTTCACCCTTTACCAAGGGTTGGTACAAATCGTTGGTAAAGGCCATGATTTCCGAATAGTTTTTAAAAACCATTGTGAAATGTCTCCCCAAATACACCCGATTTCATAGAAGAACAACACAGAACTCATTTCCCCCGATTTCTAGAATCCCCTGCGTGCAGGTGAACCCTAACTCGAGGTCTTCCAACCGATTGGTTGTAAATCACCCATCCAGGATAGACTCCTTAAACCTCTTCCCAAATACAGACATAGAATCCCTCTTCCCCCAATTTCTCCATTTATTTCAATATCTATAAATATCACTTCATTTTTCTCTATTTCTAGTGATTTTGGGAAATTTTATGATTCACAGTATTTGATATTGAATCAATGACAAATACTTTATTGGTATATGTCTATGAGTATATAGAATATTGTTTATAAACATCCCTTAAAAGTATCATTGTTTTGTGTTCTTTATCATGTGTATATTATCATTGACATACTTTATTATTAATATCTAATTTAAACATAAATTTTTTTGTCTATGATTTATGAAATTAATCCTATTTATGATCCATGAACAACCTATTATATTAGAGTAATGAAATTTATCCACCCATGGGGTGCGCTTGACTTGTGAATTTTTTCCCCCAAATACCCAGGGCCCCAGCTCACAGTAGGTCCGATTGTAGACCTAATCCAGAGCTCATCCCAACATATTCTCAGCCAAAAAATACCTTCCTACTAAATATTTGTCTTCAATAATACAAATTTTTATTTCTACACATCAAATTAGTAAGTGTTATCTTAGTTTTAGTGTTCTTGCTCTTTTTATTTTATGTTTGATGTTTTGATTTCGGTTTAATTAGATTTATTATTGTTGGATTATCGAACCATTTTTTATTTTATTTTATTTTGTTCTACACTTAATACATCATAAATGGTCTGTTTAGTGGGTTTAGTTTAGTGCAGGGGGTAAAGGGTTTGTTTTATGTTATTTTTTAGTGGGGGTTGGCTATCCAGGCGGGGGTGTGGGTGTCCAAGGATAATGGGGGTGGGTTGTCATGGACACCTCGTACACCTTGGACAACCCCCCACTCCTGGAAAGTCCCCCGTAGACCCCCCTCCCCCCTACCCCCCTAGACATCCCCACCACCCCCGTGGATAGCCCGCCCACCCCCCTACACACCCTATACCCCTTGGAAAGCACCCCCCCCCCATAGACATCCCACCCACTCCCCCTAGATACCATGTACCCCCTTGACAGCCCCACCACCCCCGTGGACAGCCCACCCACCCACCTCGTACCCCCTGGATAGCCCCACCCACCCCCTCCCCTCGTCGACTTCCCCCCACCCCTAAGGACAGCCCAACCCCCCCCCCCCAGACACCATGTACCCCCTAGATAGCCCTGCCACCCCCCACCACTTCCCTAGACACACATACCACCCCTTGGACACCTCGTACCCACTAGAAAACCCCACCCCAACCCCTAGAAAGCCCCCTACCCACCCCCTGGACTCCTTCAACCCCCCTGGACAACCCTGCCACCCCCATGGATATCCCACCCCCCCTGGACAGCATGTACCCCCTAGACAGCCCCCCCCCCACCCTTGTTGATAGCCTGCCCACCCAACCCCCGGACACCCACCCACCACCCCCAAACACCCCTCATCCCCCCATATTCCCCCACCGCCTAGAAAGCCACCCTCCCCCACCACCTTGACACCCTCAATCTCCCTAGATATCCTCGCTACCCCCATGGAAAGCCCGAACCCCCCCCCCCCCAAGGACAAACCTCCCACCCCCGGACAACCCGCCCACCCCGCGAGACACCCCTTACCCCCTTGGACAACCCATCCACATATATGGGTAGCCCGCCACCCCCTAGACACCATGTACCCCCCCCCCCCCCCCACCACGGACAACCCCACCCACCCCTTGGACACCCCTCTCACCCCCGTGGATAGCCTACCCACCCCCTGGACTTCCCCTACACCCCTAGATAGCCTGACCACCCCCCTGGACAGCCTGCCCACCTGGACACCCTGACCCCCCTAGATAGCTCCCCACCCCCTGGACACCTCCGACCCCTTGGACGACCCTGCCACCCCCTAGACACACCTAACCCTCATGGACACTCCCTCCCCCTTGGGAAATGCATGTGATCACTCAAATTATCTAATAAAATATAAAATTTCTTTGATCTAATCTTTAGTCAACTATTAAATAATTCTCTTCCACATGTGTACACAGTCATGTACACTTATGTATAGTTCTTCAAAGATATTTTGTTATAAATATAGCATTTTTTTCCTTTATATTATAATTCTCATATAGAGTAGTGTGCCAGTTATGGTTTCAGGGTGTTCCTTTAGTTTCTGAGGCTCCAACAGCACCCATTGATCAAACTACCACATGTATACTTATACAACCCTAACAAATTGTTACACCATTATTTATTTTAATTATAACATGTATTGATAAAATATTTGTTTTTCTTTCATAACAGATACATCTATTAATAGGTGGTGGGGGAGGGGGAATACACACATTCGTTGGGTGTGGAAATACCGAATGTAGTTGATGGTAGAGTACAATGAAGATGGTCAGATGATTGAAAAATCAGGGCAAAAATGTCAGAGTTTTTTGGCAATGCATGCCAAATACTCCATAATCATTCTTGCCAACCCGCTCTCATGGAGACAACTACCAGATGAAGTCAAGGATAAATCTTGGGCAGTGATATGGGTAGGAAAATACATTTTATTTAATGAAATATATATTTTTTTGTTTATATTAATTAATATTTTGGTTTCAGTTGTGGTTTAATCTCCCCGAGGGTGAGGGTGAATGGCCAGCACGTATAAACAATTTAGGTGAGCATTGGAGAGATTATAAGAAATATTTGTGCATTGGATGGCATGATAGAGTGGGTACAGAGTTAGAGGAAGTCATTATCGTGGATGGTTGTTATTTAGAATAGTACCAACAGATGATTATTCATTGGGAAACTAGCCAATATATGGTATTAATCATATTAGAAGTATTTAAATTAAAATTTTCATTTTTTCGTTAATAGTAATTATTGAATTTTATTTAGGATTCATCTGGATGAAATAAAAAAACATTGATTTTAAGAAATACATCTACACATTGGGACGTACTGTGATGCCAGATCATGAAAGACAACTAGTATGACAGTTTATAATCTTTCCTTATGACTTACACTTTCTATTACTTCCTCCGTAATTTATTCGATTGGTAAAGGTGTTATATAATTTTAGTTATGCAATTAAATTTTTTTGGTATCCTATTTTTAATTATTTTTTCCTAAATTCAATTTCATTTTAGAGGCATAAATTGAATATAGAAGGATGTGTTCCTCGAGAAAAATTGTTTTTCATGGGTAGAATGAAGAAAAATGGAAGTGTGGTTAATGAACCTACTCACCAGCAGATTGTAATTTTTACATTGTACATTTAAAATTTTAATCTCTATTTTGTAAAATAATAATATATTTATATTTGTAATAGGTTTCTTTAGAGACCCTTGATTCCCAAGAACCTACAATTTTGGGCCAAACAATCGCTTACATTAGGTGTTGGGAGATGATAACCCGGGTAGAGTATGCCTCTGGCCTTTGATGAGTATAGTTCTGACGAGGTATTGTCTCTCCTTAGGTACGAGTTGTAGTGCCATCAAGTTTCAGCATGTTCATTCCCAAGAATAACATGCTAAAAAGAGGGTCACATAGATGGTAACATAGTATTTTATGGAAAACACTTCATTTATGAAACTGAAGGAATCTTTACGTACAACACTTCAACCAGAGGTCAGCACTGCTTGTGAGAAATATTTTTCATCGATCCACTCTATAAATGGTGCACCAGGTGGTAGTTCTATTGGTGGCCAATACTATGGTGAGGAGGAGGCTGAGGCGGAAGAAGGAGGAGATTGAGGAGGCGGCCGAGGTGGAGGAGGAGTCCGAGTGGGAGGCTGAGGCGGAGGAGGAGGGCGAGGAGGAGGCTGAGGCGGAGGAGGAGGGCGATGAGGATGAGGGTGAGGGTGAAGATTATGGTGATGATAGTGATGGTGATGAGGGAAAAATTGATCAATTACATTTTTTACTAATATTACTAACTTTTGATGTTTATTGATTTGTTATGCCTGAATATATGTGTGATTAGGTAGGTCACATTATCATTATTTTTTTATCTGTAAATAATAAAACATGATTTGTTTATTTGCTGTGTAATCCCCCTATTTTAAGGAAATTGTAATTTTTAAGTGTATGGCCCCTCAGACAGCCCAACCCTCCCACCCTCCTCCCTTGGACCCTAGACAGCCCCCCCCCCCCCCACCCCCACCCTCCTGCCTAGACCCCAGATAGCCCCCCAGAACGCCCCTCTGACAGCCCCCAAACATCCCCCCCCCCACGCTCCTCCCTAGACCTCGGACAGCCCCCCCCCCCCAACCCTCCTCCCTGGACCCCGGAAAGCCCCTCAGATATCTCCCCAGATAGACCCTAGAAAACCCCTGAGACAGCACCGCAGACAGTCCCCTAAATATCCCCCCGAAGATCCCCCACCCTTCTTCATGGACCCCGGACTACCCCCTCCATCCTGGACCCTGGACACCCCCCACCCTCATCCTACCATGCATAACACCTTCCACATATATCCTCATCCTCCACTAGGTACCTCACACAACTGTTTATCACTGAAATCATCACACCAATCATAACATCATAAGGTCACTGATCCCAATCTATGCTCTCTTCAAGATTCACCTTATATCCCAATCTAATTAACTTCCCATTACTATTACTTTGATTCCATGAACTGGCCACCTACATTTATTCTGGAGACAATCACACTCTTAAATCGGAATCTCAAATCCCAATCTATGTTATATTCAACAGTCAACCTAAATCCCAACAGAAAAGAGGTTTTTAGACATTCAGGATAAGATGAGAGACGAGTGAAAACCCGAATTGAAAAGAGGAAGCAAGGAGAAGATTTTATGTAAAAAAATAGACATTTGGAAAACTAACCAAACACTTTCTTATTTTATTGACACTTTATCACAAGGATCCATGAGTCATTTTTTGATGTGTATGAGTCATCCCCATCTTAATCTAAGGCACGGTGTGGTGGGTACCACTCAAAGTGTCTAACTTTTATTAGAATTGGACAACATTTTAAGTGAAAACAGAATTTCGCAGATATACAATCAACTAAATGCATTCAAAATCTATTGATACATTAGGAAAATTATCCATGGGTCATTTGTGACATGTACGATTCAACCCCACCTCAATCTGAGGCACGGTGTGGCCGGTACCACTCAAACTGTCTCACATTTATTTGAAATGGACAAGAATTTAAGTAAAAACAAAAACATTCATACGGAAAATTGACCAAATGCATTCGGATTATGTTTATACATTAAGAAAATTATACATGGGTCATTTTTGATGTGTACAAGTCAACATCTCCTCAATCTGAGACACGTTGTGGCCGGTACCACTCAAACTGTCTCACTTTTACTTGAAATGGGCAGATTTTAAGTGGAAACAACAACTTGCATATGGAAAACTTATCAAATGATTACTGATTTCATTTATACTTAAAAAATGATCCATGGGTCATTTATTACATGTATGAGTCAACCCCAACTCAATTTGAGCCACAGTTTGGCCGGTACCACTCAAAGATTCTCAAATTTATTTGAAATGGACAAAATTTTAAGTGAAAACAACGACTTTCATATGGAAAACTAACCAAACCCATTCAGATTGTATTGATACATTAGGAAACCGATCCATGGGTCGTTTTTGACCTGTACGTTTCAACCTCTCCTGAATACGATGAACGGTGTGGCCGACACCACTCAAACTATGTCACTTTTATTTGAAATGGACAAGATTTTAAGTGAAAACAACCACTTGTATATGGAAATCCAACCAAATGCATTTAATTTTATTGATACTTTACTAAAAAGATAAATGGGTCATTTTTAACATGTATGAGTCAACCCCGCCTCAATTTGAGGATTGGTGTGGCCGATACCACTCAAAGTGTATCACTTTTATTTGAAATGGACTAGATTTTAAATGAAAACAAAAATGTGCATACGGAAATTCGACCAAATGCTTTATGATTGTATTGATACTTTAGGAAAATGATCCACGAGTCATTTTTGGCATTTACAAGTCAACCCTGTCTCAATCTGAGGCACGGTGTGGCCAATACCACTCAAACAGTCTCACATTTATTTATAATGGACAAGATTTTAAGTGAAAAGAAAAACTTGCATACGGAAAACTAATCAAACAAAGTAGTATTCTATTGATACATTAGTAAAATGATACATGGACCATTTATGACATGTATAATCTAACCATACCCCAATATGAGGTATGGTTTGGCCGGTTCCACTAAAATTGTCTCACTTTTATTTGAAATGGACAGGATTTTAAGTGAAAACAACAACTTGCATACGAAAAGCTGACCAAACACTTTCCTATTGTATTAATACTTCCAAATAGTGATCCATGGGTCATTTGTGACGTGTATGAGTCAACCCTGCCTCAATATGAGGAACGGTGTGGCCGGTATCACTCCAAGTGTCTCTCTTTGGTTTAAATGGACACTGTTTTAAGTAAAAAGAACAAACATTTGGAAAACCGTCATAAATTATTTTGATTCTGTTGATACATTAGAACAAGGATCTATGGGTCATTTTTAATGTGTACTAGTTATCCTAGTCTCAATCTGAGGCACAGTGTCGTCGATACCACTCAAACTTTCTCACATTTATTTGAAATGGACAAGATTTTAAGTGAAAACAACAACTTGCATATGGAAAACGGACCAAACACATTTTAATTATGTTGATAATTTAGGAAAATTATCCCAGTGTCATTTTTTACCTATAAGTTTCAACCTTTCACAAACTTGAGGAATGGTGTGTCCGGTAACACTCAAACTGTCACACTTTTATTTGAAATGGACAAGAATTTAAGTGAAAACAACAACATGCATACGGAAAACTGACCAAATGATTTCTGAATGTGTTGATACTTTAGTAAAATGATTAATGGGTCATTTTTTATGTGTAAGAGTCAACCATGCCTCAATCTGAGGCATGATGTTTCCGGTACCACTCAAAGTGTCTCACATTTATTTGAAATGGACAAAATTTTAAGTGAAAACAACAACTTGCACACACAAAACTGACCAAACGCATTCAGAATATATTTATACATTAGGAAACGATCCATTGGTTATTTGGGACGTGTACGAGTCAACCAATATTCAATACAAGGCACGGTGTGGCTGGTACCAATCAAACTGTCTCGCTTTTATTTGAAATGGAATGGATTTTAAGTGCAAACAACAACCTGCATACCGAAAACCGGCCAAACGCTTTCTGAATTTATTGATACTTCAGTAAAATGTTCCATGGGTATATTTTGATGTGTATGATTCAACCCCACCTAAATGCGAGCAACGGTTTGGCCGGTATCACTCAAAGTGTCTCTCTTTGTTTTAAAATGGACAAGGTTTTAAGTAAAAACAACAGACATTCGGAAAACTAACCAAACATATTCTGATTGTGTTGATACATTAGAACACGGATTCATGGGTCATTTGAGATGTTTAAATGTTAACCCCTTCTCAATCAAAGGGACGGTGTGGACATTACAACTCCAACTGTCTCACATTTTCTTGAAATGGACAAGATTTTAATTGAGAACAACAACTTGCGTACAGAAAACCTACCAAACGCGTTCGAATTCTGTTGATACATCAGGACAACGATACATGGGTCATTTTTAACTTGTAAGTGTCAACACCACATCAATCTAATGAATGGTGTGTCCAATATCACTCAATGTGTCTCTCTTTTGTTTAAAATGGACATTGTGTTATGTAAAAACAACAAACATTCAGAAAAATGACCAAACGTATTCTGATTGTGTTGAAACATTAGAACAATGATCCATGGGCCATTTTTAATGTGTACGAGTCAAACCCATCTCAATTTGAGGGACGGTGTTTCTGGTACCACTCAAAGTGTCTCATTTTTATTTGAAATGGACAACATTTTAAGTGAAAACAAAAACGGACATACGGAAAACATACCAAACCCATTCAGATTCCGTTGATAGTTTAGGACAATGATCCTTGTGTCATCAGTGAGGTGTACGAGTAAATCCCACCTCAATCTGAGGCATGGTGTGGCTGATATCACTCAAACTATCTCACTTTAATTCGAAATAGACAGGATTTTAAGTGAAAACACCAACTTGCATACAGAAAACCGACCAAACGTATTTGGATTATGTTGATACTTTAGCACAAGGATCCCAGGTCCAGCCTCACACAATCAACTTCTCCTGTGAGGAAATCCTACCCCTATTCTAAAACACATGACATTTGATACACCAATATCATCCTCAAACAGTGGGTTCTAGGACCAAACCAAAACCCATTTGGGAACCCTATACTGAAGACATAATTTAATATTCATACCCACTACCCAAAATGGGGATTCAACTCACATCACACCTAGGAGACCAAATTAAAATTAGCTACATACCGCCTTATTTGAATTAAAAAGTCTATGAAAAACATGTAGGCTATTCTAGTAACCTATCTCATATGTCAAGATTGGCCAATGTTTTCCACTAACACATCAGGAACCATTTATACATGGATACATAGTGATAAGAGGAATATAAACATCCCATGCGCTTCCTATATCTCATCCTAGGTCTGTGCACATGACCACTACCATATTTTATCTTAAGGGTATAATGATCCTTGTCCAGTCTAACCATGTTTTTCTATTCGTTTTAAGATAGCCAACCCAAGACCTTCAGTAAACATCCCATGTGCTTCCTATAACATGTAGGTATTTTCTCCTGTGTGTATTGGTTTTTTGGTTTTAGTGAGGAGTGAATTCTAAATTCTGAATACTATTAGGGGTGTTATAGCTTTTCAATTCTAAATTTCTGAATTATGGATGTATTGAATTCTGGTTGTATTGGTAATGAATTGAATATTTTGAATACTATTATGTGTATTTGATTCTGGATGTATTGTATTTTAATTTTTTATTGGCGTTATGAGTGTTATTCATTTCAATTCTGGATGTATTGGATTCTGGATGTATTGGATTTTGTATTTTTATCATGTTCTGGTTTGAGTGAGAAATGGAATTTAAATTTATAATTTTATGAATTCTGGATGAATTTTAAACATCCCATGTAGCCTTTTTTATTTTGGGTGTATGTGTTCTTGCAGGTATGGAGAGCAGGTTGGAGGTGGCTGTTAGCTGCTGCTGCTGTTGATTCTGGCTGCTGCTGGCTGTTACAGTATATGTATACCAATGGTTTTAAAAACTACTAGTATATCCTTTAAATATATAACATATACCAACAGTTTGTGATACTGTTGGTATATATCTTCATTTAACACATATAACAACGTTTTAAAAACTGCTGGTATATCATTTCGATATATAACATATACCAACAGTTTGTGAAACTGTTGGTACATCTCATCATTTAACACATATACCAACAGTTTACAGAGAACCATTGTTATAAGGCTATATGAATGACTTACTTGACCATAGTTTGGGAAACCATTGATATATAATATACCAATGGTTTCTAGGACTCTACCAACGGTTCAGAACTGTTGGTAATGAGTAGAATTCTAGTATTGTGGAACAAAGTACTAGGTATTTATAAGATCCTCTGAATTCATCTCTAACTTGTGTTTTTTCTACAAAAGAGAAGGTTTGTGTGAGGAATTCACATGAACTATTAAGTATACACATACATAGTAGGTCTCTACATATGATGAAGGAGAAGTGGTAAGAGATACAACATGAATAGAGTAGCTAATGATAGTAAACCAGATATAGAAAGAAGCAATAAAAAAACTCATCCCAAACCAAGATGGAATGTAACGTCATCCAAACACAATAGACATAAGATGGTGTGTAAATGAGTTACATATTGAGTTCTTTATACATATAAAAATAGGTTATACTCATCCAACCAGGATATGCTAATCATGGAATGCACATGTCATACCTCACATATCTTCACAACCAATGGAAGGACAGTATCCAAATCCAATGATATGGATTAAAATGAATATATATATATATATCTACAAATATATATAGTCAGTAAAATGAAATGCAATTATGAAAGAAAGGGGGTCTCAATGTAACAACACAACATAATAGGATGAGTTTCCAATAGTTTCAAATGTCTATCAATAATTCCCGATGGCTCATGTGACTGCCCAAAAGTAACCATGTGATTTCCCATTGGAGATCCACATAAAAAATGGACATAAAAATTTATGATTGTTGGCTATAATTTTTTTTTCTAATGATGGATAATCATAATATTATAGTGGGGATTAATGGATCCCTTCCTATATGAGTTCGCATCAATATATACACATTATAGTAATTTTAGAGAAATATGCTCTCCATGTTAATTTATCACCATGAACAATAGTCTTACTTTATCGAATAGTCATTGATTATTAGTAATTTACATATATAGAGCTACATGGGTCATAATTTTACCATTTTATTCCCAAAAAACGAGTTTAAAAAATAGAAACATTCCAAAAGGAAATAAAAAAACCCAAATAGTCAATAACAAATTCTATCATTAGTGTGTGACAACTCCAGTGTTATTTAATGAAATATAGTTATTCATAACTGAAATTGAATCCATAAAATAAAGGATTCTTTCCCACAATAGAGAAATCCCTACCCTCATTGGTTAAAGGACCCATACTCCACCCATTTGTAGGACTCCCACATTCCCATCCCTCAACAATTTTAGTGAGTCTGATTAATATTTGATGCATTTTATGCCCCATTTTGCCCTCAAAATTGGAATACAATAGAAGCAAGATGCATTCAAAATCATGTGTTTTCTGAAATAGTAGATGGGTGATATTTCATGTGTTACAGTAACCTACCGACCCAGTCAATAAAAATTTTGTGGTATTTGGGTAATTTGTATCAATTTCAATTTTGAAATTTTATTATGATGACAATGAAACCTCGACATTCATATTAAAACCAATATTTAAAATGAATGTTTAAAATATTGTATTTATATGTGGATGAGGCTTTCATATTTTAAATATATACACAACCATTAGTTGTTTCTGGAAGAGTTATATATAAATAAATCCATAATGACTTACAAAATCCACTTATCAAATGTAAATTTCCAACTTTATTCAAATAATTTCATATGATAGATCAATAATTGAAAGCATACCTCCATTAAACTATGGATAATAATCGACCATTGTCAACTAACAATGGAGAATGGATGGTAAAGGGACAAGTTGTGATATCATGCATATATAGAGACCATGTTTTTTTACTTGTAATATTTTGAAATATATATATATTTATTTATTTATTTGATCTAGGATCTAGGATGAAATGAAATTTTATTGCATAATCTTTCATGAAATAATATTATAAAAATATTAAAAAAACAATATATTTTATGTACATAGTTTCTTAAGTAAAATGAGGGAACATTTAAATTGATGTTAATATTATTAATTTGAGATCATATTTTTATTAGAATGAAATTTTTACACATGGTATGACCAACAAATGGTTAGAATGGGGTGTTTGAAAATCTTACTAGTTGGCAGAAAGAATAGTGGATTAAATAAATAATTCATTCATTTAACAAAACGATTTTTCTTATATATCTATCCTTATGGTGAATTTTACAAGGTTAACCTCATAAACACCAGACCATCGAGAGATTTTACTTTCATCTGTCTTTGGTGAATCAAATCATATGATGATGAAACTCTGGATCAGAGAATATTGGGATGTAGTGAACACAATGACTTCCCCTGATCATTGGTGGGAATGTTCTTTGAAAAACAGTCTAATCTCTAAGGATGACTACTAAATTTTTCAATTACACCATATTTTAATAAATTTATTGTGTATATTTATCCCTTTCATGGATTTATTCATATATTTCCATTTCTATGCTCACACATAAAACCGTAATTGATTATTTTATATTTTTGAATGAAAAATCATGCTCTTGATCATTAGCCTAGAAAACATGAAAAACAATGTTAAAGAAAAATCTTTTACCTTTACCCACTAATTTTATCTTGTTACTCACCAGTTGGTCCCTACAGTCCCACATCCTCATAGTCGGGTGGTACCGAGCCTAATGGAACCCCAAAAATCATGATGAATTCATGAGGGATGGATGGATTGAGGAATCAGTCATATATCTGGGATGGTTATGAGTTGGAGATTATTAGTTGGATGATAGTTATTCAAATCGATGTATTTGGGAGCATCAAAGTTGTATGAGATGGGTAAATAAACCATGATGATCAACATATCCAATTTCATGCCACTAGATGGAATAAAATGACAGATCCGACCTAGATTGGGTGATTATGGGTCATATAATTGATTAAATCAAAGGAAAATGTCAAGTTAATCACATCTGAGGAAAATGTGGAAGCTTTAGAAATCCAAAATACATTAAATATACAAATATAAACACACAATCTGTAGACCCTGATTGTGATGCTGAGGGTTTTAGAAGAATATTAATTTTAAACAACATTTATCCCTCCTACAGACAGTGTACCTCATCCCTAGATAGACCAACCATGTCTAAGAGAACATGACCTATACACCATGTGGATGTATATATCCACAAACATATTCATGTACTAATGTTCATATACATGACTAAAGAACATGGTCACCACCTTGTGTGATGAGGCAAACCATGTACAACAGTACACATATATGAGGTCGAGAAGACAACCATTGCTAGAAGGACATATCTCAACCCTAGATACATGGGGTGTTGTCCACCTATATGGAGTTCACCTATATATATAATGGGAGAAATATTCTATTGAGGGACATGATCAGGTGGTGGAGTTGGGCCGAACTCCATGTTTTTCCACTCACACACCTGTACTACTTTTTTCCTTTTGAGGAAACATAAATCATACTTATCTATTTAGTTTGGACTCATATTATTGCCTACATGTTTCCTATCCAAAATGTATTCCCTCATATAATGTGATGTCTCCCCATGTTGTGTATTTTGGGATTTGTGGTGGAATCTTCTAGGAATGACGCTTGGTTATACAATCTTTTATGATGAATGTGATCACAGTGGAACACCAAAGGATTCATATATAGATGAGAACATAACCGATATGGGTGAGATTCAATTATAATTAGAATATTGAGTGGATCCCCATATTGAATAGGGTGTATGTTCTTAATGGCAAGAGTAGAATCCCCCTATCATACTATGGAATATTTCCTCAACCTGTTGAGCGGAACACTTACATCAATATGGGAATGGGTCCTCTACAAAACATTCAGAGGGGATATCCATATCAGATAGGGAGAGGGTCCTCGACGACCAGAGTGAAACACCCTATCCCACAAGAGTGTGGGTCCTTAAACTATAAAGGGAACCCCCCCCCCTTGCCAGATTGGGTCAGGGTCCTCTACCTATAAAGGGGATCCCCATATGGGAAATTACGTCTGTCCTCATGAAACTATAGTGATTCCCCCCATTATCATGGGCAATATTCCTTCATGGAAAATTGTTATGTTGAATCCATCGATATACTAGGGTGCTGGTCCTCTTCCTAGAGAATGTGGATTCACAATTGTGCGGAATAGTGATGTGTTGTGTTTTGACTTCGATGGTTACTTATAGGTAAACATGTTTGATGTTTGGCATCATTTATGGATTTTTTTAATTCTTGGGGACTCATCTTTCTCAGTCAATATGTGAGATGGACATCCCGTTTCTCTATTATTTGGGTTTATTTTGACTGATCCCAAATTGACTATTTCAACAAAAAAGTAATATTTGTATGCATAGATGAGGCAAGACTCTCCTTTTTTGGTGAGAAATATATCATGTATGGGTGAGTGAGTTATGCGACTTGGTGCCTACATCCCATCACACTCCTGTTAGGATGTATAGTCCTTTCTGTAATAGTAACTTTATGCAGTTAAATTATTATAGTTTCATTGTATTATATAGAAATATTCCCATAGAATGTTACAAAACTTCCTTCGAGCTGAGGGATTGAGTATTTTATTGAAATGCATTCCAGGACTTTACTGATATATTTTTCAGAATATTAGATGGACCCTACCAATATTTGGATGTTGTAGTTAATGTTAGAGGTCATTTGAGATAAATATTTCATCAGTCCCATTGTGTCCCCCTAGGAACCTCCACTATTGTTCATGAAAATGTGTATCATACCTATAAAAACACAAATATTTATAAATAAAATTATTATTATATTTTCATTAAATCTATAATTATGTAATATGGTTATAGAAAACACATGAGCATATTTGGATTTATTATATCCTACCAAATTTAATATACCACTAACCATCATAAAAAATAGATCATATAGTCGTTGGACAATGATCGTATGATTAGTATAAATATAGAGTTCTGATAATGTCAATTTACATAAAAATGGATCCATTGGCCAGAACTAGTCAGATCGTATCATATGAATCCCATTTATCATAGCTCCCAAAAAAGAGAGCATCATGGGTATTTTACCATGACCTCACCCCTCATGAGACCTAATAACATAAGAATGAGTGGTTCCTTTTGGGATATGTTCAATATTAACAAGATCATGTCCCATACCATGTACGCCAAACCACCCCATGAATGTATCACCATCACGCAGATTACCCATAAGGGAATTTTGTGTTTATTAAAGGGAAATGTGTCAAAACCATAATAATCTAAATATGTATATATTATTTTCAATAGAATTATTTCATATATTACTCAAATCAATAAATTATAAACAATTTTTATTTTTATACAAAAACAAATAAACTGTTTCTAATTATTATTCAATTTTAGTTAATAAATAAAATTTGATGAATTTATGGATTACTGAAATTAATATTATTTTAAAAAAAACTTATTATTAAATAAATTGAAATAAATATAAATGATCATATATTATTTTTGAATTCAAATTTAATTTTTATAAGGTTTCTAAAAGTGTTATTCTAAAAAGTACAATAATTTCTCAATAAATATTGATTATTATTTTATAATTGATAATAAAAATATTTAGAAAATTATTTTGATAAAATGAATATTAATTTCAGAATAATAAAATAAAAATTATCTAATAGTGAATTATTCAATATTTTCCGTGATAATAGAATCTTCGGGTAAAAATTTAATACCATATAAAAATATCATGTGTATTAGGACCTCATAACAATCAAAAATTTATGTAATAAATACAATTACTTTTAAAATTGACCATATCTATGATTTCCCTTTTAAAAATGTTATTTTTTAATTTTATTAATTTTATAAAGCCTTCATGAATCCTCCAAAACCATTAATATATATTACGGTTTTAAAATGATTCCATTAAGCATATGAATCACTTACACATCATAAATGGTATTTTTATATCCTTTTCAGCCCTTAGAGTCATCATATAATTAAATACACTCCCATATGGTTGAATACATCAGAAAAACAGTGGGTTGTTTTGTGGTTTTGTTTATTTTATTATATTGATTCTAATACTAAACTAATCCACACTAATTTACGATATAATCCAACACAAAATCCCTTTTATCTTCTCTAAAAATCCATAGAAAAATTATTATTCTTCCATCCCATATCTATATTCCTCCCAAGGTTCACTCATGCACTCAAATATATTCCTCCCAAGTATTTGGATTCACACTCTAATGGTAAGGGATCTATCACTCTCCTATTTTTATCAACCACCTATTTTATGTTATGACTATTAATTTATAAAACCAAATGTTGGGATATGTTCTACCATATCCACATTAATGTTGGTTTATTTATAAATTACTATAGACCCCATTCCCTCTCATTATGTGTAAGAACCCAGGTTTTTGTTCGAGGTATAGATCCTTTTCTTTTCAGTTTAACTGTTCTGTTGAGGCCTAATGTGGATGCCTAACTTGACCGAGGGAGTTACAGAGGTGTCAGGGGATTTTTCGGAGCCCAGAACCAAGTTTTACTCAGGAAATGGTCTGGCACGGGGTTTGCGCACGGCTTGTGCACGACCTGGGTAAATTGTGCGCCTTTGTACAGGATTGGAAGAGGCTGGAGCACGGCATGCACACGGTTTGGGGAAACCATGCGGGGTGGTCGTGCGGTTGCCCCTTACTTCCCAGAAAGGTCTGCACAGTCTCGGCACGGTTTGTTAGGCCGTTCGGGTAAACCATGCGACCTGCTGTGTTTTGAAAAATAATTATTTTTTAATTAAATTAATTAAATTTTTATAAAACCTAATCTATTCTCTTCTTCTTCAACCGGAAAACAGTAGGGGAGATCACATGGAAGCTAAAGAAGATTTTGAGCCTTCTCCTTTTGTCCAATCTCTGTTTCAACCACCGTTCATCTTGTTATATCCACAATGGTAAGTCCTCAATTCCTTTTTAATCCTTCTCAATTCTTCTGGTTGTAACGAACGCAGATTGGATTAAGGCTCATATGCCCTAATTTCTTGTTCTTCATCTTTTCTTCAGATTTCCCCCAAATTGAGATGAATCAGAGCCTGATACTGGACGAGCTATCTAGTACGAGCCTAAGGTAGGTGGTATTGTGGTGTTCGCTGATTATCAAGCTATTTATATATGCTGGAGTGTCGCGCGCCCATTTTGGGGTGTCTCTTGAACATGAAATTTTACCCTGTTAATACCTAGCATGTTATAGGTAATCTAAATAAGATGGTATGTTCGTGAGTTTGGTTTTATACATTGGACAGGAACCACCCCTTGGGTGCGTTTCCTTGAGTGACTCTTTTATGGGTTTTGACCCAGGATGCCTCTGAGACATGTTTTCCTTTCCCTTGTGGGTTGTTAAAAATGGATTTGAATATGAATTTAATTGCAATAGAATGAAATTGTAATTGATATGATTTCGGTTATGGGATAGAGTTTTTCTCCTTGAACCTTGTATGCTAATTCGTGATTTGCTAGTCCACGTGAGTTAAATGCTTTTGAGCTGTCTTAAAAGTGAAACTAAGTCATGGGTGAACCATGGAACCAATGTGGGTTTCCATGGACGGACTCATACGAGACATGTTACGGAAGTGCCGAGTGAATCATGGATCCCACATGAGATGCCATGGACGGACTCAACAGGGCATGATATGTCATGGGAGATACCCGGATCTTATTTATAGGATCTTAGGGATGGGCTCAGATGATGTAATATACTGCACCTAGAGTGAGGTTGGGTATCTATGAGGTTCACTGGAATAGGCTTGTAGAGTGATGTCGGGTTCCTAGAGGTTCGCTGGAACGGGCTTGTAGGGTGTTGGTGGTTTTTCTCTCTAAACGATGCCTGGTTTCAGAATTGAGTATTCCGGGAAGGGGATCAAGGAATGGTTGAAAAATTTAATGAAGTGACTGATGAATGGAATGGATAACTCAAATGACGCCAAGCCAAAGCACATGCTTGGGTCGGTCTTTCTTGTTTACTATTTTCCATATTACACTGCCGTTTTATATATTCACTGATAGATTAGCATGGATCATTGGTGGTTGCCTATAGGGATTCAATCTCACACCCTCTTTGGGTCATTTTTTGGACCCAAGAAGATTACATGATTGCAGGTAATGAGAATGACAAAGTCTCTTATACAGGTACTTGACTTGTTTCTTGGAGTAGGAGCGCACGAGACCAAGATGAGGCTTGTGATGCGACATGGGATACATGTTGGTTTCTTTTTTGGATTTTGTATACTTATAATGTATTGTATTGACTTGAACCATTCCGAATATATATATATATATCCGATACTTCTGTTTGTTATCTATTCCTACTGTCTATGTGTTGTCTACGGGTTACTTTCTTCAGCTGTATTATGTTGTAATTCCGCTGTGATGCTTTGGTATTGAGGGAATAGTCACCCCATGGACTCACTTAGGCCCTCGCTGCTAGTCTACAGCCTCTGGCATTTGGGAGATGCTCTTGAGGCCATGTGGTGACCGGTCCAACTACCTTATTGAATGGTAAGTCGGTCGGGACGTTACAAAGTGGTATCAGAGGAATTTCCTTTTCTAATTTGACATACTATTTGGCGATGATATACAGGAGTAGGAAGAGAAGGGACTTTGGTAATAAACTATTCCCGGGAGTTGCAAACCCGCGTACAGGGAAAATCCAAGTAGCCTCGTATGGAATTGTGTTTTAGGTTTTGATTATTACAGTTGTTCTGATTTCATTATTGGGTGACGGACATGGTTTTCCCTAATACTATTGATATTAGTGTGGGTTCTATTTCATTTCAACCTGATGAGATGAGGGTTTTCCATGTCATGCATCATATAGGCACCTTGATAGGAATCACATATCATGCATTATGTCATGATATCTAGGATAAATTAGATGTTTCATGCTATTGTGACAGGTGTTGGGATAGCTATTGCATACTGTTTTGATAGTTGATTGATAGGTGTTCCTACTGTTGTGTTAGATTGGGTGAAATGAATGAAGAGTGACGTCATCCATCAATTCGTAAGGAGTATGGGCCATTATGGATTAGGAAATGATGCACCAATGGGATGTAAATTCTAAATGAAATTAAATTTCATAGTTATATGGGCATCAAATTTTGATTCATGATGTGTTATGGGTGCTCACAGATCGGAACATGGTGTACCATTGGTCAAAGATTTTTCACAAAGGTATGTTAAAAGAACGAATGTTGAAAAATAGAGTTTGACCTAGACCTAGCTTCTGAGTTGGAAAAAGGTAGTGACTCTAGTGGTTTTTGGTGGATGTTCCTTATACAGTCCTGTCTGTAGAAGCAGGTTGAGGGTTGACATGGTTTTTAGGAAGGTCATGACCTGTGCTGTCCTAGTTCTTGTGTTTCTGAGTTTTTAACCTCATTAAAAATCATAAACTAATGTGTGTGTTTGGCATTGTAGAGTCATTCCACCACGACGACCTCCAGTCATATGTCGGGAGAGTTGTGAAGACCATGTTCCTGAGATGGTAGGTCGTGGGCTACTAGTGAAAACTCCAGTTGCGCCAGCGGCAGCACCAGTGGTTCTGCCGGACATTGGTGTTGAGGCATAGTTCTATGAGAGCTTGTTGCGTTTTATGAAGACCATTCAGGGAGAACCGTGACCATCCCTAACTATGGTAGAGTTGACACGTGAGTTTCAACAACTGCATCCACCTACGTTTTCAAGGGATGGAGGGCCATAGGCTGCAAAGTCCTAGTTAGAGGTGATACTAGCTATCTTTGAGCATTTGGAGACACCTCTGTAGTGGAGGTTCAAGCTTGCTACATTCATGCTGCATGATTATGCCAAGAGGTGGTGGGATTTGATCATTCAGTCGGATCATCAATGGTATATGTCTTGGATAGAGTTTTATATGGCCTTCTACGATTTAATTTATCCTGAAACATTGAGGGACGATTGAGCCCGGGAGTTCTTGCATCTAGAACAGGGCGCATTATCAGTGATGGAATACTCTGCCCATTTTACTATGCTTCAGAGCTTCCCTCCAATCCTGATGGGAGATGTGCTGTCGAGGGCCAGACATTTTGAGGATGGTCTGAGATATGACATTCTTTTTCAGGTAAATATCATCTGGTTGACTACCATTTCTGGAATTGTGAAACAGTCACTAATCACAGAACATAACCTGAGAGAGGCTGGAGGTGTGATCCAGAGCTGTTCGGCATTGAGATCAGGTACCACAACGACTGTTTATAGGAAGAATCTTCTGGAGCTTCCAAACAGTGATTCTAGCCGTCAGAATCTATCTTCAGTTAGCAACCTGAGGTTCTACCAGTGTGGTAGGCTGGGACACACAAAGCCGTAGTGTCTGAGGGACCCAGTCGAGTGCTGGTCATGTGGAAAGATGTGTCATCCTCAATGTTTTTGTATAACGTTTCCACCAGCAGCCAGCGATAGAGGGTCCACACCGACTCCATATGCAGAAGCGGGGTCAGCAGCTTCTCATCAGATAGGGAGTTGGGGTGCAACTGGCCAATCAGGTTGTGGTAGTGGTCGTTGTAGGGGTATCCACACACAGGGTACATTGAGACGTCAGAGTGGGCCAGCTCTAGGTGGTGAGGTTTTATCACAGGGCTGTGGTTTAGGCCAGATATATTCAGTGCAGCCTACTTATGAGGATCAAGGAGAAGGACCGTCTACGGTTAGAGGTACGATCTTAGTAGCATATGTTATTTCATCTTTCCTCTTTGATACAAATTCATCAGATAGTTTTCTATCTGCACCTATAGTGAAAAGCCTAGGGCTAGTTGTGTTGTCTTTTGATGGAGTCTTGACTCTATATAAACCACTAGGAGTTAGGGAAGAGGTTGTACGCAAGTACAGAGGGTTCCCCCTTGAGGTTGGAGGGTGTCAATTCATCTGGGATATTTATGTTCCTGAGATGATAGGTTTTGATTTCATTCTCAGTATGGAATGGCTAGTAGCATACTAAGCCTACATAGATTGTTACCGCTGGAGGGTGATTTTAACATCACCAGAGTGTGCAGTGTATACTTTTAAGGGCGAGTGGGATCTCAAGGAAAGCTGAACTGGACCAGAGCGTCGTGGGCCATGTGGGATGACAGCCCAGATCGCTAGTTTGTTTCTGGATGATCATGGAGTGAGTCAGACGATCCTTCCTCAGGTATTTGAGCGCTTGAGGGATGTTTTTCCTGATGACTTTTCAGGTTTACCTCTTGAGAGAGAGGTGGAATTCTCCATTGAACTAGTACCAGGAGCTGCACTAGTATCCATTCCTCCTTACATGATGGTTATGACGAAGTTTCATGTTTTTAACAAAGATCTCGAAGATTTGGAGGCAAAGGTGTTTATTCGACCTAGTACTTCTCTGTGGGGTTCTCCGGCACTTTTTGAGAAAAAGGCGGACAAAACTCTTAGGATATGTGTGGACAATCGGAAGGTGAACCAACTGATGGATAAAACTGATATCCCTTGTCGTGGATAGATGACCTCTTTGACCAGCTTTGAGGAACTATGGTGTTCTCGAAAATTTATTTGAGGTCAGGGTATCACCATGTGTGTGTTCGTCCTGCAGACATACCTCATGAAGCTTTTCATAGAAGGTATGGTTTGTATGAGTATCTAGTTATGTCGTTCGGTATCACGAACATGCCAGCGGTTTTCATGGCTTTGATGAATCATGTGTTCCATCCTTACCTGGACTCGTTCGTCAGGGTTTTTTTGGACTATATTTTGGTGTATTATCAAAATCTAAACGACCATGCCTATCATCTCGAGATCGTCGTGAATACACTATGAAAGCATCAGCTATATGCAATGCTTACTAGGTTACACTTTTGGATTAATCAGATTCACTTCTTGGGCCATGTTATCTATGAGATGGAGGTGTTTGTTGACCTAGAGAAGGATAGAGATGTGGTATCTTGGGAACAACCCAATATTTTCTTTGACACACAAAGTTTCAAGGGGCTTGCTGGTTATTAGCGTCATTTCATACAGGATTTCTCATGCTTAGCAGCGTCATTGACAGGACTGACTATGAAGGGAGTGAAATTTGTATGGACAGATGCTTGTGAAGAAGCCTATCACGAGCTGAAAGAAGAGTTGACATCAGCACCCGTCCTGATACTGCAGGAATAGGGCATGAGTTACATGGTCTGTTGTGATGCATCAGGTATTGGGCTGGGTGCAATGTTGATGTAGGGAGACAAAGTCGTGGAATAAGGATCTCAGCTGCTAAGGTCACACGAGAGGAATTATCTGACGCACAATCTTGAGTTAGCAGCAGTTGTACATGTGATGCGCTGTTGGAGACATTATTAATTGGGAGAGCATTTTTTACTGTACATGGACCATAAGAGCCTCAAATATATCATTACTCAGCGTGATCTGAATCTTAGGCAGCGACGGTTGGTGGAGTACCTATAATCATTTGATTCCGAGCTTGCTTATATTCCTGGTAAGGGAGATGTAGTGGCCGATTCATTGAGCAGGAGGACTCAAAATACTGGTAGTTCAACATGATAGAAATGAATGGAAGATTATGTCCTTGTTCTATGAGATGCATCTTTATGTGAAGAATAGCCAAGGGTAGTCTTTTCTATCAACCTTAGTTGGGACTTCTACCCTCCTGGATAGAGTATGGATGAGACAACTATCAGATTCAGAAGGCCTAGTCATTCGGGAAGGTGTGTAAGGTGAGGACCCTCTTCCTGGTTGGACGATAGGCGAGGATGAAGTTCTTTGTATCCATGGACATGTATGGGTTCCTATGGATGTTATAGAGGAGCTGATGCAGGAGTTTTATGCTCCAGTTTGGGCAGTTCATCCCAGAGTCACTAAGATGTATCTTGAATTGCGTTGATCGTACTGGTGGCTGGGTATGAAGAGGGAAGTGGCTAGTTTCATCATGAGATGTTCCACTTGTCAGTAGGTGAAGCCGGAACACCAACGGCCAGCTGGGCTTTTACAGCAGTTACCTATCCCAGAGTAGAAATGGGATGATGTTGCGATGGATTTTGGTACTGGTTTTCCGAGGTCACCTCGAGGTAACGATGCTATGTGGGTTGTAGTGGACAGGCCCACAACGGTTTCTCATTTCCTACCGATCAGGGAGACATTCAGTGTGGATGAGATGGGATTGTTGTATATTTGTGAGATAGAACGACTCCACGGGGTCCTGCACACCATTTTTTAAGACAGGGATGCTCATTTTACGTCAATTTTCTAGAAGAGTTTTCAGAGGGAACTGGCTACATAGGTTCTTCTGAGCACAGCATACCACCCTCAGACTGATGGCAAGTCAGAGCGTATGATACAAGTTCAGAGGACATTATGTGAGCATGCGTCCTAGATTCTGGGGGCTTATGGGAGAGGAATATTATCCTAGTTAAGTTTTCCTATAACGAAATTTATCAAGAGACTATACAGATGTCACCGTACGAGGCCATATGGTGGGCCATGCCGATCTCCGCTGTGCTGGTTAGAGGTTGGTGAGGGCTCTTTACTGGGACCGCGTCTTGTTCAGGAGAATTCTGAGCTGGTACAGTTGATACAGAAGATAATGGCTATATCACAGTATCCTCTGAAATCTTATGTTGATCGTCGTAGATGACCCCTAGAGTTTGAGGTTGGGGATCGGGTTTTCTTGCATGTTTCCCCGAGGTTGGGAAACATGCGGATCAAGAGACAGGGTAAGCTATCATCGAGATTTTTTGGGCCTTTTGAGATTCTGTAAAGGTTTGGGCTGGTAGCCTATAGGTTGCAGTTACCTCAGAGGTACCAATCCATGCATGACATGTTCCATGTTTCTCAGTTACGGTGATACTATTCAGAACGATCTCATACCATCCAGCCTGAGGAGGTTGAGCTACAGGTAGATGCATCCTTTGAGGAGCACTTGATTTATATCATTGATAGGAGCATGAAGGTTCTTAAAGGCCGGTCATTTAATCTAGTACAAGTGCTATGGCAGCACGGCCGATTACAGGATGAGACTTGGGAGCGGGAGGCCGACGTACATGCTCAGTGGCCAGTGATGTTCGTACATGAATCTTGACCACCCTTTAGAGAGCAATTTGGGGATGAATTGCTATAAGGTGGGAAGATTGTAAGAACCTGGGTTTTCGTACGAGGTACATATCCTTTTAATTTCAGTTTAACTGTTCTGTTGAGGCCTAATATGGATGCCTAACTTCACCGATGGAGTTACAGAGGTGTCGAAGGCTTGTTCGGAGCTCGGAACCATGTTTTAGGATGGAAATGGCCTGGAACACGGTTTGTACACGGCCTGCGCACGACCTGGTTAAACCGTGAACCTTTATGCAAGCTTGGTAGAGGCTGGACCATGGCATGTACACAGTTTTAGGAAACCGTGCGGGGTGGTCATGCAGTTTCCCCTTGCTTCCCAGGAAGGTCTGCACGGTATCCACACAGTTTGTTAGGCTGTGCGGGTAAACCGTGCCACTTGCTGTGTTTTGATATTTAATTAATTTTTAATTAAATTAATTAAATTTTGATAAAACCTAATCTATTCTTTTCTTCATCAACCGTATAGCAGCACGGGATCTCTCAAGGAATCTAAAGAGTATTTTGAGCCTTCTCCTTCGTCTGATCTATATTTCAACCACTGTTCATCTGGTTAGATCCACAACGGTATGTCCTCAATTCCATTTTAATCCTTATTGATTCATCTGGATGTAATGAACACAGATTGGATTAAGGCTCATATGCCTTAATTTCTTGTTCTTCGTCTATTCTTCAGATTTCTCCCAAAGAGGGATGAGTCAGAGCCTAATACTGGACGAGCTATCTAGTATGAGCCTAAGGTAGGTGGTCTTGTGCTTTTCGCCGATTTTCATGCTATTTATATATGTCGAAGTGTCGCGCACCCATTTTAGGGTGTCGCTTGAACCTGAAATTTATCCCAGTTATTACCTAGCATGTTTTAGGTAATCTAAATAGGATGGTATGTGCATGAGTTAGGTTGTATACCATGGACAGGAACCACCCCTTGGGTGCATTTCTTTGAGTGACTCTTTTATGGGTTTTGACCCAGGATGTGTATGAGACATGTTTTTCCATTACCTTATGGGTTGTTAAAAATGGATTTGAATATGAATGTAATTTCAATAGAATGAAATTGTAATTGAAATGGTTTTGGGTATGGGATGGAGTTTTCCCCTTAACCCTTGTATGATAATTCTTGAATTGCTATCCCACGTGAGTTAAATCCTTTTGAGTTGTATTAAATGTGAAGCCAAGTCATTGGTGAACCATGGAACCAATGTGATTTTCCATGGAAAGACTCATATGGGATTTGTTACTTAAGTGCCGAGTGAATCATGGATCCCATGTGAGATGCCATGGACAGACTCAACAGGGCATGATATGTCATGGGTGATACCCGGATCTTATTTATAGGATCATGGGTATGGGCTCAGATGTCAGACTATACCACACCTAGAGCGAGGCTGGGTACCTAGGAGGTTCACTGGAATGGGCTTGCAGAGCGATGGTGGGTTCCTAGAGGTTCGCCAGAACGAGCTTGTATGGTGTTGGAGGATTTTTTCCCTGAACGATGTCTAGTTTCTGAATTGAGTATTCTAGGAATGGGTTCAAGTAATGATTGAAAAATTGAGTAATGTGATTGATAAATTGAATGGATGCCTCAGGCGATGCCAAGACAAAGAACAAGCTTGGTTCGGTCTTTCTTTTTTACTGTTATCCATATTACACTTTCGTTTTATATATTCACTGACAGATTAGCATGGATCCTTGGTGGTTTCCTACTGGGATTCAATCTCACACACTATTTGGGTCATGTTTGGACCCAAGAAGATTACATGATTGCAGTTAATGAGAAGGGAAAAGGCCCTTGTACAGGTTCTTGACATGCTACTCGTAGGAGGAGCGCATGGGACCAAGCTGAGGCTTGTGATGTGACAGAGGACACATTTTTGTTTCTTTTTGGGATTTTGTATACTTGTACTCTATTATATTTACTTCCACCATCCCAAATACATATATATCAGATCATTCTTTTTGTTATCTATCCCTATTGTCTATGTGTTGTCTACTGGTTACTTTCTTCCTCTGTAGTATGTTATAATTCCACTGTGACGCTTTGGTAATGAGGGCATAATCTCCAAACGGACAAACATAGGCCCTCGCTGCTAGTCGGTAGCCTCTAGCATTTGGGGAGATGCGCTTAAGACCATGTGGTGACTGGTCTGGCTACCGGATTGACTGGTAATTAAGGTTGGGACGTTACATTAAGCCCTCCTATTGACCATTATGTACACTTAATACCGTGTCCAAATTTTGAAAGGGTTATTTTCCTTATCATATTCATTCAAGGTAATTCATTATCTTATTCCTTATATTTATAGTTACTAATATTGGGGAGTGTTTTTCAATGTCCCTATTGTAGTCCTTTAATTTTAAAATAACAATATTCCAATTTCTCTCTAAAAAACAGTTTTATGAATATTTATGTGTTGCCTTTACTCTGAAGAAATTTCACTATGATTTTACAGGAAAACTTAATTGTATAGTGAAGACTATACACATTTCATATCAAGGTTTTTCACCTTTACTCAATTATACATATTTATTTGGAATATACATGAATTTATTTCACACTCTATGGTCATGGAATAATACATAATGATAAATTATCCCATGTTTTATGATCGATGTGGACACATAAGAATGATAATTAAATAAAAGTGATAGTTTCACCTAGAATTATATATTCCTTCAGTGAATTGGGTATTTTTAGTCTCATTAGATGTCATGTTTGGAAATATTTTAAACCTAGTTCCTTTTTATGAATTTTTTCCTTCATGTTTAATTGGTAGTTATCCTTGACCTATGTTTATGTGGTGGTTTTTGAAGTTGTCACATTTCCCTTGTTGACATTATGTTATCGTTATATATCATGTATTATTATTTCTATTTTTAATGACTTTTACCACATTTAGGAAACTTTTATATGAATATTTCCTTACATGTATTACTATCATCATGTTATTTCATGTTTATTTACTTATTTGTCTTTATAGGTCACGTATTTCTTATGTATGTCTCCATGTTATCTTGTACAGTAGTCTATATTAGCATGATAATGATGTTTTTAATAAAGATGATAGTTTTCCTATTTTATATACTAATTTAATATACTTAATTACCAAATTTAGAAGTTTTGTAAATCAAACTGGATGTATTAGGAAATATTATGTAATAAATAATGAATTAAACTATAATTATGGGGGTGATTGTAATTGTTGGTATCAGAGAAAATGGTTAGTTATTTCTTGGATTATGATAATAAATGTTATAAACCCCCTTATGAATAAGACTACGTATAAGACAAAATACATAAATTTTTTATGTATATATTCAAATATTTAATAAGAAAATACATATATGTATGAATAATTCATGTGGATGACGCTCTGGAATATTTGTATATTGGGGGAATAGATTAAAACACCGCATTGATAAAGACAAAATAGAGAACTGGTGCGTAACAATGGGACATACTGTACACCTAGTTTGGTACTCTGTGGGACATGCTTTGGTAAATTCATAATCTCATTGAAATCCATTATTAAGGGAAAACAGATACCCATAATAATATATGTTTATAAATAAATCATGGATAACATAGATTAAAGCCCTGAAATTCATAAGTTAAAGAAATACATATAATTTATATATTACATCATTAATGTCATTGGTTTCTAGTTTTGATGAATATAGTTCAAAAAATATTCAACCATGATTTTCCCTTTACTCTAGAAAATGGTTAGAAATACGAGTAATAAAGTAAATATCAATGTGATGATAAATTTGATGACTTACCCAATGAGATTCTGAACCAGATGAGAGTAGGAATCACTAACATTGAAATGATACTCTCTCACCTAACTCAAGATCTTAATAGAATCAAAGGATAATAGGGGAACCCAAATCCCTTAAAGAATGAACAAGAAACAATTGAAAGAATTATGAGACTGAGGCCCCTGACATTCGATGGATGATCTGATGCCTTAGTCAATGAAAAATGGAACAACTCTATTGAAAAAAAATTCATCAATAAATAATCCAACGAAGGGAAGGTTATACTAGATATTTATCATATAAAAGGAAAATTTTATCAATCATCTACATTGATCAAGAATAATAAACCTAAGGAAGAGTTGTACGGGATGGGGAGGATGGAATTCTGAAAATTTTATCAAGATATATCTTCATCTCTATACTCTTCATAAGATGTAAACGGATTTCTATTATTTATGGAACAAATGAAATGAATATATTAGGGTGTATGTGTCTATGTTCAGAAGACTTTTATAATATGGAACTATCATTGTCATGACACCTTATTAATGTTTGATGACTTATTTTATGGGGTAAAACCTAATTTATGAAAATCTATAGCAATCTGAGACAATGATTGATTTGAATAAAAACATTAGTTTTTCCTTAAATGTTGAGATGGAGATCAAATAATATCAAGGGTATCTTGGGGATAAGAAAATAAAAGAAGAGTTTATTTATTTTTGTCTACTAAATAAGTATACGGGTGATAATAAATTTCAATATAACACTTATTAATGGTTCGGAAAGATGCACCCTAGAAAATTAATAATATGGATAGAGAAATGATTTATTTGTGGGAAGGAAGGTAACCTAAATAGAAATTTTGTAAAGGACTAACCCACAATTGTAGTGGAGGAAATAAATTCAGTAGTCAACCTGCAATGCATTTTTCATTTCTCAAAAAAAAAGGAACTGTGACACATTTCATATGAATTCACTAATCAATGGTTTTTCAGAGACAACCAATAACCTCTAAAAATGGAGATATTTTTCTATCACAATAGATGAGGTGCATCCTGATGATGAAGTGGTGATTGGTATAATATTTATTCTTTCAAGAATAAAAAGCATATTATTTAATATATTTCCACACATTCATTGATATAAAGAATGTTTAGTATAACTATTCATACAACACTATAAATCATTGATGTAGAGATGATGGTGAAAAAAAATTGGTAATTATTTCATCCAGAATTTATAACTCCTCCCCTATAAATTGTTTCTATAAAACATCCAAAAAACATATTCTGACTCCCTTTGAAATGATTTGATGTTATTATGGGTATGGATTGGATTTACCTAAATGGATACTAACTAAATTTCCACGAGATGAAAATCACTCTTTGTATCATGAATTGATCCCCAATTATAAAAAAGTGCAAGGAATAGGATGAATATTATTTAGAACATTCATCTCAAGAATGGAAATTATTTTCCAATGATAAATTTATTCTAGATGAAATTATTTAGTCAACTGAAAGGATTATCCTCGAAAACATGCCCATTTTGAGGGAATACACTGAAGTGTTTCTTGAATAATTTACTTGTCTTACTCCAAACCGATAGTATAAATTTTCATTATAGTTTTTACATAATACATTATTATTAATCAAAACTAGTATATAATTAATATTTTGGAACTTAGGTATCTGTAGAACCACTATTATAGAATTTTGATAATTGTTTCAGACGGCTAAGTGCATTACCAAGGGGTGCACAAGTCATATTATTCAAGAAGAACAATGGGTTAATATGCCTTTTCATTGATTTTAATTAGCATAAATATATCTTGATAAAAAAAGTATCATATGACATTGATTGATGAATTTTTAAATTATCAATATTGATAAAAATACATCTCTAAGGTGGAATTTTGGTCGGTGTATTTCAAAATTAGGGTGAAAAAAGAGGATATTTCTAAGATTTCTTTTCATACAATTTATAATTATGTTGAATTAATTATATTTCAATTGAGACTGAATAAATAATGAAAAAAATATTTATTAATTTATGAATATAGTCATTAGATATTACCCCCAAAAAATGGCATTCTTTATAAATGATATTCCAATATACTCAAATAGAAACAAGGAGCGTTCAGATCATTAAAGCATGATAAAAATGACCCTATGAAGGATAATATTTATTCAAAGTAAAAAAATATGATTTGTTATTGATTAATGTATTATTTATTCATAATATCATCACATGAAATACGATATATGTGGACCCTTAAATGATAGAAGTAATTGATGTATGGATGAGGCTAACTTATATAATAGATATCTATAGTTTCCTGGATTAGCTGGGTAATTCCATTGATTTGTGAGAAGATTATTGTCATTGTAAAACACCTTAACCAAGATAGATCATAAGGAATTAATTTTTTTGGAATGATGAATGTGAAGAGAGCATCACAAAGTTGAAAATAAGTCTTATCACTGCACATGTATTCCCAGTAACCAGAAGTGGATAACTTTTCATGGTATCTGGTGATACTTCGTAGAAGGGGTTGGTCTATGTGTTAAATAAAAATGACAAATTGACAATGCTTTATTCAAGTTTTTTTACTTTTATCAACAAACCTACCCAAATCAAGATATGGAGTTGGATAAAATGATATTAGCATTACAAATATTGCATCATTACCTCTTTGGGGATAACTTTGTTATATATGAATCATAAAATCCTATTGTATATATTTACATTGAATTATATGAGTATGATATAATGAATATTGTTATCATTCATCATATACTAGGACTACTCAATTCAATACCATCCATGAAAAATAAATAAAATTGTAGATGCACTATGTATAAAAGATCCAAAAAATATATCATTGATGAAATCTAAGAAAGATCCAATATTATTTGATTTTAAAATAAAGAACAAGTTAATTATAAATGAATTTACATTATCAATCTTCTAACAGTTTATTTATCAACTTATAGTGACAATAACATTCAAATATTAACATTACTTCAATTTTTTGCAATACTTAATATGTTAATTAAAAAAATTATAAACAGCATATTAGTCTAGTTCCATTGGAAACATTGAAAAATTAACACTAGTACACAAGTTAGCTATGTTATCTCCCAATTTGTTCCTTTCAACTAGAACCCTTCTAAAACACATAAAAAATAATACATATCTTCATAACCTATGGGAAGCAAACACAAACATGGGTGAGATGAAATTATCAGTAATGGTACGCAAGGGAGAAATTTAATCATAATAATGATAATAATTGTATGTGAATGTGACCATGAATACTTAAGAATATAACCTACATATCAATAATAATATAAATGAATAAATTATTAAATCATGGTAGTTTATAAGACATGAATCATAAATATGTAAATAACATAATCCATGAATGAATTTCATATGAATAAAACTTCAAAATGTGTAAAACATAGAATAATCTGATATAATCTCCATTTTAGCAAGGGAATCACTTCAGTGATCATTTTGGTAGTTTGGGTTCCCTCCTCATACCATATTGGTAGTCTTGGAACACTCACATGGCTATCTTAGTATCATTTTTTCACTCTTAATAACAAATTTGAAAAAAGGATCACTCCCATGTCCATCTTAGTAGTCGAGGATTACTCCTAGTACCATCTTAGTCTATCTCATAATACATAATCCTTTAACCAATGAATTAAATGGATATATCGGTCACACACATATCATAGTGTAATAATATATACATGTACAACAAAACCAAATATAATCATTTCATTATCTGTTAAATGAAATGGATATCATAAACACGTATTCATTTCCTAACATGTGTAAAAAGATACAGGTTTCATAATCAATTTATTAAAGCATAACCTATGATAGATAAAATGTTTTCATAAAATTATAACATGTGAATGAAAAATAGGTTTCATAAATACAATTAAAATATGAATATCTTATTCAGAGATATAATATGAATTTAATAATTAGATAAATTCATAAAAAATAATGAGAAACCTCAACAGATGTCAACGTAGATGGAAGATAATTTTAAATTTACTTCTAAAATAATTCACGAAAATATACTTTCATAATTTAATGGGGTTTTTTAATGATTAAAACAATTTTAAATTATTATTCCTATAAAATACATTAAACTAATATAAATAAAAATTCGATTATTTTTAAAAAAATTCTCAATTAAAACTAATAGAATAAGAATAAAAAAATTCTAAATATATTTTTTTATTTAAAACACTTTGAACACATTTAAACAATGCATGAAATTGTCTTGAAAACAATTTCATTGAAAATAGATTGAAAACATATAAAAAAATATTGAATTTTTTTTTAAATTATTTTCCATAAAAAATGCCATTGAAAAAATATAATGAAATTATGAATTATATTTTAAAACCATTTCTATGAAAATAACTTTCATACTCATTAACTAAAGATTCAAATTATTTTTACAACATTTTGACATGAAATCATGGGAAATTATCTTAAAAGCATATTGAAATTAAATTTCGTTGAAATTAAATTTTAAAATAAATTAATAAAAATTGTCATTTTTAAATCATTGAATGTAATTTCAATTAATTAATGTATAGATAATCCATACATTTATTACTAAGTATAATATTATATTTTTTTAAATAGTAGAATGGTAAGAAAAAACCCTTGTTCAAAAAGAAGAAAGATGATTCCATTGAAAAAATTGGTAAATGAAAAAAGGGTTAAAATATCTCTCAAATATTATAGGATAATAGTGTAATATTAATAGAAACCCATTTTAGATAACATGGATTTGAAGGAACATAGATTTCCGACTGAAGAGAGTATAATTTCATCATTACATAAATAAAACTTCCTACAAATATTTTCAACAAAAGATTAGAAAATTTGTACAAATACATGATTAAATAAATAATGACTATAGTATAAGAAAATTATTTAATATGTTTGAGATATAGATCATAATATTTCATTAAAATAAGTGTAAACATAATTAATCTTGAAAAGTGGTGTGATTTAAAAAAAATACTTACCACTAGGTTAATTTAAACAAAATTCCCTATTTATGAAAAAAAATAAATGAATCAAAATATATCATGAAAATAGTTGTATTAATGACATAAAATTTCAATGATAGTATATAGACATAGTGGAATAATATATGTGTATAACCTGACATGTGTCTCAAAAAAGAAAAATTAAGACAAACATACCTTACCGAATTGGTTAATTATAAAAGATTAATAACATGATATAGTGAACATAAAATGAATATTTAAATAACAATAATTTTATATATAATAATTACTAAATACATTCATGGTAATTATACAATATATAAAAAATTTAGGTGTTCTGAATAAAGAAAGTATCTCACCAAAATAAAATTTGAGATGAAATTCCCTTACCTTATATCTTGAAACTCTTTGTACTCATTAAAAACTCATTTATAATAAATATGAATTAATTTTTAAATTTATAAATTAACCATGTTATTACTTATAATACCATATATATTTTTATTGGGGCCTTATATTATCCCCTTATTAACTATTCAATGTTAAGGTTTTATATTTGGTAATATCTGCTCTGTTTTTTTATTAATCTTAATTTGTTAAATATTTAGTCCTTATTTATATATCATGACATCCATAAAGTAATACAAGATTCAAATATAATATATAAAAATTTTATTTTTATTATAATAATCTAGATAATATATATGTATGAAATGGAATACTCAATTCATGGGGAAAATAGGTCCTACGTACACATGAGGGATGTTTTCTTTATTATTGTCATGTTAGAAAGAAAAAAGGTAAATGAAATATATATATGTATATATAAATTTTAAAATAGATTTATTATTTAATATATATCATATATATTCATTAAAGTGATCATTAATACAACCCATGTAGTTTGTGAACGAATCACATCGCAATGATGGGGCATTAGTCCAGACATCCTCAAACGAAATTATAATGTATAAATAAAATGGAATGTATAAATATATATGTTTTTAAATGATTAAATAATATTAAATAAATAATAAATATAATATATTACATATATATAGAGTGTTCATCAGAATATCCACCATGAGAGGCGGTATGGAAAAATGAACAATCATCGTTTTTTGAGGGGGTAATTCACCGTACACATAAATAATATCGTTGTTATCCATTAGATGATGGGGTGTGTATATTTTTGAAGGATCCTATGAATAAATAAATAATATTATATTAAATATAGAAGTGATGTAATTCCATTATTATATAAAGAGGATCGAGTGTGGAGAAGGAAAATAAAAGAAATGAGCATGAGAGAATATGTTACCTCTTAATCAGGAAACTCCTTTTGGTTTTTTCCTAATGCCATCCTTGGATTTCATTATTAATAATTATAGGATTATAGGAAAATGTGAGTGATTTTTTAAGATTATTTGATTATAATTTTTTAGAGACAAGAGGTTTGATAGGTGTGTGGAATAATGAGGTGGGGAAGACTTTTTATAGAGGAGGAGTGGCACTCTTGTAAAATTTTGATAAAGGAATTGCATAAAAATTTGTTACATTTTATTTGGATACAATAATTGACCAAATTCAATCCATGTGAGTATAGGGTATAAATATTTATATCCGATGGCAATTTTACAAGTGTCTATGTCATTTGGGTTCGTAAATTAAAGTTTTAGTCCTTTGTTGAGCATAATTTTTCACATAATAGATTTAGTTAATTTTAATTGCAGTCACTATTATTTTTTGTGAAAATTTAATATGAAAATGTAATAAATTATAAATTATTCTGATTCCATATTTAGAATCTAATTTTCCATATTTTTAATATACAAGTGGATGAAATTATTTTAAATTTAATCCCCTAGTCAGGTCGATAGTGCTGGTTTTAAAATAACAAATGATCAAAACTCTGTTATATTTTTATATAAAATTTCAATGTGAAATTGGTTCTAATGACATAAATATGATCAAATTATAACAATATTATATAATTAAACTTTTAAAATAATTAAAAAATATAATATATGTCATTATAAATGGAATAGATGATAATGTAGTTTTGAATTATAATATGTTATATTTAAATATTCATTAGAAAATGAAACCTTATAGAAGAAATCAAAATATTACCGTAATATAATTTTTATGTTTCAAATTCAAATTTTATGTATATTAATAAATTTTAAATCTATGACTGTGCAAAAAATTATATTTAAACTAAGTTATTTATTAAAATGATGTAAAACTACTTTTATAAAAATAATTAGATTCCTAATCATAAAATAGATATTGTTATTGTATTTAATCTATTTAATATATTAGATGAATATAAAAAATATTTTATTGAATATTTAAAATATATATTACATTAAAATTAATAAATAATTTTAATTTAATAAATTTATTAGGGTAACAAATCCTTCTTCCCAAAAAATACTAATATTTTCCTTTATATTCATTCAATTTTAAAATTCATTTAAAATAAATTGGTAACCTATGAAGTCATATTAAATTTTTGTAAATTATATATTATCTAAGATTAGTTAATATTTTTCTTCACCAAAAATTTAACTACAAGGTTATATCTAATTATATTAAATAATTAAATTTTTTTCATATAATATTATTCTGTAAAACATGGTCTCACATGTTACATAAGCCATCATGAAATATCTATGTTTTATGTAGTTCAAGGTAAAATATATTTTCTATGTTGAGAAAGAAAAAAATTTATGTTGCATGTAGCTCCTGATTATCTTGGTTTTGTATATAATTCAATCCAAACATATTTCATTAATATAAAATAAACTATTTTCAGTGTTGCGTGAAATGAAAAATTTTAAAATGGTTAAATTAATTTGAAAAAATATTTCACAAAATCTCAGTGTGTTACATTATACCACCCATAAAATTAATTTCACCCTATAAATTCTTCTGGTATATCTATGGTTTAATACATGAAGGTTTCATTCATATAATACCACATAATAAAAATAAATAATAAAACTTCCCTAAAAAAGGAAATTTTAGAACCATAATGGTTAACAAAAGTAACTCATCATAATATTACTACATAGGAGAGCATAGGTCAGAAGTGCAAATTTATACATGGATGAGTAATCTTACCATCAAGTTTTCATGAATAGTGAATGAAGGAAAAGTTCAAGTGAATGTTAACAATCACAAACCATATATATGTGATAAATAAATAGACCCTATGATTCATCGAGAATGAAGGTACTTGGATAATATATTTGGTTTAAATATCTTTTTTTATAAAGATGAATAAATTTAAAGAGATGGTATACATGCATTATTTCAGGAAAGCGTCACCCTTTTTTTCTCAATTAACGTACATAACCAAATTCTCTAAAAAGAAAGCTAATTTTTTCGTTTCTTATGTACTAAATAATCATGATAACGATGATATTCCATCCCATTTATAATCATTAATTATAAACATTAATTAATTTCAACTTGTTGTCTGGTATGCATAAATATTTATATGGAGGGATAACACTTTAATCACAGTGACTTCATCTGATGTCTAAAATATACTTTCTATAAATTGTTGACCACATAACTCTTCCCAAAGATAGAAATCCAAATACTTGGAAATAATTTCATGAAATAGAATTTACATTTATCCCCCTTATATCACAATGTACCGCTTGGTTTTCACATTCCAAACATGGGAATACCTCGTCATATATTCCCTTACAAAAAATGGTGACAACCTTAATTACCCTAAATTATTTTGTAAAACATGAATTAATTCTTATTCTAATGATTACATGATATTTCCATTAAATAGAATATGTTGTAAATTTTATGTGTGATGAAATATAAGACATTGTCAATAATCAGTTTTAGGGTTATCCTTGCCATCCAACTTACATATTAATATTTATCATATCCTTATCTGAAAATCATTATCTCAATGTCATGATCTTATTAAGAGTCTCATTCCATAAATAAAATTATTACCTTTCTAAGAAATAAAATTTTGACATCTTCGTCACCATTCAACATGTCCTTTTAAATTTGTAATGAAATATTTTAATGAACTACTTTTCTATTTCATGATTTATATAACATTATAATTGAATTCCAAAAGATATATACATCATTAATCACACGTAATTGTTAAACCTTTACTTAGGATTCCCCAACTTATCACTTAATACCTATTTCCTATAATATTAATTATTAATCCCATCTTAAGGTTCCTCAATCCCAATATAACCATGTTTATTAAGTTCAATATAAAAAATAATTAAAGAATGTCATATACCTTTCACATGACGTTTGTGGTCTATTTATCATCATAAGTATAACCAATATGTGTACCACCTTCCTAATTGTATTTATGATACTTAGACATTGGTAATAAATTCTCATAATGCACATACTTTCCTCTTATGAAGCATTAAAGGTTAACAAGGTTACTTCTAGTAATCCCCATTGAGTAAAAAGAGAATGGATAATGTGAGAAACGTATTTCATGTTAGGATACCAAATAGTGATGAAAATTTTCTAATATGGTAAATAATTCACAAATCCTGATTTTATAATATTTGAAACCTTCAGTATATATTATGTTATTGATAGTCATCATATATTAAATCATTCATTATGGTTCAATATGAGTTTGTGAATTCACAGTGCATATCCCCTGGGAGTATCAAACCAGGTCTGTAGCAAGGCTTGTTGTCCAATATAATATTACCTCGTGTATTTCCTGGGATATCTTGTTATGTTTTTTAAACCTAATTACATGTGTGCCTGATCCACATGAAAATGTAGTATCCAGAAAGGGGTTCATTTATAGGAAACCATCACTCTATCCTTTACCTAAATTCTAGGAAATTTTACTAAACATTACCCCATCATTATACTTATCCTTAAAATCATTCATATACATGTCCTGATAAATATACCTAGGTATATTTATAAAGTATTTTCATCATAGATTATAAATTATAACTAAGCCTTTTAACTAATAAAAATTATTTATACCCTCACTTTTTATATATTACCATTACATCATTTTTTGAGAACACTTAAAACATTATAAAAACAAACACCCAAATACTATATTAGTCTAGTTCATATGGAAACATGGAAACATGAAAAAATTTATATATGTTAAATAAATTATATCCCACTAGGTTTTTCATAACTATAATCATTCTTAGAAATAACAAAAATAATACATATCTTCATAACCTGGGTGAAGGAAGCATGAAAATGGGTGTGATAAAATTCCCAATAACGATAAATAGTAGAGATATATCAACATAATCATGAAGAATAAGGGTATGAGAATATGATCATGAAAATATAAGATCATATCATGCGTATCAATGAACATTTGCGACAATCATGGAATCATTTTTGGTAGTTCATAAGATATAAAACATAAAGAACATAAAGAACATAATCCATGAATGAATAAAATTTTAATAAAACAGATAATTGTGGAAATCACATAAGAATATAATAAGAGATCCATATTTACCATGAAATTTTCTCAAAGGCCATGTTTATAGTATGGGATTACTACCCATACCATCTTGGTAGTCATGGTTCACTACTATGACAATCGTAATTGCTTGAGTTCACTCCTCACACCATCATGGTAGTTAATGTTCATTCCCATATCCATCATAATTATCATGGATTACTCCCAAGACCATGTTAGACTGTCTCTTGAGATATAAATCCTTACACAATGAATTTTAGTGAGATATAGGTCCCCCAATCTCATAGTAAAATCATATATACATGTTCTAAAATATCATAAATAATCAAATTATAATCCATGAAATAAAATTGTTATCATATATATGTAATACTATTATTGAAAATGATTCATGTTTCATAATAATTTCATAAAAATAGAATCCTTGAAAAAATAAATTTATTACATAAACATATAACCTATAAAAGGGAAAAGAGTTTCATAAATGCAATGATGCTAATAATACCACATTCAAAAAAAATGATATGAATGTATGATTTGTAACATTTTAAAGGAATTCATGATTAACCTCAATATATGACATCATATATGGAAAATAATTTTAAAATATTATTCAAAAAACAGTCTTGAAGAAAATATCCTTTCATATTTGAAAAGTGGTTTGATGAATAAAACCATTTAAAAATTAACATAAAATTAATTGAAAACATATAATTAAAAATTAAAAAACATTGAAAAACATTTTACATGAAAACTTATAAAAAAAGATTCAAATCATATTAAATACCTTTTTCATTGAAAACATTAATATAAATATAAAAAAAATTGAAAATTTTTTTAGTGAAAATACGTCAACATTATATAAAGAAATATTTACAATGTCTTGAAAATCATTACAATGATTTTTTTTAATTATTAAGAAATATTGAAATCATTTTAGAAAAATCATTGAAAATAACATTGAAGACTTTCAATGAATGCCTAAAAATTTTTCAAAAAATTTTTTACTTGAAAGAATATGAATAATGATTCGAATAATTTTAAAAAAAATTCAAGAAAAATTACTTTAAAATTTTTTTTTACAATCATTAATCTTTTTAACACATGAAAATTTATTCCAGAGAAATGACAGATGGTAAATCCGTACAACCTATATGAGGTAAAAAAGAATAATTTATTCCACGATAAAAAGTTCATAAATATGACTTATTCATAATGATATAAAAAGATTCCATTGTAAAAATTTCAAAAAGGAAAAATAATATTTTACATATATTATTATTATTGTATAATATTCATGAATTCCATTTTTAGATAACATGGCTTTGAAGAAACATATATTTCTGACTGAAGAGAGGGTAATGTCAGGAATTCTTAAAAACACATTCTTAATTATCATGTATACCAAATAGTAGAAAAAAGATAACATTACATGAATAATTGATTTATAAAAAGAGTATAATAAATTTCATCAATTTTCTTGAGAGATGGGTTATATGATTCTATCAAAGGAATATAATCATAAAAAATCATGAAAACCAATGAGATTATTGAAATTCAATAGTAAGACTTGGTAACATTTTTCTGCACTCCCAATTTAAGAAAATTAAATTAAATGAATCTAAAGATATCATTAAAGTAATTAATTTATAATATAATAATTCAAATACATAATATAAACCACATGAAAAAATATAGGAGCTCAACATAGCATTTGTCTCAAATGAGGAAAATTGAGAGGAAATTATATTACTGATTTAGTAACATTTGAAACCTAAATATAATGAAAAAATCATAAAATTAATATGTAAATAACAATAATATTAACTATAATAATCATATAAAATATCCATGTTAATTATACAAACCAAGTAAAAGGATTTAGTGGTGAAGAAAGCATGAGTCTCACATAAATAATGTGTGAGATGATATTCCTTTAACTTGTGTCTTCACTATCATCGTACTTATTCATAAATCCGTTATAATAAATATAATTTTATTATAAATATATAAAATAACAATATTATAACATATAATACAATATTTGTTTGATTTTTTATTTATATTACCCACTATTTATTAATTTTATGGTAAGGATTAACTTCAAGTAATATCCTCTTAGTTTTATAAATATTTCATAATTTGTTATGTAATTGATACATATAATTATATAATTTATAATAGAAATTAAACAATGAATTAAATATAAATTATACTCATTTTATTTTGATTATAAAAATATATATGACATAAAACTATAAAATGGATTACACTGTTCATAGAGATGGTTTGATATGTGTACAAAATAATATTGTTTTCATTTTTATTATCGTAATTTAATGAATGAAGATAAATGAAATATATTAACACATATATATAAATATTTAATTATTTTATTATATTTATAATAACATATATATCATATATATTAACTAAATCTATTCATAATATATTCAATGTAGTTTTTGAAGTAATCACATCGCTTTGAGGGGGCGGTAGTCCACACATCCTCAAATGAAATTATCTTACTTAAAAAAAGGAAAGTATAAAGATATGTGTTATAAATGGATTAAATAATTTAAATTAATAATAAATATATTATATAACATATATATATATAGTTTCCTCCATCATTTCAACCATGATAGGTGGAATGAAAAAATGAACAAGCGTCGTTTTGTGAGGCGGTAGTTCACCGCACACATAAAAATATCTTTGTTCCCATTAGATGGAAGTGTGTGTAAGTGTAGGTCAACCCATCAGAATTAAAGAAATATAAGTATATTGAAGATATTGTTATTTTATTTAATAATGGTATAATAATAGTGGTGGGGTGGAGAAGGAAAAAAATAATGGAGCTTGAGAGAAGAGGTTGCCTCTTAATCGGGAAACTCCAATTAGAGTGTGTGAAAAGAATTCCTTGGATTTATTTGTTCCCACAAAAATGATTATAATTGAATGGGAGGTATTTTAGAATATTATATTATATGTTCTTTGTTGATAAATTTGGGATGAGAGGTGTTATGATGTTGGTGGAGAGGATTCCATTAATAAAGGATGGGGAGTGGGACTCTTGTAATGTCTTGAAAAAGGAATTTCCTACACATTTTTCACATGTAAAGTAGATCCCATAATGTGAAAAATTAGAGAATAGGTAATATAGGAATGAAATATTTACATAAAATGGATCATATAAAAGTTTTGAAGACGTTTTTAGTCCTAAATTTAATATCTACTCCTCGAGTAATCATTATTACACCTTAATCAATTTAATTAATTTTAATTAAATTTAATAAATATTTTTCGTCAAACATTAATTTGAAATTATTATAAATAATAAATTATTCTTATTAAAAATAATAAATAGATTTTTTTTAATCTAAATAATATATTTCGTATAAATTAATTTATGTTTAATATTGTTGTTGTGTTGACAATATGGGTTTTTAAAGTAAACAATTATCAAATGTTTGCTAATTTCTTATATCCATTTTCATGTTCATATTTTTTATAATGAATAAAATTGGATTAATTGAAAAAAATACAACCTAATTAAAAATATAAACCAATTTAAAAATATAATTTAATCTTATTAATACAATAGATGAAATTGTTGTTTTGAAATAAAACCCATTATTTTTAACCATTCATTAAAAAACTAAATACTACATAAAAATACCCAAAAAATACCAGAAACATATACAAACATAATTTTAATCATTATTGTTCAAATATAATGTTTATTTACACACTTAAAATATATAAAATTAAAAAAATCATTTAATGTTTGTTCAATATTAAAAGGTATTAAAAACTACCTTTATATAAAATATGAGTTTTTTAAAAAAATATTGGCTTATTGTTATATTATATCTAAAAATATATATGTTGAATATAAAAATATTTTATTTAATATATAGAGTATATATTACATTAATATCACTCTTGAATTTTCATTAATTTAATATAATAGGTTTAAATATCTTTGATCCCAAAAAATAATATTTTCAATTATATTCAATCAATTTTCATTAACATTTCTAAATAATTGGTAACCTATGAATTCATATTAAATTTGTGTGAACCATATATTTTAAAAAATTAGTTATTTATTTTCATATATTATATTGTAAATATTTTTTTTTGTATTATCAAATTAAATAGTAACATTTTTATGATATAATATTATTTAGAACAACTTGTTATTGTGTGTTACGCAAGACGTTGAGGAAAGTATTCTTTTTTTGAAATATAAGAAATCCATAGTGCTCGATATATATAATGGTAAAATTTATGTTTTTTTTAGTGCATAATTAATGTGGTGTTTCATATAGTTCAATCCAAACACTGTGTTTTAATATATAAAAAAATTAGTGTTGATTGTAATGAAAAATATCAAAAAGGGTAAATTAGTTTCAAAAATATAATTCACAAAATCTCAGGTTTTACACAACTATCCTTTATGAGGAGGATAATTGATTATCAAAGTGATAACGTGGGAATTAAAAATAAAGTATAATATATATAAAAAGGTAAATCCTTATAGTTTATTGTCAATGAATAAGGATTTCTATGATTTAGGCCATTCTTATTGGTACTATAAAATCCCGAGTTAAAGAAATGGTTGTTGAATAATGCAAAAAGCTCGAACTTCTTCATCAATATAAGATTCATAAAGATGTAAAAATATATCAGATATTACTATTGGTGGGAAAAATATTAATGGGTATCTCACGGAATATACATCATGATGTCTTCTATGTTAGAAAGTGAAGGAAGAAAGAAAAAAATTTCTAGGGGATGATGAAACCATTACCCATACCTAGATTAAAATGTGGAAAAGACCATGTAATTATTCCAAAGTATTTTAATTAAATATCAATAAATAATGATATTTGGGTTTTTATGGATCATGTTACAAGTGTTAAACAATTAGTTTCGATTCTAGGAGACTTCTCATTCAATCAACTTAACAGGATATACATTATAGAAGCAATGAGGCTACAAAAAATACCACTATCAATTGTATCGAATCGAGATCCTATATTTTCCTCCAAATTATAGAGTTTCCTCTAACATTATGTAAATATATAGTAGAACTATATAATGACTTATCACCCGTAAACTAGTTTCTAATATGAGAAGTGTATATAGGCATTGAAGAAATTTTGATAACTTTCTCAATTGAATTTAAAGGAGGATGAGATCAACATCTTCCTCTGGTCGAGTTATAATAGAATAGAAAAATTTAAATAAGAATCCTAATGGATCCCTATGAATAACTCTATAGGAAGATTTGAATAACACATGAATGATGGGATGAGTTTAGGGAATGAATACTACTAGCTTCTAAAATGGTTGTGGAAACAATAGGAATTGTTAAGACCATTCAGTATCACATCAATTAATATCTGAGTCAAAAAAATATCTATGGTAAAAATCATCGATAATAACTACAGAGTGATGTTGGATACATGGAATTCTCAAAATATCCCCATTTTATAATTTCATGATATTTTATATGAATATAAACCTTAGTCAAAGATACATCAGTCCCTTTAAGATCCTTGATCGCATCAAAGAGAAGGCTTATCGACTAGTACTCCCGCCTAACCTATCTGATGTACAAACAGGGGATGTGATACCTCATCAAATAGGATCATATCTTATGAATCCCATTTATCAGAGCTTATGAGGGAGATAATATCAATTCCTTTTTATGGTGGCCAATCCCTATATGAGATATAATAAATTAAGGATGATCAAAACTGATTATGGGAGAATATCACTCCCATTGAGTTCAACACCTAACCCATGTATGCAGAACCACCACATGAATGTCTCTCCATAACATACCTTACACAGAAGGGGTTTTCTATTTTATTTAAAATATATAAGTCAATTACATGTAATATTAATATGTATATTGTATTCTTAATGTAATAATTTTCATATTTTCTTCATATGAATACTTTAAAAATTATTTTTATTTTTTTTATATAAAACACATATTGATTTATTAATTTTTATTCTATTTCAAATAAGACCATTATTATTATGAATTATAAGAATTATAAAATAAATCATATTTTTATAAATTATTATTATGATATAATTTTTAATATGTCGTATATAATTTTTATAACAGTTTGAAAATTTTTATTATAAAAATTACTCTATAGTATATATCAACAATGGTGATTCAGATTTTAAAAGTGTAAATACGCATATCTAGATAAATATTTTTATAAAATGATTTTTGTTTGAAATATAATGTAAAAATTATCTAACAATTAATTTTTAATAATTTACGATACATTTGAATTTTTATGTAAAAAATAAATACAATATAAATATATAGTGTCTATTAAGACATCACATGACTAAAAAAGGGTGCAATAAATACTAAAAATGTTATCCATGACCAAATATATATTATATCTTGAAAATAATTTGATTTTAATTTTTTTACTTAATTTTAATTTTCTTTTATAAATCATAAAAAAAGATATTTGTGGTTATAAAATCATTTCATGATGATTATGGCTCAATTCCAGATTAGAGATATTTTTGTTTTATTAATTTCCTATGTTGGACTCATATAATAATTATAACCACTCCCATTTGGATAAATAATTTTAGACCCTGATGACATGTTTTTTGGTTTTTCTTATTTTGTTATATTGATTTTAAATCCTATTTGGATATATAATAAATAAATCCCTACTCATTTATTATATAAACTCAGCCAAGATCCCATTACACATTACTAAAAACCCTTTTAGAACATTATTTCTCTTTCATACTATATATAGAGTCCTCTCATGGTTTCCCCAAGAACTCAAGAATCTCTTCAAAAGCATTTGGAGTCCCACCATTAAGGTACATGATCTCCCACAGTCCCCTTTTTATCAAGACCCTATTTTATGTTTTTTATCTTAATATATAATTCTTAATTTTGGGATATGTTACTAGAAGCCAACTTTACTATAAAATAAGTTTATAAATGATGATATAACCCGATCATTGTCATTAATCCCTCCCTTGAACCATTATGTAGAACCTTTACCATGCTAAAATTTAGTAAGGGTTTATTATTGTCATCATTATTAATATTTCAAAGATTATTATACATTATGTTAGTAATTATTATATTTGGTAAATGTTCTTACATGTCCTCATTTCATTAATTTTTTTACTAATGACTAGAGACCCCTTTATCTCTCATTAGCTCATTTTAGGAATCGTTAGGCGACACTATTATACATATGAAATTCCCCATGATTTTCTATGACAAAACAATTTTTTATTTACCACCATACCCATTTTCTTGCATGAATATGAACCATTATAAACATATAAATTTTGATTGAGCACATAAATATATGTGTTCCATGATCTATGATCATGGAATAAAAAGTAATGATAAATTATTCCATGTCTTAAGATCTCTGTGGAAGACATAATTATGACAATGAAATGAATGTGATGGGTTTGGATAGAGTTATAGAACTCAAATTCATTGGATAATGTCTAGTCTCATGTGATGTGAGGTTGGGAGTTAATGTAAACAAAATTCATTCATGTGACATTTTCCAGCAAGATTCCTTGTCAGTTAGCCTTAAACTATGTTAATGAAGTACTGCTTTAAGTTGTTTCCACATTTACCATGGTGCTTTTATATTACCATGATATATCATGTCTTATTATTTATTTTTATAATTTTCACCCATATTATGCACAATTTATATTCCTATTTTATTAAATATAGTTATCTATACATTTTTCCTTGTTTATCCCCTTATTGGTCTTTATAGATCACCACAATATAATGAATGACCACATTTTGTTTCCTCTATTTAATGTGAGAACATGATAATGGAGTTTTCAAAAAAGATGATATTTTCACTATTTTAAGTTGTCATTTAATGTTCCTAATTAAAAAATACACTAGAAAAATCAATCATATAGGTTTTATTGTGTTTAATTTTACCATGTAAATCATCAATTAATGTGTAATAAAGATATTGGTTATTATAAGATCTTGTATATTTTCATGGATTATAATCTCCCGAACCATGCGACGATAAATAAGAAGTAGTCCATTCTAAGGATTGATGACCTCTTTTTCTAGTTTTAATGAATGATACTATTATCATAATAAATACTCAGATCTGACTACTACGTTATTATTTTGAATTTTTAATTTTGATGCCTCTACAAACACTTGAGATCCAAGTGATGATTTTTAGTATGACGAACTCCCCCACTATTTTAATTGATTTGATGAGCCATGTATTCTATCTATACATTGACTTGTTCGTAGTCTTATTCACCAATAATATACTCCTATACTATGCAATAGAGTAGAAACATGAAGTGAACATGAGGATGGTTCTAGAATTGATTCAAGAGATCTAGATTTAGGACAATCACTCGAAGTGACATATTTGGATACATGAGGTTCAGCTTCCTGGTCATGCAATTTAAGAGGATTATTTTAAAATGGACCCTGCAATGATCGATGTTATTCTTTCTTGGGATCCACCCATGAGAATGTTTTATGTTTGGAGTGTACCTGACATGGCTGGTAAGTATAGGAGATTTGTCGAGGAAATATTTGGAATTGCAACTCCTTCGACTACATTGATGTGGCAAGGGAAGCTAATTACCTGAATGGGAGGTGCTAAAGGGATTTTGATGAGTTTAAGATAAGGAAAAAAACATATCACGTGTTGATACTACATGAGGAGGGAATGTAGTATATTTTGATTCATTAGGATATAGGCACAACTACATGTTGTTGCAATGATAGGTGGTTATCACATACTGGCCAAGTTAGTTGAGACCCCACAACGATAACTACAGGGCTCATGGCCTAGAATTACTAGAGGTAGAATTTTACCTGATTAATTGATGGAAAAACCATAACTGGATGAACTACATGTTTTACATAGACCATTAGAGACTTAGGTACACCATCACATAGAGATACATTCACCCAAGAAATCATTGTAGGTTGGAGATCCATCATAACTATAAATTTGAGATAGTATATACAATGAAGAAGGGTAAACTGGTAGAAGAATACCTTATTAATAAATATAAGGGTATATTTTTGTAAGAGTATGTATAGACATTTTCTACATTGTATCTAGCCTTGGTGAAACATGAGACTACATTATTTTTGCAGTAGATAGGGTTCACATCTCCTCTTCTCGATCATGTTAGAGAGTCTAAGCATAGATACATAGACTATGAAGTATTATATGACCATATATCTATTAGGGACTAACCATATGGATATTACAAAGCAGGTAATAATTTAATATATTTATTGGGATGTATAATGGTTTTAGTCATATTATAGGATGAGTTGATGTGAGTGTTCCACACTTCTCCCCTTATTGTACATAATTGTGTAGGGAAGATATAAGGAGACCGTACCTGGAAATGTTTTTGGTCTAACATGAGATATAGAATAGCTGGGTTCATCTGTTGATGCCTAACCTATTAATAGGTGAAGGATGAGCTCCACATTCCAACATAATTGTAGAAACCACTTGAGATCGCATAGTTGATGTGTGATGAAATATACATGGAAATTGTGATAGGGCTTCTACCCTATTGATGTGTCATCATGGAATCTAGGTTATAGTTGTTTGACTCATGAATTCTGGAAATATTATTTATATCTTACATCACAATTTAGTGAAAATTTTATGATAGTTTTATATACCTGAGATCATTGTCCATCATCATCCGCTAGATTATTTTCTCAGATCATGAAACAAAATTTACATCTTGATTTTGCAGAGTCATGTTAAAGGAATTCAAGACCAAATTAGGATGAATATATTCCTTCAACCCAAGTCAATAAGTGGACTGAGATTACTTTCCAAGGGTTAGAGTATATTTTATAGGCTTACATGTTCGAATTTAGCCAAATCTGGGAAGACCACACTCCCTTGGTAGAGTTTTCTTACAACATAATCAACCACTCTATCATCTACATGGAACCTTTTGAGTCCCTTTACAAGAGAAATTTTAGGTCACATTTATGAATGAAATATTTTGTTAAAAATATTTTTTGGGGGTCAGAGATGGTGCACGTGACAGTGGAGAAGGAACATGTCATCTATGAGTGGATGAGTGGGGCTCAGAGTGTGCAAAACTCTTACACATATCGTTACTGTTGGATCTTGGAGTTCAGTCATGGAGGCCATGTTTTCCAATGTCTGTCTCTAGGATGAGAATTTTGGAGCTTCTTCCAAGGACACAAGATATCATTTCTATTCATAAGGCCATTTGAGATTATATAGCAGGTTTGGTGATGATTATTACCACCATTTCCTACCCTCCCAACTAGAGTAGGTTCACGATGTGTAACACATGTCGCACATGAGGAGATACGTGAAATAACCCATACACGACATTTACTTTGGAAACATAGACATTGAGGGCAGATCCACAATTTTGTTGAACCTAGTGTATTTTTCATATTCATAGTATATTTATCTTATTGGATGGATCATCCCTTTGGTTCTCACATTGTTGAAACATTGGAACATGCAAGAGAGTTCCTAGGAGAGAGAGAGAGCTTTACGTGGTCTCAGTATCACAAGTCATTTACATGGATTTTCTTTTCTAGGACCAAAATATAGAAGGAGATAATTGTGCATAAATATATTTCTTTGTTATTAGGCTTTCATATATATATATATATTTATATCTCCAAAGTTATTCACAAGAATGGAGTGTAATTCTGAGGCATGATGTTCTAGAGATTAATTTTATAAAAATATTATATTTTTTATTACACAAAAATAGACTCATATTTTCTTATAGAAATAGAGATTACTCTAAAATAGAAGCTAAAATCATTAATATTGGACCATAGTTGAATAATAAATGCAATTTTTACCATAATATTGACAAGAAAGTGGTTATCATGGTGTATTCATACATCACTGCCATTTTTGTACATATAGTGGATTAATTAGTAAATTAATTTATTTATATAAAAAAATGATTTTACATATATATCTATCATTATTTTATTTTCTATAGTCAATCTCATAAACCTATAACCTTTGATAGATTCTTCTTCCTCCATCTATTTGAGAATTTAATCAGAGGATGACTATGATTTGATTATGGGAATATACGGATGTAGTGAATGTAATGACTACATTCAATCATTTGAGGTAGCGTTAATTATTAGAGAAAAATACATTCTACATGTAAGACTATTAAATTTAGTGTTTACAACAAATTTGATTAAATTTATTGAGCAGATTAATAATTTTTAGGATATGTTCAAATTTTATTCTTTTATTGAACACCCATACTTATTTAAAGGAACATATTAATGTTTTCTAACCCTAATATACAGCTTCATGACTACTGTCCATGAACGCTTGACAACGATGATTAAGAATTTTTTCTTGTCCTTTTCCCCCTCAATTGAATCATATTCTTCACTGGTTAGACCCTACGTCCCAGGTTCGATGTGGTTAGGTGGTACTGAGACTGATAATACCCCCAGAATCATAGTTGATTCAAGATATAGAGAAGAATCGATGTATCAGGAACATATTTTCTATGGCTATTTGTTTTTTATGACTGTTTGGATAATTATTAGTCAAATACATGGAGGAAGAATGATCAGTGATATATGTGGTGAGAGACTAACTATAAAGAATAAAAAAACTGATATTCAGCCATCAGATGGCCATAAAAATAGATATGGCCTTCATCTGGTGGTTATGGTTGTAATCAAGGCTAAAATCATAGAGAAAGATCTGATTTAGAATATAGAAAGAAGATATTAGAACTATGAAAATCCTTAATACATGTTCTATGAGATGATGAACACATTGTATGTAGTTATTGGATACAGTGGATTTGGTTTCAGAAAATTATAAAAATGGAATAGCATGAATCCATCCTACAGATAATTTACCTCATCCCTGTGTGAATGAGTAATGTAGTGTATTAGAAGGGTGATTCCATGTGTGGCAGTACATGTACATTGTATTCATGTTCAAGCTATAGACAGTATTATAATGTGTAGAGGTACTACATGATGTATGGATCCCCTCACACTCACTCAAAATTATTTATTTAGGAAGGGCAAGGAAAAAACAAGCAGTCTGAAACCAAAGGGAAAAGGAGGAGGAGAACAAAATCATGGGGGTCTGAAATAGTGTAATCCAAGGGCGTCCCCTCTCACAAGATCCTCTCCCTCAGCCTTGAGAGTGCTCCTACCGTCGAGGCCCAAAAAGACCGAATTGTTGGACGCAATAGAGGCAAGGTGGTCGGACACTTTGTTACCCTCGTGCCAAGTGTGAGCCACTTTGGTATTGCTTGTCAGGAGGCCTTTTCATTTTCTGATAGTGTAGGAGATAGACCAGGGGGTATTACCAGTACCTTGAAGAGTGTTGAAGAGGGCCATGCAATCTATCTCCGCTTCACTGATGATAATATTATGATGGAAACATAGCATGAGACCGGAAAGCATGGCTAAAGCCTCCGCCTGGAGAGAGTGTTCGCGCCCATACTGGGCTGTGAACAGCAGGATGACAGAGCCCCTGTAGTCACGGGCCACTCCGCCACCCCACATGATGCCTTGACGGAAGGATCCATCCGTATTCAGCTTTATACCCGTGGAAGGAGGCATCCAGCGTACCCAGTGACCTGCACCAGCTCTGAGAGAAGCAGCGGCAGCCGTTGCGTTTGGTTGAAAGGGGCAGAGCGAAAGAGCAAGCTGCAGCTGGCTGTTCAACCTGAGGAAATCAATGAGCAGACTCCAAGTTCTGATGATGATGGATCTCCCAGACGAGCGAACACCATCATGCCTGGCCATATTCCATGCTTCCCAGATGCACCAAAGACCAGCAGTGAAGATAGCAGCCCGAGCCTTCCTCTCCGTGCTCTGTTCCGGTGCTCCCTGGAACCACTGATCCAAGAAGTTAGCTTCAGAAAAAACCTGCCCATTATAAGCAGTGAGACCGCCAAAACTACTCCACACCGCATTTTCCCATGCCCCTTCGAAGAAAAGATGGAAAGTGTTCTCCTCCTTAGCATGGCAGCACAAACATCTGGACACCATAGGGATGCCGAGCCTTTTGATATTATCATCAGTTGGAACTGCACGGTTCTGGATGCGCCAGGAGAGAAAACTATACTTGGATTGAATTTTCATGCACCACATGGTCTCATGCCATGGGTGGGGACTGTCGTGAGAGTGCAAGGTTTTCTGAAACTCTTTGGTGGAAAAAATTCCTGAAGCTGAAGGAGTGAAAACACACTGGTCAGGCTCCATATTTAACTCAATACTCTCATAGGTTGTCTGCTGATCTTGGTTCAACACTTCCCTGATAAAAGAGGGAAACTTGCTTGCCTCCTTAAAAGAAATCTAAGGGGCTAGACATCCAGGAAAACTGAGCCTTGAGCCAGCCCAATTATGGTGCCAAAATAGGATATCCCCTTTACCAATGACCCAGCGTGATAGGGGAAGGAGGGAGGGAAGGAAAGCGGAAATCATGGACCAGAGGGGAGAGGTGAAACGGGACCCAAGAGCAGGAGCATCACTGCAACGAGGTCTCATTACCCGGCCCCACAAGGACCTACCCTCAAGGGCCTCCCAATCCAGTTTAGCATTCATGCACTGAATGGTGTCAAAGAGGTTTCTGACATCAATACCTCCATTCCGGATAGGTTGGGCCATTCTCCTCCAAGAGACCCAGTGACGTTTTCCTTCAGAGAGGGCATCCCAGTGAAAACCAGCAAGGATCCTGTGAATGGACTTAATGACTCTCTTAGGAACTTTCATGGATGCCATCGCGTGAACCGGAATAGAAGACAGCACGCTATTGATGAGGATGATCCGGCCGCCGAAGGAGAGAAATCTGTTCTTCCAATTGAGTATTCTTCCTGTGATTTTCTGCACGATGTGATCAAAGTCATGGATGTGGAGTCTTTGAGGGGAGATAGATGCACCAAGGTAGTCAATAGGAATGTTTCCCCTTTGTGTGTTCAGACTGTTCTCTAAGGTGACCACACACCTTGCCTCGCACTTATTGGATATAAAAAGGTTACTCTTATAATGGTTGATGAGTTGGCCGCTCCAGTGGAAATATTCCTCCAGCACTTTAATGAAACATCAGACCGATCTAAAGCTTCCATTCAAGAAGACCAAGGTGTCATCAGCAAACATGCGGTGAGTCATGCTGGAGGAGAGTGTACGACTCCGATATGGAAGAATCTTCCCTTGGTTCCTGCTCCTGTTAAGTAGACGGCTAAGAACATCCTGGTAAATAATGAAGATGTTAGGGGATAGGGGGTCCCCCTTCCTGAGACCACGGGTGGCTTTGAAAAACCCATGAGTCTTCCCCATGAAGGAGACAACCAGCCATGAAGAGCTAAAGCATCTAAAGATAATGTCGGTGGCCCGGGAAGAAAAGCCCATACCTGTGAACACTTTGTTGATGAAGCTCCATTCAATTCTGTCATAGGCCTTACACATGTCCAATTTGATGGCCATATTTGAACCATGAGATTTGATGTTAATGTCCGAGATCAGCTCCTGGGCCAAAGCTATAGCTCCTTGTATAGACCTGCCTTTCACACATAGTGTACTACTAGTTCACTTTTGAGTAAAAATCATGCTTCAATATATCCTTTTTTTGGAATCATATTTTTCACAAGATTATCCTATATTGAGTGTTTTACCAAGTAGAAAGTGATTGTTCCTAGGGTTGTGGATTTTGGAATACAATATGAAATGTTTTTTGGGTTTGATACTTGATTATGTGATTCTCAATAAAGAAAGTGATTGCACATGATAAACAGAGGCCTCCTAGTTGAACCGTTATTATTATGGGCGTGGGTCCTCTATAGTATCATTATTATGTGGTACCACATTTTCAGATTTAGTGAGGGTCCTAAATGACCATAGTGTAACCCCCTATCACACTAAGGCATAATTCATCATCCTATAGTGTGGAACCTGCAATCAGAGTGGGAACAAGTCATCTATAGAAATATTAGTTACGGAACCACATATAGAATAGAGAGTTCGTCCTCGATGTCCATATTAGAATCCCCTAACACACTTGGGAATCAGTCCTTGACCTATATAGTGTACCCCCCATCCCCACATCATCTTCGGTGTGGGTCATCAATGTACGTTGTGGATCCCCCAACCCAATACGGCATGGGTCATCATAAAAATAGAGTGGAACCACCATCATCATGGGTGAGATTCCTATACATATACTTGTAGAGTGGAATACATTGATGTACTAGGTAGAAGGTTAGGTAAATGGATATTTTTCCTCATTACATGTGTAACAGTTATGAGGCATGGATAGACATAGACTATGTCTTTTAATAAGATATGTAGATACGGGCCAATGTTGATAGAATTTTAAAACTACTGGGGACCCTTCTTCCTGAGATTAACTATGATTTATGGGTCCCCGTTATCTATTGTTAGGGATTATCTAGACTATGAATATATATTATTATACATATATTCATCTTGATATATATACATGTATAAGGTTTCAAACGTTCCATGGGATGCGAAGAGGAGCATGATATGCAAAGTGATTTCAATGTTATCTTCTCATGGTTGGATGAGTTCACTCTAGTTCTATAGGTATAAAATACTTGAAATGTACTTCATATACTCACCGTGTTGATCCCCTTTTGTTTGGAAGATGTCACTCTTCCTCAAGGTTTTGGTTGAGTTATTATCTTTTATAGATTTCTACATGTTGTTTTCAATCTACAGTCTTTTAATTTCAGTTGTGTCTATTATATCCCCACCTTCATCTTTTGAGGCATCCTAATGGTTATTTGTATACTCAACCTTGTCTGATATTTTCTTACACGTGTCATGTCTTATATATATTATAGATTGGTCGACAGTGACTTATGAGAATCATTGGGATATCTATTACATTATACTGTGTATGGTGGTCGTAGCTTGGAGATCAATATGTGGGCTCTCTCTATAGTTTACATTAAAACTTTTAATGTTGGGAAATCATTCCAGTTGACCAATTATTTTTCCCTTTAATTTTTAGTTTACGTCAGCATACTATTATAATATATTGAGATTTATCACACTTGTTTATCCCTTCATTATTTTGATACATTTACCATTATATCCTATATAATATTTCGTCAAGATAGATATGTGTGTGCATACAAGTAGATAGGAAATGGTCTCCTAGCATTTTTTATACCTTCAGTATTGTTTTAACCCATTGTCATATAGATTTAGTATTAGGGTATTAATGGAAAGATTCCTATATTAGGTTAGGACATGATAGCATAAAAAGTGTTGGTGCTTCCCATGTTTTCTAAATCCCACCAATATCATAAGGAGCCACTAAAAAACATCATCAGTACAAGGGATGATAATGAAATGTAATCAGATTATAAATGATATAACGAATAAGAATTGTAATTTCAATAATGATAATGTCCAATGATTATTTATATAAACTCTTCAAAACCTTCATCTTTGATTTCTTGAAATCAAGAAATTGAAATTGAAGGTTTTTAGTGATTTTCCACATTGTTTTCAATAACACCATTTGATTTGGACTATTATTCAACAACAGTTTTTATTCAATTAAATATCTTATAATAAAGATTATTTAAGAGAATTTGGATTGGGTAAACCATAAGAACATATGGCTATGGTTTCCAATATTACACTAGAGGACAAAGGAGAATTAAAATGTGTCATGGTAAAACATTCACATATTGTGGACAATTCAATGTAACAAAAAATTGTTAATAGATATAGTTTTATTCTCATGGGGAAAATTAATAAAATAATACAAACCCAATTCCCCCAGAAATTACTAAGACATTTGGTTTAGTACCAAAGATACCAAGTAGCCTACACACTCAATAGATAATGAAATAGACTTGAGAAGTGGAAAAAGAGCCTAAACCAATACCCAATTCGGTCAACACGTTATAATATAATTGGTTCTCAACACCAGTAGAATGTGACACTCCATGTAAAATTTTCAACTAGGAACCACCTACCTAAATAGTAAACAAATCAAATAATGAATAAATTTTTTTATTCTATTAAAAACAATCATTTTATGAAACCCTTCTCTCATGATGAAAATAAAGGGTGTTATGAGTCACAATATTGTAAATAATAATGGAGGAGGCCAAATGAGTAGTGGTTAGTAGGGAAATGGTGGAAAATACAATGAATGAATATAACATGTAGTGAATTTTTTATAGAAGCCATATATATATATGAGACTTTTATGTAGGATATTAAATAGAATAAAATGGTACCACAATATTTTTATGAATGATCAAGTGCATGATCCCTGCTAGTCATATTTGAGTACTGATATCTATCTCTATATCCAACTAGCTATTATTGACCAATTTCAGAATCTTCAGTCATTATAGGAACATGAATGTTGGTATATCAATGTCTTGGATATATGTACTCAGAATAAATGGAATCACGCTATATGTCATAACTAATAAATATATTACCATAAGGAACTAAATAATATTGGTTTAGAAATTTGATATCATGAAATAAATTTCTATAAACCTAACCACACTCTTTATCTCCCATTCCATTCACCTCTCAAGGGGCCTTTGAGAGTCATTGGTTGAGATCATTTCTAGAAGTATGTTATTTTTGGTTGATATTTCAATAGTATAGGTATACCAAATAGGGAAAATAAATGCTGAATATCTCACAATAATATATTTTATATAATAGGATCCGGAAAACTCTATATAAGGGCATATCTGACCACTGTAGAGAGGTCCAAATCTTAGTGACATTGGTTTTAAAAAAGAAATTAGGGTAAATGGTCAAGAATAAATCTTATTCCTCTCTGCCCCTTCCACACCATGGGTTTAGTGAGAATTATTTACACCATCCATGTTAACCATCTATTGGTATGATAAAATCTTACAAAAACCTCATGAAAAGACCATATCCAACACCCAGTTTGGGGATCTTATCACAGAGCATGAATTAATGGTTATACTCCAAGATATTAGAAGAAATGTTATTTTAGGAAGAAAATGTATTCACACAAAAATTATAATTCCATATTTATATCACTTTTAGTTTAAATATGTTGTTAACAGGTGATTCAAAGTGTTATATGGTGATGAATAAGCATTCGATACATGTGAGCCTTGATATTTCAAAGTAGTATATTACAAAAAATGGCGGGAATATATCTTAAAATATGATATGATGAACAAGTTATGCTTCTAAATGGGTTCAGGGATTCTCCTCTAAATCTATGAAGAATGCTTGTGGATTATTATATATTTACCATTAACCAAAGAATAGTATAATGTTTAGGCCAGGAAAGGCATTTGGATAAGAAATAATTTTATGACCTAAAAAAATACTAATCTATCTTCATGGATTTTTAATTCTCAACATAACATCAATCATTTTTTAAAAATAAACAGTTATATTATTATTATCAATATAATTAAATAATAATTCAATGTCAGTAATATCAATAAAATTTAATTTCAAATGAATATTAATATATTAATTAATTACATTATCAACAACTACAATATGATCTGATGTAATAAAATTTGGAAATTAAATATATATTTATGTATATTTACATATAATTATATAGGATTTTTTAAAAATATTAATGTTTTGTATAAAACAATTTAAGGTAAAAATTTATATTAAGATATTTGTTTCACAACTTTTTATCTTAATATAAAATAAATATTTATTAGTTATTTAATAAATTAAAATAATAATTAAATGTAACATAATTAATATATATATAAAAATGTATGTATGATAGTTAATTTATAATTTCAAGTATTTATTTACCTATATTTTATTATTATATATATTTAAGAGAAATAATTTATAATTAATTTACACTAAAATTTGAACTAAATATAATATATTTTGTTTTAAAATTAAGTTAATTGTTATATTATTTTAACACCAATAAATATAAATATTATTTTTTGGGTATTCAATTATTCATATATGATAATAATAAAAATAAATAAATTTCATTTTAAAAATAAATGTAAAAAATTAAAAATGAAATAAAATAATGATAAAAAATAAAATGTTAAAAGGGAAAGAAGAATCAAGATAAGGGATGAAACCAAATTTTTAGCACTAAGGGGATAGTGAAGAGTAAGATTAGATGAGAGTAAATTTCTGGTTAATTAATGGGAGGTAATTTTTATCCAGGTTTAATCTATTATCATCACAATGATTTTGAACTTCATGGATAATTGAGTAAAATCCTAGAACAAGGTATATTGACACCGAGTGAGGAGTCACTGATCGAAAAATTGATTCTGGTAGGGGTAATTGTCCATTGAATGATATCAGATACACCTCATGGTATTGTTCTAATAGAAAATAGGTTCTATATTTAATCAGACACCAGATATGAGGTGTGAGACCAATTTTTAATCATTTACAACCTATAAATCAATTTAACAGTGTGAGAATTTTATTTTGGTTTCTAAATTCATTAAATTCTATAATTTTTCAAAATTTCTCCAATATTAGTCTCTATCTTATGTCTTATGTCTATTTTGGTCGATAATTTAATTTTTCATCCTCATGATGTCAGTTACAATGCTGAAATTAAATGCAACTATTATTTTAAAATCAATGTTGTTAATATTTCCATCTTCTTTTGTCCAGTTTCAAAAAATATTCAAAGGAAAGATCCACTAAATTCATCTACTTAGATTGTAAAATATAATTATATCAATCTGTTAAATATTAAATTGATTTAAATTTATTTTTGTTTTCTATTATTTCATGTAAATTAGTTGTTACTAACCACGCGTCATAAAACCCAAACCACATTGTAAAAATTCTTTATAATAATCATCTATCGAGTTGGTCTCCAGTATCCTTTCAGTTATATTTTTTTTGTAAAATATATTTATATTAATCATCATACTGAACATGAATTTCCTTTCAACCGCACAATATGAGAAATAGAGAATATTCTTGAATTTTCTCCGATTCTATAAATAATGGGTCTTGATGTTAGTTAGAAATGGTAGATAGGGAGAAAGGTTCAATGAAATATACATTAATAATTAGAGAAACATCTTCTTGTAGAAGGATTTCATTTTTACTTTTAGTTAAAGAGGATTATAATTATTTTTGAAAAATGATTAATATATAATTTTTTAATGTCTCAAATTTTTTTATATGGGATGGTGTGTTTAATTTTTTTCTAATGGTTATTTCAATGGGATATAATTTTATTGTCTATTTTCAAATTATGATCTATAATTTGTCAAATTAATAAAATATTTTTTATTATTAGTTTATTTTGAATGTCCAATTTGGTTTTATGTAAGATATTTTAAAATTATTGAAACATTCAAAATTTATTAGGGATTTTATTATTTTTATTTTATAGTATTAATCTATTCCATAAAATTTATATTTTCATTGTAAATATATATATATTCAATAGAATTTATATTTTCTTTTTTATGAAATTTCATTCCATATTAATCAATTTATATAAATATGTGTGGTGTTTTGTGTTTGGTTATGAATAAATTTCTATAAAATATCTTTGATTAAATATATTCAATTAGAACATGATAGAGTCACTATTGCACATATATTATTTGTAGAAATTTTTAACGAATAAAAACAATCATTTTCTGTGTGTAGGTACACAAAAAACCGTGAATGTCACATGTAATATATGATATGGCCATAATCATTAACACATGACATATCATGCATTCTTTAGTATTTTTTATTTTTTTATATGTTTATTCATAATATCATAATTTCATAGGAAACTATCCTTGAAATGGTTTTTATGATTTTAACGTATGAAAATTTTAATATGAGGTCATTAATTAATTTTATATCAACATTATAATAAATTTATGACAAATCTAAAAGTATATAAATTTAGTTTCTCTCATTTATTTTTAGTTTATCTTAATTAACATATAAGTGTAAATATATTTATAAACATCTGTGAATATGATGTTATTATTTAATGTACAAAACTCAAGTGAAAGTCTATATATGTAATGTAGGCTTAAACATTTTTTTACAAAATACATCACTTGAGCATTTAAATATGATAGTAAATTCGGTAGTGAACCCATCCCTTAGTAATTGGGTATTCCCAAGAATGCATTCAAAGTGTTCTCATTGTATTGTTATGAAAATCTTGAATATTGTTTTTAGAAATATCACAGGACTATTTTTTCAAGAAAATTTTCAGTGGAATTATTTTCTATGTGTTATAGTGTTTCCATGTCATAATTAATATCAATTATATTTTCAAATTGTATTTATAAATGTGTTTTCAAATGTATTATCTAAATAATAATCAAAATTATTTTATAACAGTAATTTTAAACGAATATTTCTTCATAGGTATTTGGATGATTTTAAAACCCCTTACTAGGAATAAAATTTATAAACCTATGTTTTTAATTTATTTCTCACATTTTCAGTGGATTTACTTTTTTTATTGTTTTATTTATGATGAAACAAACTAAAAAATTATGTATTTTATTTCATTATGTAGAGTTTTGTAAATTCTACGGAAATTATCTTATTCTCTAAACCCAAGACCGATAAATGTTTATGATATGTAATAAATATTTTGTATTTATTCAATTGATTTAATTTTATTATAATATACACACCATTTATTTGTGACGAACCCGAAATGATGATTTTATGACTATACAATTGGTATTAGAGTGATAACTTATACATATTTGGAGATTATATTTTTTAATGTGGGGGAAATAAAATCATTAAGATTTAATTTTCTTTGAGACAACTATATAATTAATTTCCCTTAGAAAATATATTTTATCTTTATTTCGAAGTGGAAAATTTTATAATGTTCTTGAGTTTAACGAATTAATTGAGAAGTCTAAATTCATTTATAGTGGATAAAATGTAACATCCCATATTCTATTAAAATTAAATAACAATTTTATTTCTAAAAAATTAATTAAAGAATAATTGAATTTTTTTAATAATAATAAAATAAAATATTAAATGGATAATAATTTAATAAATAAATAAAATTTACAACAGGTGAAATATTAATTGATATATTAATAAAATTTAATGAAATATATATATATATATATATATATGTTTATGTTTATATATAAATAAAATATGTTGTTATTTTTGTAAATAAAAATTAATAAAAAAATTATGTTTATAAATTATACTAAAATATTATATTTAAAAAATTTAATTCTAGAATAAAATAATTTATTATGACTTTATTAATAATAGAAAACATTAATTAAATTTAATATAATTAAAATGTATATAAAAAATGGAATTATGAAAATTAATATATAATTTTGAGTATTCATATTACTATAGTGGAATTATATATATTTGAGAGAAATATTTTTTAATTAATTTACATTAAAAACATAAGGACGAATCGAGGACATTCTCAGACCAATGTTTGTCGAGACCGGTTGAGAAGTCACATAGTTTGAAATTGGGTTTGGTAAGGGGATTCAACATTTGAAATGAAGATTGAGATACCTCTAGGGTTTGAGCTATGCCAAAAAATGTTGGCTTACAACTATAACACTAGATCTGATGTGTGATAATCATTCTTTATCATTGCCATCCAATTGATCTATTTGTGGGAATGATTATTTTAATTTGGTGTCCAAATAAGCTTAATAGTATTTATTTCTAACTATTTCTACTATATTCAATCTAGTCAACGTATATTTTAAATTTTGGTCCATGCATTACATTTTCTTATCCTCATTATTTATTATGATCTTTAAATTAAATGAATGTATTATTTTGTAATCAATTTTTATAATGTTTCAAGATATTTTTATAAGATTAATAAAATTCTTACAAGAAAGGTCCACTAAAATAATCGAATTGGATTATAAAATATAATAATATCAATATGATAAATATAAAATTCATTTAAAGCTATCATTGTTTTCTTTTTTCTCAAATTATTTAGTTGGTGCATCCTGATAGGCGTAAAACATAGTCCCCATTTTCTAAATTCTCTTATATCATTTTCTATCGAGTCGGTATTCAGTATCATTTATGTCAGGGATTCATATAAAATATATGTATATTAATCATATTGATTGAAAATATTTTCCTTTTAACCACACAATAAAAAATTATATATTACTCTCAAATATTATCAGATTACTATAAATAAGGGGTTTATATGTCATTTTGAAAGGGTTGAGAGGGAGAAAAATTCATGAAACATGAGTCCAATAATTATAGAAACCTTCTTCTGAAAAAGAGGTAGTAATTTTTATTGTCATGAAAAGAAGTTTATAATTACTTTCCCTCAATGGATTGATAAATAATATTTTTATTCCATCAAATAATATAAATGTTTCATTTTGTTTAGTTTTTATCTTCTGGTTTTTTGTGAGGGATTTGATTTCATTTTCTATTTTAAAATATTGTTTTGTATTTTCTCTAAGAAACGTAATATTATTTATTTGTTTCATTATTTTTAATGAAAAATTTGATTTTATATATGATTTTTTAATTTATTCATATGTTCATAATTGATTTGGTATTTTCTTATTTTTACAATCATGTATTAATATATTTTATGAAATTTAAATTTAAATGGGAAATATATATTTTTTAATTTAATTTATTTGATATTAAATTATGATCTATCATTCTATATAAATAAACCATTATAAACCCTTTTGGAAGTCTATGTTTGATTATGAAAATATTTCTATAAATATCCTTGAATTTTTTTCACATAGAATATAATAGAGTTATCAATTAATAGTTATTATTTTTAGTATGTTTTATATAATAAAATCTAATAGTTTATGTGTGTAGGTACATGAAAAATCATTAATGCCACATATAATATAAGATATTTCTATAATATTTAACACATTTCATATCATGTTTGCAACAGTTTTTATTATTTTCATATGTATGTGTTTGGAATAAATCATATTTATGTAGAAAAGTGACATAAAAATGGTTTTTATGAGTTTAATAAATGAAACATATATAAAATAATTTAATTAATCCTTATTTAATTTTTTATCTCTTTATTAGTTATCTAAAAGTTAAAAAATTCTCTTTCTCCAATTTATCCATAGTTTTTTATTTATGCTGTAATTTTGAATTTATCTATAAACATATGTGAATAATTTGTAAATATTATTAAATTAAAATACTATAGTGAAATTATATATAAGGTAATAATTCTAAAACTATTTTTATAAAATCAAAAACATCAACATTGTAAAAATGTTAGGGAGTTAGCGAGTGAACACATACTTTAGCAAGAATGTGGGCCCAAGAGAGAATTCAATTCATCATGTTGTCTTTGTGTTTTACTTCCAAAATATTCTATATTGTTTTCAAAAATATCACTAGACTATAATTTATGAATTTTTGAGTGTAAATATTTTTAATGTTTCTTAGTATTTTAAATTTTAAATTAATTTAAATTATACTCACAAATGGTATTTTTATAGTTTATTCAAATGTAATATATAATGAATGTTCAAAATTATTTTTTAAAATTTAATTCCAAAGGATATTCCATTAATTTAATCTTAATGATTTTAAAATCCCCAAGTGTGAAATATAATTTTTCACCAAATTTTTCTAATTAATTTTTAACTGGTTATATTTTTTTACACTGAACTATGTATTTCATTGTTTAAGTAGTGTTCTCAATGAAATTTATTTATTTTAATTTATTTGGGACAATTTTGTACATTGTATGAAATATAGCTAATTCTCTAAGACTGAGACAGGTGAATGTTCCTTGTATGTAATTAATGTTATATATTTATTCGATTTAATATATTTTAAAAAACATACACATCATTTATATTTGGTAAACCCACAACCTCGTATTTTTGAGTGGGTGTAGGGGATTTCTCAATTATAATTTAGTTGATGCAATTATTTAAAATATTACCACTTGTAATCAATGTGGTATACTAGGAGTGATCATTTGGTTTGATCTGAGACTAGAAATATGACACAAAAATTGAATAGAACATGTAAAATATTAGGTGTACAATGATCAATGTTGAGACCCAAAATTAAAACACTTAGATTAACTCTATTTGTCTAATCCTTGTAGAGGAAAATACCATGAATTAATTGGAACACAATAAATTCTTATTTGATTCCCACATTTCCCAACATATATATATCCCCAATCTCCCAATGGTATTATTTTGAATCTATCGTTGGCTGGGCATACATTGGTAGTTTTATCTTCATTTTATACATTAGGATGTTTTTAATGGAAGTGATTTTAAATATATTCTTACAACACATCAACTCACTGATAATATTCTAATAGATATATAATTTTCTAATGAATAAGTAGTTCTCAATTAATACTCTCCAAAATTTTGGTAGGCACACTTCATTAGATATTTTATAATCCCCAATTGGAAAATTCTAGATTACCCAAAACACTACTGATTTCATTTTAGATCCATGTCTATCTTCTTATATAAAGAATTCTTATCATATTCTATTCATCTCTTAGAAGTGTGAAAAAATAATTATTCCGAATACAGTAACCTCATATTTTTCCTAGACATAGATCTTGATTTATCAGTAAGTCGATTAAACATTAAATATGATTTTTTGATAGTGATTGTACTAGTTGATTGATAATTTGACATTGAAATGGAGTATTTGATCCATTTGTTCAAAGAGGATCTAAAAATAATGGTTGTATTCCCTAGTAAATGCCTTTAACACTTCTCTTATGATCAAAAAATGATTGCGATATTTTATTAGAATGTTTTTTGTGGCCCTTGAAAAAAACCCTACTTGAAATAAAATGTTATTCACATAATTGATCATTGGAAAATCTCTATATTCATATGATATAACATTGGATAAATCAATTATATTGTCACCACTGTACAGCCCGATGAGTCAATTTACTCATCATATGAACCCTTCATTAGATTGATATTTCCCATAGTCGAATATATCTATTGTAGGATATGTCAATTACATTTGGCCACTATGGAATTAGGCCAATATCGAACTAAGAATTTAATTATCAAATATTTTTCAAAAAGAAATGGTTTTTTCTATAAATGATGATATGATGTATTATCATTATATGATTCAAAGTATCATATGTCATTGCCAACATAGAATAGTTGTGTTCTAGAACATTTCTTATGAACGAATTATTGACAAATAACTCTCATAATATTGGTAGTCATAGATATTTATATATAATGCTATAATAAGATTGTTTCAAATTCAATTGAAAAATTCACATGTGTTATATACATGCAAAATAATCCCCCAACCCCAAAAACAATTGTATACATCCAAATAATAATGGAAATTTACAATTTGGAAATGGTTTTAAAGAGATCATATCCCTCGGATGCAACCCAGTAGTTCAAATATATCCATATTTCAACTGACCATTTCTCAAAATGGTCTAAGGCAATTACCTACATGGTTGTTAAAATACATGAAATCATCATCATTATGATGTAAAATATTACAACTAGAATTGACATCTCCCATGGGATATTGATGGAAAATACATATAATTCTCTTCAATGTTGAGGGGAGTTAATATGTAATATAACAACTGGTATAACCTTTACTCAAGCTACACAAAAATATAAAAGGTTCCTATTGAATATTTTAATAATACTATTTCTAAAAATATTCAGAAGATAGTGGGTAGAAATAAGAAATCTAGTCTATAAAATCATATACATATTCTTTGGTCCTATGAAACCACGACCCACACTACCATTAAAGCAACGAAATATTATCATATATATGTGATTAATGAAGTATTTAAAATTGAGGTTTATCGACATTTTCTATATAAAACATTATAAAAGATACTAAATAAATATGAGAAGTCATAATATAGGGTGTATAATTGGAGATACATTTTGACAATGGGATTTATACACTGCACAATCTATAAATGTTTCCAAATAATGTTGCACGAGACATCCATTAGATTTCTGGACAATTAATATTAATTTAAGGAGATATCATGGTAGATCATAGAACCCCAATGTTACATAGGAATAAAACTATAAAATTATATATATAATTATAAAGAAATTATCACTTACATAATCTTTTCACAATGGAGTGTATACACTGATTACCATTGTTAGAGAGTTTGTAACACACACAACCAATTTGAGGTTTCTCATGAATTTCATTATCTAAGGAATAATATAACTCAAAATAGATGTGGAAATATTCAGCATAGTATAACACCAATTTCCCAATGACATAATGTTAATCTATATAAAAGGATTCATTAAAATATGATGATAAAATATAATGTCATGGTCTTGGTTAAAGAATGAAAAAATACACTACATTTTGTCTATTAATTAAGATCATAAGCTTCTTAGAGTTGGTTATTATATGGGAGCCATTTCTTAAATGAGTTTAAAATGCATGGAAGAAACCGTATCCCATTTATGAGTATATAATTTTAATGGATAAACTAGAAGAATCTAATTTTATGGATTTATATAAATGATATAAAATTCCATATCTTAGTAAATCAGATAGATCTACTGATGCTCTCTATATATAAGAACTATGTATAGGATGACTCATATTAACATATGATATATAAAGATTTTTTGGTTCACCCATCATAGAAACATCCACAATATTTAATTGATATGAAATCCATTTAATCAGAAAAAACATACTATTGAAAAACTTCCATGTAATATTATGTTATAAAAATATTTCCTCTATATTTATGTTTTTCCCATGTTATACATTCTCTAATAAAAGTGGGGATTTTCCCTTCATAACGTATTTATCACTTTTTGAATTACCATTGCTAATTATAGGTCATTTATAATAACTTTAATTATAATAGAAATCATCCTCCATAATCAGGGAGTTATGTCATAGCTATATTATTGTAAGGCCCCACCTTTAAACCTTACTTAATATTGAATTAAATGAATAATTCACATTGAGGATCTTTTCAAGTTTAGAGTTTTAGTGAATTAGGACAGAACTATTACATCTCAAAAGATTACAAAGTAGACACTTCTACTAAGTTTCCATAAAATAAAAACTCTTAAAAAGAAACATGTCTAGTTCCATATTTTAGACAGCCTGACATTTCCTTGATCCCATCCTTGACCCTATTCTACATTATTTCTTGTGAAAAACATTTAAAAAAATTCTTGGGGAGAGCATACAAAGCTCAGTAAGGGATACACAAGGAAGGAAAACTGTTAGTTTTTCAAAACAACCTGTAAACCAAGAATACTTTATCAAAGTAATACTTTTAACCTTTTGAAGAAGAAAATAATCTTCGTTGAATAAAAGATCATTACTTACCCTTTTGTAACCAAAATATTACCATAAAACCCATATAAATAACACTTAACATATAAAGATAACTTGGGATATAAACATACTAAAGTGGAATAACCATACGGTCGACTTCCACACATACTTAATGGAATAGACCTACGGCCGACTTCCATACCCAATGCATTGGAGGTTATAACATAACCACATGTCCTGGTATTCACTACACCACTCGTCATATGGTTTATCATGTAACCACCTGTAAAATGTCCAAGTACCATCATTACACATAAAATATTGAAAATATAAAAATTTCAATAACAACATTTCATTTGCAATCACAATAAGTAATTCCAAGATATTGAATTAATCAATCCATTTTCAAAAACCATTTAATAGAGATTTTTGAATCAAAGTGTCTCATACCACTTTGAATATTTTAATGGAATTATAATTTTAAAACATTAATGTCCATATAAATAAATACTGAAAACAATTTTGAAAACATGGACATTAAAGATAAAGATTTAGAATAATGAATCTTTAAACCATTTAAAACGATATTTTTGTTGAATAGTTTTTAACAAAATGAGATACTCTTGAATAAAAATAATTGAGGAATAACATTTAATCTGAACATTATAATATCATGAGAATAAAGGGATTCATGATATAATATGTCAAAGGACAGTATTCACACCATATAAGAGTAAATTGGTGCATAACCACAATGAGGTCTCAATGGAAATGTAAATTGAGATTAACTCCATTATAAAGATGGTATCCTTAAATTAAGGATAAATCTATCACATAATTATGTGTGAGAAATATAAATACACCCAATATAAGTGTATATTAAGTGTGAAACAATCAGAGGTCATTCACACATAATCTTGTAAAAACAAAACCAATGAAGTAGATATTTAACTCAATGAAATGATATTGAGGTATGATTTCCCATACAAGTTTGTAAGAATTTATCAATGAGATGATTATGTGTAGAAATATTATATCTACACAAAGGTTTGTGGAAATTACAACATAGATATTACACACATAATCTAGGCATAATAAAATCATGAAGTAGAGGTTTAACCCAAAGAATTGAAAGTGGGTTAAGAAGTTCCTTTACAGAAATCTGACATCCTAACGGCGTCACATTAAAATTCATAAAATGAGTTGATGAGAGAGAAAATGGTATCTCATGACTTGGACATAAAATTTACATAAATAAGTATATAGAATAAAATATCCCAACATAGTAGTATGTGAATTAAAAGACATAACAAAATAAGTTTTTTAAAAAGAGGAGGGTCAAAGGTCCCCTTACCGAGTTGCGTAACTTCGAAACGTACACCCCATGGAAGAAGGGTCATACTATGAAGATGTAAATACCCATAAATGAAATTATACTACACAAAGTGTATAATAATGGTATATACATACACCACTCAAAGGAAATAGTGACAAACATAGCCTAAATGTCACGAGAATAAAAGTGAGATGAAATATCCCTTTTGAAAACTCGGCAGCCTAACGACGCCACTTAAAACTTCTAAAAATTGATTTATGAGATCAAATAGGGTCTCTAATAATATGAACATAAACATTAAAGTATTAGGAATATAAATTAACATCCCCAACTATAAGAAACATGAGTTTAAAATAAATGACATAAAAGAGAGTACTTAAAAAGAAAGAGAGAGGTTGGATCCCTTACGAAAATTCGGCAGCCTAACGGCGCCACTCAAAACTTCCAAAATGTATTGATGAGAGAAAATATGGTATCTCATCATATAAAAATAAAAAATTATAGTATGATTAATATAAAATAACATCCCAATCATAATAGAGATGATCTTAAAAATAATGACATAAAAGAGTGTACTTAAAAAGAAAGAGAGGGGTAGGATCCCTTACCTCAAGTCTGACTTGTCTTGTTTGTTTCATTATATTCCTGAATAATAAACTTTGGTCAATTTATAATTGCTTAAGTACATCTATTAATGATTATTATTCAGTTAATAACACATATTATAATGTTATAATAATTGGTTTATAATGTGAGTTCATATCGGACATTTTTGTCGATGATTGGTACATGAGTCAAAAATGAACTTATTTAAAAATTATTCTCCATGTAGTTATAAGTAAATGATATCCAGAATAGTATTAATGATTTAAATATCATATATACCCAGTAAATATTGATTTTATAATATTCCATAACATTTGGAGATAAAAAGAAATGAAATGCACCGTTCATGGAGACAGTAGGTCGTACGTACGCATTAATGCTACTTTCATTTCTTTGTCATATTAATGGAATTAAAAATAATTGATATATATATATATATTATAATTCCAGTATAATATATATGTTATATAGGTCACATATGTTCCTTAATTTCATTCTTTATACATTCCATGTATTGCATGAACGAGTCACATCACTTGAGGGGGCGGTAGTCCACACTTCCTCGTATGAAATTATCGCATTTGGACAACATGAAAAGAATAAAGGCATGTTTTAAATATAAAATTCAGAAGCATATAGAAAATTTAAATACCATATATATCATATATACAATATAGTGACATCATATTGGCCACCATTAAAGGTTTTAATAGAAGATTGAACAATCATCGTTTCGTGAGGCAGAAATTCGCCATCCACAGAAACAGTATGTTCTTTAACCATTATACTAAGGTGTGTGTAAGTGTAGCTTGAATACTTCACATAACAACATCCCATAATATTTAAGATACTGTTGTTTTTACAAAATAAAGTAATAATAAGTGTTTAGTTGGTTGGAGAAGAAAAATAAAACAAAAGAACACAAGGGAAGACATTACCATTAAATCAGGTAACTCTTTTTGATTTGAGCTCAAAGGCTTCCTTGGAAAGGATTATGCCCAAAGTTGAGGATTCAATTATGAAGAGAGGGATGTGTAGAGATTAAATGGGCAGGGGTTGGCTGAGAAAAAGGCTTTATAGGTGTGGGTAAGGTGGTAGAGATGGGGGCCTTTTATAAGAGGAGAGGAGGGGCACTCTTGGAAAGTTATAAAATATTAATTTATTATAAAATGATTTTCGGATTTTCAAGGTACCAAAAGGATATATTTCGTGGATAAGGTTATAAGGTTTAGAAATACACCCATAAAATATTTTTTTGACAAGTGTAAGACTTATATTTCACCCTATCATGTCATTTTTTTAAATCGTTCATTTATGAGGTAATCACTGCATCATCACGGTGTCATAAATAAATGAATTTATATAATGTCTAAAAATTATAAAAAAACTATCACGATGTAGGAAATATTTTTATATTTTTAATGAATATTTATAGTCAAAAATATGACTTGTATAACCCCATGTAAAAATTGTTTTATTAAAACAACACATGTTTGTGACATTTTAATTTTAACTTTAAATAAAAAGGTATTAATGTCATTTTCCAACCCAAGTAGCTCCATGCGGTACCCAAGTTTACCCATGGATTGTCTTGGTCATCCATGACTTATCAAATAATGGTAGGACATGTGTCAAGGTCATTTAATATTATTAAAACATTATTTTTACCTTAAATTACACTAATTACCTTTAATCGTGATTAATAACACTTAAAAGTTACTATTCACCAAAAAAATTATTTTAATCTCATTGAACCTAATTTTACTTCCTAATGACTACCATGTATTTAAGATTTTTTGAAAATAAAATCACAGAAGTGGTAAAGTTTCATTTAAACGAAAAATCAATTTCTTTAACTACCACTTAGTGGTTTCACTATTCATCAAAAATTGAAGTTTTTCAGAAAATTACCAAAAATTCACCCGAAGATATATTTGATATTCTGAATTCAAAAATGATGTCTATTTTAAAAAATTAAAAACATATATGTTTCATTAATTAATTTCATAATTAATTCCCGCTGTCAAACCAAATAGTGTGTTTTTAAGAAACAATATATATTAAAAGATTGACACTAGTTTAAGTTCAATTTCAATGTGAAATTAATTCCAATGACCACTATTGGATTAAATGGTAAAAATATATTATAATTTAACATTAAAAACAATTCAAAAGATAATTTATTCCTATAAATAAATTATATTAAAAAGAGGTTTTGAATTAAAATACAACATTTTCGTTATTCATTAAAAAATGAACTTTAGCGGAAAAATACCAAAAATTTACACAAAGTAAATTTTGATGTTCCGATTCTAAAGAAGAATTTTATTATGTCAAATATAACACATAAAATTTTCAAAAAGTGGATTTAAAAGAGGTTCTCCATAAAAAGGCGGTTAATCGACCTTTTAATGAATATTAGAATGTTTATGCTTAAAAATGGATTCATTTGCATTTTTAATCCTCTAACATTTATTGGATAAAAGTAAATATATTTGAAAAACATATATAATCATTTTTTAGTTAGTTCTGTTCATTCCCGTCATTACAATGGATAGGCCTTCACTACCATTTAAAATAATATCATTTTATTATTAGAGTGCAATGTAAGATTTCAAAGAAACTCGTTGTTGTGTATTGGGTACGCCATCGAGCATAGTGTTCCCTTTAAAGTAATATTAATACTTTATTCACAAATATGGATAAATATAAAAATTTCATATTCTTTATTTACATGGGGTGTTACCTTTATATAAATTGTGTGGTGGATTTTTATCTCACATGACTCTCAAATTCTCAGTGTGGTCTAATCCATATGACCACTTTCTCTCATACAAGACATATATATTTCAATTTAATCCTCTATAATAATAACCACCTATTACTCAGATATGTTACTCTCATTCCCCTGCACATGAGGTCGATTTTTGTAGGGGATTTTTGTCAATGAAATACATATGGATTGATTCTTATTCAGCCAGGAAAGGTATTGAGACAATCATTAATTTCCTAGAATCGTCTTAAGTATTCCTATACAATAATGCATCTTCTATAACATACATGTCAAATATGTTCATGTATTTCATTGTTGATTACTATAAATAGATTTATTTCTTATTGATTCAAGATATATAGTAGCGTCTAATCATTATATTGTAGACACATACATAAACATTTAATTTCTATACATCCATTAACAAAAGACATTGCTAGTCTCGATATTATATATTTGATCCTAGAACACTATTATAATTTTTATTTTGAATATTATTTGTGTTTCTTATGTTTACATAAACTTCCAAGGATCTTGGTGGATGAAATTCCCCACTCCAGGGAAATTTTTTTGAACTATGAATACATGTCCCTATAAAGACTTGTATATGCCCCAACATCTTGTCAGAAAAACCATAAAAATATGATAATCATGATAGGGACCTACAACCTTCAAATACATTGATAATATCACAATATAACCCTTCATTACAATATGATTTATGATCAAATGTTGGGTATATATCCAATTTCATCACTTCTTATCTATTAACTATGAGTTCTGACTTATATTAATCATCATAATATCTATTTGTAAATATATTTGTGTATTCATAGTTTTTTAAACCCCCAATCTAGATGAGAGTATCCACTCCTTCCATACCATGACCTATGAATCATTCCCCTTGGAGGATGAACATTTTTAATGTTCTAAAACATTAAACATCACCTATTATGGGTCCAAAAAACATATCCCTAATCCTATAGTGAATTATAGACAAATCATATAAAAATAGAAGCTAAAAATTTTAGAAATGTTAATATTTTATGTATCCAGAAATAAGAAATATCATCTATATAGATTATTAATAGTTTATTCTAAAACAAATTTCCCATAGTAATTTTGGTCTGCTATATTTCCCAATAAAAAAAGAGTTACTCTCTATAGATTTACCAAACTAGATAAATGATAGGGTATATATTTTTTTATTTACCTAAATGGTATTTTGAATACTCTAAAACATAATTATTTGGTAACCTAACCCTTTGAATCATCTATTAACAACATCATTTACCATGTGTTCGAGTATCCAAACATTCAATGTACTTCATTGGTATATATTTCTATAACCCATGGACTTTTTTGGAAAAGGAATATATGCCCCCATATATCCCTGAATATGAACTCTCATATTTTTTTATCAACTAGAAGTATCTCATCCTAGGTGGGTGGGAGTGCAACCTTTGTTTTCTGTGTAAAAATTACAATAGAATCCATAATCCCAATATAATTGGATTTCTTCCTTTGTGTACATTCAATATTTCATTATCTTCAACTAAAATTAAATAGATTATGATTTAGAAATTCCAAAATCAAACTAGTAAATCAGATTTTCAATCCTAAAAAATTATAACTATACACATATAACTCATCTATAGGAAAATATATGACATGGCCTCAATGGTAATTTTGATCTTCATTGAATGATCTTGGACCACCGAATACTTTTTTCCAAATTATATTACCTTTAAATGTTACTACGGTCTAATTGAAACATGTATGACTAAAAAAAGTAAAGGATTGACTATTAAAAATGTAAATCCATTCCTGATTGGATCACCCAATAAGAACCATATGAAAAATACTTATAGAGAAAACAAATAAAGGACCCAAAATAACCTGTGTCGTACCCAATATATCCTAAAAAAAGATGAGTTAAATCCATTTTATATGTTTTTTATGTAATTGAATTCTTGTTATCTTGATTCCTAACATTTAATATTTTATATTATAACATGAAATGTTAGAGATATTGGAGAAAAATCAATGGATTCACATATTTTGGAGAAAATTTATTTTCCCAGTGTATACATAAAAGAGTAGACGAACACCCATTGATATATATATATATATATGAAACAGATGACTTAAACAAAATTACTTCAATATAGATCTACACATGGTGAATTAATTTTAACGATTCATCAATATCATGTAAAATCATTTCATTCATTGTACCTTTATCAACATTACTAATGTAATGATTCATCAAAATGGTAACAATAAAATTGTTTCTTCAAATATGGGTTTCCTCAAGTAGTAAGTGGAATTCTACTAGCAATTCCATGGTGTAATATAAATCCTATTGAAGATGAACAAACATAGAGGATTAGTTATCATTTTTAGGTTTATGTACTGTAAACTCCTCATCATAATGACAATTTTCCTCATATTTTTCATCCTTGAGTTTTAAAAATTTAACCGATTTTTTTTCATGACTATGTTCTTCCTAAAATCTTCTCTTTTTATCATGATAAAATAAATTAATTTATGCTGTAATAAATGGTATGGTAATAAAATCCTACGTATCCTATTATCTAGAATATATTCTGCATCTTCTGGATAATTGAGTGAAATACTTCCAACGATTTATCCAAAATAATAATTTTAATTTCCCACAAAAAAGGTGATGGGTCACATAGAAATCACATTTTCTATTAATCTAACTTATATCCCATAAAGAGAGCAAGGATATTATACATAAATATATAGATTAATTACGTTCTTTTTAGTTTCTCTCCAAAAACTCCCATTCCATTTATTTGATGAACCATTTAACTAGCCATAATAAATTTAATATGAATATTTGATATATAAATATATAGTTCGTTAGTGAAATTTCGAGAAGATATGTATCTAAAACCATAAATTATTAATCTCACCCATTAATCAAATGAATTCATGCACATTTGGTTATATATTTTGATCAACTTTCTATACATTTTCCATTGATCGATGGGGAACATCGACTATTTTTATGGGTCCTTCATCTTCCTACAACACTGATAAAACCACATAAACTATCAAGGAATATGATTTAAATTGAATCATATATTATTTTATGATAATCCCATTTCTTTAATTAGATGGATAATAATTCCCTTTTTATTACTAAATTAATACATCAGAAAAAACAATAAAATGATTCTCCAGGATTTGAGGGATGCAAATCATTTTAATAAGATGTTTTAAATTAATTAATAGCGATGATTGGATAATAAATGGGGTTATAATATCCCATGAGACATTCCACCAACTATGGTGGAATAGAATAATAGCTATGTAATTCATATTAGCGGTTGATAATTCTCTTTAAATTTCCACCTTTCTTGATTATATTTTTTGTATTGACCCCCGATAAATGTTTTGATGTTTTTTTGTATTAATATTTCCTAACTCTTACATCAAGAGTCTCATGTATATCACTCTCCATTGTTAGATTATACTAGATGATGGTTTTTAATACATGATCTTTCCACCCCCAAATACATTTCTATAATCACCTTTAAATAAAACATCTATAGAAGTGGAATATATAGGGAAACTAGATCATCTATTAGACTAAACCTCCCTATAACTATACACATCCCTTATAAAAAGGCATCTATTTTGATAAACGACATCCCTATTAGGAATAGTACTTTCCCTAGAAACATCACAAGTTTCGTAACCAACAAGAAGTCATTATTTAAATCTATGAAATGGCCAATGATTATTAATAGTCACTTGTAACCTTTAAATAGAGATACATATTCATATTTTTATACATGATCTATCGAGTGACTAACCACATGGAAAGTTACATATAAAGAAAAAATATATGATAGTAGAGGAGGGAATAATCTAGTATGATTAGACATCACCTCTAATATATGGTATTGTAGAACAGGGGTACCATCATCAATATTCTAATTTTTAGTTGTTTCTTCCTTGAGTACTGTACCACCTTCTGAAAATTGTTTGGTTAAGAATTTATGTCCCTTTATCTACACCACCATGTGAGAATGTGAAAGAGATAAGGATGAGAATAATGGTAAAGTAATTTTTTTAATAAAAAATTCATTCATCGCCAATATCTCATAATCCGTTTCTTATTCACTAGAGAACAACATATTAATTACTCATTAATGATAATACATCCACCCTTATAAGAGTTAATTGATTTACCGGTCTATTGTAGATATATCTCCACTTAATTTGTTTGCTTTAAAATATAAATATGTCTCGTATAAGTAACATTATTGAGTATTAACAAGACAATTTCTTCTACATTGTGTGTCTTTTAAGAATCTTCATTAGAAGGCCCTCTACAATTCAAATCCAATAGATTCCAGGAATGTTCAATGGCTTTATGATAGGAACATATAGAGATAGTGGGGAAAATAATTTTCAGAACTGTGAAGTCAAAAATAACTTATATAATTCCTTAATATATTTGGGCATGGAGTAATTGTATTATATGGTTACTTTTGGGGTCACTTCACCTCTTTTGAGGTCCCCAATTCTTTGACATCCCTAGCTCCTGTTACTAATTCAGTTACTATCACCAGGAACTGAGAAGATACATATGTCCTCATAGTGTGATTTAATATAATTATTTGAATTTATTTGATCGAAAATCACAAGAATATCAATATTATCCATTAAAAATATTAGGAAAAACTGATGAAATATAAATGTATGTTTCCCAATTAGTACAACTATTAGAATAACATGTAATTCCCTTAAGATAAATCTGAAATTCTTCTAGAGTCTACAAGGTGTATACAACTAAAATATAAAAATACTATATATACAGGTATCCAATAATAATTCTCAAAAATATATCATGTATAGAATTTATTCATGATTTCCATTTGAGTAATATTTATTACAACTCATTAGGAACACATAAGGCATTAAAGAACATGTCTTGCTAGTTCAAAACATTTCCTTTTCTGAGTCACATTTGATTCTTGGATTAATTTATAGGATACTATAAATATATAGTATTAATCTAGAACCATGAATATATTTGGTATTGAATAAATCACACCCATCCATACACGTTTTTACCAATCCCATAGATCATGGAAGGGGATAAAAATCCTGAATATTAATTTTCCATTGATAATATTTCTCATTATGTAATATAAATTTGAATGCAGCGGGACTGAAATAATAATTTGTATTTCAACATATAGTTGCATCATCATTACATGTTTTTTAATTCTCATATGATAATAAGTTAATGAACATAGAGTTAATACCATATCAATAATATAGGTAGGAATACTACCACGAAGAGAGTATGATAATATTTGAAATGAACATCAATCCCAAATATCATGCTAGATTTATTATATGGTTATCTAGTATGTTTCCAAAGCACATTTACATTTTCATATTGGATATACTCTTGTCTTTATTTCTCAAGACTCATTGTTCATATTCTTTATGAACATGTCCACCCATGTTCTGAAGAGGAATTAAAGCCTTGGGTGGATATATCTTCCCATGAGATAATTTTCTAGCTCTACTATCTTTTTGTATCTTAGAGGAATATTCTCAGCATCCTCAAATTCAGATACCATAGGGATAAATATTTCAAACATTTCCCCTAAAATAGGATCTATATAAATCATGCACACATCCTAGAGGCACAATCGAACCTCTCCATGCATGAAATTGAATTTATTTTTGTGAAGCATCCTTAGTCTAAGAATGTATACTAAAAAGTGGGTTTTTGATAGGTGAGAATCTATGAAAAATAAATGAATTCATATAGATCAACTAACTTACAATATACATAAAATTCATTTAAGGATTTCTAGTCCTCAAGTGGATATCCCCAACCCATGATAAAATATCCTCTAAACAAAAAATCATTGTTTAGTGATCCAAAAAACATTTGATTGTAAGATGATTGCCTCATGACAGATCTATAGAAATGAATGTTAGTATAATGTAAATAAATTTTTTCATAAATGTTAAGTAGAGTTTACCCCAATAATATTCCACCTATATGATCATATTCCAAGATGTAATTTCCCACTAGTGATATATTAGCCTGAATAACATATTAAAAATGGAATTCTAGAGTTGAGGCTGATTAAATTTACAATTCACTAAGATATGGGAATAAATTAGTTTTCTAAATATGTATAGAGGAAGAAAAAATGGTGGTGGATAATTTCACATATTTATCTGTGTGACGTTTTCAAGGAAGGTTTGTTCGATTAAAATATCATTGTGTTGACCAGAGTATAAAATTCTTACCATCTCTATCTAAATTACCACTACAAACCACCTTTTATTATTTAATGTCATTCAGTTCAAAAAGGAATATATTAAAAATGTATTATAAAAAATGATAAAGAGAGAAGTATCACAAATTCCTAATGCCTCTATAATTATGATCAATTGAATAAGGAATCAAGACTATAAAAAAACATTATCATAGTTTTTTTATAATTATATTTTATGTTCATAGTTTATACTATTTTTTTATGAAGATATTATGATGTGGTTCAAATTATTTGGAATTATCCATGCATATTGTCTCACATGGAATAAACTACGTGACCAAATCACATGGTATGGTTCAAGTCTAATCTTAGGTAAATGATTTATATGTTTAGGGATGATTTTGAACTATAACAGGTTATTATGAGGGCCCCAATATCAACATATTTATATGGATTGACCATATTTTGATATATTTTACAATATGTGGGATTCAAATTCCTCAAAATGGATTCTTATAATTTTGGTCAACCCCAATTTCAAAGGGGTTTATTTTTTGAGACCGACATTCTCGAAAATTGAATTCTAATAAGTTTGTGTTTTGGATAATGGTAACTAAGAATCCCCCAATTAAAATAGTCTATACCATGATTTAAACATGGTAATGGATGAATACTAGTTTTTTGGAACCCATTATATGATCACATGAACCCTTTCCTATCACATAGCCTAAAAACAATCCAATCATATATTTGAGTCAAACATCATTAGTTGTTCAACTCAATGGTGGGTAAATCATGCATCAATGATATTTATCTACATAAGATGTGGTAATTATTAGGATTTGGGATACCATTAATATTATGTGTTTGAATTACAATCCTTCTCTTCAATTGATCAATCCTATTGAGACAAAAAAATTAGATCCATTACAAGGATTTGTGATCTAGATATCACATGATTATTAAAGACAATATGATGTGTCTAAACATCATTGTCATTATTGTACTCTTATAATTACTCACTTCCAAAAAATAGCAATACGGATAAAAAATAGTGAAATGAGGGAAACCAGTATCCAAAATAAGAGGATTTCAACGGTAAATTTGTAGTGTTTAAAACAAATAAAAGTCACATATTCTCTTGTGTGGAACAATAGTAATATTCCATTAGTATGATATATTAATAATAAAATAATGAATCCATATTTTGATATGCGTATTCCCAATTGGTATAATCATATTTCCATCAGTAGATCATATCCCTAATGAGATCATAACACTACTATATAGGAAATATCCCTACAAGCTGGCCCAATCTATCCTTACAAGACCAAATTTCACCTTTGAAAACATTAAAAATGTATTCCCATATATAAGTCCCAAACCAAGATATTTCAATGTAGAAGTCACCAAATATTCTAGTGCAAGTAAATTTAAAATGCATTGAATAATTCCTTATCATATTAACCTTAAAGATATGATGTTTCCGACAAAGTGGAAATGAACTACATGGGATCAGATGACGATACAATTTTTATTTATGAAAAAGCTTAATGGTATCATTCACAATAAAATATAGTACCTCTATCTCTTAGTTAAACTAAACTCTTGGGTTCCATGATGAAGAGACTTTAAATTAGATCATTATTACAAAATCAATTAACCATCATTCATGGTGGTAACTCCTAGTGTTACTAACACCACTCAGTATGTTTTATAAACATATATTAAATCTATTAAACACTCTTTTAGATGGATATGATCCCCTTAAAATGGTTATATCCTAACTTACCTCCCATCCCCTCAACCAATATAATATCGAAGATGTCACCAATGTGGTCATATTGACCACCTACTATTATAATGTATGCCCTCATTAAATAATAAATGAATTTGGGTTTGAAAAAAAACTTGAAATAGTATCCTATAAACTAAGGTCTTATGGAAGAAATATTGAAACCCACATTTGGGATTTATCAGTCATAGTTTTCACCATGATATCATATTTACACTCCCTAATAAGAAATTGATTCATCGACTATTTAGAAAATAAGAGTCTCATATATATATTCTCTTGGAAAGATTTTAACCGGATGTATCGGTGATGGATATAATTTTTATAGGAATATTATTTTTTGATAGTCTATTCTCAAGTGAAAGGAGATATATTAGAATATTCTCTAAGTAAGAAATCATATTTATAGTTCCTATGTATGTAAATATGGGATGTTTTCTCTTTTTATTTTACCATTATTGCTGATGGTGGATTATTTTATCTCTTTTTGATGGTTATCACCCAACCACTACTCTTATTCTTCCAAGTATGAAAATTTTGGAGATATTTACTATGAGGTATTGTGTAACCAGATATCCAAATGACAATATTATAATAGAATTTTAGACGGTGGGGAGAATATAATTATTTTCTAGGGACAGAAAATGGTACTAATCACATAGTGATATAAGGAACTGTGAGAGTTTCATATATACCCTTAGAAAAAAATATAACAGTTTCAATGATGCACTACGATGTTCGGTGTTATTCTTTGGTGACCTAGGATGATGTTGAATTTTTTTGAGTGTGTATCTTGATGTCCCGCTTTCAAGTTAGTGAAGGCTAAGAATCGGGTACTAGTACGTGTATCTTAACACATTGAGGTACCTGAGTGGATGTGGGCTGATATCTCTATTTTTTTAACATAATATTGAAATTTTCATAATATCATGATGCTCTCTAGGTGATCAAAGAATGACTTACCTAGGTATCCCATATCATATATATCTTAGAGGAGAGTTCAATAAAAAGTTTTAGATATCTATACATATAGGTGCTAGACTAACATCCCAATGTTCCCTTGAAAATATTTTATATTTATAATTCCACCTTCTCATCTAATATGTAGGGGGATTGCATGATTATTTTTGTACTCAATTTTGGATGACCATAAAATTCAACACCCATAGAAATGTATAGACATAATGGAACATTCATGTTCTATAGGACATGTTTTTGGAATATAAGTTTGATATTTTGTGTAATTGGTAAGATAAAAACAACATGATGAATTTGTGTATAATAATATTAAATATCATGTCATTTGTATTACACCACTCTTGACCTCATATAAGATACCGTGTAGGTCACTTATGTGGTAATTGAACTCAAGATAGATATTATTTATGTCCCTGTAGTGGGCGTATGCATTGATATAGAAGGTGTAGATCATCGAGGACGGTTTGGAGACTACCCATATCCATTAGAAGTGTTATACAAACCAATGAAAGAGGCATGATGAATTATATAAATTAGAACATTTTTTCTTGATAGTCTCACCATGGTGATGACTTTGACATTTTCTTCATGAGGTAACTTATACCTATGATTCATTGTCCTCTTCCAGATACTATGTGAAGTCATTGTGGTGTTGTAGCACTAAACCTTACACTTCAACATGTTATCTAAATAATGTATTAAATATGTCATTAATGAAGAGATACGCACATATAGTGCTCATGGAAGTGGTAACACAAGATACTGGATCAATACCTATATATCTTTTTGTAGTTTTTTCAATTATGAGTAAAAAATCTTAGATTTTATAAAAAATGTAACAACACATTTTTTATTGTGATTGTTTAGAATTACATAAATAAAATTATCATAGTAAATCATGTATTCAACACAATATTTTGGCCACTATAGTTCCTTTTTTAGATAAATGGAATGAAATTAAAATTAAATATCACGCATATATCATTTTTTCCTAAATAATAGAATATATCAAAAATAGAGTACCATATAAGAAAATTAAGACCTATATCAGTTCTAGAATACTAGTTCTACACAATATGTAACAAAATATTTAAATACATCAGGTACTTTATTTTAGTAAAGCCACTAGAAAATTATGAGTTATTATAAAAACACTCATTTCGTAATTATCTAATAATTTTTTTACCTTAAAGAGAAATATTATAACAAATAGAACCATTTAAATAATTTAGTGATATATTTTATAGAATTTAGTGATATTTAATGTAGAGAAATAATTAATCTAGATAGAATTTAGTGAATAAGTCTTATAATGTAGAGAAATAATTTATAGTATTTAGGGATATTTATAATTGTAACCCTGGATATTTACTCTCGCGTCAGTTTATAGGTCCTCTATTTTCTTGAATTTTAAAATTATATTAAATTTAAAAATCATATTGAAGAATTTTATTATTTAATTTAAAATTATTAAACATTTATTTTTTGTCATATGTTACTCATAATTATATTAATTTTTCTTACATCTTTTATTTAACGGTAGTACAATTCCTCATTAGAACTCTATTTTGAATTAATTGTAATAACCGGTGGACAATGTTCTATTATTTTATAAGATCTGAATGTCTTATGTTATATTTATTGTTTCACTAAATAATAGTGGATTCATATAGTTTAGTATGAATTTCAAACCCATAGAATCATCCTTGTTGTTCTTGTTTTATATTGTTTAAATGGTTTCAAATTTTTTATTTTGATATCAATATCATTGTGTATATTTTTATCATTATAAATTAATACACATTAAATAAATTAACTATTAATATAATGTTAAATCATTAAATAAATACTTATAAATATAAATAAATAGAAAATATGAAAATAAATCACTATTGTTAACTTAGGTAACATAAAACAAACACATATAAATGACTTTTTTTATAAATGTGACTAAAAGAAGGAAAAATTTTAATGATAGGTTTTTGTAAAAAAATTATAATATAATTAAAATACCATGTTTATGTAACTTTTAATAGATAATTATTTTTTATGGGGTAAAAAAATTTATAATGAATATTCATGGAATTTAAATTTCATATTTCAATATATTAATGAAAACTTGAAAATGTATTCGATAATTTAGAATGGGAAATATAACATATATATATATATATATTATTTTAATTAATTACCATAAATGTATAATCCGTTAAGGAATAAACTACTAGTATTTTGGAAGTTTTATAACAAAATAATCTCAACAATATAAAGGAAAGAGTTATTTGGTAACACTTACATTAAAAATTTAATTTTCTATGAAATGTGATTGATGAGAGGAGTCAGTAAAAAATGATCTATAATAGATCAATAAGATGGTATTACATTGAATTATAATAATTTATTAATATAATATATTTGATGATATATCCTAAAAATATGGTATCGTAAAGAGTTATATGATTAAAAGTTATTATCATGATCCTTGAGTCACCCTATTTGAATTGAGTCTAATGCATTTAGAAGATGGATGTTTGGAAATAATAATGACTTAAGATAGTGGCTTGGGATTTTTAGGGATGTGTTTCAATATATTTTAATTTAGGTATTATGATTAGAGGTGAAATGGAATGGCTGGATGAGAGTTTCAATTATAATTGAGGGAGAAATGTGGTTTTGAATAAAATATTGAATACTTTTTCTCTCAAGACAACGGATAAATTATATTTTAGATAATAGTAATTTATTTTTTTTAAACATAGTTTATTAAACTTTACACCCTTCATATACTAAAAGGTATAATTGTGATATTTAACTCAAATAAAAGTGTCTGGAATAGTTTTTTTTTGAATAAATTTCAATTTATATTTTTTATGATTATTTAAAAAAAATTATTTATTTTAATACAAAAAAAATTAATAATTTTATACATATTAAGACATTGTTTATTGAAATTATTTACTAATTTCTTAATCATTATTTTTCCTATAAATTACTCTATATGTAGAAATTATATTGTACCTATTCATTAAAAACCCAAATATGTTTAAAAATAAAAAATTACAAATACTTTACTTGAATGCACTAAAATAATATATGAGTTATATTTAAAAACATTTAATTTATAAATTTGATAATTATAGTATTTAAATTAAATATAATAATTATAATTTTACTATGTATGTTAAAAAATCATTAAAAATTTAAACTTCTTTATATATTCAGTTATATAAATTGAAAAATCATTTTACGGTACCCTAAAAATATATTTCTACTTATATTATAAATGGTAAAAATACTATATTAGATATTTTAAAATTCCTAATGCTGATTTATTTGTCAAATTATTAGTTACTATTATAATGTCCATTTATTATTTCAATAGTCATTTACTAGTCTAAAATTTATATAATAATTATACATACTAAAAAATCAATTACATAATAGAAATTACATTCAGTTAGCTTTTTCCCATGCTTCCCTATACTCTATTTACATAATTCAAATCACATACATAGAGTTTTTTATATTATTACATCATTCATGGTTATGATAATTCATGTAGAGCACAACATTGGAGAATTTGGAATTATAATTTAGTTGTTTACCCATTTTTATTCTCCCGTTGTTACAGTTATATATATATATATATATATTATTTTTCGGTTCATATATAATGTTATGTGTTAATGAAATAAAATAATGATTTTCCTCTATGTTTTCCCATCTACTAATTTCTTTTAATCTATTTATTTAAATTGCTTAATAATTTTTAAATAAAAACTTATATTATAATATAATGATATATAATTAATTTTTATTGGTATTGAAAATATATAATAAATGAATATAATGTAAATTCATTTAAGAGTTAAAATTACTATTTAGGGAAGAATATTTGTATACATTATATTTTTGGGATGATATAATCTTATCTTTCTACTCCAAAGTCCAAATAACAGAAAAATAAGTTCAAAATTAATATACAAGTAAATGTATAAAAATATATATTAACTACCACCAATAATGGAAAAACACCATTTTATGACCCTTTCCAGATGACTCTACACACAACATGGTCTAATTCATCACATGATACCACAATGTTTTTTTACACTAAAAATGAAATAGAATGATACACTATGAACATTCTCCCAACATCATCATCATTGTCTTCTATTAATATGATATTATATATATATTTTTTTATAAAATTAAAACTACCAAAAAAATTAAATTAATAATTAATATTGTCTAAAAAGGAGTTTTTATGACATTAAAATCAAAATGGCTTCTTAGTTAACATTATTTTAAAAAAAATTCTATATCTCATTAAATTAAATAAAAATATACTATAATCCATTAAATAAAATTATCAATTCATTTAGAAGAAATATATAATCTAAAAAATATGTTATAAAACATTTTAGAACTTTGTTTGATCATGAGTAATGTGTGATCAAATGCATTTAAATTTATTCACAGTGATAAATTTAAGTTTTTCATTATCTAAATAGAATATTTGTAAAATTTATAAATTATGCAATATTTTTTGAGGAGTTTTATGAATTTTGATAGTTGAATATTGAAAATTAAAAAATTGCCTTCATACATACAAAACTATTGTACTAATTTTATGGAGGAATACAAAAATTATATATCATTAAAATGAATATAACTATATCATATTATTATTAATTCCAACCATGATTTATTGATTATGAACAATAGTGGTTTGTTATAAAAAATAAGATTGATATATTAGTTCATACAGATCACCAATGATTTATGAGGGTGATGTTTTTTATGTGATTCTATTAAGGATGGTAAAAAATGAATTATATTATTCCATAGACAATGTCTATAATTGTATAATGAGTGAATCGTTATATAATTGTTTCATTAATAATTCATGTAAAAATTATTTGATAACTTTTTATAAATCTAAAATTTATTGTTTTCTAGGAAAATAATATTTTATGCCTTGGCATTTTTAATGAAATGGTTCTTAATGAGATAAATTATTTAATAGAATATATTACTCAATAATTTAGTGAATTTTTTTATATTTGTGACATTATAATAGTTATAAATGAAAAGATAAAATTATTTATTGTAATGAAATTTAATTGAGCCATTTTAGGGGTTTTAAAAACAAATATTTATAATACTATCTATATAAAAATTTAAAAAATCTTAGAATAAATTTTCCTCTATAGACTTTTGTATTGAATATAAATACATGGTGTAAAAAATAGAACACAATTAAGATTATGTTAGTATGTTCAAAAAATTTATATTGAGTTATCTGTTCTGTCATTTCAAAATAACATGATGGTAACTAATGATATGTATATACATAGAAATAATATGAGGAATGAAAATAGATACATTGAAATATTATTTAAAATTACATTTATTTTTTCATTTTAAAAACCAACCACTACTAAGCTTGTGAGTGTATGCTTTCCATAATTAGATCCTAACATAGTTTGGAACGTTCCATTAGTGGAAGTTAGTTTTTCAATGTAAATAAAATAATTTAACAAAATTTATTTCATTTTCAAATCTATATAACTCCTAAACAGTAAATGAGTATGAAAATATGAATGTACCATTGATCTTGTGATGGCATGTTCCCCTTAGGCGGAGCCTAACTTCAACCAGTGCAGGTCAAGGGTGAAAGTTATTTTTTAACTATTTTTTAAGGTTTATTTAAATAAACATGTGAGAAAGTATTTATTACTTTTGAACCAGTGCTCAAATCATAAATCATAGGGCACCATTGTACTCTGAATGCTGAGATTAACCTAGAGAAGATGTAACATCGACTGACAAGGGTTGGATTGAAATGATATTTTTCAGATATTATGGAGAAGAATATAATAACATTATAATATTATTTTTTTTATTTTCTCAACCATTGAGAGATGGACAATGACGCTGCAGTGCAGTGATGAGGTTATGTCGAGGCACATTAATGGACTCCACTTAATGGCTCGTTAATATGAAAAATAACACCACAACATCGCAGCATTATAGAAATGATGCAACATTTTTATTTTTTAATTAGCTAACATGTTGGAGAGTGGGAATGAAAATTGTGCTAAAATATCTAATGAACCTACGATGAGTTACCACTCTAATGAAAAATGTCAAACACAGTTGGAACTTCATCAACATCAATGTGACTTGAAAATTAAGGATGGGAAATGATGAACGGCGTCGACCACTTGAACCCTCAAGGATGGAGCGCTATGGAAATTAATGTAAAATGAGGTGGGAGTTAAGATTATTTGGTGATTTATTTTCTATCATTGTTATTCATTCTAAAAAAACATATATCATTGCACGAACAGGTTGATCTATGGATCATGTGTTCTTGTGGGAGGTTTGGTGAATTCAAGGACGTGAATGGTGGGGTTGATTCAAGTTATTAAATCCAAAATCTCCCATTTGATTATACACCTATAACTTGGAGGGTGTGGGACAAAAAAAACAAGGCATGATTCCCTTTGCCTTGTCTATTATGGTGCATTCTTCATGGCTGAATTTTTTCAATTTGGTGGCAAGGTGAGTTTCAAGCCATTTCAAAAATGTGGCAGCCTTATAGTATGTAGGTTCAAATAGTTCAAGAAATGAACCTCAAAAGAAACTCTCAGGGCCAACATAAGAACCACAGGTATTACACCAATGGAAGAGACTGTGGGTGGAGGGAGTTGGCATGCCCATCTACACAACGCAGTGCCATAGAGCCATAGATATCTGGCCATGATGGTGTGGTAAGGGTCGTCGGTATGTGCTGGCGGGAGAGGTGTTCCCAGCGCATTCCCCAAAGGATTATCATAAGGGCATGACCTAACAACCATGACATTGTGTTGGAGACACGATGACACCATGAATCACATGCAGTAATAGCTTGAATTTTCTACATGTGTTTGACGAAAGGGGGTGGACAGGTTGACTAGCACTGCACGCCCCCAACCCAACTGGCCGAACAGGTCAAGGCTGTACCAAACCGGCAGAGTCGCGATGGGCCACCCATGTGGCCCTGTCAATTCTTTGAGAAAGTCCTTTTTAAATAAAAGGGATACGGAGTTAATGTAGGGTTGCATATTCCACTATGCGGCCAGAGTGGGAAAAAGAGATCAGCCCGCAAGAGTGTGTCGGGCTAGATTAAAACCAGGTCACTAGGTGACCCAGTGGATTTGACCCATGGCTAACCTGAGCTGGGTCTAGTGATGAAAAATGGTCCATGAGGACAATATGGGTTATGTGGGACCTCATTCTAGGATTGGTAGGGTTGGTCCATCTGAGTCAAACCAGGCCTGGATGCAACCAACCACTTATTTACTAAAACGCCTTTATCAAGCATACCAAGCATATGACAGATGAGTCGTTTCAGTATTTTGGGACCTTATATATGAGGAAATACATTATAGATATTCTATTTTTGTTTTGTTAGAGGTTATCCTATGGTTTGGGTGGATCATACATAAATCCAACAGTGCTCTTTTTGCAAAAAAAAATTGATCAGTTCTTATAGATCTATTGTCTAGTTGACGTGTCATCTACCGTGTTGGGGCACAAAAAATGAGACGATTCTTTTTTTCTTTATGTGGGACCTATTGGTTATTAAGGTATGAATGATGTATTTAATATAAGATCCTATGGAAATCAATCATACTATGTGTGTGAATCCAAGGGCATGTTGAGACATGAGGAATGAAGAGAGACCCTTTGTCTGGTCTGGTCTGAAAGTTATTTTTATTAATAGTTTAAAAGAAAAATGAGGATAAGAGAGACCCTTCTTGGACAAGAATAAGAGATACCATTCATAGATAAGCATAAGAGTGACCCTTTTTTGATCAATATAAGAGTTATCCTTCATGGATCAGCACGAGAGAGATGCTTCATGGATAATTAGTAAGTCACCCCATCATGGATCATCCGCAGAGCAACCGATTATCGATTAGAAGTACAATGACCTTTTTTGGATCAGTAGTAGAGTGACCCTTCATGGATCCAAATTAGGGCCTCTCAACAGAATAATATGATCTTTATTTTTGACTAATAATATCTTCTTTTTTATATAATTTATAACTATCCTAAGATATGTTTCTTTATTTTTCCTTTAGGTTGATATATTGATTTTTGGTATTTCCTCTATAGATTTTTGATAGACCATTTGGGGTATCAGGGTCCATAATGATTATTTTTATACTCACCCCTACATGGAAATCACCAAAAATTGTTGTGTGTTATTAAAAAATATAATTATTTGACTAGGTCTTTTTGGAGCTAGGGATAGATAGTGCTCAGAGATATACTAATAGACATGGTGTGCTCCAATTACATCTGACAGTGAGTTTGACCTTCCCTTCAGGTAGGATCCTTGGCGGATTCCCTTCATAACTTTTACTTCATTCACATACATTCTGATTTATTGGACATGTATTATAAAAATATTACTTTTAGTTTACACCTTTTACTCTTAGTGGTGGTACATTATGGTGGTTGTACTATTTTTGTTCCATTGTCATTTTATTAGTGCATTATACCCTATATGTGTATATGAATGATTAAATATAATGCCTGGACATTTGGGATATGCCTTTCTAATGATAGTCACTGTCCCTTATCCTATGAAAGTCTTACATGGGGTAGTCACAAAACAGGACCTGGGGGATGGTTCATGATAAATTATATCAATGGGTGGTCTGTTGTACCAAATGAACTATGAATCTGTATTTTCGATTAGGGAAATAGGGTTATATGTATTGATTTTATCTTTTAGTACTAGGATTCCATCATTGGGGAAAAGGCCAACATACAATACAGTAGGATCTCAAATTCTGTTTTCTGACTCAATACACAAATACACTGATTGCATGTGTTTTGGAAATTATTTTCTATTGATATCTACTTTATTTTCTTATCATGTATGACTTATTAAATGTGGTACATCTTGATAATCATTCAAGATGCCTCCACGCAGATAGCCAGCCAGGATTCCAGTGTGTGACTGTGAAGATGGTCCACTGAGTTTTTTGGATTTGGTACACAGACCATAGCCCGAGAAGGTACCTTTAGGTGATGTCCCAACTTTACCACTCCCAGTTGGTCATCAGTTACTACCGGTGCTACCGGTAGAGGACACATATATTTTCAATGCCTTACACAATTTTCAGCAATAGATACCCCTAGAGTTCTATGGCAAGCCTAACTCACAGGCGACTAAGGACTATCTTTAGGTGGTGATCCAATTGACATGTCGAAAGGGTATCATTAGAAAAGATGGAAATCTTGGAAGAGAGCCTTCTACATGGCTCATGAGGGATAAGGCATTGTTTTGATTACCCCAATCATAGGATGAGTTGAATTTTATATGGACATAGCTTAAGAACCATTCTTAGAGAAGGGGTATCTTACTATAAAATGCCAAGGAATATGTGTTCCCAAAATCATTTACATCTTCTACATGACGACATGTCAGCATCTAAGTATTTGTCAACATGTACCGACCATTACTGGTACTCGATGAATACGATATGACTGATGCTTCAGTTATGAGACCTTTTGAGTGAGATGTGTTTAGCGAAATCAAATATATCACAATTCCTCTGTGTATTCCTACATATTTTAGGGTTCTAGAAATAACATTTGTCGTTGAAATTTATTTTCCTGAGAATATACATCAAGTGAATGTCAGTAGTAGGAAAGTAAGAAATCGACGTTAGTCTAAGAGACATGGACGTGTAAAATAATTTGAGAAGAGCAAGTTATAGGGATTGGTGAATCTATAGGGAATCAGATGTGGAATTGTATATGGGAGAGAAGGAGGTGGTGGTATACATTTTGACATGTTATAATCACCACCTTAATGTGGTCCCCACCATGTTAAGGAAGATGGAGGATAGCGGATGGGAGTTGATGTATGTGGTCAAAGAATATGACCCCAGGGATCTAGGAATGATTCAAGGTATGAAATGTCTCTATAACTAGAATCCATATTAATATACATATTTATTAATCATTCCTTCTTGTCACTAATCTTGTTAAAGACCATTATTATGAGGTTAAACCGTTTACTTGATACATATATTTGGAGATACCTATGAGAAAAGAATTTATAATAACACTTATGTTGATGGTGAGATCTGACCTTTGAGTTGAGAGTTTTGAATGGGACCCCTTGGCAGTATCATCAAGGCCTTACAATTTTAGTTTGGGTATAGACTAGTCATCCATAGTTAAGGCTCAGATTGACTATTTTAGGTGAAAGGATGTAATATATTTGCAGTGTTGGAAATGGGTTTTCCATGGTCGTTGAAAAAGGAAACCAAGAAAGCACGAGATAAACACATTTTTAGGATGGTGTTGTTGATCACTCTTGGGTCATCCAAACTTAACCTCATATCAGTTGATGTTTTGAGTTTTCAGTTCCAACAATTAGTAGTTAGTGTGAAAACTCCTTTCAAATGATGTTTCACGGATTACCTCTCGGTCAGGAGAGGGACCTGTGCATCATTCTACACCTATATATGGAATCCATATCAGAATTAGTATATTAGAGGGCTTTTGTAGTGCTTTTCAAGTACGGGCGTAGGCGTGGGTCTTGTAAGAGGAATGTCTCAGTAAGACCATGTGTTTGGGATTATGTTTGTATTACTAGAACATTAACCAAGTGACCATGAATAATGAATACCCACTACCAAAGGGTCGATGGGAACATCAATCAGGTAAAATGGGTAGCCATTTGCGTGGATTGAAGTCTTCCCATAGGATTTTCAGCAGTTGAGATAGTGGTAATGGATGGAGTACCTCCAATAATATGACTATGAAAAATCCTATACTTCTAAGAAGGTGAATATGGTCACTGATGCGATCAGAAGAATGTCTATTTTTCACCAATAGAGTGAGGTGACAGAGCAGCTATCCGTGATTCAGATATCCATTGTGGGTGATGATGTAGTGTCTTACCTTCTGTCTCTGACTATCACTCCCCCACACTATCAGTGAGTTAGGGAGGTACACCATAAGGATAGTGATTATGATGTCCAACGTGATCAATTATCCTCATAATAGGCTCCTGGAGAAATTTTTATAGGTGGGGATCACATTATCAATTTTAGACGATGCACTATAGTACAAGTGATGTTACGAGACGAGGTTTTGAGGGAATTTCATACATACCCATTGGAAGTGCATCATGGTGTGGAGAAGTTGTATCGGGACCTCTAAAATCAGTACTTATGGATAGAAATGAAAAAAACAGTGGCAAAGTTTATTTCACGAGGCCTCATTTTCTAGTATGTGAAAGCAGAGCATCAGGCTCCAGCGCACTTGGCACAACCACATGTGGTACAAAAATGGAAGTGGAATGGTATACCAATGTACTTATTGATGGTATTATCATACACATCTAGGTGCAATGACACTATCTAGGTGATCATTGATTTAGACACCATGTAGGCTCAAATTAAACCCATCTGGAAGCAGAGATTGATAGAGGTATTGGGACGACTCTACGTCCAGGAGATAATGCGGCTTCAAAGGGGACCGTAGAAGATCTTTTTAGATTGTGGTGTATGATTTATATCCTGGTTGTGGAAGGGGTTCCAGGCGAAATTTTGGATTCAAATGCACTTGAGCAGATCCATTCACCCATAGTCATATAGAATGGTGGAGCTGACCATACAGACCTTTGTGCACATTGTTTGTGCATGTGTCATGGATTTTGTTCATAGTTGGTAGGACAACCTACAATTGGGGGAGATTGAGTACCAAAATATAAATTACTCCAACATTGGTGTGAAACCATTTGAGTCATAGTTCAAGTCTCCATACAGACCACCTCTATGTTAGATAGACTGAGGGGAGTCAGCACTAATGGGTCCAGAGTTGGTACGGGCTACCACCAAGAAGGTAAAGATCATCCATAAATAGATGGGGACTGCATAGAGCAGACATAAGTCTTATACTGATATGATATATATACCCATGGTGTTCGAGGAGAGGGAATATGTTTCATTCCTGTCTCACCACAATGGGGATTGCAGATATTTAGCTGAGGTGGCTTGTTATCTCTGAGATTTATCTGGACTTTCCAGATCTTCATTATAGTTGGCATTGTGGAGTACCTCCTAGATCTTACCCACAGATGAATCAGGTGCTTGAGGTTTTCTGCATGTCTTATGTGAGTTGGTTCATGCATGATCTGTCACACATCATCGACTGGGGTGAGTTGGACATTAATGATGGGGAGATTTTTGTAGAGTACCCAGTGGATATAGTGAATCAACAGGATTGGGTACTTCATGGATGGTTGATTCATAGGTTGTGCATTCATTGGAAGCACCAAAATTTTTAGTAGAGAAAATATGAATGGGAGGCTCATATTCATAATTTGTACCCCCACTAGTTTGATTATCTTTTTTTTGGAATACAGGGATGTGAAGCCCTAGGGTGGGGGGAATGAAATTCCCAATAATTTATATATAAATGTTTTTATAAAATTATGTATAATTATTTCAATAAATGGCACTGAGATGGCATGCAATTCATAGGCCAAGAGTTCCTAGAATGATCCTTCAAAAAATGTAAAGTGTTAAAAAGCACGGGTGATCCATTTGCATAAAAAACATGAATAACTCATAAACTGGTTCTCAGATCATAAATTCATTGGTACCATTGCGTTCAAGATGGTAGGTTTATCTTAGGACCGAAATAAGTTTAGTTGGCACATCCCTCCATTAAGAAAACCCAAAAATGAAATAATTGTAAATAAAATAATTAAGTAAATTTATTTTATTTTTCAAATGCTTTAAACTCACTAACAGTGACTTAGATTAAAAATCTGAGACAACCATTGAGCTTGTGAGGGTATTATTTACTTAGGTAGATTCTAATATTGTCTAAAGCATCCAAATAGTAGATGATAGATTTTGGCCGTAACTAAAATAATTATGTAACAATTTTTTTATTTTCAAATCCTTATAACTCTAAAATTGTCACTCGGATTGAATATTCGAGAGTATTGTTGAACTATTGATGCCATTTTCCCCATAGGCGTAGCCTACCATCGACTGGTGCGGGTTGAGGGTGAAAGATAATTTTTGATCTTTTTTGGATGGTTCATTAAAATATATGTGCGAGCAGGTTTTTCTAAATTTGGAACAATTGATGAGATTGAAAATACAAGGGCTCTGTTAAACTCGGAACCCCATGATTTTCCTCGAATGGACGTAAATTTGACCAGAAAGGGTCAGACGAAATTTTTTTTAGGACATTGTATAAAATAATAAAATAACATTAAAATTATATTTTATTTATTTTCTCAACCATTGTGTAAAGGACGGTGATGTTGTAGTGCGGTGATGAGGTGATAATGGGGATCATTAAAGTAATTCCCTTAATGGGTCGTTATGATGTAACATAATAGCTATGTTGTTTCATAAATGAAACAATGTAACATCGCAACATAAAAACATAATAAAAACATTGTGACGTGTTCCCTTATTAGTTATATAATGCATATGAGAGTGGGAATGAAAACTGTGGGAAAATACCTAAGGAACCACTGATGAGTTTCCTCTCCAACAAGGAATGAAAAATGTTGGCAGAATGTTATCATCTATGATGTTCCATGAAGAAAAATGCTGGGATGTGTCAAACAACATCGACCTATTAATCCCTTGAGGAATGAATTATCTGATATAGAACGTCAAACAAGGTAGGGGTTATGCTTTCTTTCTGATTTTTTCCTTTCCCCATTCTTCATTCTATAATAAAAATCTGGAACAACCCATGAACACACAGATCCATGGATCATGTGTTCTTATGGGAGGGTTGTTAAATTTAGAGACTTGAATGGAAGGGTGGATTCATGTGTTCAATTCCCAAAGAACCATATTGATTAAATTCCTCTAATGTGGAGTGAACATTCCTATAAAAATAGGGCATGAGTACCTCCACCATGCGTGTTCTTATGCATTCTTCATGGATGCTTTTTTTCAATATAGTGGCAAGGAGATTTCGATGCAGCTTTAGAAAAGGGGGAAGCCATGTGATATATAGTCGTATATGGTTAAATAAGCGGACCAATAGAGATACTCTAGTGTCCCGTAGAAGAGTCACGAGTGTGCCAGTGCTGGTGGCTGTGGGCTTCGTTTGACAAAAGTGGGTGGACTAGTTGATTGGTAGCGTGCACCACCAATCGGGCCGCCTGAACCTGTTCGAGAAGATCTAGGTCAGCCCATCAGACCGGGCCAAGCAGGAAATGTTGGACAGGGCAGCCTGAGAATTTCTCTCAGTTCCTTGAGTTTGTCCATTTTAGCAGACTAGGTTGTAATGTTAAAGCTAGACCACATAGGCCGATATACATCTCGTGCAGGAAAAAGAGACCGGCCCGCCAAAGTAGGCCTAGCTGGATAAAAAATAGGTCATTGGGTGACCCAGTAGATTTGATGCATTCACAACATGATCAGGGTCTAGTGAGTCATAATGGTCCAGTCAAATAATATCGTTTATGCGAGACCCGCTTCCAGGATTGTTTAGGTCGGTCCGACCAAATTAGTGAGGGCTCATATGCAACCAGCCCCAGTTTAATAAAACTCCCATATCATGAAAACCAGGTATCTAATTGACAAGATGTTTACAGCATTGGGACCCTCTTGATGATATAGTACTTCTGAGAAACTCTACATGAGATTTGGATGAGGTTATTGTTTGTTCAGGATGGATCAGACTCGAATCCAACTAGGCCTTTTTAACGAAATGCCCATATCATACAGACTAAGTGTTTGTTCGACGCATAATCTATTGCGTTGGGAACCATAATATGAGGGGTATTTTGGATTACTCTATGTGGGAATTCTTTTTGGTTGAGGTGTGAATGATGGATTTAGTATCAGAGCCTCTATAAATCAAACCTGTTATGTGCGGGAATCCAGTGGCGGTGTATGATGTCAAAAAGAAGAGCGACCCTTCATTGATCATAATTAGAGAGACCCGTCATAGATCCAAGTAAAAGAAAAAACATCATGGATCAGAATAAGATAAATCGTTCATCGATCAACATAAGAGAGACCCTTCATGTATTTTCATGAGATAAACCCTTCATGGATCAGTAGTATCACAACCCATCATGGAACAGCAGGAGAGCGACCCTCGTGGATCAGTAGCAGAGAAATCCATTGTGGATTAGAAATAGTTTGACACATATTGGATCAGTAATAGATCCTATCAATATAATATGATGATATATCTTTACAACTAATCATGTTCGTATATGTACTTGATTTATATCTGTTGTGAGTTGTGTCATTTATTTTGTTCTTTACGTTGAAATCTTTCTTTGTGGTATTTCATTTGTGGATTTTAAAGAGGCAGGAAAGACCCTTAAAATTCAAGGGAAATTTTTTCTTAATTTTCTTTGAGATTTTACAAGAACGCAGTTTCTGACGTCACCTAATTCCGAGGCCCGGTGAGCCCGGAATAATTTTTCCAAAGCTTATCTCGGGTACGTTCAGTGAACGAATGAGCTGGTTTTTCTAACTATTGATCCAGTGCTCAGAATTGAAATATGAGGGCATCGATGAAACCGTAGTACCGGTAATTTCTTAAGAATACCTTTTCCGATGTTGTGTTTTCTCGGGAGGAGTTGTTTAAAATTTGAGGTGTAAGTGAAGAATAAAATAAAATTTTCAATCCAATTTTATTTTTCATCTAAGTAGTTTTATCCTTTGTGTGGAAGTTGGGTAGGTAACTTCCCTTGGAAGAATAAATGAGAGGTGGGGCCCACACAAGTCCCCACCGTTTCACATTTCCCATAACCCCTTGAAACTCCCCTTTAATGTGAGACCACTCACCTCCCCCTATCTCCTCTTTAATCATGCCAATTCACTTTATTAATTTAATTGGTTTGTGTTTTGAATTTTTGAGGCTTTTTTGTGTGAATAAAAATAATATCATGATCTATTATTTTGTTTTGGGAGCTTTTGGTGTCTTGGGAAAAACTTAGGGGGAGAGCTCTTGAGTTTTTGAAGAACATCGACTCTCCGACAAAGAATGGCCTTCCGACTCGGAGAAGAACGCTCCACGCTTCTCCAATCCTTATCATTATCCACGTCAAGGGACGAGACTCAACCGTAGGAAACTCACCAACAATGACGGTTCTTTTTCGATGTTGACAGAGCGACATCACTTCCCGCATCTTCAACGAACGAACCATTTCCAAGGTAGGGAATTAATTTGTAAAAGTTAATGAACCCATGTTTATTTCCTTCTAAAACAAAGAACGCGGATCAACTAAATATTAAGTTGATCCGTGGAGAGTATGTTTGCGGGTTGGGAATTCTTGATTTCGGGGAAAACCGTAAGGGTTGATTATTTTTTTTGTAAGATATCCTTTGTCGTTCTTCATCTTTATTCTTCTGCCACTTGTTATCGTTGTAACAGGAGGAGGTCGGACCGCCTGAACACGGACGACCCTCCTCCCCCTAGTAGTTGATTATGTTGCAGCGTGAACAAAGGAAGCGCAGTGCAATGGCACCGCGCGGAAACATGGAGGAATACAGCAAGGATGCACGGCGCCGCCGCGCCGCGCCGTTGAAGTCGAACGAAACTGCAGCCGGAGTCGGGGCCGCTGAGGAAATTAGATGAATCCGCTAGTTGATCGTTGTGCGCGGATTTATGGGTGATGAAAAATGGGGATGCAAAGTCATTTTGAAGCCTCCGCAGTGAATTTTGTGTCCCGGGAGGACCGTTAGCGAAGGCAGCGAGAAAAACGGACCACCGGAGCGCGTCTGGTGGTCCGCAGAAGGCGGCGGTGGCGCGCCGCCGGAACTGAACCGTCGCGGTGGTGGGCCAAACTAGAATGGCTTAGCCATTTCAGAGGCGAAGCGGCGCGGCTCATAGCCGCGCCGGTTTCGTCGACCGTGGGGGGTTGTAACCCCCCCCCCCCCCCCCCCCACACCCACTGGTCGCGCCAGCACCAGTGCCAGGCTAGACCGAGCTATTCCCACTAGGTCGGGCCGTGCCCTAATGGTCCAGACCCAGACCTGGTTCGGGTCGACTCGGGGGGGGGGGGGGGGGTTTCGGGTCGGGTCGGACCGGGCTCGAACCCCCTATTTTCAGTAGGTTTCGTTCAAACACCCATAACTTGGTCTATGGAACTCCGATCGACGCACCAGTAGTTGCGATGAGATCTTTGGATCTAGACAGTGGTTTCGGTATATTACACTCAAGATTTTGAGGAACATTGGGTACGACCGGGTTGGTTCGAACTCGAAACCAACGGGGCCCTCGGAGCCGAAACGCTTATAACATGTGTTTCAGACGTCCGATAGATGTGTCGTCGACTTTGTTAGATTTCTATTGATGAGACGGAACTTTTGGCATACTTCGCTTTAGTTTTGGATGCAGTTGGATAGTGGCTGGGTTGGATTGAACTCGTAATCCAACCGGCCCCCTCGAACGGAAAAGCTGATAACATTCAAACCGAACGTCCGTTTGATGAACCGTCAGCGGTGTTGGTGATCTCGTTGAGAAACGGTCCCTATGAGTATACCCTATGAGAGTTCGGTGTACATTTGAGATACAGTTGGGTTGGTTCGCACACGAAACCAACTGGGCCCCTAGGACTAAAAGGCTAATAACTCAAAGACTGGGTGTCCGATTGACGCGCTGTCAGATGCATTGAGACCCCTATGACGAGGCGGTCCTTTGAGATACTTCTTCTTGGGACTTTGTGATACTTGAGTATCGACCGGTATCTCGTGGAACGGACCCTCCCGAAGATGAGAATACGGAGTACGGAGACCGTGTAACCGGCTGAGACCTGACAACTGCTTGACCGACTCGACTTGGAGTGAGTCGACTAGCCCAGTAGACGGAGCACTACTTTGTTTGGGTGCAGACCCATGGCAGATGGAGCACTACTTAGTTTGGGTGCAGACCTGCGGTACTCGTCCGGAGAGTACCTCGGCAGGAAATTAGGGGGGATGCACTACTGTGTTTGTATGGCAGACCCCAGCAGGAAGCACTACTATGTTTGGGTGGCTAACCCATGGTACTCGACAGGAGGAGTACCTCAGCAGTCCTAGGTTAGTGATCAGTACCACGGAGTCGTGACAGGATCTTTGTACTCTCTAGAGATGGGGCTCTTCAGCAGTTACGGTTTCGAAAATGAAAATCCTGGTTTGAGCTGAGACTATGACCTTTGTGTTTACCTCATGATTGAGATGGGTCACTTGATAAGTTAGGATATGTATGGGCATATACGTGGGTAGTGGTTATCCGTTGATTTCATAATCTTTTTGTTTTCTCATGATTGAGATGGGTTACTTGATAACTTTGGTATATGTATGAGCATATACCTAAGTAATGGTTATCTGTTGAGATATTTCTTTGTGGTTATCCTTGATGGATTTAGTGAGACCTTGAGGGTCTTGGGGTCCCTACTGAGTATCGTTATACTCACCCCTGCACAGGCTATGACCACACCTCATTGTGTTGGTTGCTGACGATGGGCAGTGTTGACAGAGGCCGAGTGTTCGAGGACTGGACGGTACCCGGAGGTGGATCTCATGACGAGTCAGTATCTGGAGGTGGACTTCACGACGTGATGATACTCGGAGGAGGTTGATGGGAGAAAGCGATGTGGAGGCTATCTGTGCCTACCCTTCAGGTAGGATCCGTGGTGGACGATCCAGGAGCTGCGCTATCTGTACCTACCCTTCAGGTAGGATCCTTGGTGGACGATCCAGGAGTTGCGCTATCTGTACATTCCCTTCAGATAGGATTCGTGGTGGACGACCTAGGAGCTTCTTCTTTTCTTCCAGCTGCTTGTCTTTTCTATTGTACTTTTGTTCAGTTGTAGTTGTACTTTCGATTGGGTTTGTATTATAGCCCATTTATTTTTCAGCACTTCCTTTGGTTTTTAGTGTATTACTTCCTCTTGTACTCTGTGGTGTTTTTTTACTTTTATAAAGGAAATTTCTTCCCAGTTATCAGGATTTACGCTTTTGGTTCTAGTCTCCAGCACCTGGCCTATGGAAGGCGGGCTTGGGGTAGTCACGGCATGGGCCCCGAGGACGGGTCGTGAAAAATTGGTATCAGAGGAGTCGGTTATACCACAGAACATACGACTCTGATATTTTCTTTCTGTGAAACAATAGTGTTAAGGGTACCGAGTATGGTTTTCAGTTTAAGGAGTCCAGTGTTTGTGCAGCGGCCGACGTATCCGTACACCAGGACCCTGCCTTTTGATTTCCGACATTGTGCACGAAAAAACTGATTGCGTGTGTGTTTCCAAAAAATTTAAAGTCCGCTCAAACCAGGTCATCTCACAAGGTATAAAATGTTGACCGTGTTGAATCTTTTCAGGTTGTCTCCATGCAGACAGTTAGTTGGAGTTCTGAGATAGTATACGATGACGTCCCACCGAGCGAAGAGGCTCCGGTGCGGGGCCCTTTTTACTATGATGGCACCTTCGGGTGGTGTACCAGCAGCACCACCACATGTTGGGAAGCATATGACAATTTCCATACTAGCATACGGTGCATGCCGAAAGAGTGCGTTGCACGAGTTCCAGTAGCAGAGGCCTCCGAGGTTACGAGGAGAGGTAGATTCCCAGACAGGAGAGGACTGACTGGAGGCGATTGCTAGAGTTTTCCGCCTAGCTGAGACACCAGTGGAGTGGATGGTAGACTTGGCTACTAGTGTTTTCCAGTGAATGACCATGAGGATGGTCTGCATATTGATGAGGCTTAGGTACGTGGATCGATTCCTGAGATAGTTCCTTCAGGTAGTGTGTCAGCTATACATCACTACCTGTTGGTCAGCAGTTACAACCGGTGGTACTGGTATGTGAAAAATGTATGCTTACTGCCTTACACGTGTTCTAACATTAGATACCCTCAAGTTCTGAGGAGAACCTGACTCACAGGTGGCTGGGGACTGGCTTGAGGAGGTGGCTGAAAGTTTTCTAGAGCTTATACAGCTTCGGCAGGACGACGAGTCGGTAGTTGAGTATTCATCGAGGAGTACCGAACATTCTGGGTACTCGATAAATACGATTCAATCAGTTCTATAGAGCTCAGACCTCTGAGCCTGGTGTGTTTAAGGATATCTAAGCCATCAATTTTTCTTCTATGCATTCCTACTCACGTTAGGGTGCTAGAGAGAACCTTGTGGTTGAATGTTCTTCGGCTGAACGAATACAGCTAGAGAATGTTAGAAGTTGGAATGCAGCAAACTGGTGCCAGTCTCAGAGACTTGGGCATGGGAATGATTCAAGAAGAGGAAATGTTAAGGAAAGATGAATCTGCAGAGTAGAAGACGTAGAGGCAGACCTAGGAGAGCAGCATGAGGTTGTGTACATATCAATATGTTACACTCACCCACCATTGTATTCCCTGTTAGGCTCAGGGAGATGGAGGGTAGGGGAAGAGAGTAGCTGCATGCAGTCAAGGAGTGTTACCCAATGGCTCTAAGAATGACTCAGGGGACAGTCTGTGTCAACTACTAGCTGCAGTAGTAACAGATGTAGATATGAATCATTCATTTCTTCCACGAATCTTGTCCCAGACCTAGAGTTTCTGATAAGCTGTAGACTTGACCCTCACATCTGGAGATACCTTGGAAGGAGACTTGATAATCACACTTATGCCGATAGTGTGATTTGACCCACGAGGTGAGAGTTTCGGTTGGAATCTCTTGGTGGTAGTGTCGAGGCCTTACGATGTTGGTCTAAGTATGGTTTGGATCCACAATTCATACATGGATTGACTGTATTAGGAGAAAAGGTTGTGGTTTATCTACAACGTTGGGATGGGGTCTTCCTTGGTCGGGAAAAAGGAAAACCCAGGCAGCGTAGGATGGAATCATGCATAAGAGGGTGCATTCGATCACTTAGAAGATGGCCAAACTTACCTTTGTGCCATAATTCTCCAGAGTTGTGGCACCACTTCTAGCACAGCTTTCAGGAGATGGGTTGACCGGTGCGCCCAACTTGAGGGCGTTGGTTACTTAGTTCACTGAGACACATTAGGGACCGGACTCAGGTGTGTCATGATGTAGGAGTGGGCAGTGATCGCCTATGGATCACGGCAGATGAGACTGCACAGAGCTGATAGGAAGCCTCTGGAGTTAAAGGATGATGACCACGTCCATATATGGGTCTCACCTCGATGAGGTTTGTAGAGATGTGGCTGAAGAGGCAAGTAATATCTGAGGTGCATCAGACCTTTTCAGGTCCTTAGCTGTGTAGGCGAGGTGGTTTACCGCTTGACCCATCCACCTCAGTTACAGCGGGTGCACAACGACATCCACGTATCTCAACTGAGGAGATACGTGCTTGACCCGACGCATGTCATCGACCATGGGGAACTGGACTTTGGCGATGGGGTGACTTTTGCGGGGTTCCAGTAGAGGTTGAGTATCGACAGGAGTGGATCCTACGAGGACAGTCCATTCCTTGGATGCGCTTTCACTGGCAGTACAGGAACCTCCAGGTGAGCACATGGGAGTGGAAGGCTCAGGTGCGTGCTCAGTACCACTTTTGTTTCCCTAGATTGTGTTATAGCTTTACGGGGACGTAAAGCCCTGAGGTGGGAGTAATGTAAAGACTAGTAAAATTCAAGGGAAATTTTTTCTTAATTTTCATTGGGATTTTAAAAGAACGCTGTTTCTGAAAGCACCTGATTCCGAGGCCCGGTTAGCCCGGAATAATTTTTCCAAAATTTCGCTCAGGTACGTTCAGTGAATGAACGAGCGGGTTTTTCTAACTTTTGATCCGGTGCTCGGAATTGAAATCCGAGGGCACCGATGAAACCACAACGCCGGTAACTGCATAAGAAGACCTTTTTTGAAGGTGCATTTTCTCGGGAGGAGTTGTTTAAAACTTGAGGTGTAAGTGAAGAATAAAATAAAATTTGTAATCCAATTTAATTTTTCTTCTAAGTAGTTTTATCCTCTGTGTGGAAGTTGGGTAGGTAACTTCCCTTGGGAGAATAAATTAGATGTGGGGCCCACACGAACCCCCACCATTTCACATTTCCCATAACCCCTTGAAACTCCCCTTTAATGTGAGACCCCTCACCTCCCCCTCTCTCCTCTTTAATCATGCCAATTCACTTTATTAATTTAAGTGTTTTTAGTTTTGAATTTTTGAGTCGTTCTTGTGTGAATAAAAATAATAGCATGAGCTATTATTTTGTTTTGGGAGCTTTTGGTGTGTTGGGAAAAACTATGGGGGATAGCACTTGAGTTTTTGAAGAACATCGACTCTCCGACGAAGAACGGCCTTCCGACTCGGCGAAGAATGCTCCATAGTTCTCTAATCCTTATCTTTCTCCATGTCAAGGGACGAGAATCAACCGCGGGAACCTCACCAAAAATGACGGTTCTTTTCCGGTGTTGACAGTGTGACATCACTTCCCGCGTCTTCGACGAATGAACCATTTACAAGGTAGTGAATTAATTTGTGAATGCTAATGAACCTATGTTTATTTCCTACTAAAAAAAAGAACACGAATCAACTAAATATTAAGTTGATCCACAGAGAGTATGTTTGCGGGATGGGAATTCTTGATTGTGGGGAAAACCGTAAGGGTTGATTATTTTTTGTTCGTGAAATATCCTTTGTTGTTCTTCGTCTTTATTTTTGGGCCACTTGTTATCGTTATAAAGGTAGGAGGTCGGACCACCCAAACACTGCCGACCCTCCTCCCCCTTGTTGTTGATTATGTTGCGGCTTGAATGAAGGTGGTGCGGTGTAACGACACCGCGCGGAAACATGGAGAAATATGGCAAGGATGTGTGGCGCCGTTGAAGTCGAACGAAACCACGGCTAGAGTCGGGGCCTCAGAGGCAATTTGAAGACTCCACTGGTTGATCGTTGTGCGCGGATTGACGGGCGATGACAAATGGGGCCGGAAAGGCATTTTGAAGCCTTCCTAGTGAAGGTCGGGTCTCGGGAGGACCGTTGGGGAAGGAGGTGAGCAAAACGGACCACCAGCGCTCATCCGGTGGTCCGCGGAAGGTGGCGGCGCGCCGCCAGAATGGAACCGCCACGGCTGTGCCGCGGCGACGGGCCAAACCGGAATGGCTTAGTCATTAGGAAGGGTGAGCGGCTCTGCTTAAATCCACACCGGTTTCGTCGACCGCGGGGGTTCCAACCCCCCCCCCCCCCCCCCCCCCCCACACACACACACACACACACACCCGCTGGCCACGCGGGCGTCACGCCCGCACCAGCGCCAGGTCGGGCCGCGCCGCACCCAGCCCGGGCCGGGCCGGGCCGGCGGGGCTTGGGGTAGTCACGGCGTGGGCCATGAGGAAGGGTTGTGACAGAGGCCATTGAGGGACTTGGGGTCCCTACTCAGTATTATTATACTCAATTGTGTATGGGAATTTTCTGCACCTGTTCTGACTTGTGCAGATAACAGATATCATTGACTGGGACTTTGGGGGTCGGGGCTAGATGGTGCATGGGGGTAGATCGATAAACAGGGTGTGCAGATGTGAAATCTGATAGTGAGTTGTCTCTACCCTTGAAATATGATCATTGGGATAAGACCTCAATATCGTGTACTTCTTTTGATGTACATTCCTTTGAGTTGGGCTTGAATTCTTTCCCCTTTACATTTAGTTTATACTTTTTACTCTCAGTGGTGGTACGTTGAGGTGGTTGTGCTATTTTTCTTTTTTTGTGGTTTGTTTTGTATTATATACCATGTCTCTGTATATACAAGTTTAAAGGAAATTTCTTCCCTTTTTGGGATAGTCCTTTCTAGTACTAGTCTCCAACCCCTGGCCTGTGGAATGAGGGCTTGGGGTAGTCATGGCCTGGGCCCTGGGGAATTGGTTGGTGGAATATATATATATGATATGGAGAAAACATAAATCAATAATATCAGTAATCCTATGTAAAATTATATGTACAACATCCTCAAAAGATAAACAAAAATATAAATATATTATCTAAACTAAAACATCCATCTTCACCTCCCTAAATCCCATAGACTCATATCACCAAGGAATATTAGGCATGATATGATAAAGAATTACCCTTATATAGAACATTGAAATTAATATCTATAAATTTTATTCAATACACACCTGTGTTGTTTTCGCAATATAACCAATATGTTTCCTCTACATGATCCCTAAAAATATATAAAAAACATATGTAGCAACATCATAATCAAGATAGAGAATGATATAATAACAATATGTTATTCAACCTACATATTTTGAAACAAACAAGGCCAGTACTTTTGGGACTAGTTCTTGAGATAACCAAACCATTGCATTAATATATTTTATATAATTTCTAATAGTTATGAAAAATATTTATAAACAAAAATACTCCCAAAAAATCATTATTTTATGTCATTTTATATTACATAAATAATAATACTATTATACAATAATAATCGGTATTTACTTCCAAATTCTTCAAAATTGATTTATTCCTCGAATAGATATGGTATATATTCTTCTGGTGAAATATGAATAATGAGAATGGTGTGAGATTGAAATTATATTGAGGGAAAAAACATGTGAAATTTTAAAATAGGATTTATCATCTGAACATAATCTTGTGATAAATTATGAAAATTATAGAAATAACTTACTAATGGAATAATTTCAACACCCAATTATTTTGAAAAAATATTAATCTCTATATATTTCTTAATATGTAACACCAAGAATGAATATAATAGAAAATTACATTATAAACCTAATTATTTAAATGTAACTGTTATATAATAATCATTGAAATGAAGTGTATGAATAAGTATAATTGTTTTGTAAAAAATAATTAAAGACTATACTCAATAAAAATTATTTGATTAATACTAAAAAATAATCCCTCAATATTTTGTACTGATTCTTTTTCAAGAAATCTATTTCTTCAAAAACTAATTTTAATTTTTGAGTGAATATTATAAATAATTAATAAAATATAAAAAAAATATTATATTAAAAAAGTGATATTATTTATTAATTATAATATCAAAATTTTATAAACAGTGATTTTTTTTAATTTTTATAAAATGAAGGATTTTTCATGGAATAGTAAAATATATTGATTTTTGGAAAAGTTTCATTAATTTAAAATGAAAAGTACAACCATTAATTAAATATGAAACAAAATTAATTTATTTATATTTTTATTATATAAAATCTAATTAATTACATAAAAATAATAATTATAGTTTATTTTGTTATATGTTTTTTATGCATAAAAACATATTTTCAAAAAAATGATTTTACTCTGCATAATGATTTTTCATTCAAGTTTATAAGAATAATACCTAATTATGAATGATAAAATTTAATTTATAGTTTATCTATATATATATATGAATTCAAATTTATATAATGATTATTATAAGTTATAATGTTAATTTAATATCATCTTATACTTGGAAAATAGGTTTTATCTAAAAAACCAACCATTAATACATTGGATTTATGGTTTTTTAAATATAATCGTCACATATCTTTTGGGAATACATTGTAAGGGCATATTCCTTTGAAAATGACATATATATTATTTCACCAAAAAATAAATAAATAATATCTCTTTATTCCGTTTTAAATTATTTTACTTATTAACATAGCCATAAAAATAAATTGTGAATGAATATTAATGAGTATATTTATAATAGTGAAATATATTTGTGATGTTTTTTTGATGAATTAATTAACATAAATTCTGAAACATCTCTAGTATAGTGATTAAGAATGTAGTAGAAAAATCATGTAAATTAAAGGAAAAATGCTACAAAAATTGTGTGATTTATTTTTTAGAAAATTCTCATGGATATAAATATAATATTAGGTTTGATTTAAAATTTTATATTTCAATTCCTTTATTATATTGATGAAATTTTCTAAAAAATAAATGAATAGTTCAGAAAATTAAAATATTGATATTTCAAAAATATATATATTTTTTATTAAAATATTTAAAATTCATAAATATATGATCAATAGAAAAGTGAATTATATGTGGTTTAAAATATAAATCATGAACCATTTATGGGTAACATGACATTTTGTTTTAATGTTTTTGACACTTAATGAATAATAAAACATAATATCATGGTAATCATCAAAAGGTTAAAAGAGGTGTTTACACGAAGTTATATAGAAGGAAATATCATATATACATGTATAAATTTTATTGTATACGATTATGTAGAGTAATTATCATAAAATTTTCGAAAATTTTAATATTTTCTCTTCTTTTTTATAATAATTAATTTATATTAATTGAATATTTTATGAAATTCCAAGAGTTCCCCTCCCCTTACTTATAAAGTGAACATAATCTACTCTCATCCTCACAACTTTTCAGAAATCTAATTTATCAAATCCTAAGAAAAATAACATCATTAAAACAATATCCATATTCTAGAAGTTTTAGTTGTGTAATTTTACCGATATTAAATTAAATAAGGTATAATAAAAATGTGGTTTTCTGAAGAAGGATTCTCATAATGTTTTTATATGGATTGAGGAAGAGTGAAGACAAATAAGAAATTTTTTATAATGTAATGAATATACTTCATTAAAGGAAAACAATATTCAATTTTATATGAAAATACGATAAATTTTTTAAGTGTCCACATTGTAATTTTTGGGGTTGTTATGTTTGGTTAATGACCTAAATCTCTAAAACTCAAAACATAAATGACCTTTGGGAGGAAACAAATCAATTTCTTATCATATGACACTAAATTATGTAATATTTTATGGTTGGGTCCCCATATATGGTATAATGTTTGGTTTAGACAACATTGGTGATTATTATTCTCTCACATGATATTAACATAACATTTATGGATACCATCATAGGTTTCTAAGTATATGTTCGATAAAATTTTCAAAAGAAAAGTAAAATATTATAAGTATTTATAAGATGATATTTTGAGGTGATTAATGATGCTTTTGGGGAATTGTTTTGGGGTTGTGGTGTATTTTATCCTTAGGATTGACATTATAGATAATTGCATTTTTTGGATTGAAGGCGAATGATATGAGATAACCTTTAAGGTTAACATATTATTTTATTTTGGGATAATTGTGGTTTAATTAGTAAAATTGTTTTTACCTATTGGAAAAAAATTTAAAAACATATAGATAACCATGGGATTAAAATGTGATTTTCTTACTACATGATTAATGTTATTATTTTAGATTTTTTTTAATCTTGGAAAATTAAAAGAATATGTTAAATGTAAATTATATCAGCTAATAATGAATTTTATATAATTAATGAAGGATTATTTACATTTTTCAAGAATATTTTATTATTTTGAATTTATTTTTCATAACAATAATTATATTTTTAATATACATGTCCAAATAATATTAATTTTTTTCTATGATAATTTAAGAGTGATTGACATAATTTGGGGATATATTTCAATATTATCATGGAAGCTTATGTGTTCCAATATTTCACCTTTTTAGGTTTTTTAAATCATATTGAGTTATTTATATAATATCATGTTTATTTTTATAATGAATTATTTAATATGTAAAATTATTGTTATTATTAATCATTTTATGATTAATGCAGTAGTTATTAATTTTATGGTTTTTTTTATATAATATTACATTGTGTTATCAACTCTGGTTATGGATTATGAATAAGGATATGAGAAATAAATTCTTACCCTTTTATGGATACTTTCATACAGAAGAATACTATTCTATTTCTTCAGGTATAAAACACATATCTAAATTGGATTATGAGTTTATAGATAGAGACATTACCAAGATCATTCAACATATTTTTATAAATTTTCTATTCTACTATCCAACATTATTTGGATCTGAATCTTTCACATCTTGTTTATATTTTCACTTCTTAATAATATAATTCTATTTGGGAGCCATAAAATGTCTTATTTTAGGTGAAAACTATATTTTTCATCTCCACAATTCAAAAGGATTTTATAATAACTCACATACTGATGAGGGTTTTCAAAAATGGTATTTTGGAAATTTAAATTCTATGATTATAAAGATGAATTTAAAATTCTTATAGAATAAATCATTAAAAGGGAGAAAAATGTAACACCGTTATAATTTAAATGGAAAACCTACTAGACAAATTTCATAACATAAAACAATTAGAATTATGTGCATAGAGTGTTACTACAAAGTAATTTTTATTTAATTTTACATTTTTTAACAACCTATTTATTTATCGACATTGAATAGGACTAAAGTAATTTTGAAGCAGATATAAATAAAAACCCCAATAAAAATGTATCGATTAATTATTATGAAACAAACTCTTAATTTTTACTAAACTTGTTTTATTCTTCATAAATATATTTTTATACCAATATTTTTTATATATTTTTTATAGATAATAGTATAATTAAATTTTTCTCATTTAAAACAACTATTTGATATATAGATTATCATTTATCAAAAAAATATAAAAACAATATCAGACTGAAATTTTTATAATTCTATAAGAGGAGTAATTTTATTGTGAATATTGTGGAATAAAAATTTTTATAAAACTTTTATAGATTTTACATGAAAATATATATTATTAAATGAATATGATCTAAAAATAATTTAAGTCTCCTAAAATTATATACAATGTAATTAAATAAGTAGTAATCAATATTATACATGATTTTGGTAAAACTTTTTATTTATTCTTAAAACAAAATTTCCGTAAAAAATTTTTATTTGGAGAAGGGTTTTCCATTTTATTAATTTAAAAAATCCCAAATGTTGAATCATTTAAATAAAAGTTAATGATTATATATCTATATATATGTATTTATATTCATCTAATAATGATTACAAGTCATACTGATAATGTATGATCATCTTACACTTGAAAATGATTTTTTCTAAAACCTTATTTTTCATGGATTCAGTAGTTTAATATTATTATTTTTTATAAGTTGTTTATAATGAATATTGAAAACGGATTTTATATTCTTAATAATGTGGTTAAAATTTTGTAAGTACTCCTCATTTAATTTTAATTCTTATTAATAGTAACTATTGTAAATATTTTTTACCATGGTAAGGGTCATTCGGGTAATTATGGAAAAAAATTCAAAGAAAAAAATAACTATAAAACTAGGCTTAAATATATTGTAGTTTGGTGTTATACCCTCCACATCCATGATTATATGGTTTGGAAATTTTATTCCATTTCATTGTAAATAAAATATATACTAATTAAAGTAATAAAAATAAAAAATTGAACTAACTTTTTTTCATTTCTATTATATGTTCACATCATTATAAAATATAGGTCATGAAGAATTATAAAACTATGTTTTAGAATAATGAAATTATTTTTATTTTCATGTAATGACCCACTTTGACCCCAGCTGGGCCTGAAGTAATCCTATGGTGACACCCCAATCCCACAACCAATTGACCAGGGAGTATATAAAATAAAAAAAGTAGTATTATCCTTATATTGTGAGGCATCGACACAAAAAACATATATAAACATAAAAAAATAGCCATATAAAATAGTTAAGAGATATAATAATTAAATAAAAATTAGGGTGAAAAAAATCAGGTAAAAAAATCAGGGAAATACATTATTATCCAGTAATGGGACACAAATTATAAAATTGAAAAATACACTCCCATATAGAAATGATATCCCAATATGACAACGAAATGGAATGGGGAAACATGCTATATCCTAGCTACCAATATCCATTGATGAGCACTTAACATGGGTACTGATTTCAATTACCACGATACTCCTCTAGAACCATCACTACCAAAGTCTTTTCTGATTTGTCTATCACCTTAATTAGACATAACACATGTGGTAATATCCCATTAAGGGATTATTATATACACACCCCATAGGACACCCCAAAAACAAAGAGGGGTGAAAATTAAATAATAGTATTTATCTCAAAAAGTATGAAATGATGATAATGGAATCTAATTACAAATATGTACAATGTAAACCCACTTAATTAGAGAAAGGGTATCTCAATATCCATTTCAATATATGAATGATTAGTCTTCATATGTCTTCAATGGTACCATAAATTATTCCAAATAACCCATGAATCCTACTAATATACATAGTGGAGGTTCAACTTCTTGTAATAATGTCTCATAGTTAAGGGATTATTATATCCAATCCTATTATATCTTTTAACCACTGTATAATGAGTATGGTGTACCCACAACTCACCACTCTATGGTGAAATAGAGGGTCAAATAACATCAATGGAGGAATATCTTACTTTCATATCTTAATTATTGAAAGTAACACTCCCTAGATAGAGGCCTCACATCTACAATAATGTGGGGGAGTTCCATATCTACCTATATAATGATTAGGTGTGACCTCAACCATTGATTTATTGGAGAGTATCAGCCTTGGTAAAAAATATATAATGACTAACATATACTTACAATGACTATGTGTCATAGAAATAAGAATCCCACTTACATAATATTTTATTATTCCATTAATTTTGTAACTAAGTCCATCATCACATCCAAAATGGTGAACGACTTAGGATATGATAATCACAACTCCAAATCTGAGGCTTGAATTTGGATATATGTATAAGATATAAGGTTTTTAAAATATTACATGGTGTATATATAGGGACACATAAAATGTATATTCACCTAGGTTCTTAGGTGTGTACTCATGGAACACATCGTATATAACATTGTGAATCCACATGGAGTGTCCTTATCAGATAAAACATGTAAACATACCCAGGGACTTTTTCATGTTCCTTAAACACATTAAAAAAATATATATGTAGTGTAACATTGTTTGTGAGCCCTACCATACTATGTGTGATATTTAACTAAGGGTAAAACCATATCCACTATGAGAAATACAAATGACTTGATGTGTGTTCCTTCTGAATAAAAATTGTATAATATTATTTTTCATAGATAGATAATTTTTCATTCAATGGGATTATATATAAATAAATTATACCACTTATTATACCATTTTATTCATCCATAACCACAAATAATGAGTGTCATATACTTTGATATACATTTCTCAGCCTCTAGAGGTTAAATAATTACATTTTGGTTACCCAATCTGTAACTGTTTTGACGTCTTCCGCGGTTATAGGTACAAACCATTGAAAGTATCATATATAAACCATAGGCACCAATAAATCAGTTGTTATCACATCCTCAACTTCTCTAGTAGTCTAATAACACTCAAACTTATCTCAGAAATTTCAAATCATGAGTCCATGGAACAATGAAACAAAACATGAATAATAGTGATACGAGAAGCACAACAACCTAGTGAAAACCGTCATTGGCCAATGTGATCAAGACACAAAAAATTATAAAGAAAACTAAAGAGTGAATTATTTTCCCCATTACATATAAAAAATATGTTCAAGAATAATATTTAGAATTTGGATCATGAAAAAAATATAGATAATATATAAATAATATGTATATAATAAATATAGATTTGAAATATTGAACTAGGGATGGTAAACAAAAAAAATAACATGCCCTGCCTAGAAAATAGATCGATCATTGGTGAAGAATGAATCACCTATAAATTATTCTTAAGATAAATATTCAAAAATAATAAATATCATTAATCACATAAATCATCTATTGCAAATCTAAATTCCTAAGGTTCTAATGCTATGGAAGCTCTCACCTCCTCATATCTAATAACACAAAGTTATAAAGTTAACCAATGGAATTTTTAATAAAAATATATAATTTCTGATGGAATTATTTTTTAGATCATGAGGTAAAATATCTAAATTATTTAAATTGTATAATGCACCTACTAATAGACTATTCCAATCAGATGTCTTACGTCGACCAACATAAGGTCGAACCTAAGGTAAATAATTCTTTCCAAAAATAGTAGTGGTATAATATTTCACATATTAACACATTATCAATTTGAAAAAAATTAACATGAAGATATTCATTCACATAATTTACAATAAATTAATATTTTTAATATATTAGTTTGGTGTTCCAAAGACACCAAAAACAAACTCCAACTTAAATGAAAAATCCAGATATATATAAATAAATATTCAGTGAATGAATCTTAAAAAAATATTTTTCACCCATCATTCATGGATCTTCATCATGAAATGGATATGATACACAAAATGTGTGGGTATTGAGCACAAATTTTATCCCTTTCAATAAAAATAGAACTAATATATTATGCCATATCCCCAAACCACTCACACTTTAGGAATGGTTTGTTTTCATATAGGATCTTCTATTGTCTATCCTCGATCAACACTAGGTAATTATTGAATGTGTATCCAACCTCAATTTCAAGATCAACCTAGTCAATAATTTGAGAATACTCATGCAATTATCTTATCAACTGTGAGTGATAGAGGATGTCCTTATCATTTTACAACTATAGGTAATAGGTTAAGAGAATAGAAACTTACCCAACCCTACATTGGATTTGAAATATCCTTGTGAACGTTGGTGATATCATACATCAAGTAGACCTTCTCTAAAATTTCTATGATTAGTTATTTCATAATAGAATATGAGTTACGAATTAATTCATAGTACATGGGTGACTTGTAGGGTCCCCCCTAAATGGTCTTGAATGGTTTGATGGCCATAATAGAGTGATATATGGTCTTATATGAAAAAGATAAAACTGGAAAGTGGTCCTCTTATATGAATCCAATACCTAACAGGCATGGTATCATATTATCCTTCGTGATATGAATTGTATTCTCAGTCCATCCATATATCTTGCAGTGAAACATTATACTCATTAATTATTGGGTCCCAAAAGCCTCTTGAATAACACTATAAAACATTTTTGAATATATTTTCATAGTTTCCAATCATCATTAAAGGATCCCCATGAATACAGATGATATCACCCATTGACAACCACCCAGACTCTCAACCGACCATTTTTCCTAGATGGAATGAAACCATGTAATCTTTTTGAATCAGTTGACAATGAATAACAAAACATGATGGTATATTAGTGTATGTGGAAACATCATAAAAATCCATTGATATTTTATTCCACTTATACTAAAGAATATAATGAGGATAAACCAAGACATAAATATCTTTATTGTTATCTGTTACTTGATGAAACATTTGAAACTGAGAAACGTGAACAATAATTTTTTTTATCATGTCATCCCACAAAAACATCTTCTAAATTTCGTTCTACAACATTTACATTTATATATGTAAAACCAATGGAAATTTATGAAACTACCTAAACAAAACCTCACACACTATGGTCGAAACCACTACACCTTCCTAAAAATGGATTAAATTCCCACTCCTTCAGAAAATCATTTTTTTCAATATTCTCAGGACATATGGTCACAAAAAATATGATAATTATTATCTCATAATTGGTCTTATATAAGATGATAAGTACCCATTGGATCCACTAAAATAGACTAAAACAATGTTAAAACCCTATCCTCTATTAGGGTCATCTAAAACAATAATACCTTCTCAAATTCCCCCTCCATCATGTAAGGATTCAATTTACAACTAATGGAATCCACCATAATGTTTCACTTCACAATATTATAGTTTATATAAAATGCACAGTATTTTAGTATCTAGAACCAATTAATATATAATATATTGACTTTTACATAAGTTAGTAATTAACTGATACTACAGTGGACTAAATAAATAATAAAATTCACTCCTAGATGATAATTTCTCAACATATTCAAGGAGAATACTACCAATTTCAACTCTATGTCAGGGGTCATTTAATTCTACCCACAGGGCCTCAAAATCCGTAACTCATAACAGATCAATACTTAATTATACATCAACAATCATCTATTCCAATTTCAATAGGAGTAAAAAATTCCACATACTCAACACCCTCCTCTTGTATCCTTAAAATATGGGCAATTATTAACATCTTCACATTTTTATCAATGCATTTGTAAAATTGTTTATTTTATTAAAACGGGTTCCCTTCCCATGTAATTCTAGTCTAATGGGATGGAATCATAGAAAATTATACTATGGTTCTCTAATAGAACTATGTGGATATGAGGAAATTCAATACATCATACTTTTTCAGGAGTGGTACCCAAAATAGAACCTTATAAATAATATCCAAATATATTCGAAAACCATAAATAATTATGTCATTTACATTATAGGGAGCCTCTAAAATATAAAAATGTCGCTTTGAGATATTACTATACTAGTTCCCTTAGTTTAATTATAGGACCATCCTCATGTGATCTATAAGATCCTATATAAATAAAATGTATATGATCATTTCCTCTATCTAGTAAAAATGATCCATGAACATTATTGAGAAATTACTCAAAAAGAAGGGAATCACCAGAATCTCAAAGTGTAAAAAGTGAAATCATAATTCTATCATTGGTTTATAATACTCATGAACCATAATCAGATGGTAGATAGAAATGATATAATCTTTTTAGGACTAAATCAATTCACTAAGCTGGTCTAAAAGGTTTTTAATCATTGATAAGGGTTACATGTTCTTGTTAGTTACCAAATTCAAGAAAAAATAATCAACACAATGCTTCAAATATCCATCATCCATGTCTACAAAAAACAATTTCCATAACTCACACTACCTGAATGTGTGAAATATCTATGAAATCCTCCTTTTCAAAACCACTTTCTATAATTGATGGTTCCAAGTCACTAATGGGTGACTCGGCTCATGAACTAGTGATGTGATGATAATGGAATGAAACATGCCTATGTAAAGAAAAAATTACAAATAATGTATTGAATTAATGAGTTAAACCTTGTGCCACCCCTTTGACTCAGATTCATAAGACCCCACTACCTAAATCTACCTTCCCACTAGTCTGCATGTTCCCACAACCAGGATTCACAATGACTCACAAGCACTACGAAAGATACCCCAAAATACATGTTATACGATCACATCATCCATACCTCAGCCCTGTATTCATAGGGAAGTACTAAATTTCCTATAAAATGATAAATTCAATCACATATAATTAATATTTTAAATATAAAAAAAAGTTATAAGAAAAAATTATGATCAATTATATATATGATACACCTCATTAAGCTTAAAAAACAACTAAATGTCACGATCTAAATGTGACGGTTATAACATATACATTAAATTGGTGGTAATGAATAGTATTAATGGGTTTATGAAGTATTTAATGGTATTAATCATTGATAATGATTTAATTAATTCAGTACAAAAGATCATTTAATTTTAGTGAAGTCATTTTATTTTTCAAATATACTTTCTCCAAGAATGATTTTTGTTTCTATTGTATTTAAAATTAATATAAAGAACTTTTAAATCATTTATAAAATGTATTGTAGAAAACTAAATAATTTTTTTATATCATTATATAATATTTTCTATCATGAAATTATTTTAATTTTTGTAAAAATTATTTTTTAATGAATAGTTTAAAATAGTATTTTTTATGAAAATAAAAATTTTCAAGTTTCTATATGATAAAATTAGTGCATTTAATTGTTTTAAATAATAATTATTTCATTTATATTACAACTAATCTAATTATGTCATTTGAGTATATTTTATACATCAATTTTTATAAAATTATTATAAATTAAAAAATGACATTTTTATGAACAACTAGTTTTCCTTGAAATTTTACTGTTTAAATTTAAATTATAATATAAAATATATATGTTTTGATTTTTGAAAAATGGATTCCCTATTTAGAATCATAAGGTCAAAATTATTGAAATAAAACCTCTCTATTTTTTCCAGTATTAATAGTAACCTTGATAAATTTAGTTGTCGTGATAAAGGGTAAATTCAGAAAGTTATGTTAAATATATGATGATAAGAACTATAAAATAACCCAATCACTATCATGAATTTTATTGGATGAAGTTAGTTTGAATCATAACATCTAATGATATAAATGGTGTTGTTTTGTGGTAAATTCTCCTAGAATATGAGAGATAAATTATTGGAATCAATGAACGTCACAATTGTCACTTTTATTCACTTAAATATATCTTACGTGTCCAAAAGGGAGAAATTGTATGATATGAATGACTATAAGTGTCAACTATTAAATTAATATACTTATATTCATGATATAAATTTATTTATATCTTTTATTGGGAAACAAGAATTGTGTTATAATTTTTATAATATTTTATTTAATGATAATTCAATAAATTGACAATAATTTTTTTTAATAACTATATCCTTTTTAATATACGATTATTCATAAGATATGATCAACTATAAATATTCATTTGAAATAAAATATATTTATCTAAATCATGGTAATTTATTTATAAATTTTAATGATAAAATCAATACCGTAAATTCGGACTAAATGATGATGCAGTAATTATTAAATTAATGGAAATATTAAAAATAAATTTCTAAACCTATATAAAAAAAGTTGACAAACTAGGTTAATAAAAAATTCCAGAATAATTTTACATGTTAAAGAAGTATTTGAATATTTTTTATATGTTATATTGTTTCTTAGATATTCTCAAATGTGAAATGAATGAATAATGTCAATATTGAAATTAATAATATTTTAATGATAATAGTATATTATAAAATGATATAAAATTTATTAAAAAATGTAAATACGGTCCAATAAATGTTTTAAGGATGATATTTTGATCCATAAATCATTTATGGACCATTTTGATTTTTATTGTAACATTATTTACCCTAAATGAGTAAAAAATCCTGGTTTTCATAGTAATAATTAAAGGGTTTAGATAAGGGTTAAAACCAAAAGGTAAGGGTTAAAATTTAGACAATAATAATCAATTTTTTATTGGATAAATGGATTTAGAAGCAAAAAAATATTATAATTTAATTATATTAGTTTTTATCCATTTATAACAGCAAAAAAATTTATATTAATTTAATTCTTTGAGAAATTCCATGTGTGCCACTACCCTCTCTTATAAAAGGTCACCACTTCTTCACATTTAAAAACACATAAAAACATTTAGTTTTTCCAAAAAACATCCGAAATCTATTTTTTCAATACCTACCAACATAATGAGGCCATATTTAATATATAACATCAACCTTTGTGGTCTTAATGTGTTATGAAAAGTGATTCTCTAAATAAGAGAAAGAAAAAATATGTCAATTATGAGTTTGACACAAGGTAAGTGAATATTTGGATTGTAATAATTCTATAATAAATTTTTATATTTTCAAATAAAATATTTTAATTTAAATAATGCTAGTATATAAGACCATAATATACAATTTTATTTGAAATTTTATGCATTTTAATATGATATTTTGTTTAAATTTCAATGTGTTTTTTTGCATATATTTTAAATGTATGTAATTATTTTCAATAAAATTGATTTATGATAAAAATGATTTTTTTTTCAATTTCATATGTTATTAATTTTTATTATTCCATGATAATAATATATTTAATATTTGAAATTTTTATTAATGGGTTAATAATTAGAATGGAAGATCTTCTAAACATGTTTTCTAAAAATTCATCACATGGATATCAAATGAGATAATGGGGAATATGGAGTGAACCCGATACCTGAATGATATATTTTAATACAAGAGATAATTATTATGTCTGAAATTTTTTCATAATAATTTCTATGTATAAATATAATTTATAAATGTTTTGTTTTTTCAAAAAGTTTTTACGAATAAATTCATGTATTTTTCAAACGGTATTTTTGTATGATTTTCAAAATGATAAGTATTTTTAATAGTTATTGAAAATTATTATTAATAAAAACCATATATTATAATTTTGAAAATATATATATAATTTCAATTTTTTTATATATAATGTTTTCAAAGGATTTTATGTAGTATTGTTCAATGGTTATAAAACCTCTTACTATAAAATTTTATGTTCATCCCATTTTTAAAATATTTTTCACAATACATTTAGAGCATCCTAAATTATTAAATTCCTATACATAATTAGTAAATGTGAATCCAATAATTTTTTTTGTAAATATGGGTGTTCTGTAAGGTATTTTCCTAATCTTCTAGAACATATACTACAAAATATACTTAATTTTATAATTTAATATGTATTTTTCAATTAGATTTCAAAAAAGATGCATATCTTGTTTTTTGTACCAAATATAGAAGTGCAGGTCCAAGATTTTATAGTGGAATCAGAGGGTGGTTCTAGACAATAATGGTGATTAGGTATTTTCTATTGAGAAAAATTTTAAGAGAAAAAATTTTATTTCTCAATCCTAGTTAATAATTTTCCCATTGGAATATAAAAGTGAACCCATTCTAGTTTTTTTTAATTATAAAGATCAAAATTCATAATTTTCATTGGTGTGAAGAAATATTTATAAGGCATTTATTCATATAGGGGGGAAGATTTTAACATCGTAATATTTTAAAAGGTAACTCTATGTTCAATAGCCTATATGATACACCACCTTAATAAAAAACAAACAACTAAATATAACTATTGAAATAAAACATTTATAACATAGCCATCAAATTTTAAGGAATTAACATTATTATTGTGATTAGGAAATATATAATATAAATAATCATTTATAATTATTCATTTATTATTTTTAAATACGTACTGAATTTTATTTAATCCATTTTCTTCATCAAGTATACTTTATGCAAGAATAAATATATCTAATTGTATGTAAAAATAATATTATTAATTTATCAAGAATTTAGAAAATTTATTTGATAAAATTTATTTCATTTTTAATATAATCATTTAATTGTTTTGATAAGGGTAAATTTTGATAGTTTTATGGAAATATTTAATTTTTAAAAAATAATAAAAAGTATCAATTTTTGTTATAAATTATTATTTTCATGTATTTATAAAGTAAATTTGGGATTCATATTAGTTTTAAATATTTATTAAATAATTTTTATTTAAAATATTCCAATGATTTTATTTTAATTGTTATTATAAATTAATATAGTGTTAAGACATTTTGAATTTAAAAATGTAATATCTCATAAAAATGGATTTTCTTGGTATATTTATATTTTATATTAAATTAAAATTATGAAAATACTATTTTTTGGAATTTTGAAAAATATATTCCTTATTTTCAATCACAACGACCATATTATGTAAATATGTTATTTGTATTTGTGGCTAATATAAATAGTAACCTTGGTTAATTTTTTTACTTCTATAAAGCATAAAATCGGTAATTAGGATAAAATTGAATTGATAAGGACTTTAAAATGACCCTAATACTTGAAAAAAACTTATTGGATGAATTTAATTCCACCACTAACACCTATGGGTCTAACAATAATTTTTTTAATTAAATATTTTACCTTAAAATGACTTATATACTATTTAAATCATTCAAAATAAAAATGTGTAACATTATTTACCTTAAATATTAATTATTTATCAACATGGGGACAAAGTAAGGATTTGAGTAAATATAAATTTCCATTTTTATGACAACAAACATACATTAAGCATATAATTTTATAAATGATTTTTGGGGCCAGATTGATTATATCACTATGTTTATAATATTTTTTAATGAAACATTATTGATGTCCCATTCATGTTTCTAATGATTCTATCATTTCTAATATAGGTTAATTTAGACGATATATTATTATATAAATAATAATTTAAAAAATATAAGATATATCAATATCATTGTAATTTATTCAAAAAATTCAATACTAAAACAGTTATCTCAAATGATGACACAATGCTTATGGAGTATTAATTCATGTAATGGAAAAAACAAATAAGAATTTTTTTAGACCAAATATATCTTGTAAAAAAAATTTCTACCAAGAATTTTAGATATTATAGTAAAATATATTGTATTTATTAAAATATTTTTCTTAAAGTTATCTTTCTTCTTTTAATATTTTTAAAAGTCAATGTAATTAATGGTGTCAAAATTGACATTAATGATATTTTATAATGAATAATATTTTTTGAAATGATATATAATTTATCAAAAATATTAAATTTGGATAACGATTTTTCTAAATGTTTCAAATGTCATACAAGATTAATTAATGATTATTTTCTAATCTTATAGTAACAATATTGACCCTAAAATAGTAAAAATAATTATTTTTAATGTTTGTATTAAAAGGGTTAAATAATGGTTTAAATAAAAAGATAAGGGTAAAAAATTATTCAAAACATATCTATTTTTTTATTAATTGATATAGATAAATAATTATATAAAATTATATTTTTTTATGTTTTTACCCATTTATAATTAAAAATTAATTTATATTAATTTAATATTTTGAGAAATTCAGAAAGTACCCCTCCACTATCATATAAAAGAGTATATTTTCTTCTCATTTCAATACACATAAAAACCTATTGGCTTATAGAAAACCTTACCAAATCATTTCCTAGAATCCCTTCCCACATTCTAGAGGCCTTAAGCTTGGATGACCACTACTGATAGTGTCCATAAGGTGTTATAAAAAAATATTGTCCAGTGAAGAGGAAGATAAAGAACATATATGAGGATTTAGACTCAATGTATGTGCGTTATTTTGAGATTATTTTTCAATGAACTTATGTTATTAATATTTATCTTGTTTTGGTGGATTATTTTTTACTATTACCCAAAATTTTCTATGTTTCCAGTTTGTACACATTTTTATAATATAGTTCTGGGGACATGGATTTTCTCCATGGCCTACACTATTTTATAAAATATATGTAATTATTTAATGGAAAAATGGATTTCTCAAGAAAAATGTAAATTTCTTTCAAGAATAGAATTTCTGATATTATTTTCATATATTATATTATTTCTTGCATGATTTTTAAGGGGTTTTTATGGGTTAGTAATAAGAATATAAGATCATTTAGAAATGAATTCTTAACATTTTTCACATGGGTATCAATTAAGATTATGAGGAATGTGAAGCAATCCCACGACATCAACGTGCATTTGTTCTATAATATATACTACTAGTTTCCATAATGATTTCACAACAATTTATAAGTATAATAATAATATATAAAGTCTTATTTCTTAAAAATGGACTTTTGGAGTAATACATGTATATTTGGAATGGTGTTATTGGAAGGTTTTCAAAATGGTAAGTATTTTTATAAGTATCAGAATTTTTTTTTCATAAAATACAGAAATTATTATTTTGAAAATATATATATAATAAAAATATTTTTTTGGAAATTCAATATTTTCTAAAAAAATATATTTATCATTCACTAGTTTTAAAACCCATCACATCAATATTGTATTCTCATCAGAAGCATTAAAATATTTTTCATATGGCATGTAGACAAACTAAAGTGGATGGACTCATTTAAATAGTTAGCATATGAAAATCCACCTAGTTATTTTCCTTTATACTATAACATAATGTAAGTTATTTTCCTAATCCACAAAAACTAACACTGAAAAAGATCCTCATTAGTGTAATGTATTGTGTGTTTTTAAATTATTTTTTTTAATAAATACACAATGTGTTTTCATTACAAAATTTTTAATTGTGGGTTCATTACATTATAGGGGTATCAGATGGAGGTTAAAAAAATTAATGATTAGGAATTTTATTCTATGGAAATATCTATGATATTAAATTTTCCATTGAATTTTTAGGTAATTATGTTCCCTTAGGAGTATTAAAGTATAAATATTATTTTTATATTAATTATGATGATGAAAAATAATAATTATAATTAGTATGATAAATTAAAACTCAGTGGTCAATTCATTTAATTTTGGAAGAATGTAACATAATAATATTATAAAAGGAAACACTATGTTCACTAGCGTATAAGATACAACACATCAAGCTTAAACAAACAATTAAATTTCTATATTAATATGTAATCATTATAACATAGCTATTTAATTACAGTGAATGAATAAAATTTAATAAATAATGACATATTTAATAGTCATACAAAATATTACTTTATTAAATAATTCATTAAAAAAACCACTTATTTTTAGTAAATTCATTTTATTCTTCAATTATATTTTCTTTGAGATTGATTTTTATGTCAATATAATAAATATAATTTCTTGAGAATTGTGAAATTTTAATAGTAATATTGGCTAAATATATTATATTATCATACTAAAATTTTCATATTGTAAAATTTTCATAATTTATTGATATTTATTTTTCCAATAAATAGTGAGAAAATATTGACTTCTAATTAATAATATAAATTTCAAGTATTTACAAGGTAAAATTAGGATTTGGATTAATTTTGAATCTTAATTAGTTAAATTTTATTTAAATTTATCTAGTTTTTATTGTTGGATTTAATACTAGAATTTATTAAAAAATTATTATATTTTTATAAATGGAGTTTTTTTGAAAACTTTTTTTATTTCGTTTTTTCAGTTTAAATTTATTTTATAATAATCAACTTATGAGTTTTGAATTATTAGAAAATTATTATGTATTTGTAATTGTAAGTTCTAAATTATGTAAAAGGGTCATTTTGTTTTTTTAGACAATATTAATAGTATCTTTGGAAAAAAAATTTACCTTTGTAAATGGTAATTTGGGTAATTTGGTTAATAATCAAATGATAAAAACTATAATATGGCACTAAAACATGACGAAATATTTTTGAATGTAATTAATTTTACACATGACACCAATTTATATTAATTGAGTGGTTTAATAGACACTATTTGATTAAAATGACATATATATTATTTAAATCAATGAATATTGAAAAATGACACTTTATTTGTAATAAATATCTCTTATGTGACCATATGATGAAAAAAGGAGTTTTTCAATGAACATAAATGATATTTATTACCATTGTAAACTTATTTTCATGATATAAATTAATTTATGAATTTGGGGATAACAGATATGATTATTATGTCTTAAATATTTTACTTAATGAAAAGTCAATGATGTCACATTCATGTTTTTAATAACTGAATTACTTTTAATATGGAGTTATTCAGACGATATGTTCTAATATAAATATTAATTTAAAAAAATTATATACATTATTATAATTTATTTTTTTATTGATACTATAATAACATTATAGTATGTTATAACACATATGCATTAATTATTAAAATAATTAAAAATCAAATAAATAATAAAATAAATAAAAAATAATTATAATTAGAATTTTTTTCATCTAATATTTTTATAGATGAATTTGATATGATAAGAATGAACTAATAGGTTAGGTTTAAATTTATCTATTTTTTATATTTATAAAATTCAATGTAATGAACAGTGTCAAATATAAAATTAATGATATTCTAAAATAAAAAATATATATACTATTAAATGATTAAAAACTTCATAAAAATCTTAAATTTGGCCAAATGATTTTTTAATATTGAAAATTTCATCCATTATTCATTTTTGGTTAATTTTTAGTGGTATATTATTATTTATGAATCTCAAAGATTAAAAATCCATCTTGTTAGGGTATAAATTATAAATGTAAAACTAAGGGTTTAATCGAAAGTATATGGGTTGAAATTTAGTAAAACAATATATACAATTAATTCATTTAAGGTATTTAGTCTCAAAATCATCTTATCACTAAAATTGATATTATTTGATACATTTATAATTGGAAATTAATTGAAATAAATTTAATATTTTAAAACATTTTAAGAGTCCGCTCGTCTATCTAATAAATAGAAAATACTTTTTCTCATATCATCACACATAAAAACATTTTTAATTATAATTTACCTATAAATATACTTTAAAAAAAATCCCTACCCAAATTCTATAGTCCTTAGTTTAGGCATATCACAATCGTTAGTGTTCTTAAGGTGTAAAGAAATGATATAGTCCAAATATGAAGATGATAAAGAATATATGTTATGAGTGAGACTCAAGGGAAAGGGATTATTTGGAATGTATATGTGTTATAGAATATTTTTATATTTTGAAGAAAGATATTTTATTTTCAATCAGGATAGTATATATGGACATAATCCACAATTCTTACTAACATTTGATGCATTGTCATATGATATTTTATTTTAATTTAATAAGGTTTGTGTTTATGTCTTTCAAATGTAAGTACTTCTTTTCTTGATAAATAATGTTATCATAAAAATGCAATTTTTTCAAAATTATTGGTTTTTATATTATTTTCTTCAATAAAAATAATATATATATATATATGATATTTTAATGTTATTAATGGGTTCATAATGTGAAATGAATATCTTTTAAAAATATTTTTATAAATTATTCTCATTGGTATCAAATGAGTGGATGATGATTTTTTAGTGAACCCACAACCTCAATGATCCATTTTACTTCAATAGATATGGGTAGTGGCCTCATACTTTTAGTAATATTTTCTAAGATTCATTTTAATCTATTTATCTATTATTATTTTTTAATAATTTTAAGGATAAATTTAATCATTTTTTCAAACGGTGTTTTTGAATGGTTTTTAATATGATAAGTATTTATAAAAGTTTTTGAAAATTTTTTTTCATAAAAATTTGATTAATTTTTTGAAAAGTTATATATGATATTATTTATTATTTATTGGATATAAAATGGTTTCAATGTTATTTTTGAAGTATTTTTCACTAGTTTTATGAAAATTTAGTGGTAAATATTATTCTAATGACATGTTTTAAAATATTTTCCAGAGTAATTTTAAAATTTATAAAACGGATAGATTTATATGAAGAGTTAGAACACATGAATGCAAATGGTTTTTTTTAAATATGATATGTTTAATGTATTTTCCTAATCCTCTAGAACCTATAATAGAAATAATCTTAGTTGTATAAATAATTGTGCATTTCTCAATTAAATTTTAATAAAAAAATACACATCTTGTTTTTTGTATTGAATACGGATGTGCTGGTTCAGGATGTTAATGACTTGGTGAAAAAATAATATATCTTCTGTATAGGATTGAATCCACAACACACATTTCAAACACATGGATCCATAATAACATCTTGTTCCCATATGGAAATAAAATTTTTAATACCACTATCATACTAGGATAGGTAACACTCAAGTGCCCCCCTAAAAAACCAATCACACAAAGAGAAAAATAACACTATCATCGAAAATGGGGGGATTGTACGGTAAAATATATAAATTTATGCTTCATGCTAGGGAGAAATCTGAGAAAATGGAAGTATAGAAGAAGGAAAAGAACTGATAATGGAAGAGAGATGTACCCCACACCTCACACAATGATGGGAGCCCCTAGATTAGATACCTTAATATAATTTCCTACCACTATAGTATAATATATCATACATTCTTATGATAAATAACCTCTCTTATAATAGGAATAACAATTACCATTCTTGTATAATATGAGTATTATATAATACTATCAAGATATAGAACCTTCAATTTTCTAGGTTTTTCTAGGTTATTCTCAGAGTATATATTATTATGTTTATGTTTCATCATGATTATTCCTCATAAAAAAATACGTTAATGTCTAATTCTTTCTTGCCACTAAATAATAAATTCCTCATCATTCGGAACTACCAGTTATTTTTTCTAAATACACTCTCCCTATGATACACTCGAGAGACCTAGCCTACAAATAAAACTCATGTACAATGAATAACAGTATTTTAGAGTGATAAAACATTCTATGGAACATTTTTTGAAACCATACCCAAGAGAGTGTCACATCATCATATTTGTAAGTTTCCAAACCACACTGTTTTCTCAAAAAATTGGGAAATAGTATGGTTTTTTTCACAACTATAGATCAAATTGAAATTCAAATAATATGGAATAATCAAACTAGAGACTCCACCAAAGACTCTTAAATATAAGGGTCTATCTCACACCATAATATTGGTGGCCCCCAATCCTAGAACTCTCTAATAATATTCCATCGACATGCATGATAATCTTAAAACACTTGAACTAGAAACAACATTATATGGTGAACAAATTAATTCAATCCACTATGAGTGTGTCCTATAAAAACTCAATGGGATGAAAATCTGTTCACAACACTATTAGTGAAAAACATACAAAATGGACATTAAAATTGATCCTCAAAACTCATTTGGTTTTCCTAGAGACCCTTCATTGGGATTTTTTACTCTATTGGTTGTCGCAACAATGTTGTATTGATATCCTGATTAAATGTCGTTGTTTCATAAACCTTAATTATAACAGGATATACCATTATTATATAAGATTATATGGAAACAAATTTAACAATAATATGAAATAAAAAATACCTAATCCTGTATGATTCATTTTCCATTGGAATACATACAAAAAAAATTCGTTTGTATACCGGGTCATCAAGCAGTTAGTCAGATTCTTGGTGAATGGATATATTAGCTATCGTAATATCACAAGTTTCTTTAACAATAGTGGAAAACTCAAGACACTATAACAAAATTTTATATGATACCAAATTAATCCTCACAATATTTCCAACTCTAAACACGAGACCAAGGTAAAAACACATTTAATACCACACTTCCTTGAATCACCCCATCATGTCCATTATTCGGATGAAATTATGTTGAGGGACACACCCTAATCCAATCAAATATTCTCTAAGGGATAGATATAGTTGCTGATTTATGTATTCTCATTGAAATGGGATTCCATATAATATTGTTAATATATAATCACACACACCTAAATCCCTGGAATAGTTAATACATATATTAAAATAATGTAGAAACATTAATATGAATATAAACAATGCTTTAAACATCCTCTATGAAATTCATCAAAATGAATCATTGGAATAAAAATGAAATATTTTAAAAAAAAATACATTCTATACATTAAATGAGTTCCCAAACATTTAACTACAAGGAAAGGGGAATATTGAAGAGATCCAATATCCCAATCACCAAGGCAGAACGCCAGACATATTGATCCATTCTATCTACAACCATGATTGTCCAACATAAAGACCACCAAAGTTAATTTTGATCTCCCTATCATCTGTATGTGTCACATCAATTACGTGAATAACTCATGTAGGCGTGATTATATATATATATATATATATCCAAAATGATTCCATAAAAACATGAGGGATTAAATAAAAATTAAATCAATGATCTCAACCCATATTTCATGATGGTAATCATAGAAAATAATTAATATATTCAAAAAATTATGTAATAAGGGAAAGTTGATATATAAATCCATTACAATCTTTGAATGATGAGTCATACCACTTCTCCAACTGTCCCATCAATCACACTAAAAATACTACACAATATCATATGACATGGAGTAAAAGTACTGATCCAAAATTTCATATATCAACGATTGTGGAGTTATATCTCTACTTATATAATGGTTTTTGGGAACCTACAACATAGAGTGATAGGAGTGTATTGACCCTGATAACACTTTGATTAACAAAACTATATACTTCCACCATTTAAGAATCACTAAAATAGGTATTCCACACATGTAACAACATAATGATCCATAGATGTCATAACAAAGGCCATAATCACATCCTGGGCAAAAATTTATTCAATATTATATAATCAAGAGAACAAATTTGTGTCTCTATGAAGAATTTATGCCATATAAAATATTATAAGAACATATATTAAGTTTACAAATGGTTACAATATGATTACATTTACCTAGTTCATGGCTGGGAACTCACGACACAGAAGCCGAATATCCAGGGGGATCTACATGGAATTTTCCTATATGTACATGGAATGTAAACACACCTAGGGTCATGGACATTTATATTTGACATGAAAATTGGTTCCCTAAGTAGGGAAACATGGAGTGTGGGCCTATTAACATTATGCGTGATATTTAATTATCGCTAAAACCTTATCCTCTATGAGAACCAAGACAACACGATGATAATTTCTTCATGGGACAATAATTGTATTAATGTTTTCTCAAATAATTAATCACCTTGATATTTTTTATAATTGGATTTAAAAATATATTTAATTTCTTTTATTTCTATTATTATAGGAAATAACGTGTTTTAACGAACCGTGATATACTATTAAAATAATTTTATAAACATGGCTATTATAACAAATCCATTAAACATAATAGATAAAAAATGAATAACCATATTCTAAATATTAATTATAATGGTTTTATATAATTAAATTATATTGGTAACAAACTACATAAATTTTTTCTTAATTTTTTATATATTTTTTGAATTCCATATTCTAAAAAATATTCTAATACTTTTTATGAAGAAATAATAAAAGTATTTTTTTAAAATTTTAGAAAATATATTTAGAAAAATAAAATTCATTTTTAATATCTATATGAAAAAATTATGTTTTAGTTAATTCTTGATAAATCACTAAAATTACTAATTTTTTCATGAATAGGGAAAATATATATTTTATTTAAAAATTATAATTTGGATAAAATATTTAAAATGATAAAATTTGGATAAAATATTTTCAGTGTAAAATTTGTAAAATTAGATATTTCTTAATCTTAGTTAGTTATTTAAAATCAACTTATTATTGAATTTTTATATAAAACATTATATTTATTTGATATATTTTCCCTTTGAATTTTTTTAATTACAATGGGTTAATTTTATGATAAATTATGCAACACAGTGAATTTCATTTGGTAAAAAGCACTAAATATTATTAATTATAAATATTATTAATAGGTAATTAGGTAAATATAATTTTTATTCCTAAAAAATAATGAATATAATGAAAGATAATGACAACAGTTATGGTGGAAACATGGTTGTCAACGTTACATGCGCTAATGTTAAAATTAATAATCCACACATATAGTATTTTTATACAATAATTATTATTTCAAATTTATAATAATTTTTTAAAATTATATAACAAAAAATTTTATAATTTTACTACTAAGGGATAAATCACCAACCTAAATAAATAAAAATCTAGTAATCCTAGTGTAAAATGAAATTATAAAATAATGCAAACATAAAAAGAAAAAGAATGACATGTTTATAAAAAGTGTGTTTTTGTGGTGCTCTTGTGGATCGAAAATATATTCCATAATCTGCATTACTTTTTATTTTTGGTGGATTTGGGTTGATAGCGACTTCCAATTATTGAATTGTTTTTGGTACCTACAAAAATTTCACTCCTCCATAGTTATCAATGTATAGTTCTTCCCCACACGTATTCACAATGGTTATGAACACTAGCTCAACAAAACCAAAAAACAATTTTCCCCCAAAATTTTTATCCATGTTCATAGTTTTTTCCATTTCAAAAGGAACAGCCCTAGGGTATTTAATAAGTGACACAAATGATGTATCTCTACATGAATTTAATTTATTTTTCTATGCTCTTTCATTTTTATTTCATATCTTACCACATTAATTCATGTCCAAATAATTCCAATTTAATAACACAAATATTAACTGTATACGTATATGTTATTATGTTTATTTTATAACCTATATCTATCCTCTCCTATATTAAATGATAAATAAAATCCATTATTGTTTGAACTTTGTACTACCACATCGTGAACAAATGTAATCCTTTTTCAATCACATCCTCACATTGTTGTATATAATGATGGATTTAACATAATTATATGACATTTATGTCATTAATATATTTCTAGAATTATATCATCACAAATAACTTTTTATTTTCAATTTCATTGGAATAGAATAATGTCACTCATGTCTAAGAAGTTATACCACCTCACAGAGCAATGTTATTTTAAATCCACATATCCATTCCATGTATTGTCATAATGATATTTTTAATAATAATTTATGGTATTTATGAAAAAAATATTATAGACTATTAATATTTAATTTTTGTTTTATTCTTTTCATCTTTCAAGAAAATAGAAGCGATGTTCAGGCATACATACAACTTACCATTTCCACAAACGGATGTAAATAATTTTTTATATATAAAATTGTTTATTATGATCAAAAAATATTTAATAAATATAATATCTATATCATGTTTGATATTATTTATATTTTGGTGAAAAGAAAAATGTAAATAGAATAAAAATCCCAAACCAAAACCTATATGAAAAATATAGGAGTTATTACATGAAACAAATTTTTAACAAGGAATTGTAAACAAATCGATAATAAATGTTTGTAATCAAACTATATATATATATCTAAAAAATTATTATGGTGATTTAATATATAAGTAATAATTCATATTTATTAAATAATTAAATAAAATTTTTGTCAAGGAAGTCTGGACTTATAGTAATGGATTTTTGGCTCACTTTAATTTTACTAGTGGAACATGCCTTAAACACTAATTTAATTTTGCGATTTATATAAAATAATTGAATATATTTTATAATCTATATAATTGAAATTTTGGGATATAAATGTCTATTCAATATTCCTCATTTTACTGGTATTATCATTCAAAATATACCATAGTAGAATGACTTTAATTTTATAATCTCATTATTTGATGGGATTGATTATAATATACATCCAATGATGAGATCTCACGATCTACCTCTCATGAAACTCATGTAATTTATTATCTTCTGGATAATTATAGTAAAATATATTTTCCATTCAATTTTATCTCTAAAATAATTAAAATTACTAAAAGAATGTTATTTTTAGAAAAATCATATATATTTATATCATCGATCGAAACACCTTTTTCCTCCATATCCGTGTATACTATAAAAGTAATAAAAATATTTTCAATATTACTAATTGAGTTAATAAATAAGATAATATATAATTTTCAGTTTTAAAATGGATTTAATGGATTTTTCATATCCTTTTTTCCAAATAAGTCCCCTTTAGTTTTACCAAAATTCCATAGGAAACATTGATTTAGTGTGTAAAGAATGAACAAAATTTCATTCCATGATAACCAATAAATTATATAAATATTATTTTATATTTTAAAAACAAAATTGAAGTTTTTTTTTGGTTTTTTTACAATACTTTTTTAGATATTAATTTATTTCTAGAAAGGATTTTTTTAGTCAAGAAATTAGAAAATTGGTCTTTCAAAATATGATTATACCTAAGATGACATACATTGATCTTTGTTATGATTTATTGGGGATATGATCCAATTTTATTATCCTTATTCATTTTAAAGACTATTTATTGTTATGATTAATATATTTTTATGAAACCCATTCATATATCATATTTTTTCTTATGATTAATTAATGAGATTGTTATGATATCTATTTCATTTATATGGGATAAGGTATGATGGAATGTTTATGGGAACATTTTTTATTTCATATGTATTGATAAAATGAATGTTTTAGGATATTGTGGAATAGTTATTCATGGTTTCCATTATGTGATAATGGTTTCATTATGACTAAGGATAGTGGCCATGTTATAACTATGGATTACATATATCTGAATCCAATTCATTGGGTATGTATTTGAATATCATCAGGTAAAATGGTAAAAAGAAAATAACACTTATTCACAATGGGAATCATGCTGATGGACTTGATTAAAAATATGAAACATTCAAATGGGTTTTATGCATAATGTGAAACTGAATATAAGGCCATACTCAAATTGGTTATCCTGGTAAAATGATATTTCGATTTATCTTTTGGATTAGGAAACTTATTTTCTTTAAAAATGATGGATTTGGATATTGGTTCAAATAATTCATGTATCCATTTAATTTTAAGTATTTGATAGTGGGTGGTCCATTGGTTGGAATCCTATTCTACCGCATTATATTAAACAACACATTCATATCATTTGAACATTCACCTAATTTATGACCCACCCTCCAACTTTTAAAAAAAAATTCATTAAAAAATTCCACAGATGCTTCTTTTTACACTTTTAATATCTAGGTTTATATAATTTATTTCCACTATGTTATTTATTCTAGTATTAATGAGGATTTATCTTCTTTTTTATTGAAATAGGTTGAATTCATGGAATCTTAATTTTCCATTTTTACTTGAGTGAACGTAAGAAAATTTATCTATAACTAATAAATAAACATATGAATAATTACATTTTAGAGAATTAATTTTAAGATATCTTATGTTGTATTGGTGGGGGGAGAATGGCGATGCCTAAAAGGAATATTGGGGAATCTAATTATGAGAATAATAGGAAGAGGTACACATATTTACAATATAGCGGAATGACTCATAACCGAACAGTTGGATCAATGAATCATCCTATAAAAATAATGAGTAATCTTTGTTATTTTCAATGTGGTTCATTTTACCACATGAAGTGAGATTGTTTGATATATCCTAGATAATTACACATTTTCAACTATATGGGATATCATTAGTGTTATTGTAATAGAGCTATAATATATTGTACTTGGGACACATCTCAGGATTTGAAGAAATGATATTCTTCGATTGTATGAGATTAAGAGAATAACACTTGTCAATTTAACTATGCTATCCAAGGAGATTCTAGAAATATTATTACTCATATTCAAGGTAAATCTGAACATGGAAATACTGAACAAATTATAGTATGTAAGTTATGTTATGGATCTATGAATGTGATTTTATATTATTAATATAGACCATCGACAATGAAAGTAATATTAAAATTAAGTTATTGTATTACTAATGTTGTGTATAAAATGGTTAAATAAAATTTATTTGTTTCTTATTTTGATGATGATCTTCTATGTTTAATTTTTGAGTTGATGCCTTCTATTTTGAGACTTAAAACTCTTATTGGCCAAATATAATGTTGATCCTTTATGTGAAATGAATGTGAGATGAATATTTATGGAGTTTTGTTGATTGGATAATTTTATGTTCATGAGGTGGAAATATATAATAAAATACATAGTAAGTATTTGTTTACCTTGTTCAAATATCACATTAAATGTGATAAAAGAATGACATGTAGATAGGGGATGTCCTGATTCAGAATCGAGATTCACTATTTGATATGCATTTAAACTCATTCGGGTGAGTCAGTGCCTCCTAGAGTGGATAATATATTTTTACATCAGGAAGGAATTCGAAATTCAAGGGTCAGACATTTGGTTCTTGTGCAAGGTATCTTTTGGATGCTTGGGTTAACAGATTTGGGAGGTGGTTTTAATTGATTTTAAGGAATGACTCATGATTTAGACAACAAATATGGTTGTTTATCCTTGATAGGAGTGTCACGGGGTGGTTGCTCGGTCCCCTTATTAATCTAGGGTTGGTTTTACATTCTAAAGGGCGTAAATGTTTTGATTTGTATCTGAATTAAAGGCACGAACCTCCCTAGTCCATTGAATTGTATGAATATAGGTTTTGGGGAGTTTTGGGAATCAAAAGTATCTCATTTATAGAGTTTTCTGAAATTATAGTTTTTCCATCAGTAGGTCAGGGTGTCAGTACGTCAGGGATTTATTATTTTAGGTCATCAATATATCATGGAATCATTAGTTTTAGTGTCAGTAGGTTAGGAATCAATATCTCATTTCAGTAACTCACATCAGTAGCTTTGTGTCGGTAGCTTTTGTCAGTGACTCTGTGTCGGTAATTTGGGCATCAGTGAGTGGTGTCGGTGGGTTTTGATAGTGAATCACTATTGGCAGGTTATGTCGGTGAATCATGTTTGTGACTCGTGTCAGTGATCTATGCATTGGTTACTCACTCTCATTGAATCTTGTCAGTGACTCTCACATCAATGAGTTATTTCATATTATTTCATTTATTCCAATTTCTCTCATTTACGTTTTATTTGATTTAAAATGAGTTACCTATATTTTTTTATCATTTATAAAGGTATTTCAAAAGATATAAATTATATCTTTAATATCATAATTCTCTCAAGACATTGAAATATTCGTTAATCATGGTCTTAACCACGATTTTAATTTTAGTTTCATTAAAACCACCCTCCCTCCATAGATATAAGATCTCACTATTCTAATCCAGGAACTTCCTTTCCTTATATGTTTCTATTTTATATTTTTGAAACAAGAACCTTTCTTCCCATTGGATTGGAATCACTACTACAGTTGTCGAACCTATTTTCATTGGATTCATTCTTGTGACGTGTGCACCCACTATTATTTATGTAAGGAGTAATTATTGATTATCTATTTTTCAAGGTAAGAAATTCTTAAACTCGCCTATAATTGTATATCATTTGGGGTAGGTGTACTGATGTCCTCTTATGGGTACAGTTGAAACAAATGAAACAAATATAAATTTGGGATGAGGTGATGTTGATGATGTTCATTAGATTTATCAGTTATATTTGATCCATGTTATGAATCATATTGGTAGTGTACAAATGAAAATCATGTCCATTAATGGACATTATTTGCCTAATTGGATCATGAATACTTGTTGTTAATCTTTTGTTGAATTACTATGGACCTAAAAACATGATTAATCAGGTATATATGGTTAATTAAATGGATACCCCAGGATCAAACATGTTCTATGATAACCTCAAAATTATGAATGTGGATGTAAAGAACATTGTAGGTCAAATATTAATACACTCTATTTGATGGGTGTGGATATGTTATGTGTATGGTTATATTTTGTTTTAGTTTCTTTTGTGTGTTGTATGGTGCTATTGTTGGAAGCACGTTTGTGGGGGTAGGGGCAGGAAAGGGGGTTTCCAAAATGGGTATGTTGTTGAATGTTTGTGCAATGGGGATGAATTTGTGTTGATGGTTTCTACGAGATTCGTGTATGGGGTGGTATGAAAGGTGTAGTGGAATACCAAGCTAATAGGTTTTTTATTTTGGATTGGATTAACTTTTTGAGTGTTGGTACTCCATCAGAGTAGTGTTATGGTTGTTGGGAAGGGTCTATTCATGTTGTAGTACTACAAGTTGGTTGGGTTTATTTTTTTTCTTGGTGTGTTGATTATCATGTAGTGGGTATTCCAAGGATGGATTGGGAGGGATAATTTTGAATAAAGATGGTGTGACCATGCTTGAGACTTTCAGCTAGAGTTTCTATAGACATTTGTGAAGTGTGTGCGGGTTATGATGCTACTTTAATTGTGCTATGCTTGGTGATTTCCCATGTAGGGATGTAATATATATATATATATATATGAATGAATATTTTGATATATAGTGATCATTAGATGAATGAATTTTTTAGAGTAATGAATTGAGTCGCTGGATGGCTATGTTGTTATACATTAGAGGTGGCAGCAGGGGATTTTTTTTGAGGGACAGTGGTTTGTTTTGAAAACCCAAAGGTTGGTCTGAGTGTTTGTAACCTATACATATATACTTGTAGTTCCTTTTCATTTCTATATACACCCCACTAGTGTTGGGAACTACGTACTGAACACCCACATGGTTATGGATGATGGTGTCCATTCCCTATATCTCAGTGCGAGGATGGATGGAAGGTTATTTTCTCTTCTCTACTACCAATTATATGGATTGGTATCCCTAGAATCCTCAGGAATTTTGTGGTGTGGTTATGTGGCCTAGGTGTTTATGGTCAATGTGTGCTTCCCAGTTGCCATTGGGGGGAAACTTGTTGTACTTTCCTAGTTGTCTTTGGGATGAGGTTGTGTTATTATGGACCTAGTATCTATGGGAAGGATATGATGTTGGTTTGGCACATGTGTTTTTAAGCATAACGTGTTATGTGGATCATGTATGTGTGGGAAGGTTGTGGTGGTGGGGACTCTAGAAAAGCATGGTAGTGACGAGATGTTCTCTATTAGGGATGAGAACTTAACTGATGGGAAGCATTTTGAGGTAACCATATATCGATGTGCTCACTGATTTACATTACATGACATGAGTTATTCTTTCAGACTTCCATGTTGAGGTTGTGGTGTATGCTATACATTGTTAGGTGCTTCTGGATTTTTGTTCCCATGGGGGAACTTGTATGCTTCTCTACTTGTACATGAGTGACTTTGGATTTTCCTACTGAGTATAATTTAATGCTCACCCTACACATATAAAACTATTTTCTTTTGTTTGAGAAGATTATGTTGACTATGTTGGACCTTACTATCTCAGACATTGGGAAAAAAATTTGTGTCTCTACATAGTTTTTTTCGATAGTTACTTTTGGATATTTACATTCAATTTCTTGTAATTTTACATTAAAAATGCATGAGAGATAGATTTTGGATTATTATATATGTCTGTGTGTGTGTCTTGGTTTTTTTTTTGTGGTTGATACATCATATCTTTGAATCCTAGTTATTGTAATAAGGTTAATTCAACCCATTATGTGAGACTTGAATACCCTTGGTCATAGTCACCACTAAGGGGATTATTAGAGGCCAGAATCAGGTGGGGGTGGGGGTCATTATCTCTTTTTAATATTGAATAAGAAATGTTAAAAAAATTTCCATCCCTTACCACATATTGATTAACTAGTTTCATTACACAAGATGTTCTTTATTTTATATAATTATATACTCTTACGTATTCATTAGTATTACATGTTATTGTTTTGGTATCCTCAACAACCTACAAGAATGATACATTAAAAAAATTAATCCTCACAAAGGTTCAATAGTTTAAAAATGGGAATTCAATATATTATAAAATAATTTATTTCATAGAAAATATTTTTTGAATCTGACCCATACAATGATAAGAATTATAAAATAATTTTTTGTTATCAATATATGACCACAATCATGCTCATAGAAATTTTTATTCTCCTAAACCATAACCATTTATTTAATCAGTACAATATTGGATAAATAAAAATGATTATAATAAATTAATAAAACTAACATGAATAATATAGTAAATAATATAATTTAGTCAAATAACATTGATTGAAAAATCATTAAAAATGGGTATAAACCAATAAAAATATTCACATCCAATGATTAAAATAGACAATAACTAACAAATTTATATGTAATGAATAATTATAATTAAATAATTTATATTTTAATATATTTTATTATGGTTATCAATAATGTAATAATAATGGATATGTTTATTATACGAGAGATTAATCCCTTTCATGAAATTCTTGAGTAAAGGTAGGAGTATATTTTCCAATGACACTTTCAAATTGAGGTTTTCTTTTATAAAAATTTATATTAGCACTAATATTTTGAACATTATATCCAAAAAAATTAATCCCTTTTTATTTCTATTTAATTCTTGTCAGTATATTTCTTCTCAACGTTTCACCTCAATTTTTTTAGCAAAAAACTAAAATTATTTTTATTATTATGAATAATTTTCCATTTTCTTATCAATTAAGAATATTTTTCTTCCTTGTACATGTTTTCCATATTGATTTTATGTTCTTAACCAACCATATTTGATTTTAGCGTATATTTTGAACTATTTTATTTAATTTTCTTCAAATATTTACAATTTTTAAACATATTCAAAAATATTCACTAAAAAATAAATTAAATATATTTTTATTCAGAGTAAATTTTTAGTATAATTATTTATGTAAATAAATTAATTTATAAATAATTTAAAATTAAAATTAATGTCATTAAAAATTAAATAATCATTACTCATATTTCCAATACAATTTTTAATGTTCTTAAAAAGTTTTTTTAATATTTTTCAATATCTTTAAGTGATTCATAAGTTTTCATGGAATATGATTAATGAAATGATCTATATACTTTAAATAGTTTATTTATTTTTCCCTTAGAAAAATTATCAGGATACTATTTATGTTCTCAAAGGTTATTTATTCTATTATTTTCATACAATTATTTTCATGTTCTTGTGGAACATATATGTTTTTGTTTTTTGTTATGGGACAACTATAACTAGAATTATATATTCCACTTTTGAATTGGGTATAAATATATTTCTCATGAGTTGATATTGAAGTAGGGAATGAATGAAATCAATTATATTTATCATAATATTGGGATAACCCAACACAATTTTTTCTAAGGCTTTTCCCAATATGTGATGGCGGTCATTATAACAAGTATTGGAATAATAAAATGATTTTATATGCTAATTTATGTTCCAAATTGTTATGTTATATTTCATAGATCAAGAAAATTATCTTATGATTTTTCATTCTAATGATACATTCACATGTTATTTTAAAATCCAAATGATATATTAATGTCTACATTACTTGTTTCATTTCATTGAATTAACTTATATTTAATTTTTTAACATTTACTACATTATCATTAACATGTGTTTATAATATTCTCAATTATCATCATTGAGTGATATCTATCATATATACACATAATAACAATTTTACCTCACCATGTTCATATGCTTCAGTTTCTAGATAATAAAGATGTATATTATATGTAATATGTCTTGTTGGATATCATGTGTGGAATATTTTATAGAACATGATAAAATTTTTAATATAGTAATAACTTATCAATATAAAATTTGAGGATTAAACAATAAAATCTAGCCATCTTGTATTTATGGTAATATAGAATTATCTATTTATGACTAACAATGTTTTTACCTAAATAATTATATTGGAAAAAAATTATTCAAAATTTATATTTCATATGATATAAGTTAAAATTATGTCTTCAAAAATTAACACATAATCGGATCATTTTTTATTATCTTCTAATTGTTTAAAACTGCTATTCTCTATTAATACCTTCATTAACAATTTTGGTATTAATCAATTGATGAAAGCCAAATGAATTATTTTCATAATGTGGGAAACATATTGTGAATTTTTTTCTAATAATAAACTAAATTGTATTAAATTTAGAGTGTAAATAGTATATATATAGTCACAAAACACTATAAATATATTAACAATGATAAAAATAATATCAATATCACAAATTCACTATGGATGGAACAACACAATATTTGGTTGTTCTTGTGATAATGTCCGCAATAAATTAATAGGTATTATAATCAACCAATTATTGGGAGATTGATCTATATCAAAAATAAAATTTTATCTGATCTACAGTTCATAAAGAATAAAATTAAAATAAAACTATATGAATAAACAAACTCCATGGAATGTGATGAGATTAAGAAGATATTTTTCCATAAACATTGTCTAAAAAGTCCCACGCACTAATTTTTTTTAATAATTCATTAAGAAAAATAAAGATTAGGATTACTCAATTTATACAAATTAATAAAACATTATAATATTTCCAAGGTATGCCTATTTTTTATAATTAACCCTAAAATCAAATTAAATCACTTATTTAGTCGCATAAATCCATTTATTTAATAATAATTAGTTATAATGGGCTTTGAATTTTATGAGTAAATTGTTCAATGTGATCGCACGATAGAAACTAGATTTAGATGAACTCAAGTTTTTTGGTATAAGAGGCGTAAAAAAAGAATTTCATTTGAATTCAAATGATAATACCCTGGGTGGAATAGAAATTCACCATTATATTTAATCATAATTTATAGGATACATGGAAATAATTTCCTTAATGGAACGGTGGAATTCATAAAGTATAAACAAAAAGTCAATGAAGTATATGGATCCTTGTGATATATCAAGAGTGTAAATAATGAAATGGATTTAACTGGTGGTAAACCTAAAGAACTATCTCCAATTCCATTCATTAATTGTATGAACTATAGACATTATAGTAAGTGGTGGTCCAAACCAATTTATAATGATGAAATTCAATGTTAAACTTTGTAAAATATAATGTAAAAATTGAAATCATATGTAGTTATTACTACTAATGTGGCTCATGATAATTAATTTTTGAGGTATACAATAGTTATCCACTTGGGATCATAATATATCTTATTGGATTCTATTTCGAACTAACTCTTCTTATTTAGAATGATTTCTATGGTCATAAATTTACCACCCAAAATTAAGAATTTTAATTATTAGTGAAATCATCTATTTTTATGACGATTTCATCCAATTTCTAAAAAAAATTATTCAATCGAGGATTAGGGGAATTTTATTCTTTGAATTATTGTTATTATCACATTAGTCTAATTTGAAACAATATTAAGAATGTACTAAATCTATCTATATAAATCCCATATTAATTTTTGGGATAGGGAAATGAAAATTCATATATTAGATAATCGTATGATAATATATAAATGAAATGAAAAGTATAAAATCATTAATGAAATTAAGTACCTTATAAAGTTCTTAATAATATATCGTGAATATAGAGAAAGTCAAAATTAATGATAAAACAATTTTTCTATAAATTTTCCATGTATTTCATGATGAATTGCTTAGTCATTTCCCAAATTTAATGTTTGAATTTTCAATATAACTCATACTATATTCCATGCCTATATTGAATAATCTATATTTAATGGACCTTTTTGAATTTGATGAATTTAATGTGAAAATCTATGAGAATAGTGAAAATGTATTATATTACCATGTAGTTATCTATAAGGGGTACATATTGATAATTTTATAAAGAGGGATGGAACAATGTGACTATTCATTTATAATCATTAATATTATAGTATCACAATCATGAACAGGAATCCAAAAAATTATATTAATGAATGTTTTGATCAACCAAGTTTGGATCAATAATTTTCAAAGATATATCTCAGATTAAGATTTCATCAATAATGATGTAGTCTATTAAGTGTAAAATGTTGGCTTAATCCAAGGAGAATATTTAGTATAATATCTGGAAATAAGGATTTCACAATAAAACCTTTTAGATAAAAAATACACTAATTTTCATGATCGATATTATCCGTAGAGTATTAATAGATTGTCTTAATGAATTTGTGGACTTATTTATAGAAACTATTCTCATATATTACATGATAATATACGAGAATAAATACTATTTTGTGTTTTGATAGAGTGTTTATACAAACTGTAACTGAATAATAAATTTAGCAATTGTTGTTTTGTCCTACAAAAAGAATCATTCTTGGGTCTTGTAATCATAAGTGACTATATATCTAATGATAATTCAATGATAGCGTCAAAAAAAATGTTTTAGAATATTAATGAAATTACAATGATATATAGATATCTTGGATTTTTAAATTATGTAAATATTTTTTTATAAAATTATCATAATTTACTAATTTATTAATGATGTCATCATATAAGGGAGTAATGTTTCTAATAATTGGATAATATAAATTTGGATTTAAGGAGTTTAAGAGGACATTTTCCACTACACATGTACTCACATTTCCATTCTATCTAAAATGGTTTATGAAATGTACTTCTTTATTAGAGAATTTATTATGATAATACGTTCTGAAAAAACAAATTGGGTTTGAATGTGACCCATGATAATTAATGCTTCTTGGGAAATGATACATATTGAATGGAATAAAACATATAAAATGACATATTTGGAGGCATTATATATACACTAAAAATTGGTATAAAATTCTTAATCATAAGATTTTAAATAATATATACGTATATAATTAATTGAACCTTCTATAAAAGATATTGTAAGGTTTGATAAAGGATTATTATGTATAAAAACAACACTTCCATGTGATTTTTAAGAAGGTGGTTGGTGCACTATATTTAATGAATCATGCAACATTATCCACGATAATGATTTCTAGAAAAAAAAATACTAATGGATGTGTAATGGATGGATATGAAAATTATAAGGGATATAGATGAAACCAACATTTCCCAAAATGTTGTTCAGCTAATCACCCATGTGAATAAATAAGAGAAAAAATGATGATATATGACTAGAAAATAAGGTGATGAATGTTGAAAAATTAAACCATGAAAATAATTTATTCAAAATTCAATAAAATAAATACACCTCCCCTAAATATGAGAATTATATAATTATATTTTGGACGATTCACTTAGATCCATATTTATCATCCATATAAGAAGTACAATGTTGTAAAGAGATATGAAGAATCATTTCTAGTGGGAAAAAAATATTTGGGGGATTTTATAGACATAAAAAAAACACAACCAGAGTACAAGCGGAAGAAAACACTAAGTACAGCAGTAACAAAAGTGTTGAAAGTACAAAGGGGCCGGAAATACAAGCCCAACAGATAGGTACAACTACAACTGAATGTAAAGTACAATAAAAAGACAAGCAGCTGGAAGATGACACACAGCTCCAGGATCGTCCACCACGGATCCTACCTGAAGGGTAGGTTCAGATATCCTCCTCGACACTCCACGTCCAATCATCTGTCTGTCCATCTCCTCCGGGTACCGACTTATCGTGAGATCCACCTCCGGGTACCGTCCAGTCCTAGAACGCTCGGCCTCCATCAGCGTTGTCCATCGTTTGCATCCAACACAATGAGGTGCAGGCATAGCCCATGCAAGGGTGAGTATAATGATACTCAGTAGGGACCCTGAGACCCTCAAGGTCTCTCCAAATCCAACAAGGATAACAAAAAAGAATAATCTCAACAGATAAACCTTACTTAGGTATAATCCCATACATATACCTAAGTTATCATGTAACCCATCTCAATCATGAGAAAACACAGAGGTTATGAAATCAACAGATAACCACTACTTAGATATATGCCCATACATATACCTAAGTTATCAAGTGACACATCTCAATCATGAGGTAAACACATAGGTCATAGACTCAGCTCAAACCCGGATTTTCATTATCGAAACTGTTACTGCTGAAGAGATCCGTCTCTAACGAGTACTGTGATCCTTTCACGACTCTAAGGTACTGCTCAATAACCTAAGACTACTGAGGTACTCCTCCTGTCGAGTACCGCGGGTCTGCTACCAAATATCGGGTGCTCCGTCCGCTGTGGGTATGTCGCCAAATACCAGGCGCTCTCCCTAATAGCCTACAGAGGTACTCCTCATGTCGAGTATCGCGGGTCTGTGGCCAACTACCAGGTGCTCCGTCCACCGTGGGTCTGCCTACAAATACCGAGCGCTCCGTCCACTGGGCTAGTTGACTCACTCCATGTCGAGTCGGTCAAGCGGTCGTTAGGTCTCAGCCGGCTACACGATCTCCATACTCCGTACGCTCGTCTCTGGGAGGGTCCGCTTCACGAGCTACAGGTTGATACTCCAAGTATCACAAAGTCCCACGAAAAAGAATCTCAATGGACCTCCTCGTCATAGAGGTCTCAATGCAATAGACGACGCGTCAATCAGACTCCTGGTCTGTGAGTTTTTAGCCTTTTCATCCGAGGGGCCCGATTGGTTTCGTGTGCGAACTAACCCGGACGTATCTCAATAGTACCCTGAACTCTCATAGGTTATTCTGAAAGGGACCGTTTCTCAACTTGATTTCCAACACCGCTGATGGTTCGTCAAACGGACATCCGGTCTGGAAGTTATCGGCCTTTCCGTTCCCGGGGCCCGGTTGGATTTCGGGTACAATCCAACCTGACCTTACTCCTACTGTGTCCAAACCTCTGGTTAATTATGCCAAAAGTTCTGTCTCATCAAGAGGAATCCAACAAAGTCGTCGGCACATCAATTGGACGTTAGGAACTCAAGTTATAAGCATTTCCGCTCCGAGGGCCCGGTTGGTTTCGGGTTCGAACCAACCCGGCCGTACCCAATGTTTTTCTAAACCTTGAGTTTAATATACCAAAACGTCCTTCTCGATCCAAGGATCGCATTGCAACTGATGGTGCGTCGATCGGAGGTCCGTAGACCTTGTTATGGGAATTTAAGCGAACATGTCCAGTTTTATTGGGTTTTGGGCATAGGCCGCCCCGGCCCGAGACCCCCTAGGTCGGCCCGAACTGGGTCGATCCGACTCGGGCCCGGTTCCGGCCTATTAGGGCGCGGCCCAGCCCGGTGGGCGCGGCCCAGCCCGGTGCGGCCGGTCCGGCCCGGGGCGGCTCGACGCTGGCCGAGTGGACGCCCAAAGGGGGGGCGGCTGCCCCCCTTGATTAAAACCGTGACCCCCACGTGGGGCCGCTCCTTCTTGCCAGCTGGGGGTTAAACCCCTGGTCTCCCTTCCGAAACAGTCGGCCTGGTCCGACCGGCCGGTGCTGCCGCTATGGGACCACTGCGGTCCCGCCCTCCGAGGTGCCGGCAGTTCCGGCCGCCCCACCTTGCACCACCGTGGCTTTGAGCCATGGCCGTGTCCGACCGGCGCGGTGCAATGGCGCCGCTCCCCTCTTCTACGGCCCCACTCCGGTCGTGGCCTCTTTGTGGTTCTCCGGCGTGGCGCCACGGCTTGTTTGGCCTCAACGGCGCGGTGTGACGGTGCCGCGCTTCTTCGCCGCAATCCACCATGTTTCCGCGTGGTGTAATTGCACTGCGCCTCCTTCTTTCGAGCCGTAAAAAACACAACAACAAAGGGGGAGGAGGGACCTTGAGACCCTCAAGGTCTCACTAAATCCAACAAGGATAACCCCAAAGAAGGATCTCATCAGATAACCCTTACTTAGGTATAAGCTCATACTTATACCTAAGTTATCAAGTAACCCATCTCAATCATGAGGAAACAAAAAGGTTATGAAATCAACGGATAACCACTACCTAGGTATATTTACATACATATACCTATGTTATCAAGTGACCCATCTCAATCATGAGGTAAACACAAAGGTCAGAGACTCATCTCAAACCAGGATTTTCATTATCGAAACCGTAACGGTTGAAGAGACCCATCTCTGACGAGTACAGTGATCCTGTCACGATGCCGAGGTAATTCTCACTAACCTAAGACTACTGAGGTACTCCTCCTATCGAGTACCATAGGTCAGCCACCCAAACACAGTAGTGCTTCCCGTCGGGGGCTGCCACCCAAACACAGTAGTGCACCCCCCCTAATAGCCTCCAGAGGTACTCCTTCTGTTGAGTACTGCGGGTCTTCACCCAAACATAGTAGTGAACCTTCCTCCATGGTTCAGCACCCAAACATAGTAGTGCTCCGTCCACTGGGCAAGTCGACTCACTCCAAGTTGAGTCGGTCAAGCAGTCGTCAGGTTTCATCCAGCTACCCGGTCTTCGTACTTTGTATGCTCATCTTCGGGAGGGTCTGATCCACAATCTACTGGTCGATACTCCAAGTATCACAAAGTCCCATGAAGAAGTATCTCATTGGACCGCCTTGTCATAGGGGTCTCAATGCAATAGACGGCGCGTCAATCGGACGCTCGGTCTGTGAGTTATTAGCCTTTTCATCCCAGGGGCCCGGTTGATTTCGTGTATGAACCAACCTGTCCATATCTCAACTATACCCCGAACTCTCATATGGTATACTCATAGGGACCATTTCTCAAAGTGATCACCAACTCCACTGACGGTTCGTCAAACGGACGTCCGGTCTGAAAGTTATCAGCTTTTCTGTTCTAGGGGCCCGATTGGATTTCGGGTTCAATCCAACCTGTCCACTATCCAACTGCGTCCAATCCTCAAGTGAAGTATGCCAAAAGTTCCATCTCATCAATAGGAATCCATCAAAGTCGATGGAACTTCAATTGAATGTTATCGTCCTTTCTTCGGCAGAAGTCTAACACACAATCCCTCAATATAACATCTAGTACCTAGATAGTGTGCATAGAATGGGGGTGAAGGGTTGCACTCATCCTCATATGGGTGTCGAATTCCGCTGGAAGTCCCCCCCACAATTTTGATGTAATTCATGCCTTACTATCAGAGATAATCATTGAGGGTACCCCCATAGAAGAGATTGATATCCAGTACATACCATTCCCAAAATTGCCACCAAACACTACACAAAGATTGAAATGAAGTGTGATAAATTTTTGAGTTGGTAAACTATTAACCAGATGTCATCATGGCCCTTTATTGTGCATGGAACACCTGTTACAAGGTCCATGGGTATTCCATATAACATTCACAATGGGATCTCAAGAGGCTGTAAAAATCATTTGGGAACATGTTGCTCAAACTTCACCTATTAAAAGGTGAGACACTGAGAGAAAGACACAAATATGATCTATCTTATGTGGGACCACCAAAACTATCCTTGAAGGTATCAATACATCTTGAAAACACCATTATGTACAGTAAGGGGAGTTGTTTGTAACTCTCCCTGCACCTCCTCGTGTAGCATGAATAGAATCACCATTCATCCATTGATAGAGATGACACCATTACCTATTTCATAATATCTATTTTGTGAGTCTGCCATTAATATCTAGTCATGAATGACCTCAAAATATATTTCCATTAGTGGGGACTATATCACATGCTTGAGATGTGGAGGAGTCAACCCCATCGACCAGAGAAATTCTATAACCTCAGCTTCCTCCTTTAATAAGGGATATTGTGTCTTCCTACTATGTGAATTTCTACCGTGCTTCCCTTATATAGAGTATAAACAATAATAAAGTCATATTCATGTAGGAACACCAACCAAAATTATTATATCATGTTCAAGATTCATTATGTTACAAATTAACTCAAACTCTAATGGTCTATGTAAACTAAAAATAACAACCATATTATGTATTCCATATAAATATCAATGGAAAATACTACCTCTACCAGCTATAGTTTCGGAGTTTTGAAGTTCTGCTCAAGGGTTCTTAACATCCATGACCCATATGAAATAATTTTATCTCAATGAATCAACATGAAGCTGATCCTATCTCTTGTGTCATCTAAATATAATACATACTCAATGATTTATAAGGTAGTATCAACATAGAATCACTAATTGTACTAAGGATAAACTCGTCAAACACCCTCTGGAACTGATTAAACTAGGTAAAAAGTTACCATTTCCATGTCAGGGAAGTCAATGGTGACTCAATTCTTGAAAAGGGTTCCACAAATATCATGTGGATCCCAAAAAAGAAAATAAATATTCAAACCACTGACACACTCTTAGGTGGATCATAGGAAACCATTTCATCTACCAGTACATAGTCAACCAATAAACAATGATCACAAATGAAATTCCCAAGATAGTAAACATTGTTAATCAGGTTCTGGCACATCGAGAGCTTCCCAAAATTACAATTCTCTCAAATAAAATATATAATTATCATCATGTTATATATATGCTCCTCCTCTGATGCAGAGTATATGAGTGCATTGTTGACGAATATGAAATCAAACTGGTGAATGTATAGCTAGAAGTCATTGTTCAACAAATCCATAAAAACGGTAGGGAAATTATTCACCTTAAAGGGCATCACTATGATCTCATAGTGTTGGTAGAGACATCAAAATGTCATCAATATAATATCATCCTCGTAAATCCTCACCATGTGGTAGTTGGACTAGTGATCAATCTTCATGAACTATATTGCAACTCAAAATAGGAGAAAGACATATTTAGTCAATGGAAATGGGTAAATGTTTGTATCGTGGATTGTTTTAGGTTGTGATAATTAATGATAAACCTCTAGCTCCCACACTAATTTTTCATGATCAACACCACAGTTTCTGGAGAGGCACACTCGGCCTAATGAAAACAGTATCTAGCAGGTCCTACTACAAGAACACATCCCCCATTTATTGATAGGGGACATCTGATATACCATAGAAGATATTTCTATTATCTCTGTAAGTGAATCAATAAAATAATTCATATCCTACCTCAGATGTAGCTATGAAAAATCCTCAAGAAATTCATCTATATAATCCTCCACAACTAATGGATTTAAAATCCCTAAAGTGAAGGGATATACTCTCTAACTGATGGGTGGTGGGATCTAAACTTCTTATCATAGAACTGACTATCCATACCATTATTAATATCTTTCTATTAAAGGATAATCAAATCCCATCAGTTCTTAGGCATCTGACTTGTTTGTGATGACATTCAGTCAGGGAAATGACTATGTATAAAAAATCGGCTCCCAAGATTACATTATTGGGATCCATCGAGGAGAAAGAAATGTCTCAAGTGAACCTATCTACACCAAGAGATATGATGTATTAACTCTAGATAATATATACATAAGAATCATATGACATTGGAACCTCGAGATGATGGTTTTTTGGATAACACCTCAACTCGAAGCTCTAGATCACACCCTAGAGGCATAGATTTTTTCGAATATATGGCACATTATTCTACTAAAACTGAAGAAATATCATAAAGAACATAGATCATACCCCAAACAATTTCATTCATGATATTGTCATAATCCTCTATAGATGGATGGTGTTTGTTCCCCCAAAAACCGGCTCTATGATCTTGAAGTGGTTTTTCTGTGGGTCGTCATGAAAGGATCTCCTTGCTTCGCCCACCGCATATAGCACCCCATGTTCATATTCCTGCTCCTCCTCATTGGGAACCACCCTTCCCATTCCTAATAAATTCATTATCATGATGCTTCTTATCCTGTGAAATTCTATCAACAATCTGTATGTACTACCCCACACACCCGGTTGGGCAGTCTCACACTATGTGAAATTTCACATCATAAGGAAACAATACAAATATATGGTGTGAACTATACCTCTATTTCTTTGGAGACCAAAAGATATTGTCTAATAATGGGGAGGCCTATTTCTATGTTATCCTTTCATCTCGTGTCTGATAGCTACTATAGGTGGCTCAAATCAATGATGACCAAACCCATCACGAGCTTTGTAGAATCCTTCTAAAAATATATATCTACAACTATTTCGCTCCCCAAAACCCCATCATAGGTGGAGATAAACAATAAACCATTCTAGAAAGGATCTATTGATTGAATATCTATTCAAAAATTCATGATTGAAATTACATTTCTATGATCATGTAAAGGGGGTACAGGGTATGGTCTGTAAACCTCACTTCATACTCATCCCTTCGCATCCCTCCAAAATTTAGCATCATGATCCTCTAAATTTTAATAGAGCACAGTATGGATTGGTATTACTCCAAACTAAATAACTTCTTGAATTTAGACCACAAGAGTATCGACTCATCATGAATTTTACCCAAAATTCTTCACCAACAACCAACTGCTCCATTGAAAATTCATGATTCTAGTGAACACGCCTATTATGTTTGTGTTTGAATGATCTTGAAGACACGGACCACTGACTCTATCCAGTCCTGTACTATCTGAGGATATATATCATCATGGATTCTCATGTATATCTATTACTAGATATTATAGAGAACACCAATCATTCACATATCCTCCTCCATCTCTTTGATCGTACAACAATTCACTGTGTAATTTTCACCTTTACACCACTATGCTAAACTTGTTTTATATTGAAAATTATAAAAAATAATGAAAAGTTTCATTCTAGGATTGAATAATTTATTTTGTGTTTATCACTATTAAAAAGGGAAATGTCACTTCTTTTGATGATTCCATTTCAGGAGGACGTGATTTGGAGGGCCCATGATGATGTCCATGAAAAATGGGCCAAACCACGTAGGATCCAAGCACAATAATGGATTAATCCACACAATGATACAAGTCTATTTATCAAATTGAACATATATTTAGTGGGTTGGTCAAAAATCAATTGGGATACATTTCGTATGAAGGGAACCAAGACTAATTCAGCCTTATGGTGGCCAAACTGACCTGATCTGTCCAGAACACCAAATCTGCACGAATTCCAATGTAGTATGTTTTCATCTATCCATATCTCGTGATATAGGTGTAAAGATTATTCCAAAAGATAGGTGGAGACATCCAAGTGGTCTTTCTACAACGTTTTTATTTTCTTTGTATTGAGATAAGGTTTTATCAAGGTTAAAACACCTACAACATGTTGTTTTATGAATTCTATGTGCTCAAAACCACCTTCCCATTTTCCTATAAAATGGAAACTTGGGCTCCTCATTTGGATGTTGGACCAAGAAGTGAATATATACCATTTGCAAGTCCTAGAGGAGTCTCTTACTCATCCTAGAATTTCTTGATGCCCTTATCCTCATAGTCAGATTGGGAATGAAGGAGTTCCACCCATGCTTCCTCCCCCTTCAGATGTTGAGCTGAACGGTGGGTGTTCATTGTGAAGGAGCTACACACATGTAAGGGGAGTTTCGAAACATGTACTATGATTGGTTTGATGTATTTTGGTCTTGAACAAATTTCATGTAGAAGTATCTTACTTTGAATTATCTTTGTTTGATTTAACCGAATGAAATGCTCTTTACATTTAACCAATCGGTGAGATGTTTTGAGTGTGTGACTTGTGTTGTTCCGATTGGACACCACAAGAATCCTTTTCTTCCCAAATTATTTTGGATTTCAATTTTCTTTGAAATATTTTATACCATTCTTGTGATTTGGACCTTGTCTATATGATTTTTATGTCAAGGTTTGGCTCAACATGCTTTGATATAAGGTATTGGAAAGCAATCGTGATTCTAATTGATTTAAACCAAATAATTACATCAAACATTAATTAATATCCAAGAAAAATGAGATTTATATGTGTTTAGTGAACTCAAAATGAATCCCTTTTATCTCCTAATTTATTAAAACCACCTTTTCTTTCCAAATATTAAACTCTATGATTATGTCAATTCATCCTGAAATTGTTCTCGAATCCACCCTTATTTAAGTACTTGTTATTAAAAATGCACACTCTAAACCCACCAAAGCTCCTTGAGAGACGACCTAGGGTATTCCCTAGACTACAATCAACCATAAAATCATAATCAATTTTCAACTTAATGACAACATGGTCAAATTTTGGCATCATTTCCTGGGATCTCTTCGGTTTTAGTGCGTGTTTTTTATAATTTTATTTGTAAATTTTGTGAATGATTGTTTGTTTTATATTGTACCTTTATATTTATTTTTGTGTTCTAATTTATTTCTTGGGTAGGTTTTGGTTATGATGAGTTCTACTCCGAGATACTTACAAACTTTTAAAACCCGAACCTAAGAGGATCCTACATCAGCAACCCCATGATACACAAGAGGAACCTTTGAAGGAGGATGTACAAAACATCAACACTCTTCTTGATCCTTCTACTTATTCTTCGATAACCCAAATTAAAACTGAAATTTTTATGGTTAAAATGGTTTAAAACTATCAAACAATAAAATAGATAACCTCGCCTGATTTTTATATTCATCCCACATACATTCAATTACAAGTCGAGGCACCCAATTTTGAACTAAAAACTGGTTTAATGCATCTATTACCAAGATTCCAGGGACTTCATGGAGAAGATCCACACATTCACTTAAAATAGTTTCATACTATTTGTTCAATATTAAATCCTTATAATGTGGATGAGTAACAAGTAAAGCTTAGAGAATTTACATTTTCTTTAGAATACACTCTGAAAGATTGGTTATACTATGTTAATTCACCAATAAGATGTTGGGAAGACATGAAACACCTTTTTCATGAAAAATATTTCCCAGGCTCTCGAACTACATTAATAAAGACTGAAATTTTTGGGATAAGACAATCTCAAGGGGAAACATTACATGAATATTGGGAATGATTTAAAATGTTATCTTCAAGTTTTCAACACCACCAAATAAGTTATCAACTTTTAAATCAATATTTTTATGAAGGATTAATCCTTATTGATCAAAATATGATAGATGTTGCTACAGGTGGTGTGCTAGTTGATAAGACCCCAATTGCTGCAAGAACCCTGATTGAGAACATGGCACAAAACACATAATAATTTGGTTCAAGGTCCAATGTACCAATTCGAGGTGTCCATGATGTGCAAAGTACTGAATTCGAGAAGAAGGTGGATAAAAATTTCGAAGAGGTATGTACCCTTCTTTGACAACTTTCTCTTTCCCAATGGAAATCTGAATATCCTCCTCCTATCCATTGTGGTATATGTTCTTCTGACACCCACTACTTTGACTGATGTCATAAATTGATGGAAACGTTTGAGAGTTGTAAGGAAATATTTCCAGACTGCCTTTATATCCAACCCTTTAGGCATGAACCTTACTATCCATACAACCCTGTGTGGAAGGAGAACTAAGCCTATAGGCAAGGGGATATTCAAAACAACCTCAACAAAAATAGAACCAATAGGGGAAGAGTAGTCATCCACCACCACCACCCATAAATCCTCAACCACCCAAAAGGCCTTTATAAGAAAACCCTCTAAAACATGATCCTAACCTAGAATATATGATGAAACAAATGGCTACCAACAGTATTCAATTCCAAAAAATCACTCAGGAATCTATAAAAGACATCAAAACAAAATTTGTCCAACTAGATAAATTTGTCGGTGAAATTAAATGTCACGGATAATGTAAACAACCCTATCAACTTGTAGTTAACCCAACAGATAATGAAAATGGTACTGCCATCACCCATAGGAGTGGAAAAAAACTAGAAAGTAAATTGAATCCTCTATTAGAGTCATCCCCTCCTGAGGAAACCTCCATCCCAACCAATAAAAATGTTCTAAATGTTGAAGAACCTTGTCTAGAGAGAACCCTTCCAATGTAAATAGTGTGTACATTGATGAGTCACCTACCCAAGAACTCCTCTTCCATTTCCTCAAAGGGCCACCCAACCAAGAAAAAAAAGAAAGCTAAACTTGATCCAGAAATATTGGATATTTTCATGAAATTTCAGGTTAACATCCCATTGATTGATGTTGTGAAAAAAATTCCACGGTACGCTATGTTTCTAAAGGAGATGTGTACAAACTGAAGGGGAAATTGTTGTGATGGAAAGTGAGTTTTCCGAGGAATTTTTCATCATTCATAGATCCATCACTTCCCACCCAATGCAAGTATCGTGGAACATTTTCAGTTCCATGCAACATATGAGAGTATTATTTTTCTAATGGTATGATTGATTTTGGTGCCTCTATAAATGTGATGCCTCACTACATTTACAATACATTGCAGGTCGCGGAACAGAAGCCCACTAGAATTCTTGTTCAACTGGCCAACCAGAGTACTGCACACCCCTCTGGTGTGTTAAAAGATGTTCTTATGAGGGTTCAAAATTTAATTATTCATACAGACTTTTTTCTGCATCAAATGGAATATGGTAGGATGAATGGACATGCCCCAATTATATTGGAGAGACATTCCCTAAAAACCACCAAAACCATAATTAATGTTTATAAAGGTAAATTACCTATAGAATTTGATGGTGACATAGTCCATTTCAACATCCTTGATGATATGAAGCACCCCTAAGAAGAACAATCATCTCTCTCAGTAAATTAAATTGATGTACTCCATTCCCCTAAAAACACTTCTTATCATTCCCCCAATCCCCTTTCTTGGTTTTCTTCATTGATTAAAATTCTAGGTAATGATTCATGAATTTATTGTTGTAGTGGATTAGAAAAATTTCATGCATGTTTATTAATTGATGATTTCATGAACACAGAGGATCCACTAACCATCGATGATACTGCTAATCATGTAAAATCACATTCCTCTATTGTGGATGATACCATTAAGCAGTTAGATGAGATCAGTGACCTCTCACATTCACACACACTTCCATAAATCCAAAATCAACCTGAATTGGAATTGAAAAAATTGCCTCGTGATTTAAAATATTTATATCTTGAAAATAGAAACAAGTTTCCTGTCATCATTGCTAGTTCACGCCCTCCTGATCATGAATTGTGACTGCTTAAACTTATGAGGAACTATAAAAAATCTATGCGATAGAAACATGAAGAAATTCCTGGTGTTAGCCCATAAATATGTACATATCATATTTTATTAAATGATGAGGCTAAACTAGTGAGGCAGCCACAAAGTCGACTGAACCCAAACCTCTTAGTAGTAGTGAAAAATAAGGTAACAAAATTATTGGTTGCTGGAATCATTTACCCCATATCTGATAGTCGATGGGATAGTCCAGTTGAAGTACTTCCTAAAAATACCAACCTTATAGTAATAAAAAATAAAAACAATGAATTGGTTCCAACTTGTGTGCAGAATAGTTGGCGTGTCTGTATAGACTATCACCGACTAAACCAAAAAAACTAGCAAGGACCTTTTCTTTTTTCCATTCATTGACCAAATGCTAGAGAGTCTAGATGGTAAGTGCCATTACTATTTCCTTGATGGGTATTCTGGATACTTTCAGATCCATATTCCCCCAGAGGATAAGGAAAATACAACCTTCACTTTCCCCTTTGGCACATTTTCTTATAAAAGGATGTCATTTGGTCTATGCAATGCTCTAGGTAATTTCAAATGTTATATGATTAGTATTTTTTCAGAGTACCTAGAGAATTTCAAGGATGTATTCATGAATTATTTCCCAGTTTATGACTCCTCTTTTGATGAATGATTGTGTAGTGTTGTTCTAGTCCAATGTCACTGTATTGACAAGAATCTTGTATTAAATTTTGAGAAATTTCATTTCATAGCGAGACAAGGTATAGTTCTAAGGCATGTTATTTCTGGGGATGGAATCAAATTAGATAAGAAAAATTGGTTGTCATTTATTCCTTACCATTCCATAAAAAATATGGGATATGCTATCCTTACTAGGTCATGTTGTATTTTACCGTTGTTTCATTAGTGAATTTAGTAAAATTGCAATTCCCCAATCTCGATTACTCCAAAAAGTATTGGAATATGATTTTGATAAAGAAATTGAGGAAGATTTTAATAAGTTAAAATGGAGTCTCACTTCACCCCCATTAATCAAACTACCTTAGTAGGATTTACCGTTTGAGCTCATGTGTGATGCCCCTAACTATGCAGTTGGGGCAGTCTTTTCACAAAGGGTCGATCGAGCTCTACATGTCATTGCCTATGACTCATGTACTTTGGACCATGCCCAATAAAATGACACCATAACTAAAAAATAATTCCTTTCTATTATATTTTCTTTAGAAAAATTAAGTTCATACCTTTTGGGGTCCAAATTCATTGTGTTCTTAGACCATACAGCCCTCCGGTATCTCTTTAAGAAATCGGAAGCCATGAAACGTCTCATTCGAAGGATGCTCCTCCTTCAAGAATTTAATCTATAAATGAGAGATAAAAAGTAGAAGAGAATGTGGTGGCTCAACATATAAGTAGGATTCCACTATCCTCAGAGATTGACTCATCCCCCTGTATTACAATAAATGATATGTTTCCCTAAGAGCAATTGTACCGAGTGCAAGATGTAATTCCTTGGTATGATGAAATTGTAAATTATTTGGTAGCATCTTCCATTCATACTAATTTCAATAAAAACCAAGACAATCATCTAAAAAATGTGTCACGTTGGTACATTTTCGAATACTCCTACCTCTAGAGCACATGTAGCGATCAAGTTCTTAGGCATTGTGTTCCCGATAGCGAGTTTCAGTCTGTCCTTAAATTCCTCCACACACATGGTTGTGGGGGACACTTATTTTCCCAACGGACTAATCACAAGGACCTTGATTATGGACTCTTTTGGCCAAAACTTTATTGGGATGCCCATAATTTTTTCACATCTTGTCCTCATTGTCAATGAATGGTGAATGTCTATAAAAGAAATGAAATTCCACAACAACTATTGCTCTTTCATTATAATTTTTATGTTTGGGGAATTTAATTTATGGATCCCTTTCCCAATTCCTTTAGAAACATGTACATTATTTTGGTCGTCTATTATGTGTCAAAATGGGTAGAGTCTCGATCCACAATGATAGATGATTCCAAAACATTTGTGTAATTTTTTAGAACTCAGATCTTTTGTAGGTTTGTATTACCTAGGTTCATTATTAATGACTAGGGTTCTCATTTCTTCAACTGAACAGTTCGATCACTTTTGCGTCAGTATGGGGTCGGACATAGAGTATCTATTTGCATATCACCCACAGACCAATGGCCAAGAAGAGGTCTCAAATAGATAGGTAAAATAGATTCTTGAAAAATTAGCTCAACCCAATATAAAATATTGGAGTCTTTGACCGGATGATTCATTATTTCCCTATCGTACTACTTTCAAAACTCCCATTGAAATGTCACCCTATAATCTTATGTTTGGAATGATTTGTCACCTCCCTATTGAGATCAAGCATCGAGCCTACTGGGCCATCAAAAAATGAATTTATAATCGTTATGGTTCATGTTCCGAAAGGAAGTTACAGATTCAGGATTTGGAGGAAATGAGAAGTGATGCATATGAAAACTTCAGAATTTATAAGGACCAAACCAAGGCTGCCAAAACTGTCTTATACTTTATCATCAGTTCCACATTGGGAAATAATGTCCTCCTTTATAATGAAAGGCTGAAGTTTCATCCAGGTAAGCTTAGTTCCCGCTAGTTTGGCCCATACACTGTTTTTAATTTATCATAATTTGGTGTTCTTCAGGTTCAAAATGAAGAAACCAAGAAAATATTCACTGTCATTGGGATATGGCTAAAGAACATCCACGAATCCCTTTTAGAGCTCCCAATGGTAGAACTCCATGTTCAAAAAGCAACATACTAGTTAAATACACAATTTTTAATCCTTCATTCTCACCTTCTCAATTATTATAGTGAGGAAACTGCACATTCTAGGTGTAGGGGGATGGGTACATTCTTGGGATAGATAAGAATTTTCAGCATTTTTTCCCTTATTCTTTTATTCACATTCTTTATTGTATTTTCACTTTTACCTATCTTGTTTTGTTCTTTGGGATTTCCATTATCTTTCTTCTTTCTTATCTTTTTCGCCTTCTTTATGGTATTTTCATTTTTCACCCATAAAATGTTTCAAAGATCCATGATTCGGTGACCATAAATGGGGAACATAAAAATACCATAAAGAATGGTGAAAAATAATATTTGTACAAAGTTAGCATTCAGGTGTGGTTTTTAGTGAATTGGTTTTCTGTCTATGATATAAATGTCTTTATCACTGTGAAACATTTGAGATGGTTGATGCCCCTTGTGTGAGTAGTTTTTGGGAAAACTGTGTCACTAATATCTCCATACATTTTTGCACCAAACCACCAATTGTGAATATTTATTACTTAATTTAATTTAAATATATGTTAGGTTCATATTTTTCAGCTTTAAATGATATTTTCAAATGTTCGTTCCTTATCCGATCTGTTTCATTACTGTACCAGATTGACCTATGCATGTGTACCTAATATCTGACTATTGTACGCCCTCAAAAAAATCGTTTCTGTCTGGGGAAGGTCAAAAAACACTCCTCATCAACATTTTATCTTGTTATAACTATTTCAATTAGTGTTGTGAAGAGATCAAACAAGTTTTGAGAGATGAGTGTCAGATTTTTCCAAATGAAACTTCTAAAAATAATAATAAATGAGGAGATTGATGAAATGTAAAAAATATGTGGATATCTAGGTTTAGAACTTATGCTTTGACTTCTGGGAATGCTTTAGTGAGTGGGTCTTGAAATATTATTTCAAAGGATTTAAGGCAGGTTTGATGAAAATTCATTTAAAGATGAATAATTTTAAGATAACCTATATTTATTGGATATAAAGTGGAAAGAATAGCATGGAATGGTTTTCAAACAAACACATGTAGAGTTAGTGGAATGGTTGAATTTTGAATTCTATTCTCATATTGTTTTCATGAGTCTTATTGACTTTTATGGTGATGTTACTTATGTGACATCTTTTTTCATTTTCACTAGGAAGAACTCCTTTGTGCGGTTTGTGCATTGATCACATTAATTTAGTGAATTAAAATTTATTTCTATGTTAAATAATCATGGTGTTGGGAATATATATATATATATATACACATCATTTTATTTGGATATTTGAATTTTCCCAGGAGTTCAAATGTTTAGGTGCGGGGGTGTGATCGTTCCATGCTTCACTGTGTAATATTCACCTTTAAACCACAGTACTAAACTTGTTTTATATTAAAAATTATATATATAATGACAAGTATCATTCCATGTTTCAATAATTTATATTGTTTTTATCACTGTTATAATGGTAAATCTTACTTTTTTTATGATTCCATTGCAGGAGGAGATGATTTGAGGGGCCCATGATGATGTCTATGAAAAATGGGCCAAAGTGTATAGGATCCAAGCACACCAGCAGATTAATCCGAACACTGATACTAGAATGTGAATCCAATTGCACTAAAATTTTGTGGGTAGGTCCAAAATTCATTGGGATACATTTCATAACAAGGAACCCAAGATAAAATCAGCCATCTGGTGTCCCAACTGACCAGATCTCTCCCGCACACCAAATCTGCATGAAGTCAAAAGTGCTGTGTTGTGATCTGTTCATTTCTCAAGTTATAGGTGTCCAAATTATGCCACAAATTTGGTGGAGACATCCAATATGTGGTGCTACAACCTTTTGTTTCTTAATGTCATGATAAGGTTGTCTTGATGTGGACAAACCTGTGAAAAGTAGTTTTAATAATTCTGTGTGCTCAAAACTGCCTTCCCATTTTCCTATAAAATGGAACCCTGGTCTCCTCATTTGGATTTTGGATGAAGAAGTGAAACTCTGACATTTATGAGTCTTATTGGACTCTCCTTATCTTATAAGTTCTGGAGGCCCCTATCCTCATAGGGGGATCAAAAATGAAGAATTAGTTCTACCCGTGATTCATCCTCCTCCCGATGTCGAGCTGAACACTGGGTGCTCATTGTGAGGGAGCTACACACATGAAAAGGGAGCTATAGAACTTTTAATACTACTGGATTTATGTATTTTGGGTTTGAAAACATATCATGTAGAATTATCTTACTTTGATGTATCTTTGTTTGATTTAACCGAATGAAATTCTCTTTACTTGTAACTGATTTGTATGAAGTTTTGAATGTGTGACTTGTGTTGTTCCGATTGGACTGCAAAAGAATCTTTTTCTTCTCCATTTATTTGAAATTTCAATTTGTTTTGGATGATTTTATACCATTCATGTGATCTGGACCATGTCTATATGATTGTTTTCTCAATATTTGGCTCAATGTGCTTTGATATAATAGATTGGAAAGTAATCGGGATTCTGATTGATTTCAACCAAAGAATTACAAAAACCCGATAATTAATCTCCAATAACAATGAGCATTAAATGAGTGTAGTGAACACACAATGAAACCCTTTTATATCATAATTAATTAACACAACCATTTTATTCCAACTATTAAACTCTTTAATTAATTCATTTCATCCTAAAACTATTTTCAAAACAACCCCCTATTTAAGTACTTTTTATTAAAAACGCACACTCTAAACCCACCAACACTCTTGAGAGATGACCTAGGGTGTGTCCTTTACTATAAATGAATTTTAAAATCATAATCAATTTTCTAGGTCAAGACAAGTCGGTCACTATTCTAGTAAAATATACTACCAGATAGGTTAAGGTGGTATAAACTACGCACATAGATGGGGAATCCAGTAGGTTAGACCATGAAGTGAGGCTTCATCACTCAATAGATCATTTTCAAGGTCCGAGACTAGTATATTGGCTATCTATCGTAATAGAGGTAGCCTAAAAGGTAACAATACACACCTTGATTAGATGAATATATATATATATATGAATTGGAGATAAATAAAGAAATATAGTCACAGTCCAATATTTTACATGTACCATTGATACCAAAAAAAAATATCTCAGTATTTTGAGTTGAAATTAATGTGCTTAATGTCATAGTTAATATACATGTTGGATGCACACACCATAACTACATTCCCTACCCCTAGATCCTCACTCAAGAAACATTTCCAATTTTACCCTATATGACATCCAAATCCACTAAAGGGAAATAATACAAACCCACTCACTTGGTTAAAACCTCCTCTGATACTAATATGTAATGAATCAACTCAATAGGAGAATTGAGCCACAACTACCCCAAGCCTGCCTCTTTATGTCAGGGGATGAAGACTATTACTAATGTTTTAAATAATAGGGGGATTAATTTTCCTAACAACCAACATGAACACACACATCCATCTTGAAGAAAATAGGAATAGGTAGTACACATAAAAGATGGAAAACACTAAAACAATAACCACAAAATAAGATGTACTATAAAGTAAAAGTGTACAATAGTTTTAAAAAAAGGTAAAGTGAAAAAATACATTCCCATCCCTAAGTATGTCCCAAACTAAAAAACCTGTAAATGTATTCTTCTAAGATACCCCTTATCCATATCGTTATGATATCACCACCATAGTTGGCGCTACTAGGAATTTGGGTTTCCCAACACTTGTATACCAACAGTACTGTAGAACCGTTGGTATAGGGGTCCTATACAAATGGTTTGTACAAACTGTTAGTTAAGGTTGGTTTTGTGAAGGATTTCCCAATGGTTTGATAAAACCATTGGGAAATCAACAATATTTTCACCCTTTACCAATGGTTGGTACAAACCGTGGGTAAAGGCCATGATTTCTGAATAGTTTTTAAAAACCGTTGTAAAAGGTCTCCCCAAATACACCCAATTTCATAGAAGCACAACACAGAACTCATTTCCCCTGATTTCTAGAAGCCCCAGCGTGCAGGTGAACCCTAACCTGAGGTCTTCCATCTGATTGGTTGTAAATCCCCCATCCAGGTTAGACTCCTTAAACCTCTTCCCAAATATAGACATAGAATCCCTCTTCACCCAATTTATCCATTTATTTCAATATCTATAAAGATTACTTCATTTTTCTATATTTCATGGGATTTTGAATAATTTTATGATTCACACTATTTGATATTGAATCAACAACCAATACATGATTGGTATATGTCTGTGAGTATATAGAATATGGTTTATAAACATCCCTTAAAAGTATCATTGTTTTGTGTTCTTTATCATGTCTATATTATCGTTGACATACTTTATTATTAATCTCAAATTTAAAAATAAATTTTTTTGTCTATACATTATGATATTAAACCTATTTAAGATCCATGAACAAACTATTATTTTAGAGGAATGAAATTTATCCACCCATTGGGTGCGCTTGACTTGTGAATTTTTCCCCCAAATACCCAGTGCCCCAGCTCCCAGTAGGTCCGATTGTAGACCTAATCCAGAGCTCCTCCCAACATATTCCCAGCCAAAAAATTCCTTCCTGCTAAAGATCTGTCTTCAATCAAACAATTTTTTATTTCTACACATCAAATTAGTAAGTGTTATCTTAGTTTTAGTGTTCTTACTCTTTCTATTTTATGTTGGATGTTTTGATTTCGGTTAAATTAGAGTTATTGTTGTTGGAGTATCGAACCATTTTTTATTTTATTTTGTTCTACACTTAATATATCATAAATGTTATGTTTAGTGGGTTTAGTTTAGTGCATGGGTAAAGGGTTTGTTTTATGTTATTTTTTTAGTGGGGGTTGGCTGTCCAGGTGGTGGGTGTGGGTGTCCATGGATGGTGGGGGTGGGTTGTCATGGACACCTCGTACCCCTTGGACAACCCCCCACTCCTGGAAAGTCCCCCGTAGACCCCCCCCCCCCCCCAACCCCCCTGGACAGCCCCACCACCCCCATGGACAGCCCGCCCACCCCCCTGCACACCCCGTACCCCTGGAAACCACCCCCCCCCCCCCCCCCCCCCCGTTGACATCCCACCCACTCCCCCTAGATACCATGTACCCCCTTGACAGCCCCACCACACCCATGGACAGCCCACCCACCCACCTCGTACCCCCTGGATAGCCCCGCCCACCCCCTAGACACCCCCTCCCCTCGTCGACTGCCCCCTACCCCTAAGGATATCCCTCCCACCCCCCCCCCTAGACACCATGTACCCCCACGATAGCCCTACCACCCCCGCCACTTCCCTTGACACCCCTCCCACCCCTTGGAAACCTCGTACCCACTATAAAACCCCACCCCAACCCCTAGAAAGCCCCCTACCCACCCCATGGACTCCTTAGACCCCCCCTAGACAGCCCTATCACCCCCATGGATAGCCCACCCCCCCTGGACATCCCGTACCCCCTGGACAGCCCCCCACCCCTCCCCCACCCTTATTGACAGCCTACCCACCCCACCCCCAGACACCCACCCACCACCCCCAGACACCCCTCATCCCCCCAGATTCCCCCACCCCCTAGAAAGCCCCCCCCCTCCCCATCCCCTTGACACCCTCGATCTCACTAGATAGCCTCGCTACCCCCATAGAAAGCCCGAACACCCCCCAAGGACAAACCGCCCACCCCCAGACAACTCGCCCACCCCCTGAGACACCCTGTACCCCCTTGGACAACCCATCCACCCCTATAGGTAGCCCGCCCACCCCCTATACACCCTCCCCCCCATTAACCACGGACAGCCCCACCCACCCCTTGGACACCCCGCTCACCCCCTTGGAAAGCCTGCCCACCCCCTGGACTTCCCCTCCACCCCTAGACAGCCTGACCACCCCCCTGGATAGCCTACCCACCTGGACACCCTGACCCCCTAGATAGCTCCCCACCCCCTGGTCACCTCCGACCCCTTGGACGGCCCTGCCACCCCCTAGACACACCGCACCCTCATGGACACTCCCTCCCCTTGGAAAATGCATGTGATCACTCAAATTATCTAATAAAATATAAAATTTCTTCGATCTAAACTTTAGTCAACTTTTAAATAATTCTCTTCCACATGTGTACACGGTCATGTACACTTATGTATTGTTCTTCAAAGATATTTTGTTATAAATATAGCATTTTTTGTCCTTTATATTATAATTCTCATATAGAGTAGTGTGCCAGTTATGGTTTCAGGGTGTTCCTTTGGTTTCTGAGTGTCCAACAGCACCCATTGATCAAACTAAAGCATGTATACTTATACGACCCTAAAACAATTTACACCATTATTTATTTTCAACATAACATGTATTGATACAAATATATTTTTTTCATTCATAACAGATACATCTACTAATAGGAGGTTGGGGAGGGCGAATACACACATGTGTTTGGTGTGGAACTACCGAATGTAGTTGATGGTAGAGTACAATGAAGATGGTCAGATGATTGAAACATCAGGGCAAAAATGTTACTGTTTTTGGGCAATGCTTGCCAAATACTCCATAATCATTCTTGCAAGCCCGCTCTCATGGAGACAGCTACCAAATAAAGTCAAGGATAAATATTGGGCAGAGATATGGGTAAGAAAATATGTTTTATTTAATGCAATATATTTATTTTTTTATTTATATTAATTAATATTTTGGTTTCAGTTGTGGTTTAATTTCTCCGAGGGTGAGGGTGCACGGCCAGCACGTATAAACAATTTAGGTGAGCATTGGATAGCTTATAAGAATGATTTGTACATTGGATGGAATGATAGAGTGGGTACAGAGTTAGAGGAAGTCATTATCATGGATGATTGTTATTTAGAACAGTACCGACAAATGATTATTTATTGGGAAACTAGCCAATATATGCTATTAATCATATTAGAAGTATTTAAATTAAAATTTTCATGTTTTTTGTTAATAGTAATTATTGAATTTTATTTAGGATTCATCTAGATGAAATAATAAAACATTGATTTTAAGAAATACATCCACACATTGGGACGTACTGTGATGCCAGATCACGAAAGACAACTAGTATGACAGTTTATAATCTTTCCTTATGACATACACTTTCTATTACATCCTCTGTAATTTATTCGATTGCTAAAGGTGTAATATAATTTTAGTTATGCAATTAAATTTTTTTGGGTATCCTATTTTTAATTTTTGTTTCCTAAATTCAATTTCATTTTAGAGGCATAAATTGAATATAAGAGGATGTGTGCCTTGAGAAAAATTGTTTTTCATGGGTAGAATGAAGAAAAAAGTAAGTGCGATTAATGAACCTACTCACCAGCAGATTATAATTTTTACATTGTAGATTTAAAATTTTAATCTCTATTTTGTAACTTAATAATATATTTATATTTGTAATAGGCCTCTTTAGAGACCCTTGATGCCCAAGAACCTACAATTTTGGGCCAAAAAATTGCTTACATTAGGTGTTGGGAGATGATAACCCGGGTAGAGTATGCCTCTGGCCTTTGATGAGTATAGTTCTGAGGAGGTATTGTCTCCCCTTAGGTACGAGTTGTAGTGCCATCGAGTTTCAGCATGTTAATGGCCAAGAATAACATGCTAAAAAGAGGGCCATAGAGATGGTAACATAGTATTTTATGGCAAACACATCATTTATGAAATTGAAGGAATCTTTACGTCCAACACTTCGACCAGAGGTCAGCACTGCTTGTGAGAAATATTTGTCATCAATGCACTCTATATATGGTGCACCAGGTGGTAGTTCTATTGGTGTCCAATACTATTGTGAGGAGGAGGCTGAGGAAGAAGAAGGAGGAGATTGAGGAGGAGGTCGAGGCGGAGGAGGAGGCCGAGGCGGAGGCCGAAGCGGAGGAGGAGGGCGAGGAGGAGGCTGAGGCGGAGGAGGAGGGAGATGAGGACGAGGGTGAGGGTGAAGATGATGGTGATGATAGTAATGGTGATGAGGGAAAAATTGATCAATTACATTTTTACTGATATTACTAACTTTTGATGTTTATAGATTTGTTATGCCTGAATATATGTGTGATTAGGTAGGTCACATTATCATTATTTTTTTATCTGTAAATAATAAAACATGATTTGTTTATTTGCTGTGTAATCCCCCAATTTTAAGGAAATTGTAATTTTTAAGTGGACGGCCCCTCGGACAGCCCAACCCTCCCACCCTCCTCCCTGTACCCCAGACAGCCCCCCCCCCCCCACTCTCCTTCCTAGACCCCAGATATCCCCCCATAAAGCCCCCGTAACAGCCCCCAAACATCCCCCCCCCCACCCTCCCCCCTAGACCCCGGACAGCCCCCCCACAACCCTCCTCCCTAGACCCCGGACAGCCCCTCAGACAGCTCCCAAGATAGACCCTAGAAAACCCCTGCAACAGCACATCGGACAGTCCCCTGAATAGCCCGTGGAGAGCCCCCACCCTCCTTCATGGACCCCGGACTACCCCCTCCTTCTTGGACCCTGGACACCCCCACCCTCCTCCTACCATGCATAACACCTTCCACATATATCCTCATCCTCCACTGGGTACATCACTCAATGGTGTATCACAAAAATCATCACACCAATCATAACATAATAAGGTCACTGAGCCCAATCTATGCTCTCTTCAAGATTCACCCAATATCCCAATCTAATTAACTTCCCATTACTATTACTTTGATTCCATGAACTGACCACCTACATTGATTTCAGATACAGTCACACTCTTAATTCGGAATCTCGAATCCCAATCTATGTTCTATTCAACATTCAACCTAAATCCCAATAGAAAAGAGGGTTTTAGACATTCATAATAAGTTGAGTGATGAGTGCAAACCCGAATTGAAAAGAGGAAGCAAGGAGAAGATTTTATGTAAAAAAACAGACATTTGGACAACTAACCAAAAACATTCTGATTGTATTGACACTTTATCACAAGGATCCATGATTCATTTCTTGACATGTACGAGTCAACCCCCTCTTAATCTGAGGCATGGTGTGGCCGGTACCACTCAAAGTGTCTAACATTTATTAGAATTGGACAACATTTTAAGTGAAAACAGAATTTCTCATATAGAAAACCAACTAAATGAATTCAAAATCTATTTATACATTAGGAAAATGATCCATGGGTCATTTGTGAAGTGTACGATTCAACCCCGCCTCAATCTAAGGCACGGTGTGGCCGGTACCACTCAAACTGTCTCACATTTATTTGAAATGGACAAGAATTTAAGTAAAAACAAAAAATTTCATATGGAAAATTGACCAAATGCATATGGATTCTATTTATACATTAGGACAATGATACATGGGTCATTTTTGATGTGTACAAGTCAACATCTCCTCAATCTGAGACACGGTGTGGCTGGTACCACTCAAATTGTCTCACTTTTATTTGAAATGGGCAGATTTTAAGTGGAAACAACAACATGCATATAGAAAACTTACCAAACACTTACTGATTGTATTGATACTTACAAAAATGATCCATGTGTCATTTATGACATGTACGAGTCAACCCCACCTCTATTTGAGGCACAGTTTGGCCAGTACCACTCAAAGATTCTCAAACTTATTTGAAATGGACAAAATTTTAAGGGAAACATCAACTTTTATATGGAAAACTAACCAAACCCATTCAGATTCTATTGATACTTTAGGAAATCGATCCATGGGTCATTTTTGACGTGTATGTTTCAACCTCTCTTGAATATAATGCATGGTGTGGCCAACACCACTCAAACTATGTCACTTTTATTTGAAATGGACAAGATTTTATGTGAAAACAACCACTTGCATATGGAAAGCCAACCAAACGCATTTAATTGTATTGATACTTTAGGAAAACATCCATGGGTCATTTTTGACATGTACGAGTCATCCCCGCCTCAATTTGAGGAATGGTGTGGCCGATACCACTCAAAGTGTATCACTTTTATTTGAAATGGACAAGATTTTAAATGAAAACAAAAATGTGCATACAGAAATTCGACCAAATGCTTTATGATTGTATTGATACTTTAGGAAAATGATCCATGGGTCATTTTTACAATTTACAAGTCAACTCTGTCTCAATCTGAGGCACGGTGTGGCCGGTTCCACTCAAACAGTCTCACATTTATTTATAATGGACAAGATTTTAAGTGAAAAGAAAAACTTGCATACGGAAAACTGAACAAAAAAGTTGTATTCTATTGATACATTATTAAAATGATACATGGGTCATTTATGACATGTATGAGCTAACCATACCTCAATATGAGGCATGGTGTGGCCGGTTCCACTCAAATTGTCTCACTTTTATTTGAAATGGATAGGATTTTAAGTGAAAATAAAAAATTGCATACGAAAATCTGACCAAACACTTTCTTATTGTATTAATACTTCCAAATAGTGATCCATGGGTCATTTGTGACGTGTATGAGTCAACCCTACCTCAATCTGAAGAACGGTGTGGCCGGTATCACTCAAAGTGTCTCTCTTTCGTTTAAAATGGACACTGTTTTAAGTAAAAACAAAAAACATTTGGAAAACCAACATAAATTATTTTGACTGTGTTGATACATTAGAACAAGGATCTATGGGTCATTTTTAATGTGTACTAGTTATAATCATCTCAATCTGAGGCACAGTATCATCATTACCACTCAAACTTTCTCACATTTATTTGAAATGGACAAGATTTTAAGTGAAAACAAAAACTTGCATACAGAAAACTAACCAAACACATTTTAATTATGTTGATAATTTAGGAAAATTATCCAAGGGTCATTTTTGACCTATAAGTGTCAACCTTTACCAAACTTGGGGAATGGTGTGGCCGGTAACACTCAAACTGTCACACTTTTATTTGAAATGGACAGGAATTTAAGTGAAAACAACAACATGCATATGGAAAACTGACCAAATGATTTCTGAAAGTATTGATACTTTATTAAAATGATAAATGGGTCATTTTTTATGTTTAAGAGTCAACCATGCCTCAATCTGAGGCACGATGTTTCCGGTATCACTCAAAGTATCTCACATTTATTTGAAATGGACAAAATTTTAAGTGAAAACAACAACTTGCATACACAAAACTGACCAAACGCATTCATATTATATTTATACATTAGGAAAACGATCCATTGGTTATTTGGGACGTGTAAGAGTCAACCCATATTCAATACAAGGCACGGTGTGGCTGGTACCACTCAAATTGTCTCACTTTTATTTGAAATGGATTGGATTTTAAGTGCAAACAACAACCTGCGTACTACAAACCGACCAAACACTTTCTGAATTTGTTGATACTTCAGTAAAATGTTCCATGGGTATATTTTGATGTGTATGAGTCAAGCCCACCTCAATGCGAGCAACGGTTTGGCCGGTATCCCTCAAAGTGTCTCTCTTTATTTTAAAGTGGACAATGTTTTAAATAAAAACAACAGACCTTCGGAAAACTAACCAAACATATTCTGATTGTGTTGATACATTAGAACACGGATTCATGGGACATTTGAGATGTGTAAATGTTAACCCCTTCTCAATCAAAGGGATGGTGTGGACATTACCACTCAAATTGTATCACATTTACTTGAAATGGACAAGATTTTAATTGGGAACAACAACTTGCATATAGAAAACCAACCAAACGCGTTCGAATTCTGTTGATACATCAGGACAACGATAAATGGGTCATTTTTGACTTATAAGTGTCAAAACCACATCAATCCAAGGAATGGTGTGTCCATTATCACTCAATGTGTCTCTCTTTTGTTTAAAATTGACATTGTTTTATGTAAAAACAGCAGACATTCGGAAAAATGACCAAACGTATTCTGATTGTGTTGAAACTTTAGAACAATGATCCATGGAAAATTTTTAACGTGTACGAGTCAAACCCATCTCAATATGAGGGACGGTGTTTCTGCTACCACTCAAAGTGTCTCATTTGTATTTGAAATAGACAACATTTTAAGTGAAAACAACAACTGACATACGAAAAACATACCAAACACATTCAGATTCTGTTGATAGTTTAGGGAAATGATCCTTGTGTCATTTGTGAGGTGTAAGAGTAAATCCCACCTCAATCTGAGGCATGGTGTGGATGATATCACTCAAACTATCTCACTTTAATTCATAACAGACAGGATTTTAAGTGAAAACACCAACTTGCATATGGAAAACCGACCAAACATATTTGGATTATGTTGATACTTAGCACAAGGATACCAGGTCCTGCCTCACACATTCAACTTCTCCTGTGAAGAACTCCTACCCCTATTCTAAAACACAGGACATTTAATACGCCAATATCATCCTCAAACAGTGGGTTCTAGGACCAAACCAAAGCCCATTTGGGAACCCAATACCAAAGACATAATTGAATATTCATACCCACTACCCAAAATAGGGATTCATCTCAAATAACACCTATGAGACCAAATTAAAATTAGCCACATACCGCCATATTTGAATTGAAAAGTCTATGAAAAACATGAAGGCTATTCGGTTAACCCATCTCATATGTCGAGATTGGCCAATGTTTTCCACTAACACATAAGGAAACATTTATACATGGATACATAGTGATAAGAGGAATATAAACATCCCATGCGCTTCTTATATCTCATCCTAGGTCTGTGCACATGACCACTACCATTTTCTATCTTATGGGTATCATGATCCTTGTCCACTCTAACCATGTTTTTCTATTCGTTTTAAGATAGCCAACCCAAGACCTTCAGTAAACATCCCATGTGATTCCTATAACATGTAGGTATTTTCTCCTGTGTGTATTGGTTTTTTGGTTTTAGTGAGGAGTGAATTCTAAATTCTGAATACTATTAGGGGTGTTATTGATTTTCAATTCTAAATTTCTGAATTATGGATGTATTGGATTCTGGCTATATTGGTAATGAATTCAATATTTTGAATACTATTATGTGTATTTTATCTTGAATGTATTGGATTTTAATTTTGTATTGGTGTTATGGGTGTTATTCATTTCAATTCTGGATGTATTGGATTCTGGATGTATTGGATTCTGGATTTTTCTCATGTTCTGGTTTGAGTGAGAAATGGAATTTAAATTTACAATTTTCTGAATTCTGGATGAATTTTAAACATCCCATGTAGCCATTTTTTATTTTGGGTGTATGTGTTCTTGCAGGTATGGAGAGCAGGTTGGAGGTGGCTGTTAGCTGCTGTTGCTGTTGATTCTGGCTGCTCCTGGCTGTTACAGTATTTGTATACCAATGGTTTTAAAAACAGTTAGTATATCCTTTCGATATATAACATATACCAACAGTTTGTGATACCGTTGGTATATCTCTTCATTTAACACATATAACAACTGTTTAAAAACTGTTGGTATATCCTTTCGATATATAACCTATACTAATAGTTTGTGGAGCTATTGGTACATCTCATCATTTAACAGATATACCAACAGTTTACAGAGAACCATTGGTATAAGTCTATATGAACGACTTACTTGGCCATAGTTTGGGAAACCATTGATATATAATATACCAATGGTTTCCAAGACTCTACCAATGGTTTGGAACTGTTGGTAATGAGTATAATTCTAGTATTGTGGAACAAAGTACTAGGTATTTATAAGATCCTCTGAATTCATCTCTAACTTGTCTTTTGTCTACAAAAGAGAAGGTATGTGTGAGGAATTCACATGAACTGTTAAGTATACACATACATAGTAGGTCTCTACATATGATGAAGGAGAAGTGGTAAGAGATACAACATGAATATAGAATCTAATGATAGTAAAACATATATAGAAAGAAGCAATAAAAAAACTCATCCCAAACTAAGATGGAATGTAACGTCATCCAAACACAGTGGACATAACATTGTGTGTAAATGAGTTACATATCGAGTTCTTTATACATATAAAAATAGGTTATACTCATCCAACCCAGATATGCTAATCATGGAATGCACATGTCATACCTCACATATCTTCACAACCAATGGAAGGACAGTATCCAAATCCAATGATATGGATTAAAATGAATATATATATATATATATATATATATATATATATATCTACAAATATATATAGTTAGTAAAATGAAATGCAATTATGAAAGAAAGGGGGTCTCTATGTAACAACACAACATAATAGGATGAGTTTCCAATAGTTTCGAATGTCTATCAATAATTCCCAATGTCTCATGTGACTGCCCAAAAGTAACCAAGTGATTTCCCATTGGAGTTCCACATAAAAAAATGAACATAAAAATTTATGATTGTTGGCTATAATTTTTTTTTCTAATGCTGGATAATCAAAAATATTATAGTGGGGATTAATGGATCCATGCCTATAAGAGTTCCACATCAATATATACACAATATAGTAATTTTAGAGAAATATGCTCTCCATGTTAATTTATCACCTTGAACAATAGTCTTACTTTATCGAATAGTCATTGATTATTAGTAATTTACATATATAGAGCTACATGGGTCAAAATTTTACCATTGTATTCCCAAAAAACGAGTTTAAAAAATAGAAACATTCCAAAAGGAAATACAAAAAAACCCATATAGTCAATAAAAAATTATATCATTAGTGTGTGACAACTCCAGTGTTATTTAATGAAATATAGTTATTCATAACTAAAATTGAATCCATAAAATAAAGGATACATTCCCACAATAGAGAAATCCCTACCCTCATTGGGTAGAGGACCCTTACTCCACCCATTTGTAGGACTCCCACATTCCCATCCCTCAACAATTTTAGTGAGTCTGATTAATATTTGATGCATTTTATGCCCCATTGTTACCTCAAAATTGGAATACAATAGAAGCAAGATTCATTCAAAATCATGTGTTTTTTGAAATAGTAGAGGGGGAGATATTTCATGTGTTACAGTAACCTACCGACCCAGTCAATAAAAATTTTATGGTATTTGGGTAATTTGTATCAATTTCAATTTTGAAATTTTATTATGATGACAATGAAACCTCGACATTCATATTAAAGACAATATTTATAATGAATGTTTAAAATATTGTATTTATATGTGGATAAGGCTTTCATATTTTAAAGATATACACCACCCTTAGTTGTTTCTGGAAGAGTTATATATAAATAAATCCATAATGACTTACAAAATCCACTTATCAAATGTAAATTTCCAAATTTATTCAAATAATTTCATATGACAGATCAATAATTAAAAGCATACCTCCATTAAACTAAGGATAATAACCGACCATTGTCAACTAACAATGGAGAATGGATGGTAAAGGGACAATTAGTGATATCATGCATATATAGAGACCATGTTTTTTTACTTGTAATATTTTGAAATATATATATATATGTTTTTTGATCTAGGATCTAGGATGAAATGAAATTTTATTGCATAATCTGTCATGAATTAATATTATAAAAATATTAAAAAAACAATATATTTTATGTAAATAGCTTCTTAAAGAAAATGAGGGAACATTTAAATTGATGTTAATATTACGAATTTGAGATCAGATTTTTTATTAGAATGAAATTTTTACACATGGTATGACCAACAAATGGTTAGAACGGGGTGTTTGAACATCTTACTAGTTGGCAGACAGAATAGTGTATTAAATAAATAATTAATTCATTTAACAAAATGATTTTTCTTATATATCTATCGTTATGGTGAATTTTACAAGGTTAACCTCATAAACATCAGACCATGGAGAGATTTTACTTTCTTTTTGCATTGGGGAATCACATCATATGATGATGAAACTCTGAATCAGAGAATATTGGGATGTAGTGAACACAATGACTTCCCCTGATCATTGGTGGGAATGTTCTTTGAAAAAACAGTCTAATATCTATGGATGACTACTAAATTTTTCAATTACACCATATTTTATTAAATTTATTATGTATATTTATCCCTTTCATGGATTTGTTCATATTTTTCCATTTCTATGCTCACACATAAAACCGTAATTGATTATTTTATATTTTTGAATGAAAAATCATGTTCTTGATCATTAGCCTAGAAAACATGAAAAACCATGTTAAAGAGAAATCTTCTACCTTTACCCATTAATTTCATCTTGTTACTCACCAGTTGGTCCCTATAGTCCCACATCCTCATAGTCGGGTGGTACCGAGCCTAATGAAACCCCCAAATCATGATGAATTCATGACGGATGGATGGATAGAGGAATCAGTCATATATCTGGGATGGTTATGAGTTGGAGATTATTAGTTGGATGATAGTTATTCAAATCGATGTATTTGGGAGCATCAGTGTTGTATGAGATGGGTAAATAAACCATGATGATCAACATATCCTATTTCATGCCACTAGATGGACTAAAACGACAGATCCGACCTAGATTGGGTGATTATGGGTCATATAATTGATGAAATCAAAGGAAAATGTCAAGTTCATCACATGTGAGGAAAATATGGAAACTTTAGAAATCCCAAATACATTAAATATAAAAATATAAACACACATTCTGTAGACCCTGATTGTGAAGGTGAGGGTTTTAGAAGAATATTAATTTAAAACAACATTTATCCCTCCTACAGGCAGTGTACCTCATCCCTAGATAGACGAACCATGTCTAAGAGAACATGACCTATACACCATGTGGAAGTATATATCCACAAACATATTCATGTACTAATGTTCATAGACATGACCAAAGAACATGGTCACCACCTTGTGTGATGAGGCAAACCATGTACAATAGTACACATATATGAGGTTGAGAACACAACCATTGCTAGAAGGACACAGCTCAACCCTAGATACATGGGGTTTTTTCCACCTGTATGGAGTTTACCTCTATATATAATGGGAGAAATATTCTATCGAGGGACATGATCAGGTGGTGGATTTGGGCCAAACACCATGTTTTTTCCCTCACACACCTGTACTACTTTTTTCTTTTTGAGGAAACATAAATCATACTTATCTATTTAGTTTGGACTCATATTATTGCCTACAAGTTTCCTATCCAAAATGCCTTCCCTCATATAATGTGATGGCTCCCCATGTTGTGTATTTTGGGATTTGAGGTGGAATCTTCTAGGAATGACACTTGGTTATACAATGATTTATGATTAATGTGATCACAAAGGAACACCAAAGGATTCTTATAGAGATGAAAACATAATATATATGGGTGAGATTCGATTATAATTAAAATATTTAGTGGAACCCCATATTGAATAGGGTGTATGTTCTTAATGGAAAGAGTAGAATCCCCCTATCATACTATGGAATATGTCCTCAACCTATTGAGTGGAACATTTACATCAATATGGGAATGGGTCCTCTACAAAAAAATTCAGAGGGGATCCCCATATCAGATAGACAGAGGGTCATCGACGACCAGAGTGAAACACCCTATCCCACAAGAGTGTGGGTCCTTAATCTATAAAGGGAACCCCCCCGCCAGATTGGGTCAGGGTCCTCTACCTATAAAGGGGATCCCCCTATGGGAAATTACGTCTGTACTCATGAAACTATAGTGATACTCCCCATTATCATGGGCATTATTCCTTCATGGAAAATTGTTATGTGGAATCCCTCGATATACTAGGGTGCTGGTCCTCTTCCTAGAGAATGTGGATTCACAATTGTGTGGAATAGTGATGTGTTGTGTTTTGACTTCGACGGTTACTTATAGGTAAACATGTTTGATGTTTGGCATCATTGATGGATTTTTTTAATTCTTGGGGACTCATATTTCTCAGTCAAAATGTGAGATGGACATCCCCTTTCTCTATTATTTGGGTTTATTTTGATTGATCCCAAATTGACTATTGCAAAAAAAAAGTAAGATGTGTATGCACAGATAAGGCAAGACTCTACTTTTCTGGTGAGAAATATATCATGTATGGGTGAGTGAGTTATAAAACTTGGTGCCTACATTCCATCACACTCCAGTTAGGATGTATAGTCCTTGGTGTAATAGTAACTTTATCCAATTAAATTATTTTAGTTTCATTGGATTATATAGAAATAATCCCATAGAATGTTACAGAACTTCCTTCGAGATGGGGGGTTGATTTTTTTATCGAAATGCATTCTAGGACTACACTGATATATTTTTCAGAATATTAGATGGACCCTACCAATATTTTGATGTTGTAGTTAATGCTAGAGGTCATTTGAGATAAATATTTCATCAGTCCCACTGTGTCCCCCTAGGAACCTCCACTATTGTTCATGAAAGTGTGTATCATACCTATAAAAACACAAATATTTATAAATAAAATTCTATTTATATTTTCATTAAATCTATAATTATGTAATATGGTTATAGAAAACACATGAGCATATTTGGATTTATTATATCCTACCAAATTTAAAGTCCCACTAACCATCGTAAAACATAGATCATATAGTCGTTGGACAATGATCATATGATTAGTATAAATATAGAGTTCTGATAATGTCAATTTACATAAAAATGGATCCATTGGCTAGAACTAGTCAGATCGTATCATATGAATCCCATTTATTAGAGCTCCCAAAAAAGAGAGCATCATGGGTATTTTACCATGACCTCACCCCTCATGGGACCTAATAACATAAGAATGAGTGGTTCCTTTTTTGGGATATGTTCAATATTAACAAGATCATGGCCCATACCATGTACGCCAAACCACCCCATGAATGTATCACCATCACGCAGATTACCCATAAGGGAATTTTGTGTTTATTAAAGGGAAATGTGTCAAAACCATAATAATCTAAATATGTATATATTATTTTCAATATAATTATTTCATATATTACTCAAATCAATAAATTATAAACAATTTTGATTTTTATATAACAACAAATAAACTGTTTTTATTTATTATTCAATTTGAGTTAATAAATAAAATTTGATGAATTTATGGATTACTGAAATTAATATTATTTTCAAAAAAACTTATTATTAAATAATTTTAAATAAATATAAATGATCATATATTATTTTTGAATTCAAATAAAATTTTTATAAGGATTCTAAAAGTGTTATTCTAAAATTTATAATAATTTCTCAATAAATATTGATTATTATTTTATAATTGATAATAAAAATATTTAGAAAATTATTTTGATAAAATGAATATTTATTTCAGAATAATAAAATAAAAATTATCTAATAGTGAATTATTCAATATTTTCTATGATAATAGAATTTTCGGGTAAAAATTTAATACCTTATAAAAATATCATGTGTATTAGGACCTCATAACAATCAAAAAATTATTTAATAAATACAATTACTTTTAAAATTGGCCATATCTATGATTTCCCTTTTAAAAATGTGATTTTTTAATTTTATTAATTTTATAAAGCCTTCAGAAATCCTCCAAAACCATTAATATATATTACGGTTTTAAAATGAGTCCATTAAGCATATGAATCACTTCCAAATCATAAATGGTATTTTTATATTCTTTTCAGCCCTTAGAGTAATCATATAATTAAATACACTCCCATATGGATGAATACATCAGAGAAACAGTGGGTTGTTTTTTGGTTTTGTTTATTTTATTATATTGATTCTGATACTAATGTAATCCCCACTAATTTACAATATAATCCAACACAAAATTCGTTTTATCTTCTCTAAAAATCCTTGGAAAAAATTCTTAATCTTCCATCCCATATCTATATTCCTACCAAGGTTCACTCATGCACTTAAATATATTCCTCCCAAGTATTTGGATTCACACTCTAATTGTAAGGGATCTATCACTCTCCTATTTTTATCAACCACCTATTTTATGTTATGATTATTAATTTCTAATTCCAAATGTTGGGATATGTTCTACCATATCCACATTACTGTTGGATTATTTATAAATTACTATAGACCCCATTCAATCTTATTAAGTGTAAGAACCCAGGTTTTTGTATGAGGTACAGATCCTTTTCTTTTCAGTTTAACTGTTATGTTGAGGCCTAATGTGGATGCCTAACTTGACCGAGGGAGTTACAGAGGTGTCATGGGATTTTTCGGAGCCTGGAACCAAGTTTTACTCTGGAAATGGCATGGAACAGGGTTTGTACATGTCCTGCGCACGACCTGGGTAAACCGTGCGCATTTTTGCAGGATAGGAAGAGGCTGGAGCACGGCATGTGCACAGTTTGGGGAAACCATGTGGGGTGGTCGTGCGGTTGCCCCTTGCTTTCCAGGAAGGTATGCACGGTCTCAGAACGGTTTTTTAGGTTGTACAGGTAAACCGTGTGACCTGCTGTGTTTTGAAATTTAATTAATTTTTAATTAAATTAATTAAATTTTTATAAAACCTAATCTATTCTCTTCTTCTTCAACCGGAAAACAGCAGGGGAGATCACATCGAAGCTAAAGAAGATTTTGATCCTTCTCCTTTTGTCTGATCTCTGTTTCAACCGTCGTTCATCTCTTTTGATCCACACCGGTAAGTCCTCAATTCCTTTTTAATCCTTCTCAATTCTTCTGGTTGTAACGAACGTAGATTGGATTAAGGCTCATATGACCTAATTTCTCATTATTCATCAGTTCTTCAGATTTCCCCCAAAGCGAGATGAGTTAGAGCCTGATACTGGACGAGCTATCTAGTATGAGCCTAAAGTAGGTGGTATTGTGGTTTTTCCTGATTATCAAGTTGTTTATATATGTTGGAGTGCCGCGCGCCCATATTGGGGTGTCTCTTGAACATGAAATTTCACCCTGTTAATACCTAGCATGTTGTAGGTAATTTAATAAGATGGTATGTTAATGAGTTAGGTTTTATAAAATGGATAGGAACCACCCCTTGGGTGCATTGCCTTGAGTGACTCTTTTATGGGTTTTGACCCCGGATGCCTATGAGACATGTTTTTCCTTTCCCATGTGGGTTGTTAAAAATGGATTTGAATATGAATTTAATTGCAATAGAATGAAATTGTAATTGATATGGTTTTAGTTATGGGATAGAGTGTTTCCCCTTGAACCTTGTATGCTAATTCATGATTTCCTAGTCCACGTGAGTTAAATTATTTTGAGCTCTCTTAAAAGTGAAACTAAGTCATGGGTGAACCATGGAACCAATGTGGGTTTCCATGGACGGACTTATACGAGACATGTTATGTAAGTGCCGAGTGAATCATGGATCCCATGTGAGATGCCATGGACGGACTAAACAGGGCATGATATGTCATGGGAGATACCCGGATCTTATTTATAGGATCTCAGGGATGGGTTCAGATGACGGACTATATTGCACCTAGAGCGAGGCTGGGTATCTAGGAGGTTCACTGGAATAGTCTTGTAGACTGATTTCAGGTTCCTAGAGGTTCACTGGAATGGGCATGTAGGGTGTTGGTGGTTTTTCTCTCTAAACGATGACTGGTTTCCGAATTGAGTATTCCAGGAAGGGGATCAAGGAATGGTTGAAAATTTTAATTAAGTGATTGATGAATGGAATGGATACCTCAAATGACTCCAAGCCAAATCACATGCTTGGTTCGGTCTTTCTTGTTTACTATTTCCAATATTACACTATTGTTTTATATATTCACTAATAGATTAGCACGGATCATTGGTGGTTGCCTATAGGGATTCATTCTCACACCCTATTTGGGTCATTTTTTGGACCCAAGAAGATTACATGATTGCAGGTAATGAGAATGACAAAGGCTCTTATACAGGTACTTGACTTACTGCTCGGAGTAGAAGTGCACGGGACCAAGATGAGGCTTGTGATGCAACAGGGGATACATGTTGGTTTCTTTTTTGGATTTTGTATACTTTTAATGTATTGTATTGACTTGCACCGTTATGAATATATATATATCAGATCCTTCTGTTTTTTATCTATTCCTACTATCTATGTGTTGTCTACGGGTTACTTTCTTCAGCTGTAGAATGTTGTTATTCCACTGTGATGCTTTGGTATTGAGGGCATAGTCACCCCATGGACTCACCTAGGCCCTCACTGCTAGTCGACAGCCTATGGAATTTGGGAGATGCACTTGAGGCCATGTGGTGACTGGTCCGGCTACAGGATTGAATGGTAAGTTGGTTCGGGACGTTAAAAAGTTTTATCAGAGGAATTTCCTTTTCTAATTTGACATACTATTTGGCGACGATAGACAGGAGTAGGAAGGGAAGGGACTTTGGTAATAAACTATGCCCGGGAGTTGCAAACCCGCGTACAGGGAAAGTCCAAGTAGCCTCGTATGGAATTGTGTTTCAGGATTTGATTATTACAGTTGTTCTGATTTCATTTTTGGGTGACGCACGTGGTTTTCCCTGATACTATTGATATTAGTGTGGGTTCTATTTCGTTTCAACCTGATGATATGAGGGTTTTCCATGTCATGCATCATATAGGAACCTTGATAGGAATCACATATCATGCATTATGTCAGGATATCTAGGATACATTAGATGTTTCATGCTATTGTGACAGGTATTGGAATAGCTATTGCATTCTGTTTTGATAGTTGATTGATAGGTGTGCCTACTATTGTGTTAGATTGGGTGAAATGAATGAAGAGTGATGTCATCCTTCAATTCGTAAGGAGTATGGGCCATTATGGATTAGGAAATGATGCAACAATGTGATGTAAATGCTAAATGAAATTTAATTTCATAGTTATATGGGCATAAAATTTTGATTCATGATGTGTTATGGGTGCTCACAGATCAGAACATGGTGTACCATTGGTCAAAGCTTTTGAACAAAGGTATGTTAAAAGAACAAATGATAAAAAAATATAGTCTGACCTAGACCTGGATTCTGAGTGGGAAAAAGCTAGTGACTCTAGTGGTTTTTGGTGGATGTTCCTTATATATTCCTGGCTGTAGAAGCAGGTTGAGGGTTGACATGGTTTTTAGGAAGTTCATGACATGTGATGTCCTGGTTCTTGTGTTTCTGAGTTTTGAACCTTATTAAAAATCATGAACTAATGTGTGTGTTTGGAATTGTAGAGTCATGCCACCATGAAGACCTCTAGTCATATGTCGGGAGATTGGTGAAGACCATGTTCATGAGATGGTAGGTCGTGGGATACTAGTGGAAACTCCAGTTGCACCAGCGGCAGCACCAGTGGTTCTACCAGAAATTGGTGCTGAGGCACAGTTCTATGAGAGCTTGTTGCATTTTATGAAGACCGTTCAGGGAGCACCATGATTAGCCCTAACTATGGTAGAGTTGACGCATGAGTTTCAGCAGCTGCATCCGCCTACGTTTTCAAGGGATGGAGGGTCATAGGCTATAGAGTCCTAGTTATAGGTGATACTAGCTATCTTTGAGCATTTGGAGACGCCTCTAGAGTGTAGGGTCAAGCTTGCTAAATTCATGATGCATGATTACGCCAAGAGGTGGTGGTATGTGATCATCTAGTCGGATATTCAACGGGAGATGGCTTGGATAGAGTTTCATACGGCCTTCTACGATTTCTTTTATCCTGAAACTTTGAGGGCCAATTGAGCCCGGGAGTTCTTGCATCTGGAACAGGGCGCATTATCAGTGATGGAATACTCTGCCCATTTTACTATGCTTCAGCGCTTCGCTCCAATCCTAATGGGTGATGTGATGTCAAGGGCCAGGCATTTTGAGGATGGCCAGAGATATGAAATTCGTTTTCAGGTAAATATCATCTGGTTGACTACCGTTTCGGGAATTGTGAAGCAGGAGCTAATCACAGAACATAACCTGAGGAAGGCTGGAAGTGTGATCCAGAGCTGTTTGGCATCAAGATCAGGTACTGCAACAACTGTTTGTAAGAAGCGTCATATGGAGCTTCCAAACAGTGATTCTAGCTGTCATAATCTATCTTTAGTTAGCAACCTGAGGTTCTACCAGTGCGATAGGCTGGGACACACAAAGCCGCAGTGTCTGAGGGACCCAGTCGAGTGCTGGTCATGTGGAAAGATGTGTCATCCTTAACGTTTTTGTAGAACATTTTCACCTGCAGCCAGCGATAGAGGGTCCGTACCGACTCCATATGTAGGAACAGGGTCAGCAGCTTCTCATCAGACAGGGAGTTGGGGTGCAACTGGCCGATCAGGCTGAGGTAGTGGTCACTGTAGGGGTATCAAAACATAGGGTACATTGAGACGTCAGAGTGGGCCAGCTCCAAGTGGTGAGGATGTATCACAAGGCTATGGTTCAGGAAAGATATATTCAGTGCATCCTTCTTTTGAGGATCAGGGAGCAGGACCGTCTATGGTGAGAGGTACGATCTTAGTAGCATATGTTATTTCATCTACCCTCTTTGATACAAGTGCATCAGATAGTTTTTTATCTGCGCCTATAGTGAAAATCCTAGGACTAGTTGTGTTATCTTTTGATGGCATCTTGACACTATATAAACCACTATGAGTTAGGGAATAGGTTGTACGCAAGTGCAGAGGGTTCCCCCTTGAGGTTGGAGGGTGTCACTTCATCTGGGATATTTATGTTCTTGAGATGACAGGTTTTGATTTCATTCTCACTATGGAATGTCTAGTACCATACTAAGCCTACATAGATTGTTACCGCTGGAGGGTGATTTTCACATCACCATAGGGTGCAGTGTATACTCTTAAGGGAGAGTTGGATCTCCAGGAAAGCTAAGCTGGACCAGAGCGTCGTGGGCCATGTGGGATGACAGCCCAGATCGCTAGTTTTTTTCTGGACGATCATGGAGTGAGTCAGACGATCCTTCCTCAGGAATTTGAGCGCTTGAGGGATGTTTTTCTTGATGACTTTTCAGGTTTACCTCTTGAGAGAGAGGTGGAATTCTCCATTGAACTAGTGTAGGGAGCTGCACCAGTATCCATTCCTCCTTACATGATGGCTACGATGAAATTTCATGTTTTTAACAAACAGCTCGAAGATTTGGAGGCAAAGGTGTTTATTCGACCCATTACCTCTCTGTGGGGTTCTCTGGCACTTTTTGAGAAAAAGTCAGATGAAACTCATAGGATATGTGTGGACTATCGGAAGCTGAACCAATTTATGGTTAAAACTGATATCCCTTGTCATGGATAGATGACTTGTTTGACTAGCTTTGAGGAACTATGGTGTTCTCAAAATTTTATTTGAGGTCAGGGTATCACCATCTTTGTGTTCATCCTGTAGACATACCTCATGAAGCTTTTCGTAGCAGGTATGGTTTGTATGAGTATCTGGTTATGTCGTTCGGTATCACGAATATGCCAGCGGTTTTCATGGATTTTATGAATCATTTGTTCCATCCTTACCTGGTCTCGTTCTTCATGGTTTTTGTGGACTATATTTTGGTGTATTATCAAAATCAAAACGACCATGCCAATCATCTTTAGATCGTTCTGAATACACTATAAAAGCATCAGCTATATGCAATGCTTACTAAGTAACACTTTTGGATGAATCAGATTCACTTCATGGGCCATGTTATCTCTAAGACAGAGGTGTTTGTAGACCGAGAGAAGGATAGAGCTGTGGTATCTTGGGAACAACCCAACATTGTCTTTGACATACAGAGTTTCATGGGGCTTGCTGGTTATTATCATCATTTCATACAGGATTTCTCATGATTATTAGCGTCATTGACAAGCCTGACTATGAAGGGAGTGAAATTTGTATGGACAGATGCTTGTGAAGCAGCCTATCACGAGCTGAAAGGAAAGTTGACATCAACACCAGTCCAGATACTGCCAGAATAGGTCATGAGTTACACGGTCTGTTGTGATGCATCAGGTATTGGTTTGGGTGCAGTGTTGATGTAGGGAGTCAAAGTCATGGCGTAAGGATCTCAGCAGCTAAGGTCACGCAAGAGGAATTATCTGACGCACGATCTTGAGTTAGCAGCAGTTGTACATGTGATGCGCTGTTGGAGAAATTATTAATTGGGAGAGCGTTTTGTGTTGTACATGGACCACAAGAGCATCAAATATATCTTTACTCAGTGTGATCTGAATCTTAGGTAGCGACGGTTGGTGGAGTACCTATAATCATTTGATTTCGAACTTACTTATATGCCTGGTAAGGGCGATGTAGTGGCCGATTCATTGAGCAGGAGGACTCAAATACTGGTAGTTCAACATGCTAGAAACAAATGGAAGCTTATGTCCTTGTTCTCTGATATGCATCTTGATGTAAATAATAGCCAAGGGTAGTCTTTTCTATCGTCCTTAGTTGGGACTTCTACCCTCCTGGACAGAGTAAGGATGAGACAACTATCAGATTCGGAAGGCCTAGTCCTACGGGAAGGTGTGTAAGGTGAGCACCCTCTTCCTGGTTGGACAATAGGCGAGGATGAAGTTCTTCGTATCCATGGACATTTATGGGTTCCTATGGATGTTATAGAGGAGCTGAAGCAGGAGTTTTATGCTCCAGTTTGGGTAGTTCATCCCACAGTCACTAAGATGTATCTTGAATTGCGTTGATAGTAATGGTGGCTGGGTATGAAGAGGGAAGTGGCTAGTTTCATCATGAGATATTCCACCTATCATTAGGTGAAGCCGGAACACCAACGGCCAGCTGGGCTTTTACAACAGTTACCTACCCTAGAGTGGAAATGGGATGATGTTGCGATGGATTTCGTCACTGGGTTTCCGAGGTCACCTCTAGGTAACGATGCTCTGTGGGTTGTGGTGGATAGGCCCACAAAGGTTTCTCATTTACTATAGATCAAAGATACATTCAGTGTGGATGAGATGGGAAGTTTGTATATCTGTGAGATAGAACGACTCCATGGGGTCCTGCACACCATTGTTTCAGACAGGGATTCTTGTTTTACGTCCCGTTTCTAGAAGAGTTTTCAGAGGGCACTGGCTACATAGGTTCTTCTGAGCACATCATACCACCCTCAGACTGATGGCAAGTCAGAGCATATGATACAACTTCTAGAGGACATTATGTGAGCATGCGTCCTAGATTTTGGGGGCTTATGGGAGAGGCATAATACCCTATTTGATTTTTCCTATAACAACATTTATCAAGAGACTATGCAGATGTCTCCGTACGAGGCCATATGGTGGTCCATGCTGATCTCCCATGTGCTGGTTAGAGGTAGGTGAGGCAACTTTACTAGGACTGCATCTTGTTCAAGAGAATTCTGAGCAGGTCCAGTTGATATAGAAGCAGATGGCTACTACACAGTCTCCTCCGAAATCTTATGTTGATCGTCATAGATGACCCCTAGAGTTTGAGGTTGGGGATCAGGTTTTCTTGCATGTTTCCCAAAGGCTGGGACACAGGCGGATCAGAAGACAGGGTAAGCTATCATCGAGATTTGTTGGGCCTTTTAAGATTCTAGAAAGTGTTGGGCCGGTAGCCTATAGGTTCCAGTTACCTTAGAGGAACCAAGTCATGCCTGACATGTTCCATGTTTCTCAGTTACGGTGATACTATTCAGAACAGTCTCATACCTTCCAGCCTGAGGAGGTTGAGCTACAGGTAGATGCATCCTTTGAGGAGCACTTGATTCATATCGTTGATTGGAGCACGAAGGTTCTTCAAGGCCGGTCAGTTCATCTAGTACAAGGGCTATGGAAACACGGCCGATTACAGGATGAGACTTGGGAGCGGGAGGCCGACGTACATGCTCAGTGGCCAGTGATGTTCGTACATGAATCCTGACCACCCTTCAGAGAGCAATTTGTGGATGAATTGCTATAAGGTGGGAAGATTGTAAGAACCCGGGTTTTCGTACGAGGTACATATCCTTTTCATTTCAGTTTAACTATTTTGTTGAGTCCTAATATGGATGCCTAACTTCTCCGAGGGAGTTACAGAGGTGACAAGGCTTGTTCGGAGCTCGGAACCAAGTTTTAGGATGGAAATGGCCTGGAACACGGTTTGTGCATGGCCTGCGCATGACCTGGGTAAACCATGTTCATTTATGCAGGAATGGTAGAGGCTGGACCATGGCATGTACACAGTTTTAGGAAACCGTGCGGGGTGTTCATGCGGTTTCCCCTTGCTTCCCAAGAAGGTCTGCACGATATCCGCACGGTTTCTTATGTCGTGCGGGTAAACCGTGCCACCTGCTGTGTTTTGAAATTTCATTAATTTTTAATTAAATTAATTAAATTTTGATAAAACCTAATCTATTCTCTTCTTCTTCAACCGTACAGGAGAAGGGGAGCTCTCAAGGAATCTAAAGAGGATTTTGAGCCTTCTCCTTCATCCGATCTCTATTTCAACCACTGTTCATCTTGTTAGATCCACAACGGTATGTCCTCAATTCCATTTTAATCCTTCTTGATTCATCCAGTTGTAATGAACACAGATTGGATTAAGGCACATATGCCCTAATTTCTTGTTCTTCGTCTATTCTTCAGATTTCTCCCAAAGAGGGACGAGTCAGAGACTCATACTGGACGAGCTATCTAGTATGAGCCTAAGGTTGGTGGTCTTGTGCTTTTCAATTATTTTCAAGCTGTTTATATATGTCGAAGTGTCACGCGCACATTTTGCGGTGTCGCTTGAACCTGAAATTTATCCCAGTTATTACCTAGCATGTTTTAGGTAATCTAAATAGGATGGTATGTGCATGAGTTAGGTTTTATACCTTAGACAGGAACCACCCCTTGGGTGCGTTGCCTTGAGTGACTCTTTTATGGGTTTTGACCCAGGATGCATATGAGACATGTTTTTCCATTCCCTTATGGGTTGTTAAAAATGGATTTGAATATGAATGTAATTGCAATAGAATGATATTATAATTGAAATTGTTTCGGGTATGGGATGGAGTTTTGCCCCTTGACCCTTGTATGATAATTCTTGAATTTCTATCCCACGTGAGTTAAATGCTTTTGAGCTGTATTAAATGTGAATCCAAGTCATGGGTGAACCATGGAACCAATGTGAGTTGCCATGGAAAGACTAATACGATATTTGTTACTTAAGTGTTGAGTGAATCATGGATCCCATGTGAGATGCCATGGACAGACTCAACAGGGAATGATATGTCATGAGCGATACCCGGATCTTATTTATAGGATCTCGGGGATGGGCTCAGTTTTCATACAATACCACACCTAGAGCGAGGCTGGGTACCTAGGAGGTTCACCGGAATGGGCTTGTAGAGCAATGGTGGGTTCCTAGAGGTTCTCCGGTATGGGCTTGTAGGGTGTTGGTGGATTTTCTCCCTGAACGATGTCTGGTTTCTGAATTGAGTATTCTAGGAATGGGTTCAAGGAATGATTGAAAAATTGAGTAATGTGATTAATGAATGGAATGGATTCCTCAAGCGATGCTAAGGCAAAGAACAAGCTTGGTTCGGTCTTTCTTTTTTACTGTTATCCAAATTACACTTCCATTTTATATATTCACTGACAGATTAGCATGGATCTTTGGTGGTTTCCTACTGTGATTCAGTCTCACACCCTATTTGGGTCATGTTTTGGACCCAAGAAGATTACATGATTGCAGGTAATGAGAAGGGAAAAGGCCCTTGTACAGGTTCTTGACATGCTACTCGTAGGAGGAGCGCATGGGACCAAGCTGAGGCTTGTGATGTGGCAGAGGACACATTTTTGTTTCTTTTTGGGATTTTGTATACTTGTACTATATTATATTTACATGCACCATCCCACATATATATATATCAGATCATTCTTGTTGTTATCTATTCCTGTTGTCTATGTGTTGTCTACTGGTTACTTTCTTCCTCTATAGTATGTTGTAATTCCACTGTGATGCTTTGGTAATGAGGGCACAATCTCCAAACGGACTAACCTAGTCCCTCGCTGCTAGTCGGTAGCCTCTAGCATTTGGGGAGATGCTCTTAAGGCCATGTGGTGACTGGTCTGGCTACCGGATTGAATGGTAAGTTGGGTTGGGACATTACATTAATCCCTCCTATTGACCATTATGTACACTTAATACCGTGTCCAAATTTGGAAAGGGTTATTTTCCTTCTCATATTCATTCAAGGCAATTCATTATCTTATGCCCTCTATTTATAGTTACTAATATTGGGGAATGTTTTTCAATGTCCCAATTGTAGTCCTTTAATTTTAAAATAACAATATTCCAATTTCTCTCTAAAAAACGGTTTTATGAATCTTTATGTGTTGCCTTTATTCTGATGAAATTTCACTATGATTTTACAGGAAAAATTAATTGTATAGTGAAGACTATACACATTTCATATCAAGTTTTTTCACCTTTATTCAATTGTACATATTTATTGGGAATATACATGAATTTATTTCACACTCTATGGTCATGGAATAATATATAATGATAAATTATCCCATTTTTTATGATCGATGTGGACACATAAGAATGATAATTAAATAAAATTGATAGTTTCACCTAGAATTATATATTGCTTTAGTGAATTGGGTATTTTTAGTCTCATTAGATGTCATGTTTAGAAATATTTTAATCCTAGTTGCTTTTTATGAATTTTTTCCTTCATGTTTAATTGGTAGTTATCCTTGACCTATGTTTATGTGGTGGTTTTTGAAGTTTTCACATTTCCCTTGTTGACATTATGTTATCATTATATATCATTTATTATTATTTTTATTTTTAATGAATTTTACCACATTTAGGAAAAAGTTATATTAATATTTCCTTACATGTATTACTATCATCATGTTATTTCATGTTTATTTACTTATTTGTCTTTATAGGTCACGTATTTCTTATGTATGTCTCCATGTTATCTTGTACAGTAGTACATGTTAGCATGATAATGATGTTTTCAATAAAGATGATAGTTTTCCTATTTTATGTTCTAATTTAATGTACTTAATTACCAAATTTAGAAGTTTTATAAATCATATAGGATGTATTAGGCAATATTATGTAATAAATAATGAATTAAACTATAATTATGGGGGTGATTGTAATTGTTGGTATCAGAGGAAATGGTTAGTTATTTCTTGGATTATGATAATAAATGTTATGAAACCCCTTATGAATAAGACTACGTATAAGACAAAATACATAAATTTTTTATGTATATATTTAAATATATAATAATAAAATACATATATGTACAAATAATTCAAGTGGATAACGCTCTGCAATATTTTTATATTGGGGGAATAGATGAAAACACCACATTGATATAGACAAAATAGAGAACAGGTGCGTAACAATGGTCTATACTGTACACCAAGTTTGGTACTCTGAGGGACATGGTTTGGTAAATTCATAATCTCATTGAAATCCATTATTAAGGGAAAACAGATACCCATAATAATATATTTTTAAAAATAAATCATGGATAACGTAGATTAAATCCCTGAAATTCATAAGTTAAAGAAATACATATAATTTATATATTACATCATTAATGTCATTGGTTTCTAGTTTTGATGAATATAGTTCAAAAAATATTCAACCATGATTTTCCCTTTACTCTAGAAAATGGTTAGAAATATGAGTAATAAAGTAAATATCAATGTGATGAGAAATGTGATGAATTACCCAATGAGATTCCGAACCAGATGAGAGTAGGAATCCCTAACATTGAAATGATACTCTCTCACCTAACTCAATATCTTAATAGAATCAAGGGATAATAGGGGAACCCAAATCCCTTAAAGAATGAAAAAGACACAATTGAAAGCATTATGAGACCGAGGCCCCTGACATTCGACGGATGATCTGATGCCATAATCAATGAAAAATGGAACAACTCCATTGAAAAAACAAATGATCAATAAATAATCCAACGAAGGGAAGGTTATACTAGATATTTATCATATAAAAGGAAAAATGTATCAATCATCTACATTGATCAAGAATAATAAACCTATGGAAGAGTTGTACGGGATGGGGAGAATGGAATTCTGAAAATTTTATCAAGATATATCTTCATTGCTATACTCTTCATAAGATGTAAATGGATTTCTATTATTTATGGAAAAAATGCAATGAATATATTAGGGTGTATGTGTCTATGTTCACAAGACTTTTATGATATGGAACTGTCATTGTCGTGACGCCTTATTAATGTTTGATGACATATTTTATGGGTTAAAACCTAATTTATGAAAATCTATAGAAATCTGAGACATTGATTGAAATGAATAAAAACATTAGTTTTTTCTTAAATGTTGAGATGAAGATCAAATAATATAAAGGGTACCATGGGGATAATAAAAGGAAAGATGAGTTTATTTATATGTGTCTACTAAATAAGTCTATGGGTGATAGTAAATTTCAATATACCACTTATTAATGGTGTGGAAAGATGCACCCTAGAAAATTAATAATGTGGATAGAGAAATGATTTATTTGTGGGAAGGAAGGTAACCTAACTAGAAATTTTGTAATGGACTAACCCACCAATGTGGTGGAGGAAATAAATTCACTAGTCAACCTGCAATGCATTTTTCATATCTCCAACTAAAAGGAACCGTGAGGCATTTCATATCAATTCACTAATCAATGGTTTTTTAGAGACAACCAATAACCTCTAAAAATGGAGATATTTTTCCATCACAATAGATGAGGTGCATCCTAATGATGAAGTGGGGATTGGTATAATATTTAATCTTTCAAGAATAAAAATCATATTATTTATTATATTTCCACACATTCATTGATATAAAGAATGTTTAGTATAACTATTCATATAACACTATAAATCATTGATGTAGAGATGATGGTGAAAGAAAATTTGTAATTATTTCATCCAGAATTTATAACTCCTCCCCTATAAATTGTTTCTATAGAACATCCAGAAAACATATTCTGACTCCCTTTGGAATGATTTGATGTTATTATGGGTATGGATTGGATTTACCTAAATGGTTACTAACTAAATTTCCACGAGAAGGAAATCACTCTTTGTATCGTGAATTGATCCCCAATTATAAACAAGTTCAAGGAAGAGGATGAATATTATTTATAACATTCATCTCAAGAATGGAAATTATTTTCCAATGATAAATTTATTCTAGATGAAATGATTTAGTCAACATAAAAGATTATCCTCGAAAACATGCCCATTTTGAGGGAATACACTGAAGTGTTTCTTGAATAATTTACTTGTCTTACTCAAAACCGATAGTATAAATTTTCATTATGGTTTGTACATAATATATTATTATTAATAAAAACTAGTATATAATTAATATTTTGGAACTTAGGGATATGTAGAACCACGATTATAGAATTTGGATAATGGGTTCAGACGACTAAGTGCATTACCAAGGGGTGCACAAGTCATCTTATTCAAGAAGAACGATGGGTTAATATGCCTTTTCATTGATTTTCATTGGCATAAAAAGACCTTGATAAAAAATATCATATGACATAAATTGATGAATTTTTCAATTTTCAATATTGATAAAAATAATTCTCTAAGGTGGAATTGTGGTCGGTGTATTTCAAAATTAGGGTAAAAAAAGAGGATATTTCCAAGATTTATTTTCATACAATGTATAATTATGTTGAACTAATTATATTTCAATTGAGACTGAATAAATAATGAAAAAAATATTTATTAATTTATGAATATAGTCATTAGAGATTACCCCCAAAAAATGGTCTTCTTTATAAATGATATTCAAATATACTCAAATAGAAACGAGGAGCGTTCAGATCATTAAAGCATGATAAAAATGACCCTACGAAGGATTATATTTATTCAAAGTAAAAAAATATGATTTTTTATTGATGAATTTATTATTTATTCATAATATTATCACATGAAATAGGATATAAGTAGACCCTTAAATGATAGAAGTAATTGATGTATGGATGAGGATAACTTATATGATAGATATCTATAGTTTTCATGGATTAGCTGGGAAATTACATTGATTTGTGAGAGGATTACTGTCATTTTAAAACCCCTTAACCAAGATAGATCAAAAGGAATTAATTTTTTTGGAATGATGAATGTGAAGAGAGAATCAAAAAGTTGAAAATAAGGATTATCAATGCACATGTATTCCCAGTAACCAGAAGTGGATAACTTTTCATGGTATCTGGTGATACTTCGTAGAATGGGTTGGTCTATGTGATAAATAAAAATGATAAATTGACAATTCTTTATTCAAGTTTGTTTAACTTTTATCAACAAAACTACCCAAATCAAGATATGGAGTTGGATACAATTATATTATCATTACAAATATTGCATCATTACCTCTTTGGGGATAACTTTGTTATATATGAATCAAAAAATCCTATTGTATATATTTACATTGAATTATATGAGTATGATATAATGAATATTGTTATCATTCATCATATACTAGGACTACTCAATTCAATACCATCTAAGTAAAATAAATAAAATGGTAGATGCACTATGTATAAAAGATCCAAAAAATATATCATTGATGAAATCTAAGAGAAATCCAATATTATTTGATTTTAAAATAAAGAACAAGTTAATTATAAATGAATTTACATTATCAATATTGTAACAGTTTATTTATCAACTTATAGTGACAATAACATTCAAATATTAACATTACTTTAATTTTTTGTAATACTTAATATGTTAATTAAGAAATTTATAAACACCATATTAGTCTAGTTCCATTGGAAACATTGAAAAATTAACACTAGTACACAAGTAAGCTATGTTATCTCCCACTTTGTTCCATTCAACTAGAACCCTTATAAAACACATAAAAATAATACATATCTTCATAACCTATGGGATGCAAACACAAACATGGGTGAGATGAAAGTATCAGTAATGGTACGCAAGGGAGAAATTTAAGCATAATAATGAGAATAATTGTATGTGAATGTGACCATGAATATTTAAGAATATAACCTACATATCAATAATAATATAAATGAATCAATTATTAAATCATGGTAGTTTATAAGACATGTATCATAAATATGTAAATAACATAAACCGTGAATGAATTTCATATGAATAAAACTTCAAAATGTGTAAAACATAGAATAATCTGATATGATCTCCATTTTAGCAAGGGAATAACTTCAGTGATCATTTTATTATTTTGGGTTCCCTCCCCATACCATATTGGTAGTCTTGTATCACTCACATGGCTATCTTAGTATCTTGATTTCACTCTTAATAACAAATTGGAAAAAAGGATCACTCCCATGTCCATCTTAGTAGTCGGGGATTACTCCTAGTACCATCTTAGTCTATCTCATAATATATAACCCTTTAACCAATGAATTAAATGGAGATATCAGTCACACACATATCATAATGTAATCATATATACATGTACCACAAAACCAAACATAATCATTTCATTATCTGTTAAATGAAATGGATATCATAAACACGTATTCAATTCCTAACATGTGTAAAAAGATATAGGTTTCATAATCAATTTATTAAAGCATAACCTATGATAGATAAAATGTTTTCATAAAATTATAACATTTGAAAGAAAAATGGGTTTCATAAATACAATGAAAAATATGAATATCTTATTCAGAGATAGAATATGAATTTAATAATTAGATAAATTCATAAAAAATAATGAGTAACCTCAACAGATGTCAACATAGATGGAAAATAATTTTAAATTTACCTATAAAATAATTCACAAAAATATCCTTTCATAATTTAATGGGGTTTTTTAATGATTAAAACAATTTTAAATTATTATTCCTACAAAATACATTAAAATAATATAAATAAAAATTCAATTCTTTTTCAAAAAATTCTCAATTAAAACTAATAGAATAAGAATAAAAAATATTTAAAAATATTTTTTTATTTAAAAAACTTTGAAAACATCTAAAAAATTCATGAAATTGTCTTGAAAACAATTTCATTGAAAATACATTGAAAACATATAAAGAAATATTGAATTTCTTTTGAAATTATTTTCCATCAAAAATAACATTGAAAAAATATAATGAAATTATGAATTATATTTTAAAACCATTTCTATGAAAATAACTTTCATACTCATTAATTAATGATTCAAATTATTTTTACAACATTTCAACATGAAATCATGAGAAATAATCTTAAAAGCATATTGAAATTAATTTTCATTGAAAATAACTTTTAAAATAAATTAATAAAAATTTTCATTTTTAAATCATTGAATGTAATTTCATTGAAATAATGAATAGAGAATCCATACATATATTACTAAGTATTATATTATATTTTTTTTAAACAGTAAAATGGTAAGAAAAAATCCTTGTTCAAAAAGAAGAAAGATAATTCCATTGAAAAAATTGGTAAATAGAAAAAGGGTTAAAATATATCTCAAATATTATAGGATAATAGTGTAATATTAATAGAAAACCATTTTAGATAACATGGTTTTGAAGGAACATAGATTTCCAACTGAAGAGAGTATAATTTCATCATTACATAAATAAAACTTCTTAAAAATATTTTCTACAAAAGATTAGAAATTTTGTACAAATACATGATTAAATAATGAATAACTGTAGGATAAGAAAATTCTTTAATATTTTTGAGATATAGATCATAATATTTCATTAAAATAAGTGTAAACATAATGAATCTTGAAAAGTGGTGTGATTTAAAAAAACACTTACCACTAGGTTAATTTAAACCAAAATCCATATTTAAGAAAAAAAATAAATGAATCAAAATATATCATGAAAATAGTTTTAGTCATGACATAAAATTTCAATGATAGTATATAGACATAATGGAATAATATATGTGTATAACCTGACATGTTTCTCAAAAAAGAAAAATTGAGACAAACTTACCTTACCGAATTGGTTAATTATAAAAGATTAATAACATGATACTGTGATCATAAAATGAATATTTAAATAAAAATAATTTTATATATAATAATTACTGAATATATACATGGTAATTATACAATCTATATAAAATTTAGGTATTCTGAATAAAGAATGTATCTCACCAAAATAAAATTTGAGAAGAAATGACCTTACCTTGTATCTTGAAACTCTTTGTACTCTTTAAAAACTCATTTATAATAAATATGAAATTATTTTTAAATCTATAAAATAACCATTTTATTACTTATAATACCATATATATTTTTATTGGGGCATTATATTATCCCCTTATTAACTATTCAATGTTAAGGTTTTACATGGGGTAATATTTGCTCTGTTTTTTTATTAATCTTAATTTGGTAAATATTTGGTCCTTATTTATATATCATGACATCCATAAAGTAATACATGATTCAAATATAATATATAAAAATTATATTTTTATTATAATAATCCAGATAATATATATGTATGAAATGGAATACTCAATTCATGGGGAAAATAGGTCCTACATACACATGAGTTATGTTTCCTTTATTATTGTCATGTTAGAAAGAAAAAAGGTAAATGAAATATATATATGTATATATAAATTTTAAAATAGATTTATTATTTCATATATATCATATATATTCATTAAAGTGATCATTAATACAACCCATTTAGTGTGTGAACGAATCACATCGCATTGATGGGGCATTAGTCCACACATCCTCAAACGAAATTATAATGTATAAATAAAATGGAATGTATAAATATATATGTTTTAAAATTATTAAATAATATTAAATAAATAATAAATATAATATATTACATATATATATAGTTTTCATCAGAATATCCACCACGAGAGGCGGTAAGGAAAAATGAACAATCATCGTTTTGTGAGGGGGTAATTCACCGTACACATAAATAATATCGTTGTTATCCATTAGATAATGGGGTGTGTATATTTTTGAAGGATCCTATGAATAAATAAATCATATTATATTAAATATAGTAGTGATGTAATTCCATTATTATATAAAGAGGATGGAGTGTGGAGAAGGAAAACAAAAGAAATGAGCTTGAGAGAATATGTTACCTCTTAATCAGGTAACTCCTTTTGGTTTTTTCCTAAAGCCATCCTTGGATTGCATTATTAATAATTATAGGATTATAGGAAAAAGGGAGTTATTTTTTAAGCTTATTTGAGTAGAATTTTTGAGAGACAAGATGCTTGAGAGGTGTGTGGAATTTTGAGGAGAGGAATACTTTGTATAGAGGAGGAGTGGCACTCTTGTAATATTTTGATAAAGGAATTGCATAAATGTTTTTTACATTTTATGTGGATCCAATAATTGACCAAATTCAATCCATGTGAGTATAGGGTATAAATATTTATATCCGATGGCAATTTTACAAGTGTCTATGTCATTTTGGTTCGTAAATTAAAGGTTTAGTCCTTTGTTGAGCTTAATTTTTCACTTAATAGATTTAGTTAATTTTAATTGTAGTCACTATTATTTTTTGTGAAAATTTAATATGAAAATGTAATAAATTATTAATTATTCTGATTCCATATTTAGAATCTAATTTTCCATATTCTTAATATACAAGTGGATGAAATTATTTTAAATTTAATCCCCTAGTCAGGTCGATAGTGCTGGTTTTAAAATAACAAATGATCAAAACTCTATTATATTTTTATATAAAATTTCAATGTGAAATTGGTTCTAATGACATAAATATTATAAAATTATAACAATATTATATAATTAAACTTTTAAAATAATTAAAAAATATTATATGTCATTATAAATAGAATAGATGATAATGTAGTTTTGAATTATAATATGTTATATTTAAATATTCATTAGAAAATGAAACCTTATAGAAAAAATAAAAATATTACCCTAATATAATTTTTATGTTTCAAATTCAAATTTGATGTATATTAATAAATTTTAAATCTATGAAAGTGTAAAAAATTATATTTAAACTGAGTTATTTAATAAAATGAGGTAAAACTACTTTTATAAAAAAATTACATTCCTAATCATGAAATAGATTTTGTTATTATATTTAATCTATTTAATATATTAGATGAATATAAAAAATATTTTGTTGAAAATATAAAATATATATTACATTAATATTAATAAATAATTTTAATTTATTAAATTTAATAGGGTAACAAATCCTTCTTCCCAAAAAATAATAGTATTTTCCTTTATATTCATTCAATTTTCAAATTCATTTAAAATAAATTGGTAACCTATGAAGTCATATTAAATTTTTTGTAAATTATATATTATCTAAAATTAGTTAATATTTTTTTCACCAAAAATTTAACTACAAGGTTATAACTAATTATATTAAATAATTCCATTTTTATCATATAATATTATTCTGTAAAACATGGTCTCACTTGTTACACAAGCCATCATGAAATATCTATGTTTTATGTAGTTCAAGGTAAACTCTATTTTCTATTTTGAGAAATAAAAACATTTATGTTGCATGTAGTTCCCGATTATCTTGGTGTTGTATATAATTCAATCCAAACATATTTCATTAATATAAAATAAACTATTTTCAGTGTTGTGTGAAATGAAAAATTTTAAAATGGTTAAAATAATTTGAAAAAATATTTCACCAAATCTCAGTGTGTTACATTATACCACCCATAAAATTAATTTCACCCTATAAATTCTTCTGGTATATCTATGGTTTAATACATGAAGGTTTAATTCATATAATACCACATAATAAAAATAAATAATAAAACTTCCCTAAAAAGGGAATGTTAGAACCATAATGGTTACCAAAAGTAACTCATCACAGTATTACTACATAGGAGAGCATAAGTCAGAAGTGCAAATTTATACATGGATGAGTAATCTTACCATCAAGTTTTCATGAATAGTGAATGAAGGAAAAATTCAAGTGAATGTTAACAATCACAAACCATATATATGTGATAAATAAATATACCCTATGATTCATCGAGAATGAAGGTACTTGGATAATATATTTGGTTTAAAGATCTTTTTTTATAAAGATGAATAAATTTAAATAGATGGTATACATGCATTATTTCAGGAAAGCGTCACCCTTTTTTCTTAATTGACCTACATAACCCCATTCTCTAAAAAGAAAGGTGATTTTTTTCATTTCTTATGTACTAAATAATCATGATAACGATGATATTCCATCCAATTTATAATCATTAATTATAAACCTTAATTAATTTCAACTTGTTGTCTAGTATGCATAAATATATATATAGAGGGATAACACTTTAATCACACTGACTTCATCTGATGTCTAAAATACACTTTCTATAAATTTTGGACCTCATAACTATTCCCAAAGATAGAAATCCAAATACATGGGAATAATTTCATGAAATAGAATTTACATTTATCCCCCATATATCACAATGTACCGCTTGGTTTTCACATTCCAAACTTGGGAATACCTCGTCATATATTCCATTATAGGAAATGGTGACAACTTTAATTACCCTAAATTATTTTGTAAAACATGAATTATTTTTTATTATAATGATTACATGATATTTCCATTAAATAGAATATGTTGTAAATTTTATGTGTGATGAAATATAAGACATTGTCAATAATCAGTTTTAGGGTTATCCTTTCCATCCAACTTACATATTCATATTTATCATATCCTTATCTGAAAATAATTATCTCAATGTCATGATCTAATTAAGAGTCTCATTCCCTAAATAAAAATACCACCTTTCTATGAAATAAAATTTTGACGTCTTCATCACCATTCAACATATCCTTTTAAATTTTTAATGATATATTTTAATGAACAACTTTTCTATTTCATGATTTATATAACATTGTAATTAAATTCCAAAACATATATACATCATTCATCACACGTAATTGTTAAACCTTTACTTAGGATTCCCCAACATATCACTTAATACCTCTTTCCTATAATATTAATTTTTAATCCCATCTTAAGGTTCCTCAATCCCAATATAACCATGTTTATTAAGTTTAATATAAAAAATAATTGAAGAATGTCATATACCTTCCACATGACATTTGCGGTCTATTTATCATCATAAGTATAACCAATATGTGTACCTCCTTCCTAATTGTATTTATGATATTTAGACATTGGTAATAAATTCTCATAATGCCCATACTTTCCTCTTATGAAACATTAAATGTTAACAAGGTTACTTCTAGTAATCCCTATTCAGTAAAAAGAGAATGCATAATGTGAGAAACATTTTTCATGTTGGGATACCAAATAGTCCTGAAAAATTACTAATTTGGTAAATAAGTCCCGAATCCTGATTTTATAATATTTGAAACCTTCAGTGTATATTATGTTATTGATAGTCATCATATATTAAATCATTCATTATAGTTCAATATGAGTTTGTGAATTCACAGTGCATATCCCCTGGGAGTGTCAAACCAGGTCTGTATCAAGGCTTGTTGTACAATATAATATTACCTCGTGTATTTCCTGGGATATCTCGTTATGTTTTTTAAACCTAATTACATGTGTGCCTGATCCACATCCAAATGTAGTATACAGAAAGGGGTTCATTTATAGGAAACCACTCACTCTATCCTTTTACTAAATTCTAGGACATTTTACTAAACATTACCTCATCATTATACTTATCCTTAAAATCATTCATATACATATCCCGATAAATATACCTAGGTATATTTATAATGTATTGTCAGCATAGATTATAAATTATAGCTAAGCCTTTTAACTAATAAAAATTATTTAGACCCTCACTTTTTATATATTACCATTACATCATTTTTTGAGAACACTTAAAACATTATACAAACAAACACCCAAATACTATATTAGTCTAGTTCATATGGAAAGATGGAAACATGAAAAAATGTATATATGTTAAATAAATTATATCCCACTAGGTTTTTCATAAGTATAAACATTCTTAGAAATAACAAAAATAATACATATCTTCATAACCTGGGGGAAGGAAGCATGAAAATGGGTGTGATAAAATTCCCAATAACGATAAATAGTAGATATATATCAACATAATCATGAGAATAACGGTATGAGAATATGATCATGAAAATATAAGATCATATCATGAATATCAAAGAACATTTGCGACAATCATGGAATCATTCTTGGTAGTTCATAAGACATAAAACATAAAAAAACATAAAGAACATAATCCATGAATGAATAAAATTTTAATAAAACATATAATTGTGGAAATCACATAATAATATAATAAGACATCCATATTTACCATGAAATTTTCTCAAAGTCCATGTTTATAGCATGGGATTACTACCCATACCATCTTGGTAGTCATGGTTCACAACCATGACAATCTTAATTTCTTGAGTTCACTCCTCACACCATCATGGTAGTTAATGTTCATTCCCATAGCCATCATAATTATCATGGATTACTCCCAAGACCATGTTATACTGTGTCTTGAGATATAAATCCTTACCCAATGAATTTTAGTGAGATATAGGTCCCCCAATCTCATAGTAAAATCATATATACATGTTCTAAAAAATCATAAATAATCAAATTATAATCCATGAAATGAAATTGGTATCATATATATGTAATACTATTATAGAAAATGATTCATGTTTCATAATAATTTCATCAAAATAGAATACTTAAAAAAATAAATTGATTACAAAAACATATAACCTATAAAAGGGAAAAGAGTTTCATAAAGGCAATGACGCTAATAATACCACATTCAAAAAAAATGATATGAATGTATGCTTTGTAACATTTTAAGGAATTCATGATTAACCTCAATATATGTCATCATATATATAAATTAATTTTAAAATATTATTCAAAAAAAAGTCTTGAAGAAAATATCCTTTCAAATTTTAAAAGGGGTTTGATGAATAAAACCATTTAAAAAAATAATATAAAATGAATTGAAAACATATAATTAAAAATTAAAAAAAATTGACAAACATTTTACATGAAAACTTATATAAAAAGATTCAAATCATATTAAATACATTTTTCATTGAACACTTTAATATAAATATAAAAAAAATTGAAAAAAGTATTAGTGAAAATAGATCAACATTATATAAAGAAATATTTACAATGTCTTGAAAATCATTACAATGATTTTTTTTTAAAATTATAAAGAAATATTTAAATCATTTTAGAAAAATCATTGAAAATAACATTGAATACTTTAAATGAAAGCCTGAAAAGTTTTCAAAAAAATGTTTACTTGAAAGCTTATGAATAAGGATTCGAATAATTTTAAAAAAAATCAATAAAAATTAATTTAAAAAAACATTTTTACAATCATTAATCTTTTTAACACATGAAAATTATTTCCATAGAAATGACAGATTGTAAATCCGTACAACCTATATGAGGTAGAAAAGAATAATTTATTCCACGATAAAAAGTTCATAAATATGACTTATTCATAATGATAAAAAAAGATTCCATTGTAAAAATTTCAAAAAGGAATAATAATATTTTACATATATTATTATTATAGTATAATATTCATTAATTCCATTTTTAGATAACATGGCTTTGAAGAAACATATATTTCTGACTGAAGAGAGGGTAAAGTCAAGAATTCTTAAAAACACATTCTTAATTATCCTGTGTACCAAATAGTAGAAAAAAGGTACCATTACATGAATAAATGATTAATAAAAAGAGTATAATAAATTTCATCAATTTTCTTGAGATATGGGTTATATGATTCTATCAAAAGAATATAATCATAAAAAACCATGAAAACCAATGACATTATTGAAATTAAATATTAAGACATGGTAACATTTTTCTGCACTCCCAATTTAAGAAAATTAAATTAAATGAATCTGAAAATATCATTAAAGTAATTAAATTATTATATAATAATTCAAATACATTATATAAACCACATGAAAAAATATAGGAGGTCAATATAGCATGTTTCTCAAATGAGGAAAATTGTGAGGAAATTATATTACTGATTTAGAAACATTTGAAACATAAATATCATGAATAAATAATAAAATTAATATATAAATAAAAATAATATTAATTATAATAATCATATAAAATATCCATGTTAATTATACACACCAAATAAAAGGATTTAGTGGTGAAGAAAGCATGAGTCTCACAGAAATAATGTGTGAGATGATATTCCTTTAACTTTTGTCTTGACTATCATCACACTTATTCATAAATTCGTTATAATAAATATAATTTTATTATAAATATATAAAATAACAATATTATAACATATAATACAATATTTTTTTGATTTGTTATTTATATTACCCACTATTTATCAATTTTATGGTAAGGATTCACTTCAAGTAATATCCTCTTAGTTTTATAAATATTTCATAATTTGTTATATAATTGATACATATAATTATATAATTTATAATAGAAATTAAAAAATTAATTAAATATAAATTATACTCATTATATTTTGTTTATAAAAATATATATGATATAAAACTATAAAATGGAGTACACTATTCATAGAGATGGTTTGATGTGTGTACAAAAGAATATTGTTTTCATTTTTATTGTCGTAGTTTAACGAATGAGGATAAATGAACTGTATTAATACATATATATAAATATTTAATTATTTTATTATATTTATAATAACATATATATCATATATATCCACTAAATCTATTCATAATATATTCAATGTAGTTTTTTAAGTAATCACATCGCTTTGAGGGGGCGGTAGTCCACACATCCCCAAATGAAATTATCTTACTTAAAAAAGGAAAGTATAAAGATATGTGTTATAAATGGATTAAATAATATACATTAATAATAAATATATTATATAACATATATATATATAGTTTCCTTCATCATTTCAACCATGATATGTGGAAAGAAAAAATGAACAAGAATCGTTTTGTGAGGCGGTAGTTTGCCGCACAAATAAAAATATCTTTATTCCCATTTGATGAAAGTGTGTGTAAGTGTAGGTCAAACCATCAGAATTAAAAAATATAAGTATATTGATGATATTGTTTTTTTATTTAATCACGGTATAATAATAGTGGTGGGTTGGAGAAGGAAAAAAATAATGGAGCTTGAGAGAAGAGGTTGCCCCTTAATCGGGAAACTCCTATTAGAGTGTGTGAAAAGAACTCCTTGGATTTATTTATTCCCACAAAAATGATTATAATTAGATGGGAGGTATTTTAGAAGATTATATTAAATGTTTTTTGTTGATAAATGTGGGATGATAGGTGTTATGATGTTGGTGGAGAGGATTCCATTAATAAAGGATGAGGAGTGGGAATCTTGTAATGTCTTGAAAAAAGGAATTTCCTACACATTTTTCACATGTAAAGTAGATCCCATAATGTGAAAAATTAGAGAATAGGTAATATAGTAATGAAATATTTACATAAAATGGATCATATAAATGTTTTGATGACGTTTTCAGTCATAAATTTGATGTCTATTCCTCGAGTAATCATTATTTCACCTTAATCAATTAAATTAATTTTAAGTAAATTTAATAAATATTTTTCGTCAAACATTAATTTGAAATTATTATAAATAATAAATTATTCTTATTAAAAATAATAAATCAATTTTTTTAATCTAAATAATATATGTTATATAAATTAATTTATATTTAATATTGTTTTTGTGTTGACAATATGGGTTTTTAAAGTAAACAATTATCAAATGTTTGCTAATTTCTTATATCCATTTTCATGTTCATATTTTTTATAATGAAGAAAATTGGATTAATTAGAAAAAATACAATCTAATTAAAAATATAAACCAATTTAAAAATATAATTTAATCTTATTAATATAATAGATGAAAATGTAGTTTTGTAATAAAACCCATTATTTTTAACCATTCATTAAAAAACTATATACTACATAAAAATACCCAAAAAAGTACCAGAAACATATACGAACATAATTTTAATCATTATTGTTCAAATATAATGTTTATTTACACACTTAAAATATATAAAATAAAAAAATCATTTAATGTTTGTTCAATATTAAAAGGTATTAAAAACTACCTTTATATAAAATATGAGTTTTAAAAAAATGGCTTATGGTTATCTTATATCTAAAAATATATATGATGAATATAAAAATATTCTATTTAATATATAGAATATATATTACATTAATATCACCCTTGAATTTTCATTAATTTAATATAATAGGTTTAAGTAACATTGATCCCAAAAAAATAATATTTTCAATTATATTAAATCAATTTTTATTAACATTTCTAAATAATTGGTAACCTACGAATTCATATTAAATTTGTGTGAACCATATATTTTAAAAAATTAGTTATTTATTTTCATATCTTATATTTTAAATATTATTTTTATGTATTATCAAATTAAATAGTAACATTTTTATGATATACTATTTTTTAGAACAACTTGTTATTGTTTGTTACGTAAAACATTGAGGAAAGTATTATTTTTTTAATGTAAGAAATCCATAGTGCTCAATATATATAATAGTAAAATTTATGTTTTGTTTAGTTCATAATTAATGTGGTGTTTCATATAGTTCAATCCAAACACTGTGTTTTAATATATATATAAAATTAGTGTTGATTGTAATTAAAAATATCAAAAAGGGTAAATTAGTTTCAAAAATATAATTCACAAAATCTCAGGTGTTACACAACTATCCTTTATGGGGAGGATAATTGATTATCAAAGTGATAACGTGGGAATTAAAAATAAAGTATAATATATATACAAAGTTAAATCCTTATAGTTTAATGTCAATGAATAAGGATTAGTATGATTTAGGTAATTCTTATTGGTACTATCAAATCCCGAGTTAAAGAAATGGTTGTTGAATAAAGTAGAAAGCTCGACCATCTTCATCAAGATTCATAAAGATGTAAAAATATATCAGATATTACTATTGGTGGGAAAAATATTAATGGGTATATCATGGAATATTCATCATGATGTCTTATATGTTATAAAGTTAAGGAAGAAAGAAAAAAATTTCTAGGGGATGATGAAACCATTACCCATACCTAGATGGAAATGGGGAAAATACCATGTAATTGTTCCAAAGTCATTTAATTAAATATAAATAAATAATTATATTTGGGTTTTTATGGATCATGTTACAAGTGTTAAACAATTAGTTTCGATTCTAGGAGACTTCTCATTCATTCAACTTAATAGGATATACATTATAGAAGCAATGAGGATACAAAAAAACCACTATCAATTGTATCTAATAGAGATCCAATATTTTCCTCCAAATTCTAGAAGATCCTATAATATTATGTACATATATTGTAGAACTATATAATGACTTATCACCCTCAAACTAGTTTCCAATATGAGAAGAGTATATAGGAACTTGAGTAAATTTTGATAACTTTCTCAATTGACTTTAAAGGAGGATGAGATCAACATCTTCCTTTGGTCGAGTTATAATAGAATAAAAAAAATTAAATAAGAATCCTAATGGATACCTATGAATAACTCTATATGAAGAGTTTAATAACACATGAATGATGGGATGAGTTTGGGGAATGAATACTACTACTTTCTAAAATGGTTGTGGAAACAATAGGAAATGTTAAGATCATTCATTATCACATAAATTAATATCTGAGTCAAAAAAAATATCTATGGTAAAAATCATCGATAATAACTATAGTGTGATGTTGGATACATGGAATTCTCAACATATCCCCATTTTATAATTTCATGATATTTTATAAGAATATAATCCTTAATCAAAGATACATCAGTCCCTTAAAGATCCTTGATCGCATCAAAGAGAAGGCCTATCGACTAGTACTCCCACCTAACCTATCTGAAGTACAATATTTATTCCATGTATCACTATTTAAAAATTACATACGATACCACTAAAATTTATACATTATATAGGTGGTACAATTTTAGAATCATACTTCATAATAAGATGAGCCAATTAAAATCATTGATCATAGAAACAAAGTTCTATAAAATAAGATATTGCACTTGGTTAAAGTGATATGGTGATACCAAAATATTGAAAAGTGATGTGGGAACAAGAGGAGGTTATAAAAAATAATAAAACTCATCCTTTTAGTGTGGTAAATGAAAAATTTTTAGGTTATATATCTAGTGGGGGAATTTTTTAATGACCCAAACTTTTATAAATAAAATTTCAATAATGATTTATTTAAATGTGTTTTTATGTAATATGGTTATTAAAAACCCAAGAACTCATTTTTTATTATTATATAATATCATAGTTCATTTAATGTTATGAAAGGCTATCAATGATTATATACCCAATGAATTGTGATCATATAAATATTATAAATATAGGGTTTTGATAAATCCATTCGAAACAAACAAGGGATGTGATACCTCATCAAATAGGATCATATCCTATGAATCCCATTTATCAGAGCTTATGAGGGAGATAACATCAATTCCTTTTTATGGTGGTCAATCCATATATGAGATATAATAAATTAAGGATGATCAAAACCGATTATGGGAGAATATCATTCCCATTGAGATCAACACCCAACCCATGTATGCAGAACCACCACATGAATGTCTCACCATCACATACCTTACACAGAAGGGGTTTTCTATTGTATTTAAAAGATATATGTCAAGTACATGTAATATTAATATGTATATTGTATTCTTAATGTAATAATTTTCATATTTTCTTCATATCAATACATTAAAAATGATTTTTATTTTTATAATATAAAACACATATTGCTTTTTTAATTTTTATTCTATTTCAAATAAGACCATTATTATGATGAATTATAAGAATTATAAAATAAATCATATTTTTATAAATTATTATTATGAAATAATTTATATTAAATATAAATTATCATATAATTTTTAAGATTTCGTATATAATTTTTATAACAGTTTGAAAATTGTTATTATAAAAATTACTCCACAGTATATATCAACAATGGCGATTCAGATTTCAAAAGTGTAAATACACATATCTAGATAAATATTTTTATAAAATGATTTTTTTTAAGTAGAATGTAAAAATTATCTAACAATTAATTTTTAATAATTTATGATACATTTGAATTTTTATGTAAATAATAAATAATATATAAATATATAGTGTCTATTAAGACGTCACAAGACCAAAAAAGGGTGTAATAAATACTAAAAATGTTATCCACGACAAAATATATATTATATCTTGAGAATAATATGATTTTAATTTTTTTAATTAATTTTAGTTTTCCATTATAAATCATAAAAATGATATTTGTGGTTATAAAATAATTTCTTGAAGATTATGGCTCACTTCCACATTAGAAAGATTATTATTTTATTAATTTCTTATGTTGGCCTCATATAATAATTATAACCACTCCCATTTGGATAAATCATTTTAGAGCCTGATGACATGTTTTTTGGTTTTTCTTATTTTGTTATATTGATTTTAAATCCTATTTTGAGATATAATAAATAAATCCCCACTCATTTATTATATAAACCCATCCAAGATCCCATTACACATTACTAAAAACCCTTTTAGAACATTATTTCTCTTTCATAATATATATAGAGTCCTCTCATGGTTTCCCCAAGAACTCAAGAATCTCTTCAAAAGCATTTGGAGTCCCACCATTAGGGTACAGGATCTCCCACAGTCCCATTTTTATCAAGACCCTATTTTATGTTTTTTATCTTAATATATAATTCCTAATGTTGGGATATATTACTAGATACCACCTTTACTATAAAATAAGTTTATAAATGATGATATAACCCGATCATTGTCATTAATCCCTCCATTGAACCATTATGTAGAACCTTTACCATGCTGAAATTTAGTAAGGGTTTATTATTGTCATAATTGTTAATGTTTCAATGATTATTATACATTATGTTAGTAATTATTATATTTGGGAAATGTTTTTACATGTCCTCATTTTATTAATTTTTTTACTAATGACTAGAGACCCCTTTATCTCTCATTATCTCATTTTAGGAATCGTTAGGTGACACTATTATACATATGAAATTCCCATTGATTTTCTATGACAAAACAATTCTATATTTACCACCATACCCATTTTCTAGCATGAATATGAACCATTATAAACATATAAATTTTGATGGAGCACATAAATATATGTGTTCCACAATCTATGATCATGGAATAAAAAGTAATGATAATTTATTCCATGTCTTAAGATCTCTGTGGAAGAAATAATTATGACAATGAAATGAATGTGATGGGTTTGGATAGAGTTATAGAACTCAATTTTATTGGATAATGTTTAGTCCCATGTGATGTTAGGTTGGGAGTTAATGTAAACAAAATTCATTCATGGGACATTTTCCAGCAAGATTCCTTGGCAGTTAGCCTTGAACTATGTTAATGAAGTACTGCTTTAAGTTGTTTCCACATTTACCATATTCCTTTTATATTACCATGATATATCAAGTCTTATTATTCATTTTTATAATTTTCACCCATATTATGCACCATTTATATTCCTATTTTATTAAGTATAGTTATCTATACATTTTTCCTTTTTTATCCCCTTATTTGTCTTTATAGATCACCACAATATAATGAATGACCACATTTTGATTCCTCTATTTAATGTGAGAACATGATAATGAAGTTTTCAATTAAGATGATATTTTCACTATTTTAAGTTTTCATTTAATGTTCCTAATTAAAAAATACACTAGATAAATCAATCATATAGGTTTTATTATGTTTAATATTACCATGTAAATCATCAATTAATGTGTAATAAAGAGATTGGTTATTATAAGATCTTGTATATTTTCATGGATTATAATCTCCCGAACCATGCGACGATAAATAACAAGTAGTCATTTCTAAGGATTGATGACCTCTTTTTCTAGTTTTAATGAATGATACTATTATCATAATAAATACTCAGATCTGACTACTAGGTTAATATTTTGAATTTTTAATTTTGATGCCTCTACAAACACTAGAGATCCAGGTAATGATTTTTAGTATGACGAACTCCCCCACTATTTTTATTGATTTGATGGACCATGTATTCTATCCATACATGGACTTGTTTATAGACTTCTTCACCAATAATATACTCCTCTACTATACAATAGAGTAGAAACATGAAGTGCACATGAGGATGGTTCTAGAATTTATTCAAGATATCTAGATTTATGAAAATCACTCGAAGTTACATATTTGGATACATGAGGTTCACCTTCCTGGTCATGCAATTTAAGAGAATTATTTTAACATGGACCCTGAAATGATCGATGTTATTCTTTTTTGGGATCCACCCATGATAATGTTATATGTGTGGAGTGTACCTGACATGGCTGGGAAGTATAGGAGATTTGTCGAGGAAATCTTTGGAATTGCAACTCCTTCGACTACGTTGATGTGGCAAGGGATGCTAATTACCTGAATGGGAGGTGCTAAAGGGATTTTGATGAGTTTAAGATAAGGAAAAAAAGTTCTCATGTGTTGATACTATATGAGGAGGGAATGTAGTATATTTTGATTCATTAGGATATAGGCACAGCTACATGTTGTTGCAATGATAGGTGGTTATCACATATTGGTCAAGTTAGTTGAGACCCCACAACGATAACTACAGGGCTCATGGCCTAGAATTAATAGAGGTAGAAATTTACCTGGTTAATTGATGGAAAAACCATATCTGGATAAACTACTTGTTTTACATAGATCATCAGAGACTTAGGTACATCTTCACATAGAGATACATTCACCCAAGAAATCGTTGTAGCTTGGAGATCCATCATAACTATAAATTTGAGATAGTATATGCAATGAAGAAGGGTAACCTGGTAGAAGAATCCCTTATTAATAAATATAAGGGTATATTTTTGTAATAGTATGTATAGACATTTTCTACATTGTATCCAGCCTTGGTGAAACATGAGACTGCATTATTTTTGCAGTAGATAGTGTTCACATCTCTTCTTCTCGATCGTGTTATAGAGTCTAAGCACAGAGACATAGACTATGAGGTATTATATGACCATATATCTATTAGGGACTAACCATATTGATATTAAAAAGGAGGTAATTGTTTAATATATTTATTGGGATGGATAATGGTTTTAGTCATATTATAGGATGAGTTGATGTGAGTGTTCCACACTTCTCCCCTTATTGTACATAATTGTGTAGGGAAGATATAAGGAGACCGTACGTGGAAATTTTTGTGGTCTAACATGAGATATAGAAAAGATGGGTTCATCTGTTGATGCCTAACCTATTAACAGGTGTAGGATGAGCTCTACATTCCATCATAATTGTAGAAACCACTTGAGATCGCATAGTTGACGTGTGATGAAATATACATGGACATTGTGATAGGGCTTCTACCCACATTGATGTGTCCTCATGGAATCTGGGTTATAGTTGTTTGACTTGTGAATTCTAGAAATATTATTTATATCCTACATCCGAATTCAGTGAAAATTTTATGATAGTTTTATATGCCTGAGATCATTGTCCATCATCATCTGCTATATTATTTTCTCATATCATGAAACAAAATTTACGTCTTGATTTTGGAGAGTCATGTTAAAGGAATTCAAGACCAAATTAGGATGAGTATATTCCTTCAACCCAAGTCAATAAGTGAACTGAGATTACTTTCCAAGGGTTAGAGGATATTTTATGTGCTTACATGTTCGACTTTAGCCAAATCTGGGAAGATCACACTCCCTTGGTAGAGTTTTCTTACAACATAATCAACCACTCTATCATCTACATGGAACATTTTGAGTCCCTTTACAAGTGAAATTTTAGGTCACATTTATGATTGAAATATTTTGTTAAAAATATTTTTTGGGGGTCAGAGATGGTGCATGTGACAGTGGAGAAGGAACATGTCATCTATGAGTGGATGAGTGGGGCTCAGAGCGTGCCAAAATCTTACACATATAGTTATTATTGGATCTTGGAGTTCAGTCATGGAGGCCATGTTTTCCAATGTCTGTCTCCAGGATGAGAATTGTGGAGCTTCTTCCAAGGACACAAGATATCATTTCTATTCATAAGGCCATTTGAGATCATATAGCAGGTTTGGTGATGATGATTACCACCATTCCCTACCCTCCCAACTAGAGTAGGTGCACGACGTGTAACACATGTCACACATGAGGAGATACGTGAAAGAACCCATACACGACATCGACTTGGGAAACATAGACATTGAGGTCGGATCCAAAATTTTGTTGAACCTAGTGTATATTTCATATTCATAGTATATTTATCTTAATGGATGGATCATCCCCTTGGTTCTCACATTGTTGAAACACTGGAACATGCAAGAGAGTTCCTAGGAGAGAGAGAGAGCTTTACGTGGTCTCAGTATCACAAGTCATTTACATGGTTTTTCTTTTCTAGGACGAAAATATAGAAGGAGATAATTGTGCATAAATATATTTCTTCATTATTAGGCTTTCATATATATATATATATATCCAAACTGATTCACAAGAATGGAGTGTAATTCTGAGGCATTATGATCTAGATATTAATTTTATAAAAATATTATATTTTTTTATTACACAAAAATAGACTCATATTTTCTTATAGAAATAGAGATTACTCTAAAATAGAATATCGAATCATTAATATTGGACCATAGTTGAATCATAAATGCAATTTTTACCATAAGAGTGACAAGAAAGTGGTTATCATGGTGTATTCATACATCACTGCTATTTTTTGTACATATATTGGATTAATTAGTAAATTAATTAATTTATATAAAAAATTGATTTTTCATATATATCTATCATTATTTTATTTTCTATGGTTAGTCTCATAAACCTATAACCTTTGATAGATTCTTCTTCCTCCATCTATTTGAGAATTTAATCAGAGGATGACTATGATTCGATTAAGGGAATATACGGATGTAGTGAATGCAATGACTACATTCAATCATTTGAGGTAGCGTTAATTATTAGAGAAAAATACATTCTACATGTATGACTATTAAATTTAGTGTTGACAACAAATTTGATTAAATTTATTGAGCAGATTAATAATTTTTTGGATATGTTCAAATTTTATTCTTATATTTAACACCCATACTGATTTAAAGGAACATATTAATGTTTTCTAACTCTAATATACAGCTTCATGACTACTATCCATGAATGATTGACAATGATGATTAAGAATTTTTTCTTGTCCTTTTCCCCCTCAATTGAATCATGTTCTTCACTGGTTATACCCAACGTCCCAGGTTCGATGTGGTTAGGTGGTACTGAGACTGATAATACCCCCAGAATCATAGTTGATTCATGATATAGAGAAGAATCGATGTATCAGGAACATATTTTCTATGGCTATTTGTTTTTTATGACTGTTTGGATAATTATTAGTCAAATACATGGAGGAAGAATGATCAGTGGCATATGTGGTGAGCAACTAACTAGAAAGTATAAAAAACTGATATTCATCCATCAGATGGCCATAAATAATAGATATGGCCTTCATCTAGTGGTTATGGTTGTAATCAAGGCTAAAATCATAGGGAGAGATCTGATTCAGAATATAGAAAGAGGATATTAGAACTATGAAAATCCTTAATACATGTTCTGTGAGATGATGAACACATTGTATGTAGTTATTGGATACAGTGGATTTGGTTTTAGAAAATTATAAAAATGGAATAGCATGAATCCATCCTACACATAATTTACCTCATCCCTGTGTTAATGAGTAATGTAGTTGATTAGACGGGTGATTCCATGTGTGGGAGTACATGTACATTGGAGTCGTGTTCAATCTATGGACAGTATTATAATGTGTAGAGGTACTACATGATGTATGGATCCCCTCACACAAAGTGTACTACTAGTTCACTTTTGAGTAAAAATCATGCTTCAATATATCCTTTGTTTGGAATCATATTTTGCACAAGATTATCCTATATTGAGTGTTTTACCATGTAAAAAGTGATTGTTCTTAGGGTTGTGGATTTTGGAATACAATGTGAAATGTTCTGGGTTTGATACTTGATTATGTGATTCTCAATAAAGAAAGTGATTGCACATGATAAACAGAGGCCTCCTAGTTGAACCGTTATTATAATGGGTGTGGGTCCTCTATAGTATCATTATTATGTCGTACCACATTTTCAGAATTAGTGTGGGTCCTAAATGACCATAGTGGAACCCCCTATCACACTAAGGAATAATTCATCATCCTATAGTGTGGAACCTTCCATCAGAGAGGGAACAAGTCATCTATAGAAATATTAGTTACAGAACCACATATAGAATAGAGAGTCTGTCCTCGATGTCCATATTAGAATCCCCTAACACACTTGGGAATCAGTCCTTGACCTATATAGTGTACCCCCCATCCCCATATCCTCCTTGGTGTGGGTCATCAATGTACGTTGTGGATCCCCCTACCCAATAGGGCATGGGTCATCATAAAAATAGAGTGGAACCACCATCATCATGGGTGAGATTCCTATACATATACTTGTAGAGTGGAATACATTGATGTACTAGGTAGAAGGTCAGGTAAAGGGATATTTTTCCTCATTACATCTATAACAGTTATGAGGCATGGATAGACATAGACAATATCTTTTAATAAGATATGTAGATACGGGCCAATGTTGATAGAATTTTAAAACTACTGGGGACCCTTCTTCCTGAGATTAACTATGATTTATGGGTCCCCGTTATCTATTGTTTGGGATTATCTAGACTACGAATATATATTATTATACATATATTCAGCTTGATATATATACATGTATAAGGTTTCAAACGTTCCATGGGATGCGAAGTGGAGCATGATATGCAACATGATTTCAATGTTATCTTCTCATGGTTGGATGAGTTCACCTAGTTCTATAGGTGGAAAATACTTGAAATTTACTTCATATACTCACCGTGTTGATCCCATTTTGTATGGAAAATATCACTCTCCCTCTAGGTTTTGGTTGATTTATTATCTTTTATAGATTTCTACATCTTGTTTTCAATATACAGTCTTTTAATTCCAATTGTGTCTATTATATCCCTGCCTTCAGCTTTTGAGGCATCCTACTGGTTATTTGTATACTCAAACCTATCTAATATTTTCTTACACGTGTCATGTCTTATATATATTATACATTGGTTGAAAGTGACTTATGAGAATCATTGGGATATCTATTACATTATACTGTGTATGGTGGTCATAGCTTGGAGATCAATATATGGGCTCTCTCTATAGTTTACATTAAAAATTTTAATGTTGGGACATCATTCCATTTGAGTAATTATATTTCCCTTTAATTTTCAGTTTACATCAGCATACGATTATAATATATTGATATTTATCACACTTTTTTAGACCTTCATTATTTTGATACATTTACCATTACATCCTCTATAATATTTCGTCAAGATAGCTATGTGTGTGCATACAAGTACATAGGAAATGGTATCGTTGTATTTTTTATTCCTTCAGTATTGTTTTAACCCATTGTCAAATAGATGTAGTATTAGGGTATTAATGGAAAGATCCCTAGATTAGGTTAGGACATGATAGCATAAAAAGTGTTGGTGCTTCCCATGTATGCTAAATCCCACCAATATCATAAGGAGCCACTAAGAAACATCATCAGTATAAGGGATGATGATGAAATGTAATCAGAGTATAAATGATATAACGAATAAGAATTGTAATTTCAATAATGATAATGTCCAATGATTATTTATAGAAACTCTTCAAAACCTTCATCTTTGATTTCTTGAAATCAAGAAATTGAAATTGAAGGTTTTTAGTGATTTTCCACATTCTTTTCAATAACACCATTTGATTTGGAATATTATTCAACACCAATTTTTATTCAATGAAATATCATATAATAAGGATTATTTAAGAGAATTTGGATTGGGTAAACCATAAGAACATATGTCTATGGTTTCCAATATTACACTAGAGGACCAAGGAGAATTAAAATGTGTCATGGTAAAACTTTCACATATGATGGAAAATTCAATGTAACAAAAAATTGTTAATAGATATAGTTTTATTCTCATGGGGAAAATTAATAAAATACTATAAACACAATTCCCCCAGATATTACTAAGACATTTGGTTTAGTACCAAAGATAACAAGTAGCCTACACACTCAATAGATAATGAAATAGACTTGAGAAGTGGAAAAAGAGCCTGAACTAATACCCAATTCGGTCAACACGTTATAATATTATTGGGTATCAACACCAGTAGAATGTGACACTCCATGTAATATTTTCAACTAGGAACCACCTACCTAAATAGTAAACAAATCAAATAATGAATAAATTTTTTTATTCTATTAAAAACAATCATTTGATGAAACCCTTCTCTGATGATGAAAATAAAGGGGTTTATGAGTCGCGATATTGTAAATAATAATGGAGGAGGCCAAATGAGTAGTGGTTAGTGGGGAAATGGTGGAAAATACAATGAATGAATATAACATGTAGTGAATTTTTTATAGAAGCCATATATATATATATATATGAGACTTTTATGTAGGATATTAAATGGAATAAAATGGTACCACAATATTTCTATGAATGATCAAGTGCATGATCCCTGCTAGTCATATTTGAGTACCGATATCTAGATCTCTATCCAACCAGCTATTATTGACCAATTTCAGAATCTTCAGTCATTCTTGGAACATGAATGTTGGTATATCGATGTCCTGGCTATATGTACTCAGAATAAATGGAATCACGCTATATGTCATAACAAATAAATATATTCCCATAAGGAACTAAATAATATTGGTTCAGAAATTTGATATCATGAAATAAATTTCTATAAACCTAACCAAACTCCTTATCTCACATTCCATTCACCTCTCAAGGGGCCTTTGAGAGTCATTGGTTGAGATCATTTCTAGTAGTACATTATTTTTGGATGATATTTCAATAGTATAGGTTTACCAAATAGGGAAAAGAAATGTTGAATATCTCACAATAATATATTTTATATAATAGGATCCTGAAAACTCTATATAAGGGCATATCTGACCACTATACAGAGGTCCAAATCTTAGTGACATTGGTTTTAAAAAAGAAATCAGGGTAAATGGTCAAGAATAAATCTTATTCCTCTCCGCCCCTTCCACACCATGGTTTTAGTGAGAATTATTTACACCATCCATGTTAACCATCTATTGGTATGATGAAATCTTACAAAAACCTCGTGAAAAGACCATATCCAACACCCAGTTTGGGGATCTTATCACAGAGCATGAATTAATGGTTATATTCCAAGATATTAGATGAAATGTTATTTTAGGAAGAAAATGTATTCTCACACAAGTTATAATTCCATATTTATATCACTTTTAGTTTAAATATGTTGTTAACAGGTGATTCAAAGTGTTATATGGTGATGAATAATCATTCGATACATGTGAGCCTTGATATTTCAAAGTAGTATATTACAAAAAATGGAGGGAATGTATCATAAAATATGATATAATGAACACGTTATTCTTCTAATTGGGTTCAGGGATTCTCCTCTAAATCTATGAAGAATGGTTGTGGATTATTATATATTTACCATTAACCAAAGAATAGTATAATGTTTAGGCCAGGAAAGGCATTTGAATAAGAAATAATTTTATGACCTAAACAAATACTAATCCATCTTCATGGATTTTTAATTCACAACATAACATCAATAATTTTTTAAAAATAAACAGTTAGATTATTATTATAAATATAATTAAATAATAATTAAATGTCAGTAATATCAATAAAATTTAATTTCAAATTAATATTAAAATATTAATTAATTACATTATCAACAACTACAATATGATCTGATGTAATACAATTTGGAAATTAAATCTATATTTATGTATATTTACATATAATTATATGGGATTTTTTAAAAATATTAATGTTTTGAATAAAAAAATTTAAGGTAAAAATTTATATTAAGATATTTGTTTCACAACTTTTTATCTAAATATAAAATATATATTTATTAGTTATTTAATAAATTAAAATAATAATTAAATTTAACATAATTAATATATATAAAAAAATGTAAATATGAAAGTTAATTTATAATTTCAAGTATTTATTCACCTATATTTTATTATTATATATATTTGAGAGAAATAATTTATAATTAATCTACACTAAAATTTGAACTAAATATAATATATTTTCTTTTAAAATTAAGTTAATGGTTATGTTATTTTAACACCAACAAATATAAATATAATTTTTGTGGCTATTAAATTATTTATATATGATAATAATAAAAATAAATAACTTTCATTTTAAAAATAAATGTAAAAAATTAAAAATGAAATAAAATAATGATAAAAAATAAAATGTTAAGAGGGAAAGAAGAATCAAGATAAGGGATGAAAACAAATTTTTAGCACTAAGGGGATGGTGAAGAGTAAGATTAGATGAGGGTAAATTTCTGGTTAATTAATGAGAGGTAATTTTTATCCAGGTTTAATCTATTATCATCACAATGATTTTGAACTTCATGCATAATTGAGTAAAATCCTGGAACAAGGTATATTGACACCGACTGAGGAGTCACTAATCGAAAAATTGATTCTGGTAGGGGTAATTGTCCATTTAATGATATCAGATACACCTCATGGTATTGTTCTAATATAAAATAGTTTCTATATTGAATCAGACAGCAGATATGAGGTGTGAGAACAATTTTTAATCATTTACAACCTATAAATCAATTTAATAGTGTGAGAATGTTATTTTGGTGTCTAAATTCATTAAATACTATAATTTTTCAAAATTTCTCCAATATTCTTCTCTATCTTATGTCTTATGTCTATTTTGGTCGATAATTTAATTTTTCAACCTCATGATGTCAGTTACTATGCTGAAATTAAATGAAATTATTATTTTAAAATTAATGTTGTCAACGTTTCTAGCTTCTTTTGTCCAGTTTCAAAAAATATTCAAGGGAAAGATCCTATAAATTCATCTAATTAGATTGTAAAATATAATTATATCAATATGTTAAATATTAAATTGATTTAAATTTGATTTTGTTTTCTATTATATCATGTAAATTAGTTATTACTAACCACACGTCATAAAACCAAAACCACATTGTAAAAATTCTTTATAATCATCATCTATCGAGTTGGTCTCCAGTATCCTTTCAGTTATAGTGTTTTTGTAAAATATATTTATATTAATCATCATACTGAACATGAATTTCCTTTCAACCACACAATATGAGAAATAGAGAATATTCTTGAATTTTCTCTGATTCTATAAATAATGGGTCTTGATGTTAGTTAGAAAAGGTAGATAGGGAGAAAGGTTCAATGAAATTTACATTAATAATTAGAGAAACATCTTCTTGTAGAAGGATTTCATTTTTACTTTTAGTTAAAGAGGATTATAATTATTTTCAAAAAATGATTAATAAATAAATTTTTAATGTCTCAAATTTTTTTGTATGGGATGGTGTGTTTAATTTTTTTCTAATGGTTATTTCAATGGGATATAATTTTATTGTCTATTTTCAAATTCTGATCTATAATTTTTTAAATTAATAAAATATTTTTTCTTATTAGTTTATTTTGAATGTCCAATTTGGTTTTATGTAAGATATTTTAAAATTATTGAAATTTTCAAAATCTATTAGGGATTTTATTATTTTTATTTTCTAGTATTAATCTATTCCATGAAATATATATTTTCAATGTAAATATATATATTCAATAGAATTTATATTTTCTTTTTTTATGAAATTTCATTCCATATTAATAAATTTATATAAATATGTGTGGTGGTTTGTGTTTGGTTATGAATAAATTTCTATAAAATATATTTGATTAAATATATTCACTTAGAACATGATAGAGTCACTATTTCACATATATTATTTGTAGAAGTTTTTAAAGAATAAAAAAAATCATTTTATGTGTGTAGGTACATAAAAAACCATGAATGTCACATGTAATAAATGATATGGCCATAATCATTAACACATGACATATCATGCATTATTTAGTATTTTTTATTTTTTTATATGTTTATTCATAATATCATAATTTCATAGGAAACTATCCTTGAAATGGTTTTTATGATTTTAACATATGAAAATTTTAATATGAGATCATTAATTAATTTTATATTAACATTCTAATAAATTTATGACAAATCTAAAAGTATATAAATTTAGTTTCTCTCATTTATTTTTAGTTTATCTTAATTAAATTATAAGTGTAAATTTATTTATAAACATCTGTGAATATGATGTTATTATTTAATGTAAAAAACTGAAGTGAAAGTATATATATGTAAAGTAGGCTTAAACATTTTTTTACAAAATACATCACTTGAGAATTTAAATATGATAGTAAATTAGGCAGTGAACCCATCCCTTAGTAATTGGGTAATCCCAAGAATGCATTCAAAGTGTTCTCACTGTATTGTTATGCAAATCTTGAATATTGTTTTTAGAAATATCACAGGACTATTTTTTCAAGACAATTTTGAGTGGAATTATTTTCTATGTGTTATAGTATTTCCATGTCATAATTAATATCAATTATATTTTCAAATTGTATTTATAAATGTGTTTTCAAAAGTATTATCTAAATAATAATCAAAATTATTTTCTAATAGTTATTTTAAATGAATATTTCTTCATATGTATTTGGATGATTTTAAAACACCTTACTAGGAATAAAATTTATAACCCTATGTTTTTAATTTATTTCTCACATTTTCAGTGTATTTAAATTTTCTTGATTGTTTTATTTATGACGAAACAAAGTAAAAAATTATGTATTTTATTTTATTCTGTAGAGTTTTGTAAATTGTACGGAAATTATCTAATTCTCTAAACCCAAGACCGATAAATGTTCATGGTATGTAATAAATATTTTGTATTTATTCAATTGATTTAATTTTATTATAATATACACACCAGTTATTTGTGACGAACCCGAAAGGATGATTTTATGACTATACAATTTGTATTAGAGTGATAACCTATACATATTTGGAGATTAGATCTTTTAATGTGGGGGAAATAAAATCATTAAGATTTAATTTTCTTTAAGACAACTATATAATTAAGTTCCCTTAGAAAATATATTTTATCTTTATTTTGTAGTGGAAAATTTTATAATGTTCTTGAGTTTAACGAATGAATTGAGAAGTCTAAATTCATTTATAGTTGATAAAATGTAACATCCCATATTATATTAAAATTAATTAATAATTATATTTATAATAAATTAATTAAAGATTAATTGAATGTTTTTAATAATAATAAAATAAAATATTGAATGGATATTAATTTAATAAATAAATAAAATTTACAACAGGTGAAATATTAATTGATATATTAAAAAAATTTAATGAAATATATATATATATATATATATGTTTATGTTTATATATAAATAGAATATATTGTTATTTTTGTAAATAAAAATTAATAAAAAAAATTATGTTTATAAATTATACTAAAATATTATATTTAAAAATTTTAATTCTAGAATAAAATAATTTATTATGGCTTTATTAATAATAGAAAACATTAATTAAATTTAATATAATTCAAATGTATAGAAAAAATGGAATTATGAAAATTAATATATAATTTTGAGTATTGATATTACTATAGTGGAATTATATATATTTGAGAGAAATATTTTATAATTAATTTACATTAAAAAAATAAGGATGAATCGAGGACATTCTCTGAACAATGTATGTCGAGACCGATTGAGGAGTCACATAGTGTGAAATCGGGTTTGGTAAGGGGATTAAACATTTGAAATGAAGATTGAGATACCTCTAGGGTTTGAGCTATGCCAAAAAATGTAGGCTTACAACTATAACACTAGATCTAATGTGTGATAATCATTCTTTATCATTTCCATCCTATTGATCTATTTGTGGGAATGATTATTTTAATTTGGTGTCCAAATAAGATTAATATTATTTCTTTCTAACTATTTATACAATATTCTATCTAGTAAACGTATATTTTCAATTTTGGTCTATGCATTACATTTTCTTATCCTCATTATTTATTATGATCTTTAAATTAAATGAATGTATTATTTTGTAATCAATTTTTATAATGTTTCAAGTTATTTTTATAAGATTAATAAAATTCTTACAATGAAGGTCCACTAAAATAAAATAATTGGATTATAAAATATAAAAATATAAATATGATGAATATAAAATTTATTTAAAGCTATCATTGTTTTCTTTTTTCTCAAATTATTTAGTTGGTGCATCCTGATAGGCATAAAACATAGTCCCCATTTTCTAAATTATCTTGTATCATTTTCTATCGAGTCGGTATTCAGTATCATTTATGTCAGGGTTTCATATAAAATATATGTATATTAATCATGTTGATTGAAAATATTTTCCTTTTAACCACAGAATAAAAAATTATATATTACTCTCAAATATTCTCAGATTACTATAAATAAGAGGTTTAGATGTCATTTTGAAAGGGTTGAGAGGGAGAAAAATTCATGGAAAATGAGTTCAATAATTATAGAAACCTTCTTCTGAAAAAAATGTAGTAATGTTTATTATCATGAAAAGGATTTTATAATTATTTTCCCTCAAAGGATTGATAATTAATATTTTTATTCCATCAAATAATATAAATGTTTCATTTTGATTAGTTTTTATCTTCTGGTTTTTTGTGAGGGATATGATTTCATTTTCTATTTTAAAATATTGTTTTGTATTTTCTCAAAGAAATGTAATATTATTTATTTGTTTCATTATTTTTAATGAAAAATTTGATTTTATAAATGAATTTTTAATTTATTCATATGTTCATAATTCATTTGGTATTTTCTTATTTTTACAATCATGTATTAATATATTTTATGAAATTTAAATTTAAATGGGAAATATATTTTTTTTAATTTAATTTATTTGATAGTTAATTATGATCTATCATTCTATATAAATAAACCTTTTATAAACCCTTTTGGAATTCTATTTTTGATTGTGAAAATATTTCTATAAATATCTTTGAATTTTTTTTCACATAGAATATAATAGAGTTATCATTTAATAGTTATTATTTTTAGTATGTTTTATATAATAAAATCTATTAGTTTATGTGTGTAGGTACATGAAAAATCATTAATGCCACATATAATATTAGATATTTCCATAACATTTAACACATTTCATATCATGTTTTCAATACTTTTTATTATTTTCATATGTATGTGTTTTGAATAAATCATATTTTTGTAGAAAAGTAACATAAAAATGGTTTTTATGAGTTTAATAAATGAAATATATATAAAATAATTTAATTAATCTTTATTTAATTTTTTATCTCTTTATTAGTTATCTAAAAGCTAAAAAATTCTGTTTCTCCAATTTATCAAGAGTTTTTTATTTATGTTATAATTTTGAATTTATCTATAAACATATGTGAATATTTTGTAAATATTATTAAAGTAAAATACTATAGCGAAACTATATATAAGTAAATAATTCTAAAACTGTTTTTATAGAATCAAAAACATCAGCATTGTAAAAATGTTAGGGAGTTAGTGAGTGAACACATACTTTTGCAAGAATGTGGGCCCAAGAGAGAATTCAATTCATCATTTGGTCTTTCTGTTTTACTTCCAAAATATTCTATATTGTTTTAAAAAATATCACTGGACTATAATTTATGAATTTTTGAGTGTAAATATTTTTAATGTTTCTTAGTATTTTAAATTTGAAATTAATTTAAATGATACTCTCAAATGGTATTTTTATAGTTTATTCAAATGTAATATCTAATGAATGTTCAAAATTATTTTGTAAAATTTAATTCCAAAGGAGATTCCATTAATTTAATCTCAATTATTTTAAAATCCCCAAGTGTGAAATAAAATTTCTCACCAAATTTTTCTAATTAATTTTTCACTGGTTATATTTATTTACACTGAACTATGTATTTCATTGTGTAATTAGTGTTCTCAATGAAATTTATTTATTTTAATTTATTTGGTACAATTTTGTACATTGTATGAAATATAGCTAATTCTCTAAGACTGAGACTGGTGAATGTTCCTTGTATGTAATTAATGTTATTTATTTATTCAATTTAATATATTTTAAAAAACATACACATCATTTATATTTAGTAAACCCACAACCATGTATTTTTGAGTGGGTGTAGGGAATTTCTCAATTATAATTTAGTTGATGCAATTATTTAAAATAAAACCACTTATAATCTATGTGGTATACTAGGAGTGATCATTTGGTGTGATCTGAGACTAGAAATATGACACAAAAATTGAATAGAACATGCAAAATATTAGGTGTACAATGATCAATGCTGAGACCCAAAATTAAAACACTTAGATTAACTCACTTTTTCTAATATTTGTAGAGGAAAATATCATGAATTATTCGAAACACCATAAATTCTTATTTGTTTCCCACATTTCCCAACATATATATATCCCCAATCTCCCAATGGTATGATTTTGAATCTATCATTGGGTGGGCATACATTGGTAGTTTTATCTTCATTTTATACATTAGGATGTTTATAATGGAAGTGATTTTAAATATATTCTTACAACATATCAACTCACTGATAATATTCTAATATATATATAATTGTCTAATGAATAAGTAGTTATCAATTAATACTCTCCCAAATTTTGGTAGGCACACTTCTTTAGATATTTTATAATCCCCAATTGGAAAATTATAGATTACCCAAAACACTACCGATTTCGTTTTAGATCCATGTCTATATTCTTATATAAAGAATTGATATCATATTCTATTCATCTCTTAGAAGTGTGAAAAAATAATGATGCCGAATACAATAACCTCATATTTTTCCTAGACAAAGATCTTCATTTATCAGTAAGTCGATTAAACATTAAATATGATTTTTTGATAGTGATTGTACTTGTTGATTTATAATTTGACATTGAAATGGAGGATTTGATCCATTTGTTCAAAGAGGATCTGAAAATAATGGTTTCATTCCATAGTAAATGCCTTTAACACTTCTCCTATGATCAAAAAATTATTGGGATATTTTATTAGAATGTTTTTTGTGGCCCTTGAAAAAAACCCTACTTGAAATAAAAATTTGTTCACATAATTCATCGTTGGAAAATCTCTATATTCATATGATATAACATTTGATAAATCAATTATATTGTCACCACTGTACAGCTCGATGAGTCAATTTACTCATCATATGAACCCTTTATTAGTTTGATATTTCCCATAGTCGAATATATCTATTGTAGGATATGTCAATTACATTTGGCCACTACAGAATTAAGCCAATATCAAACTAATAATTTAATTATAAAATATTGTTCAAAAAGAAATGGTTTTTTCTATAAATGATGATATGCTTTATTATCATTATATGATTCTAAGGATCATATGTCATTGCCAACATAGAATAGTTGTGTTCTAGAACATGTCGTATGAACAAATTATTGACAAATAACTCTCATAAGATTGGTAGTCATAGATATATATATATAATGCTATAATAAGATTGTGTCAAATTCAATTCAAAAATTCACATGTTTTATATACATGAAAATATAAACCCCCAACCCCCAAAACAATTGTATACATCCAAATAATAATGGAAATTTACAATTTGACAATGGTTTTAAAGAGATCATATCCCTCAAATGCAAACCAGTAGTTCAAATATATCCATATTTCAACTGAACATTTCTCAAAATGGTCTATGTCAATTACCTACATGGTGGTTAAAATAAATTAAATTATCATCATTATGATGTAAAATATTACAACTAGAATTGACATCTCCCATTGGATATTGATGGAAAATACATCTAATTCTCTTCAATGATGAGGGGAGTTAATATGTAATATAACAACTGGTATAACCTTTCTCAAGGTACCCTAAAATATAAAAGGTTCCTGTTGAATATTTTAATAATACTATTTCTAAAAATATTTAGATGATAGTGGTTAGAAATAAGAAATCTAGTCTATAAAATCATATACATATTCTTTGGTCCTATGAAACCACGACCCACACTACCACTAAAGAAACGAAATATTATCATATATATGCGATTAATGAAGTATATAAAATTGAGGTTTATCGACCTTTTCTATGTAAAACTTTATAAAAGATAATAAATAAAAATGAGAAGTCATAGAATAGGGTGGATAATTGGAGATACATTTTGACAATGGGATTTATACACTGCACAATCTATAAACTTTTCAATAAATGTTGCACGATACATCCATAAGATTTATGGACAATTAAAATTCATTTAAGGAGATATCATGGTAGATCATGGAACCCCAATGTTACATGGGAATAAAACTATAAAATTATATATATAATTATAAAGAAATTATCACTTACATAATTTTTTCACAATGGAGTGTATACACTGATTACTATTGTTAGAGAGTTTGTAACACACACAACCAATTAGAGGTTTCTCATGAATTTCATTATCTAAGGAATAATTTATCTCAAAATAGATGTGGAAATATTCAACATAGTATAAAACCAATTTCCCAATAACATAATGTTAATCTATATAAAAGGATTCATTAAAATATGATAATAAAATACAATGTCATGGTCTTGGTTAAAGAATGACAAAATACACAACATTTGGTCTATTAATTAAGATCATAATCTTCTTAGAGTTGGTTATTATATGGGAACTATTTCATAAATGAGTGTAAAATGCATGGAAGAAACCATATCCCATTTATGAGTATATAATTTTAATGTATAAACTAGAAGAATCTAATTTTATGGATTTATATAAATGATATAAAATTCCATATCTTAGTAAATCAGATAGATCTATTGATTCTCTCTATATATAATAACTATGTATAGGATGACTCATATTATCATATGATATATAAAGATTTTTTGGGTCACCCATCATAGACACATTCACAATATTTAATTGATATGAAATCCATTTAATCATAATAAACATACTATTGAAAAAATTCCATGTAATATTATGTTATAAAAATAGTTCCTCTATATTTCTTTTTTTCCCATGTTATACATTCTCTAATAAAAGTGTGGATTTTCCATTCATCACATATTTATGACTTTTTGAATTATCATTGCTAATTATAAGTCATTTATAATAACTTTAATTATAATATAAATCATCCTCCATAATCAAGGAGTTATGTCATAGCTATATTATTATAAGGCCCCAGCCTTAAACCTTACTTAATATTGAATTAAATGAATATTTCACATTCAGGATCTTTTCAGGTTTAGAGATTTAGAGAATTAGGACAGAACTATTACATCTCAAAAGATTACAAATTAGACACTTCTAATATGTTTCCATAAAATAAAAACTCTTAAAAAGAAACATGTCTAGTTCCATGTTTTAGACAGCCTGACTTTCCCTTGATCCCATCCTTGACCCTATTCTACTTTATGTCCTGTGAAAAACATTTCAAAAAAATCTTGGGGTGAGCATACAAAGCTCAGTAAGGGATACAGAAGGAAGGAAAACTGTTAGTTTTTCAAAACAACCAGTAAACCAAGAATACTTTATCAAATTAATACTTTTAACCTTTTGAAGAAGAAAATACTCTTCGTTGAATAAAATATCATTACTTACCCTTTTGTAACCAAAAGATTACCATAAAACCCATATAAAGAACACTTAACATATAAAGATAACTTGGGACATAAACATACTTAAGTGGAATAACCATACGGCCGACTTCCACACATACTTAATGGAATAGCCATACGGCCGACTTCCATACCCAATGCATTGGAGGTTGTAACGTAACCACATGTCTTGGTATTCACTGCACCAACCGTCATATGGTTTATCACGTAACCACCCGTAAAATGTCCAAGTACCATCATTACACATAAAATATTGAAAATATAAAAATTTCAATAACAACATTTCATTTGAAATCACAATAAGTAATTCCAAGATATTGAATTAATCAATCCATTTTCAAAAACCATTTAATAGTGATTTTTGAATCAAAGTGTCCCATACCACTTTGAATCATTTAATGGAATTATAATTTTAAAACATTAATGTTGTAACATCCCAAGTAAGTAATGAATAATAGATATTTTTATCTATGTCTATTAATGATTAAGATAGTGTTTTAGAGGCATAAAATGAAAATAAATCCAATCTTAAGCATGGAATACAGTAATATTCTTAAAAGATTGTTTTACTGCCTTTTGATGGAAAACCATTTTTGAATCTATCTTTTGACAATTTTATAAGCTATTTTTGTCAAAATAAACTTATTCTTTGTGATTGGGACATCAAAATTTACTTTGTGTGAATTTTTGGTATTTTTCTGACAATGTTCATTTTTTAATGAATAGTGAAAAATTCTGTATTTTACATCAAAATTGCTTCTTAATCTAATTTATTTAAATGATTAGATTACCTTTTGAATTGTTCTTAATGTGTAATCTGAATATATTTTTACCATTTAATCCAATGGTGGTCATTGCAATCAATTTCACTTTGAAATTAGACTTAAATTGTTGTCAATCTTTTGATACTTATTGTTTTATAAAAACACGCTATTTGCTCTGACAGCGAGACTTAATTATTAAATTAATTAATGTGACTTATATGTTTTGAGTTTTGTAAAATAGAATTCATTTTTGAATTCGGAATATCAAATATAGATTAGGGTGAATTTTTTGTAATTTTCTGAAAAACATCAATTTTTTATGAATAGTGAAACCACTAAGTGGTACTTATAAAAACTGATTTTTCCGTTTAAATGAAATTTTGCCATCATTGTGTTTTGAATTTCAAAAATCCGACATACATGGTTGTCATTAAGAAGAAAAATGTGGTTCAATGGGATTGAAATAATTTTTTGGTGAATAGTAACTTATTAAGTTTTTAATCGCGATTAGTGGTAATTAGGGTAGTTTAAGGTATAAATAATGCTTTAATAATATGAAATGACATAGACACATGTCCCAACATTATTGGTTGTGTCATGGCCGACCAAGACAAGCCATGGCTCAACTTAGGGACCCCATGGAGACACTTTGGTTGGGAAATGAAAAAAATAACTTTTTATTAAATGTTAAATTAAAAATAACACAAACAAAAGATGTTTAACTAAACCAATTTTTACATGGGGTTATACAAGTCAGATTTTTGATTATAAATATTAATTGGAAATCTAAAAAGATTTCATACATCATAGTATTTTGTTTGTAATTTTTAGACTTTAAATAAATTAAATTATTTATGACATCATGACGATGCAGCGATTACCTCATTATTTAACGATTTAAATAAAATGGAAAGATAATGAAAAATCTAAAGCCTACGCATGGAAAAAACCAATTGGATGAGTGTATTTCGAAGCCTTATCACCTTATCCTTGAATTATAGAAATGTGGGACCTTTTGAATACGAAACTCTTTTTAAAATAACGTAACTTATCTTTACATTCCAAAAGTGCCCCTCCTCTCCTCTTATAAAAGGTCCCCACCTCTACCTCATTTCACACGCTCCTCAAGCCTTTGGCTCGGCCAACCCATGCCCATTTACTCTCTACACATCCCTCTCCTCATCCTATAGGATTCCCTTTGGGCAGAATCTTTTCAAAGGAAGCCTTTAGGCTCAAATCAAAAGGAGTTACACTTTTAAAGGTAATTCATTCTCTCATGTTCATTTGTTTTATTTTGCTTCTCCAACCCCCTAAAATCTTTTTATTTACTTATTTTGTAACAACACCAGTATCTTAAATATACTAGGATGTTGTTATAAGATTTATTTGAGCTACACTCTCACACAACTACATCAAATGGTTAAAGAACATACGGTTTCCGTGGATGGCGAAATTCTGCCTCCCGAAACGATGATTGTTCAATACTCATTTAACACCTTCAAAGGTGGCCATTATGATGTCACTATTTTTATATATGATATATAATATGTTTATTTTTTCCTTAATCTTCTGTTTTTTTTTTCATTTTGGGCATACCTTTATGGTTTCCATTATGGGTAAACACGATATCTTCATTTTAGGAAGTGCGGACTACCGCCCCCTGAAAGTGATTTGATTCATTAATACCATATGTGGGATGTGTAAAGGATAAAGTTAATGATATTATATATGTTATTATACTGGAATTATAATATACTCTTATATAATTATGATTCCATTCCAGAAAATACGAAATAGAAATGGAAGTAGCGTTCATGCGTACGTACGGCTTACCGTCTCCATGAACAGTGAATTTTATTTCATACCTCTAAATGTGATGTAATATTATAAAAACATGTATATGATGAATATATATGATATATATGTTATCCAAATCATTAATATCATTCTGGATATAACTAACCTTTGACCAAATTAACAACATGTAAGTATAAGAAGTCTATTTTTGACTTGAGAACCAAATACTGACAAGATGAACATTATTAACTTAAATGATTACATGATGTTCATAACATAGTATAAAAGGAATAATGAACTTTAAAAAGGTTAATAAGAAAGTAGTGATTAACTCAAGTTTATTATTCAGGAGATTAAAGGAAGGTCGGGTCAAGTCGGATACGAGGTATGGGACTTCGTCTCAATCTCCTTTCATTGAGGCATATTTTATTTTATACACAACTTTCTTTTATACGGTGTATAAACCCCTTTGACTTTTACGTTTATTCGAAAGGAATATTTTTTATACGAAGTGTTTACTAAACGACAAAAGGGAATGTTTTTGCCGTATGTATGCTGCGACAACGACTTCTCCGCCGTCGTGACTGTTATTTGAGTTTCGGCTTCCTCTACAAGCCATACCTTCTTTTTAAAAGAAAAATAAATACCATGTTTTACTTTTCTTTTATTTAATGATTGAAAATGGTTTTCAAAATGTTTTTTGTGTTGTATTTATATCTTGTGATTGAAATGTGGAAATGTTATGTTTCCTTTATGCATGTTTTATGTGATACGATTATGTTATGGTTCTTAGGAATTATTATGAAGACGGGTGGTTCCGTGATAAACTGAGGGCGGGTGAGCCCGATATAGCTCTCCAATGCATTGGGTAACGCGAAGGAGTGAAATGTTAAGGTTTCTCCAAAGAGATTTAGGGAATATACTTTGATGGGTATTCCAAACATAACCAAGAGGGTTACTCCCTACGTAAGAATGTTATGAATGCCTTAAGTTACCTTTATGTCCTATGATTTCTATGATTTATTCATGGTTTGATGAGGTATGTTAAAGTGCTTATGTTTTATGGGTAAAGTACGATCTCATCCTTATGTATATATGCACCCATGTTTCCTTTCCATATTTTTATATCCCTTACTGAGCTTTTTATGCTCATCCCAAGTTTTTTTTGAAATGTTTTTCACAGGTCAAGGGAAAGGTACATGATATGATGATAGAGTCAAGGAAGTGTCAAGAATGAATCCATGTTTTATTTTAAATATGATTCCATTGATGGGAATGAATAATACTATCTTTATGTAACCACTTTGTTTATATGTGGAATGTAATGCAAGTTTTATGATCTAATTCTCTAAAACTCTAAACCTGAAAAGATCCTCAATGTGTAATCTTGTAATAACTCAAGATTAAGTAAGGTTTAAGGCTGGGGCCTTATAGTTGGTATCAGAGGTCGGTTTAGATAACTTTAGGAGTTAGAATTCTATTAAATTATTATCCAAATATATATATATATATATATATTTGAAATGATATAGCATTTGAAGATTACCATGTTGCTTCATCTTAGACATGTTTGTTCAGAATGGTTTTCTGCAGAGGAAACAGGGAAGCAGTGCTAAGAAGGCATACAGATGGAAATAACCTTCCGAATCAGCATCCTGAGATGGTCGGAATTGGAACTGAACAGTTTGTTGTAGTGATGGAACAGTTGACTCAGGCTATAAATGGTGGTGGTATCCATGCACGAGATCAGCCAGATCAACCGCAGAAGAACATGTCAGTGGTGGAACATTTCATGAGGCAACATCCCCCATCATTCAGAGGATAATCTGACCCTGTGTTAGCTGAAGGGTGGATTAAAGCACTGGATAAGATTTTCAATGTCATGGGGTGTTCAGAAAATCAAAAGGTTAGTCTTGACATTTACCATTTGGAGGGTGAAGCAGATCAGTGGTGGTCTATGGTTAAAAATATCAGGGACGCCAATGAGATTGATGCTCTTGACTGGGATGAATTCAAAGGTATGTTTGTTGAGAAGTATTTTCCTAAGGCTGTTCGACTTAGGATGGAAAAACAATTCTTGGAATTGAGGCAAGAGGAAGACTCAGTGGCTGCCTATGAAGAAAGGTTCACTCGATTGGCAAGGTATGCTCCAAATTTTATCCGAGACCTTGATAGTAAAATCAATCGTTTTTACTCAGGATTAAAGCCAAAATATCGAAGGGCGTTAGCTTCTCGTGAGTTTAAAAGTTATGAAAAGATTGTTCGATGTGCTGAGAAGGTGTAAATGGAGTTTGCCGATGACCAAGTGTTCTATAACAACCAGCAGAAGAAGAGACCGAGGTGGCAGGAGAAAGGTAATAATTCTTCAGAAAAGTCTGATGGTAAGAGAACTAAGTTTCCAGTTTGTGATAAATGTGGCAAAAGGCATGCTGAGGAATGTCTTCTGAATTCTGGAAAGTGATACCGATGTGGTAAGATGGGACATAAGGCTCGTGATTGCAATGAAAAGGATCAAGGTGAAGGTAAGAACAAATTTGATTTACAGTTAGTGAAATGTTATAAGTGCAATGAGATGGGTCACTTTGCAAACGAGTGTCCGACAAAGAGCTTGAGTGATGGGAAGCAGTTAGACTATAAGCAGAATGGGGTGGTGAAATCCTTTGCAACTACTTCAGCAGATGTCGGGCCATCAAATGAAGTTGTAGCAGGTACTTTGTTTGTTTTTTCAGATTATGCCAGTGTGTTGTTTGATTCGGGGTCTACACATTCTTTCATCTCTGAAACCTTTTCTAGTAAAATGGGAATACCATATCAAGAAATGACTCCTGAAATTTTGGTAAAAACACCTGGGGGGAATGTTGAGGCAAAAAGAATTTATAAGAATCTTTCTATCCCTATCTGTGGAAAGAACCTACTTGTAAACCTTATTTCTCTACCTCTATTAGAGTTTGATGTTATCCTGGGTATGGATTGGCTCTCTATTTACCATTCTGAGATTGAATGTAGAGCTAAAGAAGTTTTTTTTCAGAAAGACTTTCAGTTTGTTTAGAAGAATGAACCCTTACTTTTTATAACATATCAAGAGGCCGAGAAACTTGTAAAAGATGGAAATGAATGTTACCTTGCACACGTCGTTGAAAATAAAGGAACTGTTCAGATTAATGATGTGTCAGTGGTAAATGAGTATCCTGATGTTTTTCCTGATGAGTTGCCTAGAATAATACCAGATCGGGAAGTTGAGTTTACTGTTGACTTAGTTCCTGATGCTAAGCCAATTTCAAAACCCCCCTATCGAATGGCACAAATTGAACTTTTAGAGTTGAAGGAGGAATTGCAAGATTTATTAGAGAAAGGTTTCATTAGACCTAGCACATCACCTTGGGGTGCTCCTGTTTTATTTGTTAAAAATAAAGATGGTTCTATGAGACTTTGTATTGATTATAGAGCCTTGAATAACATCACTGTTAAGAACAAATATCCTTTGCCTCATATCGATGATTTGTTTGATCAGCTCCAGGGAGCTCAGTTTTTTTCAAAGATTGACCTGAGATTGGGGTACCATCAGCTGAAGGTAAAAGAGGCAGATATTCTGAAGACCGCGTTCCGTACAAGATATGGCCATTATGAATTTGTAGTAATGCCTTTTGGGCTAACCAATGCACCTGCTATATTCATGGACTTAATTAATAGAATTTTCCATGAGTTCTTGGATATGTTTGTGGTGGTTTTCATTGATGATATTTTGGTGTTTTCTAATAGTAAATAGGAGCATGAAATACATTTAAGGGTTATCTTGTAAACCTTAAAAGAAAAGAAACTGTATGGGAAATTCAGCAAGTGTGAGTTTTGGTTGCAACAAATTTCTTTCCTTGGTCACATTGTTTCTAAAGATGGAATAACTGTTGATCCTGCAAAAAAAAAGTTATGGAAGAATGGCCAAGACCCACAAATGTAACCGAGATTTGTAGCTTCCTTGGTTTGGCGGGCTATTACCGAAGGTTTGTTAGAAATTTTTCACGGTTATCTAGTCCAATGACTAAGCTAACTCGGAAGGGTGTTAAGTTTATCTGGACAAAATAATGTGATGATTGTTTTCAGGAATTGAAAAGAAGATTGGTGAATGCTCCAGTTTTGGCACTACCTTCCAGGAATGGTGAGTTTGTTATCTACAGTGATGCTTCATTGAAAGGACTTGGTTGCGTCCTAATGTAGAATGATCAGGTAATTGCTTATGCTTCATGACAGTTGAAAACTCATGAGGTAAATTACCATACACATGATTGGGAATTAGTTGCTGTTGTTTTTTCTTTAAAAACTTGGAGGCATCATTTGTATGGAGTAAAGTGTGAAATATATAACGATCATAAAAGTTTAAAGTATATATTCACTCAGAAAGATTTAAACATGAGACAGAGGATATGGCTCGAATTAATCAAGGATTATGATTGTACAATTCATTACCATCCGGGAAAAGCAAATAAAGTGGCTGATGCTTTGAGTCGAAAAAGTAATGCTTCATTAACAATGTTGCGTTTGTAACGTGATCCTTTGGTTAAGGATTTGATGAACTTTGGCATAGAAGTTGTTGGTGCAGGAATTCCTTCTGTTTTGTTTCAGGTATCAGTGAGATCTTATCTATCAGATAGAATCAAGCAAGCACAGAAGCAAGACAGTGAGTTGCAGAAAAAGGTAGAGCTGGTTCAGAAAGGCAAGTTGCCTGAATTCAACATTGATAATGATTGTGTTTTGAGATTTGGGAAGAGATTGTGTGTGCCTTGTGATTCACAGTTGAAGAGAGAGTTGTTATGTGAAGCTCATAGTTCTCTGTTTTCAGTTCATCCAGGCAGTACTAAGATGTATAGAGATCTGCGGGAGTATTACTGGTGGGATGAAATGAAAAGAGATATTGCTGATTTTACTGTGAAGTGTTTGACTTGTCAGCAGGTTAAAGCAGAGCGGCAATTACCGAAAGGGATGCTTCAGCCTTTACCAGTGCCATAGTGGAAATGGGAGGATATATCCATGGACTTTGTTGTTGGATTACCAAAGACATCTCGAGGTAATAATGCAATCTGGGTTATTGTTGATTGCTTGACCAAATCTTCTCATTTCCTTGCTATACGAGATACTTTTTCTCTTGATCAACTTTCCCGTTTGTATCTTAAAGATATAGTAAGGTTACATGGAGTTCCTCTCTCCATTGTATCGGATCGTAATCCCAGGTTTACTTCTAACTTTTGGAAAGGCCTTCAGAAGTCGTTGGGTACGGAATTAAATTTTAGTACAGCTTTTCATCCTCAATCTGATGGGCAGTCAGAACGAACAATTCAGACATTGAAGGATATGCTACGAGCTTGTTCTATGGATTATCAGGGAAGTTGGGACCAACATCTTTCTTTGGTTGAATTTTCATATAATAACAGTTTTCATTCTAGTATAAAGATGGCACCATTTCAGGCATTATATGGGAAGTGGTGTCGAACTCCATCTTTCTGGGATGAAATGGGTGAAAGGAAGTTGATGGGACCAGAATTTGTAGAAGAGATGGCAGAAAAAGTTCCGCTGATTCAGAAGCACATGAGAACAGCTCAGAGAAGTCAGAAGAGTTATGCGGATAACCGGAGGAAGGATCTCTCTTTTGAGGTAGGTGATCATGTTTTTCTCAAAGTTTCTCCTTGGAAAAGTGTGATGAGATTTGGTAAGAAAGTAAAGCTAAGTCCAAGGTTCATTGGACCATACGAAATTATGGAGAGAGTTGGATCAGTTGCATACCGAGTGGCTTTACCTCCGAGTTTATCTCAGGTACACCATGTTTTTCACGTTTCGATGTTGAGAAAGTATATGCCAGATCCATCTCATGTTTTGAGTCCAGAGGTAGTTCAGTTGGAAGAGAACCTATCTTATGAGGAACAACCAGTCCAGATTCTTGACCACAGGGAGCAAGTGTTATGGAATAAGGTGATTCACCAGGTAAAGGTTTTGTGGAAAAACCACATGATTGATGAGGCAACATGGGAATCTGAAAATGCAATGAGGGATAAGTACCCCCATTTATTTGATAAGTAAATAAATTGCAGGGACGCAATTTTCTAAAGGGGGGAGGATGTAACATCCCAAGTATTTAATGAATAATAGATATTTTTATCTATGTCTATTAATGATTAAGATAGTGTTTTAGAGGCTTAAAATGAAAATAAATCCAATCTTAAGCATAAAATACACTAATATTCTTACAAGATTGTTTTACTGACTTTTGATGGAAAACCATTTTTGAATCTATCTTTTGACAATTTTATAAGCTATGTTTGTCAAAAAAAACTTATTCTTTGTGATTGGGACATCAAAATTTACTTTGTGTGAATTTTTGGTATTTTTCTGACAATGTTCATTTTTTAATGAATAGTGAAAAATACTGCATTTTACATCAAAATTGCTTCTTAATATAATTTTTTTAAATGATTAGATTATCTTTTGAATTGTTCTTAATGTGTAATCTGAATATATTTTTACCATTTAATCCAATGGTGGTCATTGGAATCAATTTCACTTTGAAATTAGACTTAAACTGGTGTCAATCTTTTCATACTTATTGTTTTATAAAAACACGCTATTTGCTCTGACAGTGGGAATTAATTATTAAATTAATTAATGTGACTGATATGTTTTGAGTTTTGTAAAATATACTTCATTTTTGAATTCGGAATATCAAATATAGCTTAGGGTGAATTTTTGGTAATTTTCTGAAAAACATCAATTTTTGATGAATAGTGAAACCACTAAGTGGTACTTATAAAAACTGATTTTTCCGTTTAAATGAAATTTTGCAATCATTGTGTTTTGAATTTCAAAAATCTGACATAGATGGTTGTCATTAAGAAGTAAAATGTGGTTCAATGGGATTAAAATAATTTTTTGGTGAATAGTAACTTATTAAGTTTTTAATCGCGATTAGTGGTAATTAGGGTAGTTTAAGGTATAAATAATGCTTTAATAATATTAAATGACCTAGACACATGTCCCAACCTTATTGGTTGTGTCATGGACAACCAAGACAAGCCATGGGTCAACTTGGGGACCCCATGGATACACTTTGGTTGGGAAATGGCATAAATAACTTTTTATTAAATGTTAAAGTAAAAATGACACAAACAAGAGATGTTTTACTAAAACAATTTTTACATGGGGTTATACAAGTCAGAGATTTGATTATAAATATTAATTGTAAATCTAAAGAGATTTCCTACATCATAGTATTTGTTTTGTAATTTTTAGACTTTAAATAAATTAAATTATTTATGACATCATGACGATGCAGCGATGACCTCATTATTTAACGATTTAAATAAAATGGAAAGATAATGAAAAATCTAAAACCTGCACATGAAAAAAAAACCAATTGGATGAGTGTATTTAGAAGCCTTATCACGTTATCCTCTAATTATAGCAATGTGGGACCTTTTGAATCCGAAACTGTTTTTAAAATAAAGTAACTTATCTTTACTTTCCAAAAGTGCCCCTCCTCTCCTCTTATAAAAGGCCCCCACCTCTACCTCATTTCACACACTCCTAAAGCCTTTGGCTTGGCCAACCCCTACCCATTTACTCTCTCCACATCCCTCTCCCCATCCTAGAGGATTACCTTTTGGAATAATCCTTTCAAAGGAAGCCTTTAGGCTCAAATCAAAAGGAGTTACACTTTTAAAGGTAATTCATTATCTCATGTTCATTTGTTTTATTTTGCTTCTCCAACCCCCTAAACTCTTTTTATTTACTTATTTTGTAACAACACCATTATCTTCAATATACTGGGATGTTGTTGTAAGATTTATTTGAGCTATACTCTCACACAACTACATCAAATGGTTAAAGAACATACGGTTTCTGTGGATGGCAAAATTCTGCCTCCCGAAACGATGATTGTTCAATACTCATTTAACACTTTCAAAGGTGTCCATTATAATGTCACTATTTTTATATATGATATATAATATGTTTATGTTTTCCTTAAGCTTCTGTTTTTTTTCATTTTGGGCATACCTTTATGGTTTCCATTATGGGTAAACACGATATCTTCATTTTAGGAAGTGCGGACTACCGCCCCCTGAAAGTGATTTGATTCGTTAATACCATATGTGGTATGTGTAAAGGATAAAGTTAATGATATTATATATGTTATTATACTGGAATTATAATATACTCTTATATCATTATGATTCCATTCCAGAAAATACAAAATAGAAATGGAAGTAGCGTTCATGCGTACGTACGGCTTACTGTCTCCATGAACGGTGCATTTCATTTCTTACCTCTAAATGTGATGTAATATTATAAATACATGTATATGATGAATATATATGATATATATGTTATCCAAATCATTAATATCATTCTGGATATAACGAACCTTTGACCAAATTATCAACATGTAAGTATAAGAAGTCTATTTTTGACTTAAGAACCAATTACCGACAAGATGAACATTTTTAACTTAAATGATTACATGATGTTCATAACATGGTATAAAAGGAATAATGAACTTGAAAAAGGTTCATAATAAACTAGGGATTAACTCAAGCTTATTATTCAGGAGATTAAAGGATGGTCGGGTCAAGTCGGATACGAGGTATGGGACTTCGTCTCAATCTCCTTTCATTGAGGCATATTTTATTTTATACACAACCTTCTTTTATATGGTGTATAAACCCCTTTGACATTTACGTTTATTAAAAAGGAATCTTTTTTATACGAAGCGTTTACTAAACGACAAAAGGGAATGTTTTTGTCGTACGTATGCGGCGACAACAACTTCTCCGCCTTCGTGACCATTATTTGAGTTTCGGCTTCCTCTACAAGCCATACCTTCTTTTTAAATGAAAAATAAATACCATTTTTTACTTTTCTATTATTTTCGTATTGAAAATGGTTTTCACAATGTTTTTTGTGTTGTATTGATATCTTTTGATTGAAATGTGGAAATGTTATGTTTCCTTTATGCATGTTTTATGTGATACGATTATGTTATGGTTCTTGGGAATTATTATGAAGATGGGTGGTTCCGTGATAAACTAAGGGAGGGTGAGCCCGATATAGCTCTCCAATGCATTGGGTAAAGTGAAGGAGTGAAATGTTACGGTTTCTCCGAAGAGATTTAGGGAATATACTGTGATGGGTATTCCAAACGTAACCAAGAGGGTTACTCCCTATGTAAGAATGTTAGGAATGCCTCATGTTACCTTTATGTCTTGTGATTTCTATGATTTATTCATGATTTGATGAGGTATATTAAAGTGCTTATGTTATATGGGTAAAGTACGATCTCATCCTTATGTATATATGTACCTATGTTTCCTTTCCATATTTTTATATCCCTTACTGAGCTTTTTATGCTCATCCCAAGTTTTTTTTGAAATGTTTTTCACAGGTCAAGGGAAAGGTACATGATATGATGATAGTGTCAAGGAATTGTCAAGAATGAATCCATGTTTTATTTTAAATATGTTTCCATTGATGGGAATGAAGAATATTATCTTTATGTAACCACTTTGTTTATATGTGGAATGTAATGAAAGTTTTATGATCTAATTCTCTAAAACTATAAACCTGAAAAGATCCTCAATGTGTAATCTTGTAATAACTCAAGATTAAGTAAGGTTTAAGGCTGGGGCCTTATAAATGTCCATATAAATAAATACTGAAAATCATTTTGAAAACATGGACATTAAAGATAAAGATTAAGAATAATGAATCTTTAAAACATTTAAAATGATATTTTTGTTAAAGAGTTTTTAACAGAATGAGAGACTCTTGAATAAAAATAATTGTGTAATAACATTTAATCTGAACTTTATAATATCATGAGAATAAATGGATTCATGATATAATATTTCAAAGGATAGTATACACACCATATAAGAGTGAATTGGTGAATAACCACAATGAGGTCTCAATGGAAATGTAAATTGAGATGAAATCCATTATAAAGATGGTATCCTTAAATTAAGGATAAATCTATCACATAATTATGTGTGAGAAATATAAATACACCCAATATAAGTGGATATTAAGTGTGAAACAATCCGATTTCATTCACGCATAATCTTGGAAAAACAAAACCAATGACGTAGATATTTAACTCAATGAAATGAGATTGAGTTATGATTTCTCATCCAAGTTCGTAAGAATTTATCAATGAGATGATTATGTGTAGAAATATTATATCTACACAGAGTTTTGTGGAAATTACAATATAGAGATTCCACACATAATCTTGGCATAATAAAATCAATAAGTAGAGGTTTAACCCAAATAATTGAAAGTGGGTTGAGAAGTTGCTTTACATAAATCTGACAGCCTAACGACGTCACATTAAAATTCAGAAAATGAGTTGATGAGAGAGAAAATGGTATCTCATCAAATGGACATAATATTTACATAAATAAGTATATAAAATAACATATCCCAACATAGTAGTATGTGAATTAAAAGACATAACAAAATAAGTATTTTAAAAAGAGGAGGGTAAAAGGTCCCCTTACTGAGTTGCGTAACTTTCGAAATGTACACCCCATGGAAGAAGGGTCGTACAATGAAGATGTAAATACCCATAAATGAAATTATACTATATAAAGTGTATAATAATGGGATGTAAATACACCACTCAAAGTAAATAGTGGCAAACGTAGCATAAATGTCATGGGAATAAAAGTGAGATGAAAAATCCCATTTGAAAACTCGGCAGCCTAACGACACCACTTAAAACTTCCAAAAATGGATTTATGAGATCAAATATGGTCTCTCATAATATGAACATAAAAATTACAGTATTAGGAATATAAATTAACATCCCCAACCATAATAAAGATGAGCTTAAAAGAAATGACATAAAAGAGAGTACTTAACAAGGAATAGAGAGGTTGGATCCCTTACGAAAATTCGGCAGCCTAACGGCGCCACTCAAAACATCCAAAATGGATTTATGAGAGAAAATAGGGTATCTCATCATATGAACATAAAAAATTACAGTATGAGTAATATAAAATAACATCCCAATCATAATAAAGATGATCTTAAAAGGAATGACATAAAAGAGTGTACTTAAAAAGAAAGAGAGGGGTAGGATCCCTTACCTCAAGTCTGACTTGTCTTGTTCGTTTCTTTATATTCCTAAATAATAAACATTGGAAAATTTATTATTGCTTAAGGACATATTAAAATTATTATGATTCAGTTCATATCACATATTATAATGTTATAATAATTGGTTTATAATGTGAGTTCATATCAGATATTTTTGTCGATGATTGGTACATGAGTCAAAAATGAACTTCTTTGAAAATGATTGTCCATGTAGTTATAAGTAAATCATCTCCAGAATAGTATTAATAATTTAAATATCATATATATCCAGTAAATATTAATTTTATACTACTCCATAACATTTGGAGATAACAATAAAGGAAATGCACCGTTCATGGAGACGGTAGTCCGTACGTACGCATTAACGCTACTTTCATTTCTTTGTCATATTAATGGAATTAAAAATAATTTAGATAAATATATTATAATTCCAGTATAATATATATGTTATATAGGTCGCATATGTTCATTAATTTCATTCTTTATACATTCCATGTATTTCATGAACGAGTCGCATCACTTGAGGGGGTGGTAGTCCACACTTCCTCATATGAAATTATCGCATTTGCACAACATTAAAAGAATAAAGGAATGTCTTAAATATAAAATTCAGAATCATATAAAAAACATAAATACCATATATATCATATATACAATATAGTGACATCATAATGTCCACCATGAAAGGTGTTAACAGAATATTGAACAATCATCGTTTCGTGAGGCAGAAATTTGCCATCCACAGAAACAGTACGTTCTTTAACCATTAGACGAAGGTGTGTGTAAGTGTAGCTCGAATCCATCACATAAAAACATCCCGGTATATTGATGATACTGGTGTTGTTACAAAATAAAGGAATAAAATGTGTTTAGAGGGTTGGAGAAGCAAAATAAAACAAAAGAACACAAGGGAAGACATTACCTTTAAATCAGGTAACTCTTTTTGATTTGAGCTCAAAGGCTTCCTTGGAAAGGATTCTGCCCAAAGGTGAGGATTCAATTATGAAGATAGGGATGTGCAGAGATAAAATGGGCAGGGGTTGGCCGATATAAAGGCTCTATAGGTGTGTGTAAGGTGGTCGAGGTGGGGGCCTTTTATAAGAGGAGAGGAGGGACACTCTTGGAAAGTTATAAAATATTACATTATTTTAAAATGATTTTCAGATTTTCAAGGTCCCAAAAGGATATATTTAAAGGATAAGGTGATAAGGTTTAGAAATACACCCATCCAATAGTTTTTTGACTAGTTTAAGACTTATATTTCACCCTATCTTCTCATTTTATTTAAATCGTTCATTTATGAGGTAATCACTGCATCATCACGGTGTCATAAATAAATTAATTTATATAACGTCTAAAAATTATAAAAAAATATCATGATGTAGGAAATATTTTTAGCTTTATAATGAATATTTATAGTAAAAAATATGACTTGTATAATTCTATGTAAAAATTGTTTTATTAAAACAACACATGTTTGTGAAATTTTAATTTTGACATTAAATAAAAAGATATTAATGTCATTTTCCAACCAAAGTGGCTCCATGGGGTCCCCAAGTTGACCTATGGATTGTCTTGGTCGTCCATGACTCATCCAATAATGGTAGGACATGTTTCAAGGTCATTTAATATTATTAAAATATTATTTTTACCTTAAATTACACTAATTACCTTTAATCGTGATTAATAAAAGTTAAAAGTTACTATTCACCAAAAAATTTATTTTAATCTCATTGAACCAAATTTTACTTCCTAATGACTACCATGTATGTCGGAGTTTTTGAAAATCAAATCACAGAAGTGGTAAATTTTCATTTAAATGAAAAATCATTTTCTTTAACTACCACTTAGTGGTTTCGCTATTCATCAAAAATTGAAGTTTTTCAGAAAATTACCAAAAATTCACCCTAAGATATATTTGATATTCTGAATTCAAAAATTATGTCTATTTTACAAAATTCAAAACATATAAGTTACATTAATTAATTTAATAATTAATTCCCGCTGTCAAAATAAATAGCGTGTTTTTAAGAAACAATATCTATTAAAAGATTGACACTAGGTTAAGTTCAATTTCAAAGTGAAATTAATTCCAATGACCACTATTGGATTAAATGGTAAAAATATATTCTAATTTAACTTTAAAAACAATTCAAAAGATAATTTATTCCTATAAATAAATTATATTAAAAAGAGGTTTTGGATTAAAATACAACATTTTTCGCTATTCATTAAAAAATGAACTTTAGCGGAAAAATACCAAAAATTTACACAAAGTAAATCATTAGGTCCTGATTCTAAAGAAGAATTTTATTTTGTCAAATATAACACATAAAATTTTCAAAAAGTGGATTTATAAGAGGTTCTCCATAAAAAGGCGGTTAATCGACCTTTTAATGAATATTAGAATGTTTACGCTTAAAAATGGATTCATTCGTATTTTTAATCCTCTAACATTTATTGGATAAAAGTAAATATATTTGACAAACATATATAATCATTTTTTAGTTAGTTCCGTTCATTCCCGCCATTACAATGGATAGGCGTTCACTGCCATTTAAAATAATATCATTTTCTTATTAGAGTTCAATATAAGATTTCAAAGAAACTCATTGTTGCGTATTGGGTACACCATCGAGCATAGTGTTCCCTTTAAAGTAACATTAATACTTTATTCACAAATATGGATAAATATAAAAATGTCATATTCTTTATTTACATGGGGTGTTACAATTATAGTATATTGTGTGGTGGATTTTTATCTCCCATGACTCTCAAATTCTCAGTGTGGTCTAATCCATATGACCACTTTCTCTCATACATGACATATAAATTTCAATTTAATCCTCTATAATAACAACCACCTATTACTCAGATATGTTACTCTAATTCCCCTGCACATGAGATCCATTTGTGTAGGGGATTCTTGTCAAAGAAATACATATGGATTGATTCTTATTCAGCCAGGAAAGGTATTGAGACAATCATTAATTTCCTAGAATTATCTTAAGTATTCAAATACAATAATGCATCTTCTATAACATACATGTCAAATATGTTCATGTATTTCATTGTTGATTACTATAAATGGATTTATTGCTTATTGATTCAAGATATATAGTAGCGTCTAATCATTATATTGTAGACACATACATAAATATTTCATTTCTATACATCCATTAAAAAAAGACATTGCTAGTCTCGATATTATATATTTGATCCTAGAACACTATTATAATTTTTATTTAGAATATTATTTCTATTTCTTATGTTTACATAAACTTCCAAGGATCTTGGTGGATGAAATTCCCCACTCCAAGGAAGTTTGTTTGAACTATGAATACATGTCCCTATAAAGACTTGTATATGCCCCAACATCTTGTCAGACAAACCATAAAAATATGATAATCATGATAGGGACCTACAACCTTCAAATACATTGATAATATCACAATGTAACCCTTCATTACAATATGATTGATGATCAAATGTTGGGTATATATCCAATTTCATCACTTCTTATCTATTAACTATGAGTTATGACTTATATTAATCATCATAATATCTATTTGTAAATATATTTGTGTATTCATAGTTTTTTGAACCCCCAATCTAGATGAGAGTAACCACTCCTTCCATTCCATGACCTATGAATCATTCCCCTTAGAGGAAGAACATTTTTAATGTTTTAAAACCTTAAACATCACCTGTTATGGGTCCAAAAAACATATCCCTAATCCTATAGTGAATTATAGACAAATCATATAAAAATAGAAGATAAAAAATTTAGAAATGTTAATCTTTCAAGTATCCAGAAATTAGAAATATCATCTATATGGATTATGAATAATTTATTCTAAAACAAATTTCCCATAGTAATTTTGGTCTATTATATTGCCCAATAAAAAAAGAGTTACTCTCTATAGATTTACCAAACTAGATAAATGATATGGTACATATTTTTTTATTTTCCTAAATTCTATTTTCAATACTCTAAAACATAATTATTTGGAAACCTAACCCTTTGAATCATCTATAAACAACATCATTTACCATGTGTTTGAGTATCCAAACATTCGATGTACTTCAATGGTATATATTTCTAGAACCCATGGACATTTTTGGAAAAGGAATATATGCCCCCATATGTCCCTGAATATGCACCCTCATATTTTTTTATGAACTAGAAGTATCTCATCCTAGGGGGGTGGGAGTGAAACCTTTGTTTTCTGTGTAAAAATTACAACAGAAGCCATAATCCCAATATAATTGGATTTCTTCCTTTGTGTACATTCAATATTTCATTATCTTCAACTCAAATTAAATAGATTATGATTTAGAAATTCCAAAATCAAACTAATAAATCATATTTTCTATCCTAAAGAATTATAACTATACACATAGAACTCATCTATAGGAAAATATATGACATGGCCTTAATGGTAATTTTGATCTTCATTGAATGATCTTAGACCACCGAATACTTTTTTCCAAATTATATTACCTTTAAATGTTACTACTGTCTAATTGAAACATGTATGACTAACAAATGTAAAGACTGACTATTAAAAATCTAAATTCATTCCTGATTGGATCACCCAATAAGAACCATATGAAAAATACTTATAGAGAAAACAAATAAAGGACCGAAAATAACATGTGTCATACCCAATATATCCTCAAAAAAGATGAGTTAAATCCCTTTTATATGTTTTTTATGTAAATGAATTCATGTTTTCTTGATTCCTAACATTTAATATTTTATATTATAACATGAAATGTTAGAGATATTAGAAAAAAATCAATGGATTCACATATTCTGGAGTAAATTTATTTTCCCAGTGTATACATAAAAGAGTAGAAGAACACCCATTGATATATATATAGATATATGAAATAGATGACTAAAAAAATGACTTCAATATAGTTCTACACATGGTGAATTAATTTTAACGGTTCATCAACATCATGTAAAATCATTTCATTCATTATACCTTTATCAACATTACTAATGTAATGATTCATCAAAATGGTAACAATAAAATTGTTTCTTCGAATATGGGTTTCCTCAAGTAGTAAGTGGAATTCTACTAGCAATTATATGGTGTAATATAAATCCTTTTAAAGATGAACCAACACAGAGGATTAGTTATCATTTTTAGGTTGATGTACCATAAACTCCTCATCATAATGACAATTTTCCTCATATTTTTCATCCTTGAGTTTTAAAAATTTAACTGATAGTTTTTTCAGGAATATGTTTTTCCTAAAATCATCTCTTTTTTTCATGATCAAATAAATTAATTTATGGTGTAATAAATGGTATGGTAATAAAATCCTACGTATACTATTATCTCGAACATATTCTATATCTTCTGGATAATTGAGTGAAATACTTCCAACGATTTATCCAAAACAATAATTTTTTTCCCACAAAAAAGGTGATGGGTCAGATAGAAATCACATTTTTCTATAAATATAACTTATATCCCATAAAGAGAGCAAGGATATTATACATAAATATATAGATTAATTATGTTCTTTTTAGTTTCTCTCCAAAAACTCCCATTCCATTTATTTGAAGAACCATTTAACTAGCCTTAATAAATTTAATATGAATATTCGATATATAAATATATAGTTTGTTAGTGGAATTTGGAGAAGAGATGTATCTAAAACCATAAATTATTAATCGCACCAATTAATCAAATGAATTCATGCACATTTGGTTATATATTTTGATCACCTTTCTATACATTTTCCATTGATCGATGGGGAACATTGACTATTTTTATGGGTCCTACATCTTCCTACAACACTGATAAAACCACATAAACTATCGGAGAATATGATTTAAATTGAATCATATTGTATTTTATGATAATCCCACTTCTTTCATTAGATGGATAATAATTTCCTTTTTAATACTGAATTTATACATCAGAAAAAACAATAAAATGATTCTCCAGGATTTGAGGGATACAAATCATTTTAATAAGATGTTTTAAATTAATTAGTAGTAATGATTGGATAATAAATGGGGTTATAATATCCCATGAGACAGTCCACCAACCATGGTGGAATAGAATAATAGCTATGTAATTCATATTAGCAGTTGATAATTCTCTTTAAATTTCCACCTTTCTCGATTATATTTTTTGTATTGACCCGCGATAAATTTTTTGATGTTGTTTTGTCTTAATATTTCTGAACTCTTACATCAAGAGTCCCATGTATATCACTCTACATTGTTCGATTATAATAGATGATGGTTTGTAATACATGATCTTTCCACCCCCGAATATATTTCTATCATCACCTCTAAATAAAACATCTATAGAAGTGGAATATAAAGGGAAGCTAGATCATCTATTAGACTAAACCTCCCTATAACTATCCACATCCCCTATAAAAAAGATGTCTATTTTGATAAACGACATCCCTATTAGGAATAGTACTTTCCCTAGAAACATCACAAGTTTCATAACCAACAAGAAGTCATTATTTGAATCTATGAAATGGCCAATGATGATTAATATTCACTTGTAACCTTTAAATAGAGATACATCTTCATCTTTTTATACATGATCTACCGAGTGACTAACCACATGGAAAGTTACATATAATGAAAAAATATATGATAGTAGAGGATGTAATAATCTAGTATTATTAGAAATCACCTCTAATATATGGTATTGTAGACCAGGGGTACCATCATCAATATTCTAATTTTTAGTTGTTTTTTCCTTGAGTACTGTACCACCTTCTAAAAATTGTTTGGTTAAGAATTTATGTCCCTTGATCTACACCACCATGTGAGAATATGAAAGACATACGAATGAGAATAATGGTAAAGTAATTTTTTTAATACAAAATTCATTCATCGCCAATATCTCATAATCAGTTTCTTACTCACTAGAGAACAACATATTAATTACTCATTAATGATAATACATCCACCCTTATAAGAGTTAATTGATTTACCGGTCTATTCTAGATATATCTCCACTTAATTTGTATGCTTTCAAATATAAATATGTCTTGTATAAGGAACATTATTGATTATTAACAAGAAAATTTCTTCTACATTGTGTGTCTTTTAAGAATCTTCATTAGAGGCCCTCTCCAATTCAAATCCCATAGATTCCAGGAATGTTAAATGGCTTTATGATAGGAACATATAGAGATGGTGGGGAAAATAATTTTCAGAACTGTAAAGTCAAAAATAACTTATATAATTCCTTAATTTATTTGGGCATGGAGTAATTGTATTATATGGTTACTGTTGGGGTCACTTCACCTCTTTTGAGGTCCCCAATTCTTTCACATCCCTAGCTTCTATTACTAATTCAGTTAACTATCACTAGGAATTGAGAAGATACATATGTCCACATAGTGTGATTTAATATAATTATTTGAATTTATTTGATCGAAAATCACAAGAATACCAATATTATCAATTAAAAATATTAGGAAAAACTGATGAAATATAAATGTATGTTTCCCAATTAGTACAACTATTAGAATAACATGTAATTCCCTTAAGATGAATTTGAAATTCTTCTAGAGTCTACAAGGTTTATAAAATTAAAATATAAAAATACTATATATACAGGTATCCAATAAGCATTATCAAAAATATTTCATGTATAGATATTATTCATGATTTCCATTTGAGTAATATTTATTAAAACTCATTAGGAACACATAAGGCATTAAAGAACATGTCTTGCTAGTTCAAAACATTTCCTTTTCTGAGTCACATTTGATTCGTGGATTAATTTATAGGATACTATAAATATATAGTATTAATCTAGAACCATGAATATATTTGGTATTGAATAAATCACACCCATCCATACACGTTTTTACTAATACTGTAGATCATGGATGGGGATAAAAAGCCTGAATATTAATTTTCCATTGATAATATTTCTCATTAAGTAATATAAATTTGAATGCAGTGGGAATGAAATAATAATTTGTATTTCAACATATATTTCCATCATCATTACATGTTTTTTAATTCTCATATGATAATAAGTTAATGAACATAGAGTTAATACCATATCAATAATATAGGTAGGAATACTACCACGAAGAGAGTATGATAATATTTGAAATGAACATCAATCCTAAATATCATGATAGATTTATTATATGGTTATCTAGTATGTTTCCAAAGCACATTTACATTTTCATATTGGATATACTCTTTTCGTTATTTCTCAAGACTCATTGTTCATATTCTTTATGAACTTTTCCACCCATTTTCTGAAGGGGAATTAAAGCCTTGGGTGGATATCTCTTCCCATGAGATAATTTTCTAGCTCTACCATATTTTTGTAACTTAGAGGAATCTTCTCAGCATCCTTAAATTCAGATAACATAGGGATAAATATTGCAAACATTTCCCCTAATATCGGATCTATATAAATCATGCACACATCCTAGAGGCACAATCCAACCTCTCCATGCATGAAATTGAATTTATTTTTGTGAAGCATCCTTAGTCAAAGAATATATACTAAAAAGTGGGTTTTTAATAGGTGATAATCTATGAAAACTAAATGGATTCATATAGATCAACTAATTTACAATATACATGAAATTCATGGAAGGATTGCTAGTCCTCAAGTGGATATCCACAACCCATGATAAAATATCCTCTGAACAACAAATCATTGTTTAGTGATCCAGAAAACATTTGATTGTAAGATGATTTCCTCATGACAGATCTATAGAAACGAATGTTAGTATAATGTAAATGAATTTTTTCATAAATGATAAGTAGAGTGTACCCCAATAGAATTCCACCTATATGATCATATTCCAAGATGTAATGTCCCACTCGTGATATATTAGCAAGAATAACATATTAAAAATGGTAATCTAGATTTGAGGTTAATTAAATTTACGATTCATTAAGATATGGGAATAAATTAGTTTTCTAAATATGTATAGAGGAAGAAAAAAATGGTGGGGGATAATTTCACATATTTATCTGTGTGACGTTTTCAAGGAAGGTTTGTTCGATTAAAATATCATTATGTTGACCAGAGTATAAACTGCTTACCATATCTTTCTAAATTACCACTACAAACCATCTTTTATTATTTAATTTCATTTAGTTCAAAAAGGAATATATTATAAATGTATTATTAAAAATGATAAAGATAGAAATATCACAAATTCCTAATGCCTCTAGAATTATGATCAATTGAATAAGGAATCAAAACTATAAAAAAACAAACAACATTATCATAGTTTTTTTATAATTATATTTTATGTTCATAGTTTATACTATTTTATTTATGAAGATAGTATGATGTGGTTAAAATTATTTGGAATTATCCATGAATATTGTCTCACATGGAATAAACTACATGACCAAATCACAATGGTATGGTTCACGGATAATCTCAGGTAAATGATTTATATGTTTAGGGATGATTTTGAATTATAACAGGTTATTATGAGGTTCCCAATATCTACATATTTATATAGATTGACTATATTTTGATATATTGTACAATATGTGGGATTCAAATTCCTCAAAATGGATTCTTATCATTTTGGTCAACCCTAATTTCATAGGGGTTTATTTTTTGAGACCGACATTCTCAAAAATTGACTTCTAATAAGTTTGAGTTTTGGATAATGGTAACTAAGAATCCCCCAATTAAAATAGTCCATACCATGATTTAAACATGGTAATGGATGAATACTGGTTTTTTGGAACCCATTATATGATCACATGAACCCTTTCCTATCACATAGCCTAAAAACAATCCAATCATATATTTGAGTTAAACATCATTAGTTGTTCGACTCAATGGTGGGTAAATCATGCATCAAGGATATTTATCTACATAAGATGTGGTAATTATTAGGATTTGGGATACCATTGATATTATGTGTTTGAATTACAATCCTTCTCTTCAATTGATCAATCCTATTGAGACAAAAATAATTAGATCAATTACAAGGATATGTGATCTAGATATCACATGATTATCAAAGACAATATGATGTGTCTAAACATCAGTGTCATTATTGTACTCCTATAATTACTCGCTTCCAAAAAAACAGCAATACGGATAAAAAATAGAGAAATGAGGGAAAACAATATACAAAATAAGAGGATTCCAACGGTAAAATTGTAGTGTTTAAAACAAATAAAAGTCACATATTCTCTTGTGTGTAACAATAGTAATATTCCATTAGTATGATATATTAATAATAAAATAATTAATCCATATTTGGATATGCGTATTCCCAATTGGTATAATCATATTTCCATCAGTCGACCATATCCCTAATGAGATCATAACACTACTCTATAGGAAATATCCCTATAAAATGGCCCAATCTATCCTTACATGTCCAAATTTCTCTTTTGAAAACATTAAAAATGTATTCTATATATAAGTCCCACACCAAGATATTTCAACGTAGAAGTCACCAAATATTCTAGTGCAAGTAAATTTAAAATGCATTGAATAATTCTTTATCATATTAACCTTAACGATATGATGTGTCCGACAAAGTGGAAATGAACTACATGGGATCATATGACAATAAAAAAATTTTTTGTGAAAAAGCTTAATGGTATCATTCACAATAAAATATAGCACCTCTATCTCTCAGTTAAATTAAAATCTTGGGTTCCATGATGAAGAGACTTTAAATTAGATCATTATTACAAAATCAATTAACCATTATTCATGGTGGTAACTTCTAGTGTTACTAACACCACTCAGTATGTTTTATAAACATATATTAAATCTATTAAACATTCTTTTAGATGGATATCATCCCCTTAAAATGGTTATTGCATGCCTTACCTCCCATCCCCTAAACCAATATAATATCCAAGATGTCACCAATGTGGTCATATTGACCACCTACTATTATAATGTATTCCCTCATTAAATAAGAAATGAATTTGGGTTTGAAAAACAACTTCAAATAGTATCCTATAAACTAAGGTCTTATGGAAGAAATAATGAAACCCACATTTGGGATTTATCAGTCATGGTTTTCACCCTGATATCATAGTTACACTCCCTAATAAGAAATTGATTCATCGACTATTTAGAAAATAAGTGTCTCATATATGTATTCTCTTGGAAGGATTTTAACCGGATGTATCGGTGATGGATATAATTTCTATAGGAATATTATTTTTTGATAGTCTATTGTCAAGTGAAAGGAGATATATTAGAATATTCTCTAAGTAAGAAATCGTATTTATAGTTCCTATGTTTGTAAATATGGGATGTTTTCTCTTTTTATTTTACCATTATTGCTGATGGTGGATTATTTTATCTCTTTTTGATGGTTATCACCCAACCACTACTCTTATTCTTCCTAGTATGAAAATTTTGGAGATATTTACTATGAGGTATTATGTAACCAGATATCCAAATGACAATATTATAATAGAATTTTAGAAGGTGGGGAGAATATAATTATTTTCAAGGGATAGAAAATGGTATTAATCACATAGTGATATAAGGAACTGTGAGAGTTTCATATACACCCTTAGAAAAAATATAACAGTTTCAATGATGCACTACGATGTTCAGTGTTATTCTTTGGTGACCTAGTATGATGTTGAATTTTTTTGATTGTGTATCTTCATGTCCCACTTTCAATTTAGTGAAGGCTAAGAATTAGGTATTAGTACGTGTATCCTAACACATTGAGGTACCTGAGTGGATGTGGGCTGATATATCCATTTTTTTAACAGAATATTGAAATTTTCATAATATCATGAGGCTCTATAGGTGATCATAGAATGAATTACCTAGGTATCTCATATCGTATATATCTTAGAGGATAGTTAAATAAAAAGTTTTAGATATCTATACATATAGGTGCTAGACTAACATCCCAATGTTCCCTTGAAAATATTTTAATTTATAATTCCACCTTCTCATCTAATATGTAGGGGGATTGCATGATTATTTTTGGACTCAGTTGTGGATGACCATAAAATTCAACACCCATAGATATGGATAGACATAATGGACCATTCATATTCTATAGGACATGTTTTGGGAATATATGTTTGATATTTTGTGTAATTGGTAAGATAAAAACAACTTGATGAGTTTGTGTATAATAATATTAAATATCATGTCCTTGGTATTACACCACTATCGACCTCATATAAGATACCGTGTAGGTCACTAATGTGGTAATTGAACTCAAGATAGATATTATTTATGTCCCCAAAGTGGGTGTATGCAATGATATAAAAGGTGTAGATCATCGAGGACGGTTTGGAGACTACACATATCCATTATATGTGTTATACAAACCGATAAAAGAGGCATGATGAATTATATAAATTAGAACATATTTTATTGATGGTCTCACCATGGTGATGACTTCGACATTTTCTTCATGAGGCAACTTATACCTATGATTCATTGTCCTCTTCCAGATACTATGTGAAGTCATTGTGGTGTTGTAGCACTAAACCATACACTTCAACATGTTATCTAAATAATGTATTAAATATGTCATTAATGAAGAGATACGCACATATAGTGCTCATGGAAGTGGTAACACAAGATACTGGCTCAATACCTATATATATTTTTGTAGTTTTTTCAATTATGAGTAAAAAATCCAAGATTTTATGAAAAATGTAACAACACATTTTTTAGTGTGATTGTTTAGAATTATGTAAATAAAATTATCATAGTAAATCATGTATTCAACACAATATTTTGTCTACTATAGTTCCTTTTTTAGATAAATTGAATGAAATTAAAATTAAATATCACATAAATATCGTTTTTCCTAAGTAATGGAATATATCAAAAATAGAGTACTATATAAGAAAATTAAGACCTATATTAGTTCTAGAATAATAGTTCTACACAATGTGTAACAAAATATTTAAATACATCAGGTACTTTATTTTAGTAAAGCCACTTGAAAATTATGAGTTAATATTAAAACACTCATTTCATAATTATCTAATAATTTTTTTACCTTGAAGAGAAATATTAAAACAAATATAACCATTTAAATAATTTAGTGATATAATTTATAGAATTTAGTGACATTTAATGTAGAGAAATAATTACTCGAGATAGAATTTAGTGAATAAGTCTTATAATGTAGAGAAATAATTTATAGTATTTAGGGATATTTAGAATTGTAACCCTAGATATTTACTCTCGCTTCAGTTTATAGGTCCTCTATTTTCTTGAAGTTTAAAATTCTATTAAATATAAAAATCATATTGAACCATTTTATTGTTTAATTTAAAATTATTATACTTTTATTTATTATCATATGTTACTCATAATTATATTAATTTTTCTTACATCTATTATTTAACGGTAGTTCAATGCCTCATTAGAACTCTATTTTGAAGTAATTGTAATAACCGGTGGACAATGTGCTATTATTTTATAAGATCTGAATGTCTCATGTTATATTGATTGTTTCAATAAATAATAGTGGATTCATATAGTTTAGTACAAATTTTAAACCCATAGAATCATCCATGTTGTTCTTGTTTTATATTGTTTAAATGTTTTCAAATTTTTTATTTTGATATCAATATCATTGTGTATATTTTTATCATTATAAATTAATACACATTAAATTAGTTAACTATTAATATAATGTTAAATCATTAAATAAATACTTATAAATATAAATAAATAGAATATATGAAAATAAATCACTATTGTTCACTTAGGTAACATAAAACAAACACATATAAATGACTTTTTTTTATAAATGTGATTAAAAGAAGGAAAAGTTTTCATGATAGGTTTTTGTAAAAAAAATATAATATAATTAAAATACCATGTTTATGTAACTTTTAATGGATAATTATTTTTTATGGGGTAAAATAATTTATAATGAAGATTCATGGAATTTAAATTTCATATTTCAATATATTAATGAAAACTTGAAAATGTTTTCAATGATTTGGAATAGGAAATATAACATATATATATATATTATTTTAATTAATTACCATAAATGTATAATCTGTTAAGTAATAAACCACTAGTATTATGAAAGTCTTATAACAAAATAATCTCAACAATATAATGGAAAGAGTTGTTTGGTAACACTTACATTAACAATGGAATTTTCTATCAAATGTGATTGATGAGAGGGAGTCGCTAAAAAATGATCTATACTAGATCAATAAGATGGTATTACATTGAATTATAATAATTTATTAATATAATATATTTGAAGATATATTCTAAAACAATGGTATTTTAAAGAGTTATATGATTAAAAGTTATTATCATGATCCTTGTGTCACCTTATTTGAATTGAGTCTAAAGCATTTAGAAGATGGATGTTTGGCTATAATAATGACTTAAGATAGTGGCTTGGGATTTTTAGGGATGTGTTTCAACATATTTTAATTTAGGGATTATGATTAGAGGTGAACTGGAACGGCTGGATGAGAGTTTCAATTATAATTGAGGGAGAAATGTGGTTTTGAATAAAATATTGAATACTTTTTCTCTCAAGACAACGAATAAATTATATTTTAGATAATAGTAATTTATTTTTTTTAACATAGTTTATTAAACATTACACCCTTCATAAACTAAATTGTATAATTATGATATTTAACTCAAATAAAAGTGTCTGGAATAGTTTTTTTATTTGAATAAATTTAAATTTATAGTTTTTCTGATTATTAAAAAAAAATTATTAATTTTAATACAAAAAAATTAATAGTTTTATACATATTAAGACAATGTTTTTTTGAAATTATTTAGTAATTTATTAATCATTATTTTTTCTATAAATTACTCTATATGTAGAAATTATATTGTAACTATTCATTAAAAACACAAATATGTTTAAAAATAAAAAATGAAAAATACTTTATTTGGATGCACTAAAATAATAAATGAGTTATATTTAAAAACATTCAATTTATAAATTTGATAATTATAGTATTTAAATTAAATATAATAATTATAATTTTACTATGTATTTTAAAAAATCATTAAACATTTACACATCTTTATATATTCAGTTATATAAATTGAAAAATAATTTTATGGTACCCTAAAAATATATTTCTACTTATATTATTAATGGTAAAAATACTATATAAGGTATTTTAAAATTCCTAATGCTGATTTATTTGTCCAATTATTAGTTACTATTATAATGTCCATTTATTATTTCAATAGTCATTTACTAGTCTAAAATTTATATAATAATTATACATACTAAAAAAATCAATTACATAATAGAAATTACATTCAATTAGCTTTTTCCCATGCTTCCCTATACTCTATTTACATAATTCAAATCACATATATGGAGTTTTTTATATTATTACATCATTCATGGTTATGATAATTCATGTAGAGCACAACACTGGAGAATGTTGAATTCTAATTTAGTTGTTTACCCATTTTTATTCTCCCGTTGTTACAGTTATATATATATATATATATATATATATATATATATATATTATTTTTCGGTTCATATATAGTGTTCTGTGTTAATGAAATAAAATAATTATTTTCCTCTATGTTTTCCCATCTACTAATTTCTTTTAATATATTTATTTAAATTGCTTAATAATTATTAAATAAAAATTTATATTATAATATAATGATATATAATTAATTTTTAATGGTATTGAAAATATATAATAAATAAATATAATGTAAATTCATTTAAGAGTTAACATTACTATTTTGGGAATAATATTTGTATACATTATATTTTTGGGATGATATAATCTTATCTTTCTACTCCAAAGTCCAAATAACAGAAAAATAAGTTTAAAATTAATATACAAGTAAATGTATAAAAATATATATTAACTACCACCAATAATGGAAAAACACCATTTTATGACTCTTTCCAGATGACTCTACACACAACATGGTCTAATTCAACACATGATACCACAATGTTTTTTTGCACTAAAAATGAAATAGAATGATACACTATGAACATTCTCCCAACATCATCATCATTGTCTTCTATTAATATGATATTATATATCTCTTTTTTAATAAAATTAACACTAACAAAAAAATTAAATTAATAATTAATATTGTATAAAAAGGAGTTTTTATGACGTTAAAATCAAAACATCTTCTTAGTTAACATTATTTTTAAAAAATATTCTATATCTCATTAAATGAAATATAAATTTATGATAATCCATTAAATAAATTTATCAATTCATTTAGAAGAAATATATAATCTAAAAAATATGTTATAATACATTTTAGAACCTTGTTTGATCATGAGTAATGTGTGATCAAATTAATTTAAATTAATTCACAGTGATAAATTTATGTTTTTCATTATCTAAATTGAATATTTATAAAATTTATAAATTATGCAATATTTTTTGAGGAGTTTCATGAATTTTGATAGTTGAATATTGAAAATTAAAAAAAATTCCTTCATATATACAAAAATATTGTACTAATTTTATGGAGGTATACAAAAATTATATATCATTAAAATGAATATAACTATATCATATTATTATTAATTCCCACCATGATTTATTGATTATGACCAATAGTGGTTTGTTATAAAAAAATAAGATTGATATATTATTTCATAAAGATCACCAATGATTTATGAGGGTGATGTTTTTAGGGAATTCTATTAAGGATAGTAAAAATGAATTATAGTATTCCATAGACAATGTCTATAATAGTATAATGAGTAAATAGTTACATAATTCTTTCATTAATAATTCATCTAAATATTATTTGATAACTTTTTATAAATCTAAAATTTATTGTTTTCTAGGAAAATAAGATTTTCTGACTTGGCATTTTTAATGAAATGGTTCTTAGTGAGATAAATGATTTAATAGACTATATTACTCAATAATTTAGTGAATATTTTTATATTTGTGACATTATAATAGTTATAAATGAAAAGATAAAATTATTTATTGTAATTAAATTTAATTGAGCCATTTCAGGGGTTTTAAAAACAAATATTTATAATACTGTCTATATAACAATTTAAAAAAATCTTAGAATAAATTTTCCTCTATAGATTTTTCGATTGAATAGAAATACATGGTGTAAAAAATATAACACAATTAGGATTATGTTAGTAAGTTCAAAAAATTTATATTGAGTTATTTGTTCTGTCGTTTCAAAATAACATGATGGTAACTAATGATATGTATATACATAGAAATAATATGAGGAATAAAAATAGATACATTGAAATATTATTTAAAATTACATTTATTTTTTCATTTTAAAAACCAACCACTACTAAGCTTGTGAGTGTATGCTTTCTATAAGTAGATCCTAACATAGTTTGGCACGTGCCATTAGTGGAAGTTAGTTTTCCAATGTAAATAATATAATTTAATAAAAATTATTTCATTTTCAAATCTATATAACTCCTAAACAGTAAATGAGAATGAAAATATGAATGTACCATTGATCTTGTAATGGAATGTTCCCCTTAGGCGGAGCCTAACTTCAACCGGCACAGGTCAAGGGTGAAAGATATTTTTTAACTATTTTTTAAGGTTTATTTAAATAAACATGTGAGAAAGTATTTCTTACTTTTTAACTAGTTCTCAAATCATAAATCATAGGGCACCATTGTACTCTAAATGCTGAGATTAACCTAGAGAAGATGTAACATCGACCGGCAAGGGTTGTATGGAAATGATATTTTTCAGATATTATGGAGAAGAATAAAATAACATTAGAATATTATTTTTTTTATTTTCTCAACCATTGAGAGATGGACAACGACGCTGCAGTGCAGTGATGAGGTGATGTCGAGGCACATTAATGGACTCCCCTTAATGGCTCGTTAATATGAAAAATAACAACACAACATCGCAACATAATATAAATGATGCAACATTTTTCTTTTTTAATTAGCTAACATGTTGGAGAGTGGGAATGAAAATTTTTCTAAAATATATAATGAACCTATGGAGAGTTTCCACTCAAATTAATAATGACAAACGCAGCTGGAACGTCATCAACATCAATGTGACTTGAAAATTAAGGATGGGAAATGATGAACGACGTCGACCACTTGAACCCTCAAGGATGGAGCGCTATGGAAATGAATGTAAAACGAGGTGGGAGTTAAGATTATTTTGTGATTTATTTTCTATCATTTTTATTCATTCTAAAAAAACATATATCATTGCACGAACAGGTTGATCTATGGATCATGTGTTCTTGTGGGAGGTTTGGTGAATTCAAGGACGTGAACGGTGGGGTTGATTCAAGTTAATAAATCCAAAATCTCCCATTTGATTATACACCTATAACTTGGAGGGTGTGGGAAAACACAACCAAGGCATGATTCTCTTTTCCTTGTCTATTCTGGTGCATTCTTCATGGATGAATTTTTTCAAATTGCTGGCAAGGTGAGTTTGAAGCCATTGCAGAAAATGTGGCAGCCTTATAGTATGTAGGTTCAAATAGTTCAAGAAATGAACCCCAAAAGAAACTCTCAGGGACAACATAAGAACCGCAGGTATGCCACCACAGGAGGAGAATGTGGGGGTAGGGAGTTGGCATGCCCATCTACACAACACCGTTCCATAGAGCCATAGATATCCGGCCATGATGGTGTGGTAAGGGCCGTCAGCATGTGCTGGCGGGAGAGGCGTTCCCATCGCATTCCCCAAAGGAGTATCATGAGGGCGTGACCTGACAACCATGACAGTGTGTTGGAGACACGATGCCACCATTAATCACGTGGAGTAATAGCCTGAATTTTCTGCCTGTGTTTGATGAAAGGGGGTGGACAGGTTGACTGGCACTGCGCTCCCCCAACCCAACCGGCCAAACAGGTCAAGGCTGTACCAAACTGGCAGAGTCACGATGGGCCACCCATGCGGCCCAGCCATTCTTTGAGCCAGTCCTTTTTAATGAAAAGGGATATGGAGTTAATTTAGGGTTGAATAATCCACTATGCGGCCAGAGTGGGAAAAAGAGATTGGCCCGCAAGAGTGGGTTGGGCCAGATTAAAACCAGGTCACTAGGTGACCAAGTGTATTGGACCCATGGCTAACCTGAGCTGGGTCTAGTGATGAAAAATTGTCCATGAGGACAATATGGGTTATGTGGGACCTCATTCTATGATTGGTAGGGTTGGTCCATCTGATTCAGACCAGACCTGGATGCAACCAACCACCTATTTACTAAAACGCCTTTATCAAGCATACCAATCATATGACAGATGAGTCGTTTCAGTATTGTGGGACCTTATATATGATTAAATACATTATAGATATTCTATGTTGGTTTTGTTAGAGGTTATCCTATGGTTGGGGTGGATCATACATAAATCCAATAGTGCACTTTTTGCAAAAACATTGATCATTTCTTATAGATCTATTGTCTAGTTGACGTGTCATCTACCGTGTTGGGGCACAAAAAATGAGACGATTCTTTTTTTCTTTATGTGGGACCTATTGGTTATTAAGGTATGAATGATGTATTTAATATGAGATCCTATGTAAATCAATCATACTATGTGTGTGAATCCAAGGGCATGTTGAGACATGAAAAATGAAGAGAGACCCTTTGTCTGGTCTGGTCTGAAAGTTATTTTTATTAATAGTTTAAGAGAAAAATGAGGATAAGAGCAACCCTTCTTGGAAAAGAATAAGAGATACCATTCATAGATAAGCATAATAGTGACCCTTTTTGATCAATATAAGAGTTATCCTTCATGGATCAACATGAGAGAGCTGCTTCATGGATAATTAGTAGCTCGCCCCATCATGGATCATCCGCGGAGCAACCGATTATCAATTAGAAGTAGAGTGACCTTTTTTGGATCAGTAGTAGAGTGACCCTTCGTGGATCAAAAGTAGGGCCTCTCAACAGAATAATATGATCTTTATTTTTGGCTGATAATATCTTCTTTTTTATATAATTTATAATTATCCTAAGATATGTCTCTTTCTTTTTCCTTTAGATTGATATATTGATTTTTGGTATTTCCTCTATGGATTTTTGATAGACCGTTTGAGGTATCAGGGTCCATACTGATTATTTTTATACTCACCCCTACATGGAAATCACAAAAACTTGTTGTGTCTTATAAAAAAAATATAATTATTTGACTAGGTCTTTTTGGAGATAGGGATAGATAGTGCTCAGAGATGGACTGATAGACATGGTGTGGTCCAATTACATCTGACAGTGAGTTTGACCTTCCCTTCAGGTAGGATCCTTGGCGGATTCCATTCATAACTTTTACTTCATTCACATAATTTCCGATTTATTGAACTTGTATTATAAAAACATTACATTGAGTTTACACCTTTTACTCTTAGTGGTGGTACATTATGGTGGTTGTACTATTTTCATTCCATTGTCATTTTATTGGTGAATTATACCCTATATGTGTATATGAATGATTAAATATAATGCCTCGACTTTTGGGATATGCCTTTCTAATTCTATTCACCGTCCCCTATCCTATGAAAGTCGGACATGGGGTAGTCACGAAATGGGACCTGGGGGATGGTTCATGATAAATTATATCAATGGGTGGTCAGTTGTACCAAATGAACTATGAATCTGTATTTTCGATTAGGGAAATAGGGTTATATGTATTGATTTTATCTTTTAGTACTAGGATTCAATAATTGGGGAAAAGGACAACATACAATACAGTAGGATCTCAAATTCTGTTTTCTGACTCAATACACAAATACACTGATTGCATGTGTTTTGGAAATTATTTTCTATTGATCTCTATTTTATTTTCTCATCATGTATGACTTATTAAATGTAGTACATCTTGATAATCATTCAAGATGCCTCCATGCAGATAGCCATCCAGGATTCCAGTGTGTGACTGTGAAGATGGTCCACTGAGTTTTTAGGATTTGGTACACGGACCATATCCCGAGAAGGTACCTTTAGGTGATGTCCCAACTTTACCACTCCCAGTTGGTCAGCAGTTACTACCGGTGCTACCGGTAGAGGACACATATAGTTTCAATGCCTTACACTATTTTCAGCAATATATACCCCTCGAGTTCTATGGAAATCCCAAATCACAGGCGACTAAGGACTATCTATAGGCGGTGATCCAGTTGACATGTCGAAAGAGCATCATTAGACAATATGGAAATCTTGGCAGAGAGCCTTATACATGGCTCATGAGGGATAAGGCAGTGTTTAGATTACCCCAATCATAGGATGAGTTGAATTTTATATGGACATAGCTTAAGAACCATTCTTAGAGAAGGGGTATCTTACTATAAAATGCCAAGGAATATGTGTTCCCAAAATCTTCTACAGCTTCTGCATGACGACATGTCAGTATCTGAGTATTTTTCAACGTGTACCGACCATTCCTAGTACTCAATGAATACGATATGACTGATGCTTCAGTTATGAGACCTTTTGAGTGAGATGTGTTTAGAAAAATCCAATCTATCACAATTCCTCTGTGTATTCCTACATATTTTAGTGTTCTAGAAATAACATTTATTGTTGAAATTTATTTTCCAGAGCATATACATCAAGTGAATGTCATTGGTAGGAAAGTAGGAAATCGAAATTAGTCTAAGAGACATGGACGTGTAAAATAATTTGAGAAGAGAAAGTGATAGGGATAGATAAATCTATAGGGAATTAGAAGTGGAATTGTATATTGGAGACTAGGAGGTGGTGGTATACATTTTGACATGTTATAATCACCACCTTAATGTGGTCCCTAGCATGTTAAGGAAGATGGAGGATAGCGGATGGGAGTTGATGTATGTGGTCAAAGGGTATGACCCCAAGGCTCTAGGAATGATTCAAGGTATGACATGTCTCTACAACTACATTCCATATTAATAGACATAGTTATTAATCATTCCTTCTTGTCACTAATCATGTTCAAGACCATTATTATGAGGTTAAACCATTTACTTGATACATATATTTGGAGATACCTATGAGAAAAGAATTTATAAAACACTTATGTTGATGGTGAGATCTGACCTTTGAGTTGAGAGTTTTGATTGGGACCCCTTGGCAGTAGCATCAAGGCCTTACAATATTAGTTTGGGTATAGACTAATCATCCACAGTTAAGGCCCAGATTGACTATTTCAGGAGAAAAGATGTGGTATTTCTGTAGTGTTGGAAATGGGTTTTCCATGGTCGTTGAAAAAGGAAACCAAGAAAGCATGAGAGAAACACATTTTTAGGATGGTGTTGTTGATCACTCTTGGGTCAGCCAACCTTAACCTCATATCAGTTGATGTTTTGAGTTTTTAGTTCCAACAATTAGTACTTAGTGTGAAAACGCCTTTCAAATGATGTTTCAAGGATTACCTCCCTATCGAGAGAGGGACCTGTGTATCATTCTATAACTTTATATGGAATCGATATCAGCATCAGTATATTGGAGGGCTTTTGTAGTGCTTTTCATGTACGAGCGTAGGCGTGGGTCTTGTAAGAGGAATGTCTCAGTAAGACCATGTGTTTGGGGTTATGTGTGTATTACTATAACATTAACCATGTAACCATGAATAATGAATACCCACTACCAAAGGGTCGATGAGAACATCAATCCGGTAAAATGGGTAGCCATTTGCATGGATTGATGTCTTCCCATAGGATTTTCAGCACTTGAGATAGTGGTAATGGATGGAGTTCCTCCAATAATATGACTATGAAAAATCCTATACTTCTGGGAAGGTGAATATGGTGACTGATGTGATCAAAGGAAGGTTTATTTTGCACCTATAGAGTGAGGTGACCGAGCAGCTAGCCGCGATTCAGATATCCTTTGTGGGTGATGATGTAGCATCTTACCTTCTATCTCTGACTATCACTCCCCCAAACTATCAGTGAGTTAGGGAGGTACATCATAAGGATAGTGATTATGATTTCCAACGTGCTCAATTATCCTCATAATAGGCTCCTGGAGAATTGTTTATAGGTGGGGAGCACATTATCAATTTTAGATGATGCACCATAGTACAAGTGATGTTACGAGACGAGGTTTTGAGGGAGTTTCATACATCCCCATTGGCAGCACATCATGGTGTGGAGAAGTTGTATTGGGACCTCTAAAATCAGTACTTATGGATAGAGATGAAAAAAGCAGTGGCAAAGTTTATTTCACGAGGCCTCATTTTCCAGTAAGTGAAAGCAGAGCATCATGTTCTAGCACACTTGGCACAACCACATGTGGTACAAGAATATAAGTGGAATGGTATCACAATGTACTTTTTGATGGTATTATCACACACATCTAGGTGCAATGACACTATATAGGTGATCATTGATTTAGACACCATGTAGGCTCACATTAAACCCATCTGGAAGCAGAGATTGATAGAGGTATTGGGACGCCTCTACGTCCATGAGATAGTGCGGCTTCACAGGGGTCTGTAGAAGATCTTCTTAGATTGTGATGTACGATTTACATCCTGGTTGTGGAAGTGGTTCTAGGAGGAATTTTGGAGTCAAATGCGCCTGAACAGATCTTTTCACCCACAGTTATTAGAATGGTGGAGCTGACCATACAGACCTTTGTGCACATTCATTGTGCATGTGTCATGGATTTTGTTCATAGTTGGGAGGACAACCTACCATTGGGGGATATTGAGTACCAAAATATAAATTACTCCAACGTTGGTGTGAAACCATTTGAGTCATTGTTCAGGTCGCCATACAGAGCACCTCTATGTTAGATAGACCGAGGGGAGTCAGCACTAATGGGTCCAGAGTTAGTACGGGCTACCACCAAGAAGGTAAAGATCATCTATAAATGGATGGGGACTGCATAGACCTGAAATAAGTCTTATACTGATATGATATATATACCCATGGTGTTCGAGGAGAGGGAATATGTTTCCTTCCTGTCTCACCACAATGGGGATTGCAGATATTTAGCTGAGGTGGCTTGTTATCTCGGAGATTTATCTGGACTTTCCAGATCCTCAGTATAGTTGGCATTGTGGAGTACCTCCTAGATCTTCCCCACATATGCATCAGGTTCTTGATGTTTTCTGCATGTCTTATGTGAGTAGGTACATGCATGATCTGTCACACATCATCGACTGGGGTCAGTTGGACATTGATGATGGGGAGATGCTTGTAGAGTACCCAGTGGATATAGTGAATCAACAGGAGTGGGTACTTCATGGATGGTTGATTCATAGGTTGTGCATTCGGTGGAAGCACAAGAATTTTTAGTAGAGCAAATAGGAATGGGAGGCTCATATTCATAATTTGTACCCCCACTAGTTTGATTATCTTTTTTTTCGAATACAGGGATGTGAAGCCCTAAGGTGGGGAGAATGGAATGTCCAATAATTTATATATAAATATTTTTATAAAATTATGTATAATTATTTCAATAAAAGGCTCTGAGATGGCATGCAATTATGAGGCCTAGAGTTCCTAGAATGATCCTTCAAAAAATGTAAAGTGTTAAAAAGCGCAGGTGATCCATTTGCCTAAAAAACATGAATAACTCATAAACTAGTTCTCAGCTCATAAATTCATGAGTACCATTGCGTTCAAGATGGTAGGATTATCTTAGGACCGACATAAGTTTAGTTGGAACATCCCTCCATTGAGAAAACCCAAAAATGAAATAATTGTAAATAAAATAATTAAGTAAATTTATTTTATTTTTCAAATGTGTTTAACTCACTAACTGTGACTTAGATTAAAAATCTGAGACAACCATTGAGCTTGTGAGGGTATTATTTACTTAGGTAGATTCTAATATTGTCTGAAGCATCCAAATAGTGGATGATAGTTTTTGGCCGTAACTAAAATAATTATGTAACAATTATTTTATTTTCAATTCCTTATAACTCTAAAATGGTCACTCTAATTGAAAATTCAAGAGTACTATCGAACTATTGATGTCGTTTTCCCCTTAGGCGTAGCCTACCATCGACTGGTGCGGTTTCAGGGTGAAAGATAATTTTTGAAATTTTTTGGATGGTTCATTAAAATATATGTGCGAACAGGTCTTTCTAAATTTTGAACCATTGCTCAGATTGAAAATACAAGGGCTCTGTTGAACTCGGAACCCCAAGATTCTCCTAAAATGGACGTAAATTTGACCAGAAAGGTTCAGACGAAATTTTTTTTAGGAAATTGTATAAAATAATAAAATAACATTAAAATTATATTTTATTTATTTTCTCAACCATTGTGTGAAGGACAGTGATGTTGTAGTGCGGTGATGAGGTGATAATGGGGATCATTAAAGGAATTCCCTTAATGGCTCGTTATGATGCAACATAATAGCTACGTTGTTTCATAAATGAAAAAATGTAACGACGCAACATAACAACAAAACAAAAAAAATTTGACATGTTCCCTTATTAGTTATATAATGCGTATGAGAGTGGGAATGAAAACCATGGGAAAATACCTAAGGAACCACTAATGAGTTTCCTCTCCAACAAGGAATGAAAAATGTTGGCAGAATGTTATCATCTATGATGTGCCTTGAAGAACAATGCTTGGATGCATTGAACAACGTCGACCTATTAATCCCTTGAGGAATGAATTCTATGACATAGAACGTCAAACATGTTAGGGGTTATGCTTTCTTTCTGATTTTTTTTCTTTCCCCATTCTTCGTTCTATAATAAAAATCTTGATTAAAACATGAACACACAGATCCATGGATCATGTGTTCTTATGGGAGGGTTGTTAAATTTAGGGACTTGAATGGAAGGGTGGATTCATGTGTTCAATTCCCAAACCACCCTATTGATTAAATTCCTCTAATGTGGAGTGAACATTCCGATACAAATAGGGCATGAGTGCCTCCACCATGCGTATTCTTATGCATTCTTCCTGGATGATTTTTTTCAATATAGTGGAAAGGAGATTTAGATGCAGCTTTAGAAAAGGGGGAAGCCCTCTGATCTGTAGTCGTAGATGGTTAAATAAATGGACCAATAGAGCTACTCTAGTGTCCCGTAGAAGAGTCACCAGTGTGCCAGTGCTAGTGCCTGTGGGATTCGTTTGACAAAAGTGGGTGGCTTGGTTGATTGGCAGCGTGCACCACCAATCGGGCCGCCCGAACCTATTCGAGAAGATCTAGTTCATCCCATTAGACCGGGACATGCTGGAAATGTTGGACAGGTCAGCCTGAGCATTGCTCTCAGTTCCTTCAGTTAGTCCATTTTAGCAGACTAGGCTGTAATGTTAAAGCCAGACCACATAGGCCGTTATGCGTCTCGTGCAGGAAAAAGAGATCGGCCCGCCAAAGCAGGCCTAGCCAGATAAAAAACAGGTCACTGGGTGACCCAATAGATTTGATGCATTCACAACATGATCAGGGACTAGTGAGTCATAATGGTCCAGTCAGATAATATTGGTTATGCGGGACTCGCTTCCAGGATTTTTTAGGTCGGTCCGACCAAATTAGTGAGGGCCCATACGTAACCAACCCCAGTTTAATAAAACTCTCATATCATGAAAACCAGGTATCTAATTGACAAGATTTTTACATCATTGGGACCCTCTTGATGGTATAGTACTTGTGAGAAACTCTACATGAGATTTGGATGAGGTTATTGTTTGTTCGGGTTGGATCAGACTCGAATCCAACTAGGCCTTTTTAACAAAATGCCCATATCTTATAGACTAAGTGTTTGTTCGACGCATAATCTATTTCATTGGGAACCATAAGATGAGATGGTATTTTGGATTACTCTATGTGGGAATTCTTTTTGGTTGAGGTGTGAATGATGGATTTAGTATCAGATCCTCTATAAATCAAACCTGTTATGTGCGGGAATCCAGTGGCCATGTGTGATGTCAAAAAGAAGAGCGACCCTTCATTGATCATAATTTGAGAGACCCGTCATTGATCCATGTAAAAGAAAAAACATCATGGATAAGAATAAGATAAATTGTTCATCGATCAACATAAGATAGACCCTTCATTTATTTTCATGAGATAAACCCTTCATGGATCAGTAGTATCACAACCCATCATGGAACATCCAGAGAGCAACCCTTGTGGATCAGTATCAGAGCGATCCTTTGTGGATCAGCAATAGTTTGATACATCTTGGATCAGTATTAGATCCTATCAATATAATATGATGATATATCATTACAACTAATCATGTTCACATATGTACTTGATTTATACCTGTTGTGAGTTGTATCATTTATTTTGTGCTTTACGTTGAGATCTTTCTTTGTGGTATTTCATTTGTGGATTTTAAATAGGCTGGAAATACCCTTAAAATTAAAAGGGAAATTTTTTCTTAATTTTCTTTGAGATTTTACAGGAACGCAGTTTCTGACGGCACCTGATTCCAAGGCCCGGTGAGCCCGGAATAATTTTTACGAAGTTTATCTCGGGTACGTTCAGTGAACGAACGAGCTGGTTTTTCTAACTATTGATCTGGTGATCAGAATTGAAATATGAGGGCATCAATGAAACCGTAGAACCGGTAATTGCTTACGAAGACCTTTTCCGATGGTGCGTTTGCTTGGGAGGAGTTGTTTAAAATTTGAGGTGTAAGTGAAGAATAAAATAAAATTTCCAATCCAATTTTATTTTTCTTCTAAGTATTTTTATCCTTTGTGTGTAAGTTGGGTAGGTAACTTCCCTTTGGAGAATAAATGAGAGGTGGGGCCCACACGAGGCCCCACCGTTTCACATTTCCTATAACCCCTTGAAACTCACCTTTAATGTGAGACCACTCACCTCCCCCTCTCTCTTCTTTAATCATGACAATTCACTTTATTAATTTAAGTGGTTTGTGTTTTGAGTTTTTGAGACTTTTTTGTGTGAATAAAAATAATATCATGAGATATTATTTTGTTTTGGGAGCTTTTGGTGTGTTGGGAAAAACTTTGGGGGAGAGCTCTTGAGTTTTTGAAGAACATCGACTCTCCGAAAAAGAACGGCCTTCCGACTCGGCGAAGAACGCTCCACGCTTCTCCAATCCTTATCTTTCTCCACATCATGGGATGAGACTCAACCGCGGGAAACTCACCAACAATGATGGTTCTTTTCCAGTGTTGACAGAGCAACATCACTTCCCGCGTCTTCAACGAACGAACCATTTCCAAGGTAGGGAATTAATTTGTGTGTGTTTGCGGGTGGGGAATTCTTGATTGCGGGGAAAACCGTAAGAGTTGATTATTTTTTGTTCGTAAGATATCCTTTTTCGTTCTTCGTCTTTATTCTTGGGCCACTTGTTATCGTTGTAACGGGAGGAGGTTGGACCGCCCGAACACAGCCGACCCTCCTCTCCCTTGTAGTTGATTATGTTGCGGCTCAAACAAAGGCGGCGCAGTGCAACGGCACCGTGCGGAAACATGGAGAAATATGGCAAGGATGTGCAGAGCCATCACACCGCGCCGTTGAAGTCGAACGAAACTACAACCAGAGTTGGGGCCACTGAGGAAATTCGAAGACTCCTCTTGTTGATTGTTGTGCGCGGATTGATTGGTGATGACAAATGGGGCTACAAAGTCATTTTGAACCCTCCGCAGTGAGGGTCGTGTCTCGAGAGGACCGTTGGCGAAGGCGGTGAGAAAAACGGACCACCGGAGCACGTTCGGTGGTCCGTGGAAGGAGGTGGCGGCGCGCCGCTGGAACGGAACCGCCGCAGCGGTGGGCCAAACCGGAATGGCTTAGCCATTTCAGAGGCTAAGCGGCGCGGCTCAAAGCCGCGCCGGTTTCTTCAACCGCAGGGGGTTGTAACCCCCCCCCCCCCCCCCCCCCCGCACCCGCTGGCCACACGGGCGCCGCGCCAGCACAAGTGCCAGGCCGGGCCGGGCCACGCCCTAATGGTCCATTCCCAGACCCGGGGGGGGGTATCGGGCCGGGTCGGACCGGGCTCGAACCCCCTATTTTCGACAGGTTTCGTTCAAATGCCCATAACGTGGGATATGGACCTCTGATCGACACACTGGCTGTTGCGATGCGATCTTTGGATCGAGACGGTGGTTTTGGTATATTAAACTCAAGGTTTTGGAGAACATTTTGTACGACCAGGTTGGTACGAGCTCGAAACCAACTGGGCCCTCAGAGCAGAAATGCTTATAACATGAGCTCCAGACGTCCGATAGACGTGTCGTCGACTTTGTTAGATTTCTCTTGATGATATGGAACTTTTGGCATACTTCACCTGAGTTTTGGACGCAGTTGGATAGTGGCTGGGTTGGATTGAACTCGTAATCCTACCGGGCCCCTCGAACGGAAAAGCTGATAACTTTCAAACCGAACGTCCGTTTGACGAACCATCAGCGGTGTTGGTGATCTCGTTGAGAAACGGTCCCTATGAGTATACCCTATGAGATTTCGGGGTACAGTTGAGATATGGCTGCGTTGGTTTGCACACAAAACCAACAGGGCCCCTATGACGAAAAGGCTAATAACTCAAAGATCGGGCGTCCAATTGATGCGTCGTCTAATGCGTTGAGACCCCTAGAACGAGGCGGTCCTTTGAGATACTTCTTCTTGGTACTTTGTGATACTTGGAGTATCGACTGGTAGCTCATGGAAAGGACCCTCCCGGAGACGAGCATACGGAGTACGGAGACCGTGTAACAGGCTGAGACCTGACGACTGCTTGACCGACTCGACTTGGAGTGAGTAGACTAGCCCAGTGGACGGAGCACTACTTTGTTTGGGTGCAGACCCATGGCGGATGGAGCTCTACTGAGTTTGGGTGCAGAACTGCGGTACTCATCCGGAGAGTACCTCTACAGGCTATTAGGGGGGATGCACTAATGTTTTTGTGTGGCAAACCCCGGTGGGAAGCACTACTGTGTTTGGGTGGCTGACCCATGGTACTCGACAGGAGGAGTACCTCAGCAGTCCTAGGTTAGTGATCAGTACCACGGAGTCGTGACAGGATCACTGTACTCTCAAGAGACGGGGCTCTTCATCAGTTACGGTTTTGAAAATGAAAATCTTGGTTTGAGTTGAGACTATGACCATTTTTTTACCTCATGATTGAGATGGGTCACTTGATAAGTTAGGATATGTATGGGCATATACGTGGGTAGTGGTTATCAGTTGATTTCATAATCATGGTGTTTCCTCATGATTGAGATGGGTTACTTGATAACCGTGGTATATGTATAGGCATATACCTAAGTAAAGGTTATCTGTTGAGATATTTCTTTGTGGTTATCCGTTTTGGATTTAGTGAGACCTTGAGGGTCTCGGGGTCCCTACTGAGTATCGTTATACTCACCCATGCACGGGATATGCCTGCACCTCGTTGTGTTGTTTGCTAACGATGGGCAGCGCTGACAGAGGCCAAGTGTTCGAGGACTGGATGGTACCCGGAGGTGGATCTCATGATGAGTCAGTATCTGGAGGTGGAATTCACGACGTGACGATACTCAGAGGAGGTTGATGGGAGAAAGCATTGTGGAGGCTATCTGTGCCTACCCTTCAGGTAGGATCCGTGGTGGATGATCCAGGAGTTGTGCTATCTGTACCTACCCTTCAGGTAGAATCCATGGTGGACGATCCAGGAGTTGTGCTATCTATACCTACCCTTCAGGTAGGATCTGTGGTGGAAGACCTAGGAGCTGCTTCTTTTCGTCCAGCTTCTTGTCTTTTCTATTGTACTTTTTTTCATTTGTAGTTGTACTTTCAATTTGGTTTGTATTCTGGCCCATTTATTTTTCAGCACTTCCTTTGGTTTTTAGTGTATTACTTCCTCTTGTACTCTGTGGTGTTTTTTTTTACTTTTATAAAGGAAATGCCTTCCCAGTTATCTGGATTTACGCCATTGGTGCTAGTCTCCAGCACCTGGCCTATGGAAGGCAGGCTTGGGGTAGTCACGGCATGGGCCCCGAGGATGGGTCATGACAAATTGGTATAAGAGGATTCTGTTCTACCTCAATACTTAGGACTCTGATATTTTCTTTATGTGAAACAATATTGTTAAGGGTACCGAGTATGGTTTTCAGTTTAGGGAGTCCAGTGTTGGTGCGGCGGCCGACGTATCCGTTCACGAGGACCCTGACTTCTAATGTCCGACTTTGTGCACAAAAACACTGATTGTGTGTGTGTTTCCAAAATTTTTAAAGTCATCTCAAACCAGGTCAGCTCACAAGGTATAAAACATTGACCGTGTTGCATCATTTCAGGATGTCTCCATGCAGACAGTCAGTTGGAGTTCTAAGATAGTACACGATGACGGCCCACTGAGCGACGAGGCTCTGGTGCGGGGACCTTTTTACTATGTTGGCACCTTCGGGTGGTGTACCAGTAGCACCACCACCTGTTGGGAAGCTGATGCCAATTTCTATACTAGCAGACGGTGCACGCCGATAGAGCGTGTTGCATGAGTTCCAGCAGCATAGGCCTCCGAGGTTACGAGGCGAGGAGGATTCCTAGACAGCAGAGGACTGGCTGGAGGTGATTGCTAGAGTTTTCTGCCTAGCTGAGACACCAGTGGAGTGGATGGTAGACTTGGCTACTAGTGTTTTCCAGTGAATGACCATGAGGATGGTCTGCATTGTGATGAGGCTTCGGTACATGGACCGATTCCTGCGATAGTTCCTTCAGGTAGTGTGTCAGCTATACATCACTACCTGTTGGTCAGTAGTTACAACTGATGGTACCGGTATTTGACAAATGTATGCTTACTGCCTTACACGTGTTCTAACATCAGATACCCTCAAGTTCCGAGGCAAACCTGACTCACAGGTGGCTGAGGAGTGGCTTGAGGAGGTGGCTTAAAGTTTTCTAGAGCTTATACAGCTTCGGCAGGACGACGAGTCGGTAGTTGAGTATTCATCGAGGTGTACCGAACATTCCGGGTACTCGATGAATACGATTCGATCAGTGCTATAGAGCTCAGACCTCTGAGCGTGGTGTGTTTAAGGATATCTAATCCATCACTTTTTCTTCTATGCATTCCTACTCGCGTTAAGTTGCTAGAGAGAACCTTTTGGTTGAATTTTCTTTGGCTGAACGAATACAGCTAGAGAATGTTAGAAGTTGGAACACAGCAAACTGGTGCCAGTCTTAGAGACTTGGGCGTGGGAATGTTTCAAGAAGAGGAAATGTTAAGGACAGATGAATCTACAGAGTAGCAGACGTAGAGGCGGACCTAGGAGAGAAGCATGAGGTTGTGTACATATCAACATGTTACACTCACCCGCCCTTGTAGTCCCCGCTAGGCTCAGAGAGCTGGAGGGTAGGGGAAGAGAGTAGCTGCATGCGGTCAAGGAGTGTGACCCAATGGCTCTATGAATGAATCAAGGGACAGTCGGTGTCCACTACTAGCTGCAGTAGTAACAGATGTAGATATGAATCATTCCTTTCTTCCACGAATCTTGTCCCAGACCTAGAGTTTCTGGTAAGCCATAGACATGACCCTCACATCTGGAGATACCTTGGAAGGAGACTCGATTATCACACTTACGCCGATAGTGTGATCTGACCCACGAGGCAAGAGTTTCTATTGGAATATCTTGTTGGCAGCGTCGAGCCCTTAAGATGTTGGTCTAAGTATGGATTGGATCCACAGTTCATACACGGATTGACTGTATTAGGAGAAAAGGTTGTGGTTTATCTACAACGTTGGGATGGGGTTTTCCTTGGTCGGCAAAAAGGAAAACCCAAGAAGCACAGGATGGAGTCATGCATAAGAGGGTGCATTCGATCACTCAGGAGATGGACAAACTTACCTTTGTGCCATAATTCTCCAGAGTTGTGGCACCACTTCCAGCAGAGCTTTCAGGATATGGGTTCACCGGTGCGCCCAACCTATGGGCGTTGGTTACATAGTTCACTGCGACGCATTAGGGACCGGACTCGGGTGTGTCCTGATGTTGGAGTGGGCAGTGATCGCCTATGGATCATGGTAGATGAGACTGTACATAGCTGATAGGAAGCCTCTGGAGTTAAAGGATGATGACCACGTCCATATATGGGTCTCACCTTGATGAGGTTTACGGAGATGTGGCCGAGGCGGCAAGTAATCTCTGAGGTGCAGAAGACCTTTTCAAGTCCTCAGCTGGGTAGGCGAGGTGGTTTACCACTTGACCCATCCACCTCAGTTGCACCGGGTGCACAACGACTTCCACGTATCTCAACTGAGCAGATACATGCTTGACCCGACGCATGTCATCGACCATGGGGAACTGGACTTTGGCGATGGGGTGACTTTTGCGGGGTTCCCGTAGAGGTTGAGGATCGACAGGAGTGGATCCTACGAGGACAGTCGATTCCTTGGGTGCACTTTCACTAGCAGTATGGGAACCTCCAGGTGAGAACATGGGAGCGGAAGGCTCAGGTGCGTGATCAGTACCACTTTTGTTTCCCTAGTTTGTGTTATAGCTTTACGGGGATGTAAAGCCCTGAGGTTGGAGTAATGTAAAGACCAGTAAATTTTAGGGGAAATCTTTTCTTAATTTTCATTGGGATTTTACAAGAACGCAGTTTCTGACGGCACCTGATTCCGAGGCCCGGTTAGCCCGGAATAATTTTTCCGAAATTTAGCTCATGTACGTTCAGTGAATGAACGAGCGAGTATTTCTAGCTTTTGATCCGGTGCTCGAAATTGAAATCTGAGGGCACCGATGAAACCAAAACGCTGGTAACTGCTTAAGAAGACCTTTTTGAGGTGTGTTTTCTCGGGAGGAGTTGTTTGAAATTTGATGTGTAAGTGAAGAATAAAATAAAATTTGTAATCCAATTTTATTTTTCTTCTAAGTATGTTTTATCCTTTGTGTGGAAGTTGGTTAGGTAACTTCCCTTGGGAGAATAAATGAGAGGTGGGCCCACACGAGCACCCACCATTTCACATTTCCCATAACCCCTTGAAACTCCCCTTTAATGTGAGACCACTCACCTCCCCCTCTATCGTCTTTAATCATGCCAATTCACTTTATTAATTTATGTGGTTTGAGTTTTGAATTTTTGAGTCATTGTTGTGTGAATAAAAATAATAGCATGAGCTATTATTTTGTTTTGGGAGCTTTCGGTGTGTTGGGAAAAACTATGGGGGAGAGCTCTTGAGTTTTTGAATAACATCGACTCTCTGACGAAGAACGGCCTTCCGACTCGGCGAAGAACGCTCCATGCTTCTCCAATCCTTATCTTTCTCCACGTCAAGGGACGAGAATCAACCCTGGGAAACTCACCAAAAATGATGGTTCTTTTCCGGTGTTGACAGTGCGATATTGCTTCCCACGTCTTCGACGAATGAACCATTTCCAAGGTAGTGAATTAATTTGTGAATGCTAATGAACCCATGTTTATTTCCTTCTAAAACAAAGAACGCGGGTCAACTAAATATTAATTTGATCCACAGAGAATATGTTTGCGGGTTGGGAATTCTTGATTATGGGGAAAACCGTAAGGGTTGATTATTTTTTGTTCGTGAAATATCCTTTGTCATTCTTCGTCTTTATTTTTGGGTGACTTGTTATCGTTGTAACGGGAGGAGGTCGGACCACCCGAACACGGTCGACCCTCCTCCCCCTTGTTGTTGATTATGTTGCGGCTTGAACGAAGGCAGCGTGGTGTAACGACACCGCGTGGAAACATGGAGAAATACGGCAAGGATGTGTGGCGTCGTTGAAGTCGAACGAAACCACGGCTGCAGTCGGAGCCTCAGAGGCAATTTGAAGACTCTGCTGGTTGATCGTTGTGCGCGGATTGATGGGCGATGACAAACGGGGCCGGAAAGTCATTTTGAAGCCTTCGTAGTGAAGGTCGGGTCTCAGGAGCACCATTGGGGAAGGCGGCGAGCAAAACGGACCACCAGATCCTGTCCCGTGGTCCGCGGAAGGTGGTGGCGCGCCGCCAGAATGGAACCACCGCGGTTGTGTTGCGGAGGCGGGCCAAACCGGAACGGCTTAGTCGTTTCAAAGGGTGAGCGGCACTGATTAAAGCCACACCAGTTTCGTTGACCACGGGGGGTTCTAACCCCCCCCCCCCCCCCCCCGCACCCGCTGGCCATGCGTGCGTCGCGCCCGCACCAGTGCCAGGCCGGGCCGAGCCTCGCCAGCGGGGCACGGCCATGCCCACCGGGCCGGGCCGCGCCGGTGGGGCTTGGAGTAGTCAAGGCATGGGCCCCGAGGATGGGTTGTGACAGAGGCCTTTGAGGGACTTGGGGTCCCTACTCAGTATTATTACACACAATTCTGTATGAGAATTTTCTGCACCTGTTCTGACTTGTGCAGATAACAGATATCATTTACTGGGACTTTGGGGGTCGGGGCTAGTTGGTGCTTGGGGTGGATCGATAAACAAGGTGTGCAGCAGTGAAATCTGATAGTGAGTTGTCTCTACCCTTCAAATATGATCCTTGGAATAAGATCTCTAGATCGTGTACTTATTTTGATGTACATTCCTTTGAGTTGGGCTTCAATTCTTTCCCCTTTACATTTAGTTTATACTTTTTACTCTCAGTGGTGGTACTTTGAGGTGGTTGTACTATTTTTCTTTTTTTGTGGTTTGTTTTGTATTATATACCATGTCTCTGTATATACAGGTTTAAAGGAAATTCCTTCCCTTTTTGGGATAGTCCTTTCTAGTACTAGTCTCCAACCCCTAGCCTATGGAAGGAGGGCTTGGGGTAGTCATGGCCTGGGCCCTGGGGAATTGGTTGGTGGAATATATATATGATATGGAACAAACATAAATCAATAATATCAGTAATCCTAAGTAAAATTATATGTACAACATCCTCAAAAGATAAACAAAAATATAAATATATTATCTAAACTAAAACATCCATCTTCACCTCCCTAAATCCCATAGACTCATATCACCAAGGAATATTAGGCATGATATGATAAAGAGTTACACTTATATAGAACATTGAAATTAATATCTATAAATTTTATTCAATACACAGCTATGTTGTGTTTGCAATATACCCAATATGTTTCCTCTAAATGTTCCCTAAAAATATATAAAAAACATATGTACCAACATCATAATCATGATAGAGAATGATATAATAACAATATGTAATTCAACCTACATATTTTGAATCAAATAAGGCCAGTACTTTTGGGACTAGTTCTTGAGATAACCAAACCATAGCATTAATAGATTTTATATAATTTCTAATAGTTATGAAAAATATTTATAAACAAAAATACACCCAAAAAACATTATTTTATGCCATTTTATATTACATAAATAATAATACTATTATACAATAATAATCGGTATTTACTTCCAAATTCTTAAAAATTGATTTATTCCTCGAATAGATATGGTATATATTCTTCTGGTCAAATATGAATCATGAGAATGGTGTGAGATTGGAATTATATTGAGGGAAAAAACATATAAAATTTTAAAATAGGATTTATCATCTGAACATAATCATGTGATAAATTATGAAAATTATAGAAATAACTTACTAATGGAATAATTTCAACACCCAATTATTTTGAAAAAATATTAATCTCTATATATTTCTTAATATATAACACCACGAATGAATATAATAGAAAATTACATTATAACCCTAATTATTTAAATGTAACTATTATATGATAATCATTGAAATGGTGTGTATGAATAAGAATAATTGTTTTGTAAAAAATAATTAAAAACTATACTCAATAAAAATGATTTGATTAGTACTAAAAAATAATCCCTCAATATTTTGTAATGATTCTTTTTCAAGAAATCTATTTCATCAAAAAATAATTTTAATTTTTGCGTGAATATTATAAATAATTAATAAAATATAAAGAAAAATTATATTAAAAAAGTGATATTATTTATTAATTATAATATGAAAATTTTATTACAATGAATTATTTTTTTTATAAAATGCAAGATTTTTCATGGAATAGTAAAAAATATTGATTTTTGGAAAAGATTCATTAATTTCAAATGAAAAGTACAACCATTAATTAAATATGAAACAAAATTAATTTATTTATATTTTGATTGTATAAAATCTAATTAATTACATAAAAATAAAAATTATAGTTTATTTTGTTATATGTTTTTTATGCATAAAAACATATTTTCATAAAAATGATTTTACTCTGTATAATGATTTTTCATTCAAGTTTATAAAAATAATACCTATTTATGAATGATAAAATTTAATTTATAGTTTATTTATCTATATATATGGATTCATATTTATATAATGATTATTATAAGTTATAATGTTAATTTAATATCATCTTATACTTGGAAAATAGGTTTTATCTAAAAAACAAACCATTAATACATTGGATTTATGGGTTTTTAAATATAATCGTCACATATCTTTTGGGAATATATTGTAAGGGAATATTCCTTTGAAAATGACTTATATATTATTTCACCTAAAAATAAATAAATAATGTCTCTTTATTCCGTTTTAAATTATTTTATTTATTAACATAGCCATAAAAATAAATTGTGAATAAATATTAGTGGATATATTTATAATAGTGAAATATATTTATGATGTTTTTTTTTGATGAATTAATTAACATAAATTCTGAAACATCTCTAGTATAGTGATTAAGAATGTAGTAAAAAAATCATGTAAATTAATGGAAAAATGCTACAAAAATTGTGTGGTTTATTTTGTAGACAATTCTCATGGATATAAATATAATAATAGGTATGAATTAAACTTTTATATTTCAATTCCTTTATTATATTGATGAAATTATATAAAAAATAAATGAATAGTTCAGAAAATTAAATCATTGATATTTCAAATATATATATATATATTATTAAAAGATTTAAAATTCATAAATATATGATCAATAGAAAAGTGAATTATATGTGGTTTAAAATATAAATCATGAACCATTTATGGGTAACATGACATTTTGTTTTAATGTTTTTGACACTTAATGAATAATAAAACATAATATCATTGTAATCATAAAAAGGATAAAAGAGGTGTTTACACGAAGTTATATAGAAGGAAATATCATATATACATGTATAAATTTTATTGTATACGATTATGTAGAGTAATTATCATAAAATATTCGAAAATTTTAATACTTTCACTTCTTTTTTATAATAATTAATTTATATTAATTGAATATTTTATGAAATTCGAAGAGTTCCCCTCCCCTTACTTATAAAGTGAACATCATCTACTCTCATCCTCACAACTTTTCAGAAATCTAATTTATCAAATCCTAAGAAAAATAACATCATAAAAACACTATCCATATTCTAGAAGTTTTAGTTGTGTAATTTTACCGATATTAAATTAAATAAGGTATAATAAAAATGTGGTTTTCTGAAGAAGGATTCTCATAATTTTTTTTATATGGTTTAAGTAAGAGTGAAGACAAATAAGAAATTTTGTATAATGTAACGAATATATTTCATTAAAGGAAAACAAGATTAAATTTTATATGAAAATATGATAAATTTTTTATGTGTCCACATTGTAATTTTTGGGGTTGTTATGTTTGGTTAATGGCCGAAATCTCTAAAACTCAAAACATAAATGACCTTTGGGAAGAAAGAAATCAATTTCTTATCAGATGACACTAAATTGTGTATTATTTTATGGTTGGGTCCCCATATATGGTATAATGCTTGGTTTAGACAACATTGGTGATTATTATTCTCTCACATGATATTAACATAACATTTATGGATACCATCATAGGTTTGTAAGTATATGTTCGATAAAATTTTCAAAGGAAAATTAAAATATTATAAGTATTTATAAGATGATATTTTGAGGTGACTAATGATGTTTTTGGGGCATTTTTTTTGTGTGTGGTGTATTATATCCTTATGATTGACATTATAGATAATTACATTTTTTGGATTGAAGACAAATGATATGTGATAACCTTTGAGGTTAACATATTATTTTAATTTGGGATAATTGTGGTTTATTTAGTAAAATTGTTTTTACCTTTTGGAAACAAATTTAAAAACATATAGATAACCATGGGATTGAAATGTGATTTTCTTACTACATGATTAATGTTATTATTTTAGATTTTTCTTAATCTTGGAAAATTAAAAGAATATGTTAAATGTAAATTATATTAGCTAATAAGGAATTGTATATAATTAATGAAGGATTATTTACATTTTTCAAGAATATTTTATTATTTTGAATTTATTTTTGATAATAATAATTATAGTTTTTAATATACATGTCCAAATAATATTAATTTTATTTTATGATAATTTAAGAGTGATTGACATAATTTGGGGATATATTTCAATATTATCATGGAAGCTTATGTGTTCCAATATTTCACCTATTTAGGTTTTTTAAATCATTATGGGTGATTTATATAATATCATGTTTATTTTTATAATGAAATATTTAATATGTAAAATTATTGTTATTATTAATCATTTTATGATTAATGTAGTAGTTATTAATTTTAAGGTTTTTTTGATATAATATTACATTTTGTTATTAACTATGGTTATGGATTATGAATAAGGATATAAGAAATAAATTCTTATCCTTTTATGGATACTTTCATACAGAAGAATACTATTCTATTTCTTCAGGTATAAAAACACATATCTAAATTGGATTATGAGTTTATAGATACAGACATTACCAAGAACATTCAACATATTTTTATAAATTCTCTATTCTACTATCCAACATTATTTGGATATGAATCTTTCACATATTGTTTATATTTTCACTTCCTAATAATATAATTCTATTTGGGATCCATAAAATGTCTTATTTTAGATGAAAACTATATTTTTCATCTCCTCAATTCAAAAGGATTTTATAATAACTCACATTCTGATGAGGGTTTTAAAAATGGTATTTTGGAAATTTTAATACCATGATTATAAAGATGAACTTAAAATTCTTATAGAATAAATATTTAAAATGGAGAAAAATTTAACACCATTATAATTTAAATGGACAACCTACTAGAAAAATTTCATAACATAAAACAATTGGAATTATGTGCATAGAGAGTTACTACAAAGTAATTTTTATTAAAATGTTACAATTTTTAACAACCTATTTATTTATCGACATTGAATAGGACTAACGTCATTTTGAAGTAGATATAAATAAGAAACCCAATAAAAATGTATCGATTATTTATTATGAAACAAACTCCTAATTTTTAGTAAAGTCATTTTATTCTTCATAAATATATTTTTATACCAATTTGTTTTTATAGATTTTTTATAGATAATAGTATAATTAAATTTTTCTCATTTAAAACAACTATTTCATATATAGATTATCATTTATCAGAAAAATATAAAAACAATATCAGGCTAAAATTTTTATAATTCTGTGAAAGGAGTAATTTTATTGTGAATATTGTGGAATAAAAATTTCTATAAAACTTTTATAGATTTTACATGAAAATATATATTATTAAATGAATATGATCTAAAAATAATTTAAGTCGCTTAAAATTATATACGATGTAATTAAATAAGTAGAAATCAATATTATACATTATTTTGGTAAAACGTTTTATTTATTCTTAAAACAAAATTTCCTTAAAAAAATTATGTGGAGAAGGGTTTTCCATTTTATTAATTTAAAAAATCCCAAAAGTTAAATTATTTAAATAAAATTTAATGATTATATATATATATATGTATTTATATTCATCTAATAATGATTACAAGTCATAATGATAATGTATGATCATCTTACACTTGAAAATGATTTTTTCTAAAACCTTATTTTTCATGGATTCGGTAGTTTAATATTAATTTTTTATAAGCTCTTTATAATGAATATTGAAAATGTATTTTATATTCTTAATAATGTGGTTAAAATTTTTTAAGTACTCCTCATTTAATTTTAATTCTTATTAACAGTAACTATTGTAAATATTTTTTACCATGGTAAGGGTCATTCGGGTAATTATGGAAAAAAATACAAAGAAAAAAATAACTATAAAACTAGGCATAAATATATTGGATGTTTGGTGTTATACCTTCCCCATCCATGATTATATAGTTTGGAAATTTTATTCCATTTCTTTGTAAATAAAATATATACTAATTAAAGTAATAAAAAATAAAAAATTGAACTAACTTTTTTTCATTTCTATTATATGTTCACATCAGTATAAAATATAGGTCATGAAGAATTATAAAACTATTTTTTAGAATAATGAAATTATTTTTATTTTCATGGAATGACCAACTTAGACCCATGATGGGCCTGAAGTAATCCAATGGTGACAACCCAATCCCACAACCAATTCTCCAGGGAATATATAAAATAAAAAAGTAGGATTATCCTTATATTGTGAGGCATCGACACAAAAAACATATATGAACATAAAAACTATCTATATAAAATAGTTTAGAGATATAATATTTCAATAAAAAATTAGCGTGAAAAAAAATCAGGTAAAAAAATCAGGGAAATACATTATTATCCAGTAATGGGACACAAATTATAAAATTAAAAAATACACTCCCATATAGAAATGATATCCCAATATGACAACGAAATGGAATGGGGAAAACATGTTATATCCTAGCTACCAATATCCATTGATGAGCACTTAACATGGGTACTGATTTCAATTACCACGATACTCCTCTAGCACCATGACTACCAAAGCCTTTTCTGATTTGTCTATCACCTTCATTAGACATAACACATGTTGGAATATCCCATTAAGGGATTATTATACACACACCCCATAGGACACCCCAAAAACAAAGAGGGGTGAAAATTAAATAATAGTATTTATCGCAAAATGTAAGAAATGATGATAATGGAATCTAATTACAAATATGTACAATGTAAACCCATTTAATTAGAGAAATGGTATCTCAATATCCATTGCAATATATGAATGATGAGTCTTCATATGTCTTCAATGGTACCATAAATTATGTCGAATAACCCATCAATCCTACTAATATACATCGTGGAGGTTCAACTTCTTGTAATAATGTCTCATAGTAAAGGGATTATTATATCCAATCCTATTATATATTTTAACCACTGTATAATGAGTATGGTGTACCCACAACTCACCACTCTATGGTGAAATAGAAGGTAAAATAACATCAATGGAGGAATATCTTAATTTCATATATTAATTATTAAAAGTAACACTCCCTAGATAGAGGCCTCACATCTACAATAATGTGGGGGAGTTCCATATCTACCTATATAATGATTAGGTGTGACCTCAACCATTGATTTATTGTAGAGTATCATCCTTGGTAACAAATATATAATGACTAACATATACATCCAATGACTATGTGTCATAGAAATAAGAATCACACTTACATAACATTTTATTATTCCATTAATTTTGTAACTAAGTCCATCATCACATCCAAAATAGTGAACGACTTAGGATACGATAATCACATATCAAAATATGAGGCCCTAATTTAGATATATGTATAAGATATAAGGTTTTGAAAAAATTACATGGTGCATATATAGGGACACATAAAATGTATATTCACCTATGTTCTTAGGTGTGTACTCATGAAACACATCGTATATAACATTGTGAATCCACATGGAGTGTCCTTATCAGATAAAACATGTAAACATACCCAGGGACTTTGGCATGTTCCATAAACACATTAAAAAATAACTATGTAGTGTAACATTGTTTGTGAGCCCTACCATACTATGTGTGATATTTAACTAAGGGGAAAACCATATCCACTATGAGAAATGTGAATGACCTGATGTGTGTTCCTTCTAGATAAACATTGTATAATATTATTTTTCATAGATAGAGAAGTTTTTCATTAAATGGGATTATATATCAATAAATTATACCACTTATTATACCATTTTATTCATCCATAACCACAAATAATGAAGGTCATATACTTTGATATATATTTATCAGCCTCTAGAGGTTAAATAATTACATTCTGGTTACCCAATCTGTAACTGTTTTGACATCTTCTGTGGTTATGGGTACAAACCATTGAAAGTTTCATATATAAACCACAGGCACCAATAAATCAGTTGTTCTCACATCCTCAACTTCTCTAGTTGTCTAATAACACTCAAACTTATCTCAGAAATTTCAAATCATGAGTCCATGGAACAATGAAACAGAACATGAATAATAGTGATAAGAAAAGCACAACAACATAGTGAAAACCATCATTGTCCAATGTGATCAAGACCAAAAAAATTATAAATAAAACAAAATAGTGAATTATTGTCCCCATGAAATATAAAAAATATATTCAAGAATAATATTTAGAATTTAGATCATTAAAACAAAGTATATAATATATAAATAATATGTAGATAAGAAATATAGATTTGAAAAATTAAACTAGGGATGGTAAACTAAAAAACTAACATGCCCTACCTAGAAAATAGATCGATCATTGGTGAAGAATGAATCACCTATAAATTATGGTTAATATAAATATTCAACAATCATCAATATCATTAATCACATAAATCATCTATTGCTAATCTAAATTCCTAAGGTTCTAATGCTATGGAAGCTCTCACCTCCTCCTATCTAATAACACAAAGTTATAAAGTTAACCAATGGAATTTTTAATAACAATATATAATTTGTGAGGGAATTATATTTTAGATCATGAGGTAAAATATCTAAATTATTTAAATTACATAATGCACCTACTGATAGATTCTTCCAATCAGATGTCTTACATCGACCAACATAATATCGAACCTAAGGTAAATACTACTTTCCAAAAATAGTAGTGGTATAATATTTCACATATTAAGACATTATCAATTTGAAAAAAATTAACATGAAGATATGCATGCACATAATTTATTATAAATTAATATTTTTAATATATTAGTTTGGTGTTCCAACGACACCAAAAACAAACTCCAACTTAAATGAAATATCCAGATATATATAAATAAATATTCAGTGAATGAATCATAAAAAAATATTTTTCACCCATCATTCATGGATCTTCATCATGAAATGGATAGGATATACAAAATGTGTGGGAATTGAGCACAAATTTTATCCCTTTCAATCAAATTAGCACTAATATATTATGCCATACCCCCAAACCACTCACACTTTAGGAATGGTTTGTTTTCATATAGGATCTTCTATTGTCTATCCTCGATCAACACTAGGTAATTATTGAATGTGGATCCAACCTCAATTTCAAGATCAACCTAGTCAATAATTTGAGAATACTCATGCAATTATCTTATCAACTGTGAATGATAGAGGATGTCCTTATCATATTACAACTATAGGTAATAGGTTAAGAGAATAGAAACTTACCCTACCCTACATTGGATTTGAAATATCCTTGTGAACGTTGGTGATATCATACATCAAGTAGATCTTCTCTAAAATTTCTATGATTAGTTATTTCATAATAGAATATGAGTTATGAATTAATTCTTAGTACATTGGTGACTTGTAGGGTCCCTCCTAAACGGTCTTGAATAGTTTGATGGCCATAATAGAGTGATATATGGTATTATATGAAAAAGAGAAAAATGGAAAGTGGTCCTCTTATATGAATCCAATATCTAACAGGCATGGTATCATTATATCCTTTGTGATATGAATTGTATTCTCAGTCCATCCATATATCTAGCAGTGAAACATTATACTCATTAATTATTGGGTGCCAAAAGCCTCTTGAATAACCCTATAAAACATTTTTCAATAGATTGTCATAGTTTCCAATCATCATCAAAGGATCCCCATGAATAAAGATGATATCACCCATTAACAACCACCCCAGACTCTCAACCGACCATTTTTCCTAGATGGAATGAAACCATGTAATCATTTTGAATCAGTTGACAATTAATAACAAAACATGATGGTATATCAGTGTCTGTGGAAACATCATAAAAATAAATTGATATTTTATTCCACTTATACTAAAGAATATAATGAGGCTAAACCAAGACATAAATATCTTTATGGTCATCTGTTACTTGCTGAAACATTTGAAACTGAGAAACGTGACCAATAATTTTCTTTATCATGTCATCCCACAAAAACATCTTCTAAATTTAATTCTAAAAACATTTACATTTATATATGTAAAACCAATGTAAATTTATGAAACTACCTAAACAACACCTCACACACTATGGTCGAGACCACTACACCTTCCTGAAAATGGATTAAATTCCCACTCCTTCAGAAAATCATTTTTGTCAATATTCTCAGGACATATGGTCACAAAAAATATGATAATTATTATCTCATAATTGGTCTTATATAAGATGATAATTACCATTGGATCCACTAAAATAAACTAAAACAAATTTGAAACCCTATCCTCTATTAGGGTCATCTACAACAATAATACCTTCTCTAATTCCCCCTCCATCATGTAAGGATTCAATTTACAACTAATGGAATCCACCATAATTTTTCACTTCACAATATTATAGTTTATATAAAATGAATAGTATTTTAGTATCTAGAACCAATTAATATATAATATATTGACTTTTACCTAAGTTAGTAATTAATTGATACTATAGTGGACTAAATAAATAATAAAATTCACTCCTTGAAGATAATTTCTCAACATATTCAAGGAGAATACTACCAATTTCAACTCTATGTCAGGGGTCATTTAATTCTACCCATAGGGCCTCAAAATCCTTAACTCCTAAGAAATAAATACTTAATTATACATCAACAATCATCTATTCCAATTTCAATAGGAGTAAAAAATTCCACATACTCAACACCCTCCTCTTGTATCCTTAAAATATTGGCAATTATTAACATCTTCACATTTTTATCAATGCATTTTTAAAATTGTTTATTTTATTAAAACGGGTTCCCTTCCCATGTAATGTTAGTCTAATGGGATGGAATCATAGAAAATTATACAAAGGTCCTCTAATAGAACCATGTGGATATGAGGAAATTGAGTGGTACCCAAAAAAGAACCTTATAAATAATATCCAAATCTATTGGAAAACCATACATAATTATGTCATTTACATTATAGGGATCCTCTAAAATATAAAAATGTCACTTTGAGATCTTACTATACTAGTTCCCTTAGTTTAAGTATAGGACCATCCTCATGTGATCTGTAAGATCCTATATAAATAAAAAGTGTATGATCATTTCCTCTATCTAGTAAAAATGATCCATGAACATTGTTGAGAAATTACTCAAAAAGAAGGGAATCACCAGAATCTCAAAGTGTAAAAAGTGAAATCATAATTATATCATTGGATTATAATACTCATGAGCCATATTCGAATGGTAGATAGAAATGATATAATCTTTTTAGGACTAAATCATTTCTTTAAGGGGGTCTAAAAGGTTTTCAATCATTGATAAGGGTTACATGTTCTTGTTAGTTACCAAATTCAAGAAAAAATAATCAACACAATGCTTCAAATATCCATCATCCATGTATATAAAAAAAATTTCCATAACTCACACTACCTGAATGTGTGAAATAACTAAGAATTCCTCCTTTTCAAAACCTCTTTCTATAATTGATGGTTCCAAGTCACTAATGGGTGACTCGGCTCATGAACTAGTGATATGATGATAATGGAATGAAACATTCCTATGTCTAGAAAAAATTACAAATAATGTATTGAATTAATGAGTTATACCTTGTGCCACCCCTTTGACTCGGAGTCATAAGACCCCACTACCTGAATCTACCTTCCCACTTATCTGCATGTTCCCACAACCAGGATTCACAATGACTCACAAGCACCACGAAAGATACCCCCAAAATACATGTTATACGATCACATCATCCATACCTCAGCCTTGTATTCATAGGGAAGTACTAAATTTCCTATAAAATGATAAATTCAATCACATATAATTAATATTTTAAATATAAAAAAATGTTATAAGAAAAAACTATGATCAATTATATATATGATACGCCTCATTATGCTTAAAAACAACTAAATGTCACGATCTAAATGTGACGATTATAACATATACATTAAATTCGTGGGAATGAATAGTATTAATGGATTTATGAAGTATTTAATGGTATTAATCATTGATAATGATTTAATTAGTTCAGTACAAAAGATCACTTAATTTTAGTGAAGTCATTTTATTTTTCAAATATACTTCCTCCAAGAATGATTTTTGTTTCTTTTTTATTTAAAATTAATATAAATAACTTTTAAATCATTTATAAAATGTATTTTATAAAACTAAATAATATTTTTATATTATTATATAATATTTTCTACCATGATTTTTTTTTAATTTATGTAAAAATTATTTTTTAATAAATAGTCTAAAATAGTATTTTTTCTGAAAATGAAAATTTTCAAGTTTCTATATGATAAAATTAGTGCATTTAATTGTTTTAAATAATAATTATATCATTTATATTACAACTAATCTAATTATGTCATTTGAATATATTTTATACATCAATTTTTATAAAATTATTATAAATTAAAAAATGACATTTTTATGAACAACTAGTTTTCCTTGAAATTTTACTGTTTAAATTTAAATTATAATATATAATATCTATGTTTTGAATTTTGAAAAATGGATTCCATATTTAGAATCATAAGGTCAAAATTATCGAAATAAAACCTCCCTATTTTTTCCAGTATTAATAGTAACCTTGATAAATTTAGTTGTCGTGATAAAGGATAAATTCAGAAATTTATGTTAAAAATATAATGATAAGGACTATAAAATAACCCAATCACTATCATTAATTTTATTGGATGAAGTTATTTTGAATCATAACATATAATGATATAAATGGTGTTGTTTTGTGGTAAATTTTCCAAGAATATGAGAGATAAATTATTGGAATCAATGAATGTCACAATTGTCACTTTTATTGACTTAAATATATCTTACGTGTCCACAAGGGAGAAAATGTATGATATGAATGACTATAAGTGTCTACTATAAAATTAATATAATTATATTCATGATATAAATTTATTTATATCATTTATTGGGAAATAAGAATTATTTTATAATTTTTATAATATTTTATTTAATGATAATTCAATAAATTGACGATAAATTTTTTTAATAACTATATCATTTTTAATATACGATTATTCATAAGATATGATCAACTATAAATATTCATTTGAAATAAAATATATTTATCTAAATCATGGTAATTTATTTATAAATTTTAATGATAAAATCAATACTGTAAATTCTGACTAAATGATGATGTAGTAATTATTAAATTAATGGAAATATTGAAAATAAATTTCTAAACCTATATAAATAAATAAAAAGTTGAGAAACTAGGTTAATAAAAAATTCCAGAATAATTTTACATGTTAAAGAAGTATTTGAATATTTTTTAGATGTTATATTGTTTCTTAGATATTCTCAAATGTGAAATGAATGAATAATGTCAATATTGAAATTAATAATATTTTAATGATAATAATATATTATAAAATGATATAAAAATTATTAAAAAATTTAAATACAGTCCAATAAATTTTTTAAGGATGATATTTTGATCCATAAATCATTTATGGATCATTTTGATTTTTATTGTAACAGTATTTACCCTAAATGAGTAAAAAATCCTGGTTTTCATAGTAATAATTAAAGGGTTTAGATAAGAGTTAAAACCAAAAGGAAAGGGTTAAAATTTTGACAACAATAATCAGTTTTTTATTGGATAAATGGATTTAGAAGCAAAAAAATATTATAATTTAATTATATTAGTTTTTATCCATTTATAACAGCAAAATAATTTATATTAATTTAATACTTTGAGAAATTCCATGTGTGCCACTACCCTCTCTTATAAAAGGTCACCACTTCTTCGCATATAAAAACACATAAAAACATTTAGTTTTTCCAAAAACAGCTGAAATCTATTTTTTCAAAACCTACCAACATATTGAGGCCATATTTAATATATAACATCAACCTTTGTGGTCTTAATGTGTTATGAAAAGTGATTCCCTAAATAAGAGAAAGAAAAAATATGTCAAATATGAGTTTGACACAAGGTAAGTGAATATTTGGAATGTAATAATTCTATAATATATTTTTATATTTTACAAATAAAATTTTTTAATTTAAATAATGCTAGTATATAAGACCATCATATACAATTTTATTTGAAATTTTATTCATTTTAATATGATATTTTTTTACATTTCAATGTATTTATTTGCATGTATTTTAAAGGTATGTAATTATTTTCAATAAAATGAATTTATGCTAAAAATGATTTTTTTTTCAATTTCATATGTTATTAATTTTTATTATTCCATGATAATAATATATTTAATATTTAAAATGGTTATTAATGGGTTAATAATTAGAATGTAAGATCTTCTAAACATGTTTTCTAAAAATTCATCGCATGGATATCAAATGAGATAATGGGGAATATGGAGTGAACCCAATACCTGAATGAGATATTTTAATACAAGAGATAATTCTTGTGTCTGAAATGTTTTCATTAAAATTTCTACGTATAAATATAATTTACAAATTTTTTATTTTTTCAAAAAGTTTTTACGAAGAAATCCATGTATTTTTCAAATGGTATTTTTGTATGATTTTCAAAATGATAATTATTTTTAATACTTATTAAAAATTATTATTCATAAATACGATATATTATAATTTTGAAAATATATATATAATTTCAATTTTTTTATATATAATGTTTTCAAAGGATTTTATGTAGTATTGTTCAATGGTTATAAAACCTCTTACTATAAAATTTTATGTTCATCCCATTTTTAAATAAAAAATCACAATACATTTAGAGCATCCTAAATTATTAAATTCCTATACATAGTTATTAAATGTGAATCCAATAATTTTTTTGTAAATATGGTTGTTCCGTAAGGTATTTTCCTAATCTTCTAGAACATATACTACAAAATATGCTTAATTTTATAATTTAATATGTATTTTTCAATTAGATTTCAAAAAAGATGCATATCTTGTTTTTTGTGCCAAATATAGAGGTGCAGGTCTAAGATTTTATAGTGGAATCAGAGGGTGGTTCTAGAAAACAATGGTGATTAGATATTTTCTATTGAGAAAAAAATTAAGAGAAAAAATTTTATTTCTAAATCCTAGTTAATAATTTTTCCATTAGAATATAAAAGTGCACCCATTATAGTTTTTATTAATTATAGAGATCAAAATTCATAATTTTCATTGGTTTGAAGAAATATTTACAAGGGATTTATTCATATAGGGGGGAAGATTTTAACATCGTAATATTTTAAAAGGTAACTCTATGTTCAATAGCCTATATGATACACCACCTTAATAAAAAACGAACAACTAAATATAACTATTTAAATAAAACATTTATAACATAGCCATTAAATTTTAAGGAATTAACATTATTATAGTGATTAGGAAATATATAATATAAATAATAATTTATAATTATTCATTTATTATTTTTAAATACGTACTGAATTTTATTAAATCCATTTTCTTCATCAAGTATACTTTATGCAAGAATAAATATATTTAATTTTATGTAAAAATAATATTATTAATTTATTAAGAATTTAGAAAATTTATTTGATAAAATTTATTTTGTTTTTAATATAATCATTTAATTATTTTGATAAGGGGAAATTTTGATAGTTTTATGAAAATATTTAATTTTTAATAAATAATAAAAAGTATCAATTTTTATTATAAATTATTATTTTCATGTATTTATAAGGTAAATTTGGGATTCATATTAGTTTTAAATATTTATTAAATAATTTTTATTTAAAATATTCCAATGATTTTATTTAAATTATTATTATACATTAATATAGTGTTAAGACATTTTGAATTTAAAAATGTAATTTCTCATAAAAATGGATTTTCTTGGTATATTTATATTTTATATTAAATTAAAATTACGAAAATACTATGTTTGGAATTTTGAAAAATATATTCCTTATTTTCAATCACAACGACCATATTATATAAATATGTTATTTTTATTTGTGGCTAATATGAATAGTAACCTTGGTTAATTTTGTTACTTCTATAAAGCATAAAATAGGTAATTAGGATAAAATTGAATTGATAAGGACTATAAAATGACCCTAATACTTGAAAAAAAAATTATTGGACGAATTTAATTCCACCACTAACACCTATGGGTCTAACCATAATTTTTTTAATTAAATATTTTACATTAAAATGACATATATACTATTTAAATCATTGAAAATAAAAATGTGTAACATTATTTGACTTAAATATTTATTATTTATCAACATGGGGACAAAGTAAGGATTTGAGTAAATATAAATTTCCATTTTTATGACAATAAATATACATTAAGCATATAATTTTATTAATGATTTTTGGGGCCAGATTGATTATATCACTTTGTTTATAATATTTTTTAATGAAACATTATTGATGTCCAATTCATGTTTCTAATGATTGTATCATTTCTAATATAGGTTAATTTAGACGATATATTATTATATAAATAATAATTTAAAAAATATAAGATATATCAATATAATTGTAATTTATTCAAAAAATTCAATACTAAAAGAGTTATCTCAAATGATGACACAATGCTTATGGATTATTAATTCATGTAATGGAAAAAACAAATAATAAATTTTTTTAGACCAAATATATCTTCTGAAAAAAAAATTCTACCAAGAATTTTAGATATTATAGTAAAATATATTGTATTTATTAAAATATTTTTCTTAAAGTTATCTTTCTCCTTTTAATATTTTTAAAATTCAATGTAATGAATTGTGTCAAAATAGACATTAATGATATTTTATAATGAATAATATTTTTTGAAATGATATATAATTTATAAAAAATATTAAATTTGGATAAATAATTTTCGAAAGGTTTCAAATGTCATACAATATTAATTAATGATTATTTTCTAATTTTATAGTAACAATATTGACCCTAAAATAGTAAAAATAATTATTTTTACTGTATGAATTAAAAGGGTTAAATAATGGTTTAAATAAAAAGATAAGGGTAAAAAATTATTCAAAACATATCTAATTTTTTTTTTATTAATTGATATAGAGATATATTTATATGAAATTATATTTTCTTATGTTTGTACCCATTTATAATTAAACATTAATTTATATTAATTTAATATTTTGAGAAATTCAGAAAGTACCCCTCCTTTATCATATAAAAGAGTATATTTTCTTCTCATTTCAACACACATAAAAACCTATTGGCTTATAGAAAACCTTACCAAATCATTTCCTAGAATCCCTTCCCACATTCTAGAGTCCTTAGGCTTGGATGACCACTATTGATAGTGTCCATAAGGTGTTATAAAAAAATATTGTCCAGTGAAGAGGAAGATAAAGAACATACATGAGGAGTCAGACTCAATGTATGTGCATTATTTTGAGAGTATTTTTTAATAATTAAATTTTATATTTTCAATGAAAATATCATATTTAAAATAGTGATATCATATATGGTAGTTATCTATAATATTTGTATACATTTTATTCATTTTGATATGTGATTTTTATTAATTTCAATGAACTTATGTTATTAATATTTATCTTGTTTTTGTGGTTTAATTTTTACTAGTACCCAAAATTTTCTATGTTTCCAGTTTATACACATTTTTATAGTATAGTTCTGGGGACATGGATTTTCTCCATGGCCTACACTATTTTATAAAATATATGTAATTATTTAATGGAAAAATTGATTTCTAGAAAAAATGTCAATTTCCTTCAAGAATAGAATTTTTTATATTATTTTCATATATTATATTTTTTTATTCATGATTTTTAAGGGGTTTTTATGGGTTAGTAACAAGAAGAGAAGATCATTTAAAAATGTATTCTTAACATTTTTCACATGGGTATCAATTACGATTATGAGTAATGTGAAGCAATCCCACGACATCAACGTGCATTTGTTCTATAATATATACTACTAGTTTCCATAATGATTTCATAAAAATTTAAAAGTATAATAGTAATATATAAAGTCTTATTTCTTAAAAATGGACTTTTGGAGTAATACATGTATATTTGGAATGGTGTTATTAAAAGGTTTTCAAAATGGTAAGTATTTTTATAAGTATCAGAAAACTTTTTCCATAAAATACAGAAATTATTATTTTGAAAATATATATATAATAAAAATATTTTTTTGGAAATTCAATATTTTTGAAAAAAAAAATATTTATCAGTCACTAGTTTTAAAACCCATCACATCATAATTATATTCTCATCAGAATCTTTAAAATATTTTTTATATGGAATGTAGACCTACTAAAGTGGATGAACTCATTTAAATAGTTAGCGTATGAGAATCCACCAAGTTATTTTTCTTTATACTATAACATAATGTAAGTTATTTTCCTAATCCACTAAAACTAACACTAAAAAAGATCCTCATTAGTGTAATGTATTGTGTGTTTTTAAATTAGTTTTTTTAATAAATACACAATGTGTTTTCATTACAAAATTTTGAATTGTGGGTTTATTACATTATAGGGGTATCAGATGGAGGTTCAAAAAAATTAGTGATTAGGAATTTTATTCTATGGAAATATCTATGATATTAAATTTTCCATTGAATTTTTAGGTAATTATGTTCCCTTAGGAGTATTGAAGTCCAAGTATTATTTTTATATTAATTATGAAGATGAAAAATAATAATTATAATTAGTATGATAAAGTAAAACTCAGGGGTCAATTCATTTAATTTGGGAAGAATGTAACATAATAATATTATAAAAGGAAACACTATGTTCACTAGCTTATAAGATAAAACACATCATGCTTAAACAAACAATTAAATTTCTATATTAATATGTAATCATTATAACACAGCTATTTAATTCCAGTGAATGAATAAAATTTAATAAATAATGACATATTTAATAGTCATAAAAAATATTAATTTGTTAAATAATTCTTTGAAAAAACCACTTATTTTTAGTAAATTCATTTTATTCTTCAATTAAATTTTCTTCAAGATTGATTTTTATGTCAAAATAATAAATATAATTTCTTGAGAATTGTGAAATTTTATTAGTAATATTGGCTAAATATATTATATTATCATACTAAAATTTTCATATTTTAAAATTTTCATAATTTATTGATATTTATTTTTTCAATAAATAGTGAGAAAATATTGACTTTTAATTAATAATATTAATTTCAAGTATTTACAATGTAAAATTAGGATTTGGATTAATTTTGAATCTTAATTAGTTAAATTTTAATTAAATTTATCCAGTTTTTATTATTGGATTTAATACTAGAATTTATTAAAAAATTTATTATATTTTTATAAATGGATTTTTTTGAAAAAAAATTTTATTCTGTTTTTTCAGTTTAAACTTATATTATAATAATCAAATTATGAGTTTTGAATTATGAGAAAATTATTATGTATTTGTAATTGTAAGTTATAAATTATGTAAAAGGGTCATTTTTTTAGACAATATTAATAGTATCTTTGGAAAATTTTGTTACGTTGGTAAATGGTAATTTGGGTAATTTGGTTAATAATCAAATGATAAAAACTATAATATGGCCCTAAAACATGACGAAATATTTTTGAATGTAATTAATTTTACACTTGACACCTATTTATATTAATTTAGTGGTTTAATAGACACTATTTGATTAAAATGACATATATATTATTTAAATCAATGAATATTGAAAAATGTCACTTTATTTGTCATAAATATCTCTTATGTGACCATATGATGAAAAAAGAAGTTTCTCAATGAACATAAATGATATTTATTGACATTATAAACTTATTTTCATGATATAAATTTATTTACGAATTCGGGGATAATGGATATGATTATTATGTCTTACATATTTTACTTAATGAAAAGTCAATGATGTCACATTCATGTTTTTAATAACTCAATTTCTTTTAATATGGAGTTATTCAGACGATATGTTCTAATATAAATTGTAATTTAAAAAAAAATTATATACATTATTATAATTTATTTTTTTATTGATACAATAATAAAATTATATTATGTTACAACACATATGCATTAATTATTAAAATAATTAAAAATAAAATATATAATAAAGAAAATTAAAAATAAATATAATTAGAAAATTTTTTCATCTAATATTTTTATAGATGAATTTTATATGATAAGAATGAACTAATAGGTTTGGTTTAAATTTATCTATTTTTTATATTTATAAAATTCAATTTAATGGACAGTGTCAAATATAAAATTAATGATATTCTAAAATAAAAAATATATATACTATTAAACGATTAAAAATTTCATAAAAATCTTAAATTTAGCCAAATTATTTTTTAATATTAAAAATTTCATCCATTATTCATTTTTGGTTAATTTTTAGTGTTATATTATGATTTATACATCTCAAAGATTAAAAATCCATGTTGTTAGGGTATAAATTATAAATTTAAAATAAGGGTTAAATCGAAAGGATATGAGTTGAAATTTAGTAAAACAATATATACTATTTATTCGTTTAAGGGATTTAGTCTCAAAATCATCTTATCACTGAAATTGATATTATTTGATACATTTATAATTGGAAATTAATTTAAACAACTTTAATATTTTAAAACATTTTAAGAGTCTCCTCGTCTATCCAATAAATAGAAATTACTTTTTCTCATATCATCACACATAAAAACATTTTTAATTATAATTTACCTATAAATATACTTTAAAAAAATCCCTACCCAAATTCTATAGTCCTTAGTTTAGGCATATCACCATCCTTATTATTCTTAAGGTGTAAAGAAATGATATAGTCCAAAGATGAAGATGATAAAGAATATACGTTATAAGTGAGACTCAAGGGAAGGGGATTATTTGGAAAGTATATGTGTTATAGAATATTTTTATATTTTGAAGAAAAATATTTTATTTTCAATCGAGATAGTATATATGGACATAATCCACAATTCTTACTAACATTTGATGCATTGTCATACGATATTTTATTTTCATTTAATAGGGTTTGTTTTTATGTCTTTCAAATGTAACTACTTCTTTTCTTGATAAATAATGTTCTAAAAAAATGCTATTTTTTCAAAATTATTTGTTTTTATATTACTTTCTTCAATAAATATAATATATATAAGATATTTTAATGTTATTAATAGGTTCATAATGTGAAATGAATATGTTTTAAAAATATTTTTATAAATTATTCTCATTGGTATCAAATGAGTGGATGATGATTTTTTAGTGAATCCACAACCTCAATGATCCATTTTACTTCAATAGATATGGGTAGTGGCCACATACATTTAGTAATATTTTCTAAGTTTCATTTTAATCTATATATCTATTATTTTTTTATAATAATTTTAAGGATAAATTTAATCATTTTTTAAAGGGTTTTTTTGAATGGTTTTCAATATGATAAGTATTTTTAAAATGTTTTGAAAATTATTGTTCATAAAAATTTGATTAATTTTTTGAAAAGTTATATATGATATTAAATATTATTTATTGGATATAAAATGGTTTCAATGTTATTTTTGAAGTATTTTTCACTAGTTTTATGAAAATTTAGTGGTAAATATTATTCTAATGACATGTTTTAAAATATTTTCCAGAGGAATTTTAATATTTATAAAATGGATAGATTTATATGAAGAGTTAGAACACGTGAATGGAAATGGTTTTTTTAAAATATGATATGCTTAATGTATTTTCCTAATCCTCTAGAACCTATAATAGAAATAATCTCAGTTGTATAAATAATTGTGCATTTCTCAATTAAATTTTAATAAAAAAATACACATCTTGTTTTTTGTATTGAATACGGATGTGTGGGTTCAAGATGTTAATGACTTGGTGAAAAAATAATATATCTTCTGTATAGGATTGAATCCACCACACACATTTCAAACACATGGATCCATAATAACATCTTGTTCCACTATGGAAATATGATTTTTAATACCACTATCATACTAGGATAGGTAACACTCAAGTGCTCCCCTAAAAAACCAATCACACAAAGAGAAAAATAACATTATCATCGAAAATGGGGGGATTGTGCGATAAAATATAGAAATTTATGCTTCATGCTAGGGAGAAAACCTAGAAAATGGAAGTATAGAAGAAGGAAAAGAACTGATAATGGAAGAGAGATGTACCCCACACCTCGTACAATGATTGGAGCCCCTAGATTAGATACCTTAATAGACATTCCTACCACTATAGTATAATATATCATGAATTCTTATGAAAAATAACCTCTCTTATCATAGGAATAACAATTCCCATTCTTGTGAAATATGAGTATTATACAATACCATCAAGATATAGAACCTTCAAGTTTCTAGGTTTTTCTAGGTTATTCTCAGAGTATATATTATTATTTTTAAGTTTCATCATGATTATGCCTCATAAACAAATACATTAATGACTAATTCTTTCTTACCACTAAATAATAAATTTCTCATCATTCTGAACTGCCAGTTATTGTTTCTAAATACACTCTCCCTATGATACACTCCAGAGACCTAGCCTACAAATGAAACTCATGTACAATGAATAACAGTATTTTAGAGTGATAAAACAATCTATGGAAAATGTTTTTAAAGCATACCCAAGAGATTGTGACATCATCATATGTGTAAGTTTCCAAGCCACACTATTTTCTCAAAAAATTGTGAAATAGTATGGTCGTTTTCACAACTATAGATCAAATTGAAATTCAAATAAAATGGAATAATCAAACTAGAGACTCCACCAAAGACTCTTAAATATAAGGGTCTATCTCACACCATAATATTGGTGGCCCCCAATCCTAGAACTCTCTAAGAATATTCCATCGACATGCATGATAATCTTAAACCACTTGAACTAGAAACAACATTATATGGTGAACAAATTAATTCAATCCACTATGGGTGTGTCCTATAAAAACTCAATGGGATGAAAATTTGTTCGCAACACTATTAGTGAAAAACACACAAAATGGACATTAAAATGGATCCTCAAAACTCAGTTGGTTTTCCTAGAGACCCTTCATTGGGATTTCTTACTCTATTGGTTGTCGCAACAATGTTGTATTGATATCCCGTTAAGATGTTGTTATTGCATAATCCTTAATTATAATAGGATATACCATTATTATATAAGATTATATGGAAAAATCATTAATAATAATTTGAAATAAAAAATTCCTAATCCTGTATGATTCATTTTCCATTGGAATACATACAAAAAAATTCGTTTGTATACCGAGTCGTCAAGAAGTTAGTCAGAGTCTTGGTGAATGGATATATTAGCTATCGTAATTTCACAAGTTTCTCTAAAAGTAGTGGAAAACTCAAGACACTATAACAATATTTCATATGATACCAAATTAATCCTCACAATATTTCCAACTCTAAACACTAGACCAAGGTAAAAACACATTTAATACCACACTTCCTTGAATCACCCCATCATGTCCATTATTCGGATGAAATTATGTTGAGGGACACACCCCAATCCAATCAAATATTATCTAAGGGATAGATATATTTGCTGAGTTATGTGTTCTTATTGAAATTGGATTCCATATAATATTGTTAATATATAATCACACACACCTAAATCCCTGGAATAGTTAATACATATATTAAAACAATGTAGAAACATTGATATGAATATAAACAATTCTTTAAACATCCTCTAAGAAATTCATCAAAAAGAATCATTGGAATAAAAATGAAATATTTTAAAAAAATGAATTCTGTACATTAAATGACTTCCCAAACATTTAACTACAAGGAAAGTGGAATATTGAAGAGATCCAATATCCCAATCACCAAGGCAGAACGCTAGACATATTAATCTATTCTATCTACAACCATGATTGTCCAACATAGAGACCACCTAAGTTACTTTTGATCTCCCTATCATCTGTATGTGTCACATCATTTACGTGAATAACTCATGTAGGGGTGATTATATATATATATTTATATCCAAAATGATTCCATAAAAACATGAGGGATTAAATAAAAATAAAATCAATCATCTCAACCCATATTTCATTATGGTAATTATAGAAAATAATAAATATATTCAAAAAATTATGTAATAAGCGAAAGTTGATATATATATCCATTACAATCTTTGAACGATGAGTCATACCACTGCTCCAACTGTCCCATCAATCACACTAAAAATACTACACAATATCATATGACATGGAGTAAAAGTACTGATCCAAAATTTCATATATCAGTGATTTTGGAGTTATATCTCTACTTATATAATGGTTTTTGGGAACCTACAACATAGAGTGATAGGAGTGTATTGACCCTGATAACACTTTGATTAACACAAATGTATACTTCCACCATTTAAGAATCACTAAAATAGGTATTCCACACATGTAACAACATAATGATCCATAGATGTCATAACAAAGGCCATAATCACATCCTGCCCAAAATTTTAATCAATATTATATAATCAAGAGAAAAAATTTGTGTCTCTATGAAGAATTTATGCCATATAAAATATTATAAGAGCATATATTAAGTTTACAAATGGTTACAATGTGATTACATTTACCTGGTTCATGGCTGGGAACTCACGACAGAGAAGCCGAATATCCAGGGGGATCTACATGGAATTTTCCTATATGTACATGGAATGTAAACATACCTAGGGTCATGGGCATTTATATTTGACATGAAAATTGGTTCCCTAAGTAGGGGACCATGTAGTGTGGGCCTATTAACATGGTGTGTGATATTTAATTATCACTAAAAACTTATCCTATGTGAGAACCAAGACAACACGATGATAATTTCTTCATGAGACAATAATTGTATTAATTTTTCTCTAATAATTAAACACCTTGATATTTTTTATAATTGGATTTAAAAATATATTTAATTTCTTTTATTTCTTTTATTATAGGAAATAACGTGTTTTAACGAACCGTGATATACTATTAAAATAATTTTATAAACATGGCTATTATAACAAATCCATTAAACATAAGAGATTGAAAATGAATAACCATATTTTAAATATTATTTATAATGGTTTTATATAATTAAATTATATTGGCAACAAAGTACATAAATTTTTTCGTAATTTTTTATATATTTTTTTAATTACATATTCTAAAAAATATTCTAATACTTTTTATGAAGAAATAATAAAAGTATTTTTTAAAAATTTTAGAAAATATATTTAGAAAAATAAAATTCATTTTGTATATCTATATGAAAAAATTATGTTTTAGTTAATTTTTGATAAATCACTAAAATTATAAATTTTTTCATGAATAGGGAAAATACATATTTTATTTAAAAATTATCATTTGGATAAAATATTTAAAATGATAAAATTTTGATAAAATATTTTCAGTGTAAAATTTGTAAAATTGGATATTTATTAATCTTAGTTAGTTATTTAAAATCAACTTATTATTGAATTTTTATATAAAACATTATATTTATTTGATATATTTTCCCTTTGAATTTTTTTAATTACAATGGGTTAATTTTATGTTAAATTATACAACACAGTGAATTGCATTTGGTAAAAAGCACTAAATATTATTAATTATAAATATTATTAATAGTTAATTAGGTAAATATAATTTTTATTCCTAAAAAATATTGAATATAATGAAAGATAATGACAACAGTTAAGGTGGAAACATGTTTTTCAACGTTACATGCGCTCGTGTTAAAATTAATAATCCACACATATATTATTTTTATACAATAATTATTATTTCAAATTTATAATAAATTTTTAAAATTATATAAAAATAAATTTTTTAATTTCACTACTAAGGGATAAATCACCATCCTAAATAAATAAAAATCTAGTTATCCTAGTGTAAAATAAAATTATAAAATAATGTAAACATAAAAAGAAAAGGAATGACATGTTTATAAAAAGTGTGTTTTTGTGGTGCACTTGTGGATCGAAAATATATCCCATTATCTACATTACTTTTTATTTTTGGTGGATTTGGGTTGAGAGTGACTTCCAATTATTGAATTGTTTTTGGTACCTACAAAAATTTCACTCCTCCATAGTTATCAATGTGTATTTCTTACCCACACGTATTCACAATGGTTATGAACACTATCTCAACAAAACCAAAAAACAATATTCCCCGAAAAATTTTATCCATGTTCATAGTTTTTTCCATTCCAAAAGGAACAACCCTAGGGTATTTAATAAGTGACAGAAATGATGTATCTCTACATGAATTTAAATTATTTTTCTATGCTCTTTCATTTTTATTTCATATCTTACCACATTAATTCATGTCCAAATAATTCCAATTTAATAACACAAATATTAACTGTATACGTATATGTTATTATGTTTATTTTATAACCTATATCTATCCTCTCCTATATTAAATGATTAATAAAATCCATTATTGTTTGAAATTTGAACTACCACATCGTGAACAAATGTAATCCTTTTTCAATCACATCCTCACATTGTTGGATATAATGATGGATTTAACATATTTATACGACATTTATGTCATTAATATATTTCTAGAATTATATCATCACAAATAACTTTTATTTTCAATTTCATTGGAATAGAATAATGTCACTCATGTCTAAGAAGGTATACCACCTCACAAAGCAATGTTATTTTAAATCCACATATCTATTCCATGTATTGTCATAAAGATATTTTTAATAATAATTTATGGTATATATGAAAAAAAATATTATAGACTGTTAATATTTAATTTTTGTTTTATTCTTTTCATCTTTCAAGAAAATAGAAGCGATGTTCGTGCATACATACAACTTACCATATCCACAAACGGTTGTAAATAATTTTTAATATATAAAATTATTGATTATGATAAAAAAATATTTAATAAATATAATATCTATATCATGTTTGATATTATGTATATTTTGGTGAAAAGAAAAATGTAAATAGAATAAAAATCCCATACCAAAACCTATATGAAAAATATAACAGTTATTACATGAAACAAATTTTTAACAAGGAATTGTAAACAAATCGATAATAAATGTTTGTAATCAAACTATATATACATCTAAAAAATCATTATGGTGATTTAATATATAATTAATAATTCATATTTATTACATAACTAAATAAAATTTTTATCAAGGAAGTATGGACTTATAGTAATGGATTTTTGGCTCACTTTAATATTACTAGTGGAACATGCCTTAAACACTAATTTTTTTGTAGTTTATATACAATAATTGAATATATTTTATAATCCATATAATTGAAATTTTGGGATATAAATTTCTATTCAATATTCCTCATTTTACTGGTATTATCATTCAAAATATACCGTAGTGCAATTAGCTTAATTTTATAATCTCACTATTTGATGGGATTGATTATAATATACATCCAATGATGAGATATGACGATCTACCTCTCTTGAAACTCAGGTAATTTATTATATTCTGGATAATTATAGTAAAATAGATTTTCCATTCATTTTTTTCTCTAAAATTATTAAAATTACTAAAAAAATGTTATTTTTAGAAAAATCATATATATTTATATCATCGATCGAAACACCTTTTTCTTCCATATCCGTGTATACTATAAAAGTCATAAAAAATATTTTCAATATTACTAATTGAATTAATAAATAAGATAATATATAATTTTCAGTTTTAAAATGGAATTAATGGATTCTTCATATCCTTTTTTCCAAATAAGGACCCTTTAGTTTTACCAAAATTCCATAGGAAATATTGATTTTGTGTGTAAAGAATGAACAAAATTTCATTCCATGATAACCAATAAATTATATAAATATTATTTTATATTTTAAAAACTAAATTGAAATTTTTTTTTGGTTTTTTTAGAATACTTTTTCAGATATAAATTCTTTTCTAGAAAGGATGTTTTTATTCAAGAAATTAGAAAATTGGTCTTTAAAAATATGATTATACCTAAGATGACATACTTTGATATTTTTTATGATTTATTGGGGATATGATCCAATTTTATTATCCTTATTCATTTTAAAGACTATTTATTATTATGATGAATATATTTTTATGAAACCCATTCATATATCAAATTTTTTTCTTATGATTAATTAATGAGATTGTTATGATATATATTTCATTTATATGGGATAAGGTATGATGGAATGTTTATGGGAACATTATTTATTTCATATGTAATGATAAAATGAATGTTTTAGGATATTGTGGAATAGTTATTCATGGTTTCTATTATTTGATAATGGTTTCATTATGGCTAAGGATGGTGGCCATGTTATAACTATTGATTGGTGGGACATATATCTGAATCCAATTCATTGGGTATATATTTGAATATCATGAGGTAAAATTGTAAAAAGGAAATAAAACTTATTCACAATGGGAATCATGCTGATGGACTTGATTAAAAATATGAAACATTCAAATTTGCTTGATCTATAATGTGAAACTGAATATGAGGCCATACTCAAAATGGTTATCCTGATAAAACGATATTTCGATTTATCTTTTGGATTAGGACAATTATTTTCTTTAAAAAATTATGGATTTGGATATTGGTTCAAATAATTCATGTATCCATTTAATTTTAAGTATTGGATAGTGGGTGGTCCATTGGTTGGAATCCTATTCTACCGCATTATATTAAACAACACATTCATATCATTTGAACATTCACTTAATTTATGATTCACCCTCCAACTTTTAAAAAACACTAAATTTCATTAAAAAATTCCATAGATGCTTCTTTTTACACTTTTAATATCTAGGTTTCTATAATTTATTTCCACCATGTTATTTATTCTACTATTAACGAGGATTTACCTTCTTTTTTATTGAAATAGGTTGAATTGATGTAATCTTAATTTTCCATTTTTCCTTGAGTGAACGTAACAAAATTTATCTATAAATACTAAATTAACATATGAATAATTACATTTTAGATAATTAATTTTAAGATATCTCATGTTTTATTGGTGGGGGGAGAATGGTGATGCCTAAAAGGAATATTGGCGAATCTAATCATGGTAATAATAGGAATAGGTACACATATTTACAATATAGTGGAATGACTCATAACCGAACAGTTGGATCAATGAATCATCCTAGAAAAATAATGAGTAATCTTTGTTATTTTCAATGTGGTTCATTTTACCTAATGAAGTGAGATTGTTTGATATATCCTAGATAATTAAACATTTTCAGCAATATGGGATATCATTAGTGTTATTGTCATATATCTATAATATATTGTACTTGGGACACATCTCAGGATTTTAAGAAATGATATTCTTTGATTGTATGAGATTAAGAGAATAACACTTGTCAATTTAACTATGCTATCCATGGAGATTCTAGAAATATTATTACTCATATTCAAGGTAAATCTCAGCATGGAAATACTGAACAAATTATAGTAAGTAAGTTATGTTATGGATCTATGAATGTGATTCTATATTATTAATATAGACCATCAACAATGAAAGGAATATTAAAATTAAGTTATAGTATTAATAATGTTGTGAATAAAATTGTTAAATAAAATTTATTTGATTCTTATTTTGATGATGATCTACTATGTTTAATTTTTGAGTTGATGCCTTCTATTTTGAGACTTAAAACTCTTATTGGACAAATATAATGTTGATCCTTTATGTGAAATGAATGTGAGATGAATATTTATGCAGTTTTGTTGATTAGATAATTTTTTGTTCATGAGGTGGACATATATAATAAAATACATAGTAAGCATTTGTTTACCTTGTTCAAAATACACATTAAATGTGATGAAGGAATGACATGTAGATAGGGGATGTCCTGATTCAGAATCGAGATTCACTATTTGATATGCAATTAAACTCATTCGGGTGAGTCAGTTCTTCCTAGAGTGGATAATATATTTACATCAGGAAGGAATTCGAAATTCAAGGGTCAGACATTTGGTTCTTGTGCAGGGTATCTTTTGGATGCTTGGGTTAACAGATGTGGTAGGTGGTTTTCATTGATTTTAAGGTATGACTCATGATTTAGAAAAAATATATGGTTGTTTATCCTTGATAGGAGTGTCACAGGGTGGTTGCTCGGTCCCCTTATTCATCTAGGGTTGGTTTTAAATTATAAAGGGTGTAAATTTTTTGAGTTGTATCTGAATTAAATGCACGGACCTCCCTAGTCCATTGAATTGTATGAATATAGGTTTTGGGGAGTTTTGGGAATCAAAAGTATCTCATTTATAGAGTTTTCCGAAATTATAGTATTTCCATCAGTAGGTCAGGGTGTCAGTACGTCAGGGATTTATTATTTTAGGTCATCGATATATCATGGAATCATTAGTTTGAGTGTCAGTGGGTTAGGCGTCAGTATCTCATGTCAGTAACTCGCGTCAGTAGCTTTGTGTCGGTAGCTCTTGTCAGTGACTCTGTGTCGGTAATTTGGGCATCAGTGAGTGGTGTCGGTGGGTTTTGTCAGTGAATCACTATTGGTGGGTTATGTCGCTGAATCATGTCGGTGACTCGTGTCAGTGATCTATGCATTGGTTACTCACTCTCATTGAATCATGTCAGTGACTCTCCCATCGGTGAGTTATTTTATATTATTTTCAGTTATTCCAATTTCTCTCATTTATGTTTTATTTGATTTAAAATGAGTTACCTATATTTTTTTATCATTTATAAAGGTATTTCAAAAGATATAAATTATATCTTTAATATCATAATTCTCTCAAGACATTGAAATATTCGTTAATCATGGTCTTGACCACGATTTGAATTTTAGGTTCATTAAAACCATCCTCCCTCCATTGATATAAGATCTCACTATTCTAATCAAGGAACTTCCTTTCCTTATATGTTTCTATTTTATCTTTTTGAAACAAGAACATTTCTTCCCATTGGATTGGAATCACTACTGCAGTTATCGAACAAATTTTCGTTGGATTCATTCTTGTGAATTGTGCACCCACTATTATTTATGTAAGGAGTAATTATTGATTATCTGTTGTTCTAGGTAATAAATTCTTAAACTCGCCTATAATTGTATATCATTTGGGGTAGGTGTACTGATGTCCTCTTATGGGTACAGTTGAAACAAATGAAACAAATATAAATGTGGGATGAGGTGATGTTGATGATGTTCAATAGATTTATCAGTTATATTTGATCCATGTTATGAATCATATTGGTAGTGTAAAAATGAAAATCATGGCAATTTATGGACATTATTTTCCTAATTGGATCATGAATACTTGTTGTTAATCTTTTATTGAATTACAATGGACCTGAAAACATGATTAATCAGGTATATATGGTTAATTAAATGGATACCCTAGGATCAAACATGTTCTATGATAACCCCGAAATTATGAATGTGGATGTAAAGAACATTGTTAGTCAAATATTAATACACTCTGTTTGATAGGTTTGGATATGTGATGTGTATGGTTATATTTTGTTTTAGTTTCTTTTGTGTGTTGTATGGTGCTATGGTTGGAAGCACGTTTGTGGGGGTAGGGGCAGGAAAGGGGGTTTCCTAAATGGGTATGTTGTTGAATGTTTGTGCAATGGGGATGAATTTTTGTTGATGGTTGCTATGAGATTCATGTATTGGGTGGTACGAGATGTGTAGTGGAATACCAAGCTAATAGGTTGTTTATTTTGGATTAGATTAACTTTTTGAGTGTTGGTACTCCATTAGAGTAGTGTTATGGTTGTTGGGAAGGGTCTATTCATGTAGTAGTACTACAAGCTGGTTGGGTTTATTTTTTTTCTTGGTGTGTTGATTATCATGTAGTGGGGATTACAAGGATGGTTTGGGAGGGATAATTTTGAAGAAAGATGGTGTGACCATGCTTGAGACTTTCAACTAGAGTTTCTATAGACATTTGTGAAGTGTGTGCGGGTTATGATTCTACTTTAATTGTGCTATGTTTGGTGATTTCCCATGTAGGGATGTAATATATATATATATATATATGAATGAATATTTTGATATAGAGTGATCATTAGATGAATTAATTTTTTAGAGTAATGAATTGAGTCGCTGGCTGGCTGTGTGGTTATGCATTAGAGGTGGCAGCATGGGATTTTTGGTGAGGGATGGTGGTTTGTTTTGAAAACCCAAAGTTTGGGCTGAGTGTTTGGAACCTATACATATATACTTTTAGTTCCTTTTCATTTCTATATACACCCCACTAGTGTTGGGAACTACGTACTTAACACCCCCATGGTTATGGATGATGGTGTCCATTCCCTATATCTCAGTGTGAGGATGGATTGAAGGTTATTTTCTCTTCTCTACTACCTATTATATGGATTGGTATCCCTATACTGGTCAAGAATTTTGTGGTGTGGTTATGTGGCCTAGGTGTTTATGGGCGATGTGTGCTTCCCAGTTTCCTTTGGGGGGAAACATGTTGTACTTTCCTAGTTGTCTTTGGGATGAGGTTGTGTTATTATGGACCTAGTGTCTATGGGAAGGATATGATGTTGGTTTAGAAAATGTGTTTTTATGAATAATGTGTTATGTGGATCATGTATGTGTGGGAAGTTTGTGGTGGTGGGGACTCTAGAAAATCATGGTAGTGCCGAGATGTTCTCTATTAGGGATGAGAACTTAACTGATGGGAAGCATTGTGAGGTAACCATATATCGATGTGCTCACTGATTTACATTACATGACATGAGTTATTGTTTGAGACTTCCATGTTGAGTTTTTGGTGTATGTTATACATTGTTAGGTCCTTCTGGATTTTTGTTCCCATGGGGGAACTTGTATGCTTCTCTACTTGTACACGAGTGACTTTGGATTTTCCTACTGAGTATAATTTAATGCTCACCCTACACATATAAAACTATTTTCTTTTGTTTGAAAAGATTATGTGGACTATGTTGGAACTTACTATCTCAGACATTGGGAACAATTTTTGTGTCGCTGCATAGTTTTTTCGATAGTTACTTGGGATATTTACATTCAATTTCTTGTAATTTTACATTAAAAATGCATGAGAGATAGATTTTGGATTATTATATATGTTTGTGTTTGTGTCTTGGTTTTGTTTTGTGGTTGATACATCATATCTTTGAATCCTAGTTATTGTAATAAGGTTAATTCATCCCCTTATGTGAGACTTGAATACCCTTGGTCGTAGTCACCACTAAGGGGATTATTAAAGGCCAGACTCAGGTGGGGGTGGGGGTCATTATCACTTTTTAATATTGAATAAGAAATGTTAAAAAAATTTCCATCCCTTACCACATATTGATTAAGGAGTTTCATTACACAAGATGTTCTTTATTTTATATAATTATATACTCTTACGTATTCATTAGTATTACATGTTATTGATTTGGTATCCTCAACAACCTACAAGAATGATACATTAAAAAAAATTAATCCTCACAAAGGTTCAATAGTTTAAACATAGGAATTCAATATATTATAAAATAATTTATTTCATAGAAAATATTTTTTTAATCTGACCCCGAAAATGATAAGAATTATAAAATAATTTTTTGTTATCAATATATGACCACAAGCATGCTCATAGAAATTTCTATTCTCCTAAACCATAACCATTTCTATAATTAGTAGAATATTGGATAAATAAAAATGATTATAATAAAGTAATAAAACTAACATGAATAATATAGTAAATAATATAATTTAGTCAAATAACATGGATTGACATAATCATTAAAAAATGGGTATAAACCAATAAAAATACGCATGTCCAATGATTAAAATAGAGAATAACTAACAAATTTATATGTAATGAATCATTATAATTAAATTATTTAAATTTTAATATATTTTATTATGGTTATCAATAATGTAATAATAATGGATATGTTTATTATACGAGAGATTAATCCCTTTCATGAAATTCTTGAGTAAAGGTACGGGTATATTTTCCAATGACACTTTCAAATTGAGGTTGTCTTTTATAAAAATTTATATTAGAACTAATATTGTGAACATTATATCCAAAAAAAATTAATCCCTTTTTATTTCTATTTAATTCTTGTTAGTATATTTCTTCTCAACGTTTCACCTCAATTTTTTTAAAAAAATAACTAAAATGGTTTTTATTATTATGAATAATTTTCCATTTTCTTATCAATTAAGAATCTTTTTCTTCCTTGTACATGTTTTCCATATTGATTTTATGTGCTTAACCAGTCATATTTGATTTTAGCGTATATTCTGAACTATTTTATTTAATTTTCTTCAAATATTTACAATTTTTAAACATATTCATAAATATTCACTAAAAAAGCAATTAAATATATTTTTATTCAGAGTAAATTTTTAGTATAATTATTTATGCAAATAAATTAATTTATAAATAATTTAAATATAAAATTAATGTCATTAAAAATTAAATAATCATTATTCATATTCCTCATACAATTTTTAATATTCTTAAAAAGTGTTATTAATATTTTTCAATATCTTTAATTGATTGATATTTTTTCATGGAATATGATTAATGAAATGATCCGTATACATTAAATAGTTTATTCATTTTTCCCTTAGAAAAATTTTCAGGATACTATTTATGTTCTCAAAGGTTATTTATTCTATTATTATCATACTATTGTTTTCATGTTCATGTGGAACATATATGTTTTTTTTTTGTTATGGGACAACTATAACTAGAATTATATATTCCTCTTTTGAATTGGGTATAAATATATTTATCACGAGTTGATATGGAAGTAGGGAATGAATGAAATCAATTATATTTATCATAATATTGAGATAACCCAACATAATTTTTTCTAAGTCTCTTCCCAATATGTGACGATGGTCATTATAACGAGTATTGGAATAAAAAATTATTTCATATGCTAATTTATGTTCCAAATTGTTATGTCATATTTCATAGATCATGAAAATTATCTTATGATTTTTCATTCTATTGATTCATTCACATGTTATTTAAAAATCCAAATGATATATTAATGTCTACATTACTTGTTTCATTTCATTGAATTAACTTATATTTAATTTTTGAACATTTACTACATTATCATTAACACGTGTTTATAATATTCTCAATTATCATCATTGAGTGATATCTATCATATATACACATAATAACAATTTTACCTCACCATGTTCATATGCTTCAGTTTCTAGATAATAAAGATGTGTATTATATGTAATATAACTTTTTGGATATCATGTGTGGAAAATTTTATAGAACATGATAAAATTTTTAATATAGTAATAACTTATCAATATAAAATTTGAGGATTAAACAATAAAATCCAGCCATGTTGCATTTATGGTAATATAGAATTATCAATTTATGACTAACAATGTTTTTACCTAAATAATTATTTTGGTACAAAATTATTCAACATTTATATTTCATATGATATAAGATAAAATTATGTCTTCAAAAATTAACACATAATCGGATCATTTTTTATTATCTTCTAATTGTTTAAAACTGCTATTCTTTATTAATACCTTCATTAACAATTATGGTATTAATCAATTGATGAAATCCAAATGAATTATTTTCATAATGTGGAAACATATTGTGAATTTCTTTCTAATAATAAACTAAATTTTATTAAATTTAGAGTGTAAATAGTATATATATAGTCACAAAACACTATAAATTTATTAACAATGATAAAAATAATATCAATATCACAAATTCACTATGGAAGGAGCAACACAATATTTGGTTGTTCTTGTGATAATTTCCACAATCAATTAATAGGTATTATAATCAACCAATTATTGAGAGATTTATCTATATCAAAAATAAAATTTTATCTGATCTACAGTTCATAAATAATAAAATAAAAATAAAAATATATGAATAAACAAACTCCATGGAATGTGATGAGATTAAGAAGATATTTTTCCTTAAACATTGTCCAAAAACTCCCCCGCACTAATTTTTTTTAATAATTAATTACGAAAAATAAAGATTATGATTACTCAATTTATACAAATAAATAAAACATTATGATATTTCCAAGGTATGCCTATTTTATATAATTAACCCTAAAATCAAATTAAATCACTTCTTTAGTCGCATAAATCCATTTATTTAATAATAATTAGTTATAATGGGCTTTGAGTTTTATGAGTAAATTTTTCAATGTGATCTCAAGATAGAAACTAGATTTAGATGAACTCGTGTTTTTTTGGATAAGAGGCGTAAAAAAAATTTCATTTAAATTCAAATGATAATACCCTGGGTGGAATAGACATTCACCATTATATTTAATCATAATTTATAGGATACATGGAAATAATTTCCTTAATGGAATGGTGGAATTCATAAAGTATAAACAAAAAGTCAATGAAGTTTATGGATCCTTGTGATATATCAAGAGTGTAAATAATGAAATGGATTTAACTGGTGGTAAACCTAATGAACTATCTCCAATTCCATTCATTAATTGTATGAAGTATAGAAATTATAGTAAGTGGTGGTCCAAACCAATTTATAATGATGAAATTCAATGTTAAAATTTGTAAAATATAATGTAAAAATTGAAATCATATGTAGTTATTACTATTAATGTGGCTCATGATAATTAATTTTTGAGGTATACAATAGTTATCCACTTGGGCTCATAATATATCTTATTGGATTCTATTTCAAACTAAATATTCTTATTTAGAATGATTTCTATGATCATAAATTTACCACCCAAAATTAATAATTTTAATTATTAGTGAAATCAACTTTTTTTATGATGATTTCATTCAATTTCTAAAAAAAATTATTCAATCGAGGATTAAGGGAATTTTATTCTTTGAATTATTGTTATTATCACATTAGTCTAATTTGAAACAATATTAGGAATGTACTAAATATATCTATATAAATCCCATATTAATTTTTGGGATAGGGAAATGAAAATTCATATACTAGATAATCCTATGATAATATATAAATGAAATGAAAAGTATAAAATCATTAATGAAATTAAGTACCTTATATAGTTCTTAATAATATATCGTGATTCTAGAGAAAGTAAAAATTAATGATAAAACAAATTTTCTACAAATTTTCCATGTATTTCATGATGAATTGCTTAGTCATTTTCCAAATTTAATGTTTGAATTTTCAATATAACTCACACTATATTCCATGCCTATATTTAATAATCTATATTTAATGGACCTTTTTGAATTTGATGAATTTAATGTGAAAATCTATGGGAACAGTGAAAATGATTTATATTCCCATGTAGTTATCTATAAGGGGTACATATTTATAATTTTATAAAGAGGGATGGAACAATGTGACTATTCATTTATAATCATTAATATTACAGTATCACAATCATGAATAGGAATCCAAAAAATTATTTTAATGAATGTTTTGATCAACCAAGTTTGGATCAATAATTTTCAAAGATATATCTCAGATTAAGATTTCATCAATAATAATGTAGTCTATTAAGGGTAAAATGTGGGCTTAATCCAAGGAGAATATTTAGTATAAGATCTGGAAATAAGGATTTCACAATAAAACCATTTAGATAAAAAATCCACTAATTTTCATGATCGATATTATCCGTAGAGTATTAATAGATTGTCTTAATCAATTTGTTGAATTATTTGTAGAAACTATTCATATATATTACATGATAATATTCGAGTATAAATACTATATTTGGGTTTTGATAGAGTGTTTATACAAACTGTAACTGAATTATAAATTTAGTAATCATTGTTTTGTCCTACAAAAAGTATCATTCTTGGGTCTTGTAATCATAAGTGACTATATATCTAATGATACTTCAATGATAGCATCAAATAAAAAATGTTTTAGAATATTAATTAAATTATAAAGATATCTAGATATCTTGGATTTTGTAAATAATCTAAATATTTTTTTGTAAAATTAACATAATTTACTAATTTATTAATGATGTCAACATATAAGGGAGTAATGTTTCTAATAATTGGATAATTTAAATTTGGATTCAAGGAGTTTAAGAGGACATTTTCCACTACACATGTACTCACATTTCCATTCTATCTAAAATGTTTTATGAAATGTACTTCTTTATTAGAGAAGTTATTATGATAATACGTTCTGAAAAAACAAATTGGGTTTGAATGTGCCCCATGATAATTAATGGTTCTTGGGAAATGTTTCATATTGAATGGAATAAAACATATAAAATGACATATTTAGAGGCATTATATATACACTGAAAATTGGTATAAAATTCTTAATCATGATATTTTAAATAATATATACATAGACAATGAATTGAACCTTCTATAAAAGATATTGTAAGGTTTGATCAAGGATTGCTATTTATAAAAACAACACTTCCATATGATTTTTAAGAAGGTGTTTGGTGCACTATATTGAATGAATTATGCAACATTATCAACGATAATGATTTCTAAAAAAATACTAATGGATGTGTAATGGATGGACATGAAAATTATAAGGGATATAGATGAAACCAACATTTCCCAAAATGTTGTTCAGCTAATCACCCATGTGAATAAATAAGATAAAAAATGATGATATATGATTAGAAAATAAGGTGATGAATGTTGAAAAATTAAACCATGAAAATAATTTATTCAAAATTCAATAAAATAAATACACCTCCCCTGAATATGAGAATTATATAATTATATTTTGGAAGATTCACTTAGAACCATATTTATCATCCATATAAGAAGTACAATGCTGTAAAGAGATATGAAGAATCATTTCTAGTGGGAAAAAAATATTTGGGGGATTTTATAGACGCAAACAAAAACACAACCAGAGTACGAGCGGAAGAAAACACTAAGTACAGCAGTAACAAATGTGTTGAAAGTACAAAGGGGCTGGAAATACAAGCCCAACGGATAGGTACAACTACAACTGAATGTAAAGTACTATAGAAAAGACAAGCATCTGGAAGATGACACAAAGCTCCAGGATCGTCCACCACAGATCCTACCTGAAGGGTAGGTTCAGATATCCTCCTCAGTACTCCACGTCCAATCATCCGTCTGTCCGTCTCCTCCGGGTACCGACTTGTCGTGAGATCCACCTCCGGGTACCGTCCAGTCCTCGAACGCTCGGCCTCCATCAGCGTTGTCCGTCGTCTGCATCCAACACAATGAGGTGCGGGCATAGCCCATGCAGGGGTGAGTATAATGATACTCAGTAGGGACCCTGAGACCCTCAAGGTCTCTCTAAATACACCAAGGATAACCACAAAGAAGAATCTCAACAGATAACCCTTACTTAGGTATAAGCCCATACATATACCTAAGTTATCATGTAACCCATCTCAATCATGAGGAAACACAAAGGTTATGAAATCAACAGATAACCACTACTTAGATATATGCCCATACATATACCTAAGTTATCAAGTGACCCATCTCAATCATGAGGTAAACACAAAGGTCATAGACTCAGCTCAAACCAGGATTTTCATTATCGAAACCGTAACTGCTGAAGAGCTCTGTCTCTAACGAGTAATGTGATCATGTCATGACTCCGAGGTACTGCTCAATAACCTAAGACTACTGAGGTACTCCTCTTATCAAGTACCACGGTTCTGCTACCAAATATCGGGCGCTCCGTCCGCTGTGGGTATGTCGCCAAATACCGGGCACTCCCCCTAATAGCCTACAGAGGTACTCCTCCTATCGAGTATCGCGGGTCTGCGGCCAACTACCAGGCGCACCTTCCACCGTGGGTCTATCGCCAAATATCGGGCGCTCCGTCCACGGGGATAGTCGACTCACTCCATGTCGAGTCGGTCAAGTAGTCGTCAGGTCTCAGCCGGCTACACGATCTCCGTACTCCATACGCTTGTCTCTGTGAGGGTCTGCTTCACGAGCTACAGGTTGATACTCCAAGTATCACAAAGTCCCACGTAGAAGTATCTCAAAGGAAATCCTCGTCATAGGGGTCTCAATGCAACAGACGGTGCGTCAATCAGACTCCTGGTCTGTGAGTTTTTAGCCATTTTGTCCAAGGGGCCAGGTTGGTTTCGTGTGCGAACTAACCCAAAAGTATCTCAAAAGTACCCCGAACTCTCATAGGGTATACTGAAAGGGACCGTTTCTCAACATGATTTCCAATGTCGATGACGGTTAGTCAAACGGACGTTCGGTCTGGAAGTTATCGGCCTTTCCGTTCCAGGGGCCCGGTAGGATTTCGGGTACAATCCAACCTGACCTTAATCCAAATGTGTCCAAACCTCAGATGAATTATCCCAGAAGTTCTATCTCATCAAGAGTAATCCAACAAAGTCGTCGGCACGTCAATCGGACGTCAAGAACTCAAGTTATAAGCATTTCTGCTCCAAGGGCCCGGTTGGTTTCAGGTTCTAACCAACCCGGCCATACCTAATGTTCTTCTAAACCTTTAGTTTAATATACCTAAACTACTGTCTCGATCCAAGGATCGCATCGCAACTGACGGTGCATCGATCGGAAATCCGTAGACCTTGTTATGGGAATTTAAGTGAACCTGCCCGGTTTTAGGGGGTTTTGGGCATAAACCGCCCCGGCCCGAGACCCCCTGGGTCGGCCCGAACCGGGTAGATCTGACCCGGGTCCGGTTCCGGACCATTAGGGTGCGGCCCAGCCCAGCCCGGTGCGGCCGGTCCGGCCCTGGGCGGCTCGGCGCTGGCCGAGTGGACGCGCAAAGGGGGGGCGGCTGCACCACTTGATTAAAACTGCGGCCCCCCATGTGAGTCCGCTCCTTCTTGCCAACTGGGGGTTATGACCCCTGGTCTCCCTTCCGAAATGGTCGGCCTAGTCCGGCCGGCCGGTGCTACCAACGCGGGACCACCGCGGTCCCTCCCTCCGAGGTGCCGGCGGTTCTGGCCGCCCCACCTTGCACCACCGTGGCTTTGAGCCGTGGTCGTGTCCGACCGGCATGGTGTGATGGCGCCGCTCCCCTCCGCTGCGGCCCCACTCCGGTCGTGGCCTCTTCGTGGTTATCCGGCATGGCACGACGACGCCATGGCTTGTTCGGCCTCAACGGCACGGTGCGACGGTGCCACGCTTCTTCGTCGCAATCCACCATGTTTCCGCGCGGTGTAATTGCACTACGCCGCCTTCTTTTGAGACGTAAAAAACACAACAACAAAGGGGGAGGAGGGACCTCGAGACCCTCAAGGTCTCGCTAAATCGAACAAGGATAACCACAAAGAATGATCTCATCAGATAACCCTTACTTAGGTATAAGCTCATACTTATACCTAAGTTACCAAGTAACCCATCTCAATCATGAGGAAACAAAAAGGTTATGAAATCAATGGATAACCACTACCTAGGTATATGCCCATAAATATACCTATGTTATCAAGTTACCCATCTCAATCATGAGGTAAACACAAAGGTCAGAGACTCATCTCAAACCAGGATTTTCATTATCGAAACTGTAACTGCTGAAGAGCCCCGTCTCTGACGAGTACAGTGATCCTGTCACTAATCCGAGGTAATGCTCACTAACCTAAGACTACTGAGGTACTACTCCTGTCGAGTACCGCAGTTCAGCCACCCAAACACAGTAGTGCTTCCCACCGGGGGCTGCCACCCAAACACAGTAGTGCACCCCCCTAATAGCCTGCAGAGGTACTCCATCTGTTGAGTACCGCGGGTCTTCACCCAAACATAGTAGTGCACATTCCGCCATGGGTCAGGTCCCAAACATAGTAGTGCTCCGTCCACTGGGCAAGTCAACTCACTCCAAGTCGAGTCGGTCAAGCATTCGTCAGGTCTCATCCAGCTACATGGTCTCCGTACTCCGTACGCTCATCTTCGGGAGGGTCCGCTCCACGAGCTACTGGTCGATACTCAAAGTATCACAAAGTCCCACTAAGAATTATCTCAATGGACCTCATTGTCATAGGGGTCTCAATGCAACAGACGGCGCATCAATCGGATGCCCAGTCTGTGAGTTATTAGCCTTTTCATCCCAGGGGCCCGGTTGATTTCGTGTACGAACCAACCCGGCCGTATCTCAACTGTACCTCGAACTCTCATATGGTATACTCATAGGGACAATTTCTCAACGTGATCACCAGCGCCACTGACGGTTCATCAAATGGACATCTGGTCTAAAAGTTATCAGCTTTTCCATTCTATGGGCTCAGTTGGATTTCGAGTTCAATCCAACCTGGCCACTATCCAACTACGTCCAATCCTCAAGTGAAGTATGCCAAAAGTTCTGTCTCATCAATAGGAATCCAACAATGATGATGGCACGTCAATCGGACGTGCGGAGCTCAAGTTATAGGTGTTTCCGCTCCGAGGTCCGGGATGGTTTCGGGTTCGAACCAACCCGGTCGTACCCAAAGTTCTAGTTATAAGTGTTTCGGTATATTACACTCAAGGTTTCGGAGAACTTTGGGCATGACTGGGTTGGTTCGATCCCCAAACCAACCGGGCCCTCGCAGTGGAAACACTTATAACTTGAGCTCCGGACATCCGACTGACGTGTCGTCGACTTTGTTGGATTCATCTTGATGAGAAGAAACTCATCACATACTTCACCTGAGGTTTGGATGCAGTTGGATAGTGGTCGGGTTGGATTGAACCTGAAATCCAACTGGGCCCCTAGAATGTAAAATCTCATAACTTTCAGACCAGATGTCCGTCTGACGAACTGTCAGCGGCGTTGGTGATCTCGTTGAGAAACGGTCCCTATGAGTATGCCCTCTGTGAGTTCTGGGTATAGTTGAGATACAGTCGGTTTTGTTCATACACGACACCAATCAGGAACCTAGGACGAAAAGTCCAATAACTCACAGACCTGGCCCCTCGTAGGACCCACTTCTGTCAATCCTCAACCTCTACTGGAACCCCATAAAAGTCACCCCATCTCCAATGTCCAGCTCTCCATAACCCCCTTGACCTCCCCATAACTCACCCCACCTTGTTTAAATGCATGTAAAATCCACATATTTATTGTGGTGGAGCCTCTCCACCTCTCAAGTTAATGAGGATGACTAGGATAATTAATGACCTTATTAATTATCCTTGTCACACCTCTTGACTTTTTGAATGGCTTGGAGATCTTTTAAAAGAATGAGGCTTATTGAGATATTTTTTTGGGGAAAATATTTTGGGAGAGCTTTCTTCCTCCACGAAGAACGATCATCCATCTTAACGAAGAACATCCTCATTCCGCGAAGAACGACCATCAACTCTCCTCTTTCTCTTCCACGATAAGGAAGGAGACGCCGACCGTGGAGACCGACACCAACAACAACGTTCTTCTTCTTCTTCCGATGTCGACGGAATCGATATCGTTCTTCCGCGACACCCGACTACCATGGTGTTCGACTTCCGCGACTCGACGACGTGTGACGTCAATTTCGAAGTAGGGGTCTAATCATTGTTCATGTTTTATTTAACAAACTTCGTTGATAATTGTTGGATGCTTTCTGTCATTATAACGGAAGGAGGTCGGCCCGCACAAACACGATCAAACCTCCTCCCCCTTGCTGTCATACTGTTTATGGCTCGAACGAAGGTGACGCGGTGTTGTCGCACCATGCGGAAACAAGATGGAACACAGTGAAGAAGCATGGAGCCGTCGCGCCGCGCTGTTGAGGCCGAACGAAACCGGGGTCGGAGTCAGGGCCGCAGATGTAATTCGAAGACTCTGTAGTTTTTTTATCGATGTGTGGATCGATGGGCGATGACGAAGTGGGCCGCAATGGAGTTTTAATCCCTTCGCAATGAAGATCACGTTCCGGGAGGACTGCTTGCGAAGACAGCGAGTGAAACGGACCACCGGAGCGCATCCGGTGGTCTGCGGAAAATGGCGGCGGCACACTACCGGAGGAAAACCACCGTGGCTGATCCGAGTTGCCGGACCAAACCAGAATGGCTTAGCCATTCCGTAGGTAGGGCGGCGCGGCTTAATGCCACTCCGGTTTCTTCAGCCGGTGGGTTGTAACCCCCCGCTCCATGCTGGCCACGCGGACCGGCCGCACCGGGCTGCGCCAGCTAGGCTGGGCCACACCCACTGGGTCGGGCTGCGCCCTAATGGGCTAGACCCAGACACGGGTCTGGTCGACCCGATTCGGTCCGACCTAGGGTGGGTATCGGGTTGGGTCGGATCGGGCCCGAGCCCCTACTTTTGGGCAGATCTGTTCAAACGCCCATAACATGGGCTACGGACATCCGATCGATGCACCATCAGTTGAGATGTGATCCTTGGATCGAGACGGCCGTTTTTGTATATTACACTCAAGGTTTCGGAGAACTTTGGGTATGGCTGGGTTGGTTCGAACCTGAAACCAACCGGGCCCTCGGAGTGGAAACGCTTTTAACATGAGCTCCGGCCGTCTGATTGACGTGCCGTCGACATTTTTGGATTACTCTTGATGAGACGGAACTTTTGGAATACTCCTCCTGAGTTTTGGCCATAGTTGGATTGTGGCCGGGTTGGATTGAACCTGAAATCCGACCGGGCCCCTAGAACGGAAAACCCGATAACATTCAGACCGGAAGTCCGTTTGAAGAACTGTCAGCGGCGTTGGTGATCTCGTTGAGAAACGGCCCCAATGAGTATACCCTATGTGAGTTTGGGGTACTGTTGAGATGTGGCCGGGTTGGTTTGTACACGAAACCAATCGGGCCCCAGGGACAAAAAGGATAATAACTCACAGACCAGGCGTCCGATTGGCGCGCCATCTGTTGCGTTGAGACCCCTATGATGAGGTGGTCCTTTGAGATACTCCTTCGTGGGACTTGTGATACATGGAGTATCGACCTGTAGCTCATGGAGCGGACCCTCCTAGAGACTAGAGTATGGAGTACGAAGACCGTGTAGCTGGATGAGACTTGACGACTGCTTGACCGACTCGACTTGGAATGAGTTGACTAGCCCTGTGGATGGAGCACTACTATGTTTGGGTGCAGACCCATGGAAGATGAAGAAATATTGTGTTTGGGTGCAGACCCGCGGTACTCAACAGAAGGAGTACCTCTGCAGGCTATTAGGAGGGGTGCACTATAGTGTTTGGGTGGCAGGCCCCGGCGGGGAGCACTACTGTGTTTGGATGGTTGACCCGTGGTACTCGACAGAAGGATTACCTCATCAGTCTTAGGTTTGTGAGAAGTACCTCGGATTCGTGACAGGATCACTGCACTCTTTATATATGGAGCTCTTCAGCAGGTACGGTTTCGATAATGAAAATCCTAGTTTGAGCTGAGTCTATGACCTTTTTGTTTACCTATTGATTGAGATGGGTCACTTGATAACTTAGGTATATGTATGGGAATATTCCTAGGTAGTGGTTATACGAGGAGCAGTAAGTGTTATGCATGCGGCAGGAAGGGTCACATGGCACGTGACTGTCTGACTCCCCGCACAGTTGATCCGCATGCATTGGAGGAGCCACCAAGACATAAGGAGTGGCAGGTGATTGAGCAACAGCCGAGCAGTGGACATGGCAGTAGATCTCCAGAAGCAGGTGGACAGGAGAGGAACTAGTGGATAATTTTTTGGCTCTTTTACTTCTAGTTCTTTGTTGCTTTTGTATTTGTGTCTTTGTAATATGAGTTGCAACAATAAAAAGACACTTATCTTCATGATGTTTGCTTTTCTGTCCTTTTGTTTGGTTGATACTGAGAGGTCCTGGTTAAAACTGTTGACATGACCTTAACTTTTGAGATTTCTACTGGAGGAGACCCAGTGACCTCACACTGATGTCGACCGTGTGACTCGACCCTTGGAGGCGAGAGTGACAGTTGGATCTCTTGGTAGTAACGTCGAGGCCTTATGATGTCATCCATGTCATGAATACATCATTCATGTCAGGATTGACTGTATTAGGAAATGGGTGTGGTTCATCCATGGGATGAGACCGAGTCTCTCTTTTCAGCAAAGGAGAAATCTTAGCAGCTCTTACAGATCATAGGCAAAGAAGGTACAGATCATCCAGGATCAGATAAAGACTGCACAGTGCAGTAAGAAACAGGAAACTGGCACCAGTCTTAGAGACTCGGGCGTGTTAAATGTTTCAAGAAGAGGAAGCTTTAATGATAGATGAGTCTGCGAAGCAGCAGGTGTGGAGGCAGAGCTAAGAGAGGAGCATGAGGTGGTGTGCATTCTTTCATGCTACAACCACCCACCATAGTTTTCCTCGACAGGCTCAGGGAGCTGGAGAGCAGGAGAAGAGTGCAGCTGCATGTGGTCAAGCAGTGTGACCTAATTGCTCTAAAAATGATTCAAGGGACAGTCTATGTACACTATTAGCTTCTGTAGTAACAAACTTTGATATGAATCATTTCATCCTTCCACAAATCTTGTCCCAGACCTAGAGTTTCCGGTAAACCGTGGACTTGACCCTCACGTCTGGAGATACCTTTGGGAGGAGACTTGATAATAACACATAAGAAAACAGAGTGATCTGACTCTCGAGGTGAGTGTTTCAGTTGGAATCTATTGGTGGCAGTGTTGAGGCCTTACGACGATGGTCTCGGTATGGATTGGATTCACAGTTCATGCTCAGATTGACTGTATTAGGAAAAAAGGTTGTGGTCTAACTACAACGTCGGGATGAGTTTTCCTTGGTCGGCGAAAAGGAAACCCTAGGTAGCACAGGATAAACTCATGCATAGGAGGGTTTGGCCGATCACTCTTGGGTCGACCAACCATGCCCTTGTGGCAGTAAGAGTTTTGAGTTTCAATTCTAATCAGGAAGTGGAGGCCTCTAGAGTTCGAGGATGGCGAACGCGTCCTTAAACGGGTCTCACCTCGACGAGGATTACAGAGTTGTGGTCGAGGTGAAAAGTCATCTCCGAGGTTCAAAAGACCTTTCTATGTCCTCAGCAGGGTGGGCGAGGTGGTTTATTGTTTGACCCATACACCTCATTTGAACCAGGTGCACGACGACTTCCACATATCTCAACTGAGCAGATACGTGCTTGACCCGACGCATGTCATCGACCATGGGGAACTAGACATTGGCGATGGGGTGACTTTTGCGGGGTTCCAGTAGAGGTTGAGGATCGATAGGAGTGGATCCTACGAGGACGGTCGATTCCTCTTGTGGGCTTTCTTTGGCAGCATGGGAACCTCCAGGAGAGCACATGGGAGAGGAAGGCTAAGATGCGTGCTCAGTACCAATTTTGTTTCCCTAGTTTGTGTTAAAGCTTTACGGGGACATAATGCCCTAAGGTGGGAGCAATGTATAGACACAAAAATTTCAAAGTTATTTTTTTTCTTAATTTCTTTGGAATTTTACGAGTCTGTGGCTTCTGACGGCACCTGATTCTGAGGCCCGGTGTGCCCGGAATCATTTTCCGAAGTTTAGATCGAGTACGTTCAGTGAACAAATGAGCGGGTTTTTCTATCTTTTTAACCCGTGCTCGGAATTGAAATCTAAGAGCATCGATGAAACCGCAGCGCCAGTAATTTATTAAGGGAACCTTTACTGTAGTTGCGTTTTGAGCGGGTTGAGGTTTAATTTTTGGGGTTTAGTTGAATTAAATAAAATTTGTAGTGCACAAATTTTATTCATGGAAGGTGGTTATTTTCAAAAAATGAGTAGTTAGATGTGGGATCCACACCCAACTAACCACCCTTGGGAGATTTTAGTGTGGTAGGGCCCACACGATACCATAACTCCTCACCTCCCCCATAACCCCCTTGACCTCCCCATAACTCACCCCCCCCCCCCATTGTTTAAATGCATGGAAACTCCACACATTTATTGTGGTGTAGCCTCTACACCTCTCAAGTTAATGAGGATGACTAGGATAATTAATGACCTTATTAATTATCCTTGTCACACCTCTTGACTTTTGAATAGCTTGGAGATCTTTTAAAAGAATGAGGCTTATTGAGATATTTTTTTTGGGAATATATTTTGGGAGAGCTTTCTTCCACAACGAAGAATGATCATCCATCTTAACTAAGAACATCCTCATCTACGATGAACGACCATCAACTATTTTCTTTCTCTTCCATGACAAGGAAGGAGACGCCGACCGTGGAGACCGACGCCAACAAAAACTTTCTTCTTCTTCTTCTGACGTCGACAGAATCGATATCGTTATTCCGTGACATCCGACTACCGCGGCGTCCGACTTCCGCGACTCGACGACGTGCGACGTCAATTTTGAAGTAGGGGTTTAATCTTCATTCAAGATTATTTAACGAACTTCGATGATATTTGTTGGCTTCTTGCTATCATTATAATGGGAGGAGTTCGGACTGTACAAACACGGACAACTCTCCTCCCCCTTTGATGTTGTGTTCGTTGTGGCTCGAACAAAGGTGGCGCGGTGCAACGGCACCGCGCGGAAACAAGAAAGAACACGACAAAGAAGCATTGCGCCGTCGCGCCGCGCCGTTGAGGCTGAACAAAACTGCGGCTAGATTCGGGGCCGCAGAGGTGATTCGAAGACTCCACAGAATGTTTATTTGATGTGTGGATCGATGGGCGATGACGGAACAGGCCGTAGAGGCAATTTGAAGACTTCGCAGTGATGAGCAGGTCCCGGGGGGACCGCTGGAAAAGACTACAGAAAAAACGGACCACCGGAGCGCGTCAGGTGGTCCGCGGAAGACCATGCCGGCGCACCCTGCCGGCACGGCGGTGCCGGCACTGGCCGGCCGCCAGGAGGGACCGCCGCGGCTGATGCCTGGGCGGCAGGCGACCGGTCCCGCGGCCACGCGGGACCAGGGGGAGACCGGGGGTCATAACCCCCAACTGTCAAAGGGTTCGGCCCCCATGTGTGGGCCACAGTTCAATTAAGGGGGGCAGCCGCACCCCCCCCCCTTTTGCAACGGCACGGCCAAGCTGGCCGTGCGGGGCGCCCTCGCGCCGGGTCAACCGGCCGCCCAAGCCGGGCCACGCCGCACTGACTGGGCCTGGCCACACCAGCCGGGACGGTCCATGCCCAAATGGGCTGGACCCAGACCCGGTTCGGGGTGCCCGGTTCGGGCTGACCCAGGGGGGGGGGGGGTATCGGACCGGGCCCGAACCGCCTTTTTTCAGACAAATCCGTTCAAATGCCCATAACATGGGCTACAGACCTCCGATCGATGCACCGTCAGTTGCGATGTGATTCTTGGATCGAGATGGTCGTTTTGGTATATTACACTTAAGGTTTTGGAGAACTTTGGCTATGGCCGGGTTGGTTCGAACCCGAAAGCAACCGGGCCCTCGGAGCGGAAAGGCTTATAACTTGAGCTCCGGATGTCCGATTGATGTGTCGTCGGCTTTTTTGGATTCCTCTTGATGAGACGGAACTTTTGGAATACTTCGCCAGAGGTTTAGATGCATTTGGATAATGGTCGGGTTGGATTGAACCTGAAATCCAACCGGGCCCCTGGAACAGAAAAGCTGATAACTTTCAGACCGGACGTCCATTTGACGAACCGTGAGCAGCGTTGGTGATCATGTTGAAAAACAGTCCTTATGAGTATACTCTATGAGAGTTCAGGGTACAGTTGAGATGCGATCAGGTTGGTTCGTACACGAAACCAACCGGGCCCCAGGGACGAAAAGGCTAATAACTCACAGACCGGGCATCTGATTGACGCGCTGTCTGTTGCGTTGAGACCCCTATGAAAAAGCGGTCCTTTGAGATACTTCTTCGTGGGACTTTTGATACTTGGAGTATCAACCTGTATCTCGTGGAGCGGACCCTCCCGGAGACGAGCGTATGGAGTACGGAGACCGTGTAGCTGGCTGAGACCTGACGACTGCTTGACCAACTCGACTTGGAGTGAGTCGACTGTCCTAGTGGACGGAGCACTACTATGTTTGGGTACAGACCCATGGTGGATGGAGCACTACTATGTTTGGGTGCAGACCCGCAGTACTCAATAGAAGGAGTACCTCTGTAGCCTATTAGGTGGGGTTCACTACTGTGTTTGGGTGGCAGACCCCAGTGGGGAGCACTACTGTGTTTGGGTGGCTGACCTGTGGTACTCGACATGAGGAGTACCTCAGCAGTCTTAGGTTAGTGAGATGTACCTCGGAGTCGTGACAAGATCACTTTACTCGTCAGAGACGGAGCTCTTCAGCAGTTACGATTTCGATAATGAAAATCCTGGTTTGAGCTGAGTCTATGACCTTTGTGTTTACCTCTTGATTGAGATGGGTCACTTGATAACTTAGGTATATGTATGGGCATATACCTAGGTAGTGGTTATCCATTGATTTCATAACCTTTGTGTTTGCTCATGATTGAGATGTGTTACTTGATAACTTAGGTATAAGTATGGTCTTATACCTAAGTATGGGTTATCTATTGAGATCCTTCTTTGTGGTTATCATTGTTGGATTTAGTGAGACCTTGAGGGTCTCGGGGTCCCTACTGAGTGTCATATACTCACCCCTTCACGGGATATGCCCGCACATTATTTTGTTGGTTGTAGACTACATGCAGCACTAACAGAGGTCGATTTTTTGAGGACTGGACGGTACCCTGTGGTGGACTTCATGACGAGACGATACTCGGAGGATGTTGACGAGGGAGAGCGTTGTGGAGGATATCTATACCTACCTTTGAGGTAGGATCCATGGTGGACGATCCAAGAGCTGCGCAATCTGTACCTACCCTTCAGGTAGGATCCGAGGTGGATGTCCCAGGAGATGCTTCTATTCTTCCAGCTGTTTGTCTTTTCTATTGTACTTCCTTTCAGTTGTACTTATACTTTTGAGTTGGGTTTGTATTCTGGCCCTTTTTACCTTTCAAAAATTTCTTTTGTACTTAGTTTTTTACATCCTCTTTTACTCTGTGGTGTTTGTTTACTTTTATAAAGGCAATGTCTTCCTAGTTATCGGGATTTACGCTTTTGGTGCTAGTCGCCAGCCCCTGGCCAATGGATGGCGGGCATGGGGTAGTCACGGCACAAGCCCCGAGGACGGGTCGTGAAAAATTTGTATCAAAGGAATCGGTTCTACCGTAGAACTTATAACTCTGATATTTTTCTTTCTATGAAGCAATATTGTTAAGGGTACTGAGTGTGGTTTTCAGTTCAGGGAGTCTAGTGTTGGTGCGGGCGGCCGACATATCCATACACCAGGACCCATACAACTGATTTCCGACTTTGTGCATGAAACACTGATTGCGTGTGTGTTTTCAAAGGTTTTCCCTTAAAACAGCTCAAACCAGGTCAGCTCACCAGGTATAAATCGTTTGACCGTGTCACGTAAGTTTCTTTCAAGATGCCTTTCCATGGACGACCAGCTAGAGCCCAAATGGATGTACGTACTGACAGGCTGTCGAACGACGAGACTTCAGTAAATGGGCCTCTTATAGTTGAGGAACCAGCGGTACTACCATACGTTGGCCCACCGATGCCACCGGCCCCAGCATCAGAGAGTGCATGTCGCTTGATCGCGCTGCACGAGTTCCAGCGCCAGAGGCCACCCAGGTTCCGAGGAGAGATGGACCCGCAGGCGGCTGAGGATTGGCTGGAGGCTGTGGTGAGAGTTTTCAAGATAGTGGGTACTCTAGCATACTTCATGGTGATCTTTTCTGCCAGCCTCCTTTAGGAAGCAGCTGAGAGATGGTGGAGCCACTTGTTCCAGTTTTGCGACGGGATGGCCTTCACCTGGGGAGTCTTCGAGACCTTCTTCAGGGTGGAGTTTGTACCAGTACCTCTACACCTCATGCGTGTTCAGGGGCTTCTACCTTTACCGCAGGATTTTGGATCAGTAGCCGAGTCATCTGTGGGTAGTAGAAAAATGATGCAGAGGTCCAAGAGGAACAGAGCCAGCTATACTAGGAGAAGGAAGTTTTATGCATCTGACAGGAAGGGTCACATGGCACGTGAATGTCCGACTCCCCACACAGTTGATCCGCATGCATTGGAGGAGCCACCAAGACAGAAGAAGCGGCGGGTGCTTGAGAAATAGCCGAGCATTGGACATGGAAGTAGAGCTCCAGAAGCAAGTGGATAGGAGCAGAACTAGTGGATAATTTTTTTACTCTTGTACTTCTAGTTCCATGTTGTTGTTGTATTTGTTTCTTTGTACTATGAGATGCAATAATAAAAAGACACTTATCTTCATGATGTTTTCTTTCCTGTCCTTTTGTTTGATTGATACTGAGATGTACCTATTAAAACTCTTGAATTGACCCTCAATTTCGAGATTTCTACTGGAGTAGACCCAGTGACCTCACACTGATGCCGACAGTGTGACTCGACCCTTGGAGGCGAGAGTGACGGTTGGATCTCTTGGTAGTAACGTAGAGGCCTTACGACGTCATCCATGGCATGAATACATCATTCATGTCTGGATTGACTGTATTAGGAATTGGGCGTGGTTCATCTAGGGGATGAGACCGAGTTTCTCTTTTAGGAAACGGAGAAATCTTAGCAGCTCTTACAGATCGTAGGCAAAGAAGGTGCAGATCATCCAAGAGTGGATGAATAATGCACAGTACAGTAAGAAACAGGAAACTGGCGCCAGTATTAGAGACTTTGGTGTGTTAAATGTTTAAAGAAGAGAAATATTTAAAGAGAGATGAGTCTGCGATGTAGCATACGTGGAGGAAGATCTAGGAGAGCAGCATAAGCTGGTGTACATTTTTACATGCTACAACCACCCACCTTAGTTGTCCTCACCAGGCTCAGGGAACTGGAGAGCAGGGGAAGAGTCCAGCATGTGGTCAAGGAGTGTGACCCAATGGATCTAAAATGATTCAAGGGACATTCTGTGTCCACTACGAGTTGTCGTAGTAATAGACATTGATATGAATCATTTCTTCCTTCAATGAATCTTGTCCCAGACCTAGAGTTTCCGGTAATCCGTGGACTTGACCCTCACGTCTGGAGATACCTTTGGGAGGACACTCGATAATCACACTTACGCCGACAGATTTATCTAACCCTCAAGGCGAGAGTTTCGGTTGGTATCTCTTTGTGGAAGAATCAAGGCCATATGACGTTTGTCTCGGTATGGATTGGATTCACAGTTCATGCTCAGATTGACTGTATTAGGAAAACATGTTGTGTTCTAACTACAACATCAGGATGGGTTTTCCTTGGTCGGCAAAAATAAAACCCCAGGAAACATAGGATAAACTCATGCGTAGGAGGGTTTGCCGATCTCTCTTAGGTCGACCAACCTTACCCTCATGGAAGCAAGAGTTTTGAGTTTCAATTGTAATCAGAAAGTGGAGGCCTCTAGAGTTTGTGGATAGCGAACACGTCCTTAAACGGGTCTCACCTCGACGAGGATTATGGAGATGTGGTTGAGTCGACAAGTCATCTCAGAGGTTCAACGGACCTTTCTAGGTCCTCAGCAAGGTAGGCGAGGTGGTTTACCATTTGACCAATCCACCTCAGTTGCACCAGGTGCACGACGACTTCCACGTATCTCAACTGAGGAGATACGTTCTTGACCCGACGCATGTCATCGACCGTGGGGAACTGGACTTTGGCGATGGGGTGACTTTTGCAGGGTTCCAATAGAGAATGAGGATCTACAGGAGTGGATCCTATGAGGACGGTCGATTCCTCTTGTTCATATTCTTTGGCAGCATGGGAACCTCCAGGAGAGCACGTGGGAGCAGAAGGCTCAGATGCGTGCTCAGTACCACTTTTGTTTCCCTAGTTTGTGTTAAAGCTTTACGGGGACGTAAATCCCTGAGGTGGGAGTAATGTAAAGACCTGGAAATTTCAGGGAGATTTTTTTCATATTTTCTTTGGAATTTTACGAGTCTGTGGCTTCCAACGGCACCTAATTCTGAGGTTCGGTGTGCCCGGAATCAACTTCCGAAGTTTAGATCGGGTACGTTCAGTGAACGAACGAGCGGGTTTTTCTATCTTTTTAACCGGTGCTCGGAATTGAAATCTGAGAGCACCGATGAAACCACAACACTGGTCATTTCTTAAGGGGGCCTTTTCTATAGTTGCGTTTTGATCGGGTTGAGGTTTAATTTTTTGGGTTTAGTTGAATTAAATAAAATTTGTCGTGGACAAATTTTATTCATGGAAGGTGGATGTTTTCAAAAAAAGAGGAGTTAGATATTGGGCCCACACCCACCTGACCTCCCATGGGAGAGTTTAGTGTAGTAGGGACCACACGAGACCCTAACTCCTCACCTCCCCCATAACCCCCTTGACCTTCCCATAACTCACCCCCCCTGTTTAAATGCATGGAAACTCTACACATTTATTATGGTGGAGCCTCTCCACCTCTCAAGTTAATGAGGCTGACTAGGATAATTAATGAATTTATTAATTATCCTTGTCACACCTCTTGACTTTTTGAATGGCTTGGAGATATTTTAAAAGAATGAGGCTTATTGAGATATTTGTTTTTGGGAAAATATTTTGGGAGAGCATTCTTCCTCCATGAAGAACGATCATCCATCTTAATGAAGAACATCCTCATTCCGCGAAGAACGTCCATCAACTCTCCTCTTTCTCTTATACGACAAGTAAGGAGACGCTGACCGTGGAGACCGACGCCAACAAAAATGTTCTTCTTCTTCTTCTGATGTCGACGGAATTGATATCGTTCTTCCGCGACACCCGACTACCACGAAGTTCGACTTCTGCGACTCGACGACGTGCGACGTCAATTTCGAAGTAGGGGTTTAATCTTCTTTCAGGTTTATTTAACGAACTTCGTTGATATTTTTTGGACACTTTCTATCATTATAACGAGAGGAGGTCGGACTGCAAAAACTCGACCAACCCTCCTCCGCCTTTGATGTTGTGTTTGTTGCGTCTCGAACAAAGGCAGCACGGTGCAACGACACCGCGCGGAAACAAGAAAGAACGTGACGAAGAAGCGTGGCACCATTGAGGCCAAACAAAACCATTCCCGGAGTCGGGGCCACAGAGGCGATTCGAAGACTCCACAGATTGTTTTTTTGACGAGTGGATCGATGGGCGATGACGGAACGGGCCGTAGAGGCAATTTGAAGACTTCGCATTGAAGAGCAGGTCCCAGGAGGACCACTGATGAAGACCGCAGGCAAAAAGGACCACCAGAGCGTGTCTAGTGGTCCGTGGAAGACCATGCCGGCGCACCTCGCCAGCACGGTAGCGCCGGCCGGCTGCCCGGAGGCGGCGGCGTTCCGGCGCGCCGCCAGGAGGGACCGCAACGGCTGAAGCCGCGGTGGTAGGCGACCGGTCCTACGGCCGTGCAGGACCAGGGGGAGACCGAGGGTCGTAACCCCCGGCTGTCAAAGGGAGCGGCCCCCACGTGGGGGCCACAGTTCAATTAAGGGGGGCAGCAGCCCCTCCGTTTTCGCAATGGCACGACCAAGATGGCCCTGTGGGGCGCGCTCGCGCTGGGCCAACCAGCCGCCTAGGCTGGGCCGGGCCGTGCCAACCGGGCCATGTCGTGCCAGTCGGGCCGGGTCATGCCCAAATGGGCTGGACCTGGACCCGGTTCAGGCCGACCCAGGGGGGGTATCGGGCCGGGTCGGACCCGAACCCCCTATTTTCAGGTAGATCCGTTCAAATGCCCATACATGGGCTACGGACTTCCGATCGATGCACCATTAGTTGCGATGTGATCCTTGGATCGAGACGGTCATTTTGGTATATTGCACTCAATGTTTCAGAGAAATTTGGGTACGGCCGGGTTGGTTCGAACCTGAAACCAACCGGGCCCTCAGAGCGGAAACACTTATAACTTGAGCTCCGGATGTCCGATTGATGTGTCTTCGACATTGTTGGATTCCTCTTGTTGAGAAGGAACATTCTTCATACATCGCCTGAGGTTTGGAGGCAGTTGGATAGTGGCTGGGTTGGATTGAACTCAAAATCCAACTGGGCCCCTAGAACGGAAACGTTGATAACTTTCAGACCGGACGATCATTTGACGAACCGTCAGCAGTGTTGGTGATCATGTTGAGAAACAGTCCCTATGAGTATACCCTATGCGAGTTTAGGGTATAGTTGAGATATGGTCGGGTTGGTTCGTACACGAAACCAACCGGGTCCCACGGAGGAAAAGGCAAATAACTCACAAACCGGGTGCCCGATTGATGTGCCGTCTGTTGCGTTGAGACCCCTACGACGAGGCGGTCCTTTGAGATACTTATTTGTGGGGATTTTTGATACTTGGAGTGTCGACCTGTAGCTCGTGGAGCAGACCCTCCCGGAGACGAGCGTACGGAGTACGGAGACCGTGTAGCTGGCTGAGACCTGACGACTGCTTGACCAACTCGACTTGGAGTGAGTCGACTAACCCAGTGGATGAAGCACTACTGTGTTTTGGTGCAGACCCATGGTAGACGGAGTGCCTGGTAGCAGGCAGAATACCCGCGGTACTTGACAGGAGAAGTACCTCTGCAGGCTATTAGGGGGGATTCACTACTATGTTTGGGTGCCAGACCCCGGCGGGAAGCACTGCTGTGTTTGGATGGATGACCCATGGTACTACACAGGAGGAGTACCTCAGCAGTCTTAGGATAGTGAGAAGTACCTCAGAGTCGTGACAGGATCACTGTACTCGTCAGAGACAGGGCTCTTCAACAGTTACGGTTTCAATAATGATAATCCTGGTTTGAGATGGGTCTATGACCTTTGTGTTTACCTCTTGATTGAGATAGGTCACTTGATAACTTAGGTATATGTATGGGCATATACCGAGGTAGTGGTTATCCTTTGATTTCATAACCTTTGTGTTTCCCCATGATTGAGATGGGTTACATGATAACTTAGGTATAAGTATGGGCTTATACCTATGTAAGGGTTATCTATTAAGATCCTTCTTTGTGGTTATACTTGTTGGATTTAGTGAGACCTTGAGGGTCTCGGGGTACCTACTGAGTATCGTATACTCACCCCTACACAGGCTATGCCAGCACCTCATTTTGTTGGTTACAGATGAAGGGCAGCACTGACGGAGGCGGAGTGTTCGAGGACCAGACGGTACCCGGTGGTGGACTTCACGACAAGATGATACTCAGAGGAGGTTAACGGGAGAGAGCGTTGTGGAGGCTCTCTGTACCTACCCTTTAGGTATGATCCGTGGTGGACGATCCAGGAGCTACACTATATGTACCTACCCTTCAGGTAGGATCTGAGGTGGACGACCCAGGAGCTGCTTCTATTCTTGTAGTTGTTTTTCTCTTCTGTTGCACTTTATTTCAGTTGTAGCTGTACTTTTCAGTTGGGTTCGTATTGTAGCCCTTTTTACCTTTCAGCACTTTCTTTTGTACTTAGTGTATTACATCTGGTTGTACTCTGTGGTGTTTGTTTACTTTTATAAAGTCAATGCCTTCCTAGTTATCGGGATTTACCCCTTTGGTGCTAGTCGCCAGCCCCTGGCCTATGGAAGGCGGGCTTGGGGTAGTCATGGCACGTGCTCCAAGGACGGGTCATGAAAAATTGGTATCAGAGGAGTCGGTTCTACCACAGAACTTATAACTCTGATATTTTTCTTTCTGTGAAGTATTATTGTTAAGGGTACTGAGTGTGGTTTTCAGTTCAGGGAGTCCATTGTTGGTGCGGGCGGCCGACGTATCCATACACCAGGACCCTAACAATTGATTTCCGACATTGTGCACGAAACACTGATTGAGTGTGTGTTTTCAAAGGTTTTCCCTTAAAATAGCTCATACCAGGTCAGCTCACCATGTATAAATCGTTTGACTGTGTCACGTATGTTTCTTTCAGGATGCCTTTACATGGATGACCAGCTAGAGCCCAGAAGGATGTACGTACTGACAGCCTGCCGAGCGACGAGGCTTCGGTATAGGGCCCTCTTACAGTTGCGGCACCAGCGGAGGCACCAACAGTACTACCATACGTTGGGCCACCGATGCCACCAGCCCCATCATCAGAGAGTGCACATCGCTTGAGCGCGCTCCACGAGTTCCAGCGCCAGAGGCCACCCAAGTTCCGGGGAGAGACGGACCCACAGGTGGCTGAGGATTGGCTGGAGGTTGTGGTGAGAGTTTTCAGGATAATGGGTACTCTAGGTGACTTCATGGTGATCTTTGCTGCCAGCCTCCTTCAGGAAGAAGCTAAGAGATGGTGAAGCCACTTGTTCCAGTTTTGCGACGGGATAACCTTCACCTGGGGAGAATTTGAGACCTTCTTCAGGGTGGTGTTTGTACCAGTAGATCTGCAACCCGAGTATGTTCATGAGCTGCTGCCTTTGTCAAGGAATTTTCTATCAGTAGTAGAGTCATCTGTGGGCAGTAGATAGATGATTCTGAGGTCCAAGAGGAACAGACCAACAGATGGGCTATCTCGGGTTATAGGGGCTATAGTGCAAGGCACCAAGGGCAGTGATAGAGCTAGACCTTCCATACTGTGTTACACGTGCGGCGGACAGGGTCACATGGCTCGTGACTATCCGACTCCCCGCACAGTTGATCCGTAGGCGTTGGAGGATCCACCAAGACAGAAGCAGTGGCGGGGGCTTGAACAACAACCAAGTAGTGGACATGGCAGTAGAGCTCCAGAAGCAGGTGGAAAGGAGCGGAACTAGTGGATACTTTTTTGACTCATGTACTTCTAGTTCCTTGTTGCTGTTGTATTTGTGTCCTTGTACTATGAGCTACAATAATAAAAAGACACTTATATTCATGATGTTTTCTTTAATTTCCTTTTGTTTGGTTGATACTGAGGGGTCCCGGTTAAAACTGTTAACTTGAGCCTCACTTTTGAGATTCCTATTGGAGGAGACCCAGTTACCTCACGCTGATGCCGATAGTGTGACTAGACCCTTATAGGCGAGAGTGGCGGTTGGATATCTTGGTAGTAACGTCGAGGCCTTACGACGTCATCCATCACATGAATGCATCATTCATGTCCGGATTGACTCTATTAGGAAAAGAATGTGGTTCATCCAGGGGATGAGACCAGATTTCTCTTATCGTGAAAGAAGAAATCTTAGCAACTCTTGTGAGACCAGAGAAGGTCCAGGCCACGACAGAGAAGGTCCAGGTCATCCAAGAGTGGATGAGGATAGCTCAGAGCCGACAGAAGTCTTATGCTGACAGGAGGTAGAGACCACTAGAGTTCGAGGATGGTGACCACGTTTTCTTACGGGTCTCACCTCAACGAAGACTATGGAGATGTAGCCGAGGTGGCAAGTAATCTCTGAGGTTCAGTGCACCTTTTCAGGTCCTCGGTAGGGTAGGTGAGGTGGCTTACCATTTGACCCATCCACCTCAGTTTCACCAGGTGCACGAAGACTTCCACGTATCTCAAATGGGAAGATACGTGCTTGACCCGACACGTATCATCGACCATGCGGAGCTGGACATTGGCGATGGGGTGACTTTTGCGGGGTTCTAGTAGAAGTTGAGAATCGATAGGAGTGGTTACAATGAGGATGGTCGATTCCTCTTATGCGCTTTCCTTGGCAGCATGGGAACCTCAAGGTTAGCACATGGGAGCGGAAGGCTCAGATGCGTGCTCAGTGCCGCTTTTGTATCCCTGGTTTGTGTTAAAGATTTACAGGGACGTAAATCCCTGAGGTGGGAGTACTGTAAAGACCCAGAAATTTCAAGGAAAATTTTCTCTTAATTTCTTTGGGATTTTACAAGAATGAAATTTCTAAGGGCACCTGGTTCCGAGGCCCGGTGTGCCTGGAATCAATTTCCAAAGTTTAGCTCGGGTAAGTTCAGTGAACGAATGTGCGGGTTTTTCTATCTTTTTAACCGGTGCTCGGAATTCAAATCCAAGAACACCGATGTAACCGCAGCGCCGATAATTGCTTGAGGGGACCTTTGTTGTAGTTGCGTTTTGAGCAGGTTGAGGTTTAATTTTTGGGGTTTAGTTGAATTAAATAAAATTTGTCGTACAGAAATTTTATTCATGGAAGGTGGTTATTTTCAACAAAGGAGGAGTTATATGTGGGGCCCACACCCACCTAACCTCCCATGGGAGAGTTTAGTGTGGTAGGGCCCACACGAGACCCTACCTCCTCACCTCCCCCATAACCCCCTTGACCTCCCCATAACTCACCCTCCCTTATTTAAATGCATGGAAACTCCACACATTTATTGTGGTAGAGCCTCTCCACCTATCAACTTAATGAGGCTGACTAAGATAATTAATGACCATATTAATTATCCTTGTCACACCTCTTGACTTTTTAAATGGCTTGGAGATCATTTAAAAGAATAAGACTTATTGAGATATTTGTTTTTGGGAAAATATTTTTGGGAGAGATTTCTTCCTCCACGAAGAACGATCATCCATCTTAACAAAGAACAACATCATTCCGCAAAGAACGGCCATCAACTCTCCTCTTTCTCTTCCACAACAAGGAAGGAGATGCCGACCGTGGAGACCGACTCCAACAACAACATTCTTCTTCTTCTTCCGACGTCGACAGAATCCATACCGTTCTTCCGCAACACCCAACTACTGCGACGTTCGACTACCGTGACTCGACTACGTGCGATGTCAATTTCGAAGAAGGGGTTTAATCTTCGTTCAAGTTTATTTAACGAAATTCATTGATATTTGTTGGCCTCTTGCTATCATTATAATGGGAGGAGATCGGACTGCACAAACACGGCCAACCCTCCTCCCCCTTTGATGTTGTGTTCATTGCAGCTCGAACAAAGGCGGCACGGTGCAACGGAACCACGCAGAAACAAGAAAGAATGTGACGAAGAAGCGTGGCGCTGTCACGCCGCGCCGTTGAGGCCGAACGAAACCGCGGCCGGATTCGGGGCCACAGAGGTGATTCGAAGACTCCATGGATTGTTTATTTGAAGTGTGGATCGACGGGCGTCCGATTGACGCGTCGTCTATTGCGTTGAGACCCCTATGATGAGGCAGTCCTTTGAGATACTTCTTCGTGGGACATTTGATACATGGAGTATCAACCTTTAGCTCGTGGAGAGGACCCTCCCGGAGATGAGCGTACGGAGTACGGAGACCGTGTAGCCGGCTAAAACCTGAAGAATTCTTGACTGACTCAACTTTGAGTGAGTTGACTAGCCTAGTGGACGGAGCACTAATGTGTTTGGGTACAGAACCATGGCAGACGGAGCGCCTGGTAGCATGCAGCAGACCCGTGTTACTTGACAGGAGAAGTACCTCTACCTGCTATTAGGGGGGATGCACTACTGTGTTTGGGTGGCATACCCTGGCGGGGATCACTACTGTGTTTGGGTGGATGACCTACGGTACTCAACAAGAAGAGTACCTCAGCAGTATTAGGTTTGTGAGTAGTACCTCTGAGTCGTGAAAGGATCATTGTACTTGTCAGAGACAGAGCTCTTCAGCAGTTACGGTTTCGATAATGAAAATTCTGGATTGAGCTGAGTCTATGACCTTTGTGTTTACCTCTTGATTGATATGGGTCACTTGATAACATAGGTATATGTATTGGAATATACCTAGGTAGTGGTTATCTGTTGATTTCATTACCTTTGTTTTTTCTAATGATTGATATTGGTCACTTGATATCTTAGCTATATGTATGGGTATATAACTAGGTAGTGGTTATCCATTGATTTCATAACCTTTGTGTTTCCTCATGATTGAGATGGGTCACTTGATAACATAGGTATAAGTATGGGCTTATACCTAAGTAAGGGTTAACTGTTGAGATCCTTCTTTGTGGTTATCCTTGTTGGATTTAGTGAGACCTTGAGGGTCTCGGGATCCATACTGAGTATTGTATACTCACCCCTGCACTGGCTATGCCCACACCTCATTGTGTTGGTTGCAGATAATGGGCAGTACTGACGGAGGTCGAGTGTTCGAGGACTGGATGGTACCCGGTGGTGGACTTCATGACGAGACGATACTCGGAGTAGGTTGACGGTCAAGAGAGTTGTGGAGGCTATATGTACCTACCCTTCAGGTAGGATTTGTGGTAGACGATCCAGGATCTGTGCTATCTTTACCTACCCTTTAGGTAGGATCCAAGGTGGACGACCCAGGAGATTCATCTATTCTTCCAGCTGTTTGTCATTTCTATTGCACTTCCTTTCAGTTGTAGTTGTACTTTTCAGTTGGGTTTGTATTCTGGCCCTTTTTACCTTTCAGCACTTTCTTTTGTACTTAGTGTATTACTTCTACTTGTACTCTGTGGTGTTTGTTTACTTTTATAATGGAAATGCCTTCCCAGTTATCGGGATTTACGCCTTTGGTGCTAGTCGCCAGCCCCTAGTCTATAGAAGGTGAGCTTGGGGTAGTCAAGGCACGGGCCCCGAGGATGGGTCGTGCACAAATTTTATTCATTGAAGGTGGTTATTTTCAACAAAGGAGGAGTTAGATGTGGGGACCAGACCCACCTAACCTCCCATGGGAGTGTTTATTGTGGTAAGGCCCACACGAGACCCTAACTCCTCACCTCCCCTATAACCCCCTTGACCTCCCAATAACTCACCCCCCCCTTGTTTAAATGCATGGAAACTCCACACATTTATTATGCTGGAGCCTCTCCACCTCTCAAGTTAATGAGGCTGACTAGGATAATTAATGACCTTATTAATTGTCCTTTTCAAACCTCTTTACTTTTTGAATGGCTTGGAGATATTTTAAAATAATGAGGCTTATTGAGATATTTGTTTTTGGAGAAATATTTTGGGAGAGATTTCTTCATCCATGAAGAACGATCATCCTTCTTAACGAAGAACATCCTCATTCCATGAAGAACGGCCATCAAATCTCCTCTTTCTCTTCCATGACATGAAGGAGACGCCGACCGTGGAGACCGAAGCCAAAAAAACGTTCTTCTTCTTCTTCTAACGTTGAAAGAATTGATACCGTTCTTCCACGACACCCGACTACCGCGACGTTCGACTTCTGCGACTCGACGTCGTGCGACATCAACTTTGAAGTATGGGTTTAATCTTCGTTCAAGTTTATTTAAGGAAATTCGTTGATATTTGTTGGCCGCTTTCTATCATTATAATGGGAGGAGGTTGGACCGCACAAACACGGCCAACTCTCTTCCCCCATTGATGTTGTGTTCATTGCGGCTAGAACAAAGGCGGTGTGGTGCAATGGCACCGCGCAGAAACAATAAAGAATGCGACAAAGAAGCGTGGTGTCGTCTCCCCCCCCCCCCGCCGTTGAGGCCGAATGAAACCACGACTAGAGTCGGAGCTGCAGAGGCGATTCGAAGACTCAGAAAGTTGTTTATTTGACATGCAGATTGATGGGAGATGATGGAACGGGCCGCAGAGGCAATTTGAAGACTTTGTAGTGAAGAGAAGGTCCTGGGAGGACCGCTGGCGTAGACCGCAGGAAAAACGGACCACCGGAGCACGTCCGGTGGTCTGCAGAAGACCATGTCGGCACGCCACGCAAGCACGGCGGCGCCGGTGGCCGGCACCGGCCGGCCGCCCGGAGGCGGAGGTGCTCCGGTGAGCCGCCAGGAGGGACCGCCGTAGCTGAAGCTGTGACGGCAGGGGATCGGTCCCGAGGCCGCGCGGGACAAGGGGGAGACCGGGGGTCGTAACCCCCGGCTGTCAAAGGGAGCAGCCCCCACATGGGGGTCGCGGTTCAATTAAGGGGGTAGCCCCCCCCCCCCCCCCCCGTTGCAATGGCACAGCCAAGCTGGTCGTGCGGGACGCGCTCGCGCCGGGCCAAACGGTCGTCCAGGCCGGGCCGCGCCGCCCCGACCAAGTGGGGCCGCCCCAGCATGGGCCGGGCCGCACGGACCGGGTCGGGCCACGCCAGCCAGGCCGGGCCGCACCAAAATGGGCCGGACCAATACCTAGTTCGGGTCGCCCGGTTCGGGTCGGGTCGGACCGGGCCCGAACCCCCTATTTTCGGACAAATCCATTCAAAATCCCACAACATGGGCTACGGACCTCCGATCAATGCACCGTCAGTTGAGATTCAATCCTCGGATCGAGATGGTCTTTTTGGTATATTAAACTCAAGGTTTTGGAGAACTCTGGGTACGGCCGAGTTGGTTTGAACCCGAAACCAATCGGGCCCTCAGAATGGAGAAGCTTATAACATGAGCTTCGGACGTCCGATTGACGTTCCGTAGACATTGTTTGATTCCTCTTGATAAGACGGAACTTTTGGCATACTTCACCTGAGGTTTGGACGCAGTTGGATAATGGCCGGGTTGGATTGAACCCGAAATCCAACCGGGACCCTGGAACGGAAAAGATGATAACTTTCAGACCGGACGTCCGTATGATGAACCGTCAGCGGCGTTGGTGATCACGTTGACAAATGGTCCCTATGAGTATACCCTATGAGTGTTCGGGGTACAGTTGAGATTCATCCGGGTTGGTTCGTACACGAAACCAACCGGGCCCCAGGGACGAAAAGACTAATAACTCAGAGACCGGGCGTCCGATTGACGCACCGTCTATTGCGTTGAGACCCCTATGACGAGGAGGTCCTTTAAGATACTTTTTTGTGGGACTTGTGATACTTGGAGTATCGATCTGTAGCCTATGGAGTGGACCCTCCCGGAGACGAGCATATGGATTATGGAGACCGTGTAGTTGGCTGAGACCTAACGAATGCTTGACCGACTCGACTTGGAGTGAGTCGACTAGTCTAGTGGACGGAGCACTACTATGTTTGGGTTCAGACCCATGGAGGATGGAGCACTACTGTGTTTGGGTGCAGACCCACGGTACTCAACAGAAGGAGTACCTCTGCAGGCTATTAGGGGGGGTGCACTACTGTGTTTGGGTGGCAGACCCCAGCGGGGAGCACTGTTGTGTTTGGGTGGCTGACCTGTGGTACTCGATAGGAGGAGTACCTCAGCAGTCTTAGGTTAGTGAGAAGTACCTCGGAGTCATGATAGGATCACTGTACTTGTCAAAGAAGGAGCTCTTCAGTAGTTACGGTTTCGATAATGAAAATCCTGGTTTGAGTTGAGACTATGACCTTTGTGTTTACCTCTTGATTGAGATGGGTCACTAGATAACTTAGGTATATGTATGGGCGTATACCTAGGTAGTGGTTATCCATTGATTTCATAACCTTTGTGTTTCCTCATGATTAAGATGGGTTACTTGATAACTTAGGTATAAGTATGGGCTTATACCTAAGTAAGGGTTATCTGTTGAGATCCTTCTTTGTGGTTATCCTTGTTGGATTTAGTGAGACCTTGAGGGTCTCGGGGTCCCTACTGAGTATCGTATTCTCACCCCTGTACAGGCTATGTCCGCACCTCATTGTGTTGGTTGCAGATGACGGGTAGCGCTGACAGAGGCCGAGTGTTCGAGGACTGGATGATACCCGATGATGGACTTCACGATGAGACAATACTCAGAGGAGGTTGACGAGAGAGAGCATTGTGGAGGATATCTATACCTACCCTTCAGGTAGGATCCGTGGTGGATGATCCAGGAGCTGCGCTATCTGTACCTACCCATCAGGTAGGATCCGAGGTGGACGACCCAGGAGCTGCTTCTATTCTTATAGTTGTTTGTCTTTTCTGTTGTACTTCCTTCAGTTGTAGCTGTAATTTTCAGTTGGCTTTGTATTCTGGCCCTTTTTACCTTTCATCACTTTCTTTTGTACTTAGTGTATTACATCAACTTGTACTCTGTGGTGTTTGTTTACTTTTATAAAGGAAATGCCTTCCCAGTTATCGGGATTTACGCCTTTGGTGCTAGTCGCCACCCCTGGCCTATGGAAGGCGGTCTTGGGGTAGTCACGGGCCCCGAGGTGGAGCCTCTCCACCTCTCAAGTTAATGAGGCTGACTAGGATAATTAATGACCTTATTAATTATCCTTGTCACATATCTAGACTTTTTGAATGGCTTGGATATCTTTTAAAAGAATGAGGCTTATTGAGATATTTTTTTGGACAAATATTTTGGGATAGCTTTCCTCCTCCATGAAGAATGATCATCCATCTTAATGAATAAAATCCTCATTCCGCGAAGAACGACCATAAACTCTCCTCTTTCTCTTCCACGGCAAGGAAGGAGACGCCAACCGTGGAGACTGACGCCAACAACAACGTTCTTCTTCTTCTTCTGATGTTGACGGAATCAATATCGTTCTTCCGGGACACCCGACTACCGCGACGTTCAACTTTCGCGACTCGACGACGTGCAACGTCAATTTCGAAGTAGGGGTTTAATCTTCGTTAATGTTTATTTAAAGAACTTCATTGATATTTGTTGGCCTCTTGCTATCATTATAACGGGAGGAGGTCGGACCGCACAAACATGGCCAACCCTCCTCCCCCTTTGATGTTGTGTTTGTTGTGGCTCGAACAAAGGTGGCGCGGTGTAACGGCACCATGTGGAAATAAGAAAGAACGCGACGAAGAAGCGCGGCGCCATTGAGGCCGAACGAAACCGCAGCCAGACTCGGGCCCATAGAGGCGATTTAAAGACTCCGCAGAATGTTTATTTGACTTTAGGATCAACGGTTGATGAAGGAACATGCCGAAGAGGCAATTTGAAGACATCACAGTGAAGAGCAGGTCCCGGGAGGACCGCTGGCGAAGACCGCAGAAAAAACGGACAACCAGAGCACGTCCGGTGGTCTGCAGAAGACCGTGCCAGCACGCCGCCATGAGTGACCGTCGCGGCTGAAGCCGTTATGGCAGGCAACTGGTCCCACGGCCGCGCGGGACTAGGGGGAGACCAGGGGTCGTAACCCCCAGCTGTCAAAGGTAGCGGCCCCACGTGGGCACCGCAGTTCAATTAATGGGGGCAGCCACCCCCACTTTTTCGCAACGGCACGACCAAGCTGGCCGTGCGGGTCGCGCCCGCGTCGGGCCAACCGACCGCCCAGGCCAGGCCGGGCCGCACCGACCAGGCCGGGCCATGCCCAAATGGGCTAGACCCGGACCCGTTTTAGGTTGACCTGGTTTGAGCTCACCCAGGGGTGGTATCGGGCCGGCTTGGACCCGGCCCGAACCCCCTATTCTTGGACAGATCCGTTCAAACGCCCATAACATGGGCTAATGACCTCCGATCGACACACCGTCAGTTGATATGCGATCCTTGTATTAAGACGGTCGTTTTGGTATATTACACTCAAGATTTCGAAGAACTTTGGGTATAGGTGGGTTGGTTCGAACCCGAAACCAACCGGGCCCTCGGAGCAAAAACGCTTATAACATGAGCTCCTGACGTCCGATTGATGTGTCGTCGACATTGTTGGATTACTCGTGATAAGACAAAACTTTCGACATACTTATCTTGAGGTTTGGATGCAGTTAGATAGTGGCCGGGTTGGATTGAACCTGAAATCCAACAGGGCCCCTGGAACGGAAAAGTTGATAACTTTCAGACCGGACGTTCGTTTGACGAACCGTCAGCAAAGTTGGTGATGAAGTTGAGAAACGGTCCCAATGAGTATACCCTATGAGATTTAGGGGTACAGTTTAGATGCGGCCGGGTTGGTTCGTACACGAAACCAACCGGGCCCTATGGACAAAAAGGATAACAACTCACAGATCGGGCGTCCGATTGACGCGCCGTCTGTTGCATTGAGACCCCTATGATGAGGCGATCCATTGAGAAACTTCTTCGTGGGACTTTTGATACTTGGAGTATCGACCTGTAGCTCGTGGAGCGGACCCTCCGGAAGACAAGCGTACGGAGTATGGAGACCGTGTAGCTGGCTGAGGCCTGACGACTGCTTGACCGACTCAACTTGGAATGAGTCGACAAGCCCAGTGGACGGAGCACTACTATGTTTGGGTGCAGACCCATGATGGATGGAGCACTACGGTGTTTGGGTGAAGACCCACAGTACTCAAAAGAAGGAGTACCTCTGCATGCTATTAAGGGGGGTGCACTGCTGTGTTTGGGTGGCAGACCCCGGCGGGGAGCACTACTGTGTTTGGGTGGTTGACCAGCTGTACTCAACAGGAGGAGTAACTCAGCAGTCTTAGGTTAGTGAGCAGTACCGCGGAGTCGTGATAGGATCGCTGTACTCGTCAGAGACGGAGCTCTTCAGTAATTACGGTTTCGATAATGAAAATACTGTCTTGAGCTGAGTCTATGACCTCTGTGTTTACCTCTTGATTGACATGGGACACTTGATATCTTAGGTATATGTATGGGCATATAACTAGGTAGTGGTTATCCATTGATTTCATAACCTTTGTGTTTCCTCATGATTGAGATGGGTTATTTGATAACTTAGTTATAAGTATGGGCTTATACATAAGTAAGGGTTATCTGTTGAGATCCTTATTTGTGGTTATCCTTGTTGGATGTAGTGAGACCTTAAGGGTTTCGGCGTCCCTAATGAGTATCGTATACTCACCCCTACACGGTCTATACCTGCACCTCGTTGTGTTGGTTGCAGACGATGGGCAGCGCTATCGGAGGCTGAGTGTTCGAGGACTGGATGGTATCCGGAGGTGGACTTCACGACGAGACAATACTCAGAGGAGGCAGACGATCGAGATCGTTGTGGAGGCTATCTGTTCCTACCCTTCAGGTAGGATCCATGGTGGATGATCAAGGAGCTGCGCTATCTGTACCTACCCTTCAGGTAGTATCCGTGGTGGACGAACCAGGAGCTGCTCTATATATACCTACCCTTCAGGTAGGATCCGAGGAGGATGACCCAGGAGTTGCGCTATCTGTACCTATCCATCATGTAGGATCCAAGGTGGAAAACCCAGGATCCGCTTCAATTCTTCCAGCTGTTTGTCTTTTCTGTTGTACTTCCTTTCAGTTGTAGCTGTACTTTTCAGTTGGGATTGTATTTTGGCCCTTTTACTTTTCAGCACATTCTTTTGTACTTATTGTATTACTTATGCTTGTACTCTGTGGTGTTTTGTTTACTTTTATAAAGGTAATGCCTTCCCAGTTATCGGGATTTACGCCTTTGGTGCTAGTCCGCAACCCCTTGCCTATGGAAGGCGGGCTTGGGGTAGTCACGGCATGAGCCCCGAGGACGGGTCGTGAAAAATTGGTATCAGAAGAGTCGGTTCTACCGCAGAACTTATTACTCTAATACTAATTTTTCATGACCCATCCTCGGGGCCCGTGCTCTGACTACCACAAGCCCGCGTTCCAAAGGCCAGGGGCTGGTGACTAGCACCAAAGGCGTAAATCCTGATAACTGGGAAGGAATTTCCTTTATAAAAGAAAACAAAACATCACACAGTATAAGCAGAAGTAATACACTATGTACAAAAGAATGTGCTGAAAAGTAAAAGGGCCAGGATACAAACCCAACTGAAAAGTATAGCTACAACTGAATGGAAGTACAACAGAAAAGATAAACAACTGGAAGAATAGAAGCAGCTCTTGGGTCATCCACCTCGGATCCTACCTGACGTGTAGTTACAGATAGCACAGCTCCTGGATCATCCACCACGAATCCTAACTAAAGGGTAGGTACAGATATACTCCATAACGCTCTAGCCCGTCAACCTCCTCTGATTATCGTCTCATCGTGAAGTCCACCACCGGGTACCGTCCAGTCCTCGAACACTCGGCCTCCGTCAACGTTGCCCGTCGTCTTCAACCAACACAACGAGGTGTGGGCATATCCCGTGTAGGGGTGAGTATACGATACTCAGTAGGGACCCTGAGATCCTCAAGGTCTCACTAAATCCAACAATTATAACCACAAAGAAGGATCTCAACAGATAACCCTTACTTAGGTATAAGACCATACTTATACCTAAGTTATCAAGTAACTCATCTCAATCATGAAGAAACACAAAGGTTATGAAATTAACGGATAAACACTACCTAGGTATATGCCCATACATATACCTAATTTATCAAGTGACCCATCTCAATCATGAGGTAAACACAAAGGTCATAGACTCAGCTCAAACCAGGATTTTCATTATCGAAACCATAACTGCTGAAGAGCTCTGTCTATTACGAGTACAATGATCCTATCATGACTCCGAGGTACTTCCCACTAACCTAAGACTATTGAGGTACTCCTCTCTCGAGTACCATGGGTCTGCTACCAAATATCGGGCGCTCCATCCGCTGTTGCCAGCGGGTGCGGGGGGTTACAACCCCCCCACCCCCCACTGGTTGAAAGAAAACCGGCACAGCATTAAGACGCACTGCTCTGCCTCCGGAACGGCTAAGACATTCCGGTTTGGCCCGCCGACGTGGCTCAGCCACGGCGGTTCTGTTCCGGCGGCACGCCGCCGCCACCTTTCGCAGACCACAGGACGCGCTCCGGTGGTCCGTTTCGCCTTCCGTCTTCGCCAGCGGTCCTCCCAGGACCCTATCTTCACTTCGATGGCTTCTAATCACCTCCGCGGCCCATTCCGTCCTTGCCTGTCAATTCGAATTTCAAATAAACAAACTGAGGCCTCTTCGTGGTTTTCTGGTGTGGCGCGACGGTTCCGCGCTTCTTCGCCATTCTTCATTGTTTCTGTGCGGTGCGATGGCACCGCATCACCTTCGTTCATGCCGTGACAAACACAACATCGAAGGGGGAGGAGAGTCGGTTGTGTTCATGCGGTCCGACCTCCTCCCATTATATTGATAACAGGTGGTGCATAAATAATACGATGAATGAAAAGGAAAATATTCATGAACAAGAAAATAACCCCTACATGGATATTTGATGTTGCACGTTGGGCGTCACGGAGAAAGGCACTACGGAGATCGGAGGTTTGATTCCATGGATGTCGGGGTGCGTCCGAGGAGGAAACGATGTCTCCTCACTTGTTGCAGAGATGAAGAAGGAATGTACGTTGTTGTTGGCGATGATCACCATGGTCGGTGACTTCTCCCTTGTCGCGGAGGAAGAAGAGGATGAAGAATCGTTCTTCGCTGGAGAATGAAGTTCTTCAACGAAGGAGATGAATTTCTCTTCACAACTCAAGAGATTTTTCCCCCAAAATCTCCACACAGCCCAACCAAAAATAAAATAAGGTTTCTCCCTTATTTTATTTTAACCATGCCATGCATAAAAAGTTCAAATTTCAAACACTTCATTGATTAAGAGTTTCATTAACTTAATTAAAGTGTGAGTTGGCATGAGTTATGAGGGGGAGATGGAGAGAAGGATTTACCCAAATAATGGGGGAGTTAGGGAATTATAGAATTGAACACAAGGGGTGTTAAATGGGGAAAAGCTCGTGGAAGTTAAAGGGAAGGTGAAGGGTTGGGGTTTCGTGCAGACCCCACCACCCTTGGTCATACCCTCTCTTCGCAAGTTAGGTGGGGTGTGGCCCCACCTCCAGCTTCACTATGGAGAAATTAACTTCCACTAAAAAAAATTGTAACACTACAATTTAGTTAAGACTTATCGAATCCCCAAAATTAACTACCTCGTGTGACAAAACACATCTGCGCTTAAGGTCCCCTTAAGCAATTACCGGCGTTGTGAGTTCATAGGTGCCCTCATATTTCAATTCCGAGCACCAATTCAAAAATTAGAAAACCCACTCATTCGTTCACTGAACGTACCTGAGCTAAACTTTGGAAATTGATTCCGGGCACACCGGGCCTCAGAATCAGGTGCCGTCAGAAACTGCGTTCTTTTAAAATCCCAAAAAAATTAAGAAAAAATTTTACATGAAATTTTCGGGTCTTTACATTACTCCCACCTCAGGGCTTTACGTCCCTGTAAAGCTTTAACACAAACTAGGGATACAAAAACGGTACTGAGCACTCATCTGAGCCTTCCACTCCTATGTGCTCACCTGGAGGTTCCCATGCTGCCAACAAAATCGCACAAGAGGAATCGACTGTCCTCATTGGACCCACTCCTGTCGATTCTCAACTCTTACTGGAACCCCGCAAAAGTCACCCCATCGCCAATGTCTAGCTCCCCATGGTCAGTGATATGTGTCGGGTCAAGCACGTATCTTCCCAGTTGAGATACGTGGAAGTCGTCGTGCACCTGGTGCAACTCAGGTGGATGGGTAAAATGGTAAGCCACCTCGCCTACCCTGCTGAGGACCTGAAAGGGTATGTTGAACCTCAGAGATTACTTGCCGCCTCGGCCAAATCTCCATATACCTCGTCGAGGTGAGACCCGTAAGAAAACGTGGTCACCATCCTCGAACTCTAGTGGTATCTACCTCCTATCAGCATAAGACTTCTGTCGGCTCTCAACTATCCTAATCCACTCCTGGATGACCTGGACCTTCTCTGTCATGGCCTGGACCATCTCTGGTCTCACAAGAGCTGCTAAGACTTCTTCTTTGCTGATAAGAGAAATCTGGTCTCATCCCCTGAATGAACCACATTCTTTGCCTAATACAGTCAATCCGGACATGAATGATTCATTCATGCCATGGATGATGTCGTAAGGCCTCGACGTTACTACCAAGAGATCCAACCGTCACTCTTGCCTCTAAGGGTCGAGTCACATTGTTGGCATAAGCGTGAGATAACTGGGGCTCCTCCAATAGGAATCTTGAAAGTGAGGGTCAAGTCAACAGTTTTAACCGGGACCCCTCAGTACCCAAAAAGGAAGGAAGAAAATGTCACAAGGGAAAGTGTCTTTTATTACTGCAGCTCGAAGTACACGGACACAAAAACAACAACAACATTGAACTAGAAGTACCAAGAACAAAAAGGTATCCACTAGTTCCACTCCTATCCACCTGCTTCCGGAGCTCTACTGCCTTGTCCACTGCTCGGCTGTTGTTCAGGCACCCGCTGCAAATTCTGTCTCGGTGGATCCTCCAACGCATGCAGATCAACTGTGCGAGGATTCGGACAGTCACGAGCCATGTGACCCTGTCCGATGCACGTTTAACACATCATGGTAGGTCTAGCTCTGTCACTCCCCTTGGTGCCTTGCACTACCGACCCTATAACCCGAGATCGCCCATCTGCTGGTCTGGTCCCCTTGGACCTCGACATCATCTGTCTACTGCCTACAAATGACTTGGCTACTGATGGGAAATCCTGTGGCAAAGGTAGAAACTACTGAACATGCTCGGGGTGTAGATCCACTGGTACAAACTCCACCCTGAAAAAGGTCTCGAAGTCTCCCCATGTGAAGGTCATCTCATCGAAAAACTGGAGCATCCAGCTCCACCATCTTCCTACTGCTACCTAAAGGAGGATGGCAGCAAATATCACCATGAAGTCCGTTGGTGTACCCACTATCCTAAAAAATCCCACCAGAGCCTCTATACAATCCTCAACTGCCTGTGGGTCCGTCTCTCCCTGGAACCTGGGTGGCCTCTGGCGCTGGAACACCTGCAGCGTGCTCAAGCGGCGTGCATCGCCTCCTACTAGGGCTGGTGGCATCGGTGGCCCAACATGTGGTAGTACCGTTGGTGCGTCTGCTAGTGCCTTAACTGCCGGAGGGCCCTATACCGAAGCCTCGTCGCTCAGCAGGCTTTCATTACATACATATCTCGGGGCTCTAGATGATTGTTCGTGGAAAGGCATCTTGAATGAAACATACGTGACACGGTCAAATGATTTATACCTGGTGAGCTGACCTAGTTTGAGCTGTTTTAAGGTAAAACCTATGAAAACACACGCGCGATCAGTGTTTTCATGCACAAAGTCAGAAATCAGTTGTCAGGGTCCTGGTGTATGGATATGTCGGCCGCCCACACCAAAACTAGACTCCCTGAACTAAAAAAACCACACTCGGTACCCTTAAAACTATTGCTTCATAGAAGAAAATATCATAGTTATATGTTCTGCGATAGAACCGACTCCTCTGATACCAATTCATCACGACCCGCCCTCGGGGCCCGTGTTGTGACTACCCCATGCCCACCTTCCATAGGCCAGGGGCTGGCTACTAGCACCAAAGGAGTAAATCCTGATAACTGGGAAGGCATTTCCTATATAAAATTAAACAAACTCCACAGAGTACAAGGGGGAGGAGAGTCGGCCGTGTTCGTGCGGTCCGACCACCTCCCGTTATAATGATAACAGGTGACACAAGAATAATATGATGAACGGAAAGGAAAATATTCACGAACAAGAAAATAACCCCTACATGTATATTTGACATTGCACATTGGGCGTCGCGGGGAACGGAGTTGCGGAGATCGGATGTCGATTTTGTGGACGTCGGGGTGCGTCCGTGGAGGAAACAATGTCTCCTCACATGTTGCAGAGATGAATAAGGAATGTACGTTGTCATTGGTGAAGATCACTGTGGTCGGAAACTTCTCCCTTGTCGTGGAGGAAGAAGAGGATGAAGAAATGTTCTTTACTGGAGAATGAAGTTCTTCAATGAAGGAGATGAAGCGCTCTTCACAACTCAAGAGCTTTTTCCCCCAAAATCTCCACACAACCCAAACAAAAATAAAATAAGGTTTCTCCCTTATTTTATTTTAACCATGCCATGCATAAAAAGTTAAAATTTCAAACACTTCATTGATTAAGAGTTTCAATAACTTAATTAAAGTGTGAGTTTTCATGAGTTATTAGGGAGAGAGGGATAGAAGGAGTTACCCAAATAACGGGGTAGTTTGGGAGTTATAAAATTAAACACAAGGGGTGTAAAATGGGGAAAAGCTCATGGGAGTTAAAGGGAAGGTGAAGGGTTTGGGTTTCGTGCAGACCCCACCACCCTTGGTGATACCCTCTCTTGGGAAGTTAGGTTGGGTGTGGCCCCACATCCAACTTCTCTATGGAGAAATTAACTTCCACTAAAAAAAATTGTAACACTATAATTTAATTAAGTATTATCGAATCCCCAAAATTAACTACCTCATGCGACAAAACGCATATGCGCTTAAGGTCCCCTTAAGCAATTATCGGTGTTGTGAGTTCATTAGTGCCCTCGGATTTCAATTCCGACCACCGTTTCAAAAGTTAGAAAAACCCGCTCATTCTTTCACTAAACGTACCTGAGCTAATCTTCGGAAATTGATTCCGGGCACACCGGGCCTTGGAATCAGGTGCCATCAGAAACTGCATTCTTGTAAAATCCCAAAGAAATTAAGAAAAAAATTTCCTTGAAATTTCCGAGTCTTTACAGATTCAATTCTATTCATGATGATAGATTTATAAATATATATTCTAGGATATACCTATTTAATGAGGTATGGATATATGGAGTATAAATGTAAATCATATTTGATAATTATATAGGGTTTATGTGAATAGTATTTAATTTTTCATCATTTATTAAAAATAGTGTTGATTTAGAACATATTATCATCCTTAAATTAATGATTAATCTGAATGGTCTAATCAAAATATAAAACATATGCAAATTTCTTTATTGAATTATTATAATATAGGTTGGAATTGATAGGTTCTATTTGTTGATTTCTTATACAATAACAGTTTTCATTCTAGCTTTAAATTAGGACACTAAGAGGATTTGTATAAAAAGCCAATGAGAACTCCAATTTTTCTGATTAAGTTAGAGAGAATTAGTTTTTATAGAAAAATAAAGCACAATATATATTTTATAATATTTAACAAATTCATGTACATATAAATCTATCAATATTTAAACAATAGTTATATTTCGATAATAATCATCAATATTTTTAGATTGAAATTTTTGAGAAGTTATTACTGAAAATATTCCATTGGAATAGGTATACTAGATTCATGATAAAGTTAATTTCAAACGCCTTATATATTATCCTCAAGAAAATAATCAATCATATTTGGATGGTATCTTATTATCATATAATTCTATTAAACCTCTCACAATTGCATGAAGTCTTCCATGTATCGGTTTGGATGAATTAAAGGCCTCATTAATGATAGGTGTTTAATTGAATTTTATTTTTATGGAATATGATATACATTTTATGGATAAACTGGTGCATAAAGTATATTTCACAAATAAATTTGTAAAAAACAAGACAACTCGCATAGTTAATGATTTTTTAGAGGATTCTTATGTCCGAGGAAGCAACCTGGGAATAAAAATATGTACTGATGTAAAATTATTCTAGAATATTTTCATTTGATAACTTATATATTTATGGATAAATTTAGTTTAAGATGTGTATATTGTGACTTTTACTATTTTTATTTAGTATACTTGCTACAATGATTATTTCCCTTTAAATGACCATATAAATTGAACCATGATATTTTTTGAGATAAATATTATTTTAGAAGATAATATGAAACATAATTATAAAATTTATTAGTATAATAAAAAAATAATTAAAAAACTAACATGAAATACTCATCCATATTCATTTCATTTATGATCATACCATAAATTATAATTATGAAAAGAAATTAACCATTTGAAATAAAACTGAAAACCAAAGAGAATAGTAAATGAATAAGATGGTGGATTTTAATGTTGTACAAATTATTATATATATGAGTATAATGGACCATTAAATATTTGTTCCTTGGATATTTGTCTATTTGATACATAGTTATTGGATATATGGTTTTCAAATATGTGCTCACTGGGTATACTTGAATCTTATATATATATATATATATTGTTAATATGAAATAAAACATCACACATAATATATTTGATAAGTAATTAACATGAAATTAATTACAGTTAATAAAAATAAGTTGTTTCATTTTTTTTGAATATCTACTATTTTGAATAATGTTTTTTGTATATAATATATTTTAATGAATCATTACTTATTGTAAAAAAATATTTTAGTAAAATGTTTTGAAAAATTGAAATTATTTAAAAATATAATATATAAATAATTTTAAATAAATAATTATTTAGTAATAGAAAAAATAATTTAATGATTCTTTCTAAATCGAATTTTTTAAATCAATGAATTTTTGTTATATTATTTCCATTTAATGAAAACCATCTAATACTTTAAGTGCAATGTTGAATTAAATTTATTGATTCTCTTTAATTAAAAATAATTATCATTACAATAATGATTAATTATTTTTCACTTATAAGAGTAAATCATGATTTGTGTTGAAAATATAGTTTTATAATATTATTATGTGTTATATGTTCTTATTTTAAATTAATCTAAAAAATATTATAAATTTTTTTGAAGAAAAATGATTTCAATTTTTTTAATTTTAATTAGATTTTGGGGTTTCATTTAATTTTTTAGAAATAAATATGTATATAACATAAAATTAAAATTTATCATAAGAGGAATAAAATGGGGTAAAAGAGGTAAACAGTAATGGAAATTGTGAATAATATCTCTCAAATAAAATATATGTTGTGTGGATAGGGTATCATAAAACTATATCAATTATTTTCACTTCCTATGCTTTTTCTATATAAAAAAACATTCCAGACAAATTATGAAATGTGTATTTCTAAAAATTTCATTGAAACTCATATATAAAGGGAAACCTCCTTTATGTAAAAAAGACAATAATCTTCCATGAGTTTAGTTTTTCGTATTTTTGTAAATTACAAATATTAAGGTTTTCATTTACATTCACTAGCCACTTTCTCTAAAAAATTGACTAATATCTTCCATTCTTATGGACTATGTGAAAATAATAGGAAAATTCAAAAAAGTATATACTTATTCACACTATTTTACAATTAATATTTCTTATCTACTCATAATAATTCGTATTCATCCCTATATTGATGTTATATTAACATTTTAATATTTATATGAAAATTATATTACCATTAGATTACTTTATGATCTGACAAATACAAAATGTATATATCACATCAATTATTTAATAAGGGTTATTTATAACCGATGTGAAAAGTTGTGTATGTTGATTTATTCTATTGGTTGTAATATAATTGTGGTGTCCAATTATTTATCTTATTTTATCATTTCAGTTATACAATAACTAATGTGATAAATAATGTACCTCCCTTTATCACATAGGTAACAGAATAACTGATGTGATAAATGTAATAAAAATTTCATTATCATGTTGGTTACTAAATAACTGAAGTGATAAATCATTTAAAAATTTTATGAACCCTGTTTTGATTCATTGTGATGTTTATGATCAAGTGACATCAACTCAGTTCTCTCTAAAGTAGAAATACTAATATCATTTTTTGGATCCTCTAGCCTAAAACCACGTTTTTTCAGCTTCATTAATCATCTTTTTCATCAAGGAATCTTTCTAATAGACTCACAACACTCAAATAATCCTCACACACCTTGATTTTGGTTGTTCTACTTAGTAGTTTCCCAAACACTACATTTTTTAATTTTGGACACTAAAATATTATAATACCAACTTTTTTAATTTCATTATGTTATCATATTGCATATGTAGCTAGAAAGGTAGTAAGTGTCCAATCAATGTGATAATTTATACAAGACATGGTTTTTATTCTAACTATGCACAGTGTATTCTCAATAAGTCAAGGTTTAATGAATTTAATTAAATTTTTAGTTTTTATTATATGCATTCCTCATTCTTGGAACAAATAGATTCTTTTTGTCCTTCAAGGTTATCCACTTTGAGGTTTCAAATCATTCAACCTATTTACACATCATGAAACCCCATGAACCTTGATTCATTTAGTGATTTAATATTGTGGATATTGTGAAACTATATACAATTACCCCAAATGACATTCCATTAATAATTTTCTCATCATGGGGATAGAAATCGTTGTACAAGTATTGTATTTCATAGGTATAACTCATGTATCAATGTTACCTTAAAAACAATACCTCTAGATGGGTTTTTCCAGAATTATTCACTTATTCATATCATATTTATAGTCTCATAATGGTGAACAAACCTACTATATCAACTACTATTTTAAATAAATAAATAATTTAAAAATAATAAATATCACCATATTTATGATCTATTCCAAAGATAAAAAATAATGATAAATTGATATATAAATCATTAAAAACAACTTGTAATCTATTGTTTATAGAAAATTAATAGCTTCTGCATGACAATAGTGGAAGTTCATTAGATTCATTCTATTTGATAATATTATAAAAAATAGTTACCTAAAAACAATTGAGATATTATATTTACGATGTGATTTATATTTAATTTATATAAAGATTAATCCTTACTAATTATATTTTTTTCTTTGTTTTGTATTTAGATAATGATGTTGGTCAAAATTGAGTTACATTCAAATTATTTTATATTTCATATTTATATAAAATTGACTTCTCTAAAAATATCCTCATTTATAAATTATTTCAATGAACATATTTTTATGATTTATCATTTATATTTAAACTTACCTTACATTATTTTATATAATTTATAATTATATTTTTCATGTTTCCATGTAATTGTTTTGTATTTCAAATTTCCATTTCTTTAAAATTATGAAATATTTCATATTAATATATTATTTGATTATGTTAACATGATATTTAATTTTAATAATTATTTTAGGTAACAATGAGTCAATTTTGAATTATGAAACATTGAATGAATGATGAATATGAGGCAGGTGTTAATGATTTTTTAGAATTTTCTAATCAAAATGTTCAGAATCGTGACATGTTTTTCTATACATGCCAGAAATTTTTAAATATGTAGAAGATGAAATTTAGAGATATCGCTATTTATTTAAATTTTTATGGTATTAATCTAAGTTATAGTCTTTGTCTATGGAATGGTGAAATTGGGAAAAATTTAAGATCTACGACTGATGAGGATTTGCAAGAAGGTAACTCTGAGGAAATTGACAAAGAACCAAACATTTTGAGTATATATGGGGATTATAAAACCCCATTGTATCATGATTATACAAATTTTACGATTTTATCATCGATGTTAAGATTCATACACTTGAATTAAAAACATTATTGGGGTGAACAACTTTTACTAATTTTCTATAATTGTTGAAACATATTATTCCTAAAGATAATGATCTTCCTGATTTATATTATAAAGGGAAGAAAATACTATACCGAATAAGGGTATAATAAAATAGATGCCTCCCTGAATTACTATGTGATATATTATAAGGAATATGACATTCTTTCAGAGTGTCCTAATTTGGGGTCATCACTATATAATTTGAATGAAAATCATAGGATAATTTTGATGATATAGAGAACACTTCCACTTTATTTTGGTATCTTTTTATGATTCCTCATTTGAAACATTTATTTTCTAGTTCACATTATGTGAAAAGGGTAATATGTCATGGTGATGAATGGATATGTGATATAAAATGTTTTCATACATCTGATTCTCCAAAATGAAAAAAAATTATGACCCATTTCCTACATTCACAATTGTCATTAGAAACTCGAGTCATGGAATCTACATAGATGGATTGAGTCTATATATATGCCTTAGTAGCATGTATAGTTCACAGCCTCATTTATTGATAACTTACATCCCATCTCCTGAATTGTTTATGAAGCAAAAATATGTCATCTTGAGTTTCATTATAATTGGACCAAAACAACATGGAAATTATATTGATTTTTTTCACCATTAATTTATTATTTAAAAATATTACAAAGGATGGTATTATTATGTGTAATTCTTATAAAATAGAATGTTTTAAACTTTATGAAATTATTTCATTAACTATATATGAATTTCTTGTATATGAAAAATTTTCTAGATATTGAATTATGGGTAATAAATCATATCCAATTTGTGAACAACACACTTCATATTATCAATTTAATAATAGGATAAAAGTTGTATGCATGGCTCATCAAATTCTCTTGTTCACATATGACTATTATAGAAGTTCAAAATAGGCATTCAAAGGCTCACAATAATTTGATATTTCTTGATAACATTTATCCACTAATAATTATTTTGAGAGTGTGTAAAACCTTGTTGTGACGTTTGAAAACACTCACAAATCTGGAAATGATAGAAATATTTGGAATAAATGATCAATAATATTTGATCTACCAAATTGGATATATCATGAAGTGAAAAAAGATATGAATTTCATGCATGTAGAGAAAAATATCTATGATACCTTCATTGGAAAATTCTTAGATATTAAAGGAAATATTATTAATTGGTTGAATATAAGATTACGCTTTCTTTCAATGTGAATTCATTTTTATTTTTTACCCTCTCATGGTGCACGGTGAAATTTTTTTCCCTCATATTTTAATACATCATCCAAGAGGGATAAAATTTTATTTTTTAGTGTCTCCAAGATATCAATGTGTCGTAGGGTTAATGTTCAAATAAATTTTTATTTATTTATATTAGTTGAAGATGATAGGAATAAAATTTCATGATTTTCACATCACGATGAAACTATTTATATCAATTTCATTGTGTGGAATATTTCCCATCCATGTAAGAATGACAATCATGAAGGAGTGTCATTTTTTCAATTCAATTTTTAAAAAGGTGATTTATCTGAATGAATTGATCATTTTGGAAAATGATGAAATTTTTATACATTGTCAATTATAAATGTATTTTCCTCCATCTACTTTTGATATAATTGTTCACTTATTAGTTTATTTTGTTCCTGAAATAAATCATTATGGTCTTTTATATATATGTTGAATGTGACAAATGAAAGGTATATGAATATATAGAAGGGTTGTGCTATAAATCCATATCGACCGGATGCCTAAATTTTTGAAAAGCATATTTTGTTGGAGGTTTCCTAGTTTGGTTCGAGTAACTTGTATGCAGTATAGCACATTAGGTTCACTTCATCTTTCCATAAATGAGTTAATTATTGTGGAAATGAGATTTGGGGTCTGAAAGTCAAATCATTATAAGGTTAACATATAAAGAATGTTCATTTTTTCATCTTGAATAACATAGTTGATGCTCAACCATGTATACAATTTCATATCAATATATTGAAACAATGTCATCCACAGAAAGAAAATGTAGATTTTGAATGAGAATTACAATTACAAATTTTGATGGTTTAAAAAGGTTGTGATTTGTAGATCAGATGCATATGAAACATTAATATGATTAGTGGGTGGTCTATCATTTAATTTGATAACATTTTCTGAGTATGACATAAATTGTTATAAATATCATATTATTTATGATAACAACAAACATGATGTCTAGAATAGTGTTGTATAGGTGTTCGCAGAAGCAATTCATTTTTTCGGTTCAAATCACAAAATCAAAATTTATGCATCAAATTCATATTATGGAGTAATTGAATAAAAATGGATGTTTGATTACATTAAATTTAATATTCCAATTTTTTACTGAAAATGGGTTGTTAGTAAAAATGTTATCAAACCTGATAAATTTCAAATAGAACATGTTAATATGAATAGATTGGTAGAAACATCTAAAGATTTTATAATGGAAACACATGAAAAAAAATCAATTTTCTTAACCAATTCGATATGAAGTGGACTATTTTGTATATGGAAAAAAACAATATATTAAACATGACTAACTTGATGAATATGGTAATTGATGTGATATTTTTACTTCCATGGAAATATTAATTGATAATATTGATGAGCACATTGTATATATGGTTTTTCCCAAAATGAATGATCATGGAGATGTAATTTGGGAAAAATTTCCTTTATTGCATTCTGTAGATTACATGGAACATATGTTTATTTATCATTTAATATTATTCATTTCATAAAATGTTAGATTTTTAATTTTTTCAATATCAAAATACATATTAAAACTAATATGAAAAAACATTTGTTTGTATTAATTTTTTAGTTTACCATGTATACCATTACGAAACATATATATTTATTAGTTTTTTCGAAATAAAATTATCTTTATTCAAATATGTTAAAAAAATTATTACATTATATTGACCTAATATTTTTATTTTTATTGAAGACTAATTCATTCGGTTGGACAATTATTAATAATCGTACACTAATTTTGGATTTGATTTCTTTCATTTGTATGAAATTTTATATATCAGTAATGTTGTTTAAATTTTAGTGAACTATAAAAAATATTTATAATAATGATGTATGTATTAATTTATTTTTGTGATTTATAATTAGTTATTTTTTATTTACATTAGTATTTTATTAGATGAATTTAAATATTAAATTTTTAATTGGTTTTCCTTGATTTTAAGAAAAATGATAGATCAATTAGTTTCTCAAACACATTCATCTGAAGATGATCATCTAAATCATACCTCTAGGGAGGAACATTCACATTATCTTCTTGATGATCGACAAACTTTTGTACAAGAGTCATATACTCCCATAGAGTCAAACAAATTTTCAATGGTTGTTAAGAATGGAATCCCAAATTTACCAAAATTTTTAGTTTCACATAGCTAGGACTAGAGGAAAGTTATAGAAGTTGATGATAATGATATTCCAAGAGGTCTTAATGCAAAACAATTAATGAGATTTGTATCATTCCAGGGTAATATAAAATTCAATATTATTTTAATGATATGAGAAGGTATTAAAAATTAACACTATCCCATTTTTGGGAGACAATTTTGGAATGATAATTTTTTATTGTATTACTAATCATGAAATTTTTATAGAAATATTTGTTTTCCCTTTATTCTCTGATGAAATTTGAGAAAACTGGTACTAGAGAAGTGTGGAGAAATTTTTTATTTGTAGCTACTAGCTGATGGAGGGATTGAAGTTGAACCTCACGTCTAATTTTACTTTGGGCATAGAAAACATCAAAATCCATGTAATATGTAACAATTTATATATGAAGACTCATAGAAGAAATTTTTTTTCAATATATAAGATAAGTAGTATTTTTTGTAAGTGTACTATGAACTTTTTAATGTTTTCTTATATTATAATGGTATTATTAATGACTTTATAATGATTTATTATTCTTAATTTATAGTAATTGAGGAGATCTAATTAGGAAATACATCCTAGAATCATATACAATAATACATAATCTTAGAGGGTATATTATTTATTGGATGAACAAATTATAATTGAACATTTATAAAAACCAAGAGTTGAGTATTCAATATCTTGAGACGTTTACCATGCATCCCCCAGGTAGCCATGAATAATGGAAGAGGGCTAAGATGAGAATAAAAGGGAAATATCATATAGAAGAATCATGGGTTACAGCTAAAAGGATTGTAAGATGGTTATTTTATTTATTTATTTATGTTAATTCTATACTTTATATATTTTGAATAATTTAAAAATTATTCAAATAATAAATAAAAGAACCTTTTTAGGAGAAGATAACCTTTGGGTTATTTTTAGCTAAGGGGTGGAATGATATTTTATCTATAGTATTAGAAAGTACCAAACACTATGGTCATGGACGATGATACCTGACATGTGTATCAATGTGAAAAGTGTTACCACGATATTTATCTACATCAATAGTGGGTATTTATAAAAAAATAGAATATTTGAATGCTAAATTTTAGGATATTAATGTGAAAATGGAGGAAACATTCAGAGTGTTGGTACTATCCCTTCTTTTTAGACATGAAAATACAATTTCAAAAAATATCTCACAATCCTCAACCTCCACCATTAGCTCAAAATCCTCCACCTCTACTTATGGACGCAATTATTTCGTACTCATACACCCCCAGATTTAAATCATCCAAGTTTCTATGATTTATATGTTGATGATGTACCTTATATTGATTCATATGTGATGATATATTATATTGGGCATACCAATCATCATAAACAGTTATAGATAACGATTCATATGTCACTGTACATGATATTATTAATATATCATCTTGAGTATTGTTACATGAAGATGTGGTGATTCCAATTTGAAAAAGTGTCAACCACTTTTTAGTTTGTCTATATAGACTTATATGACATATTAACATAGATTTATGTGTATAATTTTTCTTTTATTTCATTTTTATTAAATTTTTTATCATTTGAAATATAATATATGAATCTATTAATTTACTGAAATAATATAAAGTTAATGAAATACTATATACCCAACAACAAAGAGAAAGGGATATGAGTACATATAAATAATATAGTAGTCTTGATAGAATGTCATGGTATTCAAATTTTTTAGAGAGTGTTTACATGCTTCTAATGGAAGATAATTTATGTGGGCATAGAATAATTCAGAATATTTTGAAAAAGGATTTCATAGATATTGTAACTAGAAATAAGTTTGGAATCAACACAATAAATGTTTTTCCCATGTAATTATTAACATAAATCATTCACTGATTTAAATTTATTGAAAAATTATACTTATGACTATTTTTATTAGATATCATTATAAAATATTTTTGGATAATGAACAGACATATATATATGTATATCTGGACTCAGAGTTAATTTCACCTAAATTTAGATCATTGAAAGAAGAAGAAAAGATAATTTATATTACTGAGTGATTTTAATAGAATATAATTACCTAGTGTTGGATTCTTCCTTATGTTGGTAGGTATTAATCATATATCTAACAAAGTGTTATTTATCTTTTGACATAATAACCTCTAACAATAAATTTTATTTTATATCAGTGACCATTTTTTGTTCTGTTTTTTCTTCCCAAGGGACAAGAAACATTTCAGGATATGCTCGATCATGGTGATGTGAGAAGAAATGTTAAGAAAATTTATATAATTAAGACATAATTTCTTAGTAGTTTTTTATATTATAATTAATTTCAAATTTATTCCATTCAGATTTTTTTTCTAATAGGGGTTATAATTTCGTTCAAAAAACCTCAAACAAAAAAACTATAAGATTAAATATGTAAATATTAAGGTAAATTTTAATTTATATTTCGAAAATTTTAGATATATTACATAAAAATTTATTTTTATTTAAAAAACTAATTTAAATAGAACATTATTTAAATTATGGTGTCATGGAATGCAAAAATTATATCCCACAAGAGATCACACATTTATAAGTGGAATGGGAAAATCAAGATATTGGTTTTAATGGATTTTAATCATTTTAATGAATATTCTAATTTGGAATGCCTTAATTGTTCATTTTTATTTGTTAGCTTTTTGGGTTGGATTTTAGTTTCTTATATAATATTCTATTTTTGAATGTTGTAACTTTTAATGTGTATTTGATAGTTGTTTTTCTTCTTGTTTTTGTTTCTACCTATTTCTTTATTTTGTTTGTTTGTTCGAGAGTGGAGATTAAGGGTTAAATGAAATATTTCATTAAAAAAAATTCAATTTCTATTATTTTATAACTAATGTAACAAATCCATTTTTATTATTTTCCATGTCGATTATATAAAAAACCAACAACTTATATGGTTATTTACGTCAATTATAAAATAACAATTGTAAAAAACCATTCATCCAAATGCATAATGATGTAATTTTTTATATAACTGATGTGGAATAGTTTTTGTTATGTCAGTTATTAAATACCCCTGTAACAAAGTCTTCAGGGTGATGGGTTTCCACTTCGATTCCTATATAATTGACATGGTGTATCATTTTTTACATTGGTTATTAAATAATTAACATGAAAACCCAGTTCCATTATACATTTAAAATACATAATTTTTTAATTAACATTAAAAAAATATTTTCAATGTCAACATTAATAATGGAGGCTGCCAGTAGACATAAATAATAAAGAAGTAATGAGAAAGAGGATTTTATCACTATTTTTTTTACTCATTCATTAGTATACCAAGTTCATATTTGGGTCTCTCTAACAACCAATATGAATGATAATATTCAAAACCCATTATTATAATCATTATTGAATACTATGAAAGTTAAATGAAACAATATTTGTTATTAAATAGTACTTTATATTATTAATTTATGTTTTTTTATGGATTATAAAAAGCGGATGTCCATTATAATGTTAATCATTTTAATTAGTAAATTTCCAAAAACATTGATATCTTGGATACAATTCTCTAGAAACATAATCATTCCTTCCACCCAATTAACATCAGATTAAATAGTTCATTTTACATAAAATATTTTTGTAAATTTAATAATATTTTAATAAATTATTTTTTATCAAATAATGATAATCCATATTAAAATTATGAAGAATTTATAATACAATAAAAGTTATTTACCTTTGATAATGTAAATGCATAGTAGTTATGTACAATATGTTTAATAAGTAGTTAAAATTTAAAAATTAAAAATTGAATAGACATAAATATGTTAATAAAATATGTTTTTAAAAATGTAATATCTATATTATATGAGGTTAGGGAATATTTATTTAATATAATAGTAAAGTAAAGAGTTCATTTGTAAATCTCATATTGAAATGAATAATGCCATTGTCTAAAGTTCTACTGGTGTAAATTATATATAATTTCTATATATATCCAAATCTATTGTATTTTACTATTTTTATTTATTATTTTTCATGTATTCATATGATTTTACATCCGTTTTGTTAAAAATTCCACTAAAATGATCCCCGTATGTGGGATAGATCATATGTTTTTTTTTTTGAGAGTCATTTTCATTCTTATAAGTTATTTTAAAATTGGATTTTGAATATACTAGTACTACATTATATTTTTCTAATGGTCACATTCTATTGAAACTTATATATTCATAAATGTATGAATGGATGATTTGAAACTTTCTATATAAGTATTTTATTCAGAGTTATATTCTCCCAAAATTTTCATCTATTTTAATTAAAAATAATAATATTAGTGTTTTCAGGATTTAAAAATTAAATTTTCATTCAGATTTTGATTATTTTTATAAAAACATTATATTTATATAATATTATTTCAAAAATAATTTCCTCACAACTGAAATGATATTTCCTTATATTTTTAAAATACTTTTATATTATTTCCCGAATAATTTTTCATATTGTTTAATTAATGATGATAAAGTATTTATAAATTAATTTAAATATATATGTTGTGAAAAAGACCAAAATTTAAGGGATTTCATAACATTTTGTAGCCTATAAAAGAAACTAATATGGTAGAAGAAACTACTCAAGGGTGTATTTTTTTCCATGTTAATCAATGATTTCATGTGCATAGAAATTGGACATAAGAATCAATGTATATTATCATTCAATGATAGAATTATAATATATGAATAATATAAGAAGTTATTAAAAAATTATAAAATTTTATACGACATAGTGTTAAATGTGTTCATAACAAAATGATCTATAAATTCAAAATTTTGAGCATGAAAAAGATGGTTTGTGAAATCATAGATAGAATAGTGTTAAAATTATAAACATAGAGAATCATGAAATAATATCATGAAGGCGTGATAGTGAAATACAAATACACTTTTTTATTAGTCATATAATTTCATTTAATCAGTCCCACCCAACTAGTTTCATAAACATATGTTATAAATATCACGGAAAAATAATAAATGATCAACCCTCTTCTCATAATTCCTGAATTGTTTCAATAGGACAACATAGATTTTCAATAATACATTATTTCAAATGTCTATCAAATTATCACTGGAAATTATTCATGATTTCAGTTAAAATGTGATAAAATCTAATATTATGTAAAAGGAAGATATTTAGAAATATTATAAAAAATGTTGTGCATTTTCATTTTCATGGTTCTACCATGTTAAGTGTTCTTATAATGGTTTTTTATTTATGATGAAAAATTTTCCCTCTCATTTTTTCAGTCTCAATATGCTATATAAATTATTGATTAGTTAAATCCATAACTAAAATTTAACTTTTATATCTAATCTCTCATATTTAATTTATCAATTATCATGATACGTTTAGATTAAATACTAATTTTTCAATATAAATTTGGAAGATATAGAATTTCAAAAGAATGTATGATTCTCCATTTCTTCCTCATCAATTAATTGAAGTTGATATGAATTTTTTCCAAAATAGACAACACATTTTGACTTGGGACATCAAAATAATTTTTAATTAATATGAAAATGTATATAAAAGATTCCCCAAATTAGACAAAAAAAAGTATATTTCCAAAAAAATACATTGGTATACATTCATCTCATATTAATAATTGTTTTAGATTATATGCAAACCAGTATCTTAATAATTATGGGTGTTTTATCCCTCTCTCCATGACAAATTAGGGATCACTATTTATAGAGGCTTTCGAGATCCATGCATAGAAGATAATCATCCTCTTTTTTGGTGGGTGAAACAAAATCATTAACTCTATAGTTACATACAATATTTCTCAAATTTTATTTATAAACAATTTTCACAAGAATATTCTTTTCCCCATTAATGTTATTATCAACACCTATTTCTATGATTCAGAACAATAAATATGGAAAATCATAGATTCTTTAAAACATATATATATAACCTTCTTGGAAGGTGGTGTAAAAATAATTATATTGGATGTCTCTATAAAATCAATGCATGCTAATATCAAGTGGTATATCTAGAAGGAAAAACCCTTTCATCACATTTTGGGTACATTAAATATGAAAATGTCACATATGAAAGCAAATATCAATTGGGTTTCTCCCCCCCCCCCCCCCCGTATTTCGTAAATCCTTTAAATTCATATTTATATAATACAATTACACTCTTTATGGGTAATTTTATATGTAGATATTTATTTATAAAATGAAACATAGTCTATGAATTCCATATTCTTTAGAGCTTCCTCCCCATTAGATATTATATTCATGATGACTATAAATATTTCAAACAAAATAATATTATTATCAATAAATCACAATGACACCTCTTTAACTATATCTCTTAAGTTTAATAGGATGATCAAAAAATATTTACACCATCACAATTATGGAAATTATGTTCCAATCATTACTAGAGTCTTATTACTCCAATCTATTAGTATGGTTAGTAGGATTTATTATATTGATACAGGGTCATCCCAGTGAATTATTATTTCAAAATATTGAATTTTAAACTTTGTAAAATATTTAACCATATTAAATCTAAGACATAGTTGTTCATATGTTATCAAAATATCACTTTTGTTGTCACACTCTTAAAAAAACATGAAACATATTGTTAATTTTTCTGTATGAATCTATAATATTGTCCTTTGATGTGGATTGACTGAGTATATCCATCTATTTTGGATCATGTTAACTATATCAAGATTCAATGTTTTATGACTTTAATATATCATATTAGATTATATCTATTAGAATTGTTGAACTCGTCATAGTTTTCTAAACTATCATGGTTATTAAAAAAGACTATAGTCATCATGGTGAGCACATCCATCCTCAAATATAGACATACATGGTATTATTTTTTAGGAATCTAGTGATATATTAAAATAAATTTTATATGAAATTTCTATTTTAGCATTACATTGGTTTACTAAGGGAATACCATTGGTCATAGACATTTGACCTTCTTGCCCATCCCATTTCTGATGTCAAACTCATCATCAGTAGATCATTATATAATGGGTTTATTTTCATAATTGGCATAATTTAGAGTATTTTTGGGTCAATAATATTGACCTATAGTGCATTATATGGTAATGAAATCACAATTCAGGAATAGTCTTATTCCTTTCTCAATGGTATTTTAACTAGTGAAAAAATTAGTATTCATCCTTTGATAGTTGTATCATGATAAAAATTAATAATAAACAATCCTTAAATATATATTTTTCATTTATTGCTCATTTTTCTATACCATAGTATTGTGAAATATATACTTTAATCCAAATTGTCTTATCCTTATTACATATAACATGTGAAATAAGGGAATAGATATGATGGCCACTATTGTAAATGATTTTATTAATATAGTAATTTTATCTACATTATTAATTTCTACATTAGATATTAATTTTGTAGTTGTTGATGATAACCTTAGACTTCACCACAATATCCCAATTAGAAATATTTTATGTTTATTATATATTATATTAACTCTATAAGCAATAAAATTTTATTATTTTTTCAAAATATGAAGCCCTTGGTTTATGTAAGTTAGAATTGTGTGCAATTCTAAAATGCATATGACTTATGGAACTGTATATATAATAAAAAAATATGAATAAAATTGAGTAAATACCTAAATATATTTATTTTCTCATATGTTATCCAATAAACCTATCCAATAATAGAAAACTAAAATGGGAAAAATTCTATAAAGTTTGTGTTTTTATTTAAAAAAATACTCCATGAAACATATTCATTGGACCTCTACTCACTGAATTCATTTCATATTCCAACTGTCATGAATGATTATGGCCTAAGTGGTAAATTCCATTCTAATATTATATCCATTGTGATAATTCCATATTCAATAATACAATTAGAAACCCTCATCCCCAGACCTCTTTCTCCTAGTATATACTGATAAATATCTATATATATATCACAAAAGAAAAGGTTTTGGATATTATATTCATGTGGAATCCACACTCAAGATATTAATTCTATAATGAAAAGCTCGAGTACTCTTTAAATTAACATACCCATAAATTTTCTTCCTTGAACAAAGTCACAAACAAGGGTTCTTATACTTGGACATCCCAACATATAATCCGTACACCATTCCTTCTCATCACTCCATCAATGACACTTATGTCCTTTGTGTATGAAAAAAATTTGGATGGATATGTCCTTCTACATGACCGCATTATATGAATTTAATTGCAAATGTATTTTTATGACTATTTACTAGTAATATATATATATATAGTATTCTTATTTAAGGTTATATAAGAACATAATAAATATTCCAAATCCACCTCAGATAAAAGTATCACTGAAAAATTATATTCTTTCAAGAGTATACCATGACTCTTATGAAATATTACACTAGTAGTGATAGGAAATAAAAATATACCACTTTTTGGTTGACATTAAATATGTTCCATCCCATACGGGTTTAGAGAATATAAAGCCATACCCCTGGACATTAACATGTGTCTTCCCTTAGTTAAACAGCATATGGGGATTACATCATAATGTTACAACCATATGATTTTATATTTTTTGAGTGTAAGAAATCACAAAAACAAAGGTATTTCAATCCCAGCCCAAAAATATGATCCAATAGTCCCTTATGTGATTATATTAAGATTCTATATGTGATAATCCTTAAAATATTTTAATATGTGCATAATAACATTTCTCCATCTTCTTAAATTATGTATATTTCAATCATTCCTTTTTTGATGATAAAAATATTCATTGTGTGAGGAAAATTAGAATATTATGTATCTATAATAAGATCTATTCATTCTACCAATTTTTTACATTCTTTAGATTCAACCCTTTCCCTATGTAAGGATCATAGTATTCTCAGTGGGATGAGTGCAATATGCATGTATGAATGATACAGGGATACCCAAGATTGTGATCTTATGATACCTTATTTGATTAGTACAAGATAAAACATGGAATAACTAGGAGATATCGAATTTGGGGATCCATGGATACCATAGTTGATGATCCTATAATTCACTATTTGATGATAATTAGTTTCATTATGTCATGAGCCTAGGTTTTCTTTGTGTGTGTAGCTTATGAATACATATATGATCAATATAGGATTCTATCATATCCCATCTTTTTAATATTATTTATAGAATCCATATATACCAAAAAAATATAATATATTATTCAAGACTCATCCTCTCTAAATAAGGTGTTCACCCAGTTAAGAATTTCATTAAAGTAATTAATATATGTTAAAATGATGATGTAACCTATAACAAGATTCACACACATGATTTGAATCATTTTGGGATACCAAGAATAGAAAATAGAAACTATACAAGAATTAAAGTAATTAAAGTCTGGTAAACTATCATCTTGTTCCAACTAAAGAGACAATGCGATCAAAAATAGGTGTCGAAAGTTAGATTCCATTGGAATGCATGAATTTGAGGCCACTAGATAACAATAATAAGAGGATGTGGCCCGATGAGAATTTTAGGACCACATGAATTTCCATAGAAAATAATATTTTGGACCATAAATGGGTCCATTGATCACAAATTGTCATAGGATGAGTAACATTGGACTTCGACATAAACACACATCACCGAAATCAGGATCATTAGGAATCGGTATATTGAGTAAAGTACTCAAAGTTGTAAACAATTATCATGTGTAATTGAAGCGACCATGTTTGATAATAAAACCACCGTTATTAAAAAAGGTTGAATGACAAACACATATTTGTAAATCCAATATAATAATTAAAAATTAAAAATAACTATCTCTTTGATAGATAATGGATTCCATACCCACAAATACCCACTAGAAAACATTTAGAGTTAGGTTATAAACACCCTCATCCAATGATATATGAGTGAAGTGTTCATTCTCAAAAGAGAGAGGGCATAGGGGTACCACGAACTAATAATGACACACCATTGATATGAATTTTATAGTTACTATTGGGTATATTCTCTCCTATACAATTTATAACTTTTACATAATCCTCTTACTAGATTATACTGATGAAACCATCACCAATGTTGATGAGGTAGGGTATGTCTGTGATTATATAGCCATAACATCCACTATATAGTCACCAATGGGGTCACCTACCATTGGAATTGTAGGAATTTCACCCTTATATCCACTCTTCATACCTATGATTAAAATACACCACATTCTTATTGGGGAATGTCCAACAATCCCACTTCTTATGATGGAGATCAATGAGATGTTATGGAATTTTCTATCATCAAATCACCATCTTACATTAACGCAAATAGAGAAGAATATATATTTCCAAGATTATGATAAATACACATCACCCCACCATGTTCACGAGGTTAACTCTCCCATCCTCTGGCCATATTACATGCCTTTATGTAGGTCCTCTACATGACGTTGGACAAAAAAAATTCCATGACTCTAAAATCTATTATAGAGTTAATCCCTAGGACAATGTAGTCCACCAAATTGATGTTCATTAATAGGTTATATGAACTATATGATTTTATAATGGTACTTACAACATAACTAAAGAAAATACCAATGGAATGTCTCCACATGACTCCTACAAAATAATTCTAATGAAATATCAACATTGACGCTAGAGGACAAATTAGAGCCACAAACTCTAGGTCACCCCTAATTTTTTAGAATCACAGTACCTCTAAAAACTACGAGAGATGTATTTTCCTTTAACACTGTAACGTGAAGATGGAACCATTTGGATATAGATGACCATCCCAAGGTATAAGTGCACATGTCCTAGAATTACCTCCCTAAAACGTCTCTATGTTGCATGTATTAGATCATTTTGAGTGGGTGAGTGAACAACTAAACCAATATCCTTATATATGATCCTATCGATATTTACACTAGATGTAGTAGTGACATCATAATCTTTAATAGCTCTATAAGAGAAGGATATGTTTGAGAAACATGCTCTATGTATGCCAATCATAATGTGTAAGTTGTCATTCCATTATTCCTAGGAATGTGTCTGAAGCATGATTCACCTCATACTACAATGGAGTTAGAGAAACCACACCAATATAACTGCTAACTATGTGTATATATAAATTTTTTTCTTATCCAATCCGTTAAAAACTATTACAACATTTCAACTATATTGAGTAGCATTTAAATTTTCTTGTAGAATAAGTTTAATACTGGTGTTTTTGTATGTCCAATGCCACTAACCACCATATGATTAGGTTCTGTTAGTATATATCTCCTCAATTTATCATGAAGAATTTTTCTCACTAAGGGGTAAATGATACATATCTAACTGAAATTTTTTAGTGATATTAGACCATTATTAGTTATGTTAGTTGAGATATACCTGAAATACACATAATATTTTTGATCATACAAATAATATTCAAGGTAGAAATCATAATTACCCCATTGAAACATATTTTTAACACTATTTGATATCACCAAATATTTAATATTGTTTTCACTAAATTTCTCACAATTGTTTTCTATATTATTGAGGTGGACCCCCACTGTGATGTGAAATTTAAATTATGAAGTTTTTATTCCTCATTATTGTTTATATCTACCTTATAGAGAGAATTTGGCCCATATGGATGTGATCCAAATAGTACCAACAACAACCCAGTATTAACCACCACAATAGTGAATTTCATCACTTTAATCCACCAAATAACCTTGAGTCTAATGTTAGTGATGTGGAAAATGATGATGATTCGCACTAAGAGTATTAACAGTAACTGATTAACCCTCCTATATGATTCCACACTAACCCAAAATGACTTTCCATGTTAATTTGATGTCCCTATGAGGTAATAATCCCAAACATTATTGAGAAACCCTTGATAGAGGATAATTATTAGAGAAATAATTTTTTATTCCTAAAGACAATCATCCAAATGAGGAAGATTACTGGATGTATTAATTTCTCTAAGAGATATAATTATAAAAGTAGAATAATAATAATATCTTCTAGGGGTATCTTAGTATCAGTCTATATATTAATTATGAATCCAAAAAACACCATTTAAAACCAAGAAAACAGATAGTGCTCAGTTGACCAATAAATACAAAATAAATTGGTTCTTCTTATCCCACTAAAATAATAATTTTGGATTCACCCAAATGATATATGGTCAAATATTTCTTGTAATTCCCTACCTAGATGATCAATTATACTTAAAAACACTAGATCACACTTATCCACTTCATGATTAAACTGACTAATTAAGTGGATATACACATGTCGATTTCCTACTCAGTTGAAAACGGATCACTACACTCACAACATTCCTCTAAGGAATATAAATGTAGTTTTCCTATATATAGTTGGAAAATAAGGTGTATCCAGAGTGGGAGGATCATGTGACCCCTATAGAATATTTTATTTACTTTTGTTTCACCTCCATTAATAGAACAATCGACCAAAACTATCTCCAAGAATATATCACCTTCTGACGTTACCTAATACTAGAAACACATGACCATATAGAGTCATTAAAACCCTTATGATTCATCTATAACATATATGGTCCAACCTTCATATGGTATATCTATCTATAACAAGGTTCCAACAAATGTTGGGAAGATCTATACAGTCGTATCCATTATATGTCGACTTATAAACTAATAAGAATGAGTGTCAATAAACACTATAAGTGTAAGAAATGAGAATATCAATATATTGTAAACATAATTTCTCAAATTAATAAATTAAATAAATCCCATTACATCCGAATCTCTATGAAATATTTTTCAAGATGCACATATATCCCGGATGACTGACCCTTTTATTCTTGAAATATCTTGCAAGATTCCACAAATTCACCATGAGAGATCACATCCCGAATGAGGTCAAGCAATTAACAAATAATTAGTTTTCACAATACCAATAAATATAAAATGAATACTTATAATTAAATAAATTAATTATATCACATAGTTAATAACCCTTTAGAATATCTTACTTTGGATGTCCTCACAAAGAAAAACTCGTCCTTGAAATAATCATAATAATATTTTTAATAATGGTCAATAATGACTATGATTTTGATAGATTGGTAATTTGAATATTTATATATTATATATATTTATTTATAACTATAATCATAATAGTGTGTAGGTGTCCTAGGATACCTAAATTAATATATCATTATTATAAAGATATTTAAATGAAAACAAATACATAATTATTTAATTATTCTCTAATTATTTAGATCCTTGGAAGAGAATTCTGAAAGAATAGTTCATTTTCAAAAATAATTTTTATCCTAGGAATGAAATAAGGTTGGATGGTAGAAACAATAATGTGGGAGGTAACAACTCATGTGTCCATTTTATAAAATGAATAAATAGTTTTATTTCTTCTAATTAAATGTCCTAACCTAATACTCTCTCAATAAATGGGATTATATGGAAAATAATTGAGAGGTTGGAAATGAACATGGTACCTCTTCTTTATCTCTGGGTAATGTTTTTATCACAAATTATCTATCCATAATTAATGTAGGGCTCAATATTTTTTAAGTACAAAATTTTTATTTTTTATGAATGGGTCTTTATATCTTCTTTTTTTATATGTTATTACACATACTTCACATGAGATGATTTATTAAATTAAATTGATTAAATTTGTTTTAATTCATTTTTTCTATGTTTGACCCCTAATTTTATATTTATCATTGTACATGTTATCATTTGAAAAACTATGGATTTATCATTTTAGTGATATTTCCCTCCAAAATTATTTTCAAACATCACAATTATCCTATGAGATCACAGTTTTTGCATTGTTGGGCTGGGTTTGAGCACGATTGGACACCAAAATTCATTGAAGTTGCAATAATAACAAATTGAATAGCATTTTTTTTGTGGATAGCATCTAGATATGAGTTTTTCGTGAATTATTCATGGATTTTGAGTCTAAAACAACATTGAGAGGTGCAAGGTGTGGTGGGATACCCATAATGTGTTCTAGTGGTCCAAATTTTGCATGTAATGATGGATTGGGAACGATCATCCCATGATCAGAACACCCCAATAGGGGTTTTAGTGAAAACCTAAAACTTTGTTTTTTTGAGAGATATGAAAAAAAAATTGTATGATTTTGGGAATAAACTAACCACATAATATGTATTCTAGGATCACACATCATGTATTCAAATGGATGCATTGAATTGGAAATCCGGGAATATTTGTATCACCCATCGTGTATGAACCATACACATCATGTGAACTGGTGGTATATTCTCAATGTATACTATCAGAGTACATGGGAATGGAAACATATAGGATCATGGGAATTACAATATACTCGGACATGGATAGAATACCAAGACACGTCCTTCTAAATGGGAATTGGTTGATGTACATGTCTACATGTAGAAAGAGCATGGGAAGACCCCTGGTTGCTGATTCCATATGTGTATCACCATTATATATTGTGTATTTTAACATGGATTTATAATATATTTATTTAAGATAACATGACTAGGATTTGAGGTGAGTTCAAACACTATGTTACCCAACATATCAAATATGTACTTCTACAAAATACATTAACCATTCATGTGTCCTTCATCAAAACTCATTTTTCACCATGAGTAGCCTATAATTACTAGTTTTCAAAGTGAAACATGATGTTAGGAATCATAGAATATTTCTAGATATGATGAATGGTTGTGTGAGCATTATAATACTTCAATTGATGGAGTAATGAAAAAAGTGACATGGAACGATCATCTGAGATATGGTAGGGATGAAAACCCCCAATCATACTAGGGAATGAGTACCCCATGTAGTATACATAAGATTAGTGGAAACCCTATTTCATACTAGTGTATGGGTCCTCAATCTACTATGTATCACCCCCCCCCCCCACTATTGAACTAGGGAATGATTCCTCTATATACCGAGTGGTAACCACTTGTTCCACTAGGAAAAATACCTCAATATATTGAGTGGCACTCCACTTTCTAACCAAAGTGTGGGTTCACTATGTACTGAGTGGAACACCCATATTTTAGTATTGTGTGGGTCCCCTATTAGTTAGTATTCTCCCTCAATTATGTATCCTTATGATGAGGTTTAGTTTCTCCATATGATTTATTTTTCAATCAACCGATATAATGGGAATCATAGAGAGTTTATGAAAACTCAAGGCAGACTCATCATCATTGGATGGATTGTGGATATTGTGGTCCCCTTTCTCTCTCATTTGAATATAATTATGAGCATATGTCATTTGTTGTTTTCTATTTCTATTTATATGGTGATATGAAATTATTTTTATCTCTTAATTTATCACTTTGTGGTTTTTTGGGAGACCCATTAGTTCTGTATATACTCACACCATGAATGGAACTACCCTTATGTGTCATATCCTATAAATATTACAGCAAGATAAATAGTAAAATTATTTAAATAGAAGGAAAATCGGGAACATTTCTAATATACAACAGAAGAGGGTGGAGATCGGGAGTTGGGCATTCTTTATTTTCAACTATTCTGGTTATTGTTTTATTGGGACTTTATTTTGGGATGGGTGTAAATATTTACCCTTCATTCATTAAATTTATATCTCCATACACTGATGTATACCACATTTATGACATTATGCATGGTTTCACTCTAGATGTTTTATAACTTATATTATTCCTATTCACTTTTTCATGGATATATTTGTCTCTGTGAGAACATGGGCATTAATAAAAAGCATTTCATTTTAATAAATGATTTCTATGTGATATTCAATATATGATACCCTATTTAATTTGGAATCCTTGTTTTTAGATATAGAATTCCTCTAAAATAATGGGCCGCATTTTGTAAATCCCTGATAGACTAGTATCAGATCATTTTTTCATAATTTCGGTGTTGGACTGGGACCCCAGGGAAGGATTGGTTTCGAACATTGGGAAACATTTTTGGAATGTTTCAAGTGTGTATTTCAATATAGGGAATTCATTTTTCCTATGAAAAATAATGTTTATATTCACTAGGTCTCTAAATACCTTCTTTTTGACTCATTATATTGAGACATCAGTAATAGGGAACCATTCAAAGATGCATCATAGAGAATTGATATCTATGATTATTCTTCATAGGGAATCCAAACAAATGTATGTATTTATATATATATAAATATATATATATATATCATTATTTAAACATGGTACATCCTGGTCACTTTTAGTATTCCATCATGAGGATAGTCAACCATGATTCTAATATATGATTAAGTTGATTATCTATTGAGTGAATAGTCCTCAATTTAGGGGGGATCTAATTATGTGTTTCCTTGGAGGATAGAGTGTAGACACCCCACCAGTTGATCACCATATAGTAATAGAAGGAGAGTTTAATGGAGTTAAAATGCAATAAGAGAAATGTTATTTCCTTTATTATATATTTCAGAAGGTCTAAAGTGGTCCATATCTTTAGGCAGTATATGATTATATTGAAATAGTGATACCAAAATTCATGGTGGATTAGATACTGAAAGATCAATTGTTTGAATTGGTTTCCAATCATTTTTACGTATAATTAGTGGTTTGGTGGATTCTGATTACATAGACTTATGATGAGATGATTATCTCATATATAAGAATCCAAAAACTATTTTGTCGTGTCTACAAACCATAGTGATTATGATCCATATATATTTTATAACTTATTTTTCTAAAACTTGATGATATGATTTTTCAATGTACACTATAAGGATAATTAACCTCAGTCATTATTCTTTATACATGGTTCAAGATGGTTTCTTATACGTGAAGATGTTTTTGTAGGGCCACTATAGAGAGATATTTCCTTTTATATTATCATTGTTCATACCAATATGTGATGAAGTTATTGAGAAGTATATAGTTACATATATATTCATATAAATTATACATCGAGTGGGTGGACCTAGTGCTGGTTATCATGTGGCGATTCATCTATATTATATTTCAGACATTATTGGTGAGGTTAATAACTTAGGAGGCCATGATATGGTAGGAATCAGACATGTGGATCTATGATGTTTGGTTCCTACTATGGATATGGTTATCCATTAATGGGTAGGTGCTATTATTATGATGTGTGAGGTCACAAAACATGTTATTTCATGATGTTAAATTCCAAGGAGGGATTATAGGGAGTGGATAGATCATCATGAAAGAGTATCTGTATTGATAAGGGATGTACCAGGCATTACTAGGGTTTCTAATATAAAGGATATACTAAATTTGTATTAGATAGAGCTCTAGAGGAGGGAGATGATGGTGGAAGGATACCAAAAGATCCACTTACAACTCCATTAGTATGTGTCCCATTCTAGGCTCGAGGAATTATATTTTATAGAAGTGGATCTTTTCAAACCATAGAGGTCTATGACTAGGATTCACATATGTGATTGATAGTATGATATGTTTCTTTTCTATTATTAATTCACTACTTGTAAACATAAGAGTTTGTCAATACATTGTCATCTTATCGTTTTTTGACAACTAGAGCGTCAATTTAAGGATATATCCCATTAGTTATGACTGAGGATTCTTATGGGGATCCATTCTTCGATATCACATATCTTCGGACTATGTGAGATAATACTATATTAGTAATGTTTCTCATGGGAACACTTCAACATCAAGATAGAAACCTTATGAAATCATGTTGAATATGTGTTTATTTCCTATAGTAAGAGTTCTGATTTATGGCCATTAGATACTTTTTAGATACCTTTATACATATGCGATGATATTTTCCTTTTATATACAAGAGAGATATTGAATCTTAGAAAGTGGGACTCAAAAAAAGGAAGCTACAAAACATCACCCATCTGTTGAAATATTTATCTCTTAATGTAGTATGCTCTCTAGGTATTTGGCCTCCTTTAGTACTGGAGGATTATATGGATATCCTCCCTAAAGATGTTCATGGATTAAAAATGAGATCAAGAGATGAACTTATACATATACATACACCATGATACCAAAAAAATATCTTCTACATTACATTAGACGTCCCTTACTGAGATCTGTGAGAGGAGGGTGTAGTTGGAGTCCTTTAAGAGAATAATTTCCTCAAACATGGTGTGTCCCATTAGGAAACACTAGTTTTATTCAAAAAAAATGTTTGATGACATCATGAGGTTATCGATTAATTAATGTCACATAAATCATGTAATGATAAATAATAATTACCCATATTTGAAGATAGATAACACTTTTCACTAAATTGGAGGAGTGATTTTGTTCTCATAGAATGATCACCAGTTTGATAACCATATGCTAAGGGTTCACCGAAATGATATTATGAAGAGGGAATTTCAATGTTACTAAATACACTATGAGTTCATGGTGATTACTTTTACTGTGTTGGATTCCCACACAAGTTTAATTTCTATTATGGACAAGATTTTCCATCCAAACATGCACCTATTTTCTGTTATAATTAGTGATTATATACTCATATAATATATGTTATAGGAAAGATATAAGGGAACATGAGAATGGTCCTTGACATAATCCACCATAACCAACATTATGGTAAGATATCATAATTCTTATTTTGGATCCATGTGGTTCTGTTTTATAGAATTACATCTATGAGAATTGTTTTGATATATAACTGGAGAAGGTTGATGTGGTGATAAATTGGGATACACATAAGTGAATTTTATAATTTCTATGTTTCTATGTACTATAAGTGAACTAAATGATGATTGTAGGAATATTATCTATGATTGATGAACCTTTGACTACCTTGAAAGTGGATGTGAAACCATTTACCAGGGAAGAGTAGTGTTTGAGAGCCTTAGGGGAGGTTAGGTTAAGATTGAATAGTGTTCCAATATTGATACTACCATACTATATTATGGAGTAAACATTGTTTTTATATGATGATGGATCTAGTCTCAGTTTCATGTTGAGGTAGAGAGAGTCCATGATAACATATGGGTTGAGGTAGTTGAGAATCCATGTTTATAACTATGTGACTCATGAACTAGATTTCGTATCATAGATATCACTATGAAACTTTTTTGGAATGATGTTCTAAGAGAGAATTTGGTTGCATATGATTAATGTGATATCATAAAGAACATCTATACATAGAGATTTTTGTTCATGAGATAGAGGCTTTTTTCAATATTCCTATTGGACTATGAGGAAATCATAGTCTTTAATCTATGTAATGTAAACATGGTGGTAGATTCTCATATAATTTATCCTCCTGATCACTATTTCGAGGTTACCTCTATGTAGTTAGCCTTAGTGAAGCTAACCCTGGTGAATTAATGGGTTTTATGTTTTATCTAATAGATTCAAGAGACTCATCCACCTCATCAGCATGTTAGAGAGGCTCGGTTTGAAGACCTCAATTGTGAGGTTATATGTGACTATATATCCTCAATATATACACTAGATGAATATTATGAGGTAGGGGATAGCATCATCTTTTCAAATGTATGAATAGTTTCTTCCATCATGTTGCATGTTTTAGGGGAAGAGGGAGTGTCACAATTCCACTTAGGATATATATTAAAATAATTCAAAAATGTACAAGGGCCATTATCGGAATTTTAAATTTCTATTATGATGGGGGAATACCTTATTTAATCATTAAATGTTACCCATGCTAGAATTTGAATTCTTATAAAAATATTTTTCAATGTTTTAAACAACCAAATAAAACCCTGATGTGGAAATTGGATGACAAGTCATATAACATTTGGGATGGGGATTCACTAGATAGGGAGATTCCATGTGGCTATCATGGTAATTTTTGAGAAAATCACAATGATGACACACATGGTCACAATATGATGGTAGATTTAGGTTGAGTATCTAAGGTGGTTGATCATTTGGGAGATCATCTAGATTCATGGGGTACCCTCCAAAATTTCTTCGGACTATGATTCTCAGTTCATTTCTTATTTGAGGTTATTCTCTTAAAAGACTTTTTGGGACAAAGTTGTGTATGAGTAAAAGTTTTAACTCCTATATGGATGAATAGATCAACCATTCTATCCACATTTTGGTGATTACAATAAGGTGCTCTTTTTTGGACATGATCCGAATCTAGGAGGATCACAATCCATTGATACAATTTGCACATAATAAAATATACCACTATTCTATAAGAAAGGGAAATTTCAATGTCTTGTACAATAGACCCAAACGGTCACCATTATTTTGGACTAAGATTATATATATGTCCTTTATTTAGAAATAAATGGTTCATGAAATGAATAAAATGGATAAGCTGATCTTTGAGAATATGACGATAGCCCAGATCACACGTAAATATTATAATGATAAAAATCACAAAATATTATTTTTCATGTATAGATAATGTTTTTTCAAAATATTCTCACGATGATGATTTTTTTGGTGTATTATCTAGGGAGGCATAATATCGTTGATGTTTATTAGGTCATTTGAGATCATATAGAGGGTTGGAGAGGATTCATACAACCTGGACTTACCCACACAATTGTATTGAGTGTGTGATGTATTATATTTGACCCAACCAGTGAGATATGTGCATGAATCAATGTAATATATTGATTTGGGTGAAATAGTAATTAAATATGGACCCACCCTCAAGGAGTATGTAGTGGAAATCAAGGTTCAATAAGAGTGGATCATGCTTGGATGGACCATTCCATTTCCTTGTGTGCATTTGGCATAATGATAGCATAAATGGGTGTTCCTAGGAGCATGATGTTCTGATACATATTCAATAACAACAGAATTTTTATTATGTTTTTATTTTTATAGAAAAAATATTTAAGGAGTGGATAATTCAAAGACTCTGATTTTTAGAATTTTTCAGTTAATATTAATATGAATTTGTTTTGATTATCCTTAGAGTGGGCACAGTGTTAGGGTGCATGAGGACCCCATAAATAATCAATCAAGCATTTTAAAATATCATTACTTGGGAACAGTCACTGCTTCCATTAAAATCATTTTTTCACTATTTGTTAACTTTGATGATAATTCTAAGACCTTTGTGGATTTTGGAATGTAGGGTTTACCCTAGCCATGAACTAAGTGTGGTCAATATCTAACATCCTCTAGGATGTCACCATTAGAGGGGAGTTTAATGAATTAAAGAAATTTTAATATTGATTTTAATTAAATTTCATAACCTAATTTATAACCAATTAATATTATACTATACAAAATTTATAAGGATAAGAAAATAATAATGGGTGGATATGATAGAAGGGCCATTTATTTTTAATTTTGGGAAACCTAATGATATGAATCAAAGATTGAATTTTGATAAATATAGAGGAAGGTAGAGAAAATAATAGATCATCATCACCATTTGTAAACGTACTCTTCACCAATTATTGTTCCTTATTCATTGAAGGTATCTTAATCTGTGGTTTCCTCCATTTTAAATTGTTATGAATAGGTTTTATGTATTAATTTTATTAATATGATATTACATATCCTTTATATGATCATATTATATAAATTGAATAGGTTAAATTAGTATATTTTCAGTGTTCTATGATTCACTAATTCATTTATATTAATCATATTTCATTATCACATTATCCAATAATTAATTTACCTCATTATTTTCATTTTTTCCAAACCATTCGTCCGATTTATCATTTTTTTCCTATGAGGGTGTATTTCAAAGTTTTCATGGTGGGTTAAAGTGTAAAAGAACATTTAAATTCATTGAGGATTCATGTAAAAAAACAAAACATTTTTCTATAGTTATTTTGTGGTTGGATATGATATGGGGGTGAAGGCTTCATAGATTTGGGATCCGTAGTGGCACAAGTTGTGAACTGTGTGACTGGATGACTTGCCCATGTTTGACTCACTGAAATCCTTCCACTGCTAATGGATCAGGAAAGAATGGCCCTAGATCCAAACACTAAGATGATATTTTTAGTAATAAATGGTTGTGGATGTTTTGGGGTGATACAATTTATGGATTCCTTGGGTTTCAATAAAAACATGACTACATTGAATATTTTCACGGAACACACACCGTGTAGACAGCTGGATATTATTACTAGGGTTGTGGGGAGGATTAGTATCACACTCCATGTATAGACTATGCACACCATGAGGCCTTGTGATGGTGGACCATAATGTGATCCGGTAGTATATAGGATGGACATGCCTATGAATATTAGAGTTACTATAGTATTCAAAGATGACTGTCTACTCAAAAACAACAAGGTTTCCATACATAGACATTTAGATGGGCACGACCCGATGAAAAAGATTAAAATATGAAAAAATATAGGAATTTCATGGGTGGAAGAGACATGTCATCTATAAATTTACATTCCATATAGTTTGAAATATCATCAGTAGACATGACCAAGGGATAAAACGACCATGGAAATATGTAATGGAACATTACATGTGACCCCACATACATGTCATGTACTTCTCCCACAAAATTATACCTTTCGTATCATATTATTTAGGACTCAGAATGTAGCATGTGAGTAGCCTATATGAAATATTTCTCCATGTAAAATGTGATTCTTATATATTTATTTGATTTCAAGATTTTATGAGAGGTTATTTTAGTATGAAACTTCTTCTGGTGTTGCTTGACAGATAATAGTGATCATGCAAGATCCGTTGGGAGATATTAGGGTTTTTTTCTCCCTTGTCAGACCAGGATGCATGTCCCCCAAACAATTTACGTAAGATTAGTGGAACCCCATGTTACTCTAGGAAAAGGTTCCTAAATATTATGATTGGGACCCCCGATCTCACTATGGAGCATGTTCTCTAACTACTTTTTTGACCCCCCACCCCATGACAGTAGGGTGAGGGACCAATACCTACTCAGTAAACCCACAATCTCACTATGATTTGAGTACTCTATAAAATTAGTAACACAACTATCATAATCGATTGGAGGTCCTATATTGGATTTTATTCTCCCATGACTGCAAAGAACACTGGTGAGGTGTTGGTCTTGAACATATTTTATAAGAAAAACATGAATCAATATAGGAATGGTAGATTGTGTATTGGAATGGTAGAACGAATCATCATCCTTGTATGATATTTGAATATCTATATCCCATTTCATGATAATTTTATTTTCTTTATGAGAATATATGTTGTGGTTTCCCTCTTTTTAGGGGTTGATCTAACATCTGTTGAATCAGTCTACTTATCCATTTTCCATTTTCGGGGTATCATACTAGGTATGTATATACTCACCCCTATAGGGTATGTTCCCAAATGTGTCATTTATTTCAGATATAACAGATGTATTAGTGGTTTCATTGATGGTTTTTGGTGATATTTGGTTGTATTTACCATGTACGACGGATGAATATAGTTATCAGAAACTGGGATCCCATAGTTTTCCTCTTTTATAGTCTTAATTAGGATTGGACTTCAATTATGTTTCAATGTGTATTTCCCCTTTGTTTTATACTTTATATTTTTTCCAACTATGATATATTCCCTAGTGGTTATTTCATGCATGGTTATACTATAAATTTTTTATTCGATTTTATTATTCTGATGACCTTTTTCATGGAGATGGATATTTGTTTGAATACATGTAAATTAGAAAAAAGTCCTACCATTTTGGTATATTCCTTATTGATGCATGTATCTCACCATATACTAGTATAGGTAGGAATGTGGTCATCACACATAGCATTAGACCATCTATTTAGGAATTATTGGATTTTGTTGCTTTATGGACTCCATTTGAAATGAGAATCTATCCCTTTCACAAAGAAGAAGAATATGGCATTCCCATTCTAGAATAAACACATTTCTAACTACATCATTTTTTCAATGCAATAAATATTATCAATATCTTAACAATTTAACAGCACCAAGAGGAAGCATAAAAAATCATCCTAACTATTTTCCATTCCACAGACTCCTTAAACAGACCATAAAATTGTTTCTTTCTTTAATGACTTAGTTAATGACATTTTAGATCATTTATGAAATAAACATAGAGATCATCATACTTATTTAATTGACATATACACTATAACCATCAATGATCAAGAAACATAAACATGATTTATGTTCTATGAAAAGAGATATCGTAATCTCAATTATTATGTATCTTGATAGGTAGACACTAATTCTAATAGGATCATTCAAGCCTAGTGAAATTATTAAGCACCATATGTATTCAGCTGTCCCTAATATATATTTTCATTATTATTTCAGACAACAGTGAGATCTAAATAATTGCTTTCTATATTAAAAGGATGACTATGATCCTCTACTAGTTCTATATATGGTTTTCACCAATATATATTTCTTCCCTAATGCATTATAAGAATGTTTTAGGGTTAATATAAACCTAAAGAAATCCTATGACTAGGAAAGGAAATACTCCTTCATAAATTTCTTCATATTGGTGGTAATCTATGGAGATTTTATAGATGAATCATTTCATTTAGACCATCAAAAATCATCTCTCTGATTCCCAAAATTAAAGAGAATATTTCCCACAGGAATACACAATTTCTGAGGTGTTATCACTTAAATGTGTTCTAAATTTCTAAGGATATAGGGGAGTAATTTATATTTGATGTACACTATATAAATCTCATGGTTTCTTCCAGTAGATCAAATATTTCTATTCTCTAATTGGTTTAAAATTGAACTTATCCAAAACATTTCAATAATATCCACAATAAACTAGCTATTAAAAGAAATTGATAGTTTTGAGATGAATATCTTGAATTGTGTATGTATTTTATTTGTTTTCAAAGGTTATTATTGGTTTCTAATGGTGTTAAATGAAATAGAAATATATTTCATCAATTTTAGTATAGTAAAACGATAGGATGAGATTGGTGTATTCTCATTTGATGTATCCAATATATTAAAGAATAATAAGAAAGATAAATAAAGATTGGATGAAAAGATTCTAGAATTATTCCTCATGTCTTATGATAATAAGAAATAATTTTTTATTAATTTAATTTATAACCCTGATCATTTCTTAACTAATCTTAATTTCTAATAATGGTGTCAACAGTAACACACTATTTACAAAAAAATGATGAAGGAATATATTGAATTATTTCTCTAAAAGTGAATGAAGTTGAATTAATAAATAAAACACATTCTATATGTTTTGTAAATATTTCATTATTTTATGAGGAACATGATTGATATTATTTAAAGATCATGAAAATATTAATTTTAATAACCTATGATTTTGAGAATTGTCATTTTTTAATTAATTTATATTTTTAATATTTTTTATTCCACATGTCACTAGAAATATATATATATATAATAAAACACTATGGAAAACATTACTTTAACACAAAATACTAACTTGGATTGTTCTACACATAATACAAACATGGATTACACTACATGCAACACCGACTAGGCATATAAAGCATTCAATATTGAGATTCTATAAAAACATATATATATATATATATATATAATTAATTACATGATATAACTATAAACTAACCATTAAAATTAGTTATAGTAATAGTAATAACTATTTTACATATATTTTTTAAATTTTTTTTATATAAATAAAACATATTGACAATGAAATATATGATTTTTTGTAAAGTCCTTTTGTGTTAAAAATACTAATTTCTTAAATAGACCGAAATTTAATAATAAAAACACTTTTTGATGCATATAAAAATTGAATTTGATAAAATACACATCATTTTTGAAATATTAATTTAGAAATTATACAAGGTTGAATTTTTTGGATTTTTATGATAAACAAATTTTTTTGATGAATAATGAGAAATACTATTTTTTAGTTATAAACTACCTTTTTTATAGTTAATCATTACTGATAAATGATATTATTAATATATTATATGGTTGAATATAGATTAATATTACATATATTAGTTCAATTTCATTCATTATAATCAATTTTACTTTGAATCAAAATTTAAAATCAGAATAAACATTTGAACATTTTATACATTAAAACCTCGTTATTTCATTCTTTCTGCAGGATTAACACTAATCTTAATTTTTCCTCTTCAATGAATTGAATTTATAAAATCCAATATAAACCATTGTATTAATTATAATACTTATATTATAATAATACATTGTTAATTTTTGACAAAAATTATTAGTTAATGTGATTAAAATTAATCACATGAGTTAAGGAAGAATTGAATCTAATTAAGAACTAAACCATAAAATTAAGGAACCAAATAAACTAGAAACATGTAAAACACCCATTTTCAACCCATATATATTATATGATCATTCCATTTTTTACTTTTTTGTTTTTATTAATTTGTTATTTAAGATAATGTGCATGCCTAACATGTTTTTAGAAAATACAAATGAGTCCTTCTACTTCCCTATAAAAGGAAACCACCTCTACCCACTCCTCACACCTCTCAAAACATCTATGGTAATTTTTTTTTTGAAAATTTAGCCTCTAAAAAATCCATCCTTAAACCTTGAATCCACCCTTTAGAGTATGAATCTTTTCAAGTAAGTCTTTTGGTACAAACTAAAAAGAGTTACTGGTGAAGAGGTAACGTCTTCTCTCAAGCTCGGTTCCTTTATTTTCATTCTCTACACCCTCCACACAATTTGTTGCATTACTTTGAGATAAAAAAGAACCACCCATATAAACTTATTGTTTATTAAAATTACGTAACCTATACTTAAATAAACCTTTATCTAAATGGTGTTGAACACAATCTTTCTATGTACGGTGAAATAATGCCTCACAAAACGATGAATACCCATTTCTCCTTTACAACCAATCATGGTGGCCATTCTGATAAAAAATATATTTATATATTTTATATATTATATTTATTATATATATATATATAATTATTTATTCTTTTTACAACAGAAATATCTTTATCTTTATTTGGTTTTAATATGAAAATCTTGTTTGTGAATGTGTGGACTACCGCCCCCTCAAAGCGATGTGATTCATTCTCACACCACATGGAATGTTTTAAGGCTGGGTTTAATGAAAATATTTAATAAATATAATATATTAATCCAAACTTAATGATTATATATATATATAAATACATATATACATATATACATATTTCATATACATACATTCATTCAATATGATAATAAAAACGGAAGTATCATTCATCTTTACGTACGTCTTACCATCGTCATGAACAGCGTATTCTATTTAGTACATATTTATTCTATAAATAATTATAATATTAATATTATTTATATACCTGATATTTATATTATTTTTTGATTTATGTGATCTGGATATAATTATATAGACTAATTATAGAATGAATTAAGACACCTATGAAGAACAAAGTTAATATTAACCAAAGTGAAAACTTATCATAGGATCATTAAAAATAGGGTAATATATGGGCATAATAAAACCATATATATTATTATGTACACAAATATTATTAATTAAATGAAATATAATAAACTTTTATTTGTTATAGAAGAATCTTGTATGATTACGTAGAGTGTCAAGACACAGGGTAATGGGATTTCATTATATTTTTAATTTTCGTGAGACACATGTTTTGTTTTCCACTCTTCCCTTTTATGTTGTTTATTTAATGACCCTAATTTAATTATATGTATATTATAATTAAATTTTTTGGTATTCACATGTCCATTTTATGATCCTTTTTTCATACGGTATATGTTTCAAAAGATACCAAATCAGTGAAATAGTTTTGTTTCAATTTTCTTTCATTGATACTCATGATTTTTTATCCACCTAAACCCATTATTCAATGAATATATACACCTATTTTACATGTTATATAATTTATATAAATATATTAATGATATTTTAAGCTTCATGTAATTTCATTTCTTACATGAATATTATGATCTCATGTTACTAAGTTATAAGAATTTACTGTGACAATATCATCGATTTTTGGGATTTGTTTATGTTTATGTTTCATTTGATGAAATATTATGATCAATATATCAAGTAAATTCATGAATATTATTATCATATATTTATCCATGATATTCTCATGTATTTGAAGCATTTTTCTACTCATTATTATATAATTTTTTTAATAAGGATCTTTTTTGAAATCCTGACATTACCCTCCCTTCTATTGGAAATCTATGTTCTCTATAATGGTATTCCAAAAATATTGTACCATTATCCAATAAGATTTTAAATAAATTTATAATATTTTATCTTTTATCAATCACTTCAATGTATTATTCATGTCTTTTTATGAAAAATGAATTAATTTTATCCTTATTACCTTGAAAAAAGGAATGTTCTTTTTTTACATTATAAGACAAGTATTAATTTACCCATCTTCATTCCTTTGAAGATTTATTTTCATCGGTAAAAGTATAACATTCAGAAAAAAACATAAAATTATGTTTCAAGGAAAAAAGTTTTCAGAATTGTTTCATGTATTTTTTAATGATTCCAATGTATTTTCTTAGAATATCATTTTTATATAGTTTTATGTATTAACAAGCCTTTTTCAAAGAAAAAAGGATATTTTCTTTGAGTAATTTATTGAAATATATTTCAAAACTATTATCCTTATATAATAACATCCATTTATTTTATCATGAACCTTTTTTAAATTATCTAGAGGTTCCATTAAATTCCTTTCTATTAATGGGTCATGGTTAATATCATTTTCCTTATGAAACATGTTTCTCTTTCATGGGTTATATGATTATGAAATACATTTCTCTTTCATATGTTATGCATCAATGAAATGGTTATGAAACATATCTACTTTCCATAGAATAATTTCATATGTAATTTTAATGATACCCATTTCATTTTATGTGATATTATTTGATGTTTATAATAGCTATATATTTTTTGGGTCATGATTTGATTAATGATTAATTATATTATGGCTCATGTATGAATGATTTTATTATAATATGGGTGGAAATTATATCATCCTTCAATGAATATTTTTAATGATATGCTTTATATAAGCTCAAAGGGTACATGTGTTTTATCCCAAGCTTGAAAAGAAAGAGGATGTATGGGTTGTATCCCCAACTGGAAAACAAGCTGGTACATGTGTTGAAACCCAAGCCTAAATGAAAGATAATACAAGAGTAGTAGCTCAAACCCAAAAGGAAGAGGTTACAAGGGTAATATCCCAATACTAAATGAAAGAGGGTATGTGTAGCATCCAAATATTAAAAATAATATGTTACATGAGTTATATACTAATCCTAAAAGAGAGAGGTACATGGGTTTTAGACCATGTTTAAAAACACGATGCTACATGGGTTGTATCCCAATTCAAAAAGAAAGTGGGTACATAGGTGCTACACCAATCCTGGTGTAGTTACATGGGTCGTAACCCAATCCTAACTTGTAATAAAGGTCTTTTATGGTATCCCCAACATAAAAGATTATATTATTATATGTATGACACAACTCATATGTGTTATTTCGTAGTTATGATTTCATGGCTTGTGATTTTTATTTCCTTAGGATTCATGTCTTTTGAGCTTCAAATCATTATCTCATAACTCAATTTTATGATATTTGATATGCATTCTATGAACCCTTAATTTTAGGATCACATTTTCATATTACTAAGTTCATGCTTATACTTACATGCCTCCCTTTTTTCCTTTATTGATCATCTGAGCTCACCCCTTTGTTTTATTTTCTTTCTCTAGGTTAAGAAGAATGGTGGTAAGTAGAAGTAATAATGGTGGAAATATTTATGGAATATATTGATGATATTTCACTACTATATAATATTTTTTTGGTTTTTTCCAGAGAAACTAAATGATTATGGTCATATGGCATTTATTTTTGAAATGTACTGAATATTCATCTAAAAAGATGTAATATCCATGTATGTTAAGTCGGGGTTGATATAGTTAGTATCAAAAGAATAGATTTTTCATACATTTGATACTAGGATGAGATAAATTTAGTGATATCCCTAGGTATATTTATAAGGATACGTATAGGCATGTCTTTTAGGATAAGTATAAGGATGAGTTAAAATTTTGGAAAATGTCCTGCAATTTTGGTGATAGATTGAGTAAGTTGGTTCTTAGATATACATCCTCATATGGATAATACAACTGTATATGGCTTCATAATATATGTACCTACAGGTAATAAATCCAAAATTATCTTCCACGCCTAAATTTGGGTAATCTGGTACATGAAAACTGGGCATGCTACACAACTAGTTTGGAACTCCTTGGGGATATACATTGGGAAGTCGCAATCTCTTCACAAAAAATCATGAAGTATATAGTTATATTTTAGTTATGAATAACTTATGATAAAACCATGGATTCAAATATTATGTATGTTATCATGAGTTATACATCCTATATGTTATTATTTTCATGACTATGTGGTTTTATTCTATGTAACTATCAAACTATGGTTCTAGTTTTAGTAAATGGAGGGAACTGGAAGAAACTTGATTAATATATAATGTGATGGAATATTTTTTTTATGAGACTTAATGTGGGATGAACACTATAGTGAATGATACCATGATTATTCCTAATCAATTTTCAATGAATATTATTAACAATGTTTACCTTAACCAATTATCGGACTCACCAAGAAAGAGAAATAATGATGTCATTGAGTGTTTGGTAATGGAGAAAATAGAGGATAGAATATTTGGATTCCTTGGTGTCCAGAATTAGGAAAGAATAACCTAAGTAAATATCTCAATGGAACAAGAAGGTGTTTTACATTATAAGTTAAAAGACAAAAATATGTGACTTCAACAAAAAAAATAAATGGTCCAATTAATGAAATGAATGGGAATTTTGGCCTCCCTATGATATCATAGAAGGTAAAGTATTTCAGTGGGAATAACATTCTCATTTGGATTCACAATTTCCTAAGAGTAATGTTCCTGGAGAGAATAAGAAAGGTAGTGCGAGTGATATTTACATTTTAGATGACGAAAATACTACATATAAAATGAGAAAGTAAAGAGGTATTATTTTAACGTATTACAAATAAGTTGATTGAGGTATTTATGTATTTGGATTCAAAATTTAGGAATTATGAAATATAAAAGTATTTTTATACTTATTATTTTCACATATTATTTTCATGATTATAATGACTGTTAACTATCGACTAGTGAAGTTATTTAATGACAATATGAAATTTTGACTATGGGAAGGTAACCCATATTATGTTGTTATGATAAGATAATTTTGTACGGATAAAGATACATGGGATATAAATAAGTAAATTGAAAAGTATTGTCTACATTGGAACTCGGTAATGAATTGTTCTAGGTGGTTCATGCTACCACTTATTAATTTTACAAAAATTTTGGATTTATGGAGTAAATCCCATATACCTTTCAATGATAAAGTGTAACATCCCAAGTAATTAATTAATTATAGATATTCATATCTATGTCTATTTATCAATTAGATAGTGTTTTAGAGACTTAAAATGAGAATAAATCCAATCTTAAGCATAGAATTCTCTAATATTTTTAAAAGATTGTTTTACTGCCTTTTGATGGAGAACCATTTTCAAATATATATTTTGACAATTTTATATGCTCTATTTTTCAAAATAAACATATTCTGATGATAGGGACATTGAAATATAATTTGGATAAATTTTTGGTATTTTTTTGACCATGTTCATTTTTTAATGAATAGTGAAAAATACTGAATTTTACATCAAAAATGATTTTTCATCTAATTTAATTATATAGTTAGATTATCTTTTTAATTTGTTATAAAGTTTAATTAGAATATATTTTTACCATTTTATCCAATGGTGGTCATTATAATTAATTTTACTTTGCAATTGGGCATAAACAAGTGCCAAACTTTTCATAGATATTGTTTCAAAAAAACCCGCTATTTGTTTTGACAACAGAAATTATTTTAAATTAATTATTTCAATTTCTATGTTTGTAATTTTTTAAAATGGATTCTATATTTGGAATCATAAGGTAAAAAGTATGTAATTAATACTCTTTTTTTTGACATTATCAATAGTAACGACGGTAATTATCTTTAATTGTCTTCATTAATTAGTAATCGGGTAGTTAAGGATAATAAAATAATATCATAATAATAAAAAATGACCCCAAAACGTGTCCTAATTATAATTTTTGTGTCATGGATTACCATGGGATGCCTTGTTCCACACATAGGGACCCCATGGAATCACTTTTTGGTGAAAGTGACACTTTATCTTTTTATTTTTAATGAAAGGAGAATATCACTAAAGAATGTATCACCTGAGTAAAATATTTTTAATTTTGTCTACATAAATGAAATCTTGGACTATAAATAGTCCTTGGAAATCTAAAATGATTTCCTACATCATATTATTTTTTTATATTTTTTATACATTAAATAAATTAATTTTTTTTATGACATCATGATGATGCAGCGATTACCTCATTAATGAACGATTTAAATAAAATGAAAAGATAATGTAAAATAGAAGACTTACACTTGTCAGAGACTTATTGTATGAGTATATTTCGAACCCTTATCAGCTTATCCTAGAAATATATCAATGTGGGACCTTTAAAATCTGAATCTCATTTTAATATAAAGTAACATTTTATAACTTTCCAAGAGTGAACCTCCTCGCCTCTTATAAAAGGCCCCCACATCTACCTCCTTACCCAAACTTCTCAAGCATTTTCCTCGGTGAAGCTCTACTCAATTTATCTCTCCACATCCCTCTCTTCATCCTAGAAGACTTACCTTAGGCTGAAAGATCTTCAAGAAACCATTTTGGTTCAAACCAAGAAGAGTTACCCGATTTAAAGGTAAAGTCTTCTCTAATGTTGTTTTGTTTTATTTTTCTTCTCCAACCCCCTAAACTCTTTTTATTCATTTCTTTTGTAACAAAAACAGTATCTTAAATATACTAGGATGTTTTTATAAGAAGTATTCTAGAAACACATACACACACCATCATCTAATGGTTAAATAGCATACTGTTTCTGTGGATGGAAAATTTCTGCCTCACGAAACGATGATTGTTCAATTTTCTTTTAAAACCTTCAAAGGTGGCCATTAAGATGACACTATATTTATATATGATATATAATATGTTTATTGTTTCCTTAAGCTTCTGTATTTTTCATTTTTGGCATACATGTATGGTTTCCATTATGGGTAAATGCGATATCTTCATTTTAGGAAGTGCGCACTACCGCCCCCTCAAAGTGATTTGATTTGTTAATGCCATATGTGGGACGTATAAAGGATGGAGTTAATGATATTATATGTTATATTATACTGGAATTATAATATACCTTTATATCATTATGATTCCATTCCATAAAATATGAAATATAAATGAAAGCAGCGTTCATGCGTACGTACGGCTTTCCGTCTCCATGAACGGTGTATTTCATTTCATACCTCTAAATGTTATGTAATATTATAAATTCATGTATATACTGGATATATATGATATATATGATATATTCATCATTAATATAATTCTGGATATAACGGATATTTTACCACATGATCAACTTTTAATTATAAGGTGTTTATTTTTGACTCAAGTACCAATGATCGAAAAAATGACCGTTATTAATATAAATAATTACATAGTGTTCATAACATTGTAATAAGTGATATAAAAGGAATAATGAACTTGAAAAAAGTTCTTAACCAAGTAGAAATTAACTCAAGTTTATTATTCATGAGATTAAAGAACGATCGAGTCAAGTCGGATACGAGGTATGGGACTTCGTCTCAATATCCTCTCACTGAGGAATATTTTGTTTTATACACAACCTTCTTTTATACGGTGTATAAACCCCTTTGACTTTTATGTTTACTCAAAAGGAATATTTTTTATACGAATATTTTACTAAACAAAAAAATGGAATGTTTTTTTTGTCGTATGTATGCGGTGACAACAACGTCTTTGCCGCCGTGACCATTATTTGAGTTTCGGCTTCCTCTACAAGCCATAACTTTTTTATATAAATAAAATGTTTTACGTTTCTTTTATTTTGGTATTGAAAATGGTTTTGATAATGTTTTTATTATATCAGTGTGTTTTATTGATATCTTTTGATTGAAATGTGGAAATTTTATGTTTCCTTTATACATGTTTTATGAGATACGATTATGTTATGGTTCTTGGGAATTATTATGAAGATGGGTGGTTCCATGAAAAAATAAGGGTGGGTGAGCCTGATATAGCTCTCCAATGCATTGGGTAACATGAAGGGGTTAAACATTAAGGTTTATCCGAAGATATTTAGGGAATATACTGTGATGGGTATTCCAAACGTAGCCATGAGGGTTACTCCCTATGTAAGAATGTTATGAATGCCTCAAGTTTCCTTTATGTCTTATGATTTCTATGATTTATTCATTATTTGATGAGGTATGTTAAAATGCTTATGTTTTACGAGTAAATTATGATTTCGTACATGAACTAATGTTTTCATTTCATACTTTTATATCCCTTGCTGAACTTTTTATGCTCATCCCATGTTTTTGAAATGTTTTCCACAGGTCAAGGGAAAGGTACATGATGTAATGATAGTTTCATGGAAGTGTCGACAAAGAATCTATGTTTTATTGCAAATATGTTTCTGATGATGGGAAAAATGAGTACTATCTTTTATGTAACCACTTTGTTTAAATGTGGATTGTAATGCATGATTTATGATATAATTCTCTATAACTCTAAACCTGAAAAGATCCTCAATGTGTATTCTTGAAATAACTCAAGATTATATAATGTTTAAGGCTGGCACCATATAGTTGGTATCAAAGGGTTGGCTTAGATAACTTTATGAGTAAGAATTATATTAAATTATTATCCAAAAATATTTTTTTATGGTCAAATTGAAATGATATAGCATTTGAAGATTACCATGTTGCTTCATCTAAGAAATATTTTTGCAGAATGTTTTTCCACAGAGGAAACATGGAAGTAGTGCTAGGAAGGCATACATAAGGAAATGACCTTCCGAATTAGCATCCTGAGATGGTCGGAATTGGAATTGAACAGTTTGTTGCAGTAATGGCACAGTTGACTCAAGCGATAAATGGTGGTGGTATCTATGCATGAGACCAACCAAATCAGCCACAGAGGAACATGTCAGTGGTGGAACATTTCATGAGGCAACATCACCCATCATTCATAGGATCATCTGAACATATGCTAGCTGAAGGGTGGATTAAAGAACTTTAGAAGAATTTTGATGTCAAGGGGTGTTCATACAATCAAAAGGTTTGTCTTTCTATTTACCGTTTGGAGGGTGAATCAGATCAGTGGAGGTCGATGGTTTAAAATATTAGCGACACTGATGAGATTGATGCTCTCGACTGGGATGAATTCAAAGGTATGTTTCATGAGAAGTATTTCACAAAGGCTATTCGACACAGGATGGAAAAAAATTCATGGAATTGAGGAAAGAGGATGACTCAGTGGCTTCTTATGAAGAGAGGTTGACTCGATTGGCAAGGTATGATCCAAATTTTATCTGAGACATTGATAGTAAAGTCAATCATTTTTACTCAGGATTAAATCTAAAATATCGAAGGGCATTGGCTTCTCGTGAGTTCAATAGTTATGAAAAGATTGTTCAATGTGCTGAGAAGGTGGAAATGGAGTTTTCCAATGATCAAGGATTCTATAACAACCAACAGAAGAAGAGACCAAGGTGGCAGGAGAAAGAGAATAATTCTTCAAAAATGTCTGATGGTAAGAAAACTAAGTTTTTAGTTTGTGACAAATTTGGTAAAAGGCATGCTGGGGAATGTCTTCTGAATTATGGAAAGTGCTACCAATGTGTTAAGATGGGACATAAGTCTCGTGGTTGCACTGAAAAATATCAGGGTGACCATAAGACCAAATTTGATATACAGTTAGTGAAATGTTTTAAGTGCAATGAGATGGGTCACTATGCAAACGAGTGTCCGACAAAGAGCTCGAGTGATGGGAAGTAGTTAGACTATAAGTAGAAAGGGGTGTTTAAATCATTTGCAACTACTTCAATAGATGTTGGGCCATCAAAAGAAGTGGTATCAGGTACTTTGTTTGTTTTTTCAGATTATAACAGTGTGTTGTTTGATTTGGGGTCTAAACATTCTTTCATTTCTGAAAAAGTTTCTAGTAAATTGGGAATTCCATCTCAAGAAATGACTCCTGAATTTGTGGTAAAAACACCTGTGGGAAATGTTGAGGCAAAAAGAATTTATAATAATCTTCTTATCCTTATCCTTGGAAAGAACCTACTTGGAAACCTTATTGTTCTACCTCTATTAGAGTGTGATGTTATCCTAGGTATGTATTGGCTGTCTGTTTACCATGCTTAGATTGATTGTGAAGATAAAGAAGTTTCTTTTCAGAAAGACTTTCAGTTTGTGTACAAGAAATGAACCCTTACTATTGATAACATATCAAGAGGGTGAGAAATATGTAAAAGATGGAAATGAATGTTACATTGCACATATTGTTGAAAACAATGGAACTGTTCAGATTAATGATGTGCCAGTGGTAAATGAGTATCCTGATGTTTTTTCTAATGAGTTGACTGGAATAATACCCGATCGGGAAGTTGAGTTTTCTGTTGACTTAGTTCCTGATGCTAAGCCAATTTTAAAACCCCTTTATCGAATGGCTCAAATTGAACTTTTAGAGTTGAAGGATCAATTGCAATATTTATTAGAGAAAGGTTCCATTCGACCTAGCACAACACTATGGGGTTCTCCTGTTTTATTTGTTAAAAAGAAATATGGTTCAATGAGACTTTTCATTGATTAAAGAGCCTTGAATAACATCACTGTTAAGAACAAATATCCTTTGCCTCATATCGATGATTTGTTTGATCAGCTCTAGGGAGTTCAGTTTTTTCAAAGATTGGCCTGAGATCGGGGTACCATCAGTTGATGGTAAAGGAAGCATATATTCCGAAGACCGTGTTTCGTACAAGATATGGGCATTATGAATTTTTAGTTATGCATTTTGGGCTAACCAATGCACCTACTGTATTCATGGACCTTATGAATAGAATTTTCCATGAGTTCTAGGATAAGTTTGTGGTTGTTTTCATTGATGATATTTTGGTGTTTTCTAAAAGTAAATAGGATCATGAAAGTCATTTAAGGGTTATTTTTCAAACATTAAAAGAAAATAAATTGTATGGGAAATAAAGAAAGTGTGAGTTTTGTTTGCAAAAAATTTCTTTCCTTGGTCATATTGATTCTAAAGATAGGATAAATGCTGATCCTGAAAAAACAAAGGTTGTTGAAGAATGGCCAAGAACCTCAAATGTAACTGAGATTCTTAGCTTCCTTGGATTGGCAGGATATTACTGAAAGTTTGTTAGAAAATTTTCTCGGTTATCTAGTCCAATGACTAAGCTAACTCGGAACGGTGTTATGTTTATCTGGACAAAATAATGTGATGACTGTTTTCAAGAACTAAAACGAAGATTGGTGAATGATCCAGTTTTGGAACTACCTTCCAGGAATGGGGAGTTTGTTATCTACAGTGATGCTTCATTGAAAGGACTTGGTTGTATCCTAATGCAGAATGACCATGTAATTTCTTATTCTTCACGTTAGTTGAAAACACAAGAGGTAAATTACCCTACACATGATTTAGAATTAGCTACTGTTTTTTTCACTTTAAAAATTTGGAGGCATCATTTGTATGGTGTAAAGTGTGAAATATATACTGATCAAAAAAGTTTAAAGTATATATTCACTCAGAAATAGTTGAACATGAGACATAGGTGATGGATAGAATTAATCAAGGATTATAATTGCACAATTCATTACCATTCGGTAAAATCAAATAAACGGGTTGATGCTTTGAGTCAAAAAAGTAATGCTTCATTAACAATGTTGTGTTTAGAGCATGATCCTTTGGTTAAGGATTTGATGAACTTTGGCATCGAAGTTGTTGGTGCAGGATGTCCTTCTGTTTTGTTTCAGGTATCAATGAAATCTTCTATATCAGACATAATTAAGCAAGCACAAAAGCAGGACAGTGAGTTGCAGAAAAAGGTAGAGCTAGTTCAGAAGGGTATAGTTCCTGAATTCAACATTTATAATAACTGTGTTTTGAGATTTGGGAAGAGGTTGTGTGTGTCGTGTGATTCACAGTTGAAGGGAGAGTTGTTATGTGAAGCTCATAGTTCTCCATTTTCAGTTCATCCATGCAGTACTAAGATGTATAGAGATCTTCAGGAGTATTTCTGGAGGGACGGAATGAAAATAGATATTGCTGATTTTACTGTGAAGTGTTTGACTTGTCAACAGGTTAATGCAGACTGGTAGTTACCGAAAGGAATGCTTCGGCCTTTACCAGTACCAAAGAGGAAATGGGAGAATATATCCATGGACATTATTGTGGGATTATCGAAGACACCTCGAGGTAATAATGCAATCTAGGTTATTGTTGATCACTAGACTAAATCAGCTCACTTCCTTGCAATACGAGATAAATTTTCCCTAGATTAAATTTCCCATTTGTATCTTAAAGAGATAGTCAGGTTACAAGGATTTCCTCTCTCCATTGTATCTGACCGTGATCCCAGGTTCACTTCTATCTTTTGGAATGGCCTTTAAAATTCATGGGGTACTGAATTAAATTTTTGTATAGCTTTTCATCCTCAATCAGATGGGCAGTTAGAACGAACGATTCAGACTTTTAGGATATGCTACGTTCTTTTTCGATGGATTATCAGGAAAGTTGGGACCAACATCTTTCTTTGGTTGAGTTTTCTTATAATAACAATTTTCATTTCAGTGTACAGATGACACCATTTGAGGCATTATATGGGAAGTGGTATCGAACGCCTTCTTTCTGGGATGAAGTGGGTGAATAGAAGTTGATGGGATCGGAATTGGTAGAAGAGTTGGTGAAAAAATTTCAGCTGATACAGAGACACATGAGAACATCTCAGAGTAGGCAGAAGAGTTATGCAGACAACAGCAGGAAGGATCTCTCTTTTGAGGTAGGTGATCATGTTTTTCTCAAAGTATCACCATGGAAAAGTGTGATGCGATTTGGTAAGAAAGGAAATCTGAGTCCAAGGTGTTCATTGGACCATATGAAATTCTGGAGAGAGTTGGATCATTTTCATACCAAGTGTCTTTACCTTAGAGTTTATCTCATGTACACAATGTTTTTCTTGTTTCAATGATAATGAATTACACTCCAGATCCATCTCATGTTTTGAGTCCAGAGGTAGTTCAGCTGGAAGAGAATTTATCTTATGAGGAACAACCAGTCCATATTCTTGACCATAGGGATCAAGTTTTTCGAAATAAGATGATTCATCATGTAATGTTTTTGTGGGAAAACCACATGATTTAAGAGGCAACATGGGAATCTGAAAATGCAATGAGGGATAAATACCCCCACTTATTCGATAAGTAAATAAATTGTGGGGATGAAACTTTCTAAAGGGGGGAAGGATGTAACATCCCATGTAAGTAATTAATAATATATATTCCTATCTATGTCTATTTATGAATTATATAGTTTTTTAGAGGCTTAAAATGAGAATAAATCCAATCTTAAGTGTAGAATTCTCTAATATTTTTAAAAGATTATTTTACCGCCTTTTGATGGTGAACCATTTTTAAATCTATATTTTGAAAATTTTATAAGCTCTATTTGTCAAAATAATCTTATTCATTATTATTGGGACATTGAAATTTACTATGGATAAATTTTTGGTATTTTTCTGACCATGTTCATTTTTTAAGGAATAGTGAAAAATACTACATTTTATATCAAAACTGCTTTTTCATATAATTTAATTATATGCATATATTATCTTTATAATTGGTTTTAAAGTGTAATTAGAATATATTTTTACCATTTAATCCAATGTTGGTCATTATAATTAATTTCACTTTGGAATTGGGCATAAAAAAGTGCCAAACTTTTTATAGATATTGTTTCAAAAAAACCCGCTATTTGTTTTGACAATGAGAATTATTTTTAAATTAATTAATGCTATTTCTATGTTTGGAATTTGGTAAAATTGATTCCATATTTGGAAACATAAGGTCCAACTTATTTAATTAATACTCTTTTGTTTTTGTACATTATGAATAGTAATGACGGTAATTATCTTTAATTATCTTGATTAATTAGTAATCGGGTAGTTAAGGATAATAAAATAATATCATAATAATAAATAATGACCCCAACATGTGTCATAATTCTACAGGTTGTGTCATGGCCGAACATGGGATGCCTTGTGCCAAACTTATGGACCCCATGGAATCACTTTTGGGTGAAAGTGACAGTTTATCTTTTTATTTTTAAAGAAAGGAGAATATCACTAATGAATGTATCACCTGAGTAAAACATTTTTAATTTTGTCTACATAAATTCTATCTTTGACTATAAATAGAAATTGGAAATATAAGAAGATTTCCAACATCATAGTATTTTTTTTTATAATTTTTAGACATTATATAAATAAATTATTTATGACATCATGATGATGCATTGATTACCTCTTTAATGAACGATTTAAATAAAATGAAAAGATAATGTAAAATCTAAGACTTACACTTGTTAAAAACCTATTGTATGAGTATATTTAGTACCCTTATCACCTTATCCTAGAAATATATCAATGTAGGACCTTTAAAATCCTAAACAAATTTAAATATAAAGTCACATTTTATAACTTTCCAAGAGTGCCCCTCCTCTCCTCTTATAAAAGGCCCCCACATCTACCTCCTTTCCCACACATCTCAAGCCTTTGGATAGGCCAAGATCTACTCATTTTATCTCTCCACATCCCTCTCTTCATCCTAGAAGCCTTACCTTTGGCATAAAGCTCTTCAATAAACCATTTTTGTTCAAACCAAGAATAGTTACCCGATTTAAAGATAAAGTCTTCTCTAATGTTCTTTTGTTTTATTTTTCTTCTCCAACCCCGTAAACTCTTTCTATTCATTTCTTTTGTAACAACACTTGTATATTCGACATACTAGGATGTTGTTATAATAATTATTCAAGCTACACTAACACAAAACTTCATCTAATGGTTAAAGAGCATACTGTTTCCATGGATGGCGAATTTCTGCCTCATGAAACGATGATTATTCAATATTCATCTAACACATTATATGGTGGATATTAAGATGAAAATATATTTATATATGATATATAATATGGTTATGTTTTCCTTAATCTTATGTATTTTTCATTTTTTTCATATCTTTATGGTTTCGATTATGGGTAAACGCGATATCTTCATTTTAGGAAGTGCGGACTACCGCCCCCTCAAAGTGATTTGATTCGTTAATGCCATATGTGGGACATATAAAGGATGGAGTTAATGATATTATATATGATATTATATTGGAATTATAATATACCTTTATATCATTATGATTCCTTTCCATAAAATATTAAATAGAAATGAAAGTAGCGTTCATGCGTACGTACGGCTTACCGTCTCCATGAACAGTGCATTTCATTTCATACCTCTAAATTTTATGTAATATTATAAATGCATTTATATACTGGATATATATGATATATATGATATCTACATCAGGAATATAATTCTGGATATAACGGATATTTTACCACATGAACAACATGCAATTATAATGAGTTTATTTTTGAATCAATTACCAATGATCGACAAAATGACTATTATTAAATTAAATAATTACATAGTGTTCATAACATGGTAATAAGTGATATAAAAGGAATAATGAACTTGAAAATGGTTCTTAAGCAAGTATAAATTAACTCAAGTTTATTATTCATGAGATTAAAGAACGATCGAGTCAAGTCGGATACGAGGTACGGGACTTCGTCTCAATCTCCTTTCATTGAGGCATATTTTGTTTTATACACAACTTTCTTTTATACGGTGTATAAACCCCTTTGACATTTATGTTTATTCAAAAGGAATCTTTTTTATATGAAGTGTTTACTAAATGAAAAAAGGGAATGTTGTTTTGTCGTACGTATGCACCGACAACAACTTCTCCACCGCCGTGACCATTATTTGAGTTTCGTCTTCCTCTGCAATCCATAACTTTTTTTAATAAATACCATGTTTTAATTTTCTTTTATTTTGGTATTGAAAATGGTTTTCATAATGTTTTTATTATATCAATGTGTTGTATTGATATCTTTTGATTTAAATGTGGAAATTTTATGTTTCCTTTATGCATGTTTTATGTGATACGATTATGTTATGGTTCGTGGGAATTGTTATGAGGACAGGTGGTTCCGTGATAAACTAAGGGTGGGTGAGCCCGATATAGCTCTCCAATGCATTGGGTAATGTGAAGGGGTTAAACGTTAAGGTTTCTCTGAAGAGATTTAGGGAATATACTATGATGGGTATTCCAGAAATAACCATGAGGGTTACTCTATACGTAAGAATGTTATGAATGCCTCAAGTTACCTTTATGTCTTATGATCTCTATGATTTATTCATGATTTGATGAGGTATGTTAAAATGATTATGTTTTATGAGTAAAGTATGATTTTGTACATGAACTAATGTTTTCATTTCGTAATTTTATATCCCTTGCTGAGCTTTTTATGCACATCCCATGTTTTTGAAATGTTTTCCACATATCAAGGGAAAGGTACATGACGTGATGATATTGTTAAGGAAGTGTCAAGAAAGAATCTATGTTGTATTGTAAATATGTTTCCGATGATTATAAAATGAGTAATATATTTTATGTAACCAATTTGCATAAATGTGGAGTGTAATACATGATTTATGATCTAATTCTCTAAAACTCTAAACCTGAAAAGATACTCAACGTGTATTCTTGAAAAAACTCAAGATTAAGTAATGTTTAAGGTCGGGGCCTTATAGAAAGTGTACATATTTTCCAAAATGATATATGGTAATTAAGGTTGTTACCATATTTCAGGAAAATATAAGGTGATTTTATTCACATGTTTGGAATGTCACAACTAAGATATACATTTTTTTATATAGGGGAATCAATGTTAAGATAATTTCATGACTGTTTTTATATTGATTTGGATTTTCACATTAGTGACAGGTTATAAGGTTAATCGTTCATGTAATGTTTATGTTATGATTTAGAAGAAGTATTTCATGACATGTTTTATGTACAAATCCTTGGTTAAAAGTTTAATTAGTGATTATCGTTATTTAATGTATATCTATCATATATATCATATTAGAGTGGTAATAAAAATGGGACATCATGTTTGTCGGGTGACAACCAATCAAGTCCGCAAGGCCATGGGTCATGAACCCACGACTGATGTATGATTAGGGTTTCAATCCTACATCTAGACTACACGATGTCCTAGTTATTTTATAATTATTTTTGTTGAAGATGAACCATTAGTGTTACTTATTTATTTTATAAATTAATTCATATTTTTTTATGAGACAAATAGTTAGACTTTTTATTCTTTTACGGGCCATAAGATCCATTTTATTCTAGATCTTTATTCACTAGGGTTAATTTATTGAAATTCATTGAATGGGGTAATGGGTGTACATTATCCTTTCCAAATCACAACCCAAGAATTAAATTTTGGTTGTATAAATTTATCAAAAATTACTCACTGTTCTCAATGTGATATAAAAACTGTTTTCATAATACATTAAATTATATTGAACCAATGGCTTCTGGAATTATAGTAGATTTATGATTTTGAGGACCTAAACATTAATATGAAAACTCTCCTATTTTTTATTGATGACCTCAATAAATCCATATAAATTTTTTCTATTTTCCTCCTTTTATAATTTTTACACCCACCATATTTTTTCATATCTAGAAACTCAATTATATGTTACTTTGGGTAAAGTTTATGGTTCCAAATGTGAATTTATTAGCGAGGTTTTAGTACCCATTTTTAAAATGTGGGATTCTATGAATGAAATATTAATATATTAAAATTTTGATTTCCCAGATTAATTTTTACTACAAAATTCAATTTCAGGGTTGTATAATGTAACACAATGAGATTTTGATAATTTTTTTCAATTTAATTTTTATTTATAATATTTTTCATTTCACATGACAGTATAAATAAGTATATATATATATACATATATATATATATATATTAAAATAACCATTCAAGCATGTCTTCACACAAAATATCGTCTTTTATTTCGCTACACACAATACAAACATGGATTGAACTACAAGCGACACTGACATGGCATATGATTCACGCAACACTGAGTTTCTATGAAACATATATACATATATATATATAATTAAATGATTTAATTATAACATAACCATTATACATATTTATAATAATATTAGTAACTACATTCCAATTAATGTTTAATATTTTTTATATAAATAAAACATATTGATAGTGAACGATGAGATTTTTTGTAATGTCCCTTTTTGTTAAACATACTGTTTTCTTTAATGGACTGACATATAATAATAAATTTAATTTTATAAAAATTTATTAATATAATTTTATAAAATCAACATCATTTTATGATTCATAAAATTGAAATTATACTAAGATAACTTTTTATGATTTTTCGAAGAAATATCATTTTTTTATAAAATGTGAAAAATACTTCTTTTTAGTTTAAAAATTCATTTTATTCTAATTACCTATTATTGATAATTGATATTATAAAATTTATTTATGGTCACATTATATTAATATTATATCTTAAAATTATATTCTATTCCTTATAATCAATTTCAATTTGAAACTGAATATGAAATCATAACAAACATTTTAACATTTTCATACTTTATAACCCCGTTATTTCATCTCGTCATTGGGATTATCACTAACATTACTTTTACTTCTTATGTCAATTGAATTTAAAAAAATTACCTAAATTTTTTATTCATTATAATATTTATATTTTAATAATTCCATTTTGATTTTTTGGCAAAAATAATTATAAAAAGTGACTAAAAGTAATCACATTAGTTAAGGCCAAATTAATATTAATTAGTGACAAAACATTTCTTTTAAGGCCCCAAGTTAACTGTACACTTTACAAACACCAATTTTCAATCTATATTTCATTAATAAACCTTAAATTATTGATTTTTTTGGCTTGTTATGTATTTTTTTAGGTAAGACCATGTGGACACCTAACTTGTATCTTGAAATTCGAAAAGATTATTTTTCTCTTCTTATAAATGGACACCTCTTCTACCCATTACTAAAACATATAAACCCTTTAATTTTTATAAAATATATTTCTAATTATCCTTCTAAGAATTATACCTTCAATCTTTAAACCGCATTTTAGGCAGAAATCTTCTCAAGGAATCCTTTTTTCACAATCAAAAAAGAGTTACCCATTGAATATGTAACATCTTCTATCAAGATCCATTCCTTTATTTTATTTCTATACCCCTACAATATATTTATTCAATTATTGTGTGAAAAAAAGAATCCCACATATAATAAAATGTTTTTAAGAAATTTTTATGGCTTTCACAAACACTCACATCCATTTACTGTCTATTTACCATTTTTTTTCTATGTACAGGGAACTACTCTCTCACGAAACAATGATTGTTAATTTCTCCTTTAAAACCAATCATGGTGACCATTATGATAAAAGATAGACTAACATATTACATATATTATATTTATTCTATACTTATTCTTCTTTATTCCATTTAAAACACACATCTCTTTCCCATCCATTTGGTGTTAACATGATAATCCAATTTTAAGAAATGTGTACTTCCACCACTCAAAGCGATGAAATTCATTAACAAAATCCATGGAAGGAATAAAGTATGGGATTGATGAAAATATTTGATATTTATGATATATAAAGTCTATTATAATGATAATATATAAATATATATAAATAAACATATTTAATGTTTATACATTATTTCAACACGACAATAAAAATGGATACATCATTCATGCGTACATACGACTTACCGTCTCTATGAACAATGTATTTTATTTCGTAAATATTTATGATATAAATTATTATAATATAAATATTTTGAATATATGAGATATTTATATTATATTATTCATTATGGTATTGTGATATTGTGATATATTTATAAGGACCAACGATGTAATAAATTATGATACATGCAAAGAAAAAAGTTAATATTACCTGAAGTGGAACTGTAACATAGGATCGTTATCATGTGTTTATTATAAATTCATAATCAAACTATATATGGTATTATGTATAAGAATATTATTCATCATAATATATATAATATAATTATATTTATTATACATTACTTATGTATGAGTACTGAGAGACTCAAGACACATGGTAAGGGGATTTCATCTAGTTTTCAATTTCCCTGAGACACGTGTTATTTTTACAAATATCTCATTTTGTACGGTGTATATACTGGACATGATTGAATTCTTCATATCATATAAAAAATTTATGGGAATTGACAACCCCTTTTTATGATCCTTATTTTATGTGTTTTATGTTTCAAAATTTACCAAATCTATAAAATAGTTTTGTCTTAATTTTACTTCTTTGAGAATCATGTTTTGTTATGCAGCTAAAAGTTTTCATCAACGTGCATATACATCCATTTTAAATGTTATATAATGAATATAATTAATTTCTTGATATTTTAATATTCATGTAATTTCATTTCTTACATGGAGAATATGATCACAATTTACCATGTTAAAAGAGTTTATTAGGAAAATCTCACCACTTTTCGAGATTATTTTTGTTTATGTATCACATGATGAAATAATATGATCCAAATCTCATGGAATTAATTAAATTTATTCTCCTCTATTTATACATTATATTCTCATGTATTGGTACAATTTTTATACTCTTTTTCCCCTAATATTGTTAGTAAATTCAATTTATAAAATCCAAAAATTACAATACCTTTGGATGGAAATATATGTTCTCTGAATAGTGATTCGAAGAATATCATACAATTATCCAATTATCATTTAATGAAATTTTTACCTTTTTTTAGGTTAACAATATCTTCTCGAAATTATTCTTGTCTCTTTCTGAAAATGGGTTTCCAACTTTTCATCTTACCATGAAAGAGGATTGTCCTTTTTTACTTCTTATGATATATACAGATTTACTAACCCTAATTCCTTTAAAGATTGGTTTTTATTTTTAAAATATTAATCATTAAGAAATTTTTTTAAAAGTAATTTGCGTGGAATTTTTTTTAAAATGGTATCATGTCTTCTTTATATGTTTTCATGGTATTTTCTGAGAAAATTATTTTTAAATGGTTTTATATATTAACAAGCCTTTTTTAATGAAGGATATTTTCCACAAGAAACGTTTTTCAAGAAATTTAAAAACCATTTTAACTATAATATAACTTACATTGATGTTACTAATTACATTTTTGGAAATTCACTTAAGGTTCTGTTAGTGTCCTTCCTATGAACGGGTCATGCTTAATGTCACTGTCTTTATGAAACATGTTTCTCTTTCACGGGTTATATGTTTGTGAAATATGTTCTCTTTCACTAGTTATAAATTGATGAAATGGTTATTAAACCTTTCTTTTTTTCATATGTTATGATGTGATGAATTTTTAATGATACCCATTTCATTTTATGGATTATTATTAGATGTTCATAGAACCTATCACCTTTTAAGGGTCATGATATGATGAGTTTTGTATTATCTTGTAGTGTATGAATTAATTGTTTAATTATGATATTAGTGGTAACTAAATCTCCAAAAAATTAATTGGGTAATGAATTTTTTTATATGATCTCAAAGGTACATAGGTTTTAGCCCAATATTCAAAATAAAAAGGGTTTAGGATTCGTAACCTAAGCATGAAAACAAGATCATACATGGGTTGTATCCCAATCCTAAATTAATGTGGGTACATGGGTAGTATCCCAAGCCCGAAGAAAGGAGGGTGCCTGATTAGAAGATGAATCCTAAATGAAAGAGGTTACCCAAATAGTATCCCAATCCTAAAAACTAGAAGTTATATGGTATGTATCCCAAGCCTTAATTAATGATTCAAAACGGGTTGTAGCCAAAGCCCAAAAATAATAAGGTAAATAGGTCACAGCCTAAGCTTAAATGGGTGTGGGTACATGGGTTTTTGGACCAATCCCTCAGTAGTTACATAGGTCGTATCCCAATCCCAACATTTTATAATGGTATTGTTAGGTTTCTAGGACAATAATTGTTTTTATTCTGATATATATGCCACAAATCCTATGTCTTATTCTTTAGTTGTGATTCCATATCTCATGATGCTACTTTCTATAGGATTTATGTCCTATAAAATTCCAATATTTACCCCAAAACTCATGATTATGACTTTCAATATGCACGGTGTGATCCCTTAATGATTCAATCATGTTATCGTACTACTATGTTCATGTTTATCCTTATATGTCTCCATTTTTTATCCATACTGAGCATCTAATCTCAGCCCTTTTTTTGATTCCTTTCTCCAGGATATGAAGAAACGTTTTATGTAGAAATTCTAAATGTGTTGAACATTAAGGGATATGTTGAAGATAATTCACCAAGCTAGATGATTTTGTTTCCATGATTCAATAAACACTATTATTTTATATTCCGCTGAAATTTATTTTTCTAATGTACTGAATATTCATCTAAAAAGATTTAATATTCTTGTATCTTATGCTTGGATCATTATATTAGGTATCAAAGGAAAGGAATTTTCAATTTTTGTAATCTATTATGAGATGAATTTTGTGATATCCCTAGGTAAATTTATAAGGATATATATTGGAATTTCACTGAGGATATGTATATGGATGTTTTAACATTTATGAGAATGTACTGGAATTTTGGTGAATGATGGAGTAAGTGGGTACCTAGAAGTACATTCAGGTATGGATACTATAAGTGTATGTGGATCTAGAACAGATGTTCCATTCGGTAATAACTCTAGAATGATGTAATGGGTCTGATAAAAGATAATCTGGTACATGGAAATTGTCCTTGTTAGACACCTGGTTTGACACTCGAAGGGGATATTAATTAAGAATTCACAATGTCTTCAAAAAAAATCATGATGTATTTAGATATATATTAGTTATGAATAAACTATTATAAACCTAAGGTATCATAAATTATGTAAGGAGTCATGATATATAAATTTTATACGTTATTCTATTCATGGCTATATGGTTTTATGATAAGTAATGATCGCACTATGTTTCTGGTAATAGTCAATGGAAAGAACCAGAAGGAACTACATTATTATAGAATGTGATTTAATATTTACTAATGAGTAAAAAATTCATATGATCACTAGAGTTAATGATGTCATGATTATGACTCATCAGTATTCATGGAAAATTATTAATAATTTTTACCTTATCCAAATCCTGGACTCACTGAGGAAGAAAAATATTGTGCTTTCAGAGTGTTTGGGTAATTGAGAACAAAGAGGAAAGATTTTTTTGTTTCCTTGGGTCAAGAATATGGAAATAATCACATATTTGAATTTATTAGAGGAACAAGAAAGTATATTTACAATAGAATAAAGTAAATAAATCAACTAACTACAAGGGAAAAATTAAGAGTTTTATTAATAAAATAGATGGGAATTTTGGTATCCCTTATTCTTCATTAAAGGTTATATATTTTATGTTTGGTGAAATTTGTCATTATGCAACCCAATTTTCTAATTATAATGTTCTTGATGAGAATCAACATGGTGTTGTGGGTAATGGTTAAATTTTATAAGATGGAGTGACAATATATGAAATGATAAAGGAATGAAGTATTATTGTGAATGGATTAAGATGATGTTATTGAGGTATTCATGTATTTGGATTGGAAAGTTATGAATGATGAAATATACCAAGATTATTCTACTTATTTTTTTCACTCAGTATTTTCATGTTTATGTTGAATTTTCTTTATAGGCTAGTGAAGTTATTTAATTACTATATTATATTTTGACTAAGGGAAGATAACCCCTAATTAGTTTTTACATTTAGATAATATTGTATGGATAATGACATGTGGTATATGAATAAGTAAATTAGATAGTATTTAATACCTTGGAACTATGTAAGGTCATTTTTTTGTGGTTCATGCTACCACTAATGAATTTTACAACATTTCTCAATTATGGAGTAAATCAAATTTACATTTAAATGAGGTAGCATACATGTTTTACAAAAGGTTTTGTTGTAATTATGGTTGTTACTATGTTTCAAAAGAATATTAAATGAGCGTATTAAAATGATTGGAATGAGACAACCATGAGATAGTTTGTGTTATACATGGGAATAAATGTTATGAAACTTTAATAAATATCATTTTAATGTTATTTATATTCACCTTAGAGAATGGTTATAAGGATTACCATTCACGTATAGTTTAAGTTAAGAATCAGATGAAGTATTTCTACCCTGATTTCATGTTGAAAACAATTTTTATATGGATAATAAATGATTATAATTATTACAAGGATTTCCATCACTTATAATATGTTTGTGTGGTTTTAAGAAAAAGATCATGTATATCAGGAAACAACCAATTATGTTTGGTAAGGTTGTGGTTATTGAACCCGTGATTGAAGTATGATGAGGGTTTCACTCAAAAATCTAGCATAAAAAATGTCTGGTTTAGTGTATATTTTTTTGTTGAATATGGACTAGAAATATAAAATTTTTCAATAAAATAACTCATATTGATTTTTTAGGAGACAAACAGTTAGACATTTTATTATCATATTGGCCTTACGATCTGTTAAAAGTTTATTCTAATTGTTTCTTCATCAGATTTAATTTATAGAAATTCATTCAATGAGCTAATGTATGTAATTGGAAATTTTAAAATAACAACCGAAGAATGAAATTTTTCTATTTAAATTTGTGACAAATTTCTGAATGTTCTAAAAGCGATAAAAATGATTTCATAATACCATACATATGTTAAACAAATTTCTTTTTGAATCATTATAGATTTATTACATTGAGTGTAACATCCCAAGTAAGTAATGAATAATAGATATTTTTATCTATGTCTATTAACGAACTAGATAGTGTTTTAGAGGCTTAAAATGAAGATAAATCCAATCTTAAGCATGGAATACACTAATATTTTTAAAAGATTGTTTTACTGCCTTTTGATGGAAAACCATTTTTAAATATATCTTTTGACAATTTTATAAGCTATTTTTGTCAAAATAAACTTATTCTTTATGATTGGGACATCAAAATTTACTTTGTGTGAGTTTTTGGTATTTTTCAGACAATGTTCATTTTTTAATGAATAGTGAAAAATACTGCATTTTACATCAAAACTTATTTTTAATCTAATTTATTTATATGATTATATTATAATTTGAATTGGATTTGAAGTGAAATTAGAATATATTTTTACCATTTAATCCAATGGTGGTCATTGGAATCAATTTCACTTTGAAATTGGACTTAAACTGGTGTCAATCTTTTGATACTTATTGTTTCATAAAAACATGCTATTTGTCATGACAGCGAGAATTAATTATTAAATTAATTAATGTGACTTATATGTTTTTAATTTTTTAAAATAGACTTAATTTTTGAATTCGGAATATCAAATATAACTTAGGGTGAATTTTTGGTAATTTTCTGAAAAACTTCAATTTTTTGATGAATAGTGAAACCACTAAGTGGTACTTATAAAAACTGATTTTTCCATTTAAATGAAATTTTTCCATCATTGTGTTTTGAATTTCAAAAATCCAACATACATGGTTTTCATTAAAAAGTAAAATGTTGTTCAATGAGATTAAAATAATTTTTTGGTGAATAGTAACTTTTAAGTTCTTAATCGCGATTAGTGGTAATTAGTGTAGTTTAAGGTAAAAATAATGCTTTAATAATATGAGATGAGCTTGAAACATGTCCTACCCTCATTGGATGTGTCATGGCCGACCAAGAAAAGCCATGGGTCAACTTGGGGACCCCATGGAGCCACTTTGTTTGGGAAATGACATAAATAACGTTTTATTTAATGTAAAAGTAAAAATGACACAAACATAATATGTTTTACGAAAACAATTTTTATATGGGGTTATACAAGTCAGATGTTTTACTATAAATATTAATTGGAAAGATAAAAAGATTTCCTACATCATAGTAATTTTTTATAATTTTTTGACATTAAATAAATAAATGTATTTATGACATAATAATGATGTAGCGATTACCTCATTAATAAAGGATTTAAATAAAATGAAAAGATAATGTAAAATCTATGACCTAAACATGTCCAAAACCTATTGGATGGGTGGATTTAGAGCCCTTATCACCTTATCCTTTAATTATATCAATGTGGGACCTTTTGAATCCGAAATGAATTTTAAAATAAAGTAACTTGTCTTTACATTCCAAGAGTGCCCCTCCTCTCCTCTTATAAAAGGCCCCCACATCTACCTCTTTTACCACACTCCCAAAGCCTTTGTCTCGGCCAACCCCTGCCCATTTTGTCTCTACACTTCCCTATATTACTCCTTGAAGCCTCACTTTGGGCAGAAGACTTCCCAAGGAAGCCTTTGAGCTCAAACCAAAGAGAGTTATTTTAAGGTAATGTCTTCTTTTGAGTCCTTTTGTTTTATTTTGCTTCTCCAACCCCCTAAACTCTTTTTATTATTTTCTTTTGTAACAACTCCAGTACCCTCAATATACTAGGATGTTGTTATAATAAGTATTAGAGCTACACTTACACACACCTACATCTAATGGTTAATGATCATACTGTTTCCGTGGATGGTGAATTTATGCCTCCTGAAACGATGATTGTTCAACATTATTTTAACACCTTCAAAGGTGGCCATTAAGATGTCACTATATTTATATATGATATATCATATGTTTATGTTTTCCTTAAGCTTCTGTATTTTTCATTTTGGGTATACCTTTATGGTTACCATTATGGGTAAACGCGGTATCTTCATTTGAGGAAGTGCGGACTACCTCCCTCTCAAAGTGATTTGATTCGTTAAATACCATATGTGGGACGTATAAAGGATGGAACTATGATATTATATACGATATTATACTGGAATTATAATATACCTTTATATCATTATGATTCCATTCTATAAAATACGAAATAGAAATGAAAGTAGCGTTCATGCATACGTACGGCTTACCGTCTCCATGAACGGTGCATTTCATTTCTTACCTCTAAATGATTATGTAATATTATAAATACATGTATATACTGGATATATATTATATATACATCATTATTATAATTCTGGATATAATGGATACATTAACAACATGTAATTATAAAGGGTTTATTTTTGACTCAAGTACCAATGATCGTTAAAATGTCCGTTATTAACATAAATAATTACATAGTGTTCATGACATGGTAATAAGTGATATCAAAGGAATAATGAACTTGAAAAAGGTTCTTATGCAAGTAGAAATTAACTCAAGTTTATTATTCAGGACATTAAAGATCGATCGAGTCAAGTCGGACCCGAGGTATGGGACTTCGTCTCAATCTCCTTTCATTGAGGCATATTTTATTTTATACACAACTTTCTTTTATACGGTGTATAAATCCCATTGACTTTTACGTTTATCCAAAAGGAATCTTTTTTATACGAAGTGTTTTACAAAATGAAAAAATGGAATGTTTTTGTCATACGTATGCAGCGACAACGACTTCTCCACCGCCGTGACCATTATTTGGGTTTCAGCTTCCTCTACAAGCCATACCTTGTTTTTAAAAGAAAAATAAGTACCATGTTTTACTTTTATTTTATTTTGGTATTGAAAATGGTTTTCATGATGTTTTTATATCATTGTGTTGTATTGATATCTTGTGATTGAAAGGTGGAAATGTTATGTTTCCTTTATGCATGTTTTATATAATACGATTATGTTGAGGTTCTTGGGCATTATTATGAAGACGGGTGGTTCCGTGATAAACTAAGGGGGGGTGAGCCAGATATAGATCTCCAATGCATTGGGTAACACGAAGGAGTGAAACGTTAAGGTTTCTCCGAAAGGATTTAGGGAATATACTGTGATGGGTATTCCAAACGTTACCAAGAGGGTTACTCCCTAAGTACGAATGTTATGAATGCCTCAAGTTACCTTTATGTCTTATGATTTCTATGATTTATTCATAATTTGATGAGGTAAGTTAAAGTGATTATGTTTCATGGGTAAAGTATGATTTCATTCTTATGTATATATGTACCCATGTTTCCTTTCCATATTTTTATATCCCTTACTGAGCTTTTTATGGTCATCCCAAGTTTTTTTGAAATGTTTTTCACAGGTCAAGGGAAAGGTACATGATATGATGATAGTGTCAAGGAAGTGTCAAGAAAGAATCCATGTTTTATTTTAAATATGTTTCCATTGATGGGAAATAAGAATACTATCTTTATGTAACCACTTTGTTTATATGTGGAATGTAATGCAAGTTTTATGATATAATTCTCTAAAACTCTAAACCCGAAAATATCCTCAATGTGTAATCTTGTAATAACTCAATATTAAGTAAGTTTTAAGGATAGGGCCTTATAGTTGGTATCAGAGGTCAGTTTAGATAAATTTAGGAGTTAGAATTCTATTAAATGATTATCTAAAAATATTTTCTTTTGAAATGATATAGCATTTGAAGATTACCATGTTGCTTCATCAAAGACATGTTTGTTCAGAATGGTTTTCCGCAGAGGAAAGAGGGAAGCAGTGCTAGGAAGGCATACAGAAGGAAATAACCTTCCGAATCAGCATCTCGAGATGGTCGGAATTGGAACTGAACAGTTTGTTGCAGTAATGGTGCAGTTGACTCAAGCGATAAATGGCGGTGGTATCCATGCACGAGATCAGCCAGATCAACCTCAGAGGAACATGTTAGTGGTGTAACATTTCATGAGGCAACATCCCCCATCATTCAGAGGATCATCTGACCCTGTGTTAGCTAAAGGGTGGATTAAAGCACTAGAAAAGATTTTCGATGTCATGGGGTGTTCAGACAATCAAAAGTTTAGTCTTGTTATTTACCGTTTGGAGGTTGAAGCAGATCAGTGGTGGTCGATGGTTAAAAATATCAGGGACGCCGATGAGATTGATGCTCTTGACTGGGATGAATTCAAAGGTATGTTTCTTGAGAAGAATTTTCCTAAGGCTATTCGATTTAGGATGGAAAAGCAATTCTTGGAATTGAGGCAAGAGGAAGACTCAGTGGATACCTATGAAGAAAGGTTCACTCGATTAGAAAGGTATGCTCTAAATTTTATCTGAGACCTTGATAGTAAAATCAATCGTTTTTACTCAGGATTAAAGCCAAAATATCGAATGGCATTAGCTTCTCGTGAGTTTAAAAGTTATGAAAAGCTTGTTCGATGTGCTGAGAAGGTGGAAATTGAGTTTGCCGATGATCAAGTGTTCTATAACAACCAAAAGAAGAAGAGACCGAGGAGCCAGGATAAAGGTAATAATTCTTCAAAAAAGTCTGATGGTAAGAAAACTAAGTTTCCAGTTTGTGATAAATGTGGAAAAAGGCATGCTGGGGAATGTCTTCTGAATTCTGGAAAGTGCTACCGATGTGGTAAGATGGTACATATGGCTCGTGGTTGTATTGAAAAGGATCAAGGTGAAGGTAAGACCAAATTTGATTTACAGTTAGTGAAATGTTATAAGTGCAATGAGATGGGTCACTATGCAAATGAGTGTCTGACAAAGAGCTTGAGTGATGGGAAGCAGTTAGACTACAAGCAGAAAGGGGTGGTGAAATCTTTTTCAACTACTTCGGCAGACGTCGGGCCATCAAATGAAGTTGTATCAGGTACTTTGTTTTTTCAGATTATGCCAGTGTGTTGTTTGATTCGGGGTCTACACATTCGTTCATCTTTGAAACCTTTTCTAGTAAAATGGGAATACCATCTCAAGAAATGACTCCTAAACTTTTGGTAAAAACACCTGGGGGAATGTTGAGGGAAAAAGAATTTATAAGAATCTTCCTATCCTTATTTGTGGAAAGAACCTACTTGCAAACAGTATTTTTCTACCTCTAGTAGAGTTTGATGTTATCCTGGGTATGGATTGGCTCTCTATTTACTATGCTAAGATTGACTGTAGAGCTAAAGAAGTTTCTTTTCAGAAATACTTTCATTTTGTTTACAAGAATGAACCCTTACTGTTGATAACATATCAAGAGGCCAAGAAACTTGTAAAAGATGTAAATGAATGTTACCTTGCACACATCATTGAAAATAAAGGAACTGTTTAGATTAATGATGTGCCAGTGGTAAATGAATATCCTGATGTTTTTTCTAATGAGTTTCCTGGAATAATACCAGATCGGGAAGTTGAGTTTACTGTTGACTTAGTTCCTGATGCTAAGCCAATTTCAAAACCCCCTTATCGAACGGCTCAAATTGAACTTTTAGAGTTGAAGGAGCAATTGCAAGATTTATTAGAGAAAGGTTTCATTCGACCTAGCACATCACCTTGGGGTGATCCTTTTTTATTTGTTAAAAAGAAAGATGGTTCTATGAGACTTTGCATTGATTATAAATCCTTGAATAACATCACTGTTAAGAACAAATATCCTTTGCCTCATATCGATGATTTGTTTGATCAGCTCCAGGGAGCTCAGTTTTTTTCAAATATTGACTTGAGATCGGGGTACCATCAGCTGAAGGTAAAGGAGACAGATATTCCGAAGACCTCATTCCGTACGAGATATGGCCATTATGAATTTTTAGTAATGCCTTTTGGGCTAACCAATTCACCTGCTGTATTCATGGACTTAATGAATAGAATTTTCCATGAGTTCTTGGATAAGTTTGTGGTGGTTTTCATTGATGATATTTTGGTGTTTTCTAAATGTAAAGAGGAGCATGAAAGACATTTAAGGGTTATCCAGCAAACCTTAAAAGAAAATAAACTGTATGTAAAATTCAGCAAGTGTGAGTTTTGGTTGCAACAAATTTCTTTCCTTGGTCACATTGTTTCTAAAGATGGGATAACTGTTGATCCTGCAAAAACAAAAGTTGTGGAAGACTGGGCAAGACCCACAAATGTAACTGAGATTCGTAGCTTCATTGGTTTGGCAGGCTATTACCGAAGGTTTGTTAGAAATTTTTTACGGTTATCTAGTCCAATGACTAAGATAACTCGGAAGGGTGTTAAGTTTATCTGGACAAAAGAATGTGATGATTGTTTTCAGGAATTGAAAAAAGATTGGTGAATGCTCTAGTTTTGCCACTACCTTCCAGGAATGGGGAGTTTGTTATCTACAGTGATGCTTCATTGAAAGGACTTGGTTGCGTTTTAATTCATAATGATCAGGTAATTGCTTATGCTTCACGAATGTTGAAAACTCATGAGGTAAATTACCATACACATGATTTGGAATTAGCTACTGTTGTTTTTGATTTAAAAATTTGGAGGCATCATTTGTATGGATTAAAGTGTAAAATATATACCGATCACAAAAGTTTAAAGTATATATTCACTCAAAAAGAATTGAACATGAGACAAAGGAGATGGCTAGAATTAATCAATTATTATGATTGTACAATTCATTACCATCCGGGAAAAGAAAATAAAGTGGTTGACGCTTTGAGTCGAAAAAGTAATGCTTCATTAGAAATGTTGTGTTTGGAAAGTGATCCTTTGGTTAAGGATTTGATGAAATTTTGAATAGAAGTTGTTGGTGCAGAAAGTTCTTCTGTTTTGTTTCAGGTATCAGTGAGATCATCTCTATCAGATAGAATCAAGCAAGCACAGAAGCAAGACAGTGAGTTGTAGAAGAGGGTAGAGCTGGTTCAGAAAGGTAAGTTTCCTGAATTCAACATTGATAGTGATTGTGTTTTGAGATTTGGGAAGAGATAGTGTGTGTCTTGTGATACACAGTTGAAGAGAGAGTTGTTATATGAAGCTCATAGTTCTCCGTTTTCAGTTCATCCTGGCAGTACTAAGATGTACAGAGATCTTTGGGAGCATTACTGGTGGGATGGAATGAAAAGAGATATTGCTGATTTTACTATGAAGTGTTTGACTTGTCATCAGGTTAAAGCAGAGTGGCAGTTACCAAAAGGGGTGCTTCAGCCTTTACCAGTGCCAGAGTGGAAATAGGAGAATATATCCATGGACTTTGTTGTGGTATTACCGAAGACATCTCGAGGTAATAATGCAATCTGGGTTATTGTTGATCGTTTGACCAAATCTGCTCATTTCCTTGCTATACGAGATACTTTTTCCCTAGATCAACTTTCTCGTTTGTATCTTGAAGAGGTAGTCAGGTTACATGGAGTTCCTCTCTTCATTGTATCTGACTATGATCTCATGTTCACTTCTAACTTTTGGAAAGGCCTTCAGAAGTTGTTGGGTACTGAATTAAATTTTAGTACAGCTTTTTATCCTCAATCATATGGGTAGTCAGAACGAACAATTCAGACCATGGAGGATATGCTACGTTCTTGCTCTATGGATTATCAGGGAAGTTGGGACCAACATCTTTCTTTGGTTGAATTTTCATATAATAATAGTTTTCATTCCAGTATACAGATGGCACCATTTCAGGAATTATATGGGAAGTGGTGTCGAACTCCAGCTTTCTGGGATGAAGTGGGTGACAGGAAGTTGATGGGACCAGAATTGGTAGAAGAGATGGCAGAAAAATTTCAGCTGATTCAGAAACACATGAGAACAGCTCAGAGCAGGCAGAAGAGTTATGCGGACAACAGGAGGAAGGATCTCTCTTTTGAGGTAGGTGATCATGTTTTTCTCAAAGTATCACCATGGAAAAGTGTGATGCGATTTGGTAAGAAAGGAAAGTTGAGTCCAAGGTTCATTGGACCATATGAAATTCTAGAGAGAGTTGGATCAGTTGCATACTGAGTGGCTTTACCTCCGAGTTTATCTCAGGTACACAATGTTTTTCACGTTTCGATGTTGAGAAAGTATATGCCAGATCCAACTCATGTTTTGAGTCCAAAAGTAGTTCAGCTGGAAGAGAACCTATCATATGAGGAACAAGCGGTCCAGATTCTTGACCACAGGGAGCAAGTGTTACGGAATAAGTTGATTAATCAGGTAAAGGTTTTGTGGAAAAACCACATGATGGAAGAGGCAACATGGGAATCTGAAAATGAAATGAGGGATAAGTACCCCCATTTATTTGATAAGTAAATAAATTGCGGGGACGCAATTTTCAAAAGGGGGAAGGATGTAACATCCCATGTAAGTAATGAATAATAGATATTTTTATCAATGTCTATTAATGAACTAGATAGTGTTTTAGAGGCTTAAAATGAAAATAAATCCAATCTTAAGCATGGAATACACTAATATTTTTAAAAGATTGTTTTACTGCCTTTTGATGGAAAACCATTTTTAAATCTATCTTTTGAAAATTTTATAAGCTATGTTTGTCAAACTAAACTTATTCTTTATGATTGGGACATCAAAATTTACTTTGTGTGAATTTTTGGTATTTTTCAGACAATGTTGATTTTATAATGAATAGCGAAAAATACTGCATTTTACATCAAAACTGCTTTTTAATATAATTTATTTATAAGATTATATTATCTTTTGAATTGGTTTTGAAGTGAAATTAGAATATATTTTAACCATTTAATCCAATGGTGGTCATTGGAATCAATTTCACTTTGAAATTAGACTTAAACTGGTGTCAATCTTTTGATACTTATTGTTTCATAAAAACACGTTATTTGTCATGACAGCGGGAATTAATTATTAAATTAATTAATTTTACTTATATGTTTTGAATTTTGTAAAATAGTCTTCATTTTTGAATTCAGAATATCAAATATAGCTTAGGGTGAATATTTGGTAATTTTCTGAAAAACTTCAATTTTTGATGAATAGTGAAACCACTAAGTGGTACTTATAAAAACTGATTTTTCCGTTTAAATGAAATTTTGTCATCATTGTGTTTTGAATTTCAAAAATCCGACATACATGGTTGTCATTAAGAATTAAAATGTGGTTCAATGAGATTAAAATAGTTTTTTGGTGAATAGTAACTTTTAAGTTCTTAATCGCGATTAGTGGTAATTAGTGTAGTTTAAGGTAAAAATAATGTTTTAATAATATGAGATGAGCTTGACACATGTCTTACCCTCATTTTATGTGTCATGGCCGACGAAGAAAAGCCATGGGTCAACTTGGGGACCCCATGGAGCCACTTTGGTTGGGAAATGACATAAATAACTTTTTATTTAATGTAAAAGTAAAAATGACACAAACATAATATGTTTTACGAAAACAATTTTTATATGGGGTTATACAAGTCAGAGTTTTTACTATAAATATTCATTGGAATCTAAAACGATTTCCTACATCATAGTCTTTTTTTATAATTTTTTGACATTAAATAAATAAATTTAATTATGACATAATAATGGTGTAGTGATTACCTCATTAATAAAGGATTTAAATAAAATGAAAAGATAATGTAAAATATATTACCTAAACATGTCCAAAACCTATTGGATGGGTGGATTTAGAAAACTTATCACCTTATCCTCGAATTATATCAATGTGGGACCTTTTGAATCCGAAACTCATTTGAAAATAAAGTAACTTATCTTTACTTTCCAAGAGTGCCCATCCTCTTCTCTTATAAAAGGCCCCCACATCTACCTCTTTTCCCACACTCCTAAAGCCTTTTTCTCAGCCAACCCCTGCCCATTTTGTCTCTACACTTCCCTCTATTACTCCTTGAAGCCTCACTTTGGGCAGCAGACTACCCAAGGAAGCCTTTGAGCTCAAACCAAAGGGAGTTACCCGATTTTAAGGTAATGTCTTCTTTTGATTCCTTTTGTTTTATTTTTCTTCTCCAACCCCATAAACTCTTTTTATTCTTTTCTTTTGTAAAAAATACAGTATCCTCAATATACTAGGATGTTGTTATAATAAGTATTCTAGCTACACTTACACACACCTACATCTAATGGTTAATGAACATACTGTTTCCGTGGATGGTGAATTTATGCCTCCTGGAACGATGATTGTTCAACATTATTTTAACAAATTAAAAGGTGTCCCTTAAGATGTAACTATATTTATATATGATATATAATATGTTTCTGTTTTCCTTAAGCTTCTTTATTTTTCATTTTGGGTTTACCTTTATGGTTACCATTATGGGTAAACGTGATATCTTCATTTGAGGAAGTGCGGACTACCGCCCCCTCAAAGTGATTTGATTCGTTAAATACCATATGTGGGACGCATAAAGGTTGGAACTATGATATTATATATGATATTATACTGGAATTATAATATACCTTTATATCATTATGATTCCATTCTATAAAATACGAAATAGAAATGAAAGTAGCATTCATGCGTACGTACGGCTTACCATCTCCATGAACGGTGCATTTAATTTCTTACCTCTAAATGATTATGTAATATTATAAATACATGTATATACTGGATATATATGATATATACATCATGATTATAATTCTAGATATAATGGATACATGAACAACATGTAATTATAAAGGGTTTATGTTTGACTCAAGTACCAATGATGGTTAAAATGTCCGTTATTAACTTAAATAATTAAGTAGTGTTCATGACGTGGTAATAAGTGATATAAAAGGAATAATGAACTTGAAAAAGGTTCTTAAGCAAGTAGAAATTAACTCAAGTTTATTGTTCCGGACATTAAAGATCGATCGAGTCATGTCGGACCCGAGGTATGGGATTTCGTCTCAATCTCCTTTCATTAAGGCATATTTTATTTTATACAGAACTTTCTTTTATACGGTGTATAAACCACTTTGACTTTTACGTTTATCCAAAAGGAATATTTTTTATACGAAGCGTTTTACAAAACGACAAAAGGGAATGTGTTTGTCGTACGTATGCGGCGACAACGACTTCTCTGCCGCCGTGACCATTATTTGGGTTTCAGCTTCCTCTATAAGCCATACCTTATTTTTAAAAGAAAAATAAATACCATGTTTTACTTTTCTTTTATTTTGGTATTGAAAATGGTTTTCATGATGTTTTTATATCAATGTGTTGTATTGATATCTTGTGATTGAAAGGTGGAAATGTTATGTTTCCTTTATTCATGTTTTATATGATACGATAATGTTGAGGTTCTTGGGCATTATTATGAAGACAGGTGGTTCCGTGATAAACTAAGGGCGGGTGAGCCCAATATAGCTCTCCAATGCATTGGGTAACGCGAAGGAGTGAAACGTTAAGGTTTCTCCGAAGAGATTTAGGGAATATACTGTGATGGGTATTCCAAACGTAACCGAGAGGGTTACTCCCTACGTACGAATGATATGAATGCCTCAAGTTACCTTTATGTCTTATGATTTCTATGATTTATTCATAATTTGATGAGGTAAGTTAAAGTGCTTATGTTTTATGGGTAAAGTATGATTTCATTCTTATGTATATATGTACCCATGTTTCCTTTCCATATTTTTATATCCCTTACTGAGCTTTTTATGCTCATCCCAAGTTTTTTTGAAATGTTTTTCATAGGTCAAGGGAAAGGTACATGATATGGTGATAGTGTCAAGGAAGTGTCAAGAAAGAATCCATGTTTTATTTTAAATATGTTTCCATTGATGGGAAAGAAGAATACTATCTTTATGTAACCACTTTGTTTATATGTGGAATGTAATGAAAGTTTTATGATCTAATTCTCTAAAACTCTAAACCCGAAAAGATCCTCAATGTGTAATCTTGTAATAACTCAAGATTAAGTACGGTTTAAGTATGGGGCCTTATAGTTGGTATCAGAGGTCGTTTTAGATAACTTTAGGAGTTAGAATTCTATTAAATGATTATCCAATTTTTTTTTTTGAAATGATATAGCATTTGAATATTACCATGTTGCTTCATCTAAGACATGTTTGTTCAGAATGGCTTTCCGTAGAGGAAACAGGGAAGCAGTGCTAGGAAGGAATACATAAGGAAATAACCTTCCGAATCAGCATCCCGAGATGGTCGGAATTGGAACTGAACAGTTTGTTGCAGTAATGGCGCAGTTGACTCAAGCGATAAATGGTGGTGGTATCCATGCATGAGATCAGCCAGATCAACTGTAGAGCAACATGTCAGTGGTGGAACATTTCATGAGGCAACATCCCCCATCATTCAGAGGATCATATGACCCAGTGTTAGCTGAAGGGTGGATTAAAGCACTAGAGAAGATTTTCGATGTCATGGGGTGTTCAGACAATCAAAAGGTTAGTCTTGCTATTTACCATTTGGAGGGTGAAGCAGATCAGTGGTGGTCGATGGTTAAAAATATCAGGGATGCCAATTAGATTGATGCTCTTGACTGGGATGAATTAAAAGGTATGTTTCTTGAGAAGTATTTTCCTAAGGCTGTTCGACTTAGGATGGAAAAGCAATTCTTAGAATTGAGGCAAGAGGAAGACTCAGTGGCTACCTATGAAGAAAGGTTCACTCGATTGCCAAGGTATGCTCTAAATTTTATCCGAGACCTTGATAGTAAAATCAATCATTTTTACTCAGGATTAAAGCCAAAATATTGAAGGTCATTAGCTTCTTGTGAGTTTAAAAGTTATGAAAATCTTGTTCGATGTGCTGAGAAGCTGGAAATGGAGTTTGCCGATGATCAAGTGTTCTATAACAACCAACAGAAGAAGAGACCGAGGTGGAAGGAGAAAGGTATTAATTCTTCAAAAATGTCTGATGGTAAGAAAACTAAGTTTCCATTTTGTGATAAATGTGGCAAAAGGAATGCTGGGGAATGTCTTCTGAATTCTGGAAAGTTCTACCGATGTGGTAAGATGGGACATAAGGCTCGTGGTTGCACTGAAAAGGATCAAGGTGAAGGTAAGACCAAATTTGATTTACAGTTAGTGAAATGTTTTAAGTGCAATGATATGGGTCACTATGCAAATGAGTGTCTGACAAAGAGCTTGAGTGATGGGAAGCAGTTAGACTACAAGTAGAAAGGGGTGGTTAAATCTTTTTCAACTACTTCGGCAGACGTCGGGCCATCAAATGAAGTTGTATTAGGTACTTTGTTTGTTTTTTCAGATTATTCCAGTGTGTTGTTTTATTCGGGGTCTACACATTCTTTCATCTCTGAAACCTTTTCTAGTAAAATGGGAATACCATCTCAAGAAATGACTCCTGAACTTTTGGTAAAAACACCTGGGGGGAATGTTGAGGAAAAAATAATTTATAAGAATCTTCTTATCCTTATTTGTGGAAAGAACCTACTTGAAAACCATATTGTTCTACCTCTAGTAGAGTTTGATGTTATCCAGGGTATGGATTCGCTCTCTATTTACCATACTAAGATTGACTGTAGAGACAAAGAAGTTTCTTTTCAGAAATACTTTCAGTTTGTTTACAAGAATGAACCCTTACTGTTGATAACATATCAAGAGGCCAAGAAACTTGTAAAATATGGAAATGAATTTTACCTTGAACACATCGTTGAAAATAAAGGAACTGTTCAGATTAATGATGTGCCAGTGGTAAATGAGTATCCTGATGTTTTCCTGATGAGTTGCCTGGAATAATACCAGATCGGGAAGTTGAGTTTACTGTTGACTTAGTTCCTGATGCTAAGCCAATTTCAAAACCCCCTTATCGAATGGCTCAAATTGAACTTTTAGATTTGAAGGAGCAATTGCAAGATTTATTAGAGAAAGGTTTCATTCGACCTAGCACATAACCTTGGGGTGCTCCTGTTTTATTTGTTAAAAAGAAAGATGGTTCTATGAGACTTTGCATTGATTATAGAGCCTTGAATAACATCACTGTTAAGAACAAATATCCTTTGCCTCATATCGATGATTTGTTTGATCAGCTCCAGGGAGCCCAGTTTTTTTCAAAGATTGACTTGAGATCAGGGTACCATCAGCTGAAGGTAAAGGAGGCAGATATTCCGAAGACCGCATTCCGTACGAGATATGGCCATTATGAATTTGTAGTAATTCCTTTTGGGCTAACCAATGCACCTTCTGTATTCATGGAATTAATGAATAGAATTTTCCATGAGTTCTTGGATAAGTTTGTGGTGGTTTTCATTGATGATATTTTGGTGTTTTCTAAAATTAAAGAGGAGCATGAAAGACATTTAAGGGTTATCCTAAAAACCTTAAAAGAAAAGAAACTGTATGGAAAATTCAGAAAGTGTTAGTTTTGGTAGCAACAAATTTCTTTCCTTGGTCACATTGTTTCTAAATATGGGATAACTGTTGATCCTGCAAAAACAAAAGTTGTGGAAGACTGGACAAGACCCACAAATGTAACTGAGATTCGTAGCTTCCTTGGTTTGGCAGGCTATTACCAAAGGTCTGTTAGAAATTTTTCACGGTTATCTAGTCCAATGACTAAGCTAACTCGGAAGGGTGTTAAGTTTATCTGGACAAAATAATGTGATGATTGTTTTCAGGAATTTAAAATAAGATTGGTAAATGCTCCAGTTTTGGCACTACCTTCCAGGAATGGGGAGTTTGTTATCTACAGTGATGCTTCATTGAAAGGACTTGGTTGTTTCCTAATGCAGAATGATCAGGTAATTGCTTATGCTTCACGACAGTTGAAAACTCATGAGGTAAATTACCCTACACGTGATTTGGAATTAGCTATTGTTGTTTTTGATTTAAAAATTTTGAGGCATCATTTGTATGGAGTAAAGTGTGAAATATATACCGATCACAAAAGTTTAAAGTATATATTCACTCAGAAAGAATTGAACATGAGACAAAGGAGATGGCTGGAATTAATCAAGGATTATGATTGTACAATTCATTACCATCTGGGAAAAGCAAATAAAGTGGCTGATGCTTTGAGTCAAAAAAGTAATGCTTCATTAGCAATGTTGCGTTTGGAAGATGATCCTTTGGTTAAGGATTTGATGAAATTTGGAATAGAAGTTGTTGGTGCAGGAAGTTCTTCTGTTTTTTTTCAGGTATCAGTGAGATCATCTCTATCAGATAGAATCAAGCAAGCACAGAAGCAAGACAGTGAGTTGCAGAAAAGGGTAGAGCTGGTTTAGAAAGGTAAGTTGCCTGAATTCAACATTGATAGTGATTGTGTTATGAGATTTGGGAAGATATTGTGTGTGCCTTGTGATTCACAGTTGAAGAGAGAGTTGTTATGTGAAACTCATAGTTCTCCGTTTTCAGTTCATCCTGGCAGTACTAAGATGTACAGTGATCTTCGGGCGTATTACTAGTGGGATGGAATGAAAATAGATATTGCTGATTTTACTGTGAAGTGTTTGACTTGTCAGCAGGTTAAAGTAAAGCGGCAGTTACCGAAAGGGATGCTTCATCCTTTACCAGTGCCAGAGTGGAAATGGGAGAATATATCCGTGGAATTTGTTGTGGGATTACCGAAGACATCTCGAGGTAATAATGCAATATGGGTTATTGTTGATCGTTTGACAAAATCTTCTCATTTCCTTGCTATACGAGAGACTTTTTCCCTAGATAAACTTTCCCATTTGTATCTTAAAGAGGTAGTCAGGTTACATGGAGTTCCTCTTTCCATTGTATCTGATCGTGATCCCAGGTTCACTTCTAACTTTTGGAAAGGCTTTCAGAAGTCGTTGGGTACTGAATTAAATTTTAGTACAGCTTTTCATCCTCAATCAGATGGGCAGTCAGAATGAACAATTTAGACCTTGGTGGATATGATACGTTCTTACTCTATGGATTATCAGGGAAGTTGGGACCAACATCTTTCTTTGGTTGAATTTTCATATAATAACAGTTTTCATTCCAGTATACAGATGGAACCATTTCAGGCATTATATGGGAAGCGGTGTCAAACTCCAGCTTTCTGGGATGAAGTGGGTGAAAGGAAGTTGATGGGACCAGAATTCGTGGAAGAGATGGCATAAAAAGTTCAGCTGATTCAAAAACACATGAGAACAACTCAGAGCAGGCAGAAGAGTTATGCGGACAACAGGAGGAAGGATCTCTCTTTTGAGGTAGGTGATAATGTTTTTCTCAAAGTATCACCATGTAAAAGTGTGATGTGATTTGGTAAGAAAGGAAAGTTGAGTCCAAGGTTCATTGGACCATATGAAATTCTGGAGAGAGTTGGATTAGTTGCATACCGAGTGGCTTTACCTCCGAGTTTATCTCAGGTACACAATGTTTTTCATGTTTCGATGTTGAGAAAGTATATGCCAGATCCAACTCATGTTTTGAGTCCAGAAGTAGTTCAGCTGGAAGAAAACCTATCATATGAGGAACAACCAGTCCAGATTTCTTACCACAGGGAGCAAGTGTTACGGAATAAGGTGATTAATCAGGTAAAGGTTTTGTGGAAAAACCACATGATGGAGGAGGCAACATGGGAATCTGAAAATGCAATGAGGGATAAGTACCCTCATTTATTCGATAAGTAAATAAATTTCGGGGACGCAATTTTCAAAAGGGGGAAGTATGTAACATCCCAAGTAAGTAATGAATAATATATGTTTTTATCTATGTCTATTAATGAACTAGATAGTGTTTTAGAGGCTTAAAATGAAAATAAATCCAATCTTAACCATGGAATACACTAATATTTTTAAAAGATTGTTTTACTGCACTTTGATGGAAAACCATTTTTAAATCTATCTTTTGAAAATTTTATAAGCTATGTTTGTCAAACTAAACTTATTCTTTATTATTGGGACATCAAAATTTACTTTGTGTGAATTTTTTGTATTTTTCAGACAATGTTCATTTTTTAATGAATAGTGAAAAATACTGCATTTTATATCAAAATTGCTTTTTAATCTAATTTATTTATTTGATTAGATTATCTTTTGAATTGTTTTTGAGGTGAGATTATAATATATTTTTACCATTTAATCCAATGGTGGTCATTGGAATCAATTTCACTTTGATATTGGACTTAAACTGGTGTCAATCTTTTGATACTTATTGTTTCATAAAAACACGATATTTGTCATGACAGCAAGAATTAATTATAAAATTAATTAATGTTACTTAGATGTTTTGAATTTTGTAAAATAGACTTCATTTTTGAATTCGGAATATCAAATATAGCTTAGGGTGAATTTTTGGTAATTTTCTGAAAAACTTCAATTTTTGATGAATAGTGAAACCACTAAGTGGTACTTATAAAAACTGATTTTTCCATTTAAATGAAATTTTTCCATCATTGTGTTTTGAATTTCAAAAATCCGACATACATGGTTGTCATTAAGAAGTAAAATGTGGTTCAATGAGATTAAAATAATTTTTTGGTGAATAGTAACTTTTAAGTTCTTAATCGCGATTAGTGGTAATTAGTGTAGTTTAAGGTAAAAATAATGTTTTAATAATATGAGATGAGCTTGACACATGTCCTACGCTCATTGGATGTGTCATGGCCGACCAAGACAAGCCATGGGTGAACTTGGGGACCCCATGGAGCCACTTTGGTTGGGAAATGACATAAATAACTTTTTATTTAATGTAAAAGTAAAAATGACACAAACATAATATGTTTTACGAAAACAATTTTTATATGGGGTTATACAAGTCAGATTTTTTACTATAAATATTAATTGGAAATATAAAAATATTTCCTACATCATAGTATTTTTTTATAATTTTTTTACATTAAATAAATAAATGTATTTGTGACATAATAATGATGTAGCGATTACCTCATTAATAAAGGATTTAAATAAAATGAAAAGATAATGTAAAATCTATGACCTACACATGTCCAAAACCTATTGGATGGGTGTATTTCGAACCCTTATCACCTTATCCTCGACTTATATCAATTTGGGACCTTTTTAATCCGAAACTCATTTTAAAATAAAGTAACTTATCTTTACTTTCCAAGAGTGCCCCTCCTCTCCTCTTATAAAAGGCCCCCACATCTACCTCTTTTCCCACACTCCCAAAGCCTTTGACTCGGCCAACCCCTGCCCATTTTGTCTCTCCACTTCCCTCTGTTACTCCTTGAAGCCTCACTTTGGGCAGCAGACTTCCCAAGGAAGCCTTTGAGCTCAAACCAAAGGGAGTTACCCGATTTTAAGGTAATGTCTTCTTTTGAGTCCTTTTGTTTTATTTTGCTTCTCCAACCCCCTAAACTCTTTTTATTATTTTCTTTTGTAACAAATACAGTATCCTAAATATACTAGGATTTAGTTATAATAAGGATTCGAGCTACACTTACACACACCTACATCTAATGGTTAATGAACATACTGTTTCCGTGGATGGTGAATTTATGCCTCCCAAAACGATGATTGTTCAACATTCTTTTAACACCTTCAAAGGTGGCCATTAAGATGTCACTATATTTATATATGATATATAATATGTTTATGTTTTCCTTAAGCTTCTGTATTTTTCATTTTGGGTATACCTTTATGGTTACCATTATGGTTAAACGCGATATCTTCATTTGAGGAAGTGCGGACTACCGCCCCCTCAAAGTGATTTGATTCGTTAAATACCATATGTGGGACGTATAAAGGATGGAACTATGATGTCATATATGATATTATAATGGAAGTATAATATACCTTTATATCATTATGATTCCATTCTATAAAATACGAAATAGAAATGAAAGTAGCGTTCATGCGTATGTACGGCTTACCGTCTCCATGAACGGTGCATTTCATTTCTTACCTCTAAATGATTATGTAATATTATAAATACATGTATATACTGGATATATATGATATATACATCATGATTATAATTCTGGATATAATGGATATATGAACAACATGTAATTATAAAGGGTTTATTTTTGACTCAAGTACCAATGATCGTTAAATGTCGTTATTAACTTAAATAATTACATAGTGTTCATGACATGGTAATAAGTGATATAAAAGGAATAATGAACTTGAAAAAGGTTCTTAAACAAGTAGAAATTAACTCAAGTTTATTATTCAGGACATTAACGATCGATCGAGTCAAGTCGGACCTGAGGTATGGGACTTCGTCTCAATCTCCTTTCATTGAGGCATATTTTATTTTATACACAACTTTCTTTTATACGGTGTATAAACCCTTTTGACTTTTATGTTTATCCAAAAGGAATCTTTTTTATATGAAGCGTTTTACAAAACTACAAAAGGGAATGTTTTTTTCAAACGTATGCGGCGACAACGACTTCTCTACCGCCGTGACCATTATTTGGGTTTCGGCTTCCTCTATAAGCCATTCCTTGTTTTTAAAAGAAAAGGAAATACCATGTTTTACTTTTCTTTTATTTTGGTATTGAAAATGGTTTTCATGATGTTTTTATATCAATGTGTTGTATTGATATCTTGTGATTGAAATGTGGAAATGTTATATTTCCTTTATGCATGATTTATATGATACGATTATGTTGAGGTTCTTGGGCATTATTATGAAGACGGGTGGTTCCGTGATAAACTAACGGCAGGTGAGCCCGATATAGCTCTCCAATGCATTGGGTAATGCGAAGGAGTGAAACATTAAGGTTTCTCCGAAGCGATTTAGGGAATATACTGTGATGGGTATTCCAAACGTAACCAAGAGGGTTACTCCCTACGTACGAATGTTATGAATGCCTCAAGTTACCTTTATGTCTTATGATTTCTATGATTTATTCATAATTTGATGAGGTAAGTTAAAATGCTTATGTTTTATGGGTAAAGTATGATTTCATTCTTATGTATATATGTACCCATGTTTCCTTTCCATATTTTTATATCCCTTGCTGAGCTTTTTATGCTCATCCCAAGTTTTTTTGAAATTTTTTTCATAGGTCAAGGGAAAGGTACTTGATATGATGATAGTGTCAAGGAAGTGTCAAGAAAGAATCCATGTTTTATTTTAAATATGTTTCCGTTGATGGGAAAGAAGAATAATATCTTTATGAAACCACTTTGTTTATATGTGGAATGTAATGAAAGTTTTATGATCTAATTATCTAAAACTCTAAACCTGAAAAGATCCTCAATGTGTAATCTTGTAATAACTCAAGATTATGTAAGGTTTAAGGCTGGGGCCTTATATTGAGGCCCTCAATATTCATTTGACTATTCACTTTTTTCATTATGACCACAATAATCCCCTATAAATATTTTCACTTTTCCTCTATGTATAATATTTACACCCAACCCATGTTCTCTTATGTGGAAACAAAATTATATGTTACTATGGGTAACCATTATGGTTACAAATTTCTCTTTTAAAGGGAACTTTTAGTATTCATTTTTACGATGTGGGTTTCTATGAATGAAACATTCATGTATTAAAATTTTGATAACCCAGATGAATTTTGAGGTATAAATTCAATTTATGGGGGTAGAATGAAACTCCCTGCGATTTTGATAATTATTATTTTTTGAATTAATTTATCATTTCAATATTTTGCATTTCAAATGAAACTAAATATATTTATATATATATATATATTAAAAAACTAATTAAAACCTTCCTTCCAAACTCAATAACAACTTTTCATTCACTACACGCAATAACAAATTGGTTTGCACTACAAAAAACACTGACCTTTCATAAGGTGCACACAACACTGAGTATCTATTAAACACACACACACACACACAGATATATAAATATATATATAATATTAGAATAGATAATAATATCCTAACCATTAATATTAGCTATAGTAATAGTAATAACATATTTTTAAATATTTTTTATAACATTTTTATATAACAAAAACATATTGATAATGAATGAAGATATGATCAGTAAAGTCATTTTATGTTTAAAATATTGTATTCATAAATGGACAAAATTTTATTAAAAAAAATTAGACACATTGAAAAATATAATTGTTTAAAATATATTTTATTTTTAAATTAATTACAACGAAATCATCGTCATATTATTTTTTTGATTTTTTAGAGAATCATCATTTTTTTATAAATAATGAAAAATACTTCTTTTTAGATAAAAACTGCATTTTTTCTATTTAATTATTAATGATAAATTATATTATAAATATCTTTTAAGATAAATTATAATAATATTACATCTATTTATACAATTGAATTCTTTAGAATCAATTTCACATTGAAACTGAATAAAAAATCTTGACAAACTTTTCACCTTTTTTATACTTTAAAACTCTGTTACTTCACCCCACCTATTAGATTAACACTAATCCCAATTTTACCACTTCTATAAATTGAATATAAAAATACAAAATAAAAATTTTATTCAGTATAATATTTAGTGTCTAATAATCCCATGTTAATTTTTTGAACCAATGATAAGTAAAAGTGACTAAAATTAATCACATCACTTAAAGCCAAATTTAGCTTAATTAGGGACAACACCTTAAATTTATGGGCCCATATGAACTAGAAATATTTCCGAAAAACATTTTATATCCATAGTTCGTTCATTAAACTTAATTGAATTTGTTTTTATGGCTTTATATGTCTTTTTTATGGAATAACATGTACAAACCTATCTTGTTTCTAGAAATTCCAAATGAGTCATATTCCTTCCCCATAAATGGCCACTACCAATACCCATTCATCAAACCTCTAAATAATATTATTTTCATCCGTGATATTCACAATTAGTGTCCCTAAAATCACCCCTTCGACCATGAATACTCCCTCTAGACAAAAATATTCCCTAGAAAGCCTTTTGGCACAAACCAAGTGGAGTAACATAGTGAAAACGTAATGTCTTCTTTCAAGCCCCTTTCAATTATTTTTTTCTCCATCCCATACACTCTATTTCTTCCATTACTATGTGAAATAACAAGTATCCTACATATACTAGGATTTTTTTTAAAAGGTTATAACCTAATATTACACAAACCTCTATCTATATGTTGTTGACCATAATGTTTCTATGTACGGTGAACTACTTCCTCATAAAAAATGATTATTTATTTCACCATTACCTCCAATCAAGGTGGCCATTATGTTGGAAACTATATTTATATATTGAATATATTATATTAATTATATATTTAAACATCATTATTACTTTTACAACACACGTCTCTTTAACTTCCATTTGGTGTTAATACGATAATCACGATTGAGGATGTATGGACTACCTCCCACCTGCAGTGATGTGATTCATTCACAGACCACATGGAATGTATTAAATATGGGTATAATGAACATATATGATATATATGATATATTAATTATTATTTAATGATTATATATATACACAAATATATATACTTATGTCATTTACATAATTTGTTTCAATACAATAATAAAAACTAAAACATCTTTTATGTGTACGTATGGCTTACTTTGTCCATGAATGGGGTATTCCATTTCATACTTCATTATAATATAATTTATTATAATATTCATATATTAGATACACATTCTATTTATATTATGTTTTATATTTCTGTATCATGATATAAGTATAAGGACCGACTATATAAAAAATTAAGTTACATCTGAATAACAATGTGAATATTACCATATGTAAATCATTAACATATGATCGTTACCAAGCGGGTAATACAATGTAATAATAAAACCATACATTATATAATTTATAAATATTTTATTCTTTAAATGATTTATATTAAACAGATATTTATTATAAATGAATCTTGTATGAGTACGGAGAGAGTTAAGACCAAAGGTAAGGGGATTTCATCTCACTTTTAATTTTTGTGGGATACATGTTATGTTCTCCACACTTTCATTTTGGGTGGTTTATGTAATTAACATTGTTTAATTATATATATATATATTATAGATATATTTATGGTTATTCACATGTCAATTTAAATATCTTTCATTCATGAGGTTTATATTTTAAATACTACATAATCAGTAACCCAATTTTGGCACGATTTTTCTTTTTTGAGAACATGTTTGGTTGTGTACCTAAAATATTTTTTAAATGTGTATATAAATCCATTTTACATGTAATACAATTAATCTAAATATTTTTTAAATATTTTAATCTTAATTTAATTTTATTTCATAATATTTTGTACGGCCTCAAGTTACCATGTTATAAGATTTTATTGGGATAATCTCATCACTTTTCAAGATTGTTTATGTTTATGACTCATTTGATAAAATATTATCATCCATCTCTCAAATAAATTCTGGAATTTTTTATTCTATGGTTATCCATTATATAATCTGGTATTGTTAACATTTTTCTGATCTTTGGTCTAAAATATTTTCAATAAATTGTTAATATGAAATGTTGACATTACGATTCATACAATTAGAAACCTGTGTTTTTTAAAAAGTGTTTCCAATAATATTATACCATTTCCCTATAAACATTTAAATAATTTTTTACCATTATTGTATTTTACCAATCTATTCATGTGAATATTATTTTTTCTTTCCAAAAAAGGAATTCCATCAAACCTTTTTACCATGAAAAATGAATGTTCTTTTTTTACTTCGTACAACATGTATAGATTTACCCACCATAATTACATTTAAGATTCCCTTTCATTTTTAAAATATTATTTTTTATGAAAATTTGTTAAAATTAATTTACAAGGAATGGTTTTTAAAAAATTCTTTCCTGTATTCTTATTATGATTTCATGTAATTTTTAGAGTAAATTATTTATAAATGGTTTTATGTATTACCCTGAACAAATCAATGAAGAAAGTATATTTTCCTGATGAATATTTTTTAATGATATTTCAAAACTATTTTCCTTATACGTTAACATACATTGATGATAATTATCTCCTTTTTTTGGAAATTATCTAAAGGGTCCATTCATAACCTTTATATGAATGGGTCATGCTTAATGTCATGGTACTTATGAAAACTATTTCTCTTTCATAGCTTATATGTTTGTGAGATCTGTTCCCATTCACATTTTAAGCTTCGATGAAATGGTAATGAAACATATCCATTTTTCATAGGTTATGATGTTATTACATGTTAATGATAACCATTACATTTTATGGGTTTTAATTTTAGGTTTATAAAACCCAAGTATTGTTTTGAGTCATGATATGATGAACATTTTATTATCATGTGTTAAATAATTAATGATTTTATTGTGATATATGTAGGACTATTTTCTCCCTCTAATTCATTGGGTAATGATATTTTTTAGCTGATCTCAATTGGTACATGGGTTGTGTCCAATAACGGTTCATACTTTACATGAAAATATTACTTCAGCATTGAAGAATACTTAATATATAACATAAAAAAACAATTCCAAGACCATATAGGTTTAGTTTCAATAGAAACATTGAAACATAAACAACTGGTTCACAAAACATACACATAGTCTCCCACTTATTTCCTTATTACTATACTTCTTTTTGTTATATCTTACTTAATACCCTTCTTTATTACCTCGGGAATAGAAACATATGAAAGGGTGATAAAAATTCCCTGTAAGGGTAAACAAGGGGAATATCATCATACCATAATAATAATAACATAACATTGGAAAATATCATCATGCATTAAAAAGATCATAATATCATTTCATTGGATGGATCAAAAAACTACAATGTAATCCCAATAGTCATAATAGAAGAAATGATATTTCATGGCAAAAACACATTAACATATAAAATAATTTCATATTAGTCAAGGATCATTTCCAACACTATCGTAGAAGACAAATCCTATTACTGAATAGATTTCACTCCTCATTCCAACCATGTATTACTTATCCATATATAATTGTTTTTCTAGTAATGTCTATATCATAAGATATAAATCATCACCCAAACCATGGTAGGGATATATCAGTCCCTCCCATATCATAATTAAACCATTATTACAATTTGCACAAAAACATAAAAACATTCACCATAGACTATCCCATGAAATAAAATGGGTTTCTTAAACAACAATCCATCACAATTAATATTAAATGAATGGATTTAATAAATTAAGTTCCATTATAAACATTATCAAGTCATATTAATTACATGTAAATAAATATTAACCTACTTAAATAGTTTCATCTTATATGGAAAATAAATTTGAGAAAACACTTGAAATTAATTCCAAATGAAAAATCCATTATTCGTGAAAAAAAATTTCTATTCTCAATATTTAGTTCAATTTAAATTGAAATTAATTTTGTTTAAAATAAACATGAAATAATGTAGAGGATGTTTCATGGAAATTATGCATTATGGAGATATAAAAATAAATTCATTCGGTGTAAGTTAAAAAATCATTCTTCTTGTACTCTTGCCAAAAAATTCAAAAAGTACCTCATGGAAATCGAAAGGAAGATTCATTTCATACCATTTAATAAAAATTCACTGATGGGTAAAATTATCTTAAAAAATATTATAAGAAGATACATAATATTATATATTTAGGAAACATGGATTTGGATGATGTGTAGGGACCCAAACCCCATTTCCTAGACCCAGCGCCTTATTTAATTATAGTGGCATATAAAAATGGAATATGCATCCCGATGGACCGAGTAGTTTAGTGTTGTTGGAAAGAATGTACTTACATAAGTTCAACATTACAAATTAAAAATAAATACAACAAAGAAACTCCTTAGACAATATCCCTACCTCCTGGGTTATTTCCGCATGTAATTCATAGTAAACATTATCATGTCTAGAGAAAATGAAACATAAGAAACAGGTGAGCTCAAATGCTCAGTATGGGTAATAAAAAAAGTATAAGACATATAAATATTAGGCAAGTTAAATAATTGAAAATGTATACCTATTACAAAAACATGAACACATTATGGAAGGAAATAGGAGCTAAGAAAATATTTTCATAATATAACATAATAATGTGTATTATACTATTTGAATAACCACATGGTCCATCAATACTATTTTCCTAAGGATGGAATACATAATTCGGGACAACAAAATCATACTATCAAGGCCTCATTCCAATACTATAAATAATCATTTTTGTCATGGCCTTTGGCCAAGACAATAGTTTATCTCATGAGACCTACTGATGCACTGAGAGATATAGAAGGTGACAACCTACACTTAATATATACAATGAATTCATCATATGAATAGGGATAAACCTAAAAAACATATACATTCATATTGAAATTAATAAATGAAATTCAAATAACATTCTCTAAACATTAATCACAAACACTAACCATTATGATCAAATTGGTGAATAGTTTTAAGATAGAACATCCGCATCCAAAATAATAATAAACCATTAAATTAAATATTGTAGATGATAAAATGGAATATTATTCAAAATAGTACATAAGAATCGACATGATTGTTGAAATAGATGAAGATTCTCTTATAAAATCTTTGAGTAATTATTGAGATAAATACTCTTTTACTTTGAAAAGAAGAGTAATTTTGGAAAAACTATTTGAATAAAACCAGAAGTGAAGTAAGATAGTATTTTCATAATAAAATTATTTATTTTATAATTATAATGGATTCCAAAAAAATTATAGAGTTCCCTTGAAAACAGGTAACAATTAGAGAAATTCCTTTCAATCGAGCTTGTATTTCGGAATCAATTTCAAAAGTTCCTTTTAAAATGTGTATCCATAGATAAAATAATGAAATATTATGGTTGGTAAACATATATATAACCAAAAACATAATTTTTTAGGACTAAATAATAATAAAAAAGACTTTAATTAAGGTAATTAGTCAATAAATGTAACCTGAATGAAAATGGAAGTTCGAGTGGAAAACACCTTACCTTAAGTATGAATGTGTTCCGATCTTCAAATTAAGCTCCAAGAATATGAAATTAGAAATATTAATAACTTAATTAATATCCTCTTATACATTTAAATATTTTATCATAATTCTTTTTAGTACATTCATGTACTTAGTGATACGTTATTATATTGAATTTAATCGTTCTCGAGTGTTCGTTTTATTTATTTTCATAATCGGTTATCTTGTTCTTAAGTAATGGAGTGGAATGGATGTATATATCCAGAATTGAGATTTAATATGATTTAAAAAAAACCAGAAGTGATAATGGTGATTTCTATCATTTGGTTATAGGGAAATACGATGAATGATTAGATGAAATATTTATGACATTTACTAAATTATTTAGTTGTATTTTGATTATTATGAACAAGTTTGGTCATACGATTTAATAATATGTGCATATACAAGTTCATGAATCACAATTAGGTTATAATAAATATATTAAATTCTGGTTCCACCATCCAAATGGTTTCATCACCAGTAATTAAGGAGAATCTGAAGAATGAAACTTCTTTGTACACGAAGGTTATAAATTGGATCCTCATGGACGTTGATTTTTTTTATAAAATAAAATAGAGAGAGAAGGGATATTGATGATGTTTCATCCATTTAAATGATATAATTAATATATATAGATGATATTTGATCTATCATGGTCATTTTTATAGAGTTTTTAATGATAGAATTACTAAATAAAGGAAATTGAAAAGAAACTAAACTAAAATGAAAGGTTCTTTACCTCATGATATAACCTCCTTTGGAACTTCATTAAGGGAAGGGGTATTGATCTTTTGGAATGTATAAGATATTCCTGGATTTGGAGAGTGACTAGGGAAGGATATTTGGGCAGAACATTGAGTAGCTTCAAGGCTTAGTGGAGTGAAGAGAAGTGCGAGTGGTGGGGGTTTTATAGTGGAGGAGAGAAGTGAGTTTTGATTATTTATTTCATTATTTTATTATTTACTCAAGAAAAACAACAATGTTGTTTCATGTTACCCATAATAGTAATAAAAGCACTAAATTCGAACCAAGTGGCCTTACATAACTTATGATTCCTTAAATAGTGTATTTTACTGATAATTTGTACATATAGTATTTTACCGTATATCACTATTTCTAAAAAATTAACGAATTTAAAAAAAAACTCACAACATCACCCCTAAAATTTTTAGAAATGTATAATTAAAAAATGAACTCCATTTTTCAAAAATAATTTTCACAATATTATCAATTTAATTTTTAAATCAAACCATAGTTATTTCAAAAATTAAAATTTTAAATGTATAATTTTTTTTATATCACATTGGAAAATTAATTAAGATCTCATTATATTATTACCTTAAGAAAATAATATATTATCATTATTTAATATTCATTAGGGTCGTATTAAAATTCATAAGTGTGTGTTAATATTAACCAAAAATCTAGTTTGTTCTATCCGAATCAAAAGTACTTACTAATCACAACTATAGATGACTGTTTTTCAAAATTCAAAACACAAAAGAGAAAAATTTGTGTTTAATTTCTAGATTATAAAATGATTTTATTTTCAAAACATAGGGGAGTTACATTCTCCCCTCCTTACAAAAATTTTGTCCTAGATGTTCAAAAAATGTTACCTAAAACAACTTGGGTGTGACGTCAACATAAGCTCCTCAAGATCCCATGTTTCTTCCTCTATCTTACAGTTTGTCCAAAGAACCTATAGCAGATGAGTCATCTAATAACTCAATACTTGTTCTCTGGTATCAAGAATCTTGATAGGCTCTTTGGAATAAGATAGATCAGGCTCAAGTTCTATTTCATCATATGGGTGTACAAGTTTATGGCCTGGAATTTATTTTCATTAACATTGATATGTGGAACACATTGTGAACATTGGAGATACTTGGAAGTATTTCCAAATGGTAAGGTATTGCTCCAATTCATTCCAGAATTTCAAACGGTCCAATATACATGGGACCTAATTTTAACTTCTTACTGAATCTTATAATACCCTTCTATGGATATACCTTTAAGAAAACATGATATCCTTCTTTAAATGCCAAATCTCTCTTTCAGTTATCAACATAGATCTTTTGCCTACTTTGAGTAGTTTTGATATGGTTTTGGATAATGTTTACCTTTTCCATTGTTTCATCAACATGTTCTGGCACAACGAGTTTTCTTTTACCAACATCATCCCAACAAGTTGGTGCATGACATATATTTCCATACAAAGCGTCATATGAATACTTGAATGGAACCTGTTGTTATAGGAAAATTATACAAGAGGTAAATATGTATCCCATATTCCTTTAATGTCATATGAACAAGACCTAAACATGTCTTCCAATGTTTGAATATTTTTTTTTCTGATTTTCCATCGGTTCGTGGGTGGTAGGTTGTGCTCAAATGAAGATTAATATCTGGGGACTTCTGAAGAAATTTCTAGAATTGTGATGTAAAATGGGGATCATGATCAGATACAACTGATAAGGGTACTACAGGAAGTCATACATCTTCATTAATACATAGTCTTTCCAAACGTTCAAGTGTTAAATCTTCTCTTATAACAAGAAAATGTGATTATTTTATAAGACGTTCAAAAATGACTATCGCATCATTCTTTATTGGAGTCATTGGTATCACCATGAAAATGCCCTTTGTAATATCATCCCATTTCCACAAAGATATTGTAAGGGGTTGAGTGACTCTTCTAGGATGTTGTCTTCTAGCCTTCAACTGTAGATGTCATGAACCAGGCCGGTCGCCATCCGACCCGGCGCCCGACCTGGTCCGTGGCAAGGCCCGAAGGGCATTCCCGATCCCCACAGGCTGGCACAAGTTCCCGGGTATCATGTTTAACAAGTGGGAACGGTTTTACCCGAAATAAAAGACAGAAAAACCAACTAACAAGATAGATAAACTAAAATTAGAAATAGACAACGAAACATGCCTTTAAACTATGAACAAGTTTAAGGTCTACAACTCGAAACAATAACTAAAAAGAAAAGATGACAGTGGAAACTAAAACACATACTCAACCTCCCGGCAGAAGTGAGACCACATCAACACCATTCTGCATGAGAAAACCAACTGCAACCTGAACCACCATCACTGAGCACGAAGTCGCAACCTGGAATACAGAAGAAACAGAATCTACATACACCCAAGGGTGTATGCAGGGTGTGAGCTAAAATCCCAGTAGGATGCCACCGAGAAATGGTTCCATGCCACAACATCAAAAGACAATTTAAAGTGCTTATTCAAAATTATACTTTAAAAAAATTCTTTTAAAGAAAACATTTACAAGCTAAATGCTAATGAAAAACACTAAAAAGAACTCATTTCACAGACACAATTTTTAAGAGGATAAGTAAAGTTCATTATGGGCACACACACACACACACTCTCACACACGCACACACACATACTCACACACACACACACACACACACTCACACACACACACACGCTAACACCCAAGTGGTCCCCTATATAACGACGGAAGGCACCATGACATTAATGGTAGAGCACTGTGGGTAAATCCCCTAAGGTTCATCTAGCTCGAGTGGGACCCTAGAACCTTGTGTCTCGGTGAAACGTGGCTTAGAAGACCATGACCCTCAGATACCATGTTTTGTTAGTGTTGCAATCGTCAATCCAGCTAAGTGAAACAGGGACGACACCCATCCGGTTCACTAGCGCACTAGTTCTAGTCTTCCCACCTAGATACCCAGGGTTTTCCCTTGTGCTCAATCAAGTTTCACATTCACATAATATATTTATTTCTCATTTCGCAGACCAAACAAGATATTGCACACTAAAGTCATCATTTTCATACCAAAGCACTATTTCAAAGACGCATGCACACGACATGTCTCTTTTTATAAAAATACACCACTTTAAAAGTGAAAGCATATTCAACTTCAAAGGTACACAACAAGGAAAACACACCAAAAGTGATTCATATACTTTGAAAATATCTATTTAAATATACAAACACCTAAAGTGACTTGAAAACACCTTTCGCACCGGCCAAACAACCCTCAAAACCTTTCAACCATGTTTCGCACTAAAAACGCCACTCAAATAAACAATTCCTCAACTTATGAAACATATTGCATGAAAAGGAAACCATTACAAAATCAATTTCACAAATCACCCCTTTCAAAACCTCTTTGGCACACTATAAACAATTATTAGACATTTCTAGAATTTACCACAACCGAATCGAAATGAATAAAAATGACAATTTCTAAAGAAAAGTGCAATATTCATCACGCACGCATGTTATACCATTTTTTAAAATTCATTTCACAAAACCTCTACAGCTCTACCAAAACATTATAAACATAATTCGCATCTTGCAACTGAACCATAGAACATATTAAGTTAAACTAAACAAACAAATTAAATTATCTAAATAAAGTAATGACATGGAACCACCTACCTCAGGTGTTGGAGACTCCACAACATTTAGGGCGCGTCTCCAATTTCTCATCCAACACACCACAACAAATGCAAAAGAACCTTAGAAACAAGCATCGACAAAAGCATCAAAATTAACCCAACTTTACCCCAAAAATATAACCCGACAACCCTAAAAATTAAGAAACAAACTCAGAGGTGTTCCGCAAGACTCGAAAACACTAAAAATGCAGTCAAACATTCCTTTGTGACTCAACGCAAACTGACGCTAAACTAGAGCACAATTTGTATAATTTATAAACAACTAAGAAATGATTCAACATCAATTTTTTTCGCATAAAATCGACCTATATCGCACACACATATCAACATCAATTACTACCATTATTCGCATTAAATAAACAAATTTAAATAATATGATAAATTAATTTAAGAAGAAAATTAATTCGTCAAAACATGGTAAAATGCAAAATCACCATCCTTGGGTGAAGGAATTCCATAATACTTGTGAGAATCTCCGATCGCACCTAATGCGCACCATAAACGAACCAAAGGTGTACCCTAAAACATTAAATCGAACTAAAATGAGTCAAAATCAAACCATAAATTGAACTATATACCCACTGCACAACCAAAACTTGAGGAGAAGGGAGAAAACTCAACTGAAGGGAGTAGCAGTCGCTGGACTGGAGCTTCGCCGGAATGAAAGAAAAAGAGGTCGTCGGCCATGGGGGTTGTGGCTATGCGATGGTCGACCGAAAATAAGGAGCAGTAGGGAGCGGCTGGTCAGGGGGATGGCGCGAGGCAGTGCGAGGGGAGCCGGGACGTCGGGCTTCATCGGATAGAGGAAAGAGGCCGGCCGGAAGGCGAGTGGTCTGGAAGGCGGTGAGGCGAGGAGGCCGGTCGGGATGGGGATAGACGGCCAGGGGGTTGCGGCGCATCAGAGGCGGGTGGAAAGCAGATGGAGAGAGAGAGAGAGAGAGAGAGGTGCAATGTGGAGGCGGGACTGGCCGGGAGAGGCGATGGCGTGAGCGAGGTGGGGAGGAAGGCCGGAAGCCATGGGAGAGCAAGGGTGCGGTCTGACGAGGGGGATCGGGGTTCTTCGGACGGAAGGAGGAAGGCCGATGGGGTGCGGCGATTTCCAGGTGGTCGGACGGGGTGCAGGGGGGCGACGGGAAGTCCGCCGGACGAAGGAGGCCGCAGGGAGAGAGGGTGCGGCGCATAGGGTTTACAGGGGGAGAGAAAAAAACGCAAAAGAGGAGAGGGAGGGGGCCCGACGGGAGAGAGTGAGGGGAGGTAGGGAAAAGGAAAAAAAAGAAAAACAAAGAATAAAAGAAACCCAAAAAAACTAAAAGAAAACAATTAATAATAATAATAATACTATTAATAAAATTAAAATATTCTTAAACTAAAACAATAATAATAATGATATTTTTATTATCACTAAAACACAACTTATATAAAAAAAACTTATTAAACTATTAACACATTTTTCTCATCTTATTTTCATTTTTATTCTTCAAAAAATTTAATTTTATTTCACTGTTATTAACTCAATTTATTTAATTAATTGAACAATGGGCGGCCCACCCGGCGGCACTGGCGAGGCCGTACAATATTGCAACTCTGCTTCATCCATGCGTCGCACGTTGTCGCACCCCGAAGGAGAAACTCATTTATCGACAAAAACACCAAATTCAATCAAGACTTACCCCGCGCCTTGACGAAACACTTTAAAACCAAATAAGTTTAAAAAAGGGGGTCATAGTAACTTAATTTCGTGTCAGCGATAATATCAATTCTTATAATATTAATAACTTAATAAAATTTACACTCTTGACATTATCAATTACAACAAAAATATTATCAAACAACGTTATTATCATCTTCGTTAAAATAGTCCCTTGAATCCAATTACACTTCTTATTTTATCTTATTCTCACTTTATTATTCATTGCATCTTATTCATTTGCCTTGAATATTGGGCAGGTCATGCGCCTTCGACCGCGGTGCGCTGAACGATGTCAAGACCAAAACATGCATTTCTTTAAATAATAACTCAATAATTAAGTCGGGCCTTGACCTAGACTAGCCGATGCCCAGAAAATTAATAAAATAAGTAAATTTAAAAAAAAACGGGTGCGACAATTCTCCCCACCATAAAGCTTTCCGTCCCCGAAAAGCCACAACTAAGGCCAAGACCCAAAGAAGAAGTTGTTACCCCACTCAAGTTTAAAGAGGATCCCCAGAATCAACAAGCAAAAAGAGGCCAAAGCATCGTGCTCAGACAACGTAATTCAAAGACAACTTCATAAAATGTGTCAAAAGACATTCAGATATGTGTCGCCCGCCCCAAAGAGCTAGAACGCCTCCAGTTGACTAATAGAGGAAGGGAACTCTCGCACCCACGGAAACCAACTTCACAAGCCGAAACAACTCAAACATTATTAAACGAAAACCCCATCATTTGGCTAGAATGGTCAAACCACGTCCAAGAACATTCTTATCACTTATCACCAAACCGTATTTAAAAACAGAAGAAAAAGATCAACATGGGGAGGCCCGAGGGGCTCCCCACTATTAGGAAGTCACTGACGCTCGAAACAAGACTGGAAAAACGACTTGGAGAGGTTCGAGCGAACTCCCCGCCATTAAATAAGAGTCCAGCACTGATTCATTTTAGAGGCATTCATGCGAGACCCAATGTGCGTCTCCCCACCATTTGAACTAACGGAAGGTATAGAACATTGAAAATTTCTCAATGGTGACCAAACACCCCACCAGAAGGGGCGGCGAGAGAGGGGCCCAACTACCAGGCGTCAAAAGCATGACCCAAGACAAACCATCATTCCCACATTCCTGGATGAGCATTATTCAGATTTGAGACAAATTTACTCAACAAACTCCCATAAGTACCACTAAAACGATTGCATCCAAGGGGACTCAATCCCCAAAACATTAAGGAAACGAGACGAACACACCTCCACATGGTCGCGAAAACCATATGCAACTAGACGGCTCATTCGGAGTGGAACAACCTTTGAAACAACATAAACTGCCTCTACTTTCAACACTGGTGACAGAAATAAAGTCGGGTCTCATACACTCTCGGGGTCCCTGACCACGCGCCAGCTTCACTCCGAGGCCTATGGCTGGAGCCCTGATGTTTGAAGCATCTTCTGCCTCGTAGTCAGGCATGGAAGACTCCCGAATGGAGCTCCTCCTTTTGGTGTCACACCCAATCATACTGCACCTGAGGAAACACCATCTGACACAACACGCCATGACATCCAATTACTCTCACACTGAACATTCACCTGAACGAGAGCTTAATTGATACACATGCATCATCCCTGGTTACACTGAATGAGAACATGACACCACAAATCGTCCCTGAGAACAATCATTGCTGTCGAGAGAAACATTACTTTGAGAAAGACTTTAGACTGCATCTTGAACAACACATGATTCCTGCAAACGACCATAGCAGCCTCATACGACTGGGTCGCCAAACTAGTAGTCTAACATGAACCCTTCTTTAAACGAAATAAACCAAAGACCAGAGGTCATTTAGAACGATAGGCTACACCGACAACTTAGGGTTTCTTCCAAACCACCGTTTACTATCAACGAGGTCTCACGCTGCAAGACGTCACCGAACGTGACCCTTGCGGCCGTTGTAAATACTAAAAATCCCTTCAAGACACTGGTCAACACTAAAAATTCTGAACTGCCTTCACCCTTCCTCCCTAGATTTCCTTTCGCCGTTTCCAGGGGGAACCTTAAAACATGATGACATCAAACCTCATACCCAATGACTCGGACAACTCAAATGTCCAAAACTACCTTCAAATCCCCTCTCATCTATCATTCCGCTGTGAGAAGATCCTCTTAATTGAAGGAAAAAGGAATAGACTTAGCATTGTCACAAACAAAAAAGGAAGAGTCCTTACTTTTGTCAACTGGAGGGTCGTCCAACGGCGAACCATCTGTGGTCGCACGTCATTCTCACATTAATCTTTATTGGGGGTGTGCACTAGCCAAGAAATAAATCCATGGACCCAACCGAACTGGTCCAATGGTCAGCACATACCACAAGCGAACACCACACGTGCAGGGGAAACCACTGTAATGGCTCCCCGAGGTACTTTTCAAAAGAATTAACTAGATACACGCTTGCATACCAACTTACAAATAAAAATTAAAACTCAGGACACAACCATTCCGAAAAATTCCTCGGCTTAAAACACCTCACATCCGACATTTTCAAAACACAAGGACACGCCACACAAACACTGTTAACTAAAACACCAAATTTCTTACCTTTAACAAAACATTTTGAAAATAAGTAAACCCAATGGATTGCACAAACACCAATGGTGTCCCATGAGCCTCGCACATGCATGTTCACGTGCCGCACCGGAACCCAACACATGTCATCCAGGAACTCATCCTCTCGTGCCATTAACCATTTCTTATTCCCATATACGCTCATGCATGTGGTTACCCACGAGAACACCAAGGGTCAAAACCAAACCTTTCAACTTTTCAAAACCAAAACATCCATCCCACACTTTTCAAACCTCACACACCGTTTCATCTTTAAAACACTTCATTTGGAAACATTTTCCAAGACCAAAACATTTTTACTTAAAAATCAAATTTCCACGAATCCAAAACAAAGATACAAGAAATGAAACAAGAGAAAACTTGTGTCAGCGGGTGACTGGAACATATGGTTGGCGGTCATACACCAATCACACCACTGCCATGGAGGGTACTTTAGGACAGTGTCCCCAGCTCCGCAGGGCTTGCCAGACCCTGCGAGCTCACTAGGACCACTGACCTTACCCCTTTTTCATTTCCCTTAGACACGATTAACCACAAGGACCAAAAACTCAGACAAACCTCAACATACGTTGGTAACTTGAGTCCCGCCACGAGGTGTGCTGGCCAGGCACATTGCTCGTAGTCCGGACGTCGAGCCACAACAACCTTAACTCAAGTCTTTCGTGACTCTATCCCAAAAGAAAACGACCCAAGAGAGAAAACCTTGCCCTTTGATACCATTTTGTCACGAACCAGGCCGGGTCGCCATCCGACCCGGCGCCCGACCCGGTCCGCGGCAAGGCCCGAAGGGCGTTCCCGATCCCCACGGGCTGGTACAAGATCTCGGGTATCATGTTTAACAAGTGGGAACGGTTTTACCCAAAATACAAGACAGAAAAACCAACTAACAAGATAGATAAACTGAAATTAGAAATAGACAACGAAACGTGCCTTTAAACTATGAACAAGTTTAAGGTCTACAACTCGAAACAATAACTAAAAAGAAAAGACGAAAGCGGAAACTAAAACTCATACTCAATCTCCCGGCAGAAGTGAGACCACATCAACACCATTCTGCATGAGAAGACCAACTGCAACCTGAACCACCATCACTGAGCACGAAGTCGCAACCTGGAATACAGAAGAAACAGAATCTACATACACCCAAGGGTGTATGCAGGGTGTGAGCTAAAAGCCCAGTAGGATGCCACCGAGAAATGGTTCCATGCCAAAACATCAAAAGACAATTTAAAGTGCTTATTCAAAATTATACTTTAAAAAAATGCTTTTAAAGAAAACATTTACAAGCTAAATGCTAAAGAAAAACACTAAAAAGAACTCATTTCACAGACACAATTTTTAAGAGGATAAGTAAAGTTCATTATGGGCACACACACACACACACTCTCACACACGCACACACACATACTCACACACACACACACACACACACTCACACACACACACACGCTAACACCCAAGTGGTCCTCCATATACCGACGGAAGGCACCACGACATTAATGGTAGAGCACTGTGGGTAAATCCCCTAAGGTTCATCTAGCTCGAGTGGGACCCTAGAACCTCGTGACTCAGTGAAACGTGGCATAGAAGGCCACGACCCTCAGATATCATGTTTTGTTAGTGTTTCAATCATCAATCCAGCTAAGTGAAATAGGGACGACACCCATCCGGTTCACTAGCGCACTAGTTCTAGTCTGCCCACCTAGATACTGAGGGTTTTCCCTTGTGCTCAAACAAGTTTCACATTCACATAATATATTTATTTCTCATTTCGCAGACCAAACAAGATATTGCACACAAAAGTCACCATTTGCATACGAAAGCACTATTTCAAAGACGCACGCACACGACATGTCTCTTTTTATAAAAATACACCACTTTAAAAGTGAAATCATATTCAACTTCAAAGGTACACAACAAGGAAAACACACCAAAAGTGATTCATATACTTTGAAAATATCTATTTAATATACAAACACCTAAAGTGACTTGAAAACACCTTTCGCACCGGCCAACAACCCTCAAAACCTTTCAACCATGTTTCGCACTAAAAACGCCACTTAAATAAACAATTCCTCAACTTATGAAACATATTGCATGAAAAGGAAACCATTACAAAATCAATTTCACAAATCACCCCTTTCAAAACCTCTTTGGCACACTATAAACAATTATTAGACATTTCTAGAATTTACCACAACCGAATCGAAAGGAATAAAAATGACAATTTCTAAAGAAAAGTGCAACATTCATCACGCACGCATGTTACACCATTTTTTAAAATGCATTTCACAAAACCTCTACAGCTCTACCAAAACATTATAAACATATTTAGCATCTTGCAACTAAACCATAGAACATATTAAGTTAAACTAAACAAACAAATTAAATTATCTAAATGAAGTAATGACATGGAACCACCTACCTCAGGTGTTGGAGACTCCACAACGTTTAAGGCGCGTCTCCAATTGCTCATCCAACGCACCACAACAAATGCAAAAGAACCTTAGAAACAAGCATCGACAAAAGCATCAAAATTAACCCAACTTCACCCTAAAAATATAACCCGACAACCCCAAAAATTAAGAAACAAACTCGGAGGTGTTCCGCAAGACTCGAAAACACTAAAAATGCAGTCAAACATTCCTTTGTGACTCAACGCAAACTGACGCTAAACTAGAGAACAATTTGTATAATTTATAAACAACTAACAAACGGTTCAACATCAATTTTTTTTCACATAAAACCGACCTATATCGCACACACATATCAACAACAATTAATACCATTATTCGCATTAAATAAACAAATTTAAATAATATGCTAAATTAATTTAAGAAGAAAATTAATTTGTCAAAAATGGTAAAATGCAAAATCACCTTCCTTGGGTGAAGGAATTCCATAATACTTGTGCGAATCTCCGATCGCACCTAATGAGCACCATAAACGAACCAAAGGTGTACCCTATAACATTAAATCGAACTAAAATGAATCAAAATAAAACCATAAATTGAACTATATACCCACTGCACAACCAAAACATGAGGAGAAGGGAGCAAACTCAACTGAAGGGAGTAGCAGTCGCTGGACTGGAGCTTCATCGGAATGAAAGAAAAAGAGGTCTCCGGCCATGGGGGTTGTGGCTATGCGATGGTCGACTGAAAATAAGGAGAAGCAGGGAGCGGCTGGTTAGGGGGACAGCGCGAGGCGGTGTGAGGGGAGCCGGGACGTCGGGCTTCATCGGATAGAGGAAAGAGGTCGGTCGGAAGGCGACTCGTCTGGCAGGCGGTGAGGCGAGGAGGCTGGTCGGGATGGGGATAGACGGCCTGGGGGTTGCGGCGCATTAGAGGTGGGTGGAAAGCAGATGGCGAGAGAGAGAGAGAGAGAGAGAGGCGCAATGTGGAGGCGAGACTGGCCGGGAGAGGCGACGGCGTGAGCGAGGTGGGGAGGAAGGCCGGAAGCCATGGGAGAGAAAGGGTGCGGTCCGGCGAGGGGGCTCGGGGTTCTTCGGACAGAAGGAGGAAGGCCGATGGGGTGAGGAGCTTTCCAGGTGGCCGAACGGGATGCAGGGGGGCGACGGGAAGTCCGTCGGACGAAGGAGGCCGCAGGGAGACAAGGTGCGGCGCATAGGGTTTACAGGGGGAGTGAGAAAAAAATGCAAAAGAGGAGAGGGAGGGGGCCCGACGGGAGAGAGTGAGGGGAGGTAGAGAAAAGGAAAAAAAATAAAAACAAAGAATAAAAGAAACCCAAAAAAACTAAAAGAAAACAATTAATAATAATAATAATACTATTAATAAAATTAAAATATTCTTAAACTAAAACAATAATAATAATGATATTATTATTATCACTAAAACACAACTTATATAAAAAAACAACTTATTAAACTATTAACACATTTTTCTCATTTTATTTTCATTTTTATTCTTCAAAACATTTAATTTTATTTCACTATTATTAACTCAATTTATTTAATTAATTGAACAATGGGCGGCCCACCCGGTGGCGCTGGCGAGGCCGTACAATATTGCAACTTTTCTTCACCCATGCGTCGCACGTTGTCGCGCCCCGAAAGAGAAACACATTTATCGACAAAAACACAAAATTCAATCGAGACTTAGCCCGCGCCTTGACGAAACACTTTAAACCCAAATAAGTTAAAAAAAGGGGTCATAGTAACTTAATTTCGTGTTAACGGTAATATAAATTCTTATAATATTAATAACTTATTAAAATTTACACTCTTGACATTATCAATTACAATAAAAATATTATCAAACAACGTTATTATCATCTTCGTTAAAATAGTCCCTTGAATCCAATTACAATTCTTATTTTATGTTATTCTCACTTTATTATTCATTGCATCTTATTCATTAGACTTGAATATCGGGCAGGTCATGCGGCTTCGACCGCGGTGCGCTGAACGATGTCAAGACCAAAACATGCATTTCTTTAAATAATAACTCAATAGTTAAGTCGGGCCTTGACCCAGACTAGCCGATGGCCAAAAAATTAATAAAATAAGAAAAAAAAAGGGTGCGATAGTAGAAAAACCAAAGATCTCAACGAATAATGGGCAATATACCTCTTTATGTTTTCCCACAAACAATGTTCCTTGAGATCTCAATACATCATTATGATACCAGGGTGTATAGAAAATTAGATCTATGAGCATCATCCAATATATCCCTTTTTTCTTAGGAATATCAGCAACACAAGACCTCTTTCCTAATTTCAAAATTCCACCTTCATATATGATTTCAGTAAACTTCCCATCATTTATAGCTTTAATATTCTTTTTAAACTCCTCATCATCAGCATGAGAACATTTTATCATTTTCAGTAAAGAAATTTTGGCAACCATTTGAAAAATTTATGATGTGTTAACTTCCTTGATAATTCATATATCCATCTTTACTAGATCCCTAAACAAAGGATCCCATTCCACTCTCATCTTTTTCAGAATTTCATGGTCCTTTCAACTCAAAGAATCATCTACCTTATTTTCCATCCCCAGGTTGTTGTATATTGTGCAATCAAAATCTTTGAGTTTCTCAATCTATCTCCTTTTTCTGATGTTGAGTTCATTATGTGAGAAAATATATTTCAATCTCTTATAATCTGTATATATTTAACATTTTTTTTTCAAAGAGGTAATGTCTCCAAATCATCAAAGGAAATATGACCACAGATAACTCAGGATCATGAGATGGATAGTTTTTTTTCATGAAGTTTAATACACCTATATTCATATGAAATCAAACAATCATTATTCATAAGGACACAACTATGTCATTTCTTTGATGCATTACTATAGATAACAATCCCATAATTCCCTGATGGTAAGGTTTGGATCAGAGAATTCACTAACACACTATTAAATTCTTGAAAAAATTCTTCACATTTTATTGTCCATAATAACTTAACCCCTTTTTGTGTGTGCTTGGTCATTGGGTTGGATAAACGGCTGAAGTTCTGAAAGAAACGCTGATAATAACCTACTAAAACAATAAAACTTCGTGGCTCAGTTACATTCATTGGAGTAGGCCATTCTTCTATAGCCTTTTTCTTCATAGGATCTACAGATATTCCATCCTTAGAGAGAATTTGGAATAGAAAGGAAACTTATTGGATCAAAAATAACACTTCCAAAACATCCAATATAATTTATTTCTTCAAAGTGACTTTAGAATAATGCGCAAGTGATTTTCCTGATCTTCATGGATTTTAGACTACACCATGATAAAATCAATAAACACCACTATAAATTCCTCATGATATTCCTTGAAATCTATGTTTATGAGATCCATGAAATCATATGGTGCATTAGGTTGTCCTAAAGGCATTACTATAAACTCATAATGCATGTACCAAGTTCGAAATGCTATTTTTGGAATATCTTCCTTCCTCACAAGAAACTGATGATATCTGGACCAAAGATAAATCATCAAAAAATATTTTTCTTCATGAATTTGATCAAATAAATCATCAATTAATGGAATAGGATACTTATTATTTATTTTAAAAGAATTTATTTACCTATAATCAATGCACAACCTCATAGATCTATCTTTCTTCTTAACAAATATGACATGGGCTCCCCATGGAGAAACAGTAGGTCGAATAAATATTTATCAAACAATTACTCTAGTTTTTTCATTTATTCTACTAACTCTGTGGTGTCCATTCTATAAGGGGTATTTTATATGGGCCTTAAACCAAGAATTTAGACAATGTAAAACTCAATTTCCCACTCTCGAGGATTTCCAGGAAAATCCTTTAGATAATCATCAACATATTATTAAACAGTAGGTACATCCTTAATCAATACATTCTTCTCCTCACCCATATTTATTTTATTCCCTTCATCCTCAAAAATTGAATTCAGTAGAGAAACTAAGGGTGTATCCAGATGAGATTCAAATGGTGAGGTTTCTTCTTGAAAAATAAGGGATTCGACACCATTCTCAAAAATTATTATTTCCTTCTTCTAGAAATAGTTATTTGCATCATAATTTGATAGCCAATTCATATTGATACATAAATCATAGTCAACTGTTGGTATGATGATATGGTTACCAAATAAATAATATTTATATGTTATGAGGGGTACTAATAGACATGACTTTGTTGCAATGATACATCCACTGGGAGCTTTGACTGATAAATCCTTTATTAAATCAAATAGCAATTGTATAATTTTCATGTAAAATAGGGAATATATAAATGAATAAGATGATATTGAATCAAATAAATTAATGGCTATATTTCATTAAATGATCAATGTACCTTCCACTACTTTGTTGGTAACTTCAACCTTTGTGTTTGTGACTGTATAAGCTTGCCCCTTCTCCCATGGCCTTCTATAAGGAAAATTTCACTGATGCTTAGGACAATCATTTTAATTTTGTTCCACCTCTCTTCAATTGTACCATTGAAAATTGGTTGTTTCATTCTACCCCTTACAATATCCTGTTATGTGTCATTTTTCTCCGCACTTGTAATGGACTCTCATTACCTTCAAAAACGTTCTAGGGTGTTTCTTCCCACAATTGTCACAGTGTGGAAATTCAACTCTTCCCTTTTTCTATGTCTCTTTATTTCCTTTCCCATAGTTTTCAAAATTTCCCTTCTTCTATTTCTTTCCCTTAATGTCATATGGCTTGGATAATTCCTTTTCGATCTTGATAACACATGAAACTATGTCTTCATATGATGAGAAATTCTGGGAGACTAGAGCCCTACGGAGGAATGGTTTCAAACGATCAAATTATCGATCAATTTTCTCCTCAGATTTTGTATGTAGTCCACAGCATGCCTTGCTATACTTGTGAAGATGTCATCATACATTTCAACATTTTCTTCTTTATTTGGATTCAAATTCAAAAACTACCTTTCAATTTCAAATCGTTGTTCATGAGGAAAATATTTATATAGGAATATTTTCTTAAAGTCCCTTTATTCTATATCATATATATTTTCCCCCTTCTTTGTGTTTTGGATTAATGAACACCACTTATCTGCATCTCCCGATAGAAGATAAACTTCCATGAGGACATTATCTCTTTCATTACATCCCAAAATGAGAAATATCTTCTCTAGGGAACTTATCCACTACTCAAACTCAAATGAGTTTTTAGTCCCATTTAATGATTGTGGTTGTTTTCACATAAGGAAATCTAACATAGATCCTCCACCTGGTGGATCCGGATAATCCACACGGGTAAGGTTATTATTCATACCCTGAGTAAGTTGTCCCAGTATAGTTATGAGTTGATCAGCACTAGTCATAGCACCAGAGCCAACATCCTTATCTTGTGTTAGAGGGAAATTCTCTAGAGGGGACACATGCGTTTATGTGGTTTCCATTCTTCTACTATGAAAAATTTTTATATGATTACATGTAGTATATTAGGTTATGAATCATAATTTATAATCTTAACATAACAAAATACTTAGCATAAATTGGAATCCTATGCATGTCTAATACCATAAATAAAAAAGTTGTTTCCTTGAATAAGTATTTACATTTAAATCCTTCATAATGGCTTATAAATAAAATGTGTATTATCCTAAGCATATCCCCCTGGAGTATCGTAATAAACAGTGTAGCAAGGATTGTTGTCATGGACCAAGACACCCCAGGTCAAGCCCAAAACACCTTGTCAGATCTTTAACTCCTAAATACATCTTTTCTAGAGCCACATCTACCTACTCATATCCAGAATGGGATGTTTTGCTTGAAATATCCACATAATATATTCCTTACCAAAATACCAAAACGTTATTGTATTTTTATCCTCAAAGAATATCTTAGGGACTCTTCCATAATCTACGTTCTCTAAATCTAGTCTCCATCTTTTCTACTAAACTTTCTCTGATATCAACGGTAAGGACCCGACCCCTATTTCGCGGAGTCGGTGCCTTAATTGATTACATTTTCATATAAAAAAAGAATATGAATCCAAAAAGAACAGGTATTTTAGTATTATTTATAACAGGATATGTACATAAGTTCAACATTACAACTTGAAAACAATTAAAAAATAGAAACTCCATAGACAATATTTATAACACCTAGTTTATTTCAGCATGTCATTCAGTGTAAACTTCATCATGTCCTGATAAAATAAAAAATAAGAAAGGGGTGATCTCAAATGATCAGTAAGGGTGATAAATACAATGGTATATATATATATATATATAAACATTAGAAAAGTTGAATAACTGGAAACATATTCCTCTAATAAAAACATGAACCCATTATGGCAGGAAATATGAGCTGAGTAAATATTGCCATAATGTAACATAATATCAGATAATCCCCTAGTCGAATAACCACATAAACCATAAAAACTTCTTTCATAAAGAAATAATGAATATTGCGGGACAACATAACTATACTGTCAAGGCCTTGTGCCAAGATCCTAAATAATCATTTTTTTCAAGGTCTTGTGGCCAGAGTGTAGTTTGTCTCATGAGACCTACCGATGAACCGAGGGGTTATACCGGGCCCCACCTAACACTTAAAATTTATAATGCACTCCTCATATGAATGTGGATAAATATAAATAACATATACATTCATATTGAAATTAATATATGAAATAAAAATAACATTCCTTGAAAATTAAGCATAAACACTAACCATTCAGAGTAAATTGGTAAATGGTTGTAAGATAGAACATCCACAAAAAAAATAATCATAAACCATTAAATTAAATATGGTAGATGATAAAATGGAATATTAATCCCAATAATACATAATAATCAATAATATAGTTGAAATATATGAAGATACGCTTATAAAACTTCAAGTAAATCTTGAGATAAATACTCTTTTACTTTGAAAACAATAGTTCTTTTGGAAAAATATTTTTATAAAACCATAAGGGAAGTAAGATAGTATTTTCATAATAAAATGAGTGATTTTATGATGATAATGGTTTCCAAAAACATATTATAGTATGCCTTTTAAAATAGGCAATAATTACAAAAATTACATTTTACCGAGATTGTATTTCGGAATCAATTTCGAAAGTTCCTTTTAAAACATTCCATCCATAAAATATGCAAATATTCTGGTTGGTAAACATATATATAACCCACATACATATATATTTTTAGTAAATGACAATACATAATATTTTTAATGAGGTAAATAGACAAAAAATTAACTCAAATGTAAATGGAATTTCTGGTGAAAAACCCCTTACCTTAAGTCTGAACATGTTATGATCCTGAACATAGTCTCCTAGAATTTGAAATTAGACATATTAAAAAATTATTTCATAACCTACTATACTTTTATTTATTTTATCATAATTATTTTTAGTTCATTTATTCTTATTGTGATATGTTATTATATTTAATTTCATCATTCTGGAGTGTTCACATTCTTTATTTTCATAATCGGTTCATTTGTTCTTATGTAATGGAGTGGAATAGATGTAAATATCCACAATTCAAATTGCATATTATTTATGAACATCCAAAATTTTTAATTTTATTTTCTAGCATTTTTTTATGTAGTTAGAGGATGAATAATTAGATGAAATATTTATGACATTCACATAGATTATTTAGCAGTACGTTGATTATTATGAACTAGTTTGGTTATACAATTTAATAATATGAACGTATACTAGTACTTAAATATTAATTAGGTTATAATATATATATTAATTACTGTTTCAACCATAAAAATAGTTTCATGAAAAATAATGAATTATAAATTTAATAATGATAATTTTTCATCCACTAAGTTTATAAATTAGAACCTCAGGGATATTGATTTTGTTTATAAAATAAAATAGAGAGAGAGAGAGAGATGATATTGATGATGGTTCTTCCATTCACATTATATAATTCCATCATATAGATGATATTTTATAAAACATGGTAATTTAGACAGAGGAGGTATGTATATAATTAAAATAGAAAGGAACATGAAATTAAACTAAACAAAAAAGAAAGTTTCTTTACCTCTTGATATAACCTCCTTGAAAACCTCCATAAGGGAAGGGGTTTTTCTCTTCTGGAAAGACCGAGATATTCATGGACATGGGAAGTGACTAGGAAATGCTATTTTGGCCAAATATTTTAGGATTTGTAGGGCTTAGATTAGTGAATAGAAAATGTAGTGGTGGCGGTGTTTTACAGTGGAGGAGAGGAGTGAATTTTGAGTATTTGATTCATCATTTTATTATTTCCCTCAAGAAAACCAATAGTTTTGTTTCATGTCACCCATAATATTAATAAGTGAATTTGAGTGTAAACCAAGTGTCCTTACATAATGTATGAGGTCATATATAGTGCATTTAACTGAGAATTTTTATATACTGTATTTTTCCGTATTTCAATATTCATCAAAAATTTAATAATTTCATAAAAATCCCAAAAAAAATCATAGTTATTTCAAATAATAACAATTTTAAATTTATAATTAGTTATATATCACATTGAAAAATTAATTAAGATCACATTATCGTATTACCTTAAGAAAATAAAATAATATCATTATTCACTATTCATAAGGGACATATTACTATTCATATTACTATTAATAAGGGTATGTTACTATTTTTCAAAAATCAATTTTGTTTAATCAAACTCCAAATGAATTACTGATCACAACTCTAGAATACCATTTTTCAAAATTCAAAACATAGAAGAAGAAAAGTTTTGTTTAATTTCTAGATAATAAAATGAATTCATTTTCCAAACCTTGGGTTGTTACATGATGAATATACACTAGTAAATACATATGTATAAACAATCTCATAAAATAATGAGATTTTGTTATTATCCCTTTCCTTAGGTATAATATGCTTCGTATGTATCATTACCACCTGTATAGTGATTTTAATAATGTAACTGATTTATCCCATAACCATAGTCATTTTTATGATAACATTTATGATCAAATTTTCATCTGTTTGTCAGTAACATTTCATTGTTACTCTTTATATAGGTATTAACTGTTTTATGTTATTATTCATTTTTTTAGTTAAGTTCATATTATTATTTTTAGATTATATTATTTCATTTATATCATGGTATTAGTATAATATATTTCATTTTTTCATTAAATTCATTTACATAATCAATCTTTAATGAAGATTATGTAGAACAAATCACATCGCACAGTGGAGACAATAAGTCGTACGTACGCATGAGAAACGATATTGTTCCCATAATTGTTGAATGGAATTGAAGTGTTTTATGTATAGTATCTCATAATCAGTATAATTTTATATTAATCCTATATATATATATTTATTAATTCCATCTTTATACCCATCCATGTACGGTGGTTGTGAAAAATGGATTACACCACAGCGTGGCAATGGAAAGTCGTATGTACGCATGGACGAGGATTTTATTTTTCATATGTTGGATATAAGGTGAAATATGTTAGTTTAATATTAATAAAATCATATCAGTATATGAGTGATACATATTTTATTAGTATACAATGAAACAACTAATAAAGAGGATATAGAAGATGAATAAAGTTTGAAAGAACGGTAGAAGAGATTACCTCTTCCTTGATGTGCTTCCTTTAAATATCTTCTTATGGAAATAATGTTTAACATTGAAGATGGACATAACACCTAGAATGAAAATAGGAAATTAGATAATAAAAATAGTAATGGGATGGCTGATCATGAATGCACTAAATGAATTTAATAGGTGGGGGAGGAGGAGACATTTTATTATTGAGGCGAGGGGCACTTTTGGAAACTCCAAAACTATTAATTTACAATAAAATCAAACCCCAAATAAAAACCTCCAAAATTTCAAGATTTTATGATGAGATTATATAGGTTTGTAATCTCATCAACCAATAAATTTTTTACATTTTATTTTTTTCAATTTAAACCACATATTTTTAATTGACACTTAGTTATCCAATTTTTTTTTAAATGTGGTAATAACATTCTAAACATTTAATGGTTATAAATATTTACATATATGGTGTTAATTTATCATAAATGTATATATCATGAATTTTTATATCATATAATTATCACTTTGTAATTTTTAAAAAAAATTATCATTTTTAAATAATTTAATAAATTGATATTTTAATAAAATATCAATATTGTCAATTTTGATACTATTCATTTATTTGACTTAAAAATTTCAAAAAGAAGATATATTTGAAGAAAAATGTTAAATACACTATTAAAATGTCATATTAACATAAAAAATCCTTTTAACACATTAATTAGTTCATATGATATTTCTTTTAGTATTTTAGAACCATTTATTTGATATTTCTTTTAAAAAAATAATTATTACATCACTATTGTGTCATAATTAATTGTAATTATTTAATCATTAAAATTTATAAATTAATTTCTAAAATTTAGGTAATTCTATTATCATTCCATAGACTATCTATATTCGATATTATCTTCTAGTTATCAACCTCTAAAATTAATATACATATAAAAAATGAGCTTGTGAAATTTTATCAAATTTATTAGTTTTTATTGCATTCATATAATATTAGTAGGTATGTGACTATCATGTGTCTCCATTTGGAATAATAGATGATAAGGTTTGAATTTTAGTTATCCAATGTGATTTTTACTTGTGTTAATGTAATTTGATAATGTTATTTTTACAGTTAATTACTCGTTTTACCTTTAACTATGGTAATAAAATAATTACCCAAGTTACTATTCATAATGCCCAAAAATAAAAGTATCTTATTAATATAATTTCGATGTACTGATTCCAAATATGGTGTCTATTTTTTGAAAATTCAAAAACAAAGGTTTCAATAATTAATTTAAATCAATCCCTCTTTTGTAATGAGAGAACGAGTTTCTTTAATGATAAAACATTCTAAAATATTTAAATGTATATATATCTGAATTTAATGTAAAATTAATTACAATGACCTAAATTATATTAAATGGTAAAAAATATATTCTATTTATACTTTTAATGAATTCAATAATATTATTTAACCAGATATATAATTTCAATAACCAGTTATTTTCAACTAAAATTTATCGTATGTTTAACATTCATCAAAACATGAATGTTATTAGAAAAATATCAAAAATTCACCCAATGTAAATTCTTATAATCCTCATCAGAATAAAATGTTAATGTTTTCGAATAGAAGTTAATATTTTTTTGAAAATATTAATTTAAAAATGTGTTCTTTATTCAAATATGTAATATTAAACTTCAAAAAATAGGGTTATATACGTCAAATAGGATTTTATTCATATACTATGACTAAAATATCCATTGGATGAATAAAAAATATTTTATTATGTATATAACACACACATATATATATATATCATTAATTTCACAACTAAAAGCATTTCATTCAAAAATAAAAATATCTAATTTATATTTTCTTCATAAATAATTGATAGCCAAAGAATTCACAATGAATATTAATAAGCTAGTTATAATTATCCCCACTACGTAACGACAAGTATATAACTATTATTTTATAATAAGGTAATAATGTGGTTTGTTTATACTCATGATTTTGTGCAACACAAGCAACATAATAATAAATATTATTTAAAAATAATATTTCATAAACAACTTCTGAGTGTAACATTCTACCCCCATAAATTGAATTATGAACTCGATATTTTTCAAATGGAAACAAATAGAATAGGATACCTATCTCTCATCATATCCTCACTTTCTAATTTAGATTATTCAAATTGGTGGTTACTCTATAAAACATTAACCAAGAGAGTGCGATTTTTTCATAGACCTTTTTCACTACGATCTAGAATCTCTATCTGTTGTTCTTAATAATAAAGATCTTGCTCCAAGGGTATGACATATGGGCTTAGTACATTTGAAGGATCAGGTATGTTCTTTTTTAGGAGAGACACATGGAACATATCATGAAATTTAGAGACATTCGGTGGAAGCATCAATTGGTATGATACCTTCCCAACTTGATCATGAATTTCAAATGGACAAATATACATAGGGCTCAACTTTTACTTCTTTACAAATCTCATTGTTATTTTCTGAGGAGTTATTCATAGAAACATATTATCTCCAACTTCATACTCTAATACTTTTCATTAGTTGTGAGAATATATTTTTTTCTACTCTGAGATGCTTATATGTGTTGTTGAACAGATCTGACCATTTCAACTATTTCATCAACACGATCTAGTCCTAATATATTTCTTTCCAAAACATCATCCCAGAAAGTTGTAGTTATACAATTCATTCCATGGAGGGATTCATAAGGAGCTTTATGAATACTAAATTAAATGCTATTATTGAAATAAAATTCTAATAATGGTAGGTGTTGATACCAATCTCCTTTAACATACAAAGAGAATGATCTCAACATGTCTTCCAGAGTATGAAGTGTCCTCTCAGACTGACCATCTCTCTGAGGATGATAAGAAGTGTTGAAACACAACTCTGTGTCCGGATCATGCTGAAGAATTCACCAGAACTTCAATTTAAACATTAGATCCCGATATAATATAATGGAAAGTGGTACTCAATGAAATCTTATGACTTATTTTACATATATCGTAGATTGTTGATCAAAAGGGAAATCCCCTCAAATTGTAATGTAGTGTGATGAATTCATAAGGTGATCAATTATATCCTATTTAATATTATGGAAATTATATGTTTTGGGAAGTCCAATAATAAATTCAATAGTGATGTTTCTCCATTTCAATTATGGTATGGGTAATGGTTGTAACTTCCCCTTAGACTTCTATCTCTCAAACTTAAATTACTAAAATACTAAGAATCGAGAGACATATTTTGCAACATCTCTATTCATTCCATCCCACCAAAAATACCCTTTTAGGTTATCATACATCATTCTGCAACTATGGTTAATAGATAATTAATAATAATGATCCTCATCCAATATCTCATTCATTAATTATAGTTTGGGAGTAATACAACCCTTGTTCTTCAACATTATTATTTCATCGAAATCACTATTGAATTTAGGATCATTTCTCACATTATTTTGGAGCTCTACATATTTCTTCTGCCCCTCTTTTATCTTCACTTGTATAGATAGTTAAACATTTATTTGAGAAAGGTAATATTTTCCCCTTCCATTAAAATTTCAACATCCATACTTTTAGAATAATGAAACATTGCACCATTCATTATCCTTGTCATTGAAAGCTAGAATTGACTTTTCGACTCAAGGAATTGGCCAACTTGTCCTCATTCCCATGGTAGAAATGTATTAAGAAGTAATAATCATTATTGAACTCCTACCAGAATATTTTTCACATATTGATCTTCTTTTGTGTGAAAATATACTTTAATCTTTTATGATCAGTATAAATATCACACCTTTCACAATAAAGATAATACCTCCATATCATTAATACAATGACTACCATAGTTAACTGCAAATAATGAGTTGGGTAATTGTTCTCATGATTTTTCATCTACCATGAGTCATAATCTATCATCATAACATTTTTAAGGAGAAGACATCCCAACCCCTTCTTAGATTCAACTCATTATATAAAAAACCTTTCTTCACAACAAGGAAGTGTGTGCACCAGTGCACTGGCTAACTATAAGGCCCCAACCTTATAACATTACTTAATATTGAATTACATTGAATAATTCACATTGAAGATCTTTTCAGGTTTAGTGTTTTAGATAATTAGGACATAACTATTACATCTCAAAGATTAAAAAGTAGACACATCTACACAGCTTCCATAATTTTCACAAAATAAAAACTCTTGAACAAAAGAGTCATGTCTAGTTCCTTGTTTTCGACAGCCTGACATTTCCTTGATCCCATCCTTGACCCTATTCAACTTTACGTCCTGTGAAAAAATTTCAAAAACTTGGGATGAGAATAAAAAGCTCAGTAAGGGTTATAACAGTATAGATAGAAAACATCAGTCCATGTATACATAAGAATCAATGAAATCATACTTTACTCATAAAACATCATCAATTTAACATACCTCATGAAATCATAAGATTTATGCATAACTCAATAGAAATCATAAGGCATAAAGGTAACTTGAGGCATTCATAACATTATTGCGTAGGGATTAACCCTGATGGTTATGTTTGGAATACCCATCACAGTATATTTCCTAAATCTCTTCGGAGAAACCTTAACATTTAACTCCTTCCCGTTACCCAATGCATTGGGGATCTATATCGGGATCACCCGCCCTTAGTTTATCAAGGAACCACCCATCTTCAAAAACAATGCCCAAGAACCATAACATAATCATAGCACATAACTTAAGCATAAATGAAAAATAACATTTTCACATTGCAATAACAATATAACATTTTAAGATATTGAAATAATGAATCCATTCTAAAAACCATTTTCAAAACCATTTAAAACATTTAATAAAGAGATCTTTGAATCAAAGTTTCCCATAACACTTTGAAGCTTTTAACATTTTAAACCATTAATATCCATATAAATAAATCCTTAAAACCATTTTTAAAACATGTATATTAATGAGAAATATTTATAAGAATAAATCATTAAAACATTTAAAACGATATTTTAGTTAAAGGGTTTTTATCAAAATGAGAGAGAATTGAATACAATAATTGAGGAATAACATTTAATCAGAACTTTATAATATCATGAGAATAAAGGCATTCATGATATAATATTCCAAAGGATAGTATATACACCATATAAGAGTGAATTGGTTCCTAACAACAATAAAGTATCAATAGAAATGTAAAATGAGATGAAATACCATGTAAAGAAGGTATCCGTAAATTAAGGATATATAAATCTCATAATTATGTGTGAAAAATATAAATACACCCAATATAAGTGGATATTAAGTGTAAAACAATCAAAGTTCATTCAAACATATTCAAAGGATGACATATTCAATAACTACATGTTGAACCCAAAGAAATCGAAATTGGGTTAAGAAGTTCCCTTGGTAAAATTCGACAGCCTAACGGCGTCACTTTAAAATTCAGAAAATGAGTTGATGAGAGATAAAAAGGGTATATCATCACTTGCACATAAAATTTACATCAATAAGTATATATAAGAACATATCCCAACATTACAATATGTAAATTAAAAGACCCAACAAAATAAGTCTTTTAAAAAGAGGAGGGTGAAAAGTTCCCTTACTGACTTGGGTATTTTTCGAAACATACACCCCCTGAAAGAAGGACAATACAACATTGATGTAAATACTCATAAACGAAAATATATTGCACAAAGAGTAGAATAATGGGCAGTACATATACCACTCAAAGTAAATGGTGGAAAATGTAGCATAAATCTCACGGGAATAAAAGTGAGATGAAAAACCCCTTATGAAAACTCGGCAGCCTAACAGCGCCACTTAAAACATCCAAAAATGGATTGATGAGATAAAATAGGGTCCCTCATCATATTAAAATAAAATTTAAAGAAATAGGAGTATAAAATAACATCCCCCAACATAACAAAGAGAAGATTAAAATAAGTGACATAAAAGAGAGTACTTAAAAAGAAAGAGAGAGGTTGGATCTCTTATGAAAATTCGGCAGCCTAATGGCGCTAATAAAAACGTCAAAATGGATTGATTAGAGAAAATAGGTTCTCTAATCATATGAGAATAAAAATTACAGTAAGTGTAATATAAAATAACATCCCAATCATAAGAAATATGAGCTTAAAAGTAATGACATAAAAGAGTGTACTTAAAAAGAATGAGACGGGTAGGTTCCCTTACGAAAATTCGGCAGCCTAACGGCGCCACATAAAAATTATAAAAAAAGAATTGATGAGAGTAAGAGGGGGTATCTCATCATATAAAAATAAAAATTTCAGTATGGTTAATATAAAATAACATCCTCCAACATAAAAACATTAAGCATAAATGAAATGACATAAATGAGGGTACTTAAAAAAGAAAGCGAGAGGTCGGATCCCTTACCTCAAGTCCGACTTGTCTTGTTCGTTTCATTATATTCCTGAATAATAAACTTTGGTAAATTTATAATTTCTTAAGTTCATCCATTAATTATTATTATTCAGTTCATATCACATATTATAATGTTATAATATTTGGTTAATAATGTGAGTTCATATCAGACATTTTTGTCGATGTTTGGTACATGAGTCAAAAATGAACTTGTTTGAAAATGATTTTCCATGTAGTTATAAGTAAATCAACTCCATAATATTATTAATTATTTAAATATCTTATATATCCAGTAAATATTAATTTTATACTATTCCATAACATTTGGAGATAAAAATAAATGAAATGAACCGTTTATGGAGACGGTAGGCCGTACGTACGCATGAACGGTACTTTCATTTAATTGAAATATTAATGGAATTAAAAATAATTGATATATAAATATATTATAATTCCATTATAATATATATGTTATATATGTCACATAATTTCATTAATTTTATTCTTTATACATTCCATGTATTTCATGAACGAGTCACATCACTTGAGGGGGCGGTAGTCCACACTTCCTCGTATGAAATTATCGCATTTGAAAACATGCAAAGCATAAGGGTATGTTTTAAATATAAAATACAGAAGCATATGGAAAACATAAATACCATATATATCATATATAAAATACAGTGACATCATAATTTCCACTATTAAAGGTGTTAAAAGAATATTGAACAATCATCGTTTTGTGAGGCAGTAATTCGCCATCCACAGAAATAGTTTGTTCTTTAACCATTAGAAGGATGTGTGTGTAAGTTTTGATCAAATAATTATTATAACAACATCCTAGTATATTTAAGATACTGGTTTTGTTACAAAATAAAGGAATAAAAGGAGTTTATGGGGTTGGAGAAGCAAAATAAAACATAAGAACACAAGAGAAGACACTACCTTTAAATAGGGTAACTTTTTTTGAATTGAGCTCAAAGGTTTCCCTGGAAAGGATTATGCCCATTATGAGGCTTCTAGTAGTAATATAAGGATGTGGATAAACAAAATGGGCAGGGTTTGGCCGAGCCAAAGGCTTGAGAGGTGGGGGTAAGGTGGTAGTGGTGGGGGCCTTTTATAAGACTAGAGGAGGGGCACTCTTGAAAAGTCTTGAAAAGTAACATCAATATAAAATGTTTTTTCTGATTTTAAAGGTCCCAAAATTATATATTTCAAGGATAAGGTAATAATAGTTCTAAATACACACATACAATAGGTTTTTGACAAGTTTAGGTCTTATATTTTACATTATCTTTTCATTTTATTTGAATTGTTAAATAACGAGGTAATCACTACATCATCATGGTGTCATAAATAATTTAATTTATTTAATGTCTCAAAATTATAAAAAAAAACTATCATGATGTAGTAAATATTTTCATTTTTATAATGATTATTTATAGTCAAAAATATGACTTGTGTAACCCCATGTAAAAATTGTTTTAGAAAAACAACACATGTTTGTGACATTTTAATTTAACCTTTAAATAAAAAGTTAGTAATGTCCCTTTCCAAAAGAAGTGGCTCCATGGGGTCCCCAAGTTGACCCATATATTTTATTGTTAGGCCATGACACATCCAATAAGGGTAGGGCATGTGTCAAGGTCATTTAATAATATTAAAACATTATTTTTACCTTAAATTACACTAATTACCTCTAATCGCGATTAAAAACTTAAAAGTTACTATTCACAAAAAAAATTAATCCCATTGAACCACAATCTACATCTTAATTGAAACCATGTATGTCAGATTTTTGAAATTCAAAACACAGAGGTGCTAAAATTTCTTTTAAACGAAAAATCTGTTTTTATAAGTACCACTTAGTGGTTTCACTATTCATCAAAATTGAAGTTTTTCCGAAAAATACCAAAAATTCGCCCTAATCTATATTTGAAATTCCTAATTAAAAAATGATGTCTATTTTAAAAAAATCAAAACATATAAGTAAAATTAATTAATTTATTAATTAATACCCACTGTCAGAACAAATAGCGTGTTTTTATGAAACAATATATATCAAAAGATTGAAACTAGTTTAAGTCCAATTTCAAAGTGAAATTAATTCCAATGACCACTATTGTATTATATGGTAAAAATATATTCTAATTTCAATTTAAAACCAATTAAAAAGATAATCTAATCATATAAATAAATTATATTAAAAAGAGGTTTTGAATTAAAATACAACATTTTTCATTATTCATTAAAAATGAACTTTATCGGAAAAATACCAACAATTAACACAAAGTAAATTTTGATATCACAATTCTAAAGAAGAATTTTATTTTGTCAAATATAACACATAAAATTTTCAACAAGTGGATTTAAAAAAGGTTCACTATCAAAAGGTGGTTAATCGACCTTTTAAAGAATATTAGAATGTTTACACTTAAAATTGGATTCATTCGCATTTTTAATCCTCTAACATTTATTGTATAAAGTAAAAATATTTGACAAAAATATATAATCATTTTGTAGTTAGTTCTGTTCATTTCCGTCATTACAATGGATAGGTGTTAACTACCATTTAAAATAAAATTATTTTATTTTTAGAGTGCAACGTAAGATTTCAAAGGAACTCGTTGTTGTGTATTGGGTAAACCATCGATCATAGTGTTCCCTTTAAATTAATATTAACATTTTATTCACAAATAGGGATAAATATAAAAATGTCATATTCTTTATTTACCTAGGGTGTTACATCCTTCCCCCTTTTGGGAATTGCGTCCTCACAATTTAAAAATTGGGCTCAGAAACATCATTGAAAGTACCCTATCGGAACAAGAGTCGGTAAAACAATCACTTTAAAAGAGATAAAGATAAGTGCAGAGGTCACTCGAGTTAACCCATACTAGGATTCCATGTAGTAAAACATGGATATGGAAGAAAAATCAAAGGGTCATGTTCTGAGGGAGAGTGATAGAAAACATTTTTAGGAGAAAGTTAACCACAAAAAAATCACAAACTTGTGGTGGGTTAAACGGTATTTGATTCCCCAGTAGGAGAAGTTAATAGACGACATTTTCGTTTTAAGTTACTTTTCATTGAGAAATTTATTTTTGGTCTTAAGGAAACATACTTAATTGTCATGTTTACTTTCAACATTTACTAGATTTCTTACACAAACTCATACTTTCCCCAAATGAGATAAAACCTTCAAAAATAACCATAACATATTTTAACCACAAAGTTTGTCTAATAACTTCCATTTTGCAACCCAAAATTTATTAACCAGTAATTTCCTCAAATTCAAGGATCATATAAACCCAAATTTTTCTATATAACTATATCCACAAAGAAAGGATAATTACTCCTTGAATAAAATTTTCATATATCAAACATCAGGGTTACTATAAAAAGTCTTCTAATGTAACCCCATCATCAAAAGAGACTTAATACATCTAAGAATTTAACCATCCTAAAATCTACCATAACTCTTGAATCCCTTCTATTTTGACTTCTTACTCATTCAACATTCTTCATGATCCATTATCCATTCCTTTTCAACTTATTCTGAAATACTTCTTTCCTAAAAACAAAATCTTGAATCATAGCCTTAGATTCCAATAACAGGAAAACATATGTTATGAAATAATCGATACCTTTCATTGGTCATTGTTAGTTTCTTTATCCTCAACTGGAATGGCATTAGGTATTGGTAAATGAATATTTTCACGATCTTGGTGACCCCATTCCCGAAACTTCTTCGTAGGACATGTGTTTGCATAATGACCATGCACACCACATTTAAAACATTCAATTGATCCTTTAGAAAGAAATTATTTCCATTTCGTAGAGTCAACTAGATGATTCCTTTTTCCATCGTAGGTTCTTGCTTTATGACCTTAATTTCCACATCTATAGCATCTTTCTGTCCCTTTGAAACATTTTCCTATTTGTTTCTATCCACATCTTTGACACGTAGGTTTTTGAACATACTTACCTTTATGATTATTACCTGAACTTCTGTAGGGATTTGTTTCTCGCATATAAAATGCCTTATAAAAATCAATAAGGTTAATGTGGTCAATCATGACTCTAGATAGTTGGTTGAGGATAACCACAAGTGTTCTCATTGAAGCTCCCATTTCATTCAGTTCTTCTTTTATAAAACTGTCTGAGTTTTCTTCAAATCCACTATTACTTTGGTGCCTACTAGATCCAGTCATTTACTAAAACCAAAAAGGTCAGTGTGAGTATATCAGTAAAATCATCATATAATAAAGAGGAAGATAAACACCAAGATATACTTATCCAAGTTATCTCAAACTCATTCTGATTATCAAAAAGACAATGAATCCATCTAATATACTAACCATTGTGGTTATACGGAACTTTTCACTTTTTCTTAAACAACACTCTAACCTCTAAAGTTATCTAAACCGACCTCTGATACCAACTATAAGGCCCCAACCTTATAACATTACTTAATGTTGAATTACATTGAATAATTCACATTGAGGATCTTTTCAGGTTTAGAGTTTTAGAGAATTAGGACATAACTATTAAATCACAAAGATTACAAAGTAGTCACATCTACACAGAATCCATCTTTTTCAAAAAATAAAAACTCTTGAACAAAAGATTCATGTCTAGTTCCTTGTTTTAGATAGCCTGACATTTCCTTGATCCCATCCTTGACCCTATTCAACTTTATGTCCTGTGAAAACGTTTCAAATACTTGGGATGAGCATAAAAAACTCAGTAAGGGTTATAATAGTATGGATAGAAAACATCAGTCCATGTATACATAAGAATCAATGAAATCATACATTACTCATAAAAAATAAGCAATTTAACATACCTCATGAAATCATAAGATTTATGCATAACTCAATAGAAATCATAAGGCATAAAGGTAACTTGAGGCATTCATAACATTATTACATAGGGAGTAGCCCTCATAGTTACATTCGGAATACCCACCATAGTATATTCCCTAAATCTCTTCTGAGAAACCTTAACGTTTAACTCCTTCACCTTACCCAATGCATTGGAGAGCTATATCAGGCTCACTCGCCCTTAGTTTATCATGGAACCACCCGTCTTCATAAACAATGCCCAAGAACCATAACATAATAATAGCACATAACTTATGCATAAAATAAATATAACATTGCAACATTGCAATAACAATATAACATTTTAAGATATTGAAATAATGAATCCATTCTAAAAACCATTTTCAAAACCATTTAAAACATTTAATAAAGAGATATTTGAATCAAAGTGACTCATACCACTTTGAAGCTTTTAACATTTTAAACCATTAATATCCATATAAATAAATCCTTAAAACCATTTTGAAAACATGGATATTAATGAGAAATATTTATAAGAATAAATCATTAAAACATTTATAATGATAGTTTAGTTAAAGTGTTTTTAACAAAATGAGTGACACTTGAATACAATAATTGAGGAATAACATTTAATTAGAACTTTATAATATCATGAGAATAAAGTAATTCATGATATAATATTCCAAAGGATAGTATATACACCATATAAGAGTGAATTGGTGGATAAAAACAATGAAGACTCAATAGAAATGTAAAATGAGATGAAATCCCCTGTAAACAAGGTATCCTTAAATTAAGGAAAAATCAATCTCATAATTATGTGTGAAAAATATAAATACACCCAATATAAGTGTATATTAAGTGTAAAACAATAAAATTTCATTCACACATATTAAAAGGATGACATATTCAATAACTATATGTTGAACCCAAAGAAATCGAAATTGGGTTAAAAAGTTCCCTTGGTAAAATTCGACAGCCTAACAGCATCACTTAAAAATTCAGAAAATGAGTTGATGAGAGATAAAAAGGGTATCTCATCACTTGGACATAAAATTTACATCAATAAGGATATATAAGAACATATCCCAACATTACAATATGTAAATTAAAAGACCCAGCAAAATAAGTCTTTTAAAAAGAGGAGGGTGAAAAGTTCCCTTACCGACTTGGGTATCTTTCGAAACATACACCCCATGAAAGAAGAACAATAAAACATTGATGTAAATACTCATAAACGAAATTATATTACACAAAGTGTATAATAATGGGCAGTACATATACCACTCAAAGTAAATGGTGTAAAATGTAGCATAAATATCACGGGAATAAAAGTGAGATGAAAAATCCCTTACGAAAACTCGGCAGCCTAACGACGCCAGTTAAAACTTCCAAAAATGGATTGATGAGATCAAATAGGTTATCTCATCATATTAACATAAAATTTACAGAAATATGAATATAAAATAACATCCCCCTACATAACAAAGAGGATCTTAAAATAAGTTACATAAAGGAGATAACTTACAAAGGAGAGAGGTTGGATCTCTTACGAAAATTCGGCAGCCTAACGGCGCCAATCAAAACTTCCAAAATGGATTCATGAGAGAAAATAGGGTCTCTCATAATATGAACATAAAAAGTAAATTAAGTGTAATATAAAATAACATCCCATTCATAATAAAGATGATCTTAAAAGGAATGACATAAAAGAGTGTACATAAAAATAAAGAGAGGGGTAGGTTCCCTTACGAAAATTCGGCAGCCTCACGGCGCCACATAAAAATTCTAAAAAAAAGAATTGATGAGATTAAGAGGGGGTATCTCATTATATAAAAATAAAAATTACAGTATGGTTAATATAAAATAACATCCTCCAACATAAGAACATGAAGCATAAATGAAATGACATAAATGAGGGTACTTAAAAATAAAGCGAGAGGTCGGATCCCTTACCTCAAGTCCGACTTGTCTTGTTCGTTTATTTATATTACGGAATAATAAACTTTGGTCAATTTATAATTTCTTAAGTTCATCCTTTAATGATTATTATTCAGTTCATATCACATATTATAATGTTATAATAATTGGTTAATAATGTGAGTTCATATCAGACATTTTTGTCGATGTTTGGTACATGAGTCAAAAATGAACTTGTTTGAAAATTATTGTCCATGTAGTTATAAGTAACTCATCTCCATAATATTATTAATTATTTAAATATCTCATATATTCAGTAAATATTCATTTTATACTATTCCATAACATTTGGAGATAAAAATAAATGAAATGAACCGTTCATGGAGACGGTAGGCCGTTCGTACGCATGAACGGTACTTTCATTTAATTGAAATATTAATGGAATTAAAAATAATTGATATATATATATTATAATTATAGTATAATATATATTTTATATATGTCACATAATTTCATTAATTTAATTCTTTATACATTCCATTTATTTCATGAACGAGTCACATCACTTGAGGGGGCGGTAGTCCACACTTCCTCGTATGAAATTATCGCATTTGAAAACATGAAAAGCATAAGGGTGTGTTTTAAATATAAAATACAGAAGCATATGGAAAAAATAAATACCACATATATCATATATAAAATAAAGTGACATCATAATGGCCATTATTAAAGGTGTTAAAAGAATATTGAACAATCATCGTTTTGTGAGGCAGTAATTCGCCATCCACAGAAACAGTATGTTCTTTAACCATTAGACAGATGTGTGTCTAAGTGCTGATCAAATAATTATTATAACAACATTCTTGTATATTTAAGATACTGGTGTTGTTACAAAATAAAGGAAGAAAAAGAGTTTATGGGGTTGGAGAAGAAAAATAAAACATAAGAACACAAGAGAAGACACTACCTTTAAATTGGGTAACTCTTTTTGATTTGAGCTTAAAGGCTTCCTTGGAAAGACTTCTGCCCAAAATGAGGCTTCTGGGAGTAATATAGGGATGTGGAGAAACAAAATGGGCAGGGTTTGGATGATCCAAAGGCTTGAGAGGTGTGGGTAAGGTGGTAGATGTGGGGGCCTTTTATAAGAGGAGAGGAGGGGCACTCTTGGAAAGTCTTGAAAAGTAACATTATTATAAAAAAAAATCGGATTTTAAAGGTCCCACAATTATATATTACGATGATAAGGTTATAATATTTCTAAATCCACACATCCAATAGGTTTTTTACAATTTTATGCCTTAGATTTTACATTATATTTTCATTTTATTTAAATCGTTAAATAACGAGGTAATCGCTACATCATCATGGTGTCATAAATAATTTAATTTATTTAATGTCTAAAAATTATAAAAAAATATATCATGATTTAGGAAATCTTTTTATATTTCTAATTAATATTTATAGTCAAAAATATGACTTTTATAACCCCATGTAAAAAATGTTTTAGTAAAACAATACATGTTTGTGACATTTTAATTTAAACTTTAAATAAAAAGTTATTAATGACATTTTCCTACCAAAGTGGATCCATGGAGTCCCCAAGTTGACCCATAGATTTTCTTGGTCGACCATGACACATCCAATAAGGATAGTACATGTTTCAAGGTAATTTCATATCATTAAAACATTATTTTTACCTTAAATTACACTAATTACCTCTAATCGCGATTAAAAACATAAAAGTTACTATTCAATAAAAAATTATTTTAATCCCATTGAACCACATTTTACTTCTTAATGGAAACCATGTATGTAGTAAATTTGAAATTCAAAACACAGAGGTGGTAAAATTTCATTTAAATGAAAAATTAGTTTTTTTAAGTACCACTTAGTGGTTTCACTATTCATCAAAAATTGAAGTTTTTCCAAAAAGTACCAAAATTTCACCCTAAGCTATATTTGATATTCCGAATTCAAAAATAATGTCTATTTTACAAAATTCAAAACATATAAGTTAAATTTATTAATTTAATAATTAGTTACCGCTGTCAGAACAAATATTGTGTTTTTATGAAATAATATATATCAAAAGATTAACACTAGTTTAAATCCAATTTCAAGGTGAAATTAATTCCAATGACCACTATTGGATTAAATGGTAAAAATATATTCTAATTTAACTTTAAAACCAATTCAAAATATAATCTAATCATATAAATAAATTAGATTAAAAATTAGTTTTGAATTAAAATACAATATTTTTCACTATTCATTAAAAAATGAACTTTATCGGAAAAATACCAAAAATTTACACAAAGGAAATTTTGACATCCTGATTCTAAAGAAGAATTTAATTTTGTCAAATATAACACATCAAATTTTCAACAAGTGGATTTAAAAAAGGTTCACCATCAAAAGGCGATTAATCGTCCTTTTAAAGAATATTAGAATGTTTACGCTTAAAATTGGATTCATTCGCATTTTTAATCATATAACATTTATTGTAAAATGTAAAAATATTTGAAAAACATATATAATCATTTTGTAGTTAGTTCTGTTCATTTCCATCATTACAATGGCTAGGTGTTAACTACCATTTAAAATAAAATTATTTTATTATTAGAGTACAACATAAGATTTCAAAGGAACACGTTGTTGCGTATTGGGTAAGCCATCGATCATAGCGTTCCCTTTAAATTAATATTAAAATTTTATTCAAAAATAGGGATAAATATAAAAATTTCATATTATTTATTTACCTAGGGTGTTACACTATCCTTTTCTTATCTCTTTAAAATTCTCTTCACATTACTCTATCAAAATGAACATAACATTTTTTGAAGTCAATATGGTGATTGGATTAGATAATCGTGAAAAATATTTCAAAAAAGTTGAAAATTCCGAACAAAACCAAGAAAACATTGGATCTCATTTAATTTTTTTGGTCTCTACAATCGTTTCATAACTCTTTTTTATGTATCAAAATATATCTTCTCTCTTGGGATTATGTGACCCCAAAATGAAAATTTCCAAAGCCAATATTTACACTTGGTAAATTTTTCATAAATATTTTCCTTTATCAGCTTCTTCAATACAATTATCAAGTGATATTTATTCTCTTCCTTTATCATTGAATAGACATGAATATCATCTATAAGTACTACCAAAAATGGATCAAAATAGTGTCTAAATAATGTATTCATTAGATCTATTAAGATAGTGGGGGAATTAGTAATACCAAAATGCATCACTATAAATTCATAGTGTCCATACCTTACATGGAATTGTATATTTGGTATATCCTCCTTTTTGACCCTTAATTGATGATATCCTGATTGACATTCCATATTGGACAAGTTTTGAGATCTGTATAGTTGGTCAAATAAGTCATCAATGTAGGGAAGAGGATATTTGTTCTTGATAGTGATCTTATTAAGTTCTCGATAATCAATACTTAGTCTCATTAATCCATATTTCAGCTTAAAAAATAGAGTAGGTGCTCCCCATGGTGGCCCACTAGGGTGTATAAATCCCTTATCCAGGTTCTATTGGAGCTGCCTCTTTAATTTCTACAACTCAACTGGGGTTATTCTATATGGTGTCATTGAAATGGGCATAGCACCCGGTATAATTTCTATAGAAAACTAAACTTCACAATTTTGTGGAAGACATGGGAATTACTCTAGAAATACATCATCAATCTACCATATAATGTGTGTATTATTAATCGTGAGTTTCTCACTAACAATTTTCGATAAATTACCTTCATTTATAAGAATCAAGACCCATGATATTGAAGAAATATCAACTGGACTTTTATATTCCACATTTCATTGATAGGTGTTCAATAATTGATCTAGAATATGAATTGTGACCTCCCTTCCATGGAAATTGATATCAACTTCATATAGAGAAATCTAATCCATGGAATGAATCATGTAAAATTAAACTATAAGAAGTATCATAGGATTTGTAGGAAAAAATTTCCCAAAAACTTCAACCAAAGAAGAATTATAAATTTTTTTGTGACTATTATTCCACTAGGTGTTTTCACAACTAACTCAACATATAATTATTGAGGTAATACGGTGATACCCTTATAAAATTATTCATAAATAATTGAGTGGGTGGATATAGAATCAAATAAAAAAAATTATATTTTACAGTGGACAATATGTGTAAATTTCACCACTTCATTATTATACTCCATATTACTAGTGATTTCATGTATCATTCCTTTTTCATAAGACTTAAGAGTTTGTGGATGTCGATCATCATGAATAACCCTTGGATTATGGCATTTATTTGCATAATTGACCATTTCCTATCACTTGTACCATTAATGTATAAGAGGTGCATTCTATGTAGGTTTTTCTTTCTTCAAATCATTATCAATAGTTTTACCATCACATTGGCATTCAACTACAAAATGACCATCTTTTCCACAAATAAAACATTTACATTTACCTTTAAGTAAATTACCTCTATGTTTCTTTCCACACTTTTAGAAAAACGAAAAACATATCATCTTTTCTATGTGGTCTTTATATATTACGTTGATTTACATTTTTTCATTCATTCCAAACCCATATAACTGATGGGATACTCTAATATCAATCTAAACCATGAGATCTCACTGAAAGATTTACTCATATCTATTGAAGTCCATTATTGATAATTCCTTTAAGATGATGGGTTTTATGATACTAAATAATCGATAAATTTCACTATAATGTTAGACAATAATTACAGAAGCATACCTGGGAAGTCTTGTAAAAAAATTTCATAGGTACCAACAGATTCATCATCTTTTTTCTTATGTTTGAGGAACTCCTTCTCTATCTTTTTGCAATGACTAAGAGGAAAGTACTTGTTGAAAAATAAGTTCTTTAACTCATCAAATTCCATGGACTAAATTTCATATCTTTTCCTCCCATTATTGATATTATTCCACAATTGATCAACTTCACCTTGCAAATGATATACTGCTAAGATGACTTTATCATATTAAGAACATTGTGTAACTAAAAATATATTTTCAGTGGTAATGATCTTGTGCTTATCCACTAATGGATCAGTAGACGAGATGAAGAAAGGTGTTCACTGCTTGTTCAAGGATTCAACAGATTGTTTCTCCCTCCTTTGTTCATTTGGAATACCTACATTATTCAAATCTTGAGAATGTTGTGTGAGAATGGATACATGATTTTTCATTCCATATCCCATAATATTATGTTTCTCAGGGGGTTAAATTGTTACATTGCATGTTAGATTCAACATTAACGTGTTTAATTCAATTTTCATCCATTAACTAATCCCACAAAGCATAGTGTGAGAAACACTAATCATAATTTGAAAATCACATAATTCAAGAATAAAATTTTTTATTTATGTCCCTTTTGGATTTATCCTAGGTTATTCATGAATATCTCTATAACACTAGGATAGGAATATACCTTATAATTAGATGTATCCTTAGGGTTCCTACTATGGTTCTCTCATCAATGTTTTCAAAGGTTAACTATTCCTTTTCTATTATACCAACAATAATGGCCCATATATTACATATAGTTATTAATTCAACAATGAAAACTATTTGTTAAATAACATACATAAAACCATGTTAGGACAGTATATGTTTTGTGTTTCTAGAAGCTAGGAAACATAAACAATTGGTTCAAAACGCATCCACATTTTCTACCACTTATTTCTTTGTAAGTAGAATCCTTCTTGACATATCTTACATAATACCATAATTCATTACCTGAGGAAAATAAACCTATGAAAGGGTTATCTCAAATTATAAGTTAGGTTAAACAAGGGAAATATCAATCATATCATAATCATAAAAACATAACATTAGAAAATCTTATCTTCTATATAAAATATTATAATATCATGTCATGTGATAAATCATAAAAGTGTAATGTAATATAATTTTTCATAAAATAATACATGAAATTATATTTTATACAAACATAATCATAGAAAATCATTTCATATCAGTCAAGGTTCATTTACAAGACCATTATCGTGCACAAATTCCACTACTGAACTGTGTTCACTCCTTGTTCAAGCCTTGTATTACTAAAACGGATTTACATTCATTACAATAATGTATATATCATGAGATATAAATCTCTACCCAATGAATTTGATGAATATATAGGTCCCACCTATCACATAATGAAACCATTTTTACCTATGCCAAAAAACACACAAAAACATTCACCATAGCATAACCCATGAAATAAAATGGGTTTCCTAAACATAATTCTCTCATAATTAATATAAAACAAATAGATTTACTAAATAAAATTCCATCATAACTAGAATAAAATCATAGTAATAATAGGGAAAAACATAACCAAATTTAAAGAGTGTCATCAAAGATGGAAAATAATTTTTATAAAACACTTGAAATTAATTCCTGAGAAAAATAAACCTTCTTAATCAAAAATATTTTTTATTCCAAAAATGTCATTCAATTTTAAAGGAAATGAATATATTTAAAAATAAAATTAAAATATTATCGGGGATGCATTATGTAAATCAGGTAGTATGATGATTTAAAAATCCTTTCTTCCGTATAAGTTAAATGAACATTCTTCTCGTACTCATATGGGAAAAGTCAAAAAGTAACTCGTTTGAAAAATGAAAGAAACATTGCATCCATAACATTTAATAAAAATTCACGGATTGGTAAAATTTACTTCAAAAAATAGTATAATAATATATGTAATATTAAATATTTAGGAAAATGGATGTGGATGATAAATATACCGTAGTAAATACTTACGTATAAACAATCTTAGAGAATAATGACATTGTAAATTAATCTATTACCTTAATTATGATATGCTCTGTATTTATCTAAATCCCCTGTATAATAATTTAAATAATGTTAATGATTTATTCCCAAATCATAGAAATTTTTAATATAACATTTATGATCATATTTTCATCTGTTTGTTTGTAACATTTCATTGTTAATCGTTATTAGGGTATTAACTACTTTATGTTCTTATTAATGTTTTGTTGGATAAGTTCATATTCCTTTTTCTAGGTTATAGTTATATAATTTAACGCATGGCATTAGTAAAATATATGTCATATTTACTCAGGAAATTCATTTTTATAATAAATCTTTAGTGAAGATTATGTAGAATGAATCACATCACACCGTGGAGAATTTAAGTCATACATATGTATGATCGACACTAACAATCCCATAATTGTTGAATGGTATTGAAGTGGGTGATTTATAGTATCTAAAAATAAATATCATTCTATATTAATCATATATATATATTCCATCATTATACACATCCATTTATGGTGGTGGTGAAAACAGATTACACCACTGTGTAGACGGTAAGTCGTACATATTCTTGCATGTTGATTTCATTTTTCATAGGACGAATAGAAGGTTAAATATGGTAGTTTATTATTGATAATAACATAAAATTATATGAGTGATTCTTATATATATTCTTTATATTTAAACAAAAAATGAAAATGATTTATAAGAAGAATGAAATTTGAATGAATCAGTAGAAGTTATGACATATTCATTGATGTCCTTCCTATAAATCTCTTCATAAGGCAATAGAGTTGGCCTTTGAAGATGACCATAACCTATAAATTGAAAATATTAAATTAGATAAGTAAAAAATGCAGGGGACAATAGATGTTGAAGGATCAAAATGAAGATAAGATGTGAGGGAGTCGATTCCCTTTTATAATTGAGGTGAGGGGAACTTTTGAAAACTCCAAAAATATTTATTTATAATAAAATCAAACCCCACATAAAAGCCTCCAAAATGACCCAATACCGAATATTTAATAAGTTAGGGTGGTATTATCATCAACCAAAAAAAATTGGACAACTTATTTTCTCAATTCCAACCATATATTTTTTATTGAAACTTAGTTACTCTATTTCATTTTAATTGTGGTAATAACATTATAAATACCTAATGTTTATAAATATTTATATATATTGTGTTAATTTATTGTAAATGGTTATTAAATGGAATTATCTATATTATATTTATCACTTTTTTAATTTTTTAATTTTTTTATTATATTTTAATAATTTATTGAAATGATATTTTCATAAAATATCAATTATATCAGTTTTTACGCTATTCATTTATTTGACATTAAAAAAAATCCACACAGAAAACAAAATTGAAAAAAAATATTCAATACATTCATAAAATTTCAAAGTCACCTAGAAAATTTGTGGGTCACATTAATTAGCTAATATTATATTTATTTTAATATTTTTAAAAACATTTATTTTATATTCAATACAGTCATAAAATAATCACCTAGAAAATTTGTGGGTCACATTAATTAGCTAATATTATATTTCTTTTAATATTTCTAAAAACATCTATTTGGTATTTCTATTACTAAAATAATTTTTACATCACTATTGATTCATTATTAATGGTAATTATTTAAACTCTAAAAATTATAAATAAGTTTCTATGATGTAGGTAATTATTTTTTCATTCCATATAATATATATAGTTTATAATATCTACTAGTTATCTATATATTAAAATTTATATACTTATATAAAATGACATTTTGACATTTTGTCCCATTCCATAGTTTTTATTAAATTCATGTTAAATTCATAGTTAAGTGGCCATAAAGTGATTATGTTTCGAATATTAAATGATAAGGGTCGAATTAAGTTATCAAATAGTATTTTTACAGGTGTTATGATAATTTTTTAATATTAATTTTACCTTTAATTATTGTATTTACCGTTAACCATGGTAATAAAATAATTACCAAAGTTACTATTCTTAATGCCTAAAAATAAAAGTAACCAATTAATATAATTTGATCATAATGATTCCAAATATGGATCTATTTTAAAAAATTAAAAACATATAAGTTTATTATAATTAATATAAAATCAATCCTATTTTTGGAATGAGAGAACGTTTTTTTTTAAGATAAAACATTAGAAAATATTAAAATATTTGTCCATATGAATTTAGTATGAAATTGATTCAAATGATCTATGTTATATTAAATAAAAAGAATATATTATATTTATTCTTGGAAATCATTCAATAATATAATTTATCCATATGAATTATTTAAATGAAAAATATATTTTCAATTAAAATATACCATATTTTGACTATTCCTAAAAACATGAATGTTATCAGAAAAATATTAGAAATTCATCCAAATAAAATTATTATATCCCACATCAAAATAATATGATTATGTTGTAATATAAAAATTATTCATGTGTCAAAAGCTTAATTTAAAAGGGGTTCTCCATTCAAATGAGTAAAATTAATCTTTAAAATAAATTGGTTGTTATACATCAAAGAGGGTTTTATTCATAACATATGAATATAATATTCATTTGTTCAATATCAAAAATATTTTATATTGTATATAACACACATATATATCTCATTAATTTCATCACCAAAGTTAATTCACTCAGAAATAAAAATATATCATTTATATTTTTTTAAATAATTATTAGATAAAATATTCACAAACATTTTCATAAGTTAGTTATAATTATTCCCACTAAAATAACAGCTTGGATATAATGGTAATTGTATACTAAGGGTATTTCTATGTTCTTTTAAACATATTATTTTGTGCAACATAAGCTACATAAGAATAAAAATTATTTAAAGAAAGTATTTAATAAAAATAATTTGGGTGTTATATAGCTCAAACCAGAACAGAAAGAGGATGTATTGGATATAGCCCAATACGGAAACCAATAAGGTACATGGGTTATATCCCAATCCAAAATGAAATAGGTTACAGTTTTATTAGCCCATAGACAAAATCAAGCAGTGAAATGGGCTACAGCTAAAGCCTAAATGAAATAGGGTACATGGGTAGTATCCCAATTCAAAAAACATGAAGGAACATGGGTTGTAACCGAAGCATAAAAGATATAGGGTACATTATTGGTAGCCCAAGCCCAAAAACAAGATGGTGTATGGGTTATAGACAAGTCGTAGAAGAATATGGGTAAACGTGTTTGTAGCACAATCTCTAAGTAGACACATGGGTTGTAGCCCATGACTAGATTGTTATAAAGGTTTTTGTAGGTATCCCTCAAATAAAAGTTCATATTCATATATGTATGACAAAAATCCATTCTCTTATTCAATAGTTATGATTTCATTTTCCATGATGTTTATTTCTTTATGATTCTCATCTTATGAACTGGAATGATTTATCACATAACTCATGTTTATGACCTTTGATATGTATTGTATGATATCCTAATATTTTGATTGCATTATCATACTACTATATTCATGTTTATGCTTATATATATCTCATATTTACCATTATTGACCATTTGAGCTCACCCACATCTTCTGTTTCATTTTTAAATGTTATGAGAAATGGTTTTAGTTATATTTAGTACATGTGGATATATTTATGAGAGATGTGGAATATATTTCACCAGGATAGAAGATTTTGTTTCCATAATTCCAGAGACACAAAACTATTACGGTCCTTTGGCATGTAATTTTGAAATGTAATGAATATTCATCTAAAAATATGTAATATCCATGTATGTATAGACTGTTTCACTATATTAATTTCCCTAAAGAATAATTTTATTAATATAATGAAAAATATTATTTTGTATGATAAATAATAACTCTATGAAAATTAAATTTTACTTGATAAGTGGTTACAAAAAGACCTTGTAAAAATCGTAAATAATTTAACATTTCCATTGGAATCATAGAAAATGAACGTAGTAATTTCTTGTTTCATGAATAAATTTTAAAGGACCATGGGGTGGCTCGAAACTATCATCTTAACTCATACATGTATTATAAGTAGGGCCTCTTTATAAAATTTATAGTTTACCATATACACTCAAGGAGGAAACCAACTCATCAACATATCGGGAGAAAGGCCTGAAAAATGTGGTTGTCAACCCATGCAATTGAAAAATGGTGTTAAGAACACAAGACATGTATATGAGTGTGATGAGGGAATATCCCCCATATTGAACATTCATAGCACACATGGTGTGCCGGTGGACCAGCGCAGGTTCGGTGGGACCAATGAAGTAGTGTGTGAATAGGTGTGTCTGAGTTGATATCTCAGTTCCTTGGCATGAACATGTAGCATGCATGTAAATATTTATTAACAAGAACCTAATTGATGACTTTATCAATTTGTTATATGATCATGTTGTAAACTATTTCTACATATTAGAATACATAGTTTTAACATAATATATTGTTTTAAATTTATTGTAGACATGTGATAGTTATGGGATTCATTTTCATCCTCAATTCTTATTGTATGGTTATTGTTTTCTAGAGATAATACATGTAGAGTCTACATTGTCATGTTGATCTCGATATCATTATATTCTTGATATCATTATATGATCATAACATGGATCATTCTTTTAGGATTCCTTTATCAGCATGAATGTGTTTACAAGAAGGTATACTAACTACTTAGGACTAAATAAAGATACATACGATCTATGTTTATCAGATATACATATATAAGATCAATATTAAATAGATAACATTATTTTTTTGTGTGAACATGATATAATAAGTTTGAGGATAATCTGATCACAATTAATGAATTCCATGAATATTGATATAAAATAATCTATCATTTATGAATAAAAATATTAGATATTCGGGCATTCTAGATACTAATTTACATGGATTTTTTTTCATCACATTAATTTGGGGAAGTAATGATTCAAAGGTGGTGCATGTTTTATATAAATGGAGAGACTCGATGGTCAAGAGATCTGTTTTCACTAGATTTACAACTAATGACACTCATTTTTTGAGAAAATATAGTATATCCACAATTATCTTATGAAGAGAAGAATATTGTTATGGGAATTTCTAATCTATTCAAATTAGAGGAGTTCCAAAAACCTTCTTGGTTACATGAAATATTATAGAATACATCCTATGAGGTGAATAATATTTGACACATTATTTTTGATTCCATGCTTAATTTGTTTCATAAATAACATTTTTGTGAACATCTGATCGAGTATTAAATTTCTATTGAGTTATGCAGTGAAAATGTTATACTATATTTTATTCTACATGAAGAACTGTTATAGTTAATGAATCCTTGAATGGATGAAGAATACTATATTATAATGTGAACATGTGTTTCATGAAGTAAGATGCAATGATCTCATGTACATGAACTTACAAGAAGATGAAATTTTATTATTACACATGTGAGTTGAAGGATATGGACTCACATAAGTTGGACTAATGGTAAGAAATTATGAAGAAAAATAGAAAATTTATATAATTGATAATTGAGATATTCTATACACTATTACATGTGATTTCCATGCAAGAGTAATATAAAATAATAATTCTTGAATGAAAGAAATAAGTTTTGAAATATGAATATAAAAATGGGGTATTGAAAAAAAATGGATTAGGTTCAAATCGGTATTTTTAATAAATTATTTCATAATTAAAATACATTAATAATTTTGAGTACATCTTAATCAGTTATTGAGAAATATTCAGTTTCACTAAGGTGAAATTGATAATACAGTCTATACTTTATTTCATGTATCAAAGAGATTGATATTATGATATTTCAATTACATATATAATGATTTTTGATGAAGAATAAATGAAAAATAATTCAGCTATAAATATTTAATTAGTGGTTATTCTATGAGACGATGTAGAATTATAATATTTTTATTCTAATACAAATTCATAATATTTATAACTAAAACAAGAAGTTAATGTGATGATGCTAGGATGAGATTTTAGAATTTCAACAATCACAATGGATTATCTTGATTCTAGTAAGAATAATATATTTTAAGGCTTTAAGTTTCTCACTGATAATGAAATAGAGAAATAGTAAATAATAATGTACTATGAATATCATATTAAAGAGGAAAATGAATAATAAAATTTATCTTTTAGTTTTCTATAGTTAAAAATATGAACAATATTTTGCATGTTTCTGAATAAGTAAATCATGTAGAAGTTATTGGAATAAAAAAATAGCACCACAACATGGAAAATAAGATTCATATATTGGATGAAATTGTTATTATTACAAACTATCTTAATAAATATGGTAAAGGCTGTATTTTGAGGAATTAAAAAGACATATAGGGAAACTTCTTGTTGGAAAATATCAACACAAGTCCATAAAATAATATTCTTTCCCTTACCCCTTTTAATGTATATGGAACTATGCTTATTAATGAAATTATTTTCTATCCACACAATTATAACTTGGTAAATCATTAATGTGTGTAATATGTTTACTAGTCATCAACATAATATGAGAGGATATGCAACTCATATTCTTTATTTATCCTTGTAAAATCATTATGTTCTATTATTTATTAATTTCATAGAAATCCATGAAATAAAATAACATAATTGGATTGTAAATATAATTACAATTATAAGAGATTAAAGGGATAAATTACATAATTGAGGAAAAATATCTGAACACTGATTCAACCCCTCTCATTGTTGAGTATATCCTAAAGTGTTCATCTCAATTATTAATAGAGGAACTGAACATTTTTAAATCCCCAACTCATTTAAATATTTTCCTGTTAGAATACTACAATTATTTTGTTATCATTACTTAAACATAAAGTAAAACATATGCAACACACAACAATAAATTAGATTTTTTTACATGCAATGTTGAGTATCACCACCTTATAATGGAAAACTAATTTTAAAAATAAATTTTGACAATTATATGGATTTTAATTTTAAAAATAAAAAATATTTTTGAATCTATAACTTTTAAATTATATTATAGTGAGTTTTTGGGATTTTTATGAGAAACTTCATTTTGTATGAGTAGTTAAAATTACTACAATTCATATAAAAACAACCATGTCTTTTAAATAATTATCAGTGTTAAATTACATTTTAAATTGGTTTTAAAAATCAAAATAGATAAATAATGAATATATTAATCTAATTTAGGCCATTCAGATTATTTCTATTTTTTATATTATATAAATACATATTTATATTTTGAATATCATTACTTTAAAACCTTCCATTCTTGCTACATCTATGAGAATATTATTAATATTCATTTTACCACATCAGTGATTTGATTTTTGAAAAAAATTCAAAAATGGTTGTGATAAATATAACATTTTTGGGTCTAATATGATCAAATAAATTATTGAGCAAATTTTTTAATGAAGGTGATTACAATTAATTATAGTGATTACATTAAAGTTAAACATAATGAGGGAATAATCCTTATTATAAGGGACCAAAATTAATTTGACACATGTCAAAATTCATTGAATGACATTAAATATACCATATTTTGTATAAAATTAATTTTATTGGGATATTATTAAATGTATGTGCCCTATATTTTTTTTAAAGGAAATGTCTTGGTCAAAGACTAAGACACAAAATTATTATTTAAAAATGGGGCAGAAAATTACAAGAGTCTGAAGGAAGAAATTTTATTAAAATCCTTTTCATGGAACGGAAGAAGATCAACCGGTAAAGTATCACTCCATGTAATGTCCTGGTTGATCCCTTTATTAGCAAGCCCATAAACCACCTTGTTTGTTTCCCTGTAGGTATGGTTGGAAATGTATCTGATCTCTTGGAGCGAGAAAAGGAAAATTTTCCAAAGCGCTGTTAGAGGCCAAGCATGGTGAACCACACCATTCCAAATGGCCTGGATGATGGTGGTGGAGTCACTTTCAATCAAGATATTGTCCCAACCTTTTAACTTGAAAAATATAACCACATATATCACAACCAACATCTCCGCCTCTGGGGTGGAGGCAGAACCACATCCACTAAAGAAGCAGCCATGGAACTGACAAAGATAGTCTATGAAGATGGCTCCACAGCCCGCAGGTCTAGGGATTCCTTTAGAGGCACCATCTACGTTGATATTTATCCAGCCAAGGATCAGAGCATGCCATAACACTTCGAAGTGATGCTTCATCTGATTATAGATTCCTTTCGTTCTGAGCCGATGGAGAATTCCAAAGTCACCAACCGAGTTAGTGCAGGTGGCATTCTGAAGAGTGGATCCATCTCTAATAGCAATCATAATTCTCGAGCGACCTGTATTAAGATTTAATGAGACACCATTGTGGATAATATCATTTCTATGATACTAGATAATATGGAGGAGATCTTTAACAGCGACAAGAAATAGATTTTTAATCTACGGCGAAAGATCCATCTCTACACAGAATTTGAGGAAAGATAAGATAGAATCATCAATTAACCATCTGCAATCAAAAATGTCAGTAACAAAATTCCAAATATCAGAGGCCGTAGCGAAGGAAAAAAATAAGTGATTGATGTCTTCCCTATGTTGATGACAAAGTGGACATCTAGAGCTGAGTTGAACCCCAAAATATTGACGGCAATCCTCTTTGGGCAGGCACTTGTGTGCAATATGCCAGACAAGATTAAATCTGGAAGGCTTTATCCAGGGTTTATAAAAAGGATTCAACCAAGATAAATTGAACTCAGAGTGAGAGAAGAGATGCTTGTAATAGGCTTTGGATTATAGGATCCCATTATGAGTTGGTTCCCAAATAAGATTATCTTCATCTATCGAGAAGGTGTATTCATCAATTATAGTTTAGATATGATCAAGGGGATCTAAGAAGGTGGAATTAATTACATCCTTTATGGTGGAGTTTATAGAGTCTAGAACAACGTTTGATGAAAGCATCAAATTAAGGGGAATGTCAGTCCAGTTGTCAAGCTAGAATTTCATAGTAGAATCAAAAGAAAACATCTATTTAGATTTTTTCATGATATTGATAAAATAATTTCTAATGGATGGCCAGAGGAAAGAGCTAACATAACTCAAGTTTCAGAATTTGAGCTTATCTAGGAAAAGATTTTTGACAAAGGAAATGGAGTCATCTTTACTGTCAATTAAGTTCTAAGTGATTCTGGCATAGAGGGCTTCATTAAAGAACATGAGATTTTTAATTCCAAGCCCTTCCTTTTTGAAAGGTTTACAAAAGTTAGACCAGGGGACAATAACAAGTTTCTTATCCAGAATACTCCCCATCCAGACAAAATTCATAATATAGGTATTAATTTTCTTAAGGAGACTGACCGACCATATGTAAATCAACAACGAATAAACCATTTTGGAGACAATAGACGCTTTCATAAATGAATAATTTATCAATTATTTTTAGAGATGATATTGTATCTTAAAATGATTATAAAATGCCAACATAGTGAATAATTATTTAAAAAATAACTAAAATAAGTGATATTATAAAAATTAAAACTAATTTATATTTATTGAATAATAGTATTTAATTATTCTTTGAGATGAATATTTAATGATACAAATCTCTGATATTAATATAATTTAATTCAATAATTGTTTTTATATTTTATAATTAAAATTAAATAAAAAAATGTAAAAAATTTCATTATTGTTATTTTACCCCAAATGATATTTTATTACATGATTTAAAATTTATAAAAGTAATATACACTGAAAAGTTATTTTTAAGTGTTAATATGTGTTAAATATAATCTATAAATGGATAAATTTATATATTATAAATAACTTATAGACCCATGTACTATAAAACATTATTAACACGGTCTATTTTTAAGCAGTTTTTTAGCATGTAACATGCGCTTAATTTAAAATTAATTTCCAAAAAACATGGTAATTTTAATTTATAAATTAGTTATGATATTAATAATTATTTTTATTTATATTGTATATTTAACCTCAAATTTTTTTTGTTTTTATTGTTAAATTCCTATGGTCAAAAAACAAGATGATTTAATAAAAACCTAAATTATAAAACATTGGAATCATAGAAGGCAATGAAAACAATTATTAAAATTCACATATTTTTTTTGTGGTGGAGGTTTTAAACTGCAATTATTCTCTATTAATATCTTAATTATTCATTTTGTAGGGACTTTATGAAATATATACTATAAGGCCCCAGCCTCAAACCTTACTTAATCTTGAGTTATTACAAGATTACACATTGAGGATCTTTTCAGGTTTAGAGTTTTAGAGAATTAGATCATAAAACTTGCATTACATTCCACATTTAAACAAAGTGGTTACATAAAAGATAGTATTCATTTTTCCCATCAACGGAAACATATTTAAAATAAAACATGGATTCTTTCTTGACACTTCCTTGACACTATCATCATATCATGTACCCTTCCCTTGACCTATGAAAAACATTTCAAAAACTTGGGATGAGAATAAAAATCTCATTAAGGGATATAAAAATATGGAAAGGAAACATGAGTACATGTATACATAAGAATGAAATCATAATTTACCCATAAAACATAATCACTATAACATACCTCATAAAATCATGAAAAAATCATAGAAATCATAAGACATAAAGGTAACTTGAGGCATTCATAACATTCTTACGTAGGGAGTAACCCTCTTGGTTACGTTTGGAATACACATCACAGTATATTCCCTAAATCTCTTCGGAGAAACCTTAAGGTTTAACCCCTTCGCGTTACCCAATGAATTGGAGAGCTATATCAGGATCACCCGCCCTTAGTTTATCATTGAACCACCCGTCTTCATAACAATGCCCAAGAACCATAACATAATCGTATCACATAAAACATGCATAAAGGAAACATAACATTTCCACTTTTTAGTCACAAGATATCAATACAACACATTGATATAAAAACATTATGAAAACCATTTTCAATGCCGATATAAAAGAAAATTAAAACATGGTATTTATTTTTCTTTAAAAAAATGGTATGGCTTGTAGAGGAAGCCGAATCTCAAATAATGGTCACGGCGGCGGAGAAGTCGTTGTCGCCGCATACGTACGACAAAAACATTACCTTTTTTCATTTAGTAAAATGCTTCGTATAAAGAAGATTCCTTTTGGATAAACGTAAAATAAAAAGGGGTTTATACACAGTATAAAAGAAGGTTTTGTATAAAACAAAAATATGCCTCAATGAATGGAGATTCAGATGAAGTCCCATACAGAGACGGTATCCTTGGATTAAGGATAAATCAATTACATAAATATGTGTGACAAACTAATACACTAAATATAAGTGGATATTAAGTTTAAAACAATAAGAGTACATTCACAGATATTTATAGAATGACATATTCAAGTAGTAAAAGTTTATCCCAAAGAATCAAAATTAGATTAAAAAGTTCCCTTGCAAAAATTCGACACCCTAACGGCGTCACTTCAAAATCCATAAAAAGAGTTGATGAGAGATAAAAAGGTTATATCATCACTTGGACATAAAATTTACATGAATAAGGATATAGAAGGACATATCCCAACATAATAGTATGTGAATTAAAAGACATAACAAAATAAGTCTTTTAAAAAGAGGAGGGTGAAAGGTTCCCTTACAGACTTGGGTAACTTTCGAAACATACACCCCGTGAAAGAAAGACAATACAACATTGATGTAAATACTCATAAATGAAATTATATTACACAATGAGTAAAATAATGGTCAGTACATACACCACTCAAAGGAAATTGTGGCAAATGTAGCATAAATCCCACATGAATAAAAGTGAGATGAAAAATCCCTTATGAAAACTCGGCAGCCTAACGGCGCCACTTAAAACTTCCAAAAATGGATTGATGAGATCAAATAGGGTCTCTCATCATATTAAAATAAAATTTACAGAAATAGTAATATAAAAGAACTTACCCCATCATAACAAAGTGGAGCTTAAAAGAAGTAACATAAAGGAGAGTACTTAAAAAGAAAGAGAGGAGTAGGATCCCTTACCTCGGGTCCGACTTGACTCGATCGTTCTTTAACGTCCTGAATAATAAACGTGAGTTAATTTCTACTTGCTTAAGAACCTTTTTCAAGTTAATTATTCCTTTTATATCACTTATTTCCATGTTATAAACATTATGTAATCATTTAAGTTAATAAGTATTGTTTTTTCAATATTTAGTTCTCAAGTCGAAAGTGGACTTCTTACAATTACAAGTTGTTCGTGTGGTCAAAGGTTCATTATATCCAGAATGATATTCATGGTTTGGATATCATATATATCCAGAATATACATGTTTTTATAATATTAAATAATCATTTATAGGTAAGAAATGAAATGCACCGTTCATGGAGACGGTAAGCCGTACGTACGCATGAACGCTACTTTCATTTCTATGTCATATTAATGGAATTAAAACTAAATGATAGGTATGTATATATTAATTCCGGAATTATATTCATAATTTATATGTAACATACATAATATATAATAACTTTAAATACATCCTTTATACATCCCACATATCTAATTAACGAATCAAATCACTTTGAGGGGGCAGTAGTCTGTACTTCCTTAAATGAAATTATCGTGTTTACCCACAATGGAAACCATAAAGGTATGACCCAAAAGAAAAATACAGAAGATTAAGTAAAACATAAACATATTATATATAATATATAAATATAGTGACATCTTAATGGCCACCTTTTAAGGTGTTATATGAGTGTTGAACAATCATCATTTTGTGAGGTAGAAATTCGCCATCCACAGAAACAGTATGTTATTTGACCATTAGATTTAGGTGTGTGTAAGTGTAGCTCAAATTCTTCTTATAAAAACATACTAGTATATTAAAGATACTGGATTTGTTACAAAAGAAATTAATAAAAAGAGTTTAGGGGGTTGGAGAAGCAAAATAATACAAAAGGACTCAAGTGAAGACATTACCTTAAAATCGGGTAACTCCCTTTGGTTTGAGCTCAAAGGCTTCCTTGGGAAGACTTATTCCCAAATTGAGGCTTATAAGAGTTAGATAGGGATTTGTAGAGACAAAATGGGCAGAGTTTTTCAGAGCCAAAGGATTTGGAAGTGTGGGTTAGGAGGTAGAGGTGGGGGCCTTTTATAAAAGGAGAGGAGGGGCACTCTTGGAAAGTAAAGAAATGTTACTTTATTTGAAAATGATTTTCTGATTTAAAAGGTCCCACATTTCTATAATTCTAGGATAAGGTGGTAAGGGTTCGAAATATACTCATAAAATAGGTCTTGTACATGTGTAGGTATTATATTTTACATTATCATTCCATTTTATTTAAATTGTTAAATAATGAGGTCATCGATGCATCATCATGATGTCATAAATAATTTAATTTATTTAAGGTATAAAAATTATAAAAAACTATCATTATGTGGGAAATATTTTTATCTTTCCAATGACTATTTATAGTCAAAAATCTTACTTGTATAACCCCATGTAAAAATTTTTTTAGTAAAACAACTTATGTTTGTGTCATTTTTACTTTTACATTAAATAAAAAGTTATTTATGTCATTTCCCAACCAAAGTGGCTCCATGGGGTCCCCAAGTTTACCCATGGATTGTATTGTTCGTCCATGACACATACAATAAGGGTAGGACATGTGTCAATCTCATCTCATATTATTAAAACATTATTTTTACCTTAAACTACACTAATTACCTCTAATCGCGATTAAAAACTTAAAAGTTACTATTCTCCAAAAAATTATTTTAATTGCATTGAACCACATTTTACTTCTTAATGACAACCATGTATGTAGTATTTTTGAAATTCAAAACACAGAGGTCGCAAAGTTTCATTTAAACGAAAAATCAGTTTCTTTAACTACCACTTAGTGGTTTCACTATTCATCAAAAATTGAAGTTTTTCAGAAAAATACCAAAAATTCACCCTAAGCTATATTTAATATTAAGAATTCAAAAATGAATTCTATTTTACAAAATTCAAAACATATAAGTGGAATTAATTAATTTAATAATTAATTCCCGCTGTCAAAACAAATAGCGTGTTTTTAAGAAACAATAAGTATCAAAAGATTGACTCTAGTTTAAGTCCAATTTCAAGATGAAATTAATTCCAACGACCACTATTGGATTAAATGGTAAAAATATATCCTAATTGAACTTTAAAACCAATTCAAAAGATAATCTAATCATATAAATCAATTATATTAAAAAGAGGTTTTGAATTAAAATACAACATTTTCACTGTTCATTAAAAAATGAACTTTATCGGAAAAATACCAACAATTTACACAATGTAAATTTTGATGTCCCGATTCTAAAGAAGAATTTTATTTTGTCAAATATAACACATAAAATTGTTAAAAAGTGGATTTAAAAGAGGTTCGCCATCGAAAGGTGGTTAATCGACCTTTTAAAGAATAATAGAATGTTTATGCTTAAAAATTGGATTCATTCGCATTTTTAATCCTCTAACATTTATTGTAAAAAGTAAAAATATTTGACAAACATATATAATAATTTTTTAGTTAGTTCTGTTCATTCCCGCCATTACAACGGCTAGGCGTTAACTACCATTTAAAATAATATTATCTTATTATTAGAGTGCAACGTAAGATTCCCAAGAAACTCGTTGTTGCGTATTGGGTACGCCATCGAGCATAGAATTCCCTTTAAAACATTATTTTTTTCACAAATAGGGATAAATATAAAAATTTCATATTTTTTATTTACCTGGGGTGTTACATCCTTCCCTCCTTTTGGGAATTGCGTCCTCGCAATTTTTAAAATTGGGCTTGGAAACTTCATTGAAAATCCCACATCAGAACAAGAGTCAGTAAAACTATCACTTTAAAATAAAGAAAGAGAATTAAAAATGTCACCTGAGTTAACCCATACTAGGATTCCATGTAGGAAAACATAGACATGGAAGAAAAAACAAAGGGTCATGTTCTGGGGGAGAGTGATAGTAAACATGTCTAGGAGAAAGATAACAATAAGAAAATTACAAACTTGTGGTGGGTTAAACGGTATTCGATTCCCCGGTAGGAAAAGTTAATATACAACATTTTTTGTTTTTTTATTGAGGAATTTATTCATAAGGAAATATAATTACTTATCATGTTGACTTTCAACTTTTATTAGATTGCTTACACAAACTCATATTTTCTCCAAAAGACGAGTATTTAGGAAGACTTGTTCACTATAATCAACTTCTAGAGAATCACCTAATACACAAAAGAGAATTATATACTTCCCATGTCTTTAGACTTTAACCAAAACCAAAACCAAAATGGTTAGTACAAGATCAGATAATCCAGAAAAGGATAACCCTTTATAAAAAGAAAATATATTCTTAATCTCCAAAATTTGTCCAACAAAACCCAAAGTTCAACGAGGACCATTTGATAAACAATTTTTCCATAAAATTATTCAAATTAAACCAAAATAAGATTGAAACCCAAATATTTGAAGGATTTAGTCACATAGTCTTCCAAGGTACAAATTAACTTTTTTCTCCAAATAACATCAGTTGCTCTTAAATTCTCATATTGAAAAGTAATTAACCTAATCACATATCCTCGATGATAGGTTAATCATTTCCATAGATAACCCAAAATAAACTTACTCTTGACTCCTAAAATCATCTAACTAAAAAGAATTAGTCAAACTAACCAGGGACTTCACGTAGTCCAGTGGTAGGCGATAAATACCAGTTTCACTTTGGTTGAGGGTTCGATTCCTACAGCTTTGTCCGATGCGATGGGTTGTCACACGGTCTGCGTGTTGTCCTTTTTCCAAAACTATATAATTCTTAAATCATTCCCCAAAATGAGATAAAATCTTCAAAAATAATCATAACATATTTTAACCTCAAGTTTATCTCATGCCTTTCATTTTACATCATAACATATAATAACCCATAATTACCTCAAAAGTAAGGATCATATAAACTCTAATGGTTACCTTTATCATTATTACCTGAACTTCCACATCGATTGGTCATCTCATACATGATGCATTACAGATCGTACCAAGGTTCAAGTGGTTGATCATGAATCCTTGATAGTTGGTTTAGAACCACCATGAGTTTCCTCATTCAATCCCCTATTTTATCTAGTATCTTAATCAGAGAACCACCACAGTTCCCTTCAAACCTGTTGTCTCTTTGGTTCCAGCTAGATCTATCCATTCACTAAAAACAGAAATTCCAGTGTGAGTATATCAACAAAACCATAATGTACTAATGAGTAAGGTAAACACTAAGATATACTTACTCATTCACTTTATCTAAAACTAGGACTCTTTCTGAAATCCTAACCATTATGGTAATGTCACTTATGCTTAGAGAATACCCTAACCTCTAAAGTTATCTAAAATGACCTTTGATACCAACTACAAGTCCCCAGCCTTAAAAATTACTTAATCTTGAGTTATTACAAGATTACACATTGAGGATCTTTTCAGGTTTAGAGTTCTAGAGAATTAGATCATAAAACTTGCATTACATTCCACATTTAAAAAAAGTGGTTACATAAAAGATAGTATTCATTTTTCCCATCAACGGAAACATATTTAAAATAAACCATGGATTCTTTCTTGACAATTACTTGACACTATCATCATATCATGTACCCTTCCCTTGACCTGTGAAAAACATTTCAAAAACTTGGGATGAGCATAAAAAGCTCAGTAAGGGATATAAAAATATGGAAAGGAAACATGAGTACATGTATACATAAGAATGAAATCATACTTTACCCATAAAACATAAGCACTTTAACATACCTCATAAAATCATGAAAAATCATAGAAATCATAAGACATAAAGGTAACTTGAGGCATTCATAACATTCTTACGTAGGGAGTAACCCTCTTGGTTACGTTTGGAATACCCATCACAGTATATTCCCTAAATCTCTTCAGAGAAACCTTAACGTTTAACCCCTTCACGTTACCCAATGAATTAGAGAGCTATATCGGGCTCACCCGCCCTTAGTTTATCACAGAACCACCCAACTTCATAACAATGCCCAAGAACCATAACATAATCATATCACATAAAACATGCATAAAGGAAACATAACATTTCAACTTTTCAATCGCAAGATATCAATACAACACATTGATATAAAAACATTATGAAAACCATTTTCAATACCGATATAAAAGAAAAGTAAAACATGTTATTTATTTTTCTTTAAAAAAATGGTATGGCTTGTATAGGAAGCCAAATCTCAAATAATGGTCACGGCGGCAGAGAAGTCGTTGTCGCCGCATACGTACGACAAAAACATTCCCTTTTGTCATTTAGTAAAATGCTTCGTATAAAGAATATTCATTTTGGATAAACGTAAAATACAAAGGGGTTTATAAACCGTATAAAAGAAGGTTGTGTATAAAAAAAATATGCCTCAATGAATGGAGATTGAGACAAAGTCCCATACAAAGACGGTATCCTTCGATTAAGGATAAATCAATTACATAAATATGTGTGACAAATGAATACACCAAATATAAGTGGATATTAAGTGTAAAACAATCATAGGACATTCACAAATATTCATATAATGACATATTCAAGGAGTAAAAGTTTATCCCAAAGAATCAAAATTGGATTAAGAAGTTCCCTTGCAAAAATTTGACAGCCTTACGACGTCACTTCAAAATTTAGAAAAAGAGTTGATGAGAGATAAAAAGGGTATCTCATCACTTGGACATAAAATTTATATCAATAAGGATATATAAGAACATATCCCAACATAATAGTATGTGAATTAAAAGACATAACAAAATAAGTCTTTTAAAAAGAGGAGGGTGAAAGGTTCCCTTACCGACTTGGGTAACTTTTGAAACATACACCCCGTGAAAGAAAGACAATACAACCTTGATGTAAATACTCATAAATGAAATTATATTACACAATTAGTAAACTAATGGGAATTACATACACCACTCAAAGGAAATTGTTGAAAATGTAGCATAAATCCCACAGGAATAAAAGTGAGATGAAAAATCCCTTACGAAAAATCGGCAGCCTAACGACGCCACTTAAAACTTCCAAAAATGGATTGATGAGATCAAATAGGGTCTCTCATCATATTACAACAAAATTTACATCAAGAGGAATATAAAATAACATCCCCCATCATAACAAAGAGGAACTTAAAAGAAGTAACATAAAGGAGAGTACTTGAAAATAAAGAGAGGAGTGGGATCCCTTACCTCAGGTCCGACTTGACTCGATCATTCCTTAACATCCTGAATAATAAACATGAGTTAATTTATACTTTATTAAGAACCTTTTTCATGTTATTAATCCTTTTATATTACTTATTTCCATGTTATAAACATTATGTAATCATTTTAGTTAATAATGTTTGTTTTGTCGATATTTGGTTCTTAAGTCGAAAGTGGACTTCTTACAATTACATGTTATTCGTGTGGTCAAAGGTTCATTATATCCAGAATGATATTCATGATTTAGATATCATATATATCATATATATCCATAATATACATGTATTTATAATATTACATAATCATTTATAGGTAAGAAATGAAATGCACCGTTCATGGAGACGGTAAGCCGTACGTACGCATGAACGCTACTTTCATTTCTATGTCATATTAATGGAATTAAAACTAAATGATAGGTATGTATATTTTAATTCCGGAATTATATTCATCATTTATATGTAACATACATCATATATAATAACTTTAAATACATCCTTTATACATCCCACATATGGCATTAACGAATCAAATCACATTGAGGGGGCGGTAGTCCGCACTTCCTAAAATGAAATTATTGTGTTTACCCACAATGGAAAGCATAAAGTTATGCCAAAAAATAAATACAGAAGCTTAAGTAAGACATAAAAATATTATATATCATATATAAATATAGTGACATCTTAATGGCCACCATTGAAGGTGTTATATGAGTGTTGAATAATCATCGTTTCGTGAGGCAGAAATTCACCATCCACAGAAACAGTATGTTCTTTAACCATTAGATTTAGGTGTGTGTAAGTGTAGCTCGAATTATTCTTATAAAAACATCCTATTATATTGACGATACTGGATTTGTTACAAAATAAATTAATAAAAAGAGTTTATGGGGTTGGAGAAGCAAAATAATACAAAAGGACTCAAGTGAAGACATTACCTTAAAATCGGGTAACTCCCTTTGGTTTGAGATCAAAGGCTTCCTTGGGAAGACTTCTGCCCAAAGTGTGGATTCTAAGAGTTAGAGAGGAATGTGGAGAGACAAAATAGGCAGAGGTTGGCTGAGCCAAAGGCTTTGTAACTGTGGTTAAGGAGGTAGAGTTGGGGGCCTTTTATAAGAGGAGAGGAGGGGCACTCTTGGAAAGTAAAGAAATGTTACTTTATTTGAAAATGGGTTTCGGATTTAAAAGGTCCTACATTGATATAATTCGAGGATAAGGTGGTAAGGGTTCGACATATACTCATCCAATAGGTTCTGGACATGTGTAGGTCTTATATTTTACATTTTATTTCCATTTTATTTAAATCGTTAAATAATGAGGTCATCACTGCATCATCATGATGTCATAAATAATTTAATTTATTTAATGTATGAAAATTATACAAAACTATCATGATGTAGGAAATCTTTTTATCTTTCCAATGACTATTTATAGTCAAAAATATGACTTGTATAACCCCATGTAAAAATTGTTTTATTATAACAACTCATGTTTGTGTCATTTTTACTTTTACATTAAATAAAAAGTTATTTATGTCATTTCCCAACCAAAGTGGTTCCATGGGGTCCCCAAGTTGACCCATGGATTTTCTTGGTCGGACATGACACATCCAATAATGGTAGGACATATTTCAAGCTCATCTCATATTATTAAAACATTATTTTTACCTTAGACTACACTAATTACATCTAATCGCGATTAAAAACCTAAAAGTTACTATTCACCAAAAAATTATTTTAATTCCATTGAACCACATTTTACATCTTAATGACAACCATTTATGTCGGATTTTTGTAATTCAAAACACAGAGGTGGAAAAGTTTCATTTAAACAAAAAATCAGTTTCTTTAACTACCACTTAGTTGTTTCACTATTCATCAAAAATTGAAGTTTTTCAGAAAAAATACCAAAAATTAACCCTAAGCTATATTTGATATTAAAAATTAAAAATTGAAGTCTATTTTACAAAATTAAAAACATATAAGTTGCATTAATTAATTCCCGCTGTCAAAATAAATAGCGTGTTTTTAAGAAACAATAAGTATCAAAATATTGACTCTAGTTTAAGTCCAATTTCAAGATGAAATTAATTCCAACGACCACTATTGAATTAAATTGTAAAAATATATTCTAATTGAACTTTAAAACCAATTCAAAAGATAATCTAATCATATAAATAAATTATATTAAAAAGTGGTTTTGAATTAAAATACAACATTTCTCACTGTTCATTAAAAAATGAACTTTATCGGAAAAATACCAAAAATTTACACAATGTAAATTTTGATGTCCCGATTCTAAAGAAGAATTTTATTTTGTCAAATATAACACATAAAATTGTTAAAAAGTGGATTTAAAAGAGGTTCGTCATCGAAAGGCGGTTAATCGACCTTTTAAAGAATATTAGAATGTTTATGCTTAAAAATTGGATTCATTCGCATTTTTAATCCTCTAACATTTATTTTAAAAAGTAAAAATATTTGACAAACATATATAATAATTTTGTAGTTAGTTCTGTTCATTCCCGCCATTACAATGGCTAGGCGTTAACTACCATTTGAAATAATAGTATCTTATTATTAGAGTGCAACGTAAGATTCCCAAGAATCTCGTTGCTTCGTATTGGGTACGCCATCGAGCATAGCCTTCCCTTTAAAACATTATTTTTTTCACAAATAGGGATAAATATAAAAATTTCATATTCTTTATTTACCTGGGGTGTTACATATACCCCCCATTAATGAATACCTTTTTGTATTTACAAATAGTGCCACTCTCCCTTAACTATAAAACAATAGAACTATGCCATTTAATAACACTTATCAAGCCACCATGGATTTAACATGATCTATAAAAAAGCATTCAAATATCCCTAAACTAATCATAAAATCATCCCATTTTTATTAAATCAATATATGGAATCCTTTATGAAGAAACAGAATGTTGTTACCAGATTAAGTGTTACCAAACATTCATAAGATCTTTAGTTTTATTTCTATTCTGTAACCCCTCAAGTATTATTATTATATGATTTTGTAAAAAACTATACTAAATATACTATGACTTTTTATGCAAATGTTTCTTCCTACAGTTACACAAAATTTCCATATAATGGTTTACCAACATATTGTTTATGTGTATGGTGAACTACTACCTCACGAAATGATGATTATTCATTTTTTCATTTACCACCTCTCATTTTGTCCATTATGATGAGTATAATGTTATATATGATATTAATTAGGTATTTATTTTAAAATAATTATTTTATAACACATACCACTATACATTACATTTTTCATAATTATGATAACATTGCTTGTGGAAGTGTCGACTACCATACCATCATTGTGATGTGATTCGTTCAAATTATAAATGGAACATATTAAAGATGATATTAAAAAACATATATGAAAAATATTACAAATATATTAATATTTAATTTTAATATTCCACATTTTATGTATAATTTACATGTCATTATTTAAAAATATGATAATGAAATTAAATTAGTGTTCGTGCGTACGTATAGTGTACCATCTATATAAAAGGTTCATTATTTTTTCCATCTCCAATTAATATTTAATATTATAAATACATATATACTAATTATATATGATAATAATATCATTTATTACTTTATATATATTAAGAAATCGTGACCTAATTAATAGGAAAAATAATTAACATGTCATAACATACATGAGAATACATGTCAATTAACACGTCAAATAGATAAAATAATGTATGTATATAAAAAATGAGTAATAAGATATTATAAAAATTTAATATGTCATATTATGAATTTGATTATAGTTTTTTATTATTTTATTAACATATTTTGAACAATTATACATAAGGATAAATAACACAAAACAAAAATAATGTATAGGGTAAGGGATTTCAACTCTATTTACATTACATTGAGACTTATTTATTTTTATCTTCCATGTTTCTTTTATAAGATGAATATAATAATATTTTTAAAGATATATAATGAGATTATTGGTTCTCATGATATTCTATATTTTATTTAATTATTATTTCATCATCAAAATTTAGATTTAAAAATTTCAAAGTGGAATGGGACACTTTAGAATGTGAATAGATTATTCTGTTCAATAATGTTTTTAATAGTAACCTCTATAATATTTTATTCTATTGATTTTAAAATTTATCTTGAAAAATTAAATTTAGTTAATTATTCACGTTCATATTTGATGGATATTTTTATTTCCTACAATGTATACCATTTTTATATATGGTATTCACTTTGATAGTTATATTAGTAACTGGGTAATTATTGATAAATCTATATGTTTTATTCAATAGTGATATTTGGTAAGTAATATTGTTTGTTTATTAAATATATAATTAGATATATGGAATGTTTGGGATTGGAAAACATGGTTGGGTACAGATCATAGATATCCAATCAATTCATCGCTAGTCTCATTATATGAAATATTTTTATGGAGGCCTTATAAGGGGTTTTACCTAATATCTAAACTATCTTATGAAAGGTCTTGATGGTAATGGTTCCATGTACCTAGGAATAAAGGCATCAATAATTAATAATTTCCCTCATATAGTTACATTTATTTATCATTGATGATTTTTTTCATCATCAAATCTATCGATACATTTAATTTTTATTTCATTGATTAAATGGAACATATTTTAGTTTCATACCATTTTATATTGAGTTTTCCTTATCTAGTTATTTGAATGGAATGTTTTAGATATGATTTACATTTCCTTATTGATTAATTTTCATTGATTCATTATTTATATCCCTCTACTAACCCTTACAAAGCATTACAGCTCACCCTTACTGTGTTTTCATTCTCTAACTTATGAAGTGTAATAATTTGAATAAGAATCCAAGCATGTTGTTTAATTTATTTTATTATGTGTCATGTTTTTATTTTATATTTCCCAATGTTTAATGAGAATTATGTAGGTAATATTCCATCCAAGAATGCTAAAATGAATGATCATTTCTTTTTTCTTTTTTTATACTCTTGTGAATACAATAACATAATGCAGTAGATTTAGGTTTCTAGGGTTGGGGCATTATAATTGGTATCAATGTATGTTTAGATACAACCTTGGTAACTAAATTTAGAAAAAATAGATTAAGGGACATAAACCTAAGATAATAATTAATGATAATTCTGAATAAGACCCTGTAAATTTGGTAATATATAAATTATTTGGGTATTCCAAGAAATAAATCCATGTCTAGATACCACATTTGGTCTTTGTTATGGCACATATGTACCAAGAAGTAACAAGTCCAACATGGTTTGCTAGGATTGACTTAGAATAACCACATACATGAAAATGGGTCTTACCATTCACATAGTTTGACATATTAGTGGGATATTTTTAGTATAATTAAAACATTGTTTAGAAACCAATATTAAGGATTTAAATTAAGAAATCCCTAATGAACCATGTTAATGATTATGATATTAGTGTTTTTAATTTATGTAAGGTGTTTCACCTGTTTTTTATTATAATGTATGTTATGATTTAGTCCAGTGTATTCCATTGTCTAGAAATGGATCCTAGAAGAAAGTACAAGGACTCCACCAATTCAAGTGATCCAAAGAGTAATAAGGATCATATATTTTATTGTATTAATCCAATATTTTTAAGGGAGATAGTCTCCAAATAATTTTCATCACATGAGTAAATAATATAATGATTAAATTAGATATGTAAATAACAATCAACATCTAATGTCTTTGATGGGATACAAAAGAGGTATATAATTTCAGAGAAAAATATGGAACACTAGAAGAAGGGATAAAATAATTTTCCCACATGTGATAATTAATTAAAGAATTAACCTAGTAAATGTTTTAATGGAATGATATTTTGTTTTAAGTGTAGAGATAACGGTTACCGTGATAAATAATGAAAAGTGAAAAGGCTACTCTTAAGTTTTTTATCTTCATAGAGATGATACACTATGAATATAAACGTCTAAAACACCAAAGTAATGTACCCAAAATGATTATTTCAGATATTGATCATGTTATAATTCCTCCACAAATAAAGTGAAGTTACTAATTATACTATTAAATAACTATTTTATTTGTGTAATTAGTCTCTAATATACTAATTATAAGAATTATTGAATATATGAGGAGTGTACTTCAGTGATTTTTTTGTTAAGGATTTGAGATCATATGGTGAATGGTTCTAATGAAAGTTATTCAATTGAAGATAAAATATTAACAAAAAAACAATATTTAGGGACATAAAACCCATAATATGTTTTGGATGTTGAGATAATGATATAGAAATGATTTATTTTGATATGTGTTGATTACCTTGGATCTGATTAATGACTTTTTGAAAAGTGGTCTCACATATCATTAATAGAGTTTACACCACTTATGGTTTTATGAAATATATTAGATAACACGTTTCTTAAGTAATTAAAAAGTAATATTTCATTTTTTTATGTTATTAACATATTTTATTAGAATACATGATTAAGGTGTTCACATATTTTCCATGTTATGATTAATGAGATACTTGATAAATATTGAACGCTAATTATTAGTTTATTTTAGAAATTCAATTACCATTATTCTAAAGTATTTGATCATAATATTTTGGAAATGTTAAACTATTATAAAATTGATTAAGTGATAATAATTTCATATTTTAGAGGGTAATGTATTTATTCACCATACAATAAATCATGTGTTAAGAGTTTAAATATAAATTTTTATTGGTGAAATCCAAGGAAATGATAATGTTTATATAATTTATATTTACATATACTAGTAAAGAGTGAATGAATTCCAAAACTCTATAAATAATGGATTTATAAGAAAAACCAATCATATTTTCTTCAGTAATGATGATATCAATGATCATTAAACACAGCTCTGGTTTATTAGTTTGTATATAATAGTCACTTGAACATGTTCTATATCAATATTAATTTGAACATGGTGGTTATTTCTCACTTATAGATCTATATTATCACTAATTTTCTCCTATTTGTGGCCTAGTTTTGTGTTGAGCAACATATTTCATTTTCCATCTTATTAATAATATGTGTTACTGAGATTATATACAATGTAGTTATTTCAACAATAGTTTTTTCAAATATGAATCCCTTTATTAAAAATATTATGTTTAAAGTGAAGAGATGTAATTTAATTAATGTGGGGAGAGTGTAACACCCCATTAAATTAAATTAAATTCCTTTTAGAAAAAATATTATTTTTTTTCTTTATTTATACAAAAAGTTATGCTCACTCTATATAGAAGATAAATATTTACCACATTTTACTGGTGAAACTATATTGAAACTGAAATTTGACACTTTTATGAATTTTATTTTTATAAATAAACATTATTTTTCCTTTTATAATGTCAAAAATATCTTAGGAGATGTTTTTTTATTTTTTTGAGGAACATCATTTTTAGATGAATTGAAAAAATACTAAATTTTAGGTAAAAAAATTTCTTTTCTTATATTTAATTTTTATTGTTAAATTTGATTTTAAATTATATATTTATTTCAAACTATATCAATGATTTATATATTAATCATGTTTAAGTGATTGGAATAATTTTTCTATTTAAATTAGATATTAAACCATATTGATATTTTAAAAAAAATTACTTTAAAACCCCAAATTCTCACCGCCTCTACGTGATTAGGGTTACTCTCATTTTTCTCACTTCTATGATATGAATTTTCCAAAATAGGGATACATGAATATAATAATTATATCAGTTATTAGGTAATTATATCAACATAATTTTTTACCGAAAATATTAGTGAATGTGATTTCAATTAAATAAGGTGATTAGGGTAAAATTATGCTTAATAGGGGACTAATCCTTAATCATAGGGAACTAAATTACATGAACACTTCTAAAAAAATCTATTGAATTCCCATAATTCAACCACATCCCCTATATGTTTTAATTTTATGGTTTATTAGGATATTATTAAATGGATGTCCCATATATAAATGGTTAGGTAATTAAAAATACAAAAATAGAATTTTCCTCTACTATAAAATTTATAAAACTTTTAGATTTTAAAAAAACAAAATATTTTTGGATATAAAAATACCATTGAAATTTATATAGCTTATGGTTATAAATATAACTTATCATTGATTTTTTTTAAGATGATTTTGTTGCTTAAAATGCATATGAAATGCCAAAATAGTGATTATTTAGTTAATAACGAACTAAAATAAATGATACTATTAATATTAAACATTAATATTATTGATTGAGTATTTGTGTTTAATTATATTTTTCAATGAATATAACATTTTACACATCATTGAACATAATATATTTAAATAAAATATTTTTTTTATATTATAAAATTAAAATTGAATAAATAATGTCAAAATAGACATTATTGATATTTTTTAATAAATGAAAATTTATTAAATCATTTAAATTTAATAAAAGTTATATATTATGAAAATTTATTTTTATGAGTCAATAAATATTAAATATATTCTATTAATGGACCAATTTATCTTTTATAATAAACATATAGACCCATATATTGTAAAAACATTGTTAACATGGACTGGGATTAAGCTGTGTTTTAGTATATCACATACACTTAATTTAAAATTAATTTACAAAAGAAATAGATTTTTATTTTATAAATTTTAAATAGTATTAATAATTTACTGACATTATATATTGAAATAAATATCACATTATCTTTGTCTTCATGGTCATATTACATAGGTTTGAAATCCATATGCAGTAATAAAAACAAAAATGATAAAATTGGGGATTCTTAGAAGTTAGGTAACCTAATTATTAAAATAAATATATTGTGTCGGACATTTTCATCCACCATTATTCTCCATGAATCCATTTCTTAAATTATTCATGAACTTTATTTATGGTAATCCTCCCATTAATAAATCTATTTTTTTATTTACAATAGTGTCACTCTTGCTCTACTATAAGAAGGCAAGAGCTCTAGCTCATACACACACATCTCTAAAAACATTGGATCGACCAAGAACATAAAAAATATTTCTTAAAACTATCTATAAACATCCAATAAATCTCCCCTTAGTATGTAAGCAATGCAATGAAGCTTTTTGTTACGATTCAAAAATAGTTACCTGATTAAGTGGTAACAATCTTCCTTTAGCTCATTAGATTTATTTCAATTCTCCAACACATAAATGTTATGTCGGACAGGGTAATGGAAGATGGTCTAGAGGGGGGGTGAATAGACCAGATTAAAAAATTTAATCAAATAAATTTATTATCAAAGTTAATTATTAAATTTAATTAGCAGTGGAAAAATTAAATAACGCAATGATGTTTTTTATAGTAGTTTGGTCTAAAGTGGTCCTAATCTACTCTTATACCTCTCTTCTCGGTGAGAGATACGTGTGCACTAAAAATGATTTTTAAAGGAGAATCATAACCCAATTACAAAATCCTTTTCTAGTGGAGGGATAACCACGACACTGACTTTTGTGAGGGGAGTCACAACCCTTACAACCTGAATTTAGATACTGGGAGTCACAACCCAAACAGTCTTGACTTTAGATACAGGGAGTCACAATCCTAAGATCTGGAATTTAGAATCTGAGAGTCACAACCCAAGAAAAAAAGAATAACAAATACTGCTTTTGTGTGCAAAAGCATAAACAGAAAAAAATAGAGTGTGTGTGAGAGATGGGAAGTAGTGTTACAGACTCAGAACCATATGAAAGAGAATATAAAAATTAAAGAAAAGGAACTAGTTCTTGAGGTTTAGTTCAGAACGTCTCGTCAATGAAATTGTGGTCGAAGCAGAATTAATTCAGTGCTTGAGAGACCGAGCAGGTGGTGAAGCAGAGTGTCACAGGACGTTGCAAATGCACAACAGATTCAAAGTTCACATCACTTTCTCTTTGTATTGTGTTGTTGTTTTTCCTGCAAGAGATAACTGTATATATAGAGAACAAAAATATCTAGCAGGTGCAGCAACTCCGCATCCTTAGGATATTCAAAATTAATTATGTTAAGAGATCCCATAAATATCTCCCTCAAAATAGCAGAACTGTTGCTTCTTTATTCCCGTAGAAGAAAATATCAAATAGAGGAATTCAAAATATTTTGAATAAGTCTTCCAATAAAATCTCCAGAATAATAAAAACATTGAATGACTCAAAACAGAATTTTAAATCCATTTAAAATTATTTAAACGAAGTCAAAACAGTTCTTGAAAACTAGCAGCAGATTCTGGAATTAAATTCAAACATTTATATTAAAACAATCTTGAAATGTCCAAATTTATTTGTAAAATACGTTGAAGAATGTCATTAAATTTTCTCTCTAAATATAGCACCAAAAACATTAAAAACTCTTTCATTACGATCCTTATATTTAATGATGATTTTACAAAAAATCGTTAAAACAATAATCCATATATTTGCAGAAAATCAATTTTAAAAAAAAATTGCATGGAATGAACAGTAACTTCGGAATGAATAGTAACTTCGAAGTGAACAGTAACTTCGGAGTGAATAGTAACTTCTGAGTGAATAGTAACGTAGGTATGAACAGTAACGTAGGGTATGAATAGTAACATAAGGTATGAACAGTAACGTAAGGTATGAACAGTAACATAGGTTATGAATTGTAACATAGGGTATGAATAGTAACGTAGGGTATGATCAGTAACATAAGGTGTGAACAGTAACGTAGGGTATGAACAGTAACCATACTTTTGTGAGATAAACAAATGAACCCAACTTTTGAGATAAAAATGAACCTTACTTTTGATAAAAAATGAACCTTACTTTTGATAACAAATGAACCATACTTTTGAGATAAAAATGAACCTTACTTTTGAGATAAAAAATTAACCTTACTTTCAATAAAAAATGAACCTTACTTTTGAGATAAAAATGAACCTTACTTTTGAGATAAAAATGAACCTTACTTTTGAGATAAAAATGAACCTTACTTTTGAGACAAAAAATGAACCTTACTTTTGAGACAAAAAATGAACCTTACTTTTGAGAAAAAAAATGAACCTTACTTTTGAAACAAAAATGAACCTTACTTTTGATAAAAAATGAACCTTACTTTTGAGATAACAAATGAACCTTACTTTTGATAGAAAATGAACCTTACTTTTGATAACAAATGAACCTTACTTTTGATAACAAATGAACCTTACTTTTGATAACAAATGAACCTTACATTTGATAACAAAAATGGACCTTACATTTGAGATAAAAAATGAACCTTACTTTCGATAAAAATGAACCTTACTTTTGATAAAAAAAAATGAACCTTGCTTTTGAGAGAAATCTAGACAGAATGTTGTGAAAAAATTCAAAGAATTTTTAAGGGATCTTAACAGCCGATTCAGACTTTGGTCAAAACTAAGAATTTATAGAAAAACTCATTATCTTTCCAAAAAAAATAATCAATTAAAACCGAAATCTACAGGTCCTGAAATCATTAAAAAATATAAGAAAAAAAATTCTAGAAAAACTGCTACTTCAAAACAGAATATCATAACTTAAAATAATTAAAAGTCTATTCAAACGATATTTTTAGACTTTGATGTAAACTAATTAAATCATGATAAAAATTTTATCTTTCCATATAATAAAGTATCATGAAAATCGTACAACTTTAGAAGTTGCAGTAAAATAAATACATAAATGTTTTAAAACAGTGAAATATAGAGTTTCTAAAAACATAGTAGCAACTTCATTAAATTTTTGAGAAATAGATAAGAATTTTCAAAATTCCTCATTAACTAATAAAATATAGATAAATATCTTATATTTCCAACGTGATAAGAATCAAAAAAATTCAAATAACATAAATTAAGATATCATCAAAATACATAATAAAAGTAATCAAACAAAATCATATGAAATCAAATTAAAGGAAATATGCACATGCACAAACAATATACCCCTTTTTGTTTCATTACAAAACCAAAAAATTTAAACAGTAAATGAATTTTTGAAATGATTAAAACCAAATTATTTCTCACCAAAACTTCTCCGCCTTCTTGTAAATAAACACAAAGTGGAAACATGGTCCCCCTAAACAAATGCAGCAAATAAAATTTAAAATTCCAACATACCAAGAGAAAATTTAATTTTCTCAAACTGAGCAGAGTCTAAAGGAGTTGTAAAAATATCTTCAAGATGACTTTCAGAATGGATAGATTCTAAAAAAATATCACCCTTATTCACATGATCTCGAATGAAATGAAATCTAAGATCAATATATTTTGTTCTAGAATGTTGTAAGGGGTTTTTATAAATAGAAATTTCAGATGTATTATCACAGTAAATAGGTAGTTTATCAAGATAAACACCAAAATCACATAAAGTTTGCTTCATCCATAAAATTTGAGCATAACTACTAGTAGCATAGATATTCTCAGCTTCTGCATTAGATAAAGCAACATATAATTTTTTCTTAGATGACCAAAATATTAAACATTTTCCCATAAAATGACACATACCTAATGTGCTTTTAGCGGTCAATTCTACAGCCTCCAAAATCATAATCAGAATAAGATGTTAAATCAAAATAGTTATATTTTGGATAAAATAAACCAAAATCAACAGTTCCTTTAACACATCTAATTATTCTTTTAACAGATTTAATATGAATTTCTTTAGGATCAGCTTTAAATCTAGCACATAAACAAACACTAAAAATGATATTAGGTCTAGATGCTGTTAAATATAGCAAGATACCTATCATACCTCTATAAACTATTAAATCAACTGATTCACTAGATGCATCACTATCTAATTTATAATTAGTACCCATAAGGGTTTTCATGGATTTAGAGGAATCAAGACCAAATCGTTTAACTGAATCTTTAGCATACTTAGATTGATTAAGAAAAATTACATCTTTCCTTTGAGAAATTTGAAGTCCAAGAAATAAATTTAATTCTCCCATTAAACTCATGTCAAATTCAGAAGACATCAATAAAGAAAAATAATTACAAAGTATGTCACTAGATGATCCAAAAACTATATCATCAATATAAATTTGAACAATTAAAATATCATCAGAAGATCTTTTAATAAAAAGAGTGGGATCAACATTTCCTTTCTTGAAACTATTTTTTAATAAAAATAAAGAAAGTATTTCATACTAAGCACAAGGTGCTTATTTTAGACCGCATAATGATTTGGATAATTTAAAAACATTGTTGGAAAATTTTTCATTTTCGAAACCAGGGGTTTGACAAACATAATCTTCTTCAATAATAAAACCATTTAAGAAAGCACTTTTTACATCCATTTGATATAATTTAAAACCTTGAAAACACGCAAAGGCTAACAAAATTATAATTAACTCTAACCTGGCAACAAGTGAAAATTAATCTTCGAAGTCTATCCCTTATTCTTGAGAGTATCCTTGAGCAACAAGTCTGGATTTTTTTTTGACAATCTTCCCAGATTCATCCAGCTTGTTTCTAAAGATTCACTTAGTTCCAATTACCTGCTTATCTTCTGGCAATTCTACTAAAGTCCAAACATTATTTCTAACAAAATGATTTAATTCATCTTTCATAGAAACAATCCAGTTTTCATCTTTTAAAGAATCATTAATATTAATTGGAAGAAAATCAGTAATAAAAGCAGAATGGGCACAATAATTTAAAATAGAATTTCTGGTTTTGACACAAGAATCAACATTGCCAATTACATTTTCAATAGGATGATCATTGTGAATCTTACATGATCTTGGATCAGGTTGAGAAGGAGTATACTCCCCCTCAATTAATTCACTCTTATCTTGAGAAATATCTTCACCAAAATTAAAATATCTAAACTTATCATCAATAACATTAGAATCAGAATTTATTTTAACATTATTTTCATCAAACATAACATGAACAGACTCTTCAATAACCATTGTTCTTTTATTATAAACTTTATAAGCTTTACTATTATTAGAATATCCAATAAAAACACCTTCATCACATTTAGCATCAAATTTATCTAAATTGTCCTTTGAATATAAAATAAATACTTTGCATCCAAAAACTCTAAAATAACATACTTTAGGATTTTTATTTTTGAATAATTCATAAAGTGTTTTATTTAGAAAAGTTCTAATAAGAATTCTATTTGAAATAGAACATGCATAAAAAACAGCCTCAGCCCAAAAATATCTAGGCAGATTATATTCACTTAACATAGTTCTAGCCATTTCAATAAGAGTTTTATTTTTCCGTTCTACAACACCATTTTTTTGTGGTGTTCTAGGAGCAGAGAAATTATAAAAATATCCACTATTTTCACAGAATTTTTCAAAATCTAAATTATGAAATTAACCTCCTTTATCACTACGAATAGAAATAATCATACAACCTTTTACATTTTGAACTAATTTAGAGAAAACAGTGAATTTAGATAAAGTATCATTTTTATGAGCTAGAAAATATACCCAAGTAAATCTACTATAATAATGAAGAATAACTAAAGTATATTTCTTTCCACCAAGGCTAGAAATTTGAGTTGGACCAAATAAATCAAGATGTACTAACTATAATGGCTTATTAGTACTTATCTGATTGATAGGTCTAAAAGAAATTTTCTGTTTCTTCCCTTTCATGCAGGCGTCACAAACATGATGTTGTTCTTTTTTCAAAGAAGGAAGCTGTAAAACATTCTCATGCTTTGAAAGCTTATGCAAAAATCTAAAATTAACATGTCCTAAACGTCGGTACCAAAGGATGTTTTCATTCTGTACAGTATTTAAACAATTTACATGTTGAACAGTTAGTTCAGAAAAATCAATAGTATAAATATTATCTTTTCGATTAGCATAAAATAATAAAGAATCATCTTTAAAAACTAAAAATTTATCATTTTCAAATTTAACTTCCATTCCATTATCACATAATTGTGATATACTAATTAAATTATGTTTTAAACCTTCAAAATATAAAACTTTTGAAATAAATGTAGAATTTGAAATACCAATATTACCAAAACCTTTTACATTGCCTTTGGAACTGTCTCCAAAAGTAACAGTGCCTCCATCACATGTGTTGTATGATGTGAACTTTGATGGGTATCCTATCATATTCCTAGAGCATCAACTGTCCATGTACCATATGTCGTTCTTGATACATCCAAGGAATTTTTCCTACAAAAATCAATTAATTGACAATTTTGGTACCCAAGGTACTTTGGGTCCAATAGGATTAGTAATACAATTTTTAGGTACCCATACAGAATTTAAACATGTATTGTAAGGTACTCTTGATAACAACGATTTAGAAATATTAGTTTTTGTAAATCCCAAAGATTCTTCAAATCTAAGTGAACAGTCATTGGCATAGTGACCATTCATGCCACATTTAAAACAAGTAACAGTTGAAGTACAACCATTTTTACTTTTAACAAATAAAGTTTTATACATTTGAGGTAATATTTTATCATAACCAAAACCATATTTATTTTTATCATTTTTAGTCAAAGACATCATCTCATGATATTTTTCACGACCTTGAATAAAAGCGGATAAATTTTTTTTAAGACATTCAACTTCCTTTTTCAACTTCTCATTCAGATCTTGAGCAGTTTTTAAATTATCATAAACTGTTGAATGAGAAGCAGAAGTAGTGTTTATTAACCTTTTATTTTCTTGCAAAATTACGTTATTTTCAGAAACAAGTTTTTCATTATCTTCTTTATGTTTATTATATAAATTAGCAGCTTTGAAAATATCTTTTCTTAATCTTTCAATTTCTTTATTTAATTCAAAAACATTGGGGTTTTCAGATTCATATTTAGAATCAGAACATTCAGAATAATGACTAGAATTACAAACCTTATCCAGTGATGCCATGAAACACAAGTTAGTAGATTCTTTGTCATTTCTAGATGGTTCAATAGAATCAGATTTTTCAGTACAACTCCAGCTGGTTGCCAATGCCTTTCTATCCTTCTTTTTGTATTTTTATTTATTCATTAGTTTAGGTCAATCGGGTTTGATATGACCTTTCTTTCTGCACTCATAACAAGTTACATCTGAAGCATTGTAATTTGTATCACCTTTCGTATCTCCCTTATATTTTTTTGAGTATTTCTACGAAACTGGTTTTTGAAACCTTTCTTATTTATTCTTTTGTAGACTCCAGTTAAAATCTGAGCCATGTCTTCCTTTTCAATATACTATAGATCAGAATTAGAAGAATTATTAGACATAACATTTATAGACTTAAAAGCTACACCTTTTCTTTTTTTTTTCTCGTCATTAGCTATGTTATTTAGTTACAGTTCATATTGGAGTAGTGATCTAATCAGTTCATCATGTGTGTACTCTTTGAAGTTCTTTCTTTCATCAATGGAAACCTTCTTTACATGACATTTCTTTGGTAGTTCTCTTAGGACACTTTAAACAAGTATAGGATTTTCCAGATATTCTCCAAGTGAATTAATTCCATTAACAATGCTTTTGAATCTATGGAAAATTTGATTTACAGTTTCATCTTCACCCATCTTGAAGTCTTGATACTCAGCACAAAGCATTCCAAGTTTGGTTCGGATTAATTTGTCAGAGCCAAGGTGAGTAACTTGCAAAATCTTCCAAATCTCATGAGCTGTCTTGCATGCAGAAACATGACTAAAAACACTTCTGTTAATAGTGCAATATAAAATATATAAAACTTTTTAATTTAAGACATATCTGGTAGCATCAATTTCTGTAAGAGTATCTGGATCAGCTTCAGGCAGTGTGTATTGTTTTGACATGATAGACCAGTGATCAATGCTCAACTGTTAGAGGTATGCCTCCATTTGGGATCTCTAGTATCCATAATCATTGCCATCAAAATGTAGTGGCTTGTGAGGAATCCAGGAATCATTCGGGTTTAATCCTTCCATATTATAAGATCTTTATTCTTAGACTGTGAGGTCTAGGAATATGTTAGCACAATAAAATATAAAAGTAGATAAAAGAAATGATTGGATAAATTCCTGAAGGAACAACCAAGTATAATGAAATATAAAGAAAGAGCAAAACTATTCTTAAGAATGTTATCCTTTGATACCAATTGTTAGGTCGGATAGGGTAATGGCAGATGGTCTAGAGGGGGGTGAATAGACCAAATTAAAATTTTTAATCAAATAAATCTATTATCAAAGTTAATTATTAAATTTAATTAGCAGTGGAAAAATTAAATAACGCAAGGATGTTTTTTATATTATTTTGGTCCAAAGTGGGCCTACTATACTCTTATACCTCTCTACTCGTCGAGAGATGCGTGTGCACTAAAAATGATTTTCAAAAGGGAATCATAACCCAATTACAAAATCCATTTATAGTGGAGGGATAACCACGACACTGACTTTTGTGTGGGGAGTCACAACCCTTACAACCTAAATTTAGATATTGGGTGTCACAACCCAAACAGTCTTGACTTTAGATACAGGGAGTCACAACCATAAGATCTTGACATTAGAATCTGGGAGTCACAACCCGAGGAAAAAAGAATAACAAATAATGCTTTTGTGTGCAAAATAATAAACAGAAAAAAAATAGAGTCCGTTGGAGAGATGGGAAGTAGTGTTACAGACTCAGAACCAGATGTAAGAGAATATAAAAATTAAAGCATAGGTACTGGTTCTTGAGGTTCAGTTCAGCACGTCTCATCAATGAAATTGTAGTCGAAGCAGAATTAATTCAGTACTTGAGAGACCGAGAAGCTGGTGAAGCAGAGTGTCACAGGACGTTGCAAATGCACAACAGATTCAAAGTTCACAGCACTTTCTCTTTGTATTGTGTTTTTGTTTTCCTACAAGAGATAACTGTATATATAGAGAACAAAATATCTAGCAGGTACAGCAACTCCGCTTCCTTAGGATATTAAAAATTAATTAAGTTAAGAGATCCCATAAATATCTCCCTAAAAATAGCAGAACCGTTGCTTCTTTATTCCCGTAGAATAAAATATCTAATAGAGGAATTCAAAATATTTTCAATAAGTCTTCAAATAAAATCTCCAGAATAATAAAAGCATTTAATGATTCAAAACAGAATTTAAATCCATTTAAAATGATTTAAACGAAGTAAAAACAGTTCCTGAAAACGAGCAGCTGATTCTGGAATTAAATTCAAACATTTAAATTTAAACAATCTTGAAAAGCCCAAATTTATTTGTAAAATACGATGAAGAACGTTATTAAATTTTCACTCTAAATATAGCACCAAAAACATTAAAAACTCTTTCATTACAATCCTTATATTTAATGAGGATTTTACAAAAAAAATAGTTAAAAAAATAATCCATATATTTGCAGAAAATAAGTTTTAAAAAAAAAATTGCACGGAATGAACAGTAACTTTGGAATGAACATTAACTTCGAAATGAACAGTAACTTCGGAATGAATAGTAACTTCCAAGTGAGTAGTAACGTAGGGTATGAATAGTAACATAGGGTATGAACAGTAATGTAAGGTATGAACAGTATCTTAAGGTGTGAACAGTAACGTAGGGTATGAATAGTACGTAGGGTATAAACAGTAACGTAGGGTATGAACAGTAACGTAAGGTATGAACAGTAACATAGGGTATGAACAGTAACCATACTTTTGTGAGAAAAACAAATGAACCCTACTTTTGAGATAAAAATGAACCTTACTTTTGATAAAAAAAATGAACCTTACATTTGATAACAAATGAACCATACGTTTGAGATAAAAATGAACCTTACTTTTGAGATAAAAAATGAACCTCACTTTTGATAAAAAATGAACCTTACTTTTCAGATAAAAATGAACGTTACTTTTGAGATAAAAATGAACCTTACTTTTGAGATAAAAATGAACCTTACTTTTGAGACAAAAAAAGAACCTTAATTTTGAGACAAAAAATGAACCTTACTTTTGAGACAAAAAATGAACCTTACTTTTGAAACAAAAATAAGCCTTACTTTTGATAAAAAAATGAACCTTACTTTTGAGATAATAAATGAACCTTACTTTTAATAACAAATGAACCTTACTTTTGATAAAAAATGAACCTTAGTTTTGATAACAAATTAACCTTACTTTTGATAACAAAAATGAATCTTACTTTTGAGATAAAAAAATTAACCTTTCTTTCGATAAAAAATGAACCTTACTTTTGATAAAAAATGAACCTTACTTTCGAGAGAAATCTGGACATAATGTTGTGGAAAATTTCAAAGAATTTTTACGGGATCTTAATAGAAGATTCAGACTTTGGTCAAAACTATTAATTTTTAGAACAACTCATTATCTTTCCAAAAAAATGAATCAATTAAAACCGACATCTACAGGTCCCGAAATCATTAAAAAACAGATGAAAAACAATTCTGGAAAAACTGCTACTTTAAAACAGCATATCATAACTTCAAATAATTAAAAGTCCATTCATACGATATTTTTAGACTTTGATGTAAACTAATTAAATCAAGATAAAAATTTTATCTTTCCATAAAATCAAGTTTCATGAAAATCGGACAACTGTATAATTTTCAGTAAAATAAATACATAAATGTTTTAAAACAGTGAAATGTAGAGTTTCTAAAAACATAGTAGCAACTTCATTAAATTTTTGAGAAATATATTAGAATTTTCAAACTTCCTCATTAAGTAATAAAATATAGATAAATATCTTATATTTCCAATGTGATAAGAATCAAAAAAATTCAAATAACATAAATTAAGATATCATCAAAATACATAATAAAAGTAATCAAACAAAATCATATGAAATCAAATTAAAGGAAATATTCACATGCACAAACAATAAAATCTTATTATTCTACGATATTATAAGAGAAACCATATCAAAAATACAATATTATGTTTTTATTATAATTTTTCTACCTCCAATTACACACATTTCATTATAATGGGCAGAAAACATACTGTTTCTGTATACAGAAAACTATTTTCTCACAAAATGATGATTGCTCGGTTTTTTTACACCTCTCATAGTGGAAATTATGATGGAATATAATATATATATATATTATATGATATTTAATATTTATTTTTATTTCTTTAATAATTTTATGACACATAGAATTATACATTCAATTTCCATAAATATGATAAAACCATTAATATAAGTGTGGACTATCGCCCCCTCAATGTGATGTGATTCATTCACGTTATACATGGAATGTGTTTAATATGATATTAATAAAACCATATGATATATATTACATAGATATGATACTTTAATTATGATATAAAATAATATACATTAAATTTACATTTTATTCTTTTTAAATATGGCAATGAAATAAATGTATCGTTCATGTGTATGTATTAACAATCTTCTTCGTGAATGTTGCATTCCATTTACCATCTATAATTATTATATACTATTATCAATACATATATACTAATTATAGAAGATAAATAATTCTTGTATTACAATATTTATAAGATTGAAGCATGATATATATAATAGTAACAACATGTAACAAGTCAAAACATACATGAAAAAACAAGGTAATTAACACCTAAAATAGTTAAAAAGAAAAGTTTTTTAAAAAACAGGTAATATGATATTATAATATGTTAATAAATGATATAATAAATTTAATTATGGATCTATTATATATTATTAACCCATTTTTAACCACTATATTAGTATATATATTCCACACAATAAAAATGATGGTTAACATAAGGGAAATTTTCTCTATATATATATAATTGAGACTTATTTATCATAATACACCTTGTTTATTTTATATGGTTTATATAATTATTTTTGAAAATTTGTATCATTAAAATACTAATTATAATGATATGTAATGTATCATTTTGTTATTATTCCTTCATGGATATTATGATTTAATTGTTTTAAAGTGGTATGGGAAACACTGTAATGTTTAAAGATTATTTCTTCAAGAATGTGTTTAATGATTTCCATTGTATCCTCCACTTCAATCAATTGTTAAAATTATCTTGTAAAATTAACCTTATATATATTTTCACATTCTAGAGTTATTTTTACTATAATTTACCAAACTGCATACAATTTTAACATTTCATGTTCATTTTGAAAGTTATTTTATTAACTAGGGAATTATTGAGAAATCCATATATTATATTCAAATAAAAATATTCGATAAAGAAAGTTATTTTTTGATTAAGTAAATTATTATATATGAATAATATTATGGAATTATTTGAAATTTTTTTATTATGGTTATAGATACCCCCTATATTCATAGGTAGTCACATGTGATGAAATAATTGGATAACAACCTTAGATGGGTTTTTACCTGATAGCTAAATCATCTTTTAAAAGTTACAGATAGTTATAGTTTCATGTAATGAGAAACATGGAATCCAATAATTAATAATTTCTATCATTTAGATTTAGTTGTTTTTCATCCATGAGATTTTTCATTAACATATCTATGGATACATTTAATTTTCTGTTCATTAATTAAATTCCACGTGTTTCATTTTCAAAAGTTTAAATATTAAATTTTCTTAATCTAGTAATATTAATCGCTTGTGTTATCAATTATTTACCTATCCATTTTAATTTATTATTGTATATTCATTATTGGTTCCTCTTAACATACCCTTACTGAGCATTTCATATAACCCTTATTATGATTCCATTCCCAAGGTTCTGAAGATTAATCCTTTGAAAAAGATTTCAAGGATGTTTTTTATTTAATTTTATTATGTATCATGATTTTATTTTATAGTTACCACATTATTATGGGTATATTGTATGTAATATGTTTTTCCAATACTATTAAACATATCAGTCCTTTGATATTTGATTCCTTGTAATCATGCTAATGTAAAAACAGTATGCATTTGCTCCATGATTTTGGGGTAGGGCGTTACATCACCATTATTGGGTCCTATTATTTTATTATTTTTATTTAAAAAACTAAGATTCAATCTATAGTTAACAATTTAGATTAGTTTTGATGATGATTTATTTATCTATAAGAATAAGTCTACATCTATGAAGACTATGATGATCATGTTAAAGAAATTTTAAATGAACATGAAGAAGAATTCACTCATATCCAAATTAGATCAAGATTAGATAACTCCATGCCCTGGAAAAAAATGATGACATATCAATATTGGAATGTTAATATTACATGGAAAATGTTTCCACGAAATATATAGATATCATCTCTACCTAAACTAATCAAGAAGTAAGTTTTAGTTCCTTTCTAAACAATCTTAAGGAAGATCAATGAAGTAGTGGGTATGATAAAATGTCATTTTATTTGTCTACATAGGCTTTCAAAAATATTCTATATGCCATAAAAATAATTATTTTCAACTATCATGGAATATTTTAAAGTAGGAATGAATAAATAAAATATATTTAGATGAAGATACATGTAATAGAAAAGAATATAAAAGAAAAAAAATCATGTTCAAAACTATCTAGAAAAGTTTGATCCAATGAATTAAAAAAATAGGGAGCATTAAACATGTTCCTAAAAATGGATCAATGTTGTTTTTGAGAGTTAATGAGTCAGGAGGGATAAAATAAAGATCCAATCACATGAAGAGAAATTAGACTACAAAATTGATTTCATGGATTTACAATTAGGATGAAAACTCAACAATATTATTAAATATTACTATTTTTTATAAAACATAGTAAAACTAAATGAAGAAGATGTTGAAAGAATGAATAATTTATTTAAATAAATGGTGACTATTATTTCAGATAAAAAAAATCAAGAATATAAAATCCATATAATTAATGGTTAAATTGGACAATCGAGAGGGGAAAAATATTGAGTCTTCACAGAAGAATGAGATATGTGATACTAGTACACAATGACCACTAAAGGATTATACTTTTTAAACACCCCTATCATGTTATTATAAGATAATAAAATCATTTTATGATCCACAACACATTTTTTGGTGAAATAGTTACCATCCATACCATATTTTTTAATGATTCTAAATATATATCAAAAAATATTTTAGTTTCAAAAAAAATCATGGACATGTATGGATGGAGAATGGTGATGGTAATCGTACCACCCTTACTACTGTGTATAGGAAAACATTTATGTAATATAATTATCCATGATGATCCCAATAGTCTATAATGAAAAATAAAAAACATGATAAAGACAAAATAATAAGATCAATGTTTGTGGGTCAATGTTAGTGATGTAGTATATTTTAAAATCGTGTGCAATTTCTTTTGTACACTACTATAATTATAAAATACTAATGATTTCCCTTGTAAATTGGGAGTATTCTAGATATAAACAGTAAACATTAATAGTTTATCATATATCAATATACTATAAATAAATTTGTAAAACTTTAAAAATATATGTGATGTATGTAATGTTAGTGGTAATAATAATGGTTCATGATCATGAAAATGTGTATCTAAATATGTTATAAAAATTAATACCACATTATAAGGTGAAGAAATCCAAAGATACCCTGGGATTAAGGAAAATTAATATTGATAAAAAACATATTCCACGAATATACCTATAATGAATATTGAGAAGTCCTACGATTCCAAATTCATGATTTTGAGAAAATGTGTCCCATCAAAAATAACTACAAAGATTGATGGAACTAAAAAGTATAAATTTGGAATATCAAAAATTAATAACAGTGTTATTAATGAAATATTAATAATTGATCCAAAATATTTAGCTTTAATGGTACAAATAGAGGAATCACATTTTAACTATATTTCTAATGGAAATGAAAAGGTTACACATGAATAAGTTAATGTTTTGAGCGTGAGATGAAACACTAATTGTCACACATTGAAAAATTATTGAACAATACTACAAGACTAATTTATAAATATCAGATAAGAACTATGTGGTAAGAAATATATTTATTATATTAAAGGAGGAAAGATCAATCACAATGAAATTGAATAAGTGATATTATCGACAAAGCCTCAAGTAAAATTATTGAACTGATGTGTTTGTGTAAAGAGTAATGGAAATGGAGATACATGGTTGTGAAAAGCATTTCAAACCTATCTATTAAATTATTAAAGTAAGGAGTAACATATTTATTCCATTTATATTTTTGAATCATTATTATTCTTAAAATATAGGTGATTCAAGGTGTATAATGTTCTCAGGGGGATAACGTGAGAATCATTGAGTGCGGTCAACTATTAAAATCAATTTTAATGAGACCACCAACCTCAAATAACTCATAAATTTGGAATTCAATTAAAAATATGGTTGAGTTTATTCATTTTTATGATAAATAATTGTCTACCATGTTCTTGAAAACAAGGATAAAGAATATATCATCTTGGTTTTCTCTTATATTTGGTATTTTAGAAACACTTATTTATGAAGATAATTCATGGTGATGTTGTGCATGTTTTCAAATATATACAACAAAATGGAGAGAATCTAATTTTTTATTTTAAAATTAGAATATCTTGAAATTAAATCATAAATAGATTCACCATTATGATGATGGTGATGATTGTTTCCCCTGATGGGAGACAAATGAAGAAAGGTGATGTTTCTAGCCAAATCATTTTTTCAATTGGTATTAAATATGATTATCTGAGAATGGTTTTGAATATCATGTCATAGAAAAATGTATATATTTTTATTAATATCAAATCCTTGGTAATAAAAAATAATAAACAAGAAATAATGATGTTGTAATTGAATTGGCCAATGAAATTAGAAAATGGAAAAATGAAAATACCACATAGAATCAAATCTTTCATTATTGTACTTGAATGTTTTAGATCTATTTATTGAAATGAGGGATTAAGAATCAAGTAGATATTTTCTAAAAAAATTTCTATCTGATTTACATATATTCACCTAGAATATAAGTGGATAACCGTTAAATACAATAATATTAATTTTCTATAATACTTGATATCATGATCAATTAGTAAATGATAACTAGGTTTTCTAGGTCATATATTTTTGTTTTCGATGTCATGAATTGATCACATAGAAATATAGTATAATGATAGATGAAACATTTCTTATGTAAGGATTGATAGGATTTCCCATGAATATTTTATTTATTATCAACAATGGGAGAAATTAAAATGAATGTTTGGAAATGTAAAGTGTAGATAAAGAAGAAAAATATTCTCATATTGACATACTCATTTGGAAGAATCATTAAAGGTATTTTCACAAAATAAAAAGGGGGTTATGGTAGAGATAACTTTTTATGTGTTCTACATATGGTTAATTGTTTTTATTGGTTTAAATGGTGCTTAATGAATTAAAAATATATTTGATTGATGTCAATATTGTGAATTCGTAAGAATAAGTTTACTAGTAGTTCATTTTTATTATAGAAGATATTCATGAATATTAAAAAATAAAAATATAGATTAGATAAAAGGATGACAATGATAGTACTCACGTTATATGATCTTAAAGAAGTTTCATTTAATAATTTTAGTTCTGACCTCTATTTATTACTTAACCAATCTTGATGTTCAATCCATTAGTTAATAGGGACACAAAATTTAGAACAATGATGAAGAGATCCGTGGAAATTATATAATCAAATAAAAATGAAGAGGAATTGATAAAGAATATAAATTAAAGACTATTATTTTATTTTTCATTTTTTAATTAGAAACATTAATTTTCTTCTTTAGATAGAATGAAATTTGTAATTTTATTGAAGAATACATTAATAATGATTTTGAAAAATCAGTTTTTTTATAATAAAGGTGTATTCCACGTACATTAAATATTATTTCACACATAGATATACAAATATAATATTGAAATTAAAGACCACTAAATGTTTCCATTTGGATAAAGGGAAACAAAAATATTAATTTTATGATTTATCAAAATGTTTTTAGGGTTTTTGGTTTTCCTAAAACTCCCATCATAGTACTTACTAGTTTTATATGTGATGCCTTACTATTATTTTTGTCCAAATACATGAACACAATGAGGTGTCCAGCTAAACTACATATGAAGAGAATGTCTACATCCATGTTTCCAACACCAAACATAAGTGAATATATTGTGGAAATCACACCGAACATGCCTGGGAGAACCCTTCTGGTAGGGTTCCTACATGGGGTGCACATACTGTTCATGGTGTGGGGGTGAGTCAGCATAGGTGTAGCATAACCATGTGGTGGGGTGTTCATAGGTGTGTCTAAGGGATAACCCCAATGAAATATATGAAATAAAGAGAGGAATAGATATATCATATTAAGAATATCTCAAACAACTATGAGGTCAATATTGGAGAGGTTCACATAGTGTATTGTACCATCATGTTAAAAGATATAAATGTACTATATTCGATTGGGTTAAATTTTTGAAACCCATCTAATCTATATCCAACTCATCTTTATCCCTAATCCTCATCAAAGGATACTTATTCGCCAAATATAATTCATGTTAAGTCATCCCTGATCATTCCTACAACAATATCATTATATTCTCAATATCATGAGGTGACCATAACACAAATAATCAATTTCTATGTCTAGGATATTCAATAATATGTATAGACAAAGGTATATTAACATTAGGTTGTAAAATGAAGATATTGAAGACTTATGTGCCTTCGATATGCATGGAGGAGTTCTTTTTTAGATGGAGAATGTGATCATTGTCATTTTCATGTGATATACTCTCCGTGAGGAGAAGATGATCATAGTAGATCGAACTGTATGAAACTTTTTCTAAAATATTATACATTAAATAAATAAAAATTCAAGATATTCATGAATGTGAGATACTGATTTACATGAAATTACATATGAGATTTCATTTAAGAGAACAAATGATCATAATGTTTTATAACTCCCTAATAAAATGACAGGAACCATGGTGGAGAGATGTGTCATCCCTCATTTTAAGCTGGAGAACTCTTATTTTTCAAAAAATAATGTATCTTAATGGTTCTATTAATTGAGGAAGAAGATTGTTTCACAAGCCTCCCGGATATTCCAATAAGGGGAGTTATAAGAACATCCATGCTTACGTGATGAAGAACTATGAAAATCATACATAAAGAAGAACTGTTGACACAAAATTTCAGGACCCATCCTAGTGGATCCCACATCACGACCCCCGAGCCCGGCTCCAATAGGTCAGGTGCTGGTGACTAGCACCATGTTGGAATATCAATAACATGGAAAGAATTTCCTAATTAACTATAGAAACACAAAAATCTAGAGTCCCTGAAATGATAAAAACTCACTAAGGAACTATTTACATGCATACAACTAAACCCAACCAATAGATTAAGACATAAAGTAATGTTTACGGTGTAAATTCCTCCATAATAAAATTCCACAAAAATAAAGTGTCTTCAAACTACAATGTCCAACCTGTAAGTAATAAATATGTACGAGGACTTCTTCTTGACATTGAAGGAACACCTCGGCTTGTCTGGACCCACACAATGATCGGTATGGTTGTGGTATACCCTTGAATATTTCAAAAGGACACTCATCTGCACAAGACCCAAAATGTGTGGGCAAAGCACATGCATGGGTGAGTATAACAATACATATTATGGGACCCTAAAAACCAAAACTCCATACATAAAGTAATGTTATAGAAAGATCTAAACAATATATGTCTACATAACATAAATCAATAGAAACATCTAGATATAATCAAATCCTAGACCTGACATTTAGAGTTATGTCGCAATGACTGTATACCCATGATAGGGATTCATTTTGATGTTTCCATGAAACAATCGTGAAAGTGAACTCACCCCATGATTCTGTTATCTTAGATGATGTTAATATGAGAAGTATCATTCTTTGTCAAGTGTCACGAGAGATGTAGATGTACTGATAGATCAAATCATATTATAGATACACTCATTCCAGGAGAACTCATTCCTAAGTGGGGAAGGATCAAAATACTTAGATGAGGATCACTACCAGGGACTTGGAATATATCATGACACATCTGTATTTACCTTGTTGTGTAAATGAATTATATTCTATAAATATTGGTCTCACAAATACTAGACTCTACCTAGGGTCATGAATGGATAGAGTATCTGACTTTGGACCTCTCGGAGGGACTCTGACTCTATCATAGAATGTCCTTCTGAATAGTTCGTACTCTTGTGAATATCGAACAATACATGTCCTTCATGCGAATGAGGAATGGGGGGGACTAACAAAAAAAACCATTCCATTTAATGGTGGATTATAAGATCAATAAATGTACGAAAAATTACATGGTGTGTAGAACGTTCAGACATCAGGTAATATTACCCTGGGTACTGCACGTGAACAACAGACCATGTCGAATAGAATGTCATATGGAAATATATATACATGCCATGTAAGAGAATTAATTTATATTTCCTATTATACATGGTAGTTTCAGGGTATAGAGGTTATGGGACCATAAATGGATTATACCCATGTTTTCTAATCCATGTATCGGTACACTCGGTAACCCGCATATCCACCCGGGTATGGACATGAGGTGTAGTGCATGTTGTATACTCCACCCTGTGTCTGTGTATCATTCGAGATACAGGATGTGTACTTCTTAATAACCCACAAACCATGTGAAAATTTTCACACATCTTATAATCACTTCCAACATCACGAAACCCTAGCCACCATAGGGATGACCCCACACTCCATGTTCTTTAGAGAACATGTTGTGTTCTATGTGAATTTTCAGAACTCTAGTTCTTCATGGGGCCAACTAGATTGATCTTGGATCTTTCAATTTGGATGACCAATACCCTAAAAAATGAATATTTGAAGTCTTCCTTCTATGATAACTCCGAAATGGTGGGTTTAGATCCTTTAATCGGCCCCAAGAACATGTTTCGATCATCCAGGAAAAGAATTATTAAAGAAAAATTTCTTATGGTTTGCATTGATTCGTCATCTACCATAATCTTTGCACATCCACTAAGTAATCACTATGTTGGATCTCAAGTTTAAGATCTTTTTAATGCATAATTGATGCACAAAAATTCGTTATTTATAACCCTTCAGAGAACGCGGGGAAAAATGGGGAACAAGAAATCATAGTACGAAATGAAGAACAAATGTAACACCCTATGTTTTTGTATATAAATTTAATTCATGAAACCTTGAGTATCTAAAAAGAATTACTTTTACATAATCTATCCAGTAAACATAATTTTCCACCTATGTTTTTTGAATTTTTAAAAAATGACACACATAGTTGCGTTCAGTGGGATATTTAGTGTCAGATAAAATAAACTTAATTTTTGCTGAATAGTAACATACACTTATGAATAGTAATATAAATAGTAATATGGCCCTTATTTATAGTAAATCAATTATTATATTATTATTAAATGGTTATAAGATAATGATGTTTTCAATATTTTTTCAATGTGGCATAAACAAATTTTTGTTTTAAAATTATTATTTTTCAAATAAGTAATTTTTTTATTTAACAATTAAAGTAATCATATTTAGAGAATTAATTTCAAAAAATGTTGTTACTTTTTTAATTTTACACATCGAAAAATGGTTATAGGGAATTTTTGGTTTTTTTAAATTACTTGTATTATGGGTGAATAGTAAAATATGATAATTTATGATAAATTCTAAATACAAGATTTATTTGTTAATAAGTGATGTAAGGCTGATGTAAGCCTTCTAGGTTCAAACTCACATGTTCTTATTACTATTATGGGTAATTTTAATCCCCAATATTGGTTATCATGATAAAAATAATAAAATAAGGACTAAAATAATGGGAATTCCCTCCCCTTCTCCACTATCATCCTCCCTCAATCCCACTCCTATTCACTCCTCTATGACTTGATCATAAGGACCTGGGATTAATCATTACTTAATCTAGAGTTAAATCAAGAATTAACATTAAGTATCTTTTTAGCTTTAGAGTTTAAGATAATTAAGCCATAACTATTACATATCAACTTGAATATTAAAAATTATACACTTCTACTATAACTGATTTTTCACAACAATAAAACTCCTTAAATAAAACAACAGTTATTTTATTGATATAAATATTCTTGAATACTTATTTTATCATACCCTTCCTTATAACCTGTGAAAAACATTTCAAAAATATGGTATGAGCATAAAAATCTCAGTAAGGGTTATAAAATAAGGAAAGTAAAATTAACCCGTCAATAAATACAAATCAATGATACCAATATTTTCAATCATAACACACCTTCTGAAATCATAATAATTATGAATAGTACATAGTAATCATAAATCATAATGGTAACTTGAGGCATCCATATAATACTTACATTGTAGATATCACAGCTACAGAGGGAGTCACCTTTGGAATAACCATCAAATTATATTCCATAAATCACTTATGTGAAACATTCATGTTTACCTCCATCATGTTACCCAATGCATTAGAGAGCTCTCTCGGGCTCATCAGCTCTAGGTTTATCACGGAACCACATATATACGTAAAAAATTCCCTATAACCATAAAATAATCATAACACATAACACAAGAATAAAAGAAATATAACATTTCCACATTCCAATCACAATATATCAAATAAATATATTGAAATAAACAATACATTATCAAACCATTTTCAAAACCATTTAAAACATTCAATAAAGATATTTTTGAATCAATGTGTTCTATACCAATTTTAAGATTTTAAATTAATTATCATTTGAAAATGTTAATTTCCATATAAATAAATTTTAATAACTATTATGAAAACATGGAAATTAATGATAAATATTTAGAAGAATAAATCTTTAAAACATTAAAAACAATATTTTAGTTAAAGTGTTTTTTTTTTCAAAATGAGAGACGCATGAATACAAATAATTTAGGAATAACATTTAATAAGAAATATATAATGTCATGAGAATAAATTTATTCATGATATAATATTACAATGTACATTATATACACCATGTAAGAGTGAATTGTTTCATAACAACAATGAAGTCTCAATGGAATGTAATTTGAGATGAAATCCCCATAAAAACTGTGTCCTTATATTAGGGATAAACTAATTATATAATAATGTGTGAAAAATAGAAATACACTCCATATTATTATATATTTAGTTTAAATCATTCATAGGACATTCACACATGTTCTTTTTAAAACAAAACCAATGACATGGATGTTTAACTCAATGAATGGAAATTGAGATAAAATTACTCTTATCAAGTTCATATCGACGACTTGAGAATTTATCAATGACGTGATTATGTGTATCAAAAGTATATCCAAACAAAGGGGAGAGTAAATAACAAAATAAATAAATAAATACTGATTCCACACATAATCATAGCATGACATAATTAATAATTAGAAGATTAACCCAAGGAATGGAAATTGGGTTAAAAGTTTCCATTATAGATTTGGTAACTTATGAAACATACAACACATGAAAGAAGGATAATAAACTGAATATTTAAATACCCATAAATTGAATTATATTACACAATTAATACAACAATGGGAAGTACATATACCACAAAAATGGAAATAGTGGAAAATATAGCATTAATATCACAGGAATAAAAAGTGCGATGAAAATCCCTTACCACGTTGTAATCAATCGAGTCGTATGACCAAAAGTTAATAACCACTAAATTATTCATATAATAATATGAATATAAAGAGATTCATGATAATATATATCAAATTAAAGTACACAATACATCACATGCAATATATTAGTGGTGGACAATGGAAATCTCACGGAATTAAAAGTGAGATAAGAAACCCCTTACCCTGTGTCTGAATTGACTTGTTTGTTCCTTGTTCTTCCTGAATAATAAAAAAAAGTTAATTTATACTTTCGTAAAAACATTTTTCAATTTTATTCTTCTTTTTATATCACTTATTACAATGTTATAAACATTATACAATCTTTTAAGTTAATAATGGTCATTTGGTCGATATTTGGTACTTGAGTCAAAAATGGACTTCTTATAATTAAAAGTTTTCATTGTGGTCAATAGACAATTATCTATAGAATTATATTAATTATTTAGATAAACTATATATCATATATATCTAGTATACATATGTATTTATAATACTATATAAACTTAGAGGTAAGAAATGAAATGCATTGTTCATGGAGACGGTAAGCAGTACGTATGCATTAACGCTAATTTCATTTATATTTAATATTTTAATGGAATTAAAACATAATGATACATAGGTATATTATAATTCCAGTATAATATCATATATAATATCATTAACTTATTCCTTTATACATACCACATATGTCATTAACGAGTCATATCACTTTGAGGGGGTGGTAGTCTGCAATTCCTCAAATGAAATTATCGCGTTTACGCATAATGGATACCACAAATGTATGATATAAATTAAAAATACATAAGAATAAAGAAAACATAAAAAAATTAAATATCATATATATATATATAGTGTCATCTTAATTTCCACCATTATAGGTGGTAAGAGATAATAGAAAAATCATCGTTTCGTGAGGTGTTAGTTTGTCATCCACAGAAACAGTATGTTATTCACCGATTAGATGGAGGTGTGTGTAAGTAAAGTTTGAATCATTATCATATAAAAATATTAGTATATTTAGGATAATTGTGTTGTTATAAAATAAAAAAAATTAGTGGTTGGAGAAGTAAAATAAAATAAAATAAGTTAAGATACACTATTAATTTTAATTTGGGAAACGCCCTTTTGGTTTGAACCAAAACAACTTATTGAAGTGAGTTATGCCTAATTTAAGTCTTCTATGTAGAATATAGGGATGTTGATAGATTATTTGGGTAGTTTTTGGATGAGTAAAGGGGATTGAGAGGTGTTTGGAGTGATTTAGAAGTGAGGGCTTTTAATAAAGGGGAGGAGGGGCTCTTTAGGAAAGTGTAAAAATATTATTTTATTATATATGGATAATCGGTTTCTAAAGGTCCAAAACTAATTAAAGTCAAGTATTAGATGAATACTAGTTTAAATAAATTCATAAAATAAGAATTGGACAGGTTTGGGATTTTATTTTAATATTATAATCTTATTTATTTAAATCATTTATTAATGAGATAAATACTACATCATTATTGTGTCATAAATAATTTAATTTATTTGATGTATAAAAATTTAAAAAAAATACCATGATGTAGGAAATTGTTTTATTTTTACAAAGAATATTTATAGTCGAAAATATAACTTATATAACCCCATGTAAATTTACTTTACTAAAATATATTTTTTATGTCATTTTTGTCTTTACTTTAAATTAATTAATCTAAAGTGTCATTATCACTCTTAAGTGGCTCCATGGGGTCCCAAAATCCAACCAATGATTCCCATGGTCGGTCATGAATCATCCCAAAAGGTTGAAACAAGTTTTAAGGTAATTTTGTATTATTATAATATTCTTTTTAACTTGAATTACACTATTTGTCTTTAACCGTGGTAAATAATTGTCAAAAGTTACTATTCACCAAAAATTATTTTCATCTTATTGAAACAAATTTTCCTTACTAATAACAACCATGTATGTCATATTTAAGAAATTAAATTCAAAAAAGTGGTAAAATATCATTTAAATGAAAAATTCGGTTTTTAACTTCCACTTAGTGGCTTCACTATTCATCAAAAATTGGAGTTTTTCAGAATAAATACCAAAAATTCAGCCTAAGCTATATTTGGTATTCCGAAATCAAAAATGATGTCTATTTTAAAAAAATTCAAAACATATATGTGGCATTTATTAATTTACAATTAATTCCTGTTTCCAAAACAAATAGCGTGTTTTTAAGAAACAATATCTATCTAAAGATTGACACTTATTTATATACTATTTCAAAATAAAATTAATTCCAATGACCACTATTGGATTAAATGGTAAAACTATAATCTAATTAAACATTAAAACTAATAAATAAGATAATATAACCATATAAATAAATTATATTAAAAGGAAGATTTGAATTAAAATACAGTATTTTTCATTATTCATTAAAAAATGAATTTTATCAAAAAATACCAAAAAATTACCCAAAGTAAATTTTGGTTTCTCAAGTATAAAGAAGAATTTTATTTGGTCAAATACAACATATATAAGTGACCAAAAGTATATTTAATGAGGGTTATCTATCAAAAGGCAGTTAATTGACCTTTTATTGAATATTAGAGTATTGTTAAGATCAAATTCTTTTCTTATTTTATGCCACTAATTAAATGTAATAACATTTAACAAACATGAATAATCAAATTTTAGTTAGCTATGTTCATTTCCTCCAATACAACATCTAAGAATTAACTTCCATTTAAAATAATAATATTATATTTTTAGTGTGCAATGTATGATTTCAAAGAAACTCATTGTTTTGTATTGGGTACACCTTCAAACATAGCGTCCCCTTTAAAGTGAAATTAATATTTAATTCTCAAATATTAATAAATATGAAAAATGTAATGTTATTTAATTACTTAGGATGTTACATTTATGCTTCGTAATGTACTTCCAAAACACCCATTTCTAATTACTCCCCATGTCCAAGATCTCTTCTTCATACCAAAAGACCAAAACCCCCTTCTTTTAAAGATATTATGAAGGTGGTGGAATTAATATGTAAATCCACATTCTATTTCATGAAATTTCATTTCAAGTTCCTTTCTATTATTATCCTCTATTCACCACCACTTTCTATATTACCATAATAAATGCATTATAATCTATATAGTAGAATTATATAATGATAATGGAATCAATATCTTTCCTCTCTCTCTCTCTCCCTTATTTTATAAACTAACTCATCGTCGGTGAGGTTTTAATTTACAAAAAATGTGGACAATGGAGATTCGTTCTTCAGTTTCCAATTCAATTGTGGTCATGAAACCATTTTTATGTTTGGGATGGGCTATTATATATGTATTATAACCTGTTAAATATTCATAACTAGTGTATTTACATAATATAAAATCATATGACAAACTCGTTCATAGTAATCAAAATACCGTAAAAATAATCTAGGTGATATTCATTAATATTTCATCTAATGATTAATTCTCATGCAACAAAAAAAATTATATAAATAAACATTAACAAAAATTTATTTTCATATATAATATTTAAATTCAACTCCGGATATTTACATCCATTCCACATGAACTCCATTACATAAAAACAAGTGAACCGATTATGAAAATCAAGATAAAAAACACTCTGGAACGATAGAATTAAAGATTATAACTTTCCAATAATGAAATAAATGAACTAAAAAAATTATTATAAAATAAAAAAAAAGTCTATTCGGTTAATAATTATGTTATTATTTATTCTAATTTTGTATTCTGGGATCATAAGGTCAAGAGTGGAACATTAAGACTTAAGGAACATGGTTTCCATCGAAACCACAATTTTCATTCAGGTTACATTTATTATATACTTACCTAAAATAAATTCTTATTAATTCATATTTACTAATAATATTTTATGTTTTAATGTTATATATATTTTATCCAAAAAAATATACCTTCATTTATGGGGAGTTATAGTGCTTTAAAAGGATCATTAAAAAATCCTTTTCGGTAAACAATATCGTTTTAATGGAATTTCAAAAATTCTTACCTCTTATTAATTTAACTCTATAATATATTTTTTGAATAAATAATAAATAAAAAATAAATCCTATTATTAGGAATTTAATATATTAATTCACTTCTTGTTTTATACGAATATTTTTCCAAAAGAACTCTTCTTTACAATGTAAAAGAATATTTATCTCAAGAATTCTACAATGATTTTATCAGAGTATAATCATTTATTTAAACACTCTTGTTGATTATTTTAAATTATACGGATTAATATTTTGTGAAATCATATACCATATATAATTTAATGGTTTATTATTAGTTTTGATGCATATTTTCTATCATAAAACCATTCACTAATTTACTCTGAATGGTTAGTGTTTATTCATAATGTTCAGGGAAATTTATTTTCATTTAATATATTAGTTTTAGTATAATGGAATATGTTATTTATGTTTATCCCCATTAAAATGATGATTTCATTGGACATATTAAATGTTAGTTGGTTCCCCCTATATCCCCTTGGTTCATCAGCAGGTTTCATGAGACAAACTACGGTCATGGAACAAGGCGTTGACAAAATGATTATTTATGGTCTTGGTACCAGGCCTTGACAGTATAGTTATTATTTACCACATTATGAATTCCCTTATTATGAAAATATTATTAATGGTTCTTGTGGTTATATACTAGTAGAAAACAAATGATTATTTTTTACTATGGTATTATTTATTCATCTCTTATTCCTTCCATAATGAGTTCAAGTTTATTGTTAAAGGAATGTGTTTTTACTAATTAAACATGCCTAATGTTTATGTTAATTATGTCATCCATAGTATTTATTACCCTTACTATTCATTTCATACCACCCTTTTCTTATGTTTATTTATCTCAGGACATGAATAATTTTATTATGAATTCCCTCCAGAAATAACCAAATGTTTTTGAATGTTTTTGAAGGTATTTCTATATTGTTTTTCATTTCATGTTCTATTGGAAAACATATGTATATATCCTCATTCCAATGCTAATAAAATAATCCGTCCTTTAGGATGTATATTAATGTTTTACATTCCAATTAAATAAAATAAGGCATCTGCTTCGGGAAACTAGGGACATGATCTTATAGTCGGTTTAGAGAAAGTTTAGTAAAAAACATGTAAAATGGTTTTAGATGATGTAGATTAGGTAAAAACCCCTAAGATAGTCTATGAAGATAAAAAATACAATAAATTCTTGGAATTTTTGTTATGGAAATTATTTTTTGGATAATACATCCCTATATGGATTCTATAAGTGGACGTGGTTCTGACAATGATGTACCTAGGAGTGAAAACATCGACAAGGAGTTTCAGGATTGACCCGAGGTGTCCTAGTACAAGAAAATGGCCCTTACTACATACCTAATTTGACATTCTTGGGAGATATTCTTATAATAATTGAAATTTTCTTTAATAGACATTATGAAGGATTTTGTTGTATATTTTCCTCAAGGAAACCAGGTTCATGATTATGAGATTAGCTATGTATAGAGTTTCAATTTATGATAAGTATTTTTATATGATTAGATTATACATTAGGATTCATAACCTAATATATTATATGACATTATTTAAAAATTACACCTTTTGAAATGAATGGAAACTACAAGAACACACATATCCTCTGAAGGGATTTCCCTCTGATTCAAGGTAATGATATCGGATTTGGAGCTATGACTGGTGTTGAGCAACATATAACTATAATAGGAAAACTGACTCAGGTTATAAATAATAACATTACCCATATGTAGAGTCATGATCCACAATGTGGGGGAGATATTTTGGATAAAATTATGAGACAACACCCAACATCATTCAATGGGACTACTACCCCATTTGTAGCTGAGCAGTTGATATGTTATCTAGACACGACATTTCTCTCTTTGGAATGTAACAAAAGATATAATGTTGTCAAGGATGTTCGTCATCTATTGGGAGATATGGATCAGTGGCGGTCTTTAATCCAAAAAACAAAGGAGGGTGATGAAATAGATAAGTTGAAATGGAGGGATTTTAAGGATGTATTCCTAGAAAAATATTTTCCCTGTGAACAAAAAGCATATATGGAAAGGAAGTTCATCAATATGTGTAACAACTCTAGATTTTATGAGATATATTATTTTTAACTTCTTTGATGTGTTCTATTATAAACTAAACCAAGATTAGATTGTACTATACGGAACACTATATTAGCTTGCAGTATACACAACACTATTCTTAGCTTGTGTTACACACATTTTCATGTTCGTTTTGTGGAAATTTTTCTACGCAACATTAAGTATAGATTTTGTTTAATGTATAAATGAAATATGTTTTGATTATGTTATACGGAACACCAAATTGAGATTTCACTACACGTAGCCTTGATTTGTCTTGCATTACACGCAATCAACACCTTCCTCGATAGCATGTGTAGTACGCAATACCGAGTTTCATTAAATAATATATTATTATAATATTATTATGAACTAGCCATTATGAATAGTAATACCCATTTTTTTGAAATTTTATAAATTTTTTCCTTCAAAGTGGAATTCATATTTGGATTTAGAATAATGAAATATTCCTAGGGTGGATATTTGGTATTTTTCAGAAAACATTCAATTTTTTATGAATAGTGAAAACACTAGGTTACTATTTAAAAACCGACTTTTTGTTTAAATAATTATTTATTTTATTTAAATTTATTTTAGGTCAAAATTGATACATAATTCCTATATATTTTCAATGTAATTCATTGGAGTCATTTTATAATAATTTTAGTTATATAAAAATTTTATTGAACTTTTCACCGTATTTTACCCACCTCCTAGGAGAATTTGGAAAATCACATAAAACTCAATTTTACTGATTTTGTGAGGGAAATTTAGAAAATCCAAGAGACACAATTAATATCAAGGACTAAAATGTGGTTCAATGATATGAAAATAATTTTTGGTGAATAGTAACTTTTTACTTTTATTTATCACGGTTAAAAGTAAATAGGGTAATTAAGGGTAAAAATGATACTATTATTACCCTAACACATGTCTTAATTCTATTTGATAAGTGTAATTAGACCAAAAAAACCTTAGGAATAACATATGACCATTTAGGTCCACTTGGATTAGATTAGGACATTTAATATTATTTTATTTAAAGTATAGTTAAAATAGTTAAAATAAAAGTTTAATAACTAAAAAATTTTAATATAGAGTTATACATTAGATAAATTCAAATATAATTGTTCATTATAAATATAAAATTCTTTCCTACATAATGGTATTTTATTTATAATTTTTAGACATTAAATAATTTAATTTATTTATGACACAATGATGATGTAGTAATTATCTTATTAATGAAATATTGACATAATTGATGTTATAAATTCCCAAATAAATGAAATTTGAGACTTTTTATGAATTACACTAATTTTCTAGGTTTATATGACATGTTATTATAGATTTAATTAACTTCTTTTGAACTAATAATTCTGTTATGATTTTCACAAAAATCAATTACCAAATAGTGTCAAAATTGACATAAAATAGTTTGTAAAACAAATATTATATTATTAATTGTTATTTTTTTCCTAAAAATATTATGATCGGCCAAATTAGTTAGATAGGGTTATAAAAATTAATAATAAACAACTTGGGGTTCGTTTGGCATGTTATTGTAAGTTTATTAACCTTATAGTGTCAGAAAACAAGAAGACACGGTAAAAGTAAAATTATTTAACTTAAAGTTAAATCTAAATGATAAGGTTAAAATAGTAACCTAAACATGTCCAAATTATATTTTATGAGATTATTTCAACCCATCCCCAACTTAGCTTCGAAATAAATCAATTTGGAGCTATTAAAAACCAAATATGACTTTATAATAAAATAATAATTTTAGATTTTCCAAAGGTGCCCCTCTCCTCCTTTATAAAAGGGCACCTCCTCCCTATCATCCTCACACCACTTTGAGCCATCAGGCTCAGCCAAAACCTGCCAAATTCTCTTCTCCACTTCCCTAGAAACATCCTAGAGGTCTTAGTCCTCTTCAAAGACTAAACCTAGTGCCCTAAGAGGAGGTTAAGAAGAGGGGCTTCAAAGAAGTGGTAATATCCATTACCGATCCCTTCCAATTTCTTTCTTCTTCAACTTCTTCTTCTTTAGTTGTTTCATTATAAAGTAATAACATCAGTATAAAATATATACTGATATGTTATTATAAATATTAAACAACCATATTTCACCTTCTATCCATCCTACGAAAAATGAAATCACCGCGTGTGCGTACGTACGGAATACCGTCTCCACGCCGTGGTGTAATCTATTTTCGACCATCACCTTACTTGGATGGGTATAAAGGTGTAAATAAATTACAATATATGATTATTGTAAATTTATATTAATTCTGAAATATTATACATACTCTTCAATACAATTCCACGATCATGGGAATGGTATCATCGCTCGTGCGTACGTACGGACTACCGTCTCCACGACGCGATGAGATTCATTCTCCATGTTAACCATTCATGAATGATTATAAAGTATATATAATAAGTAATCATTAAATATATTAAAAAATAATTATACTAGATTTATGTATATATATATATTAATGTTATTTACTTAATTCCATTCAATTCAATAAAGAAACGAAAACAGTGTTCATGCGTACGTACGGCCTACCGTCTCCATGAACAGTGTATTTCATTCCATTTATCGATCTATCATATATAAATGTATATGATAAATATATATTATGTATAAATCATGTTTTACAATCTGGAATTAATTAAATCAGGGTATAAGTAATAATATCAAGAATAACAAGTCGAAACATGTACAATAAATGAAACAATTATACCCAAATTGCTGCTTTTACATAGAATTTACAAAAAACGGGTAATATAAAGTCATAAGTAAACCATATATGATATCATAAAAATGAATATGATTCTGTAATAATTCAATGACATTATTTAAATAATTATACAGGAGGTTTGGATACATACGAATCATATCAAACATAAGGTAAGGGATAATTTTTTAAATCTCATATTTATCCGAAATTGCTTATTCGTAAGTATTTTCTGGGGTTATTGTTATCATACATGTCCATGTTTTATAAAAGTTTTTTCATGTATGTTTAAAGTCCTTTTCTACCAATTTTGACTTTTACGCCATGGTATGAAAGGACTCTTTCTTTTGTTTACCCAACGAGGTACTTTTTTGACTTTTCCGACAAGAGTACGAGAAGAATGTTATTTTAACTTATACGGCATGAACAGATTTTTACATTTTCATAATGCTTAATTTTCATTAAGCTTCCTCTACAAGATTTCATGACTATTTTCAACAAAATAATTTTATTTTAAAAATGCATAACATTTTTTGTAATGAAAATGATTTTAAATAAGAAAGTATATTTTCCTCACGAATTCATTTCAAGTGTTCTATCAAAACCATTTTCCATCTAAGATGACATTATTTCATATCGGTATGTTTCAAGTATAATGTCTCTATTATTTACATGGTTTCACTTTTTTTATGATGAAATATCCCTTTTTTTATATGGATTATGTGATGATGGGATGATGTTTATAAAACCCATTTTATTCTTTGGGTTATGATGAATGATTTATGTTTATATTGTAGAAAAAGTAAGAATGATTTCATTATGAGATGGTTGGGACCTATATCTCCCTCCAATGCATTGGGTAAAGATTTATATCTTCTGAGATAGACATGGTTGGAATGGTAAGTTAATCTGGTTCAGTGTTACAAGACTTAAACAAGGAGTGAACTCGATTCAGAAAGGGACTTTGTCCACTAAGATGGTCGTGGAAGAAATACCTGTGCTACTATGGAAATCAGAACATGTGATTAATGGTTTCCACAATTACATGTTTTATTCTCCTGTTATTTTATCAAAATTAATGTTTTTTTATGACCTATGCCTTAAGTAATTCCATGTTTTATGTCATTGTTCAAGATCTTGATGTTTAGACATTATGTTCATGCATTTAAGTTCAAATGTATATGATTTGTTTTATTTTTTCTATGCTTACCCTTACTGAGTATTTGAACTCACCCTTTATATGTTTTCTTTTCCCTAGGATTTAAAGAATGGTTTTAGGTAAGAAAACAAAAGGGGAATATCTTTATGGGAGATGTTGAAGATCTTTAACCACGATTAGAAGATTATTTTTCTGAGTTTCCAAAGACACTAAACTATTACGGTCCTTGTGTGTCTATTTTCGTTATGTATTAAGTATTATGAAAAAGTAATGTAATTTTCAAGTACATCAAACTTTGGGTCTCTACAATATGAGGCATTATGAGGATTAAAATGTTTAAAAGAATGATTCTATATTTACAAGGATGGAAAGGCATCTTTCAGATAACATACGTAATCAAAGGAGAATGATTGATAGATTCTTTTAGGTTTTAATACCATCCCTCCAAAGGGAACTAGTCTCCCAAAGTTTCCCATCAAAATAAGATATAGTATCATGTTTTAGTAATACAGAAAAGTGATTTTCTATGTCTTATGAATATAAAAAAACAAGAGAAGAAGATGGCTTCCAAAAACTCTGGAGAAGGAAATATTGAAATGGTGAAGAAGGTAATAGTTGATCATTAATCCTGCAGTAATATTAGGAAGAAACATCCTAAAACATTTTTAATGGGAATGGTAATATGTTACATGTGTATATAAAAAGCCCCATATATCGGTGTTTTAAGGGGAAGAAAGAAGATATAATGTTCAATACAAAAATTTCAGGGATATGGGACATTATTCACAAGAATTTCATAAGCATCAGGAAAAATTTAGCTAATGAAGGCCAAGGGAGAAAATCCAATATTATGCGCTCAAAACTGTAGAGGTTGATGTTCCAATCATTATGGTGGAAGGTACATTAATAATTTCTTCAAACACATCCAATTAATTTTTTTTATTATCTATTTTCATATTCATTCATATTCATCTGGTTTACCAAGAAAATTAGATATTTCCAATTTTATTTAATAATAGAGTTTCCAGACATCAATCTAAAGGGTTATATTATTGCAATAATGTTCTGTTAGGCAGTCCTGATTATGGCATGTAAATTTGATTTATCTGCTGATTTTATTTTCATTCCCATTTTTTTTATATAGTCCTTGGTATGGATTGGATTTCCATCCAGGATGAGAAAATTTGTTTCAATAACAATGAGGCTGAAATTTTCAAGGATGATGTGGAATCCCATATCTTTAGTATAGAAACATCACCATCTGATTCTGACATAGATTCACCCAAAATATCTTTACTGAATTCAATTATTGGGGAGGAAGGCAATGTAATAAATATAGGTGAGTAAAAGAAGTTTCAAAAAGAGGACGTACCAATTGTAAAATATTATTTTGATTAATTTCTAGAGTATTTACCTAGACATCCTCATGGGCGTGAAATTGATTTTTCTGTGGACCTAATTCCTAAATCAAGGCCTATACCAAAGAATCATTATAGAATGTCCACTATAAAATTTGTTGAACTAAAGAAAAAAAAATAGGAATTGATTGATAAATGAATTATTCTCCCAAGTGTTTCCCCATGGGGAGGCCCTGTTATTTTCATCAAGAAGAAATATGGATCTATGAGGTTGTGCATTGAATATAGGGAAATAAATGATATAACAATAAATAAAAGTATCATCTACCTTGAATGATAATTTATTTCAACTACTTCATGGAGTATAATATTTTTCGAATATTGACCTTCAATATAGATATCATAGGTTCCAATTAAAGAAGTTATATATTACAAAGAAAACATTTAGAACCAGGTATGGGCATTATGAGTTTAAAGTAATTAATTTTGGAATGAATAATTCTCCCACAGTCTTCATGGATCTAATGATTGGGTTTCTCAAGGAATACCATGATGAAATTGTGGCAGTATTTATTGATTATATATTTTTATACTTCAAAATCCATAATGATCATGAAAATCACATGTGCACTATTTTGAATACTCTTATATGAAATGAATTATATGGGATTATTATAAATTGTGAATTTTGGCATCAATAAGTTTCCATTATTTGACACATTGTCTCTAAGGATGAAATATCTATTAATCCTGCAATGAAAAAGACTATGTAAGAATGGTCTACTCCAACCAAAATAACTGAGGTACGCAGTTTTATTGTTTTAGCAGGTTATTATCAGCATTTCGTTTAAAAAATATGGATGTTTAGCTAACCCAATTACTATGATTACATGTAATGGGGTTAATTTATTATTTAAAAAATAATATGAGGAATGTTTTGGGGAATTGAAGTGGAGAATAATGAATGATCTGATCCGGACTCTACCATTGAGGAATGATGGGGGTTATGATCTATTGTAATGAATCAAATAAAGGACTTGTTTGTGATCTTATGTAGAATGGAAGAGTTATTTCATATGCATCAAGGTAGCAAAAAATTCATGAAAAAAATATCATACTCATGATCTTTGGTTAGCAGCTGCAATCGTTTATCTGATGATATGGAGACATAATCTCTACAGAGAAAATATGAGATATATACGGATCAAAATAGTTTAAAATATATCATATCATAGAAAGCACACCACATGAGGAAAATCTGATGGATTTAACTACTCAAGGATTGTGATTATTCTATACACTACCTCCTAGGAAAGGTATACAAGGTAACAGATGCATTAAGTAGGAAAGATCATTGATTTATCATGAAAATGAGAATGGGCAAGGATTCCTTATTCATAAATATATTAAGGATAGATATGGGAATTATATGTTAAGGGGAAGCATAAATACTTTTCAAATGGCTTCCTAAAAATCTATATTAGAGATAATTAAAGCTTCACATATGATGATGAGAATCTTTAAAAGAAAATTAATGTTGATAGAGATGGGATATTGTATGACTTCATGTCTGAAGATGGAATTATGAAATTAGGGAAGATGATATGTGTTCCCTCTCTACCCAAAATGAAAAGGGAGTTATTGGATGATACTTATAACTAAAATTTCACTATAAAATCTAGTAGGACTAAAATTTATATATATTTAGAAGAACATTTCTTTTGGGAAAAATGAAGAGGAAAATTTTGTATTATGTATCAAGATGTTTAGTCTATCAATAAGTGATTTCTGAACGATGGCATCTCAGAGGAATCATGCAACCTCTACCTATTCCTACATGGAAATGAGATGAAATTAAAAAGGATTTTTTTCACAATATTACCCAAATATTTACAAAATAATGATGGAATATGGGTAATTGTGGATTGACATACAAAATCATCACATTTCCTCCCAATAAGGGAAGATTTTCCACTATAGCACCTAAAATGACTCTATATCAATGATGTTGTGAGACTTCAAAGGGAACCTCTCTCAATTTTTTCTGATCACGATACACATTTTATATAAAAATTCTAGAAATGAATTCAACAAGAATTAGATATTTATATTCGATTGAGTAGAGCTTATCACCCACAAACAGACCGCCAATCAGAAAGGATGATCCAAACCATAGAAGAGATGATGATATCAGGTTCACTTTACTTTCAAGGTATGTGGGATAAATATTTACCTTTCTTGTAGTTTGACTATAATAATAGTATCTATTAAAGTATTAAAGTGGAACTATATGAAGCATTGTACAAAAAGAGATTTCATACACAAACATATTGGGATGAAGATGATGAAAATATGTTTGTGAGACCAGAGATTGTGGAGGAAAAAACTGAAAATGTAAAGAATATTCAAGGATATATGAATGTAGCTCAAATAAAAAAATAATATGTGTGGATAATCAAAGGAATGATTTGTAATTTCATGTGGGTGGTCATGTTTTCATAAAAGTGTCTCTATTCAAGGGTTTTATAGGATCTGGGGTGAAAGGGAAATTGAGCCCTAGTACATAGGCCCTTTTGAAATTCTGTAAATAATTAGAGCTATTGCATATCATTTCTCAATTCCACCTATCCTATATATATTGAAAAATGTATTTTACGTATCATTTATTTGAATGTACATTTCAGACCCAACACATGTCCTCACTTATGAAGGTATAGAATTGTAACCTAACTTATCTTACTGTAAATCACATATCCGAATTCTAGACACTATAGAGAAAGTGTTGAGGAATCATATGACTCGACTGGTAAAGATACCTTGTAAAATTCATTAAATTGAAGAGGAGACATGGAATCCTAAGGATCTTATGAAAAATTAGTACCCAAATCTTCTTGTGGGGTAAAATTATTTTAATTTCAAGGATGAAATATTTGTAAGGATAAGATAATGTAACATGGATATTTTTTTTAAATAAATTTAATGCATGAAAACCCAAGTATCTAAAAACACCACTTTGATATAACCTATCAATTAAACATAATTTTTGACCTATGTTTCGAATTCTGAAAAGCTGACATACACAGTTGCATTCAGTAAGATATTTAGAGTCTGATAAGACAAACATAATGTATGGTGAATAATAACATACCCTTATGAATAGTAACATAACCCTTATGAATAGTTAATCAATTATTGTTTTATTTTCATATGGGATATGTTAATTAGATTTTGATTAATTTTTCAAAATAATATAAACACATTTTTGTTTTGATAATGTTATATTTCAAATAACTAATGTTTTATTTTAAAATTTATTTGATCATATTTAAAAAATTATTGCAAAAAATGGAGTTCATTTTTGAAATTTACACATCAAAAAATGGTTAGAGTATATTTTTGGGATTTTTCTAAAATACTTAAATTTTATGTGAATAGTACAATAGATGATAAATACATGATTTATTGGGTCATAAGTGAGCTAAGGATGATGTAAGCCCACTATGTTCAAAATCATATTCAATTATTACTATTAGGGGTAACATTAATCATCACTATTGATTTTCTCCAGAGAAATAAAAAATTAGAGTAAAATAATGGGAAAAACCTCCTCTCCCCCACTATAACCCTCCCCCATCACTCTCTCTTCTCTACACACTTATAAGACCTGAATATCCTTAATGATATTCTAAAACACAATTAACCAGTCACTACCCATGTCTAATAACTCTTCTAATTTCTAAAAGACCAAAACCCCCTTCCCTTAAAGTGATTCTCAAGGAGGTTGATTCAGGATGTAAATTCAAATTCTATTTCATTCAATTTCATTTATAGTTTCTTCTTATTATCATCCACTCCTCACATACTAAATCTAAATGGCCATGATAACTCTAGTATCAACTATATATTGTAATTATTTCATGTCAATTGATGAACCATCATCAATATCTTTACTCGCTCTCTTTTATTTTATAAACAAAATCATCATCTATGAGGTGCCAATTTACAACCTTCATGGATGATAATGTTTTTTCATCAATTACCTCTTAAATAACGGTAATCAAACCATTTTTATGTTTGAACCAAGATATAATATATGTATTATAACATATTTAATATTCAGGAACTAGTATATGTACAAAATATTAAGTCATATGACCAAATTAGTTCTTAATAACAAAATATCAGTAAAATAATCTAAGTGGTTGTCATTAATATTTTATCTAATTATTCATTCGTATACCATGTAAAAAATATTTAAATTACCATTATCACCTATTTATGTTCATAAATAACATGTAAATTCATTTTTGGAGATTTACATCCATTCTACATGAACTCCATTACTTAAAATCAAGTGAACTAATTATGAAAATCCCGAAAACGAACACTCCAAACTGACTTTATTCATTATTATAACATATCAGTAACAACATAAATGAACTAAAACAAATTATTAAAAACTAAATAAATATATAATAGTTTTTAAATTAAGTTATTAATGACTATAATTTCATATTCCATGACCATAATGTCATGAGCAGAACAATCAGACTTAAGGTAAGGGGTTTCCACCTGAACCTCCATTTTCATTCGGGTTACATTTATTATCTACTTAGCTAAAAAAATTATTCATTTATATTTTCTTGTAATAATTTCTATCTTAATTTTATATATATGTGTTCCAACCAGAATCATGCCTTCATTTATGGGTAGTTATATTTTATAAAATGTTTTTTCAAAATTCCTTCTCGATGAACAATCCCGTTTCAAGTGAAATTCTCAAACTCATATTTATTTTCAAGGTAACTCTATAATATATTCTTAGAAACCATTATATTTATAAAATCAATCATTTTATTATGAAAATACTCTATTAATTAACACTTGTTTCTATACAAATATTTTCCTAATGAACTCTTCTTTTTGAAGTAAAAGATTATTTAACTCAAGAATTACTCGATGATTTTATAAGATTATATTCATCTACTTCAAATCACTTTTTGGTTATTATGTAATATTTTGATTATTATTTTATGATACCATCACTAATATTAAATTTAATGTATTATAATTAGCTTGGTATCGTATGTGCAATCTTAAATTTAATCACCAATTTACTCTGAATGGTTAGTGTTTATGCTTAATTATTGGGGAAATTTATTATGATTTAATATATCAGTTTCAATATGAATGTATATTTTGTTTGTGGTTATCCTAATTAATATGATGAATGAATTGTACATAGTAAGTGTTAGGTAGGACTCGCTATATCCCCTTTGTGCATCGATATGTCTCATGAGACAAACTACGGTCTTGGCACAAGTCCTTGACAAAATTATTATTTATGGTCTTGGAAAAAGACACTGACGGTAGGGTTATGATGTCAAACATTTTGCATTACCTCATTATGAAAATTGTAATTATGGTTCATGTGTTTATTCAACTATTAGAATACCCATTATTATGTTTTAATATGGAATTATTTATTCAGATCTTATTCCTACCATAATTTGTTCATGTTTATTGTTAAAGGTGTGTGTTTTTAGTTATTCAACATTCCTAATGTTTTTGTTTACAACATATTCCACTATATTTCTTACCCTTACTATGTGTTTGAGCTCACCACTTTCTAATGTTTCTTTTTATAATGGCATGAATATTTTTATTATGAATGAGAAGAAAAAATAACATAATATTTATAGATGTTTTCGAAGGAATTTCTATGTTGTTTTTTAATTTAAGTTGAAATGTTGAGCTTTTGTACGTATCTTGGTTCCAATGATACTAAATTAAATGGTCCTTTGGGATGCATATTCCATTTTTATATACCAATGTAATAAAATAAGGAAATCGATTTGGGAAACTGGGCTCAGGTCCTTACAATAAACATCCTCTATTTTTCTTTTTATTTTTATCCTCCCACGTTTGATGGATCAAGTAGATCAAAAAAGTTTGACATCAAGACCTAGAATCATTATTGATAATTAGACCCTCCCATGAGAACGTATGATTTTTGGGACAAACTATTCATGGATTGATCTACGATCATTGTTTAATCCAATAATGGACATAAATGAAATAAAAAAACAACCCCTACCCCAATCAACGACGAAGAGGAAAAGTTCTCTTCATCAGTTGAGATTCGATCTTGATGTGCAATGATCATTGCATCGGAGCTCATTGTTGTTCGTAAATATTTCACCAAGGATGGATCCTCTCTAATGCTCCAGTGCATCCAATTAACGTTTTCTAGGGTTATGAGCCTAACCCTTGGATCTTGGTTATTTAAAAAAATTATTTTCATTAATTAAAAGGTTTAATATAAAATTATATAACTAATGTATTTTATTTCCTTTAAATCGTCCAGAAATTAACTTTTTCAGCTAACTGGAGCTGATCAATGCTGGGCTCCGCCAAAGGTAAAGTCACCTCTCTGAATGCAATAGTTCCTTCATATTTCTGATCTGGGTACTTATTCAAAAGTTATTCCACTATTTCAGTAAAATTGCTCATGCACATTGTTTAAAATTTTAATTTATTTCAAACATTTAATCCTTGGGCTCCGGGCCTCAGAATCTAACATCTTCAAAAAGCCTCATTTCTTAATAATTCAATATAATATTTATAAATAATATAGTAACAATTTAATACATTACATTCTCCCCGTCTTAGGGATTTTTTCTCTCAAAAAGGAAAACCAAAAAGGTTAACCCAACTGATGTGGGTACTGGGTACAAATCTGAGCCACCTGCTCCCATGTGCTCTCTTGAAGATTCTTGTGATGCCACCAGACATGCATTAAGGTAATATATTGACCATGAAGGATCCCCTCTTACCGATCCTTGATCTATACTTGGTACATTATAATGGTCACTAAATCCTCATTTTCCATCTCTCCCCAGTTGATGACGTGCAACATATCGTGCACATACATCCTCAGTTGTGACATGTGGAAAACATTATGTACCTTGTGTAACTATGGTGGTATATATTGGTGTTATTCCACCTTGATAACTCTACACAGTATATGGTATGGTCCAACAAGCCTCAGTGGTAGTTTTATTACATGAATAAATCTCTACAATGCTCAACAAGGTGAGAACCGAAGGGAGACATGGTATCCCTCCTCAAAATCCAAGGGTCCCAGCCATCTATCAGCATAAGATGAATGCCCACTCTATGCATTCTTCATCCTCTCCTACATTAACTACACCTCTTCAATGGTATCTCTCACAATCTCTAGACCCATTATTGCTAACTTCTTAGGACCAATCCAGAAATGTGGTGACTAGTAGTGTCACCATTATAAGGCCCCAAATGGTTCCATACAAATTTTTGAGTAGACGCTTTTGTTATATGAAAACTCCACAAATGCTAGATATTACTCTCAATGGTGACCAATTTCCAAGATATATGACCACCACATTTCCTCCATAACCTGAATGGGCATCTCTATTTGAAAATCAGTCTAGGAATGGAACGCTATGCTCAAATATAGGTGAGTCTGAAAGACCTCCTTCAATCCCTTATAAATTTGGGATGTGAAACGAGCATCATGATATGAGTATATAGTCAATGGGATTCCCTAAATCCATGCTATCTTCTTCATGATGTGTATTCCCATGCTCTCTATATAAATCTTCTCCCTAATATCTTGGATGTGGGCCAACATGGTGAGTTGGTCAATGATCACCCAGAAAGAATCATTCCCCATTTAAATATGTGGAAAACCCATCATAAAGTCCATATATATTACATCCCACTTCCACTTAGGTACCTCTAAGGGGTTATAAAACCTCTAATGAAACATGGTTCTTAGCCTTCACCTGCAAGAACATAAGGCATTAACAAATTAACTCTACTCTAATCCACTTCATACTTGACCGCTAGAATTGACACTTGAGGTCCTGGTACATCTTTACCATGAAAGGGTGTACCACCAAAGGATATTTATGAAAGTCTCTTAGAACCTCATACAGTAATGATACGTGTACAACCATGAGCCCTCAGAAATGAACTATGTGCTCCCCACCATGAAAATATCCATGAGGAGCATGACTTATGGATAACTAAGAACATAAAGTCTCACAGTCGACATACCATAGTTGTTCCCCCTTTCTTGATACAATAGTAAAGGGGTGACAACCATTTACTAGAGATAAGTTGTTTCTCACCTATCAATGAAGGATAATAGTAGCGAGGCCAACATCTTTGATGCCATGTTCTGCAGCTGCAAACATGAAGTTTTACTAAGAGCATCCACCACCACGTTCTCCTTTCCAAGAGTAAAGATGATCTCAAAATCATAATCCTAGAAAAACTCTATCCCCTCCTTTATCTCAAATTCAGATCTATTTGTGAGTCGACGTACTTGAGGAACTTTTTTTCATAGTATATGATAAACCACTTGCCCATAAAGTATTGTTGTCACATCTTCAGTGCAAAGACTATAGCATCTAACTCAAGATCATGGGTTGTGTATTTCTACTCATGTGGCCTTAGCTAGAATGAACCATAATAAACGACTACCCATTCTAAATCAGAAAAAAAACCAATCCTTGTACCTGATGCATCGATGAATAATACTTACTCTCACACCCTCCACTAAAAATATCCTGATTGGGGCACTCATCAAGATCTACCTAAACTTCTAGAAATCCTACAGTCACATCTCCATCCAAAAAAAGGATTCCCCTTCCAGGACAAGGATGTTATTGGAATGGATATCTAGGATAAATTAAGGATAAATATTTATAAATATCATTCCATCCCATGGAAGCTCCACACCTTTGTCATGCCCCTAGGTGGATCACATGCAAAAAATGCATCTATATTGGCCAATTCCATCTCTACACCATCTTCTGAGATATCATATAACAGAAAGTGGACCTCATATATCTAGAATTGTAACAACGAGAGCTTCCCACAAAACAGGTGTTCACGTAGTAGTCTAGAACTATCTGAAGGTGACTCATGTTCTATTCCACCAATGTACAGTACACAAGGATGTCATCAATGAAGACAACTATGAACCTATATATGTAAGGATAGAACATATGATTCATGTATCCCATTATAACTATTGTGGTGTTCGTCACACCAAAGGGCATCACCAATTCCACCTAGTGACCTTATCAACATATGAAATCCATCTTCAGCATATCCTCATCTCGTACTCATAACCGTTGGTAACCCTATCGAAGTAAAACCTTTGATAACATATGTTCACATATTAGCTAGTCGTACATGTTATCAATACATGATAGTGGATATTTAATATTTACCATCACTTAGTTCAGGTGTAGCTAATATAGGCACAACCTTAGGATTCTATCTACCAACTTAGTGAACAACACTTGGGCTTCCCAAGGTAAAACAGTGGGTCTTACAAATCCATTTCTCTACAAATTCTCAAACTACACCCTCAGTTAAAGAATCCCTCCAGGAGCCATCAGATACGTTGGTGAGGACATCTGTGTCATCCTAGGGTGTGTGTAGATGCAGATTTTAATCTCCTAGAGTGGAGGAAGTATTGGAAAATCTTCTAAAAATATGTCCCTGTACTCTTCCACTAATGATGGTAAATGAAATATCCGAATATCTACGGCTCTGAGGGTAAGGCTAGCCACCTAATGGTGGATCAGATTCACTCTCCTAATCATGGGCCCATTTTATGGTGTCTAGGCTTCATTTTTCACCAATAAAGAAAAGGCTAATTCCATTTTTGCGGACACACAACAATCTTCTCATAAATTTTTCAATCTCAGAATGGACGAAAGAAAACCCATCAATATAGAGAATGATATTGTAAGTACTTGACACATCCTCCATGTTGATCAATATGAATCTCTCACCTCCAATGGTAATATCACACTGTTAGAAATGATGTGTGATCCTCAATTCTCCTCCCACAATTTTATCCAATTGTAAGGGTTGAGTCAATGGCCCCATCGTAATCTCAAGGATTCATACAAGACATGTGGAAAGAAATTAAGGATGTGAATTGGTGCCTATAATTATGGAAACTAAGTTATATAAGACCAAGATGGTACCCTAGATCATCCCCGGAGTCACTGAGTCCTACACCTTGATCATATGTCACTACCCACGCCCGTATCCCCAAGCTCCCTAAGCCTGGGTCAGACCTCTGAGGGGTGGTTGTGGATGTATGTAGAAGAATATTCAACCTTTCGCAACTCTCTATACTTATATGCCATGTATTCCACCAAAAAGGTCTACATGATCCACTCTTAGCCTCATCCTTAGTGTTCTATCCACCATGTACCTATTAGCATCATGACGGGTTGGACATTCTCTAGAGAGATGTCCCCTTATGTCATGTGAGTATTTTCTCCTCTATATAGGATGTCTAGATCCATCTAGAGAGCCTTAAATTGTCGATCCCTGGTCCTGGGTCATCATTTTATGTCTCCAGCATCAAGATCACTATTCTATATGCTGACTCCTTTATACTGAGATCTCTACACATGTATTCCTACAGCTGACTGTCACTGGATCTCTTTAATCGTCTTAGAAGATCCATATTATCAAGGCTCTCTCATGAAATCTAGCATATGTCTAAATTCATTGATGAATGACAATATCATGGATGTCCGATCATAGACCTCTCTCGATGGTATGATATTTGATGTCCATATCCTTGAAAATATCCATTGACTATCTATCAAGGTTTGTAAACATCGATAAATAGTCATCCACCATCATGCTTCCCTACTAAAGCTAAAGGTTCTTATGAATATGAACTTCTCTCAGTGTAACCAGAGAGAACACGTCCGTAAGGAGCCACAAAAACATTATATATAAAAGGTTAACCTCACCATGAGTCTTCATGGTCATTCTCCACAATCGTCCTGTCAAACCCCAAATAAGGATTTCATCAAGGATCGCAATCTGTTCCTCTGGTTACCTAACTAGAAAAAATACTCTCATCACCGCCTCAAGCTATTCCTCAGCTGTGTGAGGGCTAGGATCACCACGGAACCGGAGTGGTCTTTGTCTCGAGAACTCATTGATAATTCTCAGCTTATGATACTCTTCTACGATTACTGTAGTTATATAAGGACCCGGCCTTAAAACATTACATAATCATGAATTAAATGAATAATTCACATTGAGGATATTTTCAACCTTAGTGTTTTAGAAAATTAGGACATAACTATTACATCTCAATGATTACAAAGTAGACACATCTACTCAGTTTCCATTTTTTCACAAAATAAAAACTCTTGAACAAAATACTCATTTCTAGTTCCATGTTTTAGATATCATCACATTTCCTTGATCCCATCCTTGACCCTATTCCACTTTATGTCCTATGAAACACATTTCAAAAACATGGGATGAGCATAAAAATCTCAGTAAGGGAACCACAAAGAGAAAAAAAAATTAGATCATAAATATATACATATAATAAGATTTTTAACATACCTCATGAAATCATAAGATTTGTGAAATACACATAGAAATCATAAGAAATAAAGGTAACTTGATGCATTCATAACTTTCTTACATAGGGAGTAACCCTCATGGTTATGTTTAGAATAACCATCACAATATATTCCCTAAATATCTTCAGAGAAACCATTGCGTTTAACTCCTTCACGTTACACAATGCATTGGAGAGCTATCTCAGGCTCACCTGCCCTTATTTTATCACAGAACCTCCCGACTTCATAAATAATTCCCAAGAACCATAACATAATTGTATCACATAAAACACACAAAAAGGAAGCATAAAATTTCCACATTTCAGTCAAAAGATATCAATACAAAACATCGATATAATCAAAACATTATCAAAAGCATTTTCAATACCAAAATAAAAGAAAAGTAAAACATGGTATTTATTTTTCTTTTAAAAACAGTTATGGCTTGTAGAGGATGTTGAAACTCAAATAATGGTCACGACGGCGGAGAAGTCATTGTCACTGCATACGTAAGACAAAAACATTCCTTTTGTCGTTTAGTAAAATGATTCATGTAAAAATATTCCTTTTGAATGAAATTAAAGTCAAAAGGTTTTTATATACCATATAAAGTAATGTCATGTAGAAATCAAAATATGCCTCAATGAAATGAGATTGAGAAGAAGTCCCGTAAAAAGATGGTATCTTTAGATTAAAGATAAATAAATTACATAATTATGTGTGAAAAATATAAATACACCCAATATAAGTGGATATTAAGTGTAAAACAACTGAGGTCATCCATACATATTCATATTATGACATAATCAAGAAGTAGAGGTTTAACCCAAATAATTTAAATTGGGTTAAGAAGTTCCCTTATAGAAATTCGACAGCCTAACGACGTCACATTAAAATTTAGAAAATGAGTTGATCATAGATAAAAAGGGCATATCATCACTTGGACATAAAATTTACATCAATAATGATATATAAGAACATATCCCAAAATTAAAAAGATGTAAATAAAAAGACCTAACAAAAATTAGTCTTTTAAAAAGAGGATGGTGAAAGGTTCCCTTACCGATTGTGTATCTTTCGAGACGTACACCCCATGATGGAAGGATCAAACAATGAAGATGTAAATACCCATAAATTAAATTATATTACACAAATAATACAATCATAGGCAGTACACACACCACACAAAATGAAATAGTGGCAAATGTATCATGAATCTTACGGGAATAAAAGTGATATGAAAAACCACTTACCTCATTTAATCAATCGAGTTGTATGACCAAAAGATAATAAACACAAAATTAATCACATAATACCATGAATATAAATATAATCATGATAATATATATTAAATTTCAGTACACAATACACCACATGCAACAAATAAGTGGCGAACAATGGAGATCTTACGGAATTAAAAGTGAGATAAGAAACCCCCTTACCTCAAGTCCGACTTGTCTTGTTTGTTTCTTTATATTCCTGAATAATAAACATTGGTCAATTATAATTTCTTAAGGACAACCTTTATAGTTTATTATTAAATTAATATCACATATTATCATCTTATAATAATGAGTTAATTATGTGATTTCATATCATATGTTTTGTCGATGTTCGGTATATGAGTCAACAATGAACATGTTTGAAGAGAATTGCCCATGTAGTTATATGTAAATCATATATGAAATGGTGTTTATGATTTAAAATCATATATATCCAGTATATATGTATTTAATAATATTCCATAATTTTTGGAGATTAGAAATTAAATGTACTGTTCATGGAGACAGTAAGTTGTGCGTACACATGAACGCTACTTTCATTTTTTGTCATATTAATAGACTTTAAAACTAAATTAGACATAGATATATTATAATTACAGTATAATATATATTTTATATAGGTATCATAAGTTCATTAATTAAATTCTTTATAAATTCCATGTTTGGCATGAACGAGTCACATCACTTGAGGGGGTAGTAGTCCACACTTTCTCATATGACATTATCGCATTTTCACAACATGAAAAGCATATAGGTATGTTTTAAATATAAAATAAAGAAGCATATTGAGGAAATAAATATAATATATATCATATATAAATATATTTCCATCATAATTTCCGCCATGAAAGGTGTTAATATAAGATTGAACAATCATCATTTTGTGAGGCAGTAATTCGCCACCCACAGAAACAGTATGTTATTTAACCATTTGATAGGGGTGTGTGTAAGTTTAGGTAGAATCCTTATCATAAAAACATCCTAGTATATTTATTATACTAATGTTATTATGGGATCAAATAATAAGAAGATATTGGTGAGTGAAGAAGTAAAATAAAATGAAGAAACTCGAGAGAAGACATTACCTCTAAATCGGGCAACTCTTTTTGATTTGAGCCAATGGCTTCCTTGGGGAGACTTCTACCCAATGTCAGGATTCTAGGAGTGTGAGAGGTATGTGGAGAGATAATATGAGTAGTTTTTGGACTATACAAGGGCTTTATAGGTGTGTGTAAGGGTGTAGAGGTGGGGGCCTTTTATAAGAGGGAGGAGGGTCACTTTTGGAAAGTCTTAAGATGTTACTTTATTATAAAATGGTTTTCAGATTTTAAAGGTCCCAAAATGATATATATCGAGGATAAGGTGAAAAGGTTATGAAATATTCCCATTCAATAGGTTTTAGAAAATTTTAACTCTTAAATGTTACCTTATCTTTTCATTTTGTTTAAATCGTTCATTAATGACGTAATCACTGCATCATCATGGTGTCATAAATAATGTTATTTATTTAATGTCTAAAAATTATAAAAAAATTACTAAGATGTAGGAAATATTTTTATCTTTCTAATTAATATTTATAGTCAAAAATATCACTTATATAACCTCATGTAAATTTTTTTTAGTAAAATAATACATGTTTATGGAATTTTTATTTTAACGTTAAATAAACAGTTTTTAATGTCATTATCTTACCCAAGTGGATCCATGGGGTCCCCAAATTGAAACATGTATTTTATTGGTCGTCTATGACTAATAAAATAAGATTATTACATGTGAAATGGTAATTTCATATTATTATAACATTATATTTACCTTAAAGTACACTAATTACCTTTAACAGCGGTTAATAAAACTCAAAAGTTACTTTTCAGCAAAAAATGTTTTCATCCCATTGAACCACATTTTAATTATTAATGACAACCATGTATGTCATATTTTTGAAATTAAATTCATAGAAGCGGTAAAATTTTATTTAAATGAAAAATCTGTTTTTAACTACTACTTAGTGGTTTCAATAATCATCAAAAATTGATGTTTTTCATAAGAATACCAAAAATTCACCATAAGCTATATTTGAAATTCCGAATTCAAAAATTATGTATATTTTTAAAAATTAAAAACATTTAATTTGAATTAATTAATTTATAATTAATTTCCTTTGTCAAAACAAATAGCGTTTTTTTAAGAAACAATATCTATAAAAAGATTAACACTTGTTTATGTCCAATTTCAAAGTGAAATTAATTCCAATGACCACCATTAAATTAAATGGTAAATATATATTCTAATTACACTTTAAAACAAATTTAAAAGTTAATATAGAAATATAAATAGATTATATTAGAAGTAGGTTTTCAATTAAAATACAACATTTTTCACTATTCCTTAAAAATGAACATTATCAGAAAAATACAAAAAAATTACACAAAGTAAATTTTGATGTCCCGATTATAAAGAAAGATTTTATTTATTCAAATACAACATATAAAAGTGAAAAAACGTATATTTAAAAATGGTTCACCATCAAAAGGTGGTTAAACGACCTTTTAAAGAATATTAGAATATTTATTCTTATAATTGGATACATTCACATTTTAAGCCTCTAATATTTATTGGATAAATGTAAATATATTTAACAAATAGATATAATCATTTTTTATTTAGATCTATTCATTACCACCATTATAATAGCTAGGCATTAACTACCATTTAAAATATTATTATTATATTATTAGTGCACAACATAAGATTTCAAAGAAACTCGTTGTTGCGTATTGGGTACGCCAACGAACATAGCATTCCCTTTAAAGTAATATTATTATTTTATTCACAAAAATTAATAAATATGAAAATTTAAAATTCTTTATTTACCTGGGATGTTACATCCTTCTCCCCTTTTTTGAATTGCATCCTCGCAATTTTAAAATTGAGCTTAGAAACTTCATTGAAAGCCCCAAATCGGAAAAGGACTCAATAAAAATATCACTTTAAAATGAAGAAAGAGAAGTATAAAGGTCACCCTAGAAAATAGATACTAGGATTCCATGAAAAAATGGATTTGGAAGAGAAAACAAAGGGTCAAGTTCTGATGGAGAGTGATAGAAAGTATGTCTAGGAGAAAGATAACCACCAGAAAATTACAAACTTGTGATGGTTAAACGGTATTTGATTCCCCAATAGGAAAAGTTAACAGACAACATTTTTGTTTTAAGTTAATTTTAATTGAGGAATTTATTTATGAGCTTGACTAAAACATAAGGAAACATAATTACTTGATATGTAGACTTTAATCTCTTAGTATATTTCTTATACAAACTCATATTTTCTCCAAAAGATGAGTATTTAAGATGCCTTGTTCACATTAAGAGTGCTATAATCAACTTCTTGAGAATCACATAATCCAAAAAAGATGAACTATATATTTCCCATTTCTTTAGACCTTATCCAAAACCAAAATTGATATTACGAGATCAGATAATACCCAAAAAGGAAAATCTTTTACAAAAAAGAAAAACTACTCTTAATCTCCAAAAAAATTCAAACAAAACCCAAAGTTCCACAAAGACCATTCAATAAACTAACTTCTATAAAATTTTTCAAAAGTAATTCATACTAAGATTGAAACCCAAAACTCATCAGGATTTAATTACATAGTCTTCCAAGCTAAATGTTAACATTTATCTACAAATAACATCAGTTACTCAAAAAGTCTCATATTGAAAAGTAATTCACCTAATCACATATACTCCATGATAGGTTAATCATTTTCATAAATAAACCAAATCATCATATGTCTACAATAAAAACATAGATTCTTACAAACTAAAATTTCAACCATTATTCCACAATTTAAATCTCATAGTATTCTATCTTCCATAGGGATATAGTGTTTCGTCAAAAGAGAGAACGTCTTTCACAACAACTATTATCACTTAATCACCAATTCATTTTCCTATAATATCTATATCCATTTGATAAATCATAAATTCCCAAAATCAACTTATTCTTGTTCCATAAAATTATTTTACTAATAATAATAAGTCATACCAAATAGGGACTTCAAGTAGGCCAGTGGTAGGTGATGTGCCCCTGTCGCCCTTCGGTTGTGGGTTCGATTCCCACAGCTTCGTCCGATGCGATAGGTTGACACACAGTTTTCATGTTTCCCCTTTTTAAAAACTACATAATTTTATAATATTCTAAAAAAGAGATAAATTCATCAAAAATAACCATAACATATTTTAACCAAAAATGTTATCAAATAACTTTCGTTTTTCATCCCAAAATGTATTAACCGCTAATTACATCAAATTCAAGGATCATATAAACCAAAAGGGTTATTTATTACTATATCCACAAAAGAAAAGATAATTATTCCTTGAATAAAATTGTCATATATCAAACATCATGGTTACACATACTATAAAAAAGTCTTCTAATGTAATCTGATCATCAAAAGAGCCTTAAAGCCTTTAAGAATTTCGCCATCCTAAAATCTACCATAACTCTTGAATCCCTTATATGTTCACTTCTTACTCATTCAACATTCTTTATGATCAATTAACCATTACTTTAAAACTTATTCTGAAATACTTCATTCCTACAAACAAAATCATGAATCATATCCTAAGATTTAAATAATAGGAAACCATATGTTAAGAAATAATCCATACCTTTCATTGGTCATTGTCAGTTTCTTCATCCTCAATCAGAATGGAATTTGGTATTGTTAAATAAATATTTGTACGATCCTAGTGATCCCATTCCTAAAACTTCATCATAGGACATGTGTTTGCATAATGACCATGCACACCACATTTAAATAATTCAACAGATCCTTCAGAAAAAACTTCTTTCCCTTTGATAGAGTCAACTGGATGCTTCCTTTTTCTAGGGCAGGTTCTTGCTTTATTACCTTCATTTCCACATCTATAGCATCTTTCTGTCCCTTTGTAAAATTTTCCTAGGTGTTTCTTTCCACATTTTGGACATGTAGGTTTTTGAACACACATAACTTTATGATTATTACCCGAACATCCGTAGGGATTTGTTTCTCGCATATATGATGCCTTAGAAAAATAACTAAGGTTCAAGTGGTCAATCATGACTCCAGATAGTTGGTTGATAATAACCACAAGATTTGTCATTGTAGCTCTCTGATGCACACCTGTCGCGGGGCGTGGTCAAAAACAATTATATTTTTTCCTATTGCAGCACAGTGGCTGACCAGGGTCATCTCTCTTGAGGAGCCATTAAATTTGGTTCACATACTTTATCTAATTCACCTAGTCTATCAATTTTTTATATTTTGTTATTTAAATTAAATGGGTAACAATATTTTTAGTGTTTTTGATATGAAGAATATAAACTATCATGCAATTATAAACAGAATGAGTTAATGAAGAAAGAACATGATTTTGGGGTTCAGTCATGGATTCAATCATTATTTTCCTTTATGTGTTTGATTTTAGTTTGATAATCCAAACATGAATTCTCATATTTTAATCACTACACATTTTCAGAAAAGAAATAGTTTGAGTTTCATGTCATTGGGGGTCATCACCCAATCGGGAACATTCGCCTCACCAATGAATGCTACTCAAATCTACCACAAACATAAAATAAACTTTAAAGAAAATTCAAGAACACCATGACCACCCCCCAAGACAAGTCTCAGGGTTAGACTCTCATTTCCGAGAGTAAGAGATCACAATGGTCGATGGATGTTGGAAGCTAGAGAGATTTAGAGGGAAACAAAGAGAAGAAAAGTGGGTGGAGAAACACAAAGACATGGATTGATTATACTAGAATTTTAATTACAAATGAAAATAAAAATAAAATAAAACTAAAAATAAAATAAAATAAAAAGGTGAAATGATGGAGGAATATAGGAGCAGCAGCAGTCCATGCCCTGGTGGGATCCCTCCTTGGCTTTGGGTGTCGAGCTGATGATCTTGGAAGTAGGGGAGGGCCTCCTTTTATAGGCAGATTTCCGTACCCTGACAGATTGTGCGTTTTTGTACCCAAAATGGCCAATTCACGCATGAAACCCTTATTCAATATTGTTAAATAATGTTTTGGCCATTCATCATCCACATTTCAGCACATTTCGACTCAGGATGAATGTGTTATGAATTATTCATTGAAAGATTCTGTTTTTTGGATGAAGCTTCCAGGAAGGTTTCTCTAAAAGTATGTTATTCAATGGTCGCCTTAATGACATCAAAACTCCACAACATTGGGTGTAGCGTCTTTCATATTTGTCCTCGTTCTATCCCAGGTGTAAACAGATCATTTGGATGTGTCTAGGCCGCTTTTGGGTTCCATTACATTGGTGGTGTCCATTCGGTCCGCCAGGAAAAATTTCTACATTCAATGAATTTTTAGGCCCTCTAGATGGCAGAATCAGCTCCTGGTCCAGAATACAAAAATGAAGGAAATAGAATAAGGATTAAAACAAAATTTTAATCAGAAAATTTGGAATTATATTTTTCTGGAAATGACCAAAATACCATTGACGTAAAAATATGTCAAAAATCCAGAATTAGTCATTTTTCACAATTTTGCTCCTTTTCATTTTAAAACTCAAATTACACATTATTTTTATAAAAAAATGAAATACATGGGTTTTATAATATAAAAAAGTTATGAAATACTCATTATTTGATCAAAAATTTACATGTAAATTTGCTCTGTCAAATACTGTAACACCCCGAGCTTCCACGATACGCTTCTCTTTCAATAATGCAATAGCTTGCATTATACGCAAGTTCGAGATTCTAACACACCGCGACCAATCAAAATAGCCATTATGAATAGTAATGACCACCTTTTGAAATTATATATATTTTATAATTCAAAATGGACTTTATTTTTGGATTCGGAATATCAATTATAGCTTAGAGGGGAATTTTGGCATTATTCTGAAAAACTTCAATTTTTGATGAATAGTGAAACCACTAAGTGGTAGTTAAAAAACTGATTTTTCGTTTAAATGAAACATTACCACTTCTGTGATTTGAATTTGAAAAATCCAACATACATGGTTGTAATTAGTAAGTAAAATGTGGTTCAATGGGATTAAAATAATTTTTGGTGAATAGTAACTTTTAAGTTTAATTAATCGCGATTAAAGGCAATTAGTGAAATTTAATGTAAAAATGATATTATAAAAATATTAAAATACCTTTAAACTTGTCCTACCCCTATTGGATGTGTCATGGACGACCAAGAAAATACATGGGTCAACTTGGGGACCCCATGGATCCACTTTGGTAGGAAAATGACATAAATAACTTTTATTTAAAGTTAAAATAAAAATGTCACAAACATAAGATGTTTTACTAAAACAATTTTTCAATTGGGTTATAAAAGTCATATTTTTGACTATAAATATTCATTAGAAAGATAAAAAGATTTACTAAATTATGATATCTTTTTTATAATTTTTATACATTAAATAAATTAATGTTTTTATGATACCATAATGATGCAGCGATTACCTCATTAATTAATGATTTAAATAAAATGAAAAGATAATGTAAAATCTAAGTATTAAACTTTTATAAAACCTATTTTATGAGTATATTTCAAACCCTTATCACCTTATCCTCTACATATATCATTTTGGGACCTTTATAATCCAAAAATCATTTCATAATAATGTAACATTTCAATCTTTCCAAGAGTGCCCCTTCTCTCCTCTTATAAAAGGCCCCCACCACTACCACCTTACTCACACCTTCAAAGACTTCTGTCTCAGACAAACTCTACCCAAATACTCTCTCAACTTCCCTCCCTTACTCCTAGAATCCTCACTTTTGGCAGAAGTCTTCCCAAGGAAGCCTTTGGCTCAAATCAAAAAGAGTTACCCGATTTTAAGGTAATATCTTCTCTAATGTTGTTTTGTTTTATTTTGCTTCTCCAACCCCTTAAACTCTTTTTATTACTTTATTTTTTATGAACACCAGTATCTAAAATATACTATTATGTTGTTATGATAATTATTTGGTTTAAACTTACACAAACCTTCATCTAATGGTTAGAGAACATACTGTTTCTGTGGGTGGCGAAATACTTCCTCACGAAATGATGATTGTTCAATATTCTTTTAACACCTCTAATGGTGGCCATTTTTATGAAACTATTTTCATATATGATATATATATTATGTTTATGTTTTCCTTATGCTTCTGTATTTCTCATTTATGGCATACTTTATGATTTCCATTATGGGTAAACGCGATAATTTCATTTTAGGAAGTGCGGACTACCGCCCCCTCAAAGTGATTTGAATCGTTAATGCCATATGTGGGATGTATAAAGGATGGAGTAAATGGTATTATACATTATATTATACTGGAATTATATTATACCTTTATATAATTATAACTTCATTCCATTAAATACGAAATAGAAATGAAAGTAGCGTTCATGCGTGCGTACGGCTTATCGTCTCCATGAACGGTGCATTTCATTTCTTACCTCTAAATGTTATGTAATATTATAAATGAATGTATATACTGGATATATATGATGTATATGATATATAAATCATGAATATAATTATGGATATAATGGATATATTACCACATGAACAAAGTGTAATTATAAGAAGTTTATTTTTGACTCAAGTACCTAAGATCGACAAAACGACCGTTATAAACTTAAATAATTACATAATGTTTGTGACATGGTAATAAGTGATATAAAAGGAATAATGAAATTGAAAAAGTTTCTTAAGAAGTTATAGATTAACTCTAGTTTATTATTCAGGAGGTTAAAGAGCGGTCGAGTCAATTCGGACATGAGGTAAGGGAATTTCTTAACACAATTTTCATTCTTTGGGTTAATCTTCTACTTTCAAATTATGTCATGATATTATTATGTCATATCTTGTATTTGTACTTTATTTATGTGAACATATAGTGAATACACATAATAGATATATTTTATTTAAAAATTATCTTTTTAAGGGACTTCGTCTCAATCTCCATTCATTGAGGCATATTTTGTTTTATACACAAATTTATTTTATATGGTGTATAAACCCCTTTGAATTTTACTTTTATTAAAAAGTAATATTTTATACGAAGTGTTTTTACTAAACGATAAAAAGGAATGGTTTTCTTACTTATGCGGCGACAATGACTTCTCCGCCGCCGTGACCATTATTTGAGTTTCCGCTTCCTCTACAAGCCATAAATTTTTTTTAAATGAAAAATAAATACAAGTTTTAATTTTATTTTATTTTGGTATTGAAAATGGATTTGAAAGTGTTTTTATTATATCAATGTGTTGTATTGATATCTTGTGACTGAAATGTGGAAATTTTATGTTTCCTTTATGCATGTTTTATGTGATACGATTATGTTATATGATATGTTTAAACCTATTCATATGAGGAATGCATTGGACTTAATAAGTAACGGGTGGAGCCTGCTATAGCTCCTCGATGCATCTGTAGGTCTCATGAGACAAACTAGTGTCTTGGCACGAGGCCTTGACAAAATCTTATTTGTGGTCTTGGCACGAGGCCTTGGCTACGTGGTTATGATAGTCTGGCATTATGCATTCCATCATTATGAAAGTGGTTATTGATATTGCATGGGATTATTCGACTAGTAGAATATCCATGTGAGTAAGTAAATGGCATTATTTAATTTTATTTTTTCCCTATTATGCTGAAGTTCAAGTTTAAAAAGGCTTTTTTTTAGTTATACATTGCCTTAAATGTTAATGTTTATTTATGAAAGCTTTCGCAATATTGTTATCCTTACTGAACATCTGATCTCACCCCTTTCAATGTTTTAATATTTTCCAGGATGTGAAGAAGTATTTTATGAATGACCTGCAGGGATAGTCAGAAGAGGATATGAGTGTGGACTATGGAGTCTTTGTTATTGTAGTATTTCACTTTATGATGTAATGTAACATTTATGAATTTATCTAGTGTTTCCAAGGCTACTAAACTAATCGGTCTTTCGATACTTGATCTTGTGTGATCATGCCAATGTTACGCAATAATGCACCGACTCTGGGTAACTGGGTTCGGGGTGTTATAGTTGGTATCAGAGGCAGTTTAGTACTAACCTTGGAAGCTAGATTTAGATAAACTCTGATTAGAGCACATATCCCGAAGATAGACTTTTAGGATTATTATAGAAGAACTTATTAGAATTTTGGTATTATAGAGATTTTGTGAGTTTTCCGAGTAATAAATCCATGTCTGGATACGAGTAGGTAGAGGCGGCTCTGGCACAGATGTACCTAGGGGTAAAACCCAAAAACACCACTTTGAGCTAGACTCAAACGGGAACTGGTGCACGAAAACGGGCCTTGCTACACTCTTGGTTACGACACTCCCGGGGGATATGCTTAGGATAATTCTCATTTTCTTTACAAACCACTATGAAGGGTTATGAGTATATACTTCCTCAAATAAAACATTTTTATGATAATGTATTATATCCATAAATATTTCAATTTATGTTAAGTATTTTACAAGTATGGAATTATGTATTTTGATTTATAAACTAATCTAGTTTATGCCATTGTTTAGAAATGGCACCTAGTAGAAGGAATGGAAACCGTATCAATGCACGCACTCCGTGTAGGGATTTCCTTCATGCTCAAGATAATTATTGTGGATCTGGAGATACAATGGGTGCTGATCAACTTATTACCATACTGGGACAACTCACTCAGGTTATGAATAATAACCTTACTCATATGGAGCACCCTGATCCGCAACGTGGAGGATCAATGTTAGACCACTTCATGAGGCAACAACCACAAACATTTAATGGGGGTACAAATCCATTAGTAGCTGAGCAATGGATAAAATCCTTAGAGAAAATATTCCACGCCTTGGGGAGTAGCAAAAGGGAGAAGGTTGTCATGGCAGTCTACTGCCTCACTGGAGATGTCGATCAATGGTGGTCGCTGATTCAAAACAAAAAGGAAGATAAAGAAGTATCAAGTATGGAATGGAGAGAGTTCAAAGATATTTTCTTAGAAAAATACATTCCTCATGACCATCGAGCAGATATGGAAAGGCAATTTCTGAGTCTGAGACAAAAGGAGGATGAGAATGTCACAAAGTATGAGGCCAACTTTACAAGGATAGCGAGGTATGCTGCAGATTATATACGTAACCCAAGAAGTAAGATTGATCGTTTCTTTGATGGGTTAAAACCATTTCTCCGTCGAGATTTAGTATCACAATCATTCTCATCGTACGAAGATATTGTCTCGTGTGCTATCAAGACAGAAAAGGAATTCTATAAGTCTTATGACAACAAAGTAAAGCAAGAGAAGAAGAGAACGGTGGAACAAGAGATAGATAAGGGGGAAAAGGGAAAGAAGGATTTTCCATTATGTGATAATTGTGGGAAGAATCACCCTGGTACTTGCCTAAAAGGAATGGGAGTTTGTTATAAATGTGGAGAAAAAGGTCACCAGGTGCGTAATTAAAAGGGAAAGAAAGAGGCTATCAATGTAGAATGATACAGTTATAGGGAAATGGGGAATTATGCAAATGAATGTCCTAAGCGTCAGGGAAACTTACCTCAGAAAAGGCCAAGGGATCAAGGCCAAGCTTATGTTGTTACTATAGATGAAGTTGAATAATTATTGTATTTGTGTTTTTGGACTCAAGAACTAGATTATGTTTATAAGAATAATGTGATATATATAAGGATTGTACTGCAGTACTTGTTGTTTTCATTAAGGTTTTAATATGATGAAGGTAATCATATTTTCAGTATGTGACAATAAGAGAAACCTTACTTTGTTTGGGGAATCTAATGTTGCAATTGATTTTGGAATTTAAGGACATTTTAGAGAAAGTATGGACGGAGGTATTTTGGATAACTATAAAGGTTGGGATGGATTAAGTTGAACTTTGAATAGTATTGTTTAAGGTTAAAACATTTCTGAAGATTATTTTTGGAATATTATAATACTATATTTTTAGGAAAAGGACAACCTGCAGGGTGGGGCATAACCCATCGCGTCGGACAAAGCAGCAGTAATCGAACCCACAACCATAGTGCGACAGGCCTTTATTACCTACCACTAGCCTACAGGAAGTCCCTAGTTATTACAAAATAGTTTTCCTAATATAAATGGTATGTGTTAATACTTTTAACCTTGTACGATTAGGATAAATATAATATTTTTGAGTTCCATTATCTTTTTGAGTGAAAGATGAGTTTGTGGTAGAAATTAGTTATAGGTTGAAGCTCTACTTGTCAAGCATATATATATATATACCTATCTCTTATTCTATGAATAAATTAATTCTTAAAATTTAGTAAAGGGATACTAAAACAAAAAAATGTGTTATCCTAATACCTTATGTCTTGTTGAACTGATAATATTTTAAATCAACATAGATTGAAGGATTTGAGGCCCTCAATTTTACACTTGTTTGTGATTGATGACCTCAATAACTCCCTACAAATATTTACGTTTTTCCTCCAATTATATGTCTCTAATTTCCAATAATGTTCTCCTTATCAAGATCATAATTTGGTGGTGACTTTTTTATTTCCATTTCCCCCTTATTAAGGCTAAATTTTATTAAACTTATTTCCGATGTGGGTTTTCCACAAAGGTATTTTCTATTTTCAACCTTTTATTTTCAAACAAAATTTCAAATTACGAGGACACAATTTATTGAATGAGGGGATAATGTAACACCCCGAGCTTCCACGATACGCTTCTCTTTCAATAATGCAATAGCTTGCATTGTATGCAAGTTCGAGATTCTAACACACCGCGACCAATCCAAATAGCCATTATGAATAGTAATAACCACCTTTTGAAATTATATATATTTTATATTTCAAAATGGACTTTATTTTTGGATTCGGAATATCAATTATATCTTAGGATGAAATTTTTGCATTGTTCTGAAAAACTTCAATTTTTGATGAATAGTGAAACCACCAAGTGGTAGTTAAAAAACTGATTTTTCGTTTAAATGAAACATTACCACTTCTGTGATTTGAATTTCAAAAATCCGACATACATGGTTTTCATTAAGAAGTAAAATGTGGTTCAATTGGATTAAAATAATTTTTGGTGAATAGCAACTTTTAAGTTTAATTAATCGTGATTAAAGGTAATTAGTGAAATTTAATATAAAAATGATATTATAAAAATATGAAAATACATTTAAACTTGTCCTAACCATATTGGATGTTTCATGGACGACCAAGAAAATCCATGGGTCAACTTGGGGACCCCATGGATCCACTTTGGTAGGAAAATGACATAAATAACTTTTATTTAAAGTTAAAATAAAAATGTCACAAACATAAGTTGTTTTAATAAAACAATTTATAAATGGGGTTATACAAGTCATATTTTTTACTATGAATATTCATTATAAATCTAAAAATATTTCCTACATCATTATATTTTTTTAATAATTTTTATACATTAAATATATTAAAGTTTTTATGACACCATAATGATGCAGCGATTACCTCATTAATTAACGATTTAAATAAAATGAAAAGATAATGTAACATATAAGGCATACACTTGTCTAAAACCTATTGGATGAGCATATTTCGAACCCTTATCACCTTATACTATAAGTATATCATTTTGGGACCTTTATAATCCGAAAATAATTTCATAATAATGTAACATTTCAATATTTCGAAGAGTGCCCCTTCTCTCCTCTTATAAAAGGCCCCCACCACTACCACCTTATTCACACCTTAAAAGACTTTTGGCTTGAACAACCTCTGCCCAAATACTCTCTCCACTTCCATCGCTTAATTCTAGAAGCCTCACTTTTGGCCGAAGTCTTCCGAAGGAAGCCTTTGTCTCAAATCAAAAAGAGTTACCTGATTTTAAGGTAATGTCTTCTCTAATGTTGTTTTGTTTTATTTTGCTTCTCCAACCGCTTAAACTCTTTTTATTCCTTTCTTCTGTAACAACACCAGTATCTAAAATATACTAGGATGTTGTTATGATAATTATTTGGTTTAAACTTACACATACCTTCGTCTAATGGTTAAAGAACATATTGTTTCTGTGGGTGGCAAAATACTGCCTCACGAAACGATGATTGTTCAATATTCTTTTAACACCTCTAATGGTAGCCATTTTGATGACACTATTTTCATATATGATATATATATTATTTTTATGTTTTCCTTATGCTTCTGTATTTCTCATTAATGGCATACTTTATGATTTCCATTATGGGTAAACGCGATAATTTCATTTTAGGAAGTGCGGACTACCGCCCCCTCAAAGTGATTTGAATCGTTAATGCCATATGTGGGATGTATAAAGGATGGAGTAAATGGTATTATACATTATATTATACTGGAATTATATTATAACTTTATATAATTATCACTTAATTCCATTAAATACGAAATAGAAATGAAAGTAGCGTTCATGTGTGCGTACGGCTTACCGTCTCCATGAACGGTGCATTTCATTTCTTACCTCTAAATGTTATGTAATATTATAAATGAATGTATATACTGGATATATATTATGTATATGATATATAAATCATGAATATAATTATGGATATAATGGATATATTACCACATGAACAAAGGGTAATTATAAGAAGTTTATTTTTGACTCAAGTACCTAAGATCGACATAACGAACGTTATAAACTTAAATAATTACATAATGTTCATGACATGGTAATAAGTGATATAAAAGGAATAATTAAATTGAAAAAGGTTCTTAAGAAGTTAGAGATTAACTCTAGTTTATTATTCAGGAGGTTAAAGAGCGGTCGAGTCAAGTCGGAAACGAGGTAAGGGAATTTCTTAACCCAATTTCCATTCTTTGGGTTAATCTCCTACTTTCAAATTATGTCATGATATTATTATGTCCTATCTTGTATTTATACTTTCTTTATGTGTAAATATAGTGAATACACATAATAGATCTATTTTATTTAAAAATTATCTTTTTAAGGGACTTCATCTCAATCCCATTCATTGAGGCATATTTTGTTTTATACACAAATTTCTTTTATACGGTGTATAAACCCCTTTTAATTTTACTTTTATTCAAAAGGAATCTTTTGTACGAAGTGTTATTACTAAACGACAAAAAGGAATGTTTTTCTTACGTATGCGGCGACAATGACTTCTCCGCCGCTGTGACCATTATTTGAGGTTCGGCTTCCTCTACAAGCCATAACTTTTTTAAAATGATAAATAAATACAAGTTTTAATTTTCTTTTATTTTGGAATAGAAAATGGTTTTGAAAGTGTTTTTATTATATCAATTTGTTGTATTGATATCTTGTGATTGAAATGTGGAAATGTTATGTTTCCTTTATGCATGTTTTATATGATACGATTATGTTATATGATATGTTTAAACCTATTCATATGAGGAATGCATTGGACTTAATAAGTGACGGGTGGCGCCCGCTATAGCTCCTCGATGCATCGGTAGGTCTCATGAGACAAACTATTGTCTTGGCACGAGGCCTTGACAAAATCTTATTTTTGTTCATGGCACGAGGCCTTGGCTACGTGGTTATGATAGTCTGGAATTATGCATTCCATCATTATGAAAGTGGTTATTGATATTGCATGGGATTATTCGACTAGTAGAATATCCATGTGAGTAAGTAAATGGCATTATTTAATTCTATTTTTGCCATATTATGCTGAAGTTCAAGTTTAAAAAGGCTTTTATTTTATTTATACATTGCCTTAAATGTTAATGTTTATTTATGAAAGATTCCGCAATATTGTTATCCTTACTGAGCATCTGAGCTCACCCCTTTCAATGTTTTAATATTTTCCAGGATGTGAAGAAGTATTTTATGAATGACCTGCAGGGATAGTCAGAATAGGATATGAGTGTGGACTATAGAGACTTTGTTATTGTAGTATTTCACTTTATGATGTAATGTAACATTTATGAATGTATCTAGTGTTTCCAAGGATACTAAACTAATCGGTCTTTCGAGACTTGATCTTTTGTGATCATGCCAATGTTACGCAATAATGCACCGACTCTAGGTAACTAGGGTCGGGGCGTTACAAATACCCCCACACTTAAACTATGCTTGTCCCCAAGCATTAAATCTCAACATGGAAATCAGAGGACACCAATGTTACCAATATTCAAATTCCAATGCAATAAAATCAAAAAAAAATCATTATAAAATCAAACATTCAAAAAATTTCATAAAATATCAATTTATGTTCCCATTTTTCAAAGAAACCAATAATTCACATATTTTATTTTCCCATTTGAAAATTGATGGAACTTATCTTTTCATTAATTCAAACTCATTTATTCATAATTATTTAATATTCCATGTCATGATTTACCTCACTTTTTTCTCTCATCACTCATGATACAATTCAAGTAGAGTTATGCTAATATCCAGAGAACATGCTCATTGTCCATAGGCGTGTAAATGAACTACTTTCTCCACTTTGTAAATACAAAATACATATAAAATGATGAGGACTTTCAATAAAGGTTTAGATAACTTTGAGGCTTAAGGTTGGTAGGGTTTGATGCTTTAAAAATTAAGGCTCAAGGAGGAGGCTAATCTCTGAAGTATAATTCATGTTATTAAAAGTAAAACTGTTTTGAAATTATCACCTTCAAAATTGCAACACCCACTTCCAAAAACTCAATGTAAGGTCATGATCAAATCATTCATAATGAATAAATTTTACATCCTCTTGATTTTTTTATTTAGTACTTTTTTTTTCATTTATCGAAAGTTATGATTAGATAAAACCTCACATCCATCACCTAACTACATACAATCCTAAGATCGTCGGTCTGGAAAATGGTGATTTTTGGTTCTCCAAAATCAAAACCCAATTTTCTATTTTTCTTTCTTTTTGTCAATTTTTTACATGTTTTTTAATTCAAGATGGAAAAACAATAGATTATAATGAATGATTTGACAACCTTTTATAATTCCCACAATAACATCCCCACACTTCTTCCTCACAATGTGTATCATCCCATCCACCATGATTCCCTTTACCCCAACACTTCAACTTTAAAATATCATGCAAATACCAAGAGTAGGGTAGGAATGGATAAAAATGTCTTGAAACATGGCTCATCCCTATAAAGGTAATTCATGGTCTCTATGGGCTAAAATAAGTATTGATGTAAAGGTGGAATTTTGAGGATAAGTTGATTTTCAACGGATGCCTCAATCATTTTAAATGTTTTTTTGCATAGTCATAGCTTTGAAAAGTTTCAATACAAGTTTTGGTCAGTTACATGTCCCAGGATCACTCAAAAAATATGCTCAAGAATAAATAGGAAGTACTTGGTCTAGAAATCCTCTCGGGAATGAGAAATATAATATTGGACAATCTCTCATGACATGAATAATAATAATAAATCAATTCACATGAGTTTCAGAAATTCAAAGCATGAAAGATAGTTAAGAAATTTCATTTACATGAATTAATTAATTCCTTCAAATCATGAGTCATCATTTCAATATCTATGCTTCATATTTAAAAATTAAATTCTATATTTCAATCATTTAATCATATGAACATTGAAATCTAAATCATGGAATCACTAGGTTCCTAAGAAACTCATGTCTCCTAGATAAGTCGAGTAAAACATTAATTCAAGTGTGGGCATGAAATTTTATATTTAAAGCTCAAAACATGTTGTGGGCTAAAATATGGAGAGTTTTAAAAGATAGACAATGAAAATGAACTCCCTTTTGAAAATAATGAATCGGCCTTCATCCTTTTATTTTTGGGGAATCCTTCTACCATAATGATCCTACAAAAGAAAAAAACTCAATTAAACTCAAGGATCATGTCATTAAAGCTCAAAAAGATAGAGGGAGTGGGATACATTCTGAACTAAATCTAAGAAAATAAATTGAAATATAAATTCCTAGAAAGCATGTAAAGATAAATCTTGGTACGATCCCCCAAGTGGTCTCTAGATTCTTCTAATGCCTCCAGAAGGAAATACCAGCTGTTATCCAAAGTCTGATGGTGGTTCGGGCTTCATTGACATTAACCACAACATGTGATTTTTCTCAGTATCCACTTCTTCTTTCTTTTTGAGAAGGACTCCATGGATAGAGTATACCAGATCCTCCCCTTCACTATTTGGTACAGCTTGATTGGTGGGGGTAGGATAAAGTATGGAACCTCCTCTTTATTTGTTGCTACTTGTGCAACATTCACATTACCTTCTTGTGCTCCCTCTATTAAATGTTCAACGTCTCCAGGGAACTCTAAATGTTCCTCAACAGGTGCATATTCTTTTGTCTCTTCATCCTCCAGCGCATAAAAGGATTCATATGATTCTAAAAATTCAAAACAATTGGGATTTATACTCAAATTAGTTTCAATAAAATAAAATGAATTTGAGTTCAAGAATGTATTATCTCCCTGAGTTGGTTTAGCTTGAATCTCTTCTTTGATGGAAAGTTTCTCTTGGAGTTGATCATCAAAGGATGGAGGTAGGTAGTCTGGATCCTCCATTTTGCATTTGTCCTCAACTTCATGAATGTCTTCAGTGAAATCCGGGAAGACCAGTGGCACTTCTTTCTTGGCCTCAAATCTTTTTAAGTCGGTTTGGTGTTCATCGACCATGGCCATCAAATCTTCCGGTGATATCCATGTTTCTATGCCTCTTTCTTTCTACTTTATCATTGTCATAAGCGCATCAGATCTTCGTTGGAGGGCCTCCTCAGTGTAGTCTGTTTCTTGTTCTTGCACCTATAAGTAATTTTCAGTCCATGTAGAATAATAATCATTTGAATTCATCATGGAATGAATTTTTTTAAAAAAAATAAATGAAATCTAATTAAGATGTGAAAACATAAAAAATAAATGATTGATTGATTGGCTCCCCAGCAACAGTGCCAGTTTTGACGCATGCCTGTCATGGGGCGTGGTGAAAAACAATTATATTTTTTCTTAATGTAGCACAGTGGTTGACCAGTGTCGTCTCTTGTCACGACCCATCCCCTGGGGCCTGTTTCATAACTACCCCAAGCCCGCCTTCTATAGTCCAGGGGCTGGTGACTAGCACCAAAGGTGTAAATCCCTATAACGGGGAAGGAATTGCCTTTATGAAATGTAAACACACACACAACCAGAGTACAAGTGGAAAAAACACTAAGTAAAGAAATATAACAAGTGTGCTGAAAGTACAAAGGGTGTCGGAAATACAATCCCAACAGTAAAGTACAAGAAAATGACAAAACATCAAGAAGGTGTAAAGATACTCCTGGATAGTCCTCCGGAGTCCCTACCTGAAGGGTAGGTACAGATGGCCACCTCAGCTCTCCTCATCCGTCTATCACCTCCGTGTACCGTCTCATCGTGAAGTCCACCTCCGGGTACCGTCTCGTCGTGAAGTCCACCTCCGGGTACCCTCTCGTCTTCAAGTCCACCGCCGAGTACCGTCTTGTCGTGAATTACACCTCCGGGTACCGTCGCGTCCTCACATCCACCTCCGGGTACCGTCTAGATCTACAAGCCTCAACCACGATCAGTGATGTCCATCATCTGCAACCATCACAATGTAGTGCGGGAGAATCCCGTGCAGGGGTGAGTATAAGATACTCAGTAGGGACCATGAGACCCCCGAAGGTCTCACTAAATCCACAAAGGATAAACCACATAGAAAATATACAATCATGAAGTATCGTCTAACACTATATAGGTATATTCCCATACAAATACCTATGTCATCAAATCCAGTACAACTCCATCTCACGAGCTCATGTACAACCCAGTACACTTAGGGAAGTATAACTTAATACACACAGGAAAGTACGTTCCAATCCACACAGGAAAGCATAACTTAATCCACCGAGGAAAACAAGATCCAATCCACGCAGGATATCAAGTCAATCACATCGAAGATAATGATTGAAATTCAAGACTCAGCTCAAACCAAGATTTTAATCATGATGTCGAAACCATAGATTCTGGGGAACTCCTCCTCTATCGAGTACAGTGGGCTTGCCGATACAACCAAGAACTTACCACTAACCTTGGACTGCTGTAGTACTCCACTTGTCGAGTACTATGGGCATGCTTCTATAACCAAGCGCTTCCCACCAAGGGTCTGCCGCTACAACCAAGCTCTCCCCATCACAGCCTACAGAGGTACTCCTTCTATTGAGTTCTGCGGGTCTGCCGCTACAACCAAGCGCTCCTCCACCGTGGGTTTGCCGCTACAACCAGGCGCTCCCCACTGGGCTATCTGAAACACTTCGAGTCGATCGATTAGCAGTCGTCAAGTCTCAGCCAGCTCTAGGGTTCCCGCACACAGCACGCTCGTTCTGGGAGGGTACGCTCCATGAGCCAAGAGGTCGATAAATCAACTGTCACGTAGACCATAGTTGATGTATCACAATGTTCTGTCATGTCGATAGAAACACAACGTGACAGACGGCGCGTCAATCAGACGCCCTGTCTGAGAGTTATTGACTTTTTTGTCCCAGGGGCCCGGTTGGTTTTTAAGTAAAACCAAATCTACATACTCCAACTATGTCCAAACCTCAATTGTAGTAAGAAAAAAATACTGTCTCACTAATAGGAATCCAACAAAGTCGACGACACATCAATCGGACGTTCGGAGCTCATGTTATAAGCGTTTCCGCTATGAGGGCCCGGTTGGTTTTGTGTTCGAACCAACCCGACCATACCCAATGTTCTCCGAAACCTTGAGTATAATATACTGAAATGGCCGTCTCGATAAAAGGATCACATCACAACTGACGGTGCGTCGATCGGAGGTCTGTAGCCCATGTTATGGGACTTTGAACTAGGCTGTCCAATTTTAGGGGGTTTTGGGCCCGGGCCGACCCGACCCAAGACCCCCTGGGTCGACCCGACCCAGGTCAACCCAACCCAGGTCTGGGTCCAGCCTATTAGGGAATGGCCCAGACTGGTTGGCATGGCCCAACCCAGCTAGCGCGGCCCAGCCCGTCGCGGGGGTCCGGCTCAGCGCAGGCGCGACCCGTGTGGCCAGTCAGCTCGGTCATTTCGGCCAAGCGGAAACCGGGGGGTCGCTGCCCCCCCCCCCCACCATGTCTCGAAACGGCAGACCCCCAAATGGAGGGGCCCTCCTATCTGCCTCCAGGGGATATGACCCCTGGCCTCCTCCTAACGGCCGGCCCGGTTGGTCGTCTGGTGTCGCCGCTGCGGGACCCCCTCGCTGGTCCTGTCTCCCTAGAACACTGGCGGTCGGAGGATCCGGCCGCCCCCCCTTGCAGAACAGCCATAGCCAAAGGCCGCAGTTTCCTCTTGATTGTAGCTGGCCAGCGAGGCCATCCCCCTCCTGTTTCTCCGTCGTGGCCGAAGGTTGCGGCTCCTTCCCAACCGGCACGGCGCGATGGCGCTGCACCCCTCTGTCATGGCCGGACTCCAGCCGCGGTTTCTTTCGGCCTCAACGGCGAGACGCAACGGCACCACGCTCCTTTTTCAAGTTTTTCCTCAATCCCACGCGGTTTTTTTACACCACTTCGCCATCGTTCCAAACCGCATAAAGACACAACAACAAAGGGGAGGAGGGTCGGCCATGTTCATGCGGTCCGACCCCCTCCAGTTAATTGGATAACAAGCGGCTAAATAATTTTACGATAGAAGACAAAAGATTATTCATGAACACAAAACCAAACCCCTACCTCAAGGATTTGTCGAACGATGATCGTCATGGGAAAACGGTGTCATGGAAGATGGCGTCGCTGAACGAGGCTCCATATATGTTGACGGTTAACGTCCTTGGAAGAAGCAGTGTCTCGCTTTCCTCGACACAGGAAGAAGATGATATGAAGAGACGGCATTCTTCATCGAAGCTTTGGTGTTCTTCGCGTTCTTCAACCTTAGAGTAATCTCTCCCCAAAAACCCAACACACAACCTCCTACCCAAATAAAATAAGGAATGCTAATTTTATTAATACATGCCAGGAATTTTCAAAACTTCAAAATTAAAACTCAAAATTAATTTAATTGGATGGCATTAAACAATCAATTTAATTATGAGAGTTGACATGTCATAAAGAGGGGAAGGTGGGAGTGTTACACATTTATGGGGGGTTTCCAACATAAAGAGAAAGTTTAGGGAATTTGAAGGGGTGGGGCTCGTCTGGGACCCACCTCACAAATATCCTACCAAGTGGTTAGGATGTAGTGGTCCCACTCAACTCCCAAGCATAGGTTATAACTATTTAGATTAGAAATAAAATTGCGGCACAAATTTTATTTCACACTTTAGTTAACCCAATTATTTAACAACACCACCTGAGCAAACACAACTCCAAAAAGGGACTTCATAATAAAATACCGGCATTGCGGTTTCAACGGTGCCCTCGGATTTCGATTCCAAGCAACGGTTCAAAAGATAGAAAAACTCGCTCTCTCGTTCACTTAATGTACATGATAAAAACTTGGAAAATTGATTCCAAGAACACCGGGCCTCGAAATCAGGTGTCGTTAGAAGACACAAACTCGATAAATTCCAAAGAAATTATGAAAAAAAAATCCTTGAAATTTCTGGGTCTTTACATTACTCCCACCTCAGGGATTTACGTCCCCGTAATGCTATAACACAAACTCGGGAAACAAATGAGGGTACTGATCACGCATCTGAGCCTCCTGCTCCCAAGTGCTCTCCTGGAGGTTCCCGTGCTACCACCTGATGCGCACTACAGGAATCAACTACCCACGTAGGACCTGCTCCTGTCGATCCTCGATCTCCACTGGGACCTCCGCAAAAGTAACCCCGTCATCGATGTTCATCTCCCCATGGTCAATGATATGTGTCGGGTCGTGCACGTATCTCCTCTCCTGAGACACGTGGAAAACGTCATGCACCTGGTGCAATTGAGGTGAATGGTTCAAGCGGTAAACCACCTCGCCTACACTGTTGAGGACCTAGAAGGGTCCGATAAAGCATGAAGATAACTTGCCACCCCTGCCAAATCTCAGTAATCCACGTCGAGGTGAGACCCGTAAGAAAACGTGGTCGCCATCTTCGAACTCTGGTGGTCTCCACCTCTTTTCAGCAAAAGACTTTTGTCGACTCTGAGCTATCCTCATCCGCTCTTGGATGACCTACACCTTCTCTGGTCCTACAAGAGCTGCTAAGATTTCTTCTTTGCCGATAAGATAAATCTGGTCTAATCCCCAGGATGAACCACATTCTTTGCCTAATACAGTAAATACCTACATGGATGATACTAATCCATTCCAAGGATGTCTTTGTAAGGCCTCGACACTACTACCAATAGATCCAACCTTTACTCTCGCCTCCAAGGGTTGAGTCACACTGTCGGTATCAGTGTGTGGTCACTGGGTCTCCTCCAGTAGGTATCTCAAAAGTGAGGGTCAAGTCAACAGTTTTTATCGGAACCTCTTAGTATACAAAAATAGAGGAAGCAAACGTCACAAGGAAAAGTGTCTTTTATTGTTGTAGCTCAAGTACAAAGACACACAACAAAGACTACAAGGAAACTAGAAGCACAAAGATCAAAGGTCACATACCTGGAACTAGTCCCGCTCCTGTCCATCTGCTCCCAGAGCTCCATGGTCATAAGCCTCAGATGGCTTAAGCTGAGCTCTCCCATGTCCACCTATTTTATGTGGTCAGGGTGGACCTCCTGGTGGTGGTGGTGGTGGTGGAAACACCTCGAAGCGTCATCCACCCCCAGCTGCATGGCCAGCGCCCCTACCTCGGTCTCCTGCTCCTTGCGATCCGCCCCGATCGAACCTATGCATCTGCCTGGGAGGTCTTTGTTTATCTGCTGATCATCTTTATGGCGGGTCGGACAGTCACGTGCCTAGTGACCAACCCCGCCACAGTAGTAACAATGTCCTCTCCTGGTAAGTCATTCTCCACCCCAGGTGCCTTGCACACATGATCTTGTGTCATGTGGTCGACCACCTATAGGCCTGGTCCTCTTGGACCTCTGTGTCATCTATCTACTGCCCGCTGCAAAAGACTCTTCCACATGCTGGCTAGTGGTAGGTCCTGCTGCTGGAGACTGCTCAGCAAGGAAACTCTTCACTAAGTGGGCTCGCTTGAACACCCATGTCTGCATCGGGAAGCTGTGAGAAACAACTGATATTATAATCTCTCGCCCGAGCCCCTGCTCGAAGATTCGTGCCCTGAATAACGGGTCCTGTATTATATCCGTGGAGTAGCCTGAGAGATCGGTGAACCTTTCGGAATACTACACCACCATCATGCTACCCTACTGAAGATGAAGCAGCTCCTGTATGCGCACCGCTCGAAGGGTGGCTGGTACAAACTCTACCTGGAACAGGCTCTTGAAGTTTGCCCATTGATGTGATGCCTCATTGTGCACCTAGAGAATTAGGCTCCACCATCTTCCTACTGCTTCCTGATGAAGGATAGCAGAAAGGATCACCATGAAGTTTGCCGGTGTACCTACCAATCTAAAAACTCGAACAACAGCCTCCAGCCAATCCTAGACTGCTTGAGGGTCCATCACCCCATAGAACCTGGGAGGTCTCTGAAACTGAAACTCGTGCAGTGCACTAAGGCGACATGCACTCTCAGCGGCTGGCGCTTGTGGCATCGGTGGCTCGGCGGGTAAAGGTACCGCTGGTGCCTCCGCTGTAATAGGGCCCTGCACCGAGGCCTCATTGTTCGGTGGGCTATCGTCTCGCACAAAACTCGGAACCCTAGCTGGTTTCCATCGTGGGGCCATCCTGAAAAGGGACAGGTGTGCCATGGTCAAAAAAGTATACATGTTGATAAGACACAAAGTGATCAAAATGAAAAATTTTAAAACACAAATTCAATCAATATTTTCGTGCATTGGGTCGGAAATTAGAATTCAGGGTCCTGGTGTATGGATACGTTGGCTGCCGCACCCACACTGGACTCCCTAGACTGATAACCACACTCAATACCCTTAACACTATTGCTTCACATAGAAGAACGATTAGGGTCTGGATTTCTATGGTAGAACCAAACTCCTCTGATACCAATTTGTCACGACTCGTCCCCCGGGGCCCGTGTCGTAACTACCCCAAACCCGCCTTCCATAGGCCAGGGGCTGGTGACTAGCACAAAAGGCATAAATCCCTATAACTAGGAAGGCATTTCCTTTATGAAACGTAAACACACACACAACCAGAGTACAAGAAGAATCAAATACTAAGTAAAGCAATATAACAAGTGTGCTGAAAGTACAAAGGGGGCCGGAAATACAAGCCCAACAGTAAAGTACAAGAAAAAGGAAAAATTGCATGAAGGTGTCAAGCTACTCCTGGATCGTCCTCCGGAGTCCCTACCTAAAGGGTAGGTACATATGGCCACCTCAGCTCTCCATGTTCGTCTGTCACCTCTGGGTACCCTCTCGTCATGAAGTCCACCTCTGGGTACCCTCTCATCGTTAAGTCCACCTCCAGGTACCGTCTCGTCGTGATGTCCACCTCCGGGTACCATCTCGTCATCACGCCCACCTCCGGGTACCGTCTAGGTCTACAAGACTCAACCACAATCAGTGATGTCCTTCATCTACAACCAACACAACATAGTGTGGGCGAAGCCCGTGCAGGGGTGAGTATACAAAACTCAGTAGGGACCCCGAGACCCCCAAAGGTCTCCCTGAATCCACAAAGGATAAACCACAAAGAAAATATAAAATCACGAAGTATCATCTAACACTACTTAGGTATATTCCCATACATACACCTAATTCATAAAATCCAATACAGCTCTATCTCACGAGCTCATGTACAATCCAGTCCACTCAGGGAAGTATAACTTAATCCACACAATAAAGTATGATCCAATCCACACAGGAAAGCATAACTTAATCCACCAAGGAAAACAAGATCCAATCCACATAGGATATCAAGTCAATCACATCAAAGATAATGATTGAAAGTCAAGACTCATCTCAAACCAGGATTTCAATCATGATGTCGAAACCATTGCTGCTAGGGAACTCCTCATCTATCGAGTACAGTGGGCCTGCCGCTACAACCAAGTGCTTCCCACTAACCTTAGACTACTGTAGTACTCCACCAATCGAGTACTGTGGGCCTGCAGCTACAACCAAGAACTTCCCACCATGGGTTTTCCGCTACAACCAAGCGCACCTCTGCCGTGGGTCTGCCGCTACAACCAAGTGCTCCCCACTGGGCTATCAAAAACACTCTGAGTCGATCGATCAGCAGTCGTCAAGTCTCAGCCAGCTCTAGGGTTCCCACACACAGCACACTCGTTCCGGGAGGGTCCACTCCACGAGCCAAGAGGTCGATACATCAAATATCACGTAGACCAGAGTTGATGTATCTCAAAGTTCTGTCACGTCAATAAGAACAAAACGTGACGGACGACGCGTCAATTAGACACCCTGTCTGAGAGTTATTGGCTTTTTCATCCCAGGGGCCCAATTGGTTTTTAAGTCAAACCAACCTGACCATACTCCAACTATTTCCAAACCTCGATCAGAGTAATCCAAAAATACCTTCTCACTAAGAGGAATCCAACAAAGTCTACGGCACGTCAATCGAACTTCCGGAGCTCAAGTTATAAGCTTTTCCGCTCTGAGGGCCCGGTTGGTTTTGTGTTCGAACCAACCCGGCCATACACAATGTTCTCCTAAATATTAAGTATAATATACTAAAATGACCGCCTCGATCCACGGATCACATCTCAACTGAAGGTGCATCGATCGGAGGTCTGTAGCCCATGCTATGGGCCTTTGAACGAGGTTGTCCAATTTTTGGGGGTTTAGGGCCTGGACCGACTAGGCCCAAGACCCCCTGGGTCGGCTCGAATCGGGTCAACCTGACCTGGGTCCAGGTCCGGCCCATTAGGGCGCGGCCCGGCCCGGCTGGCGCGAACCGGCCCAGCCGGCGCGGCCCGGCCCGGTGCGGGGGTCCGGCACAGCGCGGGCGGCCCGACCCGGCGCAAGCGCGGCCCGCGTGGCCGGTCAGCTCGACCGTTTCGGCCAAGCATGAAATCGGGGGCACTGCCCCCCCACCCCCTTGTCTTGAAATGGCGGGCCCCATGTGGAGGGGCCTGCTTGTCTACCACCGGGGGTTACGACACCCGGCCTCCTCCGAATGGTCGGCCGATGTCGCCTCCATGGGACCCCTTTGTGGGTCCCGTCTCCCTTGAATGTCGGCAGCCGGCTGATCCGGCCGACCCCCTTGGAGAACCGTCGTAGCCACAGGCGGCGGCTTTTTCTTGCTTGCCCGTAGCCGGTGAGGCGAGCCGCCTCCTGTTGCTCCACCACGGCCAAAGGCCGCGGCTCCTTCCCGACCGGCGCGACGCGACTGCACCACGGCCTGACTCTGGCCGTGGTTTCTTTCGGCCTCAACAGCGCGGCGCGACAGCGCCGCTCTCCTTTGCCGTTTTTTTCCTCGATCCTGCATGGTGTCGTTGCACCATGCCACCTTCATTCCAAAACGCATCAAGACACAATAGCAAAGGGGAGGAGGGTCCGCTGTGTTCGTGCAGTCTGGCCCCCTCCCGTTAATTCGATAACAGGTAGCTAAAGAATTTATCGATGGATGAAAAAACAATATTCCTGAACACAAAACCAAACCCCTACCTCAAGGAGTTGTCGAACGATGATCATCGCGGGAAAACGGCGTCACAGAAGACGGCGTCGCAGAATGAGGATCTGTATACGTCGACGGTGAACGTCCGTGGAAGAAGCGGCATCTCTCTTTCCTCGAAGAAAGAAGAAGATGAGAAGACGAGATGGCATTCTTCATCAAAGCATTGGTGTTCTTTGTGTTCTTCAACCATAGAGTAATATGTCCCCAAAATCCCAACACACAACCTCCTACCCGAATAAAATAAGGAATTCTTATTTTATTAACACATGCCATGCATTTTAAAAAATTCAAAATTCAAACTCAAAATTAAATTAATTGGACGACATTAAACAATAAATTTAATTGTGAGAGTTGACATGTCATAAAGGGGGGAAGGTGGGAGTGTTACACATTTATGGCGGGTTTCCAACATAAAGAGGGAGTTTAGGGAATTTGAAGGGGTGGGGCTTGTGTGGGCCCCACCTCACAAATATCCTAACAAGTGGTTAGGATGTAGTGGGTCCCACTCAACTCCCAGGCATAGGTTATAACTATTTAGATTAGAAATAAAATTTTGGCGTAAATTTTATTTCACTCTTTATTTAACCTAATTATTTTACAACACCACCCGAGCAAACGCAACTCTAGAAAGCGACTTCTTAAGAAAATACCGGCATTGCGGTTTCAACGGTGCCGTCGGATTTCGATTCCGAGCACTAGTTGAGAAGATATAAAAACCTGCTCACTTTTTTACTGAACGTACCTGAGATAAACTTTGAAAATGCATTTCGGGAACACCGGGCCTCGGAATCAGGTTCCGTCAGAAGACACAGAATTGAAAAATTCCAAATAAATTAAGAAAAAAATTTCCTTGAAATTTTCGGGTCTTTACATTACTCCCACATCAGGGCTTTAAAACCCTATAAAGCTATAACACAAACTAGGGAAACAAAAGAGGGTATTGAGCACGCATCTGAGCCTCCCGCTCCCAAGTACTCTCCTGGAGTTTCCCGTGCTGCCACCTGATGCGCACTAGAGGAATCGATCGCCCACATAGGACCTTCCCCTGTCGATCCTCGATCTCCACCAGGACCTCCGCAAAAGTCGTCACGTCATTGATGTTCAGCTCCCCATGGTCGATGATATGCGTCGGGTCATTCACGTATCTCCTCTGCTGAGACACGTGGAAAACGTCGTGCATCTGGTGCAACTGAGGTGAATGGTTCAAGCGGTAAACCACCTCGCGTACCCTATTGAGGACCTAGAAGGGTCTGATGAAGCACGGAGATAACTTTCCACCCCAGCCAAATCATTGTAATCCACATCGAGGTGAGACCCGTAGGAAAACGTGGTCGCCATCCTCGAACTCTGGTGGTCTATGCCTCCGGTCAGCAAAAGATATTTTTCAGCTCTGAGCTGTCCTCATACGCTCTTCGATGACCTGTACCTTCTCTGGTCCAAAAAGAGCTCCTAATATTTCTTCTTTGTCGATAAGAGAAATCAAGTCTCATCCCCAGGATGAACCATGTTCTTTGCCTAATACAGTCAATCCCACCATATATGATACTAATCCATACCAAGAATGACATCGTAAGGCCTTGACGCTACTACCAATAGATCCAACTATTACTCTCGCCTCTATGGGTTGAGTCACACTATCGACATCATTGTGTGGTCACTGGGTCTCCTCTAGTAGGTATCTCAAAAGTGAGGGTCAAGTAAACAGTTTTAACCGGAACCTCTTAGTATAAAAAAAGAGAGGAAGCAAACGTCACAAGGAAAATTGACTTTTATTATTGCAGCTCAAGTACAAAGACACCCAACAAAGACAACAAGGAAACTAGAAGCACCAAGATCAAACGTCCCATGCCGGGAACTAGTCTCGCTCCTGTCTGTCTGATCCTGGAGCTCTATGGTCATAAGACTCAACTGCCAGATGTTGAGCTCTCCCATTTCCACTTGTTCCATGCGGTTAGGGTGGACCTTCTGGTGTTGGTGGTGGAAACACCTCGAAGCGTCGTCCACCCCTAGCTGCATGGCCAGCTCCCCTGTGTCGGTCTCCTGATCCTTGTGATCTGCCCCGATCGAACCTATGCCTCTGCCTGGGAGGTCCTTCATTTATCTGCTGATCATCTATATGGCGGGTCAGACAGTCGCGTGCCATGTGACAAACCCCACCACATGAGTAACATTGTCCGCTCCTGGTAAGTCGTTCTCCACCCTGGGTGCCTCGCACACACAATCCTGTGTCATGTGGTCGACCACCTATAGTCCTATTCCTCTTGGACCTCTACGTCATCTGTCTACTACCCGCTGTATAAGACTCTACTGAATGGTGGCTAGTGGCAGGTTCTGCTGCTGGAGACTGCTCAGTAAGGAAACTATCCACTAAGAGGGCTCACTCTAACACCTATGTCTGCGTCGGGATGCTGTGAGAAACAACTGAAGCTCGCCTGATCCCCTACTCGAAGGTTTGGGCCCTAAAGAACGGGTCTCGTACCATATATGTGGAGTATGGTGAGAGATCGGTGAACCTCTCTGAATACTGCGCCACCGTCATGCAACCCTACTGAAGATGAAGTAGCTCTTGTATGCGCACCTCTCGAAGGGTGGATGGTAAAAACTCTGCCCGGAACAGGCTCTCGAAGTCTGCCCATAGAATTGATGCCTCATCATGCACCTAGAGCATCAGGCTCCACCATCTGCCTGCTGCTGCATGAAGGAGGCTAGCAGCAAAGATCACCATGAAGTCTGCTGGTTTCCCTACCAATCTAAAAACTCGAACAATAGCCTCCAGCCAATCCTCAGCTATCTGAGGGTCCATCTCCCCACAGAACCTGGGTGGTCTCTGACGTAGAAACTCATGCAGTGCACTAATGCGACTTGCACTCTCAGCAGCTGGCACTGGTAGCATCGAGGGCTCGGAGGGTAGAGGTTTTGTCGATGCCTCCACTGTAATATGGCCCCGCACCGAGGCCTCGTCGCTCGGTGGGTTGTCGTCTCGCACAAAGCTCAGAACCCTAGCTGGCAATCATCGTGGGGCCATCCGGAAAAGGGACAGGTGTGCCACGGTCAAAACAGTATACCTAGTGAGCTGACACAAATTAATCACAAAGAAAACTTTTGAAACACACATGCAATCAATGTTTTCGTGCCTTGGGTCAAAAATTAGAAGTCAGGGTCCGGGTGTATGGATACGTCGACCGCCGCACTAACACTAGACTCCCTAGACTGATAACCACAATCAATACCCTTAAAACTATTGCTTCACATAGAAGAACGATCAGAGTCCAGAGTTCTGTGGTAGAACTGAACTCCTATGATACCAATTTGTCATGACCCGTCCCCCGGGGCCCGTGTCGTAACTACCCCAAGCCCGCCTTCCATAGGCCAGGGGCTGGAGAATAGCACCAAAGGCGTAAATCCCTATAACTGGGAATGAATTGCCTTTATGAAACATAAACACACACAAAACCAGAGTACAAGCGGAAACAAACACTAAGTAAAGAAATATAACAAGTGTGCTGGAAGAACAAAGGGGGCCGAAAATACATGTCCAAAAGTAAAGTACAAGAAAAAGACAAAATAGCAGGAAGGTGTCGAGCTACTCCTGGATCGTCCTCTGGATTCCTTAGCTAAAGGGTAGGTACAGATGTCCACCTCAGCTCTTCATGTCTGTCTCTCGCCTCCGGGTACCGTCTCGTTGTGAAGTCCATCTCCGGGTACCCTCTTGTCGTCAAGTCCACCTCTGGGTACTGTCTCATCGTGAAGTCCACCTCCGGGTACCGTCTCGTCGTCACGTCCACCTCCAGGTACTGTTTACCTCTACAAGCCTCAACCACGATCAGTGATGTCCGTTGTCTGCAACCAACACAATGTAGTGTAGGCGAAGCCCATGCAGGGGTGAGTATACGATACTTAGTAGGGACCCCGAGACACCCGAAGGTCTCCCTGAATCCACAAAGGATAAACCACAAAGAGAAGATACAATCATGAAGTATCATCCAACACTACTTAGGTATATTCCCATACATATACCTAAGTCATCAAATCTAGTACAGCTCCATCTTACGAGATCATGTACAACCCAGTCCACTCAGGGAAGTATAACTTAATCCACACAGGAAAGCATAACATAATCCACCCAGGAAAACAAGATCCAATCCACAAAGGATATCAAGTAAATCACATCGAAGATAATGATTGAAAGTCAAGCTTCAACTCAAATGAGGATTTTAATCATGATGTCGAAACCATAGCTGCTGGGAAACTCCTCTTCTATCAAGTACAATGGGCTTGCCACTACAACCAAGCGCTTCCCAATAACCTTGTACTGCTGTAGTACTCCACCTATCGAGTACTGTGGGCCTACTGCTACAACCAAGCACTTCCCACCATGGGTCTGCCGCTACAACCAAGCGCTCCCCCTCATAGCCTACAGAGGTACTCCTTTTGTTGAGTTCCACGGGACTGCCGCTACATCCAAGCGCTCCTCCACCGTGGGTCTTCCACTACAACCAAGCGCTCGCCACTGGGCTATCTGAAACACTCTGAGTCGATCGATCAGCAGTCATGAAGTCTCAGCCAGCTCTAGGGTTCCTGCACACAGCACACTCGTTCCAGGTGGTTCCGCTCCATGAGCCAAGATTTTGATACATCAACTGTCACTTAGACCATAGTTTATATATCAAAAAGTTCTGTCACGTCAATAGGAACACAATGTGACAGAGGGCGTGTCAATCAGACGCCATGTCTGAGAGTTATTGGCTTTTTCGTCTCAGGGGCCTGGTTGGTTTTTAAATCAAACCAACCCGACTGTACTCCAAATGCATCCAAACCTCGATCGGAGTAAGCAAAAAATACCGTCTCACTAAGATGAATCCAACAAAGTTGATGGCACGTCAATCAGACGTCCGGAGCTCAGGTTATAAGCGGTTCCGCTCCGAGGGAATGGTCAGTTTTGTGTTCAAACCAACCCGTCCATACCCAAAGTTCTCCAAAACCTTGTGTATAATACACCTAAATTACCGTCTCCATCCGAGGATCGCATTACAACTAACGGTGCGTCGATCAGAGGTCCGTAGCCCAGGTTATGGCCCTTTGAACGAGCCCATCCAATTTTAGGGGGTTTTGGGCCAGGACCGACCTGGCCCAAGACCCCCTGGGTCGGCCTGAACCGGGGCGACCCGACCCGGGTCTGGGTCCAGCCCATTAGGGCGTGCCCCGGCCCGGCATGCGTGGCCCGGCCCGGCCAGCGCGGCGTGGCCCGACGCGGGGGTCCGCCCCAACACGGGCAGCCCGGCCTGGTGCGGGCGGTCCGGCTCGGCGTGGATGGTCCGTCTCGGCGCGACCGGTTGGCATAGCACGGGCGTGGCCTGTGTGGTCAGTTATCTCGGCTGTTTCGGCCAAGCAAGAATTGGGGGGGGCGCTGCCCCCTCCCTGTCTTGAAACGGAGGCCCCCACGTGGAGGGTCCCGCCTGTCTGCTGTTGGGGGTTACGATCCCCGACCTCCTCCGAACGGCCGGCCCAGTTGGCCGACCGGTTCCACCACTGCGGGACCCCCTCGCGGGTCCTGTCTCCCTAGAACGCTGGCGGATCCGGCTGCCCCCCTTGCAGAACCGCTGCGGCCAAAGGCCGCAGCTTCCTCTTACTTGCCGGCGGCCAGTGAGGTCGTCCGCCTCCTGTTGCCCTGCCGCAGCCGAAGGCCACAGCTCCTTCCCGACCGGTGCGATGCAATGGTGTCGCGCCCCTCCGCCGTGGCCTGACTCCATACGCGGTTTCTTTCGGCCTCAACGACGCGGCCCAACGGCGCCCCGCTCCTTCGTCGTGTTTTTCCTCGATCCCATGTGGTGTCGTTGCACCACTCTGCCTTCGTTCCAAACCACATCAAGACACAACAACAAAGCGGAGGAGGGTCGGCCATGTTCGTGCGGTCTGGCCCCCTCCCGTTAATTCGATAACAAGCAGCTAAAGAATTTAACAATGGATGGAAAATGAATATTCAGGAACACAAAACCAAACCCCTACCTCAAGGAGTTGTCGAACGATGATCATTGCGGGAAAACAACATCACGTAAGACGGCGTCACGGAACGAGGCTCCGTATACGTCGACGGTGAACATCCGTGGAAGATGCGGCATCTCGCTTTCCTCGGCGCAGGAAGAAGATGATAAGATGAGACGGCGTTCTTCGCTGAAGCTTTGGTGTTCTTCACGTTCTTCAACCTTAGAGTAATCTCTCCCCAAAAACCCAATACACAACCTCCTACCCAAATAAAATAAGGAATGCTTATTTTATTAACATATTCCATGCATTTTGTAAACATCAAAATTCAAACTCAAAATTAAATTAATTGGATGGAATTAAACAATCAATTTAATTGTGAGAGTTGACATGTCATAAAGAGGGGAAGGTGGGAGTGTTACACATTTATGGGGGGTTGCCAACATAAAGAGGAAGTTTTTGGAATTTGAAGGGGTGGGGCTCGTGTGGGCCCCACCTCACAAATATCCTACCAAGTGGTTTGGATGTAGTGGGTCCCACTCAACTCCCAGGCATAGGTTATAACTATTTAGATTAGAAATAAAATTGTGGCACAAATTTTATTTCACTCTTTAGTTAACCCAATTATTTAACAACACCACCCAAGTAAACGAAACTCCAGAAAGGGTCTTCTTAAGAAAATATCGGTGTTGCGGTTTCAACGGTGCCCTCATATTTCGATTCTGAGCACTGGTTCAAAATATAGAAAAACTCACTCGCTCGTTCACTGAACGTACCTGAGCTAAACTTCGAAAATTGATTCCGGGCACACCGAGCCTCGGAATCAGGTGCTGTCAGAAGCCACAGACTCGAAAAATTCCAAAGAAATTATGAAAAAAATTTCCTTGAAATTTCTAGGTCTTTACATATCTCTTGAGGAGCCTTTCAATTTGGTTCACTTACATTATCTAGTTCTCCTAATCTATCTATTTTTGATATTTTTTTATTTAAATGAAAGGGGTAACAATATTTTTTGTGTTTTTGATATGAAAAATATAAAATATCATGCAATTATAAACAAAATGAGTTAATGAAGAAAGAAATTGGTTTTGGGGTTCAGTCTTGGATTCAATTATTATTTTCCTTTAGGTGTTTGATTTTAGTTTGATAATACAAACATCAAATCTCATATTTTAATCACTACTATTTTTCAGAATAGAAATAGTTTGAGTTTCATGTCATTGGGGGTCGTCACCCAATTGGGGACATTCACCTCACCAATGAATGCTACTCATATCTACCATAAACATAAAATAAAAATTAAAGAAAATCCAAGAACACCTTGACCTCCCCCCGAGCCAAGTATCAGGGTTAGACTCTCATTTTCGAGAGTAAGATATCACAATGGTGGATAGATGTAGGAAGATAGAGAGATTGAGAGAGAAATGAAGAGAAGAAAAGTGGGTGGAGAAAGACAAAGACATGGATTGATTAAAGTATAATTTATATTACAAATGAAAATAAAAATAAAATAAAAATAAAAAGAAAAAAAATAAAAAGATGAAATGAGGGAGGAATAGAGGAGCAGCAGCGGCCCATTCCCTGGTGGGATCCCTCTTTGGCTTTGGGTGTCGAGCTGATGATCTTGGAAGGAGGGGAAGTCCTCCTTTTATAGGAATGTTTTTCCCCCTTGAAAGTTTGTACATTGGTGGACCCATAAATGGCTGATTCACGCATGAACCCCTTCTTCAATATTGTTTATGATTGTGTTGGTCGTTCACCCTCCAAAGTTCAGCGCATTTGGACTCCGGATGAATGAGTTATGAATTTTTCATTGAAAGCTTCTGTTTTTGGATAAAGCTTCCACGAAGGTTTCCCCAATAGTATGTCATTCAATGGCCGCCTTAATGACTTCAAAACTCCACAAAACATAGTGTAGAGTTGTTTATATATTTCCTAGTTCTATAACAGGTAGAAACACCTCATTTGGATGTGTCTAGGCCACGTTTAGGTTCCGTTACATTGGTGGTGTCCATGTTGTCCTCCCGGAAAAATATCTAAGTTCAATGAATTTTTAGGCCCTCTAGATGGCCGAATTAGCTCCTGGTCAAGAAGACAAAAATGATGGAAATAATATGTTAATTCTAAAAAAAATTGAATCAGAAAATTTAGAATTATATTTTTCAGGAAATGACCAAAATACCATTGATGTAAAAATCTGTCAAAAATCCAGAATTAGTCATTTTTCACAATTTTGCTCCTTTTAATTCTAAAACTCAAATTACCCATTATTTTTGTAAAACAATGAAATAAAAGAGTTTTATAATCTAAAAACGTTAAAAAATACTAATTATTTGTTCAAAAATATTAACATAAATTTTCTTTTTTACTCTCATATCATTCAGTTTCTCAATCATAAAACCGTCACAGTTTTCTTCACATTCACGGTTACTTTGGTGCCTGATAGATCCAACCATTTACTAAAACCAAAAAGATCAGTGTGAGTATATCAGTAAAATCATCATATAATAATAAGGTATAATTATTCATGCTATCTTAAACTCATTCACTTTATCTAAAAACTATGAATCTGTCTGAAATCATAACCATTATGGTAATGTCACTTGTGCTTAAAGAATACCCTAACATCTAATGTTATCTAAACCTCCCTATGATACCAACTATAAGGACCTGACCTTAAAAAATTACATATTCTTGAATTAAATGAATAATTCAAATTGGGGAACTTTTCAGGTTTAGAGTTATAGAGAATTAGGGTAGAACTATTAAATCTCAATGATTACAAAGTAGACACGTCGACTCAGTTTCTATTTTTTCAAAAAATAAAAACTCTTGACCAAAATATTCATGTCTAGTTTCATGTTTTAGATAGCATGAAATTTCCATGATCCCATCCTTGACCTTATTCCGTTTTATGTCCTGTGAAACACATTTCAGAAACTTCGGATGAGCATAAAAAGTTTAGTAAGGGATACACAAAGAGAGAAAACCTTAGATCATCAATATATACATATCATAATCTTTTTAACATACCTAATGAAATCATAAGATTTGTGAAATACACATAAAATCATAAGACAAAAAAGGTAACTTGAGGCATTCATAACATTCTTACGTAGGGATTAACCCTCATGGTAATGTTTAGAATACCCATCACAGTATATTCCCTAAATCTCATCAGTGAAACCTTAGCGTTTAACTCCTTCACGTTACCCAATGAATTAGAGAGCTATCTCGGGCTCACCCACCCTTATTTTATCAGGGAACCACCCGACTTCATAAACAATGCCCAAGAACCATAACATAATCGTATCACATAAAACATGAATAAAGGAAACATAACATTTCCACATTTCAATCACAAGATATCAATACAGCACATTGATATAATAAAAACATTTTCAAAAACATTTTCAATACCAAAATAAAAGAAAATTAGAAATTGGTATTTATTTTTATTTTAAAAAAAATTGTGGCTTGTAGAGGAAGCTATGACTCAAATAATGGTCACGGTGGCAGAGAATTCGTTGTCGCTGCATACGTAAGACAAAAACATTCCTTTTGTCATTTAGTAAAAATATTCGTGTAAAAAGATTCCTTTTGAATGAAATTAAAAATCAAAATGGTTTTATACACTGTATAAAATAAAGTCGTGTAGAAATCAAAATATTCCTCAATAAAATGAGATTGAGACGAAGTCCTGTACAAAGACGGTATCCTTGGATTAAAGATAAATCAATTACACAATTATGTTTGAAAAATATAAATACACCCAATATAAGTGGATATTAAGTTTAAAAAAATCATAGGTAATCCACACATATTCATATTATGACATAATAAAAATGTATAGGTTTAAACCAAAGAATTGAAATTCAGTTAAGAAGTTCTCTTAGATAAATTCGATAGCCTAACGGCATCACATTAAAATTCAGAAAATGAGTTGATGAGAGGTAAAAATTGTATCGAATCAATTTGACATAAAATTTACAGCAACAAGGATATATAATAACATATCCCAAAATTATGAAGATATAAATTAAAAGACCTAACAAAGAGAAGTCTTTTAATAAAAGGAGGTTGAAAGGCTCCCTTACCGATTTGGGTAACTTTCGAGGCATACACCCCATGATGGAAGGATCATACAATGAAGATTTAAATACCCATAAATTAATGTATATTACAAAAATAATAAAATCATGGGAAGTACACACCACACAAAAGGAGATAGTGACAAATGTAGCATGAATCTCATGGGAATAAAAGTGAGATGAAAAACCCCTTACCTCACTGTAATCAATCAAGTTGTATGACAAAAAGATAATAAACACCAAATGAATAACAAAATACCATGAATATATATAGAATCATGATAATATATATTAAATGTAAGTACACAATACACCACATGCAACAAATATGTGGGGAATATTGGAAAACTCACGAAATTAAAACTGACATAAGAAATCCCCTTACCTCAAGTCTGACTTGTCTTGTTCTTTTCTTTATAGTCCTAAATAATAAACTTTGGTAAATTATAATTTCTTAAGTACTTACTTTAAATTTTATTATTAAATTCATATCACATATTATCATGTTATAATAATTAGTTAATTATGTGATTTCATATCATACGTTTTGAGAGTATTTGAGAAAAATGGAGTTTCTGGAAATTTTTGAAGTACACGTCATGTACTTTATGAGTACATGCCCTGTACTCTTTTCCCGCTCAAAGCCGTGTGCTGGCTGTGTCCAGACCACACACATGGTGTGTAGGGATGATATGGAGGCTGATTTTAGTGGATTACGGAAAACCAATTACATGTCATGTACTCTAAAATTACACGTCGTGTACTTTCTTTTTTTCATTAAACGGACAGGGGTCGCGGCTGACGCACAGAAAGGTCTTTTTATAGGTTTTGTTCATCCGAGAGTGTCGAGGATCCTTGAATCTTTGACGAGCCCTCACCTCTCCGTCCGTTCTCTGATTCGAGCACCGTTGATTGCGTTGGAATCGCAGTGTTATGTTCTCCCTTCTGCTTGAGCCTTGTTTTCCAATCCCTCGTCTTTCTCAAGTTATCGTGGTTTATGTATTTTGGACATTTTCTAAGATCTACAACGTTCTTAGGAGAATCTATCGTCGTTTTCACGTATATCGATCTACTAGGATCAAGGTAGGTGGTTTGTGCGTTTCTGTAGAAAGTCATTGAATATTTTGTGAAATTTCGCCAATTCCCTTGAACGAGAACTGTACGTTTTTCTGATTTGCCCTTGATTGATTCCCTTCTTGCTTGATTTCTATAGTAGAGGTTTACCCTTATGAATAGAGTAGTTTTTTCTGTACTCTAGATGTTTCTCGTACTTGCTTTGCCTACTAGGAATTATGCCAGTTGTCATGCCAATTTGTAGGATAGTGGAACTATTGTGTGGTTTTGCTGCTGAGCCTTAGAATGATAGAAAAGTAGTTCTTGAGGTTTTTTTGGGCGATACACGCGCGTTATGCATGTTTATTTCACACAAGACTGTGAGAACCCAGCATAGTAGACCATAGGGACAATGGATGTAAGTGCTTCTCTAGAGTGTCTTTTAATATGATGTGAGACCACAGGGGGAATTGACGATGAGTGCTTCATCAAAGAGTTTGTAGTTACTCGATGTGGGCCTCAGGGGGAATGAGACGTTGAGTGCTTCCCTAGAGAGCCTTTAGTATGATACGAGACTATAGGGGGAATTGACGGTGAGTGCTTCCTCATAAATTCTACTCTTATCTTAACCATAGGAGTGATACTGTGTATGCCTCTTAGAGGGTTGCTAGTGCTTGTAGTTTGAAACATATGGGTTAGGTTGTGAGAGCTACCCAGAGGATTACCTGTTTTCTATATGTTTTTGGTTGTTTACTTTTGTACTTTATATGCTAGAACTGTGGATTGTAGCTGCTGTGTATTTCCTGTTTACTGTTCCTGTACATTACTTTACATGTATTCATTGACTATTAGGCACAGATCTTTGGGTGGTTGCCTACTGGGACATTGTCTCACACCCTGTTTGAGCCATGCTTTTAGGCCCATGTAGACTATGTTGTTGCAGGTATAGATAAGGGCATGTTCTCTTCTACTTCAGGTGTTTTACTTGCTGTGGAGCTAGAGATAATGGGGAAAATCTACAGCTTACGATGCTGCTGGAGTTGTTGTTTCTTTAGTAATTTGTGTTCAGTTTTATTTCAGCACGTTGTTGTGTTTCCTACTTCCTTAGATACTTGCACCTGCTACATCATTATCATCATTGCTACATATTTATTCTTCTTCTTTTTTGTTACAATTATGTATGTTGTTACTACTTCCGCTATTGACTGTTGTTTTCCTTACCTTGTATACCTTACTAAATGAGTCCATAGTTTCCCCAATAACATACCAAGGCCCTCGCTGCTAGTCGGCAGCCTCTAGAGTTTGGGAAAACGCATTTGAGGTCATGTGGTGAACCGGGTATGGGGAACCAGTGGAGGGGATCCAGATTCGGGTCTTTACAAAGTGGTATCATAGGGTGTTCTCTTCTCTTGACTCGCTGTTTGGAGCCTTTATCTAGGGATAGGATGTATTTGGTACTTCGTGTTAAGTTGTGCCCTGGAGTAGCTAACCCATGTAAAGGTAAAAGCCATACTACCTTGTCAATTGCAGTTTTCTAGTTTTGTGATTTATGTTGATATAATTTCACCTAGAGTGATTCAGATGTCTTGTGTTGTTGTTGTTTTGCTATTGCGGTTCTATTTCTATTGCAACCCGATGAGATGAGGGTATTCCATCTCATGCATCATATAGAAATTTGTTAGAAATCACATGCCATGCATTATTGCCATTCCATCTAGGGTGCATTATCGATTTCATATTGTTGTGATAGACTTGTGTATATTTTTCATGTTGTTGTGAGAGATGCTTTGATTGAATTTCTGCTGCTTGATAGAGGACTATTTTTAGTGTAACTTGCATGAATGAATGGAGAATTTTGGTTATTGAGGTGTTATAGGGTCTCTTGAATCAGAAATTGGTGGATCATTGACCTTTTTTTTCTTGTGCGTGACTATACAGGATGCCAAACATTGATTCTTAGGGAGTATGGGCCCTCACAGATCATAATTTGGCACCATCATGCTTTTTTTAGTGTTTTCTGGGCTTTGGTGATGTTTCAGAGCTAGTTCCTAGAAAAACCCAGAATACATGGTGTGTACATTATATATACATGCTGTGTAGTTTTAAACCGTGTCTTTGACTGTGTGAGCAGAAAAACGGGTTGTGAAAAATCTCCAAGAACAAGCTGTGTACGGTATGTACACGCCATGTAGTAGTGAGCGTGTACACAACCGTGTAACTAACAACATGGGATGGGGAAGCTCAAGTAGAACACGTCGTGTTGGATAGCAACCCGCCATGTAGTCATGTTCTAGGTACCCGGTCATGTAATGAGAAACATGAGTAGATGTTATAATCTTCCATACACGGCATGTTTGTTCAGAACACACCGTGTAAGGGTCAGCCGTGTACATGGTCGTGTTGCCAACAACATGGGTTGGGAAAAGTCTTCAAGTACATGACGTGTTTGTTCGGAACACACCGTGTAGTCTCACCCGTGTAGTCGGCCGTGTAGCCAACAACACGGGTCGTTGAAACCTTGTCTCCTACACGCCGTTTCCACCTGGCACACGCCATGTTGTCTCAGTTTAAGAAGACCATGTGGGTTAGCCGTGAAAGGAGACACGGGTAGGGATATAGAGTTAAGTACACGTCGTGTAGAATTTATACACGTCATGTAGTCGTGGTTTGTAAATCTTGTGTATTTCCATCACCTGTTTTTGTTTTGTACTCCTTGGTTATCTATCCTTTTTTCCCTAATCTAAGGTATGTTTTTATCTTTCAGAGATATGCCTCTAAGACGTCCTCTAGTTGTACGTCAGTTGTCAGGAAGTGATTAGACGCCAGATATGGCTGATCAGGGACTTCCTGCCGATCCTCCAGTCGGGCCAGCCTTGGCATCGGCTGTCATTCCAGTTGCATGCGCTGACTCACTATTTAGGGAAGGTTTCATGAGAATGATGAAGTCCATTTAGGGACCACCGCCTCCTTCCATGACTATGGAAGACTTGACACGAGTTTTCTAGCAACAACATCCTCCCACTTTCTTGGGGGAAGGAGGACCACAGGCTGTAGAGTCATGGATGGAAGCCATGTTGACCATCTTTGAGCATCAGGAGATGCCTATAGAGAGGCAGGTCTAGCTCGATACCTACATGCTCCAAGACTCCACCAAGAGGTGGTGGGACGTGATCTCACAGGTGGGTCATTAGCATGTTATGGCTTGGGAGGAGTTCCAGTGTGTGTTCTATGACTACTTCTTCCCGGAGACCCTGAGGGCCGATTGTTCCCAGGAGTTCAATAGTCTAGAGCAGGGTACTCTATTTGTTATGGAGTACTCCCCTTGTTTCACAGATCTACATCATTTCACACCCCTTCAGGATAGAATTGGGTTGTTCTTGTCAAGGAAGTTTGAGGATGGTCTCAGGCGGGAGATCCACTCGCAGGTGAATCTCTTCCAGTTGACTTCCATCTATTTCATCATAAACCAGGCACTGATTACAGAGCGCAATCATAGGGACTCTGGAGCTACGGGCCAGGGGAGTTCTACTTCTAGAGCTATTACTCTTCCAGATGATATCAAGAATCATCGTAGGGAGTCTACGCATGGTGATCCGAGGAAGAAAGATGTATCATCAGGCAGGCAGCTGATATGCTACCAGTGTGGCCGGTCAGGGCACACGAGGCTACAGTGCCAGATAGACCCATTGGAGTGCCGATCATGCAGCAAGATGGGTCACCTTCAGCGTTTCGGCCAGGTTTTCTAACTAGTTTCTGGTGATGGGGGTTCTTTTATGACTCCTCGTTCAGGAGAAGCACCACCGGTTTCACACCAGTCAGGGAACTGGAGTTCTTCCGGCCGTTCGGGCAGAGGTGGAGGTCAAGGTCGTGGCAGTCAATCACTGGTCCTTCAGCGCCAATAGGGAGGTTCATCTCAGAGTGGTCACGTAGGGTCATAGGTCTGCGGGGCAGGCTATACCTTTGCGGTGGAGCATACCTATCAGGAGCAGGATCCCGGACCTTCTATAGTTTGAGGTACTATTTTAGTATCCTCAGTTTTATCTTCATCTATTTTCAATACTAGTGTTACGCATATCTTTATCTCTATTTCCATTGTGGAGAGCCTTGGGCTATGTGTATTTTCTTCTTCCAACTCGTTGACACTAGACACGCCTTTGGGGATGAGGACATCTAGTGTATGCCACTGTAGAGAGTTCCCTCTCGAGGTTTCATGGTATCATTTCATATGGGATCTCTATGTCCTAGAGATGACAGGCTATGATGTCATCCTCGGAATGGACTGGTTGGTTCCCTTCTAGGCATTCGTCGACTTTTATCACCGCAGAGTGAGTTTCATTTCACCAGAGGGTGAATCTTTTCTCCATAGAGGCGAATGGGGTGTTCAGGTGAGTCGAGCAGGACTCGAGCATCATGGGCTAGGAAGGGTGACATCCCAGATTTCTAGTCTTTATCTGGATGATCATGGGACTTTGCAGTTGGACTTTCCTCTAGTGGTGGATCGTTTCCGGGATGTCTTTCCTGAGGAAATTTTGGGTTTTCCTCTAGAGCGTGAGGTCGACATATCTATTGAGCTCATGCCAAGAGCAGCACCGGTGTCCATTCCTCCTTATAGGATGGCTACACCTGAGTTGCAGGAGCTCAAGAAGTAGTTAGAGGAGTTGCAGGAAAAGGGTTTCATCCAAACTAGTAGTTCTCCATGGGGTTCGTCTGTCCTGTTTGGGAAGAAGGCAGACGTTACCCTTCAACTGTGTGTGGATTATCGGAAGCTACACCAGGTGATGGTCAAGAACCGATATCCCATGCTGAGGATCGATGACCTCTTTGATCGGCTTCGAGGATCCCGGGTGTTCTCGAAGATCGAATTGAGGTACAGTTATCATAAGTTGCATGTTAGACCATAAGATATACCTCTAACAGCCTTCAAGAGTAGGTATGTTCTATACGAGTATACAGTCATGCCGTTCGGTCTCACGAACGTGCCTGCAGCTTTCATGGCACTGATGAACCGAGTGTTTCATCCTTACTTGGACTCCTTCATCGTGGTCTTCTTGGAAAATATCTTGGTGTACTCTCACACTCGACCCGACCATTCCACACATCTTGAGATTATTCTGTGTACAATGAAAGAGAATTGGATTTATGCTAAACTCTCGAAGTGCCACTTTTGGATGGATCAGATTCACTTCTTGGGTAATGTCATCTCAGAGGAAGGAGTATCTGTGGACCCAAAGAAAGTGAGAGATGTAGTTTACTGGGAGCAGCAGAATAACTTTTTTGAGGTACAGAGTTTCCTAGGGATAGCTGGATACTACAGATGCTTCATTCAGGACTTCTCACACCTAGCAGCACCATTGACAGGTCTGACTAAGAAGGGGTCAATGTTCTTATGGTCAGATTCATGTGAGTCAGCCTTTCATGAGATGAAGGTAAGATTGACATCGGTACTGATACAAGTCTTGCCAGTTCCAGGAAAGAGCTATAATTCATTTTGTGATGCTTCAGGTATCTGACTAGGCACTATGCTTATGTAGGGAGATGTATCCGTTGGGTACGAGTCTCGGCAGTTGCAGCCACATGAGAGGAAGTACCCGACGCATGATCTGAAGTTGGTAGTTGTTGTTCATGCCATGCGATGTTGGATACATTACCTTCTGGGAGAGCACATTGTGGTTTTCACCAACCACAAGAGTCTCAAGTACATCTTTACTTAGCGTGATCTGAATCTGAGACAGCGTAGGTGGGTCGAGTATCTTCAATCTTTTGATTTCGAGCGTTCCTCTACGCCGGGAAAGGGCAACGCGGTGGCAGATGAGTTGTGCAGGAGAACTCAGTTTCAGGAAGTTCAAGAGGCTAGCAGTGAGTGGCATATTATGGCTCTGTTCTCTGAGATGCATCTGGAGGTACATGAAAGACAGGAACATACCTTCATATCTTCTGTAGCTGTTACCTCTACACTACTAGATCAGGTATGAATGAGGCAGCTACGAGAATCAGAAGGCATAGTCCTCCGGGAGAGTGTGTGAGGAGAGGAACCTATTCCTGGATGGATAGTGGGCGAGGATGTGATCTTGCATTTCCAAGGACGCATATGGGTGCCAGAAGACTTACGTGAGGAGCTGATATGGTATTTTCATTCCTCAGTTTGGGAAGTCCATCCTGGCATCACCAAGATGTATCGGGATCTTCATCGCCAGTACTAGTGGCCAGGTATGAATAGGGATGTTTCTGGTTTTGTCATGTGATTCTCTACTTGTCAGCAGGTAAAGGTGGAGCATCAGCGACCAAAAGGACTTTTACAGTAGTTACTCATTCCGTAGTTGAATTGGAATGATGTTGCAATGGACTCTGTGACCCAGTTTCCGAGGTCTCCTTGGAGGAACGATGTTGTTTGGGTAGTCATTGATAGGCTCATGAAGGTTGATCACTTATTTCCAATCAAGGAGACCTTTAGTGTCGATTATATAGGACGAAATTAAATCATAGAGTTTGTTCGCCTACAACATCAGTTTCCAAGCGACAATTTAGATGGCACCATATGAGGCCTTGTACGGTAGGCCATGCCTATCACCCTTATGCTGGCTGGAGGCAAGAGAGGAAGCTTGGCTGGGACCTCGTCTTGCTCAGGAGTCTTCAGAGTAGATAGAGCTGATTCGAAATAGGATGGCTACAGCACAGTCTCGGCAGAAGTCTTATGCTGATTAGCATAGACGACCTCTGGAGTTCGAGGTCGGGGATCAGGTTTTCCTGCTTGTTGAACCGAGGTTGGGACAAAAGAGGATTCAGAGGTAGGGTAAGCTTTCACTGTGGTACGTCGGGTTTTTTGAGGTTTTGGAGAGAGTTGGTCCAGTCACCTATCAGTTGTAGCTACCCTAGAGGTATCGGGCCATGCACGACGTCTTCCATGTGTCTCAACTTCGACGTTACTTTTTAGACCTGTCTCATGTCTTTCAGCCTGAGGAGGTTGAGTTCGAAACGGATGCATCATTTTAGGAGCATCCCATCCAGATTGTCGATCGCAGTACGATGGTTCTCCATTGGCGGTCTGTCCGTCTTGTACGGGTGATATGGCAGCATGGGCGAGTACAGGACGAGACCTAGGAGAGGGAGGCCGATGTACGATCGCAGTGGCCGGAGCTATTCGGGGGTTCTTTTTCTACGCCTCGCTAGGGATATTCGGGGATCAATTTCTTTAAGGTGGGAAATTTTTAAGAACCCGGATCATCATTCAGGTACGACTTTCCTTTTTCTGGATTTTTTGAGAAAAATGGAGTTTCGGGAAATTTTCGAAGTACATGTCGTGTACTTTATGAGTAGACACCGTGTACTCATTTCCCGATCAAAGCCATGTGATGGCCTTGTCCGGGCCACACACACGGTGTGTAGGGATGATGTGGAAACATCTTTTAGTGGAGAATGGAAAACCTAGTACATGTCGTGTACTCTAAAAGTACACACCATGTACTTTCCTTTTTTTGCATTAAATGGACCAGGGTCGTGACTGACGCACAGAAAGGTCTTCTTATAGGTTTTGTTCATCCGAGAGCGCTGAGGATCTGCGAATATTCGATGAGCCCCTACCACTCCATCTGTTCTCCAATTCGAGCACTGTTGATTTCGTTGGAAACGCAGCGGTATGTTCTCCCTTATGCTTGATCCTTGTTTTCCAATCCATCCTCTTTCTCAAGTTATCGTGGTTTATGTGTTTCATCCATTTTCTCATATCTATGACATTCTAAGGAGAATCTATCATCGTTTTTCACATATATCGATCTTTTCGGATCGAGGTAGGTGGTTTTTTCCTTTCTGGAGAAAGTCTTTGAATATTTTTTGCAATTTCGCCAATTCCCTTGAACGAGAATTGTGTGTTTTCTTGTTTTTTCCTTGATTGATTGCCTTCTTGCTTGATTGCTATAGTAGAGGTTTAAACATGTGAATAGAGTAGTTTTTTCTATAATCTAGATGTTTTCCGTACTTGCTTTGCCTTCTGGGAATGATTCCAGTTGTCATGCATAGTTGTAGGATAGTGGAACTGTTGTGTTGTTTTGCTGCTGAGCCTTAGAATGATAGCTGAGTATTTATGGAGGATTTTTTTGGGCGATACACGCATGTTATGCATGTTTGTTTCACACAGGATAGTGAGAACCTAGCGTAGTATACCATATAGAGAATGGATGTAAGGGATCTCTAGAGTGTCTTTTAATACTATGTGAGACCACAAGGGGAATTGACGATGAGTGCTTCCTCAGAGAGTCTATAGTTCCTTGACGTGGGCCACATGGGGAATGAGACATCGAGTGCTTCCCCATAGAGCCTTTAGTATGATACGAGACAATATAGGGAATTTACGGTGAGTGCTTCCTCATAAAGTCTACTCTTAGCTGAACTAGAGGGGTGAGACTGTGTGTGCCTCCTAGAGGGTTGCTAGTGCTTATAGGTTGAACCATAGGGGTTAGGCTGTGAGAGATACCCAGAGGATTACCTGTTTTCTACTTGTTTTTGGATGTTTACTTGTGTACTTTATATTCTAGAACTTTGGATTGTAGCTTCTGTGTATTTCATGTTTACCGTTCCTATACTTTACTTGTTATGTATTCATTGACTGTTAGGCAGAGATCTTTGGGTGGTTTCCTACTGGGACCATGTCTCACACCCTGTTTGGGCCATGATTTTCGGCCCAAGCAGTCTATGTTGTTGCAGGTATAGATAAGGTCAAACGCCCTTCTACTTCCGGTGTTTGACTTGCTGTGGATCTGGAGATCATGGGACCAAGCTTCGACTTGTGATGCTGCTGGAGTTGTTGTTGCTTTACCATTTTGTGTTCAGTTGTATTTTAGCATGTTGTTATGTTTGATACTTCCTTAGATACTTGTACCTACATCATAATTATCATCATTTCTACATATTTAATCTTTCATTGTTTGGTTACAGTTATGTATGTTGTTACTGCTTCTGCTATTGACTGTTGTTTTCCTTACCTTGTATACCTTACCAAATGAGGGCATGGTTTCCCCAATAACATACCAAGGCCCTCGCTGCTAGTCGGCAGCCTCTGGAATTTAGGGAAATGTGTTTGAGGTCATGTAGCGAACCAGGTATGGGGAACCAGTGGAGGGGCTCTGGATTTGGGTCGTTGCATCCATGTTTGGCACGAAAGAGTCACATCGCTTGATGGGCGGTAGTCCACACTTCCTCATATGACATTATCACATTTGCACAACATGCAAAGCTTAAAGGTATGTTTTAAATATAAAATACAGAAGCATATAGAGGACATAAATATAATATATATTAGATATAAATATAGTCCCATCATAATGGCCACCATGAAAGGTGTTAAAATAAGATTGAACAATCATCGTTTCGTGAGGAAGTAATTCGCCACCCACAAAAATAGTATGTTCATTAACCATTAGACAGAGGTGTGTGTAAGTGTAGGTAGAATCCTTATCATAAAAAGATCCTAGTATATTTAGGATACTGGTGTTATTATGGGATCGAATAATAAGAAGATAGTGGTGAGTGAAGAAGGAAAACTAAATGAAGAAACTCGAGAGAGGACATTACCTCTAAATCGGGTAACTCTTTTTGATTTGAGCCAAAGGCATCCTTGGGAAGACTTCTGCCCAAAGTGAGGATTCTAGGAGTGAGAGAAGGATGTGGAAAGATAATATGAGCAGAGTTTGGATAATCCAAGGGCTTGAGAGGTGTGGGTAAAGGGGTAGAGGTGGGGGCCTTTTATAAGAGGGAGGAGGGTCACTTTTGGAAAGCCTTGAAATGATACTTCATTATAAAATGGTTTTCAGATTTTAAATGTCCCACAATGATATATTTATATGATATGGTGATAAGCGTTCGAAATCCACTAATCCAATATGTTTTTTATAAGTGTATGTCTTATTGTTTACCTTATCTTTTCATTTTATTTAAATCATTCATTAATGAGGTAATCACTACATCATCATGGTGTCAATTTGAGATGTACAATTAATTATGATGTTTCATAAGAGATATAAGTGCACTGATAGATATAAAAATAAAACAAATACACTCCTTCTGGAATAAATAATTCTTGAGTGGGGATGGATCATTATAAACAGATGAGGATCACTACCAGGGCCTTTGAATATACCATGGAACATCCAGATTTAACCTGATTTAAAGTGGGCTGACGTTCTAGTAATATTGGTCATGTTAATACCCGACTCTACCTAGGGTTAGGAATGGATATGGGATCTCACATCGGACCTCTAAGAGGGACTCAAACTCTATGAAAGAAATCCGTACTGAAGGGGTCATAATATTTTGAAAAGGAAATGATACATGAACATTAGAGGAATGCGAAATGGGGGGGGGGGGCAGTAACCCAAATGAATCATCTCCAATGTATGGTGGATAGGACGATCAATCCATGTATAGAATTATACATGGCATGTAGAAAGGTCACACGACGTGTCCTCTGACCACGGGTAGTGCCCGTGTATAATGACCCTTGTTGAACAACATGTCATGTAGAAAGATATATACATGGTATGTAAGAGTGTGGAATGCCATGTCCTATTATTCATGGGAGCCTCCGAGTATGGTGTTTGTGTTCCCATACACGACTTCAACCCATGTCTTCCATGTCGTATACCAGTACATGTGGTGACCTGCATATCTGGCCTGGTCTGGCCAAGTTGTGGTATACATGCTATGTACTCCTCCACTTGTCTGTGTACCATCCATGATACACATAGATTCTTGCATAAGTACCCACACATCTTGTGAAATTTTTCACACCTTTTTTTATCTCTTCCTTAATCTCAAAACCCTAGTAGTCTTAGAGTCAACCCCCCCCCCCCCCCCACAGCTGTGTTATTTTGAGAATATTGTATGTTATTAAATAATTTACAAAACTCTAGTTCATCTTGGGTTGACCTTAAGTGATATTTGATCCATCAATTCATCCATTTTATCACCTTTAAAATTATTATTTAATGATTTCCCACCATTATACCACCAAAACAGTAGGTTTCATGCATTTGATCGACTCTAAGAATGTGTTTTGATTATCCATATGAAGAACATTAAAAGAATGATTTCTTTCAATCCATGTTGAATTTTTGTCCACCATCATCGACACAGCTCTTCTAGTTTTTTATTATGTTCAATATCTAGTTTGGGATTGTTTCGTTGCGAAATGGATGCACAACAATCCATTGTTTAGAAACCCGTGAAAAACACAATGAATAGAGGATCAAAATGGTATAAAGAAATCATTGAATGAAATGAGGAAAAACATATGCATTTGTTCATTACAGTGTTAATCCTATACAATAATAAAGATCTGGAATAACTAAAATCATATATGAAATCATGCCCCAAAATCATACCCAACAAATAGACCATGCTGCAAGGACAGACTATTTGAGGGTCAACCTGTTCATGGGCTGCTCCATATTTTTCGTTTAATACAATAACAAGGGAAATTTTTAAAAAAACCCTACCTCAATCACCGATGAAGTGTGAAATAGGTCTTCATTGGTCTAGATTAAATCTTTTGGCACAATGATCCTCGCATCGTCACTCATGGTTATTCGTTGACATTCCTCCATGGACTATTTATCTCTAAAGATCAACAGCATCAAAATAATTTTTACCAAGGATATCATCCTAACCATGGAAACCCTTTTATTTAATACCAATAAACATGTTGTTTCATTAATTAAGAAATTTAAAATAGAAATATATCATTATTTTATTTTATTTCCATTAAAATTTCAAAAAAAATAACTTTTCCAGTTGACGTGTTCTGATCAATGTTAGGACCTGCCCAAGGTATAGTTGTTTCTCTGAGCGCAATGGGGCTTTAAGATTTTTTTTGGGGAACCTGTTAAAATTGTATTCCACTATTTTGAAAAAAAATCTTCTTGTGTGTGTTGTTTAAAATTTTAATTTATTTAAAACATTTATTACGGGTACTTTGTGCCTTGGAATCGTACTCCGTAAAAAAAGACTCATCTAAAATTAATTCCATATAATATTTAAAAATAATACTTGGAAAATCTGACACATTACATAATATTTTCTTTATTACACTCAATTTGTTTTAAGTTGAGAATTTATGAAAACCATTCCTTTAGTTTTACAGTCTCAATGATTCAATAAAATTTAGTGTTCAGCCCTTATAGATGCTTTATTATGTATAATTACCTTATAGTGATGGAATAATACACTATGATACTAGGAACATATGTTTTGAGAAAGAAGAGACATAGTACCTACATTATTGAAACTATGTTAATAAGATTATTGTTCTTTCATTCATTAGCTAACATGAAGAAGGATGTATCCTCTATTATATAGAACACAATCAAATAATTTTTCAGGAAAAACAGAAAATAGTTTATAGAGGAGTGTTGATATGTGAAATACAATGTTATATTTGGTTTCATTCATGATAAAAATAAAATAATAATGCATCAATGATGGGGATAACTATTGAATCATAAAAATAAAGGTAATATAGATAAAAATGAATATATTTGGTTCACATATCATTTTTGTCAAAATTGGATACATAATTCAACAATGTGCATAATGTTCAATGTAGTATATTCAATAGTTGAGAAATATTTAGTTTCACTAAAAATTATTCAATACTATTGTCAATTATTTATATTTTTCAAGAATGGGAAGGTAAACATTAGTATAAAATTCAATATATCTTGTTCATTTTTGAAAAATAAAAGAATAATTTGTGAGTAACCAATATGTTTTCATTTATTATTATTTTGTTCAAAGAATAATTATTAAACATTCAGTATTATACACATTCAAATAATTCAAATTGAATAAGATAAGTAAATGGGATGAGGTTATACTGATCTTATTTTGTTTCAATAATAAAGAAAAAAATTTATGATTCTATTAAGAATAATAAGATTCAATGTTGCCTTTTTTTCACAGAACAAGATCCAAAGAATAAGATAAAAAGATTTTACTATGCATATATGATTTCATAGGTAGAAGGAGAAAATTTTATTGATTATAATTTTTTATAATGTAGAAGAGTAAGAGTATCTTTCCTAAAATGTAAATTTCTAAAAGTGAAGAAGTTAGAGGAAGAAAAAAATAGCAATATCAAATTCAATAGTAATTTCATCTTGTGGATGAATTTAATAAGGTTAAAATGTACATTAATAAAGAAGTTGAAAATAATATTTGGAGGAATTATAATAATCTAGGTAGGACCTTCTAGTTAGACAAGGTAATTAATAGTCCATGGAATATTATTTTCTCCATACCACTCATAATTTTTCAGGTACTACCCTTATTAATGATTGGTTTCTAATGACACCAACATAACTTGGTACCTCAGTATAGTGTATAAACAATGTTCGTTTCATCATTATACATATAAAGGAATAGATAATTCTATTAATAAGGTAATGTTGTACGAAAATTGTCTTATATACTATAAACATTCATATATATTTTTACAATAAGAAAAATACAACATGAGAATAAAAATCTTAATAAGTCAAAGAGATAATATTGTTAAAAATTATAATTGGTGAAAAATTTTAGAACACTAATTCCCTTTTCATTGTGGTGAGTATATCCCAAAGTGTTCCTATCAATTGTTATCAAATACAATGAACACCTTTATTAGATAGTATAATTCTCAATAATTATGTTTTAATGGTTTTAGTTTCCATCTAGAGTTCACAATGATGTGTAGTTTTGTGGAGATTCATTTATCTCTAAGAAGAAGTCTAAATCAACCAATACGGTGATAAAGTTCATAATGATATATAAAAGGAAGAATAAGAAGATATCCATGTTATCCAAAGAAAGGAAATTTTCCTTATCTCCCTACCTTGCCAACAATAATTATATATAAATATAGGAAATTGAATAAACATTTTATCATGATTATACCAAGGAATGAATAGTCTATCTACCTCATGTGAGCAAGTGGTAAGTGTTAGTTCCTTTCATAACATTATATTAGATGATCCAAGAAGATGTGTAAGTGATAAAATTTCAACTTATTTATCAACTAATGCATTAAAGAAGTTTATGTATATATATATAACTAAATTAGTCTCCATTATATATAGAATATTATATATCATACATGAAGATATCACACAGCTCGAAGAAAAATCATAAGTAATGGAGAATTATTTAAATGATAATTTTATTAAATGTTCAAAACTCTCTAGAAATTTTTGAGTCTTTGTAGAAACAAAGACAAAGCTAGAAACAAGTTCCTCAAAATACCAATAAGAACGTGATCAAAATAAAGTAGTCAAGAAGGATAAAGAACAAAATATCCATGTAATTTAAATGGAATAGAGAAACAATATTGACTTCCTTGATCTAAAATTGGATGAAAAAATAGTTATCACTAATGGACTTGAATATATGTTACAAAATAAGTTTATACAGTGTGAGTAAGAAGATTAAAAAACGAATAATTTATATGATTAGATGTTGATTTTGATTGATGATCATAATATCATCAATAATATGAAATGTATAAAATTTAAGGATCCTTTATCCAATCTTCAAAATAAAAAATATTATATATTCACAAAAAAAAATAGAATATTTCTACTACTACTCATTGATATCTAAAAGATTATAATTATAAAAGACCTCTAAACTTTGATAAGAAGTTCATTTCTTAATTCAATGATTCATATCAAGTATCAATAAATAATGAGGTACCATCTATATTATATTTTACTAATGTTATAAACTAGTTTAAAAAATTTGTACATGTTATAAAAAATATGAATAAGTATGTATGAAGAAATTTAATGGGAATCCTACTACCATGTCTTGGGTTGATGGGAAAAATGTTATTGTATCTAGTTCCCCATGATAATCCCAATAATCTATGATGATGGCCTAAAATTATATATATAATAAATAATAATATCATATTTTAATATTTTACTAGAACACTAACCATGAATTTCTACGGCATTATCATTTAATTACATATTCTCATAAACACCTCAAATAATTATGGTTATAATTAATGAAATTGGTGTCATTCACAGGAAGTGTGAGAGAAATTCTTTAACGAAATTAATTCAGTGGGATGATTGTGATGCATAGAAATGGAGTGAAAACTGGTGGTGATGGAGATTGAACGGGATGGAATAAGAGAGGTATAGATCATAGATAATGATGAAATGGATGGTGGAGGTTGAGATGGAGGTGGTGGAAAGATGCGATCTTGTGATAAATTATGGAAGAAAATATATATATATATTTTCATGGTATCTTGATTTTTATAAGAGTTGATAATATTATTGATGATTCATTTGAAATGATTTTTATGAAACATAATCGCATTTGATACAATTTTATTGAATTATAATCAATATCTAAGGAAGAAAATAGATTGGAGGATTCAAACTAGAACATTGAGAATGAATTTTTGGTGGTATATGTGGTTAAAATGAAGAGAAGAGGGGGGGACATGTACGAGAGGATCTGATGTGGGTTCACGAATTTGTAACACTAAGATTCATACCAAAGGATTGGGTGCGGTTCAAAAATATTTAACAAATAATGGGATTTGGGGAGGGATTTGGGGGCTGAAATGGGGTGGAAGAATCTCTAGGGAGAAATAGGGAGGAATAATAATGTAACAAGTAGTAAATTGGATTTGGGGTGGGCTTAAGGTGTCAAAAATGGGTGGATAAAGATTCATGAGTTGTGAGAAATGGGGAGGAGGAAGAATGATATGGAGGGCAAGGGGAAACTGAAATGTATGGGGGGATCGATATGGAAGAGTCCCGTGGGGAGAGGCACAACCTATAGTATATAGAATTGATATAATATATGTAATATAAATTTTTAGTGGGTAAAGTTTTATTCTATAATATCAATCATAATATTGAAATATTTATGATAAATTATTCATTATATGATTAATGAAATATACATAAAGCAATAAATTAATTGGGAATATGCATTAGAATTTAGTATAAGTTAACAGTTGTTGTACGTTGTTTTATTAATAAAAAGTAGAAATATATATGTATTTAATCTAGAAAAGAGAAATTTACTAAAAAATGATGACATGGGATGTTCAAATTATTAAATAAACATGTTAACTAAAAATATTGTACAAAATAGAATAGATATTAAAAACAATATGTTGGAACCTGTGATTATAATGATAGAATATTGTTGAATTGACACACTGATTTATAACCTTGTAAATTCTTTAAAAACCATCATGTGTAAAAGTCTATAATGATAATTCCTGGAACTCTCACCTAGCGTCACCCCTCTTGGAAACTAAGTAATCTCAATCGATGCAACCCCCACTTCAACTTCCTCCCAAAGATGTCGGCGATGCCTCTTCTTCGCCGCCAGTAAGTTGAACCACTATTTATTATTGTGCATTGTTTCAGAAAATAATTTCTCTATGGACTCATACAAGCACTATTCCTTGTGTTTTTTTACTTTTCAATGATATGGATGAACAAAACCAGAATAATTATAATGATCCAAATATGGGATAGAATCATGAAATCATTTTAATATTGAAATCATAAATAAATCTGAGAATAATAAAGCAAAGAACCTTAAAAAACATGCACCTTCTCTTTGTGAAAACCCTTTAAATATTATTTCATATACAGAATAAAATATATAGTTGGAATCAATATAAGCAGGATTTATGAAATATTTATATATCAATATAGATTCTTATATGAATTGTAATTGTTTTTCATGGCCCTTCAGTTTAATGAAAATATTGTTGATTTAATATTTTTTAATGAATTATTTATCTTAAAATACATTTCCAATATACTAGGATGGAAATTTTTCTATAACTATGTACCTAAAAGAAACAAATTTGGTGAATGCGATCATGAGATTTCAAAAAAATGGGATTATCAGTAAAAATGTGATAGGATATGTTATTAGTGACATGAGATTTGAAAATGGTATTAACATTTTAGGATGGATTGACAAAATATAACATTCTTTTTGTCCCTCGAAGGTAAGAAGGAACTAATATGACACTCAATAAATATTGAAAAACAATCATACAAATAGAAAAAATGAATGTTATTACTAGAAAAAAATTATAAACTATATCTATTTTAACTATTATTGAATGAGAAATCAATGAAAATACCCAAATTTTTCAAAAATGCATATTTCTAGAAAATATTAAGTCAGAGTATCCTTCTATTCTATGTCATAATTCACAAAAAATGATTTTGACAAACATTAAAATAAAATAAAAATTACTTTTACATCAAACATATTTATTCATAAATAAAATATATACCAATATAAACTATAATTCATCATTCCATTATAAATGAATATAATTTTCATGCTTTAATATGAAACCAAAATGGATATTTTATAGGGATAATGTGTTCATATTTACATGATTATGACAACATATTACATATGATAATGATGGATTATTTAGCATAATGGATGGATATAATTCATGGGGAGGATAAGAAGTGCAGTTATGTCACCAAATTCATTATATAATAATAGGAACACAATATCCATTTAACTATACAAAAGCTATCCAAAAATATATAATAAATATCTCACTAGATCCACTCAATAATAACAAATGGAGCCTAGTGTATATATTTATATGAGTAGTATAACCCTAGGAATATGTCCATGATCTTCCAATGTATATAATAAAGAAAACATTAATGATATATTCAATTACATAGACATGGAATCCTCATCCCACCATACAATAATCCAATGAGAAAGAATTCGTAAACTTATCCTTTAATTAGGTATCATCAATAAGTCATTTAATTTAACTCAAATTGTACACAAATATATTCTAAACATAATTTCATACACTATTATCAATATTCAAGTCCATTGTACATCAAGAGTATTCTCCCTAATTCCCATTAATTCTCTTTAGTCCCATTTCAAATCATTGTGGTTAGTGAACCGTATGTTGTGTCCTAGGTAAAAATTATTACATGATGACAAACCACTAAATTCACATATGAAGGATTAGAATATTTAATTATTGGATATAACGTTAAATTAATTTTTAGGAATGTCATATCTTCAATTATTTCTTCATGATCACTAATCATATATACATATAAAAGCATCACGATGTAATGGTATAACTGAATACCACCTTCACATATAATGTTTTTCTTCTTATTTATCCTCACATACATGAATCATTTTCAAATGTCACTAAGCCATATCATTATAAATCGTGATAGTAATCTCCAACATGAGGCCTTATTCCATGTCAGATATCATAATGTATTTAACTATAAAAATTTATAATTATTTTTTTTAATTTTATTTAGGTAGGAATAATTCATAAATTATTATAAGGTGAAATCCTTTCAGATGAATCATGACTAAACATCCATGTATGGACTGTAACAAATCAAATAAATCGGTCTTGAAAAATCACAAACACATAATACTGAAACAATCATCAGTATCCTTCAATTTAACTGAACCCAATAAAAATATTTAGGTCTGTTGATTACCTCAATAGAAATGATGATAGACAAGGTGCATACAACATCAGGGGCCCTCCTCTACATTTTTTTTAAAAAATACAAAAAATGAAAAACCATTCCACGGGTAAATTTTTCCAATATTATTAAAAAATATCTAAAAATAAAATAGGGTAACATTCCGTATTCAAAATGACATGTGACTAGTTTAGAAATCCATATTGATTCTTACTCCCTATTTAAATAATAGATCACAATCACTAATAACACACAAAATTTTTACCAAAAAAGTCATAAAATTATTACATTGACATAATAGGGTGAAACCTATACCATACACTGAGGGAATGCATATTTATCATCATGATAGACCAACTGTAAAGCCACATGACATTAATTCAGAAGGAAAACCATATAGAGTTCAACACAAATTGAGTTGTGTGTCACTAAATACTAATATCGGAAAACACCCTATGGTAATTTTTAAAAATAGAAAACAAATAATACTCTGTCCGTAGAGAGATAATTCACAATAATTCCAATGTATAAAAATATGAAATTTTAGAGAAATTATGCATAGTAAAATATTACATGGATTATGAAAATGCATATAATTCATGCATATAAAATGATATGGGAGACATACCTGCTCCATTTAAGAGTGATTTTGTCACTTCAATATGTTATTGTAAATGTAATTTAATGAATAGTTTTCCAAAAAACATTATGTTTTGTCAAAATAAAAAAAAATTGGGAAATTATACTAGAACAGTAATTCATGTGTGAAGAACACCAAAATAGAGAGTTGAGATACATTTTATTTTTCTTATAGTGAAAATTAAGGTAACCAATATGACTACATAAATCATGATAACATAGACACTCATGAATCTATATGAACCCAAGAAATATAGACCATACATGGAGGTGTATATATTTGCTCACTCATAATTATCATGTAGTCCATATGAAAAATATCTTATTTCACATTACAACTGCATAGAATAGAAAAATAAGATCCTTTGGCCTATCAAATGTATGTATAATATATATTAATGTTAAAATGGAAACTACCAATTTTATAGAAGTCTTCAAAAATGAATGATAGCATGGAATAATGTTATTTTCTTTATCCCCCATATAATTCTCAATTGAAATGAATACACATCATCTTATCCATCACTGAAAAGAAACATGGAAGAGGAAAATGGATACTGATTTAGGTCGTATAAATAAGAATATAGAATTTCAATTAATAATGTAAGTTAATTTTGGAAATATGTTACCTATACAATATTTGAAATAATATTGAAAATTGTTCATAATAGTGAAAATACAGATATATATTAAATAATGAGAATGGGTAAAAAACTTCATAATACTTAAAAGTATGGAATATTGAACACAATATTACATGGTCTAAAGCCTTTTCATTGTGTGTTACTATAACATTGGAAATATTTTTGTGTTTTTATAGCTACTTGGTATATGTTTCTGGTTGAAATAACACAAAAAACATGAAATACTAAATTAGTTCTTGTAATCAATGTTAGGAAGAATAAAATAGAATCTCCATGGATAGACATATATAATTTTATAGGTATTGGAAGAAAAAAATGAATCATTGAGCTTTGAAAACAATAATTAAATATAGAGAATAAAATTACTAAAAACAATAATATAGGATTAATGGAAATTATTTTTAACATATAAGAGAAAATAATTCTATAGTAATCAATTCCATAATAAAGTACATGTAAGGTGTGAATATGGATATAAAATACTAAAAAGACATGTTCACTACTTTTAATGACTTTCATCCACCACTCACCCATCAATCGTACATTGAATACCAACTAAAAATTATGTATATAATCTAGTATAGAATCAATTTATGAGAAGTAGATAAATACAAAAAATATTGACAATGAGATAACCTAGAAATATTAAACACTTGACAAACTGGAAAAGAAAATTATTGGTTAATGATAATACCAAAACACTTCCTGGTGTCATTAAAACACCAGAGTGGTGTCACTACAGATCAATGAAGTGCACTACATGAAGTACATAATCATATAAAATAGTCAGGCATCATCAAAGAACATGTTAAGAGATTAGAACACTTAATTTATGATTAATTTTTAACAAAATTCATAAATAAACAAACCTTCTATATTTTCATGGGATTTACTTATCTTCCCACCCATGAGGAAGAGTTTATTTTCCCCTTGATTCTTCCAGAAAACATACATGATAATTATTCAGTGCATGTGGGAATCATGAAAAATTATTTCTTGTCAAGAAGAAATAGGATAAAAAAGTGATAGGTTATCAAGAAACTAAATCATGTTTTTTCATATATTAAATGGTGATCTGGGATGGTGGGAATCACTTCCAGTGACCTAATGCCTTCCCTTTTCTCCTAAGTCTTCTATTAAGAATTATAGTAAAAAATGCCACATTTCTAAAATCGATGACAAAAAAGGTATTATTCATTGGATTGATTTTAATAGACTAAAATATTTAATATTAATTGGTAATTACAAACCTAAACATCATACAGGTACTGAACATTATGACACCCACTATCAATGTACAAATTTTCATCATCAATAGCTACAGCAAGATATAATTTGAATATGGGGTAAAGTAAATCAAATAGAAAATTCCATTAAAGTAGCTCATAAAAATTAAAGAATCAATGCCACTATATAAATGATTCATGGTAATCCATAACACACATGTGCACTAAGAAGCACATACACTATAGCTAGAGATAATGTTTCATAAGTATTAGACCTTGTATTAAGCCAGTGGGGGAGAACCTGAGATAGGGACTTTCACTAACTGGTCATGGGATAACTCTGAGTACCTGTTTCCTGTATCCAATTGTTTCATAATTTCTTCAGTTCTTATAACAACTACATTCATTCACTAGAGTCAGAAAAATATTAATTCATTACAATTATCAACAATCATAAAAAATATTTGGAAAAGTAAAAATAGTCTAGGAAGGATAATGAATAAGCATGCTAAAGATTCTATGTAAGTACCCAAAAAATGATCGAACTCTAAGAACTAGATTATAAAAAAATAGAATATAAAACATCATATGGGAACTATAATAAGAGGATGAAAGTTTACAATAGGCATTGGATTGGAAAAAATCAAACTTCCTTTCCTCGACTCTAGAATATTGTGAAATTGATAGCCTCGACTGGCAATGGTGAATCGCTAAGTCTTTCGCTGTGATGATTAAAAAAACATAAATAGTAAATATTGAATATGTAAAGAAATATTCATCTATAATTAGATATTATTTAGATTCATGTTGAAACACAAATGTTTCTCAATTCTATAGAATGAATCATTAGGGTTTATAGTTCATATAGTAGGTGGAGGTGGAGTCCAAGGATGAAACATGTAAGAAGAGGTAGATGAAGTGAATATGAGTGTTTAATCATAATATCTTAAAGGAATAGACAAATATGGAGTGTGATGTAATTAATTATGATGAGGCTAATGCAAATTCGAATCTGTCGGAAAATGCTCGTGTGGAGGAGGAGGAGCAGGAGGCTAGTATGGAGAAGATATTGGAGGAGTTGTAGCTAGAAAAAAGAGAATGTGATTAATGATGAGGAGAAGAATTTGGAGGTTTGTGGAGGTGGTACATAGGTGATATGGATGAAGGAATGTGGGAGGATTGGGAGGGACAAAGAAGATCTCATGATGGGATGTGGGTGGAGAGTCGGGGTAAAGAAGACAAGATTTCATGGAGATAAGGGAGAGAACATTTTGGGTGGTATCAATTTTGATGGAGCATTAGACACGATTTCATATTATAGTGAGAATGAAGGTGGGTGAGATACATGTAGGGGACATGATAAGCTATATTATAGATAATGGATGTTGGTTGTGTACTATATTTTTGAATTATGCAAAAAAAAATTGGGTAAAATACCCTAAATTTTAATGTAAAAATAAGTCCAATGTCAAGGGATTTGAAGATAGATATAACAAAGAAACATCCATAGTATATAAAAAATATATATATTGAAAATATATTTGTAAAACATAAATACATCTATAATTTATGAAATGGTAGTGGTCATAAGAATATTTACTGATCTTGTTAATATGTATCAAAAGATAATACAAAAATATCACAATATAACATGGTTTTGAAAAGATAAGATATCTTGGTATGCAAGAAACATAATGTTAAAAAAATATTCTATGAAAATTTATGAAGGACTATTGAGAAAAAAATAACTTATAAATTAATGATTATGAAAAAATGTGCACTATTCAAATGTACTATGATGTTGGATGGACCTCAAAAGAAGCCATTTGTAATATCAAAAAAATAAAAAAAAAATTCATTATAATTTTTTAATAATTAGGAAAAATAATTTAGATAAAATGATACAAATGGAAGAAAAACATGTTAATTTCTATGATAATGGAAAGTAAAAGCTTCCAAAAGATGAAGTAGATGTTTTGTTTTTGAGGTTAAATATGGCTAGTCACACATAGATATGTTTTTATCAAAAAATTTAATCACAAGAAGAATAATTTAAGATGTTTAATGTTTCATAGAGTGATTCATATTCATTTGAATATCTTGAAGGATTAAGGATCCAACACAATGAAATTGAATAATTGATAAGATACAAAAATAATGAATCAGAATTATTAATCAGATCTGTATTTGTGGGGATTAATGGAATTAGACCAATATGGTTGTGAAAACCCTCTCAACCTTATTGTTGACATTGAAAAAGAAATTAAGACACCCCTTATTCCATTAATAATTTTTCTTATAAATTTTATCATAATATATTTAAATGAAGGTGTATAATTTTTTTAGAGTTATAACATTAGAAATAGTTATCATTTTCAACTCATAGGAGCACATTTGAAGAAGTACCCATAATTAAATGACTCATCAATATGGTATTCCAATTCAAATATGATACAAGATCATCATTCATGATGTTGAAGATTTTTTTTCATATCCTAGATATCAAGGATAATGAATATAACAACTTTGTTTTATTTTATATATTGTATCTATAAGAAAATGTTTTGGAGATCATTTCTAGTGATGTTTTGTAAGCTATCAAATATAGACAGGAACTTATTGAAGATCCATTTTTATGTATTAAGAAAATTATTAAATGTTCAAATTCAATCTGGAATAGATTCACCATTATAAATATGATGAGGTGATTTTCCATTATGGGGGATACAAATGATGAAAGGTGAAGTTTCTATCAATATCAATATCTCAATTGGTATCATATATAATTATTTTGGAATTTTTTTATGATAATTTCTTTTTAAAATGTATATTTCTTTTAAATATCTCATATTTGTTATGAAAAATATAAAATGTAATATAAATATATTTTAATTAAAATAATAAAGGAAATATAAAATGAGGAATATTGGTTGTGTTTGGAGGAAATATATCATGCATGGTGATCTTTACAAATATTGTTCTATTTTATGATGTGATTCCAATATTTTCATGTTAATATTTTCAAAATAATTCATATATTATTTATGTATATTTAGTCATGAATAAAATTTTATAACCATTATAAAAATGAAGAAGATATCTCATTACATGAAACCTTAAGATTATTTAATAAAGTATATCTGTGTTGTTTAAATAAGATCAAATTATTTTCAACACTGAGAATTTCTCACATAGATAGAGTTAAATTATGGATGATAGGTTTCTTTTTTACCAATTGACACCCTTTTCCAATGAAATATTTAATTCCTATTAATAGGGGTGGATAAATTGAAATGAATGTTTGGGGAAATTATGTAGTGAGAGACATGAATGAGATTTACATATTGAAATTTTCATTTCATAATAAATTTGTAGGTATTTCAAAAAAAATACTAAGGGGGGATTGACGTGCCCACTTTAGATATGTGTTATATTTATTTTCAATGGTTAATATTGGGTTTAAGTGGTGTTTGATGAAATACGAATATATTTCATTGATTTTATTTGTGGTATGATGTCTGAAATAATTTTCTGGAGTTTCACTTGGAGTCTCAAAAATTTTAATGATTAATAACAATAAGAAATATAGATTATATACATGGATGAAAATGATATTACTCAGGTTATATAATCAAAAGGATTAACTATTGATGACTTTGAGAATTCAACATTGAAAATTTTTTAATGAATCCTCATATAGAATAGTTATGTCAATGGGAACACACTATTTACAATAATTATGAATATATCATTGGAAATTATATACCAAGTTAAAAAATAAGTGGTATTGATAAATAAAAGACATTACATAATTTCATATAATTATTCGTTATTCCATGCGATGCATAAATGTTATTATTTAATGATAATGAAAATAGTAATTTTCATGATGAGGATTTTTATTAATATCATAAAAAATATAATTTTTCCTGATGAAGATAAAGTCTATGAAATTTAAATATTTTTTCATAGGGATTTATATGAATATAGTAACAACATGAGTTATTATGTAGGTTTTTTCTCAATTAAATTAAATTTTCCTTTATTTATTGAAATTTGTTCTGAAAAAAATTCATTTCATTAGGAAATAACTAGACTTAAATTACACAGCACCAAATCTTCATGCGTTTCATGAATCATATACTCGACATATGTCACATGCAACACTAAATTGTCATATGTTAAACATAATAATGATGTTTTTACGAAACATTATTTTATTATTGTAATTATAATAATTAAATAATTACACCCTTTATGTTAAACATGGTTTCATGAATAGTAATATATAAATTTAAAATATATTTTATACTTTTATTATATAATGAAAATATAATGACTATAAAAGATATGATTTTTGGTAAAGTCTTTCTTTGTTTAAAAATATGATTTTCTCGAATGAACAACTTTTAATTCCCTTCTATGGAAAATAATAAAATTAGTTTGTAACAATATTAAAACTTAATTTTATTTTACAAACATAATTTTATAGCTTATAATGTCAAAAAAAAGCAGGGTTAATTTTTTTGATTTTTCTAACAAACATCATTTTTTGCATGAATAGTGAAAAATACTTGATTTTAATTTAAAACTACTATTTATTTTAATTTCATTATAAGTTTAAATTAAATTGTAAATTTTTTATAAGTTTAATTATACAATAATTTTAAAAATAAATACAATTTTGGTTAGTGTAACCAATTTCACATTGAAATTGGATATAAAAATTTAAAATACATATGATCATTTTAATACTGAAAAAATGCATTGTCGAGATGACTAAAGAATAAATTTTAAATTTATATCAAATAAATATATTACTAGAATTTGAAAAAATGGATTCCATATTTGGAATCAAAATAATTCATTATATTTAATAATGTAAAAAATCTTATTTTATCATAATGTTTAGTGAAGGTGATTAGAATTAATTAAATCAATTAAGAGAAAAATTATGTTAATAAAGTAGTAAAGCATAAATTTATGACCCAAAATGATATAGAAACATGCCCAACAACCATTTTATGGCCATAATTCATCCATATACCTTACATTATTGATATTGGTTGGTTTTTTGTCTTTTTATAGGTAAAATCGTGGCTACACCTATCATTTTTAATAAAAAATGTCACGTGTGTCCTTTCCCTCCCTTATAAATGCCCTTCACATCTACCAATTTCTCCACACCTCTTAATAAACATAGATCACAAAACACTATTGAACTAATATCTCAACATCCCTAAATTCCTCCATTAATACTTATCTTTGGTAGAAGGCAACTCAAGGAATCATTTTGGCATAAACCAAATTGAGTTACCCAATTAAGAGGTAATATCTTCTCTAATATACCTTTACATTATTTTCTTTATCGACCCAACCACTCATTTTATTACATTATTGTATGAAAATGAAACTCTAAAAAATATACAATTTTTTATGATAATGTTTCTATCTAAATTTAAATACACTTCTATTTAATTTATATCAAACATAATATTTATGTGTAACGAGAACTATCGCCTCACTAAACGATGAATGTTCTTTTCTCCCTTACCACATCTTATGAAAGATATTATGATGTGTGATATAATTTTATATTACATATATTATATTTAATTTTTATTTAATCATCATTATTCCATTTTACAACACACATCTTTTTAAATTCCATTTGGTGTAATTGTGATAATTTCGTTTGAGGAAGTGTTGACTACCACCCCCTCAAAGTGATGTGATTCATTCAGACACTAAATGAAATGTATTAAAGATGGTTTTAGTGAAATTAAATAAAATATATTAAATTATAATCCTTATTTAATTATATTATATACATATATACTTTTTTATCATTTTCATTTCAATCATTCAATACAATAATTAAAATGCAAACAACATTCATGCATAGGAATAGGTCACCATCTCCACGAATGGTGTATTTCACTTCCCACTCCATTACGATATAGACTATTATAATATATATATATATATATTATAAGAATTATATTTATATATTTATTTAAATTCATAAATCATGATATATGTATAATGACCAACAATATAAAAAAATTAATACACTTGCGAAGAATAACGTGAATGTTACCAAAAATAAAACTATACCATATGATTCTTAACAGGTAGGTAATATAAGGTAATAATAAAACCCTAAATTTTATTATGTATAAGAATATTATTATATAATATATTTATAATAAAATTATATTTTTTATATAGAAATCTTGTATGAGTATGAAGAGTTCCAAGACACAAGGTAAGGGGATTTCATTTCACTTTTTATACATGAGAGATACATGTTATGTTGGACACTATTTCCATTTGTGTGGTGTAAGTACATATTATGATTATATTATATGTATATTAAACATAAATTTAAGTTTATTGACCAATCCATTTTACTATCTTTAATTCATAGGATTCAAGTATCAAAAGTTATCAAATTGATAAAAATGATTTTTATTGATTTTCCTTCTATAAGACTCATGTTTTGTTAGGCACCTCAACACTTTATTGAATAGTATATAAAACCATTTTACAGGTTATATCATAAATATCCTTATTTTATTTATATTTTCTACTTCATGTGACTTAATTTCCTTACGTGTACGGTATCATCTCATTTTACCATGTTATAACAGTTTATTGAGAAAATCTCATCGCTTTTCGATATTTTATACATTTATACTAACTTTTATGAAATATTTTGATCCATAACTCAAGAAAAACTACTTAGTTTCTTTCTTAGTTTATTATTCAATATATACTCCTGTGTTAATATCAATTTTTCACACATTAGTACTTAATATGTTGTATTTATGTAAAATCTGATTGTCTCTCTATATATTCATTCATAATTCTATTATTGTCAAAAAACCCTAATTATAAAAAAAATTCAGAAATTATTTCAAAAGATCCATGAATATCATTCTCATGGAAAGAGGATTTTAAATATGTTCTATATTATTTTAATTATTCATTTATAATATTTCAAAAAAAATTCAATGAAAAAGGTTTTCAAGAAGATTTAAATTATAAAAAACATTTTTTAAAATAAGAAATGCTATTTTATAGAAGAAATGTTTTTAAAAGTACTTTAAAAATAATTCCCCATATAAGGTTACATCCATTGGATGCAGTCATTCCTTTATAGGGAAATTATTTAATTTCTCTCTTCATATTCATTTTCTAAATGGATTATGATTTTATGGCATAATTTTTGTGAAACTCATTTTTATTACACTGGTTATATTATTTTGAATCGCACCTAATTCCACAAGATATTTTTATGACGTAATGATTATGTAACCTATCTCTCTAAACGTGTTGTGATATGACTACATTTTTATAATGACCATTTCATTTATGGGCTCTTAAATTCTTATTTATGATATTGTAGAACATGTATGAATGAATTCACTGTGAGAGTTTTGGAACCTATATATCTCTAGAAATCATTGGATAATGAATTATATCTCATGAGATATTCTAATATGGTCTTGGTAATGAACCTGGAGTACTATGATTTCTATGGGAGTGATCCAAGACTACCATGATAGTATTATGAGTGAACTCATGAAACCAAGATGACCATTGGAGAGAACCATGACTACCATGATGTTATGAAGAGTGAACCTATACTACCAATATTTTCATGGATTCATTTCCTTGGCTACAATGGAATCCATTCTATATGAATTTTTGTCTTCTACAATTTGATATTTTATTCCACTATTATAATTTCATTGATTTTTCTATTTATTTCTTTATAATTCATGTATTATTAACTACCAATATTTTTTCCATGATTCCTATTATGGTATTTGACATATATGGTTTGATTTTATATTTTCATAATCAAATTCTCATACCCTTATGCTCATGTTTATACTTTCATGTCTCCCTTGTTTACCCATACTAAGCATATGAGCTCACCCTTTTTTATGATTCCATTCATCGAGTTTAGGATGATATGTAATATGATTGCGGTTTCTATGAAGGGTGATATTAAAGATGATCCAAGTGATATATTATGTATATAATTTATATACCAGTGTTTATGTTTCCATGCTTCCAAAAAAACATGACCAATTATATTTTGCGGGCGTCTAATTGTATAATGTTTAAGTATTCCACAAAAGTTGTGTATAGATTATATTTTAAAAAATAGGTTCAATATTTTTGGTCTTTAAGATGCGGTATAGGTAACCTTTGGAATATATGATGTAAAAATCATATTGATAACCCTATGGTCCTATATTTGGACAAGTCTAAGGATAAGGGAAATTATTGGAAAATGTCCTATATTTTTTGAGAAAGATAGAGCGAGTGGTTTTGAAGAAATACATTCATATCTGGATATTATAAGTGGATGTGGAACTAGAAAAGATATTCACAGGGTTAAAGCTCAGACATGATATTTCAGGCCTGACTGAAGTTAATCTAGTAGATGACAACTTGCCTTTATGCACACCTGGTTTGACTCTTCGGGGGGATATTCTTCATAAATTCAAAAACTCTTCACGAACCATCATAAATGATTTACAAATAATATATATGTGAATAACCTATTATAATCTTAATGTCACATTGTTAAGTTAAGGTTTCATTATAGACATTAGTAGCTATAAATAGATTTTTTGTTATGAAATCAAGGATAAAATGGTTGAAAGAATCACATATCAATATCATGTTTTTGAAAATAAGATGAATATGGATTATAAATTAATTTCTAAATTACATTAATAAATTAAAATTATATTTCCTTTATTATCTATGTATGGGTAGAAGCATGGATGAAATTTCATTAAGGGTTCTAATAAATATTTTTATTGTAGAAGGGAAGTCCATCGGGTATTTGATTTCCAAAGTGATGGGAATAAGTTATCTCAAAATGCTAATGCAGAAAAATATACCTAGAAATATCCCCACATGATTCAATGCTTCAAGTTTAAGGAGAATGGTCATTAAGTTAAAATTTTCACAAAACCAAGTTATACTGATGATGCACGTTACCATAAAAATCTTAAGTTGATGGATAAAGGGAAATATCATGAAATCGCTATTTCTGAAAAGGGGTATAATAACAATGTGATGGAATGTACACATACCATCAACTCTATAAATTATGACGTCATATTTGATTTTGAATCTAACCACTCTTTCATATTTGAATTTTTTTTGAAAAGTCTTATAATTCAACAAAAACTATTATATGTGGAATTAGTAGTTCAAACCGCAAATGATATGATGATTGAATCTCAAGTCTACGAGTCCTCTCTAGTTATAGTTTGTGATAATTTCCTTCCTGAAAATCATTCCATTCATCCTTTAGTTGATTTTGAGGTCATCTCAAGCATGGATTAGATTTCTCTTCATAAATATAAATTAAAATTTCAAGGAAGGGATGTTAATTATGATATTTCAAACCCTCATATGATAGTCCATCAAAATTAGGATAACCATGATCTTACTTTGGAAATTACATCAATTTTATGGGTATTAATTCCCATTTGAAATTTTTTTGTTTCTAAAATGGTTGGGGAGAAGGAATAAAATGATGATATGCATGTTTTTTGGGATTTTGTATATGTCTTTCCAAAAGAGTTTCCTAGTATTCCACCATAATGTGAAGTTGGGTTCTCGATAAAACTTATACCTCGTTCGGCACCAATTTGAAAGACACCGTATAGAATGTACCTAATTCAGTTGCAGGAATTGAATTAAAAACTCCACTAATAAATTGATAAGGGATTAATTCAGACAAGTGTGTCACCTTGGGGTGCATCAGTTCTTTTTGAGAAAAAAGATAGATGGATCAATGTTAAATTACCTTTATTGTCAAGAGTTTTAAAGGATCACAATCAAGAACATGTATCAGGATACATGTTTTAATGAAATGTTTGATCATATGTGTGAAGCCCAATTATTTTCCAATATTGACCTTTGTTTTGGATATCATAAATTGAGGGTTATAAAAGAAGATATACCCAAGACAAAATTATGTACAAGGTATGGACACCATGAATATATAGTGATGCTTTTGGGTATAACAAATGTCCCTACTATCTTCATGTATTTAATGAATTGAAACTTTAGATATTACATTTATATGTTTTTGGTAGTCTATAAAGATTCTATTATTATCTATTAAATGATAAAGGAAGATCATGAATATCACTTTAGAATCAAACTAAGAACCCTAAGGAAGGATAATCTATATGAAGAATTTAATATGTGTGAATTTTGGCTAAAAATGGATTCATTTTAAATTCACATAATCTCATGAGATTATATAGTAGTAGATTGAACAATGATTCAGACTATTGAATGATAGACTAGACCAGCCACAGTTTATGAGATCCATAACATTAATGGTTTAGATAGATGTTATTTATGGTATGGGTAGAATTTTTCACAATTATATAATACTATAACCAATTTAACTTAGAAGGGAGTCATATTCCTCTAATAGAATGAATGTGAGTAAAAATTTATGGAACTAAATAGAAGGACCTTCAAAACACTAGTGATTACATAATCTTATATGGGATAAGGGATTTTAACCTATAGTGATGAATTGTAGAATGTATTGAGGTGTTTTATTATGCATAATAGCACGTTTATCGCTTATTACTTAGTATATTTGAAGATTCCTGGAAAATAATACCCAACTCATGATTTGTAGTTAGAAGCAGTAATTTTTGAATTAATGATATTGAGCCATTATCATTGTAGATTTCTAAGCTATATGTACATGGACATTACATTAGTTTTTTTTGAATAATTTGTACATAACATTAATAGACACCCAAGAACCGTAAAAGTTTAGTGTCATTGGAAACTCAGAACATAATCTTCTAATCATGGTGAAATATTCAACATCTCCAATAAAGATCTTCCCTTTTTTCTTACCTAAAACCATTCTTTATATTATGGGGAAAGGAAAACATAAAACAAATAAAGTGTGAGCTCTAATGTTCAGTAAGGGTAAACATGGAGAACATAAAGCAATGCATAAACATTTGAATGTAAAAACATGAACATAAAATTTAAACAACAAAATCTTGAGCAATGACATGAAACTTGGCAGTATGTAAGGCATGGATCATAAAGGAATGTTAACCATAAAAAATATCAATGGAATAAAACATGTAATTGTGGAAAACTACTAAGCATATTTTATGATTTCCATAGTATCCAAGGCATTTCTTCCAAAACTATCATAGTGGATGATGTCCATTACTGAACAAGGTTTACATGTCCTTCCTACCCTATATTACTGATCCGGATTTACTTGATGTTCCATCTATGTCTATTTCATGACATATAAATCTTTACCCAATGAATTTGAGAGAGATATAGGTCTCACCCATCTCATAATGAAACCATTCTTATGTGTGCCACAAAATCATAAATCATACATCATAGCATAACCCATGTAATAAAATGGGATTCTTAAACATCATGCCATCATAACATAATCCATATAAGATAAAATTACTGCATAAAAATAATTCAATCATAACATAATCATGTCAATGTATCAATAGGGATAGAAATATAACCCTATATCATCTTATATGGAGAATTATTTTGATAAGACACTTGAACTTAGTTCTTGAGGAAAATATACTTTCTTCTTCAAAAGTATTTTCTTTTCTCAATATGTCATAAAATATTATAATAAAATATGTTAATTGAAAATAGTGTTGATAAATTGTAAATTATGGTTCTTGGATATAATTCCCTATGAAATCATAAAAATCTGTTCATGTCGTATAAGTTAAAATACATTCTCCTCATACTTTTGCCGGAAAAGTTAAAAAGTACCTCGTATGGTAAACAAAAGAGAGATTCCCTCTGTACCATGTGGTAAAAGTAAGCAAAGAGTAAAAATGCCTTTAAATACAAATGTAAGAGTAATAAACATTTTATGAAAACATTTTTAAAAAACATATTCATGGATGATATATATATCCCCATGAAATACTTACGAATAAAAAATCTCAGATAAAAATGAGATTGCAAAATTATCCCTTAACTTAGGTCTGATTTCTTCTGTATGTGTCTAAAAATCCTCTATAGTGAGTTTAAACATATTATTAACATGTAACATAACCATAATAATATTTATGATATCATATATTATTCCCTTATGACTTTATATTACTCGTTCATTTGTCAATTTTATGTTAAAGAAACGTTTTGGGTAAAATCATTTCTTTTATCATACAGGTTTTGACTTTTAATTATTCATATTATTTCATATATCATGATTACATACTTATAGAATGTAAAACATGATTTATATATCATATATATTTATTATATAAATATATATAATAGATCGATAAATGTAATGAAATACATCGTTCATGGAGACTGTAGGTCATACGTATAAATGAACGTTGTTTTTGTTTCCTTATTAAATTGAATGGAAGTAATTAAATGACATATACATAAACCTAGTATCATTATTATGTCATATATTTCATTATTATTTATTATATATACTTTATATTCATTCTTTAATGGTTAACATGAAGAATGAATCTCATCGCGTCGTGGAGACGGTAAGTCGTACGTACGCACGAGTGACGATATCATTCCCATGATTGTGGAATTTTATTTATGTGTATGGTTTGTAATATTTCAGAATAAATATCATTTTACAATAATAATATATTGTTATTTCTTCCATAATTATACTCATCCAAGTATGTTGGTGATGAAAAACAGATTACACCACGGTGTGGAGACGGTAAGTCATATGTACGCACGCGTGGTGATTTTATTTTTCATAAGATGGATAAAAGATGGAATATGGTTGTTTCACACCCATAATGATATATTAGTTTACAAGTTACAATGTAGTTATTAATTAATAATGAAACAACTCGTATATCGGAAGTAGAAGAAGAAATAAGTTTGAAAGAATCGGTGAAAAATATTACCTTTTCTTCAACGTGCCTCTTCTAAAACTCCTCTTAGGGCACTAAATTTGGACTTTGAAGAAGACCAGGACCTCTAGAATGTTTCTAGGGTTGTTGATAATGTAAATGGGAAGGGTTTTGATGTGTTTTAAAGATCAAAATTGAGTGAAGGGGAGAGGGAGGAGGTTTCATTTTATAATATAGGAGAGGGGCACTTTCGAAAACCTCAAAAATATTAATTTATAATAAAAACCCCCACTTAAAAAACTCCAAAATGAGTCTAAATATAATATGATATGAGATAAGGTTGTTATATCATCAACTAATAAAATTTATACATGATTTTAATTTATTTTAAACCTTCTCGTTTCTATTTATCCTTATTTAATCTATTTAATTTTATTTGAGGTAATAAAATTCTAAATTTTAAACAGTTATAAATACTTACTTATGTTTTATTAATTTTCTATATTTCGATAATTTATGACATTAGAGACCATATAATTTCCAAATTTTATTTTTTAAATTTTTTTTGTGATTTTTAAACAATTTAATAATATGTTATTTTTATAAAATATCAATACTGTCAATTTAGACATTATTCACTTATTTGAATTTAAATAAAATCCAAAAAATATATATATTCTTACCAAGATATTTAATATATTTTTAACATGTCATTTTCATATTGAAAATACGTGGACCACTTAAATTAGTTCATATAATATTTATATTAATATTTTTTAAACCATTTATTTGATATTTCTCTCAATAAAATAATTACTACAACATTGTGGTATAATTATATAATATACTTATTGATTGATTAACAATTAAAAATAAAATACTATGATGGAGATAAATCTAAAAAATTTCATAATAATACTTTTAGTCGATTTTATCTTCCAAAACACCCATCTTTTAAAATGTTATCTCTATTAAATTATAAAGGTGACAACTTTGAAATCATTTAAAATAAAATAATATAAATGTCATAATATCTTATATAAATCTCCGAATGTTACCCAAGTTGACCCTTGGATGATTACGGTATATATATACTCTACCAATAAGGTTTGGTCAATTTTTTGGTCCTTTTGATGGATATTATTATTTTATTAAAAACTGTATAATTGATTTTTCACTAAATAAATAATTTATCCATTCTTAATGTATAAGATATTGAGGTCATTATATATTTATTAAAAATTATAAATAAATTACCATGATAAATAAAAACATTTAATCTTTCAAATAAGTATTTATCATAAAATTTATATTCAGTATAACCATATATGAAAAATAATTTAATTATTAATGTTTGAGTGAGACATATTTAACTTTTCGTTAAATATAATAAAATAAAAGCCTTAATCACATACAAGTGGGATCCAAAAGAACCCATTTTAACCCAATTAGGTTTCAGGGAAAAATATAATCATGCAATTATATTAAGAAAACTATTAGGGAAAAAAATTTATATTATTTTTACCCTTAATTACCTGATTTACCTTTAACTGTGGTAAATAAAATTTACCGTAGTTACTACTAATAATGTCTAAAAATAAATGTTTCATATTTATAGATTTTGGTCCTCCTGATTAAAAATATGGAATCTATTTTTTGAAATTCAAAACACAGAAGTTGCAGTAATTAATTAAAAATTAATCTCATTGTTAAGAAAACAGGTTTTAAAATATAAAACATTGCCATAGATTGAAATGATTTTACCTATGAATTCATTGTAAAATTAATGATAATTACTTACACTCTAAAAAATCGTAAAAAAAATATTCTATTTATACTTTAAAACCATTAAATACTATTATTTAACAATATAAGTTATCTCAATGGAAAAAAGTAGTTTTTAATTAAAATTTTGCGTATTTTTACCATTCATCACAATATAAAAGTTATCAGAAAAATATAATTTTTTTTTCAAAAGTAAATTTTTATATATTGATTCAAAAGTACAATTTAATTTTTTTAAATTAATCTTATAATCATGTAAAAAATATTTAAAATGGGTGCGCCTTCAAAAGGCGGAAAACTGCATTTTATAAAAAATGCTTCTTTTATCTGAATTATTGATTTCTTTATCATACCATGTTCTAGAAAATGTTTAAGATGAATAATAAAATTAAAAAATTCAATATGAGGTTAATAATATTCATAAAATCTAGTTCATAACAATATTATAATAATATGTCATTGATTAGTGTAACTCGGTATTGCGTACAATGAAAGCTATCGAGGAAGATCTCTCTTGCATGTAACATAGGCCAAGTTAGTTTTTCATGTAGTGCAATCTTACTTTGGTTTTGTTTATAACATAATACAAACGTAGTTTATTTATAAATTAAACAAAAAAATATACTTAGTGTTGCGTGAAATGAATTCTTTCAAAAGAACTTGAATTTGTGTGCAATGTAATCCAAGAGTAGTGTTACGTATACAGCAATCTAATACGGTGTTGTGTATATCTCAAGCTAATCATGGTGTAGCATTCAACACAAGACGTCAAAATTTTTTAAAAATAATATTTCTCATAAAATCTTGGGGTATTACATTCTACCCCCCTTAAAATGAATTTCACCCTCGAAATCCGCCGGGGATAAAAATGGTTTTATACATGAATGCTTCATTCTTGGAAACCCACATCGTGAAAAAGAATACTAAAACTTCATTTCAAGAAAATAATATTTGAAACATAATGTTTACCCAAATTAACTCATCAATGGGTTTCCATATAAGAGTATAGAGGTGAAAACCTAGATATGGAAGAGAAATATTACCATTGAGTTCTAATGAAGAGTGGTAGAAAACATGTCTATGAAAAATCCAATAATCACAAATCCATAAATTTGGGATGATCTAAGGTATTATCTGATTAATCGGATATAAGGGTACTAGGAAAACATCTTTTATTTTCATGTTCAATTCCCTAAAGTTGATGAATTTTTTTGCATTAGGAGAAATACTTACTTTATTTCAGTGTAATATCATCTTTGGTCATTCCATGAACAATTTCCACTTCATATCTTATTTAATGAAATGATGATGAATTTTCCATTCTTGAAGTGGTAGAAGATCATGTGATATAATGATAGTTCCTTCCATCTGTCACTATCACAAAAGGTTAGCACAATATATTAAATATACATAAGCCCATATATGGTGAGATTAATTGTATATGGTTCAAAAAATGAACATATAATTCATCTATTATACATTTTAATAAAATAAAACCAATTTATACTAACTAGGGACTTCATGTAGTCCAGTGGTAGGCGATAATGGCCTGTCACACATCGATTGTGGGTTTGATTGTCACAGTCTTGTCCGACGCAACATGTTGTTTCTCATCCTACAGGTTGTCCTTTTTTCTAAATCTATATTATTATAACATTCCAGAAATAATATCGAAAAAAAGTTCTAGCCTTAAAGAATGCTATATGATATCCAACTTAATCCATTCCATCCTTTAGGCTTATCTAAAATACTTTTGTCCAATATCACGGTATGAAGAAAACAATTACTAGAATGGTCATATACCATAATTTATACCCCATATATCAAAATATATATCTTGTCTGTCGCATTACAAATATTTGAAGGACTTAATCATGCATCCTCTTGAAATATGATAATAACATAAATTACCATATAACCTTACTGATAGCATGAACTACATCAAAATTAACTCTTTCCATACACCAAATATGCCAAAAATTATATATAATCAATCCATGATATCACTTTTTCCATTTATCAGTCATGATCTCATTAATACTATCAATCATATTATTTTCTCCTTATCCCTTGATTATAAACATATAATCTATTTTCCAAAACTTTTTCAATCACTTTTCATGGTTACTGGTACCATTCAACATATACTTTCAAATACTCAAGGGAAAAAATAGAGTAACAATCCTTAGATTTTTCTTTTTTCTATAGTACCATACATTATTCTTGATAAACAAGAAATCATTCCACTATCTTCTTAAACCATTGTTCTAGCTTCATCATTTTATTCCTCAACACTTCTTTCATCTCATATATCATTTTTAGTCTCATCATCATCCTAAACATAAATATTACCCATATGGCCTTGCTGATTATCTTTATTATATTTTCCATTTGGCATTGGTTTAAATAATGCCTGTACATTCCACATTTAAAATGTTTAACTATTTTTAATGTCTTAGAAATACCATTATCCGTGTCCATTGTGTTAACTAAACATTTTCCATTTAAATTGCTAGATTTATTTCCTTCTTTTACACACCCAAATAATCTTCCATTTACTTTGAAACATTCTTCTTGATTCCTCTTTCCACATGATTTACGTGATGGAAATTGAAATTTCATTCCTCTATGATCATCATGAAACATCATCTTTCTCTTATTAGCAGGGTCAGGAAACTTACCATAGTTGAGATTATTGATCATATTATGAGATTACAGATTAGGCATAATAACGATGTTTCACCTTCCAAGTCCCGTTTCATTTTCTTTCTCATGATGAATATCATTCCATTGTCCATCATATTCTCTATTAACATGAATCATCCTATTTCCTGCCATTTTATACGACCCAAAAAGAATAATGTGAGATGAAAAAATCTCACTTTGAAAACAACCTAATCAGGGGGAGTACTTTAAATCTCTATCATCTTAGGTTTAATCTTATGTTATTCATTATTGTTAACATAATTCTATGGATGTAACCTATAATTATACATAACCTTAGGGACATGGCTAGATATACCATAGAAATATCTCTAGGGATCTCCCTAAAGTTTTCACATCCTAGTTTCCAAAGGTCGACTAAACCTTCTCTACGATACCAACTATAGAGACCCAAGCTTGATTTACATGGAAATTACATTAAATTTGTGAAATAATTAATACATAACAAAAACAGACTGCCAAGGACTATAATAGTTTAGTGTCTTTGGAAACTCATAACATAATTTTTTAATCATGGTCAAAGATCTTCGACATCTCCCTTAATGATCTTCCCTTTTATTTTCTTACCTAATGTCTTTCATTATATCATAGGGAAAGAGAAACATAAAACATAAAAAGGGTGTGCTTGAATTCTTAGTAAGGGTAAACGTGGAGAACATAACACAATCCATAAACATTTGAATGTAAAAATATGAACAAAAAATTTAAACATCAAATTCATGAGCATTGACATAAAACTTAGCAGTACGTAAGGCATGGATCATAAAGGAACATTAACCACGAATTAATAGCATTGGAATAAAACATATAATTGTGGGAAACTAATAATCACATATTATGATTTCCATAGTAGCAAAGTAATTTCTTCCAAGACTATCATAGAGGATGAAGTCCATTACTAAACCAGGATTACATGATGTTCCAGCCCAATATTACTAAGCCAGATTTACTTGTCCTTCTAGCCATGTTTATCTCATAAGATATAAATATGTTCCCAATGAATTGGAGTTGATATAGGTTTCACCCATCATATAATGTGACAATTCTTATGTGTGTCACTAAATCATAAATCTTACATCATATCATAACCCATGTAATAAAATGGTATTATTAAACATCATGCCATCATAACATAATCCATATAAGATAAAAGAACATCATAAAAACAATTATTTCTTAACATAATCATATCAAAGTAATAATAGGGATATATACATAACCCTATATCATCTTATATGGAAAATAATTTTGATAAAACACTTGAATTTAGTTCTTGAGGAAAACATTCTTTCTTCATCAAAATCATTTTCTTTTCTCAATATGTCTTGAAATTTTAAAATAAAAAAAGTCAATTGAAAATAAACTTGATAAATTGTAAATTATTCTTCATAGAAATAATGCTCTATGAAATCATAAAAATCCATTCATTCCGTTTAAGTTAAAAAAACATTCTCCTCGTACTTTTACCAGAAAAGTCAAAAAGTATGTTGTATGGTAAACAAAAGAGAGTTTCATTCCATACCATGTGGTAAAAGTAAAAAAGGAGTAAAAATGACATTAAAAATTATGTAAGAATATAAAACATTTTATGAATATTTTTTTATAAAACACGTACCTGGATGAAAAATACATCCCCAAGAAAAAATTACGAATTAATAATCTCAAATAAAATTGACATTGCATAATTATCTGTTACCTTAGGTCGAATTTCATCAATATGTGTCTGAAACTACTCTATAGTGGGTTTAAACATATTATTAACTTGTAACAGAACCATAATAATATTTATGGTATCATATATTATTCACCTACAACTTTATATTTCCCGTTCATTTGTCAATTCCATATTAAAACAGCATTTAGGGTAAAATGGTTTCATTTATCGTACGTGTTTTGACTTGTAATTATTTATATGATTACTTAAATCATGATTACATACTTAAATAATGTAAAACATTATTTAGATATCATATATATTAATTAAATATATATATATATATATAATAGATCAATAAATGGAATGAAATACACCGTTCATGGAGACGGTGGGTCAGTCGTATGCATGAACATTGTTTTTGTTTCCTTATTAAATTGAATAGAAGTAAGTAAATGACATATACATAAATCCAGTATAATTATAATTTCATATATTTCATTATTATTTATTATATATACTTTATAGTCTTTCTTTAATGGTTAACATGGAGAATGAATCTCATCGCGTCATAGAGACGATAAGTAGTACGTACGCACGAGCGACGATATCATTCCCATGATTGTGAAATTGTATTTATGTGTATGATGTGTAATATTTTAGAGTCAATATAATTTTAAAATAATAATATATAGTTATTTATTCTATAATTATACTCATCCATGTATGTTGGTCATGAAAAACAGATTACACCATAGCGTGGAGACGGTAAGTCGTACGTACGCACTCGTGGTGATTTTATTATTCATAATATGGATAGAAGATAGAATATGATTGTTTAATATTCATAATAATATATAATTATACAATTAATACTGGTGTTATTACTTAATAATGAAACAAATCATATAGATGAAGTATAAGAAGAAATAAGTTTGAATGAATCAGTAAAGGATAGTGCCTCTTCTTCGACGTTCCTCTTCTAACAATTTTCTTAGGGAACTAAAGTTGGTCTTTTAAGAAGACCAGGACATCTAGAATGTTTCTAGGGAATTTTAGAATGTTAACTTTAAGGGTTTTTCTGAGTTTGAAAGCTAAAAATGGATTGATTGGGAGGGGGGAGGTTCCCTTTTATAATGGAGGAGAGGGGTACATTTAGAAACCTCAAAAATATTAATTTATAATAAAAAAACCCCATATAAAAACATCCAAAATGTTTCAACGTTGAAAATTAGATTATATAAGGTTATAATCTCACCAACCAATAAAATTTAGACATTATTTCAATTTATTTTAAACCTTATCATTTTGATTTGTCTTTATTTAATCGATTTAAATTTATGTGTGGTAATAATATTCTAATTTTTAAATGGTTATAAATACTTACTTATGTGTTAATAATTTTCTATATTTGGATACATTATGAAATTGGAGGAAATATAATTTCTAATTTTTAATTTTTAAATCTTTTTGTGAATTTTCAAAAATTTAATAAAATGTTATTTTTATAAAATATCAATAGTGTCAATTTTGACACTATTCATTAATTTTAATTTAAATAACATCCATATAGAAGTTATATTCGAACCAAAATATTTAATAGATTATAAACATTTCATATTCATATTTAAAATTATTGGATCACATTAATTAGTTCATATAATATTTATTTTAAATTTTTTAAAACCATTTATTCGATATTTCTCTTTATAAAATAACTACTAAAACCTTATTATATAATTATTTAATAAATTTATTTGATGTATAAAAATTAAAAATAAAATACTATGAAAAATATAAATCTAACATCATTCATAATAATACTTTTAGTCGAATTTATCTTCCAAAACACCAATCTTGTAAAATGTTATGTTTATTAAATTATGAAGGTGACAACTTTGACATCATTTAAAATAATATAATATAAATGTAATGATCTCTTTTATAATACTTAAAATGGACCCAAAGTAGACCCTTGGATGCTTATGGTATATATATACTTGACCAATAATGTTTTCTCAATTTTGTGGTATTTTTTATGGGTATTAGTATTTTAATAAAAACTATATTATTGATTTTTCACTAAATAAATAATTTTTTCATCATTAATGTATAAGTTATTAAGGTAATTATATATTGTTTAAAAATTAAAAATAAATTAACATTATAAATAAAAACATTTTTTCATTCAAATTAGTATTTATAATCTAATTTATATTCAGTATAACCTTATATTTAAAAATTAATTATTAAAGTTTGAGTGAGGCATATTTAACTTTTCTTTAAATAAAATAAAATAAATGTCTCAATCACATAAAAGTGGATTCTAAAAAAACTATTTCAACCCAATTATATTTTAAATAAAAATATAATCATCCAATTATATTATGAAAAGTGTTAGGGAAATTTTATAATATTATTTTTACCCTTAATTACCTGATTTACATTGAACAGTGGTAAATAAAATTTATCGTAGTAACTATTCATAATGTCTAAAAATAAAAGTTACCTATTTACACAATTTGAACCTCATGATTCCAATTATGGAATCCATTTTTACCAATTCAAAACACAGAAGTTGCAGTAATAAATTTATAATTAATCCTGTTGTTGACAAAACAGGTTGTAAAAGTTAAAACATTGCAAAAGATTGAAATGATTTTACCTATTAATTCAATGTAAAATTAAAGCTAATTACATAAATTATATTAAATAGTAAAAATATATTCTATTTTTAGTTTAAAACCAATAAATATTATAATTTAACTATATAAATTATCTCGATAAAAAAAGTTGTTTTAAATTAAAATTTAGCTTATTTTTACTATTCATCAAAATATAAAAGTTATCAGAAAAATATCAAAAAGTTATCCAAATTATATTTTTATATCTTTATTGCAAAGAAAATTTTTATTTTGTCAAATTGAACTTATAATTGTTTAAAAAAACTAGATTTAAAATGGGTTCACCATCAAAAGGTAGAAAAACTGTATTATTTCAAAAAAATACATCTTTTATCTGAAAAAATGATTTTGTTCTCATACCATGGTCTAGAAAACGTGTATGATGAATGATAATATTATAAAATTAAAAATTTGGTTAATACTATTAATAACAGCTAGTTCATAATAATAATATAATAATATATCTTTATTTAGTGAAACTCGGTATTGTATACAAGGCAAGTTATTAAAGAAGGTTGCTCTTGTGTGTAACAAAAGATAAGTCAGTGTTGTGTATAGTACAAGATTACATTGATTTTTTATAACATAATCCAAACTTAGTTCATTTATACATTGAACTAAAATCTATACTCAGTGTTGCATTAAATTAATTCTATCAAAATAATTTGAAATTGTGTGCAACACAATCCAAATTAGTGTTGCATATACTGCAAGATAATTCAATGTTATGTATAGAGAAAGCTAATCTTGGTGTAGTGTTCAATGCAAGACATCAAAAAAATTTAAAAATCATCTTTCTCATAAAATCATGGGGTGTTAAAATCATTATAAGGGAAATAATGATATATATACTATTCATAAATTTCTAAAATATATATTTAGATAGAAGGAGTTGAACATGATTCAACGTCAATGATTAGATTTGATAAAGGATTAAGACTAAAAATAAATTACGACCCTAGGAATGGGAACAAGGTGGATGATGAATTGAGTGAAATGGATCATGCCAGCATATCCACAATTTGGATAAAAATGATATAACATTTCCGGTATTTTAATGTATGGATCTAGAAATCTTAATTGATGGGAAAAATTATATCTTTTACAAATTAATTTTTAACCCTCAATAGTTGTGAAGATTAAGGAGTCACAAAAGGAATATGAAGTGATGAAAAGAATGTTAGGAATGTTACTTAGTTTAAACTTGATTGGGATGGAATGATATTGTTTAGGAACCATCTATGTGTTCTTTATATAGTATAATTGATGAATTTGTATTTAGAGGAAGCTCATAATTCTTATTTCCCTATTAATCCTATATGTATGAAGATGTAAAGGGACATAAATGAATACTTATAGTTTGATGGAATAAAGAGATATATCATAGATATTGTATCTCGGTACTTGTAATTCTAATATGTTATACTTAAAAGAAAAAAGTATTATATGATGTTGGAACCATTACCATAATAAAATGGAAATAGGGGAATATTACTATAGATTTTGTCCACATACTACCCAAAACCTAAAATGGGTTTAATGCTATATGGGTGGTAGTCGATAACCTTACTAATTTAACACACATCATAACTACTAGAGAAGACTTCCCTCTAGGTTAGAATTCCAGAATATACATTTATTTGTATGTTTTCATGGAGTACCATATTCTGTTGTATTAGATTAGGATATGAGGATTAGCATATTGTTCTGGTAAAGTCTTAAACAAGCACCTGATGCATAATTTACATTCATCAATTCCTATCATCCATATAAATATTGTTAATCTTAATGAACAATTTAGACCATTGAGGACATATTGAGATCTTCTTCATTATATTTGAAAGGTTGTTGGAATGAACACCTTCCTATTATTGAATTTTCAAAAAATAATTTATTTCACTAAATAATTTAGACAGTACCTTATGAATCTATATATGGGATGAAATGTATATATATAACATGTGGGATGTGTTTTGGTAAAAGAAATATTTTGGGGCCTAAGATCACAGAAGAAATTATTGAGAAGGTTAGAACCATTCAGAAGAATATCAAGGTTGCTCAAAAGTTGAAGAAAAATTATGCTAATAACAGTCAGCAGGATATAGAATTTTAATTTATTGAAAAGTTTTTTCAATGAATCTCTCCCTAGATTAATTTTAGGATATTTGGATAGAAAGGGAATCTAATCCCTACATATATTGGTCCATTTATGTTTCTTGGTCATATCAGAATAGTATTATATCACTTGGAAGATCCTCTAAATATCTCTAAAGTCTATGATCTGTCCATGAATCTCTCATGAGTTATTAAATACCTGACCATTCACATGTACTCAAAAAAATTCACACAATTGGAGAAGGATATTTCATATGAGGAACAACCTAGTGAAATTCTGGACTGATCATTGAATGTTCTACAAAACAAGACCATTGACCTGGTTAAGATTTTTTTAGAGAAATGACTATTTAGAGGATACTATGTGGGAGCATGATCATATTATTAATTATATATATTCTCATTTTTTCAACCTATGTGATTAATTTTGAGTCTGAAATTCATTTTAAGGGGTTGAATGTAACACCCATAGTTTTTGTGGACATTTTTTTCTGAAATAAAAAAATATTTCCATTTATTTTTAGATATTCACATAGTGAAACAATACATTCACACTAATAAAACATGGATTAAATTATATAGAGCTAAATCAGTGTAAAGTACATAAAACATCTACTCAACGTACGTTACATGCCACACCAACATAGAATATGTTACGTGTTGCCCTGATGTTTACACAAAACAACATTTTTTATAATTATTTAAATGAGATAATTAAAACCTATACATTAAACATAATTATATGAATAGAAATAAATAATTTTAAAAGATATTTTGTATTTTTTTTATTTAAATAAAATAAAATAATATTAATAGATTTTATTTCTTTTAAAGTACGTCTGTGTTTAAAAATATCATTTTCTCGAATGCACTGCTTTTAATTTCATTCTATAAAAAATAATAAAATTAATTTTATATACATTTTGAAATTGATTTCAATAAATGGAACTTCATTTTTAAATTCATATTTTATATTTTAAATTATTGTGAATTTTTTTATTTTTCAAACAAACATCATTTTTGGATGAATAGTAAAAAATATGGGATTTTAATTCAAAATTGTTTTTTAATTTAATTAATTTATATGGTTAAATTATATATTAAAAAATTTTAAAAGTTTAATTAGATAAAATTTATATCATTTAATCTAATTTTGGACATTTGATCTAATTTCACAATGAAATTGGATATAAAAACATAGCATTATTTGGATCATTTTTCCTTTGAAAACAAGCATTATTGACCCAACTGTTGGATTAATTTAAAATTTATTTCTACCAGTTTTGTGATTAGAATTTTGAAAATTGATTCAATATTGGTAATAATATTAATTTCTAATGTCTTACAAGATCAAATTTTTATTCCAAAAATTTTATTGAATGTGATTAAATTAAATTACATCAGTTAAGAGAAAAATTAAGTTAATAAAGTACTAAACCTTAAATATAAGACCCAAAATAACCAATAAACTTATCAAAAACAACTTTTCTAGAATTTATTATCCCATTAATATTAAATTATTAATATTATTTGTTTTATTATGACTTTTTTAAGGTAAAACAATTGGTACAACATACTTCTCTTAAAAAATGCCATGTCTGTTCACTCCCTTCCCAATAAAAGGCCCCCTAATCAACCCATTCCCTTACACCTATAATGACAATTATCACAACCATAATCTGATAAAATCAGCCCCAAAATTTCCATACTTCTTCCAAGTTTAATTCACTTGGGAATATGGCAACTTTAGGATTCCTTTTTCCAAAAACCAAATGATGTTACCTGATTAAGAGGCAGTGTCCTCTATAATTTTCTTTTACATTATTTTTTTTCTCTAGCCCATCACCTATCTCTATTAAATTATTTTATGACAACATAAATATCCTAAAAATACTATGATTTTTTTATTTTAATTTTTGAACCAACTCTTACACACACCTCCATCTAATAGATATCGAACAAATTATTTACGTGTAAGGTGAACTATTGCCTCACTAAATGATGATTGTTCAATTATCCATTACCACTTTTAATAGAGTAAAATAAGAGTGAATATATAATTATATTTCATATATTATATTTTTTATTAATTTAATATTTTTTATTCCATTTATAACACACGTATTTTTACATTCCATTTGATGTAATGATGAAAGTTTCGGTTTAGGAAATATGGACTACCGCCCCTCAAAGAGATGTGATTCATTATTACACAACACGGAATGTATTATGGACTTTATTAATGAAATAATATGATATAAATAACATTATAATGCTATTGTAATGATAATATATACATAAACATTTTTTTCATTTTCATTCACTTCTTTCAATATGATAATTAAAACTGAAACAAAGTTCCATCAGACGTAACGCTTACCGCCTCAATGAATGGTGTATTCCATATCATAATTATTTTTTATATATAATATTATAATATTAATTTTCTATATATCAATGATATTTATGTAATTATTTACATTCTACAATAATTATATATGTATGTGGACTAATGATATAACAAATTAAGACACATGCGAAAAACAAAGAAAATATTTTCCGAAGTGAAACCATGACATAGGATTGTAATAAAGAGGGTATTAAGGGGTCATAATATAAAATTATATGGTATTATTTATAATAATATTATTCTATAAAATATTTAAAGTAAAAATATTTTTATTATACTAGAAGATTGTATGAGATTGAAGAGAGTGGAGACACAAGATAAGGTGATTTCATATCACATTTTATTCTCGTGAGAAACATGCTATGTTCACCACTACAGACATATATGTAGTGTATATAATGACCATGATTGTATTTTATGTATCGTATACCTAAATTTTTGGTAATTAACATATCCATTTTATTAACTTTCCTTAATGGTTTTTTTATTTCAAAATATTCCAAATCAGTAAAAATGTTTTGTCTCATTTTTCCTTCTTTGAGACTAATGTTTTGTTATGCACCAAGATATTTTTATAGGTGTTTATACTTATATTAATAATTTCATATAATTAATTTATTTATATTCATGATATTTAAATATTAATTTCATTTCATTTTCTTACTTTAAGTGTATGATCCCATGTTACCATTTTTAAGAGTTTATTGAGAAAAACTAATCATTTTTTAAGATTGGTAACATTTATGCTACCTATAATGAAGTATTTTGATCCATATATATAGAATACTCATGAGTTTATTATTTTATATTTATTTAATATATCCTCATATGTCATTACCACTTTGATTCACTCTTTGGTACATAATATACTTTTTTTATGTAAAATCATGTTGTTTCTCTCGTTTCTGAAAAAATTTAATTGTGTTAAAAAATAAATGTTTTTGAAAATTTTCTAAATAGTGTATTTAATGGTTCAGTGAAGATAATTTTCAAGGAAATGGAATTTATAAATTTTTTATTGTTTTTAATTATTCCATTATATGTTAGAAATCTCTTTTCGGAAGAAGAGGTTTTTAAATGTTTTTATGTTATAAATAGAATTTTTTTCAAAGAAGAAATGATATTTTTCTCATGAAATGTTATTAAAAAAAACTTTTAAAATAATTTTACTTATAATATTTCATTCATTGGTGTTACTCATGACATTAAATTGAAATTATTCTTTTTTTTCTCTTCGTATTATTTATATGAATGAAATGTGTTTTTATGGAGTGATGTTTATGAAACCAATTTATATTTCTTTGGTTATATACATTTGAAACCAATATATCTCAGTGGGTAATGTATATGATGAAATGATTATGAAACTTGTATCTTTCCATAAGTTATGATATGATTAAATGTTTATAATACCCATTTCATTTCGTGGGTTGTTACATGATCGTTTATGATCTTAGGTAATATGTACGAATTATTTCACCATGATATGGTTGGTACCTATATATACCTCCAATGAATTGGGTAAATATTTTTATATCATGAGATAGGAAAATATGATATTAGGAATAAACCGTTATTACTAAGATGGAAATGGGAGTGAACCATTACAAAAAGATGGTATGAGGTGTAAAATCAAGCTACCAAGATAGAAATGTGAGTGAACCATGTCTAATAATATTTTATGGGGTGTGAACCTATACTACCAAGATGGTATTGGAATTTATTCCATGCCTAATGTGGAAATAATTTTGTATTCCTTTTTGTATTCCAAAATTCCATATTTTATTTGTATTTCATGATTTCAAGTCTTATGTACTTTATTTCAGTATGATTTATATAGTATGAACTGCCAATAATTATTCCATGATTCCTATTATGATAATTTATAAGAAGGGAATTATCATCTATTTTCATGATCATTTTCTCATACAGTAATTCTCATGTTTATTCTTACATGTCTCCAATGTTTACCATTAAGAGAATTTGAGTTCGCACTATTTTATGATTCCTTTTCCTAGGTTTTTATTATATTTATTATATTTGAGGTGTCTTAGACTTGTTCTACTAAATAATAAACCAGTGGGAGATTATATAGAACATTTATGTACTCGTGTATATTTTTTCATATTTCCGAAGGCACTATACCATTTACAGTCCTTGGTTGTCAATTTTTATAATGATTATGTATTCAATAAAGGATATATAATGTTTTTCTTGAAAATATGTGTTCTATATAACTATAATGAATTAATTTAAGGCCATTAAATATTTCCATGATGATCATGTAAAACATACATATTCATTTCATGTTTCATGAAGAATGTTGTAAGGTGTTAGGTTAGCTTAGAACTCTCATCGCATTACGTACTAGTAATATATTTGAGTCCTTAATAAAAAATTTGTGAAAAAAATCCACCAATGGAGGTGGCCAAATCAACCACATATCAATATAATAGATAATCCCATATGAGATACAACCCATACTAGATACAATAATGTAGAAATTTCATGGATATTATAGGTGAGAACCCTGAGATCATTGCTCCTGTATAGGGTGTAATCATTGTCCATGGTGTTCTGGTGGGTAAGATAAAGTGAAATATGACCCATCAGGTGGTGCGTGAAATAGAGTGTTTATTTTATTTCCCCACATCGAAGGATATAGAAGAAATAAGAAATTATATTATTTATTAGGAAAACCCAAAATAGTGATGTGGTCAATGTGGGATATGATCTTATGGTCTATTATTCCTCCATGTTAAATTAATTTTATATAATGTATAGTGTAGGAATAAATATGTGGAATACTTATGATCTCATGGAGAGTCATATTTATCCTCAAGCCTCATCATAGTATTTATATTCACTATATATAATTCATGTCGAAGCTACCATTATCATTCCCAACTCAAGAACATTTTAATTTGTAGAGGATGAGATGATCCTTCCCTAGATTATCATTTTATGACTCTTCAATGTTCATGAATGTGAATATTAAAATTTATAGTAATTATTTAATTTTAAGCAAACATATATAATGAATATATTAATCTAATATGAATATGGTATTTTTAGTTTAAATGGATCATGTGATCATTATCCCATGCATGTGATATACTCACCATGAGGAGAATAAAATCATGCGGTAATTAAGGCAGTGAAAATTATTGAACAATAACTAGTATTTTAAGAATAAAAAAATATTAGTTTTAGGAATTTAAGATAAAGATTTACATAATATGATACACATTATTTTATTTCAGTGAAATAATGGTCATATGGGTGTGGAAATCACCTATAAAATGAGAAAACCCGTGTTGGAGGGAAGTGGTGTGCATCATGTTATACTTGATAACTTTTTTTTGGAAATAGAGGTTATAAAAATTTCCCTTATGATAGGATGTAGAAATTTGTTCAATCATCTTGCCTAGATGAAGAAGGGAAGTTATTTGAACTACCTTGATAATGTGAATAAGAACCATGCACATTCTACAGGATGAAGAACCACAAACACATGATTTTTAGAATCAATCACAACATGTTTTGCAAAGAATAGTTTTTCAAAATAATTTTTGGGTTTTAAATTCTCACTTAACTACAAAAAGTTATTCTTCCTAAATATTAATAAAATTTTGAATAATAGTTACCATGTATATAACGTTAAGCGATGAAAAAATGCACAATGATATTGTGCACTTGGTTATTATGAATGGATAGGTAATAACCTGTGTACTAGATCTTATGTGAAGAATAATGTAATTGTTTAATGATTAAAATAATTTGAATAAGTAATAATCCTCAATTATATAAAAAATTTATCAAATAATTATTCATGAAAAAACCGTTATACAATGAATTACTAAGATATCACATACATTGCCACATGTGTTTTGGATACACGATAAATGGAAAATAATATTTCATGCATGAAGGTGACAAGTGATTAACCATGTACATAAAAAGTTATATTGATTAAAAAAGGGATTGTGTTCATAAATGTTTTTAGTGATAATTCCATATATAATTCAAATACAAGAATAATTTTTAGTGAAGTGTAATTAGTGGTTGAAAACATCTCAATTTCCCAATGAATAAATTGTGACTCTATTAAATTTTTGACATTTAGTTTCAAATAGATTGAGAATTGGGAACTAAAATTTATTATACCATGTTTTTTTATGTTGAAAATAACAATAAGAGAGTGAAATATCGTTATTTAGTGATTATCATTGGGTCAAAAATTAATTATTAGATAGTCAATCAACTATAAATTCATATAATTTAGACAGATGATAAGAATAAAATTTGATAATGTTAAGATAATATTTAATTATTTATATAATAAAATATGATGTATCTAATCTTATAAATAATAATAATAAGTTTCAGTGAAGTATTTTTTCACTAAATAATAATTAGATAAGAATAAAAGAGTTTTTTACTATTTATATCATATTACCCATTGAGTATAATAAGATTATAAAGAATTTATTTTTCTCCTAAAAATAAGAATAATAGTTAATGTACTAGAATTGAATATGTAAAAAGGTGAATAATCTAGTGGTATAACAAAGTAGCATTATGACATGAAATATAAGGTTCATCTCGTGGATGACTTCATTGGTGTTATAATATACCTCAATAAAAAAGGTGAATATTATCATCAAGCGTATTATAAATAACCAATGAGGATATGGATGTTAGACAAGATCCTCTCCATTCTATTGAATATGATTATTTCAATCCCACAGAATGTGTAGCAACCCAGACCAGCTAAGGATTATTTTCCTTCCAAAATACTATTCCTTTTTTACTCGTTATAGTGGATTATCAATTTACACTATATCAACATACCTGAAAATGAATATATACTTCTAATGAGTAGTGATCCTTTTAAAACCCATAGGAAAACCACATTGCACAAGCTCAAGATAATAACATTCTCAAAAACCTCACATACATTTTTTCAATACTCTTTATAAATGATTCTTATTACTTGTCAACGTAGCTTCATGGATCGCTCTTTGAGGCTTTGAAGTGACCAGTAAATTTGGAGACTAAAGTGGTTATTATTGAAATTAAAAATATAGAGGACATCAATAATGAGTAATTATAAATGATTAAAACCATATTTATAGAGGATTAATAATCAATCATTAGTGGTAACAAACACAATCAATGCACCTCCAATAATGCCATTAACATTGACTCCTAATGGTATTTAGTGGACACTAGATTTGGGATGAATATCATCTAGACCCAGATTCACTATAATATAGGGTATGGAGTGATTAATCATTACTGATATAACATGATACTTTTATGGCTATGAAATGAGTCAGCATAATCTAATTTAATGTGGCATACTAAAATCACAGTTTTATGATTTGTTATCCAATACAGAATTCATAGTAATTTTTTGATAAAATAACATCACTTCCTTACTAAGATGAACTTGTATTTACTTACATATAATTTTCCCCTCATCGTACTACATGTTTCTTAAGTATACCCTCAATGAATGAGTAGGGGAACTCCTTGTTGATGTCACTCTTTTTGATACATTTTAACACCACTTTCTTAATGCTAGGAATAAAAAAGGAGATTGAAAATTACCCTTGGTGGAAGGAACTAAATGTGACAATGTTCTCAAATACCTGAAACCAGGATCAAAATTTTCTTATTATTGCATGAATATAATTTTTTTCTTAGGTATAAACCATCCAGAAGAAAAAAATTCATAACCCATACACTATTTTATGATTCCCATTAAAAATGGGTTCACTCAATTATCCACATATTCTTATGAGAAATAGATTTCTCTGTGGATTGAAACTACCATTCACATATAATATTAGAATATTAATCATATGGGTGATAATATATATCATGATTATTTAAATTAGTGAGAATTATTGACATACTACTGGTCGACCAACCGAAATTTGTAAACCATTAATATTTTATGGTACATTTTATGTTAAATAAACATGATTTTGATTTATACTCTTCATATACCACTCTAAATTAAAATAATCCAAATTTTATTTATAGATAAAAATGTTACATACCAATATGAAACATTAAAACATTATGAGAATGACATTTGAATCTTTAATATAATATATAATACATATATATATATTAATTTATGTGCTCGGTATTATGATCATTATTAATATTTTTTAAAAATAATGACAGATTGATTTAAAAATTCCAGGATATATTATAATAACTATGTGTTGATAAAATTAATTTCAATTATATTAATATCATATTAAATTTTTATGAATTATGATAAAAATAACTTACTGGTTAACATATTTTTTTCAATCATTTTTTTATTTTTTTATTAATTTGGTACTTTAAAAAAAATAATCACAATTGAGTGATGAGGAAGAAATTAATAGTATATATTAAAAAATAGTTTAATGGTCATCTAAATATATTTACATTGATTAACAATAAAATATTAATTTTATATACATTAAATAAATATCTTAAAATAAAATGTTTTTATACGTTATGTGCACTTATATCAAAATTAAAGATAACAATCTCAAAAATTGAGTATAATAAAATGGATCATTTTATTAATTATAATATTAATTTTTTTAACATACTATTTTTATTTTCAGCATATAAATAAGATACCAATGTAAATAATATTTTCCATAGATAAACAATTAATTTTTGAATGAATTGATTATATAGATATGTTAAATTTTCTATCTAAATATATAAAATAAATTTATATTAAATGATGAATATAATATGATTTATATACATATAAAAACATATTAAAAATCACCTAATAATTAATTTAATGAAATTAAAAAAATTAATATATATAATTTTATTAAAAATATACATTTTAATATATATTAAATTTCAATTAATAATTTAAATAAATTTATTGATATTAATTGTATTCTAAATTATGAATTTGAAAATCCATCATTTCCAAAGGATTTTCCATGGGAATATTAAAATTATAAACATGAGGGCTACCCAATCTATGATTTTTCACTATATATTTCCCATCTACCATCATCTGAAGCTATTAAAACCATATTATTGTAATAAGTTGAAGTCATCAATCCATTTTGTTTATTAATATTTATGTAATTGTACTTATCTACCCTTATACCATCTCTTTAGAATAATGAATTCATAGTTTATGTGTACGTGCAGTGTACCATCTCCATGAATGAAATGTTTCATTTTTTATTTATACCACACATGTATGGTAAAATGGGATATTTAATGAATAAATATTATATTAATAAAATTATTAGCATTTTATTAAGTTAAATTAATTTTTTCTTTCTGAATCTTCGAAAAAAATTAAATCCTTAACAATGGGTATGTGTGGTCCACCACGTCCAGGTAGCAACATGTTACATTTTTCATCACTATTCTATATGTATTATACTAAATTATATTTTATGAATAAATAATAAATTAATTATTGATATAGTTCAAAAATTTAATTCTAAAATAATGATAAAAATTACTTCCATTATAAATTAGTATCTTAATATAAATAAATTACAAAAATACAAGCCCATCCTAGATTCCAATCATTACAACGATGCCAAATATTCCATAAAATGATTATTATAATTCATAATTATTTCAAATAAAAATAATTATATTGATATTTTATCATAGAATGATGATCTCAACAATTAATGGTATTAAAAATCCCAATTACGAAACATGAATAAGACAAACAATGTTACAAACATCTGATGAATAAAATAAACATTAAATAACTAATACATGTATAGATTCTAATTAAAAATAAAAATTAAATTTTATAGATATTAATAAGGATATAAATTTAAATATTAATATGGTTTTGATTATTATATTGGTGGTTATGGAGCTTTTGTGATTGTCGAATGTAAAATGCTAATTGTTTTTTGTCAATTTCAATTCCAGGATATATGTTTCTGTATTATGTGCCTATTTTATTGTATATAGTATATATATATCCTATATGAACAATTATATATTGATTCTATATTAAGTCATGATAATTATAGTTTATTTTTTCAATTAGAGGATCTATTTAGAATGTTACAAAAAAAATTATTGTTATTTCATTACTCATTAGCAATTCATTGAGTTGTAAGATTTATTCTAGAATATCAATATTATAAGTTGGGTAAAATATATCGCATAATTGTATTATATTTTATTCCCTATTTTTTATATTTATTTAAATTTATATCTCACAAAACTATTTTTGAATTATTCTTATGTAATGAATTATGTTATCTATGTGGGCTTCATTTATAAAATTCCATTCTAGAGACACGTTTCCTTTTATGTAATAATTTTTAATAATATGGTGTGTATTTACCTATTTAACAAAATATTTCATGATTAAATCAATAATTAAAGTTATTCTTATATTTATTTCATCTAATATTTTTCCATAGTTTTTTTATTAAATGACTCTAATGGTCATAAATGGATTCTGTCTTATTGTACCCTTATTGAGACATATGTTATCATCAAGACTTGTTTTATTTTTTATAGTTTATATATATTTATATGGATTATTTTATCCTATATATTATGAAATATAATGCATTTATAATCTCATCTCATTTTATATCCTTCATTTAATTTTATTTAATTTCATTTTCGTGTAGTTACATTAATACGTCCATTTAACAATTATGATTCAATGGTTGATAATGTCATAATGGTTTTTTCTAACTTATTTAAATTTGGTGAATCATAATTTTTATTAATGAACATGATTAATAAAATTTAAGTACAATATACCATAGTAATGAATTATATTATACATCATTTTGTTTTATTAGATAAATTCTATATTTTACTATACACCCCAGTCATAAAACACATTTACATTACATCACTTTTTTTGGAATACATAAAATATTATACAAACAGATTCCTAAAGACCATATTAGTTGAGTGATTGTGGAATGTGGAAAAAAATAATATATCTTAGTGAAATATCTTTAATAATTCCTAAAATGATCCTCTCCCTTAGTAATGATAATAAAAAATCATTCTTCAAAACATGGGGAAAGGAAACATAAGAAATGGGTGAGCTTAAATGCTCAGTAAGGGTAGATAATGGAAATGTGTACGAATATCATGAACATAAGGTTATAAGAATGAGATTACAATCATTATAATATCACACCGTTCATATTAAAAGTCATAAACATGAATTATGGAATAATTATGTTCAGTTCATAATACATGAATCATAATTAAATTAGGTGCACAATCCATGAAATAATATATATGAATATAACATGGAATGGTTCCATACACATCATCATATAACATAGTGAACATGTATCAGTAGAAATAGGATCAAAATAAGGACATGAAATCAAGCCCTCTTATAGACTTATGGAAATGATACCATGTCCACACATACTGTTGTGAACATGAAATTGGGTTCACAAATAACATTGTCAAAATTCATTAAACATCACACATAACATTGTGAAAATATAATAATGTTCACTCATAAAATTGTGAACAAATAATTAGATTCATGCATAAACGTATGTACATGAAACCCAGTTTATGCATAACATTGTTAACATATAATTAGGTTCAAAAAAATTTATACTTATGAATCATTCTTCAATGAACAATGAATTTGAGGGAGATATAGAACCCACCCATCTAAGAATATAATTATTCTTACATGTACCAAAAGATAATAAAACATTTATCATATCATGCACTATATTAAATACGGTTTTTATAAATATTTGATCATAACGAATCCAGTGATATGGATATCTGAAGCACCCATACACATCGTTGGGATTGTATAAGAAGTGGTCATATTAGAATTGACTGTCCCAAAAATTACTATCTACAAGGGAATAGTATAGTAATGGTTTATGGTTGATCTAAGAAGCTGGAAGCTTCAACATGTAGAGGATCACTGGCTTGATACCCTTACAGGTATCTTTTTAAGTTACCATAGTGTTTTGTTATTTTATTAAATATTTATTTGGGAGTGACATCAAGTAATTAATGAGGATGCAGGATCAAATTTTTGTATATGGGTAATAGATGATCATATTTCTAATCTTTATAGGGTCTTAAGGATTACGATGCAAAGAAAACCATGGTCATTATATGATTTTGTTCAAGTCTTTTAGTTCTTCCTATGAAGTGACTATTCCATGATTGGGAGATAGTAACAGACTAAGTGCATTGAGTTTATATTATTTCAGAGAAATTATCATTGGAGTGTGATCATATCCTAATATACTTTAATCATGATAGGATATTGTGTTTTAATATCATGTAGTTAGGTAAATTCACATGAATTGGGTAGATTTCAGTTATATATACTAATTAATAAAACATTATGGTTTCCAATATTAAATTTGAGTATTGATTATAGGATCAGATAAATATAATATTGATCTCTAACACTAATAGGTTTTTCTACTCATAGTGGGTTGAGATGTAATTAAATAATCAAGCAAAATCATTATTGATATGTTGTTTGAATTTAATGAATCAAAGACATGAAGGGGTTCAGAATTGTGAAGGTAATGAACATGAAAACAGCTTTACAAAATAGAACTCATAAAATTAATAAAGTTTTATCTTGATATAAGTAATATAAATGGATCTCCCATTTTTTGTTGGAATTTGACAATGAACAATGAGAATTGATGCAGCAGGAATGTCTAAACATTGAAGAAAAATGTTCCACATATCTTGAATTTAAGAAACATTTTAAAAAAACAAATAAATAAGGAGTTAAATAGGAAAAGAGGGTGTGGAAAACATGAAAGGAATGAAAAAAGGAGAATAATCCCATCTGAAATTTGTAGAATGATATACTATAGCTCTACATTTGTAGACATATTTAGTCATGACATATACTAGAGGTACATGTCTTATACCATTGATTCATGTAAATTTTCATGGATTTGGGATCTCTCGCATTCCTAATACATATTTGGATTATTTATGATGTTTGATAGATTAAACGTCATGTAATGAGTGCTCATGACATGTACTAGCCACCAACTATTCCTCCACACGAATTTGTCACTAAACTATTTTGACTGATGTCAAGACATGTAATTATCCTTCATGACATGTACATTCCATTTCCTATAATGACTTTCCAATATTATTAAGGCTTGTATCACAACCTATTTTATGTGGTGAACTCCTATCACACAACATATATTTACAAGACATGATGTGTACTTGGATATTTCTGAACATTATCTTTATTTAATCCTCTGAATCCTATGAAGCCACATTTCTACAAAATTGAGAATACCCCAAGTTCATTATCGAGTAAATGAATGGAAAATCATAGAAAAATGAAAAAAAATTATGTATATAAATTTTACTTTTCAAATCCCCCAACACTTGAACAAGTAATTTTCTTTAAAGAAAAAACGGTCTCAACACAGATTTCTATATTACATAATACATACTTAAAACCAAAAATAATCATTATGTATTTGAAATTATGGTCAAGTGTAAGAAGAAAAGGATAACCCTACAGAGTTATCCCTTCATATAAATTTATCCATGCTTCATATATCATCTTTTCAAATAATATTGTAATATTTTAATTATAATATTTTAACTATTACTTATGTTATATACCCATTTTCAATTTTGCCCACAATTAATTTTCTCTTATCACTCAGGGAAAAATGAAATTATAGCTATGTTCATACCCTAAGTACATTTTCGAATCCATAGACATGAATTTCTTCTATCATATCCACTTAGTAACAAAATGTAATAAATTAATCACAAGGGATTCGATTGTTATGTTAAAATGACTCTGAGGCCGTGGGTAGGTGGGAAAAAGTGAAGATAAATCCCAAAAGGAGGGTAGTATCTAAATCATATATGATCAATGTTAAGACAAGTGTAATATTGTAACGCCCCGACCCTAGTTACCCAGAGTCAGTGCATTATTACATAATATTGGTATGATCATAAGGAAATAATGTCTCTAAATACCGATCTGTTTAGTATTATTGGAAATAATATTCATACATAAGTTCGACTTTACAACTTGAAAAGAAATTCAACAGAAATTTATTTCATTAGAAACATCCAAGACGATTAGATTATTCCTACAAGTCACTCATAACTAACTTCTTCATATCAAGGGAAAATGAAACATAAGAAAGGGGGGAGCTCAAACACTCAGTAAAGGTAAGTAATACAACAGAAGATAATATAAATATTAATCATGGTGAATAATTGAAACCACATGCCTTTACCAATAATAAACATGAATAATTTTTTGGAAGGAATATAAGTTGAGTAAATACGGCCATAATAAAACATAATCATGGGTATTCTACTAGTCGAATGACCACATGAACCATCAATATTATTTTCATAATGAGGGAATGCATAATGTCAGTAATTCTAAAACATTTTGTTAAGGCCTCGACCAAGACATCTAAAAATGATTAAGGCCTTAACCAAAACCACATATCAAATTGGTAAAGGGCCTCGGCCAATTCCACGTCTAGTTTTATTATGAGACCTACCGATGCATCGAGGAGCTATAGCGGGCTCCACCCATTACTTACTAAGTCCAGTACATTCCTTATATGAAAAGGTCGAAATATAACATAAACATTCGTATTAAAACTTGCATAAAAAATGTCAATAATTTAACAATAAACCATGAATGGTATAAAAATAGCACATCCATATTAAATTATATCATAAAACCTTCAATACAATATGAATGTTTTGTATAATAATAAATCAACTTCAAATAAACTTAAAATCCATCAAAGGATGTTGACATAGATGAAATCAAAACATTTATTAGAGAAATATCTCTTTCTATTTTAAAATCATTTAAGAGTCACATAATTTTAATGAAAACATTATTTTTAAATTATTCTTATAATATTATAAGGGAATCTCTGATGATGTTATAATGGCAGAAAATAGTCGCACCCACCGTACAAGTTAAAAAAACATTCTTACCTTAAATTTGTCGAAAAGGTCAAAAAGTACCTTGTTTGGATAACAATGGAAAGATTAATTTCAAAGAATATAAGGGTATAAATGACTTTAACCTATTGTCTAGTAAATAGTAAAAAAATTTGAAATACATTTTTAAGAATAATGGATGTGGATGATAAAGAGGTCCCAGTAGAAACTTACATAAAACAACCTCGGATAGTAAAGAGATTGTGAAATCAACCCTTACCTTGTACTATTCCTTGGTTGAGGGTTAGTTAAACATTTTTATAATGGTGCAATAATTGTTATTAAATTATACAAGAATCATATACATTAATATGATATCATATATGATCTTTTAACATTGCTTTGTTAATAATATCTTAGTATTATCGTCGTTTCGGGTGTTCACTTACTCATTTTCTTTTATATGTTTTGTTACATAAGTCGTGTTTGTTATGAATAGGTTGAATATTATTCATATCCATAATTATATCAAGCCCTTAAATATTATTTTTAATCATCAAATGATAATTAGTCTGGAATGGACCCGATGGAGAATGAATCTCATCACCTTCATAGAGACGGTAATCCGTACGTATGCACGAGTGACAATATCATTATTTTGGTGTTAAAATATTATATAATTGGATAGTATATCATATATACAGAATAATTATCATGTTATATTTCTTTTTTACATCCATTATAAATCATTATTATACCCATCCAAATAATAATGTATTGAATAACAATTACACCGTGATGTGGAGACGGTCAGCCGTATGTACAAACGTTTGGGGACATGTCATTCAAAGTATGGATAGAAAAATGAATTTGGTTATACCATATTTATAATAAAATCATATTATATAGAATATACATGGGTTATTATTTTATATTGGAAACTACAAAGATAAATGAAGTGCATGAAGAAAGGAACTTGGAAGATGTGATGAAATATTTACATCTTCTTCGTGTCTTTCTTTTGATTTGATCAAAAGGGCTCTTTAGCTTGGATTTCTGACTAAAATAAGGCCTCTAGGATGAAGGTAGGATAGTTGAGAGGGTATTTGAGCAAGATTTGTCTGATCCAAATGGCTTTTAATGTGTGAATTAGAGTGAAGGTATAGTGCCCTTTTATAAGATGGGTGAGGGGCACCTTACGAAAAGCTAGAAATATTATTTTATAATAAAATCATTTTCAGTTTCTAATGGATCCAAAGTGGATTATTTAATGTCTATGGTGGTGAAGGTGTCACGAACCATCCCCTAGGGCCCATATCGTGACTACCCCAAGCCTGCATTCCATAGGCCAGGTGTAAAGACCTGGAAATTTCAAGGAATTTTTTTTTAAAATTCCATGGAATTTTACAAGCCCGCAGTTTCTAACAGCACCTGATTCTGAGGCCCATTATTCCTAGAATCAATTTCTAAAGTTTATCTTGGGTATGTTCAGTGAACGAACGAGTGAGTTTTTCTATATTTTGAATCGGTGCTCGGAATCAAAATCTGAGGGCACCGATGAAACCGCAGTGTCGGTAATTGCTTAAGAAGACCTTTTCTGAAGGTGCGTTTTTCAGGAGGGTTCCTTAAATTTGATGTTTAAGTGAAAAATAAAATATAATTTTATTCCAATTTAATTTCTCTTCTAAGTAGTTTCAACCTTTTCATGGAAGTTAGGGATTCTAACCGACTAAGGATAAAGGTGAGGTGGGGCCCACATGATCCCCCACCCCTTCAAATCCCCTAAACCCCCTATTTAATGTTTCCAACCCCCCATAAGTTTATGTCCTTCTCTCTCTATTTAATTGAATTACAACACACCCATTCAATTAATTGAATCTCATTAATTAATTAAATGAGGTTCTTGGATTTTAAAAATGTTGGCAAGTGTATATAAATTAAGACAAAGTCTTAATTTGGTTTTGGTTGGTTTGTTGTGTGGAGTCTGGGGAGAAAATAACCAAGGTCTTGAACAACATCGTCTTCCATGTTGAAGAACATGAAGAACGTTAAGACCTCGATGAAGAACACCATCATCGCAAAGGAAGACCATCGTGTTGTCTTCTTCTCCTCTCCGCAGCCGGTGTGAGATGCCATCCACCTTGGACGTACGTCGATGCCGTCAACCGCGAAGCCGACCTCCATCACCTTTGATGAGGTAGGGGGTTTTCGTATATAGTTTTAATGTGAATTATACCCTCTTGTGTGGGTATTTAATAGCAGGGTGTTTGTATAATTCATTTTGAATAAATTATACCCTCATCAATGATTAAAAACATGTGTTTAAATGATCTCCAATTGATAACACCTAACACGGAGGGCGCGGGCTGAACAAACACGGCCTGACAACCCTCCGCAGCTTGTTTATTGATGTGTGGATTGACGGGCGATGACGAAGCGGGCCGCAAAGGAATTTTGAACCCGTCCCAGTAATCTATGGGTCCCGTAGTGCCCGTAGGTGCAGACGGTGGAAGGAACGGAACACCGGTGCACGTCCGTTCATCCATGGAGAGCGACGATGGCGCTCCGCTGGAGAAGACCGACGTGGCTTGGCCGCGGCGGACCAGAACGGCTAAGCCATTCTGGGTATAGGGAAGGAGGGTGCGGCATTAAAGCCGCGCCATTACCAATCAGAGGGGGGGCAGCGACTCCCCCCGTTTCCCGCTCGGCCACATGGGCCGCGCCCGCAGGGCTGGGCCACGCCGGCCAGTCCGGGCTGCACCCTGATGGGCCAAACCCGGACCTAGGTCGGGCGACCCGGGGGGGGTCGGGCCAGGTCGGGCCCAGACCCCCATTTCGGACTGCTTTCAGTAATTTTCCCATATCTTGGGTTAAGACCTCCAATAGACGCACCGTCATTTGGGTTGGGATCCTTCGATCGAGACGATCGTTTCGGTATATTACACTCAAGGTTTCGGAGAACTTTGTGTATGGTCGGGTTGGTTCGAACACGAAACCAACCGGACCCTTGGAGCGGAAACGCTTATAACTTGAGCTCCGGATGTCCGATTGATGTGTTGTCGACTTTGATGGATTCATCTTAGTGAGACAGTCCTGTTGTCTTACTCCGCTCGAGGTTTGGACGCTGTTGGAGTATGGTCGGGTTGGTTTGACTTAAAAACCAACCGGGCCCCTGGAATGAAAAAGCCAATAACTCTCAGACCGGGCATCCGATTGATGCGTCGTCTGTCACGTTGAGATCCTTTTGTCGAGATGGAACTTTGGGATGCATCATCTCTAGACTACGTGTTAGTTTATGTATCGACCCTCTTGGATCATTTAGTGGACCCTCCCAGAACGAGAGTGTTGTGTGAGGAAACCCTAGAGATGGATGAGACATGATAACTTCAGATCGATTGACTCGGAGTGTTTCGATAGCCCAGTGGGGAGCGCTTGGTTGTAGCGGCAGACCGATGGTGGAGGAGAGCTTGGTTGTAGCGGCAGACCCGCGATACTCAACAGAAGGAGTACCTCTATAGGCTATGAGGGGGAGCGCTTGGTTGTAGCGGCAGACCCATGGTGGGAAGCACTTGGTTGTAGCAGCAGGCCCATAGTACTCGACAGGTGGAGTACTACAGCAGTCCAAGGTTAGTGGGAAGCGCTTGGTTGTAGCGGCAGGTGCACTGTACTTGATAGAGGAAGAGTTCCCCAGCAGCTATGGGTTCGACGGTGAAGTCTTACGTACTGGAATCCTCTATGGGTTTGACGGTGAAGAATATCGTACTGGAATCCTCCGTGGGTTCAACGGTGAAGACTTTCATACTGGAATCCTCTGTGGATTCGATGACAATGACAACCATACTGGAATCCTCCGTGGGTTCGATGGTGAAGACTATCGTACTGGAATCCTCTGTGGGATCGATGACGACGACAACCGTAATGGAATCCTCTGTGGGTTCGGCGGTGACGACTATAGTACTTGTATCCTACGTGGGTCTGACAGTATTTGACCTCTGTTGTAGTATCCTATCTGGGTCTGACAGCTTAGATGTTCTAGTATCCTACGTGGGTCCTAGATATATGAATCAGTAGCTACATCTGATCATCTCCTTTTTCATTACAAATGATGTATACCTATGTGAGATGAGTCTTGACTTTCAATCATTATCTTCGATATGATTGACTTGCTTCCTATTTCGATTGAGTTGTGCTTTCCTGTGTGGAATGGATTATGCTTTCTTGTGTGTATTATGTTTTATCTCCCTGAGTGGACTGGATTGTACTTGAGCTCATGAGTTAGAGCTGAACTGGATTTGATGACTTAGGTATATGTATGGGCATATACCTAAGTAGTGTTGGATGTTACTTTGTGATTGTATCTTTCCTTTGTGGATTATCCTTTGTGGATTCTAGGAGACCTTCGGAGGTCTCGGGGTCCCTACTAATTATCGTATACTCACCCCTGCATGGGATTCGCCCGCACTATGTTGTGTTGGTTGCAGACAATGGACATCACTAATCGAGGTTGAGGCTTGTAGAGCTGGATGGTTCCCAGAGGAGGAACTCACGACGAGCCGGTGCCCAGAGGTGGATATCACGTCTAGTCGGTGCCCGAAGGTGGATTTTATGATGAGTCAGTACCTAGAGGTGGACCACTAGGCAGGACGTACATGGGGCGGATGGCAAGACCCGAGGAGCTGAGGAGTCTATATATACCCACCCTTCAGGTGGGATTTACAGTGGACAGCTCGGCGTTGCTGCTTTACTTTTCAGTTTCTGTACTTCCTTTCTAGTTATACTTTACTTTTATATTGGGTTTGTATTCTAGCTCACTTACTTTTCTGCACTTACTATTGTACTCAGTTTACTTAGTATTTACTTCTGCTGGCTTACTCTTTGGTGTTTGTTTAATTTATAAACGAAATGTCTTCCCCTTTTGTCAGGATTTACGCCTTTGGTGCTAGTCGCCAGCCCATGGCCTATGGAAGACGGGCTTGGGGTAGTCACGACACGGGCCCCGAGGATGGGTCGTGACAAATTGGTATCAAAGGAGTTCGGTTCTACCACATAAATTAGGACTCTGAATCTTCTTCTATGTAAAGCAATAGTGTTAAGGGTATTGAGTGTGGTTATCAGTCCAGGGAGTCCAGTGTTGGTGAGGCGGCCGACGTATCCGTACACCAGGACCTTGACTTCTGATTACCGACTCAGTGCACGAAAACACTGATTGCATGTGTGTTTCAAATTTTTTCTTTGTGATTACTTTGTGTCATCTCACCAGGTATAAATCGTTGACCATGTCACATCTGTTCAGGATGTCTCCATGAAAACTATCAGTTGGAGTTCCGAGAGGGTACTCAATGACGGCCCACCGAGCGACGAGACTTCGGTGCCGGGCCCTCTTCCTATGTTGGCAGCTTCAGGTGGTGTACCAGTAGCACCACCACCCGATAGGTAGCAGATGCCACCAGCCGTACTAGTGGACGATGCACGCTGGCAGAGCACGTTGCACGAGTTCCAGCAGTAGAGGCCTTTGAGGTTACGAGGCGAGACAGATTTCCAGACAGCAGTGGACTGGATGGAGGCGATTGCTAGAGTTCTACACCTATTCTAGATCTAGTAGAGCATATGGTGATTTTAACTACTAGTTTTTTCTAGTGAGTGACCATGAGGTTGGTCTGCATAGTTATGAGGCTTTGGTATGTGGACTGATGCCAGAGATAGTACTTTCGGGTAGTGTGCCGGCTATATCAGTACCTGTTGGTCAGCAGTTACAACTGGCAGTACCAGTAGAGGACGCATGTAGGCTTAGTACATTACACATGTTTCATTATCAGATACCCCTTAGGTTCCGAGGCGAGCCTGACTCACAAGTGGTTGAGGACTGGCTTGAGGTGGTGGCTGAGAGTTTCCTAGAGCTTATACAGCTTTGGCAGGACTACATGTCAGTAGCTGAGAATTCATCGGGGCGTACCAAACTATACTTGGTACTCGATGAATACGATGTGATCGGTGCTTTAGGGATCAGACTTCTGAGAGGGGTATATTTAAGGACATACGAGCCAGCACCTTTTCTCTATGCATTCCTACTTATGCTAGGGTGCTAGAAAAAACCTTTGTGGTTGAGAATTATTTTGCTGAATGGATGCAGTCAGTGAAGGTTAGCAGTGGGAAAGCAGGAAACTGTCACCAGTCTCGGAGACTTGGGCGTGTAAAATGTTTCATGTAGAGGAAGTGAAAAGGATAGATGAATCTATAGGGCAGCAGACGTGGAAGTAGAGCTAGGAGAGCAGCGTGGGGTGGTGAACATTTTGACTTGTTGCAACCAACCGCCTTTGTAATCCCCGCTAGGCTCAAGGAGGTATATGGCAGGGGAAAGAGTAGCTACATGTGGTCAAGGAGTGCAACTGAAAGGGCTATAAGGATGATTCGAAGTACGGACTATGTCTTCTGCTAGCTGCCGTAGCAACAGACATCAATATGAATCATCCCTTCCTTCTATGAAGCTTTTCCCAGACCTAGTGTTTCTGTTTAAGCCGTTGACTTAACCCTCACGTTTGGAGATACCTTTGGGAGGAGACTCGATCATCACACTTACGCCGACGGTGTGATCTGACCCTTGAGGCGAGAGTTTTGGTTGGAACGTCTTGGTGATAGCGTCAAGGCCTTACGACGTTAGTTTGAGTATGGACTAGTAAATCACAGTTCATACACGAATTGATGATATTATAAAAACTTCGGGATGGGTCTTCCTTGGTCAGTGAAAAGGGAAACCTCAGGCAGCACTGGTTAAACTCTTTCGTAGGAGGGTGTAGCCGATCACTCTTAGGTCGGCCAACCTTAACCTCATGGCTGTAGGAGTTTTGAGTTTCAGTTCTAATCAGGGAATGGAGGCCTCTAGAGTTTGAGGTTGGCAACTACGTTCTTATATGGGTCTCACCTCGACAAGGTTCACGACGATGTAGCCGAGATGGGAAGATATCTCCAAGGTTCAACAGAACTTTCTAGGTCCCCAGCAGGGTAGGCGAGGTGGTTTACCGCTTGACCCTTCCACCTCAGTTGCACCGGGCGCACGATGTCATCCACGTATCTCAGCTAAGGAGATACGTGCATGACCCTTCACACATTATCTACCGTAGGGAGTTGGACATCGATGGCGGGGTGACATTCACAGAGGTTCTAGTGGAGAATAAGGATTGATAGGAGTAGGTCCTACATGGATGGTCGATTACTCAGGTGTGATTTCCATAGCAGCACAAGAACCTCCAGGAGAGCACATTGGAGTGGAAGGCTCAGTTGCGTGCTTAATACCACTTTTTTTTAAGTTTTTTTTATAGCTTTACGATGACGTAAATCCCTGAGGTAGGAGTAATGTAAAGACCTAGAAATTTCAATGATATTTTTTTTAAAATTCCTTGGAATTTTACGAGTCCACAATTTCTAACTACATGTGATTCCGAGGCCCGGTATTCCCGGAATCAATTTTCGAAGTTTAGCTCGGGTACATTCAGTGAATGAATGAGCGGGTTTTTTCTATCTTTTGAACCGGTGCTCAGAATCGAAATCCAAGGGCACTGATGAAGCCGCAGTGCTAGTAATTGCTTAAGAATACCTTTTCTGAAGGTGCATTTTCTCGGGAGGGTTGATTAAATTTGAGGTTTAAGTGAAAAATAAAATAAAATTGTATTCTAATTTTATTTATCTTCTAAGTATTTTTAACCTTTGTGTCGAAGTTAGGGATTCTATCCTAGTGAGGATAAAGGTGAGGTGGGTCCCACATGAGCCCCCACCCCTTCAAATCCCCTAAACCCCCTCTTTAATGTTGGAAACCCCTCATAAGTTTATGACCTTCTCTCTCTCTTTAATTGAATTCCAACACACCCATTCAATTAATTGAATCTTGTTAATTAATTAAATGAGGTTCTTGAATTTTAAAAATGTTGGCAAGTGTGGATAAATTAAGACAAATTCTTATTTTGTTTTTGGTTGGTTCGTTGTGTGGAGTCTGGGGAGAAAATAACTAAGGTCTCGAAGAACATCATCTTCCACGTTGAAGAACCTGAAGAACGTCAAGACCTCAATGAAGAACGATGTCACCGCAAAGGAAGACCGTTGTGCCATCTTCTTCTCCTCACCGCAGCTGGTCTGAGATGCCATCCACCTTGGACGTACGCCGACGCCGTCAACTGCGACACCGACCTCCATCACCATTATTGAGGTAGGGGGTTTTCTTATATAGTGTTTATGTGAATAATACCCTCATGTGTGGGTATTTAATTGCAGGGTGATTGTATAATTTATTTTGAATAAATTATACCCTCTTCAATGATTAAAAACATGTTTTTAAATGATCACCAGTTGATAACACCTAACGCGGAGGGCGTGGGCTGAACAAAAACGGCACGACAACCCTCCACAGCTTGTTTATTGATGTGTGGATCGACGGGCGACGACGAAGAGGGCCGCAAAGGAGTTTTGAACCCTTTGCAGTAATCTACAGGTCCCTTAGTGACCGTAGGCGCAGATGGTGGAAGGAACGGACCACCGGTGCGCGTCCGGTGGTGCGCGGAGAGCGGCGGCGGCGCGCCACCCTAGCGCGGCTGCACCGGCGACCGGCAGGGGTGGCGCACCACCGGAGAAGACCACCGCGGCTCGGCCGCTGCAGACCGGAATGGCTAAGTCGTTCTGGGTTTAGGGAAAGAGGGCACAACATTAAAGTCATGACATTACCAATCAGGGGGGGCAGCGGTTCCCCCCATTTCCCACTCGGCCGAAACGACCGAGCTGACCAGCAGCGCGGGCCGCGCCTGCCCAGGACGGACCGACCGCACCGGGCCGTGCCGCGCTAGCCGGGCCGGGCTGTGCCAGTCAGTCCGGGCCGCGCCGCACCCTAATGGGCCGGACCCGAACCCGGGTCCGATCGACTCGGTGCGGCCCGACCCGGGGGGGTGTTGGGGTGGGCCGGGCGCAGAACCCCATTTCGGACTGTTTTCAGTCATTTGCCCATATATTGGGCTTCAGACCTCCGATCGATGAAAATTCAGTTACGTTGGGATCCTTAGATTGAGACGGTCATTTAGGTATATTAAACTCAAGTTTTAGGAGAACTTTTTGTACGGTCGGGTTGGTTCGAACACGAAACCAACCGGGCCCTCAGAACGGAAACGCTTATAACTTGAGCTCCGAACGTCCGATTGACGTGCCGTTAACTTTGTTAGATTTATCGTAGTGAGACAGACCTTTTGACTTACTTCGCTTGAGGTTTGGATGTAGTTAGAGTATGGTCGGGTTGGTTTTAATTAAAAACCAACCGGTCCCCTGGAATGAAAAGGCCAATAACTCTCAGACCGGGCGTCCGATTGACGCGCCGTCTGTCACGTTGAGATCCTTTTGTCAAGATGGAACTTTGGGATACATCAACTCCGGAAAATGTGTCAGTTGATGTATCGACCCTCTTGGCTCGTGGAGTAGACCCTCTCAGAACGAGCGTGTTGTGTGCGGAATCCCTAGATCTGGATGAGACTTGATGACTATTGATCGATCGACTCGGAGTGTTTCGATAGCCCAGTGTGGAGCGCTTGGTTGTAGCGGCAGACCCACGGCGGAGGAGCGCTTGGTCGTAGCAGCAGACCCACGGTACTCAACAGAAGGAGTACCTCTGTAGGATATGAGGGGGAGCGCTTGGTTGTAGCGACAGACCCATGGTGGGAAGCGCTTGGTTGTAGAATCAGGCCCAAAGTACTCAAAAGTTGGAGTACTACCGTAGTCCAAGGATAGTGTGAAGCGCTTGGTTGTAGCGGCAGACCCACTGTACTCGATAGAGGAGGAGTTCCCCAGCATCTGTGGGTTCGATGGTGAAGTCTTTCATACTGGAATCCTGTATGGGTACAAGGGTTAAGACAATCGTACTGGAATCCTCCGTGGGTTCGACGGTGAAGACTTTCGTACTGGAATCCTCCATGGGTTCGACGACGATGACAACCGTACTGGAATCCTCCGTGGGTTCGATGGTGAAGACTATCGTACTGGAATCCTCCGTGGGTTCGACGACGATGAAAACCGTACTGGAATCCTCTGTGGGTTCAGCGGTGACAGCTACAGTACTTGTATCCTATGTGGGTCCAACAGTATTTGACCTCTGTTGTAGTATCCTACGTGAGTCCGACAGCTTAGATGGTCTAGTATCCTACGTGGGTCCCAGATAGATGAATCATTAGCTACATCTGATCATCTCCTTTTGCATTACAAATGATGTATACATGTGTGAGCTGAGTCATGACTTTCAATCATTATCTTCGATGTGATTGACTTGCTTCCTATGTGTATTGAGTTGTGCTTTCCTGCGTGGAATGGAATATGCTTTCCTGTGTGGATTATGTTTTATCTCCCTGAGTGGACTAGATTGTACTTGAGCTCGTGAGTTGGAGCTGAACTAGATTTGATGACTTAGGTATATGTATGGGCATATACCTAAGTAGTGTTGGATGTCACTTCATGATTGTATCTTTCCTTTGTGGATTATCCTTTGTGGATTCTGGGAGACCTTCAGGGGTCTCGGGGTCCCTACTGAGTATCGTATACTAACCCCTGCACAGGATTCGCTCACACTACGTTTTGTTGGTTACAGATGACATAAATCACTGATCGAGGTTGAGGCTTGTAGAGCTGGACGGTTACCGGAGGAGGAACTCATGACGAGTCGGTGCCCGGAGGTGGATATTACATCGAGTCAGTGCCCGGAGGTGGATTTTATGACGATTCAGTACCAGGATGTGGACCACTAGGCGGGACGTACACGGGGCGGATGGCATGACCCGAGAAGCAGAGGTGGCTATCTGTACCCACCCTTTAGGTGGGATTTCCAGTGGACGGCTAGGCGTTTCTGCTTTTCTTTTCAGTTGTTGTACTTCCTTTTCAGTTGTACTTTACTTTTAGTTTGAGTTTCTATTCTGGCCCACTTACTTTTCCGTACTTACTATTGTACTCAATTTACTTAGTGTTTACTTTTGTTGTCTTACTCTGTGGTGTTTGTTTACTTTATAAAGGCAATGCCTTCCCCTTTTGTCGGGATTTACACCTTTATTTCTAGTCGCCAACCCCTGTCCTATGGAAGGCGTTCTTGGGGTAGTAACGACATGGGCCCTGAGGACGGGTCATGACACCAGGGGCTGGTGACTAGCACCAAAGCTGTAACTCCCTATAAACTGGGAAGGCATTGCCTTTATAAAATGTAAACACACACACAACCAGAGTATAAGGAGAAGCGAACACTAAGTAAAGCATAAAAAAGTGTTCTAAAAGTACAAAGGGGATAGAAATACATGCCCAACAGAAATGTAGAGCTACAACTGAAATAAAATACAACTGAAAAGGCAACCAGCTGAATGGTGAAGAAGCTCCTGGATCGTCCTCCAGTTCCTACCTGAAGGGTAGGTAAAGATGTCCTCCTAGTCACTCTGCATCTATCGGTCTGCTCCGTGTGCCTTCACACCAATTGTCCACCTCCGGTTACCGTCCAGTCCTCGTACACTCTGTCTCGGTCAACGTTGTTTGTCATCTGCATCCAATACAACGAGGTGTGGTCATAGCGCGTGCAGGGGTTAGTATAACGATACTCAGTAGGGACCCCAAGAACCTCAAGGTATCACGAAAAACCAACAAGGATAAACCACAAAGAATGATCTCAACAGATAACCCTTACATAGGTATATTACCATACATATAACTAAGTTTTCAAGTAACCCATCTCAATCGTGAGGAAAGCACAAAGGTCATTGACTCAGCTCAAACCAGAATTTTATTCACAATATCGAAACCACGGCAGCTGGAGAACTCCTCCTCTGGTGAGTACAATGATCCTATCGCGACTTCAAGGTGCTACTCAATAACCTTAGACTGATGAGGTACTTCTCTTGTCGAGTACTGCGGGTCGACCAATTCACAAAGTAGTGATCCCCCGCCATGGGTCTGTCACCACACACAGTAGCGCTCCCCCTCATATCCTACAGAGGTAATCCTTCTAGCAAGTACCATAGGTATGCCACCTCACAAAGTAGTGCTCCTCCGCCATGGGTCTGCCACCCCAAAAAAGTAGTGCTCCCCACTGGGCTATTCAAGTCACTCCGAAATGAATCGGACAAGAAATCATCAGGTTTCAGACAGCTACTTGGTCTCTACACTCCGATTGCTCATCTCCGGGAGGATCCGCTCCACGAGCTACTGGTCAATACTCCAAGTATCTCATAGTTCCACAAAGAAATATATCAATGTACTGCCTCGTCATAGGGGTCACAAAGAAACAAACGGTGCGTCAATCAGACGCTCGGTCTGTGAGTTATTAGCATTTCTATTCCAGGGGCCCGGTTGGTTTTTAAGATAAAACCAACCCGACCATACTCCAATATCATCTGAAACCACGCAGATTATTCCAAAAGAACCATCTCATCAAGAGGAATCCAACGTAGTCGACGGCATGTCAATCGGACATCCGGTCCTCAAGCTGTGAGTGTTTCTGCTCAGAGGGCCCGGTTGGTTTTGGGATCGATCCAACCCTGCTGTTTTTCTGATATCGTCCAAAACTCTCATAGAGTATCGAAAAATAAATACCTCGTCATGAGGGTCCCATTACGGTAGATGGTGCGTCGATCGGATGCGTGGTCTTCATGTTATTCACCTTTAATTGAAAACGGGCCTAGCCCATTAAAACCTATGGGCTGACGGGTCGGGTCAACCCAGAGTTGGTGGGTCCGACCCGGTAGGGGTGTCAGACCTGCCCGAATATTCGCACGGCCCAACCTGAGGGTCACGGACTGACCTGAAGAGGGCGCAGCCCGTCTCGAAGTGGCGTGGCCCAGCACGAAGTGGTGGTCCCCAGCATGGCGGGGGCGGCCCCGGCCTGACAGGGTGTGGTGCAGCGCGCCCCGGCGCGGCCCTACTTGACCTGGCCCAGTGCGGCCCGGCCCGGTGCGGCCCGGCTGGATCGGTCGGCTGGACGAGCGGTTTGAGGCGGGGTCGCGGACCACGAATTCCCAAACCGGCAACGCCGCCCTCCGAAACTGGCCGACTAGGCAGGCCGGCCTTCTGGCGCACGTGGCATGCACGGCGGGCCTCAGGTTTCTTCAGCATGGCTCCCTCCTGGAGTCGCGGTTCGGCTCCGCCTAGCCGGTCGACGGGCCTACTGGTTCCCCAGCGCGGCGCCCTCCTGGCGTCGTGGCTCCCCTTTGCCCGGTCGGTGACGGGACGGCCGGTTCTTCTGCCGAAGTGGCCCTTAAAGTGGGTCGTGGTTCTCGTTGCACAACTAGCGTGACAGCGCTGGCTCCCTCCGCTGCGTCGTATGCTGGCTGCAGCTCCAAATCCCCGGCTCGGTGCGATGGGCACCGTGCTTCCTCCGCTGCAGCTACTTGGCCTCGGCTTTTCTTAGCATGTGCGACGGCGGCCCTTGCGCCGCTGGCCTCTTCCATGTTCCACCTTCGATCGCCAATTCCATCAATAAATAGGATCAAATGGAGGGTTTTCGGGCCATGTTTCTTCCACCTGCGCCATCCACGTTAAGTGATAGAAATTGGTCGGACAAAAAAGATTATACACCAACGAACCGAGGCACAATTTTAATCCGTTAAAATTTAACTTAACCCCTACCTCGCAAAGACATCGCACGTCGTCGATCCATGGAAGACAAACGTCGGGGTAGATGGCATCGTGAAGAATGATGTCATGGATAAGAGAACGGAAGGTGCGTCATCATTCTTTGTGGAACCGACATCGTGGAGAAGAGGGCATCGTTCTTCGTTGGAGGCATTCTTCGTCGAAGAGATGAACACTTTCTTTATCTATATCTCCAGAGATTTCCCAGGTTTTCTCCAACACCACAATTACCCAACTAAAATATTAGCTCTTCCTATTATTTTATTCTCACTAAAATTGATTTATGAATGAAACACTATAATTAATTAAATGGAGAATCCCCTTAATTAATTATAATGTGTTGGCAATTTAATTGGGAGGAAGGTGGAGATTTTAACACACTTAATAAAGAGAATGGTTGTCACAATAAATGAAAGGGAGTTTAAGGGGGGTTTTAAGGGAGATGAAAGGTTGGGGCTCGTGTGGGCCCCACCTTGCAAATATCCACACATGGGAAGTTATGTGGGGGTGGGCCCCACCATTAACTTCCTTATGTAGGATTTAACCACCATGTTGTATAAAATTGTTAAACAATTTTATTTAACTTTTTAACTAATCCCCAAATTTTAACTTTCAACCCGCATAAAACGAAACTGCGGTAAAGGTCCCCTTAATCAATTACTGGTGCTGTGAGTTCATCGGTTCCCTCGGATTTCAATTCCAAGAACAAGTTCAAAAGATAGAAAAACCCGCTCATTTGTTCACTGAATGTACCCAATCTTAACTTCAGAAATTTATTCCGGGCACACCGGGCCTCGGAATCAAGTGCCGTCAGAAGCCACAAACTCGTAAAATTCCAAAGTATTTAAAAAAATTACATGAAATTTCCGAGTCATTACATTACTCCCACCTTAGGGATTTACGTCCCCATAAAGCTATAACACGAACTAGGGAAACTAAAGGAGGTACCGAGGACGCAACTGAGCCTCCCGCTCCCATATGCTCTCCTAGAGGTTCTTGTGCTGCCAGCGAATGCACACAAGAGGAATAGACCATCCTCGTAGGACTCGTTCCTATCGATCCTCAACCTCTACTGGAACCCTGTGAAAGTCACCTCGTCATTGATGTACAGCTATCCGTAATAGATGATGTGTGAAGGTTCGTGCACGTATCTCCTCATCTGAGATATATGGAAGACATTGTTCACCCGGTGCATCTAAAGTATAAGGGCCAGGCGATAATCCACCTCTCCTACACTACTGAGGACCTGGAAAGGTCCGAAGAATCATGGAGATAACCTGCTGCCCCAGCCAAATCTCTGAAGTCCTCATCGAGGTGAGACCCATATAAAGACGTGGTCGCCATCCTCGAACTATAGTGGTCTCTGTCTCCTATTAGCATAGGACTTCTGTCTACCCTGTGCAGTCTTCATCCACTCCTGGATGATCTGCTCCTTCTCCATCGTAGCCTGAACCATCTTTGGTTCTACACATGCTGATTCCAACACTATCCACAAGGGATATCTGAAACGCGGCCATATGATATCTCGCTACTTCCAACAGTTGAATGGTCGATCTCTCACTAAGAGCATCTGCTACAACGTTCTCCTCCCCAAGAGTATAAACTATCTTGAAGTCATAGTCTGGGAGGATTTCAAGCCATCACTGTTTTCTCTCGTTCATCTCCTTCTAAGAGAAGATACACCTTAGACTATTGAGTTGGAGAGAACCATAAACCGTTCGATCAACGAACTATGGGTGAGACTAGACAATTTTAAGAACTCATCTCCACCCTTCTTCGTCTATATTCTACCGAAGAGCTATTGAGATTTCTCCTCTTCCAAAAAGAGAAATCTGGTCTCATCCCCCTAGATGAACCATGTTCTTCACCTAATACAGTCAATTCTGACATGAACGGTACTATTTCATGCCATAGACGATGTCGTAAAGCCTCAACGCTATTACTAAGATATCCAACCGTTACTCTCACCTCCAAGGGTCGAGTCACACTATCGGCATCAGTGTGTGCTTATTGGGTCTCCTCTAGTAGGAATCTCGCAAGTGAGGGTCAAGTCAACATCGTTAACCAAAACCTCTTAGTATCAAACTTACAAAAAGGATAGGAAAGTAAATGTCACAATAACAAGTGTCTTATATTACTGCAGCTCGAAGTACAAAGACACAAAGCAAACACAACAACAACAACATGGAAAATAGAAGCACCAAGAACAAAGGCCTCCAAGCCTGGGACTAGTCTCACTCCCATCCACTTGCTCCCAGAGCTCCACTACCTTGTCCACCGCTCGACTGATGCTCAAGCACCTGCGACTCCTTCTGTCTCAGTGGCTCCTCCAATGCCTACTGATCAACTCTGCGGGAAGTCAGATAGTCACATGCTAAGTGACCCTGCTTGCCGCATGCATAGCACTTCCTGCTCCTGATATGGCTGGCTCTGTTTCGTGTGACTCCCACAACTAAACTTGTACACCGAGGTCGCCCACCTATCAGCCTAGTCTGCTTGGAACTCTGCATCATCCGTCTACTACCTACAGATGACTCGGCTACTGACAGAAAACCCTACGGCAAAGGTATCAGCTCCTGAGAATGCTTAGAGTGTAGAGTATCTAGTATAAACTCCACCCTAAAAAAGGTCTCGATGTCTTCCAAGGTGAAGGTAATTTCATCGCAAAACTGAAACATGTGGCTCCACCACCTCTCAGATGCTCCCTGAAATAGACTAACAGCTAGGTACACCATCATGTTAGTGGGTGTCCCAGCTGTGTGGAATTCTCGTGCAACAAACTCCAACCAGTACACAGCCGTCTAAAAATTTGACTCACCTCGAAACCTTAGAGGCCACTGTCATTGGAACTCGTGCAACACGCTCAGGTGGAGTGCACTCTCTGCTAGTGTCTCAACTGGTGGAGTGCCCTATACTGAAGCCTCGTTGCTCGGTGAGCTATCATCGTGCTCCCCACTTGGTACCCACTCTGACTGACTGGGTGAAGACATCCTAAAAGAAACAGATGTGACACAGTCAAATGATTATACCTGGTGGGATGACCTGGTATGAGCTGATTTAAAAGAAACTTTTGTAAACATGCATGCAATCAGTGTTTTCGTGCACTGAGTCAGAAATCAGTAGTTAGGCTCCTGGTGTATGGATACGTCACCCGTCGCACCAACACTGGACTCCCTGAAATGAAAACCACACTCGGTACGCTTAACACTATTTCTTCAAAGAAATAAAATATCAGAGTCATAAGTTCTGCGATAGAACCGACGTCCTCTGATACCAATTTGTCACGACCCGTCCCCCGGGGCCCGTATCGTGACTACCCCAATCCCACCTTCCGTAGGCCAGGGGCTGGAAACTAGAACCAAAGGCATAACTCCCTATAAACTAGGAAGTCATTGCATTTATAAAACGTAAACACACACACAACCAGAGTACAAGCTGAAGAAAACACTAAGTAAAGCAGTAACAAGTGTGCTGAAAGTACAAAGGGGCCATAAATATAAGACCAACAGAAAGGTACAGCTACAAATGAAAGAAAATACAACTGAAAAAGACAACCAGCTGAATGGTGAAGAAGCTCCTGGATCGTCCACCGGTTCCTACCTGATGGGTAGGTACAGATGTCCTCCTTAGCACTCCGCGTCTATCGGTCTGCTCCTTGTGCCATCACGCCGATTGTCCTCCTCTAGGTATCGTCCTGTCCTTGTACACTCTACCTCGGTTAGCGTTGTCTGTCATCAGCATCCAATACAATGAGGTGTGGGCATAGCCTATGCAGGGGTGAGTATAACGATACTCAGTAGGGACCCAGAGACCCTCGTGGTCTCATGAAAAACCAACAAGTATAAACCAAAAAGAAAAATCTCAACAGATAACCTTTACTTAGGTATATTCCCATACATATACCTAAGTTATCAAGTAACCCATATCAATAATGAGGAAAACAAAAAGGTCATTGACTCAGCTCAAACCAGGATTTTATTCACAATATCGAAACCACGGCTACTGGAGAACTCCTCCTCTGTCGAGTACAGTGATCCTATCGTGACTCCGAGGTGCTACTCACTAACCTTAGACTGTTGAGGTACTCATCCTATCGAGTACCACGGGTCAGCCACCTCACAAAGTAGTGCTCCCCCGCCATGGGTCTGCCACCTCACACAGTAGTGCTCCCCCTCATAGCCTATAGAAGTACTCCTTCTATCGAGTACCGCGGGTCTGCCACCTCACAAAGTAGTGCTCCTCTGCCATGGGTCTGCCACCCTAACATAGTAGTACTCCCCACTGGGCTATTCAAGTCACTCCGAAACGAATCGTACAAGCAATCATCAGGTTTCAGACAGCTACTAGGTTTTCGCACTCTGAATGCTCGTCTCCAGGAGGATCCGCTCCACGATCTAATGGTCGATACTCCAAGTATCTAAAAGTTCCACGAAGAAATATCTCAAAGGACTGCCTCATCATAGGGGTCACAACGCAACAGACGGCGCATCAATCGGATTCCTAGTATGTGAGTTATTAGCATTTTCTTTTCCAGGGGCCGGGTTGGTTTTTAAGATAAAACCAACCCAACCATACACCAATATCATCCAAAAACTATGTATAGTATTCCAAAAGAACCATCTCATTAATAGGAATCCAACGTAGTCGATGGCATGTCAATCGTACATCCGGTCCTCAAGCTATAAGCGTTTCCGCTCCGAGGGCCTGGTTGGTTTCTGGTTCGAACCTACCCGGCCATTTTTCTGATGTCATCTAAAACTCACATAGAGTATTGCAAAACAACCTCCTCATCGCGAGGGTCCCAGTGCTGTAGACGGTGCATCGATCAGATGTGTAGACTTCATGTTATTCAAGTTTAAGTGAAAACGGGCCCAGCCCATTAAGCCATGTGGCTGACGGGTCGGGTCAACCCAGAGTTGGCGGGTCCGACCCGGTAGGGGTGTCAGACTGGCCCGAAGTTTCACGCGGCCTGACTTGAGGGGCGCAGTCCAGCCCGAAGAGGGTGTGGCCCGGCTCGATAGGGGGCGGCTCAGCTAGGCGTGGACTGACCGGCTAGGTCGGCCGACCGAGTGGTCCGAGGCGGGGGCGCAGACCACAACTGCCGAAAATGGCGACGCCAAGCGACGCCGCCCTCCAATCCGATCTGCTAGGCAGGACGGCCTTCTGGCGCATGGGGCCCGCATGGCGGGCCATGGGTTTCTTCATCGTGGCGCCCTCCTGGCGCCGCGGTTTGGCTCAACCTAGCCTGCCGACGGGCCGACCGGTTCCCCAGCGTGGCGCCCTCCTGGCATCGTGGCTCCCCTTTGCCCAGCCGGCCGACGGGCCAGTCGGTTCTTCTGCCGAAGGGGCCCACAAAGTGGGCCGCTGTTCACGATGCACAGATAGCATGATGGCACCGTGCTTCCTCCCTCGTGGCTCTCTTGGCCACGGACTTCTTAGTGTGTGCTACGGCGGCCCTCGCGCCACCGACCTCTTCCGTGTTCCACTTCCGATCGCCAATTACATCAATAAATAGCATCAAACGGAGGGTCGTCGGGCCGTGTTTTTTATACCCGCGCCCTCCGCATTAATAGATAGCAATTTTCCAGAAAAACAATATTATACCACAACAAACCGAGGCACAATTTTAATCCAATAAAATTGAACATAACGTATGCATCGCAAAGACGTCGCACATCGTCGATCCGTGGAATATGAACGCCATGGTAGATGGCGTCGCGAATAACGACATCGTAGAGAAGAGAACGGAAGGCACGTCGTCGTTCTTCGTGGAACCGGCTTCACGAAGAAGAGAGTGTCGTTCTTCGTTGGAGGCATTCTTCATCGAAGAGAAGAACACTTTCTTTATCTATATCTCCAGAGCTCTCCCAGGTTGTTACCAACACCACAATTGCCCAACTAAAATAATAGCTCTTCCAATTATTTTATTCTCAGAACATTTTATTTTCGAATCAAACATAATAATTAAATAATTGGAGAATCCCCTTAGTTAATTATAATGTTTTGGCAATTTAATTGGGAGGAAGGTGGAGATTTTAACACATTTAATAAAGAGAATAGTTTTCACAATAAATGCAAGGGAGTTTAAGGGGGGTTTCAAGGGAGATGAAAGGTTTGGGCTCGTGTGGGCCCCAACATACAAATATCCACACATGGGATGTTATGTGGGGGTGGGACCCACTATTAACTTCCCCATGTAGGATTTAACCACCATGGTGTATAAAATTGTTCTAAACAAATTTATTTAACCTTTTAACTAATCCCCAAATTTTAACTTTCAACCCGAATAAAATGCAACTGCGGTAAAGGTCCCCTTAAGAAATTACCAGCGCTGAAAGTTCATCGGTTCCCTCAGATTTCAATTCTGGGCACCAATTAAAAAGATAGAAAACCCTAATCTTTCGTTCACTGAACATACCCGAGCTAAACTTCAAAAATTGATTCCGGGCACATCGGACCTCGGAATCAAGTGTCGTCAGAAGCCACAGTCTCGTAAAATTCCAAAGTATTTAAAAAACATTACATGAAATTTCCAGGTCTTTACAGATGGGTTTCAAAAAATACTCAACCAATAGGTTTTAGATAGGTTTGGGTCACTATTTTACCCTTATCTTTTAGATTTAACTCTTAGTTGAATAGTTTGACATTTACCATGTCTCTTTGTATTTTTATATTATATGGTTAATAAACTTACTATATACTTCTAAGCGAATCAAAAGTGGTTCATTAGTTATACACCCATCATTATATAAGTCTTTTGGCGGAAACATAGATTTTTAGGAATAGAATTTCAATTAATAATATAATATTTGTTTTAAATATTATTTTATGTCAATTTTGACACTATTTTGTATTTTATTTTTCCTAAATTCATAACAACATTATTACTTCAAACAAAATTCATTTAACCAACTCTAATATGTAATATTAATCTATAAAATTATTGGAATTCATAAAAAGTCTAAAATTACATTTATTTGGATATTTATAATATAAATTATTTTAATATTTCATTAATTAGGTAATTACTGCATCATCATTGTGTTAATAGTAAATTAAATTATTTAATGTCTAAAAAATATAAATAAAATACCATTATGTAGGAAATATTTTTATATTTCTAATGAATATGTATAGTCGAATTTATCTTATGTGTAACCCTATATTAAAAATGTTTTAGTTATTAAACTTTGATTTTAACACTTTTAACTCTTCTTTGAATTAACTAATAATAAATTCCCTAATCTAAACCAAGTGGACCAATGATGTTCATATATTATTCCTAAGGTTGTTTTTGGTCGAATTATACTTATCAAATAGAATTAGGACATGTGTTAGGGTAATGATAATATCATTTTTAACCTTAATTACCCTATTTACTTTTAACCGTGGTAAATAAAATTAAAAAGTTAATATTCGCCAATAATTATTTCCATCTCATTGAACCAAATTTTACTTACTAATATCAACCGTGTATCTCATATTTTTGAAAATTCACTCATATAAGCGGTAAAATTAAGTTTTATGTGAATTTTCAAATACTCCTAGGAGGTGGGTAAAAGACGGTGAAATGTTCAATAAAATGTTTATATATCTAAAATTATTTTAAACTAAATCCAATGAATTAAATTGAAATTATGTAGGTATTATGTATCTATTTTGACCTAAATTAAACTTAAATAAAATAAATAATTATTTAAATAAAAATTCAGTTTTAAACTATAACTCTGTGTTTTTCAGTATTCATCGAAAAATTGAAAGTTTTCAGAAAAATACCAAATATTCACCCTAAGCCAATTTCGATATTCTGAATCCAAAAATGAAGTCCATTTTCAATGATAAAATTTATAATGTTTTTAGAAAGTGGTTATTACTATTCATAATGGCTAGTTTGATTGGTTGTGGTGTGTTAGAACTTGATGTTGCATACAACACACGATATTTTATTATTCAAAGAGAAGATACCATGGATGCTTGGGGTGTGACATTATCCCCTCCTTCAAATAATTTCATCCTTGAAATTTATAGAGTATTACTGCGTAAAAATACTCGGGTGGTTCTTCATCATAAGTACCTCAGGTTCCCACGTCGCCTCTTCCATCTTATGGTTTCTCCATAGATCTTTTTACCAGACGAGTCCTCTGGTTTCTTCACACATATTCTCTTGTATCAATAACTTTGACTAGATCTTAGCAATAAGATAGATCAGGTTCCAGTTGTAATTCCTCATAGGTGAGTACATGTGTTGGGTCAAGCATGTATTTTCTCAATAGTGATATGTGGAACGCATTGTGAACTTTGGAGAGACATGGCGTCATTTCCAAACAGTAAGCTACAACCCCAATTTATTCTAGGATTTCGAAAGGTATGATGTACCTAGGACTCAATTTACCCTTCTTAACGAAACGTATAACACCCTTCCATGGAGACACCTTTTAGGAGACATGAACACCCACCTGAAATTCCAAATCCTTGCTTCAGTTATCATCATAGCTCTTCTTCCTACTTTGAGCTTTCATTGATGTGGTTTTGGATTACCTTCACCTTTTCCATCATTTCCAGCACAAGTTCTGGGCCTATGAGTTTTCTTTCACCAACATCATCCCAATAGGTTGGTTTGGACATCTCTTTCCTTATAATTCTTCATATCGTGCCATCTGAATACTTTAATGGAAGCTATTGTTATAGGAGAATTCTACCATAGGTAAATATTGATCCTGCATACCTTTAAAGTCATGTAATCATGATCTCAACATGTCTTATAACGTTTGAAGAGTTCTTTCTGATTTTCCATCAGTTTGGGGGTGGTAGGAAGTGCTCAAATGAATCTCTGTATCCATGGATTTCTGAAGAATTTTCCAGAATCTTTATGTTAAAAGAGGATCATGATCAGAAAAAATCGATACGGGTACTCCATGAAGTCTTACAACTTCAATAATATATACTCTTTCTAGGAGTTAAAGTGTTAAATATTCACTTATATCAAGAAAATGTGAAGACTTAGTAAGAAGATCAACAATGACCCATATTGCAGCGTTCCTTCTAGGAGTCTTTGGTAGTCCCATGAAAAAGTGCATCGTGATATTATCCCATTTCCACTCAGGTATGGGAAATGGTTGCAAGACTCCTCCAGGATGTTGCCTTCCAGCTTTCACTTGTTGACAAACCATACATCTTGACACAAAATCAGCAATCTCCATCTTCATGTTGTCCCACCAAAAATGTTTCTTCAATTATATATACATTTTGGTGCTCCCATGGTGTATAGAGAAACTTGAGCTATGAGCATCATCTAACAATTCACTTTTCAGATCAGGTATATCGGGAACACAAATTCTCTTCCCAAATTTCAAAATTCCATCTTCATACACAAAGTCACTCAATCTCCCATCATTCACAGCATTATTCTTCATTTTAAACTCTTCATCACCGGTCTGAGAATTATTTATCTTTTCTAGTAAATATAGTTTGGCAACCATTTGAAAAAGTATTAATGTTTCACCTTCTATGGTGATTCGCATATCCATATTAACTAGATCCATATATATAGGATCCTTTTCAACTCGCATCTTGTTCAAAACTCCATGATCATTTCTACTCAAATCATCTGCCACCTTATTTGGCTTCCCCTGGTGGTAGTGTATCGTGCAATCATTATCCTTGAGTAGCTTAAGTCATCATCTTTGCCTCATGTTGAGTTCTTTCTGTGAGAAAATATACTTCAAACTCTTTTGATTAGTATATATCTCACATTTTTCATGATAGAGATAATGTCTCCATATATTCAAAGCAAAGATTACAACTGCTAACTCAAGATCATGAGTAAGATAGTTTTGATCATGAATTTGCAGATGTCGTGATGTATAGGCAATAACTCTATCATTCTTCATAAGGACACAACCATGTCCTTTCTTTGATGCATCACTATAAATAACAGACCCCTCATTCCCTAATGGTAGAGTCAATATAACAACATTGAATAATATTCTATTGAGTTCTTCAAAACATTCTTCACACTCTTTTTTCCACACAAATTTACGTGTGATCTTGGTTAATGGGTTAGCCAATCGAGCAAAATTCTGGACAAAACGCCGATAATAACCTACTAAACCTATAAAACTGTGTACCTAAGTTATACTCATAGGTTCTAGCCATTATTGGATTGCTATTATCTTAGAAGGATCGATATAGATTCCATCCTTGGAGACAGTATGGCCAAGAAAAGAAATCTCTAGAAGCCAGAATTCACACTTGCTAAACTTCCCATATAATTCATGTCTTCTAAGAGTCTTCTGGATAATGTGCATGTGATTTTCATGATCTTTATAGATTTTGTAGTATACCAAGATATCATCAAAAAATACCACTACAAATTCATCGAGATATTCCTTGAAAACATTATTCATTAGATCCATGAAGAAAGAGGGTGCATTAGTCAATCCAAAAGGCATTACTGTAAACTCGTAATGCTCGTACCTGGTTTGAAATTCTCTCTTAGGAATATATTTCTTCTTCACATGCAACTGATGATATCCAGATCAAAGTTCAATCTTTGAAAAAGTATTTAGCTCAATGAATTTGGTCGAATAAATCATCAATGCGAGGTAAGGGATACTTGTTCTTTGTTGTTATATCATTGATCTTCATGTAGTCAATACACAAACTCATAGATATGACTTTCTTCTTAACAAAAAGTATAGGGGATCTCCATGGAGAAACACTAGGGAGAATAAATCCCTTATTACTCAATTACTCTCTTTTTTTCTTTAGTTCTACTAATTCCATAGTGGCCATTCTATAAGGGGTCTTCGATATGGTCCTTGATCCATGAATTAAATCAATGGAAAACTCAATTTCTCATTCTGGGGGATGTCTAGGTAAATCTTATGGAAACACATCAACATATTCGTTTACAATAGGTACATCCTCTATTTGAACATTCTTTTCCTCACCCACTGTTATTTCATTATCATCCTCCCCAATAACTGAATTTAGTTGAGCTATTGGGGTGGATTTAGATAAGAATCATGTGGTGACAATTCTGCTCTAAAGATAAGGTGTTCTTTATCATCGTCATCAAAAATCCTAACCTCCTTCTTCTTATAGTAAATTTTCGCATCATGTTCAGAAAGCCAATCCATACTGAGTATTATATCAAATTCAATCATGGGTATGATGAGGAGATCAGCAGATAAAGAACATTTATATTATCTAATGGGAAGTGATTCACAAAACTTTGTGGTGATGATACTTCCCTTAGGAGTTTTTAATGACAACTTCCTTGTTAAATCAAATTGTAAATATCTAATTTTCTCAACAAACTGGGAAGATATGAAACAATGTGATGATTTAGAATCAAATAAAGCATTTTCTAGACATGAGGAAACCATTAAATTACCTTCCACCACGTCTTTTGGAGCTTCAACCTCAGTAGTAGTGATCATATAAGCATGGCATTGATACCTTGGCCTTTTCTGAGGTAATTTTCCCTGACTCTTATGATATTCATTTTCATAATGTACCATCTCCCTGTAATTTTAGCATTGAACATTGGTAGCATCTTTCTTTCCCTTACAATCACCAACAATATGGCCTTTCTTTCCACATTTTTAGCATATTCCTTTTCCATTTAGACAGGCACCAGGATGCTTCCTTCCACAATTATCACAGGGTGGTTAAATTCTTCCCTCCTTCCATGTTTTCTTATTTCCTTTCCAAGAGTGTTCAGAAGATCTCTTCTTTGCATGCTTTTCTTTAAAGTCTTAAAATATAGAGAATTAATTTTTTGTCTTGATAGCACACGAGACAATATATTCGTATGATGAGAAGGATTGTGATACTAATGATCAACAGAGAAATGGTTTTAACCCATAAAAGAAACGGTCAATCATACTTCTTGGGTTACTTATGTAATCTACTGCATGACTCTATAACCTTGTAAAGTTAGCATCATACATTGCGACATTATCATCATTATTTTTCTCAGACTCAGAAACTATCTTTCCATATCCGCTTGATGGTAATGAGGAAAGTGTTTTTCTAAGAAAATTTCATTAAACACCCTTCATTCCATATTTTATACTTCCTCATCTCCCTTTGTGTTTTGAATCAATGACCGCCATTGGTCATCCTCTCCAGTAAGGCAGTAAACTACCATGGAAAATTTTTTCCTTTCACTACTACCCAAAGAATGGAATATTTTCTCTAAGGAATTTATCCATTTCTCAGACACTAAAGGATTTTTACACCCATTGAATTTTGGTGGTTGTTTCCTCATGAAGCAATCTAACATTGACCCTCCACGCTGTGGACCTGGGTGCTCCATCCAGGTAAGGTTATTATTCATAACCTGTGTGAGTTGTCCCAGTATGGTGATTAGCAGATCAGCACGAGTTGCATCACCAGTGCCACTATAATTATCTTGAGTAGGAGTGAAATCCCTACATGGAGTGCATGTATTGATACAGTTTCCATTCCTTCCACTAGGCGCCATTTCTAAACAATGGCATACACTAGATTATTTTATGAATCAAAATACATAAATCCAAACTTGTAAAACACTTAACATAAATTAAAATATTTATGGATATAATCTATAATCATAAAAAAAATTCTTTAAGAATGTATATACTCATAAACCCTTCATAATGGTTTGTAAAGAAAATGATAATTATCCTAAGCATATCTCCTGAGAGTGTCGTAACCAAGATTGCAGCAAGAACCGTTTTCATGCACCAGTTCCCATTCGAGTCTAGCTCAAAGCGGTGTTTTCGGGTTTTACCCCTAGGTACATCTGTGCCAGATCCTCCTCTACCTGCTCGTATCCAGACAGGGATGTATTTCAAGGAAAACTCACAAAATCAATAAAATACCAAAATTATAAGAAGTTATTCTATACTAATCCTCAATGTTTATCTTAGGGATTTGTGTTATAATCATAGTTTATCTAAATCTAGTTTCCAATGTTTTTACTAAACTTGATCTGATACCAACTGTAATGCCCCGACGCCAGTTACCCAGAGTCAGTGCATTATTACATAAAATTAGTATGATCACATGGAAATCATGTCTCGAAAGACCGATCAGTTTAGTATTATTGGAAACAAGATTCATACATAAGGTCAACTTTACAACATAAAAAGAAATACAAAATGAATCTATTTCAATAGAAACAACCAAGCCTCCTAGATTATGCCTGTAAGTCACTCATAACTATCTTCTTCATATCCTAGGAAAATTAGAAAGGGGTGAGCTTAAATGCTCCATAAGGGTATGCAATACAGCAGAAGATAACATAAATATTAATCAATGGTGAATAATAGAAACCACATGCCTTTACCAATAATAAACATTAATACTTTTATTGTAGGAATATGAGCTAAGTAAATAATTCCATAATAGAACATAATCATGGGTATTCTACTAGTCGAATTACCACATGAACCATCAATATTATTTTCATAATGAGGGAATGTATAATGATGGACATTATGAATCTTTTTTTTCAAGGCCTCGGCCAAGACATCTAAAAATGATTAAGGCCTCGACCAAAACCACATATCAAATTGGGAAAGGTCCTTGGACAATTCAGCGTTTAGTTGTCTCATGAGACCTAACGATGAATCGAGGATCTATAACAGGCTCCACCCATCACTTACTAAGTCCAATACATTCCTCATATGAAAAGGTTGAAATATAACATAAACATTGGTATTAAAACTAGCATATGAAATGTGAATACTTTTATAATAAAAAATGAATTGTATAAAAATAGAACATCCACATTCAAACATATCACAAATATTTCAATACAATATTAATGTTTTGTGCCATAATAAATCAAATTCAAATAAACTTAAAATCCATCAAAGGATGTTGACATAGATGAAATCAAAACCTTTTTTTGAAAAATATCTCTTTCTATTTTGAAATCATTTAAGAGTCACATAATTATAAAGAAATCATTTGTTTTAAAAATATTCTTATAATATTGTAAGGGATGCTTTGATGATGTTATAATTGCAAAAAATAGCCGCACCTGCCGTATAAGTTAAATAACATTCTTACCTTAAATTTGATGAAAAGGTCAAAAATTACCTTGTTTGGAAAATGACAGAAAGATTCCTTTAAAAACATATAAGGGTATATATGAATTCAGCCCATTGTCTAGTAAATAGTAAAAAAAATTGAAATACATTTTTGAGAAACATGGATGTGGATGATAAAGAAGTCCCAGTAGATACTTACGTAAAACAACCTCGCATAGTAAAGAAATTTTCAAATTAACCCTTACCATGTACTTTTCCTTAGTCAAGGGTAGGTTAACCTCATGTATAATGGTAAAATAATTGTTATTAAATTATAAAATAATCATATACATTAATATGACATCATATATGATCTTTAAACATTTCTTTATTAATAATATCTTAGTATTATCGTCGTTTCGGGTGTTCACTTACTCGTTATATTTTATATGTTTTGTTACATAAGTCGTGTTTTATTGGATAGGTTGAATATTATTAATATCCCAAATTACATCAAGCCCTTAAACATTATTTTTAATCATCAAATGAAAATTATTCTTGAATGGACACGATGGAAAATGAATCTCATCGCGTTCGTGGAGACGGTAATCCATATGTATGCACGAGTGACAATATCATTCTTTTGATTTTAAAATATTATATAATTGGATGCTATATCATATATAAAGAATAATTATCATGTTATATTTATTATTTACATCAATTATATATCATTATTATACCCATACAAATAATATTGTATTGAATAACAATTACACCATGATGTGGAGATGGTCAGCCATACGTACGCACGTATGGTGACATGTCATTCAAAGGATGGATATAAAAATGAATTTGATTGTAAAATATTTATAATAACAACATAGTATATAGAATATATTTGATTTATTTTTTTATAATGGAAACAACAATGAAATAGGAAGTGCAATAAGAAAGGAACTTGAAAGAGGTGACGAAATATTTACCTCTTCTTCAGGTTCTTCCTTTTGATTTGATGAAAAGGGCTCCTTAGGTTGGATTTATAACTAAAATAAGGCCTCTAAAATGAAGGTAGGATAGTTTGTAGGGTATTTGGGTAGGGGTTGGCCGAGCCAAATGGCTTTGAAGGTGTGAATTAGAGTGAAGGGGAAGTGCCCTTTTATAAGAGGGGTGAGGGGCACCTTAGGAAAAGCTAGAAATATTATTTTATAATAAAATCATTTTTGGTTTATAATGGATCCAAAGTGGATTATTTAAAGTCTATGGTGGGGATGAGTTGCAAAAACTACTCAAACAATAGGTTTTAGATTAATTTGGGTCACCATTTTACCCTTATCTTCTATATTTGACTCTTAGTTGAATAGTTTGTCATTTACCATGTCTCTTTTATTTTTATATTATATGGTTAATAAAAATACTATATACTTCCAAGAGAACCTCAAGTGGTTCATTAATTATACAAATATCATTATATAAGTCTTTTGGCCAAACCTTAGATTTTTAGAAATAGAATATCAATTAATAATATAAAATTTGTTTTAAAAACTCTTTTAAGTCAATTTTGACATTATTTTGTATTTTGTTTTTGCTAAACTTATAACAGTATTATTACTTTGAACCATATTCATTTAACCAGCCCTAATATTTCATATTAACATATAAAATTATTTTAATTCATAAAAGGTCTCAAAATTACATTTATTTGCATATTTATAATATTAATTATTTTAATATTTCTTTATTTAAGAAATTACTACATCATCATTGTGTTATAGATAAATTAAATTATTTAATGTCTAAAAAATATAAATAAAATACCATTATGTAGGAAATCTTTTTATATTTCTAATGAATATTTATAGTCAAATTTATCTTATTTGTAACCCTATATTAAAAATGTTTTTGTTATTAAACATTGATTTTAACTCTTTTAACTCTTCTTTGAATTAAATAATAATAAATGTCCTAATCTAAACCAAGTGTACCAAAGAGGTTGATGTTTTATTCCAAAGTTTATTTATAGTCTAATTATACTTATCCAATATAATTACAGAGATTCATTAGGGTAATAATAATATCATTTTTACCCTTAATTTCCCTATTTACTTTTAACCATGGTAATTAAAGTAAAAAGTTACGATTCACCAAAAATTATTTTCATCTCATTGAACCACATTTTACCGACTGATATCAACCATGTCTCTCGGATTTTTGAAATTCCACTCAGAGAAGTGGTAAAATTATGTTTTATGTGAATTTGAAAATTCTCCTTGATGGTCGGTAAAAGAGAGTGAAAAGTTCAATAAAATTTTTATATATCTAAAATTATTATAAACTAACTCCAATGAATTATATTGAACTTATATATGTATTATTTATCTATTTTTGACCTAAAATAAATTTAAAAAAAATAAATAATTATTTAAATAAACATTCAGTTTTAAACTATAACTCGGTTTTTTTCACTATTCATCAAAAAATTGAATGTTTTCAGAAAAATACCAAAAATTAACCCTAAGCTAATTTTGATTTTATGAATCCAAAAATGAAGTCCATTTTGAAAGTTAAAATTTATAATTTTTTAAAATTTTGGTATTACTATTCATAACGTCTAGTTTGATTGGTTGTGGTGTGTCAGAACATGATATTGCGTACAACACTGGCTATTGTATTATTCAAAGAGAAGAATACCATGGATGCTTGGGGTGTTACATTCTCCTCTCCTTCAAATAATTTCATCCTAGGAATTTCTAGATTATTACTGCATAAAAAGACTCGGGTGGTTCTTCATCATATATTCCTCGGGTTCCCACATCACCTCTTCCATCTTATGGTTTCTCCATATAACTTTTACCAGAAGCATCGTCCAATTTCTCAGCACTTGTTCTCTTGTATCAAGAACATTGACAGGCTCTTCACAATAAGATAGACCAGGTTCCAGTTCTAATTCCTCCTAGGTGAGTACATGCGTTGGGTCATGCATGTATTTTCTCAACAGTGATACTTGGAACACATCGTGAACTTTGGAGAGACATGGTGGCATTGCCAAAAGTTAAGCTACAACCCCAATTCGTTCTAGCATTTCAAAAGGTCCGACGTACCTGGGACTCAAATTACCCTTCTTACTGAAACATATAACACCCTTAGATGGATATAACTTTAAGAAAACATGATCCCCTACCTGAAATTCTGAATCCTTCCTTCGGTTTTTAGCATAGCTCTTCTACCTACTTTGAGCTGCATTGATTTGGTTTTGGATTACCTTCACCTTTTCGATCATTTCTTCCACATGTTCTGGCTATACAAGTTTTCTTTCGCCAACATCTTCTCAACAAGGTGGTGTGAGACATCTCTTTCTGTATAACGTTTTATATGGTGCAATCTGAATACTTGAATGGAAGCTATTGTTATATGATAATTCTACTAGAGGTAAATATTAATCTCATATACCTTGAATGTCAAGTGAGCATGATCTAAACATGTCTTATAAGGTTTTAATAGTCTGTTCTAATTTTCCATCAGTTTGGGGGTGGTAGGCAGTGCTCAAATGAATCTCAATATCCAGGGCTTTCTGAAGACTTTTCCAGAATCTTTATGTAAAACGGGGATCACAATCAGAAACAATCGATAGTGGTACTCCATGATATCTTACAACATTATTAATATATATTCTTTCTAGACATTCAATTGGTAAATCTTCTCTTATAGTAAGAAAATATGTAGACTTGGTAATATGATAAACAATAAACCATATTTCATCATTCCTTCTAGGACTCTTTGGTAGTCCCATGACAAAGTCAATCATGATATGATCCCATTTCCACTCAGGTATGGGAAAAGGTTTCAAGACTCCTCCAGAATGCTTCCTTCCATCTTTCACTTGTAGAAAAACAATACAGCTTGACACATAATCAAAAATCTCCCTCTTCATGTTGTCCCACCAAAAATGTTCTTTCAAATCTCTATACATTTTGGTGCTAATAGGGTGTATAATGAAATTGGAGCTATGGGCATCATCTAACAAATCCCTTTTCAGATCAGGTATATCGGGAACCCAAAGACTCATCCTAAATTTCAAAATTTCATCTTCATACACAAAGTCACTCAATCTCAAATCATTCACAGTTTTAATCTTCTTTTGAAACTCTTCCACACGAGTCTGAGAATTCTTTATCCATTCTAGTAAAGTTGGTTGGGAAACCATTTGAAAAAGAATTGATGTTTCACCTTCCATGGTGATTCCCATATCCATCTTTACTAGATCCATATATATAGGATCCTTTTCAACTCTCATCTTGTTCAAAACTTCATGATTATTTCTACTCAAAGCATCAGCCACCTTATTTTCCTTCCCCGAGTGGTAGTGTATTGTGAAATCATAATCCTTGAGTAGTTCAAGCCATCATCTTTGCCTCATGCTGAGTTCTTTCTATGAGAAAATATACTTCAAACTCTTGTGATGATTATATATCTCACATTTTACACCATAGAGATAATGTCTCCATATCTTCAAAGAAAATAAAATAGTAGAAAACTCAAGATCATTAGTATGATAGTTTTGCTCATGAATTTTCAGCTGTCGTGATGCATAGGTAATAACACTATCATTCTTCATAAGGACACAACCATGTCCATTCTTCGATGCATCACTATAAATAACAAACCCATAATTACCTGATGGTAGATTCAATATAGAAGCATTGAATAATCTTCTCATCGGTTCTTCAAAACATTCTTCACACTCTTTTGTCCACAGAAATTTAACCCTTTTACATGTGATCTTGGTTAATGGGTTAGCCAATTGGGAAAAATTATGGACAAAATGCCGATAATAACCTATTAAACCAACAAAACTGCATACCTCAGTTATAATCTTAGGTGCTCACCATTTTTGGATTGCTCTTGTCTTAGAAGGATCAATATAGATTCCATCCTTGGATAAAATATAGACAATAAAAGAAATATACTGAAGCCAGAATTTAAACTTGGTAAACTTCCCATATAATTCATAAATTCTAAGAGTCATCGGGATAATGCACACATTATTTTCTAGATATTCATGGATTTCAAAGTATACCAAGATATCATCAATATATACCACTAAAAATTCATTGAGATATTTCTTGAAAACTCTATTCATTAGATCCATGAAGACAGAGGGTGCATTTGTCAATCCAAAAGGCATTACTGTAAACTCATAATTCCCATACCTGGTTCGAAATACTGTCTTCAAAATATCTTTCTTCTTCACACACAACTGATGATATCTAGATCGAAGATCAATCTTTGAAAATTATCGAGCTCCATGAATTTGGTCGAATAAATAATCAATGCAGGGTAAGGGATATGTGTTCTTTATTGTTATAGCATTGATCTCCCTATAGTCAATACACAACCTCATAGATCCATATTTTTTCATAACAAAAAGGACGGGGGATCCCCATGGAGAAACACTAGGGAGAATAAATCCCTTATTACACAATTACTCTAGTTGTTTCATTAGTTTTACTAATTCCACAGTGTCCATTCTACAAGGTGTCTTCGATATGGGCCTTAATTCGGGTAATAAATCAATAGAAAACTCAATTTCTTGTTCTGGAGGATGTCCAGGTAAATCATCTAGAAACAGAGAAACATATTTTTTATAATAGTTACATCCTCTATTTGAAAATTATATTCCTCAACCACAGTTATTTCATTCTCTTCATCCCCAATAATTGAATTTAGTTGAGCTTCTGGTGGTGGATTTAGATAAGAATCAGGTGGTGATTGTTCTGCTCTAAAGATAAGGTGTTCTTTATCATCGTCATCAAAAATCGTAACCTCCTTCTTCATACAATAATTTTTCACATAATAGTCTGAAATCCAATCCATGCTAAGTATTATATCAAATTAAATCATGGGTATGACAATGAGATTAGCAGATAAAGAACATTTATATGCTCTAATGGGAACTGATTCACAAAACCTTGTTGCGAGGATACTTCCATTAAGAGTTTTGAATAACAACTCCATTGTTAAATAAAATTGGAAATATCTAATTTTCTTAGAAAACTAGGAAGATATGAAATAATGTGGTGATCCTAAATCAAATAAAGAATTTTATATACTTGAGGAAACCATTAAATTACCTGCCACCACGCCTTTCAGATCTTCAACCTCAGCAGTAGTCATCACATAATATTGGCGTTGATCTCTTGGCCTTTTCTGAGGTAAGTTTCCCAGACGCTTAAGAAATTTATTTTCATAATGTACCATATCCATGAAATTTTAGCATTGAACATTGGTATAATCTTTCTTTCCCTTACAATCACCAACAATATGGCCTTTCTATCCACATTTGTAGCATACTCCTTTTCCTTTTAGACAGGCACCTGGGTTCTTCCTTCCATAATTATCACAGGGTGGAAATTCAATTCTTCCCTTATTCCATGTTTCCTTTTTTCCTTTCCGAGAGTGTTCAGAAGATCTCTTCTTCTCTTTCTTTTCTTTATAGTCATAAGACTTAGAGAATTTATTTTCTGTCTTGATAGTACATGATACAATATCTTTGTATGATGAGAAGGATTGTGATACTAATGCTCGACGGAGAAATGGTTTTAACCCATCAATGAAATGGTCAATATTTCTTCATGGGTTACGTATATAATCTACTTCATGCCTCACTATCCTTGTAAAGTTAGCTTCATACTTTGCGATATTCTCATCCTCGTTTTGCCTCAGACTCAGAAATTGTCTTTCCATATCCGCTCGATGGTCATGAGGAAAGTATTTTTCTAAGAAAATTTCATTAAACTCACTTCATTCCATATTTTATACTTCCTCATATTCCTTTTTGTTTTGAATTAATGAACACCATTGATCAGTATCTCCAGTGAGGAGGTAAACTACCATGAAAACATTTTTTATTTCACTACTCCCCAAAGAAAAGAATATTTTCTCTAAGGAATTTATCTATTGCTCAGCCACTAATGGATTTGTAATCCCATTTAATGTTGGTGGTTGTTGCCTCATGAATAAATCTAACATTGACCCTCCACACTGTGGATCAAGGTGCTCCATACGGGTAAGGTTATTATTCATAACCTGTGTGAGTTTTCCCAGTATGGTGATTAGATAATTAGTACTAGTTGCATCACCAGCTCCACTATAATTATCTTGAGTATGAGAGAAATACCTACATGGAGTGTGTTCATTAATACAGTTTCCATTCCTTCCACTAGGTGCCATTTCTAAACAATGTCATACACTAGATTAGTTTATGAATCACAATACATATATCAAAACTAGTAAAACACTTAACATAAATTGAACTATTTATGGATATAATCCATAATCATAAAAATGTTTTCTTTGAGGATGAATATACTCATAAACCCTTCATAATGGTTTGTAAAGAAAATGAGAATTATCCTAAGAATATCCCCCAGGAGTGTCGTAACCAAGAGTGCAGCAAGGCCCGTTGTCGTGAACTAGTTCTCATTTGAGTCTAGGTCAATGTGGGGTTTTTGGGTTTTACCCCTAGGTACATCTGTGCTAGAGCCTCCTATACATGCTCGTATCTAGATAGGGATGTATTTCTTGGATAACTCACAAAATATCTAAAATACCAAAATTCAATGAAGTTCTTCTATACTAATCCCCAAAAGTTTATCTTAGGGATTTATGATCTAATCAGAGTTTATCTAAATCTAGTTTCCAAGGATTGTACTAAACTTTCTCTAATACCAGCTGTAATATGCCAACGTCAGTTACCTAGAGTCAGTGAATTGTTACATAACATTGGTATGATCACAAGGAAATCATGTCTCAAAAGTCTAATCAATTTAATTTTATTGGAAACAAGATTCATACAGAAGTTTAACTTTAAAACTTGAAAAGAAATACAACATGAATTTTTTTCATTAGAAATATCCAAGCATACTATATTATGCATGAAAGTCACTCATAACTAACTTATTCATATCCTGGGAAAATGAAACTTAAGAAATGGGTGAGCTCAAATTCTCAGTAAGGGTATGCAATATAATGGAAGATAACATAAATATTAATCATGGTGAATAATTGAAACCACATGCCTTTACCAATAATAAATATGAATAATTTTATGAGAGGAATATGGTTTGAGTAAATAATTCCATAATAGAAAATAATCATGTGTATTTTACTATTTTAATGACCACATGAACCATCAATATTATTTTCATAATGAGGGAATTTATAATGCCAGACATTATGAAACATTTTGTCAAGGCCTCAGCCAAGACATTTAAAAATGATTAAGGCCTCATCCAAAACCACATATCAAATTAGGAAAGGTCCTTGGATAATTACACTTCTAGTTGTCTCGTGAGACCTACCAATGCATCAAGGAGCTATAGCGGGCTCCACCCATCACTTACTAAGTCCAATACGTTCCTCATATGAAAAGGTTGAAATAAAACATAAACATTGGTATTAAAACCAGCATACGAAATGTCAATACTTTAACAATAAACCATGAATTGTTTAAAAATAGCACATCCATCGTCAAACATATCACAAAACCTTCAATACAGTATTGAAGTTTTGTATCATAATAAATAAACTTCAAATAAACTTAAAATCCATCAAAGGATGCTAACATAGATGAAATCAAAACCTTTTTTTGAGAAATATCACTTTCTATTTTGAAATAATTTAAGAGTTACAAAATTATAAAGAAAACATTTATTTTTAAAATATTTTTATAATATTTTAAGGTAATCTTTTATGATTTTATAACGGTAGAAAATATCTGCACCCATCGTAGAAGTTAAAAAACTTCCTTACCTTAAATTTATCAAAAAGGTCAAAAAGCACCTTGTTTGGAAAATGACAGAAAGATTCCATTTAAAACATATAAGGGTATAAATAACTTTAACCCATTGTCTAGTAAATAGTAAAAATGTTTTGAAATACATTTTTGTGAAACATGTATTTGGATTATAAAGAGGTCCTAGTAGATACTTACGTAAAACAACCTCGGATAGTAAAGTGATTTTTAAATTACCCATTACCTTGTACTATTCATTGGTTGAGGGTAGGTTAACCTCCTTTATAATGGTGAAATAATTGTTATTAAATTATACAAAAATTATGTACATTAATATGATATGATATGTGATCTTTTAACATTGCTTTGTTAATAATAACTTAGTATTATCGTTGTTTTGGGTGTTCAGTTACTCGTTTTATTTTATATGTTTTGTTACATAAACCGTGTTTTTTTTTGGATAGGTTGAATATTATTTATATCCAGAATGATTTCCAGTCCTTAAATATTATTTTTAATCGTCAAATTAAAATCAGTCTTGAATGGACACGATGGAAAATGAATCTCATCACGTTCATGGAGACGGTAATCCGTACATATGCACGAGTGACAATATCATTCTTTTGATATTAAAATATTATATAATTGGATGGTATATCATATATAAAGAATCATTATCATGTTATATTTATTATTTAAATCAATTATACATCATTATTATACCGATCCAAATAATAATGTATTGAATAACAACTACACCATGACGTGGAGACGGTATGTCGTACGTACGAATGTATGGTGACATGTCATTCAAAGGATGGATAGAAATATGAATTTGATTCTACCATATTTATAATAACATCACAATATATAGAATATATTGGAGTGATTATTTTATAATTGAAACAAAAAAGAAAAAGGATGTGGAAAAATAAAGGAACATGAAAGAGGTGATGAAATATTTACCTCTTCTTCAGGTTCTTCTTTTTGATTTGATCAAAAGGGATCCATAGGTTGGCTTTCTGAATAAATTAAGGCCTCTAGGTTTAAGTTAAAATAGTTTATAGGGTATTTGGGTAGGTTTTTTCAGATCTAAATGGATTTGAAAGTGTGAATTAGAGTGAAGGGGGAGTGCCCTTTTATAAGAGGGGTGAGGGGCACCTTAGGAAAAGATAGAAATATTATTTTATAATAAAATCATTTTCGGTTTCTAATAGCTCTAAAGTAAATTATTTAAAGTCTATGGTGGGGATGGATCAAAATACCACTCAAAAAATAGTTTTTAGACAGGTTTGGTTCACTATTGTACCCTTATTGTTTAGATTTAACTCTTACTTAAATAGTTTGACATTTACCATGTCTCTTTGTATTTTTATATTATATGGTTGATAAAATTATTATATACTTCCAAGAGAACCCCAAGTGGTTCATTAATGATACACCTATCTTTATATAAGTCTTTTTCCCGAACCATAAATTTTTAAGAATAGAATATCAATTAATAATATAATATTTGTTTTAAAAACTCTTTTATGAAAATTTTGACACTATTTGTTATTTTGTTTTTGCTAAATTCATAACAGCATTAATACTTAGAAACAAATTAATTTAACCAGCCCTAATATGTCATATTAACCTATAAAATTAGGGGAATTCATAAAATGTCTCAAATTACATTTATTTGAAAATTTATAATATCAATTATTTTAATATATCATTAATTAGATAATTACTACATCATCATTGTGTTATAAATAAATTAAATTATTTAATGTCTAAAAAATATAAATAAAATACCATTATGTAGGAAATATTTTTATATTTATAATGAATATTTATAGTTGAATTTATCTTATATGTAACCCTATATTAAATATGTTTTAGTTATTAAACATTGATTTTAACTCTATTAACTATTCTTTGTATAAAATAATAATAAATATCCTAATCTAAACCAAGTGGAGAAAAGAGGTTAATATTTTATTCCTAAGGTATTTTTGGTCAAATTATACTTATCCAATAGAATTGGGACATGTGTTATGGTAATAATAATATAATTTTTACCTTTAATTACCCTATTTAGTTTTAATTGTGGTAAATAAAGGTAAAAAGTTACTATTCACCAAAAATTATTTTCATCTCATTGAACCACATTTTACTTACTGATATCAACTGTGTCTCTTGGATTTTCAAAATTCCACTCACAGAAGTGGTAAAATTATGTTTTATATGAAGTTGCAAATTCTTCTAAGAGGTGGGTAAAAGACGGTGAAAAGTTCAATAAAATTTTTATATATCTAAAATTATTATAAACTGACTCCAATGAATTACGTTGAACTTATATAGGTATTATGTATCTATTTTTAACTAACATGAATTTAAATAAATTAAATAATTATTTAAATAAAAATTCAGTTTTAAACTATAACCCAATGTTTTTCATTATTCATCAAAAAATTGAATGTTTTCAGAAATTACCAAAATTTCACCCTAAGCTAATTTTGATATTCCGAACCCAAAAATGAAGTCCATTTTGAAAGATAAAATTTATATAGTTTCAAAAATTTGGTATTACTATTCATAACAGCTAGTTTGATTGGTTGTGGTGTGTTAGAACTTGATGTTGTGTACAACACAGACTGTTGTATTATTCAAAGAGAAGCATATTGTGGAAGCTTGGGGTGTTACAAATATAATGCCTCCTTAAATCTATTCAAGTACATAATCTAGAAGCTCTTATTGGATCCATATATATCATGTAATTTTACTACGAGTATTCTATTCATTTCCTTTTTCTTTTTTCTTTTTGTTTATTGAATTTCATATCTAGGACTGATCTCACATCGATCCCCTGACCGCATATGATCCTTCAAGGGATTCATCAGTTTGGGAAAAATGATTTTTTTTCTCCCTAGTACACAACACAAATTAATTTTTATATTCATTTATATTTTTCAATGGAAAAAAATGAATATGAATTGTAAAAAAGTAGATATGGATCACAACTCAATAGTTTGATGAGTAAAAAACAAATCATCTTCTATTGAAATCATCCTAATTATCTCAATACATCCCCCACACTTGTTCAAATATAGTATCACACATTATACAAGGATCATGGTACTAAGGTTAATAATCTTTTAATAGATTATTCTTATAAGGGCATTCATGGAAACTATGGGCTGAAACGATGGATAAATGTAAGGTGGGTATCAGGGAATAATGAATTTCATGGACTACCTCAATCATTTTTAATTTTAACATGTCCAGTCATTGCCTCAATAAGATGAAAATGAATTTTTTTGTAGGTTGACTTGTCACTAGTATCTCAAAAGAAATATTCTTAAAAATTAATGACTAATTATAGTCTTAGAGTCTTATTGTTTAATATTAATAAAATTTACACTGGAAATTAAAATTGGTATAAAACTAGGTAATGGGTTAATTATTCCTAATTTTAAAAAAGGTTAAATTTAAATCAAAATTATATACTTAGTAGTCACTCTAAAATTCCAAAAAAAGATAAAACATGGATCTTATCATTTTTCTACCCCACAATTACTTTAATTTTCATGGGAATAATGTTTTTCAATTTTAATGAATTATTATAATTTCTAAAAATTCCTTCTAGATAGGTGATAAAAAACAAAAAATCAAGTGAATCATCAGTGAAAATCAAGAGACCCCACCAGACACACACACAGGAAGAGATAGTTTCTACATTGTCAATGAAATGTATGTTGGAGAGACATAAAAAAGAAAATTTTAATGAATTTTCAATGAAATATTTGACAAACTTTAATGTTGGGAATTGATACTTCCAAGGATAAAGTGGTATTCCATGAGGTAATTTTAAATTTTCTCTATGTAGAATCCACGTCACATGAAAAATGGGTTATAGAAAAAATCCTTCACTAGTTAAAATATTAGTCCCCATGTAAAAATCATTGAAATAGCCGAATAAGAGGAGATGATATATTTTAACAATAAAAGAAAACCAAGTTTTATTGAATTTACTAAAATGATTACAATTCAATTTAATCAGATAATCAAAATTATAAATAAAAAGGTCTCAACAATGAAAATTTAATCTAAAATAATTATCTATGGGTTCCTCCCGTAAAGAATTAATAAGAATTCATCATATAAAAAATGTTCCATGAAATCATGCAATGGGGCCATCAGATGAATTGTTCGTTTTTCAATTGTAGATATTGTTTGTTCTATCTTCAAAGTCTCTAGGTTTATTGGGAGTATTTATGAATTTAGGAGATTTAGTGTTAGAATGAATGAGGTGAGGTATTAAATGGATCACAGGTCTGGGTGGTTTATACTATGTAAGGATTTTCATGGAATGTTTCTGAAGTTGACATGAAATTTAAATGATGAGTTAGGGTACATTTTATTCCAAAAATTATGGTTTTATTGGAACGTCAAGAACCACATAATATTTAGAAAATCTAGATGATGTTATGTAACAAATGAAGGAAATGAAGATCAAGTCAAAAAGGAATTCCAAAAATCAATCCACACACATATATATATATATGTTAAAAATATGTAAAAAATGAAATCCTAAAAATGACAAAATAAACACCCATCCCTATCACAAATTATCCCAAATCCCATAAATAAATATCATGCATATGTGAAAAAGAACTCTTATAGTGATTTCCAACCATCAAGTATTGATAAATATGTCTAGTTAGGTCATCATTTGCAGCAATAGTAGTAGTACATAGAGTGTATTCTATAGTTGATAATGGGGTCATGATGGTGGTTAAATGGTTTGGGTGGGTGGTGGAGAGCTTCAAATCCATAACGAAGTTGTTTATTTGTTAGCTGGATCCATAAAAAGTACCTCTAGGGTGGAGTTAGTCGTCACTTGCTTCCCCAACGGGCATGATTCCATAGGTAATCTCATTGGGTAGTAGAGAACGTACATTCAGGAGGTAAGCCTAGTAGATAATAGTGGTGGGGGAATGTGGAAGATGTGGGGCCTACTGGGGTGGGTGGTGTTGGTGTGGTAAAATATATGGTCATAATGAATGGGGGATGAGTGTTAGTGGATATCTAGTGTAGGTTCTATAAGATAAAATTTTGGGTTCCACATGTCTCCATTAGGGTGGGGTGGTATGATGTAGCAATGGTTTATGGGGTTGTGGTTGAGGTGGGAGGAGGAATGGGTGGTATTGGTGTTGGGGTAGAGCATGGCTGACTGGTTGGGTCTGCATCGGCTACAAGTGGTGGCTCATATGGTGCAGCCTCCAGGGTGTTGGGTTTCCAAATATTTGCTTCATCCTCCCTCACTAGCATCTTTATCTTTTGTATCATCACAATGTCGATAATCTCGATTGTTCCTATGGAGGTGAGGGGAAGTGGTGTCTCTAATACTTCCAATATCCTTTCCCAACGTGTAATAAAATAGACACCCATTATTGTATTGTGCGACATGTGACCATATATTTTCTAGTACTGGGAAAACTAGGAAGCCATATTCCTGGCTTGGTATCCCATGTCTACTACAACAATTATCACATCCACTGGGATTACACTACTATGGGAATCTTCTTGGGAAAACCGTCCATGTGGCAAGTCTCTGTGTGGAAAATGCAATTTCAGAACCCACTGATAATTATAATTCTTGATGAAAGGTTCTTGTTGTTATTGGGTGTTCCCAAATTTCATATGACACAACTACGAAGAAGCTTCACAAGGTGGTTACAGCTGTATTTTAGGGTACATGTTCAAGTTTATAAACTCATATATGTAAATACCCAGCCCAAGACAACACTCTGTAATGGGGAGATTGTGTGGCCTTCAACCGTGACAGAACTGAAATCTATCCATAGACATATCAAATTTGTATGAAAATTCCAAAAAAACCTATAAAGTATCCTCGAAAACATAGATAATTCTCTCAATGTGAAAAATCTATAGAAAGTTAACGATAGAAACATCGATGTTCAACCAGGTCGATATATGAATGTCTATAATCTTGTTTGTATGCTTGGGATTTTCCAGCAACTGGAGATGATTGAGCAGAATATGTGGGTTGAAAAAACAAAAAATCAAGTGCATGTTGATGTCACTATCACTAGATGTTGTGGTGGATGGTTTCAGGGGAGATGGTGCGTTGGGTGTAGGAGGTGCAGATAGGTCTGAAGGTTCTGTATGGGTGCTCTTCATTGGTAGATTCTCTTTAGAGAATGAGGATGAGGTAGAAGAGTATGATAAGGGAAAAGGATGGGGAATTATTGTGTGATCCATTTAGGAAATAGGATGGTGAATGAGATATTGGCCAAAATAAGGAAGTGGATGTACGGGCGGAAGAGGAGAGTGGAGGTGAGGAGTCGTGTGTGTAGTTGAGTATGAGTGGGGTCGCAGGATATGAAGGGTCAGGGGTGTGTGGGTAGTGACCCAATGATTCACGACATGTGTTATAAAAATCATGATTGACCTATTAAAAAATGTGTACTGATGGTACTAGTCGTGTATGGATAAAATTAAATAGATTTTAGGTAAAAATTACACCTCATGAACCACTAGTACACGATGTGCACTGAAATGTTTTTCTCCAATTTGTGGCCCTTCCATTCCTTCAACTCCTGCTTTACCCGGGTCTCTTCTAAGACGATCCAACCCTAACCTAAGATGTCATAACTTGGTTTTCTTCCCATTATATTCTTTTCTTTTATGGATCTTGACACCTTTAAATGTTATGTGAATTTATGGTTGATGACATAGCCTTTCTAGAAGGGTTCTTGATTAATCATCAGCCTTTGACTGTTCACATTAAATGTCGGCCCATGTTATCTCTGAATCTCAATTGTTCTTTATGGGAAAACTTCAACTACTTCAAATTGGACTAAGAAATTATACCTCATCTTAACTAGAAATATTTTCAATCATGAGTTTAATAACATAACCATATTCCCAAGTAAAAACTTACACCTTTCAATGCACTGATCATGCCATTTCTTCATCTTTTTATAATATATTCTTGCATTATCATATGTGTTTCTTATTATCGCTTCAAAATTAGTCAATGGGAGTGTTCCTGATTCTCTAGCATTATCCAAATCTATATTCAGTTTCTTGATTGCCCAAAAATGTGTGATGCTCTATATTGATTAGAAGATGACATAGTTTTCTAAAAACCAATCTAAACTGGGTGGTGCCTAAGGGTGTATTGTAAGTAGTTAAGTATTCTCATAGTTCATATTCATATTTGATACTCCAATCAGTTCTTCTTGTATTCACAATCATATCCTAGATATTCATGACCTCCCTATTAGAGAGTTATACTTTCCCACTTGTTTGTGGGTGGTGGGGAGTTTAGGTATTGCATATGATGCCATATCTTTCTAGGATTCCTCTCATGCCTTGGTTTGTGATGTTTTCTCCTTGATAAATTTTTAGTAATCTCAGAAATCCACATCATGAAGACACATTATTCAATATAAACATCATGAAAACTTTTTTTGTTTCATGTTAGTAGCTTCATCTTCTATAGATTTTTAGAAGTAGTCAACCACATCCAGAATGCAGGTTTTTTCATGTGATATATGAAATGGTCCCATTAAGTTGACTCCCAAAATTTCAAACACACTGACATCCATGATTTATTTTTGTGTCATATCATTTATTTTTCCAATATTTCTGGTATGATGGCATATTTCACATCATTAGAAAATTTTTCTGTATTCTTTATGTTGTGTGGGATTGAAAAATACACTTTGTAAAAGTGTGGACACTTTATGTTCGGTTATATGGTGTCCTATAGTTATTGATGTGCAACACATATTAATTACATTATGTTTATCTTCTTCAGGGATGCAGTGTATTAATAGTCCATCAACACAACAATTGAATAATAGAGGCTCATCCCAATAGTAATGCTTGTAATTTGGATAAAATCCTTTTCGATTCTAGAAAGAGTGGAGTTAATTCTAAATCATGTGGTATGATAATTAGTGATATTTTAGAACCATTTTTTAATCATGATACTAAATAATGATTCATCCATAAAATAATATTCAATATCAGTCTCCTCGTCTTCCATGATGATGGGTAGAGGATGTCTAGATAGATAAAATAAAATCACATTATCTATCCCTTTTGTGTCATTAACCACAAGATAAAATTATTATAGTTGTAGGATCCAATGTATCAGCCTAGAATTCACATCCTTTTTGTTTATTATGTACTTTTGGGCTACATGATATGTGTAGAAAATAACTTTGGATAAAAGAAGAAATGTACAAAATTTTTCAAGGGAATATACATAGATAAGAGTTATTTTTCTATAGTCACGTAATTTACTTGAGCATAACTTAGCATGTGGATCACATAATAAATAGGAAAAAAGTGTTCCCAATGTGATACCCTAACACAAAACCAACAAAAATTTCCCTGGCATCCCACATTAACTCAAATAATTTCTCCATGTTGGGTGCAAAGATGACTAGTGATGCTATCAAAATTTTCTTTAGCATATTGAAATATTTTCAGAAATACTTATTGAATTCAAAAGAATCATCATTTTAAAAAAAAATGTTTCAATATACTGGATACTTTAGAAAAATCCTTCATAAAGTGTCTATAAAATTCAACATTTCCTATAAAACTTCTAACACCATTAAGGGTAAAGGGTTTTGGAATATTTTAGATGAATTTCATTTTTGAAGGACCGACTATGTTTCTTTCCTCAAAGATTTTATGTCCATGTACTATTACACCTTGTACCATGAAATGGTAATTTACCCAAATAAGGACTAGGCACTTCTATTCACATTGTTGCTAGACTAATTCCATATTACTTAAAAAGACTTAAAATGATCTCTCGTAGACTGAGAAGTCATCCATGATGATTTCTAAGAAATCATTAGCCATTATAGAAAATAAGGTTCATGCATTATTGAAACGTTTCTAGAGAATTTCATATTCTAAAAGAAATTCACCTATTTGTAAAGGTACCAATAAGAATGTAAATCTAGTCTCTAGGCAATTAGTGGGGTCACCTGTGATTTGATTGAATTCAGAATATCTATCCATGACATAGTTGAATTTATGACCTAATATTCACTCTATCATATATTACATGAAAGATAAGGTAAATAGTCATTTATATTTGTTGGATATAGACATCATTAATCTACGTAGACTGTATATCCAGTGATAGTGCATGTTGAAATCCATTCATGTTCATATGTTTGTTCTTCCATGAATCCTCCTTTATTAGACACAACTTGGAGGGTGCCCAACCATTAACAATCTAATATTGGAAAAATGATTCATGCATCTTGGAGTTTTAGAACACCCATTTTGTAGAATTCCTTCATAAGGGTGTGAGCTACATTTTAGTTTGTCTTTTCATCTTTTCACAATCTTCAATAAGAATTCTATGTGTTAATTTAGCTGGATTGAACCACATAATGTTTTATAATCCATAAGAAATTGATTTCATATGTATTTTACAAACATAAAACAATTTATAATATTGTGTTGGTGATTATTTATAGTTGGTAATGATTGTTATAGAGGACTCCACTTAAAAAATGAATAGATAAGTGTAATATGAAGAGGATGAAGTTCCAACTAAGGTTACTAAATGATATAGGGTATGACTTTTGGAAAGGTGTACCTTGTTAGTGGTTCACTGAAGCTTACTTCCTCAAATTCATATTCTTCTTTCATCTCTGGGAGTGAATATTCACTTTTTCCTCATTTTCCATGCACTCTACTCCATTAAGGTCAAGAGGGATGACATTACAATCAAAATCATGATATGATTGTTGTAATATTTTGATCAGGAGGAACAATATATATTCTTCTCTAACTCTTAAGAATAGGCATCTTTAGTATTTTTCTATAAATAACTTTCATTATTCTTGGAATGGACATCCAATAATGATAGGGATATAACATTATTTATTCATGTCCAAAACTATAAATTCATTAGAAAGTTTATTTTTAACAATTTAACCAATCCATCGTCATGAATGCCTCTGGGGTACTTCACTGATCATTTTGCAATCTACAGTGATAATATTTTTTTGTTCTTGATGTCTAATATTATGGAGAACAATAATTAGCATTAAATTGATGTAGGATCCAAGAACGCATGGGGTTATTCCAATCATAAATTCTCCTATAGCACAAGGAATTTAGAATCATCCAATATCTTTCATCTTTAAGGAAATATTCTTCTACACTCCAGCAGAGCAATCCTCATTCAAAGATATGACTTCAAGATCTTATATTTTTATTTTTCTTGGTATAAGGTCCTTGATATATTTTTCATATACTAGGGTTTGAGTAATTGATTCTACAAATGGTATGTTGTTGTGAATTAACATGAACATCTCTAGGAACTTGTTGTATTGTTATTATTATCAACCTTGTATTGTACACTCTTTAAAGGGAAGATGTGGCTTTTATAGAGGTGGTTAAACATAAACATGTTCCTTTCGATACTCTGGATTTTAGTTCCATTTAGCAGGTACTTATTATTGAAGGGTCATTGATGTAGTATTATTAGCTTTTACATCTTCTTCTAGATTCTTTTTATGATATTCTTTTTTTCATTCATCATTGCCACTTGGTTGTTTGTATTCTAAAAAATTATATCTTACTAGCACTACCATCTTATGTTCTTCTCTTGGGTATGACATAGAGTTACCAGGTAATGTAACTAGTAATCAATCAGATAAGGACTTATATATTTGACCCTTTTGAGTCTAAAAATTCCTCAAAGCATCACTTTGGGTTTGCATTCCATTTCATAGGTTTTTATTTTCATATATGAATTCTGGATGAAAGTATCCATGAGGTTTTCTTGGTTACATGGAGGAGGAGGAGGTGTTTGTTGAGGGTTTGACTAAGAGGGTTGGAGTTTCTATTGGGGTCATCGATGGAAGGTTTTTTGTTACACGTATCACTGGGTCTTGGAACATAGTTAAATAGAAGATACCCAAGTGGTCCTTGATTTTTAAAATGTTCATTACCACTTTGTGGTTGAAAATACCATTGACTACTTTGAGGTTAATGAGGTGCATGTTTATGTTGGTAATATTACTTATGTTGAAATTACATATTATATTGTATTTCATTAACATAATTAGAAAAAAAATCATATCATTCCTTAAAATAATGGTAACGATGTGGGGCACCACACATCTCACATGATTGAATTTCCAAAATAGGGGTTGGAGGGGGTTGAGTATAAGGTTGTGTAGATTGTATCTAAAAAAATTCATGATTTTTTTTTGATTCCTTCCACTTGAACTACTAGTCTAGTGTTATCATCAATCTGGTGGATACCAGGACATGGTGGTCCATGACCACTATTCCATAGGATGGCATTGTTTGACACTTCTTCGAGAATTTCACATCTAGCTTCAGGGTTCCTAAAAATCATCCCTTTATCATTTGAATGATCGATTATAGTTTTGAGGCTAACTGGAGTGGTTGATAAAATTCCCTTAGTAGAATCTATTTATTGAGGAAATAATATAGAAATTTCTTCATGATCTCCTTAAATTTGTCCCATACATCACAAGAAAATTCTAATTCATATCATGGAATTTTATTGATGTTGTTCTAGGGATTCCAGGACTTGATCTATAGAATGTACTTGTCCAATAACCTCTTGGTGAGATCAGCCCATGTTTTGAATTACTCAGGTGCTTGGATTTTTATCCATTCCTCATCACTATCTCTCATTGATAATGTAATTATGCGTAGTCTAATGGAATCTGAAATGACACCCTAGATGAAAAAGGTGTCACAAACTTCTAGGATATTGGAAATGTTCTCATGTAGGTACTTTCTCTATAGAGCACTGAATTTTCCTATATTCTATATCATATTAATGAGTCCTGGCTTGATCAATAATGTGTTGGAGGAAATTAGGGGATATATAATTGATGGAGTTGTGCCATGGATTAATTGTAGACCATAATATGTGATATTATTTTCCGGATGCATCTAATGTTCTCCATGAATTATTTGAAGAGTGTTCTGATGGTGGTGACCAACTGGACTATGTTTCTCGACCATTTTAGATTGGCGGTTTGCAAACGGATGCCTTTCAATATTGGGATTGAACGTTATAAGTTTTTTAGACTTTAGATTTCTTGAAGGATTCAAGGGCACTTGGTAAATGAACTTATATTTAAAAATTGGAGAGGAAAAGAATTTTTTGAATGAAAATTGATTAAAGGGGTGAGGTAAAGGTAATCCTAGGTCATGTGAGGTGGTTTATTAAAAATAATGTTTTTGCTCCCAAGAAAAGACGCCAGAATTTGACGAATATGCATGCATAGTTGGGATCATACAAGTAGTGATCAGATTATAATTGTGTGTCCTAAACTTTACTAAATAAAAGGGTATATTATAGTATATGTGTGATGTTGATCAAATGAGGAGGAAGATTTCTATTATAGAGGATCACTGTCTTGAGACCCATACAATATTCCTTTAAGGTTACATTGGTGTTTATGAATTTTAATAAATCTCTTTTTGGGAGTGACTTAATGCAATTAATGTAGTTTCAGGATCAATTTCATGTTTCTATGTATAGGAAGATTTTAATTATAATCTTAGAAGGTTACTAAGGCTTAGTTTGTGAAGAAAATGGTAGTCGATAGTTGAATTTTGTTAAGTCACCTAGTTATACCTAAGAAGTGACTATTCCATGATCAGAAGAAGGTAATTTAATTAATTAATAATGTTTATCTTCTTTGGATGAGTGTATATTAGTCTAGAGATCCTGGCCTAATTTACTATAATCATGACTGGGTATTCTATTTGAAAATATTTTGGTAATATACATTCACACGAATTGGGTAGACTTTGGTTAATTATCCTGATTAATAATACATTAGGGTTTCTAAAATTAGATTTGTGGATTGGTAATGGGCTTAAGTACATATACTTTTGATCCCAACCCATAAGAGGTTTATCTACTCATTGTGGGTAGAGATGAAATTAAATAAATAAGGAAAATCAAACATGACATGCTGTTTAAATTTAATTGAATTGAAAACATACATGGGTTCAGAATTGTAAATGGAATGAACTTGTAATTGGGATTAAAAAAGATAAATCACAACATTATTAAATTTCATAATTGAGATATGAAATAGAAATGGATCTCACACATATTCGTGGACATTTATGATGAATGATGATAATTGATACAGTAGGAATGTGATCCTCTTTAGGGACTTCATTTTGAATATCCCAAGGTTAGGGACCTTCACACGACCTGGGTAGACATTGGTTATTTATCCAAATTACTAATTTATATGGATTTAAAAAATTACATTTAAGGATTTATTATGGGTTCATATACATAGAATATTGATCCCTACCCCTAAGAGGATTTACTACTCATAGTAGGTGGAGATGCAATTAGATAAATAAATAAAATAATTATTGACATGTTGTTTGAATTTAATTGAATCACAAACTTGAAGGGGTTAAAAATTGTGAAGGGAATGAACATAAAATTGGGCTTAAAAATATAAATAACAACATAAATATATTAATTAATATAGACAATAAAAAGAAATGGACCACACAAATTTTTTTGGAAATTGGACATGAACGTTGAGAATTGATAAATCTAGAATGTGAAAATGCAGAGGAAAAATAATTCAGGGCTCTTTAATTGAATTAAAATGTAAAATAATGAATAAATTTTTAGTTTAATGGGAATAGGTGTGGGGTAATTCAAAAGGAATAACAAACATAGAAGAATCCCATCAAGAATTTGTGAAACAGTATGTCTTATCTCTGTATTTATAGGTTGATTCAGTCAGAACATGTACTAGAGGTACACATCATGTACAATTTATCCGCATTGATTTCCATAGATTGGCGATATCCCATGTTCCTCATGAATATCTGGAAAATTTATTGACATTGAATAATCACACATCATGTACAAAGTGTTCATGACCTAAACTGGCCTCCAAATATTTCTCCTTACTGATTTCTAACATATATCATGATCAACTATTTTGACTGATGTTATAATGTGTACTTAGCCTTCATGACATTTATTTTCTATATCCTCATCTGACATAATTTCTTGTCCAATGCTTGGATTATCACTAAAAAAGTGTCTTTTACCAACATAAAATTAGTGAAAAATAATATATGTCTTGGTAAAAATGATTAATTCCAACAGATATTTGGTTTTGTCGGTAATAATTTTAATTACTAACATTTGTTTTTATTGATATATATATATATATATGTTGGTATTAAATTTTTAATACCAACACATCTTTTACTAACACTTAAATCTGTCATCTTTTCAATTTAATACCAACATATTTTTACCAACACATAAATCTGTTATTAATAACTATTATTACAAACAGATATTTAACTTTTTGAAAAAAAAAATTGAATAAATTGTTTTTTAATAAATTGTTATACAAACCACTAAATGTATATATGTAGAAAAACAAATCATTTGTTAATACAAATATATATTTATACATAGAATTAATTGTAACTATTAAATGAAAAATATTTATTTGAATGAATACATACATTCATACAAACATAATATATATATATATATATTGTGTGTGTATCTGTTAACATGTTACCTGATTTTCTTGGACGTCACACCAGATTAACACTCTACTTACTAATGGTGGAAAAAATTAAGGGTATTAGTGTTAGTACAAAGGACCCATTATAAATACACTTTAAATATTATCATCCATCTTAAAAAAGAACACATACAAGCTAAATTTGAATCCATTCTAAATAATTTTTAAAAAATATTTTTAAAAAATATTTGAAACAAATATATAAAATTCTATTGAAAATTATTATCATTTAGAATGAATTTATAATATATACTCAATAATAATAGAAATAGTTAAAAAATTAAAATAGGTATTAACCCTAGTGATGCAACTAAATCCCCACCCCTAAATCATTCCACCTCTGCCGTTCCGCCTCCATATTGTTCCACCTCCACCGCTCCACCTCCCTATCGCTCTGCCTCCCCATCACTCGGCCTCCCCATCGCTCGCGGCCATCTGAAATCCACCATATCCACCATCCTAAATTAGTTGTTCCGCCTCCCCATCGCTCCACCTCTGCGGTTCTGCATCCTCCCTCCTAATTGTTCTTGCTCCTTCGTTCTGCCTCTACCGTTTTGCCTCCTCCATTCAACCTCCTCTGTTTCACCTCCTCCGTTCTGCCTCCTCCATTCTGAGTCATGGCCATCCTAAATCCAGCGCCGCTTCCATCCTAAATCCACCCCTGACTCCATCCTAAATCCTTCCCTAATCGATCACTGGCTCCTCATGCACCTGATCTCTTACTAGATTATGTGGACTCAATTCAAAATCACTCATGAAGATTATAATCATGGTAAAGATTGAGGAGTACGAAGATGATATTTGGTGAATGGTTAGAATCATCACCCCCTCAATTATTTTTGTTGTAAGTTATTGTGTTTTTCTGGGTATAGAATCTTAATTATAGAATATCATCGGGAGATGTCCATTACTATTTTATCCCTTTGTTCTGCTCCATCCCTTGTAGAATGTTTCCACAGTATCTTGATTAGAGGAAGAGGGGCAGTCATCGAGCTTTATTTCAGCATCATGGAACATCATTCACATGAGGAAAAAATCCAAGGTTCACCTTCTTTTATCTTTAGTTGACACTCTAATGGTATGGTTAATAATCTGTGGAGACTCAAACCTAGGATATTATTGACCTTATCTCTTTGGAGGTTTGGCCTAACACATGAAACATCACTGAATAATCACAATCCTAGTGAAAATGGAGTTTTTCATCACTATTGGGGTGTTCAGAGTATTGATTCATGCTTGTGCTACTTATTCAGCCATCCAAAATAGGTGTTTACTGAAGAATATGAAGTCAGACATTTCTAGGCCTCCGAAGAATGTGGTGGATAAGTTTTTCATGGTTTAGCATTATATATGTGGGTAGCCTTAGTCTTAGAATTGATTTATTCCATACATAATAATACATTGGAGAACAAGGATATTTTATCATTGTAGAATATTGATTTCAGGATTTATATCATCAGTGAATGGTTTTTTCTTTATAATAGAATGTGATGTTAAAAACATAAGACAAAGAAGTAAGCCTTCCTCTAATTGCTGGGATATGATTGGAGTGTTCAATTTGATTCAGGATGTCTATAAATTTCTCAAATGTGTTGTCTATTCACATGATGGTAATGGCTGTTGCTGATCTATTAGGTTTTCATTGCATAAACAAATGCTTTGTGATGTATTGGGTTGCCTGTACACTAATGGGTAATTCATCATAAATGGGTTTTCTATTGGGTTTTCTGTACACAAAAAAATTGTTTTCGCAGGTAATTATAAAATGGGATTTCTGTACACTTCTAGATGTCTAATGCTTTCCCATATGGGTAGTACAAAAATGGGAATAACAGGTAATTAATCTTAGTTTTTCACTTCATCTGAAATGGGAAAAACAGGTATTTCCAAAATTTGATTCAACATTTTTGATATCCTTTGATATGTCACGGATCTATTGAAAATACCTTTTTCATTTGAAGATTATTTTTATTACTGAGAAGAAACCAAACTAGGTGAACTTAGTGGATTGATCTTCACTTCCATCAATTTTGGGTGCATCTTAGAATCAATAATGTCTTGAATAGTTTGTATTGTTTTAATGTGATGTTCCATCTTCTAAGAATCAATATTCACATTATATAAATCATTAATATATCTTGAGTTATGCTACATAGATTGAATCTGGGTATCCAGCTCTTTGGTTTTGGAGATGGGATTGGAACTATACATCCGGAGAACATCTAGATTTCAAAATTCAACTCTTTTATATTACATGTGATAAATATTTAATCTGGAAGTATCCAATAATTATCATCCTCAATAAGTCCCTAGTCATATTTATAAAATTTGAAAAGGTCCATTAAGATTATTTTTTAAAAAATACACTGAATACCTAAGGTTCTCATTGTATAAAATGGTTTGTTAGATATTGATTTTTGTTTCATTTTCATTTAAAGGTAGTGTTACTAGATTATAGAATTTTATACTAGATATCTGTCTATTTCTTTTACTTATATTCACAAGAAACAACATTACACCTATGGTTGTGAAACCATTTGTTATTATGTCAACGACTCAGGTTTGATGTATAGATCAAAATTACTGGGTTTTTAACTGGATGATGATATATGTATTAATTATAACTGATTTTATTACTTATATAAAGTGCATAGAATTTTTTTTTGGAATTTCATCAAAAGAACCAAGCTTTGGAAACTGACAATGACATACTAGTCACTTGTAATGTTAATGATAAATTTTAAAAAAAACTGCACGTGGTGTTGTGGTTACTGGTTATATAATTTTTTTTTTATTTTTATAGGATACATTAATATTTCTAAAGCTTCATTAGATTTCCAATTTAATTTATTTTATACTCATATTCACATTTGTTATTCAATGCCTTAGGGAGATTTAGTTTCTCAGAAATCATTGATGATTTGAACTTAGAGATGATGATATGGTTAGATTATTAAATTCCCTATTATGTGCCAAGTATATATAGTAAGGAAAGATACTAAAATTATTTCTATTCATGATAAGATTGAATTCAATTCAATGTTTACTAGTAAAATGAGAGGATAAATGTCTAGATGTGGAAAAAATGTTTGGTTTTGTTAATCCTTTTTTCAATGGGTCGTGTGATGTTATTAATTACCCGGGAATAATGATTAAATTTTCATTAACATACAGATTCATATGCCTCTTGTGGACTAAAAGAAAAAATTTATTGAAGATATTGACATATACATGCAATATTCCATTTAATCCATAATAATTCCTACCATGAAGAGCAAATAGTTTTAGGTTCATAAGTAGCTGGTCATGGAGTGCACAGAGAAGTCAGGAACTACATGTTAAATGTAACATATTGAGGCTTATTTACTGGTTTATTGTTCACACTAACCTCATCTCATTCTCATATTATTGCTTGAATTGTGACTGCACAGTTTGATTTCATTATTTGGTGATAGAGTGTATCACCATGACCTCTTTATTCCAATCATCTCATTCTTATACCATGGCATGAAATTTGAAAGCACATCATGATTTAGAAGAAATACTAAAGTTGACATAGGATTGCTTCAGATTACATGGAATGAAATGAGATCCCAGATATGATCATGCATTCGATGGATGATAGTAGAGCATGTAGAGCATCTTTGGTTTCTATTTTTTTGCACATTTTGTGTTTTTTGTTTGGAATGTACAGATTGAGTTCCTGTTTAGAATGTATAGTTTGAAGTACTTGAGTTTTTGTTTTTTTTTTGTTGTTTTGATTATATGATGGTGAATTAGTTCTTTTCTGCAGATTTATGACATTATTGATGACTGAATTAGGTTGATGTTAGATGATCATGGATGTATTCTAGAGTATGGGATGCAGCCAGCTTGGGTTTCTATTTTTTTAACATGTTGAGTTCTTGTTTCGAATGTGCATATTGACGTTATACTTGAGTTTCTATTTTTTTATCTGATTTGATTATCTGTTGGTGAATTACTACTTTTCTGAAGATTTATTACTAATTTAGGTTGATGTTGGAAGACGATGAATGAATGAGGAATATGAGAAATAGAATTGGACTTCTAGAATGGTGGTGGATCAGGATGTGTATAAAACTATACCAAAACCTTTTATGGCATGGATAGGGAGCTGGAGATGGTGGATAAAGATGTGAATGAGACTATACCAAAACCTCTTATAACATGGATGGTGCGCTAGAGATAGATTTTACTCGATGACATGGATGGGTCATTTGGGGGTGGATCCTATTGGGGGATGCAGTGTGGGGGGGGATCGAGTGGATTTTCCAATGTGATGTGGTGTCCGAGGATTGGGGATCCAGTGTTTTGTATGAAATTTGTTTTTTAATATAATTAATTTTTTTCTATGTTTTAACATGTGTCAAAATAGTATTAAGTTTAAAAATTAAAAATTTTGGATTATATATGATAAAAAATAAATATCATAAGGAATTTTAAAATAGGGAATTTTACTAGAAAAAAAAATTATAATTTTTACACAATTATAATTTATAGGTCGGTAATATTATTACCGACAGAAAAATTTGTCACCATAACCTGTTTCTAAACACTTTATACAACATATATATTATCTTCTAGTATAATTATTGTTGCAAAAGATCTATTTTATCAGTCGTAAAAACATTTAGCGACAGAGTTTTTACCGACTGTTTAGTGACAGAGACATATATGTTGGTAAAACGTTTTACCAATAGAAAATTCACTTTTACCAACAGTTATGTCTCTGTTAGAAAAAGTGAAATATTTTGTAGTGCATGAACTATCTTTTGCTATGAAATCCTATCATATGGTGTGTAAAGACAAGTCACAATGTATATTGGGCAATTTTTTAATTTCTCTGACTTTCCTCCTTTGAATATGTTGAAGCCACATTCCTAAAAAATTGGTCATATACCAACATCAAGTATATCAATTAAAAAATCATAAATAAATGACACATAAAAGTGTATATAAATATGGCTTAACAGTATCATTAATATTTCATCACATCATAACATATGGAAAATAGATAGGTTTAATATTCATTTTATCCAATAATCCACTATGAAAAGATGTAGTTTCAAAATCATGTAACCCATAGAATTGAAATTAGCATCATAAGTAACATTCTATTAAAAAATAATCCATTAAAGAAATGATATTAATGGATACTTTGTATCATTTCCTATAAGGGAATTAGTATCAACAACAGATGTCATCATAGATGGAAAATAACTTGGAATGATATTTTAAAAACATTTCATAAAATATAGATTATTCTTTGAATTAAACTCTTTAAAACATAAAAATCTTTGGAAAACCATTTTATTTAAAATGAACTGAAATATTATAATCAATTCCTTGAAAACCCTATAGAATCATTTTCTTTGAAAACATATAAATAGTACTTGAAAACATTTTTAAAAACCTTTTTGGATACTACATTTCGAAATAATAAATAATTGTTGAAAATCATTTTAAATATTGTTTCCTTGAAAATTATAAAGAATACTGAAATTATTTTGGAAACCATTTTACATGAAAAATATATTGAAAATGTATTAATATTTAAAAAAAATTACAACCCATTTGTTGGAAAATAAATTTTAAAAACATTTTCATGAAAATATAAATTTTAGACATGAAAGCTAAGCTTTAATGAAATGGACGTCGATAAATTTATACATGTCATACAAGGTAATAACAACATTCCATTTGCATGATAAAAGAATAGAAAGTTTCCCTATTCATACCATGAGAAGAAGACCCATTTGAAACAATTGGTACAAATAAAATATTGTGAAAATATATCTTTTAATGATTACCATATAATAGTTTAATATTCATGGATACCCTTTTTTGAAAACTTTATTTGAAGGAACATATATTTACAACTGATGAGAGGGCAATGTCATGATTCCATAATAAAATATTCATAACAATATTCCTTAAATTTAGTATCCATATGGTTCCAATACATGAATAAATAATTAATAAATAGAGGATAAGTAGTGTGATGAAAATTATTGAGAAATTATCAAAATATTTCATCAAAATAATCATTTTCATAAACAATCTTGAAAAGTGATGTGATTGTTTCAATAAGATCTTACCACATGGTAATATTGAAACATAATATATATATATATATAGATATTAAATTAAATTAAGATTAATATATCATTAAAATATTTATATTTATAATATAACATTTCAATATCATTATATACAGCAAATTAAAAAATATTAGTGCATCACATGGCATGTGTCTCAAAGTTGGAAAAGTGGGACAAAATTATTTTACATATTGTTTATCCGTTAAACCATAACTCCCATAAAATAAACATCATCAAATTTATATTTAAGTATAATTATATTAAATTATAAGAGTCGTATAATACATCCAGGGGTAGTATACACCCCATTCAAAAGGAATTGTTTGTGGATACAAAATGTATCTCATAAATAAAAAGTAAGATGAAATCCCCTTACCTTGTCTCTTGACTCTCATCATACTTGTAAAAAACACTCCTATAATAATTATAATTTTATAATACACATATAACATAACAATATTCTTATATATATTACCATATATGTTTTTATAACGACTTTATATTACCAAATTCTTAATAATTCCATGTTAAAGTAATATTCTCTTTGGTTTTCGCAAGTGTATTAATATGTTATATATTTTTTTCAAATACTTATATCATGATTTATAGAATATATATAAATGATATAAATTACATTTATATTCAGTATATTTATATTATAATAATCTATATAATACATAATTATGGAATGGAATACATTGTTCTTGGAGACGACTGATCGTACATACGCGTGAACGATGTTTCTATTTAATTTTTGTATTACTGGAAGAAGGTAAATGAAATATATTTATATATATTTATATATATAATTATAAAAGTATAATTTTTATTTCATATATTTGATATAATTTTTAAAAACCCATCCTTAATGGATTTTATGTTGTGTGTTAATGAATCAAATAACTTTGAGGGGGAGGTAGTCCATACTTCCTCAAATGAAATTATCATATTTACACCAAATGGAATGTATAATAATATGTGTGGTATAAGGATTAGTGAAGAATAAGTACATAATAAATATAAAATATAACATTTATAAATATATTTTCTATCATAATTTCTACCACGAGTTGAAGTAAAGGAAAAATGAATGATCATCATTTAGTGAAGAGGTAGTTTTCCATACACATAAATAGTACGTTCGTTACCAATTAAATGAATGTGTGTGTAAGTGTTGGTATAAAATTTACCTAAATGAATTCATAGAATATTTATGTTACTATTATAGTTAGAAAATAATGGAATTATATTTATAGATATAGTATATAAATTAAATAAATTAAAGGAGCTTGAGGGAGGGTGTTACCTCTTCATCGGCTAACTCATTTTGGTTTGCAACGAAGGGATTTATTGAAAGCCTTTATGACCACAGATAGATTTCCAGGAGGAAGGGATAGATTTTGAGGAGATATTTGGGTTCATATTTTTCATGTTAATGTGTCTTGAGGGGTTGTGAGGATGAGTGAGTAGGGGTTTCCTTTTTATAGAGGGGTAGAAGTAACTATTGTATATTTTGTGAAAGTGAATTCCACCATGGTTTTTTTGATTGAAAGTGGGTCCAATAATGATCTAAGGTACAATAAATTAATTATATGGTGAAAATATGACCATTAAATGGATTTTTGACATGTTTATATTTGATTTAGGCCCTTATGATGGAGGTGTAATCCTCAGTTGAGCGTTATTTTACATTAATCAATGAAAATAATTTTTATTACTCATACTAATAGTTTTCATATATAAATATTTGAACTTATTAGATATTATAAATTAGTCATATTAAAAATATGGAATCAATTTTATAAAACTACAATGGTAGAAGTGGATGAAATTATTTTAAAATTAATCCCGTTGAGGGGACAAAATTATAATTTTTTAATGTAAAAATTATCAAATGTTTGCTATGTTTTTTATATCCAATTTCAGAGTGAAATTGGTTATAATTCCCTAAATTTTATTAATTAAAAAAAATATTATCTATTTATAATTTTAAAATGAAAAATAATATAATTTTCCTTATAAATAAATTAGATGAAAACCTGTTTTGAATTGTAATTCATTATTTTTTGCTATTCATGCAAAATGATGTTTCTCAAAAAAATCCCAAAAATTTACCCGAAGATAAATTTGAAATTATAAATTGAAAAATGAAGTTTATATTTTCAAATTAACTTTATAAATTTTTCTGAAATTAATTTTATTTCTTTTTATAGAAGGACAGGAAAGGTAGTTTATTTTGGAAAATATTATTTTTAAGCACAATATGATTTTACCATATATAAGAACATTTTTTATTAATATGTATTATTTATATAAAACCATTATTATAAATATTTTAAAACTATTTATTTATTTTTTTATTAGTATTTTTGAAATATATGTTAGAACTATCTAATTTAAATAATTATAATAATAAAATGATGTTTCATATGAACTCGTTTTTTGTAACGTACACCATATTGGGGTTTCATGTATTGTACGTGGAGTTTGTGTTATGTGTACCATAATCCAAGTTGGTTTTTTGTGTAGAAAATTACAATTTGGTGTCCTTTGAATGGATTGTTTGACTTATTGCAATGTATTATATCAATGAAAATTAATTTATTTGAAAAATAAGGTCTATATAAACTAATGGTGTCACATTTAATCACCATTAAAATGAATTTAACCATCATAATTCATTTGGGTTATAAAAAAATATATTATTTAAAGTTCCATAGATAGAATCCCTCATCATAAATATTAAAACTAGAACATCAATTAAAAATAATAAGATAGAACCATAACTTTTACCCAAAGTAACACATAGTTTTATTTCTGAATACGATAACATATCTTGAAAGTGAAAACATTTACATAGAAGAGAAAGAAAAATATTATTTCATCCTATTATGAAACCCAAATATTATATATTGGGTTTCCATGAAATAATTTTTCTATGTCTTCATCACCGTTCATCATGTCTGTTTCAATCCACAATGAAAAATTCTACTGAAAATACTTATATATTTCATGATTCATATAGCGTAATATTTGAATTAGAAAACATAAATAGTTTATTCCTGAAATTTTATTCTTAAACCATTACATAGTCTTCATAAAATTATTACATAATAACTAATTCATATATTAAGAAATATGAATCATGTTTTATGGTTCATAAACATTAATCAATTTTTTATTGTTATATAAACAATACTCAAATAAAATAACATACCTTTTATATGTTGTTTGTAGTATCTTTATCATTATAAGTATAACCATTACTTGTACCACCTTCCAAATCCCTTTTTTTATATTTTCACATAGGAAATATATTCATGTAATGTCCATTATTATCTCATATTAAACATTAAATTATATCCTTGTTCCTTCTGGTAATATCCATTGAATAAAACTAGGAATCATAATATGAGAAACATTTATCATATTGGGATAACATATAATCATGAAAATTTTCTTTTATGGGGCCTAAATCACAGATCTTTATTCTATAATCGATAATACCATAGGTTTACCATATTTTATTCACAGTCACACTAAATTTAAATCAATCATGATGGTTTATAAAGTGTTTGTGAATTCCTAAAGTAGAACCCCTAGGTGTGTCAAACCAGGTGTGTAACAAGGTCAATTGTCTTTCTCTATATTACCTCGAGTCAGAACTAAGACATAATTTCAGAGTTGTAACCTCTCGGTACATCACTTCCAAAGCCACATAAAATTTTAATATTCTGACATGGAGGCATTTCAAGAAATCTACACACTTTATTATTTACCAAAACTCAATAACATTTTCCTAAATGTTATCTCATCATTATATGTATCATTAGAGTCATCCCTAGACATATCCATTGAAATATTCAAAGGGAATTTTCTACTATTTTTTTCCTTCTTTCCAGATGTTAATGAAGCCTTTTCTCCAATATGAACTATACCAACCTAGTCTTAATGTACATAGACATTATAAAAATTTTATGGAATACCTAAATAATTACACAAATATATTCCCAAAGATAGTATTATTTTATTACCTTTGGAAAATTGGAACAAAAATATACTATAACATTTAAATATGTTCAATGATTCCCAAAATGTTCTTTCCCCTTAGTAATTCAAATTATAATACTTTCTTTATAAATTTTGGTAGAGGAAACATAAAAAATTAGTGAGCTCAAATTTTCAATATGGGTAGATTATGGAAATGTGTATGCATGTCATTAACATAAGGGTTTAAGAACATGATCATGATCATTAGAATATCGTACCCTGTCTTTCAAATATGATAAACATGAATCATGTAATAAATATTTATAGTTCATAATACAATAATCATAAGAAAATAAAGAGAATAATCCATGAATGCATAACAGAGAAATAATACATGGAATGGTGTAAAACACATTAATGTATAACATAGTCAACATGTTTATGTATAAATAGGTTCATACATTAAGTTAAATACATAAAAAAAGGCCCTATCAAAGACTTCTAGATATGAAAATAAGCCTATTCATAATTTTGTGAACATTAATCCAGTTTTACAAATAACATTAAGACCATAAAATTTGTTTAAAAACACTGTGACTTTATAATAAGGATCAATTATAATATTTTAAAACTTTAATAAGTTTCAATCATAAAATTTATACTCATGAATCATGAATTATTAAAAAATTCATTGGAAGGATATATATGTCCCACTTGTACCAGAATAAAATTATTCATACATGTTCCACAAAAAGATAAAACAATCAAAAATCGTGATTCACAAACAAGATGTGTTTTATAAAAATAATATCATAACCAATGAAATAAACCAATTATATTTAAAATTTTATCAGATTCTAACCTATGGAAAGAGAGAGGTTTTATAATCATTTCATCAAATAATTTACTATGAAATGGAGAATTTAAAATTCAAATAGCCTATTTAATAGAAATGTTTTTCATAAGAATCATTCCATAAAAACATAAACTGTTCATGAAATTATATGAATGGAAGCTTTGGGTCACTTCCTAAAATGTAACGAGTATCATAAAATATCTTCATATTTGATCGAATATATATTTGAATTATTTTTGGAAATAATTTCTTGAGGAAATATCATTTCTTATTCAAAATAAAATTACTAAAACATAAAAACATTTTCAAAACCATTTTCATGAAAAAAAATTTGAAAGCACATAAAGAAATCAATGAAAACATTTTAAAAATGTATTTCATTAAAAATATAAAAGGAGATTGAATTTTTTTTAAACTATTCCTTTGAAAATAATTTTTAATCTTATAAATAATTCTTGAAATTTAATTGAAAATAATTCTCCACGAAATGATATAATGAATAATGAGAAATTTTTAAAAATAATTTTCCTATAAAATCACATTGAAAATGTAAAATCTTGAAAATGTTTTGAAAACAATTTCTTAGATTTTGTTTAAAAGCCTTTTCAAAAAAATTAATCTTTTTACTATGTAAAATGATTCTTTATAGAAATGACGGTGGGTAAATCTATACAATTTGTATGAGTTAATATGAACATTTCTCTTTCAGAGAAAAAGGTTATAAAAATGACTTGTTTAGAGATTGAAAAGTAGATTACATTGAAAACCATAGTAAATAAAAAAATAACCAAAAAAATATTTTAATGGTTATTAGATAATAATATAATATTCTTGGGGGCCCTTTTTTGAATACATGGTTTTGAAAGAACATTGATTTACGAATGAATAATGGGTAAAGTCGGGCATTCAAAAACAAAACACATTATTAAATATCTTATATAACTAAGAGAAAAAAATGGTACCAATAAATGAATTTATAATAAATAACAAAAGGAAAATAATTTTTATCAATGTTCTTCAGAGGTGGATCATAATATTTCATCAAAGGAATCATAAAAATAATCAATCACAAAAAGTGATGAGATTGTTTCAATGGATGATTTTCACTTGCTAACATTGTACATTAATCCCCATGAATATAAAATAAATAAAATTAAGCATAATATATCATGAAAATATTTGATTCATTCCATTTTATTTCAAAATATTAATATAAATGTAATTTAAAAATATAGGTTCGTAACACGACATGAGTATCAAAGAAGGTAAATTCAGAAAAATTTATTTTACTGATTTGGTAACATTAGAAACCTAAATTTCATGAAATAAATTATATTATATGGATATTTAAATACACATAAATTTAATTATTAGAGTAATATAACACAACCATGTCTAGTATACAAAAAACTAAGAAGAGATGAGTGGTTAATAATGTATATATATTATAAAAATAAAATATGAGATGAAATCCCCTTACCTCATGTCCTGAATATTGTTGTACTTGTAAAAAAATCAGGTATAATAAATATTAATTTATTTTAATTTTTTCATATATCCATAAAATTACATTTAATACCATTTATGTTTTCATTATGACTTTATATTACCCTCTTGTTAATAATTCCTTGTTATGGTCACGCTTTAGGTAATAATCTCATTGTTTTTTACAAGTTTCATAATTTGTTATATATGGGGTAATAATACCTATATCATGATTTAAAGAATTTAATACATGATATAGGTGTAATTTATATATATTATATAAGTATTATAATAATATATAAGTATGAAATGGAAAACACATTTCATGTAGACGGTAGGGCGTAAGTATGCATGAATGGTAATTCATATTAATTATTATATTGAAAAAATAATGTAAATGACATATATATATATATACCTATTATTTTACATTATTATATTTTATATATCATATAATTTGAACAAAATATTCTTTAATACATTTCATGTGGTATGTGATCAAATTACATCGCTTTGAGGATGCGGTAGACCACACTTCCTTAAACAAAATTATCATATTTAATAAAAAATGAATGTATAAAGATATGTGTGGTCAAAGTATTATAGAAGAATAATTAGACAATAAATAAAATATATAAAAATATAAGTAGAGTTTCCATAATAATTTTTACCATGATAGGTGGTAAAGGGACAAATGAACCATTATTATTTTGTGAGGCGACGGGTCTCCTGACACATAAATAGTATGTTTGTTACCTATTATATGGATGTGTGGTAAGAAAAGATAAAACAATAACATAGATATATTATAGTATATTGAGGATATTTTTTGTTATAAAATAATGGAATAAGATGAATAGAGGTGGTGGAGAATGAAATTAAAAGGAATTATCTTTTGGGATGGTGTGAACTCTTAATTGGGTAACACATATTGGTTCTCACCAAAGGGATTATTTGGAAGGAATAATGACCAAAGTGAGGATTAAATGAAAAGTTTACATATTTTTAGAAGTTATTTTTTTAGATCTCTATTGATACAATGTGTCTTTAGTGGTGTTAGGAAGTTGGATGTGGGGAGACATTATTTTAGTGGAGGAGGAGTGAGACTCTTATTATTTTTTTGAAAGGGAATTTTACCCACGTTTTTCAGGTAAAGTGGATAAAATAATGGTGAAATTTATAGAAATTTGATTATAGTGTATAATATGTCCATTAAATTTATTTTGGGAATGTTTCTATGTTTTTTATATTCTTATGATTAAGGCTTAGTCCTTAGGTAAGCATAATTTTACCATAATTATTGTAATTAATTATAATTACATTCACAATTAATTTTGGTCAAAAACTGTGTTGACCATATTAGAAATTAGAAATTATTATGTTTCAAAATATGGAATTTAATTATAAAAATTCCAATCAAAAAATTTTTAGATCTTATTTTGAAATTAATTATGTTGGCGGGATGACACTGGAAGTTTTTAAAGTTAAAATAATAAAAAGATTGCAATGTTTTTTTATCAAATTTCAAGGTGAAAATTGTTCTATTTACCGAAATTGGTTTAATTTATTAAAATATTAGATAAATAATCATTTAATACAAATTAATATTTAATTTATACTTATAAATAAACTAGATTAAAAAGCAGTTTTGATTTTTTAATTTTTATTTTTCGTTATTCATCCAAAAATGTTGCTTCTATGAAAAATCAGAAATATTAACCCTAAGTTAAATTCATCATTGTAATTTAAAAAATTAATTTTACATAATAAAAATCAGTTTATAAATTTTTCTAAATTTAACATTATTTTTTTTCACAAATGGACATGAAAAGTAGTATATTTGAGAAATTAGTATTTTAATACACATAATCACTTTACCAAAAATTACTTATTTAATTATCAATATTTTTTTATTTAAAAAATGCATTATACATTTTTTGGAAATTATTTATTACTATTCATATTACTATGTTTAATGGGCATGTTATTACTATCACATTTAAAAAATTACAATAATGAAAGAATATTTCGTAGAAGCTCAGTGTTGCGTGTAATGTACGCCAAGTCATTATTGGGTGTAGCATATTCCACATTGGTATTGTGTGTACTTTTATCCATGTTAGGGTGGCATGTAGTTTAATCCAAATAAATTCCATTTTAATGGAATATTTATATAAGTGAAATGGAAGATATAAATAAAAATTAATTCATTCTAAAAAGAGGTTCATAAAAACTAGGGGTGTTTCATATATTGTTCATATTATTTCCCTAGATTGATTATGATCAACTTATACCATTTATTATTTAAGAAATTTTTTGAGATTATTTATATTTTTTATTGTTATGGTAAAATTTATTGATATATTTGGTTCATTTGTTCTGAATAGTATTTATATTATAATTTTATTATCACCTTTTTTCTCAACATGGTCTATGAAATGTTCTATAAATGATTTTATGAGACACGTCTTTTTTTCCATGGGTTACATAAGTGATATATTAATATGAATTGTTTTATGTTCCCTTGGAAAAAAATATTTTTTTTTCATTATTTGATAAGTTTTCATATATATATATATATGTATATATCCCTCCATCTCATGGGTATAGTTATATACAATGATATTAATGATAACGAATAGTGAAATTATACCTTTATGGGACTATGTCCAACATATGATGGGTCATCTTGGAATTATATGGTACCCAATGCATAGGGTAAATTCGTATATCTGATTAGATGACATATCAGTGATTAAAAAGTGAACCCAATCCTTCATGTGAATTATTCAACTATAATATGATTATCTTGGTAGTAATCCTCAACAAGAAAAATGATTTTTGATGCTTCTGTTATCACCACATTCATAAATTTTGTAATGGTATCATGCTAGGATTATTAAGGAATTATTATTTTCTAGGATAATTATACAATTATATATTATTGGTCATTTATGTTTATTTGGGTATGATTTCCAAATATTATGTTCATTTACATTTACTATACTCTCATTCCCATATGATTATCTTTTGCTCACTTATGATCATAAATTGTTATCTCTTCTGGTTACTATTATAAAGAATATTATCTCACCCATTTAATATATTTCCATTCAATATGTTATGATATAGATTATATATTATGATAAGTCTAGATGGGTAGAATTATTGAATAATGTGAATGAGTGTTTTGAAATAAGTTATATATATAGTGTCCCAAGAAATTAAACCCAATGAGTATGATGATTAACAAAATTACAATGATATGAAATATTTCAGCATTAAATGAATCGCATCCATTATTATTTTGGAAATAATAATAAAAGTTATATGAAATTTATCTATATCATTTTGTTCTTAATTTTTTATGCTTGTGTAATATGAAATTATAGAAACAAAAATACCAGAGAAATATAACTATTTTTTGAAAATCTAGTGAATATTGTTTCATGCCAGATTTTTTCAACAAAATTATGCAGAAAAATAGTAGTGATTATTTAATTGATCCATATATGAAATTAATTTATTAAATAATAAGAAGATAAATAAGATATAGAAATTGTCATTACAACCGAATCCAACTTTTCCAGAATCATGTAGTAAGAGTTTTTTATGATTATCTATATCTATTGAGCCAAATATCAAACATTTGATGTACTTTAATGAATAAAATCAATCATAAATCCAATTATTTTTCATTTTGATCCATTTAAATTTTATTTTGATGATATAACTTCCAATCACTGTGGTATTTTTCTTTCTAAGTGTTTCTATTAAGTGATAGCATAATATTTTCATTATGATAAAGCTCTAATAAATTTCCATTGATAATATTATTCTTCTAATATTTTAACATCTTTATATTATTGAGATAGTTAGATATAATAATTTAAAATAATATATATCAAGGGATTAAATGTAAAATAAGAAGGCACTGATGTGATTCCATTGGGTGGAAGTGACCTTCTAATTTCTAATTTAGTAAAGGGATATTGGGTTTAATAAGGAAGAAACTTAATTGGAATAAAATAGGGGATAATGTATTTTAATATTAATATCGTGGATAATTTATATATAGTTGGTTGTTCCCCCTAATAAATGTGATTAAATTTAGGATTTCAATAATATCATTTTGAAGGATTATTTTATTCACTAACCAATGCTCCATATTTTTATTTGTAATTTCGCATGTTTGAACTCTTTTATATTTAATAGTAAAAATAAAAATAACTTTATTTATGTTGTAATAACCATATTATATTATGTATTAATTTAATTATATTTATTTTAAATTGGAAGAAAAATTAAAAATAAAAATAAAAATAATTCATAATGTGATAAAATATAATATGTTAATACTTAAACTATAATTCCCCGCCATAATGTATTTTTTCTTCATAAATCATTATAAAATCTATAATAATATGATATATATGTATATTTCTCTTAGTTTATATGAAATGAAATTAATAGTGGTTGATAAATGTGTTTTAAGAAAAGGACCTCCATGTTATGATTTGGATCACCATAATAGATATCAATATAATGTTTATATATTTTTGTTATTACAAAAGTTATATTTGGGGAACAATTTTGTTATTTTTGTGGATTATGATGAAGGAGATTTATTGATAACATTATCGGTATTGTCTATGAATACGATAATATTCACATGTTTTTTTAAATAGGATCATGGAAATAATGTTTAAATAGAAGGAGTTATAGGTTGATTCAATTATTACACAATTGAGCTAAATATATCATTGGTCAAAATAAAGGTGTCAAATGGGAATGCATATTAGGAGTTATTAATCATTTTCATATAATTGTCAACTATGATTTTATTAGAAATTATGATCAAAAAAATAGTTGGGTTATTGGGTTATAAATGAGATCATGAAAATAATGTTTTTTAAATGTTTTTATCTTCAAAATCAATTGCCTTACTGATAACTATAGAGGAATATTTGGAATAAATGGTTGAGAATCTCAATACATGGATATTATAGAGAAAATAAAATTAATTACATATCCTTACCAATGATAGTGAGATGGTAATTTAAGTCTTGAGTCTTTATAATATTATATACCCCATTATATATTTTTATTAAAGTGTGCACAATTCATATAAAAGAATAAAATATAATCCCCCATAATTTGGTATATAGTTTCATTTAATTAAATACTATATTGAGTTGGATTCTTTTGAATAAACACATAACTAATACATACAATAATAAGTGTTATTGGAATAAATATTTTCAATGAATGATATACATTGATAAATCTTGATAATGAAATATGAAACAAAATGATAATATTAAATTAGAATATTTTTATTATAAATAAATATATAAATATATATACATATGTATTTATACATCAAATATTATAATGATGATTTAATTTTTAAAGAATAGTTTGATATATTTATAAAACTCAATTAAATATTGTAATACAAACGTGTTGATAAAATATATCCATTTTTTATTAAATAAGTAATCAATAATAAAGAAATAGAAATAAAATAATTTATCAATGGAAATGTCCTTTTATAAGTAATTATATATTTTTTAGATATTTTCAACATTTATACCAATTTATCAGAATTAAATAATGAGTAATATTTAGAAAAATTTAAATTGTAAAATTATTTTCTTATAAATATTTATAGTTGGACAAGAATTTAATTAAATCCATTTCTTCTAAAAATACATTTTTTATAAAACTATATGAACGTGTTAGTATTTATTATAAAAAAATGTTTTTTATAAAATCTATTATTAATTATAATAAAAAAAATTAATAACATTTATTATCATATCTAAAATTTTCAAAAAAATTATTCTTTATTTATCCTTAAAATAGGTAATGATTAAAATAAAATTTATCATGGTAAAAAATATAACTTTTTCAATGAAAGTTTTTATAAATTTTATTAAATTTCTATCAGAAAAATAAATAAATTGACCAGATTGCAATTATTAAAATAATATGGCATTTAAACATAAAATTTATCATAATAACATTTATTTAGTTATAATTTTAGAGTAATATATAAAAAACATAATTAAAATAGGTTATTTTTCTACCGAAAATGTTTTTCAATATATCTTATATATTATAATGATTAAAATATTATTTCAATAAATTTATTTATAATAAATTTTGTGATAATCCAGATCCATACAATGTTTTTTTTTGGATCACTGATTTTTAGTAAATAAGTAGTTACAAAGGTTGATTTTTAATCTTGATTAATATTGTCAAAATTGTGTTACATATTGTGGATCTAATTGGAAAATTTTAGAATTATAAATCACAATTTAAAAGATATTTTATAGATTTAAATGTCATACATAAATGTATCTCCATCATTTATTCTCCTAACTCACCAAACATTCATTGAATATCATTCTTACCCATCACACACCATTCATTTCCAAGAATATTTTTACATTTTTTCCTTATAGTAGGTTTTCATTTCAACCCACATCATGAAAAACATTACATTAAAAATAATATTTAAAAAAAGATGATTTATCCTCTCCATGAATCCTCTACTATGATTTTGTCACATTGGTTCATAATTATGCCCTAAATACTACATGACCAAATCATATTTCTATAGTAGATTCAAACAATAAACATCAATATTAACAATTATCTATCATCATTTTATATATCATTATCAAATTAAATCCTTCGAAACAATTCATAACAAATTAATTTAATGAAAAAATACCATTTGTATAATCAATATTGATATATATATATATATGGTATAATGATTATCTAACTTACACGCCTCTCAAAAAAATTAAAATGTTGTCCATCTGTATATACAAAATATAGCCTTCTTGTACAACAGATTTTATTTTTAATTATATCAATTATAATGGATGGTTTAAAGAGGTTATTTAATGACTAGATATAATATTTTAAATTTTTATGGATTTTAAAAAAGATAAATTTCACTAATATTTTCTTCTTATTTAAATTAAATTTTTTTTGGGTGTGTACGTGTGAACTATCGCCTCTATAGATTGGCATGATCTATTTTTTATTACTATAGCATATAAATGGATTTATAATATAGTTCATAAATATATATTATATTTATTTTCAATATATTTCATGATTTTAACTATAAACAGATGATAAAAATTATTTATAATTATAATGATGTCCACTAATATATATAAATAACATAAAACAACCCCATCATTGATTCAGTTATTACAAACCATGCCCATAGTTTACACTAAATTATCATGATGATTTTTAAATTGAATTCAAAAATTATTAAATATCCATTTTATTAATATAATTATGAACTAATAACATTATAGGCTCCAAAATGTACATTATGAAACCAATATGAATCAATAAAAAAACTAAACTCCAATGATGTAAATACACATTATCTATCCAATACATGTATAGTGAAGGATTTTAATTAACGGATATAATGTTTAACATATATGAATAAGTTAATTAAATAATTGATTACTATATATTCTTATAATATTAGTTTTCAGGTATTTTCAATGAAAATCGTGAGTATAATCAAAGGGTTTCGTTTCAATTTCAAATCCTTAAGGCATATTTTAGATTATGAACCAATTTCCTTTAATATAATTTATATACATTGTATTTTAAACATTATATATTTGTTACATGTTTATTAATTAGGTATTTCTTCAATTTATATTTTATTCATTTCAAGAGGTTTTGATACAAATGTTATAAAATGATTAATGTTGTTTCTTAAGTATATACCATTTCTTTTAGTTATAATGTTTCCTAGTTAATGTGATTATTATAAGTTATGTAAATTATTCCTAATTATATTATTATAGGTAATTTACTCTTTATTCAAGGATTATATGTTTCTATCATGTAAAATCCTATTATAATATTTCTTACATGATTAATTATCCTTTACATAAGGGTCTCTTATCTCAAAATACCTTCTTGATAAATTTTTTTATTATGAACCTATTTCCTTTTATATGTTGTGTAAAAACACTTTCAAATTAAATATCATTTTTCACTTTTTTAAATAATGGTATTTATATTTATATTTCATGATATATATTTCAGTAAGTATTGATTCAAATTATATAATAGACATATGGGGTAACTAATCTCACTTTTTATTCATTCATATGTAAGGCATATTGAAATTTTGATTTATTAATTACTTTATATATAAAACCCTTTGGATATTTATATTTAATATTTTATGAAACAATATGTTATTAAATATAAATATTAGTTTATATCATTAATGATATTTTTATTCAAAAGATATTAATACTGTAATATTTTTCATCTCAATTCCCATTTATTAATATATTATTTCGTCTTATGAAACAATTTTTTATTATGTTCCAACCCCCTTCATTTGATTTAACTTTTATTATTAAATGTTTTACATTTTTTCCATTTTTGTCTTATATCCATCATTCTATCTCTTTTGATCCAATTATCACCAATGACAGAATATTGTTCGCAAATTAAATTCCCAATCATTGAGTTATGATTGTTCTCCAGGATCATTATTAATAATATTGTAATATAATATACACTATGAATTAATTATATTTTACTCGATATCATGATCTTCTATATATTATCGAATGATACCATACATACTATTTTTCATTATCGATTATGATCATTCCATTGTGAAAATTAAAATGGTAAATTATTTACCCCCATATGTTTATTATTATAATAATGATGTTTTTTGATTAAAAATGATAAAAATGATGAATTGTATTTCTATAATAATTCTACAATCACCCTTCAATATCTAGATGTATTATGAAATGTTCTAATAATTATTTAATAAAATTAATCTATTTTACATGATCTAATCTGGATATATATATTTATGAATGTTTTCATATTTTCATAGAAATCATATTCATAGTTCTCAAATTTTGATGTATATACCCAAAATTATATATCCCTCTAATAAATTTGGTATTATAATACTAGCTAATATAAATGTGAATAGGTCTTGAATCCAACCCCTTAGGAAGATATGTCTATTAAATAATGGTTTTAATAATAATTATACATTCCTCTAATGTATTGGTTGATTTTTCTTATCTCATGATATTACATATTAGGGGTTTGGGAGTTAACCTAATACATTATTTTACCTTGTATGGAGTATGTTGATTTTCATGGAAGTGAACCTCTAAAATGGAAATTATTTTTGATTCATATGTTAGTTCCTTCATAATATGTTTACTAATGTTCTCATGTTAATATTAATCATGAATTTTCTTATGCTCAAATCTTTATACTTTCATTTGTGATTTATAACATTTGTTTTTTTTTGTATCAATTTTTTACATTCTTGTCATGGTTTATGACTATAATATCATATATATATATATATATGTGTGTGTGTGTGCTTTCCTTATTACCTATTTTGATCATAAATTCTTATCTAATTCCCTTAAGCTTAATAAGTGTTGTAAATTAAACTTATATTATGTTTCCAATTCACATGTTATAAAAAATGAGCATAATAGATGAAAATACAATAGGTGAATTATTCCATAGGAATTTTCAGAAATACTATAAATTATTTAATTATGTATCTAGTCCAAAATGAAACTAAACCAAATGATTTAATTAAGATATTATTTTCATATATAATTCAAATTTAATTTATATTAAATTTTATCATTGGTCATCTTAATTGGAATAAATTCAAGTGTTTAAATTGTATTTTTTTAATCGTATCTAGGATATCAAGTCTCGAGTGACTAGTATTACATATAGGTGGTTGGAGGACCCTATATATATATATATAAAACAATGAATAGAATCTATGGTTGCCGATGAAATTGAATTTTTAGAACCAAATAGATTGGAATATACTCCTAAATATTTATCTAATATACTATAAGATGTTTCCATTTTACTATGTCACATTTCTAAGAAGTCATATAATATCGTCTTCGAATCAGATTCCACTGGAATGAACCACTATCAAAATGGGATATAGAACCTCAAGTTCATATCCCAAAACAACTAAGTCTTATAACTAGTATAAAGGGCATAAGGTGAGTTGTAGTAGAGACTATTCCCTCTGACATGAGTGAAGAACATCAGAATCAATAAGATTTAAGTAGTAGAATAAGTATAATAACCAGAAAACAAGTAAACAATGGAATACTGATAAATAAAAAAATTTAAAAGTCATATCACATATTAAATCGTGATATATGTTTTATGTCTCTAAGAAACCATCCAAAAACAACTATACAAGTCACATATACAATATATGTAAGTAATTTAAAAAAGAATAAAATTTATATATCTAGAATCGTGAGCCTCATCTCAGTACCATTTTCTTACTCCTAAATAGTAATCCACAACCTATAATAGGGTGATTTACCTTATACATACCTTTAATCATATAGTTTGTTTGGGTACCCAAAGGCATCCCAAATAGGTGTGAGATATAATCCCTATAGATATCCACCCAATGTATGGTGATAATAAATCAATGAATATATATATATATAGTGTGCTAAAAAAAATTAACACCAAAAGAAAGTATTATTATTTAAACATATTATAGGAACATGTTCTAATTTAATATTTAAGTGATTTTTACTCAAATTCACTAAATGGATAAGGCTCCAAATTAACATTTGTGCATGTGTCATTTAATAACATTCATTATACAATTTAATCACATTCAATTTTTATGTATCGATACCAAATGAAAGCTTGGTATCCCATGTTTAATAATAAGCACCACATATTCCTAATCAGACCATATAAATGGTATAAGAGAACATGATTTTTCGAAGCATGTTCTTTGGCGTTGAAGATGCATCATAATTTATTTCATTCATTAAAATCTTTAGAACATGAGTTTATACCAGGAATTCCTATATTTGAATATATGTCTCACTCTAGGTGTAATATAAACAAAATCCCTCAGATACCATTCATGGGAAACATCTCAAGAGCCCATGTATCAATCCAAGTGTTGTATAAGTTCCCATACACATGATTATATCCTTGGCATTCCAATAATAAATCTCAAGTATCACCAATGGAGATATATTCAATTTACTATTATGTCCATCCAAGGGACTATCATATGAATCAATGTATCACTCTACATATAATGGTTATCTCCATTTATTCCATCATTATTAGTCCATATTAAGAGTCTAAGTGTCACTTTGTCAATAGAAATATCCCTTCCATATGATTCTATCAGTGAAATTCTAATATGAATCCATATGTCACCCAAGGCATATAAGCCATTAGTCATTTCAAACCATTTAATAATATTTATTTAAACATCACTAGGTCATCACTAAGAACATTTCAATTCAATCTCATGTAGAATGATGAGTAAACTAACTAGCCAAGCAAAGAAAGCTTGGATTCCAATTACTCACATCGGAAAATCCTTATAACATGATTCTTATTCTTAAATAATAAATTATACAGAATTTTCTATATCTATATCATGTGTTAAAGACAATAAAAAATAAATTTGGTCCTAATCATGTAATTGTATTGAATTGTATAAAATTATGACTCATTCCTCTCAATTACTAAGATGTGAAATTCATTTGAATAACAAACCCACAATTAAAATGTTGTTATATGATAATGATTGAGGGTCATGGAATCAATTACATACTCCTTATCAATTCAATTACCAATCATATCAATATTTAATTAACATTTAAAATTACCATTTTACATCCAATTAAAAAGGGAGAAAAGGTAACACCTCAAGGATTCCATGTTCAAATTCTCACAAATGTCACATTTAAATTCAAAATATATGCAAATGGGTAGTTTCATTAAAGTTACTCACCCTATAATATTTACTATAGGAATCTTTAATTACATAATTCATACGTATTACTTTAATTAAAGGTTCAAATTCCAATTTATGGTTCCACCAAATAATTGGGTGCACGACACAACTGTGTAGACATAAATAACATGAATTTAAATGAAAATAATTAGACCCCCTATATTTGGCCCATAGTTGTTGGATAACCCCTTCACAACTACATTTTCAAATCAGATCCTGATAAAATGAATGAATGAGAAATGAACTATGTAGTTGTGAATATAATAATGCACTGAAATAACACTTCCAATATCTCAAAAAATAAAGAATGATTAAAAATGAATGGATAACCTATTAATATAGATCAATCAATATAGGAAACACTTGAATTATAGATCTTATGGAGAAGGTATATCATTTCCTTTAATATTCTACAAATATCCGTCAAAAATATTTTTTAATGCGGGTGGATAGAATATGACTTATGGTTGATTTAAATGAATTATTACACCATAATGGACTTTTCACCAAAATATATGGGTTGCATGGTTCAGATGCACGGGTTGAGAAACTGTGAACCAACCATATTAGGCTATCTCTCAGGAAGGGGAACCCTCTTTATTACCACAAGCGTTTTTACTAACTGAATAGAAACCATGAAAACAAACTATCTAAAAAAATTATATTGGTCCACACTATCATGCATCCCAACATGAACATTTTGAACTAAATGTCAGTAATTCAATTTCATCCAAAATAAGTGTTACTAAAGTTTAACCAACTCAAAAAATTCTAGACACCTCCATTCCATCAAAGGGAATTCATATTAGGCCATTTTTAGATATTTACATAGAGAATTGGTGGCTAATAAACATTTCAAAACTCAAAAAAGAAACAATATTTAAAAAAAATACCCCCATAAAAAATTCCTCCCTAAATTTCTCTTCCAATGGTGGTGGAACATAATCTAAAAAAAAATCTTGTCCACTGTGATCATACATCAGCCTCATACTCCCACGTCCTGTCATGATCTCAGTCATACTACCATTTATCCTCTACTAAAAGAATTAAACATCCTTATAGAACATTTATACTACAATCCAAAAAATGTATAGGATGATCCTCAAAGGAAACATCTACCTGTATGTCAACCTTCATGTGTTGAATGTCATGTGACATGACTAAATAATAACTTCATAACTAAAGAAACATGGATTAAATCATACATATCCCAATACCTATGATTTAACTACAATTGATAGGCTAGCGGCCTGATATTCTCCATTATTTCAAAAAACCTGACTTATATCGGTGAATTCATACCCTGTCTCTTTATTCTCATGTGTAAATATTCAGGGAAACATGTATATAAACTCGGTCCCTATCCATGAACTTTATATGTAATCTATAGTGATTGAAATATGTTCTCTGATGAGATTGTGCAGTACCCATCCTTGTCTGAATCAACCTCACGTGCTCCATGGTCTCCTAAACAAGATGTGGTAAAGAATAGAGGCTTATCCTACAACTAATTAATATAAGGGTGATTCTAATGGCCAACCAAAAAGAGCCTTATAATCCACAATTTGAATAGTATCCCATAAGAAATAATTTTTGGAAAATTGTACCTAAGGAATATGCCCCGCCCAAGAGCCCCCAAAATATAGGATGAGTTCTTGTTGCATGTCCTCAAGCACCTGAATTATGTACTCTCACTATCCATCTATCAAGGGGTGTTATTCTGTTCTTAAAAGAACCCGTGTACCTAACTCCATCTATATCCCTTTCTATAATCATGACGTAAACTAGGAATCAATATCTAAAATTTTTGTATTAGGGACCCTGTGATGTCATACTATATTATATATATAAATAATCCAAAGATCAACAACACAGAATGACTCCTTGATCGAAAATAAATTTTCATCCTTCATGATCCTTTTAATAAAAACCAACATGATATCATCACTTTGAGGAATCCTCAGTATACCTATCATGAATTCCATCGCAATGTCAATCTATTTCCACTATGGAATGGGTAGATGCAATAGAATTTCGTTTGGTTGATAGTGATTCACCTTGATCTACTGAGAGGTGGAACACCTCATTACAAAAATAACTACATATCTTTTCATACCAGGGAACTAATATTGATGAGGTAAATCCCAATACATTTTAATAACACCGAGTTGAACTCCAAAGCAGAAGCATGGAAATTATGCATCATCTCTTTTCATATGTCTAAAAATACCCATACATGACCATGTGTGCACATGATCACATTCTTGGGTATGGTCTAAGAAGGAGGATTCTATACACCTACCATAATCTCCCATAGAACTAAGCATTTTCATTTTAAAAGATACCTCATCCTAAATCTATCAAGAAGGGTATAGGTAATTTCTAAAGATGATTGATTGGTCTACCCCAAACTATCATGAACCTCTATGTCATTCTCAATGAACAAAGCCATGATCTTCCAATTTCTACTATAAATATACACTTCTTGTATCTGAGACCTCCTACTTAGTACAACAAGGACATCATTTCCATTACAAATCATGCATGAAATCTCCAAATCAAAAGACTATAATTAGTCAAACCTTATCCACTCCCTCATATTCAAATTATTCTTTGTAAATATGTACTTGATGATTTTGCATTATTTGTACACAAAAAAATGATCTCCCAATAAATATTGAATCCAATAGCATAATGTGTGAAATACTTCAACTAACATGATATTATATTTCGATCAATTCCTCTAATGTGGCCTCAATAATATATACTCATACTCTATGACTCTATATCCCAGCATAATCACTATTACTATCTTGATACCTGATAGGTCTTTGAAAATAATGTAACTATTTCTTGGATCTAAAAAATTATTATTGGTGCTAACCTCAATCTAAATTTAAAATCTAGAAAGGTTGTATTGTAGTAATATGACCATAAAACTTTACACCCATCTTAGTCAAACAAATCAGTAGTGATACTATGTGTTGTGGTTCTTTTACAAAATGCATGTACTCACCATTGATGCCTAAGTAACTCCATAACTAAATGATGTTTATGTGGTCCTCTTAAAAAAACATCTCTCACCTCCTCTAGGATGACAGACACACTAGTCTATGATATAATGTGACTCGTGATGTGAATATTATCCATATAGATGTGGATCTATGTGTTCTTAACATATAATTGATTCTATCTGAGTATATTTTAAACAATCTCACAATTTTTGGAATGGCCTTTTAAATTAAGAGAATGAGCCATGATACAATCCATGAAACCCACAAAAAATGAATCAAGATAAGGAAGGATGATTCATTTCATCAGTGGAATGATGATTCCTAGTGTGTTTGAGTGACCGAATGGTATAACCAAATAATAATATCGATCATAATTTGTATGAAAAATTTTCAAGGTATTCTTGATGATTTGACACTCACATGATGATAATAGGATCTCAAATCAAACATTGAGAAAACCATAGATTATTGGAGCTAGTCAAAAAGATCATATATCCGTTTTAGAGGATAATGGTTCTTAACCATTAATTGGTTAAACTTATGGAAAATCACAAAAATCATTAATATTCCACCCAAATATTTCTCAAAAATGACCTCACAACCCCATATATAATTAAACGGTCATATACGACCTTTTTCCTTAAAATACAATAGCATCCTCTTGTGATCTTGTATCTATGTAGTATCCATCATGAAAAGAGGAATGGAAATAGGTGAAGCTCATGGAACTAGATCGATAGTGAAATCTACCACTATCACTAGATATAATCCTGTTATGTTTTTTAGCATAACATCACTAGAATTTCGATGCACTTCAGGTAAATTATTCTAATATGATCTCTTGTCTTCCAGAAAAAAACATGAAATCTTGGTTTTCATCACTCTTGGTCCATGATGCTCTTGTCCATCTCAACTTTCATGGATATCTCATTCACGTGTGTGAATAAACTCTCCCACTATTGTGATGTGCAGGTCCCCTTATGATAATTGAAATAAACAAACACATGAAAGGATACAAACCAATCCATCCCTAGAATGATTCCAAAACCATTCAACTAATATAAGGAGAGGTCTAATACAATAACATGCCCACCAATATCATGGAGGTACTCCCTGCATTTACTGACACCATTCGTTCTATTCCCCAATGGATTTTATAGCGTCATAGCTTCTTCATAAATTTGAAAAATATAGTTCATTGTTTTGGACAATGTTTATATATATAAATATATGTGAAGCCCAAGTATTATAACGTGTAGAATATAAAGTAGAGGCTACCAGAATATTATATTTAATAGTAGATGGTCTGGGATCCTAATCCTGATTGGAATGTTTCCCTATGTATATATGGCTTAAACTACAGACCAATTATACTTTCTATGATACCTGGAGTACATCCACCCTATAGTCGCTCTAAAACTAGTGAATGGATAACATAGACACACCAACCACCTCAGCCCGATTGGCCAGATATACACCATCTCCCTATATAATGATAAGTTTTTTACCCATATCATGAATATGGAGTCTATGTTGACCCTCTCTCACTGGATTTCAGAGGAAATGTTATGCATAAGAATTGTATATTTCCCATTTTTCCAAAAAAAAATAAGCACATTAATGGGATCCTCATATAATGTGGGTTCAAATGTCATAGACTACCACTTTAGTAGCTCCCCACATAGATACATGAGTATATGTTATGACTTCTAGTATTATAATGCAGATGATCTAGATAATTCTTCCTACTACTGATTTATGTTGTACCAAATCTATACATCGAACCACTCTTTCTCACACCTCCATACTATCACAAGTAATGCTATGTGTGTAACATCCCAGGTAATTAAATAATAAAAAAAATTCATATTTATTAATATTTAAGAATTAAATATTAATTTTACTTTAAAGGGATTTCTATGTTAGATAGCGTACCCGATACGCAACAAAGAGTTTCTTTGAAATCTTACAATGCACACTAGTAATATAATAATATTATGTAAAATGGTAGTTAACACGCAATTGTTGTATTGGCGGGAATGAATAAAAATAACTAGAATATGATTATATATGTTTTTTAAATGTTTTTACATTTATCCAATAAAAGATAAAGGCTTAAAATAAGAAAAGAATTCAATTTTAGGCATAGATACTCTAATATTCACTAAAAGTCGACTTATCGCCTTTTCATGGAGAACCTTATTTAAATATAGTTTTGGTCACTCTTAAACTTTCAATTGGACCAAATAAAACTCTTCTTTAGAATCGATACATCAAAATTTACTTTGGGTAAATTTTTGGTATTTTTCTGATAAAGTTCATTTTTTAATGAATAGTGAAAAATGTTGTATTTTAATTCAAAACCTCTTTTTAATCTAATTTATTTATATGATTAGATTATCTTTTGAATTGGTTTTAAAGTTTAATTAGAATATATTTTTACCATTTAATTCAATAGTGGTCGTTGGAATTAATTTCACTTTGAAATTGGACTTAAACTAGTGTCAATCTTTTGATACTTATTGTTTCATAAAAACACGCTCTTTGCTCTGACAGCGGAAATTAATTATTAAATTAATTAATGCAACTTATATGTTTTTAATTTTTTAAAATAGACATCATTTTTGAATTTGGAATATCAAATATATCTTAGGGTTAATTTTCGGTATTTTTCTGAAAAACTTCAATTTTTGATGAATAGTGAAACCACTAAGTGGTACTTAAAAAAACTGATTTTTCGTTTAAATGAAAATTTACCACCTCTGTGTTTTGAATTTCAAAAATCTGACATATATGGTTGTCATTAAGAAGTAAAATGTGGTTCAATGGGATTAAAATAATTTTTTTGGTGAATAGTAACTTTTAAGTTTTTAATCACGATTAGAGGTAATTAGTATGGTTTAAGGTAAAAATAATGTTTTAATAATATGAAATGACCAATACACATGTCCTACCCTTATTTTATGTGTCATGGACGACCAAGAAAATCCATGGGTCAACTTGGGGACCCCATGGAGCCACTTTGGTAGGAAAATGACATTAATAACTTTTTATTTAATGTTAAAATAAAAATGTCACAAACATGAGTTGTTTTACTAAAACAATTTTTAAATGGGGTTATAAAAGTCATATTTTTTACTATAAATATTCATTAGAAATATGAAAATCTTTCCTGAATCATGATATTTTTTTTATAATTTTTAGACATTAAATAAATTAAATTATTTATGGCACCATGATGATGCAGCGATTACCTCATTATTTAACGATTTAAATAAAATAAAATGATAATGTAAAATATAAGACCTAAACAGGTAAAAAACCTATTGGATGGGTGAATTTAGAACTCTTATCACCTTATCCTATAAATATATAATTTTGGGACCCTTGTTATCTGAAAATAATTTTATAATAAAGTATCTTTTCTTAACTTTACAAGAGTGCCCCTCCCCTCCTCTTATAAAAGGCCCCCACCTCTACCTCCTTACCCACATGTCTCAAGACTTTTGTTCGGCCAAGATCTTACCATTTTGTCTCTCCAAATCCCTCTCTTACTCCTAGAAGCCTCAATTTGTGCAGAAGTCTTCCTAAGGAATCCTTTGAGCTCAAAACAAAAAGAGTTACCTGTTTTAAAGGTAGTGTTTTCTCTTGTGTTCTTATGTTTTATTTTGCTTCTCCAACCCCCTAAACTCTTTTAATTCATTTCTTTTGTAACAACTCCAGTATCTTCAATATACTAGGATGTTGTTATAATAATAATTTGAGCTACACTTACACACACCTATATCTAATGGTTAAAGAACATACTGTTTCTGTGGATGGCGAATTTCTGCCTCACGAAACGATGATTATTCAATATTCTTCTAACACCTTCAAAGGTGGCCATTAAGATGTCACTATATTTATATATGATATATAATATGTTTATGTTTTTATTTAAGCTTCTGTATTTTTCATTTATGGAATACCTTTATGGCTTCCATTATGGGTATACGCGATATCTTCATTTTTGGAAGTGCGGACTACCGCCCCCTCAAAGTAATTTGATTCGTTAATGCCATATGTGGGACGTATAAAGGATGGATTTAAAGTTATTATATATGATGTTATACTGGAATTATAATATACCTTTATATCATTATTATTCCATTCCATAAAATACGAAATAGAAATGAAAGTAGCGTTCATGCGTACGTACGGCTTACCATCTCCATGAACGGTGCATTTCATTTCTTTACTCTAAACATTATTTAATGTTAAAATTGCATGTATATACTGGATATATATGATATATATGATATCTAAATCATGATTATAACTCTGGATATAATGTATAAATGAACAACTTGTAATTATAAAAGAGTTTATTTTGGACTCAAGTACCAATGATCGTTAAAACAACCGTTATTAACTTAAATAATTACATAGTGTTCATGACATGGTAATAAGTGATATAAAAGGAATAATGAACTTGAAAAAGGTTCTTAAGCAAGTAGAAATTAACTCAAGTTTATTATTCAGGAGTTTAAAGAACGATCGAGTCAAGTCTGACCCGAGGTATGGGACTTCGTCTCAATCTCCTTTCATTGAGGCATATATTGTTTTTGTAACGCCCCGAACCCAGTTACCCAGAGTCGGTGCATTATTACGTAACATTGGAATGTTCACGAAATATCAAGTCTCGAAAGACCGATTAGTTTAGTAGCCTTAGAAACACTAGATACATTCATAAGTCTTACATTAAATCAAAAAGTAAAACAAAACTACAACAACATCTTGTCTTCATATCCCCTCATACTATCCCTGCAGGTCATTCATAATATACTTCTTCACATCCTGGAAAAATTAAAACACTGAAAGGGGTGAGCTCAGATTCTCAGTAAAGATAACATTATAGCAGAATCTTTCATAAATAAACATATACATTTCAAGAAATGTATAACTAAACAAAAGCCTTTTAAACATGAACTTCAACATAATATGGAAAAAATAAAATGAGATAATTCCATTTACTTATTCACATGGATATTCTACTGGTCGAATAATCAAATGAAATATCAATAACCATTTTCATAATGATGGAATTCATAATTCCAGACTATCATAACCACGTAGCCAAGGCCTCGTGCCAAGACTACATATAAGATTTTGTCAAGGCCTCGTGCCAAGACACTAGTTTGTCTCATGACACCTTCCGATGCATCGAGGAGCTATAGCGGGCTCCACCCGTCACTTATTAAGTCCAATGCATTCCTCATATGAACAGGTTTAAACATATCATAAACCATAACATAATCGTATCACATAAAACATGCATAAAGGAAACATAACATTTCCACATTTCAATTACAAGATATCAATAAAACAAATTGATATAATAAAAACATTATCAAAAGCATTTTCAATACCAAAATAAAATAAAAGTAAAACATGGTATTTATTTTTCATTTAAAACAAAGTTATGGCTTATAGAGGAATCCGAAAATCAAATAACAGTCACGGTGGCGGAGAAGTCTTTGTCGCCGCATACGTAAGAAAAAACATTCCTTTTGTCATTTAGTAAAACACTTTGTATAAAAAGATTCCTTTTTAATAAACATAAAAGTCAAAGGGGTTTATACAACATATAAAAGAAATTTGTGTATAAAACAAAATATGCCTCAACGAATGGAGATTGAGACGAAGTCCCTTAAAAATATCATTTTTCTAAATAAAATAGATCTATTATGTGTATTCACTATAAGTAGACATAAAGAAAGTAAAAATACAAGATAAGACATAATAATATCATGACATAATTTGAAAGTAGGAGATTAACCCAAAGAACAGAAATTGGGTAAAGAAGTTACCTTAGAAAGATCAGTTTTTAAATTAAATAGATCTATTATGTGTATTCACTATAATTACACATAAAGAAAGTATAAATACAAGATAGGACATAATAATATCATGACATAATTTTAAAGTAGGAGATTAACCCAAAGAATGGAAATTGGGTTAAGAAGTTCCCTTACCTCGTGTCCGACTTGACTCGACTGTTCTTTAACCTCCTAAATAATAAATTAGAGTTAATTTATAATTGCTTAAGAAAATTTTTAAAGTTTATTATTCCTTTAATATCACTTATTACCATGTTATAAACCTTATGTAATTATTTATGTTAATAACGGTCGTTTTGTCGATCTTTGGTACTTGAGTCAAAAATAAACTTCTTATAATTACATATTGTTCATGTGGTGAAATATATATTATATAAATAATTATATTCATGATTTAGATATCATATATATCATATATATCTAGTATATACATGCATTTATAATATTACATAACATTTAGAGGTAAGAAATGAAATGCACCGTTCATGGAGACGGTAAGTCGTACGTACGCATGAACGCTACTTTCATTTCTATTTCTTATTTAATGGAATGAAATTATAATTATATAATGTTATAATATAATTACAGTATAATATAATTTATAATACTATTTAATCAATCCTTTATACATCCCATATATGGCATTAACGATTCAAATCACTTTGAGGGGGTGGTAATCCGCACTTCCTAAAATGAAATTATCGCGTTTACCCATAGTGAAAATCATAAAGGTATTCCATAAATGAGAAATAAATAATCATAAGGAAAACATAAACATAATATATATATAATATATGAAAATAGTGTCATTATATTGGCCATCATTAGAGGTGTTAAAAGGATGTTGAACAATCATCGTTTCGTGAGGCAGTATTTCGCCAACCACAGAAACAGTATGTTCTTTAACCATTAGACGAAGGAGTGTGTATGTGTAAATAAAATAATTCTCATAAAAAATCCTAGTATATTTAAGATACTGGTTTTGTTACAAATTAAATGAATAAAAATATTTTAAGGGGTTGGAGAAGCAAAATAAAACAAAATAACATAAGAGAAGACATTACCTTAAAATCGGGTAACTCTTTTTGATTTGAGCCAAAGGATTCCATGGGAAGAATTATGCCCAAAGTGAGGATTCTAGGAGTAAGATAGGGAAGTTGAAAGAGTATTTGGGCAGAGGCTGGCCAAGCCAAAAGGCTTTGAAGGTGTGAATAAGGTGGTAGTGGTGGGGGCCTTTTATAAGAGGAGAGGAGGGGCACTCTTGGAAAGTCATGAAATGTTACTTTATTATATAATGAGTTTCGGGTTTTAAAGGTCCCATGCATATATATTTAGAGGATAAGGTGATAAGGGTTCTAAATCTACTCATCCAATACGTTTTTGACAAGTGTAAGTTTTAGATTTTATATTATCTTTTCATTTTATTTAAATCGTTAATTAATGAGGTAATCGCTGCATCATCATGGTGTCATAAATAATTTAATTTATTTAATGTCTAAAAATTATAAAAAAAATATAATGATTTAGGAAATCTTTTTAGCTTTATAATTAATATTTATAGTCAAAAATATGACTTGTATTACTCCATTTAAAAATTATTTTAGTGAAAAAACTCATGTTTGTGACATTTTTATTTTAACATTAAATAAAAAGTTTTTAATGACATTTTCCTACCAAAGTGGCTCCATGGGGTCCCCAAGTTGACCCATGGATTTTCTTGGTCGTACATGACTCATCCAATATGGGTAGGATAAGTGTAAAGGTATTTTCATATTTTTATAATATCATTTTTACCTTAAATTTCACTAATTACCTTTAATCACGATTAATTAAACTTAAAAGATACTATTCACCAAAAAATTATTTTAATCCCAATAAACCACATTTTACTTCCTAATGAAAACCATGTATGTAGGATTTTTGAAAATCAAATCACAGAATAGGTAATGTTTCATTTAAACGAAAAATCAGTTTTTTAACTACCGCTTAGTGGTTTCATTATTCATCAAAAATTGAAGTTTTTCAGAACAATTCCAAAATTTCACCCTAAGATATAATTGATATTCCAAATTCAAAAATGATGTCTATTTTACAAAATTACAAACATATAAGTTTCATTAATTAATTTTATAATTAATTCTCGTTGTCACAACAGATAGCGTGTTTTTTAGAAACAATATATATCAAAAGATTGACAATTGTTTATGTCCAATTTCAATGTTAAATTAATTCTATTGACCACCATTGGATAAAATGGTAAAAATATATTCTCATTATACTTTAAAAATACTAAATAGTATAATTTATCACTATAAATTATTTTTATTAAGGAAGTTGTTTTAATTATTTTTCACTATTTATAAAAAATTGAAAGTTCTCAAAAAATTACAAAAAATTCAACTTAGGATAATTTTGATATTACGAATACAAAAATAAAGTCCATTTTGAAATATAAAATTTATATAATTTCAAAAAGTGGGTATTACTATTTATAACTGCTACTTTTATTGGTCGCGGTGTGTTAGAACTTGAGATTGTGTACAACACACGCTGCTCTATTATTCAAAGAGAAGCGTACCATGGAAGCTTGGGGTGTTACATTCTCCTCTCCTTCAATAAATTGTGTCCTCACAATTTGAAATTTTTCTTTGAAAATAAAAGGTTGAAAATAGAAAATACCTTTGTGGAAAACCCACATCGTAAATAAGGTTAATAAAAATATAACTTTAAAAGAACTAAAAAGAAGTACAAAGGTCACCTGAGATATCACATACTAAGATTCTATGAAAATATGGATATGGAGGAAAAACAAAACATCAAGGTCTGATGGAGAGTTGTAGAAAACAAGATTAGGAGAAAGTTAACCACAAGAAAATCACAAACTTGTGATTGGTTAAACGGTCCTTGAATTCCCAGTTGGAAAAGTTAATCGACAACATTTTTTGTTTTAAGTTACCTTTCATAAAGTTGAGGAATTTATTTAAGATATTTACTAAGAACGTAAGGAAATATACTTACTTGTCATGTAGACTTTCATTCTTTAATAAATTTTTACCACAAACCCATCTTTCACTCCAAATGGTAACAGAACTCAAAAATATTCTATTTATCCTAATTGTATATGGTTCCAAATATTACCACATACCATTTAGATTAGGGAAACTATTTTGTAATAACCAGGGACTTCCTGTAGGCTAGTGGTAGGTAATAAAGGCCTATCGCACTAAGGTTATGGGTTCGATTCATGCAGCTTTGTCCGACGTAACGGGTTATCCCTCAACCTGAAGGTTGTCCTTTTCCTAACACTATAGTATTATAATATTCCAAAAATAATCTTCAGAAATGTTTTAACCTTAAACAATACTATCCAAAGTTCAACTTAATCCATTCCAACCTTTATAGTTATCCAAAATACCTCTGTCCAGACTTTTTCTAAAAGGTATTTAAATTCCAAAATCAATTGTATCATCAGATTCCTCAAACAAAGTAAAGTTTCTCTTATTGTCACATACAATAATATGATTACCTTCATCATATTAAAACATTAATGAAAACCACAAGTACAGCAGTACAATCCTTATATATATCACATTATTCTTATAACCAGAACATAATCCTTGAGTCCAAAAGCACCAATACATTAATTATTCCACTTGAACTGTAGTAACAGCATCAGATTGTCCTTTATCCCTTGGACTTTTCTAAGGTAAGTTTTCCTGACGCTTAGGACATTCATTTGTATAATGCCCCATTTCCCTACAATTGTAGCATTCAACATTGATAGACTCTTTCTTTCCCTTGCAATCACGAGCCTGGTGACCTTTTTCTCCACATTTATAACAAACTCTCATTCCTTTTAGGCAAGTACTGGGGTGATTCTTCCCAAAATTACCGCATAATGGAAAATCCTTCTTTCCCTTTTTACCTTTATCTGTCTCTTGTTCCACTGTTCTCTTCTTCTCTTTCTTTACTTTATTGTCATAAGATTTAGAGAATTCCTTTTCTGTATTGATATCACACGAGACTATATCTTCGTATGTTGAGAAAGATTGTGATACTAATGCTCGACGGAGAAATGGTTTTAATCCATCAAATAAATGATCAATCTTACTTCTTGGGATACATATATAATCTACAGCATGCCTTGATAACCTTGTAAAGTTAGCCTCATATTTTGTGACATTATCATCCTCCTTCTGCCTCAGACTCAGAAATTGCCTTTCCATATCTGCTCGATGGTCATGTGGAAAGTATTTTTCTAAAAAAATTTCCTTAAACTCTATCCATTCCATACTTGATACTTCTTCATTTTCCTTTGTGTTTTGAATCAGCGACCACCATTGATTGGAATCTCCAGTGAGGCGGTAGACTGCCATGACAACCTTCTCCCTTTCACTACTCCCCAAGGCATGGAATATTTTCTCTAAGGAGTTTATCCATTGCTCAGCGACTAAAGTATTTGTACCCCCACTAAATGTTGGTGGTTTTTTCCTCATGAAGAGGTCTAACATTTATCCTCCACGTTGCGGATCAGGGTGCTCCATACGAGTAAGGTTATTATTCATAACCTGAGTGAGTTGTCCCAATATGGTAATATGTTGATCAGCACCAATTGTATCTCCAGCTCCACAATAATTATCTTGAGCAGGAGGGAAATCCCTACACGGAGTGCGTGCATTGATACAGTTTCCATTCCTTCCACTAGGCGCCATTTCTAAACAATGGCATAAACTAGATTAGTTTATGAATCAAAATACATAATTCCATACTTGTAAAACACTTAAAATTAATTAAACTATTTATGGATATAATCCATAATCATAAAAATGTTTTCTTTGAGGAAGTATATACTCATAACCCTTCATAGTGGTTTGTAAAGAAAATGAGAATTATCCTAAGCATATCCCCCGGGAGTGTCGTAACCAAGAGTGCAGCAAGGCCCGTTGTCGTGCACCAGTTCCCTTTCGAGTCTAGATCAAAGCGGTGTTTTCGGGTTTTACCCCTAGGCACATCTGTGCCAGAGCCGCCTCTACCTTCTCGTATCCAGAAAGGGATGTATTTCTCAGAAAACTCACAAAATCTCTATAATACCAAAATTATAGAAAGTTATTCTATACTAATCCTCAAAGTCTATCTTTGGGCTATGTGCTCTAATCAGAGTTTATCTGAGTCTAGCTTCCAAGCTTAGTACTAAATTGCCTCTGATACCAACTGTAACACCCCAACCCCAGTTACCCAAAGTCGGTGCATTATTGCGTAACATTGGCATGATTAAGAAAGATCAAGTCTCGAAAGACCGATTATCTTAGTAGCCTTGGAAACACTAGATACATTCATAAGTCTTACATTACATCAAAAATTAAAACAAAACTACAACAACATCTTGTCTTTATATCCCCTCATACTATCCCTGCACGTCATTCATAATATAATTCTTCACATCCAGGAAAAATTAAAACACTGAAAGGGGTGAGCTCATATGCTCAGTAAGGATAACAATATAGCGGAATCTTTCATTAATAAACATAAACATTTCAGGCAATGTATAACTAAACAAAAGCCTTTTAAACATGTACTTCAACATAATATGGAAAAATTAAAATGAGATAATGCCATTTAGTTATTCACATGGATATTATACTGGTCGAATAATCACATGCAATATCAATAACCACTTTCATAATGATGGAATGAATAATACCATACTATCATAACCACTTAGCCAAGGCCTCGTGCCAAGAATACAAATAATATTTTGTCAAGGACACGTGCCAAGACACTAGTTTGTCTCATGAGACCAGCCGATGCATCGAGGAGCTATAACGGGCTCCACCTGTCACTTATTAAGTCCAATGCATTCCTCATATGAACAGGTTTAAACATATCATAAACTATAACATAATCGTACAACATAAAACATTCATAATGGAAACATAACATTTCCACATTTCAATCACAAGATATCAATACAACACATTTATATAATAAAAAAATTATCAAAATCATTTTCAATACCAAAATTAAAGAAAATTAAAACATGGTATTTATTTTTCATTTAAAAAAATTTATGGCTTATAGAGGAAGCCGAAACTCAAATAATAGTCACGGCGGCGGAGAATTCATTGTCGCCGCATATGTAAGAAAAAACATTCATTTGTAGTTTAGTAAAAATTCTTTGTATAAAAATATTCCTTTTTAATAAACGTAAAAGTCAAAGGGGTTTATACAATGTGTAAAAGAAATTTATGTATAAAACAAAATATGCCTCAACGAATGGAGGTTGAGACGAATTCCCTTACAAAGATCAGTTTTTTAAATAAAATAGATCTATTATGTGTATTCACCATAAGTATACATAAATAAAGTAAAAATAAATGATAAGACATAATAATATCATGACATAATTTGAAAGTAGGAGATTAACCCAAAGAACAGAAATTGGGTTAAGAAGTTCCCTTACAAAGATCATTTTTTAAATGAAATAGATCTATTATGTGTATTCACTAAAATTACACATAAATAACGTATAAATACAAGATAGTACATAATAATATCATGACATAATTTGAATTTAGGAGATTAACCCAAAGAATGGAAATTGGGTTAAGAAGTTCCCTTACCTCGTGTCCGACTTGACTCGACCATTCTTTAACCTCCTGAATAATAAACTAGAGTTAATTTAAAATTTCTTAAGAACCTTTCTCAAGTTTATTATTCCGTCAATATCACTTATTACCTTGTTATAAACATTATGTAATTATTTATGTTAATAATGGTCATTATGTCGATCTTTGGTACTTGAGTCAAAAATAAACTTCTTATAATTACAAGTTTTTCATGTGGTGAAATATCTATTATATACAGAATTATATTCATGATGTAGATATCATATATATCTTATATATCCAGTATATACATGCATTTATAATATTACATAACATTTATAGGTAAGAAATAAAATGCACCGTTCATGGAGACGATAAGTCATACGTACGCATGAATGCTACTTTCATTTCTATTTCATATTTAATGGAATGAAATTATAATTATACAAAGGTATACTATAATTCCAGTATAATATAATTTATAATACCATTTACTCCATCATTTATACATCCCACATATGGAATTAACGATTCAAATCACTTTGAGGGGGCAGTAATCTGCACTTCCTAAAATGAAATTATCGCGTTTACCCATAATGGAAATCATAAAGGTATGCCATAAATGAGAAATAAAGAAGAATAAAGAAAACATAAACATAATATATATATCATATATGAAAATAGTTTCATAATAATGGCCACCATTATAGGTGTTAAAAGAATGTTGAACAATCATCGTTTCGTGAGGCAGTATTTCGCCAACCACAGGAACAGTATGTTCTTTAACCATTAGACGAAGGCGTGTGTAAGTCTAAATCAAATAATTATCATAAAAACATACTAGTATATTGAAGATACTGGTTTTGATACAAATTAAATGAATAAAAAGGGTTTAAGGTGTTCGAGAATCAAAATAAAACAAAATAACATAAGAGAAGACATTACCTTAAAATCGGGTAACTCTTTTTGATTTGAGCCAATGGATTTCTTGGGAAGAATTATGCCCAAAGTGAGGCTTCTAGGAGTAATATAGGGAAGTTTAGAGAGTATTTGGGTAGATTTTGTCTGAGTGTGAATAAGGTGTTAGTGGTGGGGGCCTTTTATAAGAGGAGAGGAGGGGCACTCTTGGAAAGTCATGAGTTGTTACTTTATTATATAATGAGTTTCGTGTTTTAAAGGCCCCACACTTATATATTTCTAGGATAAGGTGATAAGGGTTCTAAATATACTCATACAATTGGTTTTTTACAAGTTTAAGTTTTATATGTTACATTATCTTTTCATTTTATTTAAATCGTTAATTAATGAGGTAATCACTGCATCATCATGGTGTCATAAATAATTTAATTTATTTAATGTCTAAAAATTATACAAAAAATATCATGATGTAGGAATTTTTTTAGCTTTATAATTAACATTTATAGTAAAAAAATATGACTTGTATTACTCCATTTAAAAATTGTTTTAGTAAAACAACTCATGTTTGTGACATTTTTATTTTAACATTAAATAAAAAGTTTTTAATGTCATTTTCCTACCAAAGTGGCTCCATGGGGTCCCCAAGTTGACCCATGGATTGTCTTGGTCTTCCATGACTCATAAAATAGGGTTAGGACAAGTGTAAAGGTATTTTCATATTTTTATAATATCATTTTTACCTTAAATTTCACTAATTACCTTTAATCGCGATTAATTAAACTTAAAAGTTACTATTCACCAAAAAATTATTTTAATCCCAATGAACCATATTTTACTTCCTAATGAAAACCATATATGTTAGATTTTTGAAAATCAAATCACAGAACTGGTAATGTTTCATTTAAACGAAAAATCAGTTTTTTAACTACCACTTAGTGGTTTCATTATTCATCAAAAATTGATGTTTTTCCGAACAATGTCAAAATTTTACCCTAAGATATAATTAATATTCCGAATTCAAAAATGATGTCTATTTTAAAAAATTCCAAACATATAGGTTGCATTAATTAATTTTATAATTAATTCTCGTTGTCACAACAAATAGCATGTTTTTAAGATACAATATATATCAAAAGATTGACAATTGTTTATGTCCAATTTCAATGTTAAATTCATTCTAATGACCACCATTGGATAAAATAGTAAAAATATATTCTAATTATACTTTAAAACTACTCAATAGTATAATTTATCACTATAAATTATTTTTATTAAAAAAGTTGTTTTAAGTATTTTTCACTATTCATAAAAAATTGAAAGTTCTCAGAAAATTACAAAAAATTCAACTTACGATAATTTTGATATTACAAAAACAAAAATAAAGTCCATTTTGAAATATGAAATTTATATAATTTCAAAAAGTGGGTATTAATATTTATAAATGCTACTTTTATTGGCCGCGGTGTGTTAGAACTTGAGGTTTCTTACAACACACGTTGCTCTATTATTCAAAGAGGATCGTACCATGGAAACTTGGGGTGTTACAGTTTTATACAAAACCTTCTTTTATACGGTGTATAAACCCCTTTGAATTTTACATTTATCCAAAAGGAATCTTTTTTATACGAAGCGTTTTACTAAATGACAAAAGGGAATGTTTTTGTCGTACGTATGTGGCGACAACGACTTCTCCACCGCCGTGACCATTATTTGAGTTTCAGCTTCCTCTACAAGCCATACCTTTTTTTTAATAGAAAAATAAATACCATGTTTTACTTTTCTTTTATTTTGGTACTGAAAATGGTTTTCATAATGTTTTTATATCAATGTGTTGTATTGATATCTTGTGATTGAAAAGTGGAAATGTTATGTTTCTTTATGCATGTTTTATGTGATACGATTATGGTATGGTTATTGGGAATTATTATGAAGACGGGTGGTTCCGTGATAAACTAAGGGCAGGTGAGCCCGATATAGCTCTCCAATGCATTGGGTAACGTGAAGGAGTTAAACGTTAAGGTTTCTCTGAAGAGATTTAGGGAATATACTATGATGGTTATTCCAAACGTAACCAAGAGGGTTGCTCCCTACGTAAGAATGTTATGAATGCCTCAAGTTACCTTTATGTCTTCTGATTTCTATGATTTATTCATGATTAGATGAGGTATGTTAAAGTGCTTATGTTTTATGAGTAGATTATGATTTCATTGATTCTTATGTATACATGTACTCATGTTTCCTTTCCATATTTTTATATCCCTTACTGAGCTTTTTATGCTCATCCCAAGTTTTTGAAATGTTTTTCACAGGTCAAGGGAAGGGTACATGATATGATGATAATGTCAAGTAAGTGTCAAGAAAGAATCCATGTTTTATTTTAAATATGTTTCTGTTGATGGAAAAAATGAATACTATCTTTTATTGTAACCACTTCGTTTAAATGTGGGATGTAATGCTTGTTTTATGATCTAATTCTCTAAAACTCTAAACCTGAAAAGATACTCAAGGTGTATTCTTGAAATATCTCAAGATTAAGTAATGTTTAAGGCTAGGGCCTTATAGTTGGTATCAGAGGTCGGTTTAGATAACTTTAGGAGTTATAATTCTATTAAATGATTATCCAGAAATATTTTTTTATGGTCAAATTGAAATGATATAACATTTGAAGATTACCATGTTGCTTCTCCTAAGATATTTTTTTGTTAAGAATGGTTTTTTGTAGAGTAAACAGAATATATTTTTTGTGAAGGCATACAGAGGGAAATGACCTCTCAAAACAGTATCATGTGATGGTCAGAATCGGAACTAAACAGTGTGTTGCAGTGATGGATCAGTTGACTCAGGTGATAAATCATGGTTGTTTTTATTGATGATATTTTGGTGTTTTCTAAAAGTAAAGAGGAGCATGAAAGACATTTAAGGGTTATTTTGCAAACATTAACAGAAAATAAATTGTATGGGAAGTTCACCAAGTGTGAGTTTTGGTTGCAACAAATTTCTTTCCTTGGTCACATTGTTTCTAAAGATGGGATAACTATTGATCCTGCAAAAAAAAGGTTGTAGAAGAATGGCCAAGACCCACAAATGTAACTGAGATTCATATCTTCCTTGGTTTGGTAGGATATTATCGAAGGATTTTTAGAAATTTTTCACGGTTATCTAGTCCAATGTCTATGTTAACTCGGAAGGGTGTTAAGTTTATCTGGACAAAACAATGTGATGATTTTTTTCTGGAACTGAAAAGAAGATTGGTGAATGCTCCGGTTTTGGCACTTCCTTCCAATAATGGTGAGTTTTTTATCTAAAGTGATGCTTCATTGAAAGGACTTGGTTGTTTCCTTATGCAAAATGATCAGGTAATTACATATGCTTCACATTAGTTGAAAACTCATGAGGTAAATTACCCTACACATGATTGGGAATTAGCTGCTGTTGTTTTCACTCTAAAAATTTGGAGGCATCATTTGTATGGAGTAAAGTGTGAAATATATACTGGTCACAAAAGTTTAAAGTATATATTCACTCAGAAACAATTTAACATGAGACAGAGGATATGGCTAGAATTAATCAAGGATTATGATTGTACAATTCCTTACCATCCAGGGAAAGCAAATAAAGTGGATGATGTTTTGAGTCGAAAAAGTAATGCTTCATTATCCATGCTAATTTTGGAACGAGAATACTTTGGTTTTTGATTTGATGAAATTTGGAATAGATGTTGTTGGTGCAGGATGGACATCTGTTTTGTTTCAGGTATTAGTGAAATCTTCTCTATCAGACAGAATTAAGCAAGCACAGAAGCAAGACAGTGAGTTGCGGAAAAAGGTAGGGCTGGTTCAGAAGGGTAAGTTGCCTGAATTTAATGTTGATAATGATCATGTTTTGAGATTTGGGAAGAGATTGTCTGTGACTTGTGATTCACAATTGAAGAGAGAGTTGTTATGTGAAGCTCATAGTTCTCTGTTTTCTGTTCATCAAGGCAGTACTAAGATGTATAGAGATCTTCGGGAGCATTACTAGTGGGACGGAATGAAAAGGGATATTGCTGATTTTACTATGAAGTGTTTGACTTGTCAACAGGTTAAAGCAGAGTGGCAGTTACCGAAAGGGATGCTTTAGCCTTTTCTGGTGCCAGAGTGGAAATGGGAGAATATATCCATGGACTTCGTTGTGGGATTGCTGAAGACACCTCGAGGTAATAATGCAATCTGGGTTATTATTGATCGCTTGACTAAATCTGCTCATTTACTTGCTATACGAGATACTTTTTCCCTAGATTAACTTTCCCATTTGTATCTTAAAGAGATAGTCAGTTTACATGGAGTTCCACTCTCCATTATATCTGATCGTGATCCCAGGTTTACTTCTAACTTTTGTAAAGGCCTTCAGAAGTCGTTGGGTACTGAATTAAATTTTAGTACATCTTTTCATCCTCAATCAGATGGGTAGTCAGAATGAACAATCCAGAATTTGGAAGATATGATACGTGCTTGTTCGATGGATTATCAGGGAAGTTGGGACCAACATCTTTCTTTGGATGAATTTTCATATAATAACAGTTTTCATTCTAGTATACAGATGGCACCGTTTGAGGCGTTATATGGGAAGCGGTGTCAAACTCCAGCTTTTTGGGATGAAGTGGGTGAAAGGAAGAATATGGGACTAGAATTGGTAGAATATATGGCAGAAAAAGTTCAGTTGATTTAGAAACACATGAGAATAACTCAGAGTAGAAGGAAGGATCTCTCTTTTGAGGTTGGTTATCATGTTTTTCTCAAAGTCTCACCATGGAAAAGTGTGATGAGATTTGGTAAGAAAGGAAAGATGAGTCCAAGGTTCATTGGACCATATGAAATTCTAGATAGAGTTGGATCAGTTTCTTACTGAGTGGCTTTACCTCTGATTTTATCTCAGGTACATAATGTTTTTCATGTTTCGATGTTGAGAAAGTATATGCCAGATCCATCTCATGTTTTGAGCCCAGAGGTAGTTCAGTTGGAAGAGAATCTCTCTTATGAAGAATAACCAGTCCAGATTTCTGACTGAAGAGAGAAAGTGTTGTGAAATAAGGTAATTCAGAAGGTAAAGGTTTTGTGGAAAAACCATATGGTTGAAAAGGCAACATGGGAATCTTAAAATGATATGAGGGATAAATACCCCCACTTATTTTGATAAGTGAATAAAATTGTGAGGTTCAATTCCCAAAAGGGGGGAAGGATGTAACATATGAGGTAAATAAAGAATAAAACATTTTCATATTTATTAATATTTAAGAATTAAATATTAATTTTACTTTAAATTGGTTGCTATGTTTGATAGTGTACCTGATACGCAACAAAGAGTTTCTTTGAAATCTTACGTTGCACACTAGTAATATAATAATATTATTTTAAATGGTAGTTAACACACAGCCATTGTATTGGCGAGAATGAATAAAAATAACTAGAATATGATTATATATGTTTTTTAAAAAAATTTACATTTATCCAATAAAATATAAAGGCTTAAAATAAGAAAAGAATTCAATTTTAGGCATAGATACTCTAAGATTCACTAAAGGTCGACTTATCACCTTTTCATGCCAAGCCTTCTTTAAATATAGTTTTGGTCACTCTTATACTTTCTATTGGACCAAATAAAACTCTTCTTTAGAATCGGGACATCAAAATTTACTTTGTGTAAATTTTTTGTATTTTTTCGATAAAGTTCATTTTTAATGAATAGTGAAAAATGTTGTATTTTAATTCAAAACCTATTTTTAATATAATTTATTTATATGATTAGATTATCTTTTGAATTGGTTTTAAAGTTCAATTAGAATATATTTTTACCATTTAATCCAATAGTGGTCGTTGGAATTAATTTCACTTTGTAATTGGACTTAAACTAGTGCCAATCTTTTGATACTTATTGTTTCATAAAAACACGCTATTTGCTCTGACAGTAGAAATTAATTATTAAATAAATTAATACAACTTATATGTTTTTAATTTTGTAAAATATACATCATTTTTGAATTCAGAATATCAAATATAGCTTAGGGTGAATTTTTGGTATTTTTCTGAAAAACTTCAATTTTTGATGAATAGTGAAACCACTAAATGGTACTTAAAAAAACTGATTTTTCATTTAAATGAAATTCTACCACCTATGTGTATTGAATTTTAAAAATCCTACATAAATGGTTGTCATTAATAAGTAAAATGTGGTTCAATGGGATTAAAATAATTTTTTTGGTGAATATTAACTTTTAAGTTTTTAATCGCGATTAGAGGTAATTAGTGTATTTTAAGGTAAAAATAATGTTTTAATAATATTAAATGACCAAGACACATGTACTAACCTTATTGGATGTTTCATGGACGACCAATAAAATCCATGGGTCAACTTGGGGACCCCATGGAGCCACATTGGTAGGAAAATGACATTAGTAACTTTTTATTTAATGTTAATATAAAAATGTCACAAACATGAGTTATTTTACTAAAACAAAGTTTAAATGGGGTTATACAAGTAAGATTTTTTACTATAAATATTCATTAGAAATATAAAAAAATTTCCTACATCATGATATTTTTTTTATAATTTTTAGATATTAAATAAATTAAATTATTTATGGCACCATGATGATGCAGCGATTACCTCATTAATTAACGATTTAAATAAAATGAACAGATAATGTAAAATATAATCCCTACACATGTAAAAAACCTATTGGATTGGTGTATTTCTAACTCTTATCACCTTATCCTCTAAATATATAATTTTGGGACCCTTTTTATCCGAAAATCATTTTATAATAAAGTATCTTTTCTTAACTTTCCAAGAGTGCCCCTCCTCTCCTCTTATAAAAGGCCCCCACCTCTACCTCCTTACCCACACCTCTCAAGCCTTTGGTTCGGCCAATATCTGCCCATTTTTTCTCTCCACATCCCTCTATTACTCCTATAAGCCTCTCTTTGGGCATAAGTCTTCCCAAGGAAGCCATTTAGCTCAAAACAAAAAGAGTTACCCGTTTTAAATGTTGTGTTTTCTCTTGTGTTCTTATGTTTTATTTTACTTCTCAAACCCCCTGATCTTTTTTTATTAATTTGTTTTGTAAAAACTCCAGTATCTTCAATATACTAGTATGTTGTTATAAGAATCATTCAAGCTACACTTACACACACCTACATCTAATGGTTAAAGAACATATTGTTTCCCTGGATGGCGAATTTCTGCCTCACGAAACGATGATTGTTCAATATTCTTCTAACACCTTCAAACGTGGCCATTAAGATGTCACTGTATTTATATATGATATATAATATGTTTATGTTTTCCTTAAGCTTCTGTATTTTTCATTTATGGCATACCTTTATGGCTTCCATTATGGGTATACGCGATATCTTCATTTTAGGAAGTGCGGACTACCGCCCCCTCAAAGTGATTTGATTCGTTAATGCCATATGTAAGACGTATAAAGGATGGATTTAAAGTTATTATATATTATGTTATACTGTAATTATAATATACCTTTATATAATTATGATTACATTCCACAAAATACGAAATATAAATGAAATTAGTGTTCATGCGTACGTACGGCTTACCGTCTCCATGAACGGTGCATTTCATTTCTTACCTCTAAACGTTATATAATATTATAAATGCATGTATATACTGGATATATATTATATATATTATATCTAAATCATGATTATAACTCTGGATATAAGGGATACATGAACAACTTGTAATTATAAAGAGTTTATTTTTGACTCAAGTACCAATGATCGTTAAAACGACCATTATTAACTTAAATAATTACATAGTGTTGATGACTTGGTAATAAGTGATATTAAAGGAATAATGAACTTGAAAAAGGTTCTTAAGCAAGTAGAAATTAAATCAATTTTATTATTCAGGAGGTTAAAGAACGATCGAGTCATGTCGGACTTGAGGTATGGGACTTCGTCTCAATCTCCTTTCATTGAGGCATATTTTCTTTTATACACAACCTTCTTTTATAAGGTGTATAAACCCCTTTGACATTTACGTTTATCTAAAAGGAATCTTTTTTATTTGAAGCATTTTACTAAAAGACAAAAGGGAATGTTTTTGTCGTACGTATGCGGCGACAACGACTTCTCCACTGTCGTGACCATTATTTGAGTTTTGGCTTCCTCTACAAGCCATACCTTTTTTTTAATAGAAAAATAAATACCATGTTTTACTTTAATTTTATTTTGGTATTGAAAATGGTTTTAATAATGTATTTATATCAATGTGTTGTATTGATATCTTGTGATTTAAAAGTGGAAATGTTATGTTTCCTTTATGCATGTTTTATGTGATACGATTATGTTATGGTTCTTGGGCATTATTATGAAGATGGGTGGTTCCATGATAAACTAAGGGCGGGTGAGCCCGATATAGCTCTCCAATGAATTGGGTAACGCGAAGGAGTTAAATGTTAAGGTTTCTCTGAAGATATTTAGGGAATATGCTGTGATGGGTATTCCAAACGTAACCAAGAGGGTTACTCCCTACGTAAGAATGTTATGAATGCCTCAAGTTACCTTTATGTCTTATGATTTCTATGATTTATTCATGATTTGATGAGGTATGTTAAAGTGCTTATGTTTTATGAGTAGAGTATGATTTCATTGATTCTTATGTATACATGTACTCATGTTTCCATTCCATATTTTTATATCCCTTACTGAGCTTTTTATGCTCATCCCAAGTTTTTGAAATGTTTTTCACTGGTCAAGGGAAGGGTACATGATATGATGATAGTTTCAAGGAAGTTTCAAGAAAGAATCCATGTTTTATTTTAAATATGTTTCCGTTGATGGAAAAAATGAATACTATCTTTTATTGTAACCACTTTTTTTAAATGTGGGATGTAATGCATGTTTTATGATCTAATTCTCTAAAACTCTAAACCTGAAAAGATCCTCAAGGTTTATCCTTGAAATATCTCAATATTAAGTAATGTTTATGGCTGGGGCCTTATAATGTGATATGCACCTAAATCATTATTCCATAAATGGTTGTCTGACGAAAGAAATTCACATCTAATCAAATGTCATAACTGAGGAAATCCTTGAATTTCCTAGATTTAAATAACTTACCACCCCTAAAAATATGTTTGATGTGATAGAGCACTGTATAACATTCTGATTAATCCATATCTAATAGCACACCCTGCTCCAAGTGAAATAACACCTAATAATTATCTTCCCTCAATGTCTCGGGATATATGTAATCATAGAATGCCATATGAAAATCCTTATAGGACATTCCCTAATAAAAATATATCTAAGTTATAAATTCACACCATCTAATATTGTAATCATTAAATGTATATATAGGTTATTACCCTCCTCTAAAGAGGAATCTGTATATTCTCGTGGATAGATAGAACGACCTCTGGGAAAGACTTTGTTGCATGTGGTCCATTATCCCCAAAAATGTGGGGGACACTATACCATTTTAACAGAGTGTAACACAATATAAAAAAATAATAAAAATGTTGAATAAATATTATAACAGGAAAACAAGATGTTAAAAATGGAAGACTGGGTAATAAAGAATTCATGGAGTCATCTCACAAAAAAAGATGATACCTGTCATATGTCTCTAATAATTAATACAATATATTAATATAATATATGTATACAAAACATGTAACAAAATTATAAAAGTGAAAAAATATATTCTGATAGAATCACATGCCTCATCTCGGTACCATGATCCTACTCATGAAAAAAAGAACCTATAGAAGGGAGTTTTCCCTTATTCTTACCTGAAATCATATAGTATGTTTGGAAACACAAATGAGGACCAAAAAATGTGTGAGATAAAATAATATTAAGAAACCACCCCATGTTAGAATTAAACCATTCATTGAATATATATAATAATAGTGTGCATGAAAAATAAAACAAGTAAATGACGTACTTAAAAGTAAACATATTATAGGAACATGTTCTCATTTCATATTGAATTAATTTTTTTTCAAATAAATTAAATTGATAAATCTATGAATTAACTTTCAATAATGTATAGTTTAATCATGTTCATTTATTTATTAAATCACATTCAATTACTATGTCTTGAGACTTGGCGCAACCTAGTCTCCCCATGTTTAATCATAATCACAAAATATTAATAATCATACTATCTAAAAGGTATAATCCAAAGGATGATTCCAAGACTCTTCTTTGGATTATAAGAAACATTATAATTCCATTCATTCATTAATAAATTTAGAATCTTTTTCCAACCCAGTAATTCCTATATTGGAGTCCATGCCTCCCTCTAGGTAAAATATGAACAAATACCCCATGAGCCCATTAATGGAGAACCTCTAAAGAACCTAGGTATCTCAATAGGTGTGTTATAAGGTCCCATGCAATTGGTTTTTTTTCATGTATATCTTCTAATAGACCTCACGTATAACCCATGGTGATATAATTAAATTCTCATTGAGTCCATCCATTGAATTCTCATCAAAATACATTTATCACTACCTATATAAAGGTCCACCCCATTGAGTCCTTCCTATGCAATTCATAGCATGAATCCAAGTGTCACTCAGTAAATAGAATTATTAAGGCCAAATGAGTCTGTCAATGGAATTAAAATACAAATCCATTGATCCCAAATCTGTAAAAGAATTAATCATTTCAATCCATTTAAAATAACTTTATTAATAATTTCAGGATCAGCACCAAGAACATCCAAATTCAATGTCCCCTAGGAAGGTAACTCAATTCACTATCTAACTATAGATGTCATGGATTACAATTAATCATATGGGAAAATAATTATACCAGGATTCTTAATCCTTAATAAGATATTACATGGATTTGTCACTATCTATCTCACATGGGAATAAAAATAAAATTGAAAATATAGGTTTAATCAATAAATTGAATATAATAGTTATGTTTATATGGATTCCCTATCAATTTCTCACATGGACAAGTAATTTAAATAAGAAACTCAAGATTAACATGGTATTTCATGGAATAGATCAAGGGTCATCAAATCCATTCCATACTCATAATCAGTTCAATTTTAGTTGATATCTTAATAAAATTTAAAAATACAATTACCAATTAAAATTCCAAAGAAAAAGTGTAAAAGGAAAAAACATAAAGTTTAAAAGTATTGTTTCCATCAAACAGATCATTTAAATTTATAACACATCACTATTGGTGGTTTTATTCATGTTCCTATTCCAATAATGTTCATTATCAGCCTCTCTAACTAAATAGTCCATTCTTGTCAATTTAATTCTTGGATGGTAATCCACGTTAAGGCCTCACACTAGAATTGGGTGTGAGGTACATCAATGTATACATAAATCACTGGACATTAAATGACAAGCATGAGACCACCTAACTTATTCTGGTAGTTGATAGATTGTCTAGTATCAGCTCATAATTTTACATAGGTCGAGAGAAAATCCTTGAACTAAAAATGAACCTTGTAATAGGGAATAATAACATGCACAAAAATAGCAATATAGATATCCAAAATAACTAAAAATAGCTAAAAGAAATGGATAACTCTATGATTCAGATCCAATGAGACAAGTGGTGCTCGAATTGGAGAACAATCGGATAAGGTATCTTTATTCCAATAATAGTATCCAAAGAACCCTCCACATGTATTATTACTAGGAGAGAGGATAAAATAGAATTTTGGTTTCATTTAAAATAATTTTAAGGTAAAATTAATATTTTATTTCAAAATATATGGGTCGCATTGTTTAGGTGCACTGTTTTAAAAACCGTGCACAGACTGTGCAAGGTTAGCTATAGGTAAGGGAATCTAAATGGTTACCTTGAATGTTTTGGCTAAACATGTGGAAGTCCTACAGATATCCATAGTTACTATTGAAGAACTGGCCACATGGCCATGTGATGTAACTCGCACGGTTTTAACTGACCATGCACTAGACCATTTCACCCCGAACATGGGTTCCAGGCTCTAAACTAGACCCATACAGTCATAGTACCTCCATAACCTAAAAGTTAATTTTTATATGGATCTATAACACCATCTATACTAATAGTTTATTGAAAATAATGGTTCCATCCCACAAAAGAAGTACCAGGTTCGTACATGTATCTTCTATACATTTCTCATGTCCTTGATGAAGATGAATTTGTCAAATCCTCCTACCATATAAAAAAGATTTTCCAACACCATTGATGATATTTTATCTTTAATCCTTGGCATCATGAAATATTTTTGGATAAAATTAAATAGTTATTTTATGTCTATTTATTTGATACAATAGTGAATTGTGTTCTTAAAATAGAATTGTGATTCTTTTTCAAGGAACAACACTATAATTTCAAACCTTGATCCCCTGTCCTTATTCTCTATATCAGGAATCCAATGGGCCATTGTTGATTTAAGCAGATGACTAGGAAGATACATCTCTCCCATAGTTCCAGGTTCAGCATTAAATTTTGTAAGATAATAAAATAAAAATTATTTATGAAATCTCTATAACCAAATGTACGGATAATATTTTCTTTTACATGATAAATACTAGTCATTTAAATGCTTTCATTAAAAATTTGGAAAAAAACAAATCTTCTCGAAAAGAAAATTAATCATCCTTGTAATAATAATTATTATTGAGTAAATAACTAACTTTTATGCCATCTCTTCTATACAAGAATATTATATGTATAATCAAATCATATGAATTATTACGGTAAATATTAAACTATATTTTGGAAACCTTAAGGAACCTATTTCCATAGGTTGATGATTTTTTACATAAATATCATTGTAAAAACTTAACATTTTTCTATGCCCCACTTTTTCAAGACACTATATTGATAGATTTCTATATGTATTTTTTGTTTCTAAATTCTTACTAATTGTAAGAAACTAAAACTTGTCTCTAATGTTTGTATAGTATAATCTAACCCCATTAATTGGTGATGAACCCTATAATGTGTGCATTATAGACCAATATTTAGATATTTTTCACCTCCATTGTCCTATACAATATCATTGATATTGACATTAAAATGATCAATAACAACAATAAAATTCCCTAATCTATGTAATTTAATGATGATTGGAGTAATTTTATTATATAATTATGATATTAGATATTATTCCTAAAATATAGAAGGAAAATATCACATGTTTTTTATGTTGATGAATAATGGAATCACTTTTCATAATGAATAATGAATTCCAATCCGCATTAGATGAAGTCAATTTTTATCCTCTTTTTCAATGAGTTCAAATGTAGAAAATCCAGTGGAAACATTTTTTTCTTTTGTTAAATCCATATAATAATCACTTGAAACAATATTAGACAAAAATAATAATAAATTCAAAGATAAAAGTATGTATTATCTTAGTAAATTGAGACTCAATACTAAGATCAAATATCCCTTTTGATAAAAAAATTCTTTAACTTGGTCTTTTTATTCGAAAACCAATTTCACTATTTTTAGTATTTTGATGTCAAATTTGTCTCCCACATTGACTTGTTTACTCCTTGATGGGAATGATGGTATAATATCCATTAGTAGATTGACTTCATATTCATACTGAAGAATCCCATCAAGGGATACTATTTTTTAGAAATCATTTTAATTCATCAAACCATAGAGTTATATCCTCTAGATATCAACATCTCACATATAGATATCTATCCAGTCATGTATTTGGGGAAATAAAAGAATATAAACATTGTTGAGGCCTCCCAAATCCCAATAGGGATATAAATGAACAATAGTATGTATAGTATTGTTTTCGTTAGATTATTCTCTTTTGACCCCCTAAAAATCATTCCATATTCATTCATCGATTTATATAGATGAATGAAAAATTATGTAAAAAGAAATCTCTTACTACCAATATATATCTAGAACCAATATATTGATTTCATGTGGATTCATATGACTGGATTCTTAGAGATGGCCATTATATATCTTAATAGAGACTACACTATTAATAAATTATATCCCCTCACGAAAACATGAGCGATACCATTACATGATGACATAATTTCCATTCAACCAAAAGGTTTTCAAGTCCTAAAATAAAAAATTATTAGACATGTGCCTTTTATTGTACCTATCAAGAATAATATATTGTTTTTCATCTATGTGTTATATCAGAAAATGATTTCCCCCACTTCTATTGATGAGGAAAATTTTGAGGTGAATCAAAGCAAAAAAATATATTCTAAGGTGGTCCTAAAAAATATCAATGTTATAATAATAATAATAACATGAGATTACTCTATTTAATGAGTAACTCCCACAAAAATATCGTTAATCCATTTAGATACATCGATCTAAAATCAAATAACATAATGTTTAATTTTTCCAAAATGATGGACCAGACGTAAAGACGGTCCTATATAAATATAAAATTGATGGAATCCTCTTCAAATAAATCCACAAAATGAAACTTACACATCTATTCCAAGAGGTTTATAATGGTTAATATATATCCAATAAAATATGATTGAATTATTTCCATCAGTTCCAATTATTGTGTTACATTTAACACACCATGATTATTTGCTACATAAAGTTCACTTTGATTTTCATGTGTTCCTTTTGTAATCCAACATCTTGTTTCATCCACTATATATACTCAATTACACTTTGTATATTTATCCCTTTTCTTAGTGGGGATCTAATTTTATGGGTCTCTCCCCACTAGTGAATTCCCAATAGATCATGTTCGTTGATATTGTGCCCGATTTCTTCTTAATGTGAGATCAAGCTATTCCTTTCATGTTGGTCAAGAATCAATCCATTATTTACACTATGAATCCCACATTATTTAACTTTTTGAGATCCCTCATGTTATTCACATGGACAACATAACCAACATAAGAGATACCATTCTAATGAGGTTTTTTACCTATTATGACATCTAGTCAGAAATAATTAATTTTATCATTCATATAGGAATGAAAAATATTGATATTTCATATAAAACACTCTCTATAATTTCATAGAATATGGTGGATGATTTAAACTGGAATGTGTCTGAAAATATATAAAATTAATTTCCATTATATTATATGATGACTTAGACATCCACCTATGAGAATAATTAAACTATTGTATATAGAACACAAATAGTGAGACCAATTAATATTTCACTACCATCCCTTTAAAAATATGTATATGAACTATTAAAGTTAAATAATAAGTTTCAAATCCAACTATATGAACAAAAATACCTTGATAAAAAATCTCAAAGAACATTATTTCCTTCAAATTCTATCATAATTGAGTTATAATAGTGTTTAATATAGTGTTTCCAATTGTTCCTTCCATCAAGGATTATTTCTGCATGATTTAATAATGAAAAAGTTACCAATATTGAAACCACTGAATTAAGTGGATAAATGGTAACCCCACTATTCCTATGAAAATATTTTCACTAATGGTTTATAATGATTGATCAATATGGATAGAGAGTGTATCACAGGTATCACTAGTGAATGGTTTAAAAAAATCATAATGTTATCATAGTTAAACTCACATTAATATAAATGTGACTTTATAGTCATAGAATATTATTTATGACATAATAATATATGGAATCATTCCTTTATATATACACTAAATTGTTTTTAATGTTGTATCAATCGCATTAACTTAAATTATATAACATATCAAACTCATTATATGATGTTAAACCCCTTGATAAATGTTCTAGATATATGGTCTTATATTTCCATATTTTTAGTATTTGAAGTGTGATATTAATAAATAGTGTTTTAATATTTCTATATGAGTTTTAAACTATAAATTACTGTTATTTTCATTTTCCTATAGGGAATCCCTCCATTTATTATAAGTATTTCAACCAGAAACTCCATATAAAAAATATGTGAATTGAATGTATATTTATGTTCTATGTAGTCATTCCTGAGTTTCATTACAAAGGATGAGATTCCATGTCTCTCCCTCACTTTTCATTTTGATCAATACCCTAACAAATGGTTCATTATACTGTACAAATATAAGGACCAAGATCCTCCCAGGTGATGGATTTTAACCTATATGTCTGTTAAAAAGTACCATTTTATGTGTGAAACACAAGGTTTTATTAGAACTAGAGTGATGAAGTGTAATCTAAAATAAATTTTTATTTTTCCTTTATACATTATAGGTTTCTTGATTTGGATACCCATTAATCCTTCAAGTCCAAAATAATGCAAATTAATAATGGAATGAATGTAAAAAATATTTTCTCCTATATAGGGTACACATGTTGGATAATTGTCAACAATATCATGACATGTCCAATATTATTGTGATATGATGAGTTTTTCACCCTAATTATCTTTCCCTTATTCATGAAGTTGTGGGAGTGAAAATTTTATTTTAATGACACACCAATTGTTATCCTCTAATGATTTTCACTCTTTTATGATTTAGTACCAAGAAGACATGATTAAATTTTAATCCCGTATCCTTTATTATAGTGATATTCAATACCATTTATATTTTCAATATCATGCCTTCATTCATGTAAGTAGAGACCGAAGGTATTATTGGTTTTCACTTGGGCTTTTTCCCCATGGATGTGTAATGTTTAGTTGGAAGTGAGATATTCCAGCCAAAACTCAAAATGAACTATTGTGAACTCTTATATAAATTGGTTAATATTTTTCTACATCCATTTTTTCAAAATTGGAATGACTCATAAGGTCTTATTTATTTATGTTTATTATGTCCTTACATGAATGAGTCAAGTTGTATGTATGTGTATGGATACCCATCTATAATAGTATCCTTCACAATAAAATATTTAGGGAAACATAATTGATTGAGATTATAAAATTCATATTTTATGTCATCAATAACCCCAATATTATCTATTTATAACAAGAATAGATTTCAAAATTAGAAATTATATTCATTAGAATAATACAAGATCAAATTTTATTTTAAGGTAAAATTAGTACCCATTTTCTCTAAAACATCCATTTCATATTTTTAAGACCATTCAAAAATGTGGATCATTTTAATACTTACATCTACAAACCATGTCATAGATTATTCATGAAAAATAATTATTTTACAATTTTATATTAATTTATAAATAAATTTATCTAATTTTACTCATGGAATTTCTTATGTTATTTCTATAAAATATTTATTGAAGCAATATCGTCAAATAAAACTCATTCACATTGGTTTCTACCATGTTTTAGACCTATGTATAGATTATTTTCCTCATGTTCCAAAAATATATATTTTCTTAATTATATTATGGGTGGTCTTGAAATTATATAATCCTATAATTCATTTACTGATTATTCTATATCATGATATATCATAGTTCATGGGTAGTGATCTTATCCAACAACGGTGCATATGAATCTTTCCTAGACAACTGTGTAATGTAAATGAGGTCGGGAGACTTAAATTATGATTATGATGTCATGTTTAGGTTGTATACACCTTCCTATGATAAAATTTTAATATGTTATAAACATCATTTAATCCATGAACAAGATATATCATCTATTTATTTTTTTTCTTCCATACTTATGATCATCATTATTTTAATATCATTTTATACCTCATGAACATATTATTATACATCATTATGTTTACCCTTTTTGAGAATTACATCTCACCCATTTCATATGTATCCATTTACGATGGTTATAGAATAACATGTTATGTGTTCTAATTATAGAAGATTATCTTCTGTATAGAATTTATGGGTGAACTTAAAGTCCCATTATAGATTTATTATATTTTTATTAAGTATAAACTGTGTCCATGTAATGAGAATGATATGGGTTTTTAAGTTAGAGATATTTTTCTAATTAAATAAAATTATTAAATAGATGTTTCACATATAGAATATGTTATAATGTTTTATTAATCGCTGATGTGTATCAATGTTAGTGGTTTATGTTATTCATTTTCTGGAATAGATCTAACTGTGAAGGTTTTTGGGGAACCATAGTTTCTATAATTAGAGTTTTTAAGAAATATTAGAGGTTATTATGTTATTATATTACGTTGATTAAAATTTAATAATTACGTCATTTTTTTGAGGATTTTATTATTATCATAGATAAACCAATAATTTATAAGAGTATAATATCTTATTTTTTTTAGGATTACATTATGATAACTTCAATAAAAACCCTAATAATATATCAATATGTATAGGAACCATCTAAAATTTTATATGGTTTCACTATAAATAACATCCATATCATGATACAGGTAAGTGGATGCAGTGTGGGAACTTTAACATTGAGGGTTAAGAAACTCAAAAAGTAGTTGTTGGGTATATCTCAATCAACATTATAGTCCACAATGAATTTATTGTAAATGTGTACTAGTTTAGACTCTATGGGGATATATGCTAGGTTTAATTCAAATTATCTTTATAAAATATTTTAAATAATTTATAATATATTATTTTGTGGTCCCTAACAATACTATGGATCTTAATTGTAAGAATATAGTTGATAAATTATATTGAAACATTAGACCCAAATATTAGAGTTCTCACATAATTTATAAATTAATTATTTTATGATAATAGTATACCCTTTTTCACATATACCAATTTTTGTATTCTATTTCATGAAAATTATTTTAATTTAAAGGCTGGAGCTCGAAAAAACTTAGTAATCCATTGATGTAAAGGAAAATACTATAAAAACCATATCCTATGATATACTTGGGAAAGATCTAGTTTTATAAATATTTTTATTATTCCTAATAAAATATCATTAAATTAAATTACTAATGTGAACATATTCTATATATAAAACAATCAAATAGAAAATAATAATTGAGTCTTATGAATTATAATGTGAAAATGATAAAGAAGTTAAAAAAGTTCAACAACCTTTATTTAATGAAATGTTTCTATAAACACACATCAGAACATATGAAAGTACCTATAAAATGTTTAATACTTGGAATAGAAGGACATACAACATCTATAATTTTTGTTAAATTGAAACATTCAGTTATCAATTTAAACGAAAAATATTTTTCTTCAGGTTTTACATAAGATATATCATTTTATATTATATATTATGAAATTTAAATATTTTTAAATCATAATTAATGTTTTATAAAAAAATTATAGGATCCAATTTATTTATGGAGAAGAATGTAATGAACAGTTATTGTATTATAAATATATTCTATTTAAATATGATAGAATTATTCATGTCTACTAAAACTACATTATTTTACATTAATAAATAATGTTAATCACATTTATAAGATTATTATGTATCAATATATAGTCTAATATATTTATATTATTTCAGTTTGAATATTTCTAAAGGACAATATTAAAAACACCTTTGTTCAAATAAAATGAATTATCTATATGATGTGTATTTTCAATTAATATTTGAATATATAATTTTTATAATTATATTTAGATAAATTTAACTTATTTTTTAATTTAAAATTTCAAAATATACTTATTCTAAAATTTTGTAATTTTTTATATATTTAATATTTAACTGAATAATAAAAATACATGTTTTGGATAATTTTATTGTTAATTACAGAAAAATTATATACTAATAATGAAATAATTATTATTGAAACCGTTTTATGTATAATAAAATATATTTATTTTTTATATCATGTTCAAAAATACAGGATAATATTATCAAAACCTAAGGAGTACTATTTATTAATTTTTTTTTGATAAATATTATCATTTAATGTAAATGTATATTTTCAATATTAAGTAATTTAATTATATTAAATGAGGGATAAATATTATTTATGACATCAATCTTTTTTAATAAGGTCACTCTTATATATTTATTAATTAAATTGTTACCATTATTATTATTTAATTAAGACTAAATATTATTTAAATGAAAATACTTATGTGGATTTAATTTACTTGAGATGACTTGACATTAATACTTCCAAGAACCCAATTTTGGTGATAAATTATTTCCCCAAGTCTCAACGACCATACCATACAAAAATCAAACCAAATTCTTAAACCTCTATTCATTCCCCTTAATATTCTTTTATAGGGAATTTTTACTTCACTTCACATATAGATGGCGACTACAAACACCCCTTCCATACTTCACATAACATTAATATTCCTCTTCAAACTCAATCCTAATTTAATCTATGATATTTCCAATACATGTATACAATCCCCAAACCATATAATATCCTAACTCATGAATTTTAAACAATACCATTAAGAGAATGTTAAATGTTTCAACAAAGGAATCGGGTCCTCAAAATAATTATTCTTTATAATTTTTTTATTTTACAACTAATGGTATCGTCTTTTTATATGATAATAATGATATAAATATATATTAGTTAAATGTTTGGATGTTATTTTATTAATTTAATATCATTTTTTATTCTTCCAAAACCATTAAAAATATTAAAATGTGATCATGCATATGTACGGAGTAGACACACCACGCATGATGTGTCCGATTTTTTATCACCACCATGAATGAGTGTTTGAAATTGTTTTTAATTATAAAATAATAAATTTATATCATTATTGTGATTACTAAATTATTAAAAAAAATTAAATTTCTACATATATCTCATTTTATGGTATGTAATATTGTCAACAGTGTTCATAATGATACTACCAACTCCACATGTAAAAACGTTTTTTCATTAAAACCATCCATTGATGTCATAAAAAATGTTATTGATGTATTAAAATAATATATTAAAAACAATTGATTTTATATAGTCTATTAATATATTTCAAATAAAACATAAACATGACTAACATGATAATTATTCACATAAAAATAAAGAAAATCACCTTCTGTAACTGATATAAGAGAAAAAAATTTAATAAAAAATAGTTTATCATAATAAATAGACTATAAAAAACTAATGAAATATTAATAATGATATTATTAATGTATTTAAATAATTTAATTTAAATATATATTAATTTATTCTAACGTGTAGAATACTATAAAATAATATGTAAAGGGATCTTTCATACTCCCATCGTAATATTCCAGTTACTCTTTATGTTTATTTTATCACTTTTATGAAAATACTTCCACATTTACTAATTTTATTTTTTAAACGTTCAATTTAAAAAAATATCAATATTAATATACCTTTCATTGGTGTGGATATAAATGTTTCAACTTAAATTGAGATACCATATTTTAATAAAAACTGCTTTAAGGGAATTTCAAATTTGCATGTCATGTTAACCATCACAAAATTAAATGTTTTTCAAAAAATGAATATGATTAAAATTTTATCTTTATTTTATTGATAAATATAAAATTTAAATGTATTATTTAATGTATATTTATGATCCATTTTTACTCTAATATATAGTACTTATTTATAAAATCATTAGAATATTGGTTAATTTTTATGGTTTCATTTCCAAATCATCTCAGGTTTTTTTACCATAAGTCTCTTTGATAATAACCTATGGTACTCTAAGATATGAATTAAATAATAAATTTAATTTCTTATTTTCATGGGAATAAATATAATATAAAATTAAAATATGTTTATGATAACATCATGAAACACATAATATACTAAATGATTTTTACCATGTTTATGTCCTTTGTGTGGTTTGTTTTACTTATCTAGAACACATATGCATGATCAAAAATTATCCCTAGGTGGGATCAAAATTATATATCCCTATAATTAATTGGGTAATGTTTTAATATCATAAGATTACACGGTCCTTGGGAAGTGAGAATCACCTATTATTATGCATAGGCAATTATCTTAGCTGACTATGTTATGATAACAATACATGTAGACCTGAATTAAGATTATGATGTCATGTTTATGGTGTTCTAATAGTATTATGATACAATTTTATTATTTTATTAAAAATATTCATCCCATGTATATGAGATATCATTAAATATTTTCAGTTATCCTTATTTGTGATTATCCTTTTTTATAATATCATTTTTTCCTCATAGATGTCATATTCTGTTTTATTATGTTTACCCTTACAGAGTTCTTGACAAACCACCTTTCATATCTTTCTTGTTATTCAGTTTTTGAAGGAATGTGTTATGTATAATATGTTTATAAGATTATATTGTTTCAATAATTCATGTTTTATATCGAATATACATTAGGGATTTATTAGCTCCTTATATTGTGGGTAAAAGTATCCATTTAATTGGAATGATATTGTTTATCATTTATGTTTTTTTTCAAATTAATTAAAACAGTAATATAAAATTTCCATATATTTAAATATGAAGAATGATATTTTAATAATATATTTGTATCCAATACAATTTTTAACATTATGTGTTATCAATATTGGATCTCAGAGCATAGGCCCCATGGTTTTTAAATCCTCCTTCTTGTATTTATTTTTCACTTATAACTAATGTTGATTTATATAGGAAACTCTTTTGTAATTTTTAAATTAGAAATGTAGATTCTCCCTTCAATATCTCCAAAAGTATTTCTTATTTATCTTTTTTACAATGCATGTTTTTTAGAAGTTATTTTTAAAAATTAAACCCATAAATATTGAGATGAAGATAAAATTATATGGAATCAATTTATTAATGAGAGAAAGAATATAATATCAAAACAATTTATAAAAGACTTCGTTTGATAGGATAAAAACTCACAGTAGAATGATTTAATGACAAAAATAATAATATTTAAATACAACCATTTTTAGTTAGCTATTTAATTGATGGATTAGAATAGAATTCACTAAATTAAAGAACTTATATAAAATTATAATACTCAATATAGATATAATAAAATTTCATTAGTAAATGATAATGAATTTTTTATTAATGTCATTTTCTGATTCAAAAAAATGTTTTTATTAAAAATGAGATTTATTGATTATTTTGATAAAATATAATAATGTTTACTTTCACATTAGAACTTTTTTTCATAAAATAATATTGTTTTTAAATTATACTGATAATATTATATTAGGGTGAATTTTACAATGTTTTTTGAATGAATATGTTATAACTGAATAGTGAAAATACTAATTTTTCATATACTGTCACACCTACATTATTTTTTTAATTCAATTATGAAAAAGTTTTTAAACCCTTTTTTATGATCAATTGTCATTTAATAGAGTTAAATAATATATTTTAAAACATTATTTTGAATTTTGGAACGCATGATTGAATTTTAGAAATATAAATTATATTTTATTCAAAATAAGAAATATTATTTGTTTTCATCATATAATGGTATGTTTTGAATATTTCATTTCGTTTTGGATTTTACTAAAATCCTAAAAAACATATTTTTTTATTATTTTTCAAAAACAAATCATGTAAAACAACTTATTTCTTAATTTAAATTTGAAATTATTTTTATTCATAATTAGTGTAATTAAGGTTAGAGAACTGTGATAAGGCCAGAAAATTACCCAAATACATGTAATTATTTTTTGTATAAGTGTGTTTTGACTATGAACATCAAATGTATGAAAATGTGGAGTATTATTTTAAATTAACATTTCCAATGTCCTTAATATGATTTTAAATATAGAGAAAAAACTTAATATCAATCTCTTTGTTTTAAAATCAAAACTATTTTTGTCATATTTTTAAAAAGTGATTATATTTTGATCATAACCATAACTTAAAATATTAAATAATTTTATAATCTTGTTAATTTTTTTAAAAAATTAATTATGAAATCAATACCATAAATTCTTATTGAACGACAACATATTATACAATAAAGATGTTGAAAGACATAGTAATTGATTTTAAAAACTCAAAAGGTAATATTTATTTGGTGTCTTTATAATTTCCCATAAATTTTTAGAAAAATATAGCATTGTAGGGATACATTCAATGATAATATTTGAATTCCATTTTTATAGTTATTTCATTAAATTAATAATATGTAAATTGTACTAAAAATGAATGTAATGTGATATTATGTTAAATAATAATGTATTGAATTAAATAAAATTTATTAAATCAGTATCCTCATCTAATGAATTAGTTATTATCGACAATATCAATCATGGTCAAATTATGGAACACTTTCCTTTCATTGTAAATTTCCTGAAAACTAAACTGTCAAACACTATGATATTATAGTAATCATTAAAATTGTTTACTAAGGGTTAAAACTAATTGATATGGATAAAATCATCAACTAAACATGTCATAACATTATTGAATGAGAGAATTTAAAATTATGCAAATACCATCATATAGATATACCAGTTTTTTACACTTTTATTTGAAAAATAATTAATATAAATTTAATAATTCATGTAATTACAAGAGCGACCCTCCAATCACTTATAAAAGGTCACTTCTTCTATTATTTTACTTAAACATTTTCTTAAATATAGGTCATCCAATCCCAGCTAAAATATCTCCCCAAACTCCCTTATCATTTTATAGATTTCATAGTCTCCCAAAAATAAAAATAAAAACTATATAGACCTATGGTTTTATCAAAATTAGTTATATAAAGAGATGTTATAAGTTCTATCAGACCCATTTAATGTTTATATCATATTCAACCTTATTAAAATATTCTTAATCCATGAATATAAAATAATTTTTTTAAAATATAAAAAAAATGTTATTATGACTATGTTGACACCCATTTTCATCTTCTTTTTCATCAAATGTGGAATAATAACATCACTTGTGTGAATATGTGTACTACCACCTACATAGAGAGATGTTTTCTGTTTTCCATCGCCGCCTCTCATTTTTGTTTATAATAATAGAATTAATGTAAATATATAATATTTATGAAATAATTAATTTTATTTGACATTAATATATGAACGATTTTATTACTCCTAAATCCATTGGAAGATTATCACATTTTTTATCTTTATGTGTTGATAACCACCTCCACAAAGAGATGTGATTAATTTTTCATGACATTTTTCATGGATGGTTATGAAATGATATTTAATTTATAAATTTTTTACTAATATAACTTTTTCAAATATGAATATGATATAATAAAGTCAACATTGAACACAATCAATAGATCAAAGTCATTTTGTAACTATGAACTGGGCATCATAAATCACATGATGATAACAAAAAAATTATTTAATTTAATATGTGATTGAAATAGATGAAAATAATTATTTAATGAGAGAATAATAAACCATATAAAGTTTATGAAAATTTGAATAATTTAGAATTGATTTTTATATATGAGTAAAAAGGAATAAATGGAATGTTTATACTTAGGTTAACAGATTCTACATAAATTTCTCTTTACTAATTCATGATTTCATGTTATGAACCTAGTTTCATTTATATGGTATATATAATGAAAATTTTCATTATTATATCTTAAATATTTCATAATTCATGGTATTTTATGTTAAAATTAAAATTATTTCAACCATGAGGGATTGATTCATATTCTACCATGTTGTTAGTGATTTTATTAATCAATATCATTATATTGGGTTATATTAGTTTTTCTTTGTTAATGTTTTAAAATGATTTTATGGTTATTTACCTATTATCATTTAATTTATAATTTACTCAATTTTTATGTGTATATGAATTATTTAAACCCATTTATGTTATATTCTTTTTTCAATGTTATGATCTATATAAGGGATTTCGTAACATAATTTCTTACATAGGTTTATATCAATTCATCATTAAATATATTATGTCATGATTATGTTTTGAATGAACTTGTTTTATTTATTTTTTATTTACCCCAATTTTACTCGGATTTTCATTTCGTACAATTAATACCTCTATTAATATATTCTTAATTCAATGAAATGTTCTTCATAAGGATTAATCATATGAAATATTCTTTATTTGGGACATTTTTTTTATTATGGGCATATATTACATTATTTAGTGTATACATTTACTCATGTTATATAATATCTTAACTCTATTTATAATCAAGTAATTTTTTCATTATTTTGTTCATTATTTCAAATGGTTTTGGGTTTTAAATGTTCCTTAAATTTTGTTCCTATAAAAAAGTTATTTAAATGTTTTTAAATTGTTTCCAAAAATAACTTCATCAATATTCTTTATATATTTTCTTGAATGTTATTTTATAAACAAAACTTAATTGTCAAAGAAATTTCCCAAGGCCTTTGATCTTATATTTATATTCTTTAAAATTTAATGTATTAGTATTTTCCACATGGGTCACTTATTTTTCTGTTCACCAAAGATTAAATAGAAATTTTATTATTATCATTTGGATCCTTAATTTACATTCCTGCTTTCATGACCATTCTTTTCATTGCATCATGCTATATATTTTCAATGGTTGTTTTAAAAGAATATGATTTTCCTAATGTTATATAAATTTATAGTTTTTAAACATGACATTCAATGTAGAATTAATATTTTCCTCATGAGTTTTTTAATGAACATTTAATTTTTATTTATACTCATGTATGAAAAAAATATTTTTTTACCTATGATAATATGGTTTTACTTCGTAATGGTATCATCCTTATTCTTTCTCTAGATGTATTATGTTTTTTTCAATTATATTATCATATAACACAATTTTTTTGGTAAATAAATATGTGAATGTTTTGCTTAATTATAAACATATATGTATTTTTTTCCTGATATGGTACATGAAAATTATATTTGAAAGTGGTTTTGGGGAGTGAACCCAAATTCATAGGGTACAATGTATGATATATGTTGGGTGGGTTAGTTATATCCATATAATTTATTTTTTAATGATTTAGAGTTATCTAGATGATTTTTACTTGTAAAAAATAGAACAGTTAGATAATTATATGTTATACCAAACTGATGATGAATTTTACTAGTATAGGTTACTCCTAATTAATATAAAAATTATTTCATTAGTTGATTCCCTGATGAATATATGATGTTTCACAATATCTACTTAGTTTTTAATTCATTATATGATGACTAAAAGTACCTTTTATCAAGGATTTTTTTTCCATGGTTCTTGATTATTTATATATATATATATTACCTTTTCCCTTAAATAAAAATTTATTCCATGTATCATGATTTAATAATCCGTGTTTTTGTTTTTATGAAATATTTTATATTTATCACATGAAAATTGATTATTTCATCATACCATTATTCACATTGACAAAATTAAATTATTAATGCATATAATTAAAATTTCTAATAATCTAGGATCACCATTTCTTATATTTTATTTTCCCATATTTTTAAATAATAATAAGTATTATGATATTTCTATAAGAGTTTCATGTTGGTGATGATAATTATTTAATTTGGAATAAGAAAAGTAGGGTATAGTGAAATGAATTCTAACTTAATTACATGGCTATTATTATGTATGTGTTCATCATAATTATATAAAAGTACAAACCTAAAATGTTATTTTTCAAGTATGTGACCCAACATATCTTTCTTTTGATGTTTTTTTGTGATGGAAAAAAGTGAGTCGTGTTTATCATTATCAATGAAAAAATTCTACATATTTTTTAGCACTAGATATTATAGTGTAGGTTTAGAACTATAATATAGTTCATGTGAAACATTATCATTTAACATATCAAAATTGTCCACCTAAACATTATTTAATGTTCCATCAAATCGATATGGTATAATTACATGGTCCATGGATGATGAATTTGAAAACAACATTGATTGGGACTAACCTAGTACTCCTTAAGGCATAGTTTCATCATTCTAATGTCCCATGTTGGTTTATCACTCCATCAGATCTCATGAACCCTATTGGTATGACTAAAGAATTATATTGTGTCCTAATTTTTTATATAACTCTAAATGATCATGATTACATATCTACATACATTTTGTTCCATGTGTTTATATTTTATAATTAATCCTTATTTTCCTAATAGACACCCAATAATTATTTAATTATAATATACAGTTATTCCATTTTTATAAGGAACACATCCCTCAGAAATCTATTTAAGAACATGGTGGGACACATGTTTCAATGAAATTATTTGTATAAAAACCAAAAAAAATTCAATAAAATCATGATAATTAGGTAAGGGAATAAATGTTTTGATAATTTTCAATGTTTATCTTTATTTTATTCTTATCTATCATGAAATTATGATTATTGAATTCATTTTTTTTCTTCTACCACATCACATTCTTGAGTGGATTCATGACAAGACTATTATTATCCTCTAATAAATTTGTTTGTACAAAAATTTTAAAAAAACATTGTGGTCTCAATCACATCTTGTACATCTACATTAACATGTTCATTTAGTGTTTGATGTAATATTTTGACATGAACCTATTCATACCTTCAATAATGCTTATTTTTTTATGTAAAATTACATTTACCCTTTTTTCATACAATAATGATAAATCATGAGATATCATGATTTTTTTCATTTTTATAATTAGCATGATTGAGAATTTTCATCTTGTATTCACTAAATGATGTTATATTTCTTTTCTATAATTCTTATTAAATGATTTTAACTACATATTATCACTCATATATCAAGAGATAAATGTTCATGATTTTTCACCTTAAAATGATTCCACATGTACAATGTTTTTCACCTACCAAACCCCACCTTCATTAACGGTGATATACTAAACCCTTTTTAAAACTGAATGTGTCTTGATTTCCATATAATGATATATATAATGATTTCTAGAAAAAATGTTTTAAAAACAAATGTAAAATTAATAAAATTCTATATTTTTAATTAATATTATCATTGAATGGATTAGAATCCATATTTTCTATTATTAGATCCAATAATATTCTATTTTCCATATGTGTAATATACATTCTTACTAGATATCATATATTTTTATGATGTGTGAATGTGGTCTTTCCTAATTAACATCAGGTACTCTTTCATTCCCACAAGTATATTTACACTTACCCTTATATGTTATCCCAATCATTATAGCTATAATATAAAACCAAGAACTACATGTGTCTTAATTTTTATCTTAAAACATACAAAGGGAAATAAAACTATCTTATCACATGCCTAGTCACACACCCATTATTTTCTCCCAAATATTATTTTGAATTATTTCCACCTTTAGAATACCCATTTTCCTATATTTGAATAATGTGAATTCTTTTACCAAAGTGATGGTACATAATATATGATCCTAAATTTTTTTTTATTATTTAGTCATACTTGAATAACATTAAAATTATAAGAACTCATTCTTAATCAATATAACACCCTAAAAAAGAACATCCATTATTTTATGAATCATGATATTAAACTATGTTCACATTCCATATAGCACCCCAAACATTTTATGGTATGTTTATGTTAAATATATTCTATTCATAAAAGTGTTCCTTCAAAACAACACTAGGTTATTTATGATATAGTAAATACCTAGCCATTAAATATAAATTTACCACTTCTATGTTTTGAATTTTGAAAAATGGTCATCTAGGGTTGTGATCAGTAAGTCATTTGTAGTCTGATAAAACAAACTTAATTTTTGGAGAATAGTAACATAAACTTATGAATAGTAATTTTAATAGTAATATGACCCTTCTGAATATTAAATAATAATATTATTTTATTTTACTAAGGCAACAAGATAATGAAATCTGAATTAGTTTTTCAATGACAAAATAAAATTAATTGCACTTTAAGATTTTTATTTTTTTAATTAACTATGACATTATTTAAAAATTAAATTAATAATACTTAAAAAATTATTTTTAAAAAATGGATTTCACTTTTGAATTATACATGTCGAAAAATGGTTAGGGTGAATTTTGGGAATTTTTCTGAAACAGTTGAATTTTCAGTGAATAGTAAAAAATATATAGTTTTTAGTTTCAGTGTGTTTATGAAATCATTAATGATGAAATAGTGATTTCATATATCTAGTATTCTTTTGTATAGTTTAATAATCTGTGAGGTGTCCCATGTGGCATATACCATGGGCAAATACCATGGGCAAGCCCATGGTTTTGCAGAAACCACCCATGTGGTGTCCCTTGAAAATTATTAAAATAATCCCTCACTTTTCCTATAAATACCAACTCTTCCCTTTATTAAATTCATTCCCAATTCTCACTAAAATATTTTATGGCCTCCTTGCCTCCATATTCGTCCTCTAAAGGTTTCCTCAATCCCTCAAGGTCCCAGTCTTCAGGTTCTAAGGGTTATTCTACAAGGTAAGAAAATTCTCAATTTCTTTCTTTTTCCTTTCAAGTTCTCTTTTATGTGGTATATCATTCATGTTTTTATTCAATGTTTATAGTTTCCTTATTATTATTGATATAATATATATTATGATTCATTTATAGATAGTTGACTCTTATCTCCTCTCTTTTTAATGTTTTCTAAAACCATGCTGTGTAGCCGTTAGGCTGCCAAATTTTTGTAAGCGATTTCAAAATTATTCTTTTATTTTGAGTTCTTTATTTATTCTTTATTCGTCTATTCTTAACCAAGAGGAATGAAATCTATAGAATCTTGTATATTCTGGATTTTCTCATGTTCTGTATAAATTCATCATCAATCTTCTTCTTTTCCCCACTTGTTCGTGGAATTAAAAACATTGTTCGTCATGTGTCGAATTACCGACATCGTAGATGATGTGATTTCAATTTGCAATAATTCTTTCAAGTCTGGTCATGAAACCATTTATATGATTGAACCAGGTTATAATATATGTGTTATGACTCACCCATGTTTCTTTAATTCTTTTTTACTCATGGTTCTAATTTATAAAACAAAATGAGGTAGTTATTATCAAAGAACAACTAAAACGATCTAAACGAACATCATTAATGTTTTAACTAATCAATCATCATCATGGTATATAACCCAAAATAATTATAAGATCATTTATATCTCCATAATTTCTTTAATAATATTTATTATCAATTCTGGATGGTTAACCATGTTTCAAATGAACTTCCATTCATGGAAAAACTTAACAAACCATGAAAATCAAGGGAGAAAATGCTTCCAAAAAATGAAAATTGAACCAATTGAACCCATATAAAGGGCCATTAATGAACCAAATAATGTTATAATAAATAAATTAAATGTATAATAGTTTATGTAAATATTAATTAATGAAACTAAATTTTATTATTCAGGTCATTAAAGCAAACGAAGAACACACTCGGGCATAAAGTAAGGGGTTTCTCATCTCACATTCATTTCTGTGAGATTTCCATTGTTTGCCAATTTTTTCTTATATATGGTATATTTGTACTTATATTTGATATATAATAACATTATTATGTTAATATTCATGTTATTCAATTATTTACTTTATGGTTATTATGTTCTGGTCATACGGTTCGACCGATTACATTGTGGTTAGGGACATTGTCTCATCTACCATTTTCGTTGTGACTATCTTTTTATTGTTCATCTAATAATAATTATGTGGTGTACCTAATTTCCATTTGAGATCACTTTTCATTTGAAATTATATTTATATTAAATATCCATAATTTCATTTCATGGATATGTTTGTTATCTAAACTGTATACCATTTTACATACGGTGTTTATTTGGAAAGTTATTTTATTTATGAAAATATTGAGGAATTTGTATACTATACTCTATACAGATATTGAGAGAGATTATTTATATTGTATTGAATAAATGTATAAAGAATTATTTGGACATGATGTGGTGGTTGGGGCCCACTACAGCCCCTCGATGCATCGGTAGGTCTCATGAGACAAAACCGTTTGGCGACAAACCCTTCGAGTTTGTTTCCAAAAACCAGAAGGGTTTCTACCCATAGAACTAAACTGTCTGTACCGTATTATGGTTTCATGTGCCAGATACATTACGTCCAAATAATAATCATTTTCTTTATTCATTATCAGTTATTATTATTATCCATGAGGTTTTCACTATGACAAAATCTATGGATGCAGTTTCGTTCTTAGTTTATTAATGGATTTAGTTGTTCATTTATTCACTATGTCATATTGATTATGTCAGATTAATTGTGATTCACTTATTATTGTACTCATGCATCCAGTATTTTTAACCCTTACTGAGTGTTTAATCTCACCCCTTTAATTTTCTACCTTCAACAGGTGATGAAGAGAAGGACATTTATTGAGTTCAAGTGGTTTCATCATTATTTTTCATTATGTATTGTATATTGTAAACCTTCCCATTGTAATTTGAGAAACATATATGTATCTAGTTTCTTTAATACAACTAAAATGATTGTTCCTTATGGATTTTCATTCCTTCTAACCATTCCAATATCACAAGTAATGCACCAGATCCATCCTAGAGGGGTCAGGGTGTTACAGTTGGTATCAGAGGAAGTTTAGTAGAAAACTTGGAAACTGGGGTAGGAAATGTATAGTAGGGAACAAATCCCTAAGGTAGTATATGAGTATTAAAATACAATAATGTCCTGGTATTTTGGTAAAGAATAGATTACTTGTATTTTTTTAAGCGATATATCCCTGTCTGGATATGAGCAGGTAGAGGCGGCTCTGGCACAGATGTATCTAGGGGTAAAACCTGAAAACACCGCTTTGGCCTAGACTTGAATGGGAAATGGTGCACGACAATGGGACTTGCTACACACTTGGTTATTACACTCACAGGGGATATTCTTAGGATAATTCATATTTTCTTTACAAGCTATTATGAAGGAGTTAATGTAAATTTTTCCTCATAGGAACCATGTTTATAATATTATCTATGCATAGAATTTCAATTTATGTTGAGTGATTTTTTAATTGAGATCAATAAACTAATATAGTATATACCATTATTTAAAAATGGTGTTTAGTGGAAGAAGGGGAATCAATACTCATGGGCAAGGTAGGGATCTCCCTACTGAGCTAGTCAACACAGTCAACATTGGATCAGATCAGATCATGAACATATTGGGACAAATTACTCAAGTTGTAACGAATAACCATTCAACACTTGTGTTAGATCGTTTCATGCGGACGAAGCCCCCATATTTAAGTGGGACTACTAATACAGTGGTTTCTGAGTAATGGATCATGTCCCTTGAAAAAATATTCATGTCGTTAAGATGCAATAAAAATGAAAAGGTAGTACTGGCAATATATTGTCTCAAGGGAGACTCTGATCAATGGTGGTACTTTATTCAAAATACCATGGAGGAATAAGAGATAGAGGATATGGAATAGAGGATGTTTAAGGAAATATTATTTGAAAAATATTTCCCTCATGAGCAACGAACTGAAATGAAGAGAAAATTACTTGGCTTAAAACAAAGGGAAGAAGACAGTGTTGTAGAGTATGAGGCTACCTTCACAAGGCTAGCCAGGTATGCCGTGGATTACGTACGTGAATCAACAGACAATATTGATCTTTTATTTCAAGGTCTTAAACCATGTCTACGAAGGTAAATTACTTCTTAATCATTTTCATCATATGATGAAATTGTATCAAGTGCCATCAAAACAAAGAAGGAATTTTCTAGATCAAATTTTTTTAAAGGAAACCAAGATAAGAAGCAGCACTCTGATAACAAAGGAAAAGGATAAGCACCAAAGAAGAGAAAGAGAAAAAATATTTTTCCCATTATGTGAGAACTATGGAACAAATCATCCTGGAAAATTCTTGAAAGGCATGGGAGTCTGCTATAACTATGGAGAAAAGGGTCATAGATCGGATGAATTCAAGGGGAAGAAACAATTAAATGATGTTAAATGATAAAATTATAGAGAGATGGTACACAATTCAAATGAGTTTCTTAAGGGCCAAGTAATCATGCCTCAGAAAAATCCAAGAGAGAATGGGAGATCCTTTGTGATTACAACTGCGGAGGTTGAAGTTCCTAGTGATGTGGTGGCAGGTAATTTAATTGTTTCCTCAAACTTAGCCAAAACTTTATTTGATTCTGGATCATCACATTCATTTATATCCTCTCAGTTTTCCAAGAAAATCAGATATGTCCAATTTGATTTAAGAAAGGAGTTGTCAGTCAAAACTCCCATGGGATGTATCATTTCACCAAAGGCATGTGGAATAGTCCCCCTCCAAACACCAAAATGTTCTTTAGTTGCTAACCATATCATCATACCCATGACTGAATTTGATATAATTATTTGTATGTATTGGATGTATAATTATAATGCGAGGATATATTGTATGAAAAAGGAAGTTGCAATTTTGGAAAATGGTGTAGAATCCCTTGTCTTTAGGGTAGAAACTTCGTGACCTGATTCTTATCTAGAACCACCCACATTATCTCCATTGAATGAAATACTTGGAGAGGAAGATAAACCAATATATATGGGAGAGGAAATAAATATTCAAATTGATGATGTGCACATAGTTAAATAGTACATTGATGTATTTCCAGAGGATTTACATGGAAATCCCCCAGAGCGGAAAGTTGAGTTCTCTATTGATTTAATTCTTGATGAAAGACCTATATCAAATACTCACTATAGAATGGAAATTGTGGAGTTAGTAGACCTAAAGAATAAACTATAAGAGTTGAGTAACAAAGTATTTATTCGACATAGTGTTTCTCCCTGGGGATCCCCGGTCTTGTTTGTAAAGAATAAAGATGGATCCATGAGGCTATGCATTGATTACATAGAAATCAATGCTTTTACAATAATGAATAAGAATCCTCTACCCCGGATTGATGATTTATTTGACAAAATTCATGGAGATAAATACTTTTCAAAGATTGACCTTCGATTGGGATATCATCAACTAAGTGTGAGGAAGGAAGATATTCCGAAGACACCATTTAGAATAAGGTATGGGAATTTCGAGTTTATAGTGATGCCTTTTGGACTGACGAATGCACCATATGTTTTTATGGATTTAAGGAATAGTGTTTTCAAGGAATATCTTGATAACTTTGTTTTGATATTCATCGATGATATCCTCATATACTCAAAAAGCTATGAAGACCATGAGAGTCACTTGTGAGTTATTCTGGGAACTCTTAGAAGAAATCAATTATATGGGATGTTTAGAAGGTGTGAATTCTGGATTCAGTCGGTCTCTTTTCTTGGCCATATTGTCTCGAAGGATGGAATCCTATTTGATCCTATAAAGACAAAGTCAATCCAAGATTGGCCCACGCCAACAAACATAACTGAGGTACACAGTTTTATTGTCTTAGTAGGTTATTATCGGCGTTTTGTGCAGAATTTTTTCCGACTGGCTAACCAGCTAATGAAGCTCACACAAAAAGGGGTTAAATTTGACTAGACAAAAGATTTTGAGGAATGCTTCGAAGAACTGAAGAAAAATTAGTCAATGCTCATATATTGACTCTACCATCGGGGAATGACGAGTTTGTTATTTATAGTGATGCTTCAAAGAAAGTACTTGGTTGTGTCCTTTTGAAAAATAATAGGGTTATTTATTATACATCACTATAGCTAAAAATTCATGAGAAAAAATATCCTACTCATGATCTTGAGTTAGATTCTAGAAACCTTTCTTTGATGATATGGATACATTATCTCAATGGTGAAAAATGTGAGATTTATACTGATCAAAAGAGTTTGAAGTATATTTTCTCACAAAAATAACTCAACATGAGGTAAAAGAGATCACTTAAAATAATTAAGGATTATGATTGAACGATACACTACCACCCGGGGAAGGAAAATAAGTGGCAGATTCTTTGAGCAGAAAGGATCATGGAGTTTTGAACAAGACGAGAGTTGAAAGGGATCCTATTTTCATGGATCTAGTATTGATGGATATGGGAATAACAATGGAAGGTAAAACATCAATTCTTTTTCAAATGGTTTTCAAACCATCTTTACTAGAAAGGATAAAAATTTCTCATGATGATGATAAGGAGTTTCAAAAGAAGATTAATGTTGTGAACAATGGGAGATTGATTGACTTCGTATATGAAGATGGAATTTTGAAATTTGGGAAGAGACTTTGTGTTCCCAATATTCCTGATATAAAAAGGGAATTGTTGGATGATGCTCATAGTTCCAATTTCTATATACAACCTGGTAGCACTATGATGTATAGAGATTTGAAGGAACATTTTTGGTGGGATAACATGAAGAGGGAGATTTTTGATTTTGTGTCAAGATATATGGTTTGTCAACAAGTGAAAGATGGAAGGAAACAGCCTGGAGGAGTATTGCATCCTCTTACCATACCTGAGTGGAAATGAGATAATACCATGATGGACTTTTTCATGGTACTACCAAAGACCCCTAGAAGGAACGATGCAATATCATTGTTGATCGTCTTACCAAGTCATCACATTTTCTTGCTATAAGAGAAGATATACCACTTGAAAGTCTAGAAAGACTATATATTAAGAAGGTTGTGAGACTTCATGGGGTTCCCCTATCGATTGTTTCTAATCATGATCCATATTTTACATTATAGTTCTAGAAAAGTCTTTAGATGTCTTTGAATACTAAGCTTCATATTAGTACTGCATATCACCCTCAAACTGACAGACAGTTTGAAAGGACTATTCAAACTCTGGAAGACATACTGAGATCATAATCTCTTAACATCCATGGTATGTGGGATCAACACTTGCCTTTGGTGGAATTTTCCTACAACAATAGTTTCCATTCTAGTATTCAAATTGCTCTATATGAACCATTATATGGAAAGATATGTCGAACTTCAACTTGTTGGGATGAAGTTGGTGAAAGGAAACATATATCCCCAGAAATTATTGAAGAGACCATGACAAAGGTGAAGAAAATACAAGCCCCTACTAAAGCAGCCCAAAGTAGGAAAAAGATTTATACTAACAACCGGAGAAAGGACTTGGAATTTCAAGTGGGAGATCATGTATTTCTGAATGTATCTCCATTGAAGGGTGTCTTAAGGTTGGGTAAGAAAGGGAAACTGAGTCCCAGCTACATCAGACAATTTGAAATCTTGGGAAGAATCGGAGTTGTAGCTTACCATTTAGAGATGCCGCCAAATCACCCCAGAGTTCATGATGTGTTCCACGTATCATTGTTAAAGAAATACATTCTAGACCCAACACATGGACTCACATATGAAGGAATAGAATTGGAACCGGATTTGTCAAAATGTGAAAAGCCCATCAGGATTCTTGACACAATGGAGTGGGTATTTAGAAATCGAACAACTCTTCTATTAATGGTTCATTGGAGAAACTAGAATATGGAGGAAGAAACATGGGAACTAGAGGATTTCATGAAGATAAACCACCCACATATTTTTGGTGGGAAATGTACATAAAATTTCGAGGAAGAAATTTCCAATGGAGGGAATAATGTAGCACCCCAAACATTTTATGGTATGTTTCTGTTAAATATATTCTATTCATCACTGTGTTCCTTCGAAACAACACTATGTTATTTAGGATATAGTCAAAACTTAGCCATTAAATATAAATTTTCCACTTCTATGTTTTGAATTTCAAAAAATGGTCATCCAGGGTTGTGTTCAGTAAGTCATTTGGAGTCTGATAGAACAAACATAATTTTTGGTGAATAGTAAAATACATTTATGAATAGTAATATGAATAGTAATATGACCCTTATGAATAGTAAATAATAATATTATTTCATTTTATTAAGGCAACAAGATAATGAGATCTTAATTAGTTTTTCAATGAGAAATAAAATTAATTGCACATTAAGGTTGTTATTTTTTGAATTAACTATGACTTTATTTAAAAATTAAATTAATAAGGATTAGAAAATTATTTTTGGAAAATGGATTTAACTTTTGAATTCTACAGGTCAAATAATGGTTAGGGTGAATTTTGGGAATTTTTCTGAAACAATTGATTTTTCAGTGAATAGTAAAAAATACAGTTTTTAGTTTGGGTGTGTTTATGACATCATTAATGATGAAATAATGATGTCATAAATCTCGTACACTTTTTTATAGTTAAATAAGATCTCAGGTGTCCCAAGTGGCGTATACCATGTGCAAATACCATGTAAAAGACCATGGTTTTGCAAAACCCACTCATGAGGTGTCCCTTGAAAATTATTAAAATAATACCTAACTTTTCCTATAAATACCAACTCTTCCCCTCATTGAGTTCATTCTCGATTCTCACTCAATAATGATCTGTTCTAAATACCTCCATATTATTCCTCTAAAGGTTTCCTCAAGCCCACAAGGTCCCAACCTTCATGTTTTAAGGGTTATTCTACAAGGTATGAAAATTCTCAATTTCTTTCTTTCTTCCTTTCAAGTTCTCTTTTATGTGGTATGTATTTCATGTTTCCATACCATGTTCTTATTTTTCTTTTTCTTATTGATCTAACCTTTATTATTATTAATTTCTGGATAGGTAACCCTTTTCTTTTCTCTTTTTAATATTTTCTAAAACCATGTTGCGTAGCTGTTAAGATGCCGAATTTTTGTAAGTGATTTCAAAATTATTATTTTATTTTGAGTTATTTATTTAGTATTTCTTCATATCTTATTACCCAAGAGGAATTAAATATCTAGAATATTTTATATTCTATATGTTTTCATTTTCATGAGAAATTCATCATCAAACTTCTTCTTTTTCCCACTTTTTCAAGGAATTAATACATTGTCCATGATGTGTCAAATTACCGACATCATGGACGATGTGATTTCAATTTGAAATAATTCTTTAAATACTGGTCATGAAACAATTTATATGGTTTAAACAGGTTATAATATATGTTTTATGACTCACCCATGGTTCTATAATTCTTTGGTACTCATGTTTCTAATTTATAAAACAAATTTAGGTTGTTATTATCAAAGAACCACTAAAACGATCTAAACGGACATCATTAATGTTTTAACTAATCAATAATCATCATGGTATAAAACCCAAAATAATTATAAGATCATTTATATCTCCATAATTTCTTTAATAATATTTATTAACAATTCTGGATGTTTAACCATGTTTCAAATGAACTTCCATTCATGGAAACAAGTAACGAACCATGAAAATCTACGGAGAAAATGATTCCAAAACATGAAAATTGAACCAATTGAACCCATAGAAAGGGCCATGAATGAACATAATAAGGTTATAAAAAATAAATTACATGTATATTATGTTATGTAAATATTAATTTATGATGCTAAATTGGATTATTCAGGTCATTAAAACAAACGAAGAACACACTCGAGCATAAGGTAAGGGGTTTCTCATCAAACTTTCATTTCTGTGAGATTTCCATTGTTCGCCAATTATTCCATATATTTGGTATATATGAAAATATATTTCATATTTAATAAAATGTTTCTGTTAATATTTATGTTATTCAATGATTAACTTGATGGTTATTAAGTTCTAGTCATACGGTTCGACCGATTACATTGTGGTAAGGGACTTTGTCTCAGCTGTCATTTTCGTTTTGACTATCTTTGTATTGTGCACCTAATTATACTAATGTGGTGTACCTACTTCCCATTTGAGATCAAATTTAATTTGAAATTATATTTATATGAAATTTCCATAATCTCATGTCGTGGATATGATTGTTGTCTAAACTGTATACCATTTTACATATGGTGTTTATTTGGAAAGGTATTTTATTTATGGAAATACTGATGAATCTGTATACTCTACTATATAAGGATATTGAAAGGGCTTATTGATATTGTATTGAATCAATGTATAAAGAATTATTTGGACATGTAGTGGTGGGTGGGGCCTGCTATAGCCCCTCAATGCATCGGTAGGTCTCGTGAGACATAACAGTTTGGCGACAAACCCTTCGAGTTTGTTTCCAAAAATCAGAAGGGTTACTACACATAAAACTAAATCATCTTTACGGTATTATGGTTTCATGTGACAGATACATGACGCCCAAATAATAAGCATTCTCCATATTCATTATCAGTTATTATTATTATCCATGAGGTTTTCACTATGACCAAATCTATGGATGTAATTTCATTCTAAGTTTATTAATTGCATTAGTTGTTCATTTATTCACTATGCCATATTTATTAGTTAGATTGATTGTGATTAAATTATTATTGTACTCATGCTTCCAGTATTTGTAACCCTTACTGAGCTTTTGAGCTCACCCCTTTCATTGTCTACCTTCAACAGGTGATGAAGAGAAGGACATTTATCGAGTTCAAGTGTTTGCAGCATTATTTTTTGTTATGTATTGTATATTGTAAACCATACCAATGGAATTTTGAGAAACATATATGTATCTAGTTTTTTTAATACTACTTAAATGATCATTCCTTCAGGATTTTCATTCCTTCTAACCATGTCAATATCACAAGTAATGCACCAGCTCCAGCCTAGAGGGGTTGGGGTGTTACATTCCAATAATGAGTTCTTAATGATCCGTGGACCAAAAATGATTATTGATTTATTATATCCCCTAATTTTATGTAGTTAATATCATATCATTATCTTACATCCATAAATTTAAAATTAAACCCAATGGATTAGAGAAATATAACTATAAATTTTATTTTCCTCTTGGTTATGGATATATGGAAATAAAATTTATTCCTCTATCCTTTGGAATTTGTACATAAACAATTAGTCCACCATAAGGGTCAAGTATTTGTGAACATAAACTGAGAATCATTAGAGTAACCTTGATTACCTCAATAAAACATGATTGATTCCAGTTCTCATGTCTTGTATTGATTGGTATTTTAAAGTATCCTATTTGTCTTTTTTATTCCATATGTCTCATAGCCACGTCGATAATTCTAAATGAAAAAAATTGTATCTCATAGAGTTATGAATCACTTAATTAGAATCTAACTATATTATTGGAACATGTTTTTCTCCATTATTTGGATCGACATCATAAATCATGTTAAAAAATAAAAACTATTGTGAAGTAATAATACTCTATAATATCTCCTCCCATATAGGGTATATTTCCCAAAGGAATAGTTTCACCACACATGAATATATTCCCCAACGATGATGGACTAAAACTCAAAAGGTGTATCTAAAATCTATGTTACAAATCATATAATTTAGATATTTAGAAGTATGGTAGTGCAGGTCTTGTTTTCAACATTCCAAACAGCCATCCTCAACAAATTTACCTCTGTTTTCCATCAATTCATAATATTTGGGTCCCAATTTATCTCCCCCTACATTCCCATTACACATGTGGAATTATAAAACCTTTTTTATTTTACCCTAATTATTAAAAATGTTGAATGGGAATTAAGTATATTAATTACACATACCTAATTCACTCATCTCGATGGGTTTCTCTCATAGAAGTCATTGAGTCTTTTTGACCCCAACCCATCCATCCCTGTTATGGACTATATTATTATTTAAGAAGTACCATTGTACATCTCATTTATTGACACCACCCTACTTTATAGGATGGGTCATTTTTTCCCATTAGGTCCAATGCCTTTTTTCATCCAAGAGGGCATAAAATATGTTGTTTTCTAAAATTCCATCAATCTTATAAATAACTCCCTTGGGAACATGAACTGAAGATAGATAATGAACAAGGTTGGTCACCAGGATTCTATTCACCAAAGCAATCCGACCCCTAAAGGAATGGAACTAGTTCTTCCATTTGAGTACTCTATCAAAAATTATACTCACCTCATGGTTGAAGTCCTAATTCCAGAGCCTTCATGAGGAAATAGTATATTCAATATAGTCCATCATAAATTTTCCACTTTGCATGACATATTAATTCCACAGATATAAGGTCTGCCCCGCGGCACACTTTTTGGAGATAAAAAAGTTTACTCTTTGTAGTATTGAAAATATAGCTACTCTATTGGTAGTAGGTCTCCAATGTATTGGTAAAACCTCTAATCGATCTCCTTCATGCATTCATGAATATCATGGTGTTTTTTGAAAAGATAAGGTTAGTAATATAAAGATAGCTCAATCTATTGTTGTAGGGAAGTATCTCACTATTCAACGCACACCTATTGATGAGCTGACTCAAATCATCATGGGTTAGGATGATGAGGCTCGAGGACAGGGGGTCCCCGTATCATAGGACATAGGTGGCCTTGAAGAAACCATACATTTTACCCATGTAAGATACCAAAATCCATGAGGAACTAAAACACCTGAAGAAAAGATCCACAGACTAGGGAAAGATCCCCATATCTTTCAAGGCCACGTTGATGAATCTTCACTCGATTTGATCATACGCTTTGTTCATGTCAATATTAATGGCCATGTTGGATCCATGATTTTTTTTCTATTGAGGTCCCTTAAGAGATATTGGTCCACAGAAATTTCACTATGATTGAACTTACCCTTCACAAAACCATGTTGTTCCAAGGACACCCATTCCAAGAGGTAAGGCAGAATCCTAGAGTTGATGATACTGGCCATTATATTTTAAGAAATGTTACACATTCTCACAGGTCTGAAGTGGATTAGGGATGAAGGGTTCTTGATCTTTGGGATGAGAACCAGAGTGGTAGTAGATGCATCCCACTTCAGGCTCTTACCCCAGAATAAATCTTGAATTTCTATAGTGAAATCATTCTTAATCACATCCCATGCACCTTTGTAAAAAGAACCTAGGAACCCATCCGGGCCATGTTCACATTCGGGAGTAATGTGGAGCATAGCCGCCCGAATCTCAGCCTCATCAGTAATGGCACCCATCATGTCATTTATTTGGGAAGAGACAAAGTCAAGAATAACTTCAAGGATTTCCTCATTCCTCCACAGAATGCCATTAGGCATACATAGGTTAGGACAAGCAATAAGATCAGAGAAGAAGTTATGAGCACTATCCCCCACAGTATCCTGGTCCGCTGACAAGGTGCCATCATCAAACACAATTGAGGGGTAAAAATGAATTTTCTATTCCTTGATGCATGCATGGAAGAAGGAAGTGTTTTTCCCCTCCCTTAACCATATAATTTTGGAATATTCTCTTTCCACTCATTACTGCCCAAGAACAAGATCAAAGATGGAATCCTTCTTCATAGTTAATTCCTTAAAAGAATGGTCATTACAATCATCCTACAAAATGGTTTCATGTCTATTAATAGCTTCCATAATCTCATCAAGATCCTTGTTAATCAAGGGAAGAGTGGTGTCTCAAACCTAGAGAACCCTCTTATACCTACTTAGTTTATCATGAAGAACTATCCACAAATGACCCTATTGAGGACCTACCTAGACCGTACTAACAAGATGATGTAAACCAAGATGATGGATCTAGAGTTAATAGTTTATAATCATGGAATTATTATCATGTCTATAGGAATGAGAAATCAGAAGAGGGGAATGTTCACAAAGAAAACAAACTAAATGATCAACCTTGGAATCATTGAACATGGAGAGGGATTGCATGTTAGTGAGGTCGTGATCAAAAAAGCTCTAGGAGTGTTGATTCCCCTTTTGGTTATTACAAAATTTGATGTGGTCCCCCAAAAATCCCATCTACATAATCCATTTTCCTACCATAAATTGCACGAAGTCCAAGGTGCCCTTCCTAGGAAAAGGACCTCATCCATTCCTCTCATTGGGACTAGCAACTATATTAAAATCACCCTTGATGGTCCAGGTAATATTTATAGGATAAAATGCATGGTCATTACTCCATAGAGATTAACTATATTGGGTATCACCACCACCGTAGATAAATGACCTGAAGATGAACCTTTTCCCCTGAGACACCCATTTTGATTTTTTGGTCATAAGCCTAAACACTAACCACCACAATACTCTTATGTTAAAAAAATCAAGATAAGACTATTGGAGGTATCAACATGCATGAATCCATGAATCCTAAGTGTTCGTGAAAAAACATTTATTTTTATAGGTCTGTGAATATGATCAATGACCACAACTAATGAAATTTTATGGTTTCTAACTTGGGAGGAAATGAAGTCAGACTTTACCCAGGCACTAAGGCTACAGGCACTCCTAATTAGGGTACGTAAAATTACAACAATAGAGCCTTGGTAGTGGCCCCAGGTTTCCAATCCTTACTGATGTGGGAGGAAGTAAACTCCCTGATTTTCCTGTATTTGGATCTTGTGCATATCTCAGAATTCTCTGGAATCACTAGAAGAGAGGGGGAGCAGCATTCAATGCTTTTGAATCTATCCTTCCCTAATGCATGACTGAGCTATGAGTAAGTGGGATTACATTATCACCTTCATCAGTAGAGAGAACCAAGCCACCATGGTGTTTGGGATTTTGAGGAATCTCAGTCCTGGAACTAGTGGGAGTGTCTCTAAGAAGGTGTAGCTCCTTGGATGGTGGTTAACCATGACTATCTATCAGGCATGAGAACATGAACATCATAAGCCTCATTGAAGGATGGGTGAGAAAAGATCCCATAACCCTCATAAAGAGTATCATTACATCTTCTATCTAAAATCTCTGATGAAAGGAGAGAATGGGGCCGAGAAGATAGTCTGGGTTAGTCTGAAGTCATTAGTAAATAAGTTGAACAAGGGCCGAGCATAGAGCAGAATCATCCAATTACCACTCCATCATGACATACCTCATTGCACGGGTGGGGAGGGGAATATCTTCCACCCAAGGATCATGTTGATGTTCATGGACATATGAAGACCTTTCATCCAGCTGTTCCAACTGCACTTTGTGCTCCATTAATTCTATTGGTGTCGTCCTATAATAAAAAATGGATATAGAACCAGCACCCAGAAGTATATCAATCATAAAATCCACATACCTTATAGGTGGTAACCGTGATTATTTCATGAAAAACATTTATAAATTCATCCAAAAATACTAGAAAACAATTATTCTTTATTTTTTCAATCGACACCAATGTTAATTATGCAATCTAGTAAGAGATTTTTCTGATTAATTGTGAGAAAAAACCATTTCATCTATCTTTATAATCCATTCTCCTCTGAATAGATGCTCAATTCTATCCTCAATTATGAAAAAAACTATTATTAAAAAATAATTTATGTGAGCCTTGAACATTGTCATCCAATCCATACCTAGGATTACATCATATACATCCATATCTAACTTTAAGAAGTCCCATATCAGTTAAACTACATCAACAATTATAAATCATTCTTTAAACAAAAATTCTTGAAAATATCACTGACCCATATGATTTTGATCTTTTATTCAAGACTACATCATATCATGTTTTAAAATTATAAAATCAAAAAAATGATAAGAAATGAAGGAATTTGATGCACCATTATCAAACATCACTTTCGAAAGGATCGAATTAAAAATAATTATAAAACTAATCATGGATGGTCTGACCTGATCATCATAAATCATCTACTCATCTCCATAAAATTTCATCATCGTTGTATTCTTCTCCTTATTGTGTTACTATAATTTCTCTTGTTGAGGAGTCGTGCTATTCATATAATCAATATGGAAAACTCTATTATACTAATGATATTAATATGATTTCCTCGCCCTGTCAAAGCATATGACAGTTACAACACCTAAGAAGAGTCATGATCACCTGACCTTGAAGATCTAAGGAAATATCATTTAAGATATCACATCTTGATGCAATTATGGAATAATGTTGGTGGTGTTGTACACTCTCTGTTCATGTGGTCCTAGGGACCACATTAAAAAATACCTCTTGGATAATTGGTCTTGGAGGAAGTTTTATTAATCCATCAATTTGATTCTAATTTTTTCTCCCACCTTGGAAGTAGGTGCCACTTTTCCTCATTTTCCTAGAATTTTAGTTTCCACCATTTCTCATGGGTATCATGATACTTCTTCCTCCCATAGCTGCTATGTTTTCTTATTCATCCAATTTTTCTCTATTCACCATATCAATATAGTATGTATTACATAGAAAATCTGTTATTAAGCAAATCTATTTTCTCATCCCTCTTTCCAATATATGTGCATAAAAACTCACTAGTAGAAACCAATGGTGTAAACCAAAATAAATTAATGAATTCAACCACATATTCGATCAAAGGGATATTTTATAGCTTTAGTCTACAGAAGAATTTTTTCCTTTGAATCCTAAATGAGTGAGGATATAATTTTTTGTTGAATTTATTTTATAATCCTCCAAAAAAAGCCTTTATCTACTCGAGCCTTCATCACTAGATCCTACCATTGGCATAAAAAATCATCGATCATACTCATTTTCATTAGAGATTTTAGTTCCATGGGTGTGTTGATGAAATATATCATATGATTCATCTTATTCATCCAAACCATATCCATTTCAAGTTAAGAATAACCCCTGAAGATGGGTGTATCTTTTTTAAGAACTGGATGGAATGATCCACTTCTATTGGTTCATCCCTATGTTTCCCTAATTAAATAGTTTTAAATACATAGATGATAATCTAAAAAATTCTTTAGTTCACATGTGTCTAAGGTGAAAGAACATTCTCTATAGCTTCATCCAGTTTGTTTTGACTATTCCTACCGGGTTCCATTTTCTAAAAAACCACAAACTCTATAAGTTTCACTCTCTAGAAACTAAAAGCTAAGAATTTAAAATTCAACCACATAAAATATTACAATATTACATTCCAAAAATCAATCTATCTTCATATTCAAAGAATCCTAAAAACATTTAACATGATTTTGAAAATCAAACCATTTTCAACATACCCAAGGTATGCTCTTTTAAAATTCATTCATTTAAAAACAAATGAATTTTTTATCAAGAATCAACACAGTGTATCAAATAATTTATCATTAATCAAAATTAAACATGAAATGTTTATTTTATGGAATTAATCTAATGCATTCCATACTTTCCACATTGTCTATACCCATGATAATGAGATTCCAATATATTATTAGTGTTTGTGAAACACTTATGTACTCAACACCCTGGTAACATCTAGTTCAACATAAAAGATTTAGCAATGTGCATTTATTCTCTACATTACAATTATAGAAAATCCTAATCCTTTATATGATTTTATCCCAGGGATTAGAGAAGAAATAATTTAACTCTGAAACTAATAAAACTAATGACTACATTTTGCACAAGGAAAAGAACGAGATGATAACATTTATCTCAAAAACACATTAGGACTTAACAAAACTGATACCACTTGACTCAAATAAGATTTTGGACATATAAAAATGGATTACATTTGTAACATCCCTCCTTATCCTCATTGGATTGAGATGGTGGTATGAAAGCTACTTGGACTCAAGCTACATCCCCAAGACACGAATGGATAGAAATAAATTTAAATGTGTTTCAAAACATTTGGGGGACAATTTACCCTTCATGAATAAATAAACTAACCATAAATACATAACCAAACACACCTATATATTAATAATGACAACCAAAAAAGACAATTAAAATGTTAATTTATTAGAAACAAACTCAAATAAACTTCAACATTAAGAGACTAAAACATAAAGGTAAACAGTGGAAGATAATGTAATAAAATTATAAGATGAGTAAAAGACTATATTATCCACAAGATCCATGATCTTACATCACAAAACAAACCATGTATCATGAAGTAATGCCAAACAAGTGGCAATTTCCCATTTCCCATGTCCTGGTAGATGACATCTGAAAAATAACCAATGATCCACAGTAAGGGTGAGTACCAAAACTCAGTAGTTTTCCTCCTTGACATACCTACCCATACCACTAGTATATAATAGTTAGAAATAATTATATAAAATAGTTTATATAAAACTATTTATAAAATAGATTATAACTATATATAAATAAATTATAAAAAAATTTCTTTCAAAAGAAATCAAATTATTTTATAACTAAATATAAAAAAGATCTAATAATAGTTATTAACAAAATATAAATTAATATCAAATTTCACCCCATTTTCCATAAATTTATATAATTCATGAAAACAACCAACCAATAATTTGAATCCATTTCTCAATTTCCCTTTTACATAAAAATTTCATTCTACATTTCCAACCATGCATGCTTTGTTATGAATGTTCCACACTCATGAGAAGTCTCTCATTGATTACCATGTCATCATAAGATAAATATGTCCCTTTTTCCATTAAACATTTGGCATCGATGATAAGACATATTTCAAACAAGCATCATAAATGCAATATGAATAAAAACACAAGTATTCCTAAAACAATTTCCAAAACCAACATGCCAAAATAATTTCAATAGGAAGAAATTTTATAAATAACAAATTTTTTCATCAAAAAATACATTTCAAAAATCAATCTATACCATATTTTAAAATTTCTATTTTAGAATCAATAACTAAATCGCTTTACACAATAATTCAACACAATTTTACAATTTCCCCAAAAACCATAAAATCATCAATAAAGAGGATTTAAACCATGATTTGAAATAAAATTTCATAATGAATTCCATAAAACTATATTAATATTAAAATAATCCAAACTATTCTAGAAATATATTTCATGAGTGATGCCACCCACCTCAAGCGTTTTGGTGAAAATGATAAATGAACAAAGGAAGTCACAAAACCATGGTGAAAAATCCTCTACCTAACCCTAGATATCTTCCCCTGCCATCAATAAACCAAAATATAGACTTATATATGATAAAAAACCATATATCTACCCAAAATGGGCATAAATATGAGAAAATGATAGATTGAGTGTTGTAAATCTAATGAAATAATCATGAATGGTCAGGAACGATGAGTTTCCCTAGGAAATTGGCTTCTAATCACCAATAGAAGTCTTTAGATCACCTCTAGATATATGGTAGAATCATCCATGATATTTAGAGAGAAAAACATATTTGTGGCCACATAGGAGGATGAATGGGGCATTAAACATTAATGTTGACCCAGATCCACTTTTTTAGGAGGTGGTTTTGACCCCAAAAAAAGTTTTTTCCCCACGGTTAGACAACCCATATGATAAATGTACATTATCTACTTCCTTAATGATAACCATTCACATTGTATCCTGGTATGGTAACTGAAATCATGCCTTAAACATGATGAAGTCACTGCCTCAAACTGAGAAAACCAAATAATTTCTTCGAGGGAGTCACACTATTTAGAAAAACCATGTGCCGCCAATGGAACTTTCCTTTAGCCCCAAAAACAAAAAACAATATCTCTAAACTCTCCTAAATTTCACCTTTATAATTTATAAAAATCAAAAGAATAATAAATCAGATACATTCTAGAAACTATGACTGCTATATGAAGAATGTCATTGACCATCATTCCCAGAACTCTAATGAAACACATACATTGGGTAGTATACATGCCTATTACTCCCAAGAATTGTCCAAGAAAAAATATTAATTCAAAATCTCCCCACAAGTTTTCCCTAATACTATATGAAACTATATACGTACTAACATGTATAATCCTTAATTCATCATTCCTTCCCCTGAGTACCTGACTAGGGAAGATCTATTAAGGCTATCAAATGATTAAGAACCAAAACATCCCTTATCATCTCTCCCTCTATAACACATGAATCCATATGGAATGATGTTAAAATATATGGATCATACCTACCACATTGACATAAACATGTAATTTTTTTTACATGGATTTTGATTCCTATTATTCATATCATACATAGGATTCCTCTTTCAGGATATATATTATCATCATCGTTAATCCAGTATGCCCTGGAATGATGAATCTTGGAATCCTGGACATCTTTCTAGGCCATAGAAAACCTCTCGCCAAACATTACACAATTAACCACTATACATTAAACTTTATATTATTCCCAATGGAAATTTAATATGTTCCTAACATTCTGTGATGTGCATATGTGTATCCATACCCATAGAAAATTATCCAATTCTATCCATTATATGTAGATCCTAGGTGGATTCGTTCATCATTCGATGATAGATATGTGTTATAATTAATGGGTGTTCGGAAATCAGTGACCTTATTCATTAAAAACTTATCCCTATGTGAAAATCCTATGTTTTCATTAGTAAGGATCATATGATTCCTTATGTGATTAACATAAGATCTATATGTGATGTGCATAGAATATATTTCCCCTTTCCTTAAGTAAAAATCCTAATAATATATCGATCTATGATAAGAACCATATGAATTATGTTGAGTCTATAAGAATATCTTGTGGGGATCATAGGATCTATTCATTATCTCATTTGGAAATATGCATAGTATTCTACACATTCCCTATCTAAAGAGTTTAGGATTCCCTTATGATGGTAATTGAATTACATTAGTGATAATCTATGGATAACTTAGGTGAATAGTATATCATAAGTTGTGTGATTATTATAGTACAAAACTTTTGATAAGAATGATATTTAGTTCTTGATGTGGAAAGGGTGAATTAGAAGATGAGGCTATGATACTATATGTGATTAGAATGTGTTTACTTATGTGATAAGCACATGTTTCCGTTACTATTAAAAATATCATGTAGTAAACTAAAAAATAGTATGAATTCATATAATATATGGTTGAAGTTGTTAATAAATTCTCAATAAAATCAAAATTTCATTATAATGAAATAAGACTCATACCCACTAACATAAGGTCATTACCCAACTAAGGTAGTATGAAATGTAATTTACTATGGTTTAAATGAATATAACACTATGAATATGTCAAACACAAATGTCCTAAATATTTATTGGAAACCTAATATTAGAAATATAAATCATGGAAATATTCATAGAATGAAAGGATAAAATCCCATATTCTTAGTCTATGAAATTATCTGACACTATAATCTTCCCTTGTGATAGGATTTCTTCCTTATAAAAGAAGGAATGGTGGGCCATGTGACCTTGAACATCAAAGGATGTGTCCTGATGAAAATTTAGGGGCTTGATGAAAGCTATTAGAAAATAATACCAAAAAACATTAATGAATTTTATTTTCCATGGGGATATGTTTTAATGATATTGTTCACATACTTTATATAGAAGAATTATTTATTCCATATAGAAATTAAACATACAAATGTAATTATATATGTGTTTATGTAATGTTTTATTTATTTTCAAAAATATTTTACAAACTTTACTGAGTTTAAAATATGGTTTTTGTGTGGAATTAAGAAGTTTTTTACAGAATTAACATGAAAATACTGATCCACCTATTCTATGTAAATAACCCTCTATTAAATTAGGAAATTATATATTATCATATGTGTGTCAAAAATCATGAGTTTTATATAAAGGATTGTCCAATAATTATTCTTTAAAAACTATAACATTATAAATTTTATGCAATGAAGAAATGAAGATATATTAAATTCAATGACATTAACAGCTAGAGATTAGATGACGTATGGATGCTATTAAGAATGAATCCAAAATATCATAGATCAATTTAAAATTAGAATAAATGATCTATAGGAAATGATATATCACAGAACTATTTTTGAAATTCCAACTATTAGATATAGAATAATGATTCATAAGGTTGGTTACATTACTTATATGATGCATTGTAGTTCATTATTGATTAAATATCACCATGTAGATCAGGATTAAATCTATATTTGAATATATTAGATTACATCTAGAAGTCAAAGAATTATGAGGTGTCTTTTTGTGTTTGATATAATTGTAAAAATCATTGGACATCTACGAAACAGTTCTAGAAATATTGTCACATAGTTAATCTTTAGTGTTCAGTAAAAAGATATTATTTTGGATCGGTCAATGAGAAATCTAAAGCATAATCTAGAACATGGTGAAAAACACCATGTTACACTATGTGAATCTAGAAGTTGAATATATTTTTTATGTTAATTTTACAATAAGTAGAGTAATGCTGACCATAAATGATTAGTAAGGATTATTTTTTCATTCAGCCTCTCCTCATTGGAAAGAGAAGTTGTGGTGGGTGAACTAGGTTTATGTGAAGTACCTAAGACATCGAAGGATGAAAAAATGGCAATGGAGTCATAAAATACTGGGGATGATTTTTCAATTTGAATAAAACAAATAAAACAATATAACCCCAACCAAAAAACATCTATATGACACTTGAGTAAAAAATAAAACTCCAAGAAAACAAAAATTTAAAAAACTATATCAAAGTCAAATGAGGAATCCAAGACCAACAAAACTCAAAGGGTGGCACCATGAAATTTTAAAATTTGAACATGTAATTCGATAGTTTGTATGACATGAAAACCTAAGTAAGGAACATAATGTAACGTCATGAAACATTACAATATATTCTATATATTTATAAAATAAGCAATCTATTATATATATTTCCTTGAATAAAATTCTATCTTTAGCTTGTGTTACCAAAAATATTGATTTTATCTTGTGTTACCTGAAACATTGACTTTATTTGGTGAATTGTGTTTCACATAAGACAGATATTTAATGAATACAAATAAAATTTATTATTAAAATTTATTATTACCTACTAGTCATTAAATTTTAGGTTATAAAGAGGATTAATTAGATTTTGAAAATGTATTGTTTAATTCATTGGTTATACATTAATTAGAAATGAATGTAAAAGACAATTGTATATAACATAAATGTTTCAATAAAAATCTATCTTTATGCCCCTAAGGTGTTTTATCCTAATAAATTAAATTAATTACTAATATTGGATATTCTTAATGAACTATATATATTATATATTCAATAAAAAAATTAAATTCAATGAATATAATTGATATTGTTATGATAAGTAAAACACAATTTTATGCATAAAATGATATATCTTTCTAGACGTAGTTATTCATCCATTTAATGGAGAATTTTTTTTTAAATTTTTTTGAAATATTTATAAATTTTATTTTTGAATAGAAACATCATATCTAAAAAAGTATTATCAAAATTTTATTAGGGACAATTTTTCATATATTTATGACTAGTTTAATTTTTTGCTTAATAGTGAAATATACAACATTTTAATTTAAAGATGAATCTTAATATAACTAATATTTAAAGAAAAATTAAATTTTGTATTTGTTTTAAAGTCACAATAGTTTCATAAAAAAATTGTGGCATATATGATTCAGAACTCTCTCACGTGGATGAAATGGATTAGCTACAAGACCTCAAGTGCACCTCCCCTTACATATTAGGATTCCAAATAGTAACAGGGGTGTGATATGTATATTGGGGAGATTATAACCATGGTAATAGAGATAAAAAACAATCTATTAATGAATTAAAAATAATAAATAATGATCAATGTAGATGAAATAATGGAAAAAATATAGTACATCAGAAAACCAAGAATAGAATCCAAATGAATAATCCAATAAATTATAAAGGAATAATCATATCTCATTCTAGAATTTAAATAAATTTCATTCTATAATTAAAACTAATAAAATATTTTTATAGTATAATAAGGACTCAATAGACCCCGATCCTAGACCCTGTATTGATTTCGTCCTCAAACTCCAGCCAATATCGTAATCGATATTCAATAAAAAGGTCAATTTCCCTCTTCCAATCCTGAATATGTGTAGTCTTCTCAGGTACCAAACATTATACCAGAATGGGGTTGAGTATAAATCAATTGGTCAGTACCAACATTTCTAATCATAGCCAATATTATAATAAGTTTAGGTAATAATTAAATAGAAAAGTGTGTTAGTTAATTAGTTATGAAATTATATTAACACCAAATTAACCCACTCCATATAATTTCTAGAATATCACTAAGCATGTATCACAACCATGATAACTATAACCATATAAATATAGAAAAACATAATCTACAACATTTCAATGATAGGATGTTTCTGATCATGTGTCACAACTATGTTAACATCAACTGTATAAAAATTATAAGACATATCATTATAAAAAAGTTATAAATGACACAAATATGGGTCCAACTTGATATATTTTTATTCTATCCATCAATCATGTCCAAGCCTGGTAGAGAAGCATATAATAATTTATGTTTTTCAATCCTAGTATATAATTATTTCATAATTTATTAGTGATATTCCCAGTATATAAGCATTTTATCACATAACTTTACTGAGCTCGGTATATATTTATTTTAGCCCTTTTAACTAGGAATATACTACTATTATTGAATTAATGCTTGTAAAATATGACAATGCTCTATATAAAAATCAAAATATTTATCACAATAATTCTTATAATATCATGGACATAAAAATATCACATCATCATTTTTAGTTATGAAAATTACCATTTATCTTTCAATTTATCATTTTATTTAATCTATTGGCCTTAAACCAATAATATGTTAGTCACTTCAATAATCAATACAGTACAAGGTGAATTTATATAATGAAGTCACCCAAATTCCATTTCATTCTAATCACACATTAATTAATTTAACAATTCAATTAAAAAATGGCTATCTCATACAAATAGTAGAAACAAGATAGGTCAATAACCAATTGGATCCAAAGGGACAATAGGGAATAATCCAATTCATTATTTTAATTTATTGTGTGTGTGATATGTTGGAGTAATTAAACTATTTTACATTCTTAGAAGAAATCATAAAATATGGATAAGGATTATTCCCCAATCCATTACCTAAAATTTAACAAATGCTTCCATAAGGATTCACCATAATTATGATTGTACATGTGATCACACAAAGATTCTTGGATCATAACAGATCAAGAACAAAACCATAAATGTAATCTATCAATAGATTACACTGAAATGGCTGGAGAACAATGGGAGAGAAGGGAAAATCTAAAAAAACCACTTACCATGGATAGGATGTGTGATATGGACATCCAGAATCAATAGAGGTTCTTTGAAATATCATCGATGTTGTCCAAGGGATGAGACGAGGAAGCGTTACTTGAGGTAATGTGATCAATCTCATGTGCGGAACCTTTTTAAATTCATCGTGGGAAATTACATGGTGATAATTTAATTACACACTGTGAATTTATTTTAAGAGGGATATGTTTAAAACCACTTCACAGCAGAATATTATTTATTTAACACAAAAATACATGAAATTTAATTCTTACCTGATTTATATCTACACCATGTCGTGTATTTTTTTCATGAAATGTTTTCTGGAAGAGTTTACATAGTGTGTAGTAAATTTACAAACATTTTAGTTATCCCTAAGATATCTTTCATATCCATTTTTCCCTACATAAGGATTCTGAGAAAATCCACAGATTTGAAGCATGAAAAACCCTAAAAAAGGAAATTCTTAGAATTGTGACAGTGTATTTTCAATATATTTTTGTTGGAAATAAATTTTTTCCATAGGTCTCCATCGAAAAATAACCATCACGGAAGAAGCCATCAAAAATATAATTATTTTCGACAGTCCATCATAGAAAACCATTTTTTCAACGGTTATGGGGTTTATCAAAAAAACCCCTAAAATATTATTTATCACACTTTTGCAATGGTCTGTTGCAAAAACCATTTTGTGACGGATATGTAATTTCCCACAGCTAACCTTTTTTAATATGAAATAATTAAATTATTTATAAATAAATAATGTTAAAAATATTTAAAAAATAAAAAAAGATTCAAAAAAATTAAAACAAACATAAAATTAATACAACAGGTCAAATATAATATGTTTATCATACCAAATTAAAAAATAGTCATGAAAATATTTAGAAATCGTAAACTTGCATCAGGTAGAAGAGGATCACTCGATGAACTAAGGGTAGGAAACAACATAACAACTCCATGAACAATTCTCCACATACACTCCATCATCTCCTCATCTCTCAGACGCTACTGATCAATGTTCTCCTCCCTCTTCTTTTACATCTGTTGTATCAGCTCATCATGAGATCTCAACATATCATCTTAATGTGTTGACTACATCGATGAGACTCTCCATGATCTCCCTTCATGCTCATTTATTCAATCACATATGTAAAATAATAACTCATATGTGTTATTCTCAAACCAATACCAATCAATCAACCTTTCTTGACACTCTACGAAGATTCCACTATCAAAGCCAACTAATAGAAAACTAAATCAACAGTGACATCTTCTTCAACATCAGCTTGACTCTCAAGTGTATTAGATATCATATCCTCATATGATTCCTTTAAATAAAATGAAAAATTATAATAACAATAAAATTAATATTGATGACATCGTTCAAAAAAATCATTGACCCCAATATAGATTTTTCATTCACCTACAACTTCACTTGTACGGCGATTAGAATACATATTCTTATAAACATAAAACTCTATAATAGATGGGTTAGTAGTGGCCTACATAATATAATGAACATGTTATAGTTAAAATTAATATACATTAATAAATAATATCACTTACCATATGTCATCGATGTATGCCAAATGTACGACTCTCACCCCTATGGGTGACCTTTTTTCTCCCCTGGCTCTAAAGATCAATTGTCGATATCCTCTTAATAGTCTATCATATCTAGAAAAATCACAACTCGCCCCATACCTGTGGTGATATATAGTTGGGATGATGGTATACATAAGACTAATTGAAGATGGTTGCAAAAAATTTATCCATAGATCACTTTTTGATGTTGTGTAGAAAATGATGAAATTCCTCACATATACAAGTATCCTAGGTTTTTCGAATAGGACCTATTTTACTATCAGAAATCAGAGTAAATAAATATTGAAAAACAATTAATAAAATATATTAGTAAGTGAATAAAATTTTGAAAATTATATATTATTTATTAATGTACAATCGGGTGTTCAAACATTTGGTCACACATGAAGATGGGTATCAAGACCGATGACGCCCATTTCTCAAAAAAAAATCTCCAAATCGAACCAGCCTAGACAATGGCTTAATGTGAAAAACTGTGCAAATTGAAACAAATATATAAAAAAAATTCCATCAAATTTAATACGCTTATTAAAAATAAGATAAACTTCTTATTAAAAAATTATACATACCTCTATTAACACGGATCAAATCAATAGATGGTCATCTCTCTATAATAGGATCTAGAGTCAGTAATTGATAAAGACCACGCCCCCTCCTAGTAGGCACACCACCTTGATGATGAGGAGATAAATAAAGATCATCATCAGGAAGTCTAAAATTAGTGATAGAATGTAATAAATCATCATGAGGATCATCCCTAGCCATCTGGAAAAAAAATCTCACAACTAAAATATTTTTAAAATAGAAATGAAATATAAAAACATAATTAATGTCAGAATAAAATAATGTTTTCTATAATATATTTTAATACAAATATAAAATCTAAAAAACTAATAAATATCCAAAAATGATAATTACCTAGAAATCATGTCAAAATAGATATAAATTAAAAAAAAACTAATGAATTTCATAATTAAATAATGTTACCTAAAATAGATTGTTTATAAAAATATTAAATTTAAAATACTAATAAATATTAGAATATAATAATTAATTTTATCTTAAGACCTAAATATAATACATTAAGTATCATCTTCTTCACCATTTTCGTCAACATCAATTTCATAATCCACATCTTCATCATTGTAAACTCCTATATGACATTCATCCCTTATTATATCATCAACATTATCTATATCACCACCCCTTAACTGAGTGGTTTCATAATTGATATTTATTTCCATTCTGGTAAGAGATGTATTTTTGGATGATCATTTAAAAATTTCAATATGTTTCACTTCACTTGAATTTAAGTAATTTTCCCTAGAAGGATATCTTTCTCTTAACAAGACATAGAGATAAAAGATCAAATGAAAAACACGAAGAGGGATGTACCTGGAATCATATCAGATCTTACAACCTTCCTGTCATATAATTGATTATTCCCAATATACTCCAAGCTTCATTAAGGTTTCTTGATGAAGATATATAGAAAATATGTTCACTTATTTGTCTCCCTATCCCATGTATCCTCTCGAACTCTCGCATGCTACCACTGCACTCAAACCAAAGGAATCACCCTACCCTGAATATACATATCATTATTGTCCAAAATTTGTTTTAGATTATCCTCAAAGGTAGCATCATCACTAATCTCTATTTATGTTACGTTTATCAAAAGATAAGGGTCTAGATAATATATCTAAATATAGAACACATGAAACATGTTGTGCATGGAACTATAGTTCTATATTAGAGATAATAGGTATTCAACTAGACCAACCATATCGACTATTGCAAACAACCTAGAGAGCATAGGCTCTATTTCCCAAATTTCATGATATGGCATTTCCCCAACCTAGGAGACACATAAAAGAAATAATTATGACCAAACTAAAACTATAGAGGTCATATCTGATTGTCATCATATGATTTTTTTCTACATGGTGTGGTCACCAACCGCTAACTGATAAACATAGCCTATTCAGATGTCTCGTGCTTGAGAAAAGGCCCAACTAGATTTGAATCACCAACCTACAACCATGAAATATGTGAATGTAATGACCTCATATACAAGGCCCTAAAATTTTCCACCTAGATAGATTAATATATGATATTATGATATGAAAACACCAAAAATTATATATAATACTATCACGAGCCACAAAAATCTAGAACACATGATCATAACATATCCTACAAAACCGGAATTTTCCTCTCAGATTTTCCATCAGTCTAAGGATGATATTCCACACATAAATAACATATGAACCCAAAAAACTATAAATAGACTTCATGGAACAATATTTGAGTTGAAGATCTTTACCTAAAATTATACTCTTTGTAACAACATGAAGATGAAATACCTCATGCACAAAATCAATTCTCTGATCATCAACTGTGAAGGCCTCCCTGATAGGAAAAAAGTCATTTATCTTCGTCATAGATCCCTAATCACCAATATATTTTTATTCTTATGAGTTTTCTTAGGAAATCATATCAAAAAATTCATAGTGACATCATTCCATTTCCACCCTTGTTTACAAAATGGATGAAAAATCCCAGCTATCCTCTGATGCTCATATTTCACCGGTTGAAAAGTGAAACATCTCACCAAAAATATTTCTACCACCTTCATCATTAATTACCACGAATACTACATATATAGATCACAATACATCATTTTAATATTATGATATATCTGCCATGAATAATAATTTATGATTCTCATCATAACCTCACATTAAATCATAGGAACCCATACTCTCCCTTAGAAAAGATGATTATTTTAGTTACAAAGAGTCAATATTGATGGTGTCTCCCATCTATATCAGGTATATCTTAGTACTATAACTTGTGGATCAGATAACTACTCAGTCATGTCCATGTCAAAAAATAAAAGTATAATAGATTTCAAAGTCAAAGATAGTCATCCCTACGACACCTAAATCTATAGATGTATATCTGTAAATAGGTTCATCACCTACCACTCATCTCAATACATTTTTACTACATCTACATTATTTTTGTGGATTAATTCATCAACAATGATGCTTCTATTTCTTGATGTATAAGCACGATCAATATAAAAATATTACAAATACTACACCCACAACCCCAACTGAAGGATTATGCCACTATAGGAAAATATGAACCCAATGCTCTTACTTTCCATGTATAAAAAAAACCAATCACCCATGAGATAATTCCTCACATATCTTAGAGAATTTACCACTAATTATAACTCCAAATCTATCATTGGGAAATTCCAATCATGTGGTCTGAATAGTTTAGAGCCATAAAGAACTCCGTGATCCTCTTACATAATATATTTTATGAATAAAAATCTAATGACTCGTGGTATATGATATATTATTTTTCTAACATAGTAAATTTTATGATAGGTTCAAAGATCAACCTAACTTTTAGCTTTTAAAAATCTATCACACATGAATCTGACCAAAATAACATCACATCTTTTTTGGTAATCTCAAAAATCATTGTGGCCAAATAGGATAAGTCCAATATAATGTTCCAATAATTACCATATATACCCATAAAGATCTGAATCTCGAAGAAAAATTTTGTATACACCCATGATATCATTGATGAAACATTCTATAGGTCCACTGACCCTCCATCAATCGAGTTGAAAATAACCAAATAAAAAATTTATCAACCAAGAAACCTCATTTCATTATCTTGTTGTAATGATAACTCTATCTCAATATAATTAGAATGATTTCATGATTTTGAGTATTATTGTTTACTAAATTGGATTACACTAATATATCATTAAAAAACACAACAAACCACTCTGGAAAAGGATGATAGAGTTTATTCATCAATTCCATTAATAACTATGGTGCATTGGCATAACAAAACAACATCAAAACGAACACATATAACTCATACCATCTTCTAAATGTAGTAAAATCTATGTGTGATGGTATAACCTTCAACTGAGGATATTATGATCTTAGTTCAGTCTTGGAGAAGATTGTAGAACCTCTCAACCGATCAAAGTGTTCATCGATGCACAAGTTAAGCTACTAGTTCATTAAAATCATATTTTTTAATAAATTATAATCCAAACACAAGAACAATGTCCCATAATCATTCACTATGATAGAACTAGAGAATCCCATGGGTATTTACATAGATGTATGAAGCATTTAGTTTCCAAATCATCTAACCAATCATTTGACAACTGAATAACTTTTGGGGCCATTCAATAAGGTGGGGTAAAAACTGGATCTACTCCTAACACAAAAATATTAATAAACATGATATATCTATCTTAGGTTGTATTATATAGACCCCATTTTGAAAAACATATTGAAAATTGTGTACCTTGGGATGAATAGAATCCAATTAACATCCACCATCATCTAGAGTTAGATAAGTTATCTAAGTCATGAGGTAATTCAATACGCATTGTATTAGTCATTCTTGACTAGACATAAGACCCCACTCACCCATGTAAGAATAGTTTCCTCCTTTAAAAAAATAATGATAATTCTTTTTTGGTAATAGATGATATGATCCTAGTATATAATCAACCAATCCATAAAAATAATCAAATTGAATCCTATAATTTCAATATGAATGGTTCCCTAATGAAATTGTAACCACCAATCTTTAGAGATAATGCCTTGCAACATTTGATATTATCTGATCACACTCCCAATGATGTATTCATGCTTAAATAACCATAAAATATTGATAAATATAATAAAAAACCATCTAAAAATGATAAGATAAAAAGGAATATGATTCAGAGGTATCAAAATAAACAACAATGTGTTGATGATATAGAAATCATACCTATGATAGTAGATAATGTTTATACACAATAGACAAGGTAGTTTTACTAATGTGCAGGTGGCCAGATCCTCTTTCATGGGCTTCAGCCTGACTCCCCTATGCTATACCCTCTACATAGTACTTTCATTTTGAAATTAAGGTACCACATCCCTTGTCTCAACCAAAAAATCATGTGGAACTCCAACTACATACCAACAGAGTAGTAGTGGATCCCATCCAATACTCTAGAACAAGTGTTGATCGAATGAAACTATTATAACTCTACAATCCCCTACAATACATTTTTAAGAGGCCCAATATTCCACAATCATGACACCATAATTAGGGGTATATAAACTATGAACATTTTCTCCAATATTTTCTCACCCATATCACTTTAATATAACTCGATGCATATATGTATATGCACTACCATAACTACTATTTCAACTCCTTCCAGGGCAGAAACTATCACAACGACACTTCATTCCAATTGAAGAAGATTTAACAGTTTTCCCTAATAAATCATTTTTTCCAGTGTGCTAGGAATATCTAAGATTCCCTTAAATGATGAGTTCATAATTCATCACATATGTAAAACTACACATACAAAACATGTTCACCCATGACCTAATATCATAGAAAATACAATCATGGAAATGTATCAACCTAGAGATATCACCATCAACAAAATATAATGGAATGAAATGTTGGAAGGTGAAATGTTCAGTATAGTCTAGCACTAACATTCCCTCCTAAGTCATGTGAATGAACTCATGATACATAGAATCCATCAATATATTAGAATAATAGTTGATAATAAACATTGTATCTATGTCCTTCCTAGATTACTCCTCATATGGACAAGCCTTCTCTAGAATGTCCCACCAAATATTGGATTTTCTATGAAACATATATGCATCAAGATTACCCCTAATATCTATGAGTGTATCAAGAATCATAAATATCATTTTGGATGACGTGATACTAAACTCAGCTACTTGTGGGTGTAATGAAATAACCATGGTTTCTCTCAAACTCCACACCCAACTCGTTCTGTTATATACCTTAAAGGTGTTCCTGATCCACATGGGCTGGAGACAAGAACCTGTTCATCGAACAAAACATATGAGAGAAATATTTTAACTAAACTAATAAAACATATAAAATATATATACTAGACAAAAACGAACAATAGAAGATGAAAAGTATATATATTCCACAATTTTAAGGAAATAGTATAAATAGACAACAACAAAAGTAGCTCAAAACTCAAAAGGACAAGTACAACTACAAAGGTCCATATCTGAACAACTACATCAAATGATGCCATGAAAAACTACCATTATATCACCACCAGTAATCCAACAATATTCCATGAACCTCACTACCTCATCGTGGTACCTTGTCTTTCCCTTCACATGAATAAAACTAATAAACTATAAACCACTAAATATGTATGCAGGGTATAATATAACATTCTTAGTAGCATCCTACCCATGAGTTCCATAATATGAATCTGTATATAAATTCATCTATCCTCATTTTATTTAAAAAAATTATGTTAATTAGTAAATTAGTTTTATTGAAAACATGGTAATCATTTACCTATTTCCATACATCTAAACAAAATAATGTATATCAACTACAATAGAAAATTTCCATTTCATTTTTAACAAGAACAATCATGCCAGTCAAGGATAACTATGATTGAAAACATAATCATATGTATCACACCACAATGGAATACTACTGGTCCAAGTCGCATACTACTCGTACCACAATAGTCAAGTACATAAAGTATTACTTATATCATAGAGCCTAGGAAGAAGAGGAATACCCCATGAGTAAACCCCCAAAATTGTCAATATGGGTACCCTAAAATAATGGTTCTATTAAATAAGGGAAATCACTTGCAAAAACCTCCTTGATAATCAAAAAACAATTCATGTTGGCCCCAAGCTAAACCTTCCACCTATGTAGCAAAGGTAACCCCAGTGATCCATTTCAGAATTCATCTCAGTGATTTGAAAACCATTTCAAAACAATTTAAATCATTCAAAAATAACCCTTTTTCTATTACATTTATCAATAACCATGAAAAATCCATTTTTTTGGAAAACTATTCCCAAATAACACAAAATAATTCCAATAATTCATTATGAATCATATTGTTAAGAAAAAATATATCCATTAGCATTGGCTAGATGCGGAACCACCTACTTCAATGATCGGGATGCACACACCCGAAATGGTATCCATCAATAATGAAAACCTTGAATTGACAAAGATGGCCTTAGAATACAATCCACATCGAATGTTTTATCCAACTATGAATAAAATGGGTTGCTGGAAATGAATAAACCAACATTCCTCAAGAAAGAAATCTCTCCACACCACTACCGACAAAAAAAGTCCTCCTGAGTGATATTACACAGTAGATCTAGAAGAAGTGAAGAAGAAGCACCATCAAAACCTAAAAGATCCAAAAATTCCATCCAATGGTGATACCATAGTCAAAGGTAATGAAAAATTGGGAAGAAGACTTATGTGAAGAGACTCTATCCAGTCATGATCAGACATTGAAAAGTTCAATTCAAAATGAATGGTGTCTTAAAAAAAGGCTATAAGAGACCCTAGGTCAAGTATTTTGGAGTCTCAAAAAAAGGACCGATAAAAACTGTCATCCATAGGTTTTAATATTGTACGCGGTCTATTTCATGGTGTGAAACTCTCATTAACATCGTAAAGTCCATGTTGAATTAGTATGATGAATAACCATTCTCCTCTGATTAAAAATATATTATACAGAACATTCATGATGTGAAACCACCATTTATGATGTGTAATCATTCAAAGAGAGAATAAACTTTCATGACATGTACACAGTATAAATTACACAATGTGTAATCCAATTACACGGTGGGAAATCTTCATTCATCCTACAGAAAATGATTGTTATGTTTGAACATCCAAAAAAATGTATACATCACCATTATAAGTATCCTTCTATTCTCAAATGAGGGGGAAAACAAGATGGGGATAAGGGAATACATAATAAAATAGTAATGGACTGTCATAAAATCCCCACCATAAATACCTTTCATCTATAAGATTATATCTAGAATATATAATCCCTTGAAAAAGATGAGGCCACTACTCCCTCATCAACGTCTCACATTCTCATGTCTCGTTATGATCTGATACTTATTTCCATAGCACTCTTAAAAAATGAATCGACTTCCCATGAAAGAAATTATCTTGAGAGTCAATGATCCCAACTATTTTATCCATAATAGAAGCTTCTATTTATAGATCAATTTATTCCCAACTCAGAACATCAGTGGGATTAATGACATACGTCTTGAGTTGATATATATGGGAAACATCAAGAATACCTATCAACTAAACTAGTAATGGTAACTGATAGGGAACTTTTTTATTCCAATAAGTGGCCTCAAATTTTATAACATATATCATATTTTACTCTCCCTATTTTACATGTTGACGATCACCCAACTGAAGAGAAACATTCAATAAAACCCAGTCACATGTAAAAAAATATAAATGCCAATGATTTCGATCCCCATATTGTTTCAGGTAACACTGGGCTATTATCTGATGTTGATGTAAATCTTAAATCATTTGGGACATATATTGAACCAAACATAGGATCAGAATGGGCCAAAGGCCTTTATTTTTTTTATAATCCACCTTTCAAGGGGGGAGGTGGAACCTTTACAAGGCCCAAATTCTTAGATACAATTATATGACCCGTTGGTCTATAGCAAATCACCCAGACAAGAAAAATTTGAACTGCTCCTCCCAGCAAATGTCATGATATCAGCACTCCACCTTTGTAGGGCTGGTCGTCTAGATGTCTTATGCAAAGCTGCACAGGCCCGAAACCGATGGAAATTCCATACCCTCTCATTCTCCCAATTTAGGTTAACTCTACTCTAGTGAATGTGCCTTCCCTAAATCTTCATCTTAAGCCTTTTCCCTTGTAGTATTACTGGTACATCTATGCCATCATGTGGCCTGAATGCCTTTGGGTGGCCCTAAGGACTTAAGGTGGGATGAAGGCCTTAAGAGTCAACTAGCCCGAAGGCCATGGGTGGCTCAAAATCCTTGCAGGACCCGATGACCAAACCAGTGGCCCAGAGGCCCAAATAGATAAATAGTATCAGCTTCTATAGTAACAAACATTATCCGACTAAAGATACTTCAACAACCACATCCCAATAAAGAGGTGATCTATATGAGATACCATACAACACCTAGAAGATATCAATTATTATCGATGACTAATTAATATTGATGTGAATAATCTCAACCAGTGCTAGATGGCTATCTCAAGATCAATTGAAATCCAATACACATGAACGGATCATATCATATGGGACATAAATTATTAACATTGTTTGACCATCTTTCTTTGGATGGTATGTTATACTCAACATGACCTGATCCCCCATTTCCCCTTGAATACTCCTCCCAGACCATGTGGTAAGCCTTGGATCCTGATCTAAAACAACGGGCTAAGGAATCTGATGTAATATCAATATATCTTTCACATAATTTTTACCCAGATCATTAAATTTAATAGTGTCATTGATCATAATGAAATGATAATACATCATCAACTGATCAGAAACCACCCAAATAGCATTACTCACATGGGGAGTCTATGAAAATCCAACAAAAAAATCTAGAGACACCTCATCCCATTTCCATAACAGAGTTATTAGAGGCTGAAGAAAACCAAAAGGTTTGATGTGTTGTACCTTTATCCATTGGCATGTGTAACATCAAGTGACAAACTCTACGATGTCATGCTTCATACTCGGCCACCAAAAGAACTTCCCTATTTCATAATACATATTCATAGTTCCTTCATGAGCATCACATGAAGAGTTGTGACAATCGAACAAGACTAGAAATCATACAAAATTTGGGACAACAATCCAATTATCAAGGTGATGCATAACATTAGATGAAAATGAACAACCAAACATGGTATTCCCACCATAATGTCTTTATTTATTCTTATGAAACTCATAATACTTTTGTTGAATATGAAAAATAGACTCTATGGGAGATGATGATAACTAAACACTGATCATAACCATTCCTGAAACATCCTCCTGATCATCTAGTTGTAACTAAGAGAAAATCCCTAGAAGGTTCCACTCTTCCATCGATTTTAGAACAACATGTGCTGGTAAATTCTAATTAATATCTCTTAAAATGAGATTTAATTTTCCTAGGGTTGTAATAGATATTGAAGTAAAACATATGAAGTTATTACACCCATCATCTCTAACTGATATTCACTTCCTTATGAGAAAAGATACAAATCAGAATCTTATGATATGAGAAGACTTTGAACATATAACCAAGAAATAGTGTCGCCAAAAATTGAATGCATGCATGACTGGGGAAATATGTAAATCATAATTGGGTTATTTATCTTCATGTGGTCAGTGTTGAATAGAGATTTAAGTTACCACATGGTCATATTGCATAAGCACAACTCTCAAACCAGCACTTGAAGTATCATAATACACTACGTAGACTTTACTAGGCTCAGGTAAGATTACAATGCCACCTAATTTCAAAAGTCATTTTAGATCATCACAAGAAGACAGAAACATTAAATTCCATGTGAATTTCATCACCTTACTAGTAAAATAAGTCTAATGTGATTCCATCAAAGATAATTCAACGATGAACTTTTTTTTGTATTAGGAAAGTCCAAGTAAGCTTCATATCTCAATGACATTATGTGGTTCCTTCCTTGGCAAACAACCATTGCCTTCTATAGATCAATATACAAGCCATGATCAGAAATTTTGTGCCCTAAGAACATCACTTCGTGAATCTAGAAAGTGTATTTTGAAATCATTCAATAAAAATGGTGACTTCTCAAAATTTCTAGAACCACACAGTGATGGTTATCATGCTCATTATCAAATTTAGAATAAACTAGATTATCATCCATGAAAAATACCAAAAAAGTTTCAAGATATAGATCTAATATCTAATTCATCAAATATATAAAAATTGTAGGAGAATTAGTCATACAAAAATTAATTAAAATAAATTCATAATGTTCATGCCTTCTCTTAAAGGATGTCATTGTTATATCAGACTTTCGAACTCTATGATGACGATAACCTGACTAAAGATCAATCTATTAATACCACTTCACCACCTTTAACTAGTAAAATAGATTATCTACATGAGGAAAATTATATTTTTTCTCAACTGTTACCCAATAAAAAATCCAATAGTCCACACATAACTGAAGTGAACCGTCTGATTTCACGGAAAAGAGAAAAGGGACTGCCCATGTAAAAATGGTAGGAAAATTTTAATCCATTTTCAATATGTTGTCCAACTAAATCCTGAGATAGTTCAGCTCCACTAGTTCCATATGATATGAAGGTGTAAATATTAGCTACATCTCTAGCACCATGAAAATAATAATCTCTACCACTCTCTCTAGAAGAATACTAGACAAGTCGTGTAAGAAAACATTTCAAATTTAATGAATAACAATGGTAAAATCAATGACATGAGAGATTTTATTAGGATCAAATAATACAGGAAATTACTTAAATATCAGTGTGAAGGCCCTACAGAACCTAACCATGGGTCCCACTCCCCCTAAAACACAAGAACACTCCAATAATCAAAAACATAAGAAACACATTGATAATAAAAATCATCCTTAAATAGACGGGATACAATCCATTCCATATCGATGATGACCTTAAAAGTATCAACATCAATAATGATACAATCCCAAACCAACTCTGTATCAACTATCATTAACAAACAAGATGGAAACCGAAACCCCTACTTATTCCATATTTCAAGAGGGTTCACTAACTCCATTATATTTGACATAAGATCCATGGGTATTTTAGGAACATAAAAAATATTCATATATAAATGAGTTGGAGGCACCAATATCTAATAACGAAATTACTACTTAATATGAAATTGGATAGTACCTATTACTATTTCTAGACCTCCATAAACATCCACTAGTCACTAATCTTGTGTGTGAAAATGATTCACTTCTGAGGCCTATGGACGGAGACATATAGTCTTTGAGGCTTCAGAATGCACTACAGTAGCCTTTGGAAATAACTAACCCTAATCATAATGAGGTTTATTTATAGCCTAATAGAAACAATGTAAGTGACCAAAATATCCACATGCCTTTCACATATTCATGGTAATATTAAAATAATGTATAATGTGTCCACATTTTCCAAATTGATAGCATTTTAGAGGCATATTACTCTCTGTAACAGATGGTGCGGATGAGGAATGTGGCTGAGACCCATATCCATGACTCATACAATGATCATTTCACTTCATTTCTACCCATGTGTGAAACTCAATATGCCACCTGATGGAAGGGAAGATGTTGAATATCTATGCTTTCCTTTCATATTAAATTCTACCATCATAGATCTGCCCACCGTCTCTATATATGTATAATTTTTCAACATAAAAACCTATGATCTGATATCTTATCGGAAACCTTATAGGTACATTAGAGCCTTCAGTTGGTCATTCTTCAGCATTTATGCTGTAAAAGGGACATGCTGAAAAAAGTTATTATTGCATGCCAACACTAAATTCCCTACCATTTACAAATACATGAACACCATAGACTTATCCAACATCAGCGACTCTAGAAAAATGGTTGGAAGAACATGGTTTTGAAACACATCCTATCAAAGTCCATGTGTCTGTATACCTGGACTATAGAATCCCACTATCTCCGAACAGACCCCTCGATTCTGAATGATGCACATTGCACCATGATTTTTTTAGGTGTCTCCAGAAAGTTGATGATTTGATAAATCATATCCAGCTAGTCCTCCACCTCTGGTGGTTCTGTCATTCCATTAAAGGATGGTGGCTTCTCGCATATGAAATCATGTGATCTCTCTATCTCAACTCCAGCTCTTGAATATACCTGAACCATTGTGTTATGGAATTTTGGAACATTCTAATGATCAACTTATACTTCATGTATGATAGTCTCAATGCTATTTTGATATATTTGAGGTTTCCCTTGAGGAGGATCAGCTGAACCTTCCTAAGGAACTCAAGGAAGATGTCTCAGAGGCATGCTACTACATAATGAAACATATGAACAATCAGACAACATAACGAATAATTGTTCAATGAAGAAAACCCATAGGAAAAACTATGATTTAAAAACAAAAACTAAACAATAGATACACACACCCCAACATCCCATGGAAACTTGAGCCTTGCCACAACAAGGGATGCCCAGGAACATATCGCAGCATACCTCTAATGTCCTGAAAATCATATCTTCAGTCTAATAGATGACCCTAGACCAGGAATCCGAATGAAAAAAATATATCTTAGCTAACAACATTTAATAAGATTACCCTAGTTTCCCTCAATCATAGCACTCAATCCTTTCGGTTATATAACTGAAGGGTGTTCCAGATCCCCACAGGCTAGCAACCAACACCCAGGAATCTAACAACACAACAAAGGGAATGATTTCAACCAACATGATCAAACACTTTTAATATATGTACTAAACAAAAAGGAATAGAAAAAGATGAAAAATATATATATTCTATAACTATACGAAAACAGTGAAAACTAAAAAAATAGATGTAGCTAAAATCTCCAAAGGACCATTAAAATGTTAAATGATGGTATCCAAATAACTACTTCGAAATGATGGCATAGAAAACCCCACCATCTCACCACCAGCTACCCAAACAGCTGACACAAACCGCACCACCTCAATGTGGTGCCTTTACTTTACCAACACTAGAAGACAAGAAAAGGACTAAACCCAACTAAAGAGGTCTGAAGGGTGTGAGGTAACATGCTCAGTAGGATCCCACATAGGTGTTCTATAATAAGACTCTGAATAAAAATTAATGTATTTACATTTTAATTAAAAACATCATATGATAAGTAGTAAATTTTTTTAAAAAACATGGTAAACATTTCCATTTTTTCAACTATTCTAAACAAAATATGTTATATCTATTTCAATGAAGATTTTTCATATCAATTTTCACAAGAAGACAAATTCATATTAAGAAAACATAGATGTAAAATATAGACACATGTATCAAAACACCATGGAATACAACAGTTCTAGGTCACATACTACTAATACCATAATAATCATGTCCACAATCCAGTTCCTAGAATAACTGGCTTAGGAATAATAGGAATACCCCATGAGTAATCCACTCAACATTGTCAATTTTCGGTCCCCTAGAACAAAATTCCAAGGAAACAAATGAAATCCTCTATAAGATCCTCCTTGATAATCACAAAACAATTGAAGATAGACCCATGCTAAACCTTCCATCTAGGATTCTAGTGTATCCAATTTTTTCTTTTTCTCAATACATTTCAGTTCTTTTAAAAACATTTTAAAACCATTTCATTATTTAAAAAATACACCTTTTTCAATTCCATTTATCAATAACCAATGAAACCCCATTTTTCATTGAAAACAATTCTGAAAAAAACAAAACAATAATTGAAATAATTCATTATGAATTAGTTTGTGAAGAAAAACATCAAGATCCATTATCATAGGCTAGAGATGGAGACACCTACCTCAAATATCAGGTCACACATTCTAGCAATGTGATCCACCATAGATAAAACCCAAAATGGAAAATGAAGTCCCGAGAATCCAAAAAACATCACATGGTTGATCCAAATATGAATATGAGGGGTCAGAGGAAAGGAAAAAACATACATACCTCAATATCCAACACCTTCCAAACCATTACAGATAATATAAAAGGCCTATATAGAGATATTTCATAAAGGATCTAGAAGAAACCAAGAAGAAGTACAATCTTAACCAAAAATATGCCAACACACCACCCAATGGTGATATCATGATCAAAGTAAATGAATATGTGTGAAGACAACTTACTCGAAGAGATTCACCGCAATGGAAATAAAGATAAAACATCAAATATATAGATCTATAAAGAATGGTGTTTTGAAAAGTGTCTATGAGGGACCCTAAGTTGAGGGTAAAGTAGTTTGGAAATAAATGAATGAGAAAAAATTTCTAGTGCATATTTTAAAACTAAACGTGGGTTATTTTATGGCATGAAACTATAATTCACATCATGAATTCCACTCTAGATAATTATTTGAAACCCACATAGCCTCTAATTAAAATTACATTATTTAAAACATTAATGATGTGAACCCACCATTCACAGTGTGTAATTTTTTACATCATTATTCCATTTTCATGGCTTGTACCCAGTAGAAATTACATAGCATGTAACATGGTTACATAGGGTGAAATCTTCCAACAGCCAACAGAAAATGATGGTTAATGTTGATTTCTCAAAAAAAACATTGACCTCACCATTATAGGTATACAAACAATCTCATTGGATGATAAAATGACGATGAGGTAATGGGAATACCTGATAAAATGGTAACATAATCTTACATGGGGCCACCATACCCAATGAATATAGGTAAATATTACAGGTAATACACTCAAATATGCTCAGAAATCAAAGGTATGAAGAGAACAATCTCTTTTTCCATGGGTTTCATGACACTTAAAATGATATCCCAAAACTAAACATCCATCTAATCTTCAAGAGTACTAGAATATTCAGATAAAATACGTTATAATCATGTTTATTTTTCAATATCCTAATATTAACTCCAATATTATGGTGATTCGTTTTATCTATAAGAAATAGACACTCTTTAGAACCCTAGATATAATAAATTCAACCTCAACGTGTGACAAAAAAAGACAAACACTGACTCGTAGTATCTGTATGAAAGGATATATAAAGTGATTAACCATGATATAAAAATGTTCTTGTATTTAATTTCATTCATATACAATATGTATTTTATATTATAGTTCCAAAAAGAAGGTATATATCACATTTAGTATATATTTTTTTTCACAATAAATGCATGGAAATTTATATATCCCTATGTTCTTATCATGATGCATGAATACTCATACACAACCATTCCATTCCATTTGTATAAATCTCCTGGAATAATAACATCATGTAGTTATAACATCGCAGAACATGTGAATCAATCATGGTGAAATAAAATAAATTTTCTCATGAAAATATTTTGAAAACCCCGTCTAGGGAAACATGGATTTTCACAATACATGGGTTATCGACTCCTATTCATATAATCATTAAAAAGTCCTCAAAACCCAATTTTCTTTTATAAATTTCATGAATAGTAAATAAAATTAAAGGAAACCTCTTTTGATACCACATTATTAAGTCCCCAAAATTGATTATCTCTAATGTAGAGGAAATAGTTTAGTTACGAGACCATAAGTGCACATAACTATACGCTAGAGGCTAACAACTAAAAGGAGGGATATGATATGTTTATTTAGGATACTCTACCACTGTAAATAATGTTAAAAATTCATATAATCATATGATAATAATAAATAATGAACATGGTAGTGTAAATGAGGTACATAATATAGTACAATGAAAATCCAATAATAGAAGCCAACTAAACATTCCAATAAATAATAAACACATCATGTAATTTACTTATGAGATGTTACAATATGTAATTATATAATTAATAGAAATAAAATATTGTATGACTAAAATAAATAACGAAAATTCCCCAGTCCCAAACTCCACGTCGATGCAATATTCAAATTATTTCCCATATAACAATAAAAAATTGAATGGAAGGTCCCTTACCATTATCTATTATTTCATCCATGTAATTTAATTAGGTAAAAAATGGTATCCGAAATCAGTTTTGTGTATAACTTGGTATGTTAACAACATCCTGCCTAATCATAACTTGTCTAATAATAATTTTATTCATTTATTAAATAAACATGTGTATTAATTAATTAAAAAATTAATTGATAGAACATCAACATAAACTGTCCATGTGATAGAATAAGTTTTGATCATGTCTCAAAAGATAATCACAAAAACCACATAAACATGGAAAACATAACATTCCTTGACACCATTATGGAATGTCTTTCAGAAAATATCAAAACCATGGAAACCTCAATGATATATCCTTGGTAAAAACATATCCTTATAACCATGGTATACATCAAATAAATCTAGATATAAATATGTTTTATCATAATGTTAGTAGTCAATCATCTTTGAGTGTGATATATAAGCCTTTCAGTGTGTCCATATATGAATTTCAACAAGTCAAATAGTCCAATGACCCATATAAGCATTACATCATTCCTCACAACACATTCCATTATAACAAGGACGTCACTTTATCACATCATCATTTTTTATTACATAAATTACCATTTATCAATAAATATCACATTTAATATACTAATTTGGTCATAAACCAATAACATATTAGTCACTTAATTAATAAGTCCTATCGAGGATGAATCTATATAAATAAGTCGCCTTAATACCTTTTTATAATAATAACTATTTATGATATTCAACAATTTAAATATAATCACAGGTTTTATCAACTGATCGGTAGCCATAAGATAGGTCAATAACCTATGAGATCCAAAGGGAATCCACATAAAAATCCAATTCATTATTTTAAAATAATATGTGCATGATATGTTTTCACAAATATAGTATTTCAAATACTTGACCAAAATGAAACCATAGATTTAAGTATTAGACCACATTCCTTAAAATGACATTAAAATAATTCTTATAGTAGGATTCATCACCAGAAAAAAGTCACAGATGATCATAAGAAGGTTCCTAGATCAAAACTTCTCAAGATCAAAACCAATAACATAAAAATCAAGATATTACACAATAACGGCATGAGATCAAATACAGCGAGGGAAAACCAAACCCAAACCACTTAATAGGGATAAGTTGTTTGATTAGGATGTATAGGATAAGAGTATGTTCTTCAAAATCATCTAGATGCAACCATAGGGTTGAAAGGAGGAAGTTGTACACAAGGGAATGAGATCAAACTCATCCACAACACCTCTTTATAATTTTATTCAGAAATAAAAGTGTATGTCATTCAGTTAAACACCCTGAATTTTATTTTATAGGGATACACCAAAAACCCCATCACCTCGGTTTATTAATTATTTATTCTAAAAATTACACAACATGTAAGGCTTACACGATGTGTAACTAGTTCACACATAGTGTTTCTTTAATGATATGTGTCCAGCTGAGTTTATATAGTGTTTAATATAATAAAAAGATATGTAAATCTCATGAAGACAAATTTCATCACCCATTCCCCTACATATGGATTATAAACACATATAAAGACATCGAATAATGGAAATACTAAATAAATCCATTGGACACTTTTACACAAAGAATTATTTAATTCAAACTAATATACATCCCCGAATGTTAAATCATTTTTCTCAACACTGGCTCTTCGTATTTGAAAAATACTCAGAAAAAAAAGCTCAAAGGAAAAACTAAAAGTTGGATGTACATGAAAAAAGATGGATCTTACATATATAAATAGAATTTAGGACCTTTGAATCGTTTTCATATTTATTTTTGATATAAAAAAATTGTTAATTTTTTTAACATTTTCACCTTAAATACCAGATTTCTTATTTCTCCTATTAAATTAATTTTATAATAATTTTTTTACCAATATTTTAATTGAATTTGAAAACATGGAAAAAAATTGGAATAACAAAAATTTATAGTTTCTAATAATCCAAAATTAATGTTTTACAAAACTGAATAGTGATAATGTTAATATTAATTAGAACAATTAGGATAACAACGAGTTTTATAATTATATAAACATAGAAAATAAGGTGTTGAAGGAACCAAAACCATAATATAACCCCTTTTAAGGAAATATGTAAACTCTATCCCTTAATGGAATAAATTTATTGAATTATTTTTCTGATTAAGGTAAAATCATGGATACATTGAACTTCTTTAAAAATTCTAATTGTGTCTTCTCCACAATTTATAAAAGGCCCCACACTCACCTTCTTTCATCACACATTCAAACCGATTAGGATAATAAAATGTTGTCCCATTATTTGTTTTCAAATTACCTCTACTCATCATTGAATCCTTATTTTGGGTTGAATATATATATATTCTTGTTTTAGTGAAAACATTATGATACTTGAAGTCGATGTAATGTTTTTATAAAAATGATTTTATTTTATTTTTTTAACCAGCTCCATAAATTCGTATTGTATCAGGGTTATATAATAAAAACGTTATATTACATATAAAAATATATTTTTTTAATATGGTTACAGCCTAAAACATCCGAATCATCCCTAAAATGGCTTATGAAATCAATATTTTTGAGTACAGTGGACTACCATGTCTCAAAAAGATGTCATTAATTTATCCTTTACCACCATTCATGGTTGTGAATAATTATGGGTTTATAGTTTATATATTATATATATGAAATTTATGATGTTTTAATAATTATTTAATTATTATATTATAAATACCTTCAAGATTTACATTGTTTGGTAATATTATAATGTCCCTCACGTGTACAGCAGACTACCACCTCATGAAATGATGTGATTCATTCACCTTTTACATGAAATATATAAAGCATGGGTTTAATATAAGTATTTGATATATATGACATAAAAATGATTCTATAATGAATATATATATGTATATTAATTTTTTATTTCAATACGATAATAAAATGGAAATTGTGTTCATGCTTACGTAAGATCTACAATCTTCATGAATGGTGTATTTCATTTTCAATCACCAAGTTTTATGGATTCCTGTTAATACATATATACTGAATATATAATACATTTAAATCATGTTTTCCATCATATAGATGGTGAAATAAAGATCTATTTATGGGTAAAATAAAAAAAAGTCCTATGATACTCAAAAAACAAGGAAAATAACTCCCAAAAATAAAAAAAATGAATTATTATTAACAATCATGTGATACGATTATATAAAATAATAATATATGATATTATAAATATTTATATTATTTTCGTTTTAGTTAAAAATATTTTTTAAACCATTATACATGAGGATAAAACAAGTTAAATAAAAATAATCCCAATGTAAGGAATTTCATCTCAAATTTCATTCTGTTTAGTACAAAAAAATTAAATGGAAACAAATCAATACTATAATACAATATAATGTAGAAACCAATACCATGAAAACATAAATAAAATGGATACATCAACTCTTAAAACCCCATATTTCTTCAATCCACAATGCTAAATTCCATGTTCATGGTATCATATTACATGCCTAAAGAATTGATATATATTTCCTTTTTTGGTATCTCGATATAAAACAAATGGAAATACACTAGAGATCCAAATAATCATGTGAGTATAAAAATCATTTGTATTTCCCTAATGAATTCACAAATAATACCACTATTATATAACTTGTAATTACATTTATATATTATACTTTAAAAACAATTTATAGACTTTAAGGTAAAAAAATTGTTTTCCAATAAAATACCATTCACATGGAATAAAACAAATCAATCCTTTTTAAAAAAATTCCTAAATATCATTTTGAATGCTCATTCAATTTCCACACATCCACACATCCACATGTTGATGATAATAATGGAACTCCCTATACTCGAAAGTGGTGAGTCATCCATTCACCAAGATGTCACTTGGATAAACATTATTATGGGGGAAATATCATAGCCTTATCAATCCCATTTTAATGGGGAATCCTCCTATAATTATAAATATCATATTTATGGGGGAAACATAACTCCCTTATCCAATCCAAAAGGACATTAACACAGTCCAAACATGTATTCCAAAAAAACGATCCAAACCAACCATGAAAATCAATTTCAATAATATATTTCTTTTATCAATAAAAACTCCCCATTTGTTTTTCAATGAATAAAAACCAAATATTATTTTAAAATATTCATTTTAAAATAATGAAGAAAAATCACATTCAAATAAAAGAAGACATTTTAAAATTTTCACAAAACTATCAATTATAATGTTTTTTGTGAGGAATCAATCATTAATTACAAAAGAAAATTCAATAATTTTTAAAAAATTGTAACCAGGACATCATTTTCTAAACATGTGCAGTTGAGATTAAAAACACTAACCTATCAATATTTGGAGAAGATAAATATTCACATGAAATAATAAAAACCGAAATTAAAAAACATAATATTATCCATAGATTGTGTTCCCTACCATAAAAACCATTATATATCATCATGATTGAAATATCAAACCATGGATTTATCCCAAATAGAGAAAATACAAGATTCCATAATAGGGGAAATAAGAAACATAAACAATATGATGATGAACGCTCACATTCCAACAAATAGAACCTCGAACACATCTAGATTCACCTAGGAATCATACTCATATCAATGTAATGGTCTCAATAGCCTAGTGAAGATGATTAGTTTATGTTATGATATATTTTAGAGAATTTGTTTTATTATGTAGGTGAATTAGTTTAGATCCACAAATTTTGGATATAATTTTTCATAGTTCATGGTTAAAGAACATAGTTAAGAAAATATTGAACTAACTATGTGCCAGAAAATACCTTTAAAAACCCATCTCATAGTTTAATCACAATGTTAGACCAACCATTAACCAATCAGGATTTTCCCTATATTCATAATTTCATGTTTTTTCCATAGCAACCGCTCTGTTTTCCCAAACCGCAAGGCTAACCATGAACTTACTCAGTGCCTACTATATCAGATTCATGAAAACATGGAAGTTGATTTATGCCTTCTAGTAATCATGATAAAATTTTGAACCTCTATAAAATCCCTAAAACATTACAAAATTCCTAAAAACAACATGAAACCTAACCTAATCACTTTAAATACATAAAATTCATAAATAAAGGGTAAATTATCGATGAATGGTTAGGGTCTATAATAGTTATTGGATTTAACAACATAATAATATCAGTGATATGGAAATGAGAAAAATAGTATGTAAATATAATCAAATTTATGAGAAGAACATAATAGAATTCATACCGATCAAAAAATATGTTGTAACACTTGATTCATTGAAAAAAATACTGAAAAAGAAATATGTGTACACAATCACAAGTATTATGAAATAAATTTTGTTCAAAAAAACCATTGAAACACTTAAAAATAATAAAATAATAATATTAGTATATTTATAGCATTATCATTATAACATTTGTTATCATATTATTAAAAGGTTGTTGGAATAATTTTTGTGCTATTAATTGATTTTGAGTAATCAATTTTTTTTCTTTAATATTATACGTCAAAGAATAAATCATTACTTAATACATTAGATATCTATATCCAAATCATATTTCATCAGGATATATATATAAAATTAAAAATACATCAAAAATAATTTCCATTTTTTGTATAATGAAGAAATATCATTAAATCAATACACCCCAAAAAATAACCATCATTCATTTAGTTATTGAATTAAGAAAGGAAAAAAACTTGTCTTATGAAAACATATATAATAAAATCTACTTTTTCCATATAAGGAAAATAAATGGGTGAAATCATGAGTTCATATCACTGTTGATTCATTTGAATAATTTAGAATATTTTGATATAAATGATAAACAATTTTATAAAATAATTTACAAATATAATTTTGTAAAAAATAAGAAACATTCTTCTCTTTGGATATTCATTAAATAACTAATTTTTAAAAAATTATGTTATTATGATTATTTTAAAGCCCATGTAATAATCATAATGGAGTTTAGTAATGAATAGATGACATGTTTTTGTTAATAAAATATTTTGTGATGAAAAATAAAAAAATTATTACATTCTTTTGTAAAGATAATTGTAAGAGACTTATGAATAAAATTTTATTTATTTTCCTTTTTAAAATTAATTAAATGTATTTTATAGACAATAGGGAATAACATTATGAAATCATTTTAAAAAATAAATTTGTTTATTTAAGATACTAAAATAGAGGAGTTATCATTTTAAAAAATTCATTACAATTTTTAATCAATGAATTTAAATACAACCCATTTTCATTATTTATAATTAAGAAATCTATGAAGAAGAAAAACATATATACATTTTAAAGTAAATTTAATTTAATTCATGAGTATAATAAATTTTATTAATTGGAAGTTTATACACCACAAAAAATAATGTAAGTCTTGGATAGTGAACACATATCAATTAGGGGAAATTTAGATAAGAAAACTAATATAACAATGGAAACAGATAATTACTATCCATTCATAGATATTAAAATAAATATATTTCTAGATATTAAAAAGTAGATTGAATAATATTTCCAAATTCAATCATGTTTCACTTAGTACAATAAATAGAAGAAAGAATCATATACAAAATGAAATATTAGAGAAATTTTTTTCCTTCAGAAAAAGGAAACCCGTTCAAAATTTATAACATTTGAATCATTATATATATAAATAGATAATAAAATGGTATCATTAAATATCATGAACAATGATTTATTCCTAATATAATATTTCAAGAGGTATTATATATGGGACAGTTAGAGATTTTGGAATGTATTTGATTCTAGGTTTTAATAATATGATCTATAACTTCTTTTACAAATTACACCCAATGTAAAAAAACACAACATATTAAAATAAAATTAGTAATTAATATATAAAAATATAAACATGGTAAATAATTAATTTTTTTCAACATTACAAGATAATTAATTAATTTTCGTTAATATTCGAAAATATATTTTTAATAAAATCCATTTTCATTAAATTTTGTATATTATTATAGAAATTCTATATAAAAATTATATTATTTAAATTTGAAAAAATAAAATTCCATCAACAATTCTTCAAAAATAATTTAAATTCTATTATTTTTTTATAAAACAGTTTTCATTGCATAATTTTCTTCCTTAAAAAAAATTATCAGGAAAATGAGTGTATGGTGATAATCAACACCCACACACACTTGTAGTGTAATTTTTTACATTTTAGACAGATATTCCATTGAAAGGATCCATTATATTATTTAAAATGTAATTTTCACCTTCAAAACTACCCTTCTCTTCACTTATAAAAATGTAACGCTTCCACTACAAAAATATTTACCTCTTTAATAATTTTTTTGTTAAAAATATAAAGTTTTTATCCTTCTAGAACCCTCTCTTATGTTTATGTTCTTATAGTCACCATTATTTTACATAATTACTAAATTTACATGATATCTTTCAAGAAAAACTCAAGCTTCCAATATGGTTATAGTATGGTCAATTAAGAAATTATACTATGAAAATTCATTTCATCATAAATTAAAAATTTCATGTGATTTTATTTGTAATGATCCTAAATACATAAATTTGTTATCATAATACTGATTAGTATGTCATATAATGGATTTTCATTTATTTATGTTAAATTATGTTCAATTAAAAAATCAATATATCTATAAATTTATAACAAAATGATCCCCAAATTGAATGGAGGTTTCATTACTATAATCATTTATGTGGGTAATAATAACTCAACATTAAATATCATCATTCATTATTGGAATTTTTGGACATATATTGATGTTATGTTGTGATTCCAAAACATTTTCTATGGAATAATTCTTTACAAAAAATCATCCTCCTTGATGATTATATAATATCATAAAAATTCATTTTTATCTTATACTAATTCCCAATTAATTCTTTGTTTCTTATCTATATCCATTTTTCTACTTGAATCTATTGATTTCTATTACAATGTGTAATTAAAAATTCATTTTATCTTTAATGATATTTTTATTACATTTTAATCATTTTAAAAAAATATTTTTTTTATCTTTTTATAGATTATTTCTTTAGATAATAGCATTTTATAATATTTTTTATATTTTTACATAATATAGTCTTATATTATTATAAATAATTGTTTTTTTTATAAATGTGTCTTCCTTGTATTTTTTTTATTAAATTTTTGTAATGTTTTATCTTTATCATAAAAAATCGTTTTTTGAAGAGAAAAGTATTTATTTTAATAATTATATTCAGATATAAATTTAAAGAAATGTTATTTTCATTTTTCTACTCATTTTTATAATAATTTTTATCTAATGATGTAATTATTCACAAATCATAATACATGACCTATATCAAAATAATATTTTTTAGTGGTCATGTTTTTGGTATAAAATGATCATTATTGTTTTATTTCATACCATTTGGGAAATTTTGGAAACCCATATTATTTATATTGTCTATTTATGATAACAATATTGATTTTATTTTATATTCCACTCCTATTTTTAGATAATTATGTGTGGGGACCTAAATCTCCATCCAAATTATTGTTTGGAATTAACTGTCAAATTAGATAATGGATTTTTTTTAATTAGATATGAGAAGACTTTTTAAAAATAGTATTCTAGGAATTATATATAAGAATAAGAGTTTAAAAATTAATTATGTGAATGATATGTGAGAATATTTTTTCAAAATATTGTTGTATGAATGAGTAAAATAATGATTTGTTGTTAGGTTTTCTTATGGTTGACATGTGTGAAGAATTTATCACATGTTGTTATATGAACATGATGTGGGAACCATCATTCACATCATTGTCTAGGATTATGATTGTGAAATAATTATTTATTATACATGGATTTTTATAAATTTCATCATTTTATATCTATATGATTATTATTATGATTCATGTTTTATGATTCTTGATGCATCACACATTTTATATAGTATATGTTTTGGAAATTTTATATTGTGTGTCCTTCTACAATGACTGATAGAAACCTTTTATTGATATATATTCTTTTTAATATGAAATTACTACCCAACGATGCTCAATAATATGATTAAGATCTAAAAATTTATGATATGTTGATATTTCTCCCTCAAATAATGTATGAGATCACCAAAATATTATCCATTCATTTCCCATGGTTATGATGATATGTATAAATTTTTCATATTAAAAAAGTAACATAGAGTATTCAATCAATGGATAAGTGATTGTATATTATGATTCTTACGTATCCAGTCTCTAAGACACTATACCATTTAATCATTTGTGATTTTTCACTATATGTAAAATTTAATATCTAATAATGTTATTAAGTTTTAATTAATTTTATTTTAATATTTAGTTTTTATATTTGAAAAAATATCAGGGTTTAGTTATTATTGGATAATATTTTAGCTACCTATGGTGTAATGGTTAGAGAAATATTGTGAAAACCCTTGATATTAATTTATATATAGGATGATATCTAGTAATATTATTAATTTCATTACTATGTTGTTCTATAAGAATTACATTCATAGATAGATACAACATGTGTTAGTATGAAGTAGATTATATTTACTTTTGGGTAATAACCCTAAAATGGTAATGTCGATAATAAATTTAATTCTCAACTAATGTATAAGAAAGGTTCTTAACTATATATCATGTTAGAAAAACCTAGAGAATAATCATTGGTTAACCAACACTACTTTTTTGAACCCATATGGATGATTTAAATACCTAACTACTTCTAATGGATTACTATGTTGGGTGATGACTATAGATAACATAGATTGAAACCAATAAATTTCTATTTTATATTTCATTTGTGTTATTTTGTTTTAGGTCTTATATTCGTTATAATATTTTTGTAATTTCTCAATTACAACATTAAATTTTTTAATGAAATTGGTGGTGAACATTGGAATCAATCAAAAAATTGTTGTATATGATAGTGTATAGATTATCCCAACACTAAAACCAATGGGGAAAATGGATTATAATACTTCATGAAAAAATTATCCTAGTTTATGAAATTTTAATATCCCAAACACAACATTGATGATGTAACTTGATTTTGATATTTTTATGTGGCGACATTCAACCAAATTTAGTGGGTTGTTTAATAAACCAATTTTTGAACAATGGTTCAATAAGATATATAAGATGTGTTATGATCTCTACTGCTTAAAACATGAGATGGTGGCAATATAAACTTATCATTTAGATGGTTATGTTGAACAATAGTGGATTCTCATTAAGAGTACAACGAAAATGGAGTAAAAATACTCTATAGAATAAGAGGAGATCAAGAAATTATCCTTCATGAATTACATTCCCTATACTCTTCAAAATAAAATTGATATAAATTTTAATGATATAAAAAAAACTAAAAAAATATATTGTAATTTATGAGGCTATGTTCTTGAAACATGTAATTTATATCAATAGTTGTATCACTTACCATGAATAAAAAATTAAATGATTGTTAAATGAAATAAAACGAAGTATTTAAAATTAATTAGCTAAATTTTATATTGGGTGTTATGAGTGAATTAATAAAAGATAAATCAAGGTAGAAACAGATATTAGAAACAGTCAATATTCCAATGTATTTTGAGATATAAAAAGGAAAATGGATTCCCATTGGAACTCATGTGATAAATCACATGATATAAAACATATTTTTCACCTACATGCTAAAAAAATTGAAAAATAATTCATGAACCTTGTAAAAAGGTAAATTTGAATGTTTTTAGTGTATAAATATTTTCTATAGAGTTCATAATTATCATAATTATATTAGAAATTCAATAGACTGATATAGTTTTGAATTTATCAATGGTAATGAGTATGGTAATTATATAAATTAATTCATTATTCCAAGGGTTATCAAAGAATGTAAACCTTTACAACCTATAAACTAAAGGGACAAAGGAACATCTTAAGAAATGAATACTCCTAAATTGGTTTTTGGTAATTAAGTGAAATATATCCTTCACTATAGTGTAATTTAATTACTATTAAGATTTTATTAATTAAACCCTAGTATATCCATAATTTATGTAAGAAAAATAAATGTTCACCTTAAGAATTTTATTATCAAGGAAAAAACTATATGTGTTGTTCTAAACTCACAGTATGAAATATTTGGGACTATAATTCATCTAACTATTATTAATTCATCTTTTAAAATAATTTCATGTGATTTTTGTAAATGAACATATCATTATACAAAGATCTGACATCAAATGTGTGAATAATGAAATCATAATTCATATTTTTAACGATCCCATGATCATATAAAAATGCATGGATGGATATGAAGTCTTTATGAAAACAAAATATATTTTATGAGTATTTATGTATAATCATGAGTGCTATTTTAATTCAAATTAGTTATGAAAAATAAAAATCAGTATTGAACTAATTTGTCAAAAAATATATATTTTTTAAGATTGGATGTTTGATACCTCTATTAAATTTATATAATGTATCACATCTATAATTTAGACTCTCTAATTTAATTTTATTGATGGGTAATAAATAAAATTGAGAGGATAAAATTTATTTTAGGGGGTGAATGTTATTCCCTGATTATTTGGAAGATATTACTTTCACTAAAGTAATACAATATTTTATAAATTCCAAAACACAATACACCTAATGTTAAAAAAATACAAAATATTTAGTAAATGTGGTTAATAATTTTATAATAAACACAAATATGGATTACCATTAACTATTATTACATTTGGAATATAAATAATTAATATAAGTTGATATTGAAAAAGGTTTTTTCGATGAAATTTATTTTCCTTGTATCGTGTATTTTCATCTATAAACAAAATTTACTAATAATAGAATTTAAATATTATAAAATAAAAGTAATTTTTGAATTCATCTCATCAATATTTATGTTTAATGAATTATTTACTTCATTATGAAATAGATTATTTTTAGACCAAAAATATGGGTATGTGAAAAATCATATTTTTTATTAGTAAGTAAGTGAATCAAAGGATATTGCTAATCATTTTATATAACAATATATGTATTCAAGGAACAATATTATGCACTATAAAATATTCATAAAAATTATAAAACATATTTCCATCATTTTTATTACTAAATTTAATTTCTACTTTAATACAAACTATTTCTAGTATTTCTTTGAACAAATAATTTTATGAAAGAGAATATTATATAGAGTTACCTTAAAACATCTCATATATTAATTTATTTATAATAATTAAATTAATATTAATAAAATAAGTAATAATTTTAGCTTTATATTATTTATAAATTTAATTTTTAAAAAAATTATTAATCTAAAAAACATTTGTATCTGATTAGGGGTGTTTATATTAGAATTAACCTTTAATTCATTTTGATATTTTATTTTTTTAAATTATTTTCAAAATTAAAATTAAATGTTTAAAATTTTTTATTTTTTAATATTTTAATTACTTTCATTGATACTATTTATGAATGTTAAATAATTAATTACCATGGTAAAATAAAATTAGGTTATTTTTAAAAAGTTAAAATAACAACCACAAAACACTACTTCTACTCCAAAATGAAAGAAAGATGGGAATATTTACCCGAAAAAAATTATCCTAATCTTTTTCTTATTTTTTGTAAATTAAAACTAGAATAGTGTAATAAAATTATTGAAAATGTAATGATTATTACTAAACTACCCTTATTACTACATAAAAATATAACACTTCAAAAATTTAAATACTCATTTGTAATTTGAATTTATTATTGAAATTATTATAATTTCATTATTATAGATTAAAATCCAAAATATATAAGATTTTGGTAAACTCTAGTTTCCTTACGTCTTTCAATTGTAAGAACAATTTAAAGAGAAAACCCAAACATCCAACATGGTTAGATCACAATCGAGAAATATGGAATACAATGAAGAGTTATTTCATATGAAATATATCTCTTTGAGACATAATTTTTACTATGTACCAAATTTATTTTAATGGGTTTATATTCATACTAATTTATATGTTATATAATTAAATTCACTAGATTATATTTAATTAATATACAATTTATTACAATCTATCTATGAAAAGCATTTGAGTTAAATGATGATAAAATTATGAGTTTTTTTGTGTGTAATATTTTAATTGGTTCATAATAACTCCCCCTTTACTATTATCATTATTGATTTATATTTTAAAACCAATTATGATATAGTTTTTTTGTAAATTATTTTTTGGGGAAATCATGATTCACATCAAATCCTTCTTCTATGAAAATTATATTTTTTGTGAAAATAAATTTCTGTTAAGAGCAATTCAAATTTCATTCTATGTTTTTAATATTTATCATTTTTTTAATACCAATATTGAAATAAATTCATAATTAGAAAGAATTTTTCATCTATTATGATTCATTTATTCACCATAATTAATATTACAATGAAGGTTTCTTTAACATTTTAATGATATTGGTTTTCAATATAATGTAATAGAACAAATTTAACAATTTTTCTATAACAATTAAATAATATTTATTAATTATAAATAAATTTTTTACATATATATTATAACATATAAATTTTTAAATATTATTTTTTTTTTTTGAAGTAATATTTTCTAATTTTTTCACTTCATCTTAAAAAACTGTTTTTGGAAAGTGACAACAAAATCATCTATCTTTAATATGTATAATGTAGTGATATTTATGTATTTTTTTATGATTTCTATTCTAATTTATATTGATATATATCCTATGATGTAATGTTTCAAAAATAAATTTTGATGTTATCTTTTAAAATACACATTTTTTTGTCTTTTTTGGGTATCGAAATATCCGGACTTTTTTTGTGACATGATTTGAAAATGGTATCAAATCCATTTTATTTCCATGGGTTATTTATTATAATGTGATATAGTTGAATCAATAAGGAACTCATAGTTATAGATAATGATCTATGGGGTCCCATATCACCCTCTAATGAAATGTTTAATGTTTATATCACTAGAAATGATGAAATTGTTCATGAATGAGTTGGGGGGAAGCTTTGTTGAAATGATTTTCATATGAATATGATGCTGGAATGTTATTTCACCAGTTTTTTATATCAATAAAAATCATTATTCCATATTCAGATGTTTTTTAATATGATGTGGGAATATATGATCAATAGTTTATTCTTCCATGTTATTTTAAATTTGAAATTTCTATCACACCTAAATATTCACATATACTTATAATCTGACCCTTTATAACATATTGATAATTTTTACATTAACAAAAACATGATCTCACTCCTTTATTAAATTTTTCAATTAATTTAGTTGTAATGATATGAAAACCCATTTGAGTTTCTGTAATTGATTTTATAAGAGTTTTCATATGGGAAAATCATTAAAGATTAATATTCTTATATAACTAATATTTAAGTCAATAAACCTTCAATTCCTTGGGTTTTTTGATGGTCTGTGATATTAATTATTAAAATAATTAAATTATTTTATTAATTATGTTATAGGAAGCTTGGGTAACAATAATATACACTATATAGATTGAAATTAGAGCAAAATACGAAAAATGTTTCTATGAAGGGAGTTTGAGAATAGACAACCATTACAATATTCCAAAAATTTGAGGACATAATAAATCCATGAAATATTTGTGTGAACATTTTTAAATTTACATAAAATAAGTGAAAATTAATCATTAATTAATCCATGGTATTTCTATATATAATTGTGGTATAATATAGTCATTAAATAATCCATATAATGCAATGGAATGAAATTGAGTTTAGAAAAACCTTACCTTAAGTCTAAAATTTCCATATATAATAATTATTATCATGAATAATAACATTATTTAAATTATATATAATATTATAGAACATGTTTCGTGTTTTTTTTCTTATTATTGTAACTTATTATCATGTTTCCTTTATTTACCAAATCATTAATATTGTTAATGGGCATTTTGGTGTCGTTCAGTTCATAATCTACAATTATGCTCTTTATAGTCATAAAAAAATACCATAGTTAACTATTTCATTATTGTAAAACAATTCATGGTATAAAGTCCATATCATTCCAAAACTATTAAATTTCTTTAGCCACCAAATTTTTACTATTTTAAAAATATTTTTTAATGAATCATCTTTTTATCTTAAAAAACTATCATGTTTTTTTATATTTCAATTAATATTCATAATGGATATTAACTATTACATAATTACAATCATATAATTAATTGAATATTATAGTTTTATTTAATCATAAAATAAATTTCATGGAATACAAAGAAGAGCCTTACATTCATGAAAATAATATTGTTTACATAGGATGAGTATAACCACCCCTTTGAATGATGTTTTTCAATCGGGTTTGAAAATGATTAATTATTGAAAATATATATTCTTTCTTAAAGAAAATATATAATAAAAAAATTAATTATTAAATTTTGATACATTAACTATCAAATAAGTAAGAGGATTAATTTTAATGAAAATTCATTTATTAAAAAATCTTAACATTGACATAGTTCCAGCTTAATAGAGATGAGTTCATTGATAGGTAAAAAGTAACCCCACATCATATATTGTAAATATACAAGAAAGAAAAATATAATTGGAATTATTGTCGAAATATATGGAATGGATTAATATAGTTTCAAGATAAATAATCTCATTTAATAAAGGTAAAAGGTTCTTTGAATCCCTTACGTTTATATTTCAGATGTCACATTTCTATTGAATCTTCGTCCATTAATGGAGAGAATTTTTTTCACTAAAAGTTATTATATATTTTTTATTTACTATTTTAAATGGTATTAGGGAATAAATTTTAGGTAAACCCATTCTTCAATTATTCAAAAATTGTTGATATGAGTAACATTTTATAGTAAAAAATCGATGTAATCCAAAAAAAATTCAACCATTAAGGGTCATTAAGATAATTAGAAATAGTCAATGTTGAAATATCATGGATCATTATTTATTATCATTATAGTTGCCTATTAAATAGTATGATGATATAATTTTTATGGTTTTTATAATTATATGAATACATTTTTAAACATTAAATTTCATTTTCATGTCTATTCCAATAATTTGACATTTAAAGTCATTTATATATTAATATGATTTAAATATAAGAACTTAATTTATCACTTATAATTATACTTACCCATAAAATTATTTTCATTCCATAAATAAAATACATATTTGGAAATTAATTATATTCATAATCATTTACATTATTTTTTGTTTCATGCAAAATCATTACCTTAGGACTGAGTAATTGTTTTGCGTAGTTTACCCTTAACTAATAATTAAAACAGAATACATATAATACAATTAAATTAATAATATAAAAAATTAACACTTACTTCAATGAATATATTTTTAATCCCAATGAAAACATAGTTGATATATAAAATGAAAGAGGGTGACATTTTTTAATTATTATATAATTTTAAAAATATAATCATCATCTAGAAATGATTTTGTCACTGAATTTCCATAATTTTAAATCTAGGATATTTTTTTGTAAACTTACTCATACATAATGAAATATATGTGATTGTGAGATCTTGAATCCCTATTAAATATTTTAAACCTCATTTAACCTATTATTCTCTTTATTGAGTTGAATAACTTTTTCCACAATAACTGTTGATTATTGCTAGAAATATAATTTTAATTTTCAAAAAATATGGAAATTTGGATTCCAAATATTGGAATAATTTATATTACTAAATTCATATAATTTTTAATAATTAATTTCAAAACATTTTTCCATAACACAATAAAAAATAGATTTTATAAAAATTCAGTTTTTTATGAATAAAGATGATTTTATTCCAAAATCAGGTCATTTGATGATTGATTTTGATTCAATTAGTTTATTGATATTAAAAATAAGATTGTGTGTATTTAAAAAAACTTTTAATAAAAAAATTTAACATTTTAAATACATTATTAAATTTAATTATTCATTAAAAAAATATTTGAATGAAAATTTATTTGAGTTCAATAATGCCAAAAATATTTATTTATGTTCAAAATTATATATTTAAATAATATATATTGTTTTATAAAAATAACATTGGTATTTTAAATGGTTTCCTAAACTTGTAGGTTCATAATATATCATGATAATCCTATAAAAGTAACATTAATGGAGAAATTAATAATTTTCACAAGTCAAAAAATAATCAACTATTTCAGAAAAATATAAATAACTCACCATAAGATAAATTTGAAATGATAATTTGTAAAATAATTCATTTTATTCATATAAAAATATTAAAATTCATAAATTTAAATTTTAAATGAAGATAAAAAATTAAAATAAAACATTGTTTATATTAAAATGATTATTTTAATTATTAAGTGTTCTTAATAATACCTCCAATGAATTACTCATAAAATTAAATTAGAAATATTTTTAATATAGATAAATATTATATATATATATAATTGTATAGATTTTTTTGGAATTATTTTTGGATATTATATGGATTATATTATTAGACAAGGTGTTGAGATAGAGGGAAATTATGAGGCCATGTGTGCCCCCTAATAAATGTTTTAAATATATTAAATATCACACACACATAGTTTTTATGTAAACGAGGAATAAAAAATGAATGGGGTATGTATTAGAAATTTAAGGTCATCGATGTGTTCAGAATGTAGGTTTTACACTAGGTATGAAATTACCATTATTAGCACTTGCTATTTTTGAAAAATATGATGCGTGAATGAAATTAAAAAACTAAATTAATTAATGAAATAATTTTAGTTTTTTGAATAATCGGCCTTCTTTATCTTTAAATATTTGTGTATGGATTTTGTCTCAGGGCTGGCCGCTAAACCCTAGAGAACTATAAGCCCTTAGAGGAGTGTCTTTTTAGAGAATAATGATATATTCGGATCAAATTATTGATCATCATACCGATGAAGTTAATGGATATCATCAATGAAAATTAACTTATTGTTCTTTGTCAATAGAAGATCCAATATGCATGTTAGTTTATTTTATTTTCTATTTTCATCTCGTTTCATAATCCAGTATGAAGTATGATCAATTTCACTAATAGAATTGATACAAACATCTTTTCTATAATTAAATTGATATAATAATATTCTTATTTATTGTGATTTAATAGCCATAATTAATATCCACATATGATTATGAATTGAGGCCAAAAGAAAAATGGATGGGGTTCGTTCCTCACATTTTGTAACCTATGGATTTCTATACAATTTTTTATCTCGACCATTGTTAGTATTTCAATTTTCCATTAGTTTGACCAATATCTGGTTCTCGATCATTGTGTGTATGAAATTCATTGAAATGAATAGAAATTGTGTGTACACTAAAAATTTCTTGTTTCAATATGAGAATAAAAGTCAATGGTGCGTAGATCGAGGATGAATATAATTTATTTGGGAGTTTTCCTTTTCTCAAACATTGTACAGTGATGTGGATGGTGGTTCATGATTTTTCAAAACATTTGTTGGCCAAAATATGATGAATTACAGAAATTATGGTCATTCAACCCCATAACTAGTTTTTTTCATTAATATTGATGGTTTCAGAAGAAAATAAACGTGATACATGAAACATGCTTGGATTTATGGAAAATACCAATAAAAATTTCCTATTAACCAGGATTACTCACAATGTGGGTCTCGATCAGTGGTGTATAGTGTTTTGGGATGAGAATAAGGATCATGTGGAGTGTTAACCATACTAAATGGCATGTGGCTTCTTCTATGAGGATCAAAATGTACTTCGAGAAGTAAATGGGCATTGGATAAAGTACCAGGCCAAGTGTAAGACATTGTACTTGGACACAAACATCGCCAAGTGTACATGAGATGATATAAATACACATCTATCGTACATGGTATAGAGACCCTAGCCTTTTTCAAATAACAATACATGATTTTAAGCTTAATTATACATTACAGTACAACCCAAGGATCGTTAAGTCTAATGTTTTCGAAGACTAGGTACATAATATATAAAACATGGATTAAAAAATCATTATTTAATCTCTATAAATATCTACTAACTTATTTTGATCCCTAAAATATATATTGGTTACCCTAGGGAAAACATGAATGAAGGGATGAGCTAAAAAGTCTAGCAAGGGAAAGAACATAAGAATACAGGTTAAACACATGAGTTAAGAGGCACGGAATATTGATATCCAAAGCTTGGAACATATGAAATCATATCATATAAGCATGGGATCATATAATAATTTAATCATATAAAAATATAATAATCATAAAGCATATATTTAGTATGGGTCAAGGCTAACCACCAATCCCATTTCCCATTTTGGTATGGGTCAAGTCTAACTTCCAATCATATTTCCTTTTTTATTATGAGTCAAGGCTAACCGCCAATACTATTTTAAATTGCATCTCATGGGACATAACATTACCCAATTCACTGGAGCGCTATTTGTGATCACCAATCTCATCATTTTCATGAATATTATTTCCACATTAATAATCATACATAAAGATAAGGGTACCCAGGGAAAAAATTGGGTACCATAATCCTGACATAAAACATAACCATTGGGCATATCTTGAAAGTGTCCATGAAAGAAAGGCTTTAGAACATACATGTAAGTTTATAAGATAAAATAGACATATAACATGGTAATTGGTTTCAAATATAAGTGACCACATATAAGAAATGTATTCAATAAACATTAGCATTAAAACATTTTTTGCGTGGTTTTAAGGAAAATACTATAGATCTTTTAAAATTAAAATGAGGAAAATATTTAATATAAAACCAGAATTGAACCAAGAATATTTTCATAATAAAAAAAAGATTTTATAAAGAAAATGGTGGCTGAAAATATCAGATAGAGTTGACATTAAAATTAGGTAAAAAAATCTATAAGTTCCCTTAAAATAGGTTTTCTTATCGGAATGTTCTAAGGATGAAATATTTTAAAAACAACTATATCCTCGATAGATATTGATGAAAGGGACTTCATAAATGAGTTTTTTAAAACTAAACATTATTTATAATATGTACATATACATTTAATATAACTCCATTTTTTTGTAAATAAAGATAAGGCTACCCAAAAGAACAATTAAAGTTTGGGTAGAATTTGTTATGGTTTATCGGCATGGTGTCAGGTGTACCTATGAGGGATTTATGAGATAGAAAAGGGATTTCTCATCACTTATAAATCATGAGGAAAGTATGGGGGTGGTTCAAAAACATACACTATCATTTTTTATTATACATAAAATGCCATAGCATAGAGTACAATCTTGATTAAGAGAGAAATGAAGAGGATCCCTTTCATTAAATCTGGTGGTGTTATCCACTTGTTATTAATGACCAGAATAAGAAAATTAGATATATTAATTAAAAATTATAAAACATATTCTATATTTAATTGAGTTATTATAAACTTTTTTGGTTCATTCAAGACCTTTTTGATTGGTTATATGGTTCAATTTCATTGGTCGGGCTCGTTTGCTTACTTGGTTTTTAAGATTGGTTTGCTTATATTCATGTTCGGTTAAACAAGTATGAAGAAAGTAGTTTCCCAGAATTTAAGTTGTATGTTATTAGAGAACACCCAGAAGATGAAATGGTTAAAAACATAATTTGGTTACTTGGAGTGATGTTGAACCATTATATATAACTTTAGTGACAATCGTTTTGGGTTAAATGATGGGTTTGATTACAAGAACATATATTGATTTATGAATTATTAACATTTTTACAAAATTATAATAGAAAAAAAGGTTATATTACATATATAATAATATGGTTCAACCATAACCAAAATGGTTTCATGAAAATAATTAAATATGAAAATAGAAATAGATAAATTGTTGTCCTTTAATGTGTTAAATTAACAAATCTAAAATGGTTCTTGATTTACTTTAAAATATAATGTAGGGAATGGATAAATAATAATGAAATATACCATTAGAATAGAAACATTCCAGTAAATTAATCTTACTAGATTTATCATACTATTTGGGTGAAGGGAGGTTAGGATATAAATAAGAACATAAAAGAACATAAAAGAAATAAAATAACATAAAAAATAAAATAATTTGAAGGAGGAATTTACCTCTTGAGTTTCTCCTTTGAGAACCTATTAATGGGAGAGGTTTTGGTGTTTTGAAGATGGTAGGGGCTGTTTGACTTGTGGTAGGATCTTTGGGAGAGATTTTGGTAGAATATTATTAATACACAAGGCTTGAGAGGAGTGGAGAGATGAGGGTGTTAGGGGGTTTTTATAGTTTAGGAGATGTGTGTTTTCATTATTTTTTAATAATTAGTTTATTAATTTTCCTCAAGACCCAAAAAAGTGATGATTCCATGACCAAGAATAGTAGTAAATTCATGTGACTTCAAACCAATTGGTCTTACATTTTCAGATCATCATCAATGACTCAATAAATCAATTATTTATCATTTATCGTAAATTGTAGTATTTTACTATTCATAAAGAATTCATGTATTTTACCAAATTCCGAAAAACTCACCCAAATCAATTTCCTAATTGTAGAATCCAAAAATGAAATCTATTTTCCAAAAATAATTTTCTTAATATGATTATTTTAATATTTAATTTAACTCATAATTTATTAAAAAACTAGTTTTAAAATATTAATTTACTTATTCTAAAATATAGGTACTCATTATTTCACTTGATTATTATTTATATACTATCATATGTAAGGTTAATATTCATTAGGGTATATCATTATTCATAAGGTTATGTTACTATTTATAAGGGTTGGTTACTATTTACCAAAAATTAATTTTTTTTCTTATCGAACTCCAAATAACTAGATGATCGCAATATTGTATGTTAGATTTTTGAAATTCAAATCACAAAAGTGGAAAACATGTTCTTAAAGGTCACATAAAACTTATTAGTTCATTATTTTGTGCATTCATGTGATTATATTTTATAAGAGAGTAATTTACATTTATAAAACATTAGGTCGTTACATTCTTCCCCCTTATGAAATTTCACCCTCAAAATTTTGTTTTATATTCTAAGACATAAACCAGTGTGGGTACTTTTCCTTCATTATCTACTATAGTTCCCATGTTGCCTCTTCGTACTTTTGGTTCCACCATAGTACCTTTACCAGGTGAGTAGTCTTGTTGCGTAGAACATTTTCTCTATGATCTAAGATCTTTACTAGCTGCTCTTCATAAAAAATATCATCCTCCACATGTACCACCTCTGAATAAAGTTTTTTTGAAGGGGTTGGTATGTACTTTCTTAAGAGGGATACATGAAAGACATCATGTACTTTTGACATTGTAGGTGGATGTGCCACTCGATAGGCCACATCTCCGACTCGATCAAGAATCTCAAAGGGGCAGATATACCTGGTACTTAACTTCCCTTTCCTTCCAAACCTCATGACCTTCTTCCATGGTGATATGCATTGAAATACCATGTCCCCAACTTTAAACTCAAGGTCTTTTCGATGATTGTATATAGAATTTTTCTATCAACTTTGGGCTGCTTTGATATGATACTAAATGGTTTTTACCTTCTCAACCATTTCTTCATCCATTTCAGGCCCTATCATCTTACACTCACCAACTTCATCCCAACATGTCGGTATTCTAGACCTTTTCTCATAAAAGGCTTTATATGGTTCCATTCATATGATCAAGTGTAAATTATTGTTATATGGGAATTCAACTAGTGGAATATGTTGGTCATATCCTCGCTTGAATTCCATAAGACAAACTCTCATCATGTCTTCTAGTGTTTGAATATCTTTCTCAGATTGGCCATCAGTTTAAGGATGATAGGTATTACTGATGTTCTATTTAGTGCTTAGAGAATGTACGAGACTTTTTTAGAACATCTAGGTGAATCTCGGATCAAAATTAGATACAATATATAGTATTAATCCATACATACTTACCACTTATTTTATATAAATCAGTGCAAGTTGATCCAATGATAAGTCCTTTGGAATTGAGAAAATGGGAGTTGTCTTTGTAAGACAATCCACAATAACCCATATAGCATTGTTTTCTCAGGATATCCTTGGATGTACAATGAAAAAGTCAATGGTAATTTTCTCCCACTTCCACATTGGTATGTGTAGTGGTTGCATCATCCCCTTAGACTTTTTCCTCTCATCCTCTACTTTTTGACATACCAAGCACTTTGATGTATATTCAGCAATCTCCCTTTACATATTGTCCCACCAAAAGTTTTCTCAGAGATCTCGATACATCTTTGTTCTCCCTTAGTGGATAGAGAATGTTGAGCTATGTGAGCATTAAAAATATCCTTCATTATCTCTAGATCAAATGGTACAGATAATCATGACACAAATTTTACAACCCATTCCTAATAAATTTTAAAATCGGAGGATTTCCCATTTTTAACAGCTTCAACCCTTTTTAGAATTTCCACATCGTTTATTTTCTCGAAGAGAGATGGTTGAGAAATCATTTAATAAAGGATTGATGATGTTCCTCCCTTAATTATTCCCATTTCTATCCTTTTCATTTAAAAGAAGATCATATCCCTTTCAATTATCATCCTTAATAAAGACGTGGGATCCTTTCTACTTAGAGCATCTGCCACCATATTTTTCTTACTGGGATGATAGTGTATTGAGAAGTCATGATCCTTGATGACATCTATACATCTTTTTTATCATATATTCAGAAAATTCTCTGAGATTATATTTTTTAGACTCTTGTGGTCAATATATATCTCACACTTCTATCCATAGAGATAATTCCTCCATATTTTCAACGCAAAGATCATTGCCGCTAGCTCCAGATCATGTGTGGGATTGTTTTTCTTGTTGATTTTTATGTGACTTGAGGCATAAAATATCACTTTATTATTTTTCATTAGCACAAAGCCTAATCACTTATTTTAAAAATCAATATACACCACAAACATTTATCAACTTGTTGGGAGTGTGAGTACTATAACAGTGATAAGCCTCTTTTTTAACTCCTTTTAATAGTCTTTAAATTACTCAGTCCAGAAAATCTTTACCCCCTTCTGTGTCATCTTATTCAATAGGTTTGACAATCGTGAATAATTCTTCATGAATTAAAAATAATACCAAGATAGACCCAATAACTTGTGGATATCCATTATAGAAGTCAGACTCGGCCACTCTTAAATTGGACTCACTTTTAGCTATCCACAGATATACCTTTGATGGTGATAACATTCGCCAAGAATGATACATCCACCATCCAGAACTCACATTTACTGTACATTGCATACAACTTCTCCCATCCCAATGTCTAAAACACGGTATTCGAATACTCCTTGTGTTCCTCATTGTACATGGAGTATATCATAATATCATCAATAATAACTACCAAATTTTTTTTGAGGTAATCTATAATGACTCTAATAATTAAATCCATAAAAATAGATGGAGAATTAGTGAGTATGAAGGGAATCACTACGAACTCATAGTTTCCATACCTCATTCGATAGTTAGTCTTTGGAATATTATCCTTCCTCAACTTTAATTTGTTATATCTCAACCAAAGGTCCACCGTAGAGAAATAATTGTCCCCACGAAGCTGATTAAACTTGTCATCTATTTGTGGATGTGGGTACTTGTTATTTATCATGATTTTATTGTGCTCACTATAATCAAGGTCTATGCACATTGATCAATCCTCCCTCTCGACTAAGAGTACTGGAGCCCACCAAGGTAAAGCACATGGGCATAAAAATCACTTCTCCACATTCTCCTGTAACTGTTTCCTCATCTCCTCTTGCTCTATAGTGGCCATTTTGTAAGGTTTCTTTGATATATGAAGAGATTTATGGATAATATCAATTGATAACTCAACCTCATGATCAATAGGAAGACCAGGGAACTCTTTAGGGAATACATTAGTGTAATACCTCATGATGGGATAGTCGTAAAGCATGATTCTCTCCTTTGTGTCATCATTTGAGCTTGATATGCTTTCTTATAAGGCAAAAATATCCACACTTGAGATGATGATTATAATAAATATTCATCTTCCTCCTCAATCCTTTAAGGAATTTGAGGATTCTTTGGGATGTGAAGAGTGATATCCCTTTCCCGACAGTTGATATTGTCCTTGTACAAATATAGCCAATCCAGACCCATGATATTGTCGAACTCTACTAAAGGAAGTATGACGTGATTTTCTGGGAGGTTCATTCCACAAACATTAATCGAGGAAAAGTTATAAACCATGTATGAAATAATTTCCCCATTTTCTGTTCTCAAACATAACTTTTCCTCCAAATTTTTAGGTGGTGTTTGAATAGTGATACTAAACTTGCAAGATATGAAATAATGTGTAGAACCTGAATGAAATAGTACATCTTCTATTCTTTAATGAATAACTAGTATACATGTCACCACATCATTGTTCAGCTCCACCTCAATAGTAGTGATAACATAAACCCTTCCTTTTTTTCATTGAGGATGTTATTTATTGCCTCTGACAACCCTCGGCTTAGGGAAATTGTTCGCATAATTCCCATGCTCTTTGCAGTTGTGACACTACACTATAGGATGACTTTTGATTTGAACCTTCCTTTTTTTTTATTCAAAATTAATGGGATTATTCATATCCTGATGGTCGTTCTTGGCCCGATGGACTAACACTACACATTTTAAGGAATTCTTGGTTCCCTTAAAACAATTACCAGGATTCTTCTTACCACAACTTTTACAAGGGGAAAATTATGGTTTCATTCCATCAAGGGATTTGTTTGATGAACAACCCATGTTGTTCTCTATTTTCTGCTTCTTTTCACTAGGTACACAAGAACACTGAGAGTCTCCAATATCCATTCCAAATAGGAGGTCACAACAGACAATATCCTCATAATTGTTAAAGTCTTGAATCACCAACACTTTTGGTATAATCAGCTTTAGTCTGCTAAATAAGTGATTCAACTTGATTTAAGTTTTCATGACAATGCCAAAGGAGTACCTTCCAAGCCTTGTAATGTTTTCTTAAAAGCTCTAATGGACTCATCTCATTTCTACTTGAGTCTGATGAACTCTATTTCCATCTTGAGATGGAGGGTTCAAGGAAAATATTTGTTGAAAATTATCCTCTTGAATTCCTCCCAATCCATGGAATCAATTTCTTCTTGGGACGTTATATTCTTGATCAGTGTCCCCCACTGATCAGCTTCCCCATCAGAATGATTGACCACCAAAAAAACATTCTCTTCTTCCGATCACTAGAGGATGGAGAATATCTTTTCAATGGAGTTAATCCATTGTTCCATGAGGTGGGGATGAGATGATGCTCTAAACAATGGATGTCTTTGATGCATGAAGGATTCTACAACAACATTCTCTTTCCATGGTGAATGAGTATTTTCTGCATGATTCAAGTTATTATTCATAACTCGAGCAGCTGAGCAAGTATTTTCATGAAGTATTGATCACTCTCTCTTGTCATATTAGGCATATCATTAACGAAATATTTACATTTCCTATTATATTGATTGTTGGAATGAGATTTTCTATTTTCCCTCCATTAGCTAATAAAATTAACATATAATCATTGGTCTTTAATACTTAGCATTTGAGTATAAAAAGGAACATTTGTGCATAAAAGGATAAACTATTAAAGGATAAGTATATCTTAACTTGTGATTATTTAGGTTTATATCTAGGTTATGCTTGATCTATTTATTTACTTAATATCTTATGGGATTTTTTGTCCCTTAATAATGGTTTTTACTAAGCTCATGATGTTACCAAATCATATCCCCCAGGATTGTCATATCCAAGAGTTCACGAAGGCCCATTGTCATGCAGTAGTTTCAATTCGAGTCTCACTCAAATAGGTGTTTTTAGGTTTACCCCTAGATACATTATTTCTAGAGCCTCCTCTACCTGATCATATCCAAATATGGATGTAGTTTCATGATAAAACACTTGCTCAATACTCATCAAAATTTTGGAAAGTTTTCTCATAATTATTCTAATCATTATGTTTCTCACTAAGGTTCTATATTCCTAATATCCAAAAATATCTAGACCATCCTCTGATACCAAATGTAGTGACCCAATACTTTTTCACATAACATTACATGATTCTATGCATAATTATACACCAGAGTACAAGCTAAGGAACATTAATTGTAGTGTCCAAGAATACTAGGTATATAAAACATAAAACATGGGGGAAACAATTCTTTATTTAATCTCAATAAAGATATATTAAATTATTTTTAACCATTACATCTTCATAGGGTAGCATGGGGAAAAGATGAATGACGGAATAAGCTGAAAATCCTAGTAAAGGAAATAAAAAAAAATACAGTTCAAGCACATGAGTTAGGAGTCATGGAATAATGATATCCAAAGCATGGAACTGATGAAATCATATCATATAAGCATGGGATATCATAAAAATATAATCATATATATGTTTAAGAATCATAAAACTTATCATTAGTATGGTCCATGGAAAACTGCCAATCCCATTTCCCATTTTGGTACGGGTCAAGGCTAACTGCCAAACCTGTTTCCCATTTTATTACGAGCCAAGGCTAACCAGCAATCCCATTTCACATCACATCTCATGAGACATAACTTACCCAATGAATTGGTGCACTATCTGGATGCACCCATCTCAATAGTTTCATGAATATTCTTTCCAAATAAATAATCATACATAATCAAACATATATAAACATAAGGGTACCCAAGGAAAGAATTTGGTACCATAATCATTACATAAAGCATAACCAATGGGAGTATCATGAAAGTTTCCATGAATAAAGGGTTTTAGAACATACATGGACGTTCATATGGTAAAATAAACATATAACATGGTAAGTGGTTTTAAACAGAAGTGACCACATATAAGAAATGTATTTCAAAAACATTAGCATTAAAACATTTTTGTGTGGTTTTAAGGAAAATACTATAGAGATTTAAAAATAGAAATGAAGAAAATCTTTTATACAAAACAATAATTCAACCAAAAATGTTTTATAATAAAATAATTATTTTATAAAGGAAAATGAGGATTAAACAGAGGATAGAGTGAACTTGAAAATTGGGTTAAATTTTGGGATATTCCCTTAAAACATGTTTTCTTTTTGAAATTCTCTAAGGAATAAATATTTTAAAAACATGTATATCCCCAAAAGTGAGTGATGAAATTTTATTAATAAATGAGTTTTGTAAAACTACACTACATTTATAATATGTAAATAAATAGAGAACATAACTCCATTTTTATATAACGAAAGATAAGGCTACCTGAAAGATCAAATAAGGTTCGAGTAGAATTTGTTACGGTTTATCGGAATGGTGTCAAGTGTGCCTAAAATGGATTGATGAGAGAGAAAGTGGATTTCTCATAAATTATAAATAATGAGGGTAGTATGGTGGATGTGCGAACACATACCCCATCATTTTGTATTACACATAATATGTAATATGATAGAGGACAATCTTGATTAAGAGAGATATGGAGAGGATCCCTTACCTTAAATCCAGTGGTCTTCTCCACATGTTATTAATGACCTGAATAAAAAAATTAGGATTATTAATTAACAATTCCAGAACCTCTTATATATGTGATTGATTTATTATAATAGTTTTTGGTTCATTAAAGACATTTTTTATTGGTTATATAGATCAATTTTATTGTTCGGGCTCGTTCGCTTTGTTTTTAAGATTGGTTTGCTTATATTTATGTTCGGTTAAATACGTATGATAAATGTTGTTGTCCATAATTGAAGTTTAATTTTATTAGTTAACACCTATGATATTACATGGTTAAAAACATAATTTGGTAAATTGTAGTGATATTGAACCATTATATATAACTTTAGTGACAACCGTTTTGGGTTAAATGGTGGGTTAGATTACAAAGAACATATTTTGATTTATAACTTAATACCATTTGTACAAACATATTACAGAACCAAAACAAGGATATATTACATATATAATAATCTGGTTTAACTATAAAAAATGGTTTCATAACCAGAATTAAAGATGATAATAGAAATTGATAAATTGTTGTCTTTGAATGTGCTAAATTAACTCATCTGAAAGGGTGTTTTCATTTCTTTCAAATAAAATGTAGGGAAACGAGGGATGATAATGAAATATCCCATTATCATAGAAATATTCTATCACATTTATGAAACTAGATTTATAATACTATTATGGAGAAGGTGTTGGGGAATGAAACAAGAAAATAAGAGAACATAAAATAAATTAAATAATTTGAAAGATGAATTTACCTATTGATTTTATCTCCATTGAGAATCTCTTAAAGGGAGAGATTTTGGTATTTTGAAGTTGCTAGGGGATGTTGGGAGTGAGGAAGGATCTTGGGGAGAGATTTGGGTAGAATATTGGAAAGTAACAAGGAATTATAGGATTGAAGTGAAGAGGGAGTGATGGGTAGTTTTATAGTACAGGAGAGGAGTGTTTTCATAATTTTTTAATCATTAGTTTATTAATTTACCTCAAGACCAGCAATAGTGATGATTCCATGAACAAGAATAGTAAATAATGCATGTGATTTATAAATAATTGGGATTACATCATCATATCATCATCAATGACTAAATAAGACCATCATTGATCATTTATCATAAATTGTCGTATTTAACTATTCATCAACAATTCAAGTATTTTAGAAAAATACCAAAAATTCACCCAAACCATTTTTATATATTTAGAATCAAAAAATGAATTCTATGTTTCAAAAATAATTTTATAAATATGTATATTTTAATATATAATTAATCTTATAATTTATTAAAAAATTGAGTTATAAAACATTCATTTACTTATTCTAAAATATAGGTACATCATACATTCACTTAAATATTATTTCTATACTATCATAAGTAAGCTTAATATTCATTAGGGCTTATCACTGTTCATAAGGGTATGTTACTATTCATAAGGGTAGCTTACTATTCAATAAACATCATGTTTTTTACCAGACTCTAACTAACAAACTGATCGCAACTGTGTATATTAGATTTTCAAAATTCAAATCACAGAAGTGAAAAAATTATGTTTAAAGGCCACATAGAACTTAGTAGTTTATTATGTTGTGCATTCATGTGCTTATATTTTATAATAGAGGAATTTAATTTTATAAAACTTTGGTTCGTTACACAAATCCACAACCATGAGACACAATTAGGGTATTATGGTTCTATAAAGGAATTGTGCCTCTTCAGAACACCATGTATTTGGAGTCCTAAATTCTGAGTGAGGTTTTTTCTTGCATTCCAGTATGGGTATATAAAGAAGTGTCGTGTACCCCTTACCACTCTATATGTACCACTTCAAGAGTTTTTTCTTGGTTTTCATATTTTTAACAGTATTTTTCAAATGTGTTCCTATGTTCCTCTTCCTCAAGGGTATAGTGTGACATTACATCCAAATCAAAGGATTTTTATCTGCTCTAGATGTATTGTCTCAGATGGAGTTTTAGTGTCCCTTTGTGGGACTGGAGTGCGATCATGTATCATTTTTTATCCCCATATGGGGTTTGGGGAATTAGTGTGACCTCCTTGTGTATGGTGTTGATTCCCCTCTAGCATGTTATACAGGTAAGGTTTTTGGTATTATTAAAATATGATCCCTTACATAGCGTGTTGTTCCAGATTAGGTTCGTGGTGTCCCCAACAGTTATAGGCATTACCCGTATCAATTTATCAGTGTCTTCCTAGACTAGTGAGCATTATTGAGTTAGAAGAAATGATCTATATCTCATCTTTGAACGTCTCAAATTATTTCATATCTCATAGAGTGGATTCTAACTGAATGAAAACTTCATCAAGAAGAATTATATGGCTGGAAATTTGTTTTTAACATCGAGTGGTGTGTTGTTTATCTAGAGTATATCTTGGTGTTTCTGTTATAAATTATTTTTAATATCTTTTTTTTAAGATAACTATAAATTTTTCTTCATGATTAGTATTTTCCTGGTGTCTGAATATGTACTATTACACTCACTCAGGAATGAGATTTTCCCACACATGTCATGTCTTATGCTGATGAGAACCCTTTATACGGTTTCCTTGAAGAATCTGTTTTTTTATGCATAGGTAGAGCTTGTAAGTCCAATGGGTTTTACCAAGATCTTGCACTTGACAAAGTATTCACCCTTATTGATGGATGAACTCTGTACAGTTTCTAGTTAGTCTTGAATATGGCCTCATTTTCTACTTTTAGTAACATACAAGCGTACTCTATTGTGGATTCATAAATGTATGCATTCATTATTTAATTTTTCTAAAAATTGATCCCTGTTTTTTTCTTTGAGATGTGTGTGAGTTTACAGGAGCTTTAGGATAATGTCTCCCATTTGATGGATTTTTCTACTTAGTGTTGGTCATCCATGTTGTGAATATTGGAGGAAGCCTTGGGGTATTCACAGGTTGGGAGTCAATGTTTTGGGTCATAAATGAGCGGTATCAGACTTAGTTATTTTAAAATTAGGGCCTATGTCAGTGATACTAGTTGGAGAAATAGTTTTTTGTGTTTGTATTTCACCTTACAGACTAGGGACTCCACTTTTGGTATGATGCATGATGTGTCCATACCCCATGACAATAATCAAATTCATTTCATCTTGATTCATGTTCACATAGGTATGGAATTTTTTTAACATGTGTCATATAGGAATGGTTTTACATTCCATGTCTTCTTTGAGTCAGATTCTTAGATATTCCATTTGGACCATTGTATATCTGTTATTATTTCAGGATGCCTTGATGCATCTAGTCATAAACGAATCCACTAAATGATCAAGAGGATGATCTGCCATGTGAGTAGGCATAAATAAAGATTTATATACTTGAGATAGAATATATGAGAAGTTTACCAGCTATACCACCACATGTTGAGAACCAGATAGAGCTTGATGTACCACTTAGGGAAGCCATCCCACTAATTTCATTTAATAGGATTCATATGCATAGGCTTCTGAGGATTCATGGGGATCCATTCCCATAGGTTTCTTAGAACTACCTTCATGCATTCAATCACGTCTTCAACCATGTGAGGATTGATTTAAATCAGATGGTTATCCTCATGAAAATTCATTATTACGGATATTTTGGATGATGAGGGAGCATAGTGACTTAGTCACATGACAAGCCAACTCTCTCATGGTCAGACATTGAATGTCACTTCAGGGGGGATTTTTACCCATCCATGTTACTATTTGTATAAATAGCGGATCTTATGCATCTGTAATGGTTGGGTAATCTAGCTTGAGATTGTCCTTCCTATCATACAACTAATCTACATTTGGTTGAGGTCCCATCGAGGAAGAGACATAGGTAGAAGAAGGGTGGTCTGAAGGTAAATAAAGGTGGAGGAGGGGATGATAGATATGTATGAGGTGGTCAGAGTTTTGATCTATTATCAAACCCACCCCTAGGTTCTCCATAGTAGTCTTAGTGAGTTGGTGGATAGAGATAAGGCCACATGCGGGCTATGGATACATATGACTGAAATTCTCCTTGGATGATATAAGTTATGATATTGGAATTTTCTAGATTAGATAATGTATTTATAGACAGAATTGTGTGTCATTAATTACATTCCACTTATCTAGTTTGATACCTAGAGATTCCCATGGAGCCATTGGCTCAACACTTGGGGTTGTATACTATGACAGGTCGTTAATCTGTGATCACACTCTTGTGTTGATAATGCGATCTAATTCTTGGAACTGATAGTTTCATATGAAATTTAATTGTAGCTACAATAATGCCTTGTGATATCATTTTATATATGGACTAGATATCAATAGTCCATGCCCAGATTGAGTCATAAGTTGAAGGATGTGGATTTTCTGAAGTGATTGAATGAGGTTTTCCATTATGGTTAAAAAAAAATTGGTGGATTAGGATGATCTCATTCATAGGATAGTGTAGTTGATTAATCCTCAAATGTATATAATGACTAGTAGAGATGTGAAATCCTTGGTCTATTAGTTTTTGGAAGTGGTCTAAAAGTATGGGAACATTTTCCCTTAGGATATATAGGTTTACCTCCCCACCAAGAACTATAACTCATAATATAAATACATCCTAACACAGAACCAATATATTCACTTGCATATCAAATGGGTCATGCAGTGGCTCAATGGCTAAGGGTGTAGTTATTGGGATTATAGGAGAAGGTATTTTTGAGACCCAGTGTTTCCCCCAAGAAGCCCTAGTGTTGTTGAATAAATAGTCAGATGGGTGCTTGATGTTTTTTTTTTTGATTACTTGTGCTTGACTCAATTGAATGTATATAATAATTATCTACTACTAGGGATTTATGACCTCATTGATTATTTGATAGGTTCGTAGTTGTTCTCAATGATTAAAATTACATATATAAATAACCAGATATTAGTATGGGATGTGGATATACTGATGACACTAATTAGATGTCACAAAAAACACTATGAGTTTTTGGTGAATCATTTTGCAAGAAAAATGCCCCAAAAGTTTTTATGGAACTCATAAACTATATATTTCAACATTTCGTAGACCAGTTCATGGATGTCATAAGGAAATACATCCTAGTATTTTTGGTATCTAATGAGAAGAACCTGAGACTCTTAAGGATGTCTATGGACACATATTGAGATGAAAATAATTATTGGAAACTCCCAAAGTGTCAGATTTGGATTTGATAGGTCAACTATCTAGTACACATCATCTCAAAGGTCAAGGAAGTAGGGGATCTGACAATTGGTGAGGTTGTTCCTACAAGGGCACCAACATAGAGTGTCATTGAGGTGTTGAGTTTCTATGGTATTATAAAGTACTATTATAGGATTTTACCATACATTTCTAGATTCAAACCACTCTCTATAGCCTTGAATCATAAGAAGAATTTTTTTGTATAAAAAAAAGGATTCACCATTGATTTCATGATCAGTGGAAGAAATTGAAGAGTTTTCCAATCATTATATTTCTGTAGCATGGTGTCAATTATATAGTAATTTTAGATGAATCAAGGACTAGATTTTTTTCTAATGAATCAGAAGAAGGTAATTGCATATGGTTCAGAGTAGTTGAGACCTCATGAGTAGAACTACATGACCCATGATATTGTGTTAGTAGTGGTATTCATCGCATTAATGATGTGGTAAAACTACCTAATGAACGATTGGTTTATCATTTACTCTGATCATAATAGTGTCATTTATATCTTATCACAAAAGGATATTTACTTGAGTCTGAGGAAATAGTTATAGTTCCTCTAGAAAAATGTCATTGAGACTATCTATACATCTGGGAAGGGGAAAGAGGTTGAAGATACTCTTACCAAGAGACATTGTTCTTAGTTTTTGGCTGAGGCTTCAAAGGAGTTAATATTGTTGTAGTTTTCCTTTGAATAAATTTATAGTTCTTCATATCTCTAGTCAATGGTGGTCACCCCCACCTATTTTTCAACATGTGAGGGATACTCAATGGGGAGGTAATAACTGTGAGACCTTATGTATGTTGATATCCACTAGACATTCTCTTGATGGATATTATAAATGTGGGGATAATTCTATATATCTTATAGGTAAAATGATGGTATCATTGATGTTGTGATAAAATTGGTTGTATGGGTCTCATACATCCATTTTTGTGGTACATACATTTGGAAAAAATATGTAACCAGACATCTGATGTCATTTATTTGGCCATTCATGAATAAAGGAGTTGTGGATTTTGTCACTCGATGCCTCACTTGTCAGCAGGTGAAGGCATAACAATAGGTTATGAATTTTTTATCCCAACCTCTTGAGGTCCCATAGTGTAAGTGGTATGAGATATTCATGAACATAAGGATCATTTTACAATGTACATATAAGGGACACAATTCTAGATGGGTGATTTTAGAGTGACACTTAATGTTATCCAAATTAATATCCATTAGATATCAGGGATTAGTATAGATAATGGGGTTATCTAGATAAAATATATATTACTACTCTATAGAGTTACCTCATCAATCATGTCTGGATATGATGAATGCTTGACATCTCGGTTACGAAGAGGATTTCAGGAGGCTTTTAGGACTCTACTACACTTAAGGAGAACATTTCACTCCTAAACTAATTTATTGATTGAACAGACCATTTATTTCTTGGATGATAAATTATTGTCTTGAATATTTAAATTTTTACATAGTTGGGAGGATCAGATACCCTTTTTGGAGTTTACATACAAAAAAACATACCATTCCACCATTGATATGTCACTATTTGAGACTACATATGAGTGAACATATAACTCACTATTCTCTTGGATTGGTCTAGGAGATTTATCAATAGTAGTCTTGAAGTTGGTAATAACTATTATATATAATGTTATATTAACATAGTAGTTGTTGAAGAGTGAAAAGAGTCATCAGAAGTCTTATGCAAAAAGATGATAGAGAACTCTGTAGTTTGAGGAGGGAGACCATGTGTTTCAGGTGGTCACTCTTTGATGTGGATTGAGATTATTTTGAGAAAATTAAAAGTTATCTCTATGATTTTTTGGTCCCATATAGATACTACACGTAGTTGGTGAGTTGTCATAATGAATGCCTCTACCGTCATAGTTTGATTGGGTATAGATTTCTTCCACATGTCATTGCTGAGGATTTATGTGAACGACATATCACACATTCTCGACTGGGGAGAGCTACACATTGAGGATATAGATTCGTTTTAATAGTACCTGGGGGTGATAGAGGATTATAAGGAATTCATCCTTTTTTTTGGAGATATATTCCCCTTGTGTGTGTAAATTACTAACATAAAAATCGTCTATAGAGCACCTTGGAGTGGGAGACCAAGATATGAGCCTAGTATCATCATAATTTTGAGTTGGATTTTTTATTTTATGGAATAAATGACCTATTTCTAGGATAATTTAATTACTTTTATTATCCATATATTATTTTTTGTATATTATATGGATTGTTTTTTAAACCATGTGCATATATGACATGTGATTTTGACTTTCAGTGTTCCCAAAATAAATGTTTAAAATATAATGAATATATTAAAGGGAACGCATCCATAGTTTTCCTAAAAAGTGGAATAACAGTTGAATGGGGAACCATATAATAAATATGAGGGGACCATAGAGTTAGGTATTGGTGTTTTTCTCTATGAACGAAATAACCCATCTCAACATGGGCTATTTGTTAAAATGGTTTTGCAGCCCTGAAATTTATAATATAAATTAATTAAATAATTGATTCTATTATTTTAAACATAGAGACCTTCTTCCTCAATGTATATATTACTATGGATTTTGTATCAGGGTTGGATTCAATACCCCAGAGACCACGATGCCATTGGTATAGGGTGTTCTTGGAAAAAGATGATGGATCATGATTAGATAATGGATCATTGCACCGAAAGAGTTTATGGATTTCTTCAATGATGGAAACACAACAATTTTATATCAATGATTGTTCAAAACTCTAGGTAAGGTGTTTATCATTGTAATTTTTATCCCATTTAATTGTCCTAAATTATGTAGGATTAATTAAAAAAATATAATCGATTTGTGAATCATTATTAGAATTAAATTGATGGAATTTTATAACTAATCATGCAGATTTATTTCTCTTTGTTTTTCTCCATCTATAAAATTGAATCAAGGACCAAAGAACAACAAACATGGTTAGAAACTCATCTATTATAGATTATGGTTTTCTCACCAATTTCATTTTGTAATCATCATTGTTTTTTATTTTGGCCTATAGTTGGTCTAATACGTAGTTCATGGTGGTTGAACGACCATTATTTAGTGCAGCATGTCAAAATCGTTGGTATGACATGTGTTGTTAGATCTTGTTTGAGAATCAATAATGAAATTTTGAAGATCTGCAAGGAACAAAACTTATTTGGGAGTTCTCTTTTTCCCAAATTCACTAAGGAATCCTAGATGATGGATGACAATATCCCAAACCATTGTGTTAGACAGAATCCAACGAAAAACTAATGGCATGGATAGTAAACCATACATTTAGTTTTCATTGGTGATATTGATAACAGGGGAATAAAATCCATGAAATTCATGAATATGGCATGGATTTTCAGAAAATCCTGACCACCGCAGCATATAGGTCAAGGTTACATACAATTCGTAGTTCGTTCATTGATCACTGGAGTTTTGGGATGAAGACAAGGATCACACAGTGTGTGACTATTGTCACGCGTCAGGTGACCATGTTCACAAGACTTGGAATGTACTTCGAGTAGCACATAGACACATGCTAATGTACATAGAGAAGTGGCACCCCATGTACATTAATAATAGAATGGCCATGTGTACACATGATAGTACACAATCACTGCCACCATGCATGGAAAATTATAGATGACATGGGTAGGGTACCGTGTGTCTCTATACATCATGTACCACTTCAAGATGTAATGTATTTTGAGGCCTACATGTCATGTGAGGTTTTTACACATAGGAAGGTATGGGCATTGATTGACATGCAGTTTACCCCCTGGTACACACTGTGTACCACCTAAACGTGTGTTTATAAATATTTATTTAATTAGTTTCTACAATTATATGTTTTTTGTGTTCCTATGGTCATTTCCCTCAATGGTATAGTGAAACATTACTTCCACATCATTGGATTTTGGCCCCATCTAAAGGATAAGTAGTAGATAGATGTGTAGTGTCCCTCTTTGAGACTAGAGTGTTATCCTCTACCATAAATGTTCCCAAGATGGGTTATATGGAATCACGATGACCTCATTGATTAAGGCATTGGTCCCCATTCTAGTAGGCCAAATAGGTAGGGATAGTGGTATTATTGACAGGAACATCCATATGTTGTGTGATGATTAAAATTGACTATATGGTGTCCCCCAGTAGTTCTGGGTGTAACCCCATGTCTTTCTAGAAGGGTGTATATAGTGTAGTTATATTTCTCAGGTGAGGAATAGAAAAATAGACATCATATATATGTTTATCTAATGCCAACTTAGATTTTGGAGTGGATTTCCCAAGAATGAGCATCACTTTAAAAAAATTCATGTGGTTGAACATTTTTTATGATGGCTTGATGGTGTGGTGTATTTTAGAATATTATTAGCATGTTTATATTATAAATTGAATTTTATATCATTTATTGAGATGACTATACTTGATTGTTCCTGTATAGGGTTTCTAGGGTGTCCTACTATGTATTGTAGTAGTCACTCCCACATGGTCTTTTCCTACATCAATTGTTTCTTATATAGATTAAATCTCATTATATGGTGTATTTGGATGATAGGGAGAGGGTGGATCATAGAATGTTCTTTTTTGAACAAGGTTTCATACATAGAGATTTAACTTGACATAGTCATCACCCATGGATCATGTTGTTCTCTTTAATTGTTTTGGTTGGGCTTGTATTTTCCCCTTTTCCACTTTCATTACATTACTGGCATACCCTATTGTGGGATATTAGATATATTCTTCCATTGTTTCAGTAATTTTAAATTTTAGTATTTTATGGGCTTAGATATATGTGATTATATATAAGTAATTTAGTTAAATACCCCCATTTGTGTGACATTCCTACTGAGCGATGGTCGCTAATCCATATACTGTTGGAGGCACGCTTGGGGTAGCCACTTGTCAGGACATAAAAGGTATGGTCTTCAAAAATATAATAATTATAATCAATTAATAGTAATTAAACTAATAATAAATAAATTATAAAATTTTCATTGAAAATTAATCCTTTTTAACATTAATTATTTGTCTTATATATATGGAATATTTTTAATAGATTATTGTATTTTTTTCAACTAGATGTTGTATTCCCCATATAATATTTATAATAATTATCATCTAATATGTCACATGTCATTTTAGTTTTATTATGTGTCTCATAGAATATATACGTATTTATATTAACCAAAATTATATATTAAAATCTCAAGGTATTATATAAGTTATCATGGATGAGAAACCAACAAAATTAGCTCATTCGATAGACATAATATCTAGTACTATAAAGTGTAAAGTACATCACTATGGTTTTTTCCATCATATAAATGATAAATTATTAAATAGATTAAAAAATATGAAGTTAATAGTTTTCAAGACAATTGAGATCATAAAAATGGTTTTTTCCATATACGATATTTCAAAAGTGACATATTATAATACACAATATAACACGATGGTCTGGTGTATATTTTTATATTCTAAACTATTGAATATATTTGAGAAAATAATAGATATACTTTAATTATATGAAATTAAATTAAAAATTGTTTTATGGAATTGAAGATAAATTATTAATTTTTTAATTGTATAAAAAGTTAGATACTTTTAATAATTTTTTCTTGAAGATATAGTATTTTTTTAATGGATAATAGTCTGTACATAGATAAAAAAATATGTTGGATAAAGGAGGAAATTTAATAAATATGAAATATTGATTGATATGTTATGTTAAGGCTAAAAAACATGATTATAATAGATGATAAGGATATATTCAAGGAGATAATAATGAAAATAAATATGTATATATGATTAGTGTAATGTAACAAAATGCTATTTTCATTATAAAAATATATCTGTTGATAAATTGGGATATTATCATTAAGTAGTGAGTATGACATAAGAATATGTGGTGTTCTATTATAATGGCCCCTTCTAAATATGAAAACCCATGCCTTTATTACACATGAATATATAATTTAATGAATAAGAGTAAAAATAATACAACCTATAATATGAACAATACTATTGTAATTGTGTAATTAATTATATTACATAACAAATTGAAATGGCGGGAGGCTATGTTGTAATTTTTGAAAAATTCCGTAACATGATCATAATTTTTCATCATTATTAATACAACATGAGATAACATGAGGAAATATAAAAAATTAAGTGATATATAAATCCCTATAAAAGAATAAAGATATAATAACATGAATAAAGTATTACATTATATAATTGAAATTATAGTGTGGAAAAAAGTGGTGACGATCATAAATATTATAAATAAGGCTTGAGGAAGTAAGATAACATAATTATAACATGAGAATATGAAAACAAGTTTAAGCATTACATCACATTCATAAGTCAATGAAAAAACTAATATAACATAACATATTTTTCTGAGGATAACCACCCATGAACTATACATGGAATCACCTGAGAAAAGAAAACATTACCTAATACATTGATGTGTTATCAAGTCACACCTACCATAATCATAACATTTGGATGCATAAGTGTTCCATAAATATCATATAATATGAGTTCATATTTTAAAATATTTAATACCATGATTAATGATTTTGGGTAACATAAATGGAATTACCAAATAAATTAAGTATTAGAACAACTATATGAATACCATCGAGTTGAAATGGGGGTGTATATTCATGACATAATTGTTTGGCCAGAAAAATCATAGTTAAATTTTTGAAGCATAATGTAAGTACATAACGATTCATAAAATGTATTAATTAGAGATAAAGGGATGTATCATTATTTTTATATAAATTTTATGTAATAGGGATATGGAAAACCATATCCTAATATTAAAAATTGGAAAATATTCAATACCTAAATAATGTTCATTAAAAGGGGGTTAAATAGAGGATATCTCAATAAATATTGGTAAATTAACAACCTAGGAAAATGATATAATTAGAGGGAATTAATTTCCTATCATTTTTAGGATATCACTTAGACCATATATTGTTCATTATATGGTCATGAAAATATAAAAAAAATATTAAAAGGGTAAATTACAAATAAGGTTCTTAAATGGATAAGAAGAGAGGGAAATCCCATACCTTTAGAGGGTAACTCAACAAGATTGATAGGAACTTATTGAGAGATAAAGGGAACATTATGAGGTATCTAGAGAGGTGAGGGAATTTTATGGTTGTTCTATATGGGTTTTTAGTTTATAGTAATGGTGGATTGACTAGTTTCATATAGGAATAGAGAGGGGATATCATTATTATCTCAAATAATATTTTTGGTCACTAAATAATTATGTTGTAAAAACTAAAAAACACCCAATTGTAATTGACCATGGTTTATAAAAAATATGAGTGGTTGTTATTATTCTTTATATCTAATGGATGAATTCAATAAATTATTACAGTTGTAAATATTTAATTGAGTCGTGTTTACAAAGAAATGATTTTAAAAAAATAAAATAATATATAAGATTTGGAGACTCATAATGGACGTATGAATTTAATAAATTACACTAAAAACAATTTATTTTAAATGGAAAATATATATTTCGTATTCAATACCTCATATAGAATTTATACATTACTTTTTTTGACTTTTATGATGACAAAATCCACACTATAATTTAAATTGTATTGAATTTTTTGGAACTATTTCAATTGACTATGTAAATTATAAAAAATTAATAATTGGATATGTTTAACATGATTATTCAAAAAATAATTTTTTTTTCAAAATATTTTCATAAATTTGTGAATTATCACTTGTAAAACAAGTATTTAGATTTATTGAGATTTTTTTACAATAACAATTTTCAAACACCAATAAAATTTCTTGTTGACTTCATAATAAATTGTCATGTATATTTGAATAAATATTATTCAATTATATTTTTTCATAAATATATAATTTTTTCATAATTTTCATTAAATATTAAAAATGGAAGCTTTGAAGTGAAATTTCATATTACATAGAAGTATTATTCTCATTTTATCATAACAAAATTAAATTCATTTATAATGTAAAAAAATAAGATACAATATAACCATTATAATATTGAAAATTATATATACATTTTTTTATTAGTAAGGTCATGTTATATAAACCATTATTTAACCTGAATATTCTCTAAATAGACGGTGAAAGTTGTGATATATTCACGTGGTGGTTCGACATACATTATCTTGGTTTTTATCTCAATGGGACAAAAATGTTTCGGTAGATTCTAAATATCATGGATAAGATATTGGATATCATTTTTTACATTGTCAAGAAAAATTTCAAATGATTCTATCTCCCACAAAATATTAGATTAATGGGTTCCATAGGGTATGATCTTGCTGGTTGAGGCCATTACATATTTTGTTTCCATCAACTAGATTTATCATAACCCGGTATTAATTCTATCCAGATGATCACTATGTATTGACTATTTTATCATCTATTATTATTCATAGTAGTATTAAAAATCAAATATTATATAGAAAAACCAAATAATTCCATTTTTTCTATAATAATACTATGGAAATTTCTTCATTCACAAAAAAAATTATTTGTAAAATTCCAAATCCTTACAGTCTACCACTTTATAAATTTATCCCCGGAATATTTCATTTCAAATAATAAAAGATATGATAATAGTTCTATTTAATTACCCTATCTAGTTCATATATTACATTATAAATACTTGGATTTCTCTATATAACTTTGATGACATGAATTGTTTTATTTTGTAGAACATTGTTTTTATGATCTATGTTCTTCAATAACTTATCCTCGTATGAAACGTTATTGTCTAATGGAACCACAATTGGATTCATAACATGTGAGGTGTTTGGTATTTACTTCCCCAAAAGAGATATATATAACACATCATGTACACAAGATAGGTTTGGTGAGAGTTCTAGTTGATAGGTCACTACTCTGATTTGATAAAGGATCTCAAATAAACATATTTATCTTGAACTATGCTTTTCCTTCTTCCCAAATCTTATGAATTTCATTAATGGAGATTTTAAGAGGATTAACATATCACCAAACTCAATATTTAGGTGTCATTGATGATTGTATTATTTTTCTACTTTGTCACCATGGGGAAGCCTAAATGTAATGTTGAATAGCTTTAACCTTTTCTACTAATTCATCTACCATTTCAGTGCCCAATAGTTTACATTCAACAACTTCATCCCAACGTGTTCTACTTCTCTTACAATAATGGGCTTTATGGGGTTACATTTGGATGGTCAAGTGGAAAATATTATTTTATGAGAACAAGGATAATGGAAGATGTTGAACCGATACTTATTTTATGTTTTTTGAACATGTTATTAACATGTACTAGTTTTTCTTGATAGTTTTCTCATATTGGATATCATTTTGAAATAGATAATCCATATATAAGTTGAACACATTATTTAGTGAATGTTGGATAATATTTTATAACATGGTGGTAAATATTAGATCATTATTAGTTATAATTAATAGTGGTGTTCTATTCACCCTCAACACTTCTCTAATGTATGTACATGCATGCTGATCTAGTGAGAAGTCCTCTCATAATTCAATTAAATGAGTATAATTTTAAAGATGATTTTCCAAAATTAATATATAATTATTTTCATATATATATTTCTTTATATTACTAGTGAACTCATCCATGGTTATGTTTTTTCAATTTCCTTATAGGTATGGGTAATTATTCCATCACCCCCTTGTATTTTTTACATTCAACATTAACATACTGAAAAACATGAAAATGTGATATCTATTTTATATTCTCCTTCATCGTAATGTCCCATAAATACTTCCTTAAATGATCTTGATAAATATGTTTCCTCCCTATATGGATGGAGAAGGTTATGTTGTGTGCATCTTCTATTAGATCATTCTTTAACCCATATTTTGATGGTATATAATGTAATGAACCAACTCATACAACCCATTTTTTATAATTTTTAATTTTGAGTATTTCCATTTTTTTATAGCATTCATCATCTTATGAATTTCCATATCATTTCTTCGAGAATAATTTATCTTCTCTTGACGTGATGGTTAATCAATCATTTTTTAAAGGATTGACGAGGTTCTTTATTTTAGGATATCCATATCTACCCTTTTCACATATAAAAATATCAAATCCTTCTCAATCATCAACAACGGTAAAATTTCCAAATATATTATACATTGAGAATCCTTAACATTATTTCCATTATGATATTTTTAGTGGATTGAGATATCAAAATCATAGATCATATATAATCATCTTCACTATTTTAGTGTCTATGTATTGGCCCATCATTTTTATTGACGTACAAGACAGGTGTAACCCAAGTTGAAGCACATGGGCATATGAACACATTATATATATTTTCTTATTGTTTCTCCCTTAGATACCAATGTTCCACAATTTATATTCTATATAAATTACAAGATATATGAAAATAACAATTTATATCATAGATTAAAAATTCAACCTATTTTCTATGAGGAAGACCATGAAATTCATTAGGAAAGACATTAGTACATTCCCTTACAATGATAATATCATTAAGTATGATATATTAAATAATCTCAATAAATTTAGAACAAATTCATTTGGGTATAAAAATAATATCCATGATTGAGATGATTGGGACACTGAATATTCATCAGAATCATTTCACTGTAACATAATTGTTGGATGATTCACGATACCGAGAGTGATTTTTTTTCAATGAATTTTTTTATTTATATAAATATTTCCAATCCACGCATACAATTACACTGACATGAGTATTAAAATTTTTTCTAGTAAGTTCAGTGCACATATTTTGAAAGTGGATTTGTCATATACTTGGGATGCAAAAAATTCTTGATTATCTATATTCTCTCACAACTCTAGTTTTATGCCTTTTGTTGTTGTTTTTAATACTTCTAATAAACATTTGTGATGTGAAATTATATGTGGGAACATAATCAGATATTATGATTTTAATTATTTAATGAATAACCATTGTTCATTCTGTATCATCATTTTTAAGATTCACCTCAATGTTCATGATGAAATATGCTCACCCATGATACATTGGAGGTTTTTTTGATTGATTGTCTCTTACAAACCTTGGTTTAGTTCATTGGTTTGAGAAGTTCCCTTGTTTCTTGATATTGAAACAGTGAATGATGTTCCAATGATTTACTAGATTATCCCATTCCTCTATCATATTAGTGGGGTCCTCCTATCATTAATTGTTAGTTAGGATCACTTCCATCATACATATAATAAAAATCCTTATCCCTGATATGAAATTTTTTATATATTTATTTTCATACTTTTGAAATGTGGTATGATGAAATTCATTACTAGTATTATATTTATCTATCAAAACACCATAATTAAACACTAATTTCCACTTCTTATCCCCATTAGATCATTAAGATTTACCTATCTATATTTAGAATTTTAGGTTTCATCAGAAAATTTCCACATAGTTTTCAAAGTAATGAATCACTATAGTTTTTTGTATACTCATTATTATCCCACCAAAGTAGTCGTAAAATTTACATTTAGTGTTTATGATAAATCCTTACTCATATCATGAAATTATGGTGTTGTTTTTCACATATACCCTGATTAATTCATAATCAAATTTTATGAGTGCAAGGAGATCAATTTACATTTTTTCTCTGCGAGGGTGAGGAAAATATTTTTAAAAAGATAATTTTTTAGAATTCCTTCCATAGAATTTATATGAATTCTTCATCAAACTCAATATTCTTGATCAATGTCTATTATATATTTCTTTTCTCCATCTATATGATAAACAAACAATATAAAATTTTACTTCTCTAAACATTAATGTTAAGAGAATATAATTTAATTACAGTTAAATAGTTGTTCCAGGTTTAAGGGATTAGATGATCAATTGAAATTAGGATGTCTTTTTTATTAAAGGGTTAAATTGAATCATGTTTTTTCATAGGGGTATTTTTTTACATCCTAGTGATTTAGTTTTATATTCAGGACCTAGGTCAACATTGATAGTACCATAAAAAATTCTGTATTTCATTCTCATATTGAGTTGATCATGTAGTTTGGTAAGTCATCACATTTATCTTCACATTGGTTATTTATGAGGTTCCGTGTAATTGTAGCCATTGTCTAGAATATATGGAAAATTAGGGATAATTACAATTAAATTATTAAAAACTCATAAAGAAATCCAATAACATTAAATGGTAAATTAATAAAAAACATTTATTCCTTAACATATAAATTTCAGGTCTTCAATTATTGTTATATGTTCTCTATTTCCTAAAAAATATTATTATAGAAATTTATTTCCATTAATAATGTGAATATTGGGAATTTAATAAATCAAATCCCTTGGGAGTTTCAAATTAGTTGTCTTATAGGGATCGTTTTTGTGAAAAAGGTAATAATGTAGTTGATCTAAATTATCCCTTTTTGGGATTATTACCACCAGATACATCTATTACAAAACCACATCCACTTGTAGTATCTAGAAAGGGATGCATTTTATTGAAAACTAATTACTTTATACATTAACAAAATTGATGAATATTTTCATATGTTTAGTTATATCCCTAATGCTCTATCTAGAGTTCTATAACCCTAATCCTATAAATAACAAAACAATCATCAAATAAAAACGATGACAACATTTGTCTTTATTACACAATAATTAATGATTTATTGCATAATAATACACATAATATAACCTATAAGATCAATAATTCAAGTGTATTTGTCTAATTATTTAAATTATATAACAATATAATAAGGGAATACATTAGAATTATTGAATGCGTCCTTATCATGATCATAATTTTCCATTATTTTTAGAAGAGTATGGTATAACATGTAGAAATACATATAAAATGGTTGATCCATAAATATGAGTAACATAATAAAAAAATTGTAAAATGAATAATGTAATACATTCTAGGTAATATGAATTTTAATGATACATAAAATTTTTGATAATCAAAAACATAAAAACTTAGGCATGATGTTGATAGATAACATAAAGGCAACATGGGGATGTGGAAACAATATTAAACGTGGAATCACAAGCATATGTAAATTATGACCATAATGATATAATAAAATAATGTGATTAACATAAAATACAATTCACTGTACATGGAATCTTAAGAGACTAAAACAGAACTCAATGCATTAGAATACTTTTTGGGTGCATACTTGATAATCATATCATATACGTGTGTAAGGGTGAAACATAGACCTCCAATATTAGAAAATATTTCTTCTCTATTAATATAATAATTAATGATTGTTTATTACATAAATATATTTCTATAATTAATGAAATACAGTTAAAAATTTGTGAATATTCTTTTGAGTAAATGGGGTGGATATTCATAACACAATCATTTTCCATGAAACGTCATAGTGAAATTTTAGCAGCATAAAAAAATTACATAAATATTCATAATGGATTAATGTGAGTTAAAGGGGAATGTAAAATTTTGGATATAAAAATTGTATTAATAGTTATATGGAAAATAATATCCCAACACTAGGAATTGTAAACAATTCATTACTTAAATAAGGTTCTTGAATAACGGTCAGGAAGAGGGGATCCATCAGTAAATATTTTCATAGTAACAGCTTAGTTTAATGCTATAATTGGAAGGGATAAGCGATATAACATTATTTCAATATAAATTGTACATTATTTTTAAATTTATAAGGTAATTAAAACAAATCCAATTGAGATTCAAAGGGCTAAAATAAGGTTCTTGTATAGAAAAAGGATAGACTGAAATCCTTTTCCTTGAGAGGGTGATTCCAAACGCATGGGATGAGCTTCTATAGAGCTTGTGGGAACATTGGGAGCAATATAGAGAGGGTGTGTAAGTTTATAGATGGTCATCAATGGTTTTTAGTCAACATTATTGGGGGATTGGGTGGGTTTGTATAAGAGGAAAGTGAGGAATTATTTAACTTATGATTAAGAGTATATATAATAATGTAATCAAAAACACGAAACTTCCCATGTTTTTATCTCATGTTTTATTTAAAATATGATGGTTTTTGTTATTTTATATGGTTAATGACTGAATATAGTTAAATATTTTAATCAGTGATGTGGAAGTGAGTCATATTTATAATGAATTTATTTTAAAACCATAAAATATATTCTTTTTTTCAAAGGAATCATAAAGGATTTATAAAATTAAAAAAATAACCAAATAAATTAAATTATTTTAATGTGTAAGTATATATTTGGTCATGGATACCTTTTATAGAATTTATTACATCAATTTTGGCTTTTATTATGTCATAATACACATTATATATTATATAGTATTTTACTTTTACCAATAATTTATTATGTCAATTTTTTTGAAGGATTAATAATTATATAATTTCATCATTATTATTACATCAAAAAAATTAATTTTATTTAAAAAAATCAATAATTTTTTTATTTTTAATTTCCAACCATTAATTTACATTTTCTTATAAATGATGGGTTTTTTCCAATAACAATTTTGTATCCCATATCAAAATTAAATTTGACATTATAAATAAATAATATTATAATTAATTTTTAATATATAGGATTTAATGGTATTATTTTCTAAAAATACAATTTATTATTAAAATTCATGAAATAATCAATTAGAATAGCCTAAATTGAGATTACATATTACATAGAAATATAATTTATGTTCTATCCTATCAAAATAAAAATTAATTTTAATATTAACAACATATTAAATTAATATAACAATTATTCTATTGAAAATAAAATATACATATTCAATATTTTATGGTCATGATAATTATATATTCATTTTAGTAGAAAAATCCTTAATGGTAAGGTGTGTAATGGTGATATTTTCATGGATGGGTTTAGAGTACATGGTTTTCAAAATGATCTTGGGGAGAATAATATTTTCCCAAAAACCATTTTGATCATACCTTTGTTGTTGGATCTCGTCATGGGATTTGGTCAATGGAAAATCTCAGTGATTCTATCTTTTTAGGAAACAAAAAATAATGGAATTTATAATGTTCAATATGACTAGTTGAGGCCATTTATTCTATTTTAATTTTCAATTAGATTATTCATTTTAATATATTTACACTAATCATATGATAATTGGTGAATGACTATATAATGCGTGATTATGTTGCGTAATGGAATTTTACATCCTAGATGGTATAAAAAAATATATATATTTGTGTTTTTAATAAACATATTAGGGATTTTAAATCAATCACAAAAAAAAATTATTTTTTAATGATTAGGACATTACACCAGATCACATGTTCTTACTCACATATATAAAATACCTCATAAATAGTTTTTTACTTCATGTGTATGGTGTAAAATTTTAGGCTAATATTATAATATTGTGAGAAGATATTTATACACAAAATATAATATTAATTAATATTTAGAAACTATAAAATAATATATATATATATATATATATCATTATATTAAAATTTAAAAGTGATACAGTATAAAAAACATAGCTACAGTTGTATAGAAATACACATAGGTGGCCTATATGTGAAATAAGTGTATCACAATACTAGAGTAAAAAATATATGTACAACATTATAAAAATTATAACCCATTAAAAATACCATATATACTTGAATATCCACCTCCATATCAAAAAACCAACTAGAATCCTACCTTGTATAACTTATTTGCCTTATATGATTGTTATTTCCCATACATTGATCATAGAAATGAAGATCTATTAAAATCAAAGAAGATATGTATATGGTGTGAATAAAAATAATGAGTAATTTTTCAACTCCCAAATCCTACTAATATACTAATGAATGTAGCATATATAGTAGTAGCACAAATTATAAAATTTTATAATCATAAAAATATTCAATTTAATATAAATGTTTTAAAATTCATGAATTTTTTTTTTATAAAAAAACATAATAATTACAATCAATAATTTTACATCATTTAGAATAATTATATATTATTTCTCAGAAATTATCATACTCCTGAATCTGAATACATTATTGTCTCTAGTGAATGGATACATAATCACCATATTACCCAATAGTGCATCAATATATTCTATAAAATTCATCACACATGAATTATTATTATAAACATTCTAATATTTAACATTATAGTGAATTGGAATCATATGAAATAAGAGATATCAATGATTTATTATATGGAAAAAATTTAAAAGTGTCATAGCCGATTTATCATAAAATCATAAATGTTTGATAAAACAATACCATGGGGTAAATATATGATAAATGGAATAATATAATGGGATTATATTATATAATCATAATGTATGATATTATAATCATTGATTAATTCAAATAAATTTTGAACCATAAATAAATCATAAGGGTACTATGACTTATTCCTTAGAATAGGAATTTGAGATCCTGAGAAAATAATCATGAGCCATAGAAACCTAAATTATGAATTCGTCCTAACTATAATAATATAGAATCAAAAAATAGGTCAATTTCAACATCCATAATATTTATATAATATTCGATACTACAAAACCCCTATGTCAAATAAAAAATATGAATTGTGTTATAAATCATTACACAATGAAGTGGTGGGATATAATATATGTGTATAAAGGGTAAAAAATGTTAAACTACACATATGAGTTCCCAAATATATAAATCATATGCCAAATATTCAAAACCCATGAAATTATAATGGGTTGTGAATAATGTTCAAATGGTATCTGATAAGAATAAACAAATAATTGGATTGGAATGATTCCAAACATTAAAACACCCCAATGAATGATATAATAATATTATTTAAATAGTTATAAAGGATTCATGGTTTCATATAAGATTGTTATTATATTTACATAAATTAAAATTGATGTGTAATAATTGAAATAAATTTATTAGCATTTTAGTGACATTTACATAAAAAAGAGATGTCTTCCAGCTTAAACTTTTTTTACAAAAAGTTAAAAATAATTCTAAAAAATTAATCTAAATTTAAAATTTAAATTATTTTAATAGTGAAATGATAAAAAAATTCAATAAAAACACTTCTGATTTCAATGAAATTAATTGGTGAATACGTGGATATATTTACTTTTTAATATTTATAAATGACTACAAAATTATCCGACACTGATAGAAGATACAAAGAGTTTTTTTTATTAAAAATAATGATATCTATGATTGTTACAAAATATAATAAATATTTTATTTTCAAATAAATAATAATTGTCATTTTTTTAAATAATAAACATACATATAGAAGAGATATAACAAATATAAATGATGAGAATTATTCTTGAAAAATATAATTTTTATTTTTAAGAACAATAAAATAAAATTATTACGAAATGAATGTTTAATATCACTATAGTTAACCATGCTATATAGTATGAGATAGATAAGGTATCATGGCATGCCATTATTAAGATTAGGGGAGGGGAAAAAATTGTCATGCCCTTCCTTCTTCAAGTTAAAGGAGAGATAATGACTTCTAAGTCTCACCTTCAAAAGGCCCCAAAGTGGTGACTAGAACTAAGGGGATCGAATCACACCGAAAATGGAAGGTAGTACCCTTTTTAAAAAAATAGGATTGGGGGATATGACGGTAAAATCCAAAACAAGTCCAATAATTTATATAAAATAATACCAAAAATCCACACCATGCATGTTATAAATTTGAACTACAATAAGGTACAAACAATGTACTAAATAATGTACCAAAATAATGAAAATCAGATGAAAAACAAAAAATATCATGATGCTTGAGCTAGTAAATTCCATCACATTCCTCAAAGGCATTGCAGAAATGTGAAAATAGTTTTATGGACATAGGGTGAGTATAAAAGTATACCCAGTAGAAAAACTAAAGCCTCCTATGGAAAATTGGGGGAACATACTAATGAACTCAGGAGAAAGTAGTAGAATATAAAAGAAAATACCATGGAATAATAATCATCCCATCCTCACCAAGTAATACTCATCAAATAATGAAAGTCATGTAAATTAGTAGTATATCCACGTTGACATTTGGGTACCTTACACCACATTCCCACAGGTTTACTGATGTTCCTAATGGCTGGCTTCTTGACACTACCATTCTTCCTAAACATAGTCCCACTTCCATAACCCACATCGCACACACCTGGGCCTCAACAAAACCACACATCTCACCCGTAGACACCTGGGACACAACAACCAAACCTCTCACCCAAAGACACCAGCGCCTCATCCCGAAGACACTTGGGAAAACAATATAGGCCTGCTAACACCTAGGACCATCATCCACAACAAACCTCCCCAAAAGGGCTTAGACTATAGTAAGTCTCAATCCATTACATATTTCTCATATATACTTGAGTGGTAAGAACATGAAGAGGGTTCGAGGAATCAATTCATTAACAAGCCATCCTCCTCCTTCTGGGATGTTGGGAAAGACACCCACCCACATGAAATGGGGGTATTTAGCATATGGTTATTAATGAAGGTGTGGTGAAAATAGAGATCACAATGAACTAAAATTTATACATATATGTAAATAAAAACTCAACCCAACCTATAGGTCCCAAAGAAAAGAAACTAACTACATTGAACCAAATTTTTTGCTACCCTTATAAGCACAACCACACAACATCCACTACTAATGCATACACCCAGCCCATTTTCATTAAACCACGTTGTATTTATTAATATATGGATTCTAATTATTTTATTCCAGCACTACCAGGGGAATATACCAAGGTAATGATTTTCCATTTTAACATCCATTCCAAAAAAACAACAAAGAATAACCATCCTACAGTCCCACTACACTCCCCCTTTTCCCTTGACACTCATTCAACCACTGTCAACTATAATTCATCAATGTTATACCACAAAATTATTCACATTCACCCAAACCTATACCCCACGTCCCAAACAACCCCCATATTCTGTCCCACAAGAAAATAATTTCATAATCACACTGAAGTCCCACTTCCCAACATTGCCTAACAGCCACAACACCAACAAAGTATCTCCCACAACTTATAAATAAATCTATTTAAAACTCAATCAGTATCTCAAATAGAGATTCTAGAATGCACCAAGTACCTCCCCACACACCAAACCCAAATCATCGACCATTAAACCACAACCCCGCTACACAAGCATACCACAACTATCGAATGAGATAGATTCAAAGTTGTTAAAAATGTCCTTTAATTCACTTTGATAAATAGGTGTGATCACACAAGGGTTTTCATCATTGGCATCCATTTCATTTAACTAGGTATACAATATTAGTTATATTAGTATTTAAACTAATTATTTATAAGGAAACAACAATAGTTATAAAGCATTACCCATTCATAGGCAAAGTCCACCAACGACCATGATATTTAAAATGGTTTATAGCTATAGTTATTTACATGATCAACAAGGATAACAAATAAATCACGAGATCAACATTAAACCAATACCATCCCATTATATTAATGATACCATTATCTTTTTACCATATTTATTACCCTTCATTTATTACATGCTAAGAAATGGATTCATCCATTAATCATGAAGAAACATTAGTACCCCCATCCTGCTTGATGAAAATTTTAAAGGGAGGAAGAAGAATCCCTACTTGAAACAATAGGTGACCGAAGGTCCTCTTTGCCCCAACAATAGGGTATCTTATTAGAAGTAGGAAACACTATGATAACTGAGTAGTATGGGAAATAGAATCAAAGAATAACTCATCTAGAGAGGAATTCTCTAGGAGCACCAAGGGGGAATGGAAAACAAACATGGAAGGGAAGATCCTGGATTTGAAGAGCATGTTTCTATATTAAGGGAATAATTGTTTCAAAATCTAGTTTCATGCGATCGTGGTCAAGATCATATGGTTTGAGTATTGAAAATCCCCTAGAATGTTAGGATATTAATCACATACTTAATACCCTTTGAAACACACTTAAAAACCCCCAAACCAGGATTTAAACTTGGTTTACGTCAAAATAAGATACAAGAGGGGTGAAATAAGTAAAAATATGAGAACTAGAATTGATAGAAATGAATTTCCAATGGCTGAGTCGCCAATATGTGAGCTACTGATGTGACCTACCGACATTGATCCATTTATACTGAGCCACTGAAGGGTGAGCTGCCGATGTTGAGCTACCGATGAAATGAATCACTAACGCCCCTAACTCACCAATGTTGATGACTCTAACTCACCGAGGCACTGACATGCCAAAACACTGAAATGTTGATGAATTGATAGTAAGATGAACTAAAATGACAACACAGTGACATTCTGACAATGATACCCTCAAATCATCAATAAAAATTCATGAAATTTGGAAAAATTATCAAACAAGCTACTATAGCGCCAAGAACACCCTAAACAATGGATTTTAAAAAAGGAATGGCCTATGGATTACCATTTTATTACATCATATACAAATAAAACCATTTTAATTCTTGAGAATTTAAATCCAATCCTATGAAAAAAGAGGTAGAAACAACAAACCATTAAGATACCTCTCAGGAACAACCCACTATAGTTATATTCGAAAGATGGAGTGAAAAAACCCTAAAATCTATGATCAACTCATTGAAAAATATCTCATGAACAACTATAGAGACACTAAGTCCCCTAATTACCCTAAAAACATGAAAACACAAAGGTCACATTGTCCATACACATGGAATAGGGATCTCCTTCACCACATGTCAAGATATTATCTGCTTTCAGAGGCACTGACTCACCCATATAGGTTTAATTTCATCCATGTTAATAGTTCTTAATTATTGATTTAGTCCTCCCATCTAAAAAATCTATAATTATCACACAAATTCAGATAACAGAGAAACAACTCATCTGATAAGTTATAGGTTTAATAATTACATCATAAAACAAATCACAAAAGTAAAACACATAAAAAAATTAGAATAGTTCTAGTTATTAGGCATGCATCTGTGCATCCCACTCCCTTGTATTCTCCTCTAAGACAACATTCCTTTATAACACATGGACCAATTTAATGGTCAGTCCAAGAAGAACCTTCTCCTCACGATCCTAAATTCTTACTAGTCGCTCCACCAACATCGCATCATCTGCGATATACAACTCTCCCCCATCAATGAACTGGGTGTCATTATGTCGATACTAGTAGAGATGAGAGACATGGAAGATTTAGTGGATCCTCTCTAACCGTGGTGAAAATGAAAGCTAATATGACACCTTTCTCACTCATCCCAACACCTCTAAAAGTATAATGTACCTAGGATAAATATTGCTCCCTATGTCAAACCTCTATTACCCAAATTGAGGGTAAACATTAAAAAATACATGGTCCCCAACTTAAAACTCCAAATTCCTGCTCCTATGATCGACATAAAACTTATGTCATTCATGTGCTACATTCATCCTTTCACAGAAAAGCTACAACTTCTCTCTTATACTCTGAACCAAATCCAGACCAATAATAAATGATTCTCCCTCCTCTGTCCATCACAAGGGTTAGTGACACAACCTATCATATCGAGCTTCGAATGGAGTTGTACCAATGTAAGAGTGATGTATATTTTTTATAAAAACCCTACTAAGGGAAAATGTCATACCCAAGACCCACTGAAGTCCAGAACACATGCCCTTAACATGTCCTCCAATTTTTGGATGGTTCTCTTTGTCTCTCCATCTGTCTAAGGTAGGAAAGTATTGATGAGGCATAACATGGTGCCAAAGGCATGCTACAATCCCTTCTAGACTCATGAAATTAAATCTGTATCGCAATCCAAGATAATTGATATTGGAATTCCATGCAGCCACACCACCTCATCCACATACCCCTGTGATATGTCATCCACTACGCTCGACTCCTTAATCACCAAAAAGTGATCTGATTTCATCAACATGTCCATTAATATCCAAAGAACTTTTCTTCTTTCCCGATTCATGTGTAATCATGTTACAAAATCCATTAAGATGTACTCCCACATCCACTTGGGAATGAATAAGGGCTACAACAGACCACTGGGAACATTATGTTGAGACTTCACCTTCTAACACACTAGGAACCGGGCCACAAACATCACCACTTCCCACTTCACACTGGGCCACCAAAATTGTTCTCTCAAGACTCGCTACATCTTAGAAACTCGTGGAGGCCCCACCAGGGGTGATCTATGGAACTCACAGTGGACTCCCCCACACATTGCCTCTAGGAAAAAAAAATTCCATAGAAAAACATATGATTCTGACTATCCTTATACCATCCATCCAAAGCATCACCCTGCACAGCGCGACCATGAATCACTTCATCCTCTAAGACACCCCACTAAGACTCATCCACTTGCCTCACTAAGAAGGACTAGGCTTTCATCTGGAAAATATATCCTCTTTCGTCATCCACTCTTGCTTCCAGATGAAATGAAGGAAACTCCTCCATTGCCTTCCAATCACTAGTGCATTCTCGATCTGTAACCTTATATGACATCCAACTCAATGAAAAGGCCACCAAATTCACATTTACTATGTTTTAAGAGATCTCGATGTAATAGGCCATGAGAAACTCCCTCAAACATATTTGAAACATGTTCATGTCTCACTGAGAGAATATATACCTCAATATATTGTGATTTGTGAAGACAACAACATGATCCCTCATGAGTTTATATCACCACAAAATTAGTGAGAACATGATCGTTAAAAGATCCAGATCATGGGTGGAATAGTTATTCTCATGAAGACGTAACTGCCTAGACCCATAAAAGATCGTTCCCTATTACTTCATTATCATACATACCAATAATAGACTCAATGAATCACAAAATACCTCAAATGTCACACCTTAATCTGGAAACCTAAGCACCGGGGCAATAAATAACTTCTTATTTAGGTAGCTAAAAGCTGAATGAAACTGATCACTATACATGATGGTTGGTATTTTCTGGAAAAATCATTCAACGGAGATGAAACATGAGAGAAGTCAGGCACAAACCACCAGTAATAGCTCATAAGATCCATGATCAAATCACCTAAACCGTTGATAGTCCACTACTATCCCTTGTTGAGACAACACATGTCCATATAAGTGCACCTATCAAATCCAGAACATGCACTTAGACAAATTCCCCTAGAGATGGTGGGGTTGGAGGACCTCTATGAATGTCCTCAAATTCTTTGAGTGATCCTCTTGTATCCTTGAGTAAATCTGGAAGTCATCGATGAGCACAATGGAGAACCAGTCTAGAAAAGTGCTAAATAGATTCTTCATGAGTCCCATGAACATGGATAGAAAATTTGTATCACAGGAGGGAATGAACATGAACACAAAGTACCCATACCTATATCTAAAATATTTCATCAGGATGTGGCCCTACTTCATCCTCAATTGGAGATACCCAGACTGTAGATCAATCATAGAGATCCAACTTGCTCTTATTAACTAGTTAAGAAGATCATCTATCCTCAGAAGGGGGTAACCATTCTTGACTGTTACCTAGATTAGTCTCCTATAGAATATTCATAAACTTAGACCATTCTATTCTTTCTTAGAGAATAAAACTATAGCACAAAAAAAGTAACACATGGCTAGATAAAACCCTTATTCATCTTATCATCAATATGAACTTGAAACTCCTGGAAATTAGATGACGCCATCCAATAGAGAGACATCAAAATTGTATGGGTATAGGGTTGAAAGTATATTCCAAACTCAAACTCACTTCAATGGTAGAGATTCCCCACCTCCTCTAGGAAGGCATACAAGAACTATATAACAACCACCGGAACCTCCACCATATTTGTGTTCATTGATCCAAGTGATAGCTTGGACGAGAAGAAGAGAAGAGGATCCAGACACTGACTGACCACCTAACAGCTCTACACACCAATGAAAACTACACAATATCCATCCAAACCAGAAAACACGACTCTTATTCAAAAGCATTTGATAACAGCATTCAAAAAAAACAACTAGTCTATCCATAGTATTTCATCATACAATTGGATCTGTATAAAAATGAGATCCCCATTGGACTAATGTTCTCCCAACCTCTTTCTACATCACCGGAAAACATCAAAAAAACTGGTCTGACCTTCAATTGGCATAATCAATACTAACGGAACAGAAATCCTCTCAATGTCTTAACCCAGAGCATGGGCTAGACTGGGTGCAACAAAGCAGTGTGGGGCTCCTACATCAAACAAAGCACACACAATAGTGATAAAGAAACTAATCATACCTCAAACATCCTCTAGCCCCACTGAAACTACTACCTTGGTGGCATAAAATTACCCACACCCAGCTCCTCTACCCATCTTCTATCGAATGTATCCCAGACCATTCCCTGGTCGAGGTCCCTATGGTTCACCATGAGGTTGGCCTCCTCCAGCACCATCTACCCTCGGTGGAGTGGGAGCTCGCTTCCCCTGCTGTTGGAAAGGAATAATTGACAACTGCTACTACTGGAGTGGGCGATGAACCTTCCCACCCCCAGTGTATCACTATTAAACTAGGAACTAGTTCCAAAGATATCTATATTCTCCACATAAGAATAACCTTTGTCCCGAGACCTTGGGAACAGGTAGAAGACTAAGATATTAAAATTGGAATTACTGAGGCCTACTCTGCACTAGCTGAAACCTGGGAGGCAATCACTCTGGATACCTGATGCTGACAGAATCAATATTCGACAAACTCATATAGAAATCATTTCACAATAAACCTCCCTGTGAGTATATCCTCTCCACTACATCATCCTTCTTATGAACATCTATGTATGCTGGTTGAGAAAGGGGAGTGATGAAATATTTAAGAGAATGTTAGAGTACCTCCTCCAAGAATCACTCCCACAAATCCTCATCCATATAGAGATTCAGTGTAAATCATAAAAGATACCTAAATTTGATTCCTAGTTCACTCACTAACATACTCTATTGTTTGAGGCTGAAAAACTCTTTCATCTTCTTGGCCTTTATCATTGAGGAATGGAACTCTTCCAAGAACACTTTCTCAAATTCATCCCATGAGTCATCAGTATCATTCCTCTCCCTAAGGTAAATAATCCACCACTGAATCACCACCCCTCACATATGGATCAATTCTAGTGGAACCCAATACTCCCTCTGAGAATGCATCAATGTAAAGGTGATTTTCAGCTCCAAAATCCAGCCCTTGGTCTCTATGTCTGAAACACTACCTGTGTACTTCCCTAGGGATTGCAGTTGGAATTCATGAATGGTCTTTTGTCACATGTATTATTCCTACTCTGGATCAGCCATCCTCTAATCAACCAGGTCTACCTTCTCAGCCTCAACTTCTCATACTATATATGGATGATGTCTGAGTGCCATATTTGAAAATATTAATCAAGAATCTCCTACCTCCTGATAGTATGAAAATTTTAATTTAAATTAATTTCAATTATTTATTTAAATTAAATTCTCATGATTCCCAAAATGCACAAGAACTCAAGTCATTATGACGTATTTACCATTCATATGGACTCTACCCTGCAATCAGTGTAGCTTCACTTGGTCATTCAGTAGGTCCAGATTCCTTTCATCAAATCTTGTGGGTCCCTAAAATATGATTTCATAGCCGGTCTTTCTTGGTATATTTCATGTACCAATATTTTCTATCATTGTTTCCCTATAATCCCATGAAATCCTCACTATGAAAAACTCAGAACTACATCCTATACCTCTACCTTCCTTTGATATAATTATCTCATAACTCACCTTACTCAATATGAGGGAAGGGGAAGAAAAGTGTAATACCCTTCCTTCTTTAAGATAAAGGAGAGATAATAACCTCATGAGTCCCACCTTCAATTATCCCCTGAGTGGAAACTTGAACCAAGGGTATATAATCTCACAAAAAATAGAAGGCCTTACCCTTTTTAACTAAAATATGATCCTGAGATAAGAGGGTAAAATCCCAAAAAACTCCAAGCATTTATGTAACAAAAACCAAAAATCCATCCCAAACATGATTTAAATGTAAACTGTGAAAATGTACAACAAAAGTACTAATAAAAACACTAAAAGAAAAAAAATAAGAAATAGAACAATAATTATCCCAATGCCAAAGCTAGTAAACTCTATCATGGTCCCCAATGTCCTCATGGAATCCTAAAAATAATTTTAAAGACTTATGGTTAGTATACAAGTATACCCAGTCAGAAAACTAAATCCACCCGTGAAGAAGTGGGGGAACATACTAATTACCCTATGAGAAAACAGTAGATCCTCAAATAACCTACAAAGTAATATTAACCATCCCAACATCACCAAGGCACACTCACCAAATAAACCATGTCAATTAAAATAATAGTATAAGCATGTCAATATTTGGGTGACCCACACAACATTCTAAACAGTTTAATGTTATTCATAATGGATAATGTCTTGAATCTACCACTCTTTAAAAATTTATTCCCACTACCACAACCTTTCCACACACAGTTGGTCCTCAACCACACAACACATATCTCTCATAGACACTCGGTCAACAACATCCACACCTCTCGCTCGAAGATAGTTGGGCCACATCATGATGACACTTGGGAAAACCATCATGGAACGCAAGTACCTAGTAATTACATCCCCAAAAATCCTACAGAATGGATCTTGGACTATGGTAATCCTCAAACCATTACATCCTGCTCAGATGTGCTCTAGAGGTATAAACCTAGAAGTGGTTGTAAAGAAGAATGTTCGTAACTGGCCATCCATCATCCCACTGAGATATTAGGAAATACACCCTCCCCCATGAAAGGGGGTATTAGGAAGATGGTTCTCAATGAAGGTGGTGTTCATATAGAAGTAACAAGGAACTAATATTTATAGATATGAGTAAAGGAACACTCATACCAACCTACATGTCCCAAAAAACAACCTACACAGTACTACATTTAATGCTACCCATTTAAGCACAACCACACAATAGCCACTGATAAATCATACACCCAGCCCATTTTCATTCATAAAATTGGTATTTATTAATTTATGGGTTCACATTAATTTATTTATGTACGACCCTGGGCAACTACCAAGGTAAAACATTTTTATTTTAACACCAATTCATAAAAACAATAGAGAATAAAAACCCCACTATCCCACTACACACCCCCTTATCCTTGACACCTGTTCAACCACATACAAATTTCATTATTCAATGTTATTCCTCACAATCATTCCCCTACACCCAAACATGCATCTCTGTTTCTAAAACATCCTCCACATGCAGTCCCACTATATAACAAGTTCATAACAACACTACAGTCCCACTGCCCAGATTTTCCCAGTGGGAACAAAACATACAATGGCAGTCTCAATTCCTACAAGTCTATCCATTCCACAATCAATCAGTCTCTCACATATGGATTCCAACACACCCTTTATATCACCCCCCACACAAAGTCTACAACAACTACATTTAAAATGCATCCCCATAACACACACATACCACACTTATCAAACATGATATATTTAAATTTGGTAAACACTATTTGTTAATCCACTTTGATATAAATGGGTAATCGCACAAGGCTTTTCATACTAGGAATCCATTAATTTAACCTCATATACATGATTAGTCATATTTTTTTACACTAGTTATTTACAAGGAAACAACAATAGTTATAAAGCGTCACCCATACACTGACAAAGACCACCAATGACCATGATTTTCATAATTCTTTACAACCAAAACATTTAACTTCATCAACGAGGATAAAAAATAATTAGGCAATCAACATTAATATATTACCATCCTATTTCCCAATTGGTCTCATTATCATCTGATCATATTCATTTCCATAATTTATTACTTTTTATGAAAATTATTCAACCATTATTCATGAAAAAAAATTTAGTACACCCTCTCCACCTGACGTATAAATTAATGAACGGAAGGGGAATACCTACTTGAAACAACAGGAGACCAAAATTCCTCTTTTCTATAAGAATAGGGGATCACATGAGTAGTAGGAAACTCTATGAAAAATGAGAAGGATGGAATCTAAAACAGGCACAGATATTGTATAGAGAGGAAGGCTCTGGGCACACCAAGTGGAAGCATAAAACACACATGGAAGGGAAGATCCTGGATTTGATGATCCAAATCCTATATTAAAGACGTACTATTTTAATAGGCTTTATCATGGGATCGGGATCAAGATCAATTATTTTGAGTATCTAAAATACCCTGGAATGTTATGATAATAATGATATATATAATATCAATTGAAACTCTGTTTAAAAATTCCCAAAAAAGGCTTTAAACATAGATTACGTCAAAATAAGATGTAAGAGGTGTAAAACTGGAAAAAAGAAGAAAAAATGGAATAGATGGAAATGATTCACCAATGGGTAAGTCACCAATGTTAATCCATTGAAGGGAAATCTACCGACATGACCTACTAACGCTGATCCACCGACATTGATCCGCTAATGGGTGATCTATCGACACGACCTACCAATGATGATCTACTAACTCAATGACTCACCAATGACCCTGAGTCACCAATGTTGACTCCCCTGACTCACCGATGAACTAACATGCCAAAACACTGATATGATGACACACTAACATGACGAAGCATTTTCATGATGATGCACTGACATGCTGATGACGACACCCTCGAATCACCATTGTAAAATCTAGAAATTTGGAAAACTCTTGAATCAAGCTACCGATATCCACTAGTAAACCCTAAACACTAGCTTTTCACAAATTAATGATCCATGGAAATCATGGTTATTTTATAACGAATTGAATATATTAATCATAAAATTACACAATCATAGAAATATTTTTTTGAATCAAGGAAAGGAGATTGAGACAAGTAAAAAACCTTATGACAATGATTTCATATGAATCAAAATAAAATGAAATATAAAAGGTGAAATTTAATTTCCATTTCAATGATTAATTTTTATATTATGATATAATATATAAATTAGTAGGTATGTAATCCAAGTAAATGAATATAGTTGAATCATAATAAAAATACCTCAATGAAATGGAATTGGGATGAAAACCCATATAGATTTGGTTACGTATGATTTGAAACATAATTGAATAGAAAACATGAAATAATATTTTATATAGCTTGAATAATATTTTTATTATTATAAAATATATCAATATTGAGTTAGATAAAACATATAAATTAAATACGCATGTAATATAAAACATCCCACAATCAATTAAAAATGAGAAAAATAACTCATATATTGGATTACCTCTTATACTATTACCCTATAACATAATTTATAATAAATTTATGTTTTTTTATTTACATATAAAGGAACCTCATTATTTTTTTCATTTAATACCATTAATTAACGATTCAAAATTACCCAGTTATAAGTTATTCCCTTTAAAACATTATATTCATAAGAAAATTGTATTTTTTTGTTCCACACCTAATTTTGTATCGTTCTTTCAATCCCTAATCATTGTTAGGTGATAACCACTTCTAGAATTTACATTTAAATTTTATTGATGTTCTTAATAGATATATTGAGTTCTATTTTCATTTAATTTACATTATGGTGATTGTTTGTAATCGATGATTAAAAAAGTCATTTTTTTATTTTTATCCAATTTAAACAATCAATATTTATTGAAGAATTTAAATATATATATATATATTGTTAATAAATTTTTATGATGACTATATAAATTGAACAATTATATCATACTAAAATTATTTATATTTTCATAATCTTTCATTATGTAAATGTTATTGCATTATTCATACATGTGGATAATATGACTCCAACCAAAACGTGTAATAATGAATGTATGAGTATGAACATGTCACTTTATATTTATAATATCATTTTTAATGAGGTTTTACCATTTTAGAAACATGGTTTTGAATTGGTAAAATATATTTGTTTGTATTTGGGTGAAGAATATGATGAAATGTTATTACGATTTTGAAAATAGTCACATTATAGAATGGATCTTCTCTTGGAGAACTATTTGGGAATGAATGATTTTGGAATAATTATTTAGATAATAAATTACTGAAGTTATGAAAATTTTATTTCAGAAAGAATTTCAGAATTTATAATATATTTACCAAAGTATATGTGTGGTTTGAGATTAGTTGAGTTGGTGTGTAATTATTGGTGTTATGAGTGGATGTTTTGAAATATATTATTTAATATTTTTAAATTTTATTTTATAAAAAATGTTTTACTACACCCTATAGATCTTCAATACCTCCATTACTAATAGACTATGAAATTTAGTTAGAATATTATACAATTGGTTTATTTTGGTGCATCTGACACACACAAACATAATGATATATATATATATATATATATATAATTTATTTTTTACCATATATATACATTTTATAGTAATTCACTATTTAAAACGAAAATAAAAATTTTAACCCCATACCTATCATAAAAATCATAATTCAAAATAATAAATACATTTTATGAAATTGAACCATAACAAATTATTAAAATTAATTTCATAATAAAAAAACCATAACACATTTTCAATAATTTTTTATTTTGTACATTTTTATCCAATAAATGATTTTATTCCAATTAAATATTCATTCTTGTACTAATCATTAATTTAACTATTTTAATCCCACTTTAATTAAAATTAATCCACAATAATTATAAAAATAAATAATTAAAAATACATTTTAAATGTTTTACATGTTATAAAATTATTTTTTTAGAAATAAAATATATTTTCACAAGTGTGTTAATGTATTTTTATTTTATGTTAATAGAATATTTAATATTAAATTAAAATTTAAATCATGAAAGATTAAATTATAAAATATTCAATATTCCTAATTAATAAATTTATATACAACGAATATTTATTGAATGATTATATTAAAATGACAATATAATCAAATACCATATATATAATTGTAAAATTAGATTCATATATATAACCTTAGGAATGTGATAAAAATTATTAACATAATTTTATGTATTATTTTATAATGATTTATATCATATTTTAATGTGTTTTATATTATCTATTATTTTCATTAGTGGTATTGTACTAGTGGAAGATTGATATGATGAGAATTTCAACCATGATGTTTTTATATTTATTAGTGGATTTTTTTTATTTTAACTTTTTTATAATTATACATCATTATGTTATCTATTGTTGTAAATTATTTAATAACGTCCTGTTCTACCCTATTTGAATTTTTAAATTCTCATTTTTTCAGTGATTAATGTAAAAAAATATATCTACTAAATTTATTTTATTATAGAAACTTTTACACTAAAAATATGATGTATTATATTCTTCCACTAAATATTTTCACAGTCAAAATTTTATTAATGATGTGAAATCAAATTATGTTACTTTTCTCACATTAAACAACCATGGTCCCACATAACTTAGTTGGGATTGTGATTTATCCATAGAAAAATTTCCATGTATGTGCACTTCTTTCACATTACATTAGTTGTCTTACCCAATTTCTCTATTTGTTATTCCACAATAAAATAAATCTTCTTTAAGTTTCAATACCTATTGGTTTAGTATATATGAATTATCTTGTATGTAATTTATCATATTTGATATACAAAATATATAATTCTCTTAGGATAGATTTTGTGGATGATATTATAAATAAAATAAATCCCCAAAATGATCAATAATCTCAATTGAACCACTGTATCAAGGGGTCAATTTTCCCTTCATCCCAAATCACATAACTCTCTCTCATTGAGAAATTTTTAAATAAACTATTTCATAAATATCAAACTCCAAATTCAATCGATGATTATAAACATGACTCTTTATTCTATTTATTCTATGTTTATAATTGAGTAATTCGATTTAAACATAACAATCATTTCATTATTAGGATCAAATCCCAACAACCTCACCTATCAAATTTTATCCTAGTATATTGGAGTTCTTCTTACAATTTATATAGTTCCTTATATGGTTTTATTTGACTAATAGAGTAGAAATTTTTATTATATGATAACTCATCCTGTTATTATGTTTATGAAGACATCACTTGAAATCCATAGACAAGTATCTCAATATATATTCAAAAAGTTGAATGGGTATTTTATATAAAAAAACACTTTATGGATAATCATTCAAATTCAATTTTTTTCAAACTTTTAATGCCTATTAAATAATTCATTTGAATTCTAATGAGAAACCATGGATCTCAAAAAAATAACATTGAAAAAAAATAAATCATTTAACAATAATAATTCATTAAAACATTTATTTTAATTTATTTTGAGTAATAAATACTCTCTAAAATAAATGAATCATGTTGAATTTTATGCTAATTAACAATTACCCAACATAAATTATAACATTTAGTTATCTTGGGAAGACATAGGATGAAGTATGTGGAAATGTTTTTATATGTTCATATGGGTATGGGTAGTGGATACTTAATTCCCTCATACATCCATAAACTATTGTCATAAATTTAGTATACTATGCCTCAGGATATGTACACTATAATACCTTTATTAATATTCTGAAAAAATATATGCTTATTAATATTTATAAAAATAATTATTCATAATGGGACAGTAGATAAGGATAAAATATATACATTATCCAAGATGTTATATATTATTCCCTTTAATGAGGGGACATATATTTTGATTTTAAATATTATAGTTTATTACTTTTTAAACATAATCTATAGAACATTTTCAAAATTATTTCATAGCTATGTATTTTATTTTCGAGCATACAGAAGCAGTATATAGTAGGACGAGTGATAGAAAATTTCATAAATATAGGATTTCAACCGTCCCCAAATTTTTTCAGTTTTCGTCTTTCGAATACCTATTATGATTTGGTATTTTTCACCCCATACCATGGATTATGTAAAGTTATCATTCCTATAAATATAATAATCAACTATATTTATCGCCTCTAAAAGATAATGTATTGGAAATTCATTGTCATTGATTAACACATACAATATCCATTATCACATGTTCAACTATTTCTTGTATGAATATATACATTATCCGTCATTTCATATATACATATATATCACAATTTTCAACATATAGATAGTTTCTCTATATAATTATTATTTGAATTATTATTTCTAGCTCTAGATCAATGATTATATATTTTATTCTCATCAAAATTTAATTTTTGCAAGCTAAAATCTATCCCATTATAATATTTTATAAGGAAAAATTCAAGGAACACCATTGATGAATCAATATATATCACAAATCCTTCTATACTATAGGGTTTTGTAAGTATAAATATATTTAATTTTATATTATTGAGTGTTATAATGAAATAATTAAATTCTTTCATCAAGAGAAAAATCATCCCTTCTATTTTGACTTGGTATTAGGATTTGAGCACCATGGGAAATTTCTCACCAATAATAACTAATATCCATCTATTCCATGAAAACTACATAAATCTATTATGGGTTTTATGAAATGAACAATTAGAATCACCTCTCCCTTTAAATGATATAAAATATAAATTCTGTTATGATATCATATTTGATGAAAGATACTTGTTTCAATCAAAACACTCACTTTCTAAACATGGTAAACAATTTATTATTTTGTAAATTATTTACCACATTACTAAAATGATTATATATTTTTCCTTACATAAGGAATATAAGTGAATATTATTTGTAAAAAACCATATACTATATATAGAATATGTAATACTCTATTCATAATATCTTTTGATACAGTTAGTGAATTTATTTCTCTAAAAGTAATAACTATGAATTTAATGTATCCATATTTTATATGTAGGGTTTTCTTGATATAATATTTCTTATATACTTTTATTTGATGCTATATATATCAACAATACCACATTATGATGTACTAAACCAATTTAGATCAACAAAGAAATTAATAATGTGGTTAAGAACATTCTTTTTATGTAATTCATTCCATTTAATATCAAGATATTCAATGAAAATAGACAATAACACATAATTCATCATAAAAAAATTGGATTACATATCCATATAGATAAAAAAATTGTTGAATAAAATTATTTTTCAAATTGTCCTGAATATTCTTCTATAATTCCAAAAATTAAATAGGTCAATTTTTTTTGGGAATCACTATTATAGGCATTATAAGATATAGAGAATTTCAATAAAAACCAAACAAAATGTTTTGGTGAATGTTAGGTATGTTATGGGAAGTGATATCTATATGTTCTCTTATAATTAGAATATCAGCAATATTGACTTACTCCCCTATCATTTAATCTATGTATCCATTATCAGTGGATATTAGAACACATATAAATGAATCTGAAAATAATATATTTTTATAGTCATTGATGCATCAATATTTGATAATGGGTTTATTTTGTATATAAAATGATATTTTACTATCTATATAATTGATGTGGGAGTCATAGAGAGAGAACCAACCCAATCTAAATAAATTATTGGATTTTACCAAGAGAAGAATACACTGATTTATAGGATGATTATTTTAAAAAATAATACAAGTTAACATATATAATTAGGATTAAATCATTCTAATACTAGTTATTTTCATATATAACTAATTATATAATAATATTATAGGTGAATAAATAATACTAGTAAGCATAAAATATAAGAAATAATGTAAATAACTAAAATAAATTAATATGTTTATAGTATTTTAGTTGATAATTAGTGTACCTTTGAATACTTCATTATCTAGATCAACATTGGTAGTAGTAGTTAATAGGAATAAGAATATTCTCTTGGTTTTTAATGGTTTTAATGTAATTTTTGTTTGTTATCCCCTTCATCAGTGCACTTAAAAATTTATTTTTGAAATTATTTATACAAGACAAATTTAATAGCGTTTAGTAAATTAGGTAAGACTTTCTTATCATTATTGTTGTTCATTAGTATCATCTTATATCAGTAAAAATCATGACATTTAGGTCATGATCTTCCATTGTAAAATAATTACCTCACTCTATTGAGGAAATTTATAAGGTATTTATTCCAACACATTTGGAATTAATATAGATAAATCTTCACTTTTTTATATTCCTTATTATGTTAAAATCCATGAAATTTTATGTTTAATTTTATATAATTAAATTAATAGATGTAATGACTGTATCTGGTTATCATTTCAACATTATTTGAACATTTGAAAAAAAAAATTATAGCTATCAAATTCAACTATATATATTGGTCTCCAAATATTTCATTTTATGAACTTAATGAATTTATTAATTCTATGGTCATTTTTGATAATAAAACTAATGGCACACCATATGAGTCTCATGAAATTTACATCCTATTAGTTAATTCATTCTTCATCTTGTTACGTCAACTAGGAGAAATAATACTCTATTTAAAGGAGAATATTTTTGGACAAATATTTTGAGAAAAATATTTTCATTACCTCCACTAATTCAATTGATATATTAATTATATTTTTTTCATGTAGTATTATTAATGATAACTCTTTGGTTGATTGACAGTCCAAAAGATAAAAAAATCAATTTCATTATATGATAATTCATGAAATAAAAATGTTTATTCTTTAATTATTATCTACTAATTGATATTTTGATGATCCAAATATCTGTTATGTTATGATATTCATGTATGAAGGAAATAATTGATAGAAAATATAAACATCTTTCAAATTTTTTTGATCTTTTTATGTAATAGTAAATCCTTGTTTATCACATAACATAAAACATATTTACCCACTACATAGCATAAAGATGTTCCTAATCACAATTTTTTGGAGGCAATCTAATGTGTATCATACAATAGAAAATAGAAATTATTTCACCCTCAATATACATATGATATAATTGATATAAAACTCAAAAATAGAGGACAATCCAAATTATATCATATTCCAACAACAAAGATAAATATCATATCAAACATTTATATAATAAGGTCTCAAACACCACTAGAATTATACCATCAACATATATCCCCAAACAACCCAAGGGTCCATATCCATGTCACCATAGGTCACCTCTATCCCAAACCACATGAATGAAACATGAGTACATAGATACCTTATCTACATGATTATGTTTCATTTTTACATATCCTTTAATACCATGGTTACTAGTGAGTAAATGGGAAATAGGGTGTGTGAAAATTTTCTTTGTAGGATACCATTATAGAATCTATACAATTTATAACCCCTTACATCCATTATTTCATATTTAATATGAATTTATTATATAAATTGGAAATAATTTTAAATTTAGAAAAAAAAATCTATTAAAAATCAATGTATATTCAAAAAATCAATTAAAATGAGAAAACACATTCATGGTGGAACAAATAGATATAGAAACAGTTTTCATGAATCGATTTATATAACATTAAAATGTTAGAAAATTGTCATATAAAATTATAATAAATTCAATGTAATACAAATGAATCCATGTAATAAATATATTACATAATGTAATTTATAACCTTAACATTAATGATCTATTTATAACACTAGAAATAATATGAAACTTTTAAGGCCTTGGAACCTGGGTCCCCTATAAAGGCTACCCCTAGTATGTATGACATCAAGTTAACCTTCACTAGTGATAATTAACTTCAAATTTCCCCTATACTTCAATGTCTCTCATGTATTCTAAAAAATTAATATTAAATGCATCAAAAAAAACATTCCATAAACATTTTTTAATGAATAATCAAAAATATATATTTCTTTAAACCATTTTGAGTGGAATAATTCCATTAAAATCCAATCCCCCATTTTCATAAATCATTTTAAATAGTGATAAAAACTTCTTTTCATTATTTAAAACCTATTTCACCTTTAAAAATTCTATTTAAACCATTCTTATCAATAAGAAGACATTTTTTAATTGGGTTCCATCAATTTTTTTTTAAAAAATATAAAAATTAAAAAATGTCTAATTATAATATTAAAAATTAATTTCACAATAAAATCCAATGAAATGACTAAAATAAGTAGAATTATGTCATTGGATTGACAATATGATAGAGAAACCTACCAAGATAATGATGTAACAATAATCCCCCTTTGGAATTGGTGATGATAAGGGAAGATATCTAATCATAGATCACCAGGATATAATGGAAAAAATGTAAAAACTAAAATTCTATGATACATTGAAATATATAATAAAAACAATTGAATGAATTAGGATAAACTATATTATATGGACACTATTTAATGAATTTTGAGAAATAATGATATGATCCTTCAAACAGAATGAAAATTTATGAAAAAGTAGAGGATGAAAGACAAAGATTCCACAATGGTGCTAGCAGATCCAACGAAATATATTAGACGTGTTAGGGTTGGATTATAGAAATTAAATGATTAATTTGAATATAAATTACAGTTTCTAACATACTAATATGTATATCGAGTTATTCTAATGGAAATATTATTATGTCTACAACCAAATAAGTATTTATAGAAAGAATTTTCATGTAATTCCTTGAATCCATGTGCCACTAAATAGTGCCCCACACCCAGTTGGCCACATGGATTCAAGCTCATTTCCCCAAATTACAAATACTAACAACTAGAATCAAGGGCATAGGGTTTTATAGTGGGGAAACTATAACTGTATAGGAAGATTGTAACACAAAAGAATAAATAATAACAAATACTGGAAATATTAAACATCATGAAACTGATGTAAACATATAAATACTAAAGAAAATAAGTTATCAAGAAGGCAGATGATATCAAAATGATGTTGTTTGTCACATGTTCTAAGAAAATAGTGAAAACTACATACAAAAAAATCAATTAAAATAAAATACGAATGTACAGAAAAATAATGAAATTTAGCAGCATCGTAAGCCTCAGCTTGGTCTCATTCTCTCCTGCTCCTTAGAAGCAATCAAGTACCTGTATAGGGATAATTTCTATTATTAACACATGTATTAATATAGTCTGTTTTGGCCCAAAAGTATGACTGAAACAAGGTGTGAGAAATGAATCCCAGTAGGCAATCACCAATAGTTTGTGTGAATCTGCCAATGAGTATATGCAGTTGTTGTGTATATAAATGAAATGTAGTAAACTAGTAGGCACTTAGAAGTAAACAATACTACAAGTAAAAAAATCATTTATAGAGTTTACTATGTTCATTAATAGTTCATTCCCTAGAAGTATTTAGGTCTCAAAATTCATCATATGGTCGACATTCCCCATAGAAAGGTAAGAACAACAGAAGTCTCAGAAGGCCTTCTAATCATGTAAGTAATGTCTAAAATCCATCTTGTGCATTGGATTCGCAGACATGTCACAATTAATTTCATTACATCATTTATGTATAACCCAAGTATAGGCTTGACATTCCTAATTCTACAAACATCCTACGAGTCCATTCTCAGTGGTCCTACTAGGGAGCCCTGAGTATCACTCTTGATGTTGGTATAAGTTCATGCGAGTTCGTCCTCATCGGTTTTAATAGGGATCCCAAGGTATCAAACCATGTGAAATTCATGATTCTTTCAATTTATTCCATCCCAAGTGGTCATAATAGGGAGCCCATGTTTTTCCAATGACATATAAGTAAAAATCCTTTGGAGTCCATCCATGGTGTTATATTATGAACCCATGTATCACCCATGGTTCAAGGTATAATAGTCATGCAAGTCCGTTCACGGCGTTCTATGATGAACCCATGTATCACCCAATTTTATTTACCATTTAATCATTAAAATTTAATGAAAAATTACACCCTTCTAAACAAGAAAAATCACTAAATAGAAAAGTGGAATAAACAATCCCAAGCCATAATCAAAAACATACAATTTCTACACAATTGTAATTCTAGATAATTAATCAAGTTCATTTTAAACAGCCCCAAATAGGAAAATGAAGGATTTTCCATCGACATCTTGGAGCAAAATGTCTATACAACATTAATCTAATGGAAACGTACCCACAAAGTGTCCATTAATCGTGAAACAAAGATAAACATGCATTAATTCATTGAATTCATAACCAAAACATCATTTAATAAATACAAGTATCAATTTACTTTCAAGGAAACACCCTAAACATGGGTGTGAGGAACAACGACACATATAAACATCTTGAAAGTTAACGAGAGGTACAAGAGAACCTACCTCAATGTCGTATAATGGATATAATCTGACGCCACCCCTTGAATCAGCATAGAATATAACAGATCTATGAAAAGAGGTAAATCATTCAACCCTAAATAAGTTCCTATTAAATATAAATTAGGAAGAATGGATCTGGAAAAATAAATCTATTATCAAGAGGATACCAATGAGATTTACATCGCTTGAATTAGTTTTCAGATGACGAAACGGGAGAAGGAAATGATCTTGCCGCTCCTTATTATTCACCCAGAAAATCGTCTTTTCAGAACAAGATAAACCGAGTCCACTACCCAATATATGATTATAATTAATAGTACATGGAATGTAAGTTCATATATGCGGCATGTATATCATTTTACAGTTCATAAATTCACTTACCTACATTACAATTTTTGCACTGACCATGTCAACATGACTACACAACGTTTATCAAGAAGTATATGGCATATAATGGCTTTTTCTTCCCTTCCATGCCAACAAAAGAACACACCATGTATATATATCCTAAACCTCCAGACTACACGACATGTACATACAATTAAATGGTGTGTACTTCTAAAACATAAAATTTTTCTAGTTTTCTTGTTTTCTCAAAAACAACCGAAAGGAAAGGAAAAAAGAAAGAAACCCATACATCACACAAAGAACTAGTTTCTTATAAACATCCCTCTTGAAGCAATTAGTCCCCAAATTTCTATTCTAGTGGTGGTAATGGAATATATGAGAATAAATTTGGCCACTAAACACGTACACCGGCCTCCCTCTCCAATGTCACATCTTGTACTCTGTCATGATTCCATAACACCAGTATGAGATGAAATGATCAACCTCGTAAAACCATTGTGCTCTTGTAAACTATAATAATTGGATGCTTCTAAAAGGATGTGTCAACCTCAAGATCAACATCCTTAGGTTGAAAAACATGAGACATTTCTGAATGTTGGTGGCATAGCTGAGATAAATGGAAAACATCATGCATGGTTCGGTACCTCTGAGGTAACTATAACTGATAGGTAACAAACCTATCTAGTTCCAGAATCTCTAGTGGTCATACATATCTTGGTGATATCTTACCTTATCTAATGATCCAATTGTTCCCCAACCTCGATGCAACACATAAGAAAACTCAATCCCCAACCTTGAAATCCAGAGGTCATCTATAGCGATCTTCATAAGATTTATGATGTGACTGCACAGTAGAAATTCTTTTTTGAATTAATAGAACATGCTTAGTAGTCTCCTAGACAAGACGAGGTCCCAATATAGCTACCTCTCCAACCTCCATCCCAAAAAGGGGTGATTGGAATGACATCCAGTATAAAGCCTCATATAGTACCATGTGAATAGTTTCATAGAAGCTATTATTATAGGAGAAATCAACTAGGGGTATATGTTTCTCCCATGATCCCCCAATGTATAGGAATGATGCACACAACATGTCCTCAAGAACATGAATTGTATGCTCGGATTAGCCATCTGCATGAGGTTTTTATGTTATGCTCAGAAGCAACTGTGTACCCACCACCCTCTAAAAACTTTTCCATAAAAGATATATAAATCACACATCCTTACTTGAAACGATATAACAGGGAACCCCATGAAGTCATACCACCTCACAAATATACAGCTTCCCAATATCATCAACACCAATGGTCTCCTTGATCGGCAAGAAGTGAGTGACCATTATAAGTCTATCAACTATGACCCACACAGCATCGTTGCCTCTAGGAGACCTTGGTAAACCCATCACTGAATCTATCATGACATCATCCCACTTCCACTTAGGAATGGGTAGTTGCTGTAAAAGTCCAGCTCTCCGTTGATGTTATACCTTCACCCAGTAACAGGTGAAACACCTCATAACAAAACCAACTACTTCTCACTTCATACCCAGCCACTAGTATAGATCATGCAAGTCACAGTACATCTAGGAGACCTCGGGATGAACTGCCCAAGATGATGCATGAAAATCCCACATCATATCCTCGCTTATATACCTAGTAACACACACTTTTCAATGGATACATATAACTTAATAATCTCTTATCGTTCATCTAGGAGGAGGATCCTAACCTGCCACACTATCCCGTAGAACTAGGCCCTTAGAATCTAATAGTTCCCTCATCCTAACTATGTGTAGTAGGGTAGAGGTAACTGCCAAAATGAAAGATAACTCGATCCCTGACTATTGTACACCTCTAAATACATCTCAATGAACAAATCCATAAGATTCCAATAACCACTGGTGTCTGTAACTACCCGTATCTGAGTCCTCATGGTCAGTGAATCAGTTACTACATTTCCTTTTCCATTCGTTTTGAAAAGATCAAAATTAAATGACTGATGTTATTCCACCAACCATTGATGTCTAATATTCAAATTATTCCGAGTAAGATGTATCGGAGACTTTTTTGGTATGTGTACACAACTAAATGCTCTCCCAATAAATAATATCTCCAATAATAAAAATCATGTACAACTATAGCTTTATCGACATCATGGTACAGGTAATTCCTCTCATGTGGACTCAATTGCCGATACTAATACACAACAACATGATCACCCTACATAAGAACTGCTCACAAACCAATACCTGATGCATCATAGTGCATAGTGTAACTCTTGATGGGATCTAAAAAAAATCAGTATCGGTTCTGAATTCAAACATCCCTTCCACTCCTGAAAGGATTGACACAAGAATATAACCACTCTAAATTCACCCCATTCATGGTCAGGCCCATCATTAGTGCTTCTAAGAGTGAGAATTCCTTTATAAAACATATATATACTAACCAACTTTCCCCATGAAACTTCATACCTCAAAAATGTTCATGGGATACTCACAAATCACTACTACTTTCACCTTCTCTGGGTCCACTAATACTCCAGTATCTAAGAGAACATGGCCAATGAAGTGAATCTGATCCATCTAGAAGTGTAATTTTTCTAGAATAGCATAAGCTAATGTTCTCTTAGTGTATTCAGAGAGATATCAAGTTTTTTTTCATGGTCATGTCGATTGTGTGAATAAACCAAGATATCATCCAAGAAAATCATCACAAAATAATCTAAGAATAGATGGAACACTCGGTTCAACAGTGCCATGAATACTACATGAAAATTAGTAAGACTAAAAGGAATATCCATATACTCATATAGATCATACCTTCCCCAAAAGGTTATTCAAGGTATTTCTGTAGTTCGAACATGTACCTGGTGATATCCTGACATTTTTCAATCCTTGATAACACTCATGATCCTCAAAGTTGATCAAACCTGTCATTTATCCTTGGAAAGGGATATCAATTTTTAACCATCAAATAGTTTAGTTTATGATAGTAAAAACATAGATTTAGGGTACCATCTTTCTTTTCACAAAAAGGACATGTGAACCCCAACAAGAAGTACTAGGTCAGATAAAATAGTTAGCTTCCTGATCATCCAACTGTATCTTTATCTCTTTCAGCTCTATCGTATATATCCTGTAAGGAAGAATGGATACCGGTGTAGCTCCTATAATTAGCTCAATAGTAAAATCAACCTCTCTGACTGAAGGTAATACTGATAAGTCATATAGAAATATTACCTTGAAATGATCAACCACTCAAGGAAAATCTTCTAGACATGTTCTCTGATCATCCAAATATAAAATCGCAAAATGGGTTTCCATCCCACCCATCCCATGATGCTTTGGTCCAGATATTCTTTCCTAGACATCCCATTCACACTTATGTAGAATCTCTTCACCACCTAGTGATTTGAAACTCAACTTGCGATGATAGTAATAAAAAAATCTCAAATAGAAACCAACCAGTCCATTCTGAGAATGACATCAAAGTCTGTCATCTCTAAGACATAGAGGTTCCATAGAATGTGACACCCACCAATCTCATGGGGAAACTCCGTTCACTGATACAAACCTACCATTCTAATCCCTAACAGAGTGTTTAGCATCATATCATTTTAATATTTATAAACATAGAGTCCATAGATTTCCACAACAGCCATATATATAAATCTATTTGTTGCACTAGAATGAAAAAATGAAGATGATAAAACATAGGAAACTAGGATAATACCTTTGACATTAAAAGGTCTAAGATCCTACTACTGCTCGGTCTATTTCACAGCATAATTCTGACATGAACCACATCCCTGAGACACTACTTGGCTACCCTGACCTGACCTGCCCTACTATTGCTGAGATCCTGGGGCATGGTTACTATAGTCATGCCCACCGCCTTGTCTTGAATGTCCTATCATATTCAAATTCCAAGATTGGTGAGAGGATACTGCCCCAGGTCCTATATGTAGAGACTGTACAGAACCTCTCTCAAAATCCACTGGTGGAAATTTCTTACAGAAGCATTGCAGATGGCCCATCTTCTGGAAATTTCAGGACTCAATTGGTTCCTTTGGTCACTGGGGCCTCGTATTCCTCGGCCTACCACACTATTATAACCTCACATAGCTACCAAATAAATGGTTTTGACTTATTGTATCCCTATTAAGAATCTCCATATGATACTTATTTCTTTTGGTCAAGATAGTACCAAACCTCGGTTCCCAACATCCATGGCTTGCACCTCTATATTCTTGAAAATTACTCTCAGTAATCAGCGCCTGATTTACAATAGCATAGACCGAAGTAAACCTGAAGACATTAACCTAGGATCAATTGTTAAACCAAAGACCATATGAATTTCCAAGAATTAGATTCATTATAACCCACCAGAATATGTGAGAATCACTAAAGCTCAGTAAACAATGCATAATAATCCATAATTGATATTGTGCCCTGCTTCAAGTGTATGAATACCAAGGCTCTGTCTGCCCTCAATGTCTCCAGAAAATAATAATCATAGAAGGATTCTTGAAATTATTACCATGTCATATCCCACTGACGCACTTATTGATTGATAACATCCCACCACCTATTGGCGGAATTACCTAGCATAAAAGTCACATGATTGACCCTCCTCTCATAAGGCATCTTTAGATGATTGAAAATAGTCACCTCTGATTCTAGCAATGATTCTTCATCCTGTGTTCCACTATCCACTGAAAATGTAGGTGGATATTTTTGTTGGAATATATGTGTCAACTCTTCCATAGATGTGGAAGATTGCGGTTCTCCCTATAAGGTCTGTATTATCCCTACAAAACCCTCTTGGTAATGTGCTTCTCCACCCGCATCCGGTATAACAGCTGGTGCGACATCAGGCACAACTGGGGGATCATCGATAGCTTATGTCCTACCATTTCAAAAGTATTCTCATCACTGACCTCTTGGGGTACAACTCGTGGTTGTCACAATGACATGACTCTGCAATTTATAGAACACACACCTCAGTACCGACGTAACGAAAAAGGAAATTGTTACACAGAAGTGAAAGAACAGAATAGGTAAAAGGAATCATTAATGTTTTCCAATGTAGGGGTACACGATGTGTATAAAACCATACATGAAATGTTCTCCTAGGACTTTACATGGGAATGTACCTCTTTACCACATGTCCATGTAACACAGTACACAAAAGCAGTGTTCCTACTAAGATGCGACATGTACTTGAATTTTCTTTCCTTCTCATGTACATCAACACAGTTAGAACTAAATGGTTTTGAAGGTGTAAGACTAAATGGTGTGTTCACCCTCGATAATGCATGTATAACTATTTTTTCAACTCCCCATTTCATTTTAAAAATTTTCAGATACACGGTCGACATATACATGTTATGTACTCCCATTACATTTTGTGTACTACTCAAAATTTGACTACCTGTGTTCCCTCCTCGAATGGAAGGTTACATGGTCAAGGACTAAACGGTGGGTACACATGGTACACCAAGTTTTTTTATTAAAATTGGAACACCTTATTCCACAAATAGGAAGAACACAAGGTGTGTTTTACTAGACTACATGACATGTATTCTCAGTTTTTTAGGATAGAACCTAAAATTTTCTTTGAAAATCCCTATTCTACAGAAAACCCAACCATCAGGATGCCAAATTCCAATCTGTGAGGGACCATACTCCCCATGAATCAATGTTTGGATTCTATACAGATCATATAGTAGTTCAATTATAGATGAAAAGATAAATCATGATCTGCAAAATTCCAGTCCAAGAGGGACCATACAGCTTAGGAACCAGATTTTGGCGTCTACTCAGTCCAAACTAAAGCACATTCTCATAAACCTATCACAACATCAGGCATAACTGTCACATAATTTGTCATAAAATCATGTGATAACTAATTAATTTTATATTTAATGGAATAATTCATGTAATAAATTTCTAACAAGTTCCCATATGATGCATGAGATGAAATAACCTCATCTAATCAGTTTTCAACTAAAATAGAACCCTCAATTGCATTAATTGTAATAGTAGAAATCAAGTTTGTCGCCCAATGGTGAAATCATATAAAATTAATAAATTAAAATCTAATGATCATAATTAAAATCATGGTCATTTGTATTTTACCTGTATGTAGGGTAGCTACTCCGAGGCATATCTAATTAACGAATATTTATTAATTCATATCCCTATATATAGGCTCTAAATTGTAAGACAATGAAGAAAAGAAAAACCTTTTGATACTACTTTTTAACATCCCATATCTGGGTTCCACTAAATGGTTCCCCACACTATAACACCCCAAGCTTCCACGGTATGCTTCCCTTTGAATAATACATTAGCGTGTGTTATACGCAACTTCGAGTTCTAACACACACCACAACCAATCAAACTAGCCGTTATGAATAGTAATATCCACTTTTTTAAATTTTATAAATTTTATCTCAAAATAGACTTAATTTTTGGATTCATAATATCAAAATTAGTCTAGGGTAAAATTTTGGAACTTTTTGGATAACATTTATATTTCAATGAATAGTGAAAATTACTAAATTTTAATTAAAAACAACTTTTTTAATCGAAATAATTAATAGTTATAAATTATGAATTTGAGTGGTTTTAAAGTATATTTAGAATATATTTTTACAATTTAATACAATTTTGGTTATTGTACATAATTTCACAATTAAACCGGACATAAACAGGTGTCAATCTTTTGATAGTTATTATCTCTTAAAAACACACTTTTTAGTTTAACAATAGGAATTAATTTTAAATTAATTTCCGCCACTTCTGTGCTTTGAATTTTGAAAAATGGATTCCATATTTGGAATCAGGATGTTCAAATTGTGTATATAGATAACTTTTATTTTTAGACATTTTGAATAATTACTTCGGTAAATATTTTATTTACCAAGGTTAAAGGGTAAATCCGATAAATAAGGGTAAAAAATAATATTATAATAATAATAAATTACCCTAAAACGTGTCATATACTTATTGGATGACACATGTCCAACCATGGTCATATTTGGGTCGATTTGGGGACCCCATGGATCCACTTGTAAGTGATATGAACACTTTATATTAATTATGTTAAAATAAATACAAAAATGACGTAAGCATGTATCTTTTAGAAAAAAAAGAATTTACATAGGGTTATATATGTTGGATTTTAGATTATAAATATTCATTAGAAAGAAAAAAATATTTCCTACATAATGATATTTTATTTATAATTTTTAGATATTTAATAATTAATATTATTTATGACACAATAATGATGCAGTATTTTCCTTATTAATGAAAGAATCAAATAATTGGTATTATAAATGTTAAAATAAATATAATTTGATATTTTTGATGATATAAAAGAATTTTATTGGTTAATATGACATTATATGATTGATTAAATTAATTTGGTTCGTATTAATAAAGTTTTTAATACTTTAACAAAAATCAATTATTGAATAGTGTCAAAATTGATATAAATGAGTTTTTAAAACAAATATTATATTATTAATTGATATTCAATTCCAAAAAATATACGGTTCGGCCAAGAGACTTATATCATGATTGGTGTATCATTAATGGACCACTTGGTGGTCTATTGGATGTATATAGTAAGTTTATTAACTATATAATATAAAAATACAACGTGACATGGTAAATGTTAAACTAATTAACTTAGAGTTAAAACTAAAACATAAGGTTAATATAGTGACCCAAACCTGTCTAAAACCAATTTTTTGAGTGGTTTTTGACCTATCCCCACCTTAACCTCTAAATAATATACTTTGGAGCCATTAGAAACCGAATATGAATTTATTATAAAATAATATTTCTAGCTTTTTCAAAGGTTCCCCTCACCCCTGTTATAAAAGGGCACTCCCCCTTCTCATTAATTCACACCTTCAAAGCCATTTGGCTCGGCCAAAACCTGCTCAAATATACTCCAAACTACCATGAATTCATCTTAGAGTACTTATTTTGATCATAAAGCCAACCTATAGAGCCCTTTTGATCAAATCAAAAGGAAGAACCCGAAGAAGAGGTAATGTCTTCACCACCCTCTTTAAAGTTCCTTTCTTCTTCAGCTTCTTCTTTCCTTGTTATTTACATTGTAAAATAATAAATCCCATACCATCTATAGATTGTGATTTTATTATAATTATGTATCAAAAAAATTCATTATTCTATCCATCCCTTGAATGACATGTCACCATACGTGCGTACGTACGACCTACCGTCACCACGTTGTGGTGTAATTGTTATTCAATATATTATTATTTAGATGAGTAGAATCATGATGTATAATTAATGTAAATAATAAATATAACATAATAATTATTCTTTATATATGATATAAAATTCAATTATATATTATTTAAATATCAAAAGAATGATATTGTCGCTCGTGCGTACGTACGGACTACCGTCTCCACGAACGCGATGAGATTCATTCTCCATCATATCCATTCATGTCTAATTCTCATTTGATGATTAAAAATAATTTTTAAGGACTTGATATAATTATGGATATGAATAATATACAACCTATCCATAACAAACATGGCTTATGTGACTAAACATATAAAAGAAAATGAGTGAGTTAACACCTGAAATGGCGATAATACTAAGATTTTATTAACCAAACAATGCTAAAAGATCATATATGATATCATATTAATATATATGATTATTGAATTATTTAATAACAATTATTTCACCATTATAAAGGGGGTTAACCTACCATCAAACAAGGAAAAGTACAATGTAAGGGTTTATTTCACAATCTCTTCATTATCTGAGGTTGTTTATACGTAATTATCTACTGGGACTTCTTTATCATCCACATCCATGTTTCTTAAAAATATATTTCCAAAAAAATTTACTATTTACTATAAAATGGGTTAAAGTCATTTATACCCATATGTGTTTTGAAATTAATCTTTCCGTCGTTTTCCAAACAAGGTACTTTTTGACCTTTTCGACAAATTTAAGGTAAGAATGTTTTTTTTAACTTATACAATGGATGCAGCTATTTTCCTCCGTTATAACATCATCAAAGCTTCCCTTACAAGCTTATAAGGATATTTTAAAAGTAAATGTTTTATTTTATAATTAGGTAACCTTTAAATGATTTCAAAAAAGATATATTTCTCTCGAATAGTTTTGATTTCTTATATGTTAACATCCTTTGATGGATTTTAAGTTTATTAGAAGTTGATTTATTATGATACAAAACTTCCATATTGTAATGAAGTTTTTGTGATATGTTTGACTGTGGATGTCCTATTATTATACCATTCATGGTTTATTATTAAAGTATTGACATTTCGTATGCTAGTTTTAATATGAATGTTTATGATATGTTTAAACCTTTTCCTATGAGGAATGTATTGGACTTAGTAAGTGACAGGTGGAGCCCGCTATAGCTCCTCGATTCATCAGTAGGACTCATGAGACAACTAGACCTAGAATTGGCCAAGGCCCTTTCCCAATTTGATTTATGGTTTTGGCCGAGGCCTTAATCATTTTAGACGTCTTGGCCATGGCCTTGACAAAATGTTTCAGAATGTCTGGAATTATACATTCCCTCATTATGGAAATAATATTGGTGGTTCATGTGCTCATTGGACTAATAGAATACCCATGATTATGTTTTATTATGGCATAATTTACACATCTCATAACATTTCCATAAAAGTATTCATGTTTATTATTGGTAAAGGCATGTGGTTTTCAATTATTTACCATGCTTAATATCTATGTCATTTTCCGCTGTATTACTTAACCTTACTGAGCGTTTGAGATCACCCCTTTCTTATGTTAAAGTTTGCTTGGATATGAATAAGTTTGTTATGAGTGACCTGCAGGAATAATCTAGGAGGCTTGGATACTTCTAACGAAATATATTATTGTTTTACTTCTCTTCAAGCTGTAAAGTGGATCATATGTATGAATCTGGTTTCCAATAATACTAAATTGGCCGGTCTTTTGAGACATGATTTCCTTATGATCTTTCCAATGTTATGTAATAATGAACCGACTCTGGGTAACTGGGGTCGGGGCATTACAGTTGGTATCAGAGGAATATTATTACAAACCTTGGAAACTATATTTAGAGAAACCATGATTAGAGAACATATCCCTATGATAGAATTTGAGTATTAGTATAGAAACAATTCCTAGAATTTTGGTATTTTAGAGATTTTGTGAGTTTTCCAAGCAATACATCCTTGTCTAGATACGAGCAGGTAGAGGCAGCTCTGGAATAGATGTACCTAGGGGTAATACCCAAAAACACTGCTTTGAGCATGACTCGAACGGGAACTGGTTCACGACAAAGGGCCTTGTTTCACTATTGGTTATGACACTCCCGGGGGATATGCTTAGGATAATTCACATTTTCTTTACCAACCATCATGAAGGGTTATGAGTATATACTTATCAAAGAAAACTTTTTTATGATTATGGATTATATCCATAAACTGTTGAATTTATGATAACTGTTTTAGAAGTTTGAAATTATATATTTCAATTCATAAACTAATCTATTTTATGCCATTATTTAGAAATGGATGCTAGTGGAAGGAATGGAAACCCTATCAATGCACGCACTCCGTGTATGGATTTCCCTCCTGCTAAAGATAATTATAGTGGAGCTACTGATGCAACTGGTGCTGATCAGATTATCACCATACTAGGACAACTCACTCAGGTTATGAATAATAACCTTACCCGTATGGAGCACCCTAATCCGCAGCATGGAGGATCAATGTTATATCGTTTCATGAGGAAACAACCACCAACATTCAATGGGAGTACAAATCCCATAGTAACTGAGCAATGGATGAATTCCTTAGAGAAAATATTCCATGCCTTGGGGAGTAGTGAATGGGAAAAAGTTTTCATGGCAGTTTATCGCCTCACTGGAGATACTGATCAATGGTGGTCATTGATACAAAGCACAAAGGAAGATGATGATGTATCATATATGTAATGGAGGTCATTCAAAGATATTTTCTTAAAAAAATACTTTCCTCGAGACCATCGAGCAGATATGGAAAGGCAATTTCTAGCCAGAGGTAGAAAGAGTATGAGAATGTCGCAAAGTATGAGGCTAACTTTACAAGGTTAGCAAGGCATGCTTCTGATTATATACGTAACCCAAGGAGTAATATTGATCGTTTATTTGATGGGTTAAAACCATTTCTCCTTCAATCATTAGTCTCACAAACCATCTCATCATACGAAGATATTGTCTTGTGTGATATCAAGACAGAAAAGGAATTCTCTAAGTCTTATAACTTTAAATCAAATCAAGAGAAGAAGAGATATGCTAAACACTCTGAAAAAGGGAAGTATCAATGAAACGAGGTTTTGTGAATCAGTCCCCATTAGAGCACATAAATGTTTTTTATCCGCTAATCTCATCGTCATACCAATGATTTAATTTGATATAATCCTTAGTATGGATTGCCTTTCGGACCATGATGCGAATATTTATTGTAAGAAGAAGGAGGTTACAATTTTTGATGATGATGATAAGGAACACCTTATCTTTAGAGAAAAATCGTTACCACCTAATTCTTATCTAAATCCACCCCTAGTAGCTCAACTAAATTCAATTATTGGGGAGGAAGTGAATGAAATGATTGTGGGTGAGGAAAGGGATGTTCAAATAGTGGATGAACCTATTGTGAAAGAATATGTAGATGTGTTTCTAGAAGATTTACCTGGAAATCCACTAGAACGAGAAGTTGAGTTTTCCATTGATTTGATTCCTGGATCAAGGCCTATATCGAAGACCCCTTATAGAATGGACAATGTAGAATTAGTTGAACTAAATAAACAACTAGAGGAATTGAGAAATAAGGGATTTATTCACCCTAGTGTTTCTCCATGGGGAGCCCCTGTTCTTTTTGTTAAAAAGAAATATGGATCTATGAGGTTATGTATCGACTACATGGAGATTAATGCTATAACAATAAAGAAAAAGTATCCCCTACCTCGTATTGATGATTTGTTTGAATAACTTCAAGGATATCAATACTTTTCAATGATTGGCCTTTGATCTATATACCATCAGTTGTGTGTGAAGAAGGAATACATTCTGAAGACAGCATTTCGAACAAGGTACAGGCATTACGAGTTTACAGTAATGCCTTTTGGGATGACTAATGCACCCTCTGTATTCATGGATCTAATGAATAGATTTTTCAAGGAATATCTCAATGATTTTGTGGTGGTATTTATTGATGATATCTTGGTATACTCCAAAATCTACAAAGATCATGAAAGTCACTTGCACATTATCCTGAAGACTATGAGAATACATGAATAATCTGGGAAGATTTACCACTTGAACGTCTAGCAAGACTATATATTAATGAAGTTGTGAGACTTCATGGAGTACCCCTATCGATTATTTCGGATCGATATCCCTGTTTTACTTCAATATTATGGAATATTCTTCAGAAGGCCTTGGATACTGAACTTCATTTGAGCACTAATTACCACCCTCAAACAGATGGACAATCGGAATGGACTATTCAGAACTTAGAAGACATGTTGAGATCTTTCTTACTTGACTTTTAGGGTATGTGGGATCAATATTTACCTCTGGTATAATTTTCCTATAACAATAGCTTCCATTTAAGTACTCGGATGGCACCATATGAAGAGTTATATGGAAAGAGATGTCTCACACCAACATGTTGGGATGACGTTGGTGAAAAAAAACTTGTAGGCCCAGAACTGTTGGAGGAAATGATAGAAAAGGTGAAGGTAATCCAAAACCACATCAAAGAAGCTCAAAGTAGGCAGAAGAGATATGTTGACAACTGAAGAAAGGATTTGGAATTTCATTTGGGAGATCATGTTTTCTTGAAGGTATCTCCATGGAATGGAGTTATATGTTTTGGAAGGAAAGGTAAATTGAGTCCCAGGTACATCAGTCCTTTTGAAATTCTAGAATGAATTGGGGCTGTATCTTACCGTTTGGAAATGCTGCCAAATATCTCCAAAGTTCACGATGTGTTCCACGTATCACTGTTGAGGAAATACATGCCTGAACCAACGCATGTAATCACCTATGAGGAATTAGAACTGGAATCCGATTTGTCTTATTGCGAAGAGCCCATCAGGATTCTTGATACAAGAGAACATGTGTTGAGAAACCAGATGACTCGTCTGGTAAAATTTCTATGGAGAAACCATAAGATGGAAGAGGAAACCTGGGAACTCGATAAAATTATGATGAAGAACCACCTGAGTCTTTTCATGCGATAGTATTCTAGAAATTTTGAGGATGAAATTATTTGAAGGAGGGGATAATGTAACACCCCAAGCTTCCACGATATGATTCCCTTTTAATAATACAGAAGCGTGTGTTGTACGCAACCTTGTGTTCTAACACACATCACAACCAATCAAACTAGCAGTTATGAATAGTAATACCCACTTTTTGAAATTTTATAAATTTTTTCTCTCAAAATGGACTTAATTTTTGGATTCAGAATATCGAAATTAGCCTAGGATTAAATTTTGGAACTTTTTGGATAACATTTATATTTATATGAATAGTGAAAATTACTAAATTTTAATTAAAACAACTTTTTTATTTTAAATAATTAATAGTGATAAATTATGAATTTGTGTGGTTTTAAAGTATATTTAGAATATATTTTTACCATTTAATACAATTTTGATGATTGTACATAATTTCACAATTAAACCGGACATAAACAAGTGTCAATCTTTTGATTGTTATTATCTCTTAAAAACACGCTTTTTGTTTTAACAACGGGAATTAATTTTAAATTAATATCTGCCACTTCTGTGTTTTGAATTTTGAAAAAATGGATTCCATATTTGGAATCAGGATGTTCAAATTGTGTAAATAGGTAACTTTTATTTTTAGACATTTTGAATAATTACTTCGGTAAATATTTTATTTACCATGGTTAAAGGGAAAATCTGGTAAATAAGGGTAAAAAATAATATTATAATAATAATAAATTACTCTAAAACGTGTCCTAACCTTATTGGTTGATACATGTCCGACCATGGGCATATTTGGGTCAATTTTGGGACCCCATGGATATACTTGTATGTGATAAGCACACTTTATATTAATTAAATTAGAATAAATACAAAAATAACATAAGCATATATCTTTTAGAAAAACAATTTTCACAAAGGGTTATATATGTTTTATTTTAGATTATAAATATTAATTAGAAAGATAAAAATATTTCCTACATAATGGTATTTTATTTATAATTTTTAGACAATTAATACTTAATATTATGTATGACTCAATAATGATGCGGTATTTTCCTTATTAATGGAAGAATCAAATAATTGGTATTATAAATGATAAAATAAATATAATATGAAAGTTTTGATTATATCCATGAATTTTATTTGTTAATATTACATTATTGGATTAATTAAATGAATTTTTTTAGAATTGATAAAGTTTTTAAGACTTTAACAAAAATCAATTATTGAATAGTGTCAAAATTGACATAAATGAGTTTTTAAAACAAATATTATATTATTAATTGATATTCAATTCTTAAAAATATAAGTTAGGGCCAAGAGACTTATATAATTAGAGTTTAATCATTAATGGACCACTTGGGGGTCTCTTGGATGTATATAGTATGTTTATTAAATATATAATATAAAAATACAAAGTGACATGGTAAATGTTAAACTAATTAACTAAGAGTTTAAACTAAAAGATAAGGTTAATATAGTGACCCAAACCTTTCTAAAACCTATTGTTTGAGTGGTTTTCGTCTTATCCCCACCTTAACCTTTAAATAATCCACTTTGGAGCCATTAAAAACCGAATATGAATTTATTACAAAATAATATTTCTAGATTTTCCAAAGGTGCCCCTCACCCCTCTTATAAAAGGGAAATCCCCCTTCTCATTAATTCGCACCATCAAAGCCATTTGTCTCGGACAAACCCTGCCCAAATATCCTCAAAACTTCCCTTACTTCATCCTAGAGGACTTATTTTGATCAGAAATCCAAACTAAGGAGCCCTTTTGATTAAATAAATAGGAAGAGCCCGAAGAAGAGGTAACGTCTTCACCACCCTCTTTAAAGTTCCTTTCTTCTTCAACATCTTCATTCCTTGTTATTTCCATTATAAAATAATAACATCATTACCTTATATATACTGTGATGTTATTATAATTATTGAACAAACAAATTCATTATTCTATCCATCCCTTGAATTACATGTCACCATACGTGCGTACGTACGGCCTACCGTCTCCACGTTGTGGTGTAATTGTTATTCAATATATTATTATTTAGATGGGTATAATAATGATGTATAATTCATGTAAATAATAAATATAACATAATAATGATTATTTCTATATGATATACCATTCAATTATATATTATTGTAATATTAAAAGAATGATATTGTCGCTCGTGCGTACGTACGGACTACCGTCTCCATGAACGCGATGAGATTCATCCTTCATCGTATCCATTCATGTCTAATTCTCATTTTATGATTAAAAATAATGTTTAAGGACTTGATATCATTATGTATATGAATAATATATAACCTATACATAAAAAACATGGCTTATGTAACTAAACATATAAAATAAAATGAGTAAGTTAACACCCGAAACGACGATAATACTAAGATTTTATTAACAAAGCAATGCTAAAAGATAATATATGATATCAAATTAATATATATGATTATTGTATAATTTAATAAAAATTATTTAACCATTATACAGGAGGTTAACCTACCATCAACCACGGAAAAGTACAAGGTAAGGGTTTATTTTACAATCTCTTCATTATCTGACGTTGTTTATACATAATTATCTATTAGAACTTCTTTATCATCAACATCCATGTTTCTAAAAAAAATATTTCAAAGAATTTTTACTATTTACTAGACAATGGGTTAAAGTCATTTATAACCTTCTGTGTTTTGAAAGGAATCTTTCAGTCATTTTCCAAACAAGTTACTTTTTGACCTTTTCGACAAATTTAAGGTAAGAATGTTTTTTTTAACTTATACACTGGATGGGGCTATTTTCCTCTGTTATAACATCATCAAAGCATCCCTTACCAGTTTATAAGGATATTTTAAAATTAAATGTTTTATTTTATAATTATGTGACCTTTAAATGATTTCAAAAAAGATATATTTCTCTCAAATAGTTTTGATTTCATCTATGTCAACATCCTTTGATGGATTTTAAGTTTATTTGAAGTTGATTTATTATGATACAAAACTTCCATATTGTAATGAAGTTTGTGTGATATGTTTGACTGTGGATGTGCTATTTTTATACCATTAATGGTTTATGGTTAAATTATTGACATTTCATATGCTAGTTTTAATTTGAATGTTTATGATATGTTTAAACCATTTCATATAAGGAATGTATTGGACTTAGTAAGTGATGGGTGGAGCCCGCTATAGATCATCGATGCATCGGTATGTCTCATGAGAAAACTAGACGTGGAATTGGCCGAGGCCCTTTCACAATTTTATTTATGGTTTCGGCTGAGGCCTTAATCATTTTAGATGTCTTGGCCGAGGCCTTGACAAAATGTTTCAGAATGTCTGACATTATACATTCCCTCATTATGGAAGTAATATTGATGGTTCATGTGTTCATTCGACTATTAGAATACCCATGATTATGTTTTATTATTTCATTATTTACTTAGCTCATAATCTTTCTATATAAGTATTCATGTTTATTATTGGTAAAGGCATGTGGTTTTCAATTATTTACCATGCTTAATATTTATTTCATTTTCGCTGTATTACTTACCCTTACTGAGCATTTGATCTCACCCCTTTCTTATGTTTCATTTTCCCAGGATATGAAGAAGTTTGTTATGAGTGACCTGAAGGCATAATCTAGGAGGCTTGGATTCTTCTAATGAAATATATTATTGTTGTATTTCTCATAAAGTTGTAAAGTGGATCATATAAATGAATCTTGTTTCCAATAATACTAAACTGATCTGTCTTTAGAGACATGATTTTCATATGATCATGCCAATGTTATGTAATAATGCACCGACTCTGGGTAACTGGGGTCGGGGCGTTACACAGACCCGGTTGGACACATGGCCTAAAGAGAATTTCCCCAAATGTCTGAGGTTACTGACTACCAGTGAGGTCCTATGGTGTGATAGTGTGGAAAATATTCCCTCATTGTCAGAGTGTAACATAGAGGAATAAATAATAACGAATTTCTGAAACAGTAAACAGATTGCAACTGATGTAAAAAATAAAGACTAAAGGAAATTATTTAACTTGAAGGAATATGATATCCAAATGATGCATAATTTCAAACATTCTAGGAAAACAGTAAAAAAAATATACACAACAATCTAGTACAATACAATACCAAAGTGCAGTTAAAACAAAATGAAACTCAAGAGAATCGTAAGCCTCAGCTTGGTCTCATGATCTCCTGCTCCTAAGCAGTAATCATGTACCTGTATAGGGTGTACTTCCACTATTTACACCTTCAGTAACATAGTCTATTTGGTCCTAAACGCGTGACCAAAATAGGGTGTGAAAAATGAATCACATTTGGCAACCACCAAAGGTTTTTTCCAATCTGTCTATGAGTATATTTAGTACTTGTTTATAGAAATGCAATGCGGTAAACTAGTAGAAACATAGAAGTAAAAAATCCTATATATACTAGTATTCATTTTTAGAGTTTTATATGTTTATTATAAGTTCATTCACTTGAAGAGTTTTGGTCTCGGAATTCGTCCTAAGCCTGAAATTCCCCATTTAACAGTAATAACAAGAGAAGAACCAGAGGAAATTTTAATCAATTATGTAATGTCTGAATCCACCCTTGTGATTTGGCACGGATGTTGTGCCATAATTCATTTCATTATATCATTTAATTATAACCGAAGTCCATTATTGAGAATCTTAAGTTGGAATTCAAGTATCACTATAGGTTTAATTATGCTGACATCCTACAAGTAGGTTCTGAGTGGTCCTACTAGGGAGCCCCGAGTATCACTCTCGATGTTGGTATAAGTTCATGTGATTTGGTACTCAGTGTTTTTACTAATGATCACAAGGTATCACTCCACGTAAAATTTAGGATTCATTCAATTTAGTCTTTCCCTGGCAGTCCTAATAGGGGTCCCATATTTCACTAGTGACATATAAATAAAAAGAATTTTGAGTTTGTCCATAGAGTTCTAAGTTGAACCCATGTATCACCCAAGGTGCAAGGTACAAAAACCATGCGAGTCTATTCATAGTGTTATAATATAAACCTAGGTTTTCCTAAATTATATTTTCCATTTACTCATTAAAATTCAATGAAACATTCTAACATTCTTAACAAGCAAAAGAACTACATAGAAAAGGGGAAAACACAATCCCATCACATAATTAGACACTTACAATTTCTACACAATTTAAATTCAAGATAATTAATCATGTTCTTTTCTAACAACCACAAACTGGAAAACCAAGGCATTTTCATGGACATCCATGGACAAATGGAAATATAACAGTCATCCATAGGAAACACAACAACGGGGCATAACTTAATCAAGAAAAAAAATCTAAACATGATTTAATTCATTGAATTCATAACCAAAAAAACATTTAATAATAACTAAGATCAATTCACTTTCATAGAAACACCCTAATCGTGGGTGAGTAGAAAAACAAAACATATAAACATCTCTAAAATTAATGAGAGGCACGAGTCCACATACCTCAATGACATATAACTAATATAATCTGATGCTACCCATTGAATCGGCCTCGAACAACGTAGATCTATAAAAAGAGGTAAATAATTCAAAATTAAATAAAATTAACTTGAATAGAAATTACTAAAAATGGTTCTAGAATAAGAAATATTTTACTGGGAGAATCCCAATGAGATCGATGGCACTCAAATCGGGTTTCGGATGATGAAACTTGTGAAGGAAATGATCTTATGGCTCCATGTTCTTCCCTCGACGGCTCTTCTATCTAGAAGAATATAAAACAAGTCTTGTTCCCATTTGAAGAAAACAATTAGGAGTAAATTGAGTGTAAGTTCATACACATAATGTGTATATCATTTTACTGTTTATAAATTTACCAACCTACATTACACATCCTGCACCGACCATGCTGACATGACTACAGGACGTGTATCAAGAAGTACCCAATATGTAGTGGCTTTTATTATCTGCTAGGACAACATGAGAACACACCATGTATCCCCATAATACACGGAAAGACTACATGGAATGTACACGGTATTACACAACATTTACTACTAAAACATAACATTTTTCCAATTTTTATTGTTTTCTCAAAAACAACCCAAAGGGAATGAAAAAAAAACCATTACTCATAAGAAGAACCAGGTTCTTACAATCATAACCCACTAATATCTCCCCAACTATAAGGTTGGTGTAGGAAGAATAAATACACAAACAAGAACATCATGGGCCAGGTAGTGGAAAATCCCACCAGCTTGTTACTGGAACCTAGAACCATTCATGTGTTTTATCCAATCTCACTGGAATTCCAGTTTCTATATGATACAATAAACAATAAAAAAACACCTCCAATAGATTGTATGTGATCAAAAATGAAAATAAAAAACTGAAAAGGATATTTAATGGGATACACATGATCAAGTGTGACAATTATCCCAATAATATAATAATTCTATCTTTATACAGTCACATAGTCACAAATACAATAAATGATAAAAAATACTATATCATCAAGAATTGAGATACCTTTTTTCATGGTTTTTTCAATGAAAATACATTATCCAATAAACAAACAAAACCACCTTTCAATATATCACCTTATCCAATCTTCTCACTATAATATATATGCATTTAACCACATAGGTTTTAGTTTCAATTTCAAATTCCACCTACTCAAGAGTGTGGGAAATGTCAAGTAGATAAATCTTCTACTAGGGAACAAGTAACAAATCTTGGATAGAACTAATATAAGTAGTTAATTAAAAATGATAATCCACCTATCTATTTCACTAAATAATATCAAATTCATCAACATAATTAGGTTCCTATTTAACCTTCCTCTCCAAGAGATAATGTTTTGATGGAGGTGAAACTATGAGGAATACCAAATCACCTAAAACAATGATAAATGGATTAAGAAACCATTAAGAATATGATTTTTGATTAATTTTTGTTATTTCATAACTCTTCAAAGTAACTATATGATACTATCCATCTCTATAATGATACTCAGTTTAACCAAGAACCTTTTTGCAACCATTATCTAACATATACATGACCTATAAACCCTCCCATAAAACACCTAAAATGGAACCATTAATAAAAATTAATGATATGTATTGTTATAGGATAACTCTATTATGGTAAAATGATTCTAACATTATCTATATATGTCAAGAAAATAATTTTAAAAAATGTATTTTCAAATATGGAAGGCTTATTCAATCTATTATTTTGTGTGTAGTTGATAACTTATTCTTATAATTGATTTTATACCCAATGGTGTTTATAATATAATCCATAAATGGGATGTGATGTAAAAATATTTATCAAAAATGATAACCAATGTAACACCATGAAGCTAAATGAAATATCTCACATACAAGTTCCCAATACCATCTACATTTTCAATTCTATAATAGGTAGTAAATGGATTTGTTTTATGTTAAAATATTTAATCCCCCATATAATATCATTACCACTATTATTTTGAGGTTAACCAGTCAAAAATGACATGGGTATATCATTCCATTTCCACACATGAATGTATAATGGCTGTAATAACCTGGCTAACATCTGATCACCCAAATTGATTTTCAAATGACTATGGGACTATAATAGAAAACCCACAATTGATTTTCCCTTTCCAAAACACAATCAACCACATCTCAATTAATAGAAAATATTTGTAGCACCAGGGTGAAAAAAAACATTATTTATGTTTATTATAAAAAAACTACAACAATCCTATCAAAATAGGCATCCACCCAGGAAAATGAAGAAATATGTTAGGAGACCAAGACCATTAACTCTAGGAATCTCTCTATTAAAAAATAATACTACAATTACAACTCACTATATCAGCTACTTAACCACGATGAATCTAGTAATCCATAAATTATCCTTATAAATTATAATCTCAGAATACTAGTCAATTTCATTTCCCTTTATCTAAGTTTAACTCAATAAACATGATGATCATGCACCACTCTTCTACTGATTCATTCATTGTATAACTTGATAATATCACACTCAAAGAGTTCATGAACACATTCCATTTATGGTGATATAAGTAGTAAATAATAATTAGTCTGAATATAATCCACCCAAATGTCTCTATCTCTTGTCTAGATCCATATGAGTGAATTTTTTCCATCAAAATATTTTGGTTTGAATACACCCTATACAACTCCATGATGATGTTGTGGTTCCATATAATTGGAGCATGCATCCCAGTCCTCAACTCTAGATCCTTAGTGGGATATTTCCTCTATTGATGGAATAAATAATATGTTACCTAACATACCATATATCTACCACTCATTTTAACATATCTTAACCCCAGAATAAAGGAATCATAGTAAATATCATAACCATCAATGGTATCAATGGGAATTACAAATAGAGTTGAATTAAATCACAGAGTAAACACCAAAATAAACTCTAGAATTTATTACTCCAAATAAACATGAATCCTTTATGTGTTAACTCTATCATCATAAATGTGTGATAATTTTTTAACAAGTATAATGTAATAATCATATAATCCCATGAAACTGTGAATATCAATCACCTTTATAGGATGCTCGTAATACATTACTACATAAATCTGTTTTAGATATACTATCATACCCATATCTAAAATTATTTAAAAAATAATTATACCTATAAAATATAAATTTATTATTTTGATAGAATCCCATATTTATGATAAACTCTTTAGATTATATGGTAGATATTCAAATGTTTATAATGATCGTGTTTCTTTCTTATATAAACTAAAATATTGACCACAAAGTCAACAACACCAGAATATATTAACCAAAAAATAATTTGCACCAAAAATTATATAAAAACCACCTGACCATGAGTAAGGTAAAATTGTGTTACTATATAATCATAATTTCTATACCATATCTTTAATATTTTATTTGGGAACACCATCTTCTCAATAATTCAACTGATGGTACCTAGATATCAGATCAGTCTTTATAATACTTCATGCACCCTAAAACTATTCCAAAATTTCATCAATAATAGGAAGGCCGTATTTTTTAATTACATTTTTATGGTTTTGTTTCTAATAGGTTATTAAAATCAAGATATTAAGATAAAAATTCATTGTAATGATTTTTGGAGATGCCCTAGCTTAAAAATAATGATTAATAAATCATTTGGCATCCATTCCCTAAAAATGAAAATTTAATTTATTTATTTCAAAGGGTAAGATATCATGAAATGGTAAATAAATGAGGTTTTACTTATAATGAAGTATTTACATAACTAAAACTATTTATTTGGATTTAAATAAGTGAAATAATCCTGATAAGTATCGATATACTTACACGCCATGATGGTAAGATTGTCACTAAGATGTTGATCAAAAACATCAGTAAGAAAATATAAAAATTGGAATTAAATATACTCACCACTATGACATATGAGACATTCTATTCTGGATTATGTATTCTACTCACCCTAGAAGACACGAGTGACTACATTTGGATATAAAAATTTTACTTGATCCTAATAGAAATTCATATGATATTTATCACTAATCATCCAATACAAGCGAATGATATGATTAAATATGAAAAATTTAGGAACTAAAAATACTCACAAATATTTAGGGTATACACCTCATATGGAATGGGAAAAAATCCAAAATGTATATGGAGACTTCGTTCTCTATTCAATCTTCTTTAGTTCACATCATCACAATATCCAAAGAAGCTAACAATATTCAATATGAACTATATTTTAACATTGTCTAGAAATCAATGTTTCTATGAAATCTTGGCATTATAGGTAATTTAAAGAAATAATAAGTATTCCATGAGTTCATATGGAAAGATCTTATTCATGGATAGATAATGATAAATTTTTATGTTGTCCAATAAGCTTAGCTAGGTCTTGCAGGCTATGGTTCCATTTTTTTGTGGCCATAAAAGAAGGAACCTTGGATGTTTCTTCAATTCTTGTTGTATTTTATCATCTCTTGAGGATAAACTTCTCAGTTTTATAATTATTGTTACCTTTTATAGACATAATGTATAGGGATACATTTTTTTTGAACACAACTCCACCACTATTTTCCATGTCATATGAAATGGAGTGATTCACCTGTCTTGGAACTAACATCTAGATGGATGGAATATCTCTAATTACTATTTGATCTAATCATATTCACCACCCATTATTACAAATAATCGAACATGTGTTTGGATAGGCATTCTAATAATACAATCAACAATGATATCACATTTTTAAATTATTTTCAGTCTGATTTTTTCTTCCTTTTTTAGAATAATTTTAATAAAATCCCCTCTTTTATACTCATGTAACCACTTGTGATTTCAAAAAATTATTCTTGTCTATTTTTTCCAAGACAATCACACATTAAAAATAGAATATTCTATGAAAATAATTCCTTGCATAGTAATTGGTATTACCTCTATATATTTTAGTACATATTCCACTACATATATACATATAGCCTCATTTATTCTATTTATTAAAACATAAACATCACTCATGGAATGAGGTTGAGATACCGACTCTTATGTTGTGTAAATTATAAAATGAATGTCTTGGGTAAATATGGATCTAGCCCATGTTCCCTAGTATTTTCTTTCAATCATATACTCAAGATGGTCAGATTTTTGACAAGTCTCTCAAATCGTAGTTGAACCCTAAACATCAAGATTATAGTCTCCAACTAACCTATGCTAGTAACAGAAACCATGATTATGCCTAGAAGTCTGATGATAAATCTATCAAAAATATTATTATTAATCACCCAACATCATTTTCTCACTATAATAAAATAATATAGCAACATGCCATGGTAATTAAAGCTCCAAAAATATATGACTTCCCAGTTATTATTTCCAAATAAAAATTTTCTATATCAATAACATCCACATAGGTGTGAAGACACATAAGAATCATCATAGAACACATACATTAACATAATACCTTTTTAAAAATATATTAATTGATATAATAATTATAAAAAATATCAGGATGCATTTTTACAAACTTAACAGACTGATTCACATTCTACATAAAAAAATGATGTCCTTACTCTAAATAAAAAAAATGATGTGGTTTCATTGTATTAAGTGTCTCGTGATAGAAATTTTATTAAAATACATTTTTTATGATATTATAAGTGATATATTAATTAAAATTTTATTTTACAATATATTTACACCACTTACACTCTATACCTTTGAGAATGTAATCTGAATATACAACCATGGAGTCTCTTGATGATTCAAGAATATTAAAATTTTATTAATCCTTTTGATCCATTACTCAGAATCCATGGGACCCTTTTCGTCAATAATTATTGGTTAATTATAAATATTAAACATTCAATAATAACCAACCATTCATTATTTATTATCATTGGTGGCCATTACCATTTACTCAATCATACACACAATAGTTTCCACTAATATTGGATAAAGTTGAGGGTTCCCCTATGGGGATTGTGCAACAACCTCATCTCTACCAATCCAGAGTAATCTAAAAAAATAATTCATAATATAAAAAATATCATGATGGATAACATTTAAAAATAAATTTTATCCTTTTAACATAAATAATTATTTATGAACTAATCCCAAAATAATTTAAATCATTAAATAGTAACATAAAAAACCATTAATATATATTATGGAAACTAGAGACTTATAATGAATTTTAGATGGTTAGGAACACCCCCACACTACATATTGATTTTATAAATACTGATATATAGTCTACCAAAAACCCTCAAAAAATAATAGTGTAATAAAAAAACATCATTATATTCATAATTCATCTTGATACTTTGACAAAACAAATTAACAGACTGTCCTGGGTAAACGCTAAAATTAAATAAATTTAACCCACCACAAGTCCTGATATGTGTTCTTGATAACTATGGTCCATGTTCCACAACTTACATATCATAGAATAGAATATGTAAATTATTTTACAAGAAATACAAATAGTATATAATATAAAAAACTGCGTAATATAATATATAATCAAAAATATATCACACATAAAAAAATAATGGTAATATCTATCATCTGGATAGCATGGTATCAATATGAAACTAAAGGAAAATTTCCAAAATAGATCATATAACAACCAAATGGTCCATATACACAATATCATAAGTTACCTCTATCCTAACGCACAAGAGGAAAACAAGACCAAGGATATAATTACTCAACATAAGACCCTTTTTATTTATTGTATCCTATAAAACCAATGATTATAATTTACATAGGAAAACATGGTGTAAAAAATATATTTTAGAGTCCACCATATAATCTATATAATGTATAAATTTTTAGTTTAATTTTTTCAAATTCAATGAATATTTCTAGAGAAATTATAAATCATTTCACATTTATAAAAATTCCTTTGTTTTTCATTTAAAAATCATTATTTATTCAATAAAATAGTTCAATATGACACATAATAATTTTAATAGAATAATTTAATAAATAATAGTGTTTGGGCATAAATTTATAAAACACAAATATGATGGAAAATAATCATATCAAAATATCATGTAAACAATGTAATATCAAATAAATAATGTGGTAAATAAATAACATGAGAGAATATACAACCCAATTGTTAATTGTATATAAGGAAAACTAGATGATATAAGTGTCTATTATCATGTGAGACCTATAGTACCATGGAAAGGAAACACCATAGTCTCTAAGACATTAAGGTTACTGTTTATAGTTATTTGTAAGTCAACTATGGGTATACATTATTTAGATTTTTTCCACACTCCAAGGACTACCATGTGTGTTATTACATTAAAATTGAATGCAGGACATAAAAAATAATGTTTCATAAGAATATTACATTGAATAAGATAAATAAAATTATTAAAAAAATTCATAAGGCATGATACATTTCAAATAATATTCCACAAATTTATAAAACATTTTCTATAGGTATCCATTCTTATTTTCATAATCATAAAATAATAAAAAATTTATACTTCTATATGATTCATTTTTTTGAGACACACCACATGTTTAAAAAGGATTCCATAATAATCCACTTCATTAAAAACAAAAATAATAAAATAACTAATTTCATTACTAACTGTTATGTTCATAGTCAAAACAAATGTAGTAATAAATTAACATAAGGCATGAAAAGGGATTTAATGTATTTTAGAATTACCTTCTTTGAGAAGAATAAAAAATACTTACCCATTCAAAATAGTGATGAGAGGAGACAAGCTCAGAACCTAGAGCACCAAGACCTGATAAAAAATATAAAAACAACTTGTATATTCTAGGTCTATTTACATAGAAAAATTAGACATATAGAACATATATAATGAGATAATAAATGTAAGAATAAGGAGTCATGTTACAATTTTTTTAAGAATAGAGTTTCATGCCTTATATACAACAAAGGAATCAATAATTATGGTTGTTATAGAGATGAGGATGCTAGTTTGGAGCCTCTAGATCATGGAAGTATGAACATTTGATGTATGGTAATTATGATGTGGATTAAAATAATAATTAATTTTAAAATTGAATTTTCACACTTACTAATATGTATCTCCAACAACACCGCCAACAATTTGGTGGGGGTGTGTAGAATAATAGAAGCCACAAGAATCTCACCTACTAGATAATAGGTTTTTGATAAATTCAAGAGAATATTTTCATTATAGTAGCTCACTATTGGATCATTAAAAAAAAATTTGTTATGTCCAACCTCACATTAATGCTGGTGCCTTACACAATATAGTTAGGGGACTCCTACTACCACCAATATTCCAAAATACCCCAGCATATGAGAAACCAAAAATAAAAAAATAAAAAATGAATAATGGGATCTATAACTATATCCACAAAACTATGTATGAAATATCATATAAGATTGTAGTTATCATATCCTAATATATAATAATGATGAATACTTACAAACTATATTATATATTATTATTTTCTGTAACACAATATCATAATTTTATATGTCATTATTTTTTAATTTGTTCCACCTAATTATTTATATTTAATACTACCTAATGGGTTAAAATTTTTAATAATCTATAATATCATAGAAAACATGTAATAAATAGAAATTTTCATATATTAAATAAAACATGCATTCCTTACTATGTTAAATTATCATTTTAAATTATGGTTATTTTGGTTAAATCTATACATCATTTGATTCATCATTTTACAATATTAGTTTATCCTCGGTTTATTTATCATATCTATTATTATTATCTATTATAAAATATCAAAAAATAATAGAACAATAATATTATATGAACTATTATAGAATAAATATGATATTCAAAAACCCAGAATTATTTCCCATAATTATGCATTTTTTTTGGCACATAAGAACTCTCACAGAACCCAAATTAGTAGTGTGTATAGGGATTATAAACATGAACACCTTGTTTTTAAAAAAGGGTTCAAAAACTCCAAAAAATGTACAAAAAAATTCTTTTTATAGAATCATTCCTCTATACAATTTCCTAGTAAAATTGGAAATATAAGAAATTATTTCTCCCATATACTTAATAAGGGAAAAACATTTGAAATATTCAAATAATTTTTATCATTATATTATAAAGATGATATAAATAATAAACATGTTATAAGTAGATAATTAACTTAATATGAACATGGAATCATAAGAACTTATCATAAGGTATTGAAAAATAATATTATATCATGTCATATATATATAAAACCGTAAAATAATCTTGTTATAAGGATATCATATACCATGTAAAAGGAATGTGAGAGCATGATGTAATAATTATATAAGAACCCAAAACCTTATAATTAATTTTTTTAAATGGGTTGTTGATTTTTTAGTTTGGTGGATGGGAAATGTTGATAACCAGGGCTCAAAAAAATATTATTGGAGTATTATAACATTAAATAGTTTTTTGAAAATGGAATGTGGATCATTTGGTGTATTGGAGAAAATGATAGAGATTATAGTGATGGATGGGGGAAAAGGTTAATGAATTAATCCCTTGAATGTAATATTTTAAGGCCTATTACTATAAAGGCCTTCTGAGACTATAATCTATTCAGTGTCTTATAATTGGCTATTTTATTAGATTACTAGAGTCCTGGATAGCTGGTAGGAATCATCGGCTAGAATGTGGAAATTAAAAGGGGAATAATTGTATCTCACCATTTGGTTTTATAGGGATAACAACACATTTTATATATTTATTCTTTATGTGTTCTAGTGGGTGGATCAACCCTCATCCCCACTTATCCATTAAGGGGGCATTGGTTTTTTGGAATATTTTTATAGATTTGAGGAGAGATTAAATCATCGGTACTATATTTTTATCTTTACTTTCCCCTTATAAATATTAATTTATCATGGTTATGGATTTAATGTTTATTTAACATATTTGTGAAATCATCCAAAATATTGTGGGATTTCATGCTAATTATCAAGATGGCATCACATTATGTCTTAGGCATGATACCTATTTCTATTTCAATGAGTAAAGTCAACATAATGGCATTTATAATATTTTTTGATTATGATACATTAATTTTAATAAATACATAAAGATTTTTGTTAATGATTTGGATTGTGATGGTGTTAAGGGTTTTCTATAGACCCACAAACTATAGTTGGTCAATGATATGGTGATGAAACGTTAATTTAAGAGTGGTTCAGTGATTATTACATGATGAGATAAATTAAATAATTATATATAATTATTTATAATTAATTACATAAGTTATGTGATTTGTGGTGGGATCTCAGGTGTGGGTACAAGCTTCATTGAGGTGAGGACAACCATTTTGAGACAATGGCATTTTTTTGAGATAATAAATGAATTTTTCATGGATTCCTGGGTAATGTATGTGGTCCCATAGAATACCCTTATGATAATATTATTATTTTATTTTTTATTTGGATGTGATATATATTATTTATCCTATATAGGGTACTTTGTGAGTTTAATTTAATTTGATTCAAATTAAAATAACTAAATTCAATGTTTAACTAAAAATTAAAATTCATAAAAATTAATTAATCATGGTTCCAAGTGTACCGGGGAACCAAGGAAATATATTTACATTCCTTTACTGGAGATAGATAAGATGTCAATTTAAAATGTATTGCTTGAGATTCATGTATCATGAGGTGCTCAAACATAATTTTGGGGCCTAATGTAGACACCATTATGTTTCACCCCATATCAACCTCTTAGTAAAGTTGGGTAATGAATTTTGTAGGTTTTCTATTGATGTTTCCTTATAGACCATTGATATATTGTATTAATTAATGTCTATATATTTGGTGGTACAGAGATTGTTCTTTTCTCTAGGACACATAAATTACTAAGGTGGGTAGGCCTATGTTTGTTTGATGGATATTTGAGTATATAAACCCACCATATAATGGTTTGAGTAATAAAATTTTAAAATTCCTGTAACACCCTATAAATTTATGGATTGTTTTTTTTCTAAATTCATTATATATATTTTATAGATTTCATTAAAAATAATTTATGATTTCCTGAAATTCAAAACCATGTTAATAATTCATTATAAAAAGCACGAGTTTATCTTTCATGATAAAAAACAGTCTGTGTGATGTGTGGAACACGACACAGAGTTTTAAGAAAACAATTATATGATGCTAATATGATTTAAACATGACCATTATATCATAGACGTTATTCATATAAAAACTATTAGTATTAAAAAAATTAAATATACTAAATATGATGTTTTCACAGAAGAGAAACATATTGACAATACAATATATAATTTTTTATAATCAATTTATATATTTGAATATAATATTTTTTCAAAGAAATGATATTTTTAATATTATTTGAACATTAATAAAATTATTTTCAAAAACATTTCAAATTTAATTTAAAAATAATTATTATTATTTATATTTATTGTGTCAAAATTATCTTACGGATATTTTTTTGATTTATTCAGAAAATTTACATTTTGTAATGAATAGTAAAAATACTAAGTTTAAATTGAAAACAACAATATCGTTTAATTTATTTATAATGTTAAATTATATTTTAATTTTTATTATAAGTTTACGTAGTTCAAATATAAATATATTTATCCAATTTAGTTTATTCTAACCAATTTACAATTAAAATTGAATATAAATACATTGTAATCTATTGATCATATTCTCTTTTAAAAAATGATTTCTTGTTATGTATAAAACATTGATTTTTTCAATTATATGTTTATAATTTCAATAAACATATTCCATAATTATAATCATAATTTTTCATAATTTATAATAATGGAAATTTAATTTTTGACCAAAATGAATTATGAATAAATCAAAAATTTATTAATGTGGTTAAGGTAAATATTTTTTACTAGGGGTTAAACTAAAAATATAAGGGAAAATTAACAAATAAAATTTCCTAAAAAATAATTTATGGACATATTTCAATGAAAATATATATTATGTTAGAAAATTTTCAATTTTTTAGAAATTTAAAATATGAAAAATGTTGGCGGATTTCTCAAATATATTAATTTACAAGTGTTCTAGTAACCCACTTATAAAATCCATCTCATATTCTCTCTTCATCACTCCCTCATAGATCATTATGTTGAACACTCATAGAAAAAATCACTTCCAAAATTCCATCCCATCATACAATAATATGTATTTTGGAATTAAATTTAACCAATGATTTCATTTAGTGTAAACGTAAAGAGAATACCTAAAGAAGAGGAATTGTTTATCAATGAATATTTTTGTTTTATATATTCCCCAAACACCATTAATTATTTTAATATCATATATATATATTTACCTATGTATCTACCATATATCCAGATGTTTTTATGTTAATGTTGAAACCTAAAATCGCACAGTTTTTTATCAAATGGGTAATGAAATCATCATTCATGTATAAACTAGACTATAGCCTCACAAACTGATGTCGTTCCATATTCCATACCACCTCTAATGTTTTTAATTTATTATTTAGACAATATTTATATATTAAATTTATTAAATTAAGGATATTATTATTATTATTTAAATTTTATAAAATATATTCCTACATGTATTCCATTTTATGGGAATTCCATAATATCTTTCATGTGTACAGTGGACTACCACCTCGAGAAACAATGTATTTCATTCATGATTTAGATGTAATATATTAAGGATGAGTATAACAACCATATGTTGTATATATATATTTAATATTATTTAGTAATTATTATATATAATTATGTTTTATTTCTGTCAAAATGACAAGAAAATGAAAAAAACATTCACGTATACAGACGACCTACTATCTCTCTGAATGATACATTTCATTTCATATGACAATTTTTTTTGAATTACTCTAATTAAACATATATTGAATATATATGACATTTATTTCATGGATTAAATTTTTGTTATTTCTTAATCATGATTGATTTAATATGACCATGAATAAAAAGTCAAAACTTGTATGGAAAGAAAATTTGTTGATACCCAAAATGTACCATTAATATAGAATTGGTAATAAATGGATAATTTAATGTCACAAGAAAATAATATATTTTATGATAGATATGAATATTTCTTTTCTTATATATTTATAATAAACATATATATATATATTAAACATGATATTTGAATTAGTACAGTGGATGTCGATATATAAGGTAATAGGATCTCTAGTCTCACTTTTATTTACATGAGTTGTATATAATTACCTTTTGACATGTAATGTCATGAAATTTACACCCTCACTATATTTTATGTTTAATATTTTTTTCTTCCATCATGGGTTTTATGATTCAATTTTACTAATGTATTGGTGATTTTATGTTACAATATGATTATTTTTTTATATTGTTTATGATCATGTACCAATGTTAATATCTCATGGGATACCACTCAATAATATTTATTACTATTATTATTCTCTGGTTATTCGTTATATCTAGATATATAAGTACCATTTCCCACTCATTATTAATTAATATAATTAATTAAATGTTTTTAGTAAAATCTAACTTCATTTATCTAATAGGTTAGAAATATATTTTATTTAAAAATCATGTTTCAAAAAAAAATTGTTTTCAAAAATTTTATTGTACACTCTTATGAAATTTAAATGAAATATTTAACCATGTATATATTTTTTTTAAAAAAATTAATGGAATCTTCATTTCATTTTTGTAAGAACCTATTTCATCCTTTGAGGTGCATGTTTATGTTTATTTCAAATTTTTAGCTATTTTTTTAGAAAACTGCAAAAAAAAGGGCATTTTTGGAAATTTTAGGGTTACACGTTGTGTACTCTTATGTATATGTCTTATACCCTTGGCCTTGTATGGATACTATATATGGCATGTGGGCGTGTAGGCCAAGGAAAAATGTTAATCCAAGAATATGCCATGTACTCCTTATACACGTTGTGTAGTTTAGCCATGTGTGAGGGATATACATGGCGTGGGGGGAAGTTGGCAATGAAGAGATGAAAAACCATGTACACAATGTGTACTGCATAGTACACACCATGTAATCATGTCAGAAAGATATTGAAATTATGTCAGTGTAATTTTTCCTCCAAATGAATAGTAAAATAATCCACACAACTTGTTGTCCCAAGTACACAACATGTATTTCATTTTTATCGATTAAAATGGGAAGTATCATTGTTTTGAGGTAGAGAGTAGTGGGGAGTCACCCGTTTTCATGAACCAATTAGGTGGGACTTCAATATCCTCTCGAATCATCATCTTAAACCTTATTCAAACACCGCTTGATCTGTTGGAACCCCGTTTGTATGGTCTAAATTCTTCTTGAGCAATTTTCTTTGATTCCTCTTCTCAAATATGGTATAATTGGTTGAGATTTTTTGGAATTTTTGTAGATCTACGATGTTTAAGTCCGAATTGGAGGATGATATTGGAGTTGGATCATCGTATGAGTACGAGGTTGGTATTCCATATCTTCTTCTATGTTTACGTTGTAATTTCGGGATTGCAGGAATAGGGAATAACACTCGGTATTGAGAAAGACCAATATTTCTTAATATTAATTTGACTATATGCTTTTTGGGATGTTTCTTGGTATTCACTTATACTGTTATTCTTGAGCGGGTTCAGGTTAGAGTTCATTACTCATTTGGGGAATTGTGGACGGGGGTGCCAAAATATTAATAATTGAAATGTTTGTTTGAACTGCTAAGTTTAGACTATTTAATTAATAACTATGATTTTTAGACTCTTTTAAGACCTTGGTGCTCGTATGGGACAATAGATTTCTACTGAAATTAAATTGTTTAATTTGTTTCCTATTTACAATTTTTGTTGCTGATATATATGTGATGTGTGATATTTCATATGCTAGAAACATAGTGTTTTATTGGGTGTTGCCTGAATATTGTTGAGTTATGTTGATCATAGGTTGTGCATGGCCTGTGTAAGAACCCATTTCATGTTATTGAGGTACATGATTCTTCTTTTCCTTTTTCCTTAATTATTTTTCAGAAAATAAGTAAAACAGGTAAAATCCCAAACTTTGTGGGTACACACTATGTACTTGTCCACACGCTGTGTAATTTGGCAGTGTGGGATGAGTACACAAGGCATGTATCCATGTCGGCGATGAAAGGTGTAAAAACTGACTACACGCCATGTAGTGGGTATTTACACACCATGTAGTCAGTCGACTGGAAAATAGTAAGGTGGTGGCCAGCTGAGTGATAGTACACGCCGTGTACATTGGTATTACACATCGTGTACTCATGTCGACAGATGAACTGTGTCGTACTGGCGAGAAGCTGTCATTGGAACAGTTAAAAAATGAAATGTGCATGCCATGTACCCAATAGTACATGCCGTGTAGTCTGATTTTTTCACATAAAATGGGTATTAGCCTCTTCTATTCACAGAGGAATCTTAGAACTGGAGGAGAGCTTGGGAGAGATGGCCGGAACTTAGAGGACCTCCCGACCACACACTGGGAACTCGTTTTCTGCACCGTCGATCTCCTTGGGACTGCACATGTGAGTTCTTCCTTCTCATTGTGTATCTCTTTCCAATTATTCCTCTGAAGGATGTTATTTGAGTTTGAACGAGGTTATGTTCACCTCAGATCTATGTCGTTCACAGGCATTGTGCGGAGTGTCGTTCACGTATATCGATCAGGGGCGATAATGGTAAGTGGTCTGGGGTTTAAATTCCAACTGCGGTGTGTTTTTGTGTACCATTGTGCTACGAACCCACGTTGGGGTGTCATATGGCTGAGGCCTTGGCTGTTTAAATACCTATAATTGCATGGGTAATTTAATGTATGTGTAAAACTACTGTTTGGGAACACTACTTGGATCTAGGATCACCCGGGGGTGCGTTCCTCTGTTTAGTCGATTGGCCCGGATACCCGAGGGTATTCCATGTTTATATTGAGCATTACTTTTTACTTTAAATTAATTTTATATATATATGTGCTTTTTATGCTTTGGGCTTGGCCCGGTTACTTGCACCTAAGGGCAGTGTTTTACTTTAGCCTGATGGCGTTGTTTTCTTAGCCCGAGGGAAGTAGTTGTATAGCCTGAGGGAAACATATTGTATGCCTGAGAGCATAAGCTTCCATTCTTGAGGGAAATATTAGGTATTCCTAAGGTAGATATTCCTTATGCCTGAGGGCACCATTTGTTATACTTGAGGGTAAGCCTGAGGGCATGGTTATATTAACCTTAGGGCGTGGTTATATTAGCCTGAGGGTAAGGTTCTATTTAGCCCGAGGGCTTAGTTCTGAGGAACATTGAATGTTACTAAATTGAACCTGAATGTTATTAAATTGAACTAGTAAATGAATATTTAAATGGAAAGGAAACTAGGAATGATAGTTACTTCTAAGTTCTTACTAGTTTACTGCATTTATTGCACACTGTTCTTGCACATTTCTCAATGACAGTTTGGTACGGGCCTTCGGTGGGTGCCTATAGGGATTTATTTCTCACACCCAGTTTGGGTCATGTCTTCAGCCCAAAAAGACTATATTTCTATAGTCTTGGGTAAGGGAAAGGGTCCCTATATAGGTACTTGATTGTTGCTAAGATGTAGGGAAGCATGGGACCGAGCTCAGGCTCATGATGTTGCCGGCTGTTCTGTTTTTTCTGATGTACCTATACTTTCCATTGTATCACATTGTACTATTGTGTAACATGTTATGAAAGTTTTTAGAGAATAGTGACATGTTTCATCTTGATATATATATATATATGACTAATGGTTCTCTATACATCAGTTTTCCATTTCAGTTGTATTTGGTTTACTACTTTCGTTGTTGTATGTTATTTATCATTTCCGCTGCACTACACTTTGAAAAATGAGGTTATAGTTTCCCCACTATCAGACCTGGTCCCCCATTACTAGTCGGCAGCCTCTGGTATTTGGGGAAATGCGCTTGAGGTCATGTGACCAACTGGTTTTGGGGCACCCGTTGAGTCGCACCCGAATCAAGGACGTTACAGCCTTGATGACATTGGGTGTTTCTGACCATGAGATTGGGTGTCATGGACGTTAGCTTAATTTAGTGTGACTATCAGGTTGGGTATTTCTCAGGTTACTTAGATGTTGAGGCCATCGGACTTGAGATACATGGTCGTGAGGATACAAGGTGTTAGAGATTTTGTGTATTGGGAACATATTTTGGTGATTATCACTCACCCAAAACATTGAGTAGTGTGCACATAGGTAGACTCTGTAATGAGTTGTTTTTGACCACTTGTTGGGTAAATGCCCCCAATAGACGTGGTTAGGTACAATTGGTTTGGGGTGATTTATATAGGAATCCACATGGGAGGTGAGGATTCATCAAGGGATAGCGTTGAGTCTATCAGGTTGGTGGAAGAGGTTCGTAATGATTTCAGGGAAGACATCATTGCCCCTCCAGTTACTTATTTGAGGGGATAAATCGTTGTCCCTGTGGTTCCTATTTGAGTACATGAATTGTTTCTCCACTGGTTTATGTTCCATAGTTAGGTGTGGGCTTTCAGGTAGGGTAAATATTGCTTTTCTATACCTTAAGGATATCAGTACATGAGACATGAGATATCAGGAGGCACATGGTGCTGGATTACTTGACCAAGATTCTGGCATTGCTCGAAGTAGTTAACACTCAATAGTTTCTAATGAGAACCAATGGAGTTTATTTTTATTTTTGCATCATACTGTTTAATGCATTCTATATAAATATATTCCTTCTTAAACACATATATTAGGTATGCACAATTGGGTGGTATCCTACTGAGATTCATCTCATACCCTACATGGGCCCTTCGAGATGTGTGTAAACTTTATGAACATGCATATAGGAAACGGGTCAACCTTAGGAGATATACCATAGTGATTTTTGGAACGGATACTGGTATGGACCTTGAGTCCATCACTAGCTAGAGTTTAATTTGTTTAGTTTTCATTTTTCTGTATCATCAGGCTTACTTTAATATCTTGCAATTTTTGGTTATCCATTGGATCCATTTATATATATAGGAATCTATGAACCACTATGGAGGAATAATTTTTGTTTAGTAGTTGAAGCAATTTATTGCTGGCATGCTGTTCTGTTTTCTTTCCAGTTCTGTGCTTTTATTTTGCAAACTTTTTTAACTATTATTGATTGTGCTTCCGCTATATGGGTCTGGGTCGAGTCCGGTGAGTCATTTATTTCTGTTTCATGTTATATATTATCACTCAGACTAGGACCATTATTATCCTCTGAGAGGTTATATCCTCCCTAATATACCTATTCAGACCCTCGTTTATATCCAGAAGATTTTTTTGGGTAGGTGAGATTAATGTAGTAACACTCTACCTGATAGCACTTTTCAGGTGGTAGTTCGGGTCCAGGACATTACAAAGTGGTATCAGAGTAACTCTTGATAGTTATTTAGTATTAGTGTTTCACTGGATACTAATGATATTGAGACTTATCTTTTTTCATTTCTTATGGTTTACTATTTGGGATATGGTAGACTGGATATAGGTTTTAATCATAACTGGGTTTTTAGCTTGTGCTTGGGTGCCTGTAGCCCCATGTACAAGGGATGGTCCATGCTGCCCTGGGTGAGAATTGTTGTTTTTCTTTTTCTCATGTTATAGTTTATATGATTTCCACATCGGTGGATCACTTGGTGTGTGATATTATTGATTGTTATATATGACCCTTGACCTGGTGATGTAAGGGAGAATTGGAACTTGGCTTGGTATGGAATGGAATGATTGTTTGGCTTTTGATAGAATCATTTTGAGGTTATTTCAATTTCATAACTGCATGTATGCTTTGGGAAGTGATACTAACATGTGAATAATATCAATTTCCATGTTATAAATTCTTTTCAAATGTGAATGGTTAAAGTACTGATAGAATTGCTAGTTTATTGCAATGTACTCATCCATGAAATATATATTGTGAATTGCATGTGGCATGATATTTTTTCCTGTCTCTTGTTTGAGTAGGCATGTAATATGGTTTAGGTGATTTTGGACAGTAGTATTGGGTGACTAGGTTGTCGGTTTGAGGAAACGTTGGATGTCAAGATGGGAATAGACCGAGGTAATCTTGATACATGGCTCTGTTGAGGGTGGGTAAGAAGGCCATGAGCTCAGGATTCCATGGGCATTGTTGCAGTAGTGGATAGTAAGGGTAGTAGTTAAGCACTTCCTTTTTCTTATTTCCTTAGAATATATATATATATATATATATATATATATATATATTGTTATATATGTGGGTTGTTTGACCATTTATGGTATTCAACGGGTTAATCCTAGATGACTCAATGGAACGTCAGGTGGGTTATGGTACAATGTTGTAGGAGCACGATCAGGTTCAGAATCCTGAGGGACATGCAGAGCATGGGGTGCTTGTATAGGATAAAGGGCAGGATCTAGTTCTGGATCTAGTGTTGGTAGGGAAGCTTCCAGGTTTGACAACATTCAGGTCATGGATCAATGAGCAGTTTTGATCTAGCCTGGTATGTATTTTACAGGGGATCGATAGAGGTGCATAGGGTACAAATCTCTCTATGAAATATCTAACACTGGAGCACCAATCACATCACCCTATGCTTTTTTAGGGTGGTGATGGTCCACAAGTGGATGAAAATAGTATATTGAGCATACATATAATCCTTGAGCAGCTCAAGACTCCTTCAGGTTGGAGGGTAAAGATGGACACAAACATACTGAGAGGACCGACAAAGAGTTGGTGGGATGTGAAGGTTTATGATTATAGACATGAAGAACTAGCATGGTAGGACATCGAGGATAGTTTTTTTTTTGGGAAATTATTCCCAGATATGCTGAGGGAAGAGAGATCTCAGGAGTTCTTGAGCCTTCCATAGGGTAACATTTCTGTCATGGACTATAAATCTACTTTCAATGAGTTGTCTCACTTCACACATAGTATGGTATGCAATGAGACATTGAGTGTGAGGTGTTTGATTATGGATTATGACATGCCATCTGAGTGCAAGTATACCTCATTAGGCTGACCTTGTTTTCAATGGTGGTAAATCAGGACCTCACATCCAAGGGAATCTTGACGGACAAGTCTTGTTTGAGCCGGTAAGTAGCTTCAGGTGACGATTCAGATAGCAGGAAGTGATGTTGGGATGAGTTCCATTAGGGAAGTCAGGCCAAGGAATCAACTAGAACACCTCATTGAAGTTCATTAGTTGTTTTCTTTATGTGTGTAAAACTGGGTTATGTCCGAACTCAGTGCGATATGCCTCCAAAGGAGTGTCGGAAATGTGGACTTATTGGGCATCTTGAGAGGTTCTTTTGTATACCTTCTTAGATGTCCGGTAATCAGGGACCATGATAGACTATGAAAAATGGAGTTGGTTCAGGTTCGGTACCAGGATAGGGTACCCGAGTTTCAACTGCATGTGGAGGACACGGTAGAGATAGTGGAACCCAGTTGTGGGGTTAGTGGCCAGTGACTGGTGAAGTACCGTAGGGAGGACATGCTTAAGGAAGTCATGTGTTAGGACAGGAGCATGTCGTTGAGCTACTAGGGGCTGAGAAGGTAGGTGAGCTGATGAAGATTTGAGGTACACCGTGGGTGTGGCTGTGATCTGTTTTGTTTTTACTTGTTTCATCATGGCTAGTTGGGGCATGTCTGTTTTGAGTGCACGATGTACACATGATATGTGTTGACTGAACCAAATGGTAAGTGTGATTTGAACCATATCATGTGCATGATATATATATGTGTGTGTGTGTGTGTGTGAGGTACCGTGGGCATCAGTTCATCCATGGGATGTAGGATTATTAAGGTTTTGTTGGAATTGGGGCATCAAGGATGATGGATAATTGATGTGCAAGGCATCAGGTTTTGTTCTGAGCATCTGTGGGATGTAGTACCTCATTAAGGCAAACACCAATGTGGTGGGGATACATTTAGAAGTTGGAAGAAACATTGGAGAATCTAATTTGGTACAGTGGACGATGCATCACGAGATCACCATGAGTCCATAAATAGGTTAGTGAACCTTGGATTGAAATGAGGTTTGGTTTGTTGTTGTCCTGAAATGTTTTCTTCACCACCCTTTTAAAAGAAATTCGGGGATGAATTTTGTTAAGGGGGGAAGTTTGAAAGAACTCGTTTCTCCCATTGAGGAATAAGTTTCTTTTTCTTTCAACTTTTGATCTGTTTTTGAGAAAACTTGTAAAAATGGGTAGTTCTGGATATTTTAGGGTCACACACTATGTACTCCTAAGTACATGTCGTGTACACACGGCCATGTGTGGATACCATACATGGAGTGTGGTCATGCTAGCCAGGTAGAAATGTTAAACCAAGTATATACCATATACTTATTTTACATGTAGTGTAGTCTAGCCATGTATGAGGGATATACATAGTGGGTGGGGAAGTTGTAGAGGAAGAGATAAAAAACCAAGTACACGCTTTTTACTACCCAGTACATGTTGTGTAATCATGTTGGAAAGATATGGAAAGTAATTCGTAAGAAAGTGGCCACCAAATTAACAGTAAAATATTCCATATGGCATGTAGACCCATGTATAATCTGTCTATTTACTTTTTTTCACTTAAAACTGGAAGTAGCCTCATTTTATGATAGAGAGTAGTGGGGAGTCTCTAGGTTTCACGAACCAGTCGGCCGAGAAATCAAACTCCACCCATATCGTTATCTTAAACACAAATCGAACACCACTTGATCCATTGGAACCCCCTTGGTAAGGCCTGGATTTTTCTGGAGACATTTTCTTTGATTACTCCTCTCGATGAAGGTATCAAGGGTTGAGTGTTTTGACTGTTTTTTAGATCTACTTTGTTTTAGGACAAATTGGAGGCTGATACCATAGTAGGTTCATCGTAGGAGTATAAGGTAGGCGTTGCATACCTTCTTCTGTGTTTACATGGACATTTGAGGGTTGTGGCCTTTGGGAGTGACATTAGGTATTGAGAAAGACCCATATTTTTTAATAATGAATTGACCACATGATTTGAGGGTTGTCATTGGGTATTCCCTAATCATGTTATTCTTGAGCAGGACCGAGTTAGAGGTCATTGATCATTTGGGGAATTTTTTACAAGGGTGCCAAAATGGTAATAGTTAAAATATATGTTTAAATTGCTTTGTTTAGACTGTTCATTGAATTATTAGAATTATTAGAGGCTTTTAGGATCTTGGTGATGGTATGGGAAAACACATTTCTAGTGTAATTAAAATGTTTAATTGTTTTGTCTATTTACAAATTTTCTATTGGTTATATATATTTGATGCATGATATTTCATATACTAGATCCTTCAGGTTGTATTGGGTGTGGCCTAGATATTTTTGAGTGATTTTCATCACAAGTTGGGCTTGGACCAGATGAAATTTGGTGGTTATGACCATAGGATTTGGTGTTACGTATGTCAGCTTGAGGAAATAAGACTATCAGGTTGGGCAAGTCCTGGATTACATGAATCCCTAGGCCATCATAATTGAGTGATATGGTCATAAGGACATGAGTTTCAATATATTTTTTGTCATGGGAACTTATTTTGGTGATTACCACTCACCCGGAACATTGAGTAATGTTCACACAAGTGGGCTCTCTCATAAGGTGGTTTTGACCACTCGTTGGGTAGAGGTCCTGATATACGCATATAGGTACAATTAGTTTGGGGTGATTTCTATAGGATACCACATGGGATGTGAAGAGCCTTATGGGGATATAGTTGAGGCAATGTTAGAGGCTCTCCATGATTTGAGGGAAGACATCACTATCCCTCTGGTTACTGATTTGAGAGATGACACAATTTTCCATCCAATTTCAATTTGAGGACAGGCATCGCCGCTCCTCTAGTTTTTGTGCAATGGGTATGCGTGGGCCTTTAAGTAGGGTTAATATTGTATGATCATGCCTTTGGTACATCATTACATGATACACGAGATGTCAAGAGGCACATGGTGTTGGGTTACATGATAGATATTTCAGCGTTGGCTGAAGTATGAGGCATTCCATGGTGGCTGCTAAGAACCAGTGGAGTTTATGTTTAATTTTGAATTGTACAATCTACTAATTTCCTTTAATGCATTCCTTATTAAACACTTATATTTGGTTGTCACCATTGGGTGGTATCCTACTAAGATTCATCTCACACCCTACACAGGACCTTCAGAATTTGTATAGAAATTATGAACATGCTTGCTGGAAAAGGGTCTGCCGAAGGAGCTGGACCGTCATGATGTTTGGCATGGAGACTGGTTTGGACCTTGAGGTCATTCCTAGATAGATATTACATTGTTTAGATTCCATTTTTATGTATCAGTATTTTTACTTTAATATGCATCAATTGTTTGTTAGCCGTTATCCCCATTTATGTACACTGACATGTATGACCTGCTATGGATGCATGCTTATTGTTAAGTAGTTATTGAAATTTATTGGTAGAATATTGTTATATTTACCTTCTACTTCTATTGTTTCTATTTTCTCCTGTTTTTTAACTGCTATTGATTGTGCTTCTGCTCTGTGGGTCTGGTTCGAGTCTGCTGAGTCATTTATTTATGTTGCATGTTTTATATTATTACTCAGACCATTACAATTATTATCCTCTATGAGGGTATAACCTCCCCACTATACCTATTTAGACCCTCGCTGCTAATCAGTATCCTTTGGAATTCAAAGAGTTGCACTTAATGTAGTTTCACATGACCCGATAGCACTGTTCAGGTGGCTTTTTGGGTCCAGGGCATTACGTTTTTCGAAAACAATGCCTATTTTTATTCTAATTAAAATATGAACATAATCTTAATTTTAACATGAATGGTATAAATATAATTATTCGAATACATGAATAATCTTTTCGTTTAAGCTAAATGTCGGAATTTTCATTGTTTTTTTCAAATATTTTTTTAATTATTTTTTTAAACAATTTTTAAAAAGAATTGAATATATTTTTATGAATTTTTTTAATTTCATTAAAATGATTCTTTTATATTTTTCATGGTTATTTTCAAAGAAAAATGTTTTTAGAATTTTTTCTATTTGTAATTTTTTTTAATGATCAAAGGATATTTTAATCATGAAAAGTTTTAAATTATTTCTAAAATCATTCTCTAAAATGTTTCAAGTTTATTTTTATAGAAATGGATTTTTAAAATATTTTATCTTTTAAAAAATTTAATCTAAATAAATATCAATTTTCCTCATGAAATGTCCCAACAAGTTGTTCAAAAATATTTTCCAACTAACATGTCATTATGTGGGGTTACTTATGATTACAGATATATGATATAAGGACACCATTATTATTATTTAACTGAATGGTTTATATTTATTATGTTAATATTTGTATGAAATTAATTTCTCTTCCACATGTTATACAATGATAAAATTCTTGTGAAACCTATTTCACATCCACAAGTTATACCATGATAGAATTATTATGAAACAATAATTAATTTTGATTGGTTTATTTAAATTAAATTTTTAAATGAATATGAAACATGTATCTTTTACATAGGTTGTGATATAATGAAATTTTTATAATATATTTCATTTCATGGTTTATGATATGATGAATGTTTTATGATCTTGTGGAAAAAATATTTATGATTTGAAATATATTATGGGTGGGTCCTATCTCTACCTCAATTTTTTTGGGTAAATATTTATATCTCATTGGATAAAAATGGAAAACAAGTTGGTGGGATTGATCCACTATGAGAAAATGGTGCATCATGATCCAAACAAGTATACAGTTGTGTCCTAATCCGTAATGGAAAACATGTGATTCCAGATCTACTATTGGAAATAGGAGAAACATGATCCATTAAGATGATGGTATTAGAAGAGAAACATGACACCAAAAATGGTTTTCTTTATTTTGGATCATTCAATGATTTTATGAAATAATATTATCGTTTTTGATTGATTTATGATGATATATCACTCTTATGACCCTTTTTATGAAATGATAATGTTTTATCACAAAACTAATGTTTACAATCCATGAACTCAGTAGTATGAATAGTATAAGTAATGTGCATGATCACATACCATTATAATTATCTTATGATACCATATTACCAAATATTGATTAATCTTATGTTTACCCTTACTAAACCTTTGTTGACACCATTACTTACGTATCCATCCAAACGTTATGAAGAAAGGATTTGGTAGGGTATGTCTAAGAAGAGTACCGTCTGAGACGATCATTGTGGGAGATATTGATGATCAATAAAGAAATTAGATTATAATGTTAGAATATTACATATAAATTAACTCTTATGGCCCACATTTTTTAAATATATTTAATACTCATCTATAAAGATGAAATATTCATATACGGGATTCCTAGTTTTCATTAGATTTTATGAATGTTAAGGATTAGTTAACCTTTTAAATATAGTATCATAAAAACATAATGATATCCATAAATACCTATATAAGGATAAGTATAAGAATAAATCAAATTATATGATAATTTATGTCTTAATAAGATTCTATTTGACGGTTTCCATTCCTTTATATTTAGAAAATCACAAACACATTTTCCTAAGGAAAATTTTATTTCTCTATGAATTTTTTTCTTAATCCTTAAATATGTTTTTATATGTTATATGAATCTTATAAATGTTTAAATATTTTTTTAAGATAGAAATTCATATTCTTATATAAAAAACTCGGAATGTAATAGTTTTGTAAATACTGATTATTTTTAATCTTAGACTCTAAATTCTCTAAAATTCTGACACTGAATTCTCTAAAATTTATACACCAAATTCTCTAAAATTTAGTCCCGATTTTTTTGAATTTCAGACTCTAAATTCTCTAAAATTTATACTATGAATTCTCTAAAATTTAGACTACAGATTATCTGAAATTCATACATTTAATTATCTAAAATTTTGACATCAAATTCCCCAAAATTAAATTTCAAAATTCCTCATAATTCGGACTCTAAATTGCTCAGAATTCAGATTCTGAATTCCTCAAAATCCGGACGCTGAATTCCTCATAATTCAGTCTCTGAATTCCTCAAAATTTAGACTTTGAATTTCAAAAAAGTCACACTTTTAATTACAAAAAATTCAAACTCTGAATTCTCCATAATTCATACTTTGAATTCCACATAATTCCAACATCAAATTCATCAAAATTAAACTTCAAATTCCCCATAATTCAGACTTTGAATATCCATTTCTATAATCTGATTGTTTATATTTTTAGACTCAAATTTTTTTATTCCAATTATATATATTTTTTAAAGCTACTATACTTTCCTAACATATTGTTTTATATTTCTGGATCCTAAGAAACATTTTTTCTTAGTAAAGAACCAAAAATGGGTTTTTTAATTTACCTTTTTTAACTATGTTAAACATAGATTTCCTTTTAGGTATAAAAGGGAATGTTTTTAAACTTACAATACCCCCTCATGTAATTGAGCATCTACACCTATATTTTGATCCTACAATTGGTATCAGATGAGGTTTTCGATATACTTATAACCACATATAAGTTTTCCTGCTCAACTTTTGTTGCTTATATGTACATTCTCATGGTTTTATGAAGATTTTATTAACTCCTGATACTATTTATTTTTATGGAAAAAAGTATTTTTCTTATATAATGGCAGGAATGAATGTTGGTTCTATAGAATCCTTAAATCCTATCAGACTACCATTATTTGATTGTAATGATTATTATAACTGGATAGATAGGATGGAAACTTTTTTTTATTGACATAAGAGTAGACAACATTTTCATGCTCACTGGAGATTACAAAATTCTAGACAATGAAGTCAGAATATTCACCAACCAAAAAAACAAGAATATAAATTTAATTACAGCATAAAAAATACATGATTGTTTATTATGATGCAGAATATATATAGTCAGATATAATTGGGTGAAACAACCATCTTTATTTGGATGAAACTTTATGTTACACAGTGTAGAACTTATAAAGTGATAGAAACTAGAAGATCTATGTTTATAACTAAATATAAAAGATTATTATTTCCTTATAGAGAACCTTTTTTCAATGGGCAGTAAATATTTATAAATATTGTTAATATTCATCAATCTATGGGTAGAACATACATGTTGATAAAGTTATTATTGAAAAAATATTTGATATTATTCCCAATGAGTGGGAATCCAAAAGGATGTATATTTATGAAAATAAGATAGTATCTATTGTTACTCATGATGTGTTAGTTATAAATCTTCTTCAATATGAAACAAGAATGAAGAGAGATATTGACTTCACTAAGAAGAAGAATGGTAATGGAATTATTCTTTTCACTACTAAATCTAAATCCATGACTTTGGAAATGGGATCAAGATATAATGCATTGAAAGCTATTGTTATATCTGAATCAAGTGAAAGTGATCAGTCTGAGAATGAATTGTCCAATATTTCTCTATGTATGAACAAAAACAAGGGATATAATAATTTTACGTATAAATATAAGATGAAAGACATAAAATACAAGAAATATTCTAAAATAACTTATTATGAATGAAAAGGTGTTGGACATATTATAACTCATTTTACAATGCATAAGATAAAAGTTAAAAAGGAAAATAATTTTGAAAAGAATATAAATAAGTACTACAAATATATGTCTAAAAAAGACATAAATCCTAATTACACCGGGAGTTCCTATGGTGGTTAATCTTCATCTGAATCTTCGGAAGATGAATCTTCTAGTCAGAATAATATTGGGCTTATATTCATGTTATCTATTGAAAATAATTGTCTTATGGATAAGGTAAACAATGTCAAATCCTTAACTAATATTTCATTAAATGATCATTTTCATAATGAAGAATATTATGAGTATTCAGATAAATAATCTTCCTTATCAAAAGATAATAATTTTTCTATATGTGAATAAGTTTTTATATTTTCTTAATTACTTTAAATTGGTAACTATAAGATAAATAAAGGATTTAGAGAATGAAAATTCTAGAATATCTATTTTAACAAAAGAATTATATGATATTTCTAAAGATCTTAATCAAAAAACTCTTTATTTTCACATTATTTCTAAAAAAATTAAGGAAATTAATTATGAGAAGGTTAAACATTTTATAGATCTTAAAAATTTTATTTCAAAGAAATTTTTTTAGACACTAACTGAAACTCAAAGACAAATGACTATAGGGATAAGAATTTATTTATGAGGCTAAAATATGAAAAAAATAATAAATAATATTTTATCAAATTTTACTTCTATAAGGAAATAATTTGTAAAACTATATTGAAAACATCATCCTCTTAAGAATAGTTATGGATTTGGTTATACTCATTCAAAACCAGTTTTTAATCATAACTATTTTGTTCCCCAAAGTAACTTTTTAACACTATCTATCAATGTCGTGAAAATATGGTGAAAATTTTTTCTTTAAATAAAACCCAATTGTTATGTTATCATAATTATTATTTTTATATGAAAAATGTTGATACCAAAGATTTCAGTTTTTTAAATTTATAAATCCAAGAATGTTTGGATTATGAAAGTCTATCATTTTTTATTTTCAGAAAAATAAAGGAATTACAAAAAAAATACTTGGTAAATGGGTAGTGGATGTTCCAGAAGACGATCGGTAACAATAAATTCTTTGAAAATATTATCAATATGAAAAGAGGAATGTAACATTTAGAGAAAACACTTAGGGAGAAATTGTTGGTGTAGATAACATTGTTCTTCTTGGAAAACCATTAATTTCAATTGTTCTATATGTTAAAGGTGTTAAGTACAACGTTATAAGTATATGAAAATTATGTGATGAAGGCTACCTTTTGAATTTTAGGAATGATAAATTATTAGTAAAAAATCTAAGGAATAATTTATTCACTCTACCCATAGGCACGAGAATTTTTATACACTTAAATAAGAATACCTTTGGAGCCAATACCTATAGTGCCTTAGTGCAATGGAAGATCAATATTAGTTATGGAAAATAATATTATTGTATCCTTATAAACCTATTCAAACTCTCAAATAAAATACTTGTTAAGGATATAATAGAGATTAGATTTGATTCTTCAAAATTCAGTGATCCTTGTCAATATGGAAAGTAACATAATTCAAGATTTATATCAATTAGTGATGTTTAAACTTCTGATGCATTACAGCTAGTGGATATGGATCTTTTCAGTCCAACGCAAACTAGAATTATAGGAGGAAAATAATATGTATTTTTTTGGTTGATGATTGCTCTAGATTTACATCGGTACATTCTCTAGAAATAAAATTAGAATCATTTTCATTATTTTGAAAAAATTTCATCCAAATTAAAAAAAAAATGGGAAAAAACATCTATTGATATCAATCCATAGTGATCATGATGGAGAATTTCCAAATTTCGATTTTGAAATTTTTTTATTAAGAAAGTAATTACTCATAACTTCTCATCTCTATGAAATCATCAACAAAATGGTGTTGTTGAAAGATGAAATCGAATTCCATAAGAGATAACTAGAACCATGTTTTGTGAATATTCTATTTCTAAACACTTTTTTTCTAAAGTTGTTAGTACTGCCTATTATACTGTAAATCAAGTTTTAATCAATCCTTTTTTAATAAATTATTAATTTTGGATTGATCGAAAACATAATTTTGTATTATTGAATGTATTTGAATGTAAAGTATTCATTTTGAATACTAAATATAACATATCTAAATTCTCACCGAAATCAGAAGAAGGAATTTTCATAGGCTATTCTACTAATTATAAGACTTATAGATTTTTTAAGCAAAATTATGGTAATATTGAAGAAACATTTCATGAAAAATTTGATAAAAGTGATCCTTTTGTTTTTAAACATCCCCATCTTATATCCTCAGATGTGTTATAAAAAACAGATTATCAATATTTGATGGATGATTCTTATAATAAGGAAACTAATAAAGAAAATGTTTCAAAAGTATTTAAAAAAGAATATTTTCTTCCATATATTGATGAACAGGTTTTAAAAAACACAAATCAGTTGCTTTAGAAGAATCATCCCAGTGATAGTATCACTGGTGATGTAAATCAACATGTATGAACTAGAAGTTCTTTATGAAATTAGGTAGATCAGCTATCATTCCTTTCCTAATTAGAATCTCAAATCACCAATGAATATTTAAGTGATTATAATTGGATTAAATCTATACAAGATTAACTAAATGAATTTGAAAGGAATAATGTATGGTCCTTGATTAAAAGACATAAGAAAACTTTTGTAATAGGTGAAAATGGTTATTCATAAATAAATGGGATGCAAATGGAATCATAGAAAGAAATAAATAAATATTATTTACTAAATTAAATAACCAACAAAAAGGAATAGACTACAATGAAGCCTAATATCTAGTGTCTATATTTTAATCTATTCTTATTCTACTAGACTTTACATCATTCGTTAATTCCAAAAAAAATGGACATGAAGTGTGCTTTCCTTAATAGATATGTTCAATTGGAAATTTATGTTGAACAACCTCCTAGTTTTTAATACACGAAGGGTCTTGAACAGTTTTTCAAACATACCAAAGCTTTACTTATACTTAAATAATCCCCTAGGTCCTGATGTGATAGACATACATGATTTTTGTTACAAAATGATTATGTCTAGGGAACTACTGATATATATTTTTTATAAATAAAAATATGTAAAATGTTATGATTGTTCATATTTATGTTGATGAAATTATATTTGGATCAACTCAAAAATCATTAACTGATTCATTTGTGAATATCATGAAATATGAGATTGAAATGAGTATGATGGGTGAGTTAACATTTTTCCTTGGTTTTTAAACATATCAAACACCCTAATAAACTTATATATCACAACATTAGTATGTTAAAGGTATTATTAAGAAGTATGGATATGAAAACACCAAAAGTATAAGTACTCGAATCTATACCTCCAATTATCATGATCTTAATGATGTTGGAAAACCAGTAGATCATACATCTTTTATATTTATGAAAGGAAGTTAATTATATATAACAGCTAGTCATATAGACTTAATTTTTTCAGATTAATTGTGTGAAAGATATAAATCTAATCCAATGGTATATCATATTAATAAAGGAAATAATTTCTCTCTTTTTTATAAAAATCGTGGATTTAAGACTATTTTATTCTTATGGAAATGAGTTCGTTTAAAAAAAATTAGATACTGATTTTGGTGAATATAGAATGGATGTGAAATTTTCATCTGAAAATTTTCATTTCATTAGAGATTCATTAGTTTCATGTTCATGAAAGAAGAAACACTCTGTAGAACTTTCTACTGTTGAAATTGAATTAGTATCAGTTGGATGTTTTTGTGCTCACGTTTTGTGGATGCTACACACACTCACAGACTATGTCATGAGTGTTACCAAAACAAAAATAATGTGTGGTAATAATAGTTCCATTGCCCTAATCAAAAACCATGCAAATAAATCTCATGAATAGAACATAGATATTAGGAATCATATTCTTAGGGATCACACACTAAAAGGAGATATAAACCTTCCATTTACCGAAATGTAAAATCAATTTTCAGACCTTTTTATAAAATATTTACCCTTTGATATATTTGAATACATTAAACAAAAGGTAGGACTGATAACTATAATGTAATCTTCCATATTATAATTTTTTAAACCTACCTCCTAACATTATGATACTCATTTTCATAGCAGTACATTTCTTTATTCTTTCAAAAATTTCGTATATAACTGTTTTGGATCCTAATTTGTTTCCCTTCCTTAATAAATTTCTCAGAACCCAAAATTTTAATTTTTTTAATAAAATTTTTAAGAATATATGTTCTTCAAGAGTAACATCATAAATATTGAAAATTATTATCTAAGATATCTATAATGTATTTTTCATTACATAATATTTATTACATGTTTGTATTTTTATCTTATTTTACAAAAAACCTCCTCGAATTCACATTCCTTAAATTTTTTTTTTCATTGAAGCCTCAAAAGATTGGAACCTTCAAATCCTTCTTTGAAATTGATATCAATGGTCATATTAGATCATGTTTTTATCAACAGTTGGACTGATTTAGGAATTTGAACCATCATTGCCAAGCCAATATAAAGGCCACCCATATTGGTGTCCCGCATTGATTTTCCCACAATTTTTATGCCAAATATATGATGCCCTATAAATCAACAATTCATATTTCTCTGTTTCCTTACATTCTATATGTCTCTTGATGTTTCCTCAAAAAAATATGATATCCTCGAATAATGGAATCAAAAAATTGGATAATTTACCAAGAATGGATGGTCGAACCAAATTTCTATTGGAAGTATGATTCATTAATTTCAAAATCCATAAATAATAATATTTGGGAAAGTCCTTTTGTAGACAAGACAAAAAAAATCTGGATCCATTTTAATCATGATATTCTATTAAAATTCTATGATTCAGTATGTTTTTATGAAGAATGTGGAAAATAGATGTTCTATTTCAAATGATATGGTATGACTTACTCCTTATATTTCAAAAAAACTACAAGTATTCGGGATATTCCTTAAGATAGAGAGGCTATCTTTTTCTCTCACACGGTTACAGACATGGAAGGATGTATTGCGAAGGATAATGAAATTGAGTGCCTGTGAATTAAAGGAGTTAAGCACCAAGATCAATCAAATTACAACCAACTACCGTCTGTATGCCTTGTGGATGTAAGGTTTTCTCATTTTGAGAATGGGAGATAAGGATTCCATAAAGAAGTGTGAAATTTTTTGATGGATTTCCTAGTGAATCTAAGAATGGTAATTATAATAAATTATATTCTCCTAAACATCAGTAATTTCAATAATGGAACCCGCATGTCTCAGATAATCATGTTTTCAGCGATCTAATAATATATCATTGTTATTTGATTAGAATCTTTCAAAATTCCTTGCAATTCAAAACCCAAAAATTTTACGACTATGTGGTTGAGTCATGGTACTATGAGGAGGATGAAAATATATTTCAATAATAAGTTAGGGGAGTTCTAGGATCTTTCTAAAATTGAAATTCGATCTTTGAGAAAGAAAGGGGATGTAGGTGAAACATCCAAGAAAACTCAGATGAAGAGAAAATAGAAAGAACCACAATCAAAATAAAAATCATCCATTTTGAAAACTTAGTCAGCTCTACCAAAGTTGAAAAATAAAAAGACCTTTTTTGATGAAGTGGTAGCTAAGTGTAGAGATCATAAGAGAAAAAATAAGTAGGGAGATTTATGTTTTGGATTAGATCCTGTTGAGGATAAGGCTTTAAAAATTTATGCAACATAAGAGATTTAGAAGAATGTAATATAATATATATATATATATATATATATATTAGAATATTTTAGAAAGTGAAATTGTACATTCCTTTCTTAATTATAATGAGAAATATTTTTCAATAAATCCATGTACCAGAATCCTACTTGTATGAATCTGTTCTAATATAAACTATGAGAATAAAATATCTAATTTCAGAACTGATCATTGATGAATAAGTACATCAAGAGGAAGAAAAAGAATAAGAAGAGTAAGATTATGTGTAATGTGATGATATTGTAAAAATTGGCAAAGAGTACTATAAGAAAGAAAGTACTTCAAACATGTAGTAAATCAGAAAATCATAGGTTCAATCAACCAAAATAACTTCAGAAGTGAAAGATGATGATGCACAAGATGAGGTTGATGAACCTACTAAATATGAAGGAATCAATCATTATTTCATTCCTCCTAAAAATAATATAGAAATTTTTGATAAAGATAATTTTTATTGATGATAAAATAATCAAAATTTCTAATAGTGAGAATGAGGCTCCGAAAGTCGAGAAGGCAATCTATAGAGTTGACAAAGGAAAAAAATTGTTTGTTGATTCACCAAGAAAATTTGTGCTTGTAAAATCTATGAAATATATAGTTGGAAGATCCATGTGAAAAGTTGAAGAACTATATAATGTTTCCCAACAAGCAAGGGAATATTCTTCTTAATCTTCATCCTTCGTGGAACAAGATTTCATTGTCTAGACTTTGAAGTAGCTAGTGAATACAATTCCCATATTTCTAAGTATCGATTCAAGATTTCATTTGCTTCAACATTATATCAATAAGAAGTAAACTAATATAAGCATGTTCATAGAAAAAAATATCAAGCATAAAGTAGACATAAAAACCTTTCATATCAGTTATGATTCTCATAGGAGATCATTTAAGGAAATAACCAAATAGTTTAAGACAATGATTACTAATATGAAAATCAGGAATACTTTACATGATTTAGTAAAGGTTTATTTTTATATGTCAGATAGAGTGACCAAAAACCATACAAAAAGTTTTTTAGAGAATCTAAATCTCGAGAAAGTTTCTAAAATTCAAGAAGATAGATATATGAATGGAATAATCAATTCAATTTTTGTAAATTTGAAAAGGGAAGGAGAACTCAGGGAAGTGTTGAAACAAAAATCTAAACAGTAAGAAGAGGTGGTAAAGTATCTTGCTGAAAATCTTATATCCCAAGAAGAAAGAATCAATTTTCTCGAGATAATGAATCAGAATCAGGATCCACTGCTCAAGATATTTGAAGGTCAACATAAAGAACATAAGAATATGAAATTAACCATGAAAAAGTTGATGATGAAGGAAAATAAGGATGAATTATTTCATAAAATCTGATATTTTGTTTTATTTTCCTTGTAAAAATTTATCAATCATAATGATATTTTATTTTACTTTAATTTATTTTTCATGTATATTTCTAACCATTCTGGTATATTTCTTCCCGCCCTTCCATTTTGAAAAAAAATGGGGAGAAAAGAATAATGAAAAGAATATTAAGTCAAAATAAGATAATTTCATAAGTAATGGGGAGATTTTGTAAGTGATAGATTACATAAAGAATATATTCTTAAGAAAAAATAAGCAAATTCTCTAAGAAATATATGAATTTGATCCTTAAGGATTTCAAGACATATGGTGGAGTTATTCGTAATCATTATGGGTAAAATTTTAACAGAGAGAAGTACTTATTTAAGAGTTCAAAAAGAAAAAACCTTATTTAATATATTCTTTCTCATAAAGTATTTTTGGGATTTCCAAAAAAGGGATATTATTAAGTAAATAAGTTTTTCTTATGACTATTTCCATCCCATTATGTTTTGAAAATCACAAACCAAATTTCTTATGGAAAATCTTTTCTCTCTAAGGAAATAATATTTGTTAAACCTTAAATATTTTTTATATGTTATATGATTCTTATCTATGTTTAACGATATTTTTTTGTTCAAAAAATTGAATCCTTGTCTAAAAACCATGGAATCATACATTTCTATAGATACCAATTATTTATGATTTAAGACTCAGAATTCTCTAAAATTCAAACACCGAATACACTAAAATTTTGTATCTGAATTCTCTTCATTTCAGACTCACAATTCTCTGAAATTTAGAATCTGAATTCCCTAAAATTCAGAATCCTAATTCTATGAAATTATGACTCTCAATTTTCTGAAATTTAAACATTGGATTCACTGAAAATTAGACTTTGAATTCCTCAGAATTTAGACTCTGAATTCCTTAGAATTCAAACATTGAATTCCTTAGAATTATGACTCCAAATTTCTCTGAATTTAGACTCCAAATTCATCAAAATTCAGAATCTGAATTCCTCAGAATCCATAATCCAAATTACTAAAAATTCTTAATCTAAATTTCTCAAAATTCAGAATCTGAATTCCTAAAAATTTAGACTTCAAATTCCTCATAATTCAGACTCTAAATTCCTCAAAATTTAGTGTCTGAAATCCTTAGAATTTTAACTCTAAATTCCTCAAAATCAGTCTCCTAATTACATATAATTTATACTCTTAATTCCTTAGAGTTCACACTCCAAATTCTTAAGAATTAAAACATCAAATATTAATTTCTATAATATGACTGTTTATATTTTTAGAATCCAATTTTTTTATTCCGATTATTCATATTTGTTAAAGTAATTTTGTTTTCCTAACACATTGTTTCATTTTTATCTAATCCTATTTTATTAAACATGACTTTATTTTCGTTCAAAATTATTGTTTCTTAAGCACGATAACGATTCCCCGATATTTCATACATTAAATGATGTCGTACTATTTTTTTGACTAATCCATGGTTGATTTACATGTGTCAGGTCCCTCCAAAATTGAATAAATAATATAACTGTTGGAGGATGGAGATGATTGTTTAATTTCATCCCAATAAATATAATCTCATTTGAAAAATATCATTATCAAACTATAGATTACATGTTGGGATACTGCGATGTGATTTCTAGAGAGATAAACTCTCATGCCTTGTTTGATCTGTAGACATATTTTTCAACCGTGAACTACTTGTTCGGGTTTGTGTGAATCCAATTGTTGTTGAGTACAATCGAGGGTTTCAAGGGATATGAAGATAGTGGTGCCAAATACCTTAATGTTAGAGGGATTCTTGGGATATGAAGATAAAGGTTCCTACTAATTTAAAGTTTGAGGACTACAGGGGATAGGAAGACATAGATTAAGACTACCTTAATGTTCGAGTGCTTTTAGGGATATCAAAAAATACTCCAATATTCTAATCTAGGGCTTATCCTATTGTGGGTAAGAAAGAAATTTTGAACATATAAATCAAGGGTGATTTTTCCATGGTTTTCGGATACCCATCTCATTGGTTTAAAATATTACTTACCAGTTTAATTGTTCTTGTGACATGTTTTATTTCCGCATCAATTTTTTTAATGAAAGAAAGTATATACTTATTATATTTACTTATACATGTGTACTCTAATGAATTAAAGTCTATACTCCTTAAGGTAGAATCATTCCCTAATTAAACTTTTCTTATGTTTCTTTTTGGGATCCATATTTTTGAATCATATGAAAAATTGTTTTTTGGTTAAGAACCAAATAGAGTTTGTGAATTCACATTGTTAAACATCTTTTAACATATATTTTTTTTGTAATAAAAGATAATTTTTTTTAAACATACAATTCACCCCCCCACGCCCTCTTTTAATTTAGAATATATTTTTATATATTGATCCTATGTAATTTTCCATGAATTTTGCTAAAGGATAGAGTAAGTGTCATCCTAGAAATACATTACTCTCTAGAAAATATAAGTGGAAGTGGATTTATCATATATGTGCATAGGGGAAATAACCCAAAAGGAATTGTATTTAAATAGAATCGATTATTAAATGGTTCACTCTAATAAGACATGATACAAAACTAGTTTGATACTCCTGGGGTATTTATTTTGTAAATATACAAACTCAATATGAACCATCATGATATATTCAAATAGAATATAGCTATGAATAACATAAGATGAAGACAATGTGTCGTCAATTAATAAATAAGGTTTCATTATTTAGACATAATATAAATTATTTCTCATGATTATGTCATTTCTAATCAGGATTATTGTTTCTTACATGATACTTTCTGGTTTTATGGAATGACTAGATCCCAATGAAAACATGTTACTACTGAATGAAATGGAAAATGAAATTTTTTTCCTTCTGAGAAACCAAATAATATGGTATCCAGATTGAAAAATCATGTTCATATGATAAAAAAATCAATGAATCATGTTGAATATACAAATGTGAAAATAATGAAACAACATTTTTTTGGGTAAATTTTGAGGCAATGTTCACCCTCTATTACTGGTTCTAATAATCCAAATGTTGTTGTGAAATGATTTAGTATCACAGAAATGTTATTTTCTATCATTCAATGTTCAAATCATGAAAAATTAAATTTTGATGTTTTCTATTTGGATGGTTAATAAGATCAGTGGTGGAATCTTATTAAGAACATGATGGAACAAGAATAAATTGATTTAATTTAATGGTAAGAGCTTACGTGGATATTCTTTAGTAGTTACATCCCTCATATTCTTCGAACAAATATAGAGAAGGAATTAATTGATCAAAATCAAATGATGATGAATCTATTTTTATGTATAAATCCATTTTTAGAATAAATTCATAGAGATATTCTAATTTAACCATCATCCCATAATGTATAATTGATAAATACATTAGTTTCCTAAAACCAAGTCTTCAATGGTGCACATCTATAAGATACTTTTTTATCTTAGAAGAATTCATTAAATGTCAAATGAATGTGTTAATAGAAGTTATATATTCACATCATTCCTCTATTTTGGATGTGAAAATGAATATATAGTCTCAAGAAAACAAAAAATAGTGGATGTAAATTCTATGCATCTGTTTCAAAAAAAATGGGAAGATGCATCAAGGTAATTAATTGAATTAAGCTAGGAGGATCTATAAATGATGAAAGGTGTTTATTATAGTCCATGAATAATGAAATATGCTTAATGGAATAATTAATAAAATGGATTATATGATAATTAAAACAAGTGAACCACCCACACACCCGTGATTCTAGAGCATGGAGTCTCATAATTATGAAAATCAATTCCCTAATCCAAGAGACGGTAGGGATGATAAGCCACAAAAACATCCAAATACAAAGAAAAAGGGGATATATTATGAAATAATCATGGATTATGTGAATCATGATAATTAGGGTGAAATATCCAACCTTCTTAGTTTGGAATTTCATGTTTTGTTTTTTAACACAATAATGTTTTTTAAATAATTTCTTCAAATTCATTTAATATTTTGATATTTTGAATTTCATGCAACACTGAAAATAGTTTATTTTATAAAAAAGAACCATTTTTGTATTACATTAAATGCAATCCAATTTAATAATGCATCACACATAGTATAGAGTTCATCTTTCTATATATGGATCATTGAGGTTAACTTATGTTATAAGAAAGACTGGATTTTCATGATTTCTTGTGTAGTATGAAAGATCGAGTGTTACCAAACAATAATTCATTACTAAAATAGTATTTTTTTGATAAGACTTAATTTAGTTGTTATATTTAAGATTATATAATTGACTAATTTATGAATATATATAGTTTTATTTGTTGGTTACATATTAATTATAAATTAAAATTGATTCCAAATAAATATAATGGGAATGATTTTATAATAGACTATTTTTATTTAAAATAGAAAAATTATATTGATAAGATATATTCATTACTAATAGTTAATTATATTAAATAAATTTTTAATTCATATATTTAAAAAAATATTTTTTATATTGATCCAATTGATTTTATATGCATGAGATGAGAACAGACCCAATATTTCACTAACAAAAATATTTTTATAAAAATTAGTTTTACCACATTTTAATATAAAACCTATTTTAAACTTTTATAAATAAAATATATCAAAATTATCATAAAATTTTAATGAATGGAATAAATATTAAGTTCTGGTAATTTTATGGTGTTTTCCTGTATAATTTCAGGTTTTTATGAATAGTGAAAAATGCTAGCATTTAATTCAAAACTATTTGTTCATCTAACTTATTTATAAGGATAAATTGTAGTTTAATTTTTTTAAGTTTAATTAGATAAAAAAATTATCATTTTTATCATTTTTATGTTATGATAATCAAATTTACTTTTAAAATGACTATTGAAACATATTACACATTCTTACGTTTTTTCTTTAAAAACAATTATTTTTATCCCATCTTCTGGATTAGATTGAAATTAATTTCTACCACTTATATGATTTCAATTTGAAAAAAAATGATTCCATATTTTGAATCACAATAATTTATACTTTATAATATAGATAAATTAGTTTTTTTCTAAAAAAATAGTGAATGCATTTAAAATTAATTACAACGATTATGGTAAAATTAAGCTCAACAAAGGGATAAACCTTAATATTAAGGTCTTGAATAACCTAGAAACATGTTAAAGAGCCTTGTATGGAAATATTTATAATATATAATTTATTATATCTAATTGTATCTGGTATAAATTCCACCTTCAATGTTAATAATTTGTATGTAATTACTTTGTCAAAATATTACAACAGTGCTTCTCCTACACCACTATCAAAAGGGCTCGTATATTCCCACATCCTCAGATATCTAAATACACATTGGATAGACCATGATTTGGTAATTTAGATCCTAAAAATTAATTCCCTAAACCTAAAATCCTTGCCTTTGGTATAAATCACAGATTCTCATGGGTTCAAACAAAAAGGATGTACCCGAGGAATAAGTATTATCTTTCCTCAAGGTCTATTTTTTTTCATTCACCACTCCTTTAACACTTATTACTACATTAAAATATAAATGAAACATTATCCTAATAATTTTAGAAGGTTTTTATGATGATAATTATATCTAACCTTACAAACACTTCCATTTAATGGGTAATAAACAAATTGTTTATGTGTGTATAAAACAACAGCTTCCTGAAATGATTATTGCTTATTTTTCCATTACCTCCTATCATATAGAATATTATTATGGGAAATAAATTTATATATGATATATATAAATATATGAATTTATAAATGATATTTATAATTTATTTATCATTATTATGTCTTTTACAACTCATATATTTATACTTTCAATTTTTTTAAATATGAATATTTTAATTGAGGAAGTGTGGACTACCGCACCTTCAATGAAATATGACTCATTCACAAACTACCTTGAATTAATTAAATATAATTTTAGTGATATTTTATGATAAATATTATATAATAATTATACATTAATAATTATATATATATATATATATCTTATTAAGTTTATTTCATGCAATATGAAAATAAAATAGAAACTATATTTATGTTTACGTACATCCAACCGTCTCTATCAATGGTTTATTCCATTATATACTTCTTTATTACATGGATTATTATACTAAAAATATAAAGTATATAAATTATATTAATATTTTGTTTTACATTATGGAAATCATGATATTGGTATAAGGACTAATTATATAACAAAATAAGACATGCGGTGAACAATATGGATGTTACCCAAAGAAAAATTTAACATAGAATTGTTAACAAGAAATTAATATCGAGTAAAAATAATAAACATATTTGGTATATGATATAATAATATTTTTATATTATAGATTTATTATAATCATATATTTATTATCGAGGAGGGTTTAGTTAGTGCAGCGACAGAAAAGATGCAAGGTAAAGAAATTTAATCTCACTTTTTAAATCTATGAGATACATTCAATGTTCACAACTATTTTCTTATTTGAGGTGTATATTTTGTCCATGATTGTATTAAATTAAAATTATTTATAAATATATTTGTGTTTCAAAATACTTTTTATGATATTCCTTTTATGGAAATCAGTTTTTAAAACATACAAAACTGGTAAGATTGTTTTGTCTCAATTTGTCTTCATTGATCCTCATGTTTTGTTATGAACATAAATAAGGTGTATATACATAAATTTTACATGTTATATCACTAATCTAAATATTTTGATGATATTATAAGATTAATATAATTTTATTTACATACATTCAAATTATGATCCCACGTGACAATATGATAAGATTTTGGTGAAATAATTTCATTGTATATCATGATTGATTATGATTATTCTAATAATGTTAAAATATTATAATCGATATCTAAAATAGAATCATGGGTTTCATTATCCTTTATTTATTCAACACCAATACATATATTACAACTATTTTCCACTATTTTTTATATAAGATAATTAATAAAACAAAGTCATGAAAAATCTAACTATATTATACTCTTCAGTTAGAAGTCTATTTTATTTCAGAAACCATATTTTCAAAAATTCATTTAAGAAAGTATGAAAAATTGACTTCAAATTATACTTGAAGATAATTTTAATGAAAAAATTATTTAAATGTTTTTATGATTTTTAAATCATTGATTATATGTTTTAAATTTTATTTTCGGTAAAACAATTTTGAATTTTTTTTTCAACATATCCTTATATGTTTTTAAATTGTTTTCAATGGCATGGTTTTAATATAATTTTCAAGATTTCATTATAAGTTTTAAATTTTATTTTCAATTAAATGATTTTCAAAACGTTTTCATGCTTTTGTATAATTATTTTAATGTTTTTTCATTGAAATGACCTTCAAAAAAATTTCTAGTGTTCATTATAATTTATAAAAAAATTAAAATAAAAGGTTTTGAAAACATTTTCTATATTTAATTATATTTTTTAAATTAATTTTTAAAGAAAAATGTTTTTCAAAATTTATGAATATTATTTTATAGGTATTTAAGGAAAAAAATTTCAAAATGTATTGAAGATTATTTTATATGTTTTCATGTAAAATTTTATTCATTGCTTTTTAAATATTTCCATATATGTTTCATGTTTATTTTTGTGAAATACTGTTTCAAAATATTATATGTTTTAAAAACAATTTTTCATATAAAAAGGGATATTTTCCTACAGAAATATTATCAAAATATAATTCCATATTATTATAAATCTATGACGACATCCTTTGATGTTACTCAAAAACTTATTGGAAATTATCCAAAGTTACAAATAATATTAATTCTATAATATTTTTTGTTATTATGGAATAATGTGTACAAAACCAATTTCTCTTGCAAAAGGTTATGCTATTTTGAAAATAGCATCGTTTGATAGGTTATTATTTGATGAAATGGTTATTAAAATTATATCTTTTCCATAGGTAATAATGTGATGAAATTATAATGAGTCTAGTTTCATTTCATGTGTTAGGATTTGATGTTTAAAAAACCCATATATTTTCACAGGTCATGATATAATGATTTTTTTGTGGAATCTATACATATGATTTTGTTATCTGACGGGTGGATCATATATCTCCCTATATTTTATTTGGTAATAATAAATGTTTTATGAGCTTAATGAGTACACTTTAGAGCATTCTAATCATGAAAAAGTTGGGTAAATAGGAGGGAATCAGAAACCACAAAATGAGAGGGTAAATGGTAGGGAATACCAAGACAGAAATAAGATGGTACAATATAGGGTATCCCAATCCCATAAAATTAGGGTACCGGGTAGAAAATCCTAATCCAAAAAAAGGAGAGTACATGGGAAGACATATTAAGCCCAATTTAGAAACACAAATGATTATCCCAAGCCTATCATGATACAAATGTCTTAGTAAGAATCCATTAAATGGGGTTTTATTTGATTATTTTTATGAAACAACTACATCCTATATTATTATGATATGATTTCATGGATTATGTTTTTTATTTCCTTATATTTAATTTCTTATGAACTTCAAACATTTAATGCATGATTTATTTTTCTGATCTTATGATATCCAATGTATGAAATTTTATTGTTATGAACACATTATCATATCCCTATTCTCATGTATATGCTTACATGATTCCCATGAATATCCTTAATGATCATATATTCTCTCACAAGTTTTTATTTCCTTCCTAAGGTTTTTAAAATGTTCATTTTGAATGATTTATCTAAGAAGAGTGATTTTCAAGAAGAACATAGTGGGCGACAATGTAGATTTTTTTTTGTATCATTGTTTACATTTCTGTTTCCAAAGGCATTAAAATTATACAAACATTGGGTGTATCTTTGTATAATTTTTTATTTATTCATCAAAAGTAATTTAATTTATATGTATATGATGACTGGTTCATTATAGTTTGTATCAGAGAAATTATTTAATCTTCTTATAAGAAACTATAGTGACAAAATTAGAGTGATATCCCTTGGTGTATTTCCAAGGATATTTATGGGGATCTATCCAAGGATATGTATAAGGATGTGTTGGCCTTTAGGATGATGTCATGACATCATGTTAAAGGATTGAGTTATTGGTTTCCTAGAAATACATCCATTTCTAGATACCACTAGTTGATGTGGCTCAAGGACAGATGTACCTTGTAGTAACCACTCTAACACGGTGTGTCAAACATGACTTGGTGTATCCTGGAATACAACAACGGGTCTTCTTGCACACCTGTATTGACACGTATGGGGGAGGGTATTCTTTTGGAACTAAAAAACTCTTCATTAACCATTATGAAGGATTTAAATATAATATAACCATAAATAAAAAAGTATAAAACCAAGGGAATAAAATAATAAGAGATGTGTCACGAATTAAAATAATATAAATGAAAATTTATGATATTTGTTTTTCCATTATGATAAATATTTCTCAAACTATGATTTGTGGGTTTAGCCAATGTAACATAGTTAACATTGAATTTATTATTTGTGTAATGTATGATAATTATGAGAAAAAATTTATAAACTAAAAATATCATAAAGATAATTAAGAAGGTGGTATGAGTATTGGTTATTATTCTAAATATAAATAGACTACAAATGGAATGTTAAAGGTATGTGATGTACTTCCATTTTCATTACAGTAAATATAATAAGAATGATTATATTTATGTTTGGGAACTATAAGGAATGATTATTATATCATATTCTAGGGAAAAGGTGTTAAAGAATAAGTTGATAAATCTTTAATAATGGTTTAAGAATAGAGATGGATGAATTATGTATTTATGTTTTGGAGTTAAAATATTATGTTATATGATTCATGAATTGTATAAGTATTTTCAGTATAAGTTTTCATTATATATAGAAAATTACATGTTAAATACTGATGAATTCATATTAAATTGACTTCATAGAATGATGATATTTTGATTATGGTATGGTAAACCTTAATTAATTACTAAAATTTAGATCATGATTTTTGGTTAAAGATATGTTAGATATGAATAAGTAAATTTGATAGTACAAATTACCCAATGGATGATTATTAAAAAAAAGTCATTGTAATCATGGAAGATGTTTACAAAATCTTGGATTTAATTAATGTATCCTATAATCACTAGAATAAGGAAGTGTTCATTTTTTACAAAAGGATCTATAATAATTTATCTTATTAATATGTTTCAATATAATTTACAATTAGAGTATTCACATGTTTGGAATGTGACAACCAAGAGGTTCTTTGTGACATATGGGGGATCAATGTTAAGAGGATTTCATGAAAAAAATTCTACTTTATTGGATTTTCATCTTTTCTAAGGTTTATATGTTTAACAATTGATGAAAACTTTATGTTAATATTTAGAGAAAGTATTTCTGTATTGAGATGATATTGAAAACCATAGTTAAAATTCTCTTTAGTGATTAAAATTATTTTAATTATGTCTCTAATATATATTATTTAAATTATAATATATTTGTATTATAATAGGAAATCATGTATGTCTGGTGACAACCAACCATGTATGGAAGGGATGTGGATCTTGATCCCATGACCAAAAGATGATAAGTGTTTCTTGCCTACCACTAGCCTATGAGATGTCCTGGTTAAAGTAAAATTATTTTTTCTAAATAAATATTAATGATGAAAAAGTATAGTTAATTTTTATGTTTAGTGAATACTATATTAATCATATTTATTTATATGGGTAAATAGTGAAAAATTGTTATACTTATCATTATTTAATGGGCCTTATGATCTGATAAAATTTTATTTTAGTAATTTAGGCATTAATGTTAATTTATGAACATCTATTATTTGAAGTAATGGATGATTTTTGAAAAGATAATAGAACCACCAAAGAATGAATTTTTTAATAATAATATATAAAGTATGTATATTTCCATATATTATTAATAAATAAAAGAATTAATAAACATTAAAGAAATGATTAATCAAAGAATGTTGTTATAATTTCTTATATTTTGTTGAACTGTTGGATTGTTAAATCATCACAGATTTAGGACATTGAGTACCTCAACTTTTCATTGATCATTTAGTTGTTCATTATTGATAACCTCAATCACTCTATAAAAATATATATATTTCTTCTAAAAGTTTATGTTTTGACAATCCACAATTCTTCTCCTATATGGAAACTGTGTTATACGTTACTTTGGGTAACTATTATGCATCCAACATTAAATTTTTATTGAATGTTTATGGATTAATATTTTTTTGAAGTGGATTTTTATGAAAGTAAATATCAATAATTTGACCATTGATATCTTAGATGAATTTCGAGGGAGAAATTCATTTTAATGGGGGTAGAATGTAAGACCAAGATATTTTTTGAAATAATTTTTTAATTAATTTAATCTTATTCATTTTTTAAATTTTATACAACATTAAAAATAGTTTATATTATATTAATAAACCATGTCTTGAAAATTTTATACACAACCCCAAGTTACTCGTGCACTACATGAAACATAAATTTAGTTTTCATTACATAGAGTAATGAGTTTTGCTTACATTATACGCAAGACTTTCTTTTCTTGATGGATTGTTTAATATTAATGATCAACTGTTACCAAACAATAATTAGTGATTAAAATATTATTATTTTATAAGATATAAAATATAAGATAAATTAAATATGAATTTATAAACTTACATATTAATATATATATTTTAATTAAATATCTACATATTAATTATAAAATTATATAGAAACCAAATGAATATAAATGGAATTATTTTGTTAAACAATATTTTTATGTGAAAAAAAGATGATTTATCTTAATAAGATTAATAAATAAATAATATTGAATATTATTAATTAATTTTTTATGTTATATATTCAAAAAAATATTTTTAATATTCATGCAATTCATTTAATATGATTATGATGTGAACATAACAAATATAACCATAAAACACTATATTTTTATAAAATTAGCATTACCACCTTTTAATTGTGAACTTATTTAAAATATATATTTTAGACCATTTATAAGTATCATATGAAACAATAAATATCAAATTTTAAATATAAACATATAAATTATAATCGGGTATATTTTTTTTACTTTTCTATGAAATTTCTTTTTTTTTTATGACTAGTGAAAAATACAAACATTTAATTCAAAACTAATTTACAATATATTTTATTTATAAGGATAAATTTAATTATAAATTGTTTTTAAAATTTATTTATCTCAAATATTTATCTATTAATCTAATATAGTTCAGTGGAATAATTTTCACATTGAAATTTTCTACAAAAACATAGCAAACATTCATATATTTTTACTTTTAAAACAAGCCTTGTCGTCCCGTCTGTAGGATTAAATGTAAATAAATTTATACCACTTCCATGATTGGAATTTGGAAAAAAAATTCTGTAATTGGAATAAAAATAATATATAATTTTTAAAATGTTCAATTTATTTTTTTATGAAAAACATGGGCGAAATTAGTTAAAATTAATTAAAATTATTAAGGTAAAATTAAGATTAAAAAGAGACTAAACTATAATGTTAAGGGTCCAAATGACCTATAAACTGGTACAATATCCATTGGATTTCCACATATAGACCCTATACTCTATTAAATCTAATTTGTTTTTTTATTATATTTGCATTCAATGTGAAAAACGTGTTTGAAATTCCTTTGTGAATATATTACTAGAGTTTCACTCCTCCTCCACTATAAAATGGCCTCCACTCCACCCACTTCCTCACACCTCTCACGAAACTTCTAAATGTACAATAAATTCCAAAATATTTCTTTAATATACCTCCCATCAACCAATATTCCTAAAATTATGCAGAATGAAATCAAAGGAATCCCTTTGGTTGAAACCAAAAAAGTGTTACACAAAGAAGAGGTAACAAGCTTCTTCCAGATCCAATCATTTATATTATCTATCCACTCCTTAAAATTTTCATATTATATGATATAATAACAAAAATAATATCCTAAATATACTAGGATAGTTTTAATTTATGGTTTCTACCTACACTTATAATCACTTCCATCTAATGGGTAATGAACATATTGTTTACATGTATGGGGAACTCTAAACTCACAAAACAATAATTGTTCATTTTTACTTTACCACCATTAATGGTGGAAATATTATAGGATATATATTTATATATGATACATGTTATATTTATAATTTTTTTATTCATTTTTAATTATTTTACAAAAAATATATTTATACATCTATTTTGTGTAAATATAATAATTTCATTTGAGAAAATGTGGACAACCACCCCCTCCAATGTGATGTGATTCGTTTACAAACTATAGGGAATGTATTAAGGATGGGTATAGAAATAAAAAATGATATATATGATATAATAATTATATTGTAATAATTATATATATACATATAGATAAATATATATCATTTACTATATTTAATTCAATACAATAATAAAATGGGAACAATGTTCATGCATTTGTCCAGCCAACCGTCTCCATGAACAGTGTAGTCCATATTATACATATATTTTATATAGATTATTATAAAACAAATATAATGAATATATTTTTCATTTATATCATATATTAAATTCTATAAATCCTGATATATGTATAAATACCAAAGATACGACAAATTAGGACACATGATAAGAATAATTCAGATATTAACCAAAGTGAATCTTTAACATAGAATTGAAAACAAAAGGGTAATATAATATCTTAATAAAAAAATATGGAATTATATATATGAATATGTTTTTTGAAACTTTTATTATAATCACATATTTCCTATACCTGAGGTTCGAACAAGTGTGACAAGAGTCCAGAAACACGATAAGGTAATTACATCTCCCTTTTTTTCTGTGAGGTATAGGCCATGTTCACCACTATTTTCATTTGTGTGTTGTATATACATGTGATTAATTTATTATTTGATTCATATTATTAAATTTATTTTAATTTACATATCCATTAAACTATATTTCTTTCAAGAGGACTTTTTTTCTAATGATATTAAACTAGTAAGATAGTTTTGTCTCAATTTGCCTTCATTAACACGCGTATTTTTTTATGCACCTAAATTCTTTTTAGAGGTGTATATACATTCATTTTAAATGTTTAATTTTGAATATACTTCTTTTAATTTTATTTTTTATTCATTTAATATTATTTAATTACATGGATAGTATTATCCCAGTAACCATGTGATATGATTTTGGTGAAACAATATCACATTTTATCATGATTGTTTATGAATATGCTACCATTGATGGAATATTATGATCTATATCCGACAAAAAATCATGAGTTTCCTTATACTATATTTATTCACGATACCACCATTTATTATAACCATTTTCCACTCTTTGATACTTAATATAACTATTAAATATGTTTATGAAAAATCTGATTGCATTTCTCTATTATGTAGGAAATATATATTAGTTCAAAAAAAATGTTTGAAAAAATGTATTCAAATTAACCTTGAAGTTCATTTTCAAAAAGAAATGATTTTAAAAAATTTCTATGGTTTTAAAATTTTAATTTTTTATTTTTAAAATTTATTTTCATATAAATGGTTTTGAAAACATTTTAATGATTTCATTATAAGTTTTAAATGTATTCTCAATGCAGTGGTATTCAAAACCAAATTTAGAATTATTTATTAATTTTCAATGTTATTTTAAAATAAATTTAGATAAAAAATATTTCATGCTTTACATATAAGTTTTCAATGGGTTTTATATTAAATGGGTTTGAAAATATTTTCAATATTTCATTATAATTTTTCTATGTTATTTTAATAGATATGGGTTAAAATTAATTTTCCATATTTCATTATATGTTTTCTATGTTTTTTCAAAGAATATTTTTTAAATATTATAAATATTGTTTTTTATGTTTCCATGGAAAATGGTTTTATAATTTATTTAAATATTCATAATAATTTTTCAATGAAAATGTTTTTTCAAAAAAATTTATGCATTCATCATAAATTTTCATGTTTATTTTCATGATAATTGTTTTCAAAAGGTTTTAATATTTATAAAACATTTTCCAAATAATAAAGTATATTTTCCTCATGAAATATTTTCAAAATATCATCCCATGTAATTTTCTATCTATAATTACATATGTTGATGTTACTAAAGACATCCTTGATAATTATCCAAGGGGTCCATTCATATTTTTTTAATGTGTTATGCTTTAATAAAATAATTCTTAGGACACCCATTTCTATTATATGGCTTATAAACTTTTGAAATCCATTTATATTTACATTTTATTATTTGATTAAGTGGTTATAAAACCTATATATTTTAAAAAGGATATTGTGTTATAAAATGTTAACGATACCCATTTCATTTCACGGTTTATGATTTCATGTTTATAAAACACATCTCTTGTCCTGGGTCATGATATGATGAATGTTTTGTGGAACATGCATGTAAGAATTTATTATTATATGGTTGGGACCTATATGTACTCTAATTCATTGGGTAATGATAATTTTTTTATGACATAAATGGGTAGAAATGTATCCCATTCCTAAAATAAGAGTGTAAATGGGAGGTCATTAGATGCCTGAAATAAGAGATTACATAGACGAGAATGCCAAACATGATACAAGAGTGTACACTTGATGTGATCCCAATCTGGGAACAAGAGGATACATGGGAGGACTTCCCTTTCCTGAAAATAGGAGGGCACACATAAAGTCATCACAATCCCTATGTATGTACACATATGATTATTTGATCCCTAACATGTTATGAAGGTCTTGGTAAGCATCCTTGACCTGGAGTTTTTATATTATTATGTGTGTGAAACAATTACTTGCTTTATTCTTATGATATGATTTCATGGATTATGTATTTTATTTCCTTAAGTTTCATGTATTATAAACTACTGACTTTTATTCCATGACACGAGTTTCTAATCTTATGATATAATGATTATGAACATCTAATTATGTGATCATGTTCTCATACCCCAATTCTCATGTTTAGGATTACATATCTCCCTTTTTTACCCATACCCTAAAAATATTCTCTACCCTTTTGAGATTTCCTTCCCCATGTTATGATTATATATATTATGTTTGATGTGTTTAAGCAATGTTCTAGTGAAGAAGAACCTTGTTCAAGATAATGTAGATCTTTTATGTACTGGTGTTTATATTTCCATGTTTCCAAAGTAACTACCCTAATACGGTATTTTGGCATTTGTTTGTATAGTATTTTAATTATTCTGTAAATGAAATGTAATGTTAAGAGTGGGATGTTATAGATTTTTTTAAATAAACACTATGAAAAAAATTCTTTATCCTTAGTGATATTTCATGTGATTAAATAACACTTAATGGATAATGGATTAATAATATCACATTTGATATTCAATAATAAAATGGATGAACACAATATTCCAATGTAAATTATTTGGGTTGAGAAAAGAGATTATTTAAGGAATAAATGATGAATTATATTTTCGAACAATATATGTCATTATGTATGATTAAATGAAATGTTATGAATATAATCATGGGTTTATGTGATTATGGTTAATCATAAGTTCATTGTTATTAACACCAAATTTTTATGACTTATATAAAAGTATTTTTCATGATTAAGGATATTTTAATAAAAATATATGAAATTAAATGATTCAATATTATAGGTAGAGAAAACAATATTTTAGGATGAATTCATTTACAACATATGGAAATATGATTAAAGCATACTTTAATATATTGTCCTACAGACTTCAAAGGTGACTTGGATCAACATGTTCCTTGAGTAGAGTTTTCATACAATGAATGAATTCACATGAGAATTTAGATTTCTCTTCATTAATCACTTTATGAAAGGAAATATAGAAGTCCAAAATAGTGGAATGATGTTGCTGAAAGAAATCTATTTGGACCTGATAAAGCTTATAAGATGAAATATAAGATTAAATCCAACTCTAATAATGTAAGGAATAAAAAATATAAATGATATTATAGCCTAACAATCATCAACATGATATAGAATTTCATGTTAGTGATATGGTCTTCCAAAAAAATTATCCATGGAATAAAAGAGGGGAAACTAAGTCATGGTTTATAAATCCCATTAAAAAAATTATCATATCAGGATGATATCTTATCATATTAAACATCCACTAAACCTCTCTCAGGTACATGTTTTGTTAAATTTATGTATCATGATAATGTATATATCTATCAATTAAAATATAATATTCTCTGAAATAAAACCACTATAACAAGATCTTTGTTATGAGGAACATCCAATGGAAGTTATAGATCATACATTGATAGCTAAATGAATGAAGTCCACCGACATGGTAAATATTAATGGTGAAATAAAAAATTTAGGGATCTAACATGGGAACTTGAGAATATAATGATTAAAATTTATCCTCCTTTTATTGAATGAGAGTATCAAATTTTGATGGTGAAATTTACATTAATGGGGATTGAATAAAACACCCCAAAAATTTATTAATATTATTTTTATAAATAATAAAAAAAATCACGGATGTCTTACATTAAACAAAAAAACAATTAAAGAATAATTTATATACAACCCCATGCCAAGAATGTGTTACCCACAACCCTAGATTATCTTATATTTTACACAACAATATGTTATCTTTAATTGCACATGACTATGAGTTTTAACAAAACAACAATATATTATTAATATTATTCAAACATGAACTTTATAACCCTACTATTTGAATAGAAAAAATGAATATTAATAACTAATTTTAAAATAATAATTATAATTTTTTTACATAAAAGAGTTATATTGATAATAAAATATATAATTTTTTTATAATGTCATTATAGGTTTGAAAATAATATTTTTTCAATAACCTATTTATTATATCTTATGTGGAAAATAAATTAACTAAATGATAAAATTTTTATAAATATAATTTGGCAAAATAAATTTTATTTTTTAATTTAGTATGTCGAAATTTCATTAGAGTTAATATTAAAAACATTGAAATGTTTTTTAATATATTCTTTAAAATTATTCTTCTTCATGTCTGTGGTATTAATTTTAACTTAATTTTTTCCAGTTAGGTTATTTGTATTTCAAAAAAATGAATTAAATATTTTGAATAAGAAAAAATGATATGATTAATAAGGCCATAATAATATTTCAATAAATTTTTTAGTGGATGATTTAAAAATTAATTACAATGTTTAAGATAAAAATGGGATTATTAAGGTATTAGACTAAAAAGAAAAGGGTAAATTTAAAATATAATATTATCAAAAAATAATCTTATGAACATATTTTGGTCATTAAACCTCTTAGGTTTCAGAATGGTCTTCTTTTTACACTTTTGACTTATAGAAAACATGTTTGGAATTTTCTCTTCTAAAAAGTTGTATGTTTTTCACTTATCACACTTAAAAAATGCTAATCATTATCCACTCTTCCTCACACATAAAAAACTATTATGTTTGTCTAATACCTAAACAAATAACTTTCCTAATCCCCATCATTAATTTTATAATATTTATTCTGGATATTAATCCAATGAATAAATGACTGTATTTAAAACCTATAGGGGATACCTAAAAAGATTTAATGTTCATTTGTGACCATTTTTTATTTTATTTCATATATAAAACCCTTCAATTAATTTTAAGTAATTAATATATAATATCTTATGTATAATCCATAGAATAATATGATTTTATTTTATGGGTAATACCAACAACTACACCAACTTCCATCAAATGGGTTATGAAATAATAATTTGTGTGTAGGTTAGACTACCACCCCATGAATCAATGTTTTTCATTTTTCATTTACCACCTCTCAAGATTGGGAATAATGATGGAAATGATATTTATATATAATATTCATGATATTAATTATATTAATATTATTACGTAATTTTTATATCTCACATACCTAGATGATTTCAAATTTGTGGGTATACGATACCAACATTTGTGTGTACTATAGACTACCACATCATGAAGGGATGATATTCATTCATGATTTACATGGAATGTACTTGTAACACCTGGATGTTTCTATGAAATATTTTCATTAAATAAGTTTTATTTTTTAGTATATTTTTTTTTTTCATGAAATCATGAGATTAACAAAACTGAGAGATTCCCTTATTATTAATTTACATTTATATACAAGCCGTTAGGTTAGGAAGAATAATTATAACTAACTTATTTAAATTCATTTGTGAATTCATTGACTATCAATTTTTTATGAAAAATATAAACCGATTAGATAATGGTATTTTTTAGTGAATTACTTTTGGTAATGAAGTTATTGAGATATATATGTGCTCTATATTTTTGATATTCATCCAATTTATATTATAGGAGGGTACAAATAAAACCCTATTTGATGTATAAAAAGAAAATTTTTAAGATTAATTTAAACCCTTGTGCGGTGAACCCATTTTAAATTAATATTTTGACACATTAATAATTTTTATATGAAAATATACACATTTTAGTTTGAATTGGGATATAAAAAATTTATTTATATGAATTTATTATATTTTTCTAATAACATTCATGTTTTGATGAATAGTAAAACTACAGTAAATTTTAATTGAAAATGAATTTTTTTCATTGAAATAATTAATATGGTTAAATTAATTTATTTAATTATTTAAAAGTATAAATACAATATATTTTTACAATTTAATATAATTTAGGTAATTGGAATGAATTTTAAATTATATTCGGATGTAAAAATATTTCAATCTTTTCCAATTTTCAATATTTTAAAACTAGTTTCCTCATTTCATCAACGAGATTAATTTAAAATTATTTATTGAAACTTATTTGTTTTGAATTATGAAAATTGGAATCCATATTTGGAATCAGTGTGTAAAAATTATGTAAATAGATATATTTTATTTATGGGTAATTTAAATGGTAACTATGGTAAATTTTATTAAGAGGGTAAAAGTGTAAATCTAGTATCTAACGGTAAAAATAATTTTATAAAATTACCCTAACACTTGTATTAATATTATTTTATGATTATAATTTTCTTGAAAATATAATGGGGTTTAAATGTTATCAATTGGATCCCACTTGGATGATATTAGGACATTTAATTTAATTTATTTAAAGAAAAGTGAAATATGTCTCAGTCAAACATTAATAGTTAAATTACTTTTAATATAATGTTATACAAAATATATATTATATAATAAATACATATTTTGAAGCTAATTTTTTTTCCTTATGATGAAAATTTATTTTTATTTTTTGGGAACTAAAAAATTTCTTAAAAGACTTATACATGGATGGTCAAAAAATTAATTAATTGATGAGAAATTAATAAAAAAATTGTTATTAAAATATTAATATCAATCAAAAGGCCCAAAAACATTCCCAAACTTATTGGTCAAGTATATCTTGACCATAATAATCCATGGGTTTACTTAGTGACCATTTACAGGCTTATCAATGTAATTATGAGACTTATATAATTTTATTTAAAGTGAATATAAAGTTGTTAAGTTCATGTTTTAAAAGAGTATATCATTTTTAATGATTGATTTTTCAGAATATAAATTCAAATACATGTATTATTAATAATTATAATGGATTTATATTCATAATATTATTTTATTATTAATTTTTATTCAACAAATAACTATATTAAATAATTATAAAAAATAGAGGTAGTAATTATTTTATTAATGAAGCGATCAAATAAATGTTATTAATTTTTTTAATAAATATAATTTTGTATAATAATTATATAAAATGATTTCTATATATTATATTGACCCATTAGGGATATTATAAAATATTTTTATCAAGGTTTACTTCCTATGTTTATATTTTAAAAAATCCATGAAATAAATAGTTTCAAAATTGACACTATTGATATTTTGTGAAAACGAGGTTTTAATAAATTATTTAAAAAACATAAACCTTTTTTAGAAATATATAATAATTAATATATTGTCTAAAATTTTTTAGATTATTAATTTATCATTTAATGTGCTTCAAAAAAGTAAATATTTCACACTTATAATATTGAAATATTTTTTACCCTAGTTAAAAATTAAATAGAATAACTATGTATTAATTAAAATGATAATTCTTAAATTGAAAAAAACACTTCTATAATATTTTTTGTTTCCAGATATTGCAACACTATATTATCTAATCTTAGAAAATATGAAATTTTGGTGGTTTTAATGGGGGGTTTTATTTTATTACAAATTATTATTTTTGATTTTTCCAAAAGTCCACATCTCTTCAATTATAAAAGGTATCTTCCTTCCTCATGTATTAACTTAATTTTGAGCCTTCAATATCGACCATAACCTATCAATTTACCTTCTAAACATACCTATAATCGTTATAGTGGTACTGGTATTCTTCAAAGACCAACTCTAGGGCTCTAAGAGGAGAGATAGAGGAGGCATGTCGAAGAAAAGGTAATATCATTTACTGATTCTTTCAAAATTCCTTCTTCTTCTAATTCCTAATCATGAGTTATTTCATTATAAATTAATATATACAGTATTACATATATACTAATAAGTTATTATTATTATGAAATATCCATAGTACACCTTCTACACATCCTATGAAAAATGAAACCACCATGTGTGTGTATGTATGACTTACCATCTCCATGTTGTAGTGTAATCCATTTTGCACCACCAACAAATATGGATGGTTATAATGATGGAATTAATATATATATATGATTAAAATAAAATTATATTTATACTGAGATACTGTACACAATCCAGTTCAATACCATTCAAAAATTATGTGAACGATATTGTTGCTCGTGCGTACGTACGGCTTACCGTCTTCACGGTGTGATGTTATTCTTTCTACATAATCATCATTAAATCATGATTATATCAATGAATTTAATGAATGAATATGATATATATTTTATTAATATCACTCTGTAAATGATATAACTATATCCTAAAAATATGAATAAGAAATAATCAGACATAACATGCATAAGAATATAAAGCAGTTAATACCTGAATAGAGTAACAATGAAATGCTACTAAAAAATAAATATAAGATCATAAAATTTATAATAAAAATAAATATGATTCTAGAATAAATCATATAAGTTATTTAAATAATTATATAATATTTTATCATACACATTATGTATATTAGAACGGTGGTAAGAGATAACATTGTAATTCTCATTTTTATCTAATATTTTTTATTCGTAACTATTTACTATGGTAAATTTATAATCCACATTAATATGTCCCAAATATGTATATAAAAATATTATTTATATCCTTTTATAATTGTTTAATTTTAATTTTACCCATTTGGGAATTTTTACAAAATGGTATGAATGGAATCTTTTGTCATTTTCAGTACGAGATAATTTTTGACTTTTTCGTAAAAAGTGTGTGAAGAATGTTTTTTAACTTGTATGGAATAAAATGATTTTTACACTTTAATAATCACATATTTCATAAATGATACTTATTTATCTAATCATTCTACAACAATATTACAATTTTATTTTCATATAAAATGATTTCTTCTAAAATATTGTGGCATTTTGAGGAAGGAAAACGTATTTTAAGAGGAAAGGATATTTTCCACCATAATTAATTTAAACTATTTTCTCAAATTTATTTTCCATATAAGATGAAACTCTTTAAATTGGATTATATTTATAACCCTAGTATTTCTATGATTTTATTGTTTTTATGGTGGAATGTTATTTATGAAATCCATTTGTTTTATATCAATTATGATGGAATAATGATTGAGATACCCATTTTATTTCATGGGTTATGCTATGGAGAATATTTTTTTTGGAATGCATAAAAATGGTTTAATTATGAGATGGGTGGGACCTATATCTTCATCCAATGAATTGGGTGATGATTTATATCCCATGAGATAGACATGATTGGAATGGAGATTAAATATAGTTCAGTAATACCAGGTTAGAACGAGAAGTGAACATAGTTCAATAATGGACTTTGTCTGATATGATGGTATTGGCAATGAGGATTGACTAATATGAAATGATTCTCAATGCTTATATGTGTATGACACTAAATTTCATGTCTTATGTTATGACTATTGAGATTACATTACACTTTTATTATTTATCCCATGACATGATATTATGATCTTGTATATGAAAGATAAGATTTTCAAATGATATGATCTTATAATTATGATATTATTGATATTTCACTTATTTACCCTTACTGAGCATCTGAGCTCACCCTTTTCTATGTTTCTTTTCCACAAGTTAGGAAGAAGGGTATTAAGTAAGTTATGTTAAAAATGAGTCCATTTATGAAGAAATAAGTTGGAGACAATGTGGATGTTTTATGAACCAATTGTTTACGTTTCCTAGTTTCGAAATAAACTAAACATACATGGTCCTAGTGTGGTTTTTGTTATGTTGTGTAATAAATATTCATTAATGTTGAAGTAAAATATATAATTTATGCATTGGATTTTATAATATTAAGGGTGGTTTTTATAAAAATACGTGATGTATATTAAATAAAAATTATTCTAGAATATAATATATCATATACTACTATTTCATTCATGTTGTAATTAAAATAAAAATAGCATTCACGTGTACATATTACCAACCGTCTCTATGAATGGTTCGCTTTATTTCATATCACTAATTTTTTTGAATTAATATAAATATATATATATATATATTAATAATTTATATGATATTTATATAAAGTTTTACATACATGAGATGATTAAATAATGATATAAGTAGGAGGATGAAGAATAATAATTCAAAACATATTTGAAATACAAATCAGTTATTATCTGAAACATATCCTTATCATGGAATGTCAAAAAAAATGGGTAAAATAAAAATTCATAAGAAAATAATATATGGGAATGTTATATATGAATATTATTCAAGGATATATGTATAATAAATTTATACTTATTATATTTTAATTTTTAATGTGTTCAAAGGATGGAAAGACTTAAAGTAATGGTATGTCTAGTCTCACTTTTATTTCTGAGAGACATATTCCATATTCCCCACTCATTGCATTTGTGTGTTGTATATACTACCATATTACATAACATATCATAAATTTAAAAAATTTAATTATAACTAATGTATACATTAATGTTATTATTACATGGTATTATGATTAAAAATATAATCAAGATGTAAGCAATTTTTTGTCTCAATTTTTCCTTTTTCTATAAATTATGTTATGAACCTATATTTATTCATGAAGAGTATATACCACTCGATTGACATGAAATATTATAAATGTATTCATCCTCATAATATTTTAATTTTTTTTATGTTTTAACTTCATGGTTTTTATTATTCAAGGAATCCAAATTGGTGACTAGTTTAAATCACAATATTATCATTTAATATAACTATTTATGATCATGTATCCATTGTTGATAACTCATGGTATACCTCTGATGAATTATCATGAATTTTCTCCACATCTAGTTAATAAATATATATTTTAGTAGTGGTATTATTTTCACATAATTTTTTACTTATGATAATAAATTTTTTTATGAAAATATGAAATAATTTCTCTCATTGGTTGAAAAAAAAATTTCTTTCAAAACCATGTTTTAAAAAAATAGTAAATAAGGTTTTTACTCTATAATGATTTTTTAATTAAAATTTGACACATTTTATACATTTTAAATAAAATTGAATGAAATATTTATTTCATTTTCAAAATCAATGACTATTTTTATTTTTCATAAAATGTGAAAATATATTTTTTTTTAACATGAACAACATAAACAAAATTTTACAAATCACATCCAATCGTTGGATTGAATAATTATTAAAATGTTTTAAATGTTAAATTCAAAGAAAAATTTTTAATAAATGATTTATTTTTAAAACATATTTCATAGAAAAAGGATATTTTCCACATGAAATGTTTAAAAATGTTATTAAATGATTCTATTATAAGTTTCCATCTTTATTTTAAATTATAAAGGTTTTCAAAAATATTTATGTTTCAAAAAGTGTTTTTCAAAGGGGAAATGATATTTTACTCTTGAAATGTTTTAAATGAATTTTTAAATAACCTTTTATAATATTTCAATGTTATTTTTAATGAAATGGATTTTCATAATTTTTTAGGATATAAAAAAAATCAAAGAGAATATATTTTTCTCAACAGATATTCCATTTAGTAGTTAAAAATTATTTCAAATCTATGATTACATTCTTTGAGGTGATATATGATTTACTAGGGATATGATCCAATGAGACCATTCATATTCTTTTTCATAATGGTTTATGTATATGTTGAAAATATTTGTATACAACCCATTTGTAACAACAAGATTATTAATAAATATTTTTCATTTTAAATTAAATTAATAAAATTCGAAATTATATTTGTATACCATCAATATACATAATGTTATCTGTATATATTTATATATTTTTTCATTATGATTTTTTTTGTTTTCAAGACTCATCAAGAAATAAGATTTAAAATTTCAATTAATATTCCCAATTATAAATAATAATGATTTTTATTCAAAAGAATAAATAATTATAAAAAAGTTAATTTAATAAGTGAAAAAAATAAAATTCGAAATTTGAAAGTAATCATAATATTATTTTAACATTATATTAACATTCTTTATAGAATATATTCTTTTGATTTTAACTAAAATGTTTCATTAATGTTCAATTGAATATATTTTTATCACAATAAATGATTTTAAATAAAAATAATAAAATAATTTAAATTTAAAACCTTAAATTAATGATGAGTTATGTCTTATTAATATGTAAATTTATAAAAATAATTTATAATATACAATAATTTAAAACTAAATTTTATAAAGTACTAAAATATGTTAACAAATATTTGAAATTGTGTATATTATAATTACAATAGATATATTTTTATTTCATTAAAAAAATATAATAAATGAATTACAATAATATATAAATAAATATTGTCAATTCAGGTTTTGTTTTTAGGGGTGCACCGTTCAGATGGATAATGGGTGTCTTGAGGGTATTTTAGGTAAATATCAAGAACAGATGGAGGGGAGTCGAGATGAGCACCGTTTAGATGTCAAACATAGTATTAGAGTCTCAAGGGGATTCAGAGTCGATGTACCCATGTTATTCAACTTCAATAAAATAACATGGTGTTTAGAGTAGGCAACGTTGAGCCAGAAGGGTGTTTCAACCAAAGGAGGCTAAGCTACAGCTTCTCTTGAGGGTTCAATTTAATCCCAGGGTGTTTGGTTTCTAGTAAATGTGGGCCTAGCATAGTTGGGGTTCGGCTACAGTGTCAAACGTGGTTAGAATATAAACCTAAAGGTTTAGATCTTAGATCATTTTGAGGTAGGATTCTTATCTTCATTTTAGGTTTCTTTAATCTAAATCATGATATTGATTTAATATTAACCGTGATAATGAATGCCTTTTTCTTATTTTATTTTTTTAAATATTTTATTTTTCAATTATGGTCCATTTAATGCTTCTTTGATTTTTTATTATGAATAGTTGGTAATCAATTTTAGTCTATATAAGTTGGTTAAATTTTCTTTGTTGCGTTTATTTTAAATTGATGTTGTTATCAATGTTCTATTATTGTTTTTTTATTTAGGTGAATTTATTTCAGTGAGTTTTTATATAGAAATGATATATTTCAACTTGTTGACTCAACTAAATATGTAAACCAATTAATTCTCATCTTTCTCCTCAATATTAAACTTTTCATTGTTTTAAATCATTTATAAATTAATCACCACGGTTTATCCATTTTCTTTTATATATATATATAAACATTATTGTATAAACAATATTGATTTGGGATATGAAAGCCTTATATCAGTGTACAGATGAAATTTATGAACCCAATTTCAGTCTGTAGATATTGATGATAAGTCCAAAGAAAAAAAAGCAGTCTGTAGAAAATAAATATTAATTAAATTTATTTTAAAATAATGTTTTAATTTTCATGATTTTTTGTTTTTTGTTTTTATGGTGAAGTTGTATTCTAAGAGAACCCTTAGTAATGGAAATTTTTGTTTAAATAATGACTTCTTATGTGATTTTTATTTTTAAAATAATTTCATCCCATATTTTTGAATTTCATAATGGTATTGAAATTTTTTTATGATGATAATTTATTGGTTAATTTTATTGATTCAAATTTTTTTTTGTAAAGGAAAAACTTATTTTGATATATTTATTATTCAAAAAAATATATTAATTATATTAATATCAAATTATTTGACATTGACATTATATTTTAAAATTTAGTTATGATGATATGTATGGGTTTAATTTGGACCCTTATTATCCTTATCAGAAATTATCCATTAATTTGATAAGATATTTTATATTTTCTTAAGGATTTCCTTTTATTTTTAATGTATGATATAAAAAGATAAAAAATACATTTTTGTAATTGTTCAATTTTTAATTCTATAATAGATTTTACATTTCTGAAGTTGATATTTTTATATTTATTATATGAAAATTTCTATTCTTATAGAATAAATAAAACTATTTATCATTTTATTATAGTATGTATTTAATGATTAAAACAATTATGTCATTTGTGAAAAGTGCTTGTAAAATCATGGACAACATTTTGTAAACAAATACATGGAAATAATCATATCTCATGAAATATCATGCAATCATGCACTATTTTTATTAATCGTGTTCATATATTTGTTTTGAAACAATTTCTTTTTGTAAGAATTAATTAAAAAGTATGTTTTGTAACATTTATTTATGAAATATATTGATGGAAATTAATTTTTCATTAATATATCCTTATATTTAAATCTATCATGAGATTTGGTAATTTCAAATCTAACAATATTTATATTATCAATAAACACACGCACAGACACACACACATATATATATACATATTTTTACATATGTCATCAATCTTATAAATTAAAACTCCATTGAAACATTTATTAATATATAAATAAAGAATAAAATGTTATATAAAAGTTGGAAGTTTAACACTATAAAAATGGAAGGGAATTGGAGAGTGAACCCATCCCTTAGTAAGTGGGTAGGCCTAATATAGTCTTCTATGTTTTATGTGGCCTCACTATATTTTTATCATCTTTTGTATATATTTTTAAAAAATCACAATAATATGATTAATGTTATTTTTTAGTGTAATTAATTTTCAAAAAATCCAGTAATTTTATGTCATATATAATTTAAATAATTATTTCAAAAGGAATTTATAAATTTAGTTTAGAAATTATTTTCAAAATAATATTTTTAAAGTATTTATCAATGATTTAAAATCCCTTACTGATGTGCCTTGTGTGCAGGGGTGTCGTTACTTCCTCCGGCGTGGATAAAATTTAAAATTGTTATTTTTGGCCCCATACATTTTCTAACTACAAAGGTGTTGTATAGTCAAATTGAGGGGTTGAGTCTACAAGGAGACTGTAGTTTTATGTCATTGAGGGGATTTCGTTTTTAGACTTGTAAGGGAGTCCTTTCAAGAGTCTTATGTTAGGGAATTCTGAGCTAAGTTTGAATTTGGGATGTCTTAATTTAATGAATGAGGGATCGAGATTGAGTGAGTGCCTGGTTTAATGATTTATTTTAAGTATATCCTAGGTAATATTATTTGTCTTAGTCTAGGAAGCAAACAGGGTTCACTAGTTGAATTTGGTCTTAGCCCCCTAGTTCTACGTATGAAGTATCTATTCTGTGGTCAAGAGATAGCAATAGCCTAAGTGCATTTAAATTTGGATTCTTATACATAATGCTTCCTAATATACTTTTCATTGCTCATTCAAATTAAACCTGGATAAGTTCATTTTGTTTATTGTCTCATGGTAAGATACATTTTCACATATGAGTTAGGACTTGAATTCATATCCTAATTACTATTTCAGTTGGACTTGTTATGTTTATATATTACAGTGTATGTTAATTTTATAGAAACATCACTCCATACCTACCCCTAAAAGATTTATCTAATCATAGAGGGATATAATTTAGTTAAATAAATAAGAGATAGAATAGTAGATGAAATCAGTATTGTGAAATAGATGTGGAAACAATAATTGAAATAAAATGAAAAAATAAATTCAGAATTATAACTAGATATTACATGGAAAAAGTAAGGAAAATTGAATCTAAGCGGAACTTGAATGCATTGAATAATGTAAGAACCACAGATATTATATTATTTAAAGTAATAAAATTCAAATAAGTTGAATGTTGGAGAGAAAAAGTGTGAGAGAGTTCCCAAGGAATCTAAAGAGAGAAATGAAATTCATTCAGAAGTGTCCCCAATGATCTGTCGCTTCTCTTATTATATAGGTGTTTTCAGCCATGACATGTACCTTTGGTATGTGACGTGTACTCTTAATATATGTCGACATCATGAATATCTCCACCATGGAATGTATTTCTCACGCATTAATAGGTTTGACCAGGTAAATGATGTGTAACTGTTATTCACAATGTGTACCCCACATTTATTCTGTATTTGCGCTGATTCTCTGCAGATTTCTCATCTGACGATTTTACTGGGCATCAGGTTGTGTATGAGGAGTTCCTAATGTGTAGTGGTCTTTCCCTGATGGCCTCATGGTTTTGTAATGACTAACTTCATGACAAGAAGTAAGGCTAATAGCTTTGGGTAAATAATGTGCACATGGCAATCACATCCTGTAATCTGTCAGGATTGCACCATTTGGCATGCTTTCTCTTGAAAACTAGAAAAGCCTTTATTCCGGAAAAATAAGACATATACCAAGTGAATTGTCACATGTTTTAATTAAAATACAAAAATGAAGGACATCAAAATATATATATGAATTATTCTTATCAAATCTTTCCACACATGAACTTTTTTCTTGTCCCCAATAAATAATGTATCAGCAGTGATTTCATATAGGATAAGAAATTTGTGAAGAAATAAATATCCATTATTTTTATATAATTAAATTTGGTGTAGGCCGAGAAAGGTTCGAATTTCAAAATCAATCCTACAGAGAATTTCATTCATGTCTCCTATCCCATATTTCTAAAACAAATTGCCTTATTTTAATTTCAATATTTTAACTATTTCTTAAGTTATATGCCCAATTGTAATTTACCACACTATTTCGCTCATCATTCGGGTTTGAAGTAAAAATAGAGTTCTGCTCATACTTGGAGTACATATTCCTATCTATATTCTTGCGCTGGTTCTACCATCTCTTCTATGTAAAGACAACTAAAAAATTAATCATGAGGTCTAAAGCAATTGTATTCTGGTGACATTGTGGTTGTGGGTAGTTAGGAAAGATATGAAAAACCAGACTCAAAAAGTATGGTATTCTCTTCAATACAATGAAAAATGTGTCAGAACAAGTTTGATGTTGTTCGTCCTTCTGGCCTATCAAATCTGTACTCCATCAGATCGATTTGGATCCATATGTATAGAAATAAGGTAAATGAAAAATAAATTTGTTCCATTCCCATTTCTTAATTTTTTTTATTTTTTTCAATTTTCAAAATTTGTGCCTAGGATAGATCTCACTACCATCACATAACCACATATGATCTTTCGTGGGATTCATCAGTCAGGATAATAGTGATTTTTGGCATTCCTGGTATAAAACCCAGGATGATTTTGTTTTGTTCTTTTCATTTGGTATTTTTCAATGGAACATAATTCGAATGGAGTGAAACAAATGGTATATGGACCACAAACTTTCTATCAGGCGAGCGCCTCGTATATCTCTAGGTATAGAATCATCCCATACTATCTGAATGTCTCCCCACACTTGTTCAAAGGTGGTCTTTAATAATTATACCAGGAGAATGGTAGGAAGGATAATAGGTTTGGAAAAGCATCATTCTAACAGGTCATTCATGGAATCTATGGGCAGAATGTGGGATAAATGTTATTTGGGCCTCAAGACAGTGGCTATCAAAGAGTGAATCAATCATTTAAATTTTATACATGTTCTGTCATCTCTTTGATAAGATCTCATTGGATGTTGTAGTAAGTCTACATGACCTATGTATCTCTCAAAAATAAATCTCAGATAAGAAAATGATATCGTAGGTGGAGAGTACACATGGGTGATGGTATCTAAAACAAAAATGGAAATTACAAAGGGAATACATCTTATGTAGTGATTTAATTAATCATAATTTCGATGTTTTTAATTATAATTAATCTTATGAAATCATTGATTGTTTTAGACGGGTATAGGAAGGCATGAAACATTGTTCTTAACACTTTTTCACTTAAATTTTTCTTTAATTACAACGGAATAATGATTTTCAGGTTTAAATAATATTATCCATTTGAAAAAAGTATTGTAGACTAATGAGAAAATAAGTGTTTGATGTGAATAATAAGTGAAACATGAGAATATTCCCCATGCCTAGAATGATATATTGTCCCCACTGTTATTGAAGTACACGTGGGAGTGGTGGCATGTGAATATGAATGAACTAGAAATGTAATTTATTTGAAATAATTTAAATAAAATGGAATCTAAAGCTCCCTAGAGTATGTGGTATTCTATGTTGATGATTGAAGCTTTATGAGTGTGAAAATATACCTACAAACTATTAGAGAATGAATGTTTTTCACTGGATAGAAAATATTTTATCATATGTTAACGTTGTTTGAATAGAAAAATAATGGAAAACATGAAAAAAAAATCAAAATTGAAGAGACTTATTTTATTCGATATGCGGAAGGCAAATATAACAGTTCCATGAAAAACATGAATGAAAAATGAAAAGAAAAGTATGTGTTAAAGAATATATGATAAATTAGAAGATAAAAAAGGTGTAAAACGACTAGTATTGTGGGTTCCACCAGCTCAATGACTATATCTCCTCTTATAGCTACTAGAGGTTGTTTCCTCGAGTTTGTGTAGTCTTTTGGGCGGGTCGATCACCTATGGTGACACTGTGTAAGCAGGGAGGAGTTGTGGTAAGAAATGAATCATGGGCTGCATCTACTAGTAGTGAGTTATGAGGTGCCCGAGTACCCTGCATTCTATGACTTATGGCAGAACACGATCATTGAGGTTGACTGAGGATTCAGAGGATCTCGACATGCAATAGAGAGGAAATTGAGACGCAAAACCGAACAATATATGAAGTAAAAATGAAATTCCATGTATATATGATGGTTCATAAAGCATAAAAAAAGTGAAAAATCGTAAAAATGTTTAAAAATAGAGCATCATGTGAATGTTTCCCAAAAAATAAAATCCCAAAAGATGAAAAAACAAGATTAGGGGTCCTCTATAAAGATCTCCTCCAACGCCATTCTAGTGTTGATAATATCGACCATATATCCCATTGGAGAATTAGTAGTAGTAGTCGGTGGTGGGGTGTTAGGTGTGGTGTAGGGTGTGGGCTTGGTAGAAGGATCAATCAATGGAACCATTTTAGGCATAGGTTCAGTTGCAACCCACATTCCCCTATGGGCCTTCTCTTCTAGGAATTCATTATGAGTGGTAGGGTATGTGATATCTAGGGGGTGGTTCGAATGGGTGAAAGGGGGTGGAGTAATGGTAGAGGATGAAGGACCGACCAGAGTGGGGGAGGGTGACCGGGTAAAAGAGGGTGGTTAAAATAATGGGATACATATATGGGAAATGATCTAGTGGAGATTTTCCAAAACACGCTGATGAAGGCTCCATAACTCGGTAGGGGTGGTATGGATGGCTTCTAGGTGGGAGGGAGTCATAGGTGGCAGTGGTGTGGTGGATGTGGGTGGATGCGAATGTGGGGCTATTGTGGCTGCTTCTTCTACCAACTCAGGCGGTGTGGGGGCCTATACACCAGGTGCCAAAAGTAGTGGCCATACTTATTTACCAGCATCCTCTTATGGTGTAAGAGTACAAGATCGATCAGTTCTACTGGTCCAATAGATTTTAGGGGAATAGAGGACTCAATGACTCCAAGATAGTGGGCCAGTAAAGTGATAAAAGTGCATCCCATTTTCATTCCACCATTTCTCTGAGTTAGTTCTCTAAAGTTGGAGGCAAAATCTGTATCCATGTTGATTATAAGACTACCCATGGTAGCTACCAAAATCATGTTGTCCATCTGGCTGACAATGTCATGCATCTATCCTCATAAAAACCAACCATGTGGCCTGGTATGACGTATGTAAAAATATTTCCCCTTCAGCTGAGTCAACATTGTGAGTCGATGATCATGTTCTGACTGGGTGTCCCATTCAATCAACGACAACAACTTCATAGAGATATCACAAGGCGGATAGTGCTGAAGCATTGGGTAAACATTGGAAGAGACAAAATCCTCGGTATAAATACTGAGCTCAACCCAAAACTCAGGAAGAGATAGCTCGTATGGGTGTCCACTGAGGTGGAATCATAGAGTGTCGATTCTCATCACAAAGGTGGAAAATAATTCAAAAAGAAAATATCAGAACGTCACCTTGTGGACATCAATAATGGTGCCATTGTGCAAAATTTTGAGAAGGTCAGCCATGATATTGACGATGTTCAACTAGGAGACTATATGCAGGTCCAATGTTTTATTTTTTACATGGGGTTTGCCTATAGCTTCCGAATATTTACCAGGTGCATAAGATTAGATAAGCATAGGATGGGGTGTAGGTGCAGGTCATCATCGCTTGATGTTGACATGGTGTCAAACCGTGCATTAAGATATTGTGTTGCACGTGTCGTGGCTGGTTAGGGTGGTTCATCTGTGGCGGTCTGTGGGATATTTTAAGTGGGATGGACGTCAGATGGTGATGATGAGGATGTGGATGTTGAAGACTATGTGAAATGTTGGGGTAATTTTGTCCATGCCATTGAAGTAGGAGGGGTAAGATGGTGAGGAAGAGGAGAGATGGGGGGTGCATGTTAGGGTATAAGGGTAGGGGAAGAGGATGTGGTGAGGGTTTATGAGAGGATAGGGAAGAGAAGGACGGGGGATTGTGGGATGATATGGGTGAAACGGGAAGGAGGAGGGGAGGAAGACTAGGGGTTGTGGTTTTAGCAGTGCGGGTCATGATTGTTTGGGTCACGACCTATGGTGTTTTAAACAAACAAACCTCCCATGTTCACAACATGTAGAGATTGTTCATGTCATGTATATGGAATATATCTTTAATTTAAGGGTAAAAATAAGTCACACAATTTAAATATGTTACACAATGTGTATTTTGCTCTGTTTGGACCACTGTAATGGTTAGGATTTATATGTGATAGTTTTGGATGATGATACTAATCTAACCTAACTAGAACTTTTATAACATGGGTTTCCTCTTAGTCACCTATTCCTTTAACGTCGTTTTCTTGACTCCATTGATGGTTGAGTGGAACTTGAGGCTGAGGAAATATATTTCATGGAACATTTACTAAAAGATTTTTAATCATTTTCCATTGACATTGAACGATTTTTCTCCATCATGTTGAATTTCAATTGTGACATAACAAAAAAATTGGACGACTGTAAAAGGACCAAACCATTTTGACTTTATTATTCCTGGAATAGTTTTAGTCATGAATTTAATATCAAATCCTTATTTCTTATAATGAATGTACATCATGAAATTCATTGGTCGTTCCACTTTTTTGTTTTTTCTTTGTAAATCCTATTATTTTCATATGCATGTATTCTTATTTCCTCCAATTCATCTAATCGCAATAATTGTTCCACTCTTTCCTTTTCTAGATCAAGAATCATTTTAATAATGGACCAGAATGAATGATGTTCCAATTAAAATTGAGGATAACATGGGTTTCCATAAACTAGTATAAATGGGGTGCTGGCTATGGGTGTTTTATATGCAGTTTGATACACCAATAATGCATCATCCAGTTTTAGAATCCAATCACATCATCTTGTGTTTAAACTATTTTCTAAAATTTTCTACACCTCCCTATTTGATGATTCTAATTTCCCCCCTAGTAAGTTGGTGGTATGGAGCTCTGGTATTGTAGATTATTTGATATCATTCAAGCATTTTTTTCCATGGGAAATTTATGAAAAAAAATTCATGATCACTAATGAGTAACCGCATAAATATAAAATTTGCGAGTAAATTATTTTGTATAAAATTCATGACAACCTTTGTTGTTTCAAGCATCGTGGATTTAGCTTGAACCCACATGTAAACATAATTGACTACAACTATAATTTAACACATACCATGTGATGAATAAAATGGTCCCATGAATCCAATACCCTAGACATCAAAATGTCAACTTCCATAATTTGGTTTTGTGGAATCTCATATCTTTTACTGATGTTCCTTGTTCTTTGGAATCTGTTTCATTGATAGATGAATCACCTAGCGTCGTGGTGCAATTATGGCCATAAAAATATGCTTTGTATGATCTTTTTCATTGTGAAATCTCTTCTATGATGGCATCCTATTATCTATGTGTGGATCATTTAGATCATTATTTGTATATCTTCCTCCTAGATGCAGGGTTGTAATAGGTTGTATCCACATTTCTTAAATAGCATCGGTTCTTCCCAAAAGTAGTTCATGGTATCATACAAAAACTTATTTCGTTGCTGGTATGACAGGTCCTGATGATGGTATCTTGTGGAATGATAGGTGGAAATGATCGAAAAACAAAGATGGGTTCTGACACTAAACAATGTCTCATCAGTAAAGTCTACATCAATATCAGTATTTTTTTCACCTATAATGATTGCCAAGTGTATCCATGAAAGGTGTTAAGTAATGAAATTTTATGTTCACTTGGTGTCTTTGATCATGATGTCAAATTCATACAGCAAGAGAACCGATCAGATAAATCTTGGTTATGCGTCTTTATTTCTCATCATGTATAGAAGGGAATCATGATCTGTATGGATGATAACATTGAATAAAACATGTCATGAACATAAGTTTTCAATGGCATAAAAAATGGATAATAGATCATTCTCCATAGTTGTTTAATTGATCTTGGCATTATTCAATGTGTGCCTGGCATAATAGATTGGGAAGAAGATGGTGCCTACATATTTTTCAAGTATATGTCCTACAGCAAGGTCACTAGCATCGCTCAAAATCTCAAATTCTTTTTCCAATTAGTGAAATGATAAATGGAGACACAATCAGACTATATTTTATTGTTTCCAAAGATTTTTGACATACTTATCTGAAAATAGAATTGGTTTCCATTGACATCAAGTGTGTCAATGGATGTGTGACTTTAGAAAAATCTTTTATGAAGTGTCTTTATAATATGACATGCCCCATGAAACTTCTAATATCCTTATTAGTTGATTCTTCCAACAAATATTTGATGACCTTGATTATAGAGAGATGAAATTCAATGCCTTATTTTTTAATGTTGTTTCCTATCACTATTCTTCATCTCGCCATGAAATGACATTTTTACCAATTTAGTACTGATCATTTCTACTCACATCATTGGAGAGCCATTTCTAGATTTCTTATACATACATCAAATGTTATCCCATAGATAGAGAAATCTTCAATGAATATTTTGAAAAAAAATCTTCCCCCGTATCATGAAATATGTGTTTCATGCATAATTGGAATGTTTCTAGTGTGTTTCACATACAGAACAACATTCATATATATGAAAATATACTGAAGGGTCATGTTAAGCTGGTTTTTGGCTGGTCAATGCGGTCTACTACAATTTGATTGTATCATGAATAGAAATCTAAGAAACAATAGAAATTTTTCCTACTATCCATTCAAGAATTTGATCTATAAAGGGTAAGGGAAAATGATCTTTCAATGATGTAGTATTAAAACATCAATAATACACAAAAACTCTCTATCCAATGATGGTTCATGTTGAAATAAGTTGATTTTCCTCTTTCCATGTCATTGTGAGTCCTCCCTTTTTGGGAACGACTTGGAGGGGGATCACCCATTCGCTCTCTGAAATCGGAATGATTATTCCAACATCCATAAGTTATAACACTTCTAACATGACAAAATCCTTCATTGGAGGTGTGAGCCTCCTCTGAGGTTGTCTTTTTTTATTTTCATTATCCTTGAAAAATATCAAGTGGGTGCAATTGGAAGGATTTATTCCCTTAACATCTACCACACACTAGGCAATCGAATTCTCATTTCATTTTAGGACATCAACCAATTGTTCTTGTTGTTCCAAATATATCTCGTCATTGATAATGATTAGTAAATTGAATGAATCCCCTATGTATGAGTACTTCAATGTACTGGATAAGGGTTTCAATTCCAACTTTGGAGGAAGAACAATGGATGGGATAAATGGTTGTATGGTGTCTCTGGAAATTGGTTCAATAAAAAAGAACGCATCGAAGTCGTATTCTTCCTCATTTAGTTATTCTGAATCATCGTTATCTTCCTTGATATACAGGTACTTTCCTTCTTTCTAAATGATAGAGATGGTTTGAAAGTCAACCCCGTCATCAGGTTGTTGTGCATCTTTTATCAGATTAATAACTACATGATCTTCGCTAACTCTAATGATGATACATTCTTGATTAACATAAGTTAAGACATCCCCTTTTCCTACAAATGGTGTTCCAAGAATTATCAAGACATCTACATCCTCTTCCATGTCTAAAACTATAATGATTGGTGGGAAAAATGAATTTTCTAAATTTAACCACAACATCATCAAGAACACCTCACAGATATTTTACTAAATGATCATCCAACTGTAAATCTACTCTTGTTACCTTGATCTCTTGGAGTATTAGTTTGTGGAAGACACTCATCGGCATTATATTTCTGCTGACTCTAAAATTACACATTTATTTTCCAAATTTACACTCTCATATGGAACAAGGGATTGAAAATCTTCTAGGATCTCTCATCTTTGGTTGGATCTTCTGTTATACCACTGTAGATAATTTTTCATTTAATGAGATGACTCCGAGGTCTTCTATATATATTTTTGTGGTAGAAAATAATTGATAAATTTATTATAAAACAGAATTTGAGCAATTGCCTCTGATAAAAGAATGTTGATATGTAAATTCACAAAAATTTCGAGGTACTTTTTTCATTGGGCCTCCATCCTACCTTGAATTTCAATTTCTAGAAAGCGAATATGTGGCATGTATGGAGGTGGGGATACATAAATCGATTTTTTATATTTTTCATAGTCTTGCTTCTTCTTAGAAGAAACTATTTTTTGTGGTGATATAGGGACGACTTATTATTCATTTTTTGTTGTTTTCTTGGGTTCTTCTTGTGACCATGTTTCCTTTGGTTGTTGGAAGTCCAATAAATTTCCGCTCCACAACACTACATCCTTATCCTTATCTAGTGTATAAGTATTAGTGTTACCTAACATGGTAAATGGTAGTCTCTCATATTAGGTTTTTGATATTTGACACATTTGAATCTCCAAATTTCTTAATGATTCTCAATGATTTTGCATCTTAGTCTCTTGAGTAGTCATTCGTTGATCAGATTTCTGAACGAAAAATGTTAAGAGATTCCCCATGTTTCTTGGGGGTGGTGGAGGATCATGTTGATGTCTGGGATGGGTGGGTGGAAACTATTTTTGAGGTCTCAAAAAGGTGTGTTGTAGATATGGATGTTGTTGTGGTCTCGGGAAAAGGTTTATTAGTGGATATACATATAACCCCTGATTGCAAAACTGGTCTCTACTACTACCCTTCTGAAAATACCCTTGATTCGTCTGAGGCAGCTGCTGAGTAGGCCACTATAGATAAAATGGTTGTTGTTGTTGAGGTGGTTGATTATAATTATTGTAATTGACATAATTACAATCTTATGGTTATTCATAACCTAATTTGTAGTCTTGGAATAGGTGTGATCCACCACAAATACCACATGAAATGATCTCTATTACTAGGGAAGGGGAAGGTTGTGTGGTACATATTTGAAATTATTCATTATTTTTAGTTATCACCTCATCTTTCACTGCTAACCTGGTGGTTTCATCGACTTGGTGGATTCCTTGTCATGGTGGCCCATAGTCACACTGCCAAAGACTGTCATTAGGGGAATCTTTCTCCATAATAGCTCTTCCTACTTCAGCTATTTTAAACATCGGACCTCCATCAGTAGTAATATCAACAACTGTTAGTGCTACTGGCTATAGTACTTGATAAAATCTTAGCATTCGAATCCATTTGTCAAGTCCCTGATGTGGAAATTTTATCATGGGTTATTTGAATCGATCCCATTCCTCCCATGTAGATTCTCCATCTTCTTGGGTGAAATTATAAATGTCATTCTAAAGTTTCAATGTTTAGATATGGGGAAAGTATATATCCAAAAATAGTGTTGTGTGTTCATACCAAGTCGTAATGGACTCAGGGGCTCGGCTTTTGATAAAATATTTTTCTTGGTCTATGAGTGAAAAATGGGAAGACACGAAGTCTTATAGAATTATATGAAACTCCCTGGAGGCGAAACGTATTGCAGACTTCAAAGAAGATATAGATATTCTTGTGGGGATCATCACTTTGAATACTTCTGAATTGTGCTAGGTTCCGGATCATATGGATGAGTCTAGGATCGATTTCAAATGTGTGGGATTGAATTGGAGGTCGAGCGATTCTTGGTTTATCCCCATAGATTAATGGTAAACCATAATCCGTAATGGTCTTTTCTGGATGCAATTGTTCCTCTATAACATGAACATTTTCTGGGTTGGGTACAGTATTGTGATGTTTCTCGGCCATTGTTGACTGCTAAAATAAATGCCTTTCGATCTCGAGATTGAATGCCAATGGTTTTTGTGATTCCAGGTTCCATGATCGGGTCAAGGGACCATGGTACATGAACATCAGAGAATGAAGGAGAAGACACCAAAAGAATCATCTGGAAAGAAGAAATAGGATGAGGTAAATGTAATCATAGGTTAAAAAACCAGAGTTCATCAAGGAAAGGGCATTGCCTCCCCAGGAATGACTCCATAAATTTGAAGTGACTTTTGCATAGAGGTTTCATTACATCCTTCGGCATGGATAAAATTTAGAATATTTATTTTTGGTCCCAAAATTTTCTATCTTCAAAGGTGTGGTATAGTAGTAGTGAGTGGTCGAGTCTACAAGGAGACTGTTGTTTTTTTCATAGAGGGAATTAGGTTTTCAGAACTACAAGGGAGTATTTTCTAGAGTCTTATGTTTTGGAATTCTGAGCTATGTTGTAATTTGGGATGTCATAATTTAAAGAATGGGGGATCAGGATTGAGTGAGTGTCTGGTTGAATGGTTTCTTTCAAGTCTCGCATTTTCAAGATCATTTGTCTTAGTCTACAAAGGAATCATGGTTCAGTAGTTTACATTGTTATTAGTCCCCTAGCTCTACCTAGGAAGTTGTTATTCCATGGTCAGGAGATAGCAACAACCTAAGTGCATTAAGTTTGAATTCTTAATAAGAAATCTTCATGAGATACTGGTCATATCTCATTTGAATTCTACAAAGATAGGGTCATTTTATTGATTTTATTATTCTTAGAGATGTTTTAACAAATGAGTTAGTCCTTGAATTTTTATCCAAATTACTATTTTAGTGGGACTTTCCATGTTCAGATTTAACAATGCATATTAATTTTACATACACATCACTCGATACCTACCCCTGAAAGATTTAGCTAATCATAATGGGGTAGAATGTAGTTGTCATGACCCGTCCCTCGGGGCTTGTGCTGTGACTACCCCAAGCCCGCCTTCCATAGGCCAGGGGCTGGCGACTAGCACCGAAAGGCGTATTCCCTAAAACTGGGAAGGCATTGCCTTTATAACCTGTAAACTCACAAATATGCACAAAGCAGGATACAAGAACAAAGTGAAACTATATAGTAAACATGGTGTGTACAGAAAGAAAAAAGGGCCAGAATACAAGCCCAATTGAAAAGTACAAGTAAACTAAAATGTATAGGTAAAACTGAAACAGCTCCATTAGACACCCGCCAAGGATCCAACCTAAAGGGTAGGTACAGCTCTCGAACAGTTGTCCCTGTGGTATGCCTCGTCTAATGTCCACCTTCGAGCTACCTTCTGTCCTAGTACCCTCATCCTCCATCAGCGTTGTCCGTCGTCTGCACAAGACACAACAAGGTACAGGCGTAGCCCGTGCTGGGGTGAGTATAACGATAATCAGTAGGGACCGCGAGACCCTCAAAGGTCTCACAAAATCCAAAAAGGGTAAACCAAAAAGCATGGAAACAACAGTCAACTCTACTAAGGTATATGCCCATACATATGCCTAAGTTATCAGGTATACCCATCTCATTCATGAGGAAACACAAGGCCCAACTCAAAAGCTCAACGCTCAATTGTTCCACGGAGGAAAGATTGTCATGAAGGTAACACCCCAAAGGTAAGTAGCAAAAAGGTAAAGCCTCACAAAAGTATACCACAAAGGTATCACCATGAAGGAAAGTACCACAAAGGTATCGGCACACAGAAGAATACCAAAAAAGTATCACAAAAAATGTAAGGACTTAGCTCACACTAGGTATAACTTAGATACGACAGTAAAGATGCTTAGATTTAAATACTAAATCATCATACTCTGTTGAGAGGCAGACCCACGTAGGATCCTAAATCATCAGACGCGCGTAGGATCCTAGTACAACAGACCCACGTAGAATCCTAGAGTAGTCCCACATTGATTCTCTAGAGCGGATCCATGTTGGATCCTTGAACACATACCTTCATAGGATCTCAATGCACAGACCCACATAGGATACTTTTCTCATGTTACAGCCAGCAACAAGGTTCCCGCACTAAGCTCAATTGATTCTGGTAGGGTTCGCTCTTCAAGGCATAGGTTGATACTCCAACTGCCAAAAAGACCCAAAAAGATGTATCCCAAAGTACCGCCACATAATAGGGGTCTCAACGCAACAGACGGTGTGTCAATCGGATGCTCGGTCTGTAAGTTATTGGCCTTTTAGTAACGACGGCCCGGTTGGATTCGTGTTCGATCCAACCCGGTCGTACGCCAACATTATCCAAAACTCAAGTGAGGTATACCAAAAGGAATGTCATGATCCAAGGTTTCTGGTGTCGTAGACGGTTCGTCAAACGGACACTCATAGCTCATGTTATGGCCGAAAGAGCCGAAAGGGGTCGAAGCTGGTCCGAGTCAAGTCCGACCTGGTCGGCCGACCCAGCCTGGGCCGTCCCGATCCGGTTCGGGTCGACCCGGCCTGACCCGAGACCGGCCCAGGGTCTGAACCTGCCCATTGGGCCCGGTCCAGCCCGCGGGGTCTGGCCCGGCCTGCAGGTGCGGCCCAAGCTGGGCAGCCCATGGCTTGGAGGCCCCGTGGTGGGGTCCGCCCCTGCCCCCGCCCAAGGGAGAGGTGCCCCTTGGGTATCCCGAACGGCTGGGTCGTTCAGGTTGGGAAGCCGACCGTCTGGTGCCACGTGGTGTCGGCGGTTGGCACGCGGGACCCGGGGTCCCGCTCAGCTCCCCGGCTAATCGGATGGACAACCCTCCTCCACGGCGCGGTCGGGCGCCACACCACCATCAACGGCCGACGGTGAGCCGGCCGCCCCTCCTTCACTATCACGGCCTCATGTCGCAGCCCCTGCACGCCGGTGGCGTGGACGCGCGCCGCCACCCCCTTCACGCGGTCGGCCACCACCCTTGATCCGCTGCGGCCGACGGGCCACGACCCTTTTCTGATGGCACAGTGGCGCCACCGTTATCGTCACGGCCGGTCGGAGTATCGGCCGCCGCTCCTGAGTCCCACCAATACCGAGCACCAGGACGGGCGCCGACAACGTTCCTCGGGTCATCTGGTGTGCCCCTGTTGCCCAATCTTCATTTTGAAGACTCCCGCACTCGTCTCAGGACATCGCCATCAATTCAAGACCATCAAAATCCACAAAAGTTGTACAGGGGTCGGGCCGTGTTAGTTTGGTTTGCACCCTCCCCGACAGAACGGTAGCAAGCAACCTAGTTGTTCTTGATTCAAGAAGAATGACATGAACAAGTTAAGGGGTATTCCAAACAACAATCCCTACCTCAAAGATTCATTGACGTCGGTGTGGAGTGGGAGAGACAGTTGTCGGTTCGTTGTCGTTGAAGACATTCCTCGTTGGAGATCCTTCGACGGAGTTATTCATTGGAGAAAAGTTCGTCGAAGGAGAAGAGTTCTTCTTTGGATCAAGTTCTTCCTGGTTCTACCAACCCTCCTTTGCCAATAATTTTTACCAAGGAAATTAAGAGCCAACATAAAAAAGAAGTCTATCAATTAATTAATGTTGACACAATTAATTAATTGATGTTGACAAAATTAATTAATTGAAGTTGGCACAATTAACCATGGAACGTTGAAAAGTTTACCCACATTAAGAGGTGTTGGGGTGGTCCCCACCACAAAATTCAAATTGGGCGGATTTCTATCTTGGGTGGTCCTCACCTCCATAATTCAAAATGAGAGGTTTCAGAAAGAAAAATAAAATGTTAATTTTTTTTATTTTTCTTCTTCCATGAAAAACTGAAAAACTAACTTCCACCATCTTCCTATTGCGATCGAGGTGAAGGTCTCCTTAAGTGAATATCGGCGCAGCGAGTTCAACGATGCTCTCAGATTTCAATTCTGATTAATGGTTTAAATGTTACAAAAATATGCTCGCACGTTTACTAAACGTAGTTAAAAAAGTTCAAAAATTCATTCCGGGCACACCGAGCCTCGGAATCACGTGCTGTCAATTTTTGCGGACTCATATATTTACATATAATTTAAAAAATTTCGTGGAATTTATGGGTCTTTATAGTAGTTGAATATCTAAGAGATGGAATGGCTGATGAAATCATGATTGTGCAACAGATGTGGAAATGATAATAAAAATAACATGAAAAAAGAAATTCACAATTATAAATAGATCTTACATGGAAAAATGAAGGAAAATTGAATCTTAGAGGAACTTGAATGCGTTGAAGAATGGAATCTCCATGGCTCTTGGATTATTAAATGTACAAAAAAAGTAAAAGAAATTTAGAGTTAGAGAGAAAAAGGGCGAAATGTTCGTAAGGAATTAAAATGGAGAAAAGAAATTCCTCCATAAATGTCCCCAAAGCAATGATGCTACTCAGCTCATATAGGCATATTCGGTCACGGCGTGTACCTACGATACATGACGTGTTCCCTTTATCTATGTCAACTTCTTGTGGATATCTAGCGTGGAACACAGTTCTCACGCATTAAGAGGTTTGACCATGTACATATGTGTAACTGTTATTCACGACATGTACGCTCATTTATTCTGCATGTTCATAGATTCTCCATGGATTTCTCATCCAGTGATTTTACTAGGAATTATGTCGTGTATGAGGAGTTCCTGACGTGCAGTGGAATTTCCATTATGGTTGTGTGTTTGGGTCACGACTAGCTTCATGAATTGAAGTTAGGCTGTGAGTGCTGGGTACACGACATGTATGTGGAAATCACATTACGTAATCTGTCAGGTTTTCTCTTTTTCACCTTCTTTCACTTTAAAGTAAGTATAGCCATTATTCTTTCAAAATTAGACATATACCACATGAATTATCTCATATTTTAATGAAAATCAATGAATGAAAGATAGAAAAATTTCATATAAGAATTATTCTTATCACTTACTAAGGATAATAAATGATCAACCTATGTTATTAACTTATTTTACCCATATTTAAAGAATTAACATTGTGATCTATATTATAATTTGAGAAAGCATTGTGCTTAATTAATTTTTGTTTATTTCATATCATATGCTACTATTTTAAGGCATGTATTTAATTATCCAAAACCTTGATAAATAAAAGTTCCAAGTATGTATTTAGTGTTGTGTTTTTTTATGTTACATTTTTTTTTAAAACATACACAACATTTACACGTACAGAGCCTGGAAGAATGCGTTCCAGTACCTACAATAGGTATCATAAAAATTTCGTTGAAAAAATTAGAGATTTGATGTTGTCGGTAGGTTATATGTGTTTAGTAGTTCTAGTTTTATTAATTCTGATGACAAAAATTCATAATTCTCAAATTTCATATAAAAGAATTCTGAGGGTGTAATTATTTTATAAGGGGAGAAATGTAACAACCTAATTATAAAGAAATATTTAGTTTCATTATTTAATCAAATAAATTATGAATATATGTTTCTATACCTTCTCTATAAATAATTTTATCTACACACACACAACTATATATATATATATATATATATATATATATTTCGTATATTTTTGAAATGTTTTGGTTTTCAAAACATATTGTGTAATAAAATTTAAGATTTAAATTAATGTCCAGAATAATAAACAATATATCATTTTTTCATAAAATATTACATTATTATTGAAATGTTAATTTAATAAGTGACAAAATCGAATGTTAATTTTGAAAGGGATTATAAAAATATAATACATCATATTAAAGGTATTAATATAATAAATTGTTTTTATCATAAAAAATTGGTTCCTTAATGTTCAATATAAAATATTATAATCACGAAACATTTTTTATAAACATATTATAAGAATTTTAATTTAACACTTTAAAAAAATGCTTACTCATGTCTTATAAATACTTGAAATTGTATAAGTAAATTATAAATTATAATATTATAAAACTTAATATTATAAATTGCTGAAATTGGTTAACAAATATTTGAAAATATATAGATTGTAATTATAATAATTATATTTATATTCAATCAAAGATGACTGATTCGGGAGTACGCATGGTCGATCTGGCGAAGGAGCTTTGATTGAGTGATACAGGGCTACATACACCAATGAGGGTTTGATTCAAACTCAGGAGTTTGGTTTCCAATGGATTTGGGCCGAGCAGAGTCGGGGTTCGACTACATTGTTAAGCGAGGTCAGAATATAGACCTAATGATCAACAGATGTGGGCCGAGCAGAGTCGGGGTTCGATTTTTGATTATGAATAGCGGGTAATATTTTTTTGTACCCCGAGGTCGATTCCATTATCATTTTTTTGGGGATTTTAAATTGTTGTATTTGTCAAAGTTATGTGGTGTTTTTTTTCTTCGGATGAATACATTACAGTGTATGTTTTCATATAAAAAAATGATATAGTACAATTTTTTGACTCAAATAATTTCTTAAACCTCTAAATTATTATATTTCTCTACAATCTTGAACCTGTCATTGTTTTAAAATCATTTAGAATCATTATTGGTGTATATCCATTTTTCTATATAGACATCACTGTATAAAAAATATCAACATGTGCTATAAAATACTTGAATGATTTTGAAAATGAAAATGGCGAAGTAAATTTCAGTATGTAGATGTTGAGATCGTGTCCAAAGAAAAATAACAGTCTTTTGTTAATAAATAGTAAGAGAGTTTATTTTTAAATCATTATTTAATATTCAGGTTTTCTGATTTTCGGAATTTATTGTGATGTTCTATTTTAACAGAACCCCTTACTAAGAGAAATTTTTGTTCAAATGATTTCCCAATAAACGATTTTTATATGTAAAATAATTTCATCACATCTGTCTCAATTTCATAATGGTATTTCAATTGTTTTTATTATGGAAACAGATCGTTTAATTTTATTCATTCGTATTTTATTTGTAAGGGATCCATTAATATTGATATATTTATTTTTCAAAAAAAGAAAATATATGTGTATGATATTAATATCCAATTATTTTATTTTGAAATTATATTTTTCAAATTTATTAATGATGATAAATATTGGTTTTATTTGGACCCTTACTAATTTTATAGGAAAATATTCATTAATTTTAAGAAAAGATTTTATATTCTCTTAGGCATTTCTATTTTTTCAACTTTTATACAAAATAATAACAAATCATAGATTATTATTATTCAACTTTTAAATATACAATATATTTCACATTACCAAAGATTATATGTTTATATTTATAATAAGAAAAAATTTACGTCTTTAGAATTTTTAAAAGTTATAATCATTTTATTACAGTAATTATTTATCAATTAAAACTATCATGTCTTGTGTTAATAGTGGATAGAAAATATTTTATGTGGTTTAAAAATATAAGATATGGCCGTCATTTTAACTCATGACATATCATGCATTTATTTCCTAGTTTTATTAATCATTTTCAAGTATGTGTTTTAAAATAATTATTCCTTTGTAGGAAATAATTCTAAAAAATATTTTTTTATAGTTATAAATTGATTATTTGGATGGAAATTAATTGTTCATTAATTTGACATGAATATCCAGTATGTCATGACATTTGTAATTTTTGAATATAATAGGAGTGATCTTGTGAAAATGTATTTATATACATGTGTTTTTACATATGTTTTCATGGTTTTATATTAAAACTCTAATGAAAGTGTATGTATATATAAAGGGACCATAACCTATTTTTTTATGATTTTGGACTTGAACATTGTAAATAAGGTTGGTAATTTGGTAGTGAACCCATACCTCAGTATGTGAGTAGGCCCATGACAACTTTCAATGATTAGTGTTTAGTTTTCAGAAGCAAGAATACAACTTTCATAAAAATAACTGGAATTGGTTTAAAGCATCTCGTGAGTGTAATTAATTTTCAGAGAAATGCATTATGATTAATGTGCATTTTATTTAAATAATGTTTTCTAAATGTATTTGTGATATTTTTTCAAATGAATAATTTTATAGTATTTATCAATGATTTTTCTAACCCCTTATTAGGAAAAATAAATTCTTATCATATGTTTGTAATTTATTTTTCACAGGTTTATCAGGTTTGCATTGTGATCTGTATTTCACTGAGGAAGCTTCATGATAAAAGAATTTTATTTATTTTATTTGATTTTTTATATTTTAATTCTTATATCTAATTCTCCAAAACCTAGACAGGTAATAGTTCTTGGTATGTATTAAATGTTGTGTATTTTTCAATTTTATTTTTAAACAAAATATACAAATCATTTATATGTGATGATCCTAGAAGCGCGGATTCGAGTCATTTCACCATTTCTCCTTTAGTGGTTATACCATGATAAAATGATCATGAAAATAGTTTCACTGACACATTCAACACAATTATAGAATTCTAAGGAAAAAAGTTACTTTTTAATGGGTTATTTCATGTTGAAATGATGAAATGATTATGAAATATGTCTATCTTTAATAGGTTACGACTTGATGATAATTTTAGGAAATCTATATCATATCATTATTTCTGATATGATGGATGTTATCTATCCCTAGGGCCCACATGTGTATGATTTTCATTATCTAACTAATGGGACCTATATCTACCTATAATGCATTGTGTAAAGATTTATATCTCATGATATGAAAATGAGAGACAAGTCAACGAGATTGATCCACTATGGTAAACATGCGATTCCTGATCAACAAAGGGAAGCAGGTATATCCTGCACCACAATTGGAAGCATTTTCATCATGATAGACTATGGGAAATAGGGGCATCCCAATCCAAAATGTCAATGTTCATTATAGTTAACTTTGAAACATTAATTTTTTTCACTATTTATGATGGTGGCACACTTTTATAATACGATCCTATAGTTTATGATTGATTTATAATGATTTATCATTTTTATGACCCTTGTTTTTTATATGATAATATTTTATGCCAAAATCATATTTATGATCCATGAGAGGTTGTGTGTGAACATTGTATGTTATTCTCATGATCACATACCCTTATGAATATCTTATTCTTTCACATGTTTACATATTAATATATCATATGCTTAACCCAATTAACACTACAAAATATTTCATTTTTTCCAACAGGGTCATATCTGTTGGTAATGATGTATTTTCTGTTGGTAAAACGTTTTACCAACATATTCTCTCATGTCACTAAACTGTCGGTAAAAACTTTGTCGCTAAATATTTTTGCGACTAATAAAATAGTTCTGTAACAATTATAATAATACCAACAGATAACAGATTTTTCGCTCTTTAAGTAATTCCAACAATAATATCTGTTTCTAATATATTTTTTTAATTAAAAAATATATTTTTTATTAATATATCCATTACATTATATGCAAAAATATAATTATATATAATAGGACTAATATAATTATTAATAATTAAGAAATTAGTTTGAATTAAACATTTAGAAGTCGGATACATGGAAGAAAGTTTTATAAATGATCATTCCCTCGTGGTGCACAGTAACAGGAAATCTCATGCAAATTTCTCATCACACAGACATGGAGTCTCTCAATTCAAACAGATCAACTTCAATCAAAATGACATCATATTAGAGTACACAAATGACATCCACAAAACATTCAAACCCTATCTCCACGAATCCTCCATGCCAGCTGATTGTTTTGGGCTTAATGGTCACCCTCCTTCCATGGATGGTGCACATATTGGTGTCCTTGAACAGTCCGAGCTGGAACGCCTCCCCCGCCTCCTGAAGCACCGCCACTGTGGAGCTTGGGATCCTCAGATCAGTCTTGAATTCCTAGACAATTTCATGGACGAGTTGCTGAAATGGAATCCTACATTTATGGTGCGTATAGTGATGGAAATGCCTATAGATACCAACATAGCTCCTCCTTGACCAGGGGATGCACATGAATGGGGGTCAACAGATCAGTTGTATTTATGGTCACCAGCAAATCTGTCATTGTCACCACCTTTCTCATCAATTTTGTTCAAACCTGTAATAGGACAAAATATCTATCAAACACCCCCATTAGTTCCATGAAATAGAAAGGAATAACATGATACAATTTAAAATACCCTACCTTGACCATGAGTTAAATAATTATAGAAAATAATTCATAACACTAAATACTCATGTGGTCCCCCACATCTTGAATAGATGGCCTACAGCTTCTGCAATAGTCTTGAACCAAAAATAGTGATCCCAAATCTAAGAGTTCACATACAATCGAAAAGATCCTAGAAATAAAGGATTTATCTAAAAAAATGTTATGGAATAACTTTGAAATTGGTTAGTTGGGTTTAATGAGTCCTTCAAGCCACCTTAACAAATTTGTGCATACATACAGTAGCACTAAAATGCAATCAAACTTACACTTTCATTCAATGACATGAAAAGGAATAAAATGATACAACTTAAAAGAACCTACTTATTTAAGAATGATGAGTTGAACTGCTATCACTACACTCCATAATTCTCTAAGGGATGCTCACTCAGCCCCCTTGCCGCATGTATTACTGCTCAAATAGTAGAAAAAACACATAGTATAATTGTCAAAGCTACAATGAAAATTTTTCTCACTTAAGAAGAATCTTATAAAAGATCAATTCCATTGTTAATCTAAATTCTCAGTATACATTTGACAAGAATATGAAAATCCTTCATCCGCATTATTTGATCATCATAAAGACTTTCTAATAAAATAATAAACTCGTCATTCACCCAGCTTGTTTTTTCCTATTATTTTTCCAAGCATTTATAAAAAATTACTGTAATTCTTGCAAAAGTTTAATAATAATAAAAGGACAACAACATCTTTTATATTTTTTACAAGCTGCTCATTATGAAAAATAAGAAAAAGATCATATAAAAAAAATTAAAGGATGAAATAAATCAGTGGATCATATGTATTACTTGTCATCAAGCTTTTCTCTAATTATTCCATTACATTTCATTATAGCTCAACCCTTTTCTTTATATATTTCCCTTACTTCTCTTTATAACACACCCCTTTTTTTCACTCTTGTGACCATCCCCAAGATCAGTCACATTGCCTTGAACCATTATTGGCTTATATATCTTTTTAATTTTCCTTAAAAAGTCATGGCGTCCATCATTAATACTAGACTATAATTGATTCGTTAAAACATCATTTAAAAAGAACGACATGAATTCATCAAAGGAAAGTGTTTCCAGGGAGCGATTAGTCTACTAAAGTGATGATAAGTGATATCAATAAGAAATAAATGGGGGCCAGTGTGGTTTTCAAAGAGGATATGGATAAGGTTTTAAGGTTTATGATAGAATGTTGTGGAACTTCATTCCTAAAACCATGTAGAGATACGACTTCACAGACTAGGTCAGTAATTTTTTTATGTTTCTCTTCCTCGCTGTTCTCCATCTCTCATATGGGCTGCATGAATGGATTTTTCAAACTAGGGTGAGGGTTTAAATAAGTATATCCATTATCTCCATGTTTTTTTATTTCTGGCTCAAGTGGTCCTCAGTAACAACATCAATCATAACATTGCTATAGGGAAAATTGTGATATAAAGAAGTAGGAAATAATTCTCTACAGTATAAATTTTTTTTTCGCTGATAACACGTTCTTCATAAAAAAACAAATATCCATTCAAGGTTTCAACAGGTTCATGAAATAATAAGGTAAATTAAGTGAGAAAATACTAGACTCGGATAAAATAAGTGTGTACATATCCTATAACTGCACTCCTAGACATTCCAATTAGATAGAGAGCTGGCTGAGAATTGGAATTTGTGTATTCCCCATAGAGTAGTTAGGTGCTCCTCTAGCTTTGGGGAGTGTTCACAGTCACCATTTTGAAGGTATAGTGAATTAAAACTCCTGAATCATCAAATGGAAAAATAAGTTCGTCTCTTTTAGTGGTAGAATTACATTTTTAAATTTTATAATCTCTTCAAACCTATGCACATTCTCTCGATTGTCAAAGTTCCTAAATCTGTAGTGTGGAAAATTGAATCCATTGTGAATGGTTTGATTTGGGAATCTCATTAGTAAGGAAAATTCCCTTAGGTAAGTTAGGCATGCATTGCTAGAAATATTAAAGTGGGAGGTATTAATATTAAAAATGTGGAAGAGCCCATGAATGACATCCATGAGAAGTTATCATGGGAAGCGATAAAAGGGAAAACTCCCCAAGGAAAGATTATCAAGGAAAAATATACCAGGCATGAAAGCATTCATCTAGATGTGAATGGAACCCCTCTCATGAACAACATTCAACAGCCTCTTGAGAATATTCATGAGCAGTTCAGATGGATTGTGGGGAAAGACAACATCAACTTGTGGTCTGACTATTAGTCTAGTCTCCTTCATTTTACAGTATTTCGAGTCCCAGACATCACCCTCTGAAGTTTTTGAAACTATCAGATCTTCATGAAAGTATTATTTGACAAAAACAGATGTTTCTGAGGGATATTATCCAGTTTATAGAGGAACTCGATTATTATAGGTTCGCATATTTTTCTTCGGGATGCCTCAAGGCGGTGGAAATTCTGAGGATCACATGTTTCCAATAAGAGACCGTGGTCGAGGAAGATCATTTAGGGGATATATCAATTCCACCCAAATTCTGCTTCCTCGTTTAGGTAATTCACAACCAGGCCCTTCCAACAGATGAAGAAGTACGGAGTGATGTCATTTAGTTAGCTTCCAAATGAACATGTTGTAGCTAGCATAATGTCAAGATCACTCACCATTTATCCATGGAGAAGAGAAGGTGTGCTTCATCTGGATGATTTTTGGAAACATCATTGGCATAGAGGTTCAGGATCTATCTATAATTAATTTTATTTCTACATGGTTTCCGGACTCATGAAACTCAAAAACAAAGATCCAGAAGCACCATATGATTATTGTTGTTAGATGTCAGGTCATCTGGGAGGCCCGCAATGAAGATAAAAGCAATGGTAATAAAATATCGTCAAATCATAGAAAGGTGAAAGACTAATCACTCACAGAAGATCTTAGCTCCTTGTTCAAGTAGATGGATCATTTCCTACTCTCTAGAATCATACTACACCTCTGATTAAAGGGAATTATATTAGATCTAATCTTGGATAGTGGGTGAGTAGGAGTGTTCCCACCACAAGGTTTATATTTAATTTGGATGGTGCATGTATGCAGGGCACCATGAAGGGTGGAGGAATCACCCATGAATCAGAAGGGATCGATTGTATTGACCTTAGATGTATTTTATTGCATAAGAAATTCCCTATTATCTGAAAGAAAATTCACACTAAATTGGCATTGTATTTGCAATCAACTCAATTTCAATCACTCTGTGGTAGAAATAGGCACTTCTTTGGTGTCCCAATTTCATTGCGGTACCAAAAAAATCCACTGGTTCATTGTTTATGAAATTAGAGATTTCACAGGCCTGACCAGTTAGGACATGGTTATTAGTCACCCTTGGGAAGAGTGTATCATGAAAGCAGATGACATGGCTTCAAAATCCAAGTAGGATGACACCTTCATCACCTATAGAAACATTATCTATCTTCCTTCGGACTGTACTACAATTATCAGAGGAGATGCCCACGGGCTCCATCACTATTGTCCCCCAAGAAGGCTTGGTTTTATTTTTTATCATGAACGATATCATCTTTTTCATAACAAAAACATTAAATTTCTATTAGTCAGTAAATTTTTCACTAGTGTATTCACTATAAAGTTGATTATTCCTTGAAAACTGAGTCTTATGTTAAATCAAGTTGTAGTTTTAAATCTTCTTGAAAGGCTATGAAATTTAAGAGGGACCTTAGATAAAGCGAACCAAGCTTTATTCCCTTTAAGGACAAAATTCATAATAAAGGAAGAAAGGGAGGTTGAGTCTAACCTCACTAATACGATATTCAAATGTCACCTCCATCCCAGATAGCTTCATGCAAATCCCAAAAAACATCTCTAGATTGTACCCACTCATTTAGGGACCTGAGTTCCAAAAAAAACCTTACGAGTTCAATCAATAACATAACTTCAGATTCCATAACATGCAAATTAAAGCAAAATAAATTGACTATAGAATATCACCCTTCATTTACCATCATTAAATTTTAACCATCCATCCTATAATATATGAAAAATCAATAGAGAATAATGGAATTCAATGTCACTACCTGAGTTATCATACAGATCCAAGTTTACCATAGTAGTAAGGTTAGAGTTGTGGTTTCCTCATGGAGATACATATTGTAACTGTGAGAGCTTGGTAGAGACCATTCATTGGATACTTTAATTTCGAATAATGTGGAGGTGGACTTCATTGTGTCTTTCAAAAAAGGTATTACCTGCACAATATGGAAATAAACATTCAAAGTTAGCCCTTAATTTTTAAAAAATGTGAACTTGGCATTAGGTTTGAAATAATAAATTGTATAAAGTACCCATTATATCAAATTCTTCTAGTCAATGGGCTTAACAGTATCAATAACCTTTCTTCTTGAAATTATCTCCATAAAAATTAAACCAAATCTGTACCATCTTACTTAGTAGGCAACCACCCAGCCCATGCATACTCAAGAGAAAAATATAGATAGGTCCCCATCACCATTGTAGAAACTTTGTCTTTATCCCAAGTTGGAAATATCTATAATAGACTTAAATCAATGATATTTGGATTGAAATCATCGTCAAGAAATATGTTCAATGCATTGAAATCAAGATAAATTACTTTTGAGTAAATCAATTCAAGTAAAATTGGAAGATGAGTACCATGAAACTTGGGTGAGAGTAGAATTGTAGACTGGGATTTAACACACAGCCTGTACATGACATGATGTAAAGGAATTTGTTCAGAATTTTATAGAATTGTACAGGCTATGTATTCAATCCATGAGTACATGAACACATGGCCTGTACAGAATCAGACACATGGTCATGAGTAATGTTGAATGATGTACATTCTTGTAAGGATCCTATGACAGCCCATGTTGTATAGTTTTACACAGGCCATGTCTTAGTGAAAATCCATGTGTCACAAGTAATACACCATGATGTACATACCTTTACAGGCCATGTGTTCAATTAATGAAGAGTTGAACACATGGCTTGTATATAGGAGGAAGTGGAAAGAGATCAAGGTCTATTGTTGATGACGGTTCTTCTGAAAAGATACAATTGGGTGATTTAAGAACCTAAATTATGCAAAGGGAGTGCAGTGTAGAACATTGGAGGGTTATAAAATGGTGGTAGACATTTTCAATCTCTTGAGCGAGGATCTGTGTGTTCCCATGTCTTTATTGTAAGCTCATTCAGGGCATGTGAATGACGAGGAATTGCTGGCAGTTGGTGGTTTGGATCCTCATAACACACTTGGGGGTCCTCATATAGGGGAAGCACAATCCGATAGTGGTAATAACCCTACATTGGATTAACTAACAGTTGATGCTCGAGGGCTCAAGTCTCTCATGACTACAATATATGAAGATGCAGTACGTTCAGGGAACAATACCTGCGGTAGAGGTCAGAAAGCTGCATCTAATGCACCAAGGGAGGGTGACACTTCATGTAGAATAGCTTTGGATCATTTCATGTGGTGAGTCCTTGATTAGGACAAGCCTAATATTTATGGTAGTAATTATTGATCTTGTCAATCAATTTGAGGGATTGGTGAATGATGATCTGGATTAGAAGAATGAAGTAGCTTAGATTGTGCCTTCCACGGATGAGCTGGGGGTCATCATGAATGAGTCCAGTGAGGAGTTTTCAGATCATTTTTCAAGTGATACTGCAGATGATTTACAAAGTAGCATGCTTACCAGTCCTAGGAGGAGGAAAATACAAGTGGTAAATATAAAACGGAGAAATGACTACTCATTTTTTTCGCTAATCATGGAAACATGATCCACCAAAAAATCGAAAGACAATATGCTGGACAGTGATTCTAAGGATCCTAAAATTTCAGCTTCAAAAGAGACTGGATCATGGGGCTGTATTCCCCAAGGATGATTCATCTGGTCTGCTGTGGATGTCAGGTGAAGAACAAGAAAAATTTCTCAACTTCAATTTCACTTGGAAGAAGAAATGGTTGAAACTTTTCTAGTGATTAGTTCTTCTAATAAAGATTCCAAGAGAATTATGGGAATGTGGTTATTGGTAAATTCCAATGAAAAACAGAGAACATGGATAGAAAATAAATATCTAATATTGACATGGGGATTTAATGATTGGATGATCAGCCAAGATGAGTACATGAAGTCTTTTGAAAAGACAATGTATCAATTTTGAATATTTTTTAAAGGGATGCCCAGAGACTCTGTTAAACACTCTCGCTTCGAAACCAAAAAAAATTAGGAGCAATGAGACATGTTGGCCACCCAACTCATACCTCTAAAACATTATTAAAAAAAGGTTGCAATGGATACACATGGTTTAAAAAGTTTACACGAAATTAAAATTGAAAATTGTTTCAAAAAGACCAAAAGCAGTAAAGGAAAATGAATCACCTCATCTCCAAAGAAATAAATCCTATAGTACATATTAATCCATGCTTTTATAGTTTAGATATAATGTAACCTTTTAATGTAAAACTAGATCCACATATAAATTGACCGCTCAGATCAGAGGTTACCATCATATGAAGTTGTACACCGAAATTTGATTTCACTCTTGCATTCTACATTATGCCGCTATCCATGAAATAGTGATATTCCATTTTAGAACTGGATACTTCCTTTGACCCAATGGACTTCAATACCAGAAGAAATAAATCTTGTATGATTTCATCCATACAAGAACATCATGATCAGAAGATACATATTCAAGAGAGTCCTGAAATCTTAAAATGTTGAGAAGGGAAGAAGCATACACCAAGAAGTGAATGTGAAATGGATCAATTCATCCTCAATGAAATAATCCTTCTACCTTTAGAGATCCAAAATATGACTATTATAAAAAATCAGATTCCATTTCCAAAGGTATGTCCATTTGATCGTGAAATTTGATGATCTAGGGAGATCATGACTATGTTGACCCAGGTGTAGCGTGATTTTAAACAAGTTTTCAGCCTGCCAACCGAGTCGAGAATAAATAGAAATTTCAAATCTAAATAGTCCCAAAAATACTATACTATCAAACAATCATCAAACTGCTTCATCGTACACAAAATCAGTTAACATTACATTGAATTTACTGCAATTCCATTCCATTTATAGCACTTGTATATGAAGTAGGCAAATCAAACATGAAATACATCAAAATTCAGACCCCAAAAAAGACCAAAAATGGGGTTTGGAAGCTCAATACATCCACAAAAACTAAGGATCCAAAACAATTTTTTGATCCCTCCACGACTCAGAAATGCCAAACAGCCCAAAAAACATCAACAAATTCAATTTTAAAACTAATGATTCACTCAGCAGCATCTGTTGATGTTCCTTGATCTAAAATTTAGCATAAATATCAAAACAAGCAATCCAAATTTATATACTAGTGAGTTCCATCAGAATAAAGTTTTCAAATAAAGATAAATCACAAAAAACATCTATAATATTAGAATCTCAATAGTACTAAAATCTAAGACTTATTTAACCATTAAAACTAATTCTCCCATGCTTCAAATTCATCAGAAAATCTGTATGAAGCCATCAAAAAATAAGATAAGCAGAGTCATTACCATGGAATTCCTGGAGCTAGGGTGGTGGGTGCGGCGTCTGCTGGGTCATTACCATCGGGTGCGGCGTCTGCTGGTGCGGCGTCTGCTGGGGCGAGGCCGGCGGGTGCGGCGTCTACTCGGGCGAGGGCGGCGATGTCTGCTGGGGCGAGGGCAACGGGTGCGGGTGCTGCAGCAAGGCGAGGGCAATGTCTGCTAGGGCGAGGGCGGCGGGTGCAGCGTCTTCCAGGAGCTAGGGCGGCGGCTTCGGTAGTGAGGGCGGCGACTGCGGGTGCGGGTGCGAGTGCGGGGGGGGGGGGGGGGGGGGGGGGGGGGGGGGTGAGGTGGGGGGGTGCCATCGGGTTATCAAGGGGGTGACACGGTTTTTTTTTTGTTTTTTTACATAAAACATATTTATATATAATAATTATTATCTATATATAAAAATTATTAATTTTGTAATATTAAATAACTATAATATATAATAATGTATTATATAAAAAATTCAATCTCTAAATACCCATTACTTAATTACTTAATTTATTGTTATATAATGAATATAAAAAATAATAAAAGTTAATATCTTTTCTTTATGATATAAAATATACACATTACTTAATTACTTGATTTATTGTTATATAATGAATATAAAATTTAATAAAATTTAATATTTTTTCTTTATGATATAAATTTTTTCAATATGTGATTATCAATTATTAATTACTTATATTTCAATTATGTTTATTATTTCTTTATCCATTACTGTGTTTTTATTTATTATGTTAATTAATTTAAAATATTATAATGATTTAATTTTTTATTAAAAGCATTCAAATGTTTATTATAATGAAATACATTGGAAAATATATGCAGTGTATATATTCATATATATGAGATGTATTTAATAAAACCTTTAAAAGTGAATATTTACTTTGGTCATTAAAATAATAATATATAATAAAATTGGTTTCTATTGGTTATTATCAATGAATGGTTTATTTTAACAGATTTAATTGATGATAAAATATTTGTTGGTAATGATTATTATTAATAATAGATACAAGTGTTGGAAAAAAATGTCGGTATTACTATGATAAATCAATAGATTTTACTGTTGGAAAAAGATCTGTTGGTTTAAAATGATCAATACCAGCAGATATATTTATTGGTAAAAACATGTGTTGGTACTTAAAATTAATACAGATAAAATTTAATATCTGTTGGAATTGCTCATTTTTACCAACATATATATTGTCTGTCAATAAATTTCTATTGGTATTAGTCATTTTTTTATAGTGTGAGCATCTGAACTCACCCATTCTTAAGATTCCTTACAAGGGTTATAAATAAATGATTAGGTAGGGTATTCCTAAGAGGAGTTCTATGTGATAAGATCATTGTGGGAGGTTTTGAAGGTATTTCAACAAATTAGAGAATTATGTTCCAAGAATCCAAATGCACAATACTTTTATTATCATTAGGTGTTTTTTCTGTAATGTGTTGAAAATTAATCTAAAAAGATTTATTTTCAATATATGAGAAGCCTAATTCGCTATAAGTTATCTACGATGAATGAATCCATGTAGGCATCTTTGGGGGGGGGGGGTTTAAGGCGTGATCAAAATTATTTTCGGGATTGCACTACCCATGAATCACGAGTTTTGATATGAGAAATTTGATTAGTTGAAATCATATATACTTTATTCTCTCATTTAGTTATGTATTTCCTATAATTTATTCAATAATGAACTATTTTTTTTTATTCTTGTAGGAAACATGATTTCAAAGTCTTAATGGATAAGAATTATAGGAGTGATTCTTTCCTATTACACGTTGCGAAAATAGCATTACACAATCTGGAGTGGACAATCACAACATTATGTATGTCACGAATAATTTCACGACTCGTGAAAAATGCATATATGTAATACCTTATATTTCGTGAGTTGATGATACAAATCATAAACCCTTTGAATGCAATTCACACTATGAAGATAAAGCTTTAAGGATGTTACACATCGACAGTCTTTGATACTTAATCTGAGATTAGTCAAATCCTCAAATCTCAAATGATATATGCACGAAATGATCACAAATTCAAACCCCATGGAGGAATACATGGATTTTCATTACACAATGTGAATACCCATTACAAATCATGTAATATATTTTCTATAAATAAAGCAGCATGGATAAAAATTTAACAGGGCTCCACCAATGACATTTGTACATTTAATTCCCTTTGTGTTACCTATTTCTCCATCTCCTCTAAACCCCAAATTTATTAGACTATTTTAATTATTTTAGTTTAACAAGATCATCATGAATTGTTTTTCTACATTGACTTCATCCCCTTTTTCATCACCTCCTTATTTCATCACCAATTACTGACATACCTTTTTCATGCATTCTTTTTGGTTAATACTCCAAGAACATAGCATTATAAATTGTGCTTGATATAAAACTTCATTTTTGTAATTGAATGCTCAAAAAAATCATTTCATGATTGTAACTATTAAAACTCGGTTGATCTTAGCATGTTAAGAAAATTTTCAACTCTTTATTTACTTACTTTCAATCTTACCATGAGTTTCTAAACCACCTTGGGTAGGAATTGAGACTAGGGGTAATTGAACATAAAATTAATTTAATTATAAATGTGTTAAACTTAAGGATTAGAAATTAGTATAAATAATATTTGTCTATCTAATTCATTTGAACATCCCTATCCATGTGATATTTGTGTGAGGGACCCTGTCATGGTTGGAGTAGACTTGTTTATGACCAATATCCTAATCTAATTTATTCCATAGAATCCAAGCATAATGTATCTATGTTGTCACTATTTCCAGATCAAGGAATAATAAGCCATTATGTAGAAATAGTTGATTTTAACATATTCAACTAGTGACCTCCACATTCTTCACATCATAAACCTTAGAATCCTACCATGTTAGAATTAAGATCATTATTTATACAAATCATAGAAATTTATTTTGATCCATTTTTTATTCCAAATCTAAACCATAAAACCTCTAGTAATATCCTTCCCAAACTGAACCAATTTGAAGGGTTTCAAACACCAAAGTGATCTGACCCAAATGTTTCCAGTGACAGCTTATCTCCTCATGGGATAAACCCCAATCTTCTACTATGATATTCCTTATTAGAAAGTGATTTTTCAGATACATATAATTCTAATTTTATTGAATCCCATGTGAATTTAAAATTTCATTTGGGTACATTGAATTTTGGTTCCATTTCCATGGAGAGTATTAAAGGTATGATTTGTACAACCAAACCTTTAGAAAATACCTATGATTACTATTACCTCATACAATTGCATTATTTCCCATTTTAATGATGCTACTAATTCTATGATCTTGCGACATAGTGAAATTTTTTGTATCACTAAAACTCGTTCGAATAGTATTGAAGCACAAGAACACACAAACTTCTATCCTAATATATAACATTATATAATTTCACACCCCTGGTGAAATATTGATGAATCAAAAAATCAAACAGGACCCATCCCTATGAACCCTCATAACATGCGGCTACAAATTCCAGTGGAGTACCCAGCGAAACAAGATTGTGTCATCATGAACTATGGATTCCCATCAATCCATGGTGCTACACCAAGAATATTGAATCACCCTTTTCATTCCCATAACTTTGTGATAAATTATGGAATCATTAAAATGATCATAATCATGGTATAGTTTAGTGGATTACAATGTGAAGTCCCACTTGAGAACATCTACAAAATCTGGGAAGTATGGGATACATTTGTCAACATGGGTGTTTCATCTAATGTAATTACACATCACATACTCCAATTCTCTTTATGATATAGACCCAAGGATTTGATCAAGATTCATTCCCATGAGTCAATCAATACATGGGATGATCCAACTAATAAATTTCTAGACAAATACAACCCACCAATCTGGAAAATGGAATATATATAACAACATTCAAAAAATTGCTCATTCTGATGAAGAATCTACATGGGAGGCATGGGAGAAATTTAATTATTTGATGAGGAAATTTCCACACCATGGACTAGACATGTATATCCATATATATACATTATATGAAGGTCTCCAAACATCTTCAATAATAATCAACATTGCTAAAACTGATAGAGGACTCATGTTCAAGACACCTGAAACCAGAAGAGCCATTTGGATGAAGTATCTAATAATTATAGTCTATGGAAGAGTGATCATGGACCACCTCAATGTAGAATACACCATGTAAATGAGAAAATAAGACTATTATCACAATTCAAATCGCTCAAAAAAAATAGAATAATTTCACTTGCCCACTATACCAACCACTCTTGCCCCATAATGGAGTTACAGTCATGAGAAATGTAGAGTGTCCGACACTTGTACCAAGACTGCTAGGTCAGTATCAAATAACCACAAGCTCATTATTGTAATTACATAAATTAAAATTTGTAAAAACCACCATTCCAAATGTAGAATTAGTATTATCATCATATTATGGTTCAACAACCACCTCAGAAAAACCAAGGCTATTATCTACCGTGAAGTGGTCAAGCACCATTAAGTAATCAGGGAACACTAGGGTACCCACCCATGAACCTTGTATAAAGACTAAAATCGAAAATTAAAGAAGAACCTTTTCTTCAAAGATCACAATAGTATTTTAGAATAGCTTAACAAAGAAAAAATTAGAAAACCGCTCCTCTCCAAAATAACCTAGAAAACCTCCTTGTTAATTTTTTTCAAAAGGTAGACCAGAAATTGACTAATAAAGATTTGGTGTTTTAGAACCAATGAGGAACCTTGTGTAATCTATATGTAAAGATGATTCATATCTCAAAAACATTGTCTGAAATATTTCCAAGTACCCTATCTGGTAATAAATAGATATACCCAATTTAGAATCCAAGGTTATAGTTATGATAAGTGGAATGTTTTTGGATCTTCAACAACCAGTTGGAAGATATGTAGGTCAAAATGAGGAACCTGAGAATAACTAATCACTATATGAAGAAGTGGTTGATATGACAACTCACATGATACCCCAAGATGCATCATCAGTCAAAAATACTCAAACACCTAATAATGAAAAATAGCCAATTTATGTTTCCCTAATATCATTCAAGGAACCCCATCCTTTTTTATAAAGAGAACGAATAGTTTCACATGATGCATAAAAACAGAAATTTATGGAAATGTTCAACAAATTACATATCAACAAACCCATTATAGAAGATATTTCTCAAATGGATTTTTATAAAAAAATTCATAAAGATCTAAATTCCCATAAAATAAAAATGAAGATATAGGTGTCATCTCAATAAATGATTAATGTGATTCGGTCTTTTAATAGAAATTACACAATAGTTGAGAGACCCCGATTGTTTTTCAATTCCATGTGCTATTGGAAAGTTTAAATTCATAAGGGAACTGTGGAATCCTTGAGAAAACATCAACCTCATTCTAATGAGTGTATTTCACATGTTGGGAATTCAATAGCTTAAACTATCTCGTATAGGACTGCAACTTGCTTACTGATCAGGGATGTATCCTACAGAAGTTCTTGAGGATGTGTTAGTTAAAATTGTAAATCATATCTTTCTATTAGATTTCCTAATTCTAAATAAGGAAGAAGAAAATTATGTACCCATTATTATGAAAGTAAAAATCTTAGCCACATGTAAGGATATGATAGATAAAAATCAAGAATTTCTAATCCTTCTTATTGGATAAAAACATGTTTTATTCAATCCTATCAATGCTTTCCAAAAATTAGATGATTCAATTAATATCAATTTTATCTCTCTTTCCCACGAAAGGATTTAATACATGGACATAAAAGAAGGAAGCGAGGATTCACTCTCAGATTTAGAAGAAGAGTTTGATTTTCAGGAAGTGACCTTCAATGAACCTCTAATAATGGATACCCTCACACCCCTCACCACATAAATTATTCAACCAACAACACTAGAGTTGATGCCTCTAGCTAGTACTCTCATGTATTCAGACATATGATCGTTAAGATCTCTTTTAGTAATTATCATATCTGAACTATCCCAATGTCATGAAGAACAATTGGTTTAAGTCACGAAAATAAATAAGAAATAATTTACCATGGTATTGGAAGACATCAAGGTAATTAGTTTGACTATATGCACCCACAAAATTATACTTGAGGAAGATGAAAAACCAAAATTCCAACCACATTGGTGGATCACACCACCAATGAAATATTTTTTTAAGAAGATGTACTAAAACATATGGATGAAGGAATAATATTTTCAATATCTGATAGTGAGTGTGTGATCCTGCTATGATTAGTCCTTGTGAAAGGTGGACACACAACGAAGAAAATTGGTGAAAGTGTAATGAACTCAACATGCATCATCAATGGATGGAGAGTTGGTTTATATTACAAGAGCTTGGATATGAAAAATGAAAATATAATTTTCCATTAACAATCACAGATAGAATTTTGGAAAAACATACATGACATGAATTCTATTGTTTTTTGATGGATATGCATGATACAATTATATTTCATTAGAACCAACTAATTAATGATAAATGAATTTCAAATATATATTTATAACTTTCACCTACACATTCCTGTCATTCAGTATATGTAATTCACCATTAATATTTCAATGATTCATGACACATATTTTCCATGATAAGTTACATAAATTTTTAGAAATCTTCATGGATAATTTATCAATTTACGAGGGATATTTTATTGTCTCCCTAAGAAATATGGGGTATGCCAGGCGATGCTATGAAGAAAAATGCTTAATTTTGAATTTAGAAATGTTTCATTTTATTGTTGAAGGAGTAATAATTTATGGTCATAAAATCTCCTAATATGGAATGGGTTTAGACCCAACATTGGTAAAGTTAATAAAATACATACATGAACCCTCAATATTTAAGGGTATAAGAATCTTTCTAGGCAATGATGGATTATACATGTGATTTTTTAAGGACATTGAAAAAGTTTTTCCCACTAAATAACCTATTGTAAAAGTAATTTTGCATAAAATTTACTAAATAAAGTTTGAAGGCATTCAATACTTTGAATAAAGTCTTTATAGAGTCCCCTATAATCATTTCACCCAATTGGTACATGGAATTTAAATTTATGTATGACGCTAGTGACTTTTCTTTTAGATCTCACTTAGGAAGATGAGTTAGTTTCAAGATCTATCCTATTTACAATTTAATCCATACACTAAAAAAATATCAATTAAAATACACAAATATAGATAATGATCTCTTAGTTATTGTGTCTGTCTTTGAGAAATTTCATTATTATTTGGTATTTTTAAGGTGATTTTTGCACACTGATATATGTCCCTAAGACATTTATTGAATAAGAAGGAAACCAAGATAAGTATGAAAAGGTGGATACTTCTTTCAAATGAATTTGACATTTTCATCCATTATTCTAATGGAATGGAATATGTTATCTCTAATTATTTATCCTGACTTCCTTTTCCACTCATCAAGGACGACGACGATATGGCATTGAAGGAAATTTTCCTTATTAAACCCTTTTTATCATTAAGCTCATACTGTGGCTTTCCATTTATTCTAATTTTCTTGCTAAGGTATTTTTACATAGAGATATCTCATATTAAAAATTAATATTTTTGTATGAAGCAAACATTACTACTGAGATGAAACTCTATCGTTCAATCATTGTGATGATGTCTTGTCGCGATGTTGCATTCTCAAAAATGAAATCCCGACTATGATAGAAATGATTCAAAAAACCAACTGGATGGAATCATGGACTAGAGCTCACTGTAGAAATGAACCTATAATGTGGACTTTTTTGGCACACACTGCATAAAGAGGTGAGGGAATTCAGTCAAATCATTGATAGGTCTAATCGAAAGGGGTCCATTTGGAAATGAAATGAAATGTATGTAAACCACATCATGAAATTAAAAATCATTGTTTTATTGAGGATTGAATTCATGAGACCATTTCCCAATTCACATGTCATGTACTATATTATATTTGGCAGTTAACTACATGTCAACATGGGTTAGAGTTGAAACCACATCACATGACACAACAAAAGTGGCCATGAATATTCTGAAAAAGAATGTGTTCTCAAGATTTGGGTTTCCCAGATTACTTATTAGTGATTGATGAAAAAAAATTATGAACCAAGAATTTAAAGGATTTCTAAAAAATAATGGAGTCTTCTATAACACAAGGACTCCATAAAACCCAGAAACAAGTGAAAAAGTTGAAGTATATAATAGGGAGATCAATAAAATCTTGTAAAAGACCCTAGACACTAGTCAAAGTGACTAGAGTCAAAAAGTAGATAATGAACTATGGATGCACCACAATGCATACAAACTACCCATTGAGAGAACACATTTCAAACTATTTTATGGGCAACCATGTCATATTCTGTTTGAAATAGAGCACTGATCATACTGGAAATTAAAAGGCTAAGTATGGGTTCTCAAAAGCTAGATAATATCAGATTTTGTAGTTTTCTTAGATGGAAGAGATCTGAAATGTTTCTTATGATAATTCCAAGATCTAAATAGAGAAAAAATGGCATGATCAAAGATTTTATAGATGTATATTTTCCCCAAGAAACAAGTTCCTCTTATTCAATTATAGAATAAAATTATTCCATGGGAAGCTAAAATCTGGATGGTGAAACCATTTTGAAGTTATTTAAGATTTTCCCTATGGGGAAATTGGAATTCAAAAGGAAGGTTAATTAGCTTTCAATGTTATTGGAAAAATATTAAAAATCTTTCATGATTCCATTGTGTAGGATGTGTCATCACCCTAAAATTCATCTCAGCTTTATTGATTTCAATCTCATGATATCAAAGGGATCGTTAGGAGTAATACCTAGGTAGGTCATGTTAGGTTATAATATCATAGAATAAGTAATAGAGAAGATTATGAACTTCTAGTAGATAATCTCTAGGTTTTTTAAAAGGCTAAGGCAAATAATCCACTTACACATCGTGTAACATTGTTACACGATGTGTACATTTTTTAGAAAGAAATACTATAAAACCTAAATTGAATGAAATGAAACACATTTAAACCACATTTAATACCTTGATTTTTTTTAAAAATATGATCCTCTCAGTCATGAACCTGGGGTTCACAAAAAGTGATTCAACTATCAAATTCCCAAGTGGAATTTCATCCCCCTCTTTTCCCACAAAACAATACATCAAACATTAGCCTCCCTCCCACACAAACACATGACCCATCCTCCCTCTTGTCCGGTCAATCACCTACCAATATTTCTTCTCTCACAAATGTATCCTTCCCCTTATCACTTACACGAACAACATTATCCCTTCTCCCTCCTTCATGACCAACAGTTGAACCACCTCCCTCCTCTCTTGGACATGCAAACCTACACCCCCTTCACGACCAAAAAACCGCCCCCATATCACGTCTTCACTCTACTATCAACTTTCCACAATGGAAATGACCAAAATGCATCACCCATCACCCTCAGAGTTCTCATCATACTATACAAACAACCACTGGCCAAACGTTGATGCAACACATCACCGCCCACAACAGCCCATGCTACACCTGCTACTCATTCTGATCCTCATCTAGCTTTGAAGTGTCATCCATCAGTGAGAACCTCCACCTGCATCTCATTCTATGTTTCTCCAATCTGAATCACCATTTCAACCTTGACCAGCAACATAGAAAGCCCACAAAGACCAACATGACCCTAGATATGGAAGTCCTTTTTTGTTGAACATCTTCAATTAGTTATTAAATCCCCATGACACCCTCCATATTTTCTACATCATTGAGGTACATGAGGAATCATATGGATATCTCTTACAGGAGTTCATATCCATCTGTGAGGTAGTATTGGACAATATGTGTTTCTACCTTGGTGGCCAACTACGTGAGATATACATTGAATAATTTGGTTTCAGCCTAGGTATTTACATTTAGGAGTTTTCCATATATGAAATCATCCAAATGCATCATCTTGAAACTTACCAATATTATTTGTGGTGATTTTGGTATATAATTCCCCATTAATCTCATTTAGTACATGACCCTCAAATCATCAAGTCCATAATGTTTGGTAGCCCATCACTATGGATAATCAACATAGAATTGAAACACAAATAGCTTTCCTACAAAGAGTCACATGGCATTTTGAGCTCGGTCGACGTACCCATTTTAACGGCATAAATGGGAGGCCCAACTATAAATATGGATTCCATGTACTCATACTACTAAATGTCTCACTCACGATGGACCCAATGTACTTTGATGGGTGGATATTTCATTACACACATCTCCCTCCATCTTAGAGTCTTTGAGGATTCAATCTCCCCCACATAACATGGAAACATGGTGGATATCATTTTTTTGATGATACACAAGATGTAGCTTCTGGTGAGGGAGGATGATGTTTACAACTGGACCCCAGGAGTAGATCATGAATATTCCATAACACATGATGTACCTAGAGAGTACCCCACATATAATCCACCCACATTACTACCCCTGCCACCACCACATTATCTACTACTTTACCCACCCATTACACCCCACTTGATATTTAGGCCATGTAACTCTCCATCCTGGAGAACCTGTAATAGATCTCGTCTAATTTGCACATCCCTTTTGACGGGCTTACTGATTTCACTACCCCTCCACCACCCCCTTTAACCAAAGTATCCCCACCACCATCATCACCTTTAATCCCATCCATTTATAGTATATCGCCACACCCACAACCCATCTTGAAATTCTCTAAGAGATAATTGACCCTACTGCCCATCACAATTAACTCTCTAAGAATGCCTAATGGGGAAAGGGGTAGGCCACTGATGCATCTATCAATCAACCCTTAGAAGATCCAGCTACTAGACCCATGGACACACTGAGCATCATCACTTATCCACCTCCTACCATAATCCATCTTCCTAGCCCCACGACACCACCCTCTTTAGCTGATCCACCCACCCTCGCTATCATCACATCCACTGATCCACCCACCCCACATTTTTCACCTCCACAAATCTAACCATCTACCCATCACCACCATCCGATTGTGAGTGGATCATGGAGGACATCATTTATTTGGACATCTTATATTAGTTCTAAGGTGTTCTCAATTTTTTGTAGACTTTTGATGCAGTGCTAGATTCTTTTCCATTTTTTTCTTTGTATTTACACATTTTGTAATGATACACACATTTATATATATAGGAACTAATTTTTGATTCACTTAAACTCTTTTTATATTTCATATCCTTTAAAAATTTTATAGTGATTTCTTTCTCCTCCCTGTCGTCTATGATTGTTGACCTATACCACCATCTTTTCCGGTTCAATGAGTGACTCAACGAGTGTTTGAAATATAAAATCATATTTTAGAACTCTAATTATAGATTCATGAAAAGCATAAACCGGAACAAGTATAGGTACCCATCCTTACACATCTTATCCATGCTCACAATTCTCCTGAATCTATCAATCATTTCAAGATGCCCTACGAGCTAGGGACACCATCACGTGTAGCTGTAGGCACTTGAGGAGAAACAGATCCAATGGACATCAGTTCCTGATACATTAGTCCATCCATATTTTTGATGATGTTACTATTAAATATTTACAGGTTGTAACCCATAGATCATCACTTTTCTATATTGAGTCATTATTATAGAGTCTTTTTCTTATCATTTTGAGCCCAAATTATGATTTATCATATAAATATGCTTTATTTTAAAAATATTGGTTACAATTACTTAGCATACTATAAACCTGCCTGATATTGTTCATAGAAATGTTTTCAAACTATGAACTAATGTTTCATATATTAAATTACTTTTTCCAACACAATTTTCAGAAAGCCCCTAGTCCAACTGAGGACATCACAGTTACCCCATGGAAAGACACTACATACCAGGAGCTCTCATTTCCCTTTATTTACATTTCTTCAATTAAAATTTCATTTTTATAAGATTAAATTTTTCCTAACACTCCCACAAATACATATTCTGACAGTGTAGACACTTCCTACTCATATGTGTTGGAGATATTTTCATGACTTTCACTTTTTATAAAATTGAAAACATACATATTCTTAGCTTTCTAGGAGTTAGTTTTTAAAATTGGGAAAATAATTTAAACCTGAAAATTTTAGTCCCATTTAAATAAAAGAAATGGGTATGTCATGTTTTTAGTGTCAAATTTTTATCTTTTTTCGATTTTTAGCATGATTGATGAGCATTATGATTTTATTCAAAATTCACCATTTTTGAAATTACAATTAAGTGACTTTTTACATGGTATTATAACATTAGGGATTGCCCATTTCTATTTTTTATCCTCATTCTGAAGAGAATCATGCAGCTAAAATGGAATATTCTTTCTAAGAATATTTTTTTGGGTGATACCTAGAACATCTAATGATATAAGAACATGAATTAAGATCTTCTTGGGATATGACTGAATAAATACAATTTAAAAATTAATGAGGAAATCATTGTTGAGAAAACTTTTCCAAAGACACACCATAAATTATTCCTTTATTAAACCCATAGTTTCCCTGAATGACCTCTTACGATGTAGCTACTCCAAGATGATTATCCATTCTAGCCCTACTATTTTTGTAATTCATGATTTTATTATAGAGAGAGTGTGTGGGAGGACTTCAAATAAAAGAAGATGACTGTATTTTGTGGAGATTTATTATTTTTCTAATCATACAATTTGATTGTGATCATGGTACACTTTGTAGAATTTCACATCTATCTTGTTCCTCTAAAAATTAAAATGAAAATGAAAGAAACTAACAAGAGTTGTGTATTTGGAAGGTCAAAAATCACAATTTCTATGCTGATAAATCCCCTAAAGGATTATATGTGGTTATGTGATTGATGTGGGATTTAGACTATACATGAATTCTGAAACATAGAAATAAAAAATGAAAAATGATGCTTCTTTTTCACTCACCTGACACATAATTGGATCCAATGTGAGGTGCTGGGTGTATGGATTTAATAATATATAGAGGTGTCATTTTATTACGAATTTTATGACATTTATAGATTATTCATAAGATCTTACCATCTTATTTGATATTTTTTTCACTATTTACCTACCTTACCAAATCCTCAGTGTCATTAAAACCAAATTATTGAAGCCCTTATGATTGATTTCATATTTTTATTTACAATTTAAAGATGATAGAACCAATGAAAGCTTATGGATAAGAGAATGTATTCAAGGTATGAGTATAACTCCAGTTACATATTACCTTGGGTGATGATAGAAAATTAATTGTGAGGTAAATTTAATATTGGTATAATATTTAATGAAAAATTAAGAGATTGTTATTTAAAGATTGTAATTTGTTTAAATAACTGAGCTATGATGCATGAATAATTTTCCAAGCATGGATTATTCTAAAATACTAAAATTTTATACTAAAAATTATTTATTTTCGTAGACATAATAAATGTTTCCTATGACAAAAATTTCTTACCTCTATGAAATCCTTGTTGAGATCATTTTTATGAAAAACCATTGTTCATGTGTGGGATAATTTGATAAGATGAAATCATATATACATTTTGACATTCATTATTTAAGTATTTCCAATGATTTAATTTATAATGCACTTGGTTTTTGTAGATTATTTCAGGAAATAATATTTGAATGTATCAAAGGATAAAATGCATAAAAGGAGTGGATTTTTAAAAATTAAACATCGTGAAATAGCATTACATAATTTGTAGTTTTCAATCACAGTATGTTGAAAGTAGTGAAGAAATTCATGACTCAAGTCATGAAAACTGCATGTAAGGAAGTTCTTACATGTCATTAGTGGATGACACACATCATGAACCCTTTGAACATAATTCCAGCTATAAAGATACAACTTTAAGGAAGGTACTGATCTTGAGTCTCAGATACAAGACATGAATGGAGTCAAATATTCAAATCCCATATGAGATACATGAAAGATACATGAGGATTAAAAATACAAAGAGGAATACATGGATTGAAATTACATGATTTTAAAACCCATTACACATAATGTAATATTTATCCTATAATTAAAGTAAAAAAGAAGTGGATTTTAGAGGGCTTAGGAAGATGAATTTTGTACAATGTATTATCTTTGTGTTCCATGTTAATCCCTCTCATCTATCATTCTTATTTGAAAGTATCATTTCATTATTTTTATTTAGTAAATTAGTCATTAGATGTTTTGGAAATAGACTTCATTACTTTTTCAATTAACACATGTGTTCATCACTAATCGATGATAGACATGTTCTTGCAGTCATTTCCATTCGTACTCCAAGTAAGTAGCTTCTTGAATTGTGTTTGATCTAAAACTACTTGTTAATAATTTAATTCTCTAACCAAATTGTTCATTATTACTAACTATTTAAACATGATTTATCCTAGCATATAGAAAACATTTTCATCTATTCATTTATTTTTGTTCAATCATACCAAGTGTGGAGATATCAACTAGGGAAGGGATCGAGTCTAGGGATAATTGAACATAAAAAATATTTAATTATAAATATGGTAACCTTAAGTATTAGTAATCAGGATAAATAATCTTTGTCTATCCAATTCATTCGAACATCCCTGATAATGTGATATTTTATTGAAGGACCCAATACTAGTTGGAGTATATTAGGATTAAACCAATAGACTAAATTACATTATTCCATATAAGCCAAGATTAATGAATCATCATTTTCACTATTTCTAGATCAAGGAATGGTTATATCTTAGGTAGAACTAGATGATTTGACCATAGTCATCTAGCTGCCTCTTTTTTCTTTGAAGCTTAATCCATAAGTTCCTACTAAGTTAGAATTAAGATCTTCCATTCAATAGATCCCCAAAATTAATATCGATCCCTCTATTATTATTGATGTAAACCATCAACACTATTTTAATAACTTTCTCAAACTGAATCAAATCGCAGGGGCTCCAACACTAAAGGGTTCCAAGCCACAGGATTCTAGTTCCATATTAACATCCGATGGGATCATCAATGAACATTCACTATACTATTCCCTAGTACCAAGTGATGTTTGGGAATCATTCAATTCTAATATGACTAAATCCCAAGTAAATTTAACTATATGTATCAGGGAAAAAATTATATAGAGATACAAGATCCATGTATGGGTGTCTATTTTTGAAGAGACCTAGGAAACATTGATGGGTTACCATGGGATAGTTGACCCTAGTATATGGGTTAGTATATTAAATTGGTAGTGATGATAATGAGTTTCAATAGAAAACATAGATTGTGGTATTATGATTATTATGACTATAATGACCTTTGTTGTGATGCACCTTCCCAAGAGATACTAACCCAGTGCTGTGAGCTGGGTCAACCCATGACCTCAAGTACACCTCCCCACATTACAAATATTACTGACTAGCATCGACGGTCTAGTAAATCATATGGTGATACTATAACCTCTTATCTAGAGTAATAAATATAATATAATAATATAAAACATGTAAACTATATAAAATAACTAATGAACAACCCTAATCAATCATATTCAAAAACAAGTTTTAAGCTTCAACCAATAATAAATATTCAATGTTATACTAAAAAGTGCCACTTTGAACAAAACCCAAAATAAAGATGAATTGATGAATCCTAAAATCGGTTTTGAATCCATGTATGGATGATCATCCACATACTTCACAAGCCTAAATGAACTATTAATCACATGGTAATTTCACTAATCAAAACCTAAAACATAAAACATGCTTGGGTACCAAACAAAACTAGAGAAGTGTGTGAATACAACACAATAGTCCACCTCTAACATTTTCTACAATATATCATGTCCAAACTAATAGTGCAAGTAGTATCAGATAAATAAAAAGTATGAAAAAGGAAACATAGGTCCCATTTATTAACAAATATCCACTATATCCATTTTTAACCTGAGAATCATTTTTACAATTTAATCATTTTCTTTACATGATTCACTATCAACATGTGTTACATGGGTTAGGAAATTAAATCATTTATACAACGGTTTATGGAAATCAAACATTATTTATATAGGAATAAATCATGTTCTCATCTCACTAGGGGAAAACACATCACAAAAAATACATCACACACACCATGAAGCCCCAGCCTAGGTGGTATCATCAAATTCATCCATTATGGGAATATATCTACACCCCCTTCCCAAACCTACCATTTTTGGAGTTGAGTTCAGGACCCCAGTCAAACTCAACTTATTGGTGTATGACCTCATGTCAATAACACACACTACAAAACCATGTGCACATTATTATTTATTTAATCCTCTCACCAATACAATCTCACAAACCGTACTCAAACCAATACACATAACAATCACAAAACATAACAATCAATATGTGAATTAATATTTTTCCATAACCCACTAACACATTTACCATTTACATCACATATCCCATTTATAACAATTCCAATTATCATACTCCATACAATTAATAATATTCAACAATTCACTAATATTAGAACTTTTAAAATATAAATAAATTCCCTTAATAATCAATTTACTATATTCCTCAATTCCCAGTCCATTACCATTTTAACATATTTATTATTTTATATGGACTAAACCTTTTAGGTATTTCAACATATTTCATAAACCAGTTGATACAATCTCAATTATTTATATTAATCCCATTTTTTTGTCATGACCAGAAACCCATTATTCCATTATCAACTATAGGAACAACTATTAGGTTTCCATTTTCAACACATCCAACCACATATACATGTTCATCACGGGTTTTCTGTAATCTCACAACAATTTCATAGTCAACATTACAAATATAAATGATTGAAGATGTCAGTGCACCCCATGTCTGACCCTAAATCAGTCAAATCATACTAAATGCATCATATAGAGATCATGGGTGTCCAATTTGTGATTTAGACACCCATTTTACTAAATATCACTAAGTATATAAAAATAACAATAGATGGGAAACAAGAAAACAACCTCAAATGAAAATATCTACATAAAAACAATAGGATATAACTTATAGAACAAATACCTTGAATCTAACAACAAACACACTCCATCTAATGGAAATATATTTGGATTCAATAAACCCTTGAAGAATAGAACTATAATCCACCATAGAAAGAATTTTTTAGAGATTCAGAAGAACATAAACCGAGATAGAAACCCCAATACTTGAAATAGAAGAAAGTGGGGATTAGAATTACCTAGAGCATTGATCTGCAACCAATAAATCACAAAATGACCATTAATCGATGCAGAACGATTCTTGGGATGATTGGGCCAAACATGATTTTCACTAGGGTAGAAATGGAGAAAGTAAGAGATAGAGTTGGATGAAACATAAAAATACATAGGTAGAAAAAATTTAATTTCCCCAACTTTTAATGTGGCACATAGTTCAACCACACACTGAAAAACTATACTAAAACCATGAAAAATACACTTTCTAATGGGAGTAATCCCTCACATTTACTGAGGGATATTCCCATGATTTTTCAACCATGAACCAACTGTACCATATGACCATTTCCAAGGTCACATGGTTTAACCTCCCACCAATCATGGTTTACAGAACCATGTTCCAACTATGAAACTTGCATATGTTTTCCATTATTTCACGTATGGAACCATCAAAAAATTCCTGAGGCCAATCATTCTCTCAATAAATATTCCATTAACTCTAAACAAGAGATCCATACCAAAAATATAAAAATGGTAATACCTACACAACGTCTAGGATCATACAACCTCACCACCTTAAAATGAATTGCCCTCGAGTTGTACTCCAAGCTTCACTAAAATTTACAATCTTATGGGAATTGGTCACTAGGACTGTATACCCATCTATATTTCCCAAATTTCTTATTGATCATTAACATGATGCCACTAAGTAAACCCCACGACATATTCTTGTCTCTCAAGACTTTTTTAATTTGACCCACATTGAACTGGATGATTCTAAAAGGAAGCATCACTCCAAGCCACACATTAACCACTAGAACATCATGTAGAAACCTAAGAAACACTGGCCTTATTTAAAAAAAATAAGGAAACACAAAAAATATAATTTTACCATCTCATATGAAAATTGCATCCCCTTCTCTATAATTCCCTTCATAACTCAGTTCCCAATAACAAGGATTCATTCTACCTAATTTTCAAAACTCTAATGGTGACCCGACATAATACCACCTAAGAACAAAACATGGTTATCCAAAGAACATTTCCAATCCCTATAAATCCACAAATCGAGGCTCAATAGACCCATTACATAGTAATACATCTAAAACAAATCCAAAAAACTAATGGAACTAAACCGGTCAAACTCGATTCACTACTCGTTTTCGAGGAAAAATAAACAAAATGGTACTCACATGAGTCCCTTCAACCCAAAAAAAAGTCACATCAACCACCGACCGATTCACCACCGGAGTGATCCCACCACACAATTTAGTTCACTAACACCATTTTCATGATATTTGAACCTCCAGTACCAAAAAGGACAACTATAACCCTAACTAAAATCTCATAACAAACCTAAAGTGTTCCCAACTCACAATATCTAATAATTTATAAGATATTCACCCATTATTGGAATTAATACTAGTCCTAGAAAAATCTATAAGGTCACCCATACCCTATCCATCCATGGAATAAGAACAACATGAAGTTTCTTAAGTATGACTCATTTCTGTAGTACAATTGTTATTACCAGTATCAAACCAGATGTGGGTCACAACTCACCAGATCCAATCAATTTTACCATATCATGTCAGACCCTCCGACTGGATTGTCCTAGAAAATATATCCTCTACTATTGGAACACCGCCTACATCCATATATTGAAGGGTATTACTAAATTGAATTCTATAACTAACATTAAAAACACCTATTGGGGTTCTTACCTTACTTTCGGTCGAACTCCACCACCATGACATCCACTATCCTCTAAACCATTATTATTATCAACCATACCCACCATCATTCCCATCAATAGAACTCATACTATTGATACTATGAATAAATATTTATAAGTCCTTGAATAAGGCCAAACCTAGATTTGAATCATATTTCTTTCTTCAATACTCCTACTGAAGGTGGTTTGCGTCTCACCACATTCTTCCCTTTGTCCTAGCCGAGTCGATATATCCCCAACTGAATCATCCTTGAAATGCATGGATTTAATATTTTCACACCACCACCTTACTTCATTAATACTACTTCCACCTATGAATCTTCATGGTCACCAAATCACACATAATTGAGTTAATAACTGACCTCAAATGGAATTTTTTAACCCAATGTCTCTCACAAAAAACTGTTGTCATGACTTACCACCCCTTCCACATCATTAACACCAGAAAACCAACATTCATTTGGAAACACACTAATCCACAAGCCAATGATTGGATCAGTTAGGGGAAACAATAAAGTCCCACCATTACTCTCCGAGAGAACCAAATTGCACCGAACAATTTGGTCATCGGCATCTTGATTCCACTACATCAACTCAACGCTCTACTCCACACATCATGGACTGTATTATCACTCCAGAACCTTAGAGATCCATGACCATAACTTCCTTATTAAATTACAATAATCACATTTCATGACTAGATCATAAGATAAACCACAAACTTGGACATGGTTTTCTCAGTTTACCAATGTCAACTAAATAATACATCATCCAATACTGATTCTCTGGTATGTGAACAACACCCATGAAGTTTATCGACACCAAGTCGATTCCTAAGAAAAAACTCCTAAAATATAGATGGTTGAAATCACAACACCACGCTCCCCATATATCATCCCATGTATGTAAACTCTAATATTTCCCATTACCAAATATAAGAAAATTATGTTACTAAGCACAAACCCATACATTTCTTAGCATAATCGCAAAGATATCAAGATGTTGGTCATGATTGTGACTAGCTAAAAGTATGCTAGGAGTTGGACTAAAAAAACCACTACAACTTATCCACGAATGATTTTACCTCCCAGTATGAAGAAAACATGGTCTGTCAAATGTCTTATGCTCCCCTGCCCGTAACTCCTCATCAACCCCTGACCATCACAACTCATGAGGTGTTACCATCCTTTTTACCACCACTTCACTAATCAATACCAACAAGTCATGGAATAACATTTCCTTTAACAATACTAATTCCACATCACTCATGTTCTTCTGAAAAAAAAAATATTATTTAGCAACCAAAACGTAACAATCCTCCACACTGATCAAAACTAACAGGCACCAACATAGCCATGCTTTAGACATTGGTTTCAAAGAGAATGATAGGTGCATATACAGAGTCATAGGTTATCCCATACCCAATAGGATCATGAATTATAATATCATTCCCATATCAAGACCTCAGAATATCCCTATAGGTCTATCACATTCTTTTGACCACATAATGAAATTGATTTTAGATCACAAAATCAAAAAATCACTAATGCCATGCCAAAAACCCATGTACTCACATGACCTTGACTCCTAGTGTGTTAGCCCCATCAGCCTAAAGGAATCCTAAACATCACACCCAAAAATAAAACCATTGATACAAACAAGCCAAGCTACATAACCACCCTCACCCTGGGATTCACTCTCATAATGAAGAAATCATACCATGCTTCATTCACACTTGTCTTTTCCTCCCAAATTCAACATCGAGGCATCCATTAATTGTCATCAAACATATGGGTTAGACATCCATGGGATGAAACCCTTTTAAACATTATTTTCAAATAGCCAATAGTATTTAGGATACCCTCTGATTGACCCAATCCACTACCACCCATTTTCCAAAACATTATGTAACTAAATATTCATCAATTCCACCGCTTAAGTATCTCGCATTCTTTATATTCTAATGAACATGAATCACTGGACTAACCTACCACGAGGTCACAACTCGAGTCACATCTCCCAAAACCATTGACCTTCCCACTTATCCCTATAGGACAATATTCACTAGTACAAATCAAAAACAACCTCCATGACTCACAAAAACAAGAGAACTAATAAAACAGCTGACCACTATCAAGGGTCTCTCTTGAGGATCAAATGTTACAAACATCCCAACTAGGGTCGATGGTTACAATTTAGTAGGCCCTCTCTCCATAGGCCATTTACATCAACTGAAAACAATTATCTAATCACTGCAACTCTCCTTATCTTGCTATGATTTACTAAATTCGACGAACCCCAACAACATTAACATTAGTATTTACACAAAGCATACTCACACACACACATCAACACCAGTTTCCATAACACACACTCTTGGTCCCAAACAAAAAAACAATGTTCTGAACTGACATGGGATACAAAACAGATAAAAAACACCCCTCACTAATGATCTCTCACCCAAGACACTCATTCTTAATTCCTATGTACAACCCACACAATTACAACCCATAAGGTTTAACACTTCATATAACATGGATACAACTCAAAAACTCAAGGTCATAGTAGCACCAAAGAATAATAATGAAAACAACTCTATATAAACTTTGAGACTCACTAAGGTCTATTGAAATATAATCAAGGTTTATTCCATGGGTACTGATACCCAATTTCTAGACAGAAAACACATGGTCTATTTGATATCGATATTCAGTGAATTTCCATCAGTACACATTCCTTCATAATTAACATAAAAACATTGAAAAATAAAAGGACTACACATTGAAACATTATATTTACCCAAAATTCTATAAATACCTTATTTATTCAGATCCATTCATCAAAAAAAAATTCATCAAAAAACCATGCAAGGAATGTCCAATAGGTGTAGAACATAATGAAAAATACATTGCCTTTCATAATCAAACCACTCCACATGCACTATCACGATAAACATGATCTCAATTATAATACTTACCTAAACCATTATTACCATAGGTTATATTCAACATGGTGTATTCCAAATAACGTTGATACATTTCATTCATTTGAAACCCTATTTTTGAACTAATTTCCACATTCACAATACAAATCATTCCATTTTTGGAATATTTTTTATTTTAAAACGTGTTACAAAAAATAGTTATCTCATTCACAAAAATATTTAAGAAAAATTAAATTATGAATCTGTAACATTAATTAAATTTACCTATTTTCAGAATATTTTTTAGAATCCATTTTCTTCAAATTTTTTGTGAATGTAAAATTCATCAAACCCTTCATGTATTACACATCCATAAATTGTGTGCCTATCATGATTCAGGCCACCTATAACCATATGATCTGGTAACTATGAATGGATGCTCATCCTATTTCCATTTCTACCTAGAGTGAAATATCATAATATAGTCTTATCACACAACAATTACATCAACCAATGTTGAAACATCATTCAATATTAACAACACAAACCAAGAAAAAGAATTCCCACCATGAGATCTTAGGTTTTCCCAAATTCATGGGATAGCTACTCCTAATCATGAGATTATTTATATTGACCAACACATCATATTATTCCATATAAAATCATAAATAATAAGACCCTAGAAAATAACCTCTCTAATAATATTTTTCGATATCCTCATCCCAAGAGTCCCTAAACTAGTGCTCCGAGATGGGTCTCCACATAACCTCAACCACCCTTCCCCATACTCCTTAAGATCTCTACTAGTAGAAAGGGTATAATAAGTCATGTGGGGAGATTATAACCTCTTAACTAGAAAACCCCACAATATGCAACAATATAAATCATCATAACAATATGAAATAACCAATAAACATGTATAATAAAAAATATCCCAAAACTGGGTACAAACCACATCGAAAAATGAATATGTCATGTTATACAAAACATATCCATAGTGAATGAAGCCTAAAATAAAGAAAAATAGTGAAATCCCTATATCAGTCCTGACATTAATTCTGAACCCTCATACACTTTCTTTCTATGCCTGACTCAACTCCCAACAATGTGGCATTTTCCTCTATCCTAGCCAGAACCCATGAAATCATCTTGGGTACCCATCAACACTTGGGAAAGCTATCAGTACAACTCTATATGACACCATTAATATTCTATAAAAAATATCCATTCTAAAAATATTTTATGTGATATATTATATAAATGAAAATTAATTAAAAGACAACTTGTGTGCCATTTGATAACAATATCTACATTAACCATTTCAAACCAAAGTACAATTTTCATAATTTCATCATCTTCATTTATTGATTCATTATCAATATGTTTTTCATTGTTTGGGAAATTACATCATTTACACAAGGGTATAAGGTAATCAACCATTAATAATAAAGGAATAAATCATGTCCATATCTCACTAGGGGTAAACATATCACAACAAATAAATCACCTTCCCCATGAATCCTTGATATTGGTGGTCTCATCAAATGAAACCATGAAGGAAATAGATCTATATCCCCTTTCCAACCACATTAATTTTTGTGTGGAGTTTAGAGCCTTAGTTTATCTTGACCCATGGGTGTATAACCTCATGTAAATACCCCACACAACAATGCCATGTGCACATGCTTATTTATCCAATCACCTCACTAATACTATCCCAAAAACCATATTCATCAAAATAAACATAACAATAACAAACAATATAAATAAATATTATAACTAATATTATGTAAAAACCCATTAACACATATACCATTTACGTCACATAACACATTTATCCCAATTCCTATTATCATTACCCATCGAATTTGGAATATTAAATCATTCCCATATGTTATCCCATTTAACATATTCATCAATTCAATTAAGGAAAAAATTCACCATATCTCTAAATTCACAATCTATTACCAAATTAAAAGACTCTTCATTTTAGATTCACTAGCCCTATTATTAATTCAACCATATTTTAAAAATAAATTGATACCATCTATTTAAGGCAATTAATCACATTTTTATGTCATACCGAAAACAACCCGTTATTCTAATATATACCCTATGAAAAAATATCAATTTTCAATTTTCATCCAACCCAACCACGCCAACATGTTAATCACTAGTTCTACATTATCAAATAATAATTTCACACTTAACCTTACAAATCTGTATGTTCCGAAATGCCAGCACACCACATGGGTGGACTAAATCAGTCAAATTATACTCAAGGATTCCTATGAGTATTATGAGGGTTTGAATCAATCAATTATAAACTATTTTTACCAAATATCAACAACGTCTCCCAAATAACAACAATAGGGAAACAATAACACAACATCATAAGCATCGATATACTTAAAAACTATAGAATATAGCATATAGACAGCCACCTCAAATCCGACAATTAAAAAACTACTAATTGTGGAATTATATCATGAAGAAAGAATCCCTTTATGCCCAAACCTAGAGTCTAGATTAAAAAGATGTTTTTATTGATTCGGACGAATATTACCCAATATAAAAGCCCTAATATGGAAATGGGAAGTAATGGAGATATTAGAAATATCTGGAGCATCCACCTACAATCAAAGGAATTCAAAAAAAAATATAAGAGGAGAAATCCATTGGATGTATAGGTCATACATGTTCATCCCTAGTGTTATAAGAGTGGAAATGGGGGAGAAAATTGGGTGGAACATAAAAACACTAAGGTGGAAAGTTTCTAATTTTTCCAACTTATAATAGGGAGAATGTTTTACCCACTAGGATTGAAAAACAATGCACAAATCATGTTCAGGACCTTGTGTAAGGGGAGTGACGTCACATGGTTTTCTAGGGATCTCCAAACAGTTTTTAAACTACCCACCAACCATGTGATATGCCTTTATCCAATGTTTCATAGTTCTGAATCCCACAATGTATGATTTAATTAACCATGCACCTTTCACAGGTTAGGTTGGTTTTCCATTATTTAATATCCTAAACCCCCAAAACACCCACAAGCTCCCACCAAAGTCCTGGGAAATATTTCATTATCAAAAAATGGAGACCCAAACCAAAATTAAAATAAGGACATACCTCTATGATGTTTGAGAGCATATATTGGTCATACTCCTAGGAGTTCAACTGTGTTTTGTGTTACAGGTCAGGTTGAAGGACACCAATGCTGAGGATATTTATATATTATGATATATGATATGGTAAAATATCATGGTGTATTCTATAAAACTCCATTGGTTGGTCTTTTATTATAAACGTAAAAAAAACTTATGGGTGATCAATAAAATTGCATTTGGGAAGGGCATGAAAAATACCCACATGGATGCCATTAAAATATCCTATGATGAGGTTTTTTATAATTCTAGTCAGGATTCCATGGATATGGGTCTTGAATTATTGTTTCTAGGTATAGGATCACATCATGATCAACTTATTTCTTCTTCTGGTTAGTGGGATATTCATCGGTATAGTTGAGCCTTCAAGGTGGTTGGGGCTTAGCTATCCTAAAATATTTCGTGAAGGGGAAAATAATTAATTTGGATGTTATTAGAGGATATCATATTTCCAATGTAATTATTATGTATACATAGTTCAGAGTATCCTCTAGTGTTTTTAACATATACATGGTTTAAATATCCTAAGTTCATTATTAGGGTTGGCATAGTCTTCACGATGTGAACACAGACACAATACAAGTAGACAAAGTAGATATATTTGATTGTGGTTAGAGACCTATGGATCAATGGAGGTTGATTTAGTTACTTAAAATAGTTATTTATTTATTCTATATTGTCATATGAACATATAATTTCATTGGTGATATGTTTGGGACCATGTTTGGCTGTGTTCTACCATTATTCATTCTCACAACATGCTTGAGCCTCTATTGAACTTTATTACATGAGAAGGCTCGCACATGTTGTAGATATAGGAGGGGTAGGGGCCTAGGTTTTTCATGATTGAGATGGAGTATCCTATAATGTATATTAATACATGGATGTTTTATATATTAGCGATATATAATAGAATAATTTTTATTTATTTATTTATTTTATTTTATTTTCAATGGGGGATATAAATATTAAAGTCTCATATTAGTATATTTAATTTTTTTTGAATTTTAAATTCATATATTAATAATGTACATTCTAATGTGATTAATGGATGATTATTTAATTTATTATTGTCTAAAATCTTATTATGGGTATAGTCACCACATGATACCACATTATACATGCACTATAAGCGACAATTCACTAGAATATAGAGAGGAATTCATGATGTCACAATGCAACTAATGACATTATTATTTTGAGGGATCTTATGATGTATAACACAATTTTTAGTTCAATAATTTTTTCACCATCATACTATTTGGTATATCAATGGTATCACTCAATGTAATGTGTTAGAGGATATCATTTACCTCTTGTCAGTGCATCACAAATACCATTTATGGTGGAAAATATTGTTTACATAGGATTAGATTTCTTTTTTGTCTTGAATTATTAGGCTTATTAGTTTTTGACACATTGTTTTACACAATTGAAATTTAGATTTGGGAATATTTTTGGATTCTTCTGTTGTATTATTTATAAATTTTTTTATCATATATTAAATAAAGAACATTAGATAAACTAGGCTTCTAGGCCTAATAATAAAATTTTATCACTAAAGAGATGTTCAAATATTAAAATTTTCAGAAACACCTCCTACAAAATATTCATATATATTCTATCAGTGGTATTATACAAAGATAGTTCATCATTTAAATACAACCTCCTTGATTTCAGATATGGTGGATCTATGGTGTGAGTCTCAATAATTTAAACATTGACACATTCTCTTAGTGTATGGGACAATACTGAACATAGAGGGTTGGAACATAAATTTGATTCATTTTCATTTGAAATAATATTGGTTTTTATTCCATAAGTATATTTATATAATTTTCCTCTAACAACCTATGTGATGATTTCATGTAATACCATTGGTTTATATGAATTATATTTTCTCAGTTAATTTAATTTATTTGATATCATGCATTACAAAGAACAACATGTTTATCATTCACTACATGCAATAATTGGGTAGCTTGCATGATACAAAATAGTCAGTTTTAAAAAAACCACAATATATTATTAATATAGTATTTTAAATATGGGAAGTATAAAATAGATATTAAATTTATTTATTTTAATAATAATAATTTTTTATATATTAAATATAATGGTTTTATATAAATATAACATATGAATAATAAAATATATAATTTTTTTGTAAAGTAATCATATTTTGACAAAATAATACGTTCTAAAAAAAATTCTTTTGATTTTTGTGGAAAATAATAAAATTAATTTATAAAAATATAAGAAAACAATTTTATTAAAATAAAATTAATTTTAAAAATCATCATGTAAAAATTACATTCAGTTGATTTTTTGGTATTTTTTCTAAAAAACATTATTTTTTTGATGAATAATAAAAAATACAAAATTTTACTTGAAAACTACATTTTAATTTATCTTATTATTTAAGTAAGATTAAATATTTTTTATTTTTAAATTAAAATTTGTAAAATTTTAAATCAATTAATCTTGTTTTGGTCATTATATTATATGAGATTTAGGTTTGATGTTATATCCCCACTACTACCACATGCTCACATCCAAGACACTTTATAACGATCTTATCCTTTTAGAAATATTATTAAAAAAATTTAAGCATAATTAATTGTCAAATGAACACCAATTATTTCAAGGTCTAGTGTCTTTTTAATACTAGGTAAATTATACAGAAACCATAAAAACAAGATATATTTTTTCCCATAATGAGCTCAAAACTCCATTATAGCTCCTAAATGGCATTGTATAACCTGGGGAAAACATAGATAAAAGGGATGATCTAAAAATACCATTATGGAAATAAATATATGAATAAATCAATAAAAATGGGTTAGAATTCATAACATGCTAAAATAAAATGGCATGGAACACAAATAATCACATGGAAACATAACATTTAGAACATGGGACCATGTAATCAAGGAATCATAGGAATGTGTCTAAAACAAAAACATCACAAAAACATGAGTAAATTATAACATAAAAGACTATATCACATGGTAAACAATTTGCCAATATGTATCAGGTTTACTCCATAATCCCATACACGACATCTCATGTGACTAAAACATTACCCAATGCATTGGAGTGATATATGGGTGAAACCATCATAACATGTTCATGAATATGTGTAACACATGAAGAATAAAAAATAAGGGATAAACATAAGTTTTACCCATGGAAGGAATCATAATCGTGTCATAGGGAATAAAAATGGGTGAATCATAAACATGTGTATGAAAGAATTTATTTAAATAAAAAATTTAAATTATTAAGGGAAAATATGAATATATAATGATGAATTATGCGCATATAAAGTTAAAACATGAAAAAATTGTGTTAATGAAACATTATAAATGTGCCACTATAGTGAGGTTTATGAGGAAATATTAAAGATATATCAAAGGGGGGAAGCCATATTTTTTGTAAAAGATAAGTAATGAATTTGGATAGATTTTTAGGATGAAATTATTGGTTATATATAAATAATGGTGTCATAAAACATATAATGGAGTGTAATTGAAAATGCATAACAAATTGGAAAGTTCCCTTTAATTAGTATTTCTTTTTGGGAGGGATTTGAAAGGGAACCTTGATAGAAATGTAATTCCCCATAAAAGAAGGATTAATTGATCTAGATATATATTTTATAATATAAACATAGAATATAATATATTTATATAATATCAATTAAAAATTACATTGTATAAAAGATAGAGAAATAATAACAAAAGGTAATTTGAAGGTAATAATAGAACCCTTACATTCTATAAAAATGTGTTATTAATATTCACATAATGTCATAGATAATCAATTTATGCTCTTTAAGAATTTATTTCATATCCTCTTCGAAAATTTATTTTATTTATTAAAATTTTATTTTGTTCATTTATGTTCATTTTTATGAGTTATAATGTTTAATTTAATTTTTTTTGGAATCATTTGATTTAGAATATTATGATCAATTTCCTTGAGAATAATTATGTAAGATCTTGTAAGATGTAAGAAAAAATACATATGTGGATTGATATGGTATTAATATACTTACATTATATTAAATGGTCTCTTATATCATTTTTTAGATATAATAATGAATCCTTAGATAAACTTTTAATAACAATCATTTAGTTTTATTTTGGAAGTTTTTCAATTATCACAAACCTGTAGCTGCAGCGAAACTGTTGTAGTGGTAGCACTGTAGCGGTTGTGTTACTGTAGTAGGTACTGTAACAGCGCGGGTACTGTAGTATTACTATTCACCAAGGGGTCCTTTGGGATAAAAAATGGGGTTTTCAAGCCTTGTATTCTGGCCAGTTGGCCTTGGGCCTTTGGGCTATGTAATGGGTCTCCCTCTACCCAGTCTAAAGAGGTATTTTCTTTAAATAAAAAATTGATTATTCATCGATAGCCTTTAAAAAAACAAACCTATTTGTTTAATTTTAAAATGTTATGAAAATATATTTGTCCTAGAACATGGATAATGTTATAATATAGTATTTAAATCTTTTTTAGCCATTATAATGGAATTACATCAATCAGTAAAGGATTTAATGTAAAATTGAAAATCATTATCTATGAAGGTGGTGAATTGACACATAACTAAAGATGCTTTCATTTTTAGATTTAAAAGATAAAAGAATATATTTTGTTATGTATATTTCACTGACATAATAAAATTAATTTATACATATGATAAATGATTTATCATGTAAAATATTATATTGTAGTAAAGGATGAAGTAGTAAGTAAGGAAATTTTTTAAAGAGAAGGGTGGATGATTTTACATATTCCAAATCATCTCTAAGATAACCACATTAAGGAACATTGGTATGGTCTTTTGGTGATACCAACAAGACCATGAAATTGGGAAGATTCTTGGATGGGTAATTGGGAAGATTATTAGAAATATCAAAATCATTGACTGTGTGAGGAGAAGAGTTGTTGATGGGTCGTATTTATAGGGTAGGAGAGAGCCATTTTTGATTATTTTATTAATATATTTATTATTTTGGATCATGAATATCAATAGTATTTTTTATTCTAACTAAAAAAATTAATTAGATCCTGTGATTTCAATAAAATGGGATCTTACATCATCCATGACTCAACTATGACTCAAAAACTCATTTATTTAATTGTAATATTAAATAACGTTTATTATCATACTTCAATATTTAATAAAAACTCATATATTTTAGCAAAATACCAAATATTCATCCAAAAAATTGATCTATTTTTTATATTTCCAAAATGGTCTATATTTTATGAAAATAATTTTTAAATATGACTAATTCAATTTTTAAATAAAATCTTCATTTATTCAAAAAATACCGATTTTATGATTCTAAATGATGTTATGAAAACATGAAAAATTAAAAAAAGACTCATAAAATTATCTTATAATTATTTTAAAAAAATACTAATTTGTGAATATATTTTATGAAAATATTTTTTTAATAATTATATTATTTATTTAATTATAAATAAACATTTCTGTTTAATAAAACACCAACAAATAATTCAGCATTTTTAAAACATTTATTTACATATACGATTATATAAATATATATCATTTTTTATTTATAATTTTAAATACATTATTTGGACATTCGAATGTGAGATTACTATTCTTATGTCCATATTATTATTCCAATGAATCATATTATTATTCTAAAAGTTACTCTTCCATTGGTATATGTTCTTTAATTTTATTAAATAACACTCAACAAATTATTTATTTATAAGGATAATGTTTATTTGGGTACCCTATGTGATGAATGTGTTTTATACTATATGACATAATTATAAGAAGTTAATTTCCATTGGAAAAATTCTGGGTTGTTACAGTCACAAGTTGGAGGGCTCCTTTCCATGCTGGTATGATCCAGTGAATTGAGAAATCTCCCTAGTAGCATCATTGCAGGATCTTCCTCCTTGATTGGATACATTCATAGCTTTTCCAATAAATATATGAACCATTTCTAGAGTGATATGTTCATAATCCATGGCATATATTCAGAAATTCCTTATACCAAATGTAGCAATTCCCTTCCAAGGGAAGATATTTTCTCCTAGACCTCCCACATGTTCTCAATGGGGAAGAAAACATCACACATCAACCCCTATACTATGATCATACATATATAGAGTGGATTTCATATGATGATCCCAAACTCCCCATGGTGTATAAAAAATAGGGGTTGTCTCTTGTAACCACCTTTTGAGTAGCTCTGTCATGATGTACAGGTGGTGGTAGAGATGGAACTGTGAGCCCCATACAGCCTCAGAAATCCCCTCCCACTTCGACTTTACCTCAAATTCAAGGCATTTTACACAATCATAATAGTCATAGGACCACTCATCAATAATGTTACCGACATGGCATAAGTCAGGTCTACCATTCAATCATTTTAGTGGATTTATGAAAAAACCTTGAGGGTAGTCCATACTATAGAGGGGATGTACCATCCTTCATCTTATCCCATTCAATATTTTTGATGTGATTCTAGAGAGTTTATACAATATGTGGTGATTGAACCATCCATATATGTCATGAAGTATCCATATATCATTGGTAAATTCCATGAGAACTCTTGAACTAGTAGGATGGTTTATCTCTAATTGCTATAGGGATGAAAACATCATCTACTTTCCTAAATCCAAAAATCATCATCCTCTTTCAATTGGGGTACTCCCTATAAGCATTTGTTAGTTGTGTGATTATTGATCTGTGGTCTGAGGATCATGAAATGATCTCTGTGGTCATGATATTCTAATCCATAACTTCTATATAATAATTGGAGGGATTTACTCCGTTGGAAGATATTTGATTCAAAAACATAGTTGTTTTTTAGTCTTCTTTATAGTGGGAGTTCACTGAGGTAGTTTAAAAATGTTTTTCACAAAAGAATATGTTTTTGGATTCTAGTTTTGATAGAATCATCCATAGAGATATGTTTATAGAGATCATCATCTTTATGATCAATGGGGATTGAGATCCCAATGATCACATGAATGATGTGAGATTTTTGAAAATAGTGCACTTCCTTTTCTCTTTTCAATAGATTGATAGTCAGTATCAGTTTAACCTCTTATATTTAGAGTCACACGAATGGCCCCAGGTACATGGTATCCTTTGTGTAGATGGAATTATGATCTAGATTCATTATCAGACTTCATGATTAAGCTATGTTATAAAATATTTTTTAAAAGGAGTTAATTTACAATTTTACAATAATTAAACCTCAAAATATTACCAAACTTTTTCCTCTAGGCACCCATTCTGAGGGGTTATGGGATTTTTTGGTCAAAATTATGAGTTCCATGGGAATGGTCAAGGAACGCATGGTAGGTTTGAAGAAAATTCATGCCAAAATGGACAGAAATCCATCTATGTGATAGTTTCATGATGATTTACCCCTTCATGAAAGGACATATCTCGCAAATATCCAATAAATGATGGATCCTCAATGATCATATGAATATTGGATGCTAATATCTATGAAATTACATTCTTCGTCACATATATCTTATCAAAGAGAAGAAGGGTTTGGTGGTATTATCTGCAAACATAGCTCTTGGGATCACAAAGCCATACCCCTTTATGAAACACATTCATCTTGATGATCACCTCAAATATTCATGAATCACATGTCTTATTAATACACCCTTCATGCTGAAATATTAAGGATGACATGTGACCTTTTGACATCCAATACTTCTTTCCTTTCCTGAACCCCCATGAGCATCACACTAATGATATAATGGATCTCTAATGGTCTCCATGATTTTCGATGCCTCCTACCTTCAGTTAATAAGATACTCCACCCAAGTGGAGATGAATTTCATGAAGTCATCTCCTCTTTTACAAGGGACAAGACCATATGTGGCACTTGAGGCTTCATAATTCATTTAGCCTTCACAAAGCATCCCCTAAATGGATTAGTTCATCCCTATGGGGAAGAGTCACCTAGTTTCAAAAACATGTTTCTTCATGAAGTCCATGACCTCTACAAGGACAATAAACCTCACACTCCAATGTCTACCCACATCACCCCATGTCCACCTTCTGTCCCCCACCTTCATTTTTCTTACTATAAAAAAACTATAACCCATTTTACATCTGATAATAGTTACCATAATGTGATTCTCATGATTGAACTATCCCATATTCAAGGTACAACTCCATGGAATGTGAATAGGAGCATGAAAGGTGGCAATTTAATACCAATGGGTAATAATTGATTCTCCCCATGCACATGATGTATGACATAAAACTGTATATATCCACTTATTAGTCATATATATTAAACATGATGAAAATATCATCATCACATAATGTATAACTATAGTATTACACTTTTGTAAAAAAATAGGATTACTCTTTTATGATTGGATTGGGTTGACCCCACACCTACCCACTTAGGAAATTTTTCATGAATAATACCATCAAATTTTCACTCAGGGTGGATTATATTAAAAATAACCACACAATCCCTCATTGATGCTCAAGTCATGGAATGAGAATACTTACCGAATGATGTTAAACTGTAAGGATCCTTCCTATCACATGACCTTATACTGTGACATATAACTGCATCAATTTTGATCCCTATCACTTAATAGGGGTCTATTGAATTCCTCTTTTAGGTTCAACTCAACACTGGTAAACACATGTGTGACATAATCCATACTATGTATAGTCCATTGGGAACCTAATACATGGGTAATTTTTATCCATTAGTAAATTTAGGTTTTACATAATTCATATTAAGGATATAATACTCTTTTACACCTCTATGTGACATTATGATCAATTATTAAACTCAACTGTGACTACTTCCATCCATGGGAAATACCCCTAGATCCGTCTCCATGGGGTGTTCTGATCCATTGGTAAACTGAGGTGTAACATCATCACTGTTAGTGACACAACTACTAGATCCTACACAACAAGGCATTATGATCCATTGGAAATCATTCAGGTGAGACATCATCCCTTCAAAGGAAACACCTCCTAGATTCACCTATAAGGGTTATTATGATCCATTGGTAAATTTAGACATGAAATGATTTATCCATCGGACAAAAATCCATGATCTTACTCAATGTGTCATTCTAATCCACTGTTAAGCTCATGTGTGACATCATCCCTCATAGGGACACAACTCTCAGATCCACCTCCATGAGGCATTCTAATCAATTGGTAAACTCAGATATGAAATCTTCCCTCCTAGGAACACACATTATCTATATTCCCCATTGAGTAATTATGATTCATTAGTAATCATTATTGTTTGACATATTCCATCATAGTGATACACCTCCCGAATCTTCCTCCATGGGGCATTATGATCCTTTTCAAAAATCAGGTGTGAAATATTCCCACCAAGGGATGCACCTTCCAGATCATCCTTCATGGGGCATTCTGGTCCATCAAAAAACTAAATTGTGATATATTATATCATAGGGATAGACATCCTGAGTCCTCCTCCTTGGATAATTTATTGTGTGGACATGAAAAGTATTTTAATCCACATGGGCACCCAAATTCACATAGGAATGACCTCCTCCATAAGAAATTATGATATATCTGTCATGTCCCCATAATAAATTAACAATTTTCATCTATCAAAAGGATGATACCACCTCAAAAATATGTAAAAAATGTGCCCTGATATGTCTCCACCTAATGTTCTAACCCATCTTCAAATGATGTTGACCCAGTGACAATACCCAAAATACCAACCACATGAAATCATGATATTCTTGATGTAAAAATCCTCAGAATACATTCAACCCTTATGTTAGTAACCTTGTGATCGAAATAAGAATCGTTGTGTTTCACATCTAATATTCCTCATATGTGATGACCTCTTTGGAGAAACATTAAATGTTATCCAATGCGCCAAACATCTAAACATGCCTATTGATTCCCAATGTGATTACTCTTCTAATTGATGGTTTTCCCTTCCAAACAGAAGTATTGTAACTAACCGTTGTCCACAATGTGATACAACCATGAATGATTTCCACAAACATGAATTAATTCTACAAGGGAGACACATGATAATAAAAAATCCACAAGGAGGAATACATATAAGAAGAAACAGACATTTCATCATCCACATTAGATCATGCAGAATAAATTAACAGTAAACATGATAAAGGAAATCATATTTGGAATGTGGTAATGTGGAGTAATAAAAATATAGTACATGCATCTATGTCGACACGCATGAGGGAACCTACGAAATAATAAAAAACAATTATTAACCTCAACATCCTCTTAAGAAGAGAGGCAATGTAAAATATAATATTTTCACTATTTCAGATATGGGTTGTGATAATGATGTGGTGAATGGAAAATATACTTTATAACCTAGAACTACGAATATCATATTTGACTTTGGGCCTACCCATTATTTTATATCTAGGGAATTCTCTATGGGTATCTAGATAGAACCCAAATTATTACACGTACTATTATCAGTGAAAACCAATAATGGTGAAATGATCTCATATCATATACATGATTCACCTATAGTTGAATTCGGTGGGATTTTTTTTCCTAGAATTCATTTCATTCTTCCCCTTGTTCAATTTGAAGTTATCTTGACTAGGAATTGGCATTCTCTACATAATGTGAACATAAATAGTCAAGGAAGGGAAGTCACATTTAATATTTCTCATCAACCTAGAATCATATATAAATGTGATTATAATTAGTATATTCCGATGAACATTACATCTATGATATGGTTCTTGATTCACATAAAAATGGTTTTTATCTCAAATGGTTGTGGAGAAGCATAAACTCAATGTTATTTCTATTTTTTGGGAATTTATTTATTTATTTAATAATTAATTTCCATTTTCCACCATCACACAGAGTAGAGCTCTTAATATAACTCACACATGGTTCCATTCCAATTTTTATGACTCCATATAGAATGTCCCTAATTGATTTGTAAGAAAATAATATGTAACTCCAAAAAAATATGAAAACAGATTCATTTGGACATGTGTGTCACCATGGGGGGAACCAATTAATTTTGTTAAAAATAAAGATAGTTTGATGATACAATTCATTTATTATCACGAGTCAAACAAGATGAACATTAAGAAAAAGTATCATATTCCTCATGTTGATGACTTTTTGATCAACTATGTGGTGCCAATAATTTTCAATGACTGACCTTCATTCTAAATATCATCTAAAAAATTCAAGAAGGTAGATATAAACTTGAAAAAAATCCATAAAATATATTTAACCTATGAATATATTGTGTTTAATTTTGGTCTTACTAATTCCCATACTATCTTCATGGATTTAATGAACAGAATATTTAGATATTAAATTGGTTAGTTTTTTGTTTTCTATATATAATTTATTATTATCTATTCAAAATGAATGCAAGATCATGAAGAACACTTGATAATTATTTTAAATAACCCATTGAAGGTTAAAATATACTAAATGATTTAAAATTATGAAATTTGGATACAAATGGATTCATTTTTTGGTTATATAATTTTAAGAGATGGTACATCCTTAGAAACATCAAAGACAGTGGATATTGGATGTTATACTAGACACACCACAGTGATTTAGGTCCATATTTTTCTTAGTAAAGTTGGATATTATCGATAGTTTTTGTACAATTTCGCATGAATATCTAATCTAATCATCTTGTTTACTAAAAAGGGAGACAGGTTCCTCTAGATAGATGAATGTGAGAAATATTTGAAGGAACTATACGGAATATTAGTATGTGCACCTATGTATACATTACCCTATATTATATAAGGGATTACAATCAATAATGATAAATACTTAAAGGGATTTATATATGACCTTATGTGGAATAATTTTTTTTGATTATGCATCACCAAAATCTAAGGTTCATAATAAAAATTAAACAAATAATTATTTGGAGTAATTTTTGATATTTTTTTATCAACAATAAAGAGGAATTATATTTATATATAAACGTGTGTTATATATAATGATAAATAAATATTAACGTATATATTCACATAGATATTGTTAATCATTTACCAAAGAGGATTGTTATAGTTTATTAAATAATTTCCCTTGTCAATACATTACCACCCTATGAAGGAGAACAATCTGGACGTTGTATTGGGTAAAAAGGATCATGATATATCATTGATGATAAGTAAAACAAAACAAAAAATATTTCAGTATCTAAAAATGATCGATATGGAAATCATAATGTTGTGGGAAAAACATCATATATCAATTTAATGTTCATCCATCTATCAAAGTGAATGATCAAGCAGCATAGTTATAATATATAGAGCATACAAATGATAGATATAATCTTTAATTTAACCTTAATCATGATGGTATGATAAGGTTTATGAATTTGGTATGTGTTCAATACGTACCATACATGATGAATGGATTTACTATAGAATCACATAGGTTTCCATTCTCAATTCATAATCTCATAGTTTTTCATTCTCAATTCATTCTTGAAGCATGAAGACATATATAAATTTGAAATAATATAATGTGCTGGATTTCATAAATAGAGACATTATGTTGAATGTATCATGGTTATTTTTTTTGTCATTTTCAAAGAAAAATAAAAATGTATAAGGTGTTTTCCCCCATAGCCATAGTAGAATAGAAATGGGAATACCTCACCACAGATTATATCGTTAGACACCCAAAAATTTCTAAAGTGGATAAGGCTATTAAGGTTTTAGTTGATAAAATTACTAAATCCGTACGATTCATAACCTCCATAGAATAATTATAATTGTATTAGCTTCACAGATATAAATAAATGATGTTTAATGGTTTTATGTAGTACCGCATTCCATTTTTTATGATTGTGATATGATTTTTACCTCAATGTTCAACAAAATTCTTTAACAATATCTTGATATAATGTTGAGATTCAAAACTACATATCATACTCATGGAGATGGTCAGTTTGAGAGAAAAATTAAAACCCTATAGAATATGTTGAGATCATGTTCTTTGTATTTCAGTGGTGGTTGGGATCAATAACTTCTTCTGTATCAGTTTTCATAAAAAAAATAGCATTAACATAATCATTCAGATGGTTCTTTTTAAAACCCTCAATTGAAAGAAAAGTATATATCTAATGTTCTGTAATGAAGTCATAGAATGAATGATATTATGACATGAGTTATATGAAAAATGGAATATAATAAAAAATCCATTCAAAACACATTAAGGTATGTCATATTTGGAATAAAAGCATCAAGGAAATCACTAGTGTGCTCTAGAATTTTAAATGGGTGAAATGGTGCTTCTATAAATTTCTCCATGTAAGATGGTTATGAGATTATGATAGAAATGGAAACTATTCCCTAGGTATATCAACACATATGAAATTCATGATCATATTTGTATGGTAGCATATATTCTTATGCTTCCACCAAATCTATCTCATATCCATAATGTGTTCAATGTATCTCTCCTGATGAAGTAGATACCTAGTCCTTCTCATGTAATGAACTCATAGGTTATACCACTAAAGAAATATCATCTATATGAGGACAAACTAGAGAGAATTATTGATTGTAAATATAATAATCTATAATATAACACCACTCACATAGTCAAATTTATATGATGAAACCACCTTTTTTGGGAAGCTATATGGAAACCTAGGTAAATGTTGAGGCTAATGTATCCTCCTTTGTTTGTATCAAAGTGATGAATTTGATTGAGAAAGTAATATTAAGAGTGGTAGAATATATCTCCATATGTTTTTATGTTATATTATTATTTGAATAAATTAAATTTCTTTCATACCTTACATTATATATAACAGAAAGTTAATCTTGTGCTATACACCGTAATGGGTTCACATGTGTTATGCATAATAATGAGTTTTAAAAAAAACCATGATATATTATTGTCGACAATATAAAAATTAAATTAAAAATATATATATTAATATCAAGGAATAGTTTTTAAATATTTATTATAATGGTTTTATTTGAATATAAAAAATTGATAATAAAAAACATAAATTTTTTGTAATGCCTTTATATGTTTCTAAATACTTCTTTCAAGAAAAATGTTTTTATGAATTCCTAGGAACACTAATTAATTTACTTTTTTACTATTTTAAAATTTTAAATTGATAAAATAAACAATATTTTTGAAATCATCATTTCATAATTATCTTAGTGTTATTTTTTTTTATTTTTATAAAATGTTTCATTTTTGGATTAATAATGAAGATACAAAATTTTATTTGGAATCTACCTTTTCATTATTGTATTTATAATGATAATTTATTTTTTTAACTTGATTTAATGTTAAATAATTTAAAATAAAAATATTTAAATTCAATTTATGCCATTTTAATAAATTTCATATTGAATTTTAATAGTAAAATATTTCAAGGTTTTCGACAATTTCTCTTTAACAACCTACATTTTCATCACATCAAATTGATTATTTTTTTACATAAATATTTCCACATATGTGATTATAAATTTAAAAAAATGGATTATAATGTATTTATAATTCCCATTAATATTATCTAATAAATTAAAAATATTTTTTTCCCAAAATTAATAGTCAATTTAGTAAAAAATAATTATTGTAATTAAGGTAAAAATTTTATTACAAGAGAGTTAAACTAAAATGATAAGTGTAGAAAGACCTATAAAATTAGTTATAGACTATATAATAGACACATAAAAACTATTAAACCTATATGGGTCTATAATTTTATTTTTAGACCCTTTTTAAATACGAAAAACAAGGGAGAACATAATTCCTTTCAGAAACTACAAGCGTGTCATTTCTTCCTCTTATAAAAGGCCACCAACTATCCTATCTTATTAACCTATTAAAATAATTTTTTATCTAATACAAAAACAAATTAATTCAAAAATTTCCTCATATTATCATATAATCTTTATTTTGGACCTAAATCTATCCATGTATGGATTTTTGGGAAATCCAATGAAGGATACCTGATGAAGAGGTAACTTTCATCAACAGTAGTTTTTGTATTATTTATTCCTCCACCAACAAAAATTATTATTATATAATTATGATATAGTAAAAATGGGGTATTAAATATAATTATATTTTGGTATTTATTTTTCATTACCTAAAACTATATCCACTTACATCATATACATTACAAAATCATTGTTCATGTGTACGAAGGACTAGAACCTCATGAACTGATGTCATCTATTTTTCCAATACTAACTATCATGGTATGGAATAATTAATAATTAATTATTCTTATTTTATATTTATTAATTTTTTATAATTTTATAATTATTATATCACACATTACCTCAATCTTTCCATTTTGTGGGAATAAGATCTCGTCACTTGTGTCACCACGACAAGAGTATTTAATTATCTATCACAACATTTCATGAAATACACTAAATAAATCTCAATAGACTATATATAATATTTATATCAGGTTTAAAATTATAAAGTTTAATAAACCATTAATAATTTATTAATATAAAAAAATAAAAACTGAAAACACATAATAAAAACAATTTTGTTATCGCCCATAATGAGACATTGTCATTGAATTGTTAATAAACAGGTAATAATAGGCCATTAGGAAATTATATATTGTATAATATGTATGAATATGGTTCTATAGTATATTTATAGTAATCTTATATTCACTATACAACAATATTTAATGAGTTTGATTATATTCAATACTTAAGGAAATTTATACTCTGTTTAATTTCTCTTCATTGAGACATATTATGTTATAAACCTTCATTTATCTTCAGGAGGTCCATGATTAATTTTTTTCATCCATGGAACCCATTCATCATCCACGCATGGCTCGAGTAGTCAAGTATCAGTAGGCCAATCTGGTTGATCAGTGGAGGGTTGATTCAGTAGGAGAGGATAACTAGTTTCAGAGAAGTTTTCGAGGTTTCAAGTGGAAGACCTAGGAATGTACGAGGGAATTGTTTTAGACATTGAGATAAGGAGATGGATCAAGGAGATTTAGATCAACTTTAGTCTGATCTAGGATTTTATGGAGTACTTAGTTCTATTGGTAGTGATTCATAGGAGGATATCTGCATCAGTGGTGGATGTCATACCTCTGTGAGAGGAAGGAGGATGACATTCTATGCATCGATTTCGAGAATGAATTCTGCGGTGAATTCCATTAGTTGAACATAAAGGATGAGAAGCGGTTTTATTTACACTCCCTCTATCAGAAGAGTATGTTGGTAAGGGATCTATGGATCATGTTAAAGGATATCCTTCATTTTTTCCTAGATCACTTTTAGGATGGGGGTTCTAGTGCGAGACACCCAGATTAAGAACCTCATCCTTCTATATAGCACATGTTACTCCCTTTGCATTTATAACATATTTGGAGGCCCATTAGAAGGAAAAAATAATTTATAAGATATAATCATGAGGTGGTATACCAAGAGAGGGGATCCATCTGGACTCTTCTAGAAGCATTTTATCAGCATCAGGTCTTAGGCGCCACGGTCTTCAGGGTTCTGACAGGCAGGGAATAAGCCTCAATAGATTATTTTTTGAACTTCATGTCCTCATATCTTTCATAATAACTTAGTACCAATTTTTTTAACCTTAGTTGATAATGTGAATATTTAGAGTGAGTTGTTTATGTACACTCAATCATATTATAGTTTATGTGGTTAGGTTCATCACCATCCTCAGTAATAGTTATAAGTAGGGAAGTTCCAGTATTAGGGACAACAGGACCATGCTCTACTGAGGGCAGGTTGATAAGGTATAGGAAGATCTCAGTGTGTTCCTATGGGAACTCAACCCTGGCACAATTGATGATGAATTAATCAGAAAAGGGGAAGAGGATCTGGGGAAGGACATCTGCATGTAGTAGATGAATTAGTTCAAAAAGTTCCATAGATCATTCAAGGTTTGATTAGTTTATCCTAAACTCTTAAATGTGAATTTTTTGAATCAGGAGATTCACAATCATTTTTTGTATATGTTCTATCCCATGATATTGAACTAGACATAGAGTGTTTTCCCCATTCCCCTAGATTTGAGCCTGTGAGTCGGAGTTCAGACCATATTGTTTAATGTATGCTAAGGATATAGACTAATTATGGGACCACATCAATCATGTGGGATTTATTTTCATGATACATATGAAACCATGAAATGTTATTCTATTCAAGGAATTGTTGTATCATATGCATACCATTATTTACTGATTTCATAGGACAATCTATTTTATAGAAATGGATGGTTGACATGACAATTTCATTAGAGAGCATAGTTTCTAGGTTGGTTGTCATCGTGTACATCCCCTTCATTCCTTGTTTTCTGAGATTCTAGTGTAATTATCAGACACTAAATTACCTAGAGTTGTTGAGGAGTCTATTGATGCTTTTCAGAATTAGAATTTAACTCTACCCCTTCTACATGATGTTGAGTTCATGATAGAATTAAAACCCACCAATTCTTCAATCTTAATGGATTCTAATAACTTGTACCCTTCAGAGCTAGGGGATTTGAGGATTCAGATAGATGATCTGATACATAATCGTTTGATCCAGCCTAGTGTATCACTGTGTGTTTATCAAGTCTAGTTTGTGAAGATGTAGTATGGTGGTCTATGGTTTTTCATAGACTAATAGATGTTGAATCTTGTGAGGGTTAAGAACTATTACCCCATTACAATGGTAGATGATATTATCGACCAACTAAGAGGTGCATGTTCGTTTTATATGATCAATATATGGTCTAGATATTACCATTTCAGGGTAAAATAATTCAATATATAGATGAATACTTTCAGATGTAGGTATAGTCATTTTGAGTTCATAGTTATGTCATTTGGTGTTATGAATGCACCATCTGTGTTCTTGGGGATCTTGAACTTCATCTTCCATGAGTTCAGGGACTAGTTCATCATCATAGTCTTTGATGAAATATTTGATCTACTTGAAGTCATAGGAGGAGTATAATAAGCATATCCATATTGTTTTCTTGTCTTTTGATGCCACTAACTATAAAAAAAATTGTACAAGTTGATGTTTTTGACATGAGAGGTACATTTAGTTGGGCATGTGATGTCATCGATGGGTGTAGAGATTGCAAATATGAGGTTCAGGGTATTTTTTATTCGAAATCACCCAAGAATGTGATAGGTGTTCATATTTTTTTAGTCTATTAGGTTATTTAGGGAGATTTATTCCTGATTTCTCTTGAGTTTCTACTCAGATGAAATATCTGACTAGAAAGAACCAGGATTTTGTTTGGAGTGAGCAGTGCTCGATAGATTTAGACTATCTGAAAGGGAGTTGGTCCATGATTTAGTGATTATGTTTAATTTTTAGGGGGTTATGTTAAAGGTGTTTTGGGATTCATCCTGATTGGGTTTGGATGATGGGTGATGGAACAATGTGTAGTGATCTTTTATTGGTATAGGTATTTACATCCCCAAGAATGTAACTTTTTCACTCATGATCTGGAGCTAGAAGGGGTCATGTTCTCATAGAAGTTTTGACTAAATTACCTAATTGGGGATCTCCTTTTGGTTATCAAAAATCACTTGATTATGAGGTATATCATTTCCTAGGGATATTTGAAATTTCGACAGTGGAGGTGGATGGAGTTTAATCAAGAATAAGATTTTGAGATCTAAAACACCTCCTGAAATATGATGTTGTGGCAGATTCCATTAGAATTAATTTTCAAAAAGAGGTTGTTTATGAATCTGTGGAAGAATGGATGTGGATGGTAGATTTGGTAGCCATTAATATAGATGTGGGAACAGATGGTGAGAGAGTATATTTGTATCAAATAATGATGCAACCTTCTCTAATGAAAAGAGTGCAGGAATGTCAGTGGGGAGACTCAGAGATAAAGGTTATGCACAACTGCATTGACCATGGTAATGATCTGAAGGGATGGTCAGAGCATGGTCAGGGTTAGATGTTGTTTTGTGGAACAATATTTTTTCCAGTGGCAATTCATAAGCGAGTCCTCCATGAGTTTCACAGGTCACCATTAGTGGTACATCCAAATGATTTGAAGATGCATATTGGCTTGAGGAAGTAGTTTTGATGGCCTGAGATGAAATGAAAAATATTAATGTTTGTGGTGAAGTGCATAGTGTTCCATCATGTAAAGACTAATACCCTTTCTCCCTGTGGTCTAAGGAAGCCCTTAGATTTCCAATAGTGGATGTGGGATGACATCCTAATGGATTTTTTCATACGGTTACCCAAAGTTCAGGGAGGCTATGATGCTATTTAGGTAGTAGTGGATAAGCTGACACAATTGGATAACTTGTTAGAGAATCAATGATTTAGGTGTAATGAATTCCTTGGCATGAGGTGTGTTTATGATGTTTTGTGGCTACAAGGAGTTCATAGATCCATTATCTTAGATCAGGATACACATTTCACCTCCTGATTCTGGAGTGGATTGCATCAAGATTTTGGCACTTAGTTACACCTCATCACTGTCGTTCACCCTCAGACAGATGGGAAGATAGAATGTTTTATCCAAACACTAGAGGAACTAGTAACACCCCAACCCCAGTTACCCAGAGTCGGTGCATTATTACATAACATTGGAATGATAAAAAAAGATCAAGTCTCAAAAGACCAATTATTTTAGTAGTCTTAGAAACACTAGATATATTCATAAGTCTTAAATTATATCATAATGTAAATAAACTACAACAACATCTTGTCTTTATATCCCCTCATACTATCCCTTCAGGTTATTCATAAATTAATTCTTCACATCCTGGGAAAAAATAAAACATTGAAAGGGGTGAGATCAGATGCACAGTAAGGATAATAATATAGTGGAAACATTCATAAATAAGCATAAACATTTAATGAAATGTATAACTAAAACAAAATCCTTTTAAACTTGAACTTCAGCTTAATATGGAAATTATAAAATGAAATAATTCCATTTACTTATTCACATGGATATTATTCTAATTGAATAATCACATGCAATATCAATAACAACTTTCATAATGATGGAATGCATAATCACAAAATATCATAACCACATAGTCAAGGACTTGTGCCAAGACTAAAAATAAGATTTTGTCAAGGCCTTATGCCAAGACACTAGTTTGTCTCATGAGACCTACCGATTCAACGAGGAGTTATAGCGGGCTCAAAATGTCACTTATTAAGTACAATGCATTCCTCATATGAACCGGTTTAAACATAACATAAACATTCATATTAAAACTAGTATATTAAATGCCAATACATTCTCCATAAACCATGAATGGTATAAAAATAACACATCCACAGAAAAACATATCAAAAAACTTTCAATACAATATTGATGTTTTGTATCATAATAAATAAACTTCAAATAAGATTAAAATCCATCAAAGGATGTGGACATAGATGAAATCAAAACTATTTGAGAGAAATATCTCTTTTTTGAAATCATTAAAATGTCATATAATTATAAAAGAAAACATTTACTTTGAAAATATTATTATAAGCTTGTAATGGAATCTTCAAAAATTTTATAATGGCGGAAAAAATACACACCCACCGTATAAGTTAAAAAAGACATTCTTAACTTGATTCTGTCGAAAAGGTTAAAAAGGACCTTGTTTGGAAAATGACAGAAATATTCCTTTATAAACTTCTTATAAAAAGTCAACAATGGTATAAATGACTTTAACCCATATTCTGTAAAATATTAAGAATGATTTGAAATACATTTTTAAGAATCATGTATGTGGATGATAAAGAGGTCCCAGTAGATAATTTTGTATAAACAACTTCGGATAATGAAGAGATTGTGAAATAAACTCTTACCTTGTACTTTTCCTTGGTTGGGGGTCGGTTAACCTCCTGTATAATGGTGAAATAATTGTTATTAAATTATGAAAGAATCATATACATTAATATGATATCTTATATAATCTTTTAACATTTCATTGTTAATAATATCTTAGTATTATATTCGTTTCAGGAGTTAAATTACTCATTTTCTTGTATATGTTTTGTTATATAAGTTGTGTTTTTTATGGATAGGTTGTATATTATTCATATCTAGAATGATATCAATTCCTTAAACATTATTTTTATTCATCAAATGAGAATTATACTGGAATGGATACGATGGGGAATGAATCTCATCGCGTTCGTGGAGACGGTAGTCCATACGTACGCACGAGTGACAATATCATTAATTAGATATTAAAATAATATATAATTGGATAGTATATCATATATACAGAATCATTATCATGTTATATTTATTATTTACATGAATTAAACATCATTATCATACCCATCCAAATAATAATGTATTGAATAACAATTACACCACACCGTGGAGACGGTAGGTTGTACGTACGCACGTATAGTGACATGTTATTCAAAGGAAGGGTAGAATACTAAATATGATTGTACCATATATATTATAACATCAAAATATATAGATTATTATGGAGTTATTATTTTAGAATGGAAAAAACTAAGAAAGAAGATGTTGAAGAAGAAAGGAACTTGAAAAAGGGTGGGGAAAACATTACATCTTCTTCGTGTTCTTCCATTTTATTTGATCAAAAGGAATCCTTAGGTTTGCATTATGACTAATGTAAGGCCTCTAGGATTAATGGAGGATATTTTATAGGGTATTTGGTAAGATTTTTACCAAACCAAAAGGCTTTTAAGGTATGAATTTGAGAGAAGGGGGAGTGCCCTTTTATAAGAGGTGTGAGGGGCACCTTTGGAAAAGCTACAAATATTATTTTATAATAAATTCATATTCGGTTTATAATGTCTCCAAAGTGTATTATTTAAAGGTTAATGTGGGTATGGGTAGACATACATTCAAACAATAGATTTTAGATAGTTTTGGGTCATTATATTAACCTTATCATTTATATTTAACTCTTAGTTAAAAAGTTTGACATTTACCATGTATCTTTGTGTTTTTATATTATATAGTTAATAAACATACTATATACCTCCAAGAGACCCCCAAGTGGTCAATTAATGATAAAACTATCATTATATAAGTCCTTTGGATGAACCTTAGATTTTTAGGAATACAATATCAATTGATAATATAATATTTATTTTAAAAACTCTTTTATGTCAATTTTGACACTATTGGGTAATTTGTTTTTGATAATTTCATAAACGAATTATTAATTAGAAAAAAATTTATATAAAATATACTAATATGTCATATTAACCTATCAAATTATTGAAATTCATAAAAATTTTCAAATTACAATTATTTTGAGATTTATAATATCAATTATTTTAATATTTCATTAATTAAATAATTACTGCATCACCATTGTGTCATAAATAAATTAAATTATTTAATGTATAAATATTATAAATAAAATACCATTATGTATTAAATCTTTTTATATTTCTAATGAATATTTATAATCTAATTTATATTCAGTATAACCCTATATTAGAACTGTTTTAATTATTAAACATTGATTTTATCTCTTTTAACTCTTCTTTGAATTAAATAATAATAAATTACCTAATCTAATAAAAGTGGAAATAAATGATAATATTTAATTCCTAAGGTTGTTTGTGGTCGATATACACTTGTCCAATAGAATTAGGGGATGTGTTAGGGTAATATTAATATCATTTTTACCCTTAATTACCATGTTTACTTTTAACCGTGGTAAATAAAAGTAAAAAGTTACTATTAACCAAAAATTATATTCATCTCATTGAACCAAATTTTAATCCTTGATATTAACTGTTTCTCTCGGATTTTTGAAATTCCACTCACAGAGGCGGTAAAATTATGTTTTATGTAAATTTCCAAATTCTCCTAGGAGGTGGGTAAAAGATGGTGAAAAGTTCAATAAAATTTTTATATATCTAAAATTATTCTAAACTAACTCCAATTAATTACATTGAACTTATATAGGTATTATGTATCTATTTTGATGTTAAATAAATTTAAATAAAATAAATAAGTATTTAAATAAAAATTCCGTTTTAAACTATAACCCAGTGTTTTTCCACTATTCATCAAAAAATTGAATGTTTTCAGAAAAATACCAAAAATTCACCCTAAGCTAATTTCGATATTCCAAATCAAAAAATGAACTCCATTTTGAAAGATAAAATTTATAAAATTTCATAAAGTGTGTATTACTATTCATAACGGTAGTTTTATTGGTTGTGGTGTGTGTTATAACTCAAAGTTGCATACAACACACGCTACTGTATTATTCAAAGAGAAGCGTACCGTGGAAGTTTGGGGTGTTACATTCTCCCCTCCTTAAAATAATTTCTTCCTTGAAACTTCTATAATACTACCGCATGAAAAGAATTGGGTGTTTCTTTATCATAAGTTCCTCAGGTTCCCACATTGCCTCTTCCATCTTATGGTTTCTCCATAGAACTTTTACCAGACGAGTCGTCCGGTTTCTCAGCACTTGTTCTCTTGTATCAAGAATCCTAACGGGATCTTCACAATAAGATAGATTGGGTTCCAGTTCTAATTCCTCATATGTGAGTATATGCATTAGGTCAGGCATGTATTTTCTCAATAGTGATACATGGAACACGTCGTGAACTTTGGAGAGACTTGGCGGCATTGCCAAACGGTAAGCTACAGCTGTAATTCGTTGTAGAATTTCGAATGGTCTGATGTACCTGGGACTCAATTTAACCTTATTACCAAAACGTATAACTCCCTTATATGGAGATAAATTCAAGAAAACATGATCTCCTACCTGAAATTCCAAATCCTTCCTTCGGTTATCAACATAGCTCTTTTTTCTACTTTGAGCTGCTTTGATGTGTTTTTGGATTACCTTTACCTTTTCCATCGTTTCCTCTACCAGTTCTGGACCTACATGTTTTCCTTCACAAAAAGCATCCCAACATGTTGGTGTGCGACATCTCTTTCTATATAACGCTTCATACGGTTCCATATGAATAATTGAATGGAAGCTATTGTTATAGGAAAATTTCACCAGAGGTAAATATTGATCCCACATACCCAGAAAGTCAAGTGAGAATGATCTAAACATGTCTTCTAAGGTTTTAATAGTCCGTTCTGATTGTCCATTAGTTTGGGGGTGGTAAGCAGTGCTCAAGAAAAGTTCCGTATCCATGTATTTCTAAAGACTTTTCCAGAATCTTGAAGTAAAATGGGGATCACGATCAGAAATAATCGATATGGGTACTCTATGAAGTCTCACAACTTCATTAATATATAGTCTTTCTAGACGTTCCAATGGTAGATATTCTCTTATAGCAATAAAATGTGCTGACTTGGTAAGACAATCAATAATGACCTATATAGAATAATTTCTTTTAGGGGTATTTGGTAGCCCCATGACAAAGTCCATCGTAATATTATCCCATTTCCACTCAGGTATTGGAAGAGGGTGAATGACTCCTCTAGGCTGTTGCCTTCCAGCTTTCACTTGTTGACAAACCATACATCTTGACACAAAATCAGAAATCTCCCTATTCATGTTGTCCCACCAAAAATGTTCCTTCAAATCTCTATACATTTTGGTGCTCCCAGGGTGTATAGAGAAATTGGAACTATGAGAATCATCCAATAATTCCCTTTTTAGATCAGGTATATCGGGAACACAAAGTCTCTTCCCAAATTTAAAAACTCCTTCTTCATACACAAAGTCTATAAATATCCCATCATTCATAGCTTTAATCTTCTTTTGAAATTCTTCATCATTGGTATGAGAACTCTTAATCCTTTCTAGTAAAGATGGTTTGGAAACCATCAGAAAAAGTATTGAGGTTTCACCTTCTATGGTGATTCCCATATCCATATTTACTAGATCCATGTATATAGGACCATTTTCAACTCTCATATTGTTCAATACTCCATGATCATTTCTGCTCAAAGAATCTGCCACCTTATTTTCCTTCCTCGGGTGGTAGTGTATCGTGAAATCATAATCCTTGAGTAGTTCAAGCCATATTCATTGCCTCATGTTGGGTTCTTTCTATGAGAAAATGTACTTAAAATCTTGTGATCGGTATATATCTCACATTTTTTTACCATAGAGATAATGTCTCCATATCTTCAAAGCAAAGATTATATAGCTAACTCAATATCATGAGTATGATATTTTTGCTCATGAATTTTCAGCTGTCGTGATTCATAGGCAATAACTCTATCATTCTGCATAAGGACACAACCAAGTCCTTTCTTCGATGCATCACTATAAATAATGAACCCATCATTCCTCGATGGTAGAGTCAATATAGGAGCATTGACTAATCTTCTCTTCAGTTCATCAAAAAATTCTTCACACTCTTTTGTCCAAACAAATATATCCCCTTTTTGTGTGAGCTTCGTTAATGGGTTAGCCAATCGGGAAAAATTCTGGACGAAATGTCGATAATAACCTGCTAAACCAATAAAACTTCATACCTCAGTTATAATCGTTAGTGCTGTCCATTCTTGGATTGCATTTATCTTAGAAGGATCAAAGAAAATTACATTCTTATAGACAATATGTCCAAGAAAAGAAATCTCGTGAATCCACAATTCACACTTGTTAAACTTCCCATATAATTCATGTCTTCTAAGAGTCTTTAGGATAATGTCCAAGTGATTTTCATGATCTTCATAGCTTTTAGAGTATACCAATATATCATCAATAAATACCACCACAAAATCATCGAGATATTCCTTGAAAAATATGTTCATTACATCCATGAATATAGAGGGTGCATTAGTCAGCCGAAAAGGCATTACTATAAACTCGTAATGCCCATACCTGGTTCGAAGTGCTGTCTTCAGATTGTGTTCCTTATTTACACACAACTGATGGTATCCAGATCGAAGGTCAATCTTTGAAAAGTATTGAGCTCCATGCAGTTGGTAAAATAAATCATCAATACGAGGTAGGGGATACTTGTTCATTATTTTTATAGAATTTATTTCCCTGTAGTCAATACATAACCTCATAGATCCATATTTCTTCTTAACAAAAAGGATAGGGGATCCCCATGGAGAAACACTAGGGTGAATAAATCCCATTTTACTCAATTCCTCTAGTTGTTTCTTTAGTTCAACTAATTCTACTATGGCCACTATATAAGGTGTCTTCGATATAGGCCTTGAACCAGGAATTAAATCAATGGAAAACTCAATTTCTTGTTCTGGAGGATGTCCAGATAAATCTTCCGGAAACACAGCTTCATATTCTTTCACAATAGGTACATACTCTATTTGAACATTCCTTTCCTCACCAACAGTTATTTCATTGTCTTCCTCCTCAATAATTGAATTTAGTTGGGCTATTGGGGGTGGATCTAGGAAAGAATTAGGTGGTGATGATTCTACTCTAAAGATAATGCGTTCCTTATCATCATCATAAAAAATCGTAACCTCATTCTTCATACAATAAATCTTCGCATCATGGTCCGAAATCCATTCTATACCGATGATTATATCAAATTCAATCATGGGTATGATGATGATATCAACATATAAAGAACATTTATATGCTCTAATGGGAACTGATTCACAGAACATTGTAGTAATGATACTTCCCTAAGGAGTTTTAACTGAAAACACCCTTGTTAAATCAAATTGGAAATATCTAATTTTATCAGCAAACTGGGAAGATATGAAACAATGTGATGATCTAGACTCAAATAAAGCATTGTCTATGCTTGAGGAAACCATTAAATTACCTGCCACCACATCTTTCAGAGCTTTTACCTCAACAGTAGTGATAGCATATGCTTGGCCTTGATCCCTTGGCCTTTTCCGAGGTAAGTTTCCCTGAAGTTTTGGACATTCATTTGCATAATGTCCCATCTCCCTGAAATTGTAGCATTGAACATTAGTAACTTCTTTCTTACCCTTGCAATCACGAGCTTGGTGGCCTTTTTCACCACACTTGTAACAGACTCCCATTCCTTTCAAGCAAGTACCATGGTGTTTCTTATCAAATTTACTACAGGATAGATATTAAACTTTTCCCTTATTCCCCTTATATCCATTCCCAGAGTGATCATCATATCTCTTCTTCTCTTGCTTTGCCTTAAAGTCGTAAGACCTAGCGAATTCCATTTCTGTCTTGATAGAACATGAGACAATATCTTCATACGAAGAGAAAGATTATGAGACTAATTATTGATGGAGAAACAGTTTTAAACCATCTAAGAAACGATCTATCTTACTTATTGGGTAACATATATAATCTGTTTCATGCCTCGCTATCCTTGTAAAGTTAGCCTCATACTTTGAGACATTCTCATTCTCCTATTCTCTCAAACTCAGAAATTGCCTTTCCATATCTGCTTGATGGTCACGAGGAAAGTATTTTTCTAAGAAAATCTCTTTGAACTCCCTCCATTCCATATTTGATACTTCATCATCTTCCATTGAGTTTAGAATCAATGACCACCATTGGTCAGCATCTCCAGTGAGGCGGTAAACTGCCATGATAACTTTTTCCATTTCACTACTCCCCACGGTATGAAATATTTTCTCTAAGGAACTTATCCATTGCTTAGCTACCAATATATTTGTATTACCATTTAATGTTGGTGGATGTTTCCTCATGAAGAAATCTAATATTGATCCTCAACACTGCGGATTAGTGTGCTCCATACGAGTAAGGTTATTATTCATAACCTGAGTGAGTTTTACCGGTATGGTGATTAGCTGATTGGAACCAGTTGTATCACCAGCTCCACTATAATTATATTGACCAGGAGGTCAATCCATACATGGAGTACATGCATTAATACTATTTCCATTTCTTCCACTAGTATCCATTTCTAAAAAATGGCATAAACTAGATCAGTTTATGAATCAAAATACATAATTCCATACTTTTAAAACATTTAATATAAATTGAACTATTTACGGATATAATCTATAATCATAAAAATTATTTCATTGAGGAAGTATATACTAATAAACCCTTCATAATGGTTTGTAAATAAAATGAGAATTATCCTAAGCATATCCCCCTGGAGTGTCATAACCAAAAGTGCAGCAAGGTCTGTTGTTGTGCACTAGTTCCTGTTCGAGTTTAGATCAAAGTGGTGTTTTCGGGTTTTACCCCTAGGTAAATCTGTGCCAGATCCACCTCTACCTGCTCGTATCCAGAAAAAGATTCATTGCTCAGAAAACTCACAAAATTTATACAATACCAAAATTCTAGGAAGTTCTTCTATATTAATCCTCAAAGTCCATCTTAGGTCTATGTGCTCTAATCAGAGTTTATCTAAATCTAGTTTCCAAGGTCTGTACTAAACTTCTTCTAATACCAACTATAGTTCCCCGACCCCAATTACCCAGAGTAGGTGCATTATTACATAACATTGGCATGATCACAAAAGATCACGTCTCGAAAGACCGATTAGTTTAGTAGTCTTCGAAACACTACATATATTCATATGTCTTACATTACATCATAAAGTAAATAAAATACCACAAAGTCTTATCTTCATATCCCCTCATACTATCCTTTCATATCATTCATAAATTACTTCTTCAAATCCTAGGAAAAAATAAAATATTGAAAGGGGTGAGCTCAGATGCTCAGTAAGGATAACAATACAACCGAAACTTTCATAAATAAGCATAAATATTTAAGACAATGTATAACTAAAACAAAAACATTTTAAACTTGAACTGAATAATAATATGGAAAAGATAAAATGAAATAATTCCATTTACTTATTCACATGGGTATTCCACTAGTTGTATAATCACATGCAATATTAATAACCACTTTCATAATGAAGGAATGCATAATACCAGATTATCATAACCACATAGTCAAGGCCTTATGCCCAGACTACAAATAAGATTTTGTCAAGGCCTTGTTCCAAGACACTAGTTTGTCTCATGAGACCTACCAATGCATCGAGGATCTATAGTAGGCTCCACCTGTCACTTATTAAGTCCAATGCATTTCTCATATGAACAGGTTTAAATATAACATAAACATTCATATTAAAACTACCATACGAAATGTCAATAATTTCTCCATAAACCATGGATGGTATAAAAATAACACATCAACAGTAAAACATATCACAAAACCTTAAATACAATATGGAAGTTTTTTTATCATAATAAATAAACATCAAATAAACTTAAAATCCATAAAAGGATGTTGACATAGATGAAATCAAAACTATTAGAGGGAAATATCTATTTTTTGAAATCATTTAAAAGTCACATAATTATAAAAGAAAACATTTACTTTGAAAATATTCTTATAATCTTGTAAGGGAATCTTCTATGATTTTATAATGGCAGAAAATAGTCGCACCCACTGTATATGTTAAAAAATATATTCTTACCTTGATTCTGTTGAAAAGGTTAAAAAAGACATTGTTTGGAAAATGACAGAAATATTCCTTTATAAAAATCTTATAAAAAGTCAACAAGGGTATAAATGACATTAACCCATAGTCTGTAAAATAGTAAGAATTATTTGAAATACATTTTTACGAAACATGGATGTGGATGATAAAGAGGTCCCAGTAGATAATTATGTATAAACAACCTCGGACAATGAAGAGATTGTGAAATAAACCCTTACCATGTACTTTTCCTTGGTTGAGGGTAGGTTAACCTCCAGTATAATGGTGAAATAATTGTTTTTAAATTATACAAGAATCATATACTTTAATATGATATCATATATGATCTTTTAACATTGATTTGTTAATAATATCTTAGTATTATCGTCATTTCAGGTGTTAACTTACTCATTTTCTTTTATATGTTTTGTTATATAAGCTGTGTTTGTTATGGATAGGTTGTATATTATTCATATCCAGAATGATATCAATTACTTAAAAATTATTTTTATTCATCAAATGAAAATTATACTTGAATAGATATGATGGGGAATGAATCTCATCGCGTTCGTGGAGACGGTAGTCCGTACATACGCACGAGCGACAATATCATTATTTTGATATTAAAATAATATATATTTGTATAGTATATCATATATACAGAATCATTATCATTTTATATTTAATATTTTCATGAATTACCCATCATTATCACACACACCCAAATAATAATGTATAGAATAACAATTACACCACGATGTGGAGACGGTAGGCCATACATACGCACGTATGGTGACATTCCATTCAAAGGATGGGTAGAATAATGAATATGGTTGTACCATATTTATAATAAAATCACAATATATAGATGATTCTGGAGTTATTATTTTAGAATGGAAACAACTAAGAATGAAGAAGTTGAAGAAGAAAGGTACTTGAAAAGGGGTGGTGAAAACATTACCTCTTCTTCGGGTTCTTCCTTTTGATTTGATCAAAAGGAATCATTAGGTTGGATTTATGACTAATGTAAGGCCTCTAGGATTAAGGGAGGATATTTTATAGGGTATTTGGGCAGAGGTTGGACGAATAAAAGGCTATTAAGGTATGAATTTTAGAGAAGTGTGAGTTCCCTTTTATAAGAGGTGTGAGGGGAACCTTTGTAGAAGCAAGAAATAGGTTTTAGATAGGTTTGGGTCATTATATTAACCTTATCATTTACATTTAACTCTTAGTTAAATAGTTTGACATTTAGCATGTATCATTGTATTTTTATATTATATAGTTAATAAACATACAATATACCTCCAATAGACCACCAAGTGGTCCATTAATGAAACACCTATCATTATATAAGTCCTTTTTCCAAACCTTATATTTTTAGGAATAGAATATCAATTAATAATATAATATTTTTTTAAAAACTCTTTTATGTCAATTTTGACACTATTGGTTAATTTGTTTTTGATAATTTTATAACAAAATTATTACATCAAAAAAAACTTATATAACCAATAATAATATGTCATATTAACATAGAAAATTATTTTATTTCATAAGAAGTCTCAAATTACATTTATTTTGATATTTATAATATCAATTATTTGAATATTTCATTAGCTATGTAATTACTGCATCACCATTGTGTCATAAATAAAATAAATTATTTAATATATAAAAATTATAAATAAAATACAATAATTTAGGAAATCTTTTGAGCTTTCTAATGAATATTTATAATCGAATTTATCTTTTGTATAACCCTATATTAGAAATGTTTTAGTTATTAATCTTGGATTTTAACTCTTTTAACTCTTCTTTGAATAAAATAATAATAAATTTCCTAATCTAATCCAATTGGACCTAAATGATAATATTTTATTCCTAAGGTTGTTTTTTGTCGGGATACACTTTTCCAATAGAATTAGAACATTTTTTAGGGTAATATTAAAATCATATTTACCCTTAATTACCCTATTTACTTTAAACCGAGGAAAATAAAAGTAAAAAGTTACTATTCACCAAAAAATATTTTCATCTCATAGAACCACATTATACTCCTTGGTATTAACCGTGTCTCTTGGATTTTCGAAATTCCACTCACAAAAGTGGTAAAATTATATTTTATGTGAATTTCCAAATTCTCCTAAGAGGTGGGTAAAATACGATGAAAAGTTCAATAAATTTTATATATATATATAATTATTCTAAACTATCTCTAATGAATTACATTGAAATTATAGAGGTTTTATGTATCTATTTTGACCTTAATTAAATTGAAATAAAATAAATAATTATTTAAATAAAAATTCGGTTTTAAACTATAACTCAGTGTTTTTTCACTATTCATCAAAAATTGAATGTTTTCAGAAAAAAACAAAAAATTCACCCTTAGATAATTTCGATATTCCAAATCCAAAAATGAAGTCCATTTTGAATGATAATATTTATAAAATTTCAAAAATTGGGTATTACTATTCATAATGGCTAGTTTGATTTGTTGTGGTGTGTGTTAGAACTCGAAGTTGCGTACACCACACACTACTATATTATTCAAAGAGAAGCATACCGTGGAAGTTTGGGGTGTTACAGAAATGTTGTGGGAATGATTCTTGTACATTGGGGGATCTTGGGTATGACACTTTCCCTTGGTATATTTTCTTTCAAAAATATCTATCAATCTTCCATTTGCATGGATCCAATTTAATCCTTGTATGGAAGACTATGTCATTCAACTTTGTGCTGGAAAAAGGTTGGGGAGACAACTATTCTTGGCCCTGAGTTTTTGAAGAGCATGAAAGATAAGGTTTATCTTGTTCATGAGAGGATAAAACCATCACAATACTATAAAAATCCTTATGTCGATTGTAGGAGAAGGCCCTTAGAGTTCAAGGATGGGGGCCACACATACTTGAAGGTTTTTCCTCTACGTTGGAAGTGGAGGTTTGGTAGAGGAAGAAAGATTTCTATCAGGTTCATTGGAACCTTTGAGGTGTTGGGATGAGTTGGTGATGTGTCATAAAATATAGCACTGCCAACTTTGTTTTAGAGTATCCATAATGTCTTCCACGTCATCCACTTCTGTCAGTATATTCACGATGATTCCCATGTCATTGATTGAAGATATTTCTTTATCAAAGACAACACACAGTTCATGGAGTGAGAGGTAGAGTTCAAGGATCATCCAGAGAAGATGCTTTGTGCGAGGACCATTCCATTGGTTCATGTGTTGTGCAGGCATGGTGCCCACTGGAGAGGTCAAGGGAGTGAGAAGTGCCGATGTGTTCCCACCACCAAAATTTATTTTGACTTTTCCCTATTCTATTTTTATTTGGTATGTAATTCTTGAACCATGATTTCTATGAGATGAGTTGATTCCTTGTTCTCTAATGTATTATGAATGTTGACATGTGGAAAAGGGAGGACCTAATTCCTAACTGAGATGCCTTAATTGAGATGTGATTAAACTCATGTGAGTGAGTCAGTGCAACCTAGAGAAGATTTTATCTTGACATAGAGGATGGAATACCCTAGTTTATATGTAAGGATAGTGTGGTTATTGTGCTTTTGTGGTGTGCCTTATAGTCGGTTGGGTTAGCAGATGTTAAGGATGTGTTCTTGGATGTGGATTATTTCCACACAAGTATTCGAACATCATAGGGTGGCTTATCATTGAAAATTGATTTTAGTAGAGGTGTTTCAAGTATAGTGAGATAATTTTGAGGTATCTCATGGTGCGGTTATTTAGAACATTCCTTTTCTTATGTGGTTGGTTTTTATTTCTCAAGGATGATAATTTTTTGAGAGTTAGATGATGTAATGGCCCAGACCTCCACGATCCATTACATTGTAAAAATCTTACATTTGAGGTGTTTCAGGAGGAGACAATGACTCATTTCAAGAATTTTCCAAAACTATAGTTTTTCCAATGGTGGGTTAGGGCCAGTGTGTCAAAAATGGTAGGTGGTGAAAATAGGCTGGGACAATGATTAACTGATAGTGAGTAACAATGGTGACTCGCAATGACAGGTAATAATGGTAGGCCACCAGAAGTGACTTACGATAGTGTCTCATCCACTAGTAGCTCATCTAATGGTGAGTCACACAAGAATGACTCATCCAACTCTATCTCATAAAATGATGAGTCACCCAATAATGACTCATCCACTGGTTTCATACACTAGGGACTCACCCTCCAGTGACTCGGGATGGTGACTCACCCAACAATGAGTCATTTTGGACAGTTTTTCAAAATTCTAAATTTCTCTAGTTTTCTAGTTTTCTGTAGTTTCTCCCTTTAAACATTTTATTTGATTTCAAATCAGTTAAATAAAATATTAAATGGGTTTTTGGGGCTTTTTCAATTCATGTATATATATATATATTCAAAAATCCATTATCTTTTATTTACTCCCAAACTATGTGGTCTTGGTCAAGATCCATCTTTAATGGATTTAAAAACCCATTTCTCACATTAATATAAAATGTGGAATTTATAATAATGATATCCATTCTTCCTAGTTCATTTTTATCTATTGATATGGGAATTTACCTAGAACCTTTTTTTATGAAAGAGACATATGATTTTGTGGTGGTATTGGATCACATTTCCTTAGATCCTTATACATTCCCATGTTTTGGCTCATCAATAATGTGTTGATCATCTATTCCTAAAATTAGTTTTTCATTCATATCATTCAATTTTTTATCATGCGAGGTGGTTTTATGAATATATCCTTTGTTATGATAAAATAATACCAACTTAATAAAGGTAATTGAATCAATTTAAGATCAGAATGATGGGATAGTAAAAACTAACTTATGGTCTTCTTTTTTATCTATTGATATTTTGATTGATATAGGCTATATGCCTACTAAAAATCATGGTCAATGGTGGTATTTTTTTAAACCTATAATGGATTTTGAATTCTATTTTGTTTCCTTTTTCGAAAGAATGTATATATATATATGAAACTAATTAATAATAAAAATTATTTTAAATAAATAGATGCCCTCAGGTCAAAATTTTTCTATGATAAACATTGAATTAATAATTGAAACCAAATAAGGGATTCCTTATTAAATTAGGAAATTATTGCCTTATGTGGTTATGTAGTGATGTGGTTGATAACACAATTGTGTGTGGGGTGGTTTAGGTGGTGTAATGGAATCTCAGGTTGATAGATTAATTGTTTATTTGATTTATAGGATGGATGGGATGTGTTATACAACAGGGTTGCGTTTAGGTTTTGTGGTTATGTGTTGGTGTGTGCATTGGGGTTATGTAGTAGGGAAGCTGAGAATAGTTATGAATAAAGGTGTTGCTGGGAGTGGCTATGAGTTTGTGTTTTTTTGGTTTTTTGGATTGATTGGGTGGGATGACAGTGAAGAATGATGATTAAGTGGGTTAGTTTTACTTTGGTTCTTATCTAAATGTATTAATTTTTTATGTGTATTGACAAGTGTTGTGGTTTATATTTTACTGAGTAGGGGTGGAATGAATTAAAAAAATCTTTAATAAAGAATGATAATTGATATAATGAATTAGGTGGGTGTATGAAATTTGTTGTGGTATTCTTTGTGGTTGTGAATTTAGAGGTTGTAGCATGATTTCCAGTATTATGGGATGGTTTTTGTTGGAGAACCTATAGGTTTCAATGAGATTTTGATAACTATATCTATACTAATTTTATTTTTTCCTTGTAATTTCTATATACACCACACCCTAGTTGAGAACTATGTTCCCAACACCCAATTCATTATGGGGGTGGGTGCCCTTTCAAAAATCACAGTGGGAGGATGGATGGATGGTTACTTGCTCATACCTATTCCATATTCTAGGAATTGGAATCCCATGTTTCTATAGGAATATTATGGTGTTGTTTGTGATGCCCATGTGTTTGTAGGCGAGTTTTTCTTTCCTAGTTGTTTTCAGGATGAACTGATTTGTTCTCTCCCAAGTGTCTCCATGATGAGGTGTGGTAGTGGCCAAGATGTCTATGGGAGGGATGCGATCAACTAAGTTTTATCAATATGTGGGACTATATATGAGAAAAATGTGTCTACAGAAGGTATGTGATGTGGTTTTGGTGGCCCTGGTGTGTGTGGGTATGTTGTGACATGGGGATTGTGGAATATGTAGGTTCTCCGGGAAGTTTTTCGTTAGGGTATTTGTAGATAATTATTTGAAAGTGGTGTGGTGTACCCAAATTATCGATTAGATTAATATATTAATTTACATGAATTTAATTACATGGTGACAATGACATGGTGAGGTTTCGGTGGCTATTATACCTTCATATGAGATGTCGAGATTTTTTATTTTCCCATCAGGGAATTAGTATGTTTCATACACTTGTGCATGAGTGACATTGGTTTTTTATACTGAGTATACTCATGTTGTTACCCTATGTATACAAAACCGCATTTAGGTTTCAAGGAAAACAACATGGACCCTTCTGACCATTACTAGCTCAGACATTGGGATAATTTTTTTGTCGCTTATTAGATTTACTTTTGGTACATACCTTGTAGTTTATTTATATATGAAGAAGTTTTAGTTCGAACATGCATGTAGGATGGTATTGGATTTATGTTATATATATATATATCACTGATTTTCTTTTAGGTTGATACATGTTATACTTCGATCGTTGTTACTATAAAAAAGGTAATGCCTCCCATTCTGGGAGATTTTTATACCATTTGTGATTGTCGCCCCCCCATGGCCTACTAGAGGTGGGACTCAGGGTTCATTATCGCTTGATATGCATTTCTATCTTAGGAGGGGTGTCTTGAGAGGGAGGGGGTCCTGAAATTATAAGAGTGAAATCCATGATATGTCCATCCTATTTGAGTTGTTTAATTTTAAAGGTTATTTTAAAACCCTCTCTTCTTAGTTTAACACCCTGGTAAATCCATTTTTCCTCACTCATGGTATATAATTTTTAATATTCTCACTATTCATTTTGTTAATTTTTTTTTGTAATTATTAGAAATTAGAAATTATTTTTATTCCAAATATGGAATTAATTGTTTCCAAATTCAATTCATAGAAGTGAAAATATTAACTTTAAAATTAATGCTACACTTGTGATGAGAAAGCCTTGTTTTAAATAGAAAATGATTAAATGTTTTAAATGATTATTTATAAAAATTCAATATTAAAATTATAAAAACTTCCTATATTGGATTAATTTTTATATAAGGGAACAAAATATTCATTAAAATAAAATTAAAATATAGTTTTTATATTCTAAATTATTTATTCAAAAAGGAAAAATTAAATTAAATTTATTTATTTTTTTCAATTAAACGTAAAATGAAATATTAAAAAACCCAAAAAATTCAACCTATGATAGTTTTTATATACTTATTCTGAAAATGAATTCAATTTTATGAAATAAATTCTATTAAAGTTTTAAATATTAATTTTAAATTATGTTAATAGTGTTTGACTAATCTGTCTCTTAGAAAAATCCATTTTTTTCCAAGTACATTTATTTTTCATTCGAATGATTCATTATTTTTATAATCAATGTATAAAAATATTTCTCATATTTTATTTTTAATAATTCATACTATCCATTCCAACATCTATGGGATAAATATTATAATAGGTATTAATATTTTTATAATATTTTACATTTCATTTAAACTTAACACTATTTGTAATGCAAGATAAATTATGTGTTATGTGTAAGACAAGATAAACTCATTATAGAGTGATTGAGGTCAATGATCACAAGAAATTGAATGGTAAACAAATTAGTATGGGCCTTAAAATCATAAATCATTAATGATTTAAAATAAAATTTGATATATGAAATATATATTTAATTTTATTCTTATATTATTTTTAGATACTTTAACTAATGTTGAGTAATTATTTTACTATATAAGAATGTGTGGAAATATACTGACATGACAAATTTTTATTTTATATGAACAATTTTATACTAAGGATGTGTTTTGATCAATTTATAATTCATCCCATACTCCATGAAATAATTATATAATTTTTTAAGACTATTGTAATAAAATTAACTTTTAAAGAATCATAAGATCCTTAAAATAATGAAGTATCTTTAAATCAATTTATAACTAAATTCCAAATCCATTATAGTCAGCACATGTTATCCAATACAATTCATTAATACTCATCCTCAATAGAAACACCAATGGGTCATCATTAATGATTAATCATCAAATATATTCACTATAAACAATGATATATTAACTAGAACAATCAATAGGCCAGTGCTAGGTGTTAAACCCTTAATGTACTTCAGTTGTATGTTGGAGTATCATAGACATGAGGAATGTGTAGGGTTGTCACCAAATATGTCATATTTTCTTTTTTCGAATATATATTAATGTAATTCATATGATGTTACAAAAAAATGTGATGGTCATCCTTGAAAATAAATTAATCAATAAATAAAATTTTTACTATGTTTTTCAATTAATAAAATTTTCCACATTGTTTAATAATCTAGTTTTAATGTCATTAAAGGGTAATTAATGATCATATTAACTAATAAAGTTATCTATTCAATGAAACCAATGTTTATAAAATCTAATTAAATTTTTACTCAAATAAATCATTCATTTAATAAACAAATGGTTATATTTCAATAAATATTTCCAAAAATTGTCTTTAAACATGTTATATTCCAAAAAACAAAAAAGTGTTTTTTAGAAAATCATACTTTTGATAAATCATAAAATCATAATTCAATAATATAATCTATACATATTATGTTAATGACAATTTTTTTTTCAAATATTTAGCCTAATAGTTAGATGTTTCATGATTATTATCACCAAAAAAACTAATGGTAAAAATAATTCTACAATTTAATTATTGAATTCCAATATAGAATTACCTAATCCTTTTATTTCAATATAGGTATTTCCCTCAAATAGGAATTAACTATTAGATGTGGTAATTGACTCAAATAATTTCATCATTCTCAAAATTTATGTCATCTAACTATAAATGGATCCCTAAGAAGAAATTTATTTCTTTTTTCATACCTGTAATGTCCTAAGGTGTTATAAATGAAGTTTATATTAGTTATTTAATTAAATATCTTGTCGTGTAATATGGTTATAGAAAACTCATGAAAATAATTAGTAATTATTTTGATTTAAAATACGGTTAAGAATATTACCATTGTAAATATAGTCATTAAATAGTGATCACATGATTAGTTCAAATATAAAGCTATAACGAATCCAATTGACTCAAAGAGAAGAAGGGATGGCCTATCACAATAGGATTGTACCCTATGATGGCCATTTATTTGAGCTTTCGAGGTTGATATAATCATTAGTATTTTCTTTAAACTAACCCTAAGATGAGATACAAAATATTAAGCATGAGAAAATGCATTTACGGGAGAAGTTCAAGCTCATCGAGAACACGACCAAACCATGTTTTCCGAACGAAACCATGAATGCCTCGCTATTAAACACCTTATTCTTATGGTGTATGCCGATGTAATAAAGGGATTTCTATCATGACATTAATAATATGAATATGTATATTATATAGAATAATTAATTTGTTTTCATTATTATTATTACATTATAAATGATTTTTATTTTGATACAATTAATCAAAAATTGTATTTTCAGTTAATATTCAAATTAAATTAAGGGATTTATTTATAGGAATTAATATATTTTTGAAGTAATTAGTATTATTAAATATGTTTTATTATTTATAAATTGTAATATAATTTTTATGATGTAAAATGTAATTTTTATAATTGTTTAAAAAATGTTATTGTCAAAAAACATATCATTTTTTAATCAATATTGAATATTTTAATAGGTAAAAGTAAATATATTTTGAAAAATATTCATATAAAATGAATATTATTTTTTTAATCATAATGTAAAAATTATCAAATTCTTAATTTTTCATAATTTTCAAAGATATTAAAATTTTCAAGTAAAAATTAAATAACATATAAATATATGGTGTGTTCTATGACATCATAATGGAAAAAATGATATAATAAGTAATATAATTTGAATCCTCAGGAAAATATATGTTTTCCAATTAAAATAATGAGATTTAATGTTTAATTGATTAATTATATTAAGACTTTATGAATCCTTGAAAACATATAATATATTTTCAGAATTTAGATTCATTTCTTTAAAAATGTGACTCACCTACACATAAGTATGGGTAATATTTTAAAAAGTTGGGACCTTTTTATTATAAAATAATTAAAAACTATTCAATTGGTAAAAACCCTCAGGGAAAACCATTCAAAGGATTATCATTTGAAATATTTTATTTTGTAGAGACCAAAACCTACATATTAAACAAACCCATATCTTTTCCTATATACACCCACCCATGAACTGACTTCTCTTCACTCAAAATCCATGGATCATGAAAATTATCTACCCTCCTTTCTCTATGATCCTTCCAAGTTTCCCTAATTCTACGTAGAATCCACATTAAATCTTTTGTTTTCATACTCTTAAGGTAAGGGATTCTTTCTATCGCTCTTTTTTCAATAATATATTATATGTTATTCCATTTTATTTTTAATTACTAATGATGGGGTATGTTTTTGAACCTCCCCCTACTGATATTATTATTTTTAAATGATGAGTTTCCCATTTTTTCTCATTGATGCCTCCCATGTACACCTGTTACAATATCATAATTTCTTAATCATCCATTATTTTCTATTTTTATTAATTCATATTTATTATCAAATGACTTTTTATAATTATAAATATTTGGACATATCTTACTATGTCCCTAATACATCCAAAAACATGTTAAAATTATGGGCGACCCATTTATCACTCAACATCCAATTTTATGAATTTTCAAGAGAAACTGTTATGCTGCTAATTTTTCACAACAATTTTTAGGACAAACAAAATGTGCAGTGAATACCATACACATTTACTATTAAGGATATTGAATTTTATGCACATATTCCATTTTAGTTGGGAAATAGGTTTATTTATTCCACTATCCTTGATCATTTAATACGTTATGATGATGAATGATTTATTTTTATGATATATATGGCCGAATTAAGAATTAGAAAGAAATTAATGTGATGTGTGAACCAAGGATTATATAGTGCTCCAATGAATATGGTAATGATTAGTATCATGATGCATCTTTTTGGGATAGTGGTGTACCTTATTATTTTATTGGTAATTTCCTCAATGAAATATTGGTGGATTATACTTAACATATTTTTCATTGTTTTAAGTTGTTTCCTCATTTCCCATGTTAACATTATCATGCTACATCACACCTTATTATTAATGTATCTTTATGTCCAATTTATATGTTGTCTCTAACATGTAATATTACCATTATTTCATACAATTTTTATTCCATTAATCTGATTTATGGTTCACCCCTTTCTTATGTATTTTCCCTAGGTTATTCAATGCATTTTTAAGTTCAAGCATGCTGAATATGTTCTCAAAAATATGTTTTAATTCATATTTAAATGATGAAATTCAACACTCCTAATTCCCAAATACACAAGATATATCGATCATTCAAGTTGTATTAAGTTTAATTTTATACAATTTATTCATGTATTAATGTGTGATAAAAATTAAGGTTGTTATAGTTGGTATCAGAAATAAAATTTAGTTATTTGTGTGATTATGAATGGAGAACTATGGTAAAACCATTAGAGATAAGACTAAGTATAAGAATTAATCCTTAAAATTTTTGTGAGTATATAGTCAGTGTTTTATAATGAAATTACATCCCAATCTAGATACTACATGTGTACGTTGGTTTGGAACATATGTACCTAGAGGTAATAACTTCAACAAGTTGTTTGGGGACTAACTCAGGATAACTTAGTACACGACAATGAGCCTTACTACGCACCTCATTTGACACTCCCAAGAGATATTCATTTGTAATTCAGAAGCTATTTACAAACCAATTTTAAGTAATAAAAAAGTACAATATGATTATTTATTATGAAATGGATCATGGATAATATTGATTGAAGACTATAAATTCATAAGTTAATGAAATATATTTAATATATATGTTATCCCTTTAGTGAAATTGGATTCCCCTTTCTATTTTTAATAGTTTGAAAATAATCATCCTTAATTTTCTATCTATTATAGCTAATGTATGAAAATAGGATGAATCAGCTTAATAATCAATGTGAAGAGAAATGTGATGATTGCCCCAAGGAGATGCCCAACCCAATGAGAGGAGAAATCACACCCTTAATGATGAAAATCTCTCAATTGACACAAGTTATAAATGGAAACATATATTAGGAGTATTGTACAATACCCCCTAAGAGAGAATAATTTGTAATCGAGATCTTTATACATCAAAGGCCTCAAACTTTCAAGGGAGCATCTAATCACTTAATCACCAAATAATAGATCAACTATATTGAAAATTTCTTCTATATACTTCAATTCTCCAAATAAGAAAAGGTTCTTTTGGCTGTTTATTATATTTAAGGTGAAGCTAATCAATGGTGGACATTGATAAAAATTACAAACATTGTGGAAGAGATCAAAGAAATGGCATGAAAGGATTTCTAGAAAATGTTTTTTGATAAAAAATTTCATCAAAATCTATGTCATAAAATAGAAAAGGGTATCCTTTAACTCATGTAAAAAGATAATGAATCTATTGGGACAAATGAAAAACACATCACAAGTTATAATCAAATATTCCTATTATGTTTTCATTACCACTGAATTCAATATTGACCACTTATTTGGTGAGATAAAACCTATACAATGAAAATACATGGAGATCCATGACTTTGATAGCTATGACGAAATTGTGTGGGGTTCCCTCATAGTTAAACTAGATATTATTTAATCTCAAGGTTATAATGGGGATAATAAGAGGAAAGTGGAGATCAATTCTGGAGGTCTAATAGAGATATAATGTTTCCCAGAAATTTCCACATCCCACATGAAGATGGTGAATAAAGAATGACTCTATAAATTTCCTAATGGGTGTGGTGAAATGATTTAGGTGTGGGAAGGAAGGAAATATAGACAGTGATTACAAATAGAATAATCCCACTACTATTTTGGAGGAAATAAATTTTCTAATAAAACCAAATCATATTGTTCGTTTCTATAACTGTAGGGAACCACATAATTTTTAAAACTAATGCACTATGAAAAGGGGTTTCGAAGACAACCAACAACCTCCAAGGTAGCTGGGGAGAGATTTTTTCCATCACTAGAACATAAGTGAATCCTAACAATGAAGTAGTGATAGGTTTGAAATTTATTCATTCAATAATAGGGAACATTATTTTTATTGTAGTTCAACACATTCTTCCATATCATGAATTTTTATTATAACTATTCAAACACTAAAAAAATCATTGAAGTATATATGTCGATAAAAATGGAAAATAAGGAAATTATTTCATCTCAAGTATATAACTCCTCTCATGACAAATATTGTGGGTTGAGTTTCCTAGTAAACCATTTCACATCCATTTGGTGGAACTAGATTCAATTATGGGAATGTATAGGATTTCCCTATATCAATCAAACATAAATTTTTATGAAAGGGAAATCACTCTCTATATTGAGACTCATCCCCAGACTCAGTAAAAATGCATGGATAATGATTAATCTACTTTAGCACCATTATCTAAAGCATGAATTTTATTTTCCCATGAGAAATATTATCTATATTAAATTATATAGTCTAAGTATAAGATAATCCTTGAAGACATTCCCATTTTGAGGGAATAAGTTGATATGTATTGCAAAGAATTGTTTAGTCTTCCTCCAAGGTGAGTAGTTGAGTTTTTTGTTGATATTATACATGAGGCATTAACATTATCCAAGACTCCATATAGAATAGATGTTTTTGAACTTGAGGAGTGGAAGAAACAACTATAAGAGAATCTGGATAATGGTTTAATATTCCCATGTTCTCCACCTTGGGGTGCACCCATCCTTTTTTTCATGAAGAACAATGGGTCAATGAAACTTTGCCTCTATTATTCTGATATCAATAGGATAATTATAAAGAACAAGTATCCCAACATCAAATTGATGAATTTATTGATCAACTACATGGAGTAAAATAATTTTCAATGGTGGATCTATGATTAGGATATTACCATTTTATGGTGTAGAAAGAGGATATCCACAATAATACTTTTCATATAAGGTATGCATATTATGAATTCATAATAATTCCTTTCATAATCACTAATGCTCCAATAATATTCACAGAATTGATGAATATATTCCTTAAATATTACCTCAAAAAATTTGATGTATTCATTATGTAAGAACCCAGATCTTCTTTTCAGGTATTCTTTTCCTTTTCTGGTCGTTTTTTAGAAAAAGAGGAAATTCTAGAAATTTTCTAAGTACATGTTGTGTACTGCCTTGCCACAGGAGGCCATGTGCTGACCGTGTAGTATCCATGCACATGACCATGTGGGAGTGACATAGAGGCCGCTTAAAGTGATGTACAGAAAATGAGAGTACAGACCGTGTACATAAAAAGTACACATCGTGTATTTTTTTCATTAAACACACTAGGGTCGCGTCTAATCGCTAGAACACTATTATTTTAGGTCTTATTTGACCGAGAGCTTCGTATGGACGTAGATCTTCGATGAACCCCTGAGCTTGTGTCTGTCCTCTGAATTGAACACCATCGGTTGTGTTATAATTTCATCGGTGAGTTCTATCTTCTCCTAGAGCACCATATTATATTCTGTCTTTCTCGTGAGATATCGTGGGTTGAACTTCTTATAATTTTTGGTAGATCTTCAATGTTCTAAGGAGATTCAATCTTCGAGGTTCATGTATATCATTCCTACAACACCAAGGTAGGTGGTTTGTGCATTAATGTTGAAAGTCCTTGAGTTTTATGTGAAAAATTGCCCAATACCCATGAACGGGGTATTGAATGTTTACCATTTTCACCCTATTGTTTGACTAGATTGATTGTATGAATGATTAGTTGATAATTGATTGTGAATAGGGTGAATTGCAGGGCTTTGGATGTGTTTCCCATCCATGTTTTTCCTATTTGGACCTTTGGGTCTAGTTTGCCTAATATGCTGCTGTTTACTTTCCCATGCCTAGTATTATAGGATGGTGTGGCTATTGTTATGTTATGTTGTTATGCTATAGAATTCTATCCATGTAGTTCTTGAGGTTTACCCTGGCCGATATGCGCTTCTACACTTGCTTGACATACACAGGGCCACAAAGGGAATGTGATGTAAGTGCTTCCCTAGAGCGCCTTTTTACGATACGAGACTATAGGGGGAATTGACGGTGAGTGCTTCCTCAGAGAGTCTATAATTAAGCTAAACCAGAGGGGTTAGACTGAGTGTACTACCCAGAGGGTTGATTGTACTTGTTAGGTAGGACCAGAGGGGATAGACTGAGTGTGCTTCCCAGAGGGTTACATGTTGTGTTTATCTCCTTGTTTTTTTGTAGCTTGATATTGAAACTATGGAATGTTTACTATTGAGTACCTTCCTATTTACTGTTTCCTGTACTTTTAAATACCATATGCTCGTTACTATAGGCATGAATCTCTTGGTGGTTTCGTACTATGATTAGTCTCACACCATGTTTGGGCCATGCTTTTGGGCCCAAAGAGATTAAATTATTGCAGGTATAGATAAGGGAAAGCGCCCCTTTACTTCTGGTACTTGACATGCTATGGAGCTGGAGGGCACGAGACCAATATTAGGCTTGCGATGCTATAAATCTGATTACTATTTTTCTTTTGTACAACATTTAGTAATGTACTTCAACATTGTGCTTTGTTTCACTACTTTCCTATACATATGTATCATGAATCATTTTATATATATTCTCTAGTTTATTCTGTCAGTCTTCCGCTATTTATTTTTGTATGATATTATTACTGCTTCCATTCTTGTATGTATTTCTTTACATTCAATGCGTACTCTGCCAATGAGGGCATTGTTTCCCCACTATCACACCTAATTCCCTCACTACTATTTGGGAGCCTCTGACATTCGGGGAAATGCACTTGAGTCCATGTGACCAACCGGTTACGGGGCGCCTCTGGGTGGCTTCCAGAACCGGGATGTTACAAAGTGGTATCAGAGGGGCTATTTTCTCTTGACTTACTATTTGGATCCTATAGCTAGGGATAGGATTAAATAGATACCTGGTAATAGACTTTTCCCGACAGTAGCTAACGTGTGTGCAAGGAAAAGGCAATTTACCTCGTTTAATTGCAATTTTTTTTTGATTTTTCAATTATTACAGTTGATTTTATTTCACCATTAGGTGACTCACATGTTTTTTGTTGGTTATTATTTATGTTATTGGGGTTCTATTTCTGTTGGAACCCAATGAGATGAGGGTATTCCATCTCATGCATCATATAGACACTTGTTAGAAATCACATGTGATGAATTCTTTCCATGCCATTTAGGATGTATTAACAATTGCATGTTTTTGTGATAGATGTTGTGTAGAATATGCATTATGTTGTGATAGATTTCTAGATAAAAAATACCCGTTGTTTGATAGGGTATTGTTTGTGTAAGGTTTTGTTTAAATGAACGCCAATATTTGGTTCTTGAGGTGTTATGGGCCCTCATGGACTGGAATTTGGGGGATCATTGCTTTTTTCCTTGTTATGACATGTATAAGATTCCAAGAATTGATTTGCTGGGAGTATGATCCCTAAAGGATCAGAATTTGGCACATTAATGTTCGTTTCAGTGTTTTTCTGGGCTCCAGAGTAGTTTCTGAGACTTACTGTCTGGAAAAACCTAGAATACATGCCTTGTAGTTTTGACTACATGCTATGTGTTCTTTTGTTCAGGAAGAAACTGTTTTTTGTTAGTACACACTGTGTACTCAATGTACATGACATATAATCCCTAACCGTTTCATAGGCCATGTGGGAAGAGACACGGGATAGGGAAATTCTTGTAGAAACACACCGTGTACTAGTTGAACATGCCGTGTAGTCTAACCTAGGTACCAGGTTGTGTCACCAACAAAACGGGTCAGTGTTATCCCTTCTCGTACACACCATGTCCACCTGGAACACGCCGTGTAGTGTCAGTCGTTTAGCCAGCCATGTAACCAACAATACGGGTCAGTGTTATCCTTTCACATACACGCTGTGTCTGGCGTGAACACACCGTGTAGTCATGTTTTAGGAGAACCATGTGGCTTGACCATGTAGAAGGACTCAGGCAGAGAAAGAGGATTCAAGTACATGCCATGTGTTAAGACAACACGCTATGTGGGTTGGGAGTCACATGACTAGTTGTGGCAGGAGTACACGCCCATGTAAATGACTTAAGAGAACACTCCATGTACACCGTGTAGTCTTGTTTTGAAAAACATAAATGCTTTCTTTCTCCATTTCCCTTCCTGTACTTCCAGTTTTTAGTCCCTACAAATCTTGATCTATGGTGTTCATTTGACCTTACAGAGTCATGCAACCGAGACATCCTCCGGTTATGTGCTAGTTGTATGACAGTCATGCAACCAAGGTACATTAGTTCCAGAGCCGCCTCTACTTGATTTTATCTAGAAATTGATTTATTTCTTAGAAAATACACAAAATCTCTACATTACCAAAATTTTAGTATGTTCTTATATACCAATCCTCAAAGTCTATCTTTGTGTAATGTGCTCTAATTAGAGTTTATCTAAATCTAGTTTCCAAGGGTTGTACTAAATTACTCTAATACCATCTATAATCCCCCGACCCTAGTTACCATGATTTGGTGCATTATAACATAACATTTTCATGATCACAAGGCATCAAAATCCCGAAAGACCAATCATTTTAGTATCCTTGTAAGTACTAGATACATTTATAAGTTTTATATTACATTATAAAATAAAAAACAATAACAACATTATCTCCATTGAACATATTCACCCCTTAGAATATCCTTGCAGGTCAGTCATAATATAATTTTTTTCATCCTAGGAAAAATAAAACATATAAAGAGGTGAGCTCAGATGCTCTGTAAAGATAATATATAGAAGATACTTTCAAGAAAAATCATAAACATTTAATTCAATGTATGAGACAAAAACATAAGTCTTTTAAAAATTAAATTCATCATAATATGGAAAATATAAATTAAATAATTCCATTTACTTATTCACATAGATATTCTACTAGTCGAATAATCACATGTAATATCAATAGCCAATTTCATAATGTTGGAATGCATAATGCCAGACTTCATAACCACATAGTCAAGGCCTTGGGCCAAGAATAAAAATACGATATTGTCAAGGCCTTATTCCAAGACACTAGATTGCCTCATGATACCTACCGATGAATCTAGGAGCTATAGTGTTCTCCACCCATCACTTACTAAGTCCAATGCATTCCTCATATGAAAACAATTAAACACAACTTAAACATTCACATTAAAACTAGCATACAAAATTTCAATACTTTATCCATAAACCATGTATGGTGTAAATATAACTCATGCGCAGCCAAACATATCACAAAACCTTATATACAATATGTATGATTTGTATCATAATAATTAACTTCAAACAATATTAAAATCTATCAAATGATGTTGACATAGATGAAATCAAAACTTTTTTGTAGAGAAATATCTATTTTTATTTTTAAATCATTTAAAAGTCATAAAATTATAAAAGAAAACATTTATTTTACTAGTATTCATATAATATTGTATGGGAAGCTTCAGTGATGTTATAACAGCAGAATATAGCCACACTCACCGTATAAGTTAAAAAAAGACATTCTTACCTTAATTTTTTCTAGAAGGTCATAATGTACCTTGTTTGGAAAACGATAGAAAGATTCCTTTAAAAACATATGTGGTCAAATAAGAGTATAAATTACATTAAACCAAAGTCTAGTAAATAGTAAAAAAACATTAATTAAATTTTTAAGAAAACATGGATGTGGATGATAAAGAGTTCATAGTAGATACTTACATATTTACAACCTCGGATAAGTAAAGTGATTGTATAATTAACATGTAACTTATACTTTAACATAGTCGAGGGTACATTAAACACCTTTATAATAGTTAAATAGTTGTTATAAAATTATACAAGAATAATATATATAAATAAGATATCATATATGATTTTCTAATATTGTTTTGTTAATAATATTTTAGTAGTATCATTATTTATGGTGTTAACTGATTCATTTTACTTTATATGATCGGTTACATAATCCATGTTTGTTATGGAGATTATGTATTTGATTAATATACCGAATGATATAATGTTCATAAAAATTATTTTTAATCATAAAATGATAATTATTCTTGAATGATTACCATGGGGAATGAATCACATCACGTTCGTGGATACGGTAATCCGTACGTACGCTGGAGTGACAATATCACTATATTGATGGTGAAATCATATGTAATTGGATGGTATATCATATATAAAGAATAATTAACATGTTATATTTATTATTTATATTCTTTATACTCATTATTATACCCATCCAAAAAATTAAGTGTTTGAATAACAAACTACACAATGACGTGGAGACGGTAAGCCGTACGTATGCATGCATGGAGACTTTGTCATTTATAGGATGTATAGAATAATGAATACGGATATACCATATTTATAATATCATAATTTTATGTATAAGATACTGGAGTTATTATTTTTTTATGGAAATAATAAATAAAGAGGAAGTGGGAGAAGAAAAGAACTTGAAAGAGGGTGGTGAAATTATTACACCTTCATCGGGTGATTCCTTTTGAGTTGATAAAGAGGGAACTATATGTTAGCTTTATGATCAATGTAAGGACTCTAAGATTAAGGGAGTATAGTTGAGAGGATATTTGGGATGGGTTTTTCTGAAAAAAATGGATTTGGAGGAGTGAAATTAAGAGAAGGGGAAGTACCCTTTTATAAGAGAGGTGATGGTCACTTTAGGAAAATCTTGAAATATTATTTTATAATAAAATCATTTTCGGTTTCTAATGGCTCAGAAATGATTTATTTATAGTATAAGGTGGGAATAGGTCGAAAAAAACTCAACAAATATGTATTATATAGGTTTAGGTCACCATTTTAACCTAATCTTTTATATTTAACTCTTAGTAAAACAGTTTGACATTTACCATGTCTCTTTGTATTTTTATATTATATGGTTAATAAACATACTATAAAATTACATGAGAACCCCAAGTGGTTAGGTATTAATATATATAAACTTATTTAATTCTTTTTGTAAAACATTATATTTTTAAAAAATATTATATCAATTAATAATATAGTATTTTTTTAAATCTCAATTATGTCAATTTTGACACTATTTAGTATTAGATTTTTTTAAAAGCCATAATATATATAACTCTGAATAAAATTTATTAAATTAGCCCTAAAGTATCATATTAACCATGAAAATCAGTTTAATTCAGAAGAAGTCTCAATTTACATTTATTTAGATATTAATAATATCAATTAATTTAATATTTTATTATTAAGCTAATTATTGCATCATCATTGTGTCATAAATAAATTAAAATATTTAATGTCAAAAAATTATAAATAAAATACCATTATGTAGAATATATTTATATATTTATAATGAATATTTATAGTTGAATTTATATTCTGGGTAAACCTATATTTAAAATGGTTTATTTATTAAACATTGGATTTATCTGTTTTAACACTTCTTTAAATAAAATAAATATAAATGTCATATTATAATCCAAGTGGACCAAAGAGGGTAATATTTAATACTATGATTGTTTTTTTAGAATTACACTTTTCCAATAGAATTAGTACATGTGTTAGGGTAATTATAATATCAATTTACCCTTAATTTCCCTATTTCCTTTTAACCGTGGTAAATAAATGCCAAAAGTTACTATTCAACAAAAAATATTTTCATCTTATTGAAAAAAATTTTAATTACTAATGAAAAACGTGTCTCTAGTATTATTAAAATTTAACTCATAGAAAAGGTAAAATTATGTTTTATACAAATTTGCAAATTCCCCATGAAGGTGGGTAAAAGATGGTAAAAAGTTCAATAAAATTTTATATATATATAATTATTATAAAATGACTCCAATTAATTACATTAAACATATATAGGTTTAATGTATTTATTTTAAACAAAAATAAATTGAAATAAAATAACTAATTACTTAAATAAAAAGTTTGTTTTAAACAATAATGCAATGTTTTACACTATTTATCAATAATTGAATGTTTTAAGAAAAATAAAAAAAAAATCACCCTAAGCTAATTCAGATTTTCCAAATTCAAAAATGAATTCCATTTTGAAAAATAAAATTTATAAAATTTTAAAAAGCAGGTATTACTATTCATAATGGCTAGTTTGATTGGTCGTGGTGTGTTAAAACTTCATGTTGCGTACAACACAAGATAATACAATATTCAAAGGGAAATATACCATGAAATATTTGGGTGTTACATTCTCCCCTACTTAATATATTTTCATCCTTGAAATTTCTATAATATTAATGCATAAAAAGCTTCGAGTGGTTCTTCATCATAATTTCTCAGGTCCCCACGTTGCCTCTTCAATCTTATGGTTTCTCAATAGAACTTTTACCAGATGAGTCGTCCGGTTTCTCGGCACATGTCCATTGGTATCAAGAATCCTAATAGGCTCTTCACAATAAGACAAATCATGTTCTAGTTCAATTTCCTCATATGTGAGTATATGCGTTGGGTCAAGCATTTACATTCTCAATAGTGATACGTGGAACACATCATGAACTTTGGAGAGACTTAGAGGCATTGCTAAACGATAAGCAACAACTCCAATTCATTCTAGAATTTCGAATGGTCCGATGTACCGAGGATTCAATTTACCCTTCTTACCGAATCGTATAACACCCTTCCATGGAGATACCTTCAAGAAAACATGATCTCCTACTTGAAATTACAAATCCATATGAAATTATCGGCATAGATCCTTTGCCTAATTTGAGCTTCTTTGATGTGGGTTTTGATAATCTTCACCTTTTTCATTGTTTCCTCTAGAAGTTATAGGCCTACGAGTTTTTTCACAAACATCACACCAACAAGTTGGTGTGAGACATCTATTTCTATATAACGGTTTATATGGTGCCATTTGATTACTTGAATGGAATCTATTGTTATAGGAAAACATTATTAGAGGTAAATATTGATCCCACATACCCTGAAAGTCAGGTTCAAATGATCTTGAAATGTCTTCTAAGGTTCGAATAGTTTGTTCTGACTTTCCATCATTTTGAGGGTGGTATGCAGTGCTCAAATGAAGTTCAGTATCCAAGGCCTTCTAATGAATTTTCCAAAATCATCATGTAAAACGGTGATTGTGATCAGAAATAATTGATAGGGGTACACCATGGAGTCTTACAACTTCATTAATATACAACCTTTCTAGACTTTGAAGAGGTAAATATTCTCTTATAGTAATAAAATGTTCTGACTTGGTAAGACCATCAACAATGAACTATATTTCATCATTCCTTCTAAGAGTCTCTGGTAACCCCATGAAACAATTCATTGTAATATTATTCTGTTTCCATTAAGGTATGTGAAGAGGTTGCATGACTCCTCCAGGATGTTTCCTTCTAGTTATCACTTGTTGAAAAACAATAAATCTTAACACAAAATCAGCAATCTCCCTCTTCTTGTTGACCCGCCAAAAATTTTCCTTCAAATATTTATACATCTTGGTGCTCTGAGGGTGTATAAAGAAAATAATTCCTTTTTTAGATCAGGTATGTTAGGAACACAAAGTCTCTTACCAAATTTCAAAATTCCATCTTCATATATGAAGTCACACAATCTCCCATTATTCACAGCATTAGTATTCTTTTGAAACTCCTCATCATCATTCTGAGAAATCTTTATCCTTTCTAGTAAATATGGTTTGGCAATAATTTTGAAAAATTATTGATGTTTCATATTCCTTGGTTATTTCCATATCCATATCTACTAGATCCATTTAAATAGGATCCTTTTCTAATCTCATCATGTTCAAAACTCCATGATCCTTTCAACTCAGAGCATTTGCGACCTTATTTGCCTTCCCTGGGTGGTAGTATATAGTGCAATAATAATCCTTGAGTAGTTCAAACCATCATCTTTGCCTAATGTTGAGTTCTGTCTGTGAGAAAATGTACATCAAACTCTTCTGATTAGTATAAATCTCACATTTTTCACCATATATATAGTTTCTCCATATATTCAGAGAAAATATTATAGATGCTAACTCTAGATCATGAGTAGGATAGTTTTTCTCATTAATTTTTAGTTTTCGTGATGCATAGGAAATAACTCTATTATTCTTCATAAGGACACAACAACGTCCTTTTTTAAGCATCACTATAAATAACTAACCCATCATTCCCTGATGGTAGAGTCAAGATAAGAGCATTGACTAATCTTCTCTTCAGTTCTTCAAAACATTCTTCAAAATATTTTTTCCAAACCAATTTAACCCCTTTACCAGTGAGATTGGTTAATGGGTTATCCAACCAAGCAAAATTAAGGACAAAACTTCGATAAAAACCTGCTAAACCAATAAAACTGTGTACCTCAGTTATACTAGTTGGTGCTCCCCATTCTTGGATTTCCTTTTTCTTTGAATGATAAACATATATTCCATCCCTATATACAATATGGACAAGAAAATAAATCTCTTGAATCTTGAATTCACACTGTCTAAACTTCCCTTATCATTCATTTCTTCTGAGGGTTTTCAGAATAGTGCACAAGTGATTTTCATGATCATTGTAAATTTTTTTAGTATATAGAGATATCATCAATAAATACCACTAAATAGTCATCAAGATATTCTTTGAAAACTTTATTCATTAAATCCATGAAGACAGAGGGTGCATTAGTCAATCCAAAAGGAATTACTGTAAACTCGTAATGCCCGTACCTGGTTCATAATGCTGTTTTCAGAATGTATTCCTTCTTCACACATAAATAATGATTTCCATATCGAAGGTAAATCTTTGAAAAATATTGATCACCATGAAGTTGGTTGAATTAATCATCAATGCGAGGTTGGGGATACTTGTTCATTATTATTATAGAAATGATCTCTGAAAAGTCAATGCACAATCTCATAGATCAGTCTTTCTTATTAACCAAAAGGATAGGGGCACCCCATGGAGAAACACTAGGGAGAATAAATCTCTTATTACCGAATTCATCTTCTTGTTTCTTTAGTTCCACTAATTCCAAAGTTTTCATTCTATAAGGGGTCTTCAATATGGTCCTTGATTCAGGAATTAAATCAATGGAAAACTCAATTTCTCATTCTAGGGGATGTTCAGGTAAATCCTATGAAACACATCAACATATTCTTGCACAATAGGTACATCCTCTATTGAAAAATTATTTTCCTCACCCATAATTTTTTCATTCTCTTCATTCCAAATAATTGAAATTAGTAGAGCTACTGGGGGTGGATCTAGGAAAGAATCAGGTGGTGGAATTTCTACTCTAAATATAAGGTACTCTTTATCATCATCGAAAATTGTAAACTCATTCTTCTTACAATAAATTTTCGCATCATGGTACGAAATAAAATCTATTCTGAGGATTATATCAAATTCAATCATGTGTATGACGATGAGATCAGAAGATAAAGAACATTTATATCCCATAATGGGAACCAATTCACAAAACTTAGTGGTGATGATACATCCCTTAGGAGTTTTTGACTAGAAACTACCATGTTAAGTCAAATTGAAAATATATAAATTTCTAAGCAAACTGGGAAGATATGAAAGAATTCAATGATACAGAATCAAATAAATCATTGGCTAAACATGAAGAAACAATTAAATTACCTGTCACTATGTATTTCAGAGCTTCAACCTCAGCATTAGTGATCGCATAAGCATGGTCTTGATCCCTTGGCCATTTCTAAGGTATGTTCCCTTGGAGCATAAGAAATTCATTTGCATAATGTCCCTTTTCTCTAAATTTTAGCATTGAACATTGATAGAATCTTTCTTTCCCTTGTAATAACGAGCTTGTTGGACTTTTTCACCACACTTGTAATAGACTCCCACTCCCTTCAGGAAAGTACTGGGGTGTTTCATCCAAAAATTTACCACATGATACATATTTAACATTTCCTTTCTTCCACTTATTTCCATTTCCAGAGTGATCAATAGATATCTTCTTCACTTTCATTGCTTTAAAGTCATAATACATAGATAATTCCTTTTTTGTCTTGAGAGCACATGAAACATTATCTTCATTCGATGAGAAAAATTGTAAGACTAATGATTGGTGGAGAAACAGTTTTAACCCATTAAATAATTGATCAATCTTAATACTTGGGTTACATATATAATCTTCTACATTTCTTGATAACCTTGTAAAGTTATCCTCATAATTTTAGACATTCTCATCCTATTTTTTCCTCAGAATCAGAAATTGTCTTTCCATATCCATTTAATGGTCACGAGGAAAGTATTTTTATAAGAAAATCTATTTAAACTAAATCCATTCCATGTTAGATACTTCTTCATCTTCTTTTGTGTCTTATAATAATAACCACAATTGATATGATTCTCTTGTGAGGTGATAAACTGCTATGACAACTTTTTCGCTTTTCCTACTCTAGAAAGCACAAAATATTTTCTCTAAGGAACTTATCTATTTCTCAGCTACTAATATATTTATTCTCCCATTGAATGTTGGTGGTTTTTTCTCATGAAGCAGTCTAACTTTGACCCTCTACATTGGGGGATAGGGTGCTTCATATGGGTAAGGTTATTTTTCATTACCTGAGTGAGTTGTCCCAGTATGATGATAAGCTGATAAGCACTAGTTGCATCACCAGCTCCAATATAATTATCTTTAGTAGGAGGACAATACATACATGAATTACGTTCATTAATACAGTTTCCATTCCTTCCACTTGGTGCAATTTCTAAACAATGGCATAGAATATATTAGTTTATGATTCACAATACATAATTTCGAACTTGTAAAACACTTAACATAAATTGAACAATTTATGGATATAATCCATAATCATAAAAAAAATTCTTTTAGGAACTATATACCCCTATGACCTTCAAAATGGTTTATAAAGAAAATGTGAATTATCCTAAGCATATCCCCCAAGAGTGTCGTATCCAGAGTGTGTCAATTCCCATTGTCATGTACCAGGATACCCAAGGTCATGACCAAAACTCCTTGTTAGAGTTTTCACTCTTAGGTACATCTGTTCCAGAGGTTCCTCTACCTGATCGTATCCAAATTGGGATGTATTTCTTAGAAACTGTACAGAATCTCTATATTACCAAAATTATAGGAAGTTTTTCTATACCAATCCTCAAAGTCCAACTTAGGGTAATGTTCTCTAATTAGATTTTATCAAAATATAGTTTCTAAGGTTTATAATAAACTCACTCTGATACCAACTATAATTCCTTAACCCTAGTTACCCATAGTCGGTGCATTATTACTCAACATTTGCATGATCACAAGGGATAAAAATCCCCAAAGACCAATCAGTTTCGAAGTACAATATACATTGATAAGTTTTACATTACATTATAAAATGAAAAACAACAACAACATTGTCTCCATTGAAAAAATTAATCCATTAGACTATCCCAATAGGTAAGTCTTAATATACTTCTTCACATCTTGGGAAAAATAAAACATAGAAAGGGGTGAGCTCATACGCTCAAGAAAGATAACAATATAGTGGAAACATTCAGGAATAAGCATAAACTTTTAAGGAAATGTATAAGACTAAAACAAAATCCTTTTAAACATAAACATTATCATAATATGGAAATGATAAATCAAATAGTTCCATTTACTTATTCAAATAGATATTATACTAGTTTAATAATCACAAGTAATATCAATAGCCAATTTCATAATGTTGGAATGCATAATTCTAGACTTCATATCCAAATAGTCAAGGCCTTGTGACAATATTAAAAATAATATTTTTTCAAGGCCTTGATCCAAGACACTAGTTTCTCTTATGATACCTATCGATTCATTGAGGAGCTATAATGGACTCCACCCATCACTTACTAAGTCCAATGCATTCCCCATATGAAAAGGTTTAAACCTAACATAAACATTCATATTAAAACTAACATACGAAATGTCAATACTTTATCCATAAACCATGGATGGTGTAATAATAACACATCTATAGTCAAATATATCTCAAAACATTCAATACAATATAGAAGATTTGTATCATAATAATCAACTTCAAACATGCAAAAAATCCATCAAAGGATGTTGACATAGATGACATCAAAAAATTATGTAGAAAAATATATCTTGATATTTGGAAATCATTTAAATGTCATATAATAATAAAATAAAAAATTTATTTTGAAAATATTCTTAGAAGCATGTATGGGATGTTTTGACAATGTCATAACGGAGGAAAATATCCACACCCACCATATAAGTTAAAAAAAGTTATTCTTACCTTAATTTTGTCGAGAAGGTCATAAAGTAGCTTGTTTGGAAAATGACAGAAAGATTCCTTTCAAAAAATATGTGGTCAAATAAGGGTATAAATTACTTTAACCCATAGTATAGTAAATAGTAAAAATATTTTGAATTACATTTTTAAGAAAACACATATGTGGATGATAAATAAGTCCTTGTAGATACTTTTGTATTAACAACCTATGATAAGTAAAGAGATTGCAAAATTAACCCTTACCATATAATTTTACTTAGTTTAGGGTATGTTAAACTCTTATATAATAGTTAAATCATTGTTATTAAATTATGAATGAATCATATACATAAATATGATATCATATACGATATTTTAATATTTGTTTGTTAATAATATTCTAGTAGTATCATCATTTTGGGTGTTATATGATTTGTTTTCATTTATATTCTTGGTTACATAAGCCATGTTTGTTATAGAAATGATGTATTTTATTCATATATAGAATGATATTATGTTCATAAACATTATTTTTAATCATAAAATGAAAATTATTATTGAATGATAATGATGGGGAATGAATCTCATTGCGTTCGTGGAGACGGTAATTTGTACGCACGCACAAGTGATAATATCATTATTTTGATGGTAGAATGATATGAAATTGGATGGTATATCATATATAAAGAATAATTAACATGTTTTATTTATTATTTATGTTAGTTATACTCATTATAATATACCAATCTGAATAAATAAGTGTTTGAATAACAAACTACACCGTGACGTAGAGATGATATGTCGTACGTACGCACGTATGGTGACTTTGTCATTTATAGGATGGATAGAATAATGAATATAGTTGGACCATATTTATAATAACATCATTTTATGTAGAAGGTACTGTATTTATTATATTGGTTTGGAATCAACAATGTAAGATGATGTGGAAGAAGAAAAGAACTTGAAAGAGAGTGGTGAAATTATTACCTCTTCTTCAGGTGTTTCCTTTTGAGTTGACCAGATGGGCTCCATAGGTTAGCTTTATGGTCAAATAAATGATTATATATTAAATGGAGGACATTTGAGAGGATATTTGGGCAGGGTTTGTCCAATCCAAATGGCACTGGATGTGTGAAATTAAGATAAGTGTGAGTACCCATTTATAAGAGAGGCGAGGGTCACTTTAGAGAAATCTTGAAATATTATTTTATAATAAAATAAGTTTCTTTTTAAATTGGAAAAAATGCTTTATTTAGAATATAAGGTGGTAATGGGTCGAAAACCTCTCAACCAATAGGTTTTAGTCAGGTATAGGTCACCATATTAACCTTATAGTTTAGATTTAACTCTTAGTTAAATAGTTTGACATTTACCATGTCTCTTTGTATTTTTATATGATATGGTTAATAAACATACTATAACAAGCCAAGTTAACCAATAGTGGTTCATTATTAATATATAAAACTTTATATAAGTCCTTTGGCCAAACCGTAGATTTTTAAGAATATTATATCAATTAATAATATAGTATTGTTTTACAAACTCAACTATGTCAATTTTGAAACTATATAGTATTTGATTTTTTTGAAATCCATAGAAACTTTATCACTTCGAATAAAATTTATATAATCAACCCTAAAATGTTATATTAACATAATAAATTAGTGTAATTTATCATAAGTCTCAATTTACATTTATTTTTATATTTATAATATCAATTATTTTTGTATTTCATAATTATGGAAATTACTACATCATCATTGTGTCATAAATGAATTAAATTATTTAAAGTCAAAAAATTATAAATAAAATACAATTATATAGTAAATTTTCTTATATTTCTAATGACTATTTATAGTCAAATTTATATTGAGGTTAACCCTATATAAAAATTGGATTAGTTCTTAAACTTTGAATTTAACACTTTTAACTCTTCTTTAAATATGATAACAATAAATGTCATAATATATTCCAAGTGGACCAAAGAGGATCATATTTAATTAATAAGGTTGTTTTTATCCTAATTACACTTATAAAATTGAATTATGAAATGTGTTTGGGTAATTATAATATCATTTTTACCCCTTATTACCCAATTTACTTTTAATCGTGGTAAACAAATTCAAAAGTTACTATTCCCAAAAAATTATTTTCATCTTATTGAACCAAATTTTACATAATGATGTCAACCATGTCTATTGTATTTTTAAAATTAAACTCACAGAATTGGTGATATTAAGTTTTATGCAAATTTGAAAATGCTCCTAGAAGGTGGGTAAAAGAAGGTAAGAAGTTCAATAAAATTTTATATATCTAAACTTATTATAAAATGAATCCAATGAATTAAATTGAACATATATATGTATTATGTATCTATTTTGACCTAAAATAAATTAAAATAAAATAACTAATTACTTAAATAAAAATACAGTTGTAAACAATAACGCAATTTTTTTCACAATTCATCAAAAATCGAAAGATTCCAGAAAAATACCAAAAATCCACCATAAGATAATTTGGATATTATGAATTAAAAATGAAATCTATTTTGAAAAATAAATTTTATAAAATTTCATAAATCTGGTATTAATATTCATAATGGCTATTTTGATTGGTCGTGGTGTGTTAAAACTCCATGTTGCGTACAATGCAAGATACTACATTATTCAAAGGAAAACCTACCGTGGAATCATGGGGTGTTACACTTATTCTAGTGTGATATCATTCTAATTTTTATATATTTTAATTTATTTCATTAATCTAAATATGATAACTCCACCTCCAATAGTGGTGAATACATACATATAGGTTCTTCACGTTAATTTTTATAGGTTACCACTATCGATAGGGGATGGACTCATTTTTGACTTTCTTCCTTTTATGATACACTTATATATCCCATAATATCTCATGAAAACAACCTATTTAAAGGAGAAAAAGATATTATCTTAAAAATATTGAGGCTAAATTAATTTTTCTTCCTAGAATTTAACCTTGTGCTTCTCTTCCATTTTCTAATATAGAAAACTAAAGCCTCAAACATTGTGATTTTTTCAAATCATAATCAGTTGACCATTAAGAAAAAATACCCCTTGAAATTATTGAAGGATTATTTTGTCAACTAAAATGATAAACATGGTTTTTAATATTTTATTTATTTTGGGGTTACCCTCCGTTATGAGTCCAGGAAGAGGATTTACCTAATAATTAATTTAGGAGATGATATGAGAATATTCAGTTTCAAGTTATTACATTATGTCTCATTAATACTTCAATAGTATTAATGGAAATGATGAATCAATTCATTAATTATTTCATAGAATATTTCATTCCCATTTTTTTGGATGATAAATTTTTATATGCCACGTTAGATGAGGAATGTGAGGATCATTTAAATATTATTATAGGAATCATAGAGAAAAGCCCTATATATAATAGGATTTATAATTGTGAATTTTGGATTTATGAAGTTTTTTCTACAGGGTTTATTATATCTCATAGTGGAATAGTAGTAGATCCTAAAAATATTCCATTTTAAATTACTTGGGAACATCTCTGAAATATATTTGAAATTTAGAAATTCATTGTATTAGATGGATATTAAAAATGGGTTTTCAGGATTTATCCAATATTGTATCTTCTATGAGATAAATAACTGATAATCAAATTATATTTGGGTGGAATTTATAATTCCATACATCTTATGGGGAAATAAATTAGTGCATTAAATTATCTTATGTCTTGATTATTTTGTGACCATGTTCAAGCTATGATGTTTTTCATGATGCATTATATATGTGATTTTGGGTGTGTCTTGATGCATGGAAAATAGGCTGTGTCCTATATCTTTCTCAAAGTACAGAGTCATGGAAAAAACTACACTACCAAAGTGATTGATTTGGAATCTATTATAAATTCTCTCAAGACTCGTTTCTACTGCCTTTTCGAGTAATACATTATGGTATTTTATTATTAAAATATGATAATTTATATTTTAATATAGAGGGATTTGAATATGAAAATGTGGAATTTTTTAGTATCCTTAGACATTAAAATATTATATTTCATATAATCTTAAAAAATGTAATTATGTGGATGATTTATTGATCATAAAGTTACCAAATCAATCAATTAAAGAATCACAAGAGTATTTGATTCTATTATTTTATTTTATGAGATAATCTTAGGAGTGGAAGAATATTTTAGTAATTTATTCTTTGGATATTTAAATTCAGACTCCTCATTTGATGATTATGTTTGTTTTGACCAGGTAAGAGAAATTTTATTTCGATTATATTAGTGAAATTATTAATTGTTAGATGACTTAGGAATTTAGTATGTTGCTTATTTTGGTGCATTGTGTTTTTTTGTAGAATATTTTACATTCTGGTATCTTATAGGTAAGAGTTGCTGGATGGTTGATATTTTTCTAGTTGTTATAAATATTATTATACTCACATGATGAATAATGATCTATGATGTCATTATTAGAGACCATGGATGATATTTTCGATCACAAAATTTAGGTCATGATTTCTTACATTCTTGAATATTATTGTTGATAACCAAATATCTCTTGGATTGTTTTGTCTTATTCATATTTTGGTGTGAACGTGGGATGTGACATTTATTTAATTAATCATAGGAATTCCAAGTAATCCCAGTGGGAGGATATTATTTGTGTGATCCTTAATGCACAAACACAATAATATTGTTTGCTTCCTATTATAGAGATATAGAGGGTAGAAGATAATAACTAATTATATGTCAAGGAGATTTTGAGAAATCATTTTCTTCCCTTTGTGATTGTTTCTAAAAGGGAATAACTAATTATTTTAGTTTTTTTAAATTTTTTGAATTATTTTATTTCTTCCCAACTATGGTTTAGAATGACATACCTCACAAGTAGGACGAGAAACCTGAGTGATCTATTTATATTCCTGAGGATATCTTTCAGTCGACATTCTTTATTTATGGAGTTTTTCAGAAAAATATCTACCTATGGAATTTTTTTTCATATTATAGTAGTTATTAACTATTAAATAATATGACTCCATTTAAGCATCATATGATTGACCTTGTATATAGACCTGTTATAGGTCATGTCAGTAGAGCAGTCCTTGGTTGTGTTGATACATATAAAATAGTTTACATAAAAAGATCAGTTAATATAAATAATGTTGGGTATATACCAATGTCATCATATATTATAAGAAAAGTATATTTTCCAATTTTTTTGTTTGAGGATGGTGATCTTGTCTTTCACCGATTTTCACCTCACATGTGTTATCGTCTATTCGGTAAGAAGAGTAAGGTATCACTGAGTTTTATATCCATTTTGAGATCATTTTATATTTTGGAATTATTCCATAGTTGTTGGAATTCCCATATAATTTAATATTGAATCAAGATTTGTTTCATGATACTCATTTATGTATGTATCAACTCGATCTATACCATGTGAATTAATGGGATGTATTTGATCAGGATATTTAAACCATATTTGTATAATAAAAGGTTTGGATTATAGTATAATGAGATATGGGACTCTACTTTAAAATAATTCCTATGTTTTCTATACTATTTTAGTTCATGATGGGATTTTTATGAGACATGGGAGAATAAATCATGGATGAGGTAGTATTGTTCCTCTCTCTCTGCAATTTATGGATATTTACCATTTAGTTGAAAAAAAACTCTTATAGGGTGAGAATTATTACTTCATACAGGTAACAAGAATGTGTTATTTTGAGTATGGTTTATCTATGTGGAGATATAGGTGATTCTGGGATTCTAGGGTTTAAAAATTAGGATTTGGGAAAAAAGTACTAATACATGGGTCTATTAGAAATTTAGTACTAAAAGTGTAGTAACTATGTGGTGTGACCCTTTGAGGATTTTGTGTCATTACTCATAGTTTCATTATTGTTTTTAAAACTCCTTGAATTATCAAGCATGACATTTAGGAGTTTTAATGATCTTATATACGTGTCACATGTCTTGATCATGAATTGTAAATATTTTCTACATATCTTGAGTAATTAATGCTCATTATTTTTTAAAGAGTATTGGAAAACTACAGTTAGTGCATGGATTTTTAAACATTATAGCCTTCCCAAATTCATTAATCTGATCCTCTAAAAATTTATAATTTACCTTACTATACTTGATAATTTTTATTTCTAAATATTACATTATCTATCATTTTATTGAGCTATTCTCTCCCCAATTCTCCATAAAATTCTACAATGAATTAATTATTGATCCTTGGTTATTTTTTGTCAAGAACATCACAATATTTTTGATTTTTTTTCATTTTCATTGTCTTATTTTAGGATCCTAATTGACCATGTTTTCACTTGAATAATTGGTATCTAAATTGAATATGGTTTCTAGATCTATTTTGTTTTTTAAGTTATTGATGATGTTACTTAAGTATATAGGAATGCTCGTAATATATCTCCTCATTTTCAATTTTTTTCATGAAGATGATTATATTTCCATCATTATTGATGTAGGTTTCATTATAATTTAGTTATAAACAATGAATTAAATAATTTTCTTATAAATTATATGGTTGGGATTTATTAAATTGATTTATTGATCACATCATCACATTAAAATGGGTTTTAAATGGATTTTTATTTTGAAAATATTTTATCCACTTTAACTATATGATGAAATTCCTCAATGATAGAATTGACTCTAAAATGGTTTAATAATAATGATATTAGGGATGCGTAATTATGAAAATATTTTATAAACATTTATCAAGGATTATATAAATGTTTTCTAAAAATTATCACATTGGAAGCCATTGGTTTTTTCTGGTATGTTCATATGAAAATGATAGAGAGTCTGTCACAACTAGTGGTTATTCCTATGATATTGATGGACTATGAGAGGAAATGATATTGATATGATTCAAATTATACCCACTTAGTGTTACTTTTCATGTCAAAGAATTTATTCCCATAGCATAGTTTCATCTAATGATTGATTTTATATATAATGGAATTGATTCATATTCCATTGATCACAATCATATATTATGGTATATTAATTTATATTACACTTTATTAATTTATTATATATTTTATGTACATAACATATTTATGGATATATTGAATATATGAAATTATTTAAATGAAACTAATCAATTTTTTCCAAATAAATTCTCAATTGAAAATTATTTTAAAACATTATTTAAAAAAAATCTAGAACTAACATTTACATGCTGTTATACAATATATAAATTTTTAGACATATCATACAAGGATTTATTCTAACAACTTATTTTTTCCAATGTGGATTTATAGAATTTTTTCAGGACTCATTTAAATAGAATGGTGTCAAGTATTTCATCAAATTCTATCTTTTTTCATTTCTTTTATAGTGAGATAGTGTGATGGTTAAGGTTGGTCACATAGAAACTAGGATATTGTATTTTCATGTTATATTTTAAGTTTTATCCTTTTGGGATTATGTCTTATATATCATGGATATGTATTCTTATTCTTCTTTTTACTCAATAAGTTTACCCTATTTTGGTTATTCCATATAATTATTTAGTTTCATTGTTGATTTAACTATGTTGAGGTAAATTTCATGTTATGTGTCTTGTTGACCCAAGTGTCTCATTACAATAAATACTTGTTAGTACACTATCTACACTATAAGAAATTATAATTATAATTGATAGTGATATTGAAGATTGATAAAATAATGGGGGATTAATAATATTATTAATATTATTGTGTATAACATATTTTTTAATCACAGTATTGTTCTAAGAAAGAACATATAGTGTAATTGAAAGTCAAACCATGAGAACAATATGATCATACCTTTATTATAGAATGTCCTTAATAAAATTAATTTAAATTATGGGATAAATCATTTAAACACAACCCTACAATATAAAATATTTTACATGTTTTGGAATCTATTGTACCCAATCAGACGACCCACTATGCCATAAATGATGAAAATTATTCCTATAAGACATTCATAGAAGATAATTATATTTTATGTTTCATAATTCTTTCAATTATATATTAAGAACTGATAATGAAACATAAATATATGGACTGTTACTCCATGAATATATATCTCTTTGAAATTGAAAAATATAAGGATAACAATAAGATGTTTGATATTTTAATATCCCAATACAAATAAAAACTGGAAGAATCCATATTAGGTAGCAATCATGCCATCACAATACCAAAGTATTTTGATCAGTTATTGATTATATGATTTTATACAAGTAATAATTCATCCATAAGTCTCATATTACCATCATATTCATCTATATTATTGTTATTTTTCGTCAATTAATAGATTATTGTACTTGACATGATACTCCAACAAAATTATATGATGATTTATATTGAAGATATGGAATTTTTAAAATATTGGTTCCTTATTATTGGGATTATAAGATTAAATCATCAGGTACTAGAAATCCAGAATGTCTAGAAATAGTGGTACCATTGAAAAAATAATTAATAATGAAAAAATAGTCTATGTGAGTGTAATGATCATGAATTTTTTTTCTCCAAATGTGGTAATAAAGGCCATAATTATAGTGACATTGATGAAATGATGTAGAATCAATAAGTTATATCTATCCTATGGAATTTTATTATTATAAGAAATAATTTTATTTTACTTCTTGAATATTAAAATTAACTATGATTTATAATAAAATATATGAATGTATGGATCATGAGAATATTGATTATTTATTACATGTAAGGTAAATTCTATAAGGAGATAAATAAGGGAGATTTATAGATTATTCTGGTGAAATTAACTAATTTATCAATTATTGATGGATTCATGCTATACTATTTTTTCTATCGATTGTCACAAAAATAAATATATTCATGTATAATTAAAAAAATAAAAAAATTATCCCAGAAAGAAAGAAATTTTATTATGTTACTAAAAAAAAACAAAAAAATTATTCTATGATTATTGAATTATAAATAATAAAAATCATAAATAATTGTTTAATATAAACATAAGACATAGAATACCAAATTATGGAAGTAAATTATATTCAAAACATCTGATATAAGTTTAACAATTTATTTCCTAAAGGGTTATATATCTCTATTAATCTAAGGAAGTATGTATACTAGGAAACTAAATACCATTTTCTAGATGAATAATCATGTAGAAAATAAAGGTGCACCATGATGCTAAACTATTTAGCTGATTAAGAGCATGATATATATTCAAAAGTCGAATTAAATTTTTTTTCATATACATCACGAGATTCCACTAATTGTTTTTTTGATTAAGAAATAAAAAAATTTATAATTTATTGTAGGGTATGGGTTAATGAAAACCGAATAATAATTAACCATGTACCAACATACTTGTAACTACTTATAATAGTGACATACCTATATTGGATGTATTATTATAAGAATTTGTAATATTTATATAATATTAAAGAATCTATATTCGAGATAGTATGAGTAGGGTATACCTTTATGATGTCCACTCTCTTAATACACATGAGGTTTTATGGTATCATGAAACTCCTCTAAGATAATAATAGGTTTTGATTCAAATATAAATACTATATTAAAATGGTAAAACTATTCATGTTGTTTTATATTTACCAAGACTATTTTTATATTGTTTAATATCGATAATAATATAAAATTTATTTTTTATATAGAATAATTATAAAATTAATAATTTTGTAGAAAATTAAGAATTGAATCAATGTACTAAAATTTAAAAGTGCAATATTTTAGATGTTTGATAAATTTATACTACTTTTTAGTATTAAAGAGAAATTATATCTATATTTTTCATATTTTTACAAATAAAGAAACATTGATTATTAGAATGATTGAATTATTAATAAGATATCCTATGTGAACTGACATTTATTACAGTCATCATATTAAAATCTATTTGAATTTACATGTCATGGAATCAGATATGGTATTTTATTTTGTGTATGGATGTCTAGGAATATTTCCTTTGTGTAGACCCTATGAAACATATATATTTGGAACAAAAAATATTGGTTAGTGAAACTAGTTATTTATTATATGTTTTGAAATTTTATTATAAATATTTATAAATAAAATCAATCATAGTGACCATATAATATTTATTTTTAATGAATAAGGTTAATGTTTCTAAAATATGATAGTGATAGTGTTGCTATTTTAAAAAATAAAAATCAGGATAAAAAATAAAAATAGATATTTAGTCTTAACAATTTGATAAGTTTTAATATTGAGTATCTTAATCAGTCACACAACTATATCAAAAATATTTCTATTAAAAATCATTTATATACATATATATTTGAGAATCTAAATTTAGTTTTAACATATAAATATTGGAAAAGTATTATAAAAAAAATCGAACATTTTATGATAAAATTGTTACCCATTCCATATGATATTAAATTACTATGAGATATTGTTTATGGTATTATAAAGAGATTATTATTATGAAAATAATTTAATATTTTTTAATCTGTGAATTCTAAAAAATATAGAATGGTTTGTGTTTTTGTGTTGATGTTACATATACATAAAGAATAATAGATAAAAAAGAAATTGAATAGGGGTAACCATAATTATTTGAATTTTGAGCAATCTACTAGTACACAAGAACGAATAATTTAATTATTTTCTAATAAATAGTGAAATGTGAATATAAGTTATCAATGGATATAACAATAATATATTTTTTAGATCAATTTGATATTGTTTAGTAGAGAGTAATGTTTAATAAGATATAAAAATGTATAACAACCAATGGATATCATGTGAATAATAGTCATGTACAATGCATCATTATATAAAAATTAACAAGAGTTATAGAAATGGTATGTGAACTTATTGTTATATCTAAATAGTAATAGTATTATAATATTTTTGATATAAATTGAATATGGTATTATATATAATATAGGATCTAGTAAAATATTATTTGATTTGAATAGTTGAGGATAAAAATTATTGAAGGGTATTTCTCATAGAGGTGACTTTTTAGTCCCCATTAAGAATAATGTGGTAGAATCACTGAAAAAATTTTCTTATTAGAATCATGCTCATTAAGTTAGAGATATTGGATTAAAATTCATATGTAGATAGTAATATTATAATTAGTAATCTATTGACGGCTTTCTAGAGAAACAAATAATTTTTAATTTATATTATCTATATAGTAAATGATTTTAATATTAATAAATATCCTATAACATATTTGTTCATATTTGTATCATTATTATTGTAATGTCCCTGAGTATGTGTCATGTTAATGTGTTAAAAAATTTCTGGTATGATGAAAACCTTGAAGTTATATAGAAATATTATTAAACAAAATTCTTATTATAGGATAACATTTGATGAATATATATATATATATATAGTGATTAAAAATTTGGTTGAGGATAGTCATAAGTATACAAGACATCGTCTTGTGATTTTCTTCATGGTAATCATTGAGGGTGGTAGTTATAACAATATATCTGAATGTAGGAATTCTACATATATTCACAACTTTTTATATTTATGAATGAACAAAACTCTATTTTTTTCAAATATTTTTATTATTGTTATCATAAATCATGAGTCATTTATTAAGATGTATTTCCCAAATGTAAAAACTTTTTTATCATAGAAAATTTGAATAAAATGGGTAGGTCTTTATTGATATATTATTAACGAATAATTCAATATTGAAATTTTCCATTACCTGATAAGAATATGATATCCCATTCAATTTCATTTCTATATGTCCTTAAATCTAAATAACCATGGATGTGGTGATTGATGGATTCATTTCAATAATTCAATGCACGATATACTGAGAAAATGGATTTATTACAAGATTGTGAAACCACATTGATATTAGATATCCAAAAAAGGGACTACATTATATAGCGAGTGTTTTTTTGTAGTTTTTTTTGAGACAATAACATCATACTCTTCGGGTGAATTAACTTATTTCAAGATATTGATATAGGAATTCTGGAAATACAATTTAAGGCCACAATGTAAGAGGAAAATAGGGTATCACACGTAGTTTTTCCATTAATCATGATAGAATTACATTTTAATTTAATAGTTGAAATACATGTTATTCTCAAGACTATGAGAAATATTTATTTTATATATAATGATCAATAATATATTTTTATCATAATAATATTAGAGTTGAATATGAAATAAATATTTATTTTGTTTTCTATAAAGTAATATGTATATTCATATCTTAATTTAATATTATGTTAATAAATATTTATCTTGTTACATGAATTTTAAAATAAATATTTTATCAAATGATTATGAATTTATAATTTTTATTATATATAATATATATTTTAGGACCAATAGGGGCCTATATACCCTAAGGGGGTGGGGGTGAATTAGGGTATGTATATTCTTTTTCAAAGTTCTTCCTGGCCCACTGGATCTTGACCTATTTATTACAAGGGTCACTTTGTTTGCACTTGTGTGTTTATTATGATCACTTATTTTCTTTTTTATCAGATGATGATGCTTTAAATGAAATGTAGGGAAGTAAGTAGGTAGACATATAGATTTTTATATGGTTCACCCTCACTAGGCTACGTCCAAGGAGCATATGCCGACAAGTCACCGATCATACCAAATTCTACTATTCTTCACTAGATGTCGATACGAAGTTTCGGGAACAGTCACTCTGTCCCAGGAACACTTCCTTTACAAGGTTATGGGTCAGCTCACTACTTTCACAAGGGTCACTCCTTGTTTCTCTCTCTCTGGATCTCTGCCGGTGGAGAGGATCACCTTCTTCCTCTTCATTTGCTCACTGCTTTAGAAAGGATCCAATCAAAGTTTATAGACAAGTAGGTCTCTTCATTATCACTAATGAATACATCCTCTATTGTATTTGGATGCTCTGTTGAAGTTCAACTTTCACCCGCAGATGAATTTCACTTCGCACCGGGGGTATCGGGAAATCTTCCAACATCCACGGAGCCCTAAAACACTACTGGAAATCAACCTTACATGGCGCACAAGTCTAACTCGACGTGCAGGTCTCAGTGCACAAGTCAACACTGGCGCGTATGTCCACCTCAACTTCCAGCACGACACAAGCCTCTGCTCCTCCAACCTTGCTCGATGCAACTCCTTTTACGCCCAACCCAATATTGGCACGCAACTAACACCTGTCATGCAACCTATAAATGTAAAACACACCAACACTTGCGGGAACACCACACCTGCGCGACGGGAGCTCTGATTTTTCAAAGTGTTGAACTCCGTTGAAAATGAGGAGGGGTCGACCTGTATTCATAGGCATATTGACACCCTGAACGATGACATTCAAGTCTCCCCTCGGCATGCAGGTCCATCTGCTTAATTCGCTGTCACGCAACTCACTTTCACGACCACACCAATACCTGTGCGACCCTCTTTAGTTTTCCATATTTTTAATTTCTGTTCTTGAAAAAACAATAGGCGTGCAATTTTCCAACCCTCCTAGGCACCGGCGCATAGGTTCTTTCACGGTGCGCTTATCACTTGCACAACCAACCCAAAACATGCTCTTCCCTTATCCCTTTTCCATTTTCCATGTTCTAATCTTGAAAAACACTAGGCGTGTAGGTTCCCTCTCTTTCAAGTACATGGCAGAAAAGTCTCTTTTACAAAACCACTTTTTTCCATTTATCAATTTTCATGCCTATGAATTTGGAAAACACTGGAAAATGGTTCCACCTTTGTATCTGTTATTTTTGTACTACCTCCAGATCATCCATTCCTTTGTCTAAATTCTTGAATCAAACATGGATCAATGACCACTGCTCTTGAACCTGAAATTCCATAATGAAATACCCTGTGTCAACAAATTTGTATGTCATGAATTTCTTTGTCATCAATCATAGAACAGTTGTCCACCTTGTCAATAAACATAATCACCTCAAAAATGATTCAATGATACCTTGAGGGATTTTTACCGAACATATATAAAATTGATTAATTTATGTGTTGTAAATGGTTAGGATTGTGGATGAACAAAATTAATAATTCAACAAAGAAAATTATATAAAAATAAATGTCATATAAATAAAAAATATTTTTCATATTTATAAAAATGATCTTTATTATTCACACATTTGTGCATTCTATGAAATACAACAATACTTATAATTATTATTATGTCATTGAGAATACATTAGATTTATTATTGGATTATGGGACATTTGATAATTATTAATAAAATTTCCCGAACTATATATATACACATATTTTATTTTTTTCATTGTGGAAAATCGAGTGTGTTCTATAAAATTGATAACATCTAAATAAAATGTTCCCACTTAATAAAAACTCTGGGATTACACTTAATATGGAGTGAATTTCTTGTTCTCTTTATTCCCTATTATTAATGAGAGGACCATAGGAAATACTGTATCCAAAATTATGATGTTGTAAACAATGGTGGAAAAACATGACATCCAATAACTTATTGCAAGTAAATTGAGATATATGAGTGATTTTATAATGTTTTATAGCAAATATGAATCACCAACATAGTTACTCAACATAGGGACCATGTAGTATAATGATAATAAAACATGAATGAATTTATCATAATAAAAATATTAAATGAATAAGTAATAAAAGAATTCAATTAATTCCTTTTATTAAATTCAATGTAATGAAATCATAAAAAATTCACCCTATTTTATAGAATTAATTTTATCTACTTCCATTTGTAATATTATAGAGACATGATGATTATTCATTATGTTTATACATATTATGAGTAAAATATAACAAAAAATTTCATTGGTCGTAGTTGGAAATTTTCATTCCCAGAACTATCTAGTTTAACATTAAAAAAATTGGTCATTAAAGTTCACATGTTCTAACCATGCCAACCACGAATATAACAACATATTCCTAAGTACATTCAAAAACTACATGATTTTTGAAATATGAAATCCTTTATATGAGGAAATTAATATACAAATATTTTATCTCTTATGATATAATGATTTCATATTTATTATTATTCAATATAATGAGAGGATAAAAACTTTCATCCAGGATATTTATATAGACATAAGCAAATATACATATATATAGAAAAATCAATGAAAATAATATTAAAACATCACTTTTGGTAGAGTAAAACTATATAAAAACATTTACTAGTGAAATTGAAGATAAAATCAATTATCATAAATAATAGTGGCTAATTAATCCTTACCCAACCATAAATTTTTTTTTAATTATTTGTGGAAAAAAGAAGAGGAATACATGGGATTAATATTAGAATTAATCTATTTTAAAATACTATTATAATTTTTTATAATATTTTAAAAATGTTTTCATCCATATATAGCTCAAGAAGTTTTATAGATCAATATTTACCTTAGTTCATTCCAATAAAATATGGGTATAAAGACTCTAGGTTTTATGAGATCATTCATAGCCAAAGAATCCACCAAATAGATGGTCATAATCTTTATCTCCAATGATCAACATAACCAACTATTGAATGATTCATTTGGACCATGTATTAATATTTCATTGTGTATTATAATTTTTAATATATGTTTTATTCAAATTTATTTATATTTTATTTTATTTTATAAGATTATTTAACAATAAAATTTATTTTTTGTTAATTATTTCAATATCACATTATACATTAGAATGAAACTCTATAAAAATAATTGAGAAAGTGTCACCTATCATGTGACCTAATATAGAAGAAAACATTATAGTGATTCCGTCACATTTATTTATTTTTAAAACTAATGATCATAATAATTTTAGGATATGGAAGAAATTTTAAAAGTAATTAGAATTCCATGATGGTGAAAATTTACCTCACATTATGCTTACTAGATATTATCTCATTTATTGAATTAGTGATTAATTGGACAAGAATGATGATGGAATGAACATAGAAGATGATATTTTTGAGAAGAAAGAGTATCAGTGAATTATATTATCATTTGGATATGGAAATATATAATTTTTCTTTATATATTTACAATTACAGTGTAAAATTACAATTTACTCATAATTTAATCATACCATCATGTGATTCATTGAAAACCTGTAGGATATATTCCAATCAATTGATGAAAAATCTAAAAGAACAAGGTTTAAAAAAATTTAAATGCATGAAAAATTATTTTATATAGATAGTTAAAACTATTCTTTAATCATAATTTTTACGCTTCTATGATTTGAATTTTGAAGAATAGAAATACACGATTGTGATCAATATGTTATTTTGAGTCTGATAAGACCAATAAATTTTTTGGTGAATAGTAACATACCCATATGAATAGTAATAGTACCACTATGAATAGTAATATAAAATTATGAGTAGTAACTTCACCTATGATTGTATACATATAATATATAATTGATGTTCTGATATACCCATATCTTGTAATAAGTAAATAAATGTTGTAAAATTTTTATTTTCGGAATAAAATATTATTTTATTTAAAAATTAAATTAATCATATTAAGAAAATTATTTTGAGAATATGGAGTTAAATTTTGAATTCTACACGTCCAAAAATGGCATGGGTGAATTTATGGTTTTTTTCTGAAATACTTGAATTTCTTATGATTAGTAAAATGCGATAAATTACGATAAATTCTAAATACTTGTTTTACTACATCATTGACGATAAAAGGCTAATGTAAGCCCACTTCATTCGAACTCACATGTAGTTATTACTATTTTTAGTCTCATGAATCAAGGATACTCATATTCTTGAGAAACAATAATAATATAATGATTAAAATAATGTCAAAATCCCCCTCTTCTCCACTATAAATACCACCCCCTCCCCGCTCTTCCTCCCACACCTCTCAAGCATTGATCCTTACCAAAATTTTGACAAATACTCCTCTAAATCCACTTTCCCACATCCAATTCTTACTGGTCCCACCAAAAGACCAAAACCAAGGGCTTTTAGATTGATCTCAAGGAGAATGGTCACGAGGTAAACATCCTCTCTTTTTTCTTTTCTTTATTTTCATTTTCATTTTTGTTTTTTTTCTTTACTCACCTCACATTATCCAAGAGGAGTTAATGATCTAGTATCTAACATATTCTATATTTTATATTATTTATTTATGATCCAGTATTATATTTATTCTCTGCTCCAACTTATTCTAGAAATTAAAACACCATCCATGGTGTGTCGATTTACTAACATCATGGATGATATGATTTTAATTTTATTTAATTTAATAAAAGCAGTTAATGAACCCATTTTTATGGTTAAACAATATATTAATTTATGTATTATATCATATATAAGTTTCTAGAATCATTTTGTACACATGATATTGATTTTAAAAAATAAAATGAGTTTGTTATTATCAACGAACCACCAAAATAATCTAAACGAACATCATTAATGTTTTAACTAATGAATCATATTCATATAAGAATTCAAATTGATAAATGGAATAATTTATGGTAATTTAAATATTTATATACTAGTAAATTATAATTATTGTGTTATAATTCTAATTGAAAAGAATATCCATCATGAATTGATCATGGAAACCATGTGAAGAATGTACCGAAAATAGTGGAATTAACCAAATATTATTAATTAATGGGTGGAATGTTTCTATAAAATAATAATGAAATCTGTTATAATAATGAAATTTTTTCTATAAAATATTAATAAAACTATTTAAACCATTATACATAAGTATTAAAAAAGTTTTAGGGAAGTCAATCCCAATGTAATGGATCCTCTATTTCTCAATTTTATTCGAGAATCTCCTCTATATTTCCCTTTTTTATGTTTAATTACTAAATATGATTTATATTTATTCACCTCCCCCACACTAACCTTATGATGAATCAACTATTAGATAATCCTTTCTCTATCATTATTCCTCCCCCATGTACACCTGATATGTCACGACCCCCTCCCACCAAAGATTCCCCTCTTGAGCTGGCAATGGTGAAAGGCATATAATGACCCCCGAGTCCCGCCTCCAGTAGGCCCCAGAGTGGCGACTAGCACCAAGGGTATGAGTTTTCACAATATGGTAGGCATTACCATTTTTATTATTTATGATCGCGAGATAGGAAAAGTAAACCACCAAAAAGGAAAAGAAAAAGTTTATATAAATAAACCCAAACCAATCCCACATGCATGTTTAAATAGTTCTAAAACAAGGTACAAGTACAAGAAACCTCAAAGAGTACAATACCAAAAGAAACAAGAGTACAACAAACTGCAACAACTCCAACTGTCCTGACTAGTAGGGTCTCGTACGACCCTGGTAGTCCTCATGGAAACCTGAAAGTAAACATAGGGTGAGCATACAAGTATACTAAGTAGGAAAACCTAAAGCTATCGTGCACAAGTGGGGAGACATCCTAATGTCCCATGAGTACAACAGAAGAAACCAAAACCTAACAAGTAATTCTATCCACCCAACCTCACCAGCCAAGCTCACCAAAAACACAAAAAATAGGTAGTAGTAGTATAAAAGATCAAGAGTATTCGGTACCCCACACCATTTCCCTCCACTAGTTAGCTTCTCTTCCTAACGACAAACATCCTAACACTACCACACTCTTCCCGCCCGCACACACCTGGTCCTCACAACCACGTATCCCGCCCGCACACACCTGGGCCTCACAACCACGTATCCCGCCCACACACACATGGGCCTCACAACCACCTATCCCGCCCGCACACACCAGGGACTCATGACCATGTATCCTTCCCATACACACCTGGGCCTCATCCCGATGGTTCTTGGGAAATAGTAAAACCTTCTTGAAGAGACTTGGGTTTAAGTTCGCCTTAAGCCATCACAGCCTAGGGAAGAAGGAGTAGGAAGGATCTAGTAACTAAGGGGAAACACCCTCTCCCATAGAATGGGGGTGTTCGACACTAAGTTCTCAACATGGGTGGGGTGCGATAAAACACAAAGATACAAATATATATATATATACCAAACACTCAGCCCAACCTATGTATTCTAATCAGAGAACAGAGCACGTGCCACAACACTGATACTATGAAGCATGCATACAACAAACAACCCCAACCCCATTTAGGTTTTCATGTTTCAATAGAATCAATTTATTAGTTCCTTAACTATTGGGAAACTATCCATAACCAACCATATTGATCATTCATAAAACATATCCCTGTCATCCACAAATCAAGTTAGGAAAACACAAGCAACACAACCATGTCCTTATAATTAACCAACCAACCCCATTAATTATTATCCTCATTCCATTACCATGCCCCACCATTCATTAACTCTCCAACTTTAATTTCTTATTCATAACTCATTGTTCGATCACATTCAAACCCAACCCTACAGCCCTGCTGCCAACCACCATAACCAAAACCACACCATACATCATCATCCCTTGATACAATTTACCGCAACCCTGCTTCCCATCACTAACATAGCATTCACACAAACCCACAACCAAGCCAACCGCAGACCTGCTGCTCACCCGATCCACAATAACCCACAAACACTCCCTTCACATAAATTAACCCCAACAACACCCACATGTTTATTATTTGAGATTAGTTCAACCGGGATGATCACAAAAGGGTTCCATATTTTCATTTTATCATCCAACTTTATGTGATTAACCAATTTCCACATTCAATAACATTTTCATCCTTAAAAAAATCCATAATGAGAGGGAAACATTTAATTTCATAAGAAAAGGACCCCAACGACCATGATTTTCAGTAGGCAGAATCTCATTCAATTCACAACATAATATCACAGGATATAAATAATGTAACTTTATTCACAAACTTCCCATCCCCGTTAAATAGGCATGTTATTATCTTTATTAAACTGGTTCAAATGTGTTTCATATAAACAAGAGGACACCCACCCCTCATGATTCACAAGTTTAGAGAGATGAAGGTAATATCCCTACTTCAACAGGTTCTGATCACAATGTTCCCCTGGATCAACTTTAGAAGTCATCCGTCGACGTCCGTCGTTTCTGGAAAAACCCAGAAAAACCTCCTTGGGAGGAATCTGGGAAGGGAAGGTCGAAAGTAAAGAAACAAGACCAATTTCATAAATTTAGCCTCGTGATTACGATCCTGTGGCCGCTGACAGATTGTAAATCGGAGCGCAGACGATTAAGTTATGGATAAATAGATCCTTCGAGTCTCTTGGAAGAGCTCTGCTCGAGGGAATGGGGAGGAGAGTAGTGAGTTGAAAATGAGGAGGGAACCCCTCCTTTTATAGGCGATAAAAACAAAAGGGCACGGAGTGTACTTTATGGTACATGGCGTGTACTCGGCCATTTCACACGGTCACCACACAGATTCTAACACGACCTTCAATGCAGCACACAACCATTGACTGGTCAACACACGGTTTGAGGGTAACACGTATGTGGGGAGGGACTACATGGCGTGTAGTATTGGGTACATGGATTGTACCAATTTATTTCACACGGCAAGGACACGGTCTTCAACATGGGGTATACCCGGTGAGGGAGTACACGACGTGTACTCACACTACACAACGTGTAGTTTTAAAATTCTGAAAAGTGGGAGAAAAGTCCATTTTACGCTCCATAACACTTCATGACCCTCTTTTTGACAATGGAATGGGCCGGAGAGGTCCAGGCCATTACATTAGTTACCTCTTAAAACATTCTCATCCCCGATAATTCAAAATCCAACCCAAAGGAACCCAACAAGATACCTCTTAGGGCTCTCGTTATAACAGGAACTCAACCATCAACCCTAATTATAGGTGTTAGGAATTCCTTCTCCTATGTCAAGATATTATCCTCTTCTGGTGGTACTATCTCTTCTGAATGGGTTTAATCGCATCCTCATTGATACGTCTCGATTAATAATCAGGTTTTTCCCTTTTTCCCACACATCCGATCATGCTACACACTTCCATAGAACAAGGGAAAAAAGGGTCTCACAACCGACAAGCCAAGCATTCCATATATCAAAGGTATAGAGTATAAAATCAAAAAAAAGCTCAGAAGAACAAGGCAAAACAAAAGTCAAAAGAACTCCGGGTACTGAGCGTGCATCTGGGTCTCCCACTCCCAAGTGCTCTCCTCGAGGCCGCCATGCCTCCACAACACACGAACCAACAGAATGGTTCGTCCACGGAGCACCTTCTCTTTACAATCATCAATTCTGACTGGTCATTCCTCGAAGGTCACGTTGTCTCCCATATCTAAATCTCTCCAGTTGATAACGTGAGAGTCATCGTGTAAGTACCGAAGAAGCTGGGAGACATGGAAGATGTCATGAACCGTCTCTAATAGAGGTGGTAGGGCCAGCTGATATGCCACCTCGCCGACTCGCCTCAACACCTCGAAAGGTCCGATGAACATAGGGGGGGGGGGCTTACTCCCCTTCCCAAACCTCATCTTCCCCCATTGAGGGAAAACCATCAAGAAAACTTGATCTCCAACCTTGAACTCCAAGGGCATCATCTGGCGATTAGCATAAAACTTCTGTCGGTCCTAAGCCGCCTTCATCCTCTCACGCACAAGCAGGACCTTCTCTGTGGTGCTCTGTACTACCTCTTGCCCAAGAGCACCTGTCTCACCAACCTATTCCCAGAAAATGGTTGAGTGACATGGTATTCCATACAAAGACTCAAACGGTGCCATGCCAATAGTAGAGTGGAAGCTGTTGTTGTAGGCAAACTCTACTAAAGGCAAGTGTCGCACCCATGATCCTCCAAAATCTAGAATGCATGCTCACAGCATGTCCTCCAATGACTGGATAGTCCGATCAGTTTTCCCGTCGGTCTGGGGGTGGAAAGCAGTGATAAGGTGTAGCTGGGTGCCAAAAGCATGTTGTAAACCCCTACAGACTCATGAGGTAAATCGAGTATCCTGATCCGAGACGATATTCTTCAGAACTCCATGAAAACACACCACCTAGTCTACATACCTCTGTGCTAAGGTACCCACCGAGCCCAACTCCTTAATTGCTAATAAGTGATCTTATTTCATCAAACGATCCAACACCACCCAGATAGCATCATAACCTCCCTAATATCTGGGTAGTTCTATGACGAAGTCCATCGAGATGTCATCCCACTTCCACTCAGGGACATCTAATGGATGCAACAAACCACTGGGAACATAGTGTTCAACTTTTACTTGCTGACTCACTAGGAACATAGCCACAAACTCTGCCACTGACCGTTTCACCCCGAGCCACCAAAAATGTTCCCTCTAGCCTCAGTACATTTTTGAAACTCCCCGATGTACCTCCAAGGCTGAGCTATGGAACTCACGGAGATCTCCCCCATGCATCGCCTCCGGAACAAACAACCTTCCATGGAAAAGCATCTGATTTCAGCTATCCTCTGACCATCCTTTTGGAGCATTTCCCTAATCGATACGATCCCGCATCAATTCCGCCTCGGAGTCCCCCCACATAGACTCTTCCACCTACAGTGACAAGGAGGACTGCACCATCATCTGAAACAAACAGCCTCAAACAACCTCTACCCTTGCATCCAAGTGCAAGGCAGCCAACTCTCCCATCGCTTTCCATGTATCAGTGGATTCTTAAACCACTTCCTTATGCGACTTCCTGCTCAGGGAATCAGCCACAATGATGCCCTTACCTTCAGTGTAGTAGATCTCGAAGTCATAGTCTTGGAGAAACTCGACCCATCTCCACTACCGCAAGTTCAGGTCACATTGGGAGAAGATATAACGTAAGCTCTTATGATATGAGAAGACTACAAAGAACTCCCCAAAGAGGTAATGCCGCCAAAACTTCAGTGCAAACACTTCTGCTGCAAGATCCAGGTCATGGGTGGCATAGTTATGCTCATGAGGGTGAAACTGCCTAGACCCATAACAGATCACACCCTTATTATGCATCATTACACACCCTGGACCAAGACCAGAAGCATCACAAAACACCTCATACAACAACCCTTCCTATGGAATCTTAAGTATGGGAGCACTGACCAACTTCTCCTTCAGGTATTTGAATGATTTCTAGCACTTCTTGCTCCATAGGAAGACCTGGTTCTTCCTTTCCAAAGCTGTCAATGGAGCAGCAACTCAAGAGAAGTTTGAAACGAACCTCCAATAGTAACCAGCTAACCCCAGGAAAATATGAACTTCTGCCACACTCTTGGGTGCTGCCCAAGAAACAACTTCCTCCACCTTTGATGGGTCCACTGACACTCTATGATGAGACACTACGTGCCCAAGGAAGTGTACTTCTTGTTTCAAGAACATACACTTCGACAATTTCCCGTAAAGTTGGTGGTGTCGAAGTACTTCTAAGACTGCCCTACGATGATCAATGTGTTCCTCATATGTTATTGATTAGATCAAGATGTCATCGATAAACACAATGACGAAACGGTCCTAAAACTCTCGGAAGACATAGTGTATAAGTCCCATGAACACAACTGGTGCATTCGTAACTCCAAACGGCATCACTACAAACTCAAAGTGCCCAAACCTGCACCTGAAGGTCGTCTTCGAGATGTCACTATCCTTCACCCTTAGTTGATGATATCCAGATCATAGATCAATCTTAGAAAAGCAACCTTCTCCCCTCATCTGGTCGAAGAGATCATAAATCCTTGGAAGGGGGTAACAGTTCATGACCGTTACCTGGTTCAACCTTCGGTAGTCTATGCATAGCCTAAGACCACCATCTTCCTTCTTCACGAACAAGAATGGGGCACCCCATGGCGACACGCTGGGTCGAAAAAAACCCTTCTCCATTAGATCGTCAGTCTGAATCCACAACTTCCGCAGTTCCGAAGGTTCTATCCGATAAGGGGCCATAGAAACTGGACGGGCACCAGGCTGTAAGTGTATCCTGAACTCAACATCACGTCGGGGGGGGGGGGGGGGGGGTAGAGTCACAACCTCATTGGGAAAAACATCGAGAAACTCTCCAATAACCCCTGGGACATCCATCATCTCTGTATCAGCTGAAACTACTGATAACCCACCTAACAAGGAGAAGAGAGGCTTCACATGTTGGCTTCCTACCTGATAGCTCCTCTCGCCAACAAAAGATACACACTACCCATCCACGTCGGAGAACACGACTCTTCTTCAAAAGCAGTCGATAACAGCACTAATGGAAAACAACTAGTCGATGCCTAGGATGACATCGTACAGGTGAATCTGTAGCAAATGAAGGTCCCCACTAGATCGATGTGGTCCCAATGTCAGCCCACATCCCCGGAAAACACAAGATACGTTGGTGTGGCCTCCAACATGTGTAATAAGCACCAGTGGTACAGAAAGTCTCTCTATGTCTAGAGAAAAAGAATGGGATAGAATGGGTGAAACAAAGGATTGTGAAGATCTTGAATCGAACAAGGCATAAACGAGAGTGCTGCACAAACAAATTATACCTCGCACCACCTCTGGTCCTGTTGGAGCTGCCAACTCAGCAGCGTGAAACTATCCACGCCCAGTACCTATGCCTCTCTGATGTCATCCACCTCCCTAACCACACACTGGTTGAGGTCCCTGGGGAGCACCCTGAGTTCAGCCTCCTCCTGAAAAGTCTTCCCTCAGAGGATCATGGTCCTGCTGCTGCTGGAAGGGCCTCACCGGCAACTGGTGCTGCTGAGGTTGGCGCTGAACCTACCCACCTCCACCGTACTGAGCTCAGGTCGGGTACCAACTCTGAATGTGCCCCAAACCTCCAAAAGTAAAACACTTCAGTCCTGGGATCGTGGAAAAGGGATGAGGACTTGAAGATCTGAAATGGAACTACTGGGGCCTGCTCCCCACTAGCCTGAACGTGGAAGGTCCCGTCGCATGAAACCTGCTGCTGACTACCTTCACCTTCGACGAACCTGGACGAATCCCCTCACGTGGTGCACCTCCCTGCGAGTGCATCCTCTCTACAACCTATTTCTTCTTCTGTACTACCAAGTACATCGGAAGGGTGAAGGGGGTGACAGCATACTGGAGCGATGGACGAAGCACCTCCTCAAAACATCTCGCCCGAGACTCCTCATCCGGGAAGAGATCCGGTGCAAAGAATAGGAGATCCTTCAACATGATTCCTAACTATTGTACTGACATACTCCCCTGTCGGAGGGAGAGTAACTCATGCAGCTTCTCCACCTTGATCATGGAAGAAAGGAATTCCTTCTCAAAGTCAGCCCGTGGAACCTCTGCCTCTATCCTCTCTCCAAGGTAGAGCGTCCACCACTATCGTGCCTCACCTCTCAGATGACTAACTGGTAGGGAAACCCAATACTCCCTCGGAGCACAGATCAAGGTAAAATCGATCTCTAGCTCCTCAAGACACCCCTTTGTCTCTGTAACCGAAGTACTACCCTCGTACTTCTTGAGGGTTTGCTGCTGGAAAGAATAGAGTGTCTTCTGCCACTGGCTATCTTCCTCCTCTCGGTCAATCCTCAACTGATCGAACTTCTGAATCTACTGGGCCTAAGCCATCTGAGTCACCCAGGGATGACGTCCAGGTGCCATAGCTGTACGGTAAATAAGGATCACATAATCCCAAGTAGTAAGGAAATTTCTCAAGGTTTTATTTTATAACATTATTTCAATTTATTTCCCACAACGCCAAAATCATGTAAAACACAATCATGATGATTCATGTACCTTCCCTGTGTTCTCTACCCTGCAATCAATGTAGTCTCACTTGGTCATTTGGTAGGCTCAGATTCCTTCCATCAGATCACGGGGGGCCCTAAAATCCCGTGTCCTAGCCGAACTTCCCTGGCCTATGTCACACACCAAGATTAACCAACACAGTTTCCCTACCATCCCATGAAATCCTCACTATGACAAACTCCATACTCCATCCTATATCTCAACCACCTCCCTCTGATACAATTATGTCATGACCCCCTCCCACCAAAGATGCCCCTCCGAAGCTGGAAATGGTGAAAGGGAGATAATGATCCCCGAGTCCCGCCTCCAGTAGGCCCTGGAGTGGCGACTAGAACCAATGGTATGAGTTTTCACAACATGGAAGGCATTACCCTTTTTATTATTTAAGATCATGAGATAGGACAAGTCAGCCACCAAAAAGGAAAAGAACAAGGGTATAGAAATAAACCCAAACCAATCCCACATGCATGTTTAAATAGTTCTGAAACAAGGTACAAGTACATGAAATCTCAAAAAGTAAAATACCAAAAGAAACAAGAGTACAAAAAACTGCAAAAACTCCAACTGTCCCGACTAGTAGGGTCCCGCAGAGCCCTGGTAGTCCTCCGGGAAACCTGAAAGTATACGTATGGTGAGCATACAATTATAAACAATAGGAAAACCTAAAGCTCTCTTGCACAGGTGGGGAGACATCCAAATGTCCCGTGATAACAACAAAAGAAACCAAAACCTAAAAAGGAATTCTATCCACCCAACCTGACCATCCACGCTCACCAAAAACACAATCAACAGGTAGTAGTAGTATATAAGATCAATAGTACTGGGTACCCCACACCATTTCCCCCCACTAGTTAGTTGATCTTCCTAACATCGAACATCCTGACTCTACCACACACTTCCCGCCCGTACACACCTATGCCTCACAACCACGTATCCCACCCACACACACCCGGGCCTCACAACCACGTATCCCGCCTGCACACACATGGGCCTCACAACCACATATCCCGCCCGCACACACCTGTGACTCACGACCACGTATCCTGCCCGCACACCCCTGGGCCTCATCCCAAAGTTTCTTGGGAAATAGTAAAACCTGCCCGAAGAGTCTTGGGTGTAAGGTCGCCTCAAGCCATCATATCATTAGGAAGAAGGATCAGGAAGGAGCTGGTAACTAAGGGGAAAAACCCTCTTCCATAAAATGGGAGTGTTCAGCACTAAGTTCTCAACATGGGTGGGGTGTGATAAAACACAAAGTTACAGATATATATATATATATATATATATATATATATATATATATACACCAAACACTCAGTCCAAACTATGTCTTCTAATTAGAGAACTGAGCACGTGCCACAACACTGCTACTATGAAGCATGCATAAAACAAACAACCCCAACCACATTTAGGTTTTCTTGTTTTAATAGAATCAATTTATTAGTTCCTTAACTACTGGGAAACTATCCACAACCAACCATATCGATCATTTGTAAAACATATCCCTGTCATCCACAAATCAAGTTAGGAAAACACAAGCATCACAACCAAGTACTTCTTATTAACCAACCAACCCTATTAATTATTATTCCCATTCCATTACCATGCCCCACCATTCATTAACCCTCCCACTTTAATTTATTATTCATAACTCATAGTTCGATCACATTCAGACCCAACCCTGCAGCCCTGCTGCCAACCACCATAACCACAACCACACCGTACATCATTATACCTTGATACAATTTACCACAGCCCTGCTGCCCATCACTAACATAGCATTCACACAAACCCACAACCAAGCCAACCGTAGCCACGCTGCTCACCCGATCCACCAAAACCCACAAAACACTCCCTTAACATAAATTAACCCCAATAGCACCCACATGTTTATTATTACAGTTTAGTTCAACCGGGGTGATCACAAAAGGGTTCTAGATTTTCATTTAATCAGCCAACTTTTCGTGATTAACCAATTTCCACATTCAATAACATTTTCATCCATAAGAAAATCCAGAAGGAGAGGGAAACATTTAATTGCAAAAGAAAATACCCCCAATGACCATGATTTTCAGTAGGCATAAGCTCATTCAATTCAAAAAATAATATCACATCATATAAATAATGTAACATTATTCAAAAAATTCCCATCCTTGTTATATAGGCAAGTTATTATCTTTATTAAACCGGTTCAACTGTGTTTCAAGTAAAAAAGAGGACACCCACCCCGCATGATGCACAAATTTAGAGAGATGAAGGTAAGATCCCTACTTTAACAGGTTCTGATCACAACGTTCCCCCAGATCAACTTTAGAAGACATCTGTCGGCGTCTGTCGCTTCTGGAAAAACCCAACAAAATATCCTCAGGTGGAAGCTAGGAAGGGAAGGTCGAAAGTAAAGCAACAAAACCAAGATCAGAAGTTCCGTCTCTTCATTACGATTCTATGGCCACTGACGGATCGTAAATCGGAGCTCGGACGAGGAGGTTATGGATGAAAGGAGCCTTCGAGTCTCTTGGGAGAGCTCTGCTTGAGGGAATGGGGAGGAGAGGGTGAGTTGAAAAGGGGTAGGGGACCCCTCCTTTTATAGGTGAGAAAAACAAAAGTACACAGCATGTACTTTATGGTACATGACGTGTACTTGGCCATTTCACATGGTCACCACGCGGCTTCTAACACGTCCTTCAATGCGGCACGCAGCCGTTGACTAGTCAACACACGGTTTGAGGGTAACACATCTGTGGGGAGGGACTACACGACATGTAGTATTGGGTACATGGCGTGTACCCATTTATTTCACATGGCAAGGACACAACCTTCAACATGGGGTATACCCGACGAGGGGGTACACGACGTGTACTCACACTACACGACATGTAGTTTCAAAATTCTGAAAAGTGTAGGAAAAGTCCATTTTACCCTCAAGAACACTTCATGACCCGCTTTTTGACAAATGAATGGGACGGAGAGTTCTGTGCTATTACATGATAACATGTAGAATTTTTTTAAAAGAATTCTAAACCCAATTTCCATTCTTTGGGTAAATATTTATCTTTAATGATTTTTATTAGCATAAAAATATCTGTGAAATGTAATTTAGTCTTATTATCATTTTTTTGTGTATTAATAGTATATATTCACATTCCCAACATTTAATCAATTCTATCTTAAATTTTATAGTATTTTCAAAGGGCATTCCTCTTAAAATCCTTTTTTGATGTCTCCATTATGAAATCCAAAGATATTGTTTCTTTTTGAATGTAATGAATGTTCTCTTATAATATGATTATTTTTTAATACTTTAGCATCTCCAATATATTTTTTATATTTATTTTGTGATAATAATTTTTCATTATTTTATGTGAGCAATGATTATGTTCTAAGAGTGAATTTTATGAAAAATGGTATTTTGAAATGTGAATTTGTTTTGCTCAAGGGTGTAAATGAGTTATGATATGATTTATTCATGATATGTTTCCTGTACATTAATTATGTTGGTTTTATCCCATTATATCTCAATATATGATTTTTGAACACTATTATAGCTCAATATATGTTTGGTTGATCCCATTATAGCTTTAGATATGATGGATGAGCACTATTATAACTATTTACTTCATTGGGTACTCCAGATATGGAATTTGACCAAATGGTTATTCCTTATGTTAGGGTTATTATAAGAGTGATATGGTAAATATGTCCCAATGAAACTACATGAAGTTTCCAGGTATGTTAACTAGTTTATACGAAATGTATTTTATTAGTTTTTATGTTATCACTTGACTAGCGATTTCTTTCCTTATACCCCTTATTGAGTTTTTATGCTCATCCCATGTTTTTAAAGGTTTTTCAGAGTTTATAAGGTTGTTCATGACAAATATGGAATCCTATTTAAATGTGATTAATATTTTTCAAGGTGATTATGTCTTATTTTAAATGTTTTATATTTTGGAAAAAATTATTGTTTAAATATTATCCATATGTATGATTATGAGTTGTTATGTATGTTTTATGTATTAATTACCTAAATCTGTATGATCTAAAAGATACTTATTGTGTAATAAGTAATGTTCTTCAAAAATGTTCAAGATTAAGTATTTTGTTTTATGGTTGGGTTCTTATAGTTGGTATCAGAGGATGGTTTAGATAATTGTAGGGGTTTGGATGATGTTAAATGAATTCTATAAATGATTTTTACATTATTGTTAATTTAAAATCATATATAATTGGAATATTAAAATGTTTATTAATCTAATATATGTCTATTAAGAATGAGTTTCTAGAAAATAAATAGGTATTTTGAAGTAGAAAGGCACCAAGAGGCTGATGTTTTCCCGAATCTACAACCTAGAATGGTGGGAATCAGAACCGAGCAGTTTGAGATAGCAATGGCTTAGTTGACACATGAAATAAATTTTGTTGGTGTCCATAATGGAAAGGAACATTATCTAACATGAATAAACCTTTCTTTTTGTATCATTTTATGGCGAATAATCCACCAACATTCAGTGGACCCAAATAACCATTGATAGCTGAAGGATATATCAATGCTATTGAAAAGATATTTGATATCATGGGAAGTTTGGAAAATCAATAGTTAATACTATTAATTTATTTTTGGAAAGGTAAAGCCAATCAATTACGATTACTGTTTATGAATATGAGTAGATGAGGTGATTTTGGTAGTCCGGAATTGGATGATTTTAAGATTATTTTTTTTCAGGAATTTTTTGTTCCTAAAACTATTTGACTCAGAATGGAGAAATAATTCATGGAACTAAAGAAGAATAATGATGATTCTATAGTAACTTAGGAAAATAATTTTATAATAATTGTCATGTACATACCATATTTTACTTGGGATTTTGATAATAAAATTCATAGATTTTATTCTAGTTTGAAACCAATTTTGCAAAGAGCTTGGATTCACAAGATTTATAATGATTTGAGAGACTTGTTTGTTGTGTTTAAAAATTGTAGATGGTGTTTACTGACATGTATGTGCCTCGGGATGACATGAATAAGAAGAAATCATGTTAGAAGGATTTAGGGAATAATTTTTTAATGAAATATAGATTTAAGAAAATTAATGTCCCTTCTTTAAAAAAGTGTGGTAAAAGGATTCCTAGTGAATTTATTGTAAATTCTAGGAAATTACACCAATGTGGAATGTTTTCACAGATGGATCATGTGTGTATGGAAAATTATTGTAAATTTAATGATAAGTTGTTAGTGAGATGCTTAAATTTTAAAAAACTAGGTCATTTTGTTAATGTTTTTCTGAAGCTAGTCACTCATGTAGGGAATCAACAAGATTTCAAGCAGAAGTTTGTGGTAAAATAATTTGCAACCACTTCAGTATATATTGAAATATCAAATGGAGTGGTATTAGGTACATTTCATGTTTTTATAGATATATCCAATGTGTTGTTTGATTCATTGTCTACACATTCCTTTATTTTTGAAAAATTTATAGAAAAATAGGGCATTCAACCTCATAAAATTAAACCAAAACTCATGGTAAAAACACATGGAGTGTGTATTTTGTAGAAAAGAAATTATAAAAATATACGTATATTTTTATATGGAAATAATTTACTTACAATGATTATTTTTTATTATCTAGTAGATATTGATGATATTCTAGGTATATACTGGATTTTTTTTATCAATATATGATATATTTCGGAGCAATAAAAGTTTTTTTTCAGAAAGAATTTTAGTTTGTGTAAAATAATGAACCCATACCATTGATAACATATCAGGAAGATAAGAAAATGATATTGACTTAGTTCGTGTTTTTTCCTGATGATTTTCTTAGTCTTATTCCTAATAAAGAGGTTGATTTAATATTGACTTAGTTCATGATTAGACTCTAATTTCTAAATCCCCTTATTGAATGGATCAAATGGAACTTATGGAATTAAAAATCGATTGTAGGAATTATTATATAAATGATTTATCCCACCTAGAACATCACCATGGGGTGCTCTTATCTGTTTTGTTAAGAAGAAATATTGTTTATTGAGACTTATAATTGGTTATAGATCCTTCTATAGCATTACTATTAAAAAAATTATCATTTTCCTCATATCAATGATTTTGTCTGATCAACACTAGAGAGAAAAATATTTTTCAAATGTTGATTAGAGTTCGGGGTACCATGAGTTGAAATTAGTGGATTCAGATATCCCAAATACTATGTTCCATTAAACATATTTTCATTATGAATTTTTAGTCATGCCTTTTGGGTTAACTAATGTAGTTGTTGTATTCATGGATCTTATTAATAGAATTTTCATGAGTTCTTGGATATGTTTGTTTTTGTATTTATTAATGTCATTCTGTTCTATTCTAAAATTAAATAAGAGCATGAAAATCCTATAATGGATGTTTTCCAACCCATAAATGAAAAGAAACTATATGGAAAAGTTCATAAAGTGAGATTTTTGGTTGAAACCGATTTATTTTCTTGGGAACTTAATAAATAAGGATGGAATAACAGCTGATCATGCCAAAACAAAGTGGTTTATGAGTGGAAAAACCTACAAATGATATATAGATATGTAATTATCTTGTATTAATATGTTAATACATATTTTTTATTAAAAACATTTCACAGTTATATAGCCCTCTAACTAAGATAACATGAAAAGTTCTTAAATTTATTTGGATAGAAGAATGTGATGGTTGTTATTAGTAATTGAAATGAAAATTGGTGAATGATCTAGTTCTAACTATACCTTCCATAAATGTTTAATTTTTCATCTATAGTAATGATTCATTGAAGGGAAGTGGTTGTGTTCTAATTCATAATTTTTAGGTAATTGCATATGCATCGCGTCAGTTGAAACCCCATTAGTTAAATTACTATACACATGATTTAGAATTAGCATCTATTTTCTTTGTTTTAAAAATTTGGAGGCATCATTTTATTGGATATAAATATTAAAAATATATTAACCATAAAATATTAATGTATATATTCATTTAGAATGAATTAAACATGAGACATAAATGATGGCTGGAACCAATCAAGGATTATGTTTGTATGATTCATTACCATATTGGGAATGAAAACATTGTGAATGATGAATTATGTTGAAAAAGTAATACTACATTGACCATGAATTTTTTTGGAACATGATAATTTGGTAAATGATTTCATGAATTATGGAATAGATGATTTTGGTGTAGGAAATATAGTTGTTTTGTTTTGGGTTTTAGTGATGTCATATTTTACATACAGAATTATGCAAGCGCAGAAGGAAGACTGTGAGTTATAAAAAAGGTAGAACTGGTTAAAATGTGTATGTTTCTGGAATATAAATTTGATAATGATTGCGATTTTATATTTTTTAAAGGTTCTGAGTCCCTTGGGATTCCTAGTTGATGAATGAATTGTTGGGAGATGCTCATAGTTATCCATTTTTAGTTCATCCTGAAATTACTATGATATACAGAGACCTTCGGGAGTACTACAGGTGGGATGGATTGAAAATGGATATTGCTGGTTTTACTGAGAAATGTTTGACTTGTAAATAGGTTAATGAAGAGAGTAAGTTACTGAATGGGATGGTCCATCCTATAGCAGTGATAGAGTGGAAATGGTAGAATATATTCACGGACATCGTTTTAGGACTACAAAAGTATTCTTGAGGTAACAATGTGATTTAGGTTATTGTTGATCAGCTAACTGAATCTGCACATTTTTTTTCAATTCGAGATACAAATTCATTGGATCATATTTCTTAAATATACCTCAAATATATTTTTAGGTTACATGGTGTGCCTTTTTCAATTGTATCTGACCAGGATACCAGGTAATATTATAAATTTTCAATGTTCCTTCGAAGTCATTGAGAACCGAATTAAATTTCAGTACAACTTTTCATTATAAATCAGATTAGCAGTTAGAACGATTGATTCAGACCATGGAGGATATGCTTCAAGTTTATTTAATTGACTACCAGGGAATATGGGATTAATTTCATTCTTTAGTTGAGTGTTCTTGTAATATTAGTTTTAATTCCAGTATATAGATGGCACAGTTTGAGGCCTTTTATTGGAAGTGTTTTAGAACTCCATCTTTTTTGGCATGAAGTTGAGGAGATAAAGTTGATGGGACTAGAATTAGTAGTCAAAGTTGCTGAGAAAGTAATTATGATCACGAAAAAAATGAGTACAACTCAGAGCAGGAAGAAAATTTATGCATACAATAGGAGTAAAGATGTTTCTTTTGAGGTAGGTGATCATGTTTTTCATAGAATGTCGCAATAGAAAAGTGTTATGTGTTTTTGTAAGAAATGAAATCTAAGTCCATAGTTCATTAGAATTTTTGAATTTTTTGGAAATGTTGGACCAATTAAATATAGAGTAGCTTTGCCTCCAAGTGTGTCTCAGGTACACAATTTTTTCATGTTTTGATGCAGAGAAAATATGTGCAAGACTTATTTCATGTTTCTAGACCAGAGACATTTACTCGAAAAGTGAACCTTACTTATAAAGAGAAACCAGTCAATATTCATGATCATAGTGAACAAGTATTGGGGAATAAGATAATTCACTAGGCAAAGCTTTTGTAAAGAAACCACAAGGAGGAAGATGCAACATGGGAATCTGAAAATGATATGAGGTCAAGGTATCCTCACTTGATTAATACGTAATTAAAATCGTGAGGACACTATTTCTAAAGTTAGGGATAATTTAACACCCCATGGTTTTAAAATTATTAATTTAAATTCATGAAATATTATTTTATGTATATTGATGTAACTATCCTTAAAACATATTTTTTTCTTCTATGATTTGAATTAAAAAAAAAGACATACACGGTTGCGATCAATATGTTATTTAGAGTCTGATAAGACAAACGTAAATTATTTTAATAGGAATATATCTTTATGAATATTAATATACCCTTATGAATAGTAACATATCCTTATTAATAGTAAACTCACCTATGATAGTATACATATAATATTTAATTGATGTTATGATATACCCCTATATTGAAATAAGTAAATATATATTTTAAAATTGTTATTTTTGGAATAAAATATTATTTTATTTAAAAATTAAATTAATAACATTTAGAAATTTATTTTAAAAAAATGGGGATAATTTTTTTATTCTACATGTCGATAAATGGTTAGGGAGAATTTTGGGTTTTTTTTAAAAAAGTTGACTTTTTGATGAATAGTAAAATACGATAAATTATGATAAATTCTAAATACCAGTTTTACTACATCATAGATAATTCAAGGCTATTGTAAGCCCACTATTTTTGAACTCGCATGTATTTATTACTATATTTTTCACATGAATCAAGCTTATTCATAGTATTGAGTAAAAATAAAAATATAATGATTAAAATAAAGGTAAAAATCATCCTCTACTTCAGTATAAATACCACCCAATCCCCCTATTCCTACCACACCTCTCAAGCCTTGAGACTTACCTATGTTCTGCAAAATACTCCACTAAATCCCCTTCCCCATATTCAAGACCAGTTGGTCCCACTAAAAGGACAAAATCAAGGGCCTTAAGAAGGATCTCATGTTGAAGATATTAAGAGGTAAACATCTTCTTTTGTTTGCTTTATTTTATTTTTATTTTCCTTTCTATTCTTCTTTATTCCACACCACCCCATATCCAAGAGGAATGAATGATAAAGTATCTTATATATTTAACATTTCATCATGTTTATATAAGATTCACCATTATATTTCTTCTCCTCACCCACTTGTTATAGAAATTAAAACATCGTCCATGATATGACGATTTACTAACATCGTAGACGATGTGATTTCAATTTCCTCTAATTCATTAAAGGATTTTCATAAAAAAAAGTTTATGGATAAACCAATTTAACACTTATGTATTATATTTTATTTATGGTTATTTAATCATTGTGTAGACATGATATTTATTTACAAAAAAATGAGTTCTTTACTATCAAAGAACCATATAAATGATCAAAACTAACATCACAAATATTTTAGCTATTAAATCATCTTAATAAAAAAATTTAAATGATAAATTTTATAATTTATGGTTCTGGAAATATGTAAATACCATTTCATTATAATTCTATAGTTTCACTACTAATGAACACAAATATCGATCATGAACTAATCATGGAAACTATTAGAAGAACACACCCTAAAACAGTGGAATTAAAAAAATATTATTAATGAATGGGTGGAATGATGATATAAACTGATCCTGAATGGTGTTATAATCATTAATATGTTTCTTTAAAACATTAATAACACTATTTAAACCTTCATACATTTGGTTTGAACACATTTTAGGGAAGTCAAACCCAAGGTAAGGGATCCTTTTTTTCTCAATTTTATTCAATAATATCCTCTATGTTGTTCTCTGTTATTTTTAATTAATAATGATGGGGCATATTTTTACACCTCCCCCATAATGCCCATATTATTTATTAATGATTATATACATTTAAATCACTCATTAAGCACTCCCATGTACACCTGGTACCATTTATAATTTTCATATGAGAATTCTAAACCCAATTTACATTCTTTGGGTAAACATTCATCTTCAATGGTTTTTATCATGATAAATGGATTTTTGGAATTTAATTTTGTTATATATTTTTTATAATGTTTATTTATAGTTTATATATTTATTCCCTTAATTTAATCAATTATCACTTAAATTTTATTGTATATGTAAAGGAAATTCCTCTTAAAATCAATTTAGATGTATCATTTATGAAATCCAAGTATATTTTTAATTTTTTATGTCATGATTGTTTTCTTCTGATTTCATGATGTTTTAATACTGTAGTAGGTGCATTATATGTTTTATATTTATTTTTTAATAATATGTTTTTATTATTTCATGTCTGCAGTGTTTATCTTCGAAGAGTGATATTTAAGAAAAAAGGTATTTTGAAATGTGAATGTGTTTTTTTGTAGGGTGTAAATAAGATATAAAGTGTTTCATTCATGATATGTTTGTTGGACAGTATTTATGTTGGGTCAATCCCACTATATCTAAAGATATTATAAGAGAAACCATTAAAGCTTATGATATGATTGGCGTGCCCTATTATTGCTCTCCAATGCATTGTGTACTCCGGAGATAGAATTTGACCAATTGGTTATTCCAGGTGTAAGGGTGATTCTAATAGTGATATGGTAAATATGTCCCAAGGTAACTACAAGATATTTGAAAGCATTTTAATGAGTTTTTATGAAATGGATTTTATTGGTTTTTATGTTATCATATGACTAATGATTTCTTTCCTTATATCCTTTACTGAACTTTTTGTGCTCATCCCATGTTTTTAATTATTTTTCATAGGTTGTTAGGATGTGTACGAGAAAGTGGGAAGAAAATTTAAATTTCAATAAGAATTTTCAAATATATTATGTCTTATTTTATAAATTTATATTTAAAAAAATGGTCATTGTTTTAATTTTACACACATGGATTATTATGATATATTATTAATGCTTTACATCCAAATTACCTAAAACTCTAAACACAAAAAGATCCTCAATGTGTAAAAATATATGTTCATGACTAATATTCATGATTAATTTATTTTTTATGTTTGTGTCCTTATAGAAAAAACATAATTTGAGTTAATCTATTCATGGTATATTAATTAAATAAAATTGATATATCCCCACAATATAGTTATGGTATATAACACCGCATAATATTCTATATAGGGAAATTCTGGTGTAAAAACTATTCTCTTTACCATCCATCTGTAATGAAGGTCGTCATTTCTAATAAGTTATTTAATTAATATCTAGTTTTTATATACCTTTATATTATGAAAAATGATGACTTAGGTGGATAAGAGATGTTTTTATAGAAGCATAAAAGAAAAGATATTGAACTATCATAAATATACAATTATGAACAAGGTGGATGATGTCTAGGTTCACAATGGGATATAATTTCACAGTAGTGACTACTCATGTTTCTATTAGAAAACTAGTATAAACTCTAGGTGATTGTGAATATTGAGAAAAAATTTCCATTTTCAAAAAAAATATTATACCTAAATGACATTTTTTTTGATTTCAGTCACATCACATGATAATTCTCACCCACAGACACCCCATTCCATGACCGTCTAGATCCCAAGGATCTATCATTTATAATTCAACTAGGATCATTTCCACAGATCATTAAGATGTATATTTTAAAAATATATGGTTAAGAAACATTATACTATATGTTATTCTTCTAATTATATTATATTAATATGAATACCTATTTTTTTAACTTTGGTTAAATAATATATATTTTTATTGGGGAATTATTTATTAAAAATAAAATATATCCATATATTTTTTTACCATAATGATTAGGAAAAAGTGTTTCATTTAATTTAATCATATTTTTAATCAAATAATTTTGATTCCCAGGTTCCTATTACCCAGATTATATTAATTAGTATACTTAATGAATATTCGATTCCTTTGTGTTTCTGACTGTTCATTATCAAAATATTTAGTGGGTGATCCCTTATTTTATATTATATTTATAATTTATTTAGGATAGTATTGATATGGGGTGGATTGAGAAATTTCTCAGAAAATATTTTCATTTTAAGGGTAATTTAAAAATTATTTTTACATTTAAAATTTAATAAATTTCTATTCTTCGAGGATATATTGATTATTATGCATTTTATGAATTTGGATAATTCATTCATGATAATTAAATATATATAATCTATTTATAAAAAAATATATAATTTGATATTATACATGGATATCATTTGTATTATTTTATAATTCATATACATGTATTGTAGGGTTTGGAAATTGGGGTTATGTGATGACATGAAAACACCAGGTATGTCTCTGATTATATATATAAATACATATATTAAAATATATCTCAGTGTAAATGTGTGAAATTAATCTTTACTATGATATTATAGGCCTCCAATGTTATGATATATATATATATATACAGTTATGTGGTATGGGTATATACGTTTATAAATTTTATCATATGTTTGTGTTTTGTATTATTTATTCCATTTATAGGTGTGTCCTTATAAATATATATATTTGTTATATGGATACATTTTTATAGTCTTTATATCCCATTGAGGGTGGGTCCTTATTTATGCAAAAGGACATGTAATTTGTGTGTGTGTGTGTTAGGGGGTGGTATTTCACTGCTATAGAGGATGTTCATACTCCATAAACATGGATTTTTTGATTTAATAAATGTTAGTGTATTTTATTTTAATTATGATTTTCTAATAATGTTTAATGTTATTTATTTTCTTCCATTATATAGAAATTTGGTGATGAATAATTTTTTACATCTTTCATATGTTAGAATGATGTTTTATACAAGCAGTATTATAGTAGTCAAGAAGGGGTTGGGTGTCGACCTCAAACATTATACAATATAATCTCACACAACACATTAACAACTATAATGTTTATAGAAATTTTTACCATTAATCAAGGGAATGTAATAAAAAATATTTAAGAAAAATTATTTATATATGATGTATGTGCCTATAATTTTTTTAGCAGATGATAGTTTTTAGTGCATAGATAGTTTCTTTCGTTTATTCTATTACTCCTTTTTATTTTTTATTTTTAATGTAAATTAATTATATATATTCTTGGTTTCTATCCATTTATAATCATATATATATATATATGTGTGTATAAAATTACTTTTGGTTATGTTTATATAATGTTTTGTATATGTTAAATAATAGTATTTAATGACTTTTATTTAAATATATTATAATTTATATTTCTCAAAAGGTTATATAATAATCCAACGGTATAATTGGTACTTTCCTTAGACATATAGTTTTTCAATATGTTTTCATGATATATTTTGTATGCAAGTCTTATTTGTGATTCTGAATAAAATCTAAAAAAACTAATTTTACTAAGGAATTTTTAAGCATTTTACTATAAATCAGCCCCTATGTTTTTAAAATTATATTGTGAAAATATCAAAATGGATGAATATTGATTTATGAGGGGTAGTTTAGGTCTGATAATTAATTTTTTTGATAATTTTTTATACCTTTTATACTATTTTATAATTATTATACCTTTGTAGGTTGAAACTTATAGGATAACATATCATAATGTATGATTTTACATTTTTATTTAATATACTATAAAAAATTAAATAAATTTTGTAAAATAAAAGTACAAAATAAATAAATTGGATATTATTAAATATTGATTAGGGATGATGTGATTAATATAAAATTTCTCGTTATATGATTTATTTTTTGTCTTAATTGGAATTTACAAATACATAGTTAAACAATAATTTCAATTTTTTTATTTTTAGTTATTTATAATGATTTTATTTATAGAATAAATGGGTGTCTATACAATATGATCAAGGATATTATTATTAAATCTCAAAATTAGATAATATAATCCTTCTAAAAATATTATTCAAATCTTATTATTCATTATAATGTTGAATTTATTTCCCTAATAACCAATTACATCATTATTAGAATGAATGGATAAGTATACTCCTTCGAATAGATATTCTATTGGCCCAATAATGTATGAATAACTTATTCAAATAAATTTATGGGGATTACATAAGAGGAAACTACTATGGATGTGATTCTTGATATATAGACTCCATAACCCTTCATAATTTTATGGTGATGTCCTCCTATATGTGGTTAATTAATGGTTCTGATTCGTTCAACATTTAATTTAGATTATTGAGACACCTGATCTATACAAGGTGTGGGGGGGATTTATGATCAAAGAGGTTTCTTATAAATGATTGTTTGCCAACATACAAATAATGAAAATGAAGGAATTTAGTAGAACACTTATTAGGATATTTTATTTATAAATTCTACTCTTACACACTTCATTTTATTAATGATATTCCATTTATGGAACTCATGATGTGGATTATAATGATGATTAATTCATTCAATCATAATGATTTATTCATTTTTAAACACTACATGAGTATTTATAGTAAATATAATGTAAAATATTTTTTTATGGTGTTGAAAGAGTAACATTGAAAAAAAACTATATTATTTACCCTATATACCATACAAATTTTGGAGATGAATTTGATTATAGATAAGATAAATTGTAATTTGTTTTGGGAAAAAGTGATAGAATCTTATGTTGTAGAATAGTTGATGGAATATATATTTTTGAAATTTAGTATATGAAAGAAATTATAGGTTGATATTTACATTGTAATAATTAGTAATGTTTTATTATTTTAACCAACTATGAGATATCATTGATTTAATAATTTTTTCATAAACATTTTAAAAATACTAGTCTATATTATCCATATTATACAATGTGGTAATATTTTTAGGGTTAATACATTCATGTTTTCAAATTAAATTAACCATTCCCCATTATGAGTTTAGGCCAACAACCCTATTATGCTTAGGTGTATCTTGTTTTTCCTTATGGATATGAAAATAAAGGAAACAATCATAAATCAAGTATACATAATTGATAATATTTTAGTTGATGTTATGTTCAATAATTTGAGACATCTTCAATTATATCAGTATTTAATCCATAGGTAAAAAAGGATGGTATAAGATGTGTATTTATGGTACTGAATTTTATTGAAAATGTTATAGGTCATCCATTTATACTGTGATGTAAAAAATTACAATATTTATGCACATTCATAAATTTATTTCATTAAAAACACATCAATCAATTTAATTCATGAATTATATAAATCATATGGGATATTGGATAGATATATCTTTATATACTGTGAACATTGATACTCCAATATGATTGTAACTATAATAGAATAAGATATGAATTTAACATCTTATTTTTGTGGGATAATCCAGAAATATTTGTGATTTTTCACCTTGTAATGATGATAATTGAAGATATCATGAAAATGGATTGGAAAACCTAGTTCAAATATAATATCTCTTACATTATAAGATTGATTTCCCTTTCCTATCTTGATACTATTTAGAGTAATTTTATTGGAGTGTGTGAATTTCATTTGGGTCAATGTGAAATAGATCATGTAAAAATTGAATGATCACGAGTCACATGGTGATTTCGATTATCAGGGAAGTGAAAGTAAATAAAATGAAGCATTTCCCCTTAAAGTGTTCTTATTTTTAGATATATTTGGAAATAGTTTTTGTATAGACTCCAAAATATACATTGGAGTTTTAAATAAAATTAATTATTTTAATTTGACATAAATTATATTCTAATGATTCATATTTACTCAAGATATATGGTAGAATTTATTATTCTAGACTCATGGTTTTCATAAAATGTATTTTACTAGACTAAATAAATATCCTTTTCATTCTCTTATTATATTCAAAATTTAAGGGGACATCAATCAATTATAATGTGTGGACTATCGTATCTTATATTATGTAATAATTAATACTCCCTATTAATTTAAATAGATCAACGGTTAATGTGAATAATAGAATGAGTATAAATTTTTTGGGGGCTTAAATTGTGATCATGATATCATTAAATCTAATTGAGAGTATGAAACATTTGAAATATTTATTTTTAGTGATAGAATGATATATATTGTGTATATGGTAATACTATTTGGGATGATAAATACAATCATAGTGCATAAAGATTTAAGAAATTGGATAATTCATTAGTTATATTTAATTTTTTTTTTATTTTTGGAAAATAAAACATTAAACTCAATATCTTTATTGACCATATTAGTCATATAAATTGTATATTATGATATTTATGATATTAAATTATATATAATATTATTTCAAGATGAAAATTATTCATTTTTATGTTTAATAACACAGAAATTAATTATATAATTTTAGGATTGTGGTGGATCATAAAAAATTGGAGGTTGATGTGTCTTGTGTATAACTCCAAATTTTTATCATGATTATTAATTTTAGTAATCAATCTGGATGTTATTGAACATTTTTTAGGATATTTATAATATTTTTTTCATATTATTATATTTAAAAAGTATAGGGGGCTGTTTTTTTGATTAAAAATATGTTTGTTGGCTACTAAAAAATTTAAAAATTCACATATTATAAATCAAAATAAGATATTACATGGAACTAGTGAGGGATTAAAATTATATTATGTTTCCATTTATGTAGGTCACAACTATGTACTCATGTAGGATCAAAATTTAAATTTTTTAATTTCTCTAAAATTGTGGTTAGATTAAAATAACTATGTATCTAATTATCAAAAAATATCTATAGACATACATGATTTGATGTATAGAATGTGGAATCATTTAAATATGATATTCATTGTATAACTTTATCACTCAATCGATATTTTTAACTTTTCTCAAAGAGATCTAAATATATTTAAATATTAAATTTTTTAATACCATTTTTTTAAATGTTTCATATTTAATCACCTGTAATGTGAAAAATGATAGTTGATTACCTCAATAATAATGGTAAAAAATATATTGAAAAAAAGAAATATGAGATTAATTAAAAATTTAATTATATATGAGATTCATCTATATAGCTCATTTGATTAGAATTCATTTTGTTTGTATTATATGAAACATTTATCATCACTCTTGATGAAGGAAATGAACTCATAAATTTACAATTATGATTTGATCATCTTTGTGAAGAGGATAATTAAGTGGGGGGGTTATTGATTGATGGATTTAATGACCCATACAATTGAATAAAAGATTTAATTCCAAATAAATATGTATATATAAAAAACTTGTGATACTAATAATAACTATGAACATATTTTTAATCAAAATAGGACATTAAATATGAATTATAAAAATACATTTTTAAATGAATAATAGTACAATGGTATAATAAAAAAGATAAGAAATGTTTTTAAAAAAAATTATATCATTAACTCCTTAGATTACCAAATACTATAATAACACTTTAAAAATTAATCAAAAAATTTGAATCTATATTGTAATTTTATAAATAAAATATAATTTATCTAAATGGAAAATTTAGTGATTTGTTAGTGGTTGAAGTAATAAAAGTATTTATATGCTGTATGAAGATTATATGGCTATTGGAAATGTGATTTTTAGAATAGTAACCCAATAGATTGAATTTTAATATGACATAGGTAATATTATAATGGTCATTATAATATTAAAAATGTATATGCGAATTTTATTATATACATATATATGTTATTAATAAAATAGAACAATTACATAACATAGTTAAATTTAATAAAATAAATAACAATAAAAGTAATAATTTTATTTTTTGGGGAATATATATGTTTTATATTTGTTATGATACATATTTATAAAAATACAACAAATATTTAATTTTTTTGGATAAAATTATTTTAAAAATAAATATTATTAATTTGTTAATAAAATACAATTTTATGGAATAAAATATTAATTTTATATGGGTTATAAAATCAGTCATTCCATAAATGTATGTTTTTTTTTCAAATAAATAATTATTTTATTTGAAATTTAATTATATCAAATATAATTTTTTTTAAAAAATATATTATATTTTCATCTATCATATAGAAATTTCATATAGATAAAATTTTAGTATTTTCCAAAGTAGTAAAATAAAGAGGAGAAACATAAAATACCATATTAGTTTGTTATATTTTAAGGATGTATATAAAAGATTATATTGGTTTATAGTTGTTAGAATAAATTTTATTATCTGATTTAATATTAAATTTCATGAACCATAATAATAAAAAATATTATTGATCTCTTTTTAGAGAAAATTTTTCTACTCTATCAATTAAATCTAAAATTTACCTCTTTTACCCTTATAAATACTACCCATCTCCTCCAATTTATCCACCCATACGACTTATTCTTTAACCTAATATCTTTAAAAAATATATCTCATTTGTTTCCAATTAAATTTATTGATATAATAGTTTATCAAAACACCATTCTTTGATGTTTAATGTTCAATCCCACTGTGTTGTCTCCAAGAGAAATATATATTACAAATTCTGTGTTTTTTAATTTCATTATCAATTATTTTACTCAACCCCATTCTAATTTTTTTATAATAAACATACAAAATTAAATTAATATATTAATACTACATTCAAATTATTTATAAAATCATATAACTCATAAAAACAACTTAATAGTCTTTTATTGAATTTATTCTATCAATGAGGTTTCAACAATATATATGAATTATGTTTTAAATCATACATCATATCAATAAATTAATGGTCTTAATAATGTATTAAGTGAAAAAACATAAACGTTTAACAATATAATGGTTATGGAATGATAAATTTTTAAATAACTTAATGAGTGGAATAATAAATTATAACATCAATTTTACCAAAAAAATGAGTGCAATGTAACAGTTTTCATAATTTCAAAATATTTTCAATCAAATTATAAAATTTCATCTGTCTTTTTCTTTCATAATGATAATGAATTTATTTATACTCATATGTGGATAACATTGAATGATTTTAAAAACATAATAACATGACAATAATCAATTTAATGGAATTTATTATATTTAAATTTTATATTCATTTCATTTCCATTAGGTTTTTCAGAAGTCAGGGTATAATATATTAATTTTTAGTGAAATTGGATACTGCATAGGGTTTGATCATGATAGCGAAAAGAATACAAATGATATGAGAAGATGTTTAAAGAGATCAATGAAAATTTTTATAGTTACCAGATGTTTTATATAATCATGAAGACTCTCTAGGAAAATAGTGCATCTTCTTTTATAATGATACCATGAACAGAATGTTTTTCACATGGATTTTCAAATTGTTTTGTAAGAACTTATTTGTTACAACTATTATAAATAAATAAAAAATTATAAAAATTATTATCTTTTTAAATAACATATTTTCTCTTCATCCTTCCATGATATAAACGATCCAATATTTCAATCCATGGAAGAATAATCACTAGTTCATCATTGAAGTTTTCTATTTCTATCATTGAGTTTTCTCTTGTTGGAAAATCTATATTAATGTAATTTTTACCTATCACTAAGAACATACATATTATTAATTTTTCTCTCATTCCACAAACTGAAATGGTAATGTTTGTATGACTATAGGTTCTATATTGTGGTTATAATGAAATATAAGGATGTTCAATAGGGTCCATTATCTTTATTAATGGTGTTATTATCTATAGGTTATTAGTATAAAAGAAATCATAATTAAGTGTATCTATAAAAAATAAAATTTTATTCATTAATTATTTTTAATCTTTATTTAGGTATTATTCATCAAATATTATATAAATTAATTTTGATAGTTTATTTTTTTATTTCATTTATATATTGGGCTGTCTAGAAATGAAATATTGTTTTAAATAAAATTTTATTTTGATATACGTATTGAGTCTATAATGTGATATTAAAAATGTTTTAATAGGACTAATTACATTCAATTATGTTCTCAAAATGTCATTTAATGTGATATACTTGATTTTATGTTTCTATCATATATCATCAATATTTTTTTAGAGTGGGTTTTGATTTTGTTGGAACCTGGGTGGCCTTAGCTAAGATATTGACTATACGGGTGATTCTTGTTGTTTAGCTATAATCTAGAGGGTGGTCATTTATATTGATTACACATGTGTAATTAGGAGAAAATATATATTTATAATCACATAGCCAAATCGGTTTACCATGTGGGAATGGAACATAAATTTGGAACATATAGTTCAAAGCTATTTATATATTTCTTATGTTTTTTAAATGATATTTGATACTTATACCCTTGCTATATTGTTTTTTTGATGTGATTAAGGACATCCCATTATTTTTCATATATTATTTTATCTTAGATACTATATTTTAAGATTGTTATATTTATAAGACCAAATGAATTATAAAAAATTTCATAGAATCATAATTCATTTTAGTTTGGTTTCAAAAATATAATAAATTATTTGAATTCAGAAAAGTTTTGTTTAGATATATTTAGTATCATATTGGGAAATTTCAAAAATATTGTATTATATATTAGGTATATGATGATGTTGATGATAAGGCACAGAAAAAGGGAAGAGTTTTGGGTAGTATGGTGGATCCTCCAAATGTTCTTCATCCATATTGAGACTGATTTGTTGGTATTTTACAAGGGGCATGAAATGTTGAACTATTTTGGTGAAATAAGTACCCTTAATGGTATTTAGTTATGACATATCAGCCCAAAAATCCATCATCTCATTTTAGAATAATTTTATTTATTTATCATTTTGTAACTTTTATTTATGTCGGTGGTGTTATTTTTTTGAGTGCTAGTTTATATTTTTTATGTTAATAGTATATGTTCATAGTCATGTGTTCTTTAAATATATTTTTTAATTTCATTGATAAAACACTTATATATGGGTAATTCCATATAATAAAGAGGGGTATATTCCATTTATATTTTAGTTTCCATTGTTAATTAATTCATAATTAAAGGATTTTGATATTCTAGTATTTTTCACCATGACATGGGGATCAAGTGTGAACCTTGGGTATGGTGTAAAGTTGTTCAGCTGATAGATATGGTCAATGATGGTCTATTCAGAACAAACAGATTAAAGAGACATCTTATTATGTAGGGACTCATTGTGGTGTAGATATATGACTGTTTGAGCTTTATTGGTATATGGATAGGTGTTTATGGGATTCTCTTTGTCTTACCAAAGCTCTAGAAAAAATGGGTATTGATATGTCGTGTCATCAAAATGAGCATAATTAGAATTTTATTGAATTTTTTATTATCTATATATAGTTATTACATTCACGATGAATAAATTTATCCCTTCAATAAATTTGGTTTCTTATGGTGAAAATGAAAATTAGAACAACAATGAATAGTTTTTGGGAATTGATTGTAGAAACTATGAAGAACATGTGTGAATTAGAAAGTAAAAATTTTAGTTCTATTTCACATGGTTAGGATATGGGTTTTCAAACTATTCAGCCAAGTCTTTCTAAATTATTTTTTACTATATTTCTTGTCACACCATCCTTATATTGAATTGTTAAGATTTATTTAATTACTTTTTCTATGTAAACTGATATTTGTTTGATTAGATTAATTATTTTTAGAATTACTATTGATATATTGTTAATTTATGGATTATAAATGATAAAATATTACTCCCATAACAAACCTTATGAATTTAATGGTTTATTCCATTGAGAATACACTATTGGATAAATTACCCATTGAAACCTATCTCAAGGAATTAGTTATCTAAACCATTAAGTATCTTTGGAAAGGTAGTGGTATTTAGTAATAAAGAGTAGTGGATCATGCTTTGATGTCAAATAACTAAAATAAAAAATAATTATATTATGATTAAAGAATATAGTAAATATAATTATAGTTATAAAATATTGAATAAATCATATAATTAATCAATAATTTTGAGACATTCAACATTGGTATTTTCACCGTTTTTGTTGATGGTTCTAGTCAATGGTGGAAGGACTAAATCATTTTGGTTATGCAATATAACTATATTTCATTGATTATATTTATACACATCCAAATCCAATATTTTTATCCTATGAAAATAATAGTGAATTATGAAAGTATTTTTGTTTCATTTAAGTGATTTTTTTAGTTATGGAATACACCACTTGTTTATTAAAGTGTTCATATCATTATGTTGAACTTTTCATCAATAACCATATGATGTCTCGTCATTTTGAAATGGGATTAAATATTGATACTAAATTAATAAGGATAATTCATTTTATAAATTCCATTATAGATGTGGTTCACACTGAGAAAATTTACAAGATAAACATATTAGGATTTCCTTGTATGAGTTTTACACAAATCATTATATGGGAAGTCAACTCTCATCCTTAGGTTACATTAGAATAAATTAGACATCTCAATGAGTAATCATTTTTATTCTGAGACATCAATAATATTTATATGTGGAATATTTATGATAGGATTTAGTGGTATAATATCAATATATGAATCTTGGACATTTGAAGAAACCCATATGTGAGTCTCTTAGAACATTCTGTTAGTGTTGGTGCCAAGGGAATCTACACATATACAATTGATTCTATCCATTAGTATGTATGGTTGTTTCTACACATTACAGTGGTTCTGAGGTGAAATTCATTGAATAAATTAGTTAATTCTTACAATAAAAAACTGGACTCTAATATATCCAATAAGTATTAGGTATATCTAGAATCATGTTTTTTCATGTATAATAATGCATCAGGTGTGTAAGAGGTCATTTCAATGACTGGTTCTGGTATGATGAGTATTTATTCACCCAATTAATTGTTATTTACAAAACAAAAGAAATTTATTAATTCAATTACTTTTTGTTTCATTATTCCATAAATATGTGAATAGTGTTGATGTTGTAAATTTTAGGACAATCAACTACTGACTAAAAATTAACATTTTTTTATTATCAAAAAAGCTTTGAGGGAAAAGTGAGAACCCACAAGATCCTAAATTACAACAAAATAAAACCATTAAAAATGATATTGTAGATAAAATCTAATAGATCTGCCCCTCCCCAGTGATTAAACCTTGATTACAAGCCTCCACCATCACATGAATGCTCAACGATCAGTCCTGTGCAAAGTGGCACGAGCACAAAACCGATGGCAAATCCACACCCTCTCGAACATCCACTTCCTAATGGCATGTGTAGGTGAAGGATTATTTATCTAAACCTCATATAGAGCATATACATGTAGCATTTTGATTGCAAACAAATCAAATCATTACAGTGAATTCATACAGTCATCCATAAATAGATCACGAATAATAGAATACCATCCAAATAAAATATACAGAAACTACCAAAACCAAAAAAGAATCCTCCCAAAAAAACAACAAATTCCTCCCATACCAGCTCCAAAACACCACAGTAGAACCTCTAACAATAATAGTTCATAACACTTTAAAAACACCAAAATTAAAATCATGCTGATCATTAAATGGAAGAATTTAAAAACTTCACTAATGTCCAAAGGGGGATGGATTGAAACACTTCCATTCCACCACCGTAACAGTAATTGTCGCCGAACCAAACATGTAGAGGCAAAATATATAACACGAGTTAAAAAAAGTAGAACAACAGAGTACCGTTTAAAATGGAAAACATATGTAAAAATGATGAATAAAAAACCATCACTAGTTTCCAAATCAAATCACGCCATAATCTAGATCCAAATCATTTCGCCGCCATCCATGTCACCCACAGAGACAACATCAGAACACCAAAAACACACATCTGGGGAGTAAGTAGTTCCCTCATACTGTGGGAGCTATAAATTGGACTCTATTCTACCACCACACCACCATAGGAACTGTATCTAGTTAAGGTGTATTTGGGAATGAAACAAACAAGAAATAGTGCAAATCATCGAGCAGTTTAGCCTATGTAATAGCACAACACTGCTATGATATAGGAGTCCACCAAAAGCTCGTAAAACAAGGAAAAAGGATCCAAGTAAACCCATAGTGATAGAAGGAGGTGGCAGTGAGGGGAAAACATAGTGATGTCTTTCCCATTACAGGACCATCATCCACTTCCAATTACCGAATTAATAGGAAAATAAATTTGGATGGGGAAATTATGTACTATGGTATCATGTATATATTTTTTTGATATAGGATTAGTAATATTCATATATTTGGTGAGTTATCATTCATTAACATGGTTTTTTTGATTAAATTGTTTGAATAGACTAGATAACAATTTTCATGGTGTTTAATGATATATATTGTGGTATAATTTATTCATTATCTCATGATAATGATGGTCATGTATTTTAGGGGGAGTGGGACCCTGAGTTAGATAGGGTATGAATTTTATAACTTGATTTTTTATTGATATTATTATATTTTTCGAGGTGTTTTTAAATAAAATTTATATTTGATAAATTGGTCAGCTTGTATTGGAAGTTAACAGGCATCTATAGGGCATTGATTATGGTTATTCATGGTTTCTTCTCTAACATTAATATTACTTATCCAATGGGAATAGAACATCAATTTATCATTGTAGTAGTTGTACCCTATTGATGTGATATTTTTTAAAACGCATTTAGTTGTCCTTGAGAGAAATCAATTTATTTAAATGTGAGTGTCACTATAAAAATCATCAATTCTCATTGAAAGGATGGTGGAAGAAGACTTTAAATATGATCCCATTTCCCAAATAATAACCATGTGGATATAAATAATATATACCTATTTATTATAATTTTATATCTCATCATCCCTATTAGGGTATCTAAAATTTATATACTTATTTTTATGAGAATCAGATACTACTAGTTAATGGTTAGGGAATTGGTTGTTCCCCTGATATCATTCATGAGTAAATATGATTCATATGGTTATATAGTTTTTATTTAATCATTTATAACTATCTAGATTATTGCATGGGATATATAATTTTTTTCTATCACTAACTTCACTACTTTATTGGGGTGTTTATGGATGATAGCATGGTATAATCAACATCCATGGATGTATATGAGGAACATCTAGTCATTGTATTTGAAATATTAATTGTAACACCACAGGTAAATAAAGAGTATGACATTTTTATATTTATCCCTATTTGTGAATAAAAAGTTAATATTAATTTAAAGGGAACGCTATGCTCTATAGCTTACCCAATACACAACAACGAGTTCCTTTGAAATCTTACGTTGCACTCTAATAATAAAATAATATTATTTTAAATGGTAGCTAACGCCTAGCTGTTGTGATGGCAGGAATGAATAGAACTAACTACAAAATTATTATATATGTTTGTAAAATATTTTTACTTTTTTACAATAAATGTTAGAGGATTAAAAATGCTAATGAATTCAATTTTCAAGCGTAAACATTCTAATGTTCTTTAGAAGGTCGGTTAACCGCCTTTTGATGGTGAACCTCTTTTAAATCCACTTTTTGACAATTTTATGTGTTATATTTGACAAAATAAAAATTCTTCTTTAGAATAGAGACATCAAAATTTACTTTGTGTAAATTTTTGGTATTTTTCCGAAAAAGTTCAATTTTTAATGAATAGTGAAAAATGTTGTATTTTAATTCAAAACCTCTTTTTAATCTAATTTATTTATATGATTAGATTATCTTTTAAATTGGTTTTAAAATTAAATTAGAATATATTTTTACCATTAAATCCAATGGTGGTCATTGGATTTAATTTCACCTTGAAATTGGACTTAAACTAGTGTCAATCTTTTAATAGATATTGTTTCATAAAAACACGCTATTTGTTTTGACAGTGGGAATTAATTATTAAATTAATTAATGAAAATTATATGTTTTGAATTTTGTAAAATAGAAATCATTTTTGAATTCAGAATATCAAATATATATTAGGGTGAATTTTTGATAATTTTCTGAAAAACTTCAATTTTTGATGAATAGTGAAAACACTAAGTGGTACTTATAAAAACCGATTTTCCGTTTAAATGAAATTTTGACACCTTTGTGTTTTGAATTTAAAAAATACAACATACATGGTTGTAATTATTAAGTAAAATGTGGTTCAATGAGATTAAAATATTTTTTTGGTGAATAGTAACTTATTAATTTTTTAATTGCGATTAGAGGTAATTAGTGTAGTTTAAGGTAAAAATAATGTTTTAATAATATTAAATAACCTAGACACATGTCCTACCCTCATTGGATGTGTCATGGACGACCAATACAATCCATTGGTCAACTTGGGAACCCCATGGAGCCACTTTGGTTGTAAAATGACATAAATAACTTTTTATTTAAAGTTAAAATAAAAATGTCACAAGCATGAGATGTTTCACTAAAACAATTTTTAAATGGTGTTATAAAAGTCATATTTTTGACTATAAATAGTCATTGGAAATATAAAAAGATTATCTACATCATATAATCTTTTTTATAATTTTTATACATTAAATAACTTAAATTATTTATGACATCATGATGATGCAGCGATTACCTCATTATTTAACAATTTAAATAAAATAAAAAGATAATCTAAACTCTAAGACCTACACTTGTAAAAAACCTATTGTATGGGTGGATTTATAACCCTAATCACCTTATCCTCGAAACACATCAATGTGGGACCATTAAAATCCGAAACTCATTCTAAAATAAAGGAACATTTCTTTACTTTCCAAGAGTGCCCCTCCTCTCCTCTTATAAAAGGCCCCAACCTCTACCTCTTTATCCACACTTCCAAAGTCTTTGTATCAGCCAAATCCTGCCCATTTTTTCTCTCCACACCCCTCTATAACTCTTAGAAGCCTCAATTTGGTCATAAGTCTTCCCAAGGAAGCCTTTGAGCTCAAACCAAAGAGAGTTACCCGATTTTAAGGTAATGTCTTCACTTGAGTTCTTTTGTTTTATTTTGCTTCTCCAACCCCCTAAACTCATTTTATTATTTTATTTTGTAACAAATCCAGTATCTTTAATATACTAGGATGTTGTTATAAGAAGCATTCTAGATACAGTTACACACACCTACATCTAACGGTTAAAGAACATACTGTTTCTGTGGATGGCGAATTTCTGCCTCATGAAACGATGATTGTTCAACACTCATATATCACCTTCAAAGGTGTCCATTAAGATGTAAATGTATTTATATATTATATATAATATTTTTATGTTTTACTTAAGCTTATTTATTTTTCATTTATGACATATATTTATGGTTTCCATTATGGGTAAACACGATATCTTCATTTAAGGAAGTGCGGACTACCGCCCCCTCAAAGTGATTTGATTCGTTAATACCATATGTGGGACGTATAAAGGATGGAGTTATGATACTATATATGATATTATACTGTAATTATAACATACCTTTATATCATTATTATTCCATTCCATAAATACGAAATAGAAATGAAAGTAGCGTTCATGCGTACGTACGGCTTACCGTCTCCATGAACGGTGCATTTCATTTATTACCTCTAAATGATTATGTAATATTATAAATGCATGTATATAATGGATATATATGAAATATATGGCATATAAATCATGAATAAAATTATTTATATAATGGATATTTGACTATGTGAACAACTTGTAAATATAAGAAGTCCACTTTTGACTCAAGTACCAATGATCAACAAAACGACCATTATTAACTTAAATAATTACATAATGTTCATAACCTGGTAATAAGTGATATAAAAGGAATAATGAACTTGAAAAAGGTTCTTAAGCAAGTATAAATTAACTCTAGTTTATTATTCAGGAATATAAATAAACGAACAAGACAAGTCGGACTTGAGGTAAGGGATCCCACTCCTCTCTTTCTTTTTAAGTACACTCTTTTATGTCATTCCTTTTAAAGCTCGTATTTCTTGTTATTGGGATGTTCTTTTATATTAATCTTACTGTAATTTTTATGTTCATATGATGAGAGAACCTATTCTCTCTCATCAATCCATCTTCGAAGTTTTGAGTGGCGCCGTTAGGCTGCCGAATTTTCATAAGAGATCTAACCTCTCTCTTTCTTTTTTAAGTACTCTCATTTATGTTACTTCTTTTAATCTCTTCTTTGTTATGATGGGGGATGTTCTTTTATATTCCTCTTGCTGTACATTTTATTGTAATATGATTATAGACCCTATTTTATCTCATCAATCCATTTTTGGAAGTTTTAAGTGGCGCCGTTAGGCTGCCGAGTTTTCTTAAGGGATTTTTCATCTCACTTTTATTCCCGTGGGATTTATGCTACATTTGTCACAATTTCCTTTGAGTGGTGTATTTACTGCCCATTATTTTACTAATTATATAATATACTTTCACTTATGAGTATTTACATAAATGTTGTATTGTCTTTCTTTCACGGGGTGTATGTTTCGAAAGTTACCCAAGTCGGTAAGGAAACCTTTCACCCTCCTATTTTTAAAAGACTTCTTTTGTTATGTATTTTAATTCACATAATATTATGTTGGGATATGTTCTTATATATCCTTATTGATGTAAATTTTATTTCCAAGTGATGATATACCCTTTTTATCTCTCATCAAGTCTTTTTCTGAATTTTGAAGTGACGCCGTTAGACTGTCAAATTTTTGCAAGGGAACTTCTTAACCCAATTTTGATTATTTGGGATAAACTTGTACTCCTTGAATATGTCATTCTATAAATATGTGTTAATGTCCTCTGATTGTTTTACACTTAATATCCACTTATATTTGGTGTATTAGTTTGTCACACATAATTATGTAATTGATTTATCCTTAATCCAAGGATACCGTCTTTGTATGGGACTTCATCTCAATCTCCATTCATTGAGGCATATTTTTGTTTTATACACAACCTTCTTTTATACGGTTTATAAACCCCTTTTACTTTTATGTTTATCCAAAAGGAATATTATTTATACGAGGCGTTTTACTAAGCGACAAAAGGGAATGTTTTTGTCGTACGTATGCGGCGATAATGACTTCTCCGCCGCCGTGACCATTATTTGAGTTTCAGCTTCCTCTACAAGCCATACCTTTTTTTAAAAGAAAAATAGATACCATGTTTTACTTCTTTTATTTTGGTATTGAAAATGGTTTTAATAATGTTTTTATATCAATGTGTTGTATTGATATCTTGTGATTGAAAAGTGGAAATGTTATGTTTCCTTTATGCATATTTTATGTGATATGATTATGTTATGGATCTCGGGAATTATTATGAAGACGGGTGGTTCTGTGAAAAACTAAGGGCGGGTGAGCCCGACATAACTCTCCAATGCATTGGGTAACGCGAAGGGGTTAAACTTTAAGGTTTATTCGAAGAGATTTAGGGAATATACTGTGATGGGTATTCCAAACGTAACCAAGAGGGTTAATCCCTACGTAAGAATGTTATTAATGCCTCAAGTTACCTTTATGTATTATGATATCTATGATTTATTCATGATTTTATGAGTTATGTTAAAATTCTTATGTTTTATGGGTAAATTATGATTTCATTCATATGTATACATGTACTCATTTTCCTTTCCATATTTTTATATCCATTAATGAGCTTTTTATGCTCATCCCATGTTTTTGAAATGTTTTTCACAGGTCAAGGGAAGGGTACATGATATGATGATAGTGTCAAGGAAGTGTCAAGAAAGAATCCATGTTTTATTTTAAATATGTTTCCATTGATGGGAAAAATGAATACTATCTTTTATGTAATCACTTTGTTTAAATGTGGAATGTAATGCATGTTTTATGATCTAATTCTCTAAAACTCTAAACCTAAAAAGATCCTCAATGTGTAATCTTGTAATAACTCAAGATTAAGTAAGGTTTAAGGCTGGGGCCTTATAGTTGGTATCAGAGGTCGGTTTAGATAACTTTAGAGGTTAGGGTATTCTTTAAGCATAAGTGACATTACCAAAATGGTTAGGATTTCAGAAAGAGTCATAGTTTTTAGATAAAGTGAATGAGTAAGTATATCTTCCTCATTAGTACATGATGGTTTTGTTGATATACTCACACTGAACTTTTTGGTTTTAGTAAATGGCTCGATATAGCAGGCACCAAAGTGAAAATAGGTTTGAAGGAAACTGTGGTGGTTCTCTGATTAAGAGACTGGATGAAATGGGGGATTCAATGAGGAAACTCATTATTGTTCTAAACCAACTATCTAGGAGTCATGATCAACCACTTTTACCTTGGTATGTTCTGTAATGCATCATGTACGAGATGACCAATCGATGTGGAAGTTCAGATAATAATTATAAAGGTAACCATTAGGGTTTATATGATCCTTACTTTTGAGGTAATTATGGGTTATTATATGTTATGATGGAAAATGAAAGGCATGAGATAAACTTGAGGTTAAATTATGTTATGGTTATTTTTGATGATTTTATCTCTTTTTGGGGAATGATTTGAGAATTATATAGTTTGGGAAAAAGGACAACATGCAGACTGTGTGACAACCCGTCGCGTCGGACAAAGCTGCGGGAATCGAACCCACAACCAAAGTGCGACTGGTATTTATCACCTACCACTAGACTACGTGAAGTCCCTGGTTAGTTTGACTAATTATTTTTAGTTAGATGATTTTAGGAATCAAGAGTAAGTTTATTTTGGGTTATCTATGGAAATTATTAACCTATCATGGAGGATATGTGATTTGGTTAATTACTTTTCAATATGAGAATTTAATAGCAACTGATGTTATTTGGAGATAAAAGTTAATTTGTACCTTGGAGGACTATGTGATTAAATCCTTCAAATATTTGGGTTTCAATCCTAATTTGGTTTACTTTGAATAATTTTATGGACAATAGTTTATCGAATGGTCTTCGTTAAACTTTGGGTTTTTTAACAAATTATGGAGATTAAGAATAGATTTTATTTTTATAAAGGATTATACTTTTGTGGATTATCTGATCTCATACTAAAAATTTTGGTTTTGGATTTTGTCTAAAGACATGGGAAATATATAGTTCTCTTTTGTGGATTAGGTGATTCTCAAGAAGTTGATTATAGTACTCATAATGCGAACAAGTCTTCCTAAATACTCATTTTTTGGAGAAAATATGAGTTTGATTAAAGAATTTAGTAAAAGTTGAAAGTCTACAAGACAAGTAAGTATGTTTCATTATGATTTAGTTAAGCTCAAAAATAAATTCCTCAATGAAAATTAACTTAAAACAAAAATGTTGTCTGTTAACGTTTCCTAATGGGGAATCGAATACTGTTTAACCCATCACAAGTTTGTGATTTTCTTATGGTTAACTTTCTCCTAGACATGTTTACTATCACTCTCCATCAGGACATGACCCTTTGTTTTTTCCTCCATGTCCATATTTTCATACTTGGAATCCTAGTATGGGTTAACTCGGGTGACCATTGTACTTATCTTTCTTTATTTTAAAGTGATTGTTTTACTGACTCTTGTTCCGATGTGGTATTTTCAATGAAGTTTCCAAGCCCAATTTTAAAATTGCGAGGACGCAATTCCCAAAAGGGGGGAAGGATGTAACACCCTAGGTAAATAAAGAGTATGAAATTTTTATATTTATCCCTATTTGTGAATAAAATGTCAATATTAATTTTAAGGGAACGCTATGCTCGATAGCTTACCCAATACACAACAACGAGTTCCTTTGAAATCTTACGTTGCACTCTAATAATAAAATAATATTATTTTAAATGGTAGTTAACGCCTAGCTGTTGTGATGGCAGGAATTAATAGAACTAACTACAAAATTATTATATATGTTTGTCAAATATTTTTACTTTTTAAAATAAATGTTAGAGGATTAAAAATGCGAATGAATTCAATTTTTAAGCGTAAACATTCTAATGTTCTTTAGAAGGTCGATTAACCACCTTTTGATGGAAAACCTCTTTTAAATCCATTTTTTGAAAATTTTATGTGTTATATTTGACAAAATAAAATTCTTCTTTAGAATAGAGACATCAAAATTTACTTTGTGTAAATTTTTGGTATTTTTCAGAAAAAGTTCAATTTTTAATGAATAGTGAAAAATGTTTTATTTTAATTCAAGACCTCTTTTTAATATAATTTATTTATATGATTAGATTATCTTTTAAATTGGTTTTAAAGTGAAATTGGAATATATTTTTACCATTAAATCCAATGGTGGTCATTGGAATTAATTTCACCTTGAAATTGGACTTAAACTAGTGTCAATCTTTTAATAGATATTGTTTCATAAAAACATGCTATTTTTTTTGACAGAGGGAATTAATTATTAAATTAATTAATGAAACTTATATGTTTTGAATTTTTTAAAATATTCATCAATTTTTAATTCGGAATATCAAATATAGCTTAGGGTGAATTTTTGGTAATTTTCTGAAAAACATCAATTTTTGATGAATAGTGAAACCACTAAGTGGTACTTATAAAAACTCATTTTCTGTTTAAATGAAATTTTTCCACCTTTCTGTTTTGAATTTCAAAAATACAACATACATGGTTGTCATTAAGAAGTAAAATGTGGTTCAATGAGATTAAAATAATTTTTTGGTGAATAGTAACTTATTAAGTTTTTAATCGCGATTAGAGGTAATTAGTGTAGTTTAAGGTAAGAATAATGTTTTTAATAATATTAAATGACCTAGAAACATGTCCTAACCTCATTTTATCTGTGATTTCCGACCAATACAATCCATGGGTCAACTTGGGGACCCCATGGAGCCACTTTGGTTGGAAAATGACATAAATAACTTTTTATTTAAAGTTAAAATAAAAATGTCACAAGCATGAGATGTTTCACTAAAATAATTTGTAAATGGTGTTATAAAAGTCAGATTTTTGACTATAAATATTCATTGGAAATCCAAAACAATTTCCTAAAGCATAGTAGTTTTTTTATAATTTTTAGACATTAAATAAATTAACTTATTTATGACATCATGATGATGCAACGATTAACTCATTATTTAACGATTTAAATAAAATAAAAAGATAATGTAAAATCTAAGACCTAAACTTGTCAAAAACCTATTGTATGGGTGGATTTATAACCCTAATACCCTTATCCTCGAAAAAAATCAATTTGGGACCATTGAAATCCAAAACTCATTCTAAAATAAAGGAACATTTCTTTACTTTCCAAGAGTGCCCCTCCTCTCCTCTTATAAAAGGCCCCCACCTCTACCTCTTTAACCACACTTCCAAAGCCTTTGGCTCGGACAACCCCAGCCCATTTTGTCTCTACAAATCCCTATCTAACTCTTAGAAGCCTCACTTTGGTCATAAGTCTTCCCAAGGAAGCCTTTGATCTCAAACAAAAGAGAGTTACCTGATTTTAAGGTAATGTCTTCACTTGAGTTCTTTTGTTTTATTTTGCTTCTCCAACCCCCTAAAATCTTTTTATTATTTTCTTTTGTAACAACTCCAATATATTCAATATACTAGGATGTTGTTATAAGAATCATTCGAGCTACACTTACACACACCTACATATAATGGTTAAAGAACATACTGTTTTCGTGGATGGCGAATTTCTGCCTCACGAAACGATGATTGTTCAACAATCATATATCACCTTCAAAGGTGGCCATTAAGATGTCACTGTATTTATATATTATATATAATATGTTTATGTTTTACTTAATCTTATTTATTTTTCATTTATGGCATATATTTATGGTTTCCATTATGGGTAAACGCAATATCTTCGTTTAAGGAAGTGCGGACTACTGCCCCCTCAAAGTGATTTGATTCGTTAATACCATATGTGGGACGTATAAAGGATGGAGTTATGATAATATATATGATATTATACTGAAATTATAACATACCTTTATATCATTATTATTCCATTCCATAAATACTAAATAGAAATGAAAGTAGCGTTCATGCGTACGTACGGCTTACCGTCTCCATGAACGGTGCATTTCATTTATTACCTCTAAATGATTATGTAATATTATAAATGCATGTATATAATGGATATATATGAAATATATGGAATCTAAATCAGGAATATAATTATTTAGATAATGGATATTTGACTACGTGAACAACTTGTAAATATAAGAAGTCCACTTTTGACTCAAGTACCAATGATCAACAAAACGACCATTATTAACTTAAATAATTACATAATTTTCATAACATGGTAATAAGTGATATAAAAGGAATAATGAAAATGAAAAAGGTTCTTAATAAAGTATAAATTAACTCACATTTATTATTCAGGAATATAAAGAAACGAACAATACAAGTCAGACTTGAGGTAAGGGATCATACTCCTCTCTTTCTTTTTAAGTACACTCTTGTATGTCATTCCTTTTAAAACTCATCTTTCTTGTTATTGGGATGTTCTTTTATATTAATATTACTGTAATTTTTATGTTCATATGATGAGAGACCCTATTCTCTCTCATCAATCCATTTTTGATGTTTTGAGTGGTGCCGTTAGGCTGTCGAATTTTCGTAAGAGATCTAACCTCTCTCTTTCTTTTTAAGTACCCTCCTTTATGTTACTTCTTTTAAGCTCCTATTTTTTATTATGGGGGATGTTATTTTATATTACTCTTGATGTAAATTTTATTTTAATATTATGAGATACCCTATTTGATCTCATCAATCCATTTTTGTAAGTTTTAAGTGGTGCCGTTAGGCTGCCGAGTTTTCGTAAGGGATTTTTCATCTCACTTTTATTCCCGTGGGATTTATGCTACATTTGACACAATTTCCTTTGAGTGGTGTATGTACTGCCCATTATTTTACTCATTGTGTAATATAATTTCATTTATGAGTATTTACATTAATGTTGTATTGTCTTTCTTTCACGGGGTGTATGTTTCGAAAGTTACCCAAGTCGGTAAGGGAACCTTTCACCCTCCTCTTTTTAAAAGACTTCTTTTGTAATGTCTTTTAATTCACATACTACTATGTTGGGATATGTTCTTATATATCCTTATTGATGTAAATTTTATTTCCAAGTGATGAGATACCCTTTTTATCTCTCATCAACTCTTTTTCTGAATTTTGAAGTGACGCCGTTAGGCTGTCAAATTTTTGCAAGGGAACTTCTTACCCCAATTTTGATTCTTTGGGATAAACTTGTACTCCTTGAATATGTCATTCTATGAATATGCGTGAATGTCCTCTGATTGTTTTACACTTAATATCCACTTATATTTGGTGCATTCATTTTTCACACATAATTATGTAATTTATTTATCCTTAATCCAAGGATACCGTCTTTGTATGGGACTTCGTCTCAATATCCATTCATTGAGGCATATTTTTGTTTTATACACAACTTTATTTTATACGGTGTATAAACCCCTTTGACTTTTACTTTTATCCAAAAGGAATCTTCTTTATATGAAGCGTTTTACTAAATGACAAAAGGGAATGTTTTTATTGTACGTATGCGGCGACAATGACTTCTCCGCCGCCGTGACCATTATTTGAGTTTCGGCTTCCTCTACAAGCCATACCTTTTTTTAAAAGAAAAATAGATACCATGTTTTAATTTTATTTTATTTTGGTATTGAAAATGGTTTTCATAATGTTTTTATATCAATGTGTTGTATTGATATCTTGTGATAGAAAAGTGGAAATGTTATGTTTTCTTTATGCATGTTTTATGTGATACGATTATGCTGTGGTTCTTGGGAATTATTATGAAGACGAGTGGTTCCGTGAAAAACTAAGGGCGGGTGAGCCCGATATAGCTCTCCAATGCATTGGGTAATGCGAAGGGGTTAACCTTTAAGGTTTCTCTGAAGAGATTTAGGGAATATACTGTGATGGGTATTCCAAACGTAACCAAGAGGGTTACTCCCTACGTAAGAATGTTATGAATGCCTCAAGTTACCTTTATGTCTTATGATATCTATGATTTATTCATTATTTTATGAGGTATGTTAAAATTCTTATGTTTTATGGGTAAAGTATGATTTCATTCATATGTATACATGTACTCATTTTCCTTTCCATATTTTTCTATCCCTTACTGAGCTTTTTATGCTCATCCCAAGTTTTTGAAATGTTTTTCACAGGTCAAGGGAAGGGTACATGATATGATGATAGTGTCAAGGAAGTGTCAAGAGAGAATCCATGTTTTATTTTAAATATGTTTTCATTGATGGGAAAAATGAATACTATCTTTTATGTAACCAATTTGTATAAATGTGGAATGTAATTAAAGTTTTATGATCTAATTCTCTAAAACTCTAAACCTGAAAAGATCCTCAATGTGTAATCTTGTAATAACTCAAGATTAAGTAAGGTTTAAGGCTGGGGCCTTATATTAATAGTGAATTTATTTTTAGTTAATAGATCTAAATTATGTTAATAAATTAATTAAGTGAGATTCATGGGTAACATGATAATATTTAATAGTTTTTTGGTAGTTTGGTAGAATATTCATGCAATTAGTTCTTGGGAAAAAATAAGAATTTTTTTTGGATCAGAATATTCGATGGTGTAGAATTTTTTTTGAAAATTCATTCATCTATTTTTAGGTTGGGTTATCCCTTGACAAAATTGATATAAAATACCGTGGAAATTAAATGGGAAGTGAAGTGTCCATATTCTTTTGTGTAGATGAATTTGAGGTTGAATTTATATTCCGTTTTAGTTTTCCCAAATATAGGTCAATGTTTTTTTTGTATTTTGATGCTCTCAGTTATGGATTGATGTTCATGAGGATAGATCATGATAATGTGGTGTTGTATATAAATCTATAGTTACTCCATAATTATAATAATCACATTATTGATAACCATATTATATAAATTTGGATATATGAATTCAATATATCATTGAATATCTTTTTGGGGTCATTTTTTTGTATTCAAATTAGAAGAGAATAATTTATATCTTCCATAATAGGTAACTAAAAAAATATTCGATGTGTTGGGTGAGGCATATTAAATTTTTTTAATTATATATAGAATATATCTATGGGATGATGAAATTTTTATCCAAGTACTTATATAGGATGCTACCATCCTAGGTTTTGTGGGAATCAATCAAAAAAAGGCCCCTACATAGATTTATTTCTAGAATTTTCTTATACGTGGATGATGTAATGGCCCTCGAACCATTATCCCTTAGCCAATTACTTAATTTATTATATTTTCATATATATAATATTTTAATCGCATTGGACCAATCATTTTAGCTGCATTGGATGCCAAATTACATATATAATCATGGAATAAACTTAATATCAAAAAATAAAACATATATAATATTTTGAAAATTTCATTATTATACTGGTTTAAACCAATATATAGAACTTATTATCATCAGGTTTATTATTAAAAATAATAAAGGGTGATCTCATATGCTCAGTAAGGGTAAGGGTGGATCAAAATCCATGAGAAAATATGACATAATCAATATGGATAGGATAATTTCTGAAAAAAATCTATTTAAAATAATCACATGATCATAGAAACATAACCTCATATATTTTAATATTTTTATAATAACATGTAATATTAATAAATATTATCACAATGATCAAATTATTAATTTTGAACTTATGAAACATATATTAATGGCATTTTACACGATATGTGATAATAAATGGTTAAGGCCGTGGCCAAATCCATATCTTAAAATATATAGGAACAATGTCAACCCTGTCCAATTCAAGTTTGTATAAGGATAACTCCCAATGCATAATGGGGATATAGAGGGACCCATATATCACTTACTATTTCCAATTCATTCCTCATATGAATTGGATGAAACATATGAGACAAAAATATTCGTATTGATTAACTAGCATATGAAATGTGAATACTTCAATCATAAACCATGAAGGGTATCAAAATATCACTTCCACAAAAAAAATATTCACAAACCGTTCAATTAAATATATTAAATGATATCCTAATAGATAAACCTCAAATAAGTATATGATTCAATAAGGATGTCAATATATATGAAAATAATCTAAAAAAATTATTATCAAATTCTTTAAAAAAATCGTTTTTACATTGAGATTTGTTATTTAAAAGGATAAAATATATATTAAAAATTTTTATAAAAAGAAATTTGGAAAAATTTAAAGAAAGTTTAAAAACATCACGTCTTCATGATGGTTGTAAAATTCTCTCATGTCATATTAGTTGAAAAAACATTGCATCCACATTTTTGTTGAAAAGGACGTAAAGTGCCTCATTTGGAAATCCAAAATAATATTCACTTAAAACCATTTTATAAAAAATATTTTTTTATAAATACATTAATCATTTGTAGGATAATATTAAAAAAATCAGTAAACATTTTTATGAAACATGGACATGGATAGTAACAATTTAAATTATTTTTTGATTAATTTTTTAGGAAAATAATATATTTACATTCTAATGTGTCCAATACCAATTTTAAACCTTCATACTACAATAACTATGAATAAATAACATAAATGAAATTTATAATATCATTACAATAATAATATCAAGATATAACATCTCAATGGACTATTATATGCACTGCAAAATAAAAATAAGGGGTGTAAAAATAATATATCCCACCAAAGTAAAAGTGAGATTAGAAAACCCTTAACATATGGTGGATTCCCCTATAAATATATAAATCTAATTTATAATGGTAGTAAATATATTATTAACCAATAATGGAATAATAAAAATATATATTATTTCATATATGATTCATTTATGACCCGTTAATTATCAATTCCATGTATAAGAAACATTTTAGATAATAACATTTTTTTTTACATTGCATATTTTTATTTATTAATCATTATCCAATTAAATATATTAAGATTTTTTACATCTATAATGTAAAAAATGATTTATATATCATATATATGTTTTATATTAATATATTATAGAAAGATATATAAAATTTAATACACCATTCATGGAGACAGTAGGTCATACATGCACATGAATGTTACATCCATTTTCTAATCGCATTGAAAGGATGTAAGTAAATGCAACATATAGGTATATATATTTTTATTAATATTGCATAATTATTATGTAATATATTTAATATACATTTTATAAACACATCCTTAATATGTTTCATGTAATTTTTGAACAAATCACATCTCTATGAAGAGGTGGTAGTCCACATGTGCACAAATGATGTTATCATGTTATAAAAAGGATTGAATGAATTTGTGGATTGTATAATAATTATAGAATAATAAACCCAGAATAAATATTATATATATCATAAAATATATATTCTATATCAAAATTCTAAACCATGATATCTGGCAATGAAAAAATGAACAATTGTCGTTACATGCGGCGGTAGTTCACCGTACACACAAAAGGTAAGTTATTTCCCATTTGATTGAATTGTGTGTATGTGTATGTATAACCGTTAGTATAATAAAATATCATTGGATTTACGATATATTATTCATTATATTAATATTAAATTAATATAATTTGAGGGTAGTGAGGGTTAAATAGAAAAATTTTCATTGAGGGATATTACTTCTTCTTAGATGTCTTCGTTTGATTTAAAAAAAGGACATCATAGGATGTAATTATGCACAATGTATGGACTGTAGGATTAGGGAAAGGTTGTTTGGAGGAATAATGGTTAGGGGTTGGTAAAGAAAAATTGTTTTAGAGGTTTGAATAAATATTAATGAGATGTTATCTTTTATTATGAAGGGGAGGGTAACTTTTGGAAACTCTCACAATATTAAATTAATATAAATTAAATTTCATTTTTTAATTGATATGTAGTTAGTTATTTCCAATATAAAATGAGTATAGGTTGAAATAATCGCAATAAATAATTTTTATGCAAATTTATGTCACATTATCATACTTGTATTTTTTTCTTTAACCCTTAGTTAAATCTTTTTAACATTACCATGATAACTTGGATTTTTAATCTTTTGGGTTAATTATTTACTATAAAATTACAAAAGAACCGTAAATTTATCAGTTTTGAAATATTAATCCATATCCAAATTATATTTCTGAATTTAATGTTTTTATGAATTTTATATCATTTAGTATTATATTATTTATTTTAAAGGATTATTAATTTTAATTTTAATAAAATTTATTACATGATTTTTCAATATATAAAAATGCATTAGATAATTTTAAAAAAAACCTATCATAAAAAATAACATGATTAATTGATCAATTAAATTATTACATATAATTAATCATCACAAACAAAATTTATGTTAATATTTTTAATGTTAATGTTTTATGTTTTCATTAGTTGAACAATTACTACGTCATAATTCTATAATGCTTTATTGTAATTTTATATATTAAAATAATTAAAAATAAACTTTCATGTTTATGATAAAAAATTTATCTTTATATTGATGAGATATAGTCAAATTTATCTTCTCTATCACATAATATTGAAAATGATTTATATTTGAAAAATATGAAATTCTTAACTTATCATTAATAAATATAAAAAATGGTCACATTCTCTCCCACGTGGATTAAAAAGACAATTTTTTTACCCAGTGTTGATTTTTAGTAAAACCACTCATCCATTAAAAATAGAACCTATTTTATCGTAACATTAAATTAATATAATATTATTTATACATTTAATTACCTAATTTACCCTTAAACGTGGAAAATAAATATTCACTAAAGTTACTAATCAAAATATTAAAAAATTAATTTGACAGTATTTAACTATAAATATAATACTAATTACGACCTTTCTTATCTAATTTAAAAATTAAATTCTCATAAGTTGTTTAATTATGTGTAACCGTAAAATTGAATTTGTGGTGAGAAGGAGAATAAAGGAAAACTCTCAAAAGATTAACATGTTTTAATATTGAAATTCAATATAAAAATGATTCTAATGACCTAAATTGGATTAGTATTTGTATTATAGATCTATTTTTATATTAAAAATCAGTACAAAATATAATTATTATTTAAAAGAAAGGCCGTATTTAACTACAATGATGTATTCCTCACTATTCATCAAAAAAATAAAACTTCTAAAAAAATTCCAAAAAATCACCATAAGATAATTTTTCAATTATAAAAATAACAATTAATTTTATTTCAAAAAATAAAATTTATAAAATTTCCAAAACATATTTCTAATATTGGCACACCATTAAAAGTTGGTAAAATTACCCATTTGAAAAATATATTTTTTATGCTTAAAATTGGATTTGTTCATATATAATTATTTATAAAACTAGTAAGATGAATGTTACAATTATATTTAATATAAATAAATTTCATAATGTAGTGAATAATATTCATAATTGCTATATAATAGTCTAGGTTAATAGATCATGGTGCACTTGAACTCGTTGGTTTGTGTAATTCATGTTATTGAATGGATTAAATTAAAAATGGTACTTAGCATACAATATTAGGGTGTTATATTCTCTAAAATTCATTAAATAATTTATTAACAATTTTAAATTATACTTCTAAAATCAATGGTTGATACTTTGAATTTTTTTATGATAAACCCGCATAAAAATAGATTTAATAAAATATACTCTTAATAAGAGGGAAAAATAAATGTAAAGGTCACCACAATATTATGATTATGAATAGTATACAATTAGTGTGAAATGAAAACTGAGACATAGAAGAGAAATAAGACCATCTTTTTCCGATAGGGAATAATAGATAATATGGTAATTAGAAAAAAAATTATAAAAAAACCATATAAATATGATATGTTAAAGATGTAATTCGGTTTTGAAATTGATATATAAACAGAAAAGGTTTTTTTTCGAAATAATTTTCCTATATTAGAGGGATTACATTAATATATAGATAATAACATGACATAATAATCATACCTTATTAATTTCAATTACCTAATCTCATCCTTTGGTTGCCCGTTAACCAATTTTCACTTCATCTTTCAAGATTAATTTTTCATGCTTGAATCCCTTTTAATAACCATCATATCCAAGAGGCATTCCATTAACACATAAATATTTAATGAAACCAAAGTGCTTAGAATATTTTATGTATTATGATATATCATACTTTATCTTAGAAAAATAATATCCAATATTCAACATAATCCATTACATAAATAGTATTATTAAGACTTATCCAAAATAAATTTAACCAAATTCAAAGAAAAAAACAATTATAAATATTGTCATTAAATTTTCTATATCAACATAACATTACACTCCCAAAAATAAATAATTTAAATATAATTGTCCCATACCAAATATAATAACACACTAATCCCCTTTAAAACCCTCAATGGAAATGTTCATGATTCAACATCCTTAAAGAATAAGAACTGTATTTCAATCCTTATATATATCTTGATTCATATAACAATTCCTCCATTGATGAAGTAATTAATTACTTTGAAAAAAATATCATTAATATTTATGTATCATTCATAAAACATTAAATATGCTTCATCATGTTATTCCTTAATTCTATATTCCTTTCATTTTACTTTAGTATTCTCTTCTTCATTAATTGTATACCAATTACATGTATATTGATTTTGATTCTTAACATTGACCAAAACCCAATGAATGGTTTCCTTTATCTCATTAAATAGAAATATCCTATATTATTAAGGAAATACCTTATTGTTTCTTTCCATAATTATTACATTTGGTAAAATACATATTTCCCTTAATCCCTTAATCAACATTTTCCCATATATCCTTTTATGCATATGCTTCTATCTAAATTAATTATACATTGAGTCATATTTACTTATCCCATATAGCACGAAATTATTTCCTCGTATAATGATAATTCATGGGATAATATTTCCCTTAAAAATACAAGCTTGATGACACAAAATAAATGATCCTTCTTACTCGTTACATCACTTGAATTATTGATGTTCACATTCCTTCTACAAGGCTCTATTTTAAAATAACAACAAATAGTATGTTAGGTCATATCATAATGTGTAATCATAAAACTATAATAAAATTAACATAATTTTTAAAAAATATATATATATATATATATTATCATAGTAACGCTTATGGGTTCATTTGTTTATTCTTATATAATTATTCTAAATGTATATCATAGGGATATGTTCCTTAATATAGGTTTTCAAAATCTAGTTTGAACTATTTCTAGTAAACATTCCCTGATATAAATTGTAATGTCCCTGACCCAGTAGCCTAGAGATGGTGGATTGATTTTTTACAATTTCAATAATAGATGATTGGGATCCCAATTGAATGATCAGTTTAGCAGTCTTGGACTCCATATTATAAACATGAAGAATATATTAAAATTCAAAAAGAAAATAGATCACATAGAATACAATGATAATTACATTATTCTACTAGAGTAACCCTTCATATTAAAAATCATATAATCCTATGTAAAATTAAAAATAATATTTTGACAAGGTCATATTCTCAGTATGGGTGAACATACAAAATAATCTATGAGTAAATATGACATAAATAATATTGATATGTTAATAACTTATATACAATCCATTTAAAATAATCAAATAATCTAGGAATTATAATCATATATATTCTCCATGTTTAAAAATAACATATATTATTAATAAATAAACTCTCAATGATGGAACACTTAATGATGGACATCTAAAACATACTGTTGAGGCTTTGGACATCACATCTAATAATAAATTGTTAAGGCCTCATCCAAATCCATTTATGAAAAAAAATGGTAAAGACCTCGGCCTGTTGCATATATATTTATCTCATTATAACTAATGATTCGTGTAGGGGATATAGAGGACACCTATATTCACATACTAATTTAAATGGAGTCCTCCTATGAATGGTTTGAAAAAAAACAATATAACCATTTGTATTGGTAAAATAGCATCTGAAATGTGAATACATTAACCATAAACTATGAATGGTATCAAAATATAACTTCCATATCCAAACCAAATCATAAAAAATAAATGAAATATGTTAAATTATATTATAATATATAAAAAAATATAATCACAATATTCAAAAACGATGTTTTTATAGAATAAAATAATCTAATAAAATTATTGGTCATTTCTCAAGAAAAAACCTTTTTTTATTTTGAAATAATTTAATGAAAATCATCACATTTACAATAGAAAACATTTTATTTGGAAATAAATTTTTATAAATGTAATAAAAGCTTAATAACATCATTATTTATTTAAATAGGTAAAATATACTAATTCCATATAAGTTTAATAACATTACTTTTGTATTTTTGTTGAAAAGGTCATAACGTAAATTATTTTGAAAATGGAAAAAATATTAATTTAAAACTATTTTATAAAAATTCAAACATGGGTAAAAAGTAAATAAATTTTTTTTATATCATATTAGAAATATTTTGAACCATTTTTTAGAAACATTAACATGGATCATAATAATTTAAATGACTTCATTGCATAATTCTTAAGGAAAATAATATTTAATCATCCCAATGTGTCCAATACCATATTGAAAAATTTGTAATATAATTCTAATTAATGAATAAAATTAGTTACAAATTTAATATCATGATAGTAATTATATTCATGATATAACATCTAAAAGTAGTATTATATTAAAAAAAATATGGGTTATGCAAGGCAAATATCTCGCAAAAGTAAACGTGAGATGTGAAGACACTTACATTCGGTCTGATTCACTCTATTAATGTCCAAAAACCCTGAATAGTGTTTTTAAATATATTATTAACATATAATAAAATATTAATAACATTTATTATAACATTTATGATTCACTTATGAACCATTTATTAATAATTAATTATTTATGTAACATTTTGGGTAATGTGGATCCACCTTTGGATCAACATGTATCTCATAAGGTTGTGGATACTAGATCACATGGAAATCAAACTATCAATGGGGAGTAGATGAGTGTAGAGGTGGTGGTTTCTACCCTTCTTGTTGATAGTATTGAGTATATAGAAGAATGTTATTACCATGATGATAGGGAATGCCATGAAGTGTTGACTTTGGTTGATCCTAATAGATAGATTCATTTTGTTCGCACTGGGTTTGTGTAGTCAATGAAAATGAGAATGCCTTTGGAAACACCATGTGGAGAAGATTTTAATGATGTTTTGTAGAATGTGCACACCTCAACTGAAAGGGGAATGTATCATATGGCGATAAATAGAATTTTAGTTATGATGAAAAGGTAGTGAGCAGTGGCAAGGTGTCATACAACTCTATTTTCATGAGCCGAGGACATAGAGAGAATGAAAATTTGGAAACCACCTCTACTACACCAAATAAAAGACCCTATAAGGACTACTCCAATATGACAAGAACTATGGTAATTAGGTCCAATTATAAGGATACATTGATAATTGTTGTTAATTCTAATTGTGGGTGTTCTATAAAACAATCCTTCAAACAACAACTCATATTAGAGAAGTAAAAATAGATGGAGAAATATATCTTTCTCTTTAAACAGTACAATTTTCAAACTGATTGGGAATCAGTTGACACTGTTTCATCATTTGATTCTGCTTACGGTGATGATTTTAATTACTTTGACATATAATTGCACATTATTTGTTTTCAGATTTTTTTATCCCCTATTTTCTTTTTTGCAACATTTATTTTATTAATGCTTCTGGAGGATTAAGATTTATTCCTGGTCCTATGCCTTCTTGGGTAAAGGTTGAGAAATATGTATTCATGAATGATGTTTCCATTTCTTAACATAATTAAAATTAGTTAGAAAATAAAATATATATATATGTGAGTGTGTATGTGTATTAATATTGTTTAATTATTATCTAATCTGTTAAATATACCATTAATAAACCCAATATTAATATATTCAATGTAATGTTTGAATGATTCAAATCTCTTTAAAGATGTTGTAGTCAACTTGTCCACAAATGAAGTTATCATATATACCCAAAACGGAAACATGAAGGTGTGTTTTATATTTTATATTATATTTTATATTATATTATATATATATATATAAATATATATAAATATATATATAAATACCTCATAAATATTATATATATCATAAAAAACAGTGTCTAACATAATTTCCAACACATTGAATGTGGTAAAGGAAAAACCAATTTTCGTCATTGCATGAGATAGTAGTTCACCATACACATGAACTGTATGTTCATTACCCATTACATGGATCATTATGTAAGTATAATCCAAAAACATTATATAAAAACCCCTAATTATGTTTAGGATATTTATATTATTATATAAATATAAATTCAAATAAATCATGTGGATTAAGTATGAGATAAAAGAAAAATGATTGTTGAAGAATGATATTTATTCTTTTGGTATCTCCTTTTGATATTTATAAAAGGACAACACATGTTAGATTTATTCCAATATTATAGAGTCCATGATGATTTGATTGAATTTGGATGGAGATATGGTTTGGGTTTTCTGAAAATAAATGCCTTTATAGGTTTGAATAAACAATAAGTAGAGGTTTCCTATTATAATGGAGGGGAAGGGAACTTTAGGAAACTCCTGAAATACTAAATTAATATAAATTTATTATAATGTCTAAATTTCCCTACATTAATCTATTTATAAATGAATATGAATATATGTTTTAATAATACCATTAAATAATTTATAGAGAAGATTTTGTCATATTATTAACCTTATCTTTTGTCATTAACACATAGTTAACCCTTTAACTCTTACCATGAAAACTTTTTTTTTAGTTTTTATTGTTAACTTACTTATAATAAAATGAAAAAATAACCATAAATTGATAATTTATGACTTATCAATCATTATATATATAATTTTTCTGAATGCTATATTTTTTTAACTTTTATATCATTTAATAAAATACTATTTGTTTTAATGAATAATTAATGTTAATTTAAATACTATTTACAACATAAATATTAATATCAATTTATTGTACAATTTTGAGAAAAATAAATTATTACAACACTAATATGTCTAGGTCATCTATAAAATTCATTTATTTCATTAGTTTTCTCATATAATATATATTATAATATTTTTAATATCATTTATTTGGTATTTTCATTAGTGAACCAATTACTTGATCACCCTTGTGTAATACATTATGTTAATTATTTATTTACTAAAAATAAAAAATAATTTACCATGTTTCAATTAATAATGTATTATTTACAATGATTATTTATAGTAGATTTTTTATTTTATATAACACTATTTTGAAAATTATTTAGTTATTTAAAATATGAGTATAATATTTTTAACTTATCTATAATAAATTATAATAAATGTCATTTTATAATCCATTTAGCATTAAAATGTTCTAATATTGTCCGAAGGAAGTTTTTAGTCAAAAAAATGTCATGCCATGAAATTAAGAATAGATTTAGTGTAACTCTATAATATTTTAATATTATTATTACCTTTAATCACAATATTTATCATTAACCATGGTATGTAAAAATTTACTAATGTTATTGTTAATAATATATGAAATTTATGTTGATCCTAGTATAATCTAACTATTATTCATATTATAATCGTTTTTTTCAAAATCAATTCAGAGAAGTATCTAAATTTACTTTAACACTAATCTCACTATTGTAGTGAGAAGGTGGGTAAAAGAAAATGTTCAAATGTTTTACAAGTTATTATATAAAATTGAATACAATGACCTAAATGGAATTAATATATGTATTATTTTTATGTGTTGACTTTAAAAATCAATTTAAATCTTAACAAATATTTAAACGAATATATTGTTTCTAAAAACATTGCAGTGTTTTTTTACTATTTATCAAAAAATTAATATCTTTGTAAAAATAACAAAAAATAACCGCAACATAATCTTGACATCACACATTTATGAATAAATTATATTTTTTGAATAAACATTATAATATTCCCAAAATTTAGATTTAAAAATGGTGCACTATTAAAAGGTTATAAAATTACCCTTTTAGATAATATATTTTTTAGGATTAAAATTTAATTTGTTTTTCTATAATTATTCATAAAATAAATAAGATGAATGTTAATATTATATTGAATGTATAAAAATTCATAATGCACTTAATATTATTCATAACTACTACTTAAACTTGTAGTCTAATAGATCATGGTGTGATTGAAGGTGGTGGTTCTGGATACACAAGTTATAGAATATATTAAATTAAAAAATATACATTGTATAAAAACATCTATGTTATATATCAGGTTGGAAAATATGTTATTTTTTTAATATGAAAAACTTTCAATGGAAGATCAAATTCAACTTTTTACAGAAAGGGATTCAAGTTTAAATCATATGATAAATGTTTTGATGGTTAATGAGACCATAGATTACTGGTCATAATATTTTTATAATGAGAAATTATATTATAAAGGGACATTTAATCCTATAAATTTTATTAGGTAGTTAATTTCTTAGTGGAATGAAGTCTTTTTTGGTTTTTAAATTTAAGAAATACCATGTTTTTATGTGATTTGAAACACTAATCTTGATGGGTCTAGATGAGGATTTTATTTGCTGATTTAGTATATCAATGTCTTACTTGTCATATAATATACACAAAGTATCATAGGCCAACTATAATTCTAAATAACCATTCAATAAAAATATTTAATTATGGGAACATTTTCTTTGAATACATGATTATCTTTACTCATAATACTTAGGGAATTATTCTATATATGTAGATATTAAAAATTTTACTATGCATTCCCATTTCATTCCAAAGAAATTCCGGAAAATGTGGGTGATCGTGGAAACCATTATTTATGAGAGAATATGAAATTTGATATATTTACTTTATCCATTGTATATAATTGATACCATCACATCACATTGTGGTTTTGGATAATTCATCAGGAGGTAATGGGTTCATAGCTATATATGAGTATGAAATATCACTCATAAAATTATTTTCACACTATTTATGTTATCAATATTGTAGAGGATATGTTTTTGTTTTCCATACATTGGTTTCAATGTTTATGTGATAACAATATTACATTTTTAGAATTAAAATATTGAATTAGTAAATATGAATTTATGTATATTTCACTCTTCAAGGATCTATATTGAAACCTATATTAATATCTAATATGTTGGATTAAATTTGGTGAGAGCACATTATTGAGGATTATTATCATTCAATATATCAAAGAGTTTTTTATATTAATTTCATTGTTTCTGTGATATCATAGTTATAATATAAACAATATTAAGATATTTGAAATTATCAATTAGTTTTTTCTAGGTGATCATGTGTTTATAGGGGTATCTCTAAGGTAGGTATTCCATTGGATGAGGAGACATGGAAAATTGTGTCAATATATGTAAATCCAATTGATATTATGTAATGAATGATATTATAGTGTATCAATTAAATTCATAATTCTATATGACATCAATATAGGATTATTCATGTATCCATTCTGAAGAAATTTAATCTAAAGTAATCTTTCATGATAGAATACGTGGTTGTGAATGTATATCTCGATAACTGTTTAATTGAAAATTATTCTCTTATCATGGAATTACAGAATAAAGGGATATATGGAATGATGATTCCCTTTTGAAATATTCAATGGTAGTGTGTACAGGATAACCATGATATTTATTAATGAGACTCATTAGTAAGGTATAAATAGCCTCATATTTTTAGAGATTTGAAACTCTTAGGATATTATATTGATTAATGGGTAAAGGAGTGGTGAAGTGTGAAAGATACCAAATCCATTATATAATAAATTTGGATTTTTTATTTTCATTTAATTTACATAAATAGTTTTAGGAATTGAGAGTAAAAATTATGGATTTGTTTGAAAAATACCAAGCACACATCTTTAGCACATGATCTGTACTGACCATACATATAACATCCCTAGAATGATTTTGTAGTGGCCAAAACCATTTATCATGGTCACCATATGGTTTATCTAATATCACGAACTACCCAAGAAAATTCATAATCTATTATATGAATTTGGGGGCCAATATAGATGATAACTTATTTAGAAAACTAGGTTATCGAGCCATAAATTCTATCAAGGTTATATAAATATGACAGAATACTAATATTTTAATATAAATTTTTTACCCATTTTATCCACCTCGACTCATTCATTCAATCTATACCTCCCAAAAAATTTCTTCTCCCCCCTTACATTGTGGGTGATCTTCATTTATTTCATCAATTTTATCTTTGGGAATCACTAATTTCTAATATATTTATCCCCCTCTAACCATGTTAATCCTTATTCTCAATTTGTCTCTTATTCCACTAATTCAATAGACATAACGATATGAACCTATTTTTTCTGAAGGGTTTTTTATGAAATTTATTATGTATTATATTTTGTAAGGGCCCTTTAGGTCATCCTTAGAGTTATTTATAAAGGGGTGCAATTTTTTCAAATTTATTTTTTATGTCTCAATATATCATGGATTTTACATTAGAATACCAAATGATTTTGATATTTTGTTTCTTGATGAAATATGTATGAAATAATTATTGAGGTATGATGGTTCTAATTTAATGGATATTTTTCCTTTTGTATAAATAATATATGATTTTATATAAAACTTTAATCAATAATTAGTTCTGTGGAAACAACGATATTATAGGAATGTTTGGGAAGTATTCTAATATTAATGGATTTTTCTAAGAGGTTTTGGAAAGAAAATTATATTTGATTATTTTTAGTGTATTGGGTTTTTATTTATTATATTGGATATTTATTTTTCATTGGATATTATTATATAGGTACATGGGAATCCATCAGTAAATTTGTTGATGGATGGGCTCTTATTTATTATCAATCATGAACTTGGGATGAAGAAATACATTATCAATGGAATATATCACTTATTATAACAATTTAATATAATATAAATCACATAAAATCACTTATATACCATAATAAAACATTATAAATGAATAACTAATTAAAGAATAACAATTTCTGGAAGATAAAGAACTAATATTGATAAAATAGTAACTTGACCTTAGTAATAGTAATATGACCGTTATGAATAGTAAACCAACCAAATGAATAGTATCATCATCCATGAATGTAAAATTAAAATTTAGGAATATTAAAAATGAATTTATTTTATAATTATATAATGTTATATATAAAAAATTGTTTTACAAATTATTCAAAAATTATTGGAATTTTTATAAGTAATAAATATTTAATTAAAATTTTATGATTAATTTAAAAATTTAAATGAATTTTTTTTTAATAAAATGAGGTCATAAATTATTATTATTTTGTCTTATGATATTAACATAATTTTATTATACTTTATTTTAATTTTCAAACTATTATAAAATTGGCTATAATTATAAAATATGTATTTTGCATGAAAATAATGATTTCAAATTTAAATTATTTTACTCATATATAAGAAATTATTTTCATAAAATGTAGTTCATTTGAATTGTACTTGTAAAAAAATAATTTTGAAGTTTTTTTGGAATTTTTCTAAAAAGGTGATTTTTTATGAATAGTAAAATATGATAATTTACAATAAAAGATAAATACCAGAAATACGGGGTGTTATATTTTGTAAGGATGATGTAATTAAAAAATGTAGAGAAATACATAATTGTGTAAACATATATTTAGATAATTCTTAGAATATTAATAGTCATGATCCTATATAATAAACTAATTATTATAATATTGAGAAAACACCTATATCCTCTACCATAAATACCACCTATCACCCCCTCTTCTTCTCACTTATGCCATGCATTGATAATTCTCAAATTATTCCAAAAAAATTCCCCAATACCCTATCCCACATCTATTATATCATAGTTTCATTAATAGAAAATAATAATTCCCTAATGTGGTTCTGAAGGATGAATGATTTAAGGGGAAAATACACTTCCTTTTTGTTTTTTTTTCAATTTCATTTATTTTCATATATTTTTCTCCCATTATCTTATACAAAAGGAATTATAAAACCATTATGTTTGATATATTGGAATTTTATAATTTTATTGTAATATCAATTATTAAAATACTCTCTCTGTCTCAATCTTATTCTAAAAATGATGTTGTCTCACGTGATGTGTCAATTTACTAAGAGCACGGGCGATGCTCTTCAAATTTCCATTTAAACCTTCACGGATGTTAATAAATCTATTATATTTTTTTGGAAATTTAGTAAAATATATTTTAATACACTATTTATATTCTATAACTAACATATATACAGATTACTAAATGATAAAACAAATAAGTATGTTGTGATGGAAAACTGCCAAAGTTTACCCAAAACAATCATCATTAAAATTTATCTAATGATTCATCCCCATGCTATATAAAAAACAGTATAATATTATTATTAATTATTTAATATAATTAATAACATATTAAAACAATTCTATATACTTATTCTCATTTTACATGAACTTCCACTCATGTATACATGAAAACCGTTCATTAAAACAATGAAAATGAATGATCCCGAATGATGAACCTAAAATACATAACTCATTAAAGAGTACATAAATGAACTTAAAAAATTCATAATAAATAAAATTAATTTATAAAATCTATTTATTTTTTAATTAATTAATATAATGTTATTATAAAATATATTAATGCAAATAAATCATTTAGACACAAGGTAATTTGATTTCCCAAACCCAACAATTTTTTTGGGTTTTCCCTCATTCACCCCATTCTCAGTATGGATTTTCATTGAATATAATTTCTTCATCATTATCATACCATTTATGGGATATATATGGTTTATAAATATGTTAATTAAAAACCCAATTATTTCCAAAAGAACTATTATTTCATAAAAAACACACCATTTACATCGTGAGAGTGTTTACTCCTCACTCAAGGTTCAGTGTTATATCATGTATATTATTCCATATTTCGATTGGGAACCCAAATTATATTAATATATGATTTATGAAATTTATCACATTCATTTCCATGGTTTATTTTTTGTACAAAATTTAAATATATTATATCACTTATGCATGATAATTTAAATTTTATGATGTGACTAGTGTGCTCATAAATATATAGCACAAATTTAAATGTTATGATGTGATGGGAGGATATTTTATTATATAGTCATCCATTTAATTGGTTAATGTGATATATCTAATTAGGAAAGTTAAATATTATTGATAATGATGCTATCTTATTTCAAAACTATGTGTTGTAGTTGACCAGAAATATATGATATTTTATTTTATGCAGAGACACATTTAATCCCACATCTAAATGATTCATAACCTGATTATGATCCTATGGTTATGTTATGATGATAATTATTATAGTGTAAAAATATGATATTTATTCATGTTTATAACAATCATATTTATAGGCTTTTAACACACCCCTTTCTCTGATTTATATCCTCATGTGACTACAAATACTAATGAGAATTCAAGGGAAAATAACAATCTAGAGAATAAGGATTAAATAAATATTTCTGTTTCTAATTTTTAAATGTTATGTATGGACTTCATTCTTACAAGACACTAAACCTTAGGATCATTGTTTTTTAATGTCTTTTTTTAAACTTTAAAACGATGTAAGCATTATGTAACAAAATAAGGGTTTCTAGAGTTGGTATTATTTCATGTTTTAGTTACTATGGGAAATAGGATTAGAGAACCATAATGAAAACCCATAGTACAATACTAAGTATATGTACGTATCCAATAAAATTTCATCTTTAAAATTTTAAATATAATTATCCAATAATATATTTTTTTAGACTTAATGGGATAATAAAATAAATTATTCATGGCTAGATGAATTATTTTTTTTCTGGTCATTTATTATTTTAGAAAATAGTTAGAACTAGGAAACCCATGCTAAAAAAGCATATGATGGAAAATTATTTAATTTCGGGAATGAAACACCCATTTACATGGGACGTGGATTTCAAAATTTAATGGTGAATCTTACCCAACTTTCATCGGTAATGATGAATAATTTGAATAATATGGAATGTATGCCTTTACATAAGAGGGAGAAATTCGCTATCAGGTGTTTAATGTGGAAATAAACTTATAAACTTAGTGTATTTTTTATCCACTAGACACAGAACTAAGGTCCAATTGAATGGAAATGATATTATCTATTCATCACTATTATGATATACAGAAGGTGACATTGGTCATTCACTGTATAGATCGAGAGGTCTATGAGTGGTGGGATTTGATTAATAAAACCCAACTAAAGGATGGAATTGAAGAGTTGGAGTGGGACCAATTTAAGATAATACTCAATAATAAGTATTTCCCATGAAATCATCAAACATTAATGCATAGATAATTCATAGGGATGAAGAAAAAGGAAATAAAATATGCCATTGATTCTGAATATATGTTTACAATGAATGAAAAATAAATTTATGGTTTTGTTTTAAACAATTATATTAAAATTTATTGAGTATTTTGTCGATTAAAACCACAAAATTGAAAGGATATATCAATTATATATGTTGATAGTTATGAATAAGTTCCTCGATCTACTCACAAAGTGGATACAGAGTTTGGAGAATGTTCCAGTTGCTGTGGTGATATGAAACAAAATGAGTTTCAGTACAGAGGATCTAATAATAAAAGTGCAATGAAAACTCAACCAACGAGATGTAAAAAATGTGCGAATAAGTGTCATGAGAATTACATAAAAGTGATTAGGGATCTGTTCACGTGTGGGAGAGATGTCTACCCAGCTCTTGATTGTTTAAAATACATAAGGAAGCATGATAATGTGTTGGCAGACATGAGAGAAACATCCAAAGTACAAAGGTACAACTGTAGGGAGAAAGGGAATTTTGCAAGCTAGTACACTAAACCTTGAGTCATTAAGGGTAATTATCATCAATATCAAAAAATTTTAAATATAAAAAGCATGGATTATCCCATTAATAATATTGATGTGTAGAATGAAAATGATTTTGTACATGGTACATTTCATATTCAATAAATAATAGAAAAATCATTCTTTGATTTTGGTTCTATGAATTTGTTAATATAATGAATGTTTTCTAGAACTACTTAATTGAAGGAATAAAACCCTGAAATAGATATATACTAAAAAACATCTAGTTTTTAAATCATTGAAAACCAAGTGTTAAATTCCACCATTATTGGTGTATGGAGGCAGAATATACTAAAAAAATCTATAGTGCCTTCCTTGGTGGAATTCGATGATATAATTGGTATTGATTGGATCAATTTGTATAGAGAACTCATCAAATATCTGGAAACAAAAATATATTTTCAAATTCTTTACCATCCCATGATGCACTAAAAATGAAAGGATGATCATTGAACTCATTTTGAAAATCCTTCAACAGTGTGGGTGTTGATTCCCTATGAAGAAGCATACGTCAATCCAACGATTGAGTCAAAGGAAGTTAATAACTTATGAGAAATACTAATTAGGAGGAAATATAATGACTTAATTCTTGAGGAGTTAAACAGACATCCCTTAGATTTTTATGTATATTTCTCAATAGATATCATACCTAGAACTACTCATAACTTGTGGTTTTCATATAGGATGGATCATATCGAAATAGAGGAGATAAAAAAGAATATGCAATTAAACATGGTCAACTTGTTCATATTCCTTAGCGTTTCACCTTTGGTTACACCAATTATCTTTTTCATGAAGAAGGACATATAAATGCTGTTGTATATCTATTATCAGGAACTCAACAAGATCACAAAAAATTACAAGTATGAACTTCCAATGATTGATGACTTTTTCAATCAGTTGCAGGTATATCACTACTTCTCAAAGGTCAATAAATAATCTAGATATCATCATTGAATGTTGAAGAGAGAAGATACCCTGAAGACTACCCTTAGTGATTGGAATGTGCAAAATGATTTTTTAGTAATTCCATTATGACACACTAGTGACCCTGCAATCTTCAATGGTTTTATAAAAAAAGTATTTACATATTATGTTTTCAATTTTTTTGTAGTTTTTATCAATGATATTCTCATGTAATCCATGTAAAATGTGGAACACGATGAAAATACAGGGAATGTTTTCAAAACATTACATAAGGAGACATTTTACACCATGATCAGAAAGTGTGACTTTTAGATGTATCAAATCACATTCTTGGTACATGTGATCACAATGTGAGCGAATTTCTAGGTACCCTTAAAAAAAGAGATTGAGGATTGGCCCAAATCAAATCATTTCATAAAATTCCAATGTTTAATGTATTTTTAGTGTACTATATACATTTTATAATAAATATATCACAATTTTTTATATATATATCTTTTTTAATATTGGTAGGGTATATTATTCTTGTTTGAATGAATGTGAGGAATGCAATAAAGAGATAAAGAGAAGGATGATCACTACACATGTACTCACATTACCAAAAAATGGTCAATTTTTTTGTGATATAATTTGAAATGTAAACGAAATTATTGTGTTGTGTACTCATGACTAATGATAATATTATAGTTTATTCATCATGGAATTTGAGGATCCATTAATATAACTACTCAACGCATGATCTGGAGCTTGCAGTTGTGAGTTTTATCCTTGATAATCTAGTAGAACTTCCTCTATGTGACAAGTGTGACACATATCCTGATCACAATATCTTAAAATATCTTTTCACAAAAAATGAACTGAACATGAATTAATAGAGGTGGTCATAGATATTAAAGACTACACATTATCTATTCAGTCTCATCCCAACTAGGAGAAAAAGGTACCTGATGCTCTTAGAAGAAATTAAACTACTATTTATCCATCTTACATATTGAGCAAGACCTAATCATTGTGGACATAAAATGAATGGATTTGGAAATAATTATCGGAGGGAATACATACTTAATATTCAAAAATATTTCCCATAAATATATCCATGAGAAGATTAATGTGTCACAATGGGATGATACATAGTTAAAAATGATGGTGAATGTAATAATGGAAGGAAAACATCAGTAGTTTCATACTAATGATAATGGTGTGACGTGGTTTGTAATGAGGATTTGTGTGCTTTCATCACATAAGATAAAAATATTATATTAGACAGTTCACATATATCAAATTTCTCAATCCATCACAGGAGTACCAAGAAGTACTTTGATCTTCGAGAACACCTCTACTATGACAACATGAAGAATGAGAAAAATATGAATATCTCAAGGGGAATGATATGTTATGGGTGAAATCCTAGTGATAGAATTCCAAAGAGTTTATGTATCCATTTTTTATAACCATTTTTAAACGGGAGAATGCCACTATGTAATTTTTCACGGGTCTCCAAAAGAAATCCAAATTAAATAACGCACTATGGGTTGTAGTGGACTGACTCACAAATACTACCCACTTTATCTATATTCTGGAAGATATATTAGATGAACAAACTTCTAAGATATATGTGAATGAAGTTGTGATACTATATGAACATCAACTATTTATTGTCTCTTATCATGATCCCAAGTTCTGATCTAAATTTTGGAGGAGTATTCAATATTCATTGAGTACTAAATTATATTTCATCATGACCCATCACCCCCAAACTAATAGCAAATATGAATGTTTTATTTAGAATATCAATGATATTATAAGGGAATTCTCATTAAAAATCAAAGGTTGATGGGATCATCACCACCCATTGGTTATGTTCTCATACAACAATAGCTTCCACTAAAATATTTAGATGTGTCCACATGAATATCTGAATGTAAAAAGATGCAGTACTCTAGCCTATTGGGATGATGTTGTCAAAGAAAGCCTACTCAGACTCAATCTTATGCAAGAGATGATAGACAAGTTTCAAGCCATCCAAAAAATATATCAATGATGTTCAAGTTTAACAAAATATCTATACAGAAATTTTTTAAGGGACATGGAGTTTGATTTTGGATATAAATTATTCCATCTAATATCACCATGGAATAGATTCATGCGGTTTGGAAGGAAATAGAAGCTAAGACAAATGTACATTGTCCCCTTGGAGATCCTTGATCAAAAAGGACTTTTGGACTATCTTATTTAACATCCTCAGAATATGGATCATGTTCATAATTTTTTCTATGTATTACTCCTGAAAAATTACATATGAGATCCCCCACATGTGCTATACTCAAAGGTGGTACAACTGGAAGATGAAATCTCATTTAAAGAGAAGACGATAAAGATTCTGGACTAGATATATAAGGTTTTACACAAAAAAATCACCTATTATATGTGTTATGAAGGAACCATTAGTATAAATAAGAAACATGGGAGCTGAAGGAGGAGATAATGGGGTATTTTCCTTAACTATTTGTGTAAAAATAAACATTGAGGGAGAAATTTCAAAAGGGGGGAAGAATTCAATGACCCAAAATTTTATCAATTGAATATCTCCCTTCTTATAATAATTTAATATAGTATAATTCCCACAAATTCACTTATATACTGTAATAAAAACATTATAAATGTATAATTAATGAAATAAGAAGTATTTCAATACTTTAAGCAACCAATTATATTAAAATAGTAACTTGACCATAAGAATTGTAATATGGAAATCATGAATAGTAAACTGACCAAATAAATTGAATCCTCACCCATGAAAGTATAATTAAAATTGAGGCATCATATAAATTAATGTATAGTATAATTATATTATAGTCTATATATATAAATGTTTGAAAAAAAAATTTATTAAGTGTTTTCCCATTTGTAAGTGATAACTATTTAATTACTATTTTAACCTTAATATTATTAATTAAAGTAATTTTTTTCAAAAAATTTATTCCTAAATCAATATGTTTCTATATTATTAATTTAATATTATTATAGTATACCTTAATTAATTTTTCAAAGTGTTGTAAAAAATTTATAATATTAAAATCTGTATTTTCCAAGTAAATGATGATTTTAATAAAAATTTAAATTACTCATATTTACATAAAAATGGATTTAATTTACAAATAATATAGGTTTCAATAAATTTTTGGTTAATTTTGGGTATTTTTTGAAAATACATGAATTTTTTATTAAAAGTAAAATACGATAATTTATAATAAAAGCTACATGTATTAGTTATGGAATCATTGATGATGTAAGGATGATTTATTCCCAAAATCACTAATAATAAATTATTATTTTAATATATTTATATATAATTCTCAGACTATTAATATTATTGAGAGAAAATAATAATATAAAGAATATAATAATGAGAAAATACTCATCTCATCCACTATAAATACCACCCATCACTCACTCTTTTACTAATACTTATCAATATTTGAGCCTTCTCAAAATTCATCACAAACCTCTCTCCAATCCCCTATACCACATGCAAGAGATATTTGAATCATAAAATTTCAAAAACATTTATCCTAATTATGTTCGGAAGGAGGATAGATTAAATTGGTAATATCATCATCATTTGTCTTTTAAGGTCTTATCAATTTCAATTCACCAAATCATTTCCAAAAAGAATGATAACTCTAGTATGATTGATATAATGAAATTAGATAATATTATCGGAATAAAAACCATTAAAACTCTCTCTCTTTATCTCTATCATTTATTAAAAATAAAGAGATTGTCGCCCATGATGTGTCAATTTACCGACATCGTGGGAGATAAATATTTATTATATTTTAATACATTAAATGATATTAATAAAAAGATTATAATGGTTGATAAATATTATAAAATTTCTTTTATAACCCTGTATCTGTTCTTTAACTAAAATATATACATAATAGTAAATGATTAAACAAAACTAGATCACCATGATTGAAAAAAAAACAAAATTAACCTAAAATGATAATTATTAATTTTTATCTAATGATTAATCCTCATACCATATAAAAAAAATTTATAAGAAAATTTTAAATGTTGTAAGATGGTAAATAACATATGACAACAATTATAGAATTTTTTTCTTATTTTACATGATCGTCTATTCATTAATATGTCCCAATCAATAATGAAAAAAATGAAAACAAATTCTCTCAAATGAAGAAATAAAATTCTATAAGTTATAGTAAAGTATATAAATAAACATAATAAAACAATAATTAATCAAATTAATGTATTTACGTTTTAGTATTAGTTTATTAATGAATATAATGTGATTATGAAAGATATTAAAGTAATGAATGAATTCCGACACAAGGTGATGGGATTTCTCAGACCCAACTCTCTTTCTGTTGGTTTTCCCTATTTCAACCTCCTTTAATAGCCCAAAGGCCTTCATTTTTTATTTATTTTTGATAATACACCTTTCAAAGGGTGAGGTGGAACCCTTACAAGGCCCGTAGCTGTAAGTATTACATGGCCCGTAGGCCTTAGAGAAATTCATTGCTCATAGTCTTAAAACATTACATACAACCCAGTCTAACTACTTCGAAGTTACCTTCCCCATCATCTTCATCATGAAATCAGCCCTCCAACTTCGCATGGATGTTTGACTAGAATTTCCCATTCATGCATAGGTTTTTCACATTGGGATGTTCTATACCCTCTCATTCTTATAATTCGTTTAGCTTCTGCTATGGTGAAAGCTCCTTGTTCCTCCTCATTCTAATGTTTGTTCCTTGTAGTTTGTCTAGTTTGCATCTACAGTTAAGGTGGCCCGAAGGCCTTGAGGTGTCCTGATAGCCTTACTGACCCAAAGGCCTCGGTTGCCCAAAGGCCTAAAAGGACTAGGAGACCAAATCGGTGGCCCGAAGGCCCAAACAGGGGAATATTCCTGACTACTACAGTGAAAAACAGTGCCTTCTACTGTACCTACTATATTACATGCTACTGTATTGCTACAGTACTGCTATAGTAATACTACAGTACCTATAAATTAGCCTCCTTCTGGATTTCATCCCATTTTCTGTATGAATATTCCATAAATATAATTTATTCATCATTATCATACCATTTATGGGATATAAATGTTTTATACTTATGTTGTCACAAACCAAATATGGTAGCCACAAAACTCGGCCCCAAACCCAACCCGTTACAAGGCCCGAAGGGCATTCCCAATCCCCAAAGGCTGCTACAAGTTCCTGGGTATCATATAATGATAACTGGGAACAATTTACCTGATTTTATCAACATTAAACAACAAACAAACTGCATAAAACAAATCTGGATTTTTCAACTAAAACCGTCTGTTACAGAATTTTAGAACTGAATTATATAAGTTAAAACTATGTTTAAAGACCATTACAAGGGTACAAAACCAAATAAGAACAGACCAAGAACCTCCACATGGAAAGAGGCACCTCCATGAAGCCATCCCCATAAGACTTCACTACAAAGGACCTACTAGAAACCTGAACCACTGGCACTAAAAACTGTACCCAACCTGCGATAGAAAAAATAACCAAGTATACTTACACCCATGGGTGTATGTAGGGTTTGAGAAAATTACCAGTAGAATACCACCACTAAGATATTCTATGTGATAAACATTCAAAGATTAAATGATTTCAAGTTTTCATAAATAGTAAATTCTAGTTACAATTTCTAAAAGATGCAAATTAAAAATTAAAATAGTTTTCAAGTAGGCTATCATTAAGAATATCACTTTTAAAATTAATTAAAAAAGTACTGAATTTTTCTTCCAACCATACCGTATGCCGACAGTAAGAACAATGTAACTAATGAGCACATGCAATAGGAAGTAACACCTAGTCACTAGCTCGTTATGGGTCCCACATACCTCGTATCTCGGTGAGAGTAACCATCACAAATATCCATTCTTGTACATGATAAAATAGTAGGGAACATACCCATAACCTAGTGGTCCCCAATCATCATCATCATAGTTTAGTTAGAGTTGTAAGCGTCAATCTTGCTAAGTGAAATTGAGGCCAAACCCCATGGATTCACTAGCATACTAGTACACTTCCACCCTCCTAGATACCCAGGTTTTCCCTTTGTGCTCAAACAAGTTCAACAAGTCATGAAATATACTTTGCACATGCAAATATAATTTTCACATCACAAATTGACAAACATCCCACATGTATACCACACATGTCACAAAAGTCTACTTTTCATTCAAATTGATTTTAAACTCAAACTTACACCAAAATTGCCAACAACACATTCACATTTCTATAACACTTACAAAAATCCATTAAATTTTTTATAAAATATATACAAGTTCATAAAAATCACATAAAATCCCACACATACACTACAAATAATCACCTTTACCTTCAAAATAATTTTAACACCAGACATACACGAAACAGCCCACAAATAAGTTTTTTCCCCAACATCACAATTTAATAAATTTTTTTAGAAATTTTCAAAACATTCTAAATTTATTTGACATCTTAAAAAATCACTTCACCATTAAAAAACCCATATTAGCTGAACACACACACCAAATAGTACATATGATCCCTTTTCACACTTTTTTCAACAAACTAAAACATTTACAATTTTCATAAAAATAATCCAAGTGGTGTAACTATGTCTTGCTCACAAAACCCATTTCAAAACCCTATTTTAAGACCAACACCATACAAATTCCTATGCAAAACAGAATTGGAAGCCCTCATGACATATTTAAAACCAATTTCAAGTTTTTTAAAATCACCTTCAATAATACCACAAAAGATACAAATGAAAACACAGATTTTCATAAAATGATGTCATGATGTATAACAATGTTTTACACATCCAACCTATTCAAAAACCCTATTTTTAGGCCCACATGAAACTAATAAATTACCAAACCATTTTTTAAGGCCAAAAAATATTTAGTAAACCAATTACATAACTTATAAAATACACCCAAATAATACCCCATGAGTTACATATGAAAACACCCAATTTGAAGTTAAAAAGAAACTATAAAATGAAACACTTAATAAAATAAATCATAAACAGTTTTTTCACCAAAACCAACATATGAGTAATTAATAAAAAGTAAATATATAAAGATAACACATCAATAATTGTTTACGCGTGGAACCACCTACCGAAAGTGTTGAATCCCTTAATATTTGGTGCGAATCATCAACCACACCACCAACACAACACAGGGATGATAAATCCAGCCCTAGACGACAATATTTGATAAAAAAGATGCCAAATAAAACCCTAGGTTCAATCCCTAACTTCTGAAAATTCTATAAATTCATGAATGAGGGAGGAAACCCTAAGGAGAAGGAAGGAATTGAAGAGAGAAACACTTACCCAAAACAATCTTGAAGAAAAAAGCCCAAATTCCACGAGTATCTGAATTTTAAAATAGATAAAAAATTAAAGTAGGTTAGAAAAATTATGAGAAGATCATTGAAGAACTAGAATGGGGTAAAAAGAATAAAAATAGAGGGATTTATTAAAGGATTAATTTACCGTTTCAAATCTAGGTGATTTGTGAAATCCATAGAAGTTTTTCCCCATTTCGTGATTCTATTGAGCTTTAAATTGGTGTAGGAGAAAATGGGGGTGCGCCGTAGGTAAGTGGTCATGGGGGGGAGTTGGAATCACCGAAAAAACATAAAACTTGAATGAGTTATAAAAATATTAACAAATATTTGTAATGCAGGAAATGGGCTTTCGGGCAAGCCCAATCCCTTAAGTAAAAACTCAAATCCAGCATGATTATAGATTTATAAATGGTGAAAATTAATTTTGTGGTGTTAATAGGTAAGAGGATTTCATGTGGTAATTGTAATGGGGGAAAAATGTTGAAAAATGAAGGAGTTATAAAGGAATCAAAATTTATTTTTAAATCTGGAATTAGGCTCATTGTTTGACCCATTTCCTGAAAACTCACCCATTCCTCCATAAAAGCATGGGAAACCCCCAAAACAAAGCATGAATGGAAATTAAATGAAATTTACCTTTAAAATAAGTCATTTATGTGACTATTATTCCCACCATGAAAACATTCCATCCTTGGAAAGCCATAGTAAGTCAAAATACAAAAACCAAACCCAACCGATAAACCAAGATGTACTTCTCTGCCAAGCTTCGACCCCAAAGGCAAAAACACCTCCAGTGATCAATTATGGAAGTATTACTCTTATAGAAAAACATAAACCACTTTCCTGAAATTATAAATGACATTCATACTTTATCCCAAAAGAAAAATATTCAAACACTTATCCGAACAAGACTCAAGCAATTCAACTAAATGAAAAACAACTTCAAAGAACGTTACACTTAACATAATTTAACTAAAACATTGGGTGCTCTCCATTAGCAAAAATTACTCAAGGAATATGTTGGTACCTAGATAGTTCTGAACGAGACTACCTACCGCCAATACCATACCATGGATAAATCTGATTTATTGGTGCGGGGGGACACAAATAGGCTCCCCAACAGAAGAGACAACCTATATTTTTCCAAGACAGAATCAGGACACTAATAGGGGGAGGCCTGAACAGACTCCCTAATACAAAGGGTCAACTTCCATTAAAAATTTATGAAGGAACATACATGATAATCATAGTGGGTCTCCCCACCATATAATCTAACCATCTTAACTGACCAGCATGGGCCGACAAAGGAAGTACCAAATTTTTTTAACAGATTTGGGAAGGGTGCATGGTTAGTCCAAATGGTTTAGGAAACCATGCACCAACTATGCATATCAGTTTTTCCACATGCCTTCCTGGAACACTGTCACTACTAACTGTTCAAAAAAATGTGTGCTCAAAATGTCTAGCCAAATTTCCAACTATTCTCCAATGACTCAATGGAAACCAAAGGGGAGGGGAATGACATTAGGCGATGACATGGGTACAAGGCCCTCCACCTATTTCCACCGATTGAGAACAATATAAGAATGATGATGAAACCATAGGTTTAAACTCTTCTTATCTTTCACACTGAGGATATTACATTGTACAAGGGTTTAAATGACCCAGAGATTTCTCCTAACTACAAGCCAACTTCTCTCTAATACCTATGGCTTAAGCTCAAATGATCAAAGCATCTTCGGCCTTGTAGTTAGACCTTGGAAACACCCTGAATGATAATTATTATTTCAATGCCACCAAAAACTACACTGTAATCCTTGATAAGACTTCCAAGACATAACAAATTCCAAAATAACTTTACCCTAACCCAAAATTTCACTTAAACAAGGGCTTAGATGATGCACACAAATCACACCTTGTTTCTTCGGGTGAGATATAATAGAATTAAATAACACCTATACTCACCTTCCTAAAAAGTAAAATTTTTATGTTTATTCAAGGGATAAATTCTCCCAACATAACAAAAAATCTCATAGGATTGCATGAATTTCACATTTATGATCAATCGAGCACATGACATCACAAGGAGTCACCGAACATTACCATTGCGAGTGATATAAACAATGCATGGAGAGGGACCTTATACAACATCCCCAAACAACACACAATTCATGAAAGTGGCCACAATATCCTCTCATGACCACATTTCCAACACTGGTAGTTTAACGTGAACTCCTTCTTCGAAGAGACTATGAAGGACCAAGAGGACCTCTTAAACACAATCAAGATACTCATCCATGCTAACAACCCCAGTCCACTTCCACCTTAGACAAATCATTAAACTTAAGAATCTATGGTCTTTGTAAACCTTCCATGATCACACTCCTGCTACAAGAGGATACACAAAACCTTGAAAGTAAAGGGTGTAGAATCAATCCAAAAATATCGAGAAAAATATTCCTTATATTGATCAATTGGAGGGTCTTCAAATGGAAAAACAATCCGGGGTGCACTTCAGTTGTGCACTAACCCTTAATGGGGCATACCATATCCAACGATTGAACTAAAGGACCCAACCAAGATGGTCCATTGGTCAAGATATACCACAAACCATATCCAAACACATGAATGGAACCACCGTAAAGGAATCCCAATTTTTTTTTTCAAAAGAGACCCCTATCCGTCCCTACAACACAACTCACCGTCCAAACAAAAAACCAAAACATAGTTCAAACAGGAGGGGTTCTGGGACTCAAAATATCCCAAAACATCAACATTTTCAAAAACAGATAATACACACCATTACAAATTATTCATTAGGAAATCATGTTTTTCTTTAATAACATTTCTTTGAAAACAAACGGTTCAGCGGTATGTATATCCACCAATGGTACCCCATGGGCCTCACACATGCGTGTTTTTATTCCACACCAGGAACCCTCCTCATATCCATCCCAAAACTCATCAATTAATGACATAAACCATCCATCATCCCATACAACCCCTTACATGTGGTCGCTCACAGAAATACCAAAGTTTAAAAAAAATATTCTTTCCACTTTTCAAAACCAAAATAGTCAACCAACACATCCTTTTTCTCGAAACCACTAACCAGGAGATCAAAATACCTAATTAAAATATTACTATAATTTTTAGAGATACAAAACCATTTAGATAAGAACTAACTTTCATGTTATTCATATCAATTTCATATTATCTCATTCCATTAAAACACCCTTTGATAGTTTAGAAAACTCTATTGGAAACACTTTTTCAAAACCAACTTCATTATAGTTTCTGATTTCAAAAGAGGTGTAAGCACACCATTTTCCATTTCAAAATAATTCTGAAAATTCCATTCAAAAATTTCATAACTCAAACCATTCCATATTAATTTGAAAATAATTTCACAAAAACTTTAAACTTATTAAAACCAATTCACTTTAAAACCAAAGTTCCGTGATTTCAAAAATAAATAACACAAGACAATGTGAGAGGAAACTAGTTCCAGTGGGTTACATGGACATATGGTTGGAGGCCTTATTCCAATCACTTCACTACTATAGAGAGTGTTTTTGGGAATATCCCTAGCTCCACATTCCTTGCCAGGCTTAGTGATCTCACTGAGACCATTATCCCAAACATCTTATCATTTCCCCTAATCATCATCAAACGAAGAAAACCAAAGGAATTAGATAGGTTCCAAATTCCCCTGGTGACTTTAATCCCATCATGAGGTGTGGTGATCATGTATACTACCCATAAACAGAATACCAAGTCCCAAAAATTATAACTCTAAACTATCCCAACTGTTCCCCAAATAACACGACCCAAAGAGTTAACCTGAACCTCCCTTTGATACCATTTTGTCACGAACCAAATCTGGTAGGCAACGAACTCAGCACCAAACCTGGCTTGTGAAAAGAACCAAAGTGCATTCCTGATCTCCACGGGTTGTTACAAGTTACTGGGTATCATATAATGAGAATTGTGAATGGTTTACCCAATTTTATAGACATTAAACAATAAACAAACTCAATAAAACAAATATGGATTTTTTAAACTAAAACCGTCTTTTAAAAAATTTAAGAACTTAATTAAAAAAGTTAAAACTATGTTTAAAGACCATTAAAAAGGTACAAAACCAAATAATGGCATCCCAAGAACCTCCACATGGAAAGAGGAACCTCTCTCAAGTGATCCCCACAAGACTTCACCACCAAGGACCTCCTAGAAACCTGAACCACTGGCACTAAAAATTGTACCCAAACTATGAAAACAAAAATAAACAAGTCTACTTACTCCCAAGGGTGTAATTAGGGTGTGAGAAAATTCCCAGTAGGATATCACCACTAAGAGATTCCATGTGATAAACATTCAAAGACAAAAACCTTTCAAGTTTACATAAATAGTAAATTCTCGTTACAATTTCTAAAAGAAGAAACTTAAATATTAATACATTTTTCAAGTAGGATATCATTAAGAATAAAAACTTTTAAAAATAATGTAAACCCTAATTAATTTTCCATCTAACCATAACATATGACGACAATAATCACAATGTAACTAATGAGCACAAGAAATATGAAATAACCCCCAGGCACTAGCTCGTTGTGGGTATCAAGTACCTCATATCTTGGTGAGAGTAACCATCACAAATATCTGTTCTCATGCATGAGACACTAGTAGGGAATATACCCATATCCTAGTGGTCCCCAATCATCATCATCATAGTTTATTTAGTGTTGTAAGCATCAATCTTGCTAAGTAAAACTACGGTCAAACCCCATGGATTCACTACCATACTAGTACACGTCCACCCACATAGATACTCGGGTTTTACCTTTGTGATCTGACAAGTTCAAAAAGTCTTGAAATATACTTTTCACATTCAAATATTAATTCCACATCACAAATTCACCAAACAACCACATGTATTCTACACAAGCCTCAAAATTCAACTTTTCATTCAAATTGATATTGAAATCAAACTCACACCAAAATAGCCCACAACACATTCACATTTCTTTAACACTTCCAAAAATCCATTAAAAAATTTTATAAGACATTTAAAAGTTCTTACACATAACATAACAACCCATACACACATGCCACATAATACCCTTTTACCTTTAAAATCATTTTATCACCAAACATACAAAAAACAGCCCACAAACATGTTTTTTCCCCAATATAACAATTTAATAAAACATTTCATAAATTTACAAAAAATTATAATATTTTTTACATAATTTAATATAAATTATCCTTTCAAAAATCCATATTAGTTGAACACACAAACCAAACAATAAATATGCGCCCTTTTCCCACTTTGTTTAACTAACTAAAACATTTACAATTTTCATAAAAAGAACCCAAGTGGTGTAACTATGTCTTCCTCACAAAATCCATTTCCAAACCCACGTTTAAGACCAAAACCATAATAATTCCTATCCAAAGCAGAATTTTCAGCCCAAGGGACATTTATAAAACCACTTTAATGTTTTTTAAAATCACCTTGAATAATACCATAAAAGATACAAATGGAAACACAGATTTTCATAAAATTCTCTCATGAAGTATAACAATGTTGTACACATAAAACCTATTCAAAAACCATATTTTTATGTCCAAATGAAACTAATATATTACCAAACCATAATTGACAGGCCAAAAAAGATTTATTAAACCAATTCTATAAGTTATAAAATACACCCAAATAATACCCCACGAGTTACACATGAAAACACCCAATGTCATGTTAAAAAGGAACTATAAAATTAAACACTAAACCAAATCATTAATAAATAGTTTTTTCACCACACCCAACATATGAGGAGATAAAAAAGTGTACATAAAGAAATCTAACACATCAACAATTGTTTACACATAGAACCACCTACCAAAAGTGTTGAGTCCCTCAAAATTTGGTGCGAAACATCAACCGTACCACCACCGCACCACAAAAAAGATAAATCCTGGACCAGACCACAATATTTAATAAAAAAGACACCAAATAAAACCCTAGTTTTGAACCCTAACTTTTGTACATTCTATAAATTCATGAAATAGGGAGGAAACCCTAAGTAGAAGGAAGGAATTGAAGAGAGAAACACTTACCCAAAACAATATTGAAGAAAATGACCCAAAATCCACCAGTATATGAATTTTATAATAGCTAAAAATTTAAGGGTGGTCTGAAAAAGGATGAGAATATAATGTAGGAACTATAATGAGGTAGAAATAGTAAAATTATAGGGATTTATGAACGGATCAATATACCACTTCAAATCTGGGTGATTTGTGAAATCCAGAAACATTTCACCCAATTTCACAATTATCCAAATTGGGGGATGAGAGAATTTGGGATGCATTTTGTAAGTGGGCTCATGGGAGAGTCAAAACCACCTAAAAACATAAAAATTAAATTATTTATAATACTATTAAAAAATATTCCTAATGCAATAAATGGGCTTTCGAGCAGGCCCAATCCCTTAAATAAAAACTCAATTCCACCATTATTATAGATTTATAAATGGTCCAAATTAATTTGGTGGTGTGAATTGGAATGGATGAAAAATGTTCAAAAATGAAGGAGTTATAAAGGAATCAAAATTTATTTTTAAATTTGGAATTGGGCTCACAGTTTGGCCCAATTCATGATAACTCACCCATTCCTCCATAAAAGCTTGGGAAGCCCCCAAAAAACAAATAATGAATGGGAATTAAATGAAATTTACCTTTATAATAAGTCATGTATCATAAAAAATAAAGTGATTTTTCAAAATAATCTATCTCTAAAGAAACACATTTTTATCATTTCAAGAGTGTTTCTCCATCACTCAATGCTGACTATTATATGGAGTATGTTACTCCATCATTCATTTGGGAACCCAATTTTTAATAATGTATGATATATTTAATAATCCTAATTAATTTTCATGGGTTATTTTATGTGCACAATTAATATAAATTAGTTTTGGAATGCATGATAATGTAAATGTTATTATGTGACCGGTGCATTGGGAATTATATAGCACAAATGAAAATTTTATGATGTGATGGGTGTGCCCAAAATTTTATAGGTCTCAAATGCATTGGTTAATTTGATGTATCTCATGGGAAAAGTGTAATATTTATGAAGATGATGATATATTTGTTCAAAATTATTTGTGTTATCTGACCACAAATACATCATATTTTATTTTATCCATTGCCTCATTTAGTGCCTTTTCTAAATTCATCATCTCATGACTATAATCCTATGCTTATTTTTTGTTGATGATAATTATTATAAACCCATCTTATAATTATTCATATCTATCCTCTTACTTGGATTTTAGCTCAACAGTTTATTTTATTTATATCCTTAGGTGACTAGTTATACTATGTAGAATTCAAGGGAAAAAAAGAATCTAGAGAAGAAGGAATTAAATAATTGTTTATGTTTTTATTTTTAAATTTTATGTATGGTCCTAATTTTCCTAAACACTAAACATTTGGATCATAGTTGTGTAATTCCATGTTGTTGTTATCTTTAGAATGATGTAAGCGTATTGTTATAAAATGTCGGGTCACTATATGAATTACTAATGTTTCATTTCTAATTAGGCGTCATGAGGCCCTTAGTTCAATCAATAACTGTAAATTTATTCGAAGGAGCATACAAAAAAGAAGAAAGGACGAGCCCAATGCACCCGAAGAAAATAGGGGAGGCCTAGGGGGCCGAAAATAGTGAAGACCTAGGGTATCCCCTTGAACCAATTTGACCCCCTCTGGCTTCATAGAGGTATCAGTGTGAAAACAACAACGGGTTGGATCGGTGACATCGATGGAAGCAAGGTAATCTGTAACCTTATTCCCCTCATGCCAAGTGTGACCAATGCTGATATTGCAGTTGATCATGGCCCTGTATTTCCTGATGATGTAGTGGATAGGACATTGCATGACGTCAGATCCATGTATGGAATTTTGGATGATCATGGAATCAGTTTCTACCTCTGATAAAGTGATACCCTCTTGACAGTATAGGGAGAGGCCCATCAGCATTGCCTTGGCCTCAGCCTGGAGAGAAGAACCACACCCCATGCTGGAAAAGAAATCCATAATTTCTGACCCAAAAGGGTGCAGAACCACCCCTCCTCCTCAGATTGAACCCATGATGCATGATTCGTCAGAGTTGAGTTTGATCCCTCTACTTGGCGGTAACCAGTGAACCTAATTCCCTCTCCTTTTGCTGCTACCAAAAGTATCAGTATCAAAATGTGCCTGGAGACGGGTATTTGGAGCCTCCTTCCATCTTTGAAATGACCTTATCAAATCAAACAGAAGTAACTTGGTGCATATAATGATATGTTGGTTGGAGGTGGTGTTCCCTTCGTGTCGAGCCTTGTTTCGTGCTTACCGAATCAACCAACAACCTGCATGAAAGACCATCGTGTGGGATATCTGCTCAGGGATCCTCACCTTTGAGTCATGGAACCATTGGTCTAGAAATGGCATGTCGGTCATGTGGGTGTCAGAATTTTTTTGTGAAATCACCGAAGTGCTTCTACACCACCCTTTCCCATTCACCTTCAAAAGACAGGTGACCCACGTTCTCCTCCCGGTGGTCTGAGCAGCAGTGACAACATGAAGACGGTGAGTGCTGAAACACTTCATATGTTCATCTATAGGAATGGCCTTGTGACGCAATCGCCATATATGAAATCTTTGTTTGAGAGGAGTGACTTTGGACCATAATATCTCATTCCAAAAATCGCTATGATCATGGGGGGGGGGCATGGAGCATCTGAAATCTCTTGAATAGAAGGACACAGAGGCTGAGGGAGAGAACACGCACCTGTCCAGATCAAAGTTGATCTCAATAAGGTTCAAAGTATCATGCTGGTCCTTTTCCAAGATCGCTGCAATGAATTTCGGGTGTGCACTCACCTCTTTGAAAGTGATCAGCGTGCTCAGACAGCTGGGGAAACCAAGGATGGTTCCAACCTAGTTTTGGTGCCAGAAGAGGATGTCCCTCCTCCCCATGATCCATCTGGACAGAGATTCAAGAGAAGTAATGAGAAGGGAGATCACTGACCATAAGGGAGAGATTTGGATGACATCCCTAAACTCATGGCCTACATGGGATTTGTGCATGGTTGTTCCCCAAAGCGTATGCTCCTCCAGAACCTCCCATGAGATCTTTCCATGCATTCATTGGATAGTGCCTTCGAGCTGACAAACATTGATGCCCTCTTCCCTGATAGGCCTCGCCACCCTGTCCCAAGAAGCCCAATGACATCTACCCTCCGAACGCAGATCCCATATGAAGCCAGTAGGTATCTATTCAATCCTATTGATAATTATCTTCGAGAAATTGTTGGAAGATAGAGCGTGGACGGGGGAGGCAAGAAGCGCGCTATTGATCAGGGTTATCCAGCCCCCTAACAATAAGTAAAATTTATTCTAGTTGAGGATCTGGTCCATAATCCTGTTGAAAATGGCTTTAAAATAACTTAAGCGGAGTCATATCGGGGAGATTGGCCCACCCAGCTACTCCATGGGAAAGGACCCTCTGTGCATGTCCAGGATTTGCTGAATATCTTGGGTCTGAGGGCGGTGTATCCATTGGATTGAATGAAATTTCTCTTAGACTTGTTGATGACTTTCCCACCCTAGAGGCAATACTCCTGCAATACCCTATTGAGACCACTGATGGACCACCGACTGACATTCGAGAAAATGAGAGTATCCTCCACAAACATTAGATGAGACACGGGTGGATCCCTCCTCCTTCTATGAAAAGATGTAATCTCGCCATTTTCAATGCCCCTATGCAGATGCCGACTAAGGACATCCTGCGAGAGGATGAAGAGAGTTTGGGACAGGGGATCGCCCTACCTCATACTCGGGTAGCCTTGAAAAACTCATACTTCTTCCCCATAAAAGTAATGGCCAGCCAGGGGGAGCTAAAGCACCAAAAGAGGATGTCGATGTTCCACATAGAGAAATCTATTTTCCCAGCACCTTGTTAAGAAACCCCCATGCAACCCGATCGTATGCTTTACTCATGTCCAACTTGATTCCCAGATTGGAGCCACGAGTCTTCAGGTCTAGGTCTCTTATCATCTCCTGAGCTAGTGCAACGGCCCCCTGGATGGAACTCCCTTTCATGAAGCCATGTTGTCCCATGGACACCCATCGGGGGATGTGTCCAACCACCCTAGCATTGATCAGTCCAGCCAAGATCTTATATGAGAAGTTGCAGGGACTTATAGGCCAGTCATGGCATATGGAAGTAGGGTTCTTGATCTTGGGAAGAAAAACAACGGTCGTGGAATAGGCGGCCTTGGGAAGGTAACCCCCAAAAAATAAATCGGGGATGGCGGTGGTGACATCCATTTTAATAACGTCCCATGAAGTTCTGTAGAACGAGCACGAGAAGCCATCTAGGCCTGGTGCAATTTTGGGATTGAGCCTCATCATGGCTTCCCAGATTTCCTTTTCTTCCAAAATGGAGCTCAAGCTATCCTTGTCCTATGCCGAGAGCTGGTTGATAATCACATCTAAATAACCCCCCTCCAACCCTGGATATCCATTGGGGAGACGAGGATTGGGACTGTCAAGGAGATATTTCAAGGAGGCCAAGGCCATAACAACTATAGGATCTTTGTCGTCAGTGTACTTTCCATCATCCAGTAATATGTTGAGACACACCATGCACTTCTGTTCCTTAATAAAAGAATGGAAGAAACCAGTATTCATATCTCCCTACCTAAACCATTTGATCCTCGACTCCTCTTTCACCAGGAGTTCATGTTTAAGGAGCAAGTCCGCAAAAGTGCTCTTCTTGCTGGAAAGGTCATCGAACACCCTATCATCCCAGTCGGCCTCCATGTTCCCCTCCAGGAGATCCACGTCCTTTATGGTGACCATGATGTCATCGCCCGTGGAATATTGAGTTCTAGATCACGTTTGGATATTAGCATTAAGCCTTCAGAGTTTATTGTGAATTGCAATCCATGAATGTCCTTGTGTGGGTTCCGCCCAGGTGTTGCTAACTAGGTTTTAGAAGCCTGGTAGGCTGTCCTGGTGGTGATGATATCTGATATTTACGGTCTCGTCCTGTCCTGAGGATAAGGAAAAAATTAAGGGGGAGTGGTCAGATAATCCCCGCACAAGGTGACTTACCTTGGTGTCAGAGAGTGTGGAAATGGCGTGGACATTGGCCAGGAATCAATCGAGGTGACTCCATGAGCGATTACTTCCTTTTTGATTGTTGCACCACGTGAACCTATCTCATGAGAAGCCGATATTGGAGAGCCCCTTACCAGCCATAAACTGGATGAAATCCCTGCTCTCATTCCTCTGAAATGGGCCTCGTCCTTTCCTCTCTTCCGCATCTGTGATCATGTTGAACCCCCCCCCGATGATCCAAGAAGAGTTTCCCGTATCAAAAGAGTTGAGGTCATTCCACATGGATCACCTTTGAATCATATTTCAGCTCTCATAGAAAAAAGTTATGAACATAGACATTCTTCCATTCCCCACCCTCGTGGTTATATACTGGTTTCTAGATTTCACCAGGTCCACGGTAAAGTTCTTGTGCCACATAACCCATATTTAATTATTAGTAGGATCATCATGCAAGCGCCCATGAAAATTTATTTTTCTGGAAAGGTCATTGAGTTTGGTCGAAGGCTGTTTATGCTCAAGAACTGCTACAATGGAGACCTTGTGCCTTCTTATTTCTCTGGTGAAGAAATCCACCTTAACCCGAGCTCCAATGTTGCGGGCATTCCTGATGATTACCAGAATCATTTATGGAAAAATATCATGTCACTAGCCCCAGAATTCATGTCCTTGTTGAAGTGTGAGGATGCATATTCTTTAATGTTCCTAGATCGAGATCGAGTACATACTCCTATCGACTTGGGAGTCTGTAGTGGAACAGGTGTATGGGACGCCCTAGATATATTGGTGGAGTGGCCTCTTGCACTGGAAGGGGACCTGAACGTCTGACCTGAGGACCTGGGGTTGTGAAATTTGGGTTATTCCCTCAAGGTATACTCAGTTTTATGGATAGATGAAAATGACCGTCACCCTGGATAGATGCCCTAGGAACTTATCGATTCTGATTCCATCCATTCCATGTTGAAGGATTCCTGACGGAGAGAGTCGGTGAGCATTAAGGCTGGAGCCTTTGCAGGTACAATAGATCCCAGGGAGCATGGAAGGGGTAGAGCCGGAGGGCTAAGGAGACTAGCTAGCCTGCATGAGAACTGCCCCTCTATTAGAGATCCCTGGGATATCCAAGACATGATTAATGTAGTGGACAAGACTCCATCCAGAGATGGTGTCATGACTCTGGGAAGAAAACAAGCCATGTTCATGCAAGATAACAGGGGGCATGAGAAATGTGGGATCAGTGCCACCTCGGAACCTGGTGAAGGAGCCAGGGAGGTCATCACTAGCCTTAAATAGAAGTTCGTAGTGGGGGGCGTCTCGGTAGGGGTGCAGAAGGATGAAGTAGGCTACTGCAACCTGACCCCGGCCTGACATCGAGATATCGAATGCTTATGGCATTTGTAAACCTGTAAGGAGTGCCCCTGGAGCAAGAAGAGAGAGCAATACCTAGGAAAAATCGGGTATGAGATGATCTGGTCCCATGTCAGCCCATATTCCACCTAAAGGGAGAGCCGTTCTGGAATGGGTTGGGAGATATCCATCTCGATGCATAACTGAGCCATTGAAGCATCCACGCATACTATGGTCTTTTCATCAACACACAAGAATCCCCCCAGAGCATCTTCGATCACTTTGAGAACACCCCCGTTCAGGATATGGAGCGGAATCCTAGGAAGGTCGATCTAAAGAGTGGTGCACATGCTTTCCCTACCCTTTTGAATGTCCATGGACCAGCAAGACAGACTGCATCGCCAGTGCCCAAAAGTCCTTGGAGCTCTGCACCATGGTGACACAAAATCCGCTTCTGAGGCTAGAAAAATGACGAAAGAATTCCTATGAACCGGTGAGATCCGCAGCTGATGCTGGAGACCCCAAGAGGCGACAAAGCACTAGAAAATGGCGATGGCGGGTTTCTCGGAGCCAACGCGTGCCACTAGGGTCCATTTGAGGTGATCCACCACAGCTGAGAACGCTAACACATGGCTGATCACGGATACGCAGGAGCCTATGCATGAAAAAGATGAGCACGCCAAGCGTACCTTCAAGAAGCAAGGCTCCAGTAAAACCCCAATCAGCCCTTGGAGCGCATCTCTAAAGGATCCTAGCTGAATATCCTCGAGGGAAGGTCATTCTCGAAGCTGGGAAGCGCCAGGATCCACATGAGCAACTACGAGAGCCTTTGCACCGAAGGAGCATGGAGGCCAGGAGAGGGAGATGAAGGATATCAGTTACGGAGCCGAGACAGGTGGAGGTAGAGGGAGTCTGGAGCCGCTACCGCGTCCAAGCACCAGTGGCAGAGGATCCGGTGGCCTAGAGAGGGGAGGTGTAAAGGGAAGAAAATTTGAATAGGAGAGCGCCACGTGGGGCACATTCTCAGGTGTAGCGGAATCCATTACTATATAAGGCCCTTAGTTAAGTTAGATGTTTAGGTAAAATTGTATAGTGAATATTCCCTAGGAAATTCTTAGTAACCTTTGAATCCTATATGTTAGATATTATACATGATTCTTATTTTATGTTTCTTGTGATATTTATTTCTTCTTAAAAATATAAAATAATTTATATTGATTTTATTATTGTTTATTTAAATCATTATTATAATTTTCTCTTTCGTAATAGTGTTTATTTAAATACATACATCTTTTCCACATTCTTCTTGTTTTACATTCATGTTGGGATCTAATACAATGATCCATTATTATTTATTCATCATTTAACATATAATATGACATAATCCGTAAATTTAATAGGATAAATCCCAATGATTCATTTTATTATGAATTATGATACGATTATGTGACCTATTTTTTGTGATGATTTTTAAAGGATACAATTAATTTTTTTCAAACACATATGAATCATAATTTTATTATGAGATGGGTGGTCTAATGATTATTCATACACAATTTTAAATTATAAATTCTTATGTCTCATTGGGTAATACGTATTATTTAGAAGAAGTTACAATATCAAATTTTGTTCTAATGTATTGGCAGTGAGCCTCAATATATGATTACAATGACTTGTTTTATACATATTCAATAATCATATGATATCACGATCTTATAATATTATTTAACTTATTATAAATTTATGTGACTATTTGTGACCCATTTCTTTTATGACACCATTATATTTCCCATGAATTATATTTTACATCATAATCAGGAATTACATTGGCAATTTAATTACTATTATTTTTAACTCGCCCTTAAATTTTTTGTATATCCACATGGGTTTGTATGTTGTAATATACATATAATGGGATTTATCAGAACATTATGTATATCAATATTAATATGATGTATTTTATATTTTATATGATATATTATGAATCTATTATTTCAATGATACAAGACATCTCAATTTCAGGAATATTAATGGTTAATTACATATAAATTGAATATTAATCAGGGGAAATTTTAGTTGGTATCACATAATTGTTAATTGAATATAAAATTTGGTCAGAGAACCAAATAATAAGCACACCATGCATACTATATATTGAAACATCGAATATAATATGATATGATATACAATTTATTTGTTTATTTATTGTTCATTAAAATTTCAATAATATGTATTTATATGAATATTTAATTTAATATCTCATCCATAAAAAAACATTAGCAAATAAAATCTCTTCAAATTGGAATAAAAATTTCATCAAATAATTCATTTGGAAATGTAATTATTTCCCAAACAAGATGCATAATATTACAATAATCTGACCCAAAATCCTGATAGGTGTAATTAATCAGCTTAATCAACTCATGAATAATAACATTAACCATATAGAACATCCTTCATTTACAATGATGTAACAAGTTTTTAGTATATTTTTTTTGATGAAATTTTTCTATTTTTTAGTGGTTATTATAGTCCTGAAATTTCAATGAAATGTATTAAACACATTGATATGTATTATAGTGTATATATATGAAGAATAAAATACCATGGATGAAGTTGACTCATTTTAGTGATATAAAATTATTGAAATATTTTTCAATAAATACATTCCTCACAATCCCCAGATTTTATTATAGAGTTTGTTTTTTGGACTCCTTCATTGGGAGGATTAATCCATTATAACTTATGATGAGAATTTTATAATTCATAATATTTATCCCTATTATATTTTAATAGGACCTAAATTAAAGGCAATTTCATTCATTAATTTCAAAATGTGGATTCATTAAAAATATTTAGTGGTTCCACATTTTAATTTCTTAAAAGAAATTGTTTGATGTTCCCATAATGCAGAGGGTGAGATTGTTGACATTTATTTTTCATATTGATATGGAGTATGAATAAGAGAGTATAGTATAATTCTCAAGGATAAATGGATAAATGTAAAAAACATGATAGGATTTTACTTCCCACATTTGAAATGTGTTGGAAGAGAACCATAAGAATTACCTAAAAAACATAGTTATTTTCAGTTGTGTAAACGAGACGAATCAAGGTGATGAATTATGGGTGGAGAAAAATATGATAAATAACGTGATAGATGAATGGAAGAATATACCCAATTCACAAAATATTTTCCAATGATTCATTTATATACAAATTAGACACCAGAGTATAAAATTCACTAAGCCTAGAGTCATTTTGAATAACTCACAAAAAACAATATCCAAATTGAAAATATAAATTGTGAGATTACACTATCAATACTAATGAATAGGATCCTAAAAATGATGTGGTTGTATGTTTACATGTTATTTAATAATTAATACAAAATTTACTATTTTATTTCAATTATATATATTCCTTAATACCATTGATGTTCAATATAACATTCAAAATCAACCATAAGAATTAGATATTGAGTGGTCAATTAAAACATATTGTTGTAAAAATTTTACATCTTAAAAATATAGCATTTCCTAAATTGAAATTTACGAGTTCAATTTCCCATAATACACTATTATTCCCCCTTTGGTAGAATTTTGTGTTACAATGGTCAGGGATTTTACCTTAATTTAGAGTCAATAAACAAAATTGAGAGAGGAAAATCACTATCTATATTCGTAATAATCCTCTTATTATATACAATTCAAAGTATAATGATGAATCACTAATGAGAAATAATTCTAAACGATTAAAATTATTTTTTATGAGAAAATATATTTTTTCCAAATTATTTAATCAAATGATTTGAATTAACCACTAATACATGTTCTTTATGATGTATTGGAGTGGTGAATTCATTGATGAACTTCATAGTGTTTCTCTAGATCGATTGTATGAGATTTAAATCAAACATATCACTAAAGAAAAACCAATATAGAGTAGTTATTATAAAATTAACATGATAATAATTATGTGTTAAAAAAATAATCGATTTAATACTAGGAAAAGGGTACTATTTACACTTTTGTTTCACCATGGGGTACACCAATCCACTTTTTCAAGGAGAAGGATAGTTCAATACATCCCTAACATGATTATCTTTATATATTCACATGATAAAAATAAAAACAAGTATCGTATTCTATAATTTATTGAACTTGTTGATTAATTATTTGGGGATAATTAAATCACAATGGCAGATCATTAATCGTGACATATTTAGTTGAAGATGAAGAATGAAGGTATTCTTAATACCACCATTCAGATATGATATAAACAATATGACTTTAGGGAGATTCTATTTAGAATAAAAAATTCAATAGAAATATTCATCGACTAGTTAAATTCTATCAATATATATTTTCTAAACAAATTTATTTTGATATTTAGAGTTGATATTTACATATACACTGGAATAAATTATGGAAATAAAGAATATTTTATGAAATGGAAAAAGGATAACTTTTATGAAAATTATAGTAAATGATATATCATGATAAAGAATGCCAAATATTTTGGGAATGTTTTCACAAAAATTGGATAATCTTGTATCAAATAATGAGTAAACAATAACAATGGAATTGGTTATACCAAATATCTAAAATTAATATCTATATTCTAGTCAGACTAATTATTTACAATCAATAATTATTGTTGAACATCTCATAATTTTCATACCCACTAAACAAATTAACATGAAATGGATTAATGTTTTTTTGATGAATAAATTATATGATATAATTATGGTCATAAAGAATAGGTTAATCACAAAAAAATGTACTCACAGTACCCAAAATCAATGAGGATTTTTGTAAATAATGTGATTCATTGTAGAAGGTATTTGGGTTTTTATTCATAAAAAATGATATTGTGATAGACTATTACTCAAAAAGTGATATATTTATTTGAAAAATTACACATATTATGATTTATAGTCAGTTGAGTGATATTGTAATAGAATATTTTATGATATTTTCTTTATGTAGAGAATTGTGAAAATATATTGATCATGAAATATTAATGTATATATATATACAAACATTTTTCTAATATTTATCTACTTTTGATATTTATAGATGATTAATTATAGTAACTGTTAATACTATTAATAACCTAGAATGTTGAATAAAGTGATATATGAATAATATAGAAAATATTTTTCCCCCTTATCTAGGATGAGGATCATGAAATATCCAATTTTTTTAAACATTAAAATCATTTTAATTATTTTTATAATTGTAGAGAAAAAATCATACCTTTATCAATTAATATATCAAAAAAATTTCTAATATATCATTATGGAGTCTTAAAGGGTTGATATAAATATATAATAAAAGGTAAAATAAATAATAATATATAAATTATCAAAAATCAAAAATTCATAAATATTCAGTAATAGGATTTGGTACATGATTATATAAACCATTTGAGCCTTAGATAATAAAGGAGGCGTTATATGATTCCCATATCTTAACATTATTTTTCCACTACGGGAGACCAAATATTTATCAGGATTCCTAAGAGTTGTTTCGGGCAAGAAATATATATATATATATAGATGTTCTTGCTGTAACAATAAGTTAACGCCAATTGATAAAATTATAAAGGGATGACGAAACCACTATCCTTACCAATAAAGAAATGTGGGAATATCACATTGAATTTTGACACCGACATTTGAAATAAAACAAAATGAAATAATTACATATAGGAAATTATGGATGGAATCACAATGAATAGCCCCTTAATAGACATTAACTAGGAATTCTAACTTGATCAACATGTAAAATTATACAATATATAAGTTGTGAGGCCACATGGGACATCACTATAAACAATAACATATTTATATGTAAGCTCCACATCTATGATCTGGTGGAGTCCAAAATGAAACTAAAATAGAGATTTTAACTTTTTTAAGTCATACACACCCCAGATATATGATTCTATACTATTAAATTTAAAGTTATCTTGGATGAATAAATTCTCTCATTAAATTGTCATATAATAACAGCTTCTACTCAATCATTTATATGAATCTATAAGATTCATTATATTTTATGAAGATAAAAAATTAAATGAATGAGAAGAATATTGAAAGTGTGTTATATTTAGACATGATAAGGGAAATGAATTAGTGTAAAATATTAAATATATTATGTGCAACATCAAAGAATAATATTTTTGGCACATGTTATATGATGAAAATATTCAATAAGAAATCAAGTCAATGGTTGAAAATAAAGGGTTCCTTTATTTATTAACCTAGAGAAGTTTCATTTGGTTGGGGATGAATTTAATTTATTTCAATATATTTTGACACAAATTGATTTTATAATTGATTTTTTTATGTTGATATTTTTTGATAGCTTTTGATACATGAAATATCACACTAAAATGAACATTGAATGTTTTATTAAAATTAAATGTTATAAGGAATTATAGAAACTAATAAATTATAAGGATGATATATAAAGAAACATTTAGAAATGAAACAATGGATACAATGATCACTATTATAAAAATACAATAAATATAATATATTTATAATTATGGTTTGACAATATGATTTTGACCTAACCTACAGATATGGAAACTATGATTTTTTTTTGGAATACATCATTCATGATGTGATATAATTAAATGTATAAATTTTAGTAAACAAATTAATAATACATGAATATGAAATTTATATTAACATTATATATATATTCCTTTCATATATTTTCATTATGTATTTTTACATTTAATTAGAGGAAATTAACATAATACATTTTGATGAAAATAGAGATAAATTTAAAATTTTTTTTTGGTTCTTCTGAAATTTTTATGTATCGTAATAGATGAAATGGTTAAATAACAACGAAGAGTGAATATAATTATAATATGAAATCATAATAGAAGGAATATTCATCATCCATGAAACTCCAAAATCTCTAACATAAGCACAAAATAATTAATTCATTTGTATTGATGGTCTTATCTATCTGAACACTTTTCTATGGATGAATAGATGTTAAATGGAAAAACTAATAGCCAAATCATTTTAATAGAACTGTCCAGAAACATGAGTTAAAACAAGGATCATGATAAGAGATAATCATCAATGAGACTCCATGGAGTCTCATAACCTAATCCACATACATCCTTGAAAAATAGTATAATGGCCATTATTGTAAGACTTTTTTGAAGATGGAAAAAATTTCAGAATCATATAATACCACACAAATATAATCAAATCCTCTATAATCTTGTTGTAAAATAGTGACGAATTCCATCAAGATTTCCTACCATATTATCTAAGGAATATCCAATAGCCAAATAAATGAACCAAGAACATTATGTTCATATTTCACTATAATAATGATTAGTAATTTGGATAAAAAATAAAACACTGAATTATTTAATATCGACCATCAAAACAAATCTCTCAAATCATGGTGCTAAATTTTACACCAGGATATACCACCAAGGGTGGGCTATAGAAGTCATAGAGAACCACATTGCACATCTATTTTAGAATGAAAATACTTCGCTAAAATGAAAACCATTGGTGATAATATTCTTAATAACTACCAGTGTAATCACTATAAAAAATCAGTCTCACCAGACCTGTAACAGCTCAAGATATTATGAGAAATATTATTTTTAATTATTTTGATGTCTTGTGTTGTATGCTACACCAATATTAACTTTTACTATACGCAACACTATTCTTGGCTCGTGTTACACACAATTTCAAGTTCGTTTTGTGGAAATTAGTCTACGCAAAATTAAGTATAGATTTTGTTAAATGTATAAATGAAATAAGTTTTGATTGTGTTATACGCAACACCAAACAGATATTTCACTACACGCAGCCCTTACTTGGCCTGCATTACTCGCAATCAAGACCTTCTTCGATAGCGTGTGTAGTACTCAATACCAAGATTCACTAGAAGAGATATTATAATATTATTATTATGAACTAGCTGTTAAAAATAGTAATTCCCACCTTTTGAAATTTTATCTTTCAAAATGGACTTCATTTTTGGATTTGGAATATCAAAATTACCTTAGGGTGAAATTTTGGTATTTTTCTGAAAATGTTAAATTTTTGATGAATAGTGAAAACACTTGGTTACTATTTGAAAACTGACTTTTTATTTAAATAATTATTTATTTTATTTATATTTATTTTAGATACAAATTTATAAATAATACCAATATAAGTTCAATGTAATTCATTGGAGTCATTTTATAATAATTTTAGATATATAAAAATTTTATTGAACTTTTCACCGTCTTTTACCCACCTCCTAGGAGAATTTACAAATTTACATAAAACATAATTTTATCACTTCTGTGAATGAAATTTAAAAAATCCAAGAGACACGGTTGATTTTAGTAAGTAAAATGTGGTTCAATGAGATTAAAATAATTTTTGGTGAATAGTAACTTTTTACTTTTATTTACCACAGTTAAAAGTAAATAGGGCAATTAAGGGTAAAAATGATATTACTATTACCCTAACACATGTCCTAATTCTATTGGATAAGTTTAATTAGACCAAAAACATCCTTAGGAATAAAATATGACCATTTAGGTCCACATGGATAATATTAGGACACTTATTATTATTTTATTCAAAAAAGAGTAAAAATTGTTAAAATCAAAGTTTAATAACTAAAACATTTTTAACATAGGATTATAAATAAGATAAATTAGACTATAAATATTCATTATAAAGCTAAAAATATTTCCTACATAATTGTATTTTATATATAATTTTTGGACTTTTTATAATTTAATTTATATATGACACAATGATGATGCAGTAATTACCTTTTTAAGGAAATATTAACATAATTGATATTATAAATACCCAAATAAATGTAATTTGAGAAGTTTTATAAATTACACTAATTTTATAGGTTAATATGACATGTTAGTATTGATATAATTAACTTTTTTCGAACTAATCAGGTTTTTATGATTTTCACAAAATTCAATTACCAAATAGTGTCAAAATTGACATAAAATAGTTTTTAAAACAAATATTATATTATTAAGTGTTATTTGATTCCTAAAAATATATGGTTTGGAAAAATGAATTAGATAAGGATATATATATATATGTTAATAATGAACCACTTGGGGTTAGTTTGGCTTGTTATAGTAAGTTTATTAATCATATAGTGTAAGAAAACAAGAAGACACGGTAAAAGTTAAATTATTTAACTTAGAGTTAAATCTAAATGATATGGTTACAATAGTAAACCTAAACTTGTAAAAATTCTACTGTATGAGAGGATTTAGACCCATACACACCTTATTTTCTAAATAAATCAATTTTGAGCTACTAAAAACCGAATATGACTTTATAATAAAATAATATTTTGAGTTTTTTCAAAGGTGCCCCTCTCCTCCCTTTTAAAAGGGAACCTCCTCCCACTCTTCCTCACACCACTTTGAGACATCAATCTCAGCCTAAACCTGCCAATTTCTCTTATCCACTTCCATAGAAACATCATAGAGGTCCTGGTAGTCTTCAAAGACCAACCCTAGTGCCCTAAGAGGAGGTTAAGAAGAGGCGCATCAAAGAAGAGGTAATATCCATTACCGATCCTTTCCAATTTCTTTCTTCTTAAACTTTTTCTTCTTTAGTTGATTCATTATAATGTAATAACATAAGTATTACTTATATACTTATATGTTATTATACATATTAAAGAACCCCATTTCACCTTCTATCCATCCTACGGAAAGTGAAATCACTGCGCGTGCGTACGTACGGAATACCGTCTCCACGCCGTGGTGTAATCTGTTTTTCCACCACCACCTTACATGGATGGGTATAATGGTGTAAATAATAACTATATGTGGATACTATAACATCATAATGATTATGAGATATTATATCATCCACTCCAATTCCATTCAAAAATTATGGGAATGATATCATCGCTCGTACGTACGTACGGATTACCGTCTCCACGACGCGATGAGATTCAATCTCCATGTTAACCATTAAATAATGATTATAAAGTATATATAATGAATAATAATGGTATATATATCATAATAATGCTACTGTATTTATTTATATGTTATTTACTTCATTCCATTCAATTCAATAAGGAATGGAAAACAACGTTCATGCGTACGTACGGCCTACCGTCTCCATGAACGGTGTATTTCATTTCATTTATCTATCTATTATATATATATAATGAATATATATGAAATATAAATCAGGATTTACATTCTGGATGTAATTAAATCATGATATATGTAATAATAATATCAAGAACAACAAGTCCAAACAAGTACGATAAATAAAACGATTTTACCCAAAAACGTTGCTTTAACATGGAATTTACAAAAGAATGGGTAATATAAAGTCATAAGTGAACCATATATGATATCATAACAATGAATATGATTCTTCAATAAGTCAATTCCATTATTTAAATCATTATACAGGTGGTTCGGATACGTACGAAGCATATCAGACCTAAGGTAAGGGATAATTATTCCAATCTCGTTTCTTATCCGAGATTATTTATTCGTAAGTATTTACTGGGGTTATGTTTATCATCCATGTCCATGTTTTCTCAAAATGTTTTCATAAAAAGTTTAATATTCTTCCTTGTATGTTTAAAGTCATTTTTACCCCTTTTTTACTTTTACCACAAGGTACAGATGTAATCTTTCTTTTACGATATCCTTTTTGACATTTTGGGAAAAAGTACGAGGAGAATGTTTTTTGTAACTTATACGGCGTGAACGGATTTTTATGGTTTCATAACACCTCATTTTCATTAATCTTACTCTACAATATTTTATGATTATTTTCATCAAAATAATTTTCTTTTAAAATTTAATGGGATTTTGTGAAAACAAAATGATTTTGAAGAAGAAAGGATATTTTCCTCAAGAATTCATTTCAAGTGTTTTATTTAAATCATTTTCCATCTAAGATGAAATTATTTAATATGTTTATGATTAAATTATAATGTCTCGATGAATTACATGGTTTCATTTTTCTTATGATGAAATGATATCCATTTGTATTTATTGGATTATGTGTTGATGGGATGATGTTTATGAAACTCATTTTATTCTTTGGGTTATGATGAATGATTTATGTTTATTTTGTGGAACAAGTAAGAATGATTTCATTATGAGATGGGTGGGACTGATATATCCTTATAATGAATTGGGTAAAGATTTATATCTCATGAGATAGATATGGCCATAACGGTAAGTTAATCTGGTTCAGTGTTACAGGACTGAAATGAGGAGTGAACTCGATTCAGAAAGGAACTTTGTCCACTAATATGGTCTTAACAGCAATGACTTGGCTACTATGGAAATAATAACATGTGCTTAATGGTTTCCACAATTACATGTTTTATTTTCATGGCTATTTCGTCTTGATTAATGCTCCATTATGATATATGCCTTACTTACTTCCAAGATTTATGTCTTTACTCAGGATTTTGATGTTTAGATTTTATGTTCAAGTTTTTTGCATTCAAAAGTTTATGGATTGCTTTATGTTATCTATGTTTACCCTTAATGAGAATTTGAGCACACCCTTTATATGTTTTATTTTCCGCAGTATATAAAGAGATGTTTTAGGTAATAAAACCAATGGGGAAGATCATTATGGGAGATGTTGAAGATCATTCACAACAATTAGAAGATTTTGTTCCGAGATTCTAAAGACACTAAACCATTACGATCCTTGCATGTTGGTTTTTGTTATATATTAGGTATTCTGAAAAATTAATGTAATGTCTATGTACGTCATTCTTTGGGTCTCTACAAGACCACCACATGAAAATCTACTAAATGGGACTCCCCCACATATGGAACAATAAATTATTGCACTATATTTTGAAAAACACATCCTATGACACCAATATCTTTTATATAATGATGAATTTCTAAGAGATATTTCATCACCCTTAGTGAATATCAATACTCCCACATGATATAAATATATGAATTTCCACTCAGTAAATCATCCATTATATTACACATTCATAGTGTATATGAAATCCAAAAGTCATAATACTATAATAATTTCATCCAATGATTATAATTCACATTCAAGTGATACAAGGAGAATTTATAACCCAATATCATTTTAACATTTATATCCAAAGAATGATTATTTATTATGTAATATTTCTATGACATCGAGAGAAACATAACTATCAGTTTCTAGAGATCATATGTTTCATAGTTATTTTCATGTGCTTGTAACTATGATTACCCAAAATAAACAATTAAACTCAATTGAATTAGAAACATTCCAAATCCGGGATCAAAGATTTATAGAAATCCTAAAACTAGACACCATATTCTAGGAATTTAAGGAATGAAAACTAAAAAAATTCTCATTTTGGTACTCAAAATAATTCTAACACTAGTCATCACATAATATATCCTAAATCTCTATATTCAATGAAATTAGAGGAGTATTTAACCATGAGAAATATATTATATGCCTTATATAATATCTTCCATGAAATAGAAAACCACATATATCCATGTAATTAAAATTCTATTCTAAATAAAGATTTATATTTCTATCTAAATCATCTATAGCTACAATAGGTTGAGAATGGAAATTAGATATGAAAAAAACATCATCCCTACAGTAATAATGAAAAAATATTAATTAATTGTTTTAGATGATGAATAACACATAAAGCGTCATAAAAAGACATATCATTTTCTTTTTTAAATTATGAGGACACTGTGATATATTTTATGAAAATAAATGTGAAATGATCTTGGAACTATCATCTAACTAGGTTTATAAGACAAATAAAAATAGATGGGTAGTTTTTTTAAAATAAAAATCATCACAAAAAAATAATATTATAACAATTAAATTTTAAATACATATTGGGAATATCCTAAACCTTAACCTATATTCGGGGGTATCATAATCATATATAAATCCTAAAGAACTATACATATCCTTTTAGATTCTCTAATAACTCATCAATCCATTGAAGAAGATATATTTTTATAACATTAACATGAATTAAGTGACTTTAATTTATACATATCCACATAATACCATAGAAATTTTCTATAATAAATATAGGTACACTCTAAGGTGACACACGTGATCAAATAAATCCTTGTGGGAAAATTGATAAGTACTCGCAACTCTTGTAAGTGATAAAGAATCATTCAATATGAACAAATCAAGATTTTAGAACAGATGACATATTGATTTATCCAAAAATTGATATCATATAATGGGGGTAAAACCTTGAACTACATTAGAATAATGTTACTGGACTCTTACAAAGACCTATAAAAAATCATTATCTAAACCACTAATATACTCAACATCATCTTATCCATTAATGAAGTTAATGATGGAACATGAATTTGACACATATGAGGGTGTTGCTCACAAATGAGCATCAAATAATCTCCATTTTAATCATTAATATAATCTACATCCTGAATAATTCTCCTATAGGATGAATTACAATCATCAATACCATGATAGGGGTTATTTTTTATATATATGGGAACATTAAAATATTTCCCAGAGTTGTGATTCCCAAAAAATATCCAACATTTTCTTTATAAATCATAAATATAAGATCAACCTACAAATATAGAAATCAATTCCAGGGGAACTAGATGACTCCATCCTAAAATACAAAATCACAAGCTTGGGTACCTGATATAATAAAGTGTGTATCTCATAAATAGAGAAATCCCAAAAACCATGAAGAAAAAACATTGGTTACCTTGAAAATCATCTAGCTCACAAGGTGTTGAAAACTCCAAACCCTGTAACTAAACATATCCTACTCCTTTTCCTCCTTTATCCTCATTACAATACCCAATATAGCCCAAATACACATTATAGGGATGTGGGTATCACCAGGTAATCCTATCAATGACATTTCCCCCATTTGTGGATCGATAGTTAGAGTACCCTATTGTTCTTTCCTTTCCTAAAACATCTACAATGGTTAATCATAATGTTTAACAATAGTCACACACATACAGATCTAAATTTAATGAACTTTTATAGTTTATGAACATTTACTACATAAGAATAATATAATTTTAATCCCTTGACAGAGGCCAATGAGATACCCCCTCTAGAGAAATGATATGATCATGGATGTAAAAATCAACTAACTATTTGGAAATGATACGTTTTGTGAAAATATTTATCTCAATACATAGGTCTTATAAGAGATGAATATTAATGTATCCAATCCTAGGATTATATGGTCTTAAAAAGTAACCTATCAATGGCATATTCTCTTTCTATCACATTGATTTATACTAAATACAAAATCATTGTGACCATTAAATATAATTCTAGAAATAAAATTCTCTTTTATGTTCCTAAAAAATGATTAATCATTTACATATAGCTCTAATGCTTATCATATAATGCTTAAAAAATTGTTCTCAAGCCCTAGAATGGTAGATCTTACCTATCGAAGTGTAAGACGATCCCATCAAATGGTTGCATCAATGATCAAAAATAAAACTATGATTGAAAGTATTACAAAAAAATCCTCCTAATATATATGACTCCATGAAATATCTATGGAATAAGAAACAATAAATCATGGCTAACCCATTTAACAACATCAGCAAATAAATATAATACTCTTTTAGAGATATAATTCAAAAAAAGTAAATCTTTATATCCTCCCCATTCCTTTACATGCTATGGTTCTGAGTCTCATGGACTTTCCTCTGTTATTTTTTTATCTTTATTCACCAAAACTATTTGGTAATCTTCTATAATAACATACTGAATATCTTTGGTGCGAGCCAAAAAATAATACAATCCATGTGAAATATCATCATAGTAAAAATTAATTTTAAAAAACTAAACCCAATGTATAGAATATATAAAATACATTTTTTTTGTATTTAATTAATAACCTAATCCCATGGTCTATCCACATGTTAAATAGGATCAATGAAGAAAGATATGCGATCCCACCATAGGTATCTATATCATAAATAAAATCACATTACATTTTAGAATCAGTAAATGTAAATGTATATGAATCTAATAATAGGAAACCGTAAATGCATGTATCATATCTGGTATTTCCTTTTTTAGATAGATTACTAAACACATTTGAAACAATTTCTTACCAATCCATGTTTTCGTCATGTTTTCCTACAACTGTACACCATCCAATATCTTAACCAAACCATGGATAACTCCATTTCATTACCCCTCCCCACAATGGCACCTCTATAAGGTTGTAAATGGGGGAATTATGATAATGATTTCTAAAGATCCCCTCCAATATGCCATGGGATGGTGAAAATAACCATTAGTATATCATTTATAAAAATTCAAGGTATTGAACTATATGATTGATAAAAGAGATAAAATATGGAAACCACAAACAACATTAAATCATAAAAGATGTCTTAGGTATTATAATACATTAATTTCATTTCATAAAAACAAACAGCTATACCAGAAACTAATTGTTCAAAAATATAAAATATTATGGTGACCTTGAACCCAAACAATTATTAAATAAACTCAACAAGATATTGTTGCCATGAACAATCCCCGACCATCTCCTACAGAGCTAAAAAATTATATATATATATGGGGTTGAATATTATTATAGACTACATGGTCCCCCACAAATCTACTCATATAAATGAGAAATAAATCATTCTAAAGCCTATTAATTTTTTTTTCATCTAACTAATCACCTTATTAGGTAAAATATTTGATTCCCCTCCTCACTAAGTCACCCTTAATATGTATCAATTAAAAAATTAATAATAAATCCAACATAATATCAAGAAGGTACCATAATATCAACTCCTTACTAGTTTTTCCATCTTTCCCAACATCACACATCCAGATCCATCTCAATCCAAAGGTAAAAAAGCCTAATGATACTTGGGATACTATATAATATCATATAAATTATTTATTAAATCATATATAACATACCATAGACCTCTTGTATCAAATAATATCATAATACCTTGAATCATATCCAGATAGTAACCAACATGTTTCTAAGATCCACCACGTCCCATATGTTGGGTATCATACCTCAATACATTACACACCATACATGACATACGCTTATTACCACATATGATGATATATCTGGAGATACTAGTGTATTAAAAAAAAATCCATAAATAAATATGCACTTATATATATAAAATGATAACAAGTAAAAAAACCATAAAATATAATAAGATTAAAATACATCATTGAAAGATGGATTAATCAACTAACCATTCTACACAAACCATGATATTGTGGGAAAGTCTTCCAGAGTCCATTGGGTGTCAGTATCCCTTCCAACATTGGGGGGGGGGTATAATATGATAATATATAAAATATACGATAAAAATATCTCAACCACACCATGTACATCAACAATGTCATAGGTTAAACTATAACTACCATCTATCAAAACCCCATTCCTGCTATTATGGAAAAGTTAAACTATAATAACACAAGTATTAATAAAGATCATATTTATTATTTATTTCAATTAAACATTTAAAATTAAATTAAATACTTTAATTAACTATTAAAATTACTTTATTATTATCAAAAAATAATTACCATGTCTGCTAGGTATAAACAAACAAATCCCACAACTTCTAAAATTTACCATCACTTTAATTAAAACAACCCAATAACCCCATGGGGAAAAAATATTATTTACAAAAATTGAATACTTATTTATAAATTATGACTTATCCTAGGATACCATAAAATATATATATAAACCCTACACAACAATCTTATTTATCTAGTACTGAAGGGAATGTATGTAAATTAAATTATCTATAATCTAACTAGTAATGTAGATTCTTTAACAAAAAGTAATACTAGAATTTATCATAAAAATTATCTATCCCAAAAAATGCATCCCATTTTTCCCTAAGCCATCCCCAATATAACCATCCACATCACTATGAAAATTATAATTAGATCACAATGAATATATCTATCCATCATAGGCTATATTTACTACCACAATATCTAGATTCCCATACCATGTATTATAAACAATATGCAATACTAGTATTATATCATGTTGTATTATAGAGAACACATTGATATAAAACACTCAATAAATCAATGAAACAACAATCATTATCGATGGGGTCATCTTAACCCTGAAACCAAGGATTCTATCCTTCATAACTAAATAGACCCACTCCATCTTAAACAATTTTTATATTATAAAATTGTTTCATTTCATCATGTAATAACTCATTACTTATATTATAGGTTATAACCATTGATTAATTAGGGAGTCATAAATAAACAATAATGAATTAATTTAAAATTCATCAAGCATTAAATTTCGATATTAAAAACAATATTAAAGGAAAATTTGAAATATAAAATTCTTTTTCAATATTTCATCAATAAATATAAAAATTCCTTTTTTGAGGCCAATTTCAATAATATAAGAATGATTAGTTTCAGTTAAATTAAAATTAATCACCAATTTTATTTTCCTAAAAATAAAAGAAAAAATTTATTAATAATGTCTCATAAATATTTTAGTGATTAATCCTTACCATAGTTATTATCTTTAACCATTTTAACATATCAATCATGATAAAACATTACAGAAAAAACATAATACCCATGTCAAAAACAAAAAAAAAATTACTCTATCACAAAAAATATGTGGTAAACTATTATCATGGTGGAAACTCGTGAAATCACTATAAAAAAACTATGGTACAACAGTTAATCAGGATTAATCATTATTTTCTTAAATTATATCATCTCCCATGGAGATAATTAATGATAACATTATTATCAAACCTAATGTAATTTGAAAATAAATGAATATCCTAACATTATTACATGTTCAAAATTATTTACAAAATAATGGATGGAATGGGATATACCAAAACTAAAAGAATCACCCAAAGGATAAAAAAATTCTTGATCGAAACATGTATCTGTAAACCACCAACACACCATGAATATAAATTTTACAATTTTAAAATTTTGTATAAAAATTTTGAACTAAATAATGATTGATGGAATAATTAGTTAAATTTTACATGAACCACATGCATCCAATTATATATGAACCATGGTTATGAAACCATAATGGTTCCATGATATGGAATCAGGGGAGGTATAAAAGACACTAATATATGAATATTTTCTCAAGGGGAATGTAATGAGAGAGATTATAAAACGATGCCCAATTTTTATCAGATGTGTTTGAAAATGAGTGACCACATAATGGGAGGGTTGAATATTAATTATTAAATTATGAAATGACTTAAAAAACAATAATGACCACCTATTAAAGGTGAAAATACTTTTACATTTCAAACTGGTTAGTATATAATGAATAATTCATACATTTAAGAAACTATAAAATAATCTTTAATGCCAGAAAAACATCCATTATGCCTGGCCCTAGCCTTGTGGGTTCTTCAACATATAACTTAAAATGGAATGTGTTTGAAACTATATACCATAATCATGTTTTTTTCCTACACAAATACCAAGACTATTAGCATGGTGTACCTTTTATCCATGTTTTGTATATCTAGTCCAATGTGGTTCCATGCATAGTTCCATGCCCCACCTGGGCATTTCCAATAGAAACATTCATACAAGAACAAACCAGTCCCAAAAATCTATCCAAAAAAGGATTAATAGGATATGTTTTTGTCTATAGAAAACCAACACCACATGAACGCCCAAAGAAACACCAAAAAACATAGTATTGTGGTGTGGTGACCTCAAAATTTTCATTGACCAATCTCTTTATAGGATAATTCCTCAAAAATCCTTCTCAATGCCGCCAAGACTCAATAAAATTTAAAATAAAGGTTATGATGTTCTAGACCATTCCATTATAGTAATAGATATACTAATTTAAGATAAATATAATAATTAAAAATAAAAACAAATTCTAATATATACTGATAAATTTATATAAAATATTATTTTTAAATAATCATAATTAAATTATATAAACTAAATTTACAATGTATTTAAGGTTATTATTAATAGAACTATAATATTATGAGCCACACATCCATATATATATTTATTGCTAAACACAAAAATTTGAAAAATATGTTTAAAATAAATATTTAATTGAGATACAGATTTAATATGTAATTTTATAAAGTTTGAATAAATAAATAATATTAATATTTGATTTTATAAAACTGGATTAAAATTTACAGGGGATTTTAAAATTATAATTTAAAAACAGAATTAAAATTTCCTAATTTATAAATAGATATTTATTAATATATATAAAACCATAACAATGTCAATAATTATAATAATAATAGTAATAATAAATTATAATTATGATAGAAAATATATATATTCATTAAATACTAAATATTTTATTTATTTGAAATGGTTTATAAAAAAATATTTTGATATATATATATATATATTCACAACATATATATATCTATATAAATTTATGTAAATATGTAACTGATATATATATATATATATATATATATATATATATATATATGATAAACCATATTTGAAAAGGAAACAGAAGACATGAAAAATAAAAAAAGAATAGAAAGAAGGTTTTCATAATTGAATGGGATAGAGAAGTCAAATGGGAAGTAATAAAGATTTATAATCCTCTATAAACTAAAGGGTAAGAATATATATGTTCCCCAATATTGAAACTTGAACACCTCTCATATTCTCCCATGTAGAACTGCAACACATAACAATATAGATTGATTAATATAGATGAAATTTAAAAGAAAGTAGTGTCACGACCCATCCTCAGGGATCGTTCCGTGACTACCCCATGCCTGCCTTCTATAGGCCATGGGCTAGCGACTAGCACCAAAGACGTAAATCCTGATAAAAAGGAAGGCATTTCCTTTATGATAGTAAAAAAACACAACATAGTATGCAAGATGAAGTAAGCACAAAGTAATACTGTATACAAAAGTAAGTGATGAAAGGTAAATGGGCCAGAATACGAACCTAACTGAAAAGTACAATATAACTGAAGTCTAGTACAATAGCATAAAAATAACAGCATAACCACTAAGTCATCCTTCGGGAATCCCACCTGAAGGGTGGGTACAGATGGTATCCTCGGTACCTCGGGTCCATCTGTCTGCTTTGTGTACGTCCCACCAAGTGATCCACCTATGGGCACCATCCAGCTCCACAAGTCTCTACCACGATCATTTTTGTCAATCGTCTGCATCGAACACAACATCGTGAGGGCATATCCTGTGCAAGGGTGAGTATAATAATACTTAGTAGGGACCCCGAGACCCTCAAAGGTCTCCCAAAATCCATGAAGGATAAACCACAAATAAAAGAAACAATCACGAAGTATCATCCAACTCTACTTAGGTATATTCCCATACATATACCTAAGTCATAAATTCTAGTTCGGCTACAACTCTCGATCTTATGTACATCCTATTCCACATAGGAAATAATTCAATCACACAGATGGTAATGATTGAAAGTAAAGACTCAGCTCACACAAGTATACAACTTTCGTAAAGTGATAAAGATGATCAGATGCAGTCACAGATTCATTTAAGCTGGTGGACCCACATAGGATACTAGTCCAACTAACCTGTTAGACCCACGTAGGATACTAGACCAGCTACTCTGTCGGACCCACGTAGGATACTAGAAGAGAAGTCAAATTGTCAAACCCACGTAGGATACAAGAACAATAATAACCGTCATCAAAACCATGGAGGATTCCAGTACGGTAGTCATCATCGACGAACCCACAGAGTATTCCCATATGGTAGTCGTCATCGTCGAACCCACGGAGGATTCTAGTACAGTAGTCGTTGCAGTCACAGCCAGCTTAGGGTTCCCGCACACAGCACGCTCGATTCCGAGAGGGTCCACTCCTCGTGCCAAGCGGTCGATACATCAACTATCAAAAAGTCCAGAGATGATGTATCCTAATGTTCTGCCTCATCAAAAGGAACCCAATTTGAGAGATGGTGCGTCAATCGGATGCCCGATATGAAAGATATTGTCTTTTCCATTCTAGGGGATTGGTTGGAAATATGCCCGTTCCAAACCTGAACGTTTTCAAAATTCATCCAAAACTCAATTATAGAATCAAAAAAGGGCCCCCTCATCGTAAGGATCCTAGTGTCATAGACGACACGTCGATCGGACACACGATATTTAAGATATTCTCATTTAAGTGGAAACGGGCCTGGCCCTTTATAAAGTTAATTTTTTTTCATTGGATGGAAGAAGCAGTAACCAAGTTAACAATATATGGGAAAGACATTGAAATTTTAAATTGAATGAGAATACATATAGATAAGGAAGATGATGTTAAGACCCTTATAGTAGTCCTTGAAAAAATATCACAAGTTATAAGGAACAACCATAACATATATCAATTTTTGAATGCACCAAATAATTGATAAACAGAGTCACATTGATGTTGATATTGTAATTGTGATGAGGATATAAATATTAAGTGTTTTATCTGTTAGTAATATGGAAATATGTATTCATATAGTTAAGATAATGAGACATAAAGATGCTATATATGTGATGAAGAAGCGAATATAGCTATAAACTATCAATTGAGAAGGAATAGTTTGGTTCCCACAATTAATTGTGATAATGGTTTTCTTATGGTACAAACTGAATGTTTCAAATGTGTGGACTATGGTTAATATGTAATATAAACATGAACTACCATGGGTAAAATCATGAATGTGATAAAAAAACCATAAAACTAATTGTTTATAAATGTATAATGTCATTATAGTTGAATAAAATAAAACCGTTAATGATTTAAAAAAGGTATGTATTATATTTTATATTATATATTTATATTTGTGAATCATAGGACATGATTCATTATTTTTTTATAGGAAGGAATTATTAATGAGATATATATTATATTATGAAATCGAGATAGATGAATGCAGTCTTTAGAGTGGTCCCATTAAAGATTTCTTTTAGGGTTTTTTTGTCTGCATGGTGTTTCCATACATTCTCGGTTCTTACCACATCTTTACTATGAATCCCCCATCAATGAGTCAATGCATAGATTCCTCCATTGGTGGGGTGGGGGGAGAGTGACAAGCGAGATGCAAATGGCCAGTATCTCTTCATGTATGGAAGATTTTAATTATCCATATTCCTCCTTGATGTCTTATATCCATTTTTATATTTCTTCCAAAGTTACATATTCATTTCATAGTAATTCTTTAGATACAAATATAATGTTTTTCTTTTCCCCTCATTATGATTAATGAATTAATGTTTTCAAAAGAGTTGATATATCATGTGTTACCATTATGAAATATTTAATTTCTAAAATAATTTATCTTTTTCATCAGTCAATTATTGGACATGTGGTTCTATCCGAAGGGTAGAAAGCACAAAAATCGTGTAATCTGCTATGAAGACTATATTTGATTTCATGATTTTCTAAAAGAAAATTTAATATAGGTGGGAATAGATTCTATAAAATTATATTTCCCAATTTATAGTTTATAAATAGGTAATGGGGAATTTTTTTTGATTTATATGAACTCATTTTTTCAAAAGATTCATGAATAAAATTCTAGATTTATTCCCTTTAAGGTCATGAAATATATTTCCCATGTATGGATAGATTTAATGGTATTACCTAGATCTATTAGCACCCATTTTTTTGATTTAGCTTTATCAATTCTAGATCAAATTTAATTGGATAGAAATATAGATTAGGCTAGGTTTTTCAATTTGACTAGGTTCTTAGTGGACATTGATTTGAGTAGAATTATAACTAGGAATGTGGTGTTATCAACATACAAAGATTTTTTGGAAAATTATGGTTGATAATTAAAAGATACATAATTTATATTTTTATTAAATTAAAATATTCATTAAAAAGATTTATAGTAGGATTTCTATAACCTGAAAAACATTCAATTCATGTGGTCATGATTTATCTATGTGTATAAGCTCATTTAATTGATGTTGAAATTGGGATTCGACATGGAGATGGTTTGGTCGTAGAGAGGGAGTTTTTCCCACCCATGGTTCTATATTTTTAGACCAAAATTGATATAAATAAAATATAAATTTTAGAGAATCCGTATGCTTTTGATCTTAATCAATCTACTACACCTTTTTATTAGAAAATCTATAACATTTTCATTTCTTAAAAAATATATGAGAAGTGGGGGAGTGTCTCTGAGAATGAATGGTCATTGATATCACTACCCCAAAGTCTTATGGAAGTATTCATATTTCAATTAAACATTTTTTAATATATTAAATGAAAAATGTGAAATACGGTGAGGGTTTCACTCTTATTCCGACTATGATAAGGTCATGGAAGGACTAGTATAATCTACCATGGACCATGACCACTAGATAAACCTCTATAATGAAATAAAGGAACAATGAAGAGGTAATTATGATATTCAATCACATTAATTCTAAATTTGATAGGGAAAATGGTGATAATTATGATTATGAAAATGATATGTAATTCTATGCAATGTAATTATGTTATTTTCTGTATAGAGAAAATGACTTTTATTTGACAATCATGTACCAATGTCAATTTTTTTTATTAATAAATTTTCAAAATCATTTCTTTTAGCTAAATATTTTGGGTATGGATGTATTGATGATTAATATAACAAATAAATGTTAATTAATTATTATGAATATATAATTATTTATGTTTCAACTTATACTAATTCAAGGGTTATAATATTATGATAAATTTAATTATAATCATAAGTATGAATTAATTAATAATATTATGGTTTTTTACTATATGTGAGTAATTTCTAGATAATTATTGAGTATTAAAAAAAATTATTTATATATAATGAAGAACATAAACTTATTTATTAATGAACGGTTATTTCAATAATAACACTTTTATTTTGTCAATATTAAGGGAAATTTGTTTATATCCTTTACGATTAATTATATATTTGATGTTGAGGTGATAATAGTTATTTTAGATAAATGAGTTTTTATATAATAGTTATTTTATCACTATATGGTTAAGAGTTTTTAATGAAGTTCACATTTTTGGAAACATTATGTGATTACGTTAAATTTAAAAACATTTTGTTAAGATGGAATTTTATTTTTGGAATAAAGGTTGAATTATCATCATAGATTTATATGATTTTATTTTAGACATATTGGGGTTCAGTTTAATTTTGGTAAATATTAGAACCTAAAAAAGATTTTATGATTAGACTATATAAATTATCGGTACATGACATATAGAGTGACATTATTTCTTTGAGATAAATTTTTCATTCATTTTGGAAGAATATATAGGCAAACAATTATTATTTACTATTTTTAAATATTTTTTTGGAATATTTTAAATAAAATTAAGGATAGATATTTATGTGATTTATAAGTAATAAAATTTTGTGGTATTATTTATGATTTAGATAATAATATATTATTTATTAAAAATATAGATTATTCATACGTAATATTTGATATAACAATTTAGGTTTTGGATATTTTATAAAGAAATAATGCCTAAATTGTTAAAATATTTTCGAAATTATGATACATTTTCTATTTTTTTAGAGCATCATGAATTAAATAATTACATAGAATATTATTTTTTGGGAGTGATAGAGATCGTAAAACTGGAAACATCTCCAAGAATAACCAAAATATTAAAATTCACTTATGAAATGTATATAAGTTACATTAGAAAGTTTTTTTGTTCTCTATAATGAATGAAAATGAATCCCACTATAATAAGAAAATGGTATTGAAATAAATTCTTTCCTATTATACCTTCATTACCAATGGATTAACGGTTTTCATTATCCCCTACTGAGTTATGGTTTGTTGGTTATTAACTAATTCATGATAATTTTTTCTATCACACTCTAATATTATTTAGATGATATGTTCTTTTTCAATCGTAATATGTTCACCTATTTTTAATGATCATGTTATTTTGTATCATTATTATGTGTTTTTCCAAGAGACCTTCATATTTCTATTTTCCAATTTTAAATAATATTTTTTACTCTATTTATAATGTTTTTTAAAAAAAGTGTTTAAATATTGTAGATATATTTTTTATTTTATGATCCTATGATTCTTTGTCCATTCCTATGAATTTTTAAATGTTTCAAACCATATCTATTGGAAATTATTTATAATAATTATGACATGCTTTTGTGATGGGGATTGAATAAAACACCAAATGATTTTATAATTTATTTTCATAAAAATAATTCAATGTTTTATCAATCGTGATACATAGAACATCAGAAAATTAAAGCATGATATTTTTATTGGATTAAAATAACATAATAAATGATAAAAATTAATAAATTATGAGATCATAATACAAAAAAAATATCAAAAATTAAAATATGAGAAAATACACAAATTTATTGAAAATGTAACAAAAATATTTTATTTTACCTCATGGGATTCTGTGAAAATTATGACCTCGACATTTACTATAGATATTAGGAAAAGAATTGGGAATATAAAAGAAATTATGTGATAGAATTAAATGAAACAATTGTTGATGAATATAAGTATATATATATATATATGTAATATGACTATAATATATATATATATATATAATGTATTTATCCATCATGAATATTTAAACTAAATTTTCTGCAAATGTAGATAAATTCAATTGTATATAAAATGTGTATATTTATTTTAACAGTTTTTATGTGAACAATGTATTTTTATTAGAATTGGGAAAATTAATCAAAAATATATAATTTTTTTAGGTAAATTATCATATTATATATTAAACTTAATTAATTAAAAGTTAATTTATTTTGGGTATTATGAATGGTATTATACTAATCTGATTTTAATATCCATGAATACATTTTATTAATAAACTAGTCTTATTTAATTTTCTGTAATGATAATAATATTTATTTATAAAAATCATACAAATATTATTTTGTTAAATGGGTATCAATTCTTAAATTAAAATATTAAAATTATCTTATGTTGGAATTTTTTTATTTTTATAAAAAGATTTATTTTTCATTGAATTGTAAAAAAAATACAATTTTAGAGAAAGTATTCATTTATTTTAAAGTAATTACAAAATCGCATTTATATTTGACCAGTATAAAAATTTAAATTTTTCATTTTGATTAAAAATAATCCAATACATTATTTTTTATTTACCTAAATATCAATTTTTAACATAAAATTTCAATTTTTTATTGAACCAAATTCTCCACATTTTGCAGGTTTATTTTAAAAATATTTTCAAGGATATATATAGAAATTTTTTTTATAAAATTAGACCCATAATAGGAGAAATTGTGTGAATATTTTATGAAATCGCTTTCAATTTTTTATGAAAATATGCATTGTAAAATAAGTTGGTTATGATGGTATGAGCTAAAATAGGTTAAATGGGTAAAAACTAAAAATTTAACTGTTAAGTGAAATAAAATATTATCTAAATACTGATGGATTGTAATAGTTAGACTCTATATTATATCATTCTAAAAATTGATCCATATTCATCCATTTCACTTTTGTACAAAATTAATATATTTTAATCATTTGAATCAATGCATTTTCCCCATTATAACATAAAATAGAGCAAATCCTATCCAATATTTTCTACACTTTAAGTGCTCATTTTATTTTCCATTACCTAATATGTCTATTACTAACATAACTCCTTTTATCCTATGGGACACATATTTATCATATTACCATCATAAAAAGGATTTATGACTAATGGTATGGATTTCATCTAATGACGAGTTATAGGAATTAATCAATTGTCTTGTTTTTATTTATTCTTATAACCCATTTAAACATTAAATTAACATTATTATATAATTAATTTATTATATACAATAAAATGAAATTTTATTGTATTTATTTTGGAACAATTTTTCAAACAATTCTAATTCTAATTGAAAATAAATACATCACTTTTTCATACTTATTGACTACCTGCATATGATAATTTTTAATTAAATTTATCATTACTATATATTTTTGATATTTATCAACCAAAATGAAATAATATTATGTATATGATAATAATTACATTATTTTCTGGTAAATAAATACTATACATATTTATTCACCATCAAAAAAATAATAATATCTTTGCACAAATGTATATATAGACTGCTTCCAAGGGTATTGATGAAATTAATTTTTCATAACCCAAAAAAAATATATTATATATATTAGTGTATCTAAATATAAAATTACATATAAATGATATAATTATTTATCTATAATGTCAACTAATTCATACCTTCTTTTCACTATTTTTTATTGAAAATTTGTGATACATGTAGATGATGGTTGGGTTTGAAAATATCAAGCATGTGACCGAAAGCATCCTCGGTGGATTACTTCATCCGATAGTGGCCTCGATGGTGATGGTCAATGGATGTTTCATTTTGATGGTGGTCGGTTGGGTTAATGAAATTTGGGTGATAGAAGGTCCTCGATCTATGGCTTTATCCAACTATAGCTACCATGATGGCAACAATACATCAATGATAGCACATATGGAGAATGAAGGGTGGTTGAAATTGCATCCCTGATAAGGATTTATCCATTCATTGATACAATGACTGGTTCTAATATATATTTATTCAAATTCAAACCTTCACATTAGGGATTAAAATTACGTGGGGCCTTTTGGTTAAAGAATATGTTTTAGATTTTGTTTCGGGGTTATCCATGGGGGGGATATGACCTATAACCTCATTTATGTGTCTGTGGGAATTATTTTGATTCACTGTATTATACCAAAAATGATAAAAATAATTATAAACAACATAATTTCATTGTTCAAAAAAGTAAAATTATGATATAAAAATGATAAAAATTACTTATTTATGAACCAAACATCTAGTAATTTTCAATTGTAAAATAAATCAATCATGTGACTTAGTAGACATGGTAATAATTTTACTAAATGGAGTATTTAAAAGATATATAATATGTATAGAATTTATATGAAATTAAATAATTAAATGATAATAATTATATTGGATGATAATGAACATAAGTGACATGTCTAACTTCTGGTAAAGTATTTTTTTCAATTAAACATAATTTTGGAGAATTTAGTTATTTTTATTACATATTTTCTTATATCATTATAGTTTTCTTGATTAATTAGAAACATGCATGACTCAAATATTATATTTTATATTTAAAATTAGCATCATAAAAAATATTATAACATCATTACCATTATTCATATTGTTCTTCTTCATATCACCATAAGAGTTAATAAATAAAGGGTGATATCAGATTTTCAATATGTTTAATGTATAATTGAAATTATTCGTAATATGTGTTATGTATAATTGAAAATTTTATTTAATAATAATAAATATTCAATATCATAAGGTAAATAATTAAATATATGTTCTATATAATCTGCTACCTATGATGAAAAAATTATTAATTTATAAAATTAATGTAAAAATATAATAGATAGTAATAACATAATTCTAAATAAAATAAATGCATATTATTTGACATCGTTATTTTATACATCATGGTATATTCATCATCAAATACTTATACTGATATTGTTTATTGTGTTTTTAGGTATGAAGAAACCCATTTAATTTGGAAAACCTATTATTTCTATGATACTTGTCGATTAATCAAGGTTCTATATGAATCCAGGACCCAATATTCATAGTATGTATATTTCATTCAACATTTATTGAATGAAAAAATAAATTCATAAACAATATTCAATTTTTAAACATATTTGAATTCAGTAAATAATACATAATATCAAAATTTACTTAGTCAATAAAATTTTTAACCTCCCCCAATATGGAACTATATCACATGAAAAAATAGATTGGTTAAGAGACCTCAATAACACCTCCACATATAAATGAGGATTCCGAATTGCATTGAGGGAGTGAGATGTATAGTGGGATACTATTTCACATAGAATAAAGTATCATAACATTATAAATTAAAAAAAATATAATTTCACATAATAAAATTCTAATCATATTAGAAACCAATAATAAAATATAAATAAATAATCCAATTTATAATAACGGAATAATGTAATTACGTTATAGAATGAAACTAAATATCATTTAACAAACAATATAAGTAAACAACTAGAAAACACAAATAATTAATCATATGTCCCTACACCAAAACCCCATGTTTGGAATGCCACAAAAAAATAGACCATATATGAAGAATGTATCAATAAAAATGACTTTATCTATTGTCCAAAACTATATACACATAATATCCTCTAGTAACAATCGACAACTCAAATTTCATGATCGTCTATCTCAGTAGGTCGACACTGCTGAGTCAAATGACAATGGTTTTATAGGGAGTGTATTCAATAAAGTGAATAATATATATTAATTAATTATAAATTTTATAAAATACAACAACCTACTTCATGTATGTGATGTAATATCTCTAATCTTGTCCCTTGACCTTTCCAACCACATCTATATTACCATGTGTTAAAAACATGCATTGATTAATTTTCATAATATCTATAAACATTTCTCATTACCATAATGACCCCAAACATATCCCTATGTTATAATAACAAAAAGTTAGTTCAATTATCTATAAGAACTATAGAATCCTAGTCTAATACCTTAATGAATTTCTGCTTCTGGTTCAAAGCCCTATAAGCATTAAAAAATGGTACTAAGTTGATCCTTCAAACTATAATCCTCACAACATGGGACTGGATAGATCCCCAACAATATTATAATTGCATCATATAAGTGCACATGTTCTTGGGCCATGCATTTTATATAACCATTTCAGAAGGATCACATGTTTTTCACGACATTATTAATATCACAATATCACATCCTAAGTCTCAATGGATAATTGTGTGAATTACCATTTTAATTTCAATTACCTCTTTTATTTATATCATAATTGATCAATAATGAAATCAGTAAGAACTAATCCATATATTATGGATTATATATCAACAATCACCTAAGTTTACATGCCATGATAAACAAACAATAATTTATTAGCTGAACCAATTATATTCATGGTTTCCACACCCAATAGGTTTCCATAATCTAGGTCAAAGAAATGATAGAGAAAAAATTCTTCGAAGGATAATCTCATTCTTGATAAAATTAATTTAGGCACACATAACTTTTTTGAAATCACAATATTCCTAGTACAGTTAAAATAAAAATCCAATGTGTCAATATTTATACCCATTTTCTTTATCATATGACCAAATAACTCTTCAAAAAATAATAACATAGGCAGATTACACTGTGGATGATCACAAAAATTATACGAAATAAAAATGGACCAATATCAAAACCACAATGAACACAGAAAATGAACCACAATAGTTTTATAAATATGAGAGGGATGGGAGAATACTAACAAAAAAATTACTAGTTTTTACTATGTGATTAGGATATTTAGAACGTTATGTGGAAGTCTAATTTCATCTAGATGATTCCCTATGGTGTATAGGAGAATGCTGAAGTGAGATGAAATAAAACTTCATCAACACATAATACATTAAAACAACATGTTGGTAAATTATAGAACATGTAATCAAATCATGAATCATGCAATTATATTTAATGGAATAAACTAAATACCCAATTCCTCAGTTTGTAAAATTAAAAAAATCTGAAAATTACATAACATGTAATCCATTTACACATTGTGTATGTTTTATAAAGATAAACTTTTAGTATAAAAACCTTTTAAATATAACAATAACACTTTAAATATCATCAACATGACAATAATGGATGGTAACACTTAACCCATTTACACCAAAATTACATTAATTACAATAGACATACATTTGTGGACATCAAGTAATTTTCCATAACAAATTATCTCCATTAGAATCCTCTCTTGATTTATCAAGTTTATTTAGAACCCCCAATAGTTTCTATTCAAATTTCTTTTTCCTTGAAGAAACATGACCACCAACATTTAATGAAGAGGAATAAATAAAAATAAATAAGAATAAATTAAATAATTTGAGAGATATTTACCAGGAGATGGATAAGATCTTAAAACCATCCCACCAAATAACTTCTCATCACCAAGATACTCAAAGAATCATTCTGAGGTCTTAGAAATTAATTCTAGCCACTATTTTACAATTTCAAATTACCTCCCCTAGGTTTCCTCCTAAACTCTCTCATGATGTCACTACACTCGAACCAACTATATAGTTCTACCAAAATGATATTTATCATATGATCTATAACCCATATCAGATTCTCCTAAAATGACACATTAGACCAATATAAAATTTATACTGTGTATATGAATTGAAAATGGTTTGAATGATATCTCTAATTTTATAACACTATAAACACATTAATCATTAAACAATAGAACTTTTGAATGGATAATGGTATTTAACTGGATAGACCCATGAAAAATTTCTCAAACAGACCCATCAAACCTAAGCTCTACCATTCCATTTTTATTGATAGGGAATTTTCCCAATCAATTAAACACCCTAAAGAAAAAATAATGAAAACCCAAAATTTTCAGAATATGTATGAAGTGGTTATCATTTGATTTATACCTTCTCATTGCATTCAACGACCACTATCTGATCAAAATAACCTTCTCATATGACTCCTACACGAGACTGGGACCAAAAATTACTGACTGACATACCTATTTCCCATAAAGAGGTGAATGACATGAAATTATAGATATATCCTGAAAATGTTTCATTTTAATTGATTCGAGGTTGTTGTTATTATATGAAAATTCCAAAAGTTCCATGTTTTTCTCCAATAAGACCCTATAATCAATAACCCAATCTTGTAATGAACCAAATCTAGTAGCCACCAAACTCAGCCCCAAAACTGTCCCGTGATAAGTCCAAAATGTCATTCCTAATCCCCATGGGCTGGAAAAAGTTCCCGAGTACCATATAATGAGAATTGGGAATGATTTACCTGATTTTATAAACATTAAACAACAAACAAACATAATAAAAAAATATGGATTTTTCAACTACAACCGTCTTTTACAAAATTTCAAAACTGAATTACATTAGTTAAAACTATTTTTAAAGACCATTAAAAATGTAAAAACACAAATAAGGATATCCCAAGAACCTCCACATGGAAAGAGGTACCTCCATCAAGTTATCCCCACAAGACTTCACCACCAAGGACCTGCTAGAAACTAGAACCACTAGCACTATAAACTGTACACAAACTATGATAGAAAAAATAACTTAGTCTACATACACCCAAGGGTGTAAGTAGGTTTTAAGACATTTCCTAGTAGGATACCACAACAAAGAGATTCCATGTGATAAACATTCATAGATGAAAAGCATGCAAGTTTTCATAAACGGGAAATGCTTCTTACAATTTCTAAAAGATGCAACTTAAAAATTAAAATAGTTTTCATGTGGCCTTTCATTAAGAATAAAAACTTTTAAAAATAATGTAAAAAATACTTAATTTTCCATCCAACCATACCGTATGATTATGGTAAGCACAAAGTAACTAATGATCACAAGCAATCGGAAATAACCCCTAGGCACTAGCTCGTTGTGGGTCTCAGGTACCTCGTATCTCGGTGAGAGTAACCATCCCAAATATATTTTCTCATGCACGATCCACTAGTAGGGAACATACCCATAACTGAGTGGTCCCCAATAATCATTGTAATAGTTTAGTTAGAGTTGTAACCATCAATCTTGCTATGTGAAACTGACTCCAAACCCCACAGATTCACTAGCATACTAGTACATATCCACCCACCTAGATACCCAGGTTTTCCCTTTATTCTCAAACAAGTTCAACAAGTCAATAAAAATTATTTTCACATTAAAATATCATTTAAATATAAAAAATTCACCAAAAATCCCATATGTATACCACACATGTCACAGAAGTCTACTTTTCATTCAAATTGATTTTGAAATCCAACTCACACCAAAATTTCCCACAACACATTCACATTTCATTAACACTTCCAAAAATCCATTAAAAAATTTATAAAAAATTTACAAGTTCATAAAAATCACATAATTTCCCACACACACATTCCACATAATACCCTTTTACCTTCAAAATCATTTTATCATCAAACATACACGAAACATCCCACAAACAAGTTTTTCCCCAATATCACAATTTAATAAAACATTTCAGAAATGTAAAAAACATTCTAAAAATATTTGACATATTAAAATATCACTTCACCTTTAAAAAATCCATATTATGTTAACACACACACCAAAAAGTACATATGCAGCTTTTCCCACTTTGTTTAACCAACTAAAACATTTACAATTTTCATAAAAAGAACCCATGTGGTGTAAAAATTTCTTGCACAGAAAACCCATTTCAAAACCCTTGTTTATGACCAAAACGATAACAATTTCTGTCGAAAAAAATTGGAATCCCTATGTACATTTATAAAACCACTTTCAGGTTTTATAAAATCACCTTGAATAATACCACAATAGATACAAATAAAAACACACATTTTCATAAAATTCTCCCATTAAGTATAATAATGTTTTACACATAAAACCTTTTCAAAAACCCTATTTTTAAACCCACATGACAAAAATACATTACAAAACCATATTTATCGAGCCATACAAGATTTAGTAAACCAATTCTATAAGTTATAAAATACACACAAATAATACCCCATGTGTTACACATGAAAACACCCAATTTCAAGTTAAAAAGAAACTATAAAATTGAACACTTAACCAAATCAATCATAACCATTTTTCACACCCCACCAAACATATGACAAATAAAAAAATGAATAAATATAGAAAGATAACTCATCAACAATTGTTTACACATGGAACCACCTATAGAAAGTGTCGAATCCCTCAAAACATGGTGTGAAACATCAACCACACCACTGCCGCACCACAAAGAAGATAAATCCATCCCTAGACCACAATATTTGATCACAAAGACACTGAATCAAACCCTAGGATCGAACCGTAACTTCTGAACATTCTATAAATTCATGAATGAGGGAGGAAACCCTAAGGAGAAGGAAGGAATTGAATAGAGAAACACTTACCCAAAACAATCTTGAAGAAAATGACCCAAAATCCACTAGTATCAAAATTTTAAAACAAAAAAAATTTAATGGAGTTTTGAAAAAGGATGAGAATATCATTTATGAACTAGAATGGGTGGAAAATAGTAAAAATATAAGGAGTTATGAAAGGATAAATTTACCTCTTCAAATCTGGGCGATTTTTGAAATCCAGATAACTTTCACCCAATTTCGCGCTTCTATTGAGCTCCAAATTGGGGGAGGGGAGAATATGGGCTTGACTTAAATAAGTGTGCTTGGGGGAGAGTTGTAATATCCTAAAAAACGTAACAATTGAATGAATTATAAAAAATTAAAATATATTTTTAATGTAGGAAATGGGATTTCAGGCAGGCCGAATGCCTTAAATAAAAACTCAAATCCACCATGATTATAGATTTCTAAATGATCCAAATTAATTTTCTGGTGTTCATATTTGAAAGGATTCAATGTAGGAATTGGAATTGATGAAAAATGTATAAAAATGAATGATTTATCAAGGAATAAAAATTTATTTTTAAATATGGAATTGGGCTCATAGTTTTTCCCAATTCATGAAAACTCACCCATTCCTCCATAATAGTTTGGGAAACCCCCAAAACAAAGAATAAATAGAAATTAAATGAAATTTACCTTTAAAATAAGTCATGTATGTGATAATTCCCCCACCATGAAAACTTTCCATCCTCGGAAAGCAACAGTATGTACAAATTCAAAAAAAAAACCCAACCGATAAACCAAGATGTACTTCTCTACCAAGCTCTGCCCCAAAAGGCAAAAACACCTCTAGGGATCAATTAATAAAGAATTACTCTCACAAAAAAAACTTACACCACTTTCTTGAAATGATAAATCTTATTCATACTTTATCTCAAAAGAAATCTCTTGAATCACTTATTCGAACAAGACTCAATAAATTCACCTAAATGAAAAACAAATTCAAACAAGGTTACACTTACCTTAATTTAACTAAACCATTGTGTGCTCTCCAATACCAACATTTACTCAAGGAAGATGTTGGTAGCTAGATATTTCTGAATGAGACTACCTACCACCAATACAAGACCATGGATAAATCTATGTTATTGGTGTGGGGAGACACAAATAAACTCCCCACCAGAAGAGACAACCTATATTTTTTCCGATACAGAATCATGACACTAATAGGGGAGGCCTGAACAGACACCCTAGCATAAAGGGTAGAATTCCATTAAAAATTTATGAAGGAACATACATGATAATCATAGTGGGTCTCCCCACCATAAAACCAACCATCTTAACCAACCAGCATGGGCCGACACAGAAAGTCCCAACAAAATTTAATGATTTGGGAAGGGCGCATTATTAGTCCACATGGTTTGGGAAATCGTGCACTAACTATGCAGATAATTCATTCTGCATGGCTTCTTGGCACACCATCACTACTAATCATGCACAAAATGTGTGCTCAAACTGTCTATAAAAATTTCAAATCATTCTCTAATGACTCAATGGAATCCAAAGGGGGAGGGAATGACATTGTGCGATGACATGGGTACAAGGACCTCCACTTATTTCTACTAAACGAGAACAATAGAAGAAAGATGATGAAACCATAGGTTTAAAATTTTTCTATCTTTCACACTGAGGTCATGACATTGTACAAGGGTTTAAATTACCTTGGGATTTCCCCTAACTACGAGCCCTCTTCTCTCTAAGACCTATGGGTGGAGCTCAAATGATCAAAGCATTTTCAGCCTCGTAGTTAGTCCTCGGAAACCCCCTGAATGAGAATTATTCTTCTGGTGCCACCAAAAACTATAACGCAATCCCCGATAATATTTCCAAGACATAACACATTCCAAAATAACTATACCCTAACCCAATATTTCACTGAAACAAGGTCATAGAATATGCACACAAATCACACCTTGTTTCTTTGGGTGAGAAACAATATAAGTAAATAACATATATACTCACCTTACTTAAAAAGGAAGATTTTGAAGTTTTTCTAAGGGATAAATTCTACCAACATAATAGATACTCTCATATTATTGCATGAATTTTTCCTTTACAGTCAATCAAGCACATGACATCACAAGGAGTCACCGAGCATGACCATTGCGACAAATATAAACAATGCATGGAGAGGGACCTTATACAACATCCCAAAACAACTCACAATTCAATAATGTGACCACAATATCCTCTTGTGACCACATTTCCTAAGCTGGTAGTTTAACACGAACTCCTTCTTCAATGAGACTATGAAGGTTTGAGAGGACCTCTTAGACACAATCCAGATACTCATCCATGCTAACAACCCCAGACCACTTCCAACTTAGGAAAATCAGGAAACATAAGAAGCTAAGGTCTCTTTAAACCTTCCATGATCAATATCCCACTACAAGAGGATAAAAAAACCATGAAATGAAATGGTGTAGACTCAATCTAAAAAGCTCTAGAAAAATATTCCTTATATTGATCAACTATAGAGTCGTCAAACGGTGAAACAATCTAGGTTTCACTTTAGTTGTTCACTAACCCTTAATGGGGCATACCTTATCCAATGATTGAACCCAAGGAACTAACCAAGATAGCCCATTGGTCATGATATACCAGAAACCAGATCCAAACACATGAAGAGAACCACCATAAATGCATCCCAAAATATTTTTCAGAAGAGACCACTAACCGTCCCTACAACACACCTTACTGACCAAACACAAACCCAGAACATAGTTCAAACAGGAGGGGTTCTTAGACTCAAAACGACCCACAACATCAACATTTTCAAAAACACATAATACACACCATCCGAAACTATCCATAAAGGCATAATTTTTTTCTATAAAGTAATCTTTTTGAAACCAAACAGTGCAGCGTCAAGTGTATCCAACAATGGTACCCCATTAGCCTCACACATGCATGTTTTTGTGCCACACTGGGCACCCTCCTCATATCTATCCGGAAAATCATCTATTTATTCCATAAACCATCCATAACCTCATATAACCCCATGCATGTGGTCACTCATAGAAATAACAAAGGTTAAAACAAAGATTCATTCCACTTTTAAAAACCAAAACGGTCAACCAACACATCCTTTTTCTCAAAACCGCTAACCAGGAGATCAAAATCCTAATTCAAATATTACTAAACTTTTCATAATGACACAAGAATTTAGACAAGAACTCACTATAATGTTATTAACATCAATTTCATATCATCTCATCCCATTAAAACACCCTTTGATAGATTATAAAACTTAATTGGAAACACTTTTTCAAAACCAACTTCATTATATTTTCTTCTTTCAAAAGAGGTGTAAGCACACCATTTTCCATTTCAAAATAATTCTGAAAATTCAGTTCCAAAATTTCATAAATCAATCCATTCCATCTTTAATAGAAAATAATTTCACAAGAACTTTACACTTTATAAAACCAAGTCACTTTAAAACCAAAGTACCAAGATTTTAAAACTAAAGAACAAAATACAATGCAAGGGGAAACTAGTTTTAGTGGGTGACTTGGACATATGGTTGGAAGATATATTCCAATCACTTCACTATCGCAGAGAGTGTTATTGGGAATGTCCTCAGATCTACATGGCTTTCCAGGCCCAAATATCCCACTGAGACCATTAACACAACTCTCTTTTCATTTACCTTAATCATCATCAAACGAAGAAAATGAAAATAATAAGATAAGTCTCAAATTCCCCTAGTGACATGAATCCCGTCATGAAGTGTTGTGATTAGGCACACTACCCATAACCAGAATACCAAGTCCCGACAATCCTAACTCCAAACTATCCTGAATGTTCCCCACATAATACGGCCCAAAGAGTTAACCTGATCCTCCCTCTCATACCATTTTGTCACGATCCAAATCTAGTTTCCACTAGTGAACCTGTTTCATGATTATGTGATTGTAAAATATTAAAACCCTAAATGATATAAATTTGAATCATTCCACTCTACTCCCTTTACCACTAAAAACACTCTCTATTCCACCATTCTCTTTCTCTACTCCTGACCATTCACCTTAAGACCTCTAGAATAAAATAATCGTATTGGAATGACTAAAGAGAGATCTGGAAGAGGGTGGGTCTTGTGCATCCAAAAAACAAAAAGGTGAATTAGGAAAATATTTAGGTCATGCGAATATTATTCTAGTAAACCATGTTGTAACTTCGTAGAAATATGTTTTGATGGAATGGATCTTAGAGAGAAAATATTTGTTCTTGAAAGTGATAAAAGATCAAAGATTTCATAAATGGTTCACAAATAATGATAGAGTCTTTTATCCGACATTCGCTTATGAATTTTATATGAATATGTAACTTTTTCTAGAAGGATGTGATGTTTCATGGATGCAATCAATTGTGAAAGGTAAGATAAAATCATCCTCTTCAAGGAATTGGGATGAATGTATTAAGGTACCTCATAAAGGATGGTTTGATTATTTCCAAGGTACTTATCATCCATAAAGTGAATTATTCTTCTATGAGACTTCTTAGAAAGAGCTAACTTGAAATGAAGAGATCATGAGAAAAATTGCCTCAAAATTGAATGGTGAATAACGAATTATTTTAAGGTTTATTCATCATAAGGTTTTCCCCTATAAAGGGTAATTTTATTCAATCAACTATCAAGATGTATACATGGTTTATTTTCTTCATAATGGTGTTAAATCAAATCTCTGTTTATATATGATGGTGCTCATCAATAATATGGTAAACCCTAGGTGTAAGTCAAATTCTCTCTTCTATTCATGAATGATTTTAGGAATGCTAATGGAGAAAGGCTGTGTAAATGAAGATGAAGATGTGGTAGTTAGTGAATGAATTTGAATCTTATTAATCTCTATCATCCATAAAAAATTTGACAATAATTTGTAACCCTTTTGGGAATGAATCATTTGGTGATGGAGAAAAATTAATTGAGACGTTAAATCCCTTAGACCATCCAGTTATACCAATGGATCTAGTGGATCCTTGTATCGGTATAGATAAACAAGTAATCTATTATTTAAATGAACAATAGGATCCAACTATCCCTATTAGAAATGTAGGATCACTAGTTATTGATCGAAGTGACCCAGATACTACTGAACAGTCAAAAATAGTCTCTATTGGACCTTTAAGTACACCTCTACATTTAACCTCTCATGAACCACTTCTCAAATCGTTTAGTAGTAAATAAAATGAAGTTTAATGAAATGTAGATTATGTTGGTGAATCCTATGATGATAAAAGTTAATAATAAAATGAATAATAAAATGAAGAATAGGAAGAAGAAAAAGATGATGATGATGAAGATGGTAGTGGTGAAAATGGTTTAGAATTAGTTAGGGAAGAAGAGGATGAAAAAGTCGATGTTATGAATAATTATGATGGTAATAATGAAGAATGTAGTGAATGTGATAGTGATAGTGACTCTTGTCACCATGATAAAAATCCAGATGTTGTGAGTATGAAAGCTCCTGAATCTAATATTGGTGTCTTAGTTGAGGGTGTAGTTCAAGAATAAAATGTTTCTACAGATGAACCTATTGTTCAAGTAGTTTATACAAGGAAAAGAAGTCTACATAATGAAAATATACCTATCCAAGAAACCTTTACTGAGTGGGAGAAATCTTCCAAATGAGTTGACACTAAGGGGAAGCCTCAAGGACCAATTTCTCAAGCTGATGAAGAGAATAAAACAGGAAGTGTAAGGATTGAAACTATTTCTCCTTTTTATTATGATATTAATGGTTAATTGATAAAGAATCCTAGTTATGTAGATTTGAGATTAGATTATGAATATTATGATGATGTAATTGGATCCCATGATGAAAAGGAACTAGTGGATGGGACTATATATAGTGACTATGTCACTAAATTTGATTTTGAACAAATCAAGGAAGAGATATGTGTCTCCATTAGACCATCAGTGCAATATAAAATGAGGTATGAGATTTATTAATCCAGGAGGGCGAATACTGAGCTGACTGAGAATTTTAAAGCAATATGATATGTGGTTGATGGTGTAAAGGAATTTGGTGCATCTATTTCTTCTCCTACCTTAACTAATTTGTCTTAGGAAGATACTAATTTTGATTCAAAGATGATGATAAAATAAATTCATCCAAATATAATAAAAACATCAAAGGCAATTTTGACAAGAAATACCATGCTCAGAAATGATATGAAGAATTTGAAAACTATGATCAATGCCATGACCAAAATGTATAGGAATATAGTGGAGACAATAATGAAAGGTCTAGAGAACCTTTTTTCTTATTTTAATGATCTTTAGTTCTCCATGATGAGAAATATAGTTCATGTTCTCACCTCTTCTACTATAGCTCAATGTTTTATTTCCACCTACCCAATCCTCACAATATGTTGGTCTTTCTACTATTAGTTCTAAGTTGAAATATGAGCTACAATTTTTGACTACAAGTATACCCAAAGTTGTGTATATTTTAGATAATGTTAATGATCATGTGAATTACTATACAAGGAGTTATTCATAGACTCAGGAAGAGTTGACCACGATTATCAATGATTTTTTTTCCAAACTCATCACAAAGAACCAAATGAATAGTCTATTTATGTATTTGGCCACTAATCTGACTCTTTCTCAAGTGAAAAAGGGCATTAAGGATTAGATTCATGAAGCATATACAATTTAATCCTTCGTTTGATAAGATAACAGAAAACATGTTTAATTTTGAAAAAGATAGGAAATATGATAGAAATATCATTGAATAATTCATCTTGCTTTGAAACAGTATCTTCATGTACAAAGTGAATCCATTAAGGTACCTCCTACTGTAACACTTGGCCCTACTGGTTCTACGACTTCTCAACCTAAAAATTCAGTTTCTCAGGCCTTATCTCACATAAGGCCAGTCATCACAGAAACTATTCAATCTTGGGTACTTTCTCAACAGAGACCCAACCTTGCTTCAATAGTTCTGGAAGGAGTGCCTATGCCTCCACTCAAAATCAGTTCAAACCCTCATTCCCCTTAGCCTAACCCTCCAGATAAACCTTATTTTTATCCTTATGATAAGTGGAAAGAACCCCTTGATCTTACCACATGATCTGATCTTATAGTGCAGAAAAATTTAATTTTGGTAGGGCTGAGTCATTGTTTTTTTGTGTAATCAGTTTATGATTTCTATTTAATTGTTTATACTTTACTCTTTTTACTGTTCTTTTCTTCTATCACTTTTTGATAATCCCAAAAGTGGGAGAAATATTATTAATCATTATTAACAGTGAGAGACCTTTATTATTTTTAATAATTCCATAATTTGTGATTTTTAAAAATGGGGAGATTGTTGGCCCATAGATGCTACTGGCCACTATCTCTAAATATAATGGTTTTAATTATCATAAATCATATCATATATTAACATATGTATTATTTTTTGTTAGATCCTATATTATGACAAAACATTATATTGAATATCATATCCCTATTTTAATACAACTATTTACGTGTGATTATGTTTAAACAATATTTTAATTGATTATATATGTGTAATTTTGAGGGTTACCAGTTTCTAACATTGATGAATTACATGATAGAAAAAACATCTAAAATTATATGTGTATGAATCCCTGACACTAACATGCAGATCACTCACCGTCAGACATATGTCTTACTAACAGAAAGATCAAACATGCATATTTTCTATGTATGTGAAGCTGACACCATTGGAAATAACACTGAAAGACAAGGGACTCACCGTTGCACATGATACCAATGAGGAAAACTAACCATTAGTTCAAGTGACCTAGCATTTCATCATGCTAACAATGCATGGACTCTCCATCAAATAAAATTAGTCATTTTGGGTCAACTGTCTCATCGATTGAAGGAAGGAATCCCTTTTGATATGACTCAAAGTTAGTTCATTTGTCTCACCGATGAAAGGAGACACTGGCACATAGATTCACCAATGCCGACTAACCTATCATGATAGACTGAGGCTAATGAGACACTGATACATAAGACTCAATGGTTGTCATTAAAACTTTTTTTAATTTATTAATTCAAATTTATAATTTATGGTTATATTTAGGAAAATTAATTTTTATGACATTATTTAATGATGTCTATAAGACTTTCAGCTGATAGTATGTGGTAAGATGAGCCGACACATGTTGAATGTACATTCAATATGTCGGATCATGAAAATAAGAAATATTTAAAAAAATAAAGATGATAGATAAAACACATCGAGAAAAGTGTGGTCGTTAGTGCTTGAAAGGGATTCATGCTGAAGAAAATAAAATCTCATACAACTATTGTGATATCAAGAATAGAAGAAAATGATAAAATATTAATCAAGTTGAACACCGAATTGACAATTAACTTTATTATCTAAAGAAGAATATGAAAATACTTACACACTGATAACTGTAGCTGGAATCCTAATTATGATACTCTGTTATGGATCCAACTTTTAAAAGAGGACTTAATATTCATTTTCACTATGTCAAACGAGTCTAAATCTTCACTGCATAACATAGAGAGACTTTTAAACCATATTCTACATCATTAGCTCTGTTGTATTCTTTTGTTTACATTTTGAGCAGTGTTTGTATCAGTCTGTAAAACACACACTAACTCATGTGCATAATTGGATGATACATGATATCCACAAAATCACTCTCTATTTTACTTGTATCATGTATAATAGAAGAAGATTTCAGGTTTAACCTATTTTTTTTCCCAAAAATAACTATGTTAGAGGTTAAGTGTGACCTGGACAACCTTTCATGCTGTTGTGAACCTGATCCAGGGTATGGAACAAATTGATTATTAATTTAAACTTCTTGGAGGTTGGTGATCACCAAGTGGAGAGGACTATGTCTTAGATTTTGACTAAACCTCTTTCTTATTTCAGCAATGTTTTACACTTTAATTTTACTCTGATTTATCATAATTTCATTAAACAAAATTGGATAATAATAGTTAGTTTTGCAATAATTTTTAACTATTTTGAACTAGTATGTTAGTTTCAAAAGTAGTATTAATAGTTAGATTAATATAGTTGAGAACTAATCAATCTTTTGAGAAATTTACTAAACATTCAGGTTTCTAATAAATTCACTACAAACTTACTTTGAATATATTTTTAATTGGAGAATTTTCAAAGAACCAATTTTTAATAGAAATTTTTATAGATACTCAATTTACCCTCCATATTAAGTAATCTACTCTGACCAATAATAGGTTCAAATTATTTCTTGAAAACATATTTTAGATTATTTTTTGTCATATTAATAAATATCATTTTATTTTAACCCCTTGAAAATATATTTTTACATTAAATGATTTTAATAATTTTGACTATTTTATTTATTCATCAAGTTAAAAAATTTAGGTTGAATTTTTATATAATATAAATTATTTTGACTCATAATAAGAAATCTGTATTACCAAATACTATTCTTAGAAGTGGAGAAAAATAAAAAAAACTAATTCTGAAAATTTGATTAAAATGCTGATTTTCATTGAGAAAATGGTCAGAATATTACAATGTTTTTATAAAAACTGTTAATATAAAAATGTATCCAATAAAAAATACTGACTTATAGGTATATAATTTCATTAATTTTATAGTGAAACAAATTTATAAAATTATTTACTTTTTTAGAAAACTATAAAAACAATGTTTCCAATAAAATCTATATTTTTACACTATTTATAAAAAAATTAAATTTTTTATTAAAATAGAAAAAAGTCACCATTAGATAATTCTATTTAAATAATTACAATAATTATATAAATTGTTTTAAATATATTATATAAAATTGTAAAAAATATTATATCTAATTATTTTTGAATCATGACTTAACCGTTGTTTAAAAAAATACATTTTCTTCATAACACATCTCTTTTTTCATTCTAATGGTTATAATATTATCTATATTTAATAGATATCCATTTTATATATTTCATAAATTCCACAACCATATAATTATTTAAAATTACTTAGTATTATTTATAAAAGTTAATTTATCATCTAGATTATAATGTTCATGTTTAAATTATAATTTTATAGATTACTAATTTTTTTAAACCAGTGTTGCATACATCGCTGACTCTAAAATATATTTAATTTATTCAAAAATTAATATATAATCAGTTCATGGTGTTTTTTAATCTATTCTAATTTTGTATTTTTATTTCTCAAATTATATCAAACATGATGTTCCTATTTCTATATATTAGGGTTTTACATTCTACCTCTTTAAATAAATTTTGTCACCACAATTTTAAGATTCATTCAAAAATTATGTATCTGATATCTAGATATAAATTTATTAACAATACATAATATAATTAGAGTCAATAAAAAATTATTTTCATAATATATAATGTGATGTTTCATGTTCAAATTGAATAATAGAAACTAAGTTTTTTTAAAGAGATAAAATGGGTGATATGTGATTATATAGACACAGAATAATATCATAATGTTCCAATAATGATGCAGAGAGATAGAGATCATTGATCTCATAAAAATGAACGATCCATTGAAAATATAAAACCATAAGAAAATAAACAAACTAACAATTAAATAGTTCATGTATATAATATGAAAATATGGTAATATGATTACATTTTATTTCAAGTTTTTATTCATAATGTCGATGAATTTTTAGGAGAAGGTATACATAATTGATTTCAGTCCATTTAAAAAACAATAGCACTACTTGTTTTTTACATGATCATTTTACATGTCATATCTTACTCAAGTATATTCTATTTATTTTTTTATTCATGAATAACTAAAATAATAATATTAATAATTTATTTCATAGATCTCTAGATTTAATTATAATAAAATAGCTAAGGGTAGGTTATCCCGAATGTATAAATCATCATATGGTGATGTAATTCATCAATCTATAAAATCTTGTCCAATGTTCAATATAAAACATTTCTTTAATGCTTAACCTTATCACACATAAAAAATATTATGATCCAAAAATTAATAAATAATGTCAGTAAATATTTTAAATGAACTTATCATTAAACCCCCAAACAACAAAAAGTTTCTCTTAATCGTCACATACCATATATGTGAATATCTTCATCAACTATATTCATTAAACATGGTAATAACATGAATTAAAAAAATAAATATTTCATATATGAATGATTCCATATTCATTTTGTAAAACAAATATTATTGTATATATTCATTAAATCCAAAAATATTTTAAAATCCATCAATTATAGTATAATCATTTAAAAAATCATTAATCAGTTTCCAAGTATTCATTACTGTTTAATTTACTTAACCCATATCAAGAATCTCTTTATCCGAACAACATTATCACCAATATATTATTATATTAATGGTCATATTTCCCACAATCAAGTATTTATTGTGAAGTTTAACTTTCCATTGAATAATGTAACTCAGTCATCATTACTATTCAATAAATGTTTTCAAATCCATAATTATAATGAACATCAGTATAATCCTTATATGTTCCATAAATTAGTTTTTAGAGGACATCATTTATGTAATACACAAATTACATATTTATTGAATACAATGTTAATAATATTATTAATTCTACATTGAATATGGTAATAGAATTATCCTAAACCTGATCTATTACATTGTTTTGATATATATTCCTTTCAATACTATAGAATTAGTTTGTGTTCCCCCCCACATCCTTACAATTAATGCAATAAAAAGTTGAAAATATTTTCATTCCCTAGAAATCAGGATTATGTTGTCTTTTCTACCCAAAAGTTTAAATAAATCCCCTTTCCTTTAAAAAATTACCAAGGTGATTAATTCGACAATTATCACAAGTGGAAAATTCATTCTTTTCCTTATTCCATTCATCTAAATTTTCACCCCTATGCACCTCTTCCCTTGCTTCACATTGAATCCATAATACTCATAGAATTATGTTCTTATCTTTTCATCCCATGATAATATGTCCTCATATGTTTAAAATGATTGAGGTACTACTTTCTTTTGAATTATTAAAATAACACCATTATTGAAATTAACATTCATACTCATTGAATTACATTCAATTATGTTATTCAAATTCCTTCTATTATTCTCAATTTAAAATTAATATAATACAAGAGATTATATCATGTCATTATAAAACAACATATATAGTCTCAAAAATATTGAAATATTTAACCTATATTGAAAATTTAATTAATAGCTAATCTCATAATAATAATCTAATATTCTTTGTAGAAACCACTGTTTTAAATCCTCTATAATTATTTGTAATGAAAATGTGAATTTTCATAATAATATTTATTGATAGTGTCTAACCTGGTGTATAATAATGTCCATTTTCATGCACTAGGAGATGATTAAGTCAGTCCCAATAAAACCATTTCATTATAATTACCCCTAGGTACATGAGTTCTAGAGGAATGTCCACATATTGTATCTAGAAATGGATATATTTCTATGATAAACCACATAATTTCTTTCTTTCCAAAACATTATAATGTTCTTATAAACATATTCTAAATTAAAATCATATGGTTATTATCCTTAATTTCTATTTTCCTAAACCTTTTTCCAATGGTTTTCACTAAACCATTTATGATACCAATATTTTAATCCTTGTATCAAAGAACCGAATGTAACACCACATGATTTTGTGAATTACTATAATTCAATTTAATATAACCCTCTCGATTCTTTTCATTTAACATAACCCAAAAGATAGTTTATTTTAAATAAAATAATTTTGTTTATCTTGTGTTATACACATCAGAAGTTTATCATGTACTATAGATAACATAAATTTTTCTCCACTACACAAAACAATGAGGTTTGATTGTGACTTGGCATACATTACAAAGAACACTGACTTAGAATATATTATATAAAAAACAATGTTTCAACAAAATGTATTTATTTTTAAAATTATTTAAATTATATAATTATAATCTGACCATTAATAATAGTACTATTAATTGTGATAACTACTTTAAAATTATTTATTATATGAATAAAACATATTAATGATGAAATATATTATTTTTAGTAAAGTCCTTATAATTTTAAAAATATTAATTTCTCAGATAAACTATATTTAATGTACTTATTTAAAAAGTAATAAAAATTCTTTCAGTCCAACAAAAAATTAATATGATAATATAAATATAATTTTATAATTTAGAATGTATGAAATAGTTTATGGTGATTTTTTGTATTTTTCTAACAAACATCATTTTTGGATAAATATGGAAAATACCGGGTTTTACTGAAAACTGCCTTTTTATATAATTTTCATTAGAGCGTTAAATTATTCATTAAATTTGTTTTAATGTTTTATTGGTAAATTTTTTTTATCAATTTATCCAATTTTGGTCATTTTAATCATGTTCATTGTGATATTGCATATAAAAACAATGTAATAGATTAGACCTTTTTACTTTAAATCCCAACAGTGTCATCCAGACAGTGGGATAAATTTTAAATTAATTTCATCTATTTATATTATTATGATGTTTAAAAATGGATTCCTTATTATTAATAAACATAATTTTTAATTTATATAAATTTTATCATAGTTTTGGACCAAAATAATTGGTGATTATAAAGAAAATTAATTACATTGATTAATGTGTAATTAAGATTAAATAAAGAAAGATCCATAAATTTAAGACCAAAAAAACATATAAACATATAGATCATATTTTTACTGGTAATTATTATGAAATTAAAATGTGTGTACACATTACTTGTTTTCAAAAATTACATGTGTATCCATTACCTTCCGTATAATAGGACACCACCTCTCCCAATTATTTACACCTCACAAGCCACTTAGGATCATCCAAAATTTGACCAATCCACTCCCCAAAATCCCACCCTTAGTTCATAAATCCCCCCTTTCTACTGGAATAAATCAAAATTTTTCTTTTGATACAAACCCAAATGAGTTTTATGATTTATAGGTAAAGTCTTATCTAAATATCTATTCTTTTATTTTCATTCTCCATCCCGTCCAATATATTTATTCCATATTTGTATAACTACCCCATAATTAACAATATACTAGTATTTTTTTTATTCTACCAGTTTTACCTACACATGAACACACCTCATTTTAATAGGTAACAAACATACTGTTTACAATTATGACAAACTACCGCCACACTAAACGATGATTGTTCATTTTTTCATTACGCCTACCATGGTGGAAATTATGATGGAAAATATTTCTATATTTGACATATAATACATTTTTTATTTATTTAATATTATGTAGTTATTTTATAGAACATGAACTTATATTTTAAATTTATTGGTAATACACTATTTTCATTTGAGAGAGTGTGGAATACCACACAATCAATGTGATGTGATTAATTCAAACACTAAACAGAATGTATTAAGGATGGATTTAGCAAATATATATGAAATATATGACCTAATAAATAAAATTTAGTAATTATAAATATTTATTTATTTATTTATATCACTTTATTTCATTTAACATGAATATTAGTCATAAATAGCTTACATGTGTACATACGGCTTACCATCTACATGAATAATGAATTCTATTTCATACTTCAATATTCGGTATTCATTATAGTACACATATACTGAATATAAATTATATTTATATAATTTTTTCTTTTATAGTGATAATTTTATAAATATAAAGACCAAATATATAAAAAATCAAGACTCTTTCGAAAAACAAAGAGTATTATACCCGATATGAAACCCTAACACAAAATTGTTATCAAGAGAGTAATATAATGAAATTATAAAACAAAATATTGTATTATATGAAAAAATAGGATTATTTTATTGATAAATAATTTTATTTATTTATTATAAATTATGTTTTATTTAGTAACATGATATTCAAGACATAAGGAATGGTGATTTCATCTCAATTTTTATTTCCATGATAGAGACGATTTATTCACCACACATTTATTTAAATTGAAGTTTATAATTAACATGGATTTAATCAATGATACTAACAGATAAATTTATGTGTAAATACATATCCATTATATTACCCATATTCCATGGGTTATAAATATCAAAAGTTACAAAATTAGTAAAATAATTTTGTCTCCATTTTCCATCATGGAGACACGTTTTTAGTTATGTGCCTAGTTTTTTTGAGGTCCGTATAATTCAATTTTATATTACATATCATGAATCTCCATTTTTCATGATATTATAAGCATCATTTAATTTCCTTTTCATACTTGGAGAATATCATCCCAAAATAAAACATTATAGGAGTTTATTGAAATAATATCATCATTTTTCATTTTGTTAATTTTTATGATTCTAGTGAGGAAATAATATAACTCATACCTCAATAAATTTCATGAATCTTATTATTATAAGGAAATTAATGATATATTCATATAATTGTACAATATTTATTCTATTTTTACATAAGATAGTAAAAATGAGTTTTTACAAAATCCCTACATCACGCTCTCTTCTGTCAAAAATCTATGTTCTATTAAAACCATTAATTCTAAAAAGGGTCTCTATGAATATTATACTACATTCCTATGATAAATATAAGACATTTTCCCCATTTTTTCTTTTTCTGATGATTTCATAGAAATATTCTATTATATTTTTAAATTTAGAATACTTTTAACCTTTTTACTATGCAAAAGGAATGATCTTTTCCCTGTACGACATGTATGGATTTACCCTTGATAATTTCATTAATGTTTCCATTGAATTATTATAAGTATAATTATTAATAAATTTTTTAATTTTTATTTTCATTGATTTATTTTTAAAAAATATTCATGATTATTTCATATTTTATCATGGAAAATTGTTTTCAAAATTCATTCAATAATTATTTATATGTTATGAAATTATTATCAAATAAATGGTTTTCCAATCATTTTTAAGATTTATTCACACGTTTTAATGTAAAAACATTTTAAATTTTTTTGGTTTCAATATAATTTATTATTGATATAAAAATTTAAAATATTTTGAATATTGTTTTATATTTTTTCAATGAATGTTTAAAAAAAAAATTCATGACTTCTTCATAATATATCATGGTGTTTTTTAATAAAAATAATTACAAATTTTTAATGTATTAAAAAAATTTTACAATGAAGAAAGTATACTTTTCTCATGAATTTTTTTTGAATTCTATTTCCAAATTATTTTCGATATAATATTAAATACATTAATGTAACTCATTTCATTATAGGAAACTGTCAAAAGGTGTAATTCATATTATTTATATGAAGTTTTTATTATTTATTTCATGGTATTTATGAATTCCGTTTTCCCTTTCATGTTTTTTATGTTTATGATATTGGTTTCTTTTTAATGGGTTTTTATTTTGATGAAATGATTATGAAAAATTTTTATTTTTCATTATTTTATGTTATTTCTATAGGTTTATGAAACCAATTTCATTTCATAAGTAATGAAATGAGTGTTTAGTATTTTTTGGGACATGTATGTTTGACTTCAATATGAGATGAGTGGGGCCTATATTTCCCTCAAATGAATTTGGTAATGATTATATCTCATGATATGGACTTGGATGGAATGAGAAGTGAATTCAGTAAGTATAACTAGGCTAGAATAAGAAAAGAACTAAGTTTAGATGCAGAGGGACTGAATGAGGAGTGAGATTAGTTTAGTAATACATGGCTGGAATGTAGATTAAACTTGGTTTACTAATATAGGGTTAGAATGGGGTGTGAACCTAGTTCAGTAAATGAATTTTTCCACCAAGATGATAGTGGAAGAAATTCCTTCTGTAATATCGAAAAATTATTTTTTTGGCATTCCTCAAAGATGTGAATATTCATTATTTTGAAAATTATATTACCATGGTTTTAGAAAAGAAAATAATGTATTTAGGGTGACATCCAATCATTTTCAGCAAGGCCATGGGTCTTGAACCTATGATTGAAGTACAATTATGATTTTATGCTTACCACTAACTTATTTGTTGTCCTAGTTAATGTATAATTAGCTTTGATGAATTATTATTTATAATTAAAATGTAGTAAATATTTTTATTTATATTGATTGTTGTGTTAGATATAATAATTTTTATAATTATTTATAAATAAATAATTATACATTTAATTATTTTATATGACTTAATATCTCATAATATAGTATTTTTGTGCTTTATGAATTAATGTTAATTGATAGACATCCATATGTTGACGTAATGGAAGAATTTGAAATCATAAAAATCTCAACCAATAAATGAAATTTTGTTTATAGAAATATATCAAGAAATAATATTTCCTTATATTCCTGGTCAATAAAATAATTACTCAAAGATAGTATAATGAAAAAAAATTCTGTCACAGTACCTTAATTTTTGTTGCATTTATAGCCTTATAAATCATTAAATATTTTTGAATTTGTGGCCCTCAACGTTTTGATGATCATTCAATTTTTATGATTGATGACATAAATCAATCCCTATAAATATTTAGTATTTTCTTGGAAGTATAATAATCGCTCCATACATATGCTCTCATATGTAGAAACCTAGTTATTTGTTAGTTTGGGTGACCATTATGGTTCCAACAGTCCCTTTTAAGGGAAGAATGACTATCTATTTTTATGATGTGAATTTATGTGAATAAAACTAAATAGTATTAATCCATTGATAAATCATACATATTTATTAGGAAAATCATTTTAATGGGGGAAAAATTTAATACCCTTATATATTGTGAATTATTTATATAAATTTATTTTAACAATTCCAATATTTTTCATTTCATGAAATACTGAAAATAGTTTATTTTATATTAATGAAATATATATGATTTTGTTATATGAAAATAATATGTTTATCCTGCACTATATAGAACATAAATTTTATCTTCAGTAAATGAATCCCCAAGGCAACCCTGCGACATGGTGAATGATACATGCATCAACGACTCAGGGTACACAACATGAAACACCGAGTTTATATGAAATATATTTTTATAGTTTTATTTATTTAAATGTTATAATTATAATCTAGCCTTTAAACATAGTAACATGAATAGTGATAACTAATTTTCATATATTTTTTATAATGGTTTAATGTAAATAAAACAAATTGATGACAAAATATATAATTTTTGGTAAAGTCTTTATATGTTTTAAAAAACAATTTTCTCAAATGAGCAATTTTTGATGTAATTATGTAGAGAAAAATAAAATTAATTTGAGACACATTTATAAATTATATTTAATAAAATAACATTATTTTTTTAATTAAAAATCTGAAATTTTATTATGGTGAATTTTTGGGATTCATTTGAGAAACATCATTTTTTGATCAATAGTGAAAAAAATATTGGATTTTAATTTAAAAACGTTTTTTCATTTAATTTTTTAAGAATAAATTATATTCTAAACAGGAATTAATGTTTACTTTTATTCAATTTATATCAAATAATTCTATTTACTTCACAATAAAAAATATCATTTTGAAATTTGGAATAAAAACATAGTGAAAATTTGGATGTTTTTGCATTAAAACCCCACTGTGTCGTCCCATCAATAGGGGAAATTTTAAATTAATTCAAATACTCCTATGAATATAATTTATAAAATAGGATTCCATATTTGTAATCATAATAATTTATAATTTCTTAAAATTACAACTTAGTTTTTTACTAAAAATATTGGTGAATATAATTAAAATTAATTTCATTGATTAATGAAAAATTATGCTTAACTTACGACTAAAAAATAAATTTGATCCCTAAAAATACATATAAAAATTTCCAAAACCCAATGACTAGCCATTTTTCATTAGTGAAAATTAATTTATTGTGTTTTTTTCTTTTTTATGACTTTTTGTTTTTAGAAAAATTTGTATACACCTAACTTGTTTTAAAAAATGCATAGTGTGTCATTTTTATTCTCTATGGGAGACCACCACCACTACATCTTCATCAAATATATCAAACCACTTATGTACATATATTATTTTACCAATGCACTTCCCAAAATAATTCCATCCCTATTTGATGCTTCCGCATGTGCAGAAAGAAATCTAAAGAAGCATTTTGGAATAAACCAAAAAAAGTAACCCAATTAAGAGGTAACTTATTCCCTATATATTTTAAGGTCTCGATGTAAACAAATTCATCAAATTTATAGATATCAATTATGGATAGGTAATTTTTACGAATTTCTAAAAATATATAGGAGTAGTGGTTCTGGTATTTTATAGTTTTTTATTAGAGATAATGTGATGATAAATATGGAGAGAAATAATTTTTTAGGTGAGGTTATCTTTAGTGTTATGGAAAAAATAATAGGTTTATAAGACTATGGTTTGTAATATCTTAAATTTATTAAAAGCCTCATTTTATGGTTTTATATAATAATGTTTTAAGGTTATTACTAAAAATTTAATGGATTTTTTTTGGGATGGTTTATTTCTAACACCTATGCTCAACATGAAGTGTTATTTAGCAATGATTTCTTCATTCATTTAAAAAAAAGAAAAAACCATAGACCATCTAAAAAACTAGACACATTAGTAAAGGATGTGGGGAATGAACCCACAATTGTATTGTGGTAAGGGTGTAGTAGCTACCACTATCCTACAATATATGTTGGTTAGTATAATGTTCTAATAGGTAAAGAATATGTTATTTTAAAAAATTATATAAATTAATTTGAGGAATAATTTTTTATTTTTCGTTAATGAATATGTGGTCAAATCCTTCTAATGGTTGGGTTTAAAACATATTTTTGAATTATTTGAATAAATTTAAATCCAGTTATTTATTCAATGTTTTGGTTTGAAAATTGGGTCCTACTATTGAAATTTAGAGATTATTGAATGTTGTTTATTTTTTGGGATATTGTCTTACAAGGTGATATATTTTTTTAGATAATTTATAAATATAATAGGAATATATTTTTTTTTGTTTTTGGGTATTATTTGGTCATTTAAATATTTATGTTAGTTTATTGAGTATGATAAAAGAAAACTAAATAAAAAAAATTTCAAGAAAAAGGTTTGATTATGTTGAAAATTTTAAAAAGGATGGAATTATAAACACTATGTACTTATATTTAAATATTATCATAATATAGATGGTATGATAATTCCTCAACTCCATGACATAGATTTGGAAAAAAATGTCACCTTAGTAAAATAATTTACGATGAAACAATTTTCAGTTTGATCATCAATTTCATTTGGTTTAGAGTCCCCTAAAAATCACATGATAATTCATTTTGTTTATCTCAATAAACTATACCACTCTATATAATTATTTACACTTATCCTCGATGTCAATATCTTCACCTGTGACCAATTTTTTCCAACATAAAATCCTAGGAACATGTTATTCCTGATGAACCTCGTACCTCTATTAAAGTTTTATCAATTAATTTTTTAATAACTCATTTGAAAAAGTAGGATTACAAAAAACATGTATTTTAAATTATCAATTATTTAATTACTGAGTTATTTTTAACATTGTGAGGATATAATTTATAAAAGGGGGAGGATTTTACAACAAATTTTTTTTAAAGAATAGAATTATATTTGATTGCATAACCAATACACAGTACTAAAGAGATATTAGAATATAACTATTGACATGTTATAAAATATTCACATTTGAATAAATTTAATATCTCCCATATATTTCTATTTAGGCACCCTGGATATGTTTATGCTTGTTAGAATATTCAACATGCTATAAAGAGCTAAAACAACATTTGATCTATACAATCTTTACAAAGAAGATAAAAATTAAAAAGTATAAGTATTATTAACTAATTTATGAAATATATGTATACATATTTCCTTATAAAAATTAATTATTTATAAATTTGTATTATATAATCAATGAATTTCTATGAAAATGATTTAATTCTTGAAAAATACTTTTTGTAAAATATGGTTTCTATTTCTCCTCATGAAGAAAAATTTATAATAAGTTTTTGGAACATTCTTAAATCTTAATTATTGAAATTAACCTAATTTTTTTAATAATAATATCTGAATTTAACTTTATCAAAATTTTATATTTTCTCTGAAAATAATGTAATTTCCATGAATTTTGAAAAATATTGATTTTTTTTAAAAATCATTTATTTAAATAAATTATTTAATTTAACATACAATTTTTTATGAATATTATTTAATTTAAAATATTTATTATTAATTTATAATTACTCAAATTAAATAAATTTTAATTCTAAATATATTTTATTTATGTATAACTTGGTTTCTCTGATTATAAAATAGAATTTTTTAAAAACTGTTCCAAAATGAAAAATGTTTCCCCATTATATATATATTTATTAAAAAAGCTTATGATTTTTTTATTAAATTTATTAACTATATATCAATAAATATTTTAATTTATATTTATACAATGATTATTATTATATATTAAATTAAATTAAAATAATTTTATTAATGAAAAATACAATTTTTGAAAACCAGATTTATCATTTAAAATTAGAGTTTTTATTTAAATTTTATTTTTTTAACAATTTTAAAAATAATCATTTTGTATTATAGACTTCATTTTTTAAATCATCATTTCAAATATATTTTATAATTAATTTATTTATAATTTTTATAAAATATTTCTTTTCACATGAATAATGGGAAATACATAATTTAAAACCTAAACATTCTTTCTGATTAAAGTATTTGTAAATTTTGTTTTATCTTTATTTAAAATTAAAATTATTTAAATGATATAAAATTAATAAAATTGAGTTTATTGGGACCTTTTTATTATTTAATTTTTAAATAAAAACACTCCAATCTTTTGATCATTTTCCTATTAAAAAATATACATTCTCATCATGTGAGGATGGTTACCTTTAAGTAAAAATTTTACACTAATGAAAATTGAATTTATAATATTGGATTCCATATTTGGAATCATATTAATTTATAATTTATCATAAAGGTAACATAATTTTTATCTAAAATAAATAGTAAAACAAGTAAAATTTAATTTTTACAGTTAAGTTAAATATAGATTACCTTGAGGTTAAACTATAGAAGGTAAGGGTTAAAATTAATTATAAACATCACTAAAAATTATTTTAATTCTATATTTCGATAATTACTCCTGAAATGATTTATATGAATCTTTTTGGAAACTTCTGAAATATGAAAAACATGGGATCACTAAATTCATTTCAAATTGAACTTGTGTGTCATTTCCCCCAATTATAAAAGGAACCCCCTTCTAATCATTACTTGAAACAATATAGAAACTTTTGTTCAGAGAATAAATTACAAATTAACATCCCAAATTCCCCCCATCTCATCATATGTTCTTTATTTTGAGATGAAGTGCAACATATGATGTCATTATTGAAAACATAAAAATTATTTATAACGAAGGGGTATTTTCCTTAAACTAGAATCATTATTTTATTTTTTTATCCACCCCATTAAATTATTATTAAATAATCAAGATTTAATATTAATAGTATAATACATATAATTTGATGTTGTTATTATAAGGGAATGGCATGAACCCATATCCACTTCAATCAAATGGATTATTAAATCATTGTTCATGTGTTCCATATTCTAATGAATCATACACCAATGTTATTCATTCTTTCATTACTCAAATTCATGGTTGGGTATGATAACAGATAGAAATATCAAATACTATATTTATAATATATATAAAATTTCTTATTTATTTTATCATATTGAATTTTTTTACATTCAGGTTTATAGGTGATACGAGAACATCATTTATTTGTATAGAAGGCTATCATCTCACAAAGTGGTATAACCTATATGATCAGTAATGATTTACATGGAAGGTAATATGGATAGTTTTAAATATTATATGTGATATAAATAACATAATTATTCAATTTGTGACAAAAAGTTTACTATTATATTATAATACATCATTTTCTTTTCTTACAATAAAAAGATAATAACACTGTTCATGTATGAGTGAACTACCACCATTACCAAGTGATATAACTCTATTTTCATCATGATAACAAATTCAAGAAATATATATTTATATTTAAGGAAATAGTATGGTATATATTATATTATTATCAATATTAAATGATAAAATATTAGTAACCACTTTTCAATATTTATCATTTAAAAATAGAAATATTACTAATGTGTATATAAGGCCTAATATCTACATGATCATAACATACATCATTTTTCATTACCATATTTAATGATTTTCTAAAAGAGTATAATTTATGTATAAATATGGTGATTATTTGTTAATTATTAAGTATATTTTTATATAATGACCACTTTGACAATAATCTACCTACCGAAGTAACTTTTGACACAGAAGAAAAATATAAAAAAAAATATTTTTCTTAAGCTTAATTGATTTAGTAATCATATATTAAATAGTAATAATAAAGAAATTTAAAATTAAAATTAATAATTTTATTATAAAAATAAAAATTTAATATAAATTTATTATTTAAGAAGATGATTTTCGTATCCTTATCTTCTATTTTATTTATTTTTTCTCTTCTATTAATGACATATAATTTCTCCCAAGGATCCCCCTTTTAAACCCCTTAAATTTTAAGAAAATTTGAAATTTTTAGGTGGATATAAATGGGTGCATGGTTTGATTACATGGTTTGCAAAACCATGCATCCAAACATTGCACTGTTGTCTAGGTTGTAAAAATATATTTTTTATTCCATTTTTTTCCTTTTTGGATTATCCCTAATGCATCCCTTTTATCCCCCATTTGACCATTATAGCCACTGGAGGATCCCAGGATCCCTCAAGTTCTTTCAGAACCAAATTTTTAATTGGGTTTTGGTGATGGAACATCATGGTTCTTCAAGTAAGTTAATACATCTCTTGTTCCCACAATTTTTCTTTAGGGTTTATTCCCTCATTCTTGAAGTTCCAAACATCCAGTAACTAGGGTTTCGTACCTAATGTATAATTTTGTGTTTCTGGGATCAATCCTGTTCATTAGAGTTCATTTTCATCCCTTTGTGGTTCAGTGGTAATGATTTTGTTTTTTCAAAAAAATATTAGACATCTAATGTAGGTGATTCCATGTGTATGAATTCTATGAGATGTTATTATTCTTTCATGACGTACCTAGAATTATTCCTACATTTTTAGTGTGGCTTAAATATTATTTATGATATAATTGGTTAGGAATTTGATTATAATGATTCATTTTCTTTCAAATTGTGTGTATTTCCTGTGTAACTCATTTGGTATAATTTGGGGGAATTTTATAATGCATTAACATGGTTTATTAAATATTGATAGGTTTGAAATTTGTTTGTACGTTTTTGGGGTGAATTTCTCCTTAAAAATGGGTTTTGAAATAGAATTTGGGGTAAATTCCTTGTTTTATATCTTCAAATTATTTTTTGAATATTTTAAATTGTTTATTGAGTTACAAAAAGGTTAAAAAATATGTTTGAAACTATATTATGTGTATATTATTTAGAAATGGAATTTTTATATGAAAATGGAATTTTATAACATCTTAAACTTGATTAAGTGAAAAGAGGGAAACCCAAGTTTCTGGGTGTGATACTAAGACTAGTATTTTACAGAAATGGTAATGGTATCATCCCTATTTCACTTGGAATGTTTGAGGATGAAAAAACTAACTAATCATTGATGATGTTTTGGGACCACTAGGCCATTGGGGTTTCCCCTATTAGTGGATCATGCATGAGTAGGATATTGGTTAAGGTTACTTATACCTCGAGATATGATGTTCCTAGGGACCTATAAAAATCTAGTCACTAGGGGTGTTCCCATGACTAGTTCTAATTGGATATATTGTACTTACTATTAGAATACGTTGTGTTGTTTTGGAAAATTTTGTATAATGTGGGTTTCATTTAAATTTTTATATTCTCAAATGTTTCCCACTTGAATGTTATTTTTATTTAATGTTTCACCTTTTAGAAGTTGTTCTAACATTTTTGGTATAAAAAATTAAATGTTTTTGCCTTAAAATGATTATCACATTGAAATTTTTGGGTGGAATTTTGTTGGTTGTAGGTTGACACAAAACTTAAACCTTTAGGATTAGGTGGACTTGATAATGATTGGTAAAGGTAAGGGTAGGGTCCTTGGGGATGGATGATCAGGATGTTAGATTCCATTCCAGTTTTAGTGTTGTGGATATAGTTTAGGGGTGATGTCCCCATGCCAAGTGGTGGTTATTAATTCGTACTTTCAACCCCTTTTAATCTTTTTTCCTCTTTGGTTTTTTTAAAAACCTGTATTTTAAATCATAATTTTATTTCAGGAATCTTGGGATTAAATTTTTAGACTCATGTTATTTATTGATATTTTTTAATGCTTCTAAATTTAGGGAATTAATTCCCACACCATTTTTAAAATACTTTGCACATGTGCAATCCCTTTGGGATATGCGGCTACCTTCATTACTTTCTGTTGAATGGGTTGGGTTCTAGATTTGATGGAGACCAGATCTGGTTCATGCCAAAATGGTATCAAAGCATGGTTAATCTATTTTTGTCATATTATTTTGGATGAGCCTCGAAAGAAAATGGATAGGATTACTGGGGATTAATTTTCCAGTTCTGTGTAGGGTGTATGTCCTACACCTATCATGATAGACCTTGAGTATCTATAGGAAGGTGGAATTTTTTGTTTTACTTATCTTTCTAGTTAGAATTCCGGGATGTTGACTACACATGGACCTTGGGTGGGAGAATTAGTGGTTTATCTTATTGTTGTGAAGATTTTGAATAATTTATATTTGATTTCATTGATAATTTTTTTAATTGATGTATTAATTCATTCTCTTGTAACAGTTTCTTTTTTTTGTAGCAACATTCCACCCTAGAAATCTTTCAAGCAGCCACATGAAGAATGTATAGAGAGTTCCTCCTCACCGCTTGATCATAGGCTTGTGGAAGCCATGGTTTGGGCTGTCCAAGATCTAGGACATGGAAAAACTCAATATCATACTCTATCTAAATAATATGAGTCTGGTCTTAGGAAGAATAAATCCTAAGAGATTCTGAAGATCAAACCTAATACTTTTTGAGTTAGCACACAAACCCAGGAAGCTATGGTGTGGCTTTATAAGATATAGCACATGTTTGAGTTCCTTAACACACCTGAGGATGTCAAGGAGAAATGTGACTCATCTCTAGTATATGTTTCTAACTTTAGTCAGTTGGAATCACTAATTCAATATGGGAATCAATAAATGTTAATCTATATGGACTTCAAGGATGCCTTCAAAAACTAGTACAATCCTAATGTATAGGATTATACAAGATCCTGGGAGATTATGGGACTCTTGCAGAGGAATCAGTTAGGGATGGAGTTTTACAAACACTTCACCGTGGTAGTCTTAATTGTAACTCAACTATTCTCTAATGAGTATATGATGAACGAAAAGTTTGAGAGGGGTTTGAAGCTAGATAACTATTATCAAGAAATCAAATTAAATATGAAGAACCTTATAGAGGTGGTCGATCGGGCTTGTATGGTAGATATTGATCACAATAGAAGGTCTAGTTTTTTTGGTATACTGTCAATGATGGGAAATGGTAGTTAATATGTGAAGAAAATGATGCAATTGGAGTAAGGGAAGAAGAGTGGTGGTAGTTCAATCTATCATCCTTGACAGTTCTCATCTGTCGCTTCTGATGAAATTTTTTTCATGTGACACTAGTGGGAGAGTCTTGGGAAGACCTGACCAGCATGTACATATCCTCAAAAATATTTTACATAGTGTGGAAATATTGTGAACATGAAGCACATTAGAAATGTGATGTTTCCACTATAGAGTAGGGAAGGATTAGGGGACTCTAACGTCGTGTCAGTTCATCCATAGATATTCTGAATAACGAGATCATGGTTTGGTGGCCATGGTGGTAGGGTTGAATCATCTTCTATGAAGAGCCAATTTAGGGAAGATCCATAATCGAAAGGCCGTTCAACGGTAGATATGAGTCATATATATTCTTTGGATGAGGAACTAGTGGGATTAGATGTAGGTCCTTCGACAGTTCAAGGAGCCATTTTTATTGAATATTCTTCAGTTGCAGTTTTACTACATTAGTACTGCTGTTTCTTTTATCTCTTATTATATTGTAAAACATCATAATTTTACAATAAATTTTTTGTCTTTTGTGATAGAGTTAGTGACACTATTAGGTTAGAAGAAGGGTAAAATTCTCAGGTTCCCTTCATGTCCACTTTCTATGTTTGGGTTTGAGATTGAGTGGGACCTCCTAGTCTTGGATATAAAACTTTTTGAAATAATCCGGATAAAGTATTGATTATTTCTCCTTCATATGCATATCAATTGTCACTCTATTATAACGAGTTTCATGGAACCTAATCAGAGTCCTCATGTTTTTCATGGGTATTGGGATCCTTGGATGGGTCGTATGGGACCTCCACTCCCATAGTTTTGGAATCTTGTCTTCCAGTTTTTAACGCTTTATATTGAATATAATGTTTTTTCTCCTTAGGTTGGATTACCTCATGTATTGGATGAGTTCCTAAAGGTATTTTCAGATTATTTTTCAGGCTTTCCTCCAGAGCAAGATGTGGAGTTCTCAATTGATTTTCTTTCTAGAACACATATGATATCTGTTCCCTCATATAATATGGAACCCTCTAAATTGATGGAATTAATAATATAACTAGATGATTTTAAATCCAAAGGATTTATTTTCCTAATAATCTCTCATAGGATACTCCTATTTTTTGGTTATGAAGGACAACTAATCCCTATGGTTGTAGATTGATTACAGAATGATAAATAAGGTAAACATAAATAAATATTAACCCCAAGATGAATTTCTTGATCAGTTGAAGTGGAAAAAGTGGATTTCAATGTTAGAATTGTGTTCGGTTTACCCCCATGTCAGGGTGTGAGTGGCAGATATCCTGAAGTCAGCTTTCTGATGTGGGTACGTCCACTTTGAGTACTTCTTGTTTCCCTTTGTATTGACCAATTCTCCAGTAGTTCTTATGGATCTCCTGAATATGGAGTTCCATCACTATAATGAATGATCCATCGTGTTATTATTAGAAAACATCATGTTTTACTCTGTATCCAATGAAGAGAATGAGCATAAATTGAAAATCATATTGGGAACTCTGCGGAATCATCACCTGTAAGAAATGTTATCCAAGTGAACATTCTGGGTATGAGAGGTGGTGTTTCAAGGTTATGTCTTCTCAGAATATGAGGTTATAGTAGACCTTAATTAGATCAATGATATAATTTCATTATAGTATGTGAAGAATGATTTCGTGATCAGAAGTTTCCTCAGCCTAGTAGGTTACTAAAGGCGTGTTGTTTGGGATTTCTCTCAGATTTCTTCACCCATGACTGTGCTCACCCAAAAGGAGTAATGTTTAATTGGGGCCCATGATGTCAAGAATCCATTGAGGAGTTGATGTGATGGATGACTAATAACATTTTATTTTAAATATATTCACAATGTATTTCATGTCACAAAATTGAAGATGTAAAATCCAAATCTTTCCCACATGTTGAATTGGGAAGAGATGGAGATCGATCCCAATTTATCATTAGTTGAGCATCCATTATCAATAGTTGATTCCCAGGAAAAGGCAAATTAAAGGAATTCTATTCTCATGGTCCTGGTCTATTGGAGTCATGGAAATGATGTAAATGAGACATGGGAGTGGCAGTCATGGTTGGATCACAAGTAACCATTCATGTTTTCCAATAATGATTTGGTTTTACATTCTAGAGTGGAATGTTTTCATTGTGGAGTGAATTGTCACATTAATGAATTCCTTTTCATGTATTTTTTCACTCCTAGTCAAGGATTATCTTTTCATCATAGACTCCTCCCATTAACTCCCTTGAATTTTGAAGGAAATTAGAAACTCTTGGGTAGAATGAACTAAGTGCACGGTTTGGAAGCATGTTATACTAAAACATGCTACCAAACTATGCACTAGTGTCCAAATTAGAAAAAATTATTTTTTATTCCATGTTTTACCTTTCGTGATTTACCCCAGTGTGCGACATTATTCCCCCATTCACTGTTATAGCCATGGATGGATCCAACACTCCTTCAAAGCTTATTTAAAACCCATTATTGAAGGAGTTTTTGGTGGTGGAACTTCAAGATTCATTAAGTATGTTAATTCCTATCATCCCTCATTCTGGAAGTTTCAAATGTCCTTGAACTAGGGTTTTGTACCTAGGGTATAATTATATGTTTCATGGTTCAATATTGTAGATTAGGATTATTTTCAATCCCTTTTTGTTGTAGTGGTGGTGCAGTTTACATTTTGCACAAATATTTGGTATTTTGAAAATCTATTGTATGTGATTCCTATTTTAATCATTCAGTGATGAGTTATATATATTTCTCAAACTTCCTTTCATTTTTTTACTTATTTTTTTTTGGGTAGATAATTATATTTGATAGAATAAGTTAGGTATTTGATTCAAAAGATTCATTTTTTTCTTCAAATTGTGTGTTTTTGATGTGTAACTCATGCAGTATCATTTAAGGGAATGTTATAATAATTGAAAGTGGTTTATTAAATGTTTTTAGGGATTTTGATTCTATTTTGGTATGGTATTGGTGTAGATTTGTCATTAAATATTAGTTTTTAACTTTATTTTTCTGTAATCCCTTGTTTTACTTCATGAAATTGTGATATAACAAATTTAAATAGTTTATTGAGTTACAGAAAGGGTGAAAAAAAATTTGGGGTACTATTTGACATGTGTATCATTCAAAAATGGTATTATTATATGAAAATAGTATTTTATAACATCTGTAACTAGATTGTGCTCAAAGAGGGAAACACAACTATCTAGGTGGGTGGACTAAGAATAGTATGATATTGATCTAGTAATAGTATCATACATGTTTGACATAAAAAGATTAATGATTAAAACACTAAATAATCATTGATGATGTTTGAGGACTACTATACTATTGGGGTTTCCCTTCCTAGTGACTGGTTCATGATAAATATATTGGTTATGGTAACTTATACACCGAGATACAATGTATCTAGGGACCCACAACTAGCCAGTGCCAAGGGGTGTTCCCGTGACTAGTTCTCATTAGCTATATGGTACATACTGTTGGCATAAAGTGTGTTTTGTTGGTATTTTTTTGGTTGTGTGTTTTATTTAAAAATGTACATTCTCCAATGTGTCTATCTTGAATGATACTTCCAGTTTAAGTTCTACCTTTTATAAATTGTTCTATCATTTCTTGTTTATATAATCATACATACTTTTGGTCTGAAAATGTTTTTCACGTGGAATATTTTGGGAGGAATCATATTAGTCTTTGGATCACACCCTATATACATCTTTAGGTGTATTTTTACTAGATAATGTTTGACATATGTAAGGGAAAGGTCTATAGAGAAGGCTGGTAAGATTGTTAGCTTCATTTCCAGGTGTAGTGTAGTGGAGAAGTTTTGGGGTGATGTCATCTTGTTGTGTGGTGGTTTGTGATTCAGACATTCTTCTCCACTTGAGTTGTTTCACTATTTGGGTTTTTTTAAAGCTATATATATCAATTCTGAATTTTATTAAAGCCTTGTTTGGATTAAATATTCAGATTCTGTTTATTTATTATTGTTGGTTGTTTAATGCTTATAAAATTTGGAAAATCATTCCCATTACAAATTTTTGATACCTGTGATGTAACACCCCAAACTTCCACGATACGTTTTCCTTTGAGTAATGCAATAGCTTTCATTGTACGCAACTTCGAGATTCTAATACAACATGATCAATCAATGTAACCGTTATAAATAGTAATACCATCTTTTTGAAATTTTATGCATTTTATCATTCAAAATGGACTTAATTTTTGGATTCATAATATTGAAATTATCCTAGGGTGATTTTTTTTTACTTTTTGGATAACTTCTATATTTTGATGAATAGTTAAAATTACAAAATTTTAATTAAAAACAACCTTTTTAATAAAAATAATTAACAGAGATAAATTATTAAATTGAGTGGTTTTAAAGTATATTTAAAATATATTTTTACCATTTAATACAATTTTGGTCATTGTACATAATTTCACAATTAAACCAGACATAAACAAGTGTCAATCTTTTGATAGTTATTATCTCCTAAAAACACGCTTTTGTTTTAACAACGGGAATTAATTTTAAATTAATTTTGGCCACTTATATGTTTTGAATTTGGATAAATGGATTCCATATTTGGAATCAGGATGTTAAAATTTTGTAAATAGGTAACTTTTATTTTTAGACATTTTAAATAATTATTTCAGTAAATATTTTATTTACCATGGTTAAAGGGTAAATCCAGTAAATAAGGGTAAAAATATAATATTATAATAATAATAAATTACCCTAAAACGTGTCCCTACCTTATTTTTTGATACATGTCCGACCATGGGCATCTTTGGGTCAATTTTTGGGACCCCATGGATCCACTTGTAAGTGATAAGGACACTTCATATTAATTAAGTTAAAATAAATACAAAAATGACATAAGCATATATCTTTTAGAAAAACAATTTTTACATAGGGTTATATATGTTGGATTTTCAATTATAAATATTCATTATAAAGATAAAAATATTTCCTACATAATGGTATTTTATTATACATTTAATAATTAATATTATTTATGACATAATAATGATGCAGTATTTTCCTAATTAATGAATGAATCAAATAATTGGTATTATAAATGTTCAAATAAATATAATTTGAAAGATTCGATGATATACATGAATTTTATTGGTTATTATGACATTATAGTATTGCTTAAATGATTTTTTTTATAATTAATAAAATTTTTAAGACTTTAACAAAAATCAATTATTGAATAGTGTCAAAATTGACATAAATGATTTTTTAAAACAAATATTATACTATTAATTGATATTCAATTCCTAAAAATATAAGGTCCGTCCAAGAGACTTATATCATAATATATGTATCACTAATGGACCACTTGGGGGTTGCTTGGATTTATATAGTAAGTTTATTAACTATATAATATAAAATTACCAAGTGACATGGTTAATGTCAAACTAATTAACTAAGAGTTAAAACTAAAAGATAAGTTTAATATAGTGACCTAAACCTGTCTAAAACCTCTTGGTTGAGTGGTTTTAGACCTATACCCACCTTAACCTTTAAATAATCCACATTGAGCCATTAGAAACCGAATATGAATTTATTATAAAACAATATTTCTAGCTTTTCCAAAGGTGCCCCTCACCCCTCTTATAAAAGGGAACTCTCCCTTCTAATTAATTCACACCTTCAAAGACATTTTTCTCGGCCAAACCCTGCACAAATATCCTCCAAACTTCCCTCAATTCATCCTAGAGGAGTTAGTTTGATCAGAATACCAACTTATGGAGCCCTTTTGATCAAATCAAAAGGAAAAACCCGAAGAACAGGTAACGTCTTCCCCACCCTCTTTAAAGTTCCTTTCTTCTTCAACTTCTTATTTCAATTATAAAATAATAATTCTAGTACCTTATATATACTATGATGTTATTATAATTATGGAACAATCAAATTCATTATTCTATCCATCCCTTTAATGACATGTCACCATACGTGCGTACGTACGGCCTACCGTCTCCACGTTGTTGTGTAATTGTTATTGAATATATTATTATTTAGATGGGTATAATAATGATGTATAATTCATGTAAATAATAAAAATAACATAATAATTATTCTGTAAATATGATTTACCATTCAATTATATATTATTTTAATATCAAAAGAAGGATGTTTTCGCTCGTGCGTATGTACGGAGTATCGTCTCCACGAACGCGATGAGATTCATTCTCCATCGTATCCATTCATTTCTAATTTTCATTTGATGATTAAAAATAATGTTTAAGGACTTGATATCATTCTGGATATGATTAATATACAACATATTCACAACAAACATGGCTTATGTAACTAAACATATAAAATAAAATGAGTAAACTAACCCCCGAAACGACGATAATACTAAGATTTTATTATCAAAGCAATGATAAAAGATCATATATGATATCATATTAATATATATGATTATCGTATAATTTAAGAAAAATTATTTCACCATTATACACGAGGTTAACCTACCATCTACCAAGGAAAAGTACAAGGTAAGGGTTTATTTCACAATCTCTTCATTATCCGAGGTTGTTTATACGTAATTATCTAATGGGAATTCTTTATCATACACATCCATGTTTCTTAAAAATATATTTCAAAACATTTATACTATTTACTAGAAAATGGGTTAAAGTCATTTATACCCTTATGTGTTTTGAATGGAATCTTTCCATTGTATTCCAAACAAGGTACTTTTTGACCTTTTCGACAAATTTAAGGTAAGAATGTTTTTTAACTTATACGGAGGATGTGGCTATTTTCCTCCATTATAACATCATCAAAACTTCCCTTACAAGTTTATAAGGGTATTTTCAAAGTAAATGTTTTATTTTATAATTATGTGACCTTGAAATGATTTCAAAAAAGAGATATTTCTCTCAAATAGTTTTTATTTCATCTATGTCAACATCCTTGGATTGATATTATGTTTATTTGAAGTTGATTTATTATGATACAAAGCTTCCGTATTGTAATGAAGATTTTGTGATATGTTTGACTGTGGATGTTCTATTTTTATACCTTTCATGGTTTATGGTTAAATTATTGACATTTTGTATGCTAGTTTTCATACGAATGTTTATGATATTTTTAAAACTTTTCATATGAGGAATGTATTGGACTTAGTAAGTGACGGGTGGATCCTGCTATAGCTCCTCGATGCATCGGTAGGTCTAATGAGACAAATAGATATGGAATTAGCCGAGGCCCTTTTCCAATTTTATTTATGGTTTTTTATGAGGCCTTAATCATTTTAGACGTCTTGGCCAAGGCCTGGATAAAATGTTTCTGAATGTCTGGAATTATACATTCCCTCATTAAGGAAATAATATTGATGGTTCATGTGGTCATTCGACTAGTAGAATACCCATGATTATGTTTTAATATGGAATTATTTACTAAGCTCATACTCTTTCCATAAAAGTATTCATGTTTATTATTGGTAAAGGCATGTGGTTTTCAATTATTCACCATGCTTAATATTTATGTCATTTTCCGCTGCATTACATACCCTTACTAAGCATCTGAGCTCACCCCTTTCTTATGTTTCATTTTCCTAGGATATGAAGAAGTTTGTTATGAGTGACCTGCAGACATAATCTAGGAGGCTTGGATGCTTCTAATGAAATATATTATTGATGTATTTCTCTTCAACCTGTAAAGTGGATAATATGTATGAATCTTGTTTCCAATAATACTAAACTGATCGGTCATTTGAGACCTGATTTCCTTTTGATCATGCCAATGTTATGTAATAATGTACTGACTATGGGTAACTGGGGTCGACGCGTTACAGTTGGTATCATAGGAAGTTTAGTGTAAACTTTGGGAACTAGATTTAGATAAACTCTAATTAGAGAACATAACCCTAGGATAGACTTTGAGGATTAGTATAGAAAAACTTCCTAGAATTTTGGTATTGTAGAGATTTTGTGAGTTTTACAAGTAATACATCCCTGTCTGGATATGATCAGGTAGAGGTTGCTTTGGCACAGATGTACCTAGGGGTAAGACCCGAAAACACTACTTCGAGATTGACTCGAACGGAAACGGGTGCACGACAATGGGCCTTGCTGAACTCTTGGTTACGACATTGTCGGGGGATATGCTTAGGATCATTCTCATTTTCTTTACCAACCATTATGAAGGGTTATGAGTATATACTTCTCAAATAAAACTTTTTTATGATTATGGAATATATCCATAAACTGTTGAATTTATGTTAAGTGTTTTAGAAGTTTGGAATTATCTATTTCAATTCATAAATTAATCTAGTTTATGCCATTTTTTAGAAATGGCTCCTAGTGGAAGAAATAGAAACCATATCAATGCATTCACTCCAAATAGGGGCTACCCCCTGCTCAAGATAATTATAGTGGAGATAGTGATGCAACTGGTGCTGATCATCTTATCACCATACTGGGGAAACTCACTCAGGTTATGAATAATAACCATACCCGTATGGAGCACTCTGATCCGCAGTATGGGGGATCAATGTTAGATCGCATCATGAGGAAAAAACCACCGATATTAAATTGGAGTACAAATCCCATAGTAGCTGAGAAATGGATAAATTCCTAAGAGAAAATATTCCATGCCTTGGGGAGTAGTGAAAGAGAAAATGTTGTCATGTCAGTTTATCACCTCATTAGAGATGCTGATCAATGGTGGTCATTGATACAAAAAACAAAGGAAGATGATGAAGTATCAGATATGGAATGGAGTGAATTCAAAGATCTATTCTTAGAAAAATACTTTCCTCGAGACCATTGAGCAGATATGGAAAGGCAATTTCTGAGCCTGAGGTAGAAAGAGGATGAGAATGTCGCAAAGTATGAGGATAACTTTACAAGGTTAGCGAGGAATGCTGTAGATTATATATGTAACCCAAGGAGTAATATTGATCGTTTATTTGATGGGTTAAAACCATTTCTTTGTCGAGCATTAGTATCGCAAACCTTCTCATCATACGAAAATATTGTCTCACGAGCTATGAAGACAGAAAAAGAATTCTCTAAGTCTTATGACATTAAATCAAAGAAATAGAAGAAGAGATCTGCTGAACACTCTGGGAATGGAAATAAGGAAACATGGAAGAAGGGTAGAATTGAATTTCCACCCCGTGATAATTGTGGAAGGAAGTACCCTGGTGCCTATCTAAAAGGAAAAGGAGTATGCTACAAATGTGGATAGAAAGGCCATATAGATGGTGATTATAAATGAAAGAAATACATTACGATGTTCAATGCTACAATTTTAGGGATATGGGACATTATTCAAATGAATTTCCTAAGCATCGAGGAAACATAACTCAGAAAAGGCCAATGGATCAAGGACAAGCTTATGCAATCACTACTACTGAGGTTGAAGCCCTGAAAGACATGGTGGCAGGAAATTTAATGGTTTCCTCAAGTTTAGAAAATGCATTATTTGATTCTGGAACATCGCATTGATTCATATCTTCCCAGTTTTCTAAGAAAATTAGATATTTCCAATTTGATTTTACAAGGGAGTTTTCAGTTAAAACTCCTAAGGGAAGTATCATTGCATCGATGTTTTGTGAATCAACCCCCATTAGAGCACATAAATATTCTTTATCCACTGATCTCATCATCATACATATGATTGAATTTGATATAATCCTCAGTATAGATTGGATTTTGGACCATGATGCAAAGATTTATTGAAAGAAGAAGGAGGTTATGATTCTTGATGACGATGATAAGGAACACCTTATCTTTAGAGTATAATCATCACCACCTTATTCTTATCTAGATCCACCCCAGTAGCTCAACTAAATTCAATTATTGGTGAAGAAGATAATGAAGTGACAATGGGTGAGGAAAGTAATGTTCAAATAGAGCATGTACTTATTGTGAAATAATATGTAGATGTGTTTCTGGAATATTTATCTGGACATCCTCCAGAATGAGAAGTTGAGTTTTCCATTGATTTAATTCTCGGTTCAAGGCCCATATCAAAAAACCATTATAGAATGGCCACTATAGAATTAGGTGAACTAAATAAAAAACTGGAGGAATTGAGAAATAAGGGATTTATTCTCCCTAGTGTTTCTCCATGGGGATCCAATGTCCATTTTTTAAGAAGAAATATGGATCTATGAGAGTGTGCATTGACTACCGGGAGATCAATGCTATAACAATAAAGAACAAGTATCCTCTACCTCGCATTGATGATTTATTTGACCAACTGCATGGGGATCAATACTTTTCAAAGATTGACCTTCGATCTGGATATCATCATTTGTGTGTGAAGAAGGATGACATTCCAAATACATCATTTCAAACCAGGTACGTGCATTATGAGTTTACAGTAATACCTTTTGGGCTGACTAATGCACCCTTTGTATTCATGGATTTAATGAATAGAGTTTTCAAGGAATATCTTTATGACTTTGTAGTGGTATTTATTAATGATATCTTTGTATACTCCAAAAGCTACAAAGATCATGAAAATCACTTGTGCATTATTTTGAAGACTCTGAGAAGTCATGAAATATATTGGATGTTTAGCAAGTGTGAATTCTAGCCTCAATAGATTTCTTTTCTTGGCCATATTTTCTCTAAAGATGGAATCTCTGTTGATCCTTCTAAGACCAAGACAATCCAAGAATGGCCAGCAACAACAAGTATAACCGAGGTATGCAGTTTTATTGGTTTAGCAGGTTATTATCGACGTTTCGTCCAGAACTTTTCCCTGTTGGCTAACCCATTAACAAGGCTCACATGTAAAGGGGTTAAATTTTTCTGGACAAAAGAGTGTGAAGAATGTTTTGAAAAACTGAAGAGAAGATTAGTCAATGCTTCTATATTTACTCTACCATCAGGTAATAATGGGTTTATTATTTATAGTTCTGCATCGGAGAACAGTCTTGGTTTTGTCCTTATGAAGAATGATAGAGTTATTTCCTATGCATCACAACAGCTAAAAATTCGTGAGCAAAACTATCCTTCTCATGATTTGGAGTTAGGTGCTGTAATATTTTCTTTGAAGATTTGGAGACAATATCTCTATGGTAAAAATTGTGAGATTTATACTGACCAAAATAAGTTGAAATATATATTCTCATAGAAAGATCTCAACATGAGTCAAAGTAGATGGCTTAAACAACTCAAGGATTATGATTGCACGATACACTACCACCTAGGGAAGGCAAATAAGGTGGAATATGCTTTGAGTAGAAAGGATCATGGAGTTTTGAACAATATGACTATTTAAAGAGATCCAATTTTCATGGATCTAATGAAGATGGAAATGGGAATAGCTATGGAAGGTGAAATATCAATACTTTTTGAAATGGTTTCCAAACCATCTTTACTAGAAAGGATAAAGAGTTTTCAGACCAGTGATGCTGAGTTTCAAAAGAAGATTAAATCCGTGAATGATGGGAGATTGAATGACTTTGTGTATGAAGATGGAATTTTGAAGTTTGGGAAGAGACTTTGTGTTCCCAATATACCTGATTTAAAAAGGAAATTTTTAGACGATGCTCATATTTCCAATTTCTCTATACACCCCAGGAGGACCAAAATGTTTAGATATTTGAAGGAATATTTTTCGTGGGACAACATGAAGAGGGAGATTGCATATTTTGTGTCAAGATATATGGGTTTTCAATAACTAAAAGCTAGAAGGCAACTGCCTGGGGAGTATTGCAACCTCTTCCCATACCTGAGTGGAAATGGGATAATATCACAATGGAATTTCTCATGGGACTACCAAAGACTCCTAGAATGAATGATGCAATATGGGTCATTGTTGATCATATTACCAAGTCAACACATTTTCTTACTATAAGAGAAGATCTACCACTTTAACATCTAGAAAGACTATATATTAATGAAGATGTGAGACTTCATGGAGTTTCCCTATTGATTTTTTCGGATTGTGATCCCCGTTTTACATCAAGATTCTGGAAAAGTCTTCAGAAGGCCTTGGATACTGAACTTCATTTGAGCACTGATTACCAACCTCAAATAGATGGACAATTAGAACGGACCATTCAAACATTAGAAGACATGTTGAGATCATGCTCACTTGACTTTTAGGGTATGTGGGATCAATATTTACCTCTGGTGGAATTTTTCTATAACCATAGCTTCAATTTAAGTATTTAGATGGCACCATATGAAGCATTGTACGGAAAGAGATATCGCACACCAACCTGTTGGGATGATGTTGGTGAAAGAAAACTTGTTGGCCCGGAACTAGTGGAGGAAATGATGGAAAAGGTATAGGTAATCCAAAACCACATCAAAGCAGTTCAAAGTAGGCAGAAGAGCTATGCAGATAATCGAAGGAAGGATTTAGAATTTCATGTAGGAGATCGGGTTTTCTTGAAGGTATCTCCATGGAAGGGAGTTATATGTTTCGGTAAGAAAGGTAAATTGAGTCACAGGTACATCGGACCATTCGAAATTATAGAATGAATTGGGGTTGTAGCTTACCGATTGGCAATGCCGCCAAGTCTCTCCAAAGTACACGATTTTTTCCACGTAACACTGTTAAGAAAATATATGACTAACCCAACGCATGTACTCACCTATGAAGAATTAGAACCTAATCTATCTTATTGTGAAGATCCCATCAGGATTCTTGATAGGAGAGAACAAGTGCTGGGAAACCGGACAACTCGTCTGGTAAATGTTTTATGGAGAAACCACAAGATGGAAGAGGCAATGTGGGAACCCTAGGAACTTATGATGAAGAACCACCCAAGTATTTTTATACAGTAATTTTCTAGAAATTTAGAGGAAGAAATTATTTGAAGTAGGGGATAATGTAACACCCCAAGCTTCCATGGTACATTTTCCTTTGAGTAATACAATAGCTTGCATTGTACGTAACTTCAAGATTCGAACACACCGCGACCAATCAAAGTAGCCGTTATGAATAGTAATACCCAATTTTTGAATTTTTTTACATTTTATCAGTAAAAATGGACTCCATTTTTGGATTCCGAAAATCAAAATTATACTAGGGTGAAATTTTGGTATTTTTTGGATAACTTTAATATTTTGATGAATAGTGAAAATTACTAAATTATAATTAAAAACAACTTTCTTAATCAAAATAATTAATAGTGATAAATTATTAATATGAGTGGGTTTAATTTATATTTAGAATATATTTTTAAAATTTAATATAATGTTGGTCATTGTACATAATTTCACAATTAAACTGGACATAAACAAATGTAAATCTTTTGATAATTATTATCTCTTAAAAACACGCTTTTTGTTTTAACAACAGGAATTAATTTTAAATTAATTTCTGCCACTTCTGTGTTTTGAATTTGGAAAAATAGATTCCATATTTGGAATCAGGATGTTCAAATTGTGTAATTAGGTAACTTTTATTTTTATAGATTTTGAATAATTACTTCGGTAAATATTTTATTTACCATGGTTAAAGGGTAAATCAGGTAAATAAGGGTAAAAACTTTATATTATAATAATAATAAATTACCCTAAAATGTATCCTAACATTATTTTTTGATACATGTCCGACCATGGGAATATTTCGGTCGATTTTGGGACCCCATGGATCCACTTGTAAGGGATAAGGACACTTTATATTAATTAAGTTAAAATAAATACAAAAATCACATAAGCATATATCTTTTAGAAAAACAATTTTTACATAGGGTTATATATGTTCTATATTCTATTATAAATATTCATTAGAAATATAAAAATATTTCCTACATAATTGTATTTTATTAGACATTTAATAATTTATATTATTTATGACACAATAATGATGCATTATTTTCCTTAATAATGAAAGAATCAAATAATTGGTATTATAAATGTAAAAAAAATATAATTTGAATGTTTTGATGATATCCATGAATTTTATTGGTTAATATGACATTATATGATTAATTAAATTAATTTGGTTCGAATTAATAACGTTTTTAAGACTTTAACAAAAATCAATTATTGAATAGTGTCAAAATTGACATAAATGAGTTTTTAAAACAAAAATTATATTATTTATTGATATTAAATTCCTAAAAATCTATGGGTCAGCCAAGAGACATATATCATGATAGATGTATCATTAATGGAAAACTTGGGGGGGGGGGGCTCTTTGATGTATATAGTAATTTTATTTACTATATAATATAAAAATACAAAGTGACATGAGAAATGTCAAACTAATTAACTAAGAGTTAAAACTAAAATATAAGGTTAATATAGTGACACAAACCTGTCTAAAACATTTTGGTTGAGTGTTTTTCGACCTATCACTTCCTTAAATTTTAAATAATCCACTTTGGAGCCATTAAAAACTGAATATTAATTTATTATAAAATAATATTTCTAGCTTTTCCAAAAGTGCCCCTCACCCCTCTTATAAAGGGGAACTCACCCTTCTCATTAATTCACACCTTAAAATCCATTTGGATCGGCCAAACCCTGCCCAAATATCCTCCCAAATTCCCTACCTTCATCCTAGAGGACTTAGTTTAATCATAAATCCAACCTAAGGAGCCCTTTTGATCAAATCAAAAGGAAGAACCTGAAGAAGTGGTAACGTCTTCACGACCATCTTTAAGGTTCCTTTCTTCTTCAACTTCTTATTTCCTTGTTATTTCCATTATAAAATAATAACTCTAGTAACTTCTATATACTGTGACATTATTATAATTATAGAACAAACAAATTCATTGTTCTATACATCCCTTTAATGACATGTCACCATACGTGCGTACGTACGACCTACCGTCTCCACGTTGTGGTGTAATTGTTATTCAATATATTATTATTTAGATGGGTATAATAATGATGTATAATTCATGTAAATAATAAATATAATATAATAATGATTCTCTATATATGATATACCAATCAATGATATATTAATTTAATATCAAAAGAATGATATGGTCGCTCGTGCGTACGTACGGACTACCGTCTCCACGAATGCGATGAGATTCATTCTCCATCGTATCCATTCATGTCTAATTCTCATTTGATGATTAAAAATAATGTTTAAGGACTTGATATCATTATGTATATGAATAATATACAACATAACCATAACAAACATGTCTTGTGTAACTAAAAATATAAATGAAAACATGTAAGTTAACACCCGAAACGACGATAATACTAAAATTTTATTAACAAAGAAATGATAAAAGATCATATATGATATCATATTAATATATATGATTATTGTATAATTTAATAACAATTATATCACCATTATATAGGAGGTTAGCCTACCATCAACCAAGGAAAAGTACAAGGTAAGGTTTTATTTCACAATCTTTTCATTATCCGAGGTTGTTTATACGTAATTATCTAATGGGAATTCTTTATCATACACATCCATGTTTCTTAAAAATATATTTCAAAACATTTTACTATTTACTAGAAAATGGGTTAAAGTCATTTATACCCTTATGTGTTTTTAAAGGAATCTTTCTGTCATTTTCCAAACAAGGTACTTTTTGACCTTTTCGAAAAATTTAAGGTAAGAATGTTTTTTTAACTTATACGACGGATGCGGCTATTTTCCTCCATTATAACATCATCAAAGCTTCTATTACAATATTATAAAGATATTTTCAATTTAATGTTTTATTTTATAATTATGTGACCTTTAAATGATTTCAAAAAAGAGATATTTCTCTCAAATAGTTTTGATTTACTCTATGTCAACATCCTTTGATGAATTTTAAGTTTATTTGAAGTTGATTTATTATCATACAAAACTTCCATATTATAATGATGTTTTTGGGATATTTTTGACTATGGATGTTCTATTTTTATACCATTCATGGTTTATAGTTAATGTATTGACATTTCGTATGCTAGTTCTAATATGAATGTTTATGATATGTTTTAACCTTTTCATATGAGGAACGTATTGGACATAGTAACTGACGGGTGGAGCCCGCTATATCTCCTCGATGCATCGGTAGGTCTCATGAGACAACCAGACGTGGAATTGGCCGAGGACCTTTCCCAATTTGATTTATGGTTTTGGCCAAGGCCTTAATCATTTTAGATGTCTTGGCCGAGGCCTTCAAAAAATATTTCAGAATGTATGGAATTATACATTCCCTCATTATAGAAATGATATTGGTGGTTCATGTGGTCATTCTACTAGTAGAATACCCATGATTATGTTTTATTATGGAATTATTTACTCAGATCATAAACTTTCGATAAAATTATTCATGTTTATTATTGGTAAAGGAATGTGGTTTTCAATTATTTACCGTGCTTAATATTTATTTCATTTTTCGCTGTATTACATACCCTTACTGAGCGTTTGAGCTCACCCCTTTCTTATGTTTCATTTTCCCAGGATATGAAGGAGTTTGTTATGAGTGACCTGAAGGCATAATAGAGGAGGATTGGATGTTTCTAATGAAATATATTATTGTTTTATTTATCTTCAAGCTATAAAGTGGATCATATGTATGAATCTTATTTCCAATAATACTAAACTGATCAGTCTTTCGAGACATGATTTCCTTATAATCATGACCATGTTATGTAATAATGCACCGACTTTGGGTAACTAGGGTCGGGGTGTTACATGTGACCATTTTCCAGCCTTTGGGGATGAGGAATGCCTTTTGAACCATTACATGGACTGGGTCAGGTTCTGGTTTGGTAGGAAACATGATCTAGTTCATGACATTAATTAACATGTTTGATGAATTGAACATGATTTAAGGGTTCTTTATCTCACTTTTATCTATTTGAGATTTATATTACATATTAAATAATAGATATTTTTCTATGTTATATAAATAAAATTTATATATTTTATGATTCATATAATTAAATTTTCTTGGTATTTACATATCCATTTATTGATATCACTTTCAGGGGGTTTAGGGTTTTAATGTCACTAAAGAGATAATGGATTTGTGTATCAATTTTCTTTTTCAATACGTATGTTATGTTATACATATATATTTTTTAAGGGGTGTATATAATTCCCCATTAACATGTTATATCAATAATAAAATTAATTTAATGGTATTATATGTATTATTTAATGTTATACATTCATGGATAATTTAATTAAATGTTTCCATAGTTGTAAGAGTCTTCTATTACAATCTCATCGTTTATCAGTATTGTTTATGATTATGAATCCAGTGATAAGAACTTGTGATCTATATGTAATGAAACCCATGAATTATCCTATCCAATATAATTCTTTATATTTACGTGTAATATTATTATTTTTCAACTCTATTTTATATAAAATAATTTAGAAAATGATTTGAAAAAAATCTAACATTATTTATCTATTTGGTAGAATATTTACTTTATATGAAAAGGTGATGTTTTATATAGATTATTTCCAATATATTTTTATTAATATCCCATAATTATTTAGAGGAATATAATTTTAATTGTGTTTCACATTTAAAAAAAAATTAAAATTAATCACCATGTTATTTTTCAATAAATGATCATTTGGATTTTTTAGAAAAATTTAATGGAATATTCATATATATTTCTAAAAAAAGTAATTTGATAAAATTTTAATAGTGGAAATTAATTGTTTTTTAACTTGTATTAAATTTATATAATTAACATTGATCATAGATGATATTTTTTTAATATTCCATTTCCATTTTACAGTGATTGTTTTAATGATATTGGTTTTTCTAATATTCTCAGGATGTATGGATTTTAAAATGTATATTCGATGATATAGATTTCAAAGATTTTATATTTTTTTATAAATTATGATTTAAAATTAATATTATATTTCACTCAAAAAAATTTTATAAACTAATTTAAAAATTTTCATGTTTATTTTCAATGAATTTTTTTTACAAATTTTTATGTGTTTTTATGTTAATTAATATTTTTAAAAAATACTAAAATGTTATTTTTCATAAAAAATAATCTTATGTTCATTTAATTTTATTTCCATCAATCAATGTAAAAACAATTGTTGTTAAATATGATAAATTTGGTATATTTTTTAATGATACCATACCCTTTATTTCCAATGATGTAGTAAGACTATTTCAAAGAGATTACTAAGAAACTATATTCTTTTGTAGGTGTGAATAATGTTTCATTGATATTTTAATAGGCGTTGTTAAATTTCCTAGAGTTATTCCTGTTTCATATATATTATTATGGAATCCATTTCATTATCATGAGTTAATCATTTTTCGAAGATATTTTTATGGAACATGGTTCATTTTCATGATGTAATTTGGTTTCAAAGAAACTGTTGTAGAAACAATTTATTTTAAAAAAGTAAATCATGTTTTAAAGGGATTGAAATAAACCCCATTTTTTCCATGATGTAATAAATTTATAGAATAATAATGATGAATTATATGTTTTTATGATCAATGATCTATTTTATTTTTTCAGGTTCTGGTTCTTTGACATTTTATATAATAGGTGGACAACAATAGCATCGGGTGATCCCGTTATGGATTATATAAAGTGTGTGTCCATACTACACTCTAATGAATTATGTAATTATTATGTAACCTATAGAGATTTATTGGACACATCCATTTGGTTATATCAATTGCAATGTGTCTTTATGTGTGATATGAAGTTGATTTACCAATAAATTACAAGTTTTTTCGTATACAATCTATGGTTTTATAATGTATCATTTGATCCGGAATGATATCTCAATGATCATAATTACTTTTTATTATGAATATTTCCAATTTTAATCCATTATTTCATGTTTTAATTTTTTGCAATCCATGTATTGATGTGTATAAATATTCATATTTTTAACCCATTAACTTTGATTGTATAATGATACAATTATGATCTTTTTATGCCCACTAGTGAAATTCCTTTTATAAATCATTAATTTTATATTACAATGAATGTGTGCCCACCCATAATTTTGATAATTTTGACTAGGTTATAATGAAGGTTTTTGAAAGAATTGTGTATATAAGGGGTATGACATGGATTATGATGATATCTTAATGTGATGAATGAAATATTGGTAGAATGTAGGAGAAATAATAATTTAAAGTCATTATAAATGATTTAGTAAGGGTTTCTTCTCATTATATAAAACTAAATAACTAAATGGACCATTAGAGTGTATGTTATCCATGTATTCCTTTTTATAACATGAGGTATGGATGTAAAACAGTAGGTCACATTTATCAATATCCTATCCATGAATGTTGTGTTTTCGAATTTCGTATTGGATTCGATAGTATGGGTTTTGGGCTATTACATATTCTATTAAAAGGAATTTTAAGATATCATTGTATATTGGGATGTTTTTATAAGAGGTTATCTTCTGATTTAATGATTACATAATAGGTCTATATTATTAATTATAAACATAATTTAAATTTATTTGGAATTGAATTTGATGGTTTATAATAGTTAAATTATTGATATTATTAATGATAATTTTGAAGAAATTATATTGGTTAAGAGTATTTAAGACCCCTAGTATCGAAATTATTACTAATATAGGGTTGAATTAATTTTTTAATGTTAAAAAATATATAAAACCTAAAGTCCATTTGACAACATATTATATCAGGAAGGGTCACGAGGCTTAAAGTCATAACCAAACAGTGACATGTGTCTACTTTTTACTACTATAATCCCCAATTTACTAGTTAGTGTGAAATATTTAATGGTAAAGATTGATTTTATTTCAGAATAATATTGGATTTTAATTTACAAATAATGATTGATTTTTCATCAGAAATTATATAATGAAATCATTATAATAATTGTGTTTCAATGATGGTTTAAAATGTTTCAATAATTGAAAGAATGTTTATTTATGGAATTATTTGATTTAAATTTTCTATATAAATATTGAAATCCAGAGAATAATTTTTAATGATTAATTTTTTTTAAATTATCCTAAAATAATTTATCAATTTTGGATTTATAATGTTTAATGGTAGGTTAAATATATTTTTATGCTTTTGGGGATTATGATCACATTTAACAGTTTTTTTATTTGTTCAGACATAAAAAATTAATCACGAATACATATAATTTGGAGAAATAGATGAGATTATTAATGAAATATATTAAAAAATAAAAGTACACTAATCAAAAAAGTATATTTAAATAATCTATAAGTATAGTTATTATGATAATTCCTCAACACTAGAAAAGGTATCATCATAAATATTTTCCTAGTACCATAATTTATAATAAATCGATTGTTTTTTGATCAAAAATATTTATATTTTTGATTCCCTTAACATTAAATTTATCATACTAATTCTTATAATTTATTACTTTTACTAAAACTGATAATTAAATATAATTTTCCTCCATTTATATATCTTTGGTTTCAAATAATTTTCTCTTATATAGAAAACTTGTTGTGTGATAATTCAGATGACCGTCATACTTCCATTTAAATTTTATCGAGATGATGTTTTATTAACCATTTTTAAAATATGGGTTTTGAAATAAAATATTATAAAATATCTAACCTTTTATTATATAGGCAATGTTAATATTTTGACGAAACAATTTATTAATGTGGGGATGATGTAACACCCCATGATTTTAAAAGAACAAAATTATGTTCAGTAGGTTAAATGATATTAAGAAATGAACATATATAAGATTGTAACTCCGTGATAAATTAACATATAGATTTTAATTTTGAAATTTAATATCTTTATTATTTTTCAATACAGGGAACCACAATATTTTTATGCTCAATAGTGCTTTAAACATACAACACCGAGCATAAATGACCCATGATATATATATATATGAACTAAAACCTAGGTGTTAAATTAGTGAATATGAATATTATTACCTAAATTATTAATATATTAATATATATACATATATATAAATTTCCTAGTTAATATAAATTATTGTTAAATTTTTAGTAAAAATTATTTAGTTTTTATCAAATTGGTTTTAATATACAAAAATGTGTTTCTGTTAAAAATTATTTCTGCTGGTTCTCAACAATAAAATGTTATAATATTTTTTTGAACTAATAAAAATATTATTTTAAAAAATAACAATAACTTTTGGAATCATAATATTAATATTTAAATTGGGAGAAATTTTAGAATTTTGATAAAAATATTGTGTTCTAAGAAAATAGTGACAAAAATAGTTATTTTAAAACTGTCATATATTCTGAATAAATTGAGATAATATGAAATTAAAATAATTATTTTATTATAATTTAATTTTATAATTAAATTATGTAGTTATATATTATTCCATTAATCACATTTGAAACATCAGTATATTGTATTTTATTGAAAGTTTGTTTTCGGGTTTAAAAAGGTATTATTCTAAATAATTTTTTAAATGCATATTTATGTTTTATGTAATGTTCATATTTCATTTATCAATAAAATGTAATTTATATTCATAACATTAATATTATTATTTGACATGCTATTAATATAAATTCATAGTTTTCTTGATAAATACATTTCTTGAAAACTCTCTTTTTCATCGCATATGCGTGTTTCTATTTAAATTTAGTTTTCAATATATTAAAAATATTTATTTGAAAATGTAGTAATATTTTTTAAAATAAAAATTTAAATATTATATTTGGACAAAATTTTGTTTATTTTATGAACATATTAAATTTCTAATGAATATTGGAAAATATATAATTTTAATAGAAAAATTATTTTCATATAAAATTATTTCTAAAGTGAAAATGTATTTTCAGTTGATTGAAATAAAAAATTATTTGAAATATATATATTAATTAAATTTATGTTATTGTAAAATTAGTCATATTGAATTTCCTTATAAAATATGTGTAATATTTTGAACATTTTGACCTTTTAAAATCCACTTTCTCATCGAATCATAGAGTTTAATTTACGAAAACGTTATCCACATCTTTAAAAAAAGTTTATAAAAATTTATTCAAAATTTTTAATCAGAATAATTTATAATTTTATATAAGTTAATTATAGTTTTAGAAAAAATGAATCCTGAAAACCATAAAAATTAATTTCCTTAGTTAAGGTTATAAAGGATTTAATGTTTGTTAAAATAAGAATATAAGGGATCAAAATGACATATTCACATGTATAAAAACTATTGGATTTCCATATTTTAACTTTTTATCCTCTATGGTTAAATAATTATCAATTTTGGAACCTTTTTGACATATAAAAATTTTCGAAGCACACAATTCATTTCATAAATTCTTAATCTTTCATTTCAACAACTTATAAATGGTCACAAACTCAAATGTCTTCATCACACATTTTAACCTCTTTTAGTTGGATATTTCATACCCAAACACCTTCCAAATAATCCAATAATCATCCATGATGCCTTATTTTTTCCATAAATCCGTCCAAGGAAGGCTTCAGTAAAAACATCACAAGGATACTCAAAGTAGAGGATATGTTCTTCCAAGATAATCATTATTTTATTTCATTCCCCAGACATATATTAAATTTTAATTCATGATTATATAATAATATTGGTATATTAAATATATTGTGATGTTGGAATAAAAATTACATTGCCTTCCACCATCTACACATCAATCAAATGGGTTACGAAATCATCGTTGTTGTGCATGAAATACTACCAACGTGTGAACTGATGTCATTTTTCATCAATTAACACATTCCACGGTTAGTTATGATGATGGATATAATAAAAATAATAAATATTTTTATGGTATTTATTTATTTATATTCATTATATCATATAATGTTTTTCTTTCCAACCCATAATGTATACAATTATATCATTAATGAATAAGACAGAGTACCACCGCACAAAGTGATGTGATGCATTTTCACACTAACACATTACTTGTAAAGTAAGATGTTTTATGTCAATGTATATATATGGTATACAAGAAAAAATAATAAAATTAATTTAATATTTACTATTCTGATAATATAATATATCAATTTTAATAGTAAGAAGATAATAACATCATACTTGTATGTGTGGACTATAACCTTCACTAAGAGATATGACATAGTTTTCATCACCACAACATATTTATGATATATATATATATAATAATTATTATGTTATAATAATTATATAATTATAAAATATTACTTTCCTCATTTCTATATAGATCATTTAATAACTGAAACATTTATATTTGGGCTATAATTTCCATGATCTCAATATACATCATTTTTCATAATTTTTTATCATTATTTATTTTAAAAGTATAATTCATGCATACATATTATAATTATTTAATGTTTATTACTATATATATTTTTATATAATTATCTCATTTAACATAGTCAACCAAACAAATTCATTTTCACACATAAGACAAATATGATCGAAACATATAATGTATACTTAATTGATCATATAATCACATATAATATGACACTAAATAAAATAAAATGGAAAATTAATCAGGAATTTTTTTTATATGATTGTAAATAATTAACAAAACATTTTTTTATTCATGATGATAGTGAAAAAATATGATGAATCAATCCCAATGAACGTCTTTTCTCATTTCACTTTTTTTGAGATATATGAAATATTCAAGATTAATTTTTCTTTTTGGTGTATATAATAAACATGAATTTAATTTCTTAAACTTATAATTATATTTATGTTGATTTAAATATCATTTTAATCTTCTATATTTCAAGGGTTTCAAGGGTTTAATGTTACCAAAGTGGTAGGAGATTTTTGTCTCAATTTACAAACATGGGGACACATGTTATGTTATATATACATATTATTTTATGTTTTTTATATACTATATCACAAAAAAAATTTATATTGAATTTACTAATTATTATGATATTATTTTTTTCATCTACTGGTATAAATTTATTGGTATTATGACTCAATGCAACCATCTTTATTAGATTCTTATATGACAATCTCATTATTTATTAGAATTGTTTGTGATTATGATTATAATAAGGATATAACATTTTCTATCTATCAAGAAACTAATTGAATATCAATTAATATAGTTATTAATCATATTTAAAATTAGTGGAATCAATTTTCAACCTTTTTATCTTAAAAAAATTCCCAAAATTTCATATGTAAATCTGATATTATTATTATCTTCGATATGAAATTTCTAAAAAGATATTTTCTATTTTTTCAGAAATTATTTATTATCCTCCAAGTAATTTCTAAAGAAAAAATTTTAACAATTATTTAACTTTTATTTATTTAAAACATAACCATTATGTCAATTATAAAATAATGGCTGTTTATATTTTTCCAAAAATTTAAATGAAATCTTATTGAGAGTTTACTCACCAGGATCATTTCTAAACATTTTATAGAGAAAAAGAAATATTTTTTATCTTTTACACATTGTATTCTATTACCCTATATCAGTAAGAAAACGTATTCAAAACATACTATTAAATTTTAAATGTATATTTTCAAATAAGAAGTATTTTATAAAATACTCTAAATTCATTATTTTAATATTGGTTTTCAATGAATAATAATTTCAATTTTTTTTTTCATTTAAAAAACATTCTTTAATGTAGAAATTAAATTTTTAATAAAAATATTTAACTTATTTGATAAAGTCATTTTTTGTCATAGATGTATTTCAATGAAAATGGTTTTACAATATTTTAGGAATTGTAACATCTTGAAAAGTTATTTATAAATGAAATGTGTATTTTTCAACACAAGTTTTTTTAATGGTCTTTTAATTATATTTCCATTAATCAACATAAAAAAGCATTGATGTTATATTTTATCTATTGGGAATTATTTTAATGATAACATATCCATATATTTTATGGATGGATTAATATTGTTTTAAGGATAATTTTATGGAACATGATTCATATCCATGCATTAACAATGACTAAAGGAGATTATAATAGAACCTGTTCATTTTTTCTAGGTTAGTCAGGTTTTATAGATTTGTTTATGGAAACCATTTAATTTCCATCGATTAAAAAAATTTCAAAGATATTTTTATGGATCCTATTTCATTTCCCATTGTTAATATTGTTCTAGAGATATTTTTGAAGAAATTTTATCCTTAAAATGAGTTACTCATGTTTTAAATAGATTTACAGGAAACCCATTTCATTCCATCATCTTAATAAATTTATAAAATTAAACTAATTGTTTCTAAGTGTTTTATGATGAAATATATATACACATTATTCATGTTGCGGTTTTTGGACATTATATATGATGGTCATTCCTAAATACGATATGGTGAGACCCTTATATCAAACATGATGGGTGGCCATAGAAATAAGTCCACTGCCTTAGGTAATAATTACATTTTCTGGAGAATTATATTATATGTTGGCCTTATGTTTATTCAAATTTAATTTGTTATTTAAGGTATTTTATATGTGTTTTATGAGGATTATGTCCCAAAATACTAACATGTTTTTTCATTTTCTATTATGGGTTTATGATATATCATTTTATCAATATTGATATCACATGATAATTATTATTTATTCTTATTACTTCTTCCACTATTTTATATTTTTGATATGTTTTAATGTTTGATGATCTATATATCAATTTGTATAAATTTTATTATTTTTTATGCATACAATATGATAATTCCATCATACCCTTATTCTCATAATTTTTTCATTAATTAAATTATTTCTTTAACACTTACATTTTACCTTACTAAGCATTAGAGATCAACCTTCAAATATTTAATTTTTTCATGGGTATAAGGAATGAGGTTTAATGAATTATGTATAGATGTTATATCTTATGTTTGATGATGATGTCGTAATGTGAAATGTAAAAATATGGATAATGCTGGAGGAAATGAACATTTGTTATCAATGGAATAATTTTTGTATGGATTTTTTATTAATTCAATGAATTTATATACATAATAGATTATTTTGAATTTCATAAAATCCAAAATTTCCATTTGAAAATATTAGGTTTATATTGAAAATAATTTGGTCACATTTATCAGTATAAAAAACGGAAATATAATTTTTATAAATTTAGAACCATTTCCTTAAGTATGGGATTTTGTAAGTTATTTGAATTAGAATTTCTATATAGTAAAATCCATAAAAAGTTTTTGAATAAAACTTATTTCCAAAGTATAAAATTATATAAATGAAAATGTGTACTTATTTATTATTAATAAATATAGTATATAAAACCTTTATAATTATTTTTCTAAATGTGGTAATCCTTATTCATTCCCAAAAATCTAATGGTTAAATGATAAAATAGATCGTTCGTATCGGTATGTTATAGATCACTTAATCCTCAGAGCTTCATGGTAATAAATCTATTCAGTATAATATTCAAAAAATTGCGAGTCATATCCACTCTATGTTTTTATGGATCCTCTATATTATATCATATATTTGGTTACACTTTTTTAACTACTATCAATGAGAAAATAATTTTATCATTATTCTCATATAATTATTACATGTTATTATGAAAATGTATTAACCAGAATGATTTATTTTATTTTATAATTTAATGTGAGGTTTTTTAAGTTTTATCATTATTGCCGTCCTTGTAATTTTTTCTGATTATTAGTGAACCTAATATATATCTCAAATTCATTGAAGAATTATTATGTTATCTACAGAATTATATTTTAACAAATCGAGTAGGTTATTCTATTTTAAGGGATCTTATAAAGGTTTATATAAAGGGTTCTATGAATACAATGTTATAAAAACCAAAATTCCATTTCAATTCTTAATAATGTAATTAGTGTGAATATATATAAATTTTATAATGTAAAGAAATGATTTTTCATTTAAATGAAGGATTATTCCCATTAATTGTATAAAAGCACCCTTTAAATAAAATGATTTCCAATAAATCTTATATTTTCTAAAAAACCCTCATGATTTTGATTTTACATTTAGGTTTTCATATATTTTTTTATAAAAATACTATCGTAGTAAACATGATTCCTTATGTATGTGAATTGTTATTTTAGATAAAAAATAATTATATGGAAGGAAAACTCTATTATATGATCTCATGGATTTTGAAAAGGAAAAAATGATTCATTTTCATCCATGTTATGTATATTTAACATTTTATTTCTAGATCAGACATTTTGGAATATTTTTATAGCGTTTATATGTGATTCATATAAATTATGAACTAGATATGAAAATATTGATTATTTAAGACGAAAAGAAAACATTTTTATTTTTAATGATTTTTATTTTAAAATATATATTTATATTACGGAAGTGACCAATTTCAAATTCATGGGGTATTTATGTATGTGTTATTAAATAATAATATAACTATACATTATAAAATTAGTGGTACTAACTTCAGCACCACATCATGGAAGGATAGGGTTTAACCCCTATAGAAAGTCAAATTTTCTATACTAGGTACAATGGGTAAAGTTATGTTTTTTGGGTGGAATTATCTGATACCATTAAAACACACCCCATCATTTATCAATAGATGTGTCTATTGACCTTATATAATAGGGGGATGCTTCAAGAAACACTCCATGTTGACCTTGGGATAGTGATGATACATAAAGAGAAAACTACGATATTAGATCGGGAGGGAGGTAATGTTAATGGGCTGCTAGAGCAGAGATCCTCAAACATGGTAGGGATTACATTACAAGAATATGGATTGATATATTAGGTATGAAGTGATGGGGGTTCCATTATTTCTTTATATGTGGATTGGGGGGGTAGTGGAATCACATGTATTTGGGAGTGCCGATCCTCTAATGGGCCTTGTGTAGATTAAGATAATGATGAAACTGGCGGTAGGAAATGAAATACATAGGGAGGGCTAGACCCATGAATTTTTTTTCAATTGTTATCATAGGTTCATACCCAATGGGAATTCAGGATTCAGAGTAGGACCTATTTTCTTATATATAATAGAAATAAATATGTCTTCATGGGTTAGTTATCCTCTCCGGGGTGGTTATAGATTTCATTGAGAAACTATTTGTGTGACGTGTCTGTGTGTTTGACTATAAATGTTCTGCCAAGAACCACATATAAATCAAAATATTAAAAATTAATTTGTGTGTTGAATAATTACATGGTCTATATTATGTTAAAATCCCCAATTGAGAGCATTGATTTCATTATATCTATAACCACCCAATAATAATTCTCCCCAAATATTTCTTAAGAACATGATTGGATCTCCATATCACGCATGAGGATATAAAAACCATATTATCTACCCTAATATAATAAAGTGGTGAATAATATGAAGAATGATATCTCTTACATGGAGAATTCAGTGATGATCATGGATCATAATGACAATATTCTATAAAATATGTAAATACACATACTCTATGCACTTTGGGTAATGTACGTATATGGGGTGGAAATATAGAGACCTCGTGATGTAATGAAGAATAATTATCCACATATATTGTCTCTAATTTATAGTATATATTATTATAATGAAAATTTTAAATTTGGTGATATTATAATAACATATATGTATATATATATTTATATATGAAATTATCATCCAAAACTATAAGTCTATAAATAATATGAATGATCTGGAAAAGGGAAAAAATATTATAGTTTAGAAATAAATAATATTTTATTAGAATCATTAATATTCTCCAATTAAATAAAATTAGTACGTTGGGAAAATAATTATATGTAAATAACAAAATCAATACTTTAAAAATATTTTATATCAAAATATATTAGAATTATCAAACTTTTAAAAACACTGTAAAATAAATAAAATTTATTAAAAACAACATTATATTTATTGAAATAAAATATATTTAATCTTGAATGAAAATGAAATTAATGAAAAAATTATGGAAATAAAAAATATTTATGGGAATTGTAATGATTATATAATGATTGAATACGTGACCATTATAATATTAACTTAACAGTTTCAATAGTTATATAACAATCAGAGAAGAGAAATTTTTATTAGAATACTAAAAAATTATATAGTAATTATTATGAAGTAAAAATGTAATAAATTTATATGAAAAATGATTATAAATTGTCTTAGATAAATAATTATAAATTTTGACACAAAGAAAAAAGATTTAATTTTAAAGAAAACAAACATGTTTTACTTTCATGAACATTATCATCCATGAATAATATAATATTATTGAATAGAAAATTAATATTATAAGTTTTTTAGAAAATAATTAATATTTATATGTAAATAATAATAAAAAATTACATAATAATATGTGTTTATTTTTGTATAACAAAACAATTCGGTCATAAAAATGAGTTATTTTTTTCAAATAAATATACAATTCATTTATATAATATTTATCTATGTTTTAGGAATTCCTTGACATTTTTTAAACCAGTACATGAAATGTTTATAAAATTGATGTTATTATACAATTATAATACTAAAATTCATAGGTGTGTGTTAACATATCATTTAAGTACCCTAGTTTTATGTAGTACATATCCATGTTTTTTTGGTATTAGATTATTGATGGATTATTTAATCACAAAATTACTATCTAATAACAAAACCATTATTATTTAATAACAACATTGAACTCAATTTGTAGAAAAATAACATATTATAATAATTTATTTTAAAACCTTCCTTTTATCACATTATTTATAACATCCTTATAAATATCATTTCTATTAGTATATAACATTTTACCATGATATATAAATGATAAAATACCTCAAATAAGTCTCTTATGAATGTTTTGTATGGAAATTTCATAGAATTAAATAACTCATAGAATCACATGCTGTAATCAAATGGGGTTGTCTTAAAGAGAAGACTATTTTACATAAGACATGCAACATGATATAAAATCCCATTAAGGGGTAAGTATATACATACCTAGTATGAAACCATGAAAACTAAAGATAGATAAATCAAGGGAATGATAAATATAGTCATCTCAAACCATTGAAATTGGGAAAAAAATCCAATAACTAGAAAATATACATTTTCATAAAAGAAATAAAAATATTAGAGAAAAGGGATATTTATCTCACATTCCATTCCATGTAGCTCTAGTGGTCTATCATTGATGCCCCACATCTATAATGTTTATAAAAACACGTCATTTGGAGGACTTTCACCGCATTCTGATAGTCGACTACCATATGTATGGACAGAGGACCCATGCTCAGGTGCGATTGGGGAGCATGACCACTGTATCTGTATAATCGGCATAGAGGAAATATTCCCTAGTATAATAGGGGAGTTTCATCTCTGTGGATAGAGGACCCATGTCGTTGTTTGATATGGGAGTTACAAATATGTACCTTTTAAACAGGTTTGATGGTCCCACACCCAAGTATGACAAATGATTATAATATCAATGGAAATAAAATCTGGACCATGGTGTGATAATGTAGTAATTATTGTGTATCAAAAGAAAGATTATGGAGGTATAGATCCCTATTATGATAGGGGATTACCATCTCTGTAGATAGGGAACCTGTAACCTTCTCTCATAGTCGAGTTCCATTGTTTCCAAAAATATCTCCGAGGATCCTTCCCCATCACAATCAACATTGAGAATATTCTAATGAATATATATTTTAAAAACATTTCATATCATATTTCAATATAAACTGTGAACGAAATTGTTATGTTATATGTGTAATAAAAAATAGGTTAGGGTACATAGTAGCCAGAATCTAGATAAATAAGAACCGAGTTATAATTGATATAATTTTGAAAAATAATTATTATTTCTGTAATGGGGTCCACATAGTGTGTTACCCAAAATGTTTTCTGGGTTGTTCCCTTAAAAAATATGGAATACTAGTAATGTATAACTAAAATGTTTTTATGGATTCTATATAGTTTCTCTTGGTATCCCGAGTTTGATTCATCTGTTGTTGGATGTTCCCATGTATGGTTCCATTTATAGGTATCGTGCCATGCTTTTAATATCCCATTGAACAATCAGTGTCCTATAACACTAGGGCCTAAGAATTTATTTACAGGAACAGAAAGTGGAATCTTGATTAGGGTTAAATGTAATGTGTCCCATATATATTTTGTGTGATATATATCATCCCTAAAAAATTTCCTTCATAGCTTAGTGGGGTAAAATGGCATGTGTTCATCAAACTACATTATATGTCGTCTAGTTTTTTAGAGAAATTCTAGTTTCTTCATGTGTTATATGTATGAACTCTACTACCATATAATTCTACATCAGAATACCTAATAAAGTGGTAATCACTTTTAGATATTGATTCTAGCCCTATATTGTATAAAAATTGTAATTGAATCATATATTGCGGTCTGTTGCATGTCCATCCTACCACACATTTCTACTGATCATTCACAGATCCCAGATACAAATAAATCATCTCCCCCATTCTAAATGAACCTAGACCCATTCAAAAATCCCCACCCAATCAATATTTAAATCACCACAATGAATCTAGGGGTTAAATCACGCCCAGAATCACCCTGAAATGTCTTACCATGGACACGTTTACCATATGTAATGAATGTGAATTACGATGGGGGAAAATAAAAATAATATTTTTGAATAATTTTTTTGACAAAAATACATAGACAATTAATTCAAATAGGGTAAACCATGGTGATATCATGGAATAATAAGGAATATTTTAATAAAAAAATTTAATTTCAAAAAACATACAAAAATGTTGAATTAAATTAATCATATATTAATTAATAGTAGATAAAACCCGATAAATGTCTTATATAAGGGAAGAAAGTATAATTTATGATCCATACATAAATATTGGATCAATAATTGATGATGAATGCATTCTGTAGAGATGTAGAAGATCAATTGTGTTTGATGTCCATTTTTTCACCTTGATATTATCACTGAGTGTAATGTATTATCGATTGTCCAACAAATTTCATCAGATTTATTCTGAAGAACCAACATGGATATGTGAATAAACATTGTGAAATTTCATTCTCACATATTTATTGATGAATTTATGAACGTCATTTAGGTTAATAAAATTAAATTAATGATTTATTTTATTTTAAATTAACATGCCCATGGATGCCTCATCTAAATATCCAGCACCAACAATCATTAAGTCATACATAGGGTAACCATATTCTCTAGATTCAACATATGTATCAAGTCTACAACATGAGTCTTTATTAATTAGATATTAATTTTTCTTTCAAACAATTTCATATAAAATATAGGTAATATTTTGGTAATATTATCTTTGGGCTCGTCGAGCCACATAATCACACAATACCCTAGAGCCTCACTCCAAAAATAGTATTTTATATATTTCAAATCCATAACAGGTAGTCATATAGCATCTACATTTTTCCCCATCAAATATTTTCATCTAAAAAATCATAACCAAATAAGAAAGGTGGGGATAATGACCCAACATATTGCTCTCGAACTCCTAGATACTCTCCTATAAACTCTGATATTGTGACATGACACAAAACATGAGAAAGGACCATCCATGAATGCTCCAATAATCCTAATCAGTGATCACCAATGAGTACTATATGAAGATGGATACATCCTTTCTTTCAATATCACCAAATTCAATGTTTTTCATAGGATCATGTATGTTCTACTTCCACTGTGACACATAGTATAATTCATGCACCCAATGAAACTATGGTTGTATTTCTAGGCTATAATCATGCTCACCAACCCTCTGATGGATCTCAAATTTCGAAATGAACTTCTAGGATAACATGCCTCCCCAAAAATTTCCCCCAAAACCCCATCTTGGGAATACAGTCAAGAAAACCTGGTATCCTTTCTCATAATAGGATAGACTATGATGTCAATCTGAAAAATACTCATGCCTACTCTATGATGTCCTCATACTCTCATTGATCACATGTATATTCTCTATCACCACAATCACCATCTTGGTACCAACAATAGATGTCTCACTGATTTTAGTGGAAAAAATGGGGGTTTTGTATGGTATCTCTTACAGGTCAATGAATGATTTAATGACAAGAGTGGAGTGATTACTATTGTTATAATAAATATATATCAATGTTAAGTGAACCTCATAGCTCTATCAAAATTCTATCATTGAATACCTCAAAATATCATCCATCCCCTAGATTCTGTTATCTGTTTACCAATCCATCATGGTGGGGAAACCACTAATCATCATCATATGGGTCTTGAATGCCTCATGTAGTCCTATCAAAATTATTAAATTTAACGCACATAACAGTTATAGATAATGTAACGCCCCGACCCCAGCTACCCAGAGTCGGTGCATTACTTCGTAACATTGGCATGATCACAAAAGATCAAGTCTCGAAAGACCGATTAGTTTAGTAGCCTTGGAAACACTAGATACATTCATAAGTCTTTAATTACATCAAGAATTAAACAAACTACAATAACATGGTCTTCATAGTCCACACTCATATCCACTTCTGACAATCCCTGCAGGTCATTCATAAAATACTTCTTCATATCCTGGAAAATATTAAAACATTGAAAGGGGTGAGCTCAGATGCTCAGTAAGGATAACAATAATGCGGAAGCTTTCATAAATAATCATTAACAATTAAGGCAATGTATAAATAAAACAAAAGCCTTTTAAACATGAACTTCAACATAATATGGCAAATGTAAAATGAGATAATGCCATTCACTTCTTCACATGGATATTCTACTGGTCGAATAATCACATGCAATAACAATAACCACTTTCATAATGAGGGAATGTATAATTCCAGACTCTCTGAAACACTTTGTCAAGGCCTCGGCCAAGACGTCTAAAATGATTAAGGCCTCGGCCAAAACCATAAATCAAATTGGGAAAGGGCCTCGGCCAATTCCACGTCTAGTTGTCTCATGAGACCTACCGATGCATCGAGGAGCTATAGCGGGCTCCACCCGTCACTTATTAAGTCCAATACATTCCTCATATGAATAGGTTTAAACATATCATAAACCATAACATAATCATATCACATAAAACATGCATAAAGGAAACATAAAATTTCCACATTTCAATCACAAGATATAAATACAACACATTGATATAATAAAAATTCTTTCAAAACCATTTTCAACACCAAAATAAAAGAAAGTTAAAACTTTGTATTTATTTTTCATTAAAAAAAATGATGGATTGTAGAGGAAGCCGAATCTCAAATAATGGTCACGGCGGCGGAGAAGTCGTTGTCGCCGCATAAGTACGGAAAGAAAACATTCCCTTTTGTCGTTTAGCAAAACGCTTCGTATAAAAAAGATTCCTTTTGAATAAATGTAAAAGTCAAAGGGGTTTATACACCGTATAAAAGAAAGTTGTGTATAAAACCAAATATGCCTCAATGAAAGGGGATCGAGACGAAGTCCTTAAAAAGATCATTTTTAAAATAAAATAGATCTATTATGTGTATTCACTATATGTACACATAAATAAAGTAAAAATACAAAATAGGAAATAATAATATCATGACATAATTTGAAAGTAGGAGATTAACCCAAAGAATAGAAATTGGGTTAAGAAGTTCCCTTACCTTGTGTCTGACTTGACTCAACCGTTCTTTAACCTCCTGAATAATAAACTAGAGTTAATATCTACCTTATTAAGAACCATTTTCAATTTCATTATCCTTTTTATATCACTTATTACAATGATATGAACATTATGTAATTATTTAAGTTAATAACGGTCGTTTTGTCGATCTTTGGTACTTGAGTCGACAATAAACTTCTTATAATTATAAGTTGTTTATGTGGTAGAATATCCATTATCTCCAGAATTATATTCATGATTTAGATGTCATATATGTCATATATATCCAGTATATACATTCATTTAAAATATTACGTAACATTTAGAGGTAAGAAATGAAATGCACCGTTCATGGAGATGGTAAGCCGTACGTACGCATGAACGCTACTTTCATTTAAATTTCCTATTTAATGGAACAAAATAATAATGATATAAATGTATAATATAATTACAGTATAATATAGTGTATAATACCATTTACTCCATCCTTTATACATCCCACATATGGCATTAACGATTCAAATCACTTTGAGGGGGCGGTAGTCCGCACTTCCTAAAATGAAATTATCACGTTTTACCCAAAATGGAAATTATAAAGTATGCCATAAATGAGAAATACATAAGTGTAAGTAAAAAATAAACATATTATATATCATATATAAAAATAGTGACATCTTAATGGCCACCTTTGAAGGTGTTATATGAGTGTTGAACAATCATCGTTTCGTGAGGCAGAAATTCGCCATCCACAGAAACCGTATGTTCTTTAACCATTAGATGTAGGTGTGTGTAAGTGTAGCTCGAATCCTTCTTATAACAACATCCTAGTATATTGAGGATACTGGTGTTGTTACAAAAAGAATTGAATAAAAAGAGTTTAGGGGGTTGGAGAAGAAAAATAAACCAAAACAACATTAGAGAAGACATTACCTCAAAATCGGGTAACTCTTTTTTGATTTGAGCCAAAGGCTTCCTTGGGAAGAGTTCTGCCCAAAGTGAGGCTTCTAGGAGTAAGAGGGGGAAGTTGGGAGAGTATTTGGGCAGAGGTTGGCCGAGCCAAATGGCTTGACGGTGTGAATAAGGTGGGAGTGGTGGGGGCCTTTTATAAGTGGAGAGGAGGGGCACTTTTGGAAAGATTGAAATGTTACATTATTATACAATGATTTTCGGATTATAAAGGTCCCACACTTATATAATTAGTGTATAAGGTGATAAGGGTTCGAAATATCCTCATCCAATAGGCTTTGGACAAGTGTAAGCCTTGTATTTTGCATTATCTTCTCATTTTATTTAAATCGTTAAATAATGAGGTCATCGCCACATCATAATGATGTCATAAATAATTTAATTTATTTAATGTCTAAAAATTATAAAAAAACTACTATGATGTAGGAAATCTTTTTAGCTTTCTAATGAATATTTATAATAAAAATTTGGACTTGTTTAACCCCACTTAAAAATTGTTTTAGTAAAACAACTCATGTTTGTGTCAATTTAATTTTAACATTAAATAAATATATATTAATGTCATTTTCCAACTAAAGTGGCTCCATGGGGTCCCCAAGTTGACCCATGGGTTTTTTTGGTCGGACATGACTCATCCAATAGGAGTAGGACAAGTGTCAAGCTCATCTCATATTATTAAAACATTATTTTTACCTTAAACTACACTAATTACCTCTAATCGCGATTAAGAACTTAAAAGTTACTATTCACCAAAAAATTATTTTAATCTCATTGAACCACATTTTACTTCTTAATGATAACCATGTATGTTGGATTTTTGAAAATCAAATCACAGAAGTGGTAATATTTCATTTAAACGAAAAATCAGTTTTTAACAACCACTTAGTGGTTTCACTATTCATCAAAAATTGAAGTTTTTCAGAATAAGGCCAAAATTTCACCCTAAGCTATAATTGATATTCCGAATTAAAAAATGATGTCTATTTTAAAAAATTCCAATCATATAAGTTGTATTAATTAATTTTATAATTAATTCCCGCTGTTACAACAAATAGCGTGTTTTTAAGAAACAATTTATATCAAAAGATTGGCAATTGTTTATGTCCAATTTCAATGTTAAATTAATTCTAATGACCACCATTGGATAAAATGGTAAAAATATATTCTAATTATACTTTAAAACCACTAAATAGTATAACTTATCACTATAAATTATTTTTATTAAAAAAGTTGTTTTAAGTATTTTTCACTATTCATAAAAATTTGGAAGTTCTCGGAAAATTACAAAAAATTCAACATAGGCTAATTTCAATATTAGGAATACAAAAATGAAGTCCATTTTGAAATATAAAATTTCTATAATTTTAAAAAGTGGTTATTACTATTCATAACGGCTACTTTGATTAGTCGCGGTGTTTTAGAACTCGAACATGCGTACAATGCAAGCTATTTCATTATTGAAAGAGAGGCGTATCGTGGAAGCTCGGGGTGTTACATTCTCCCCTCCTTCAATAAATTGCGTCCTCGCAATTTGAAATTTTTCTTTGAAAATAAAAGGTTGAAAAGAGAAAATACCTTTGAGGGAAACCCACATCGGAAATAAGGTTAATGAATATATAACATTAAAAGAAAGCAGGATAAGTACAAAGGTCACCCGATATAGCCCATTCTAGGATTCTATGAAAATATGGATATGGAAGAAAAACAAACCATCAAGTTATGATGGAGAGTTATAGAAAACAGGATTAGGAGAAAGTTTAACCACAAGAAAATCACAAACTTGTGATTGGTTAAACGGTCATTGAATCCCCAGTTGGAAAAGTTAACCGACAACATTTTTGTTTTAAGTTACCTTTTATAATGTTAAGGAATTTATTTAGGAGATTAACTAAGAACGTAAGGGAATATACATAATTGTTATATATACTTTCATTCGTTAATAAATTTTTACCACAAACCCAACTTTTACTCCAAATGGTAACGGAACTCGAAAATATTCTATTTATCCTAATTGTATAAGGTTCCAAATATTAACACATACCATTTAGATTAGTAAAATTATTTTGTAATAACCAGGGACTTCCTGTAGGCTAGTGGTAGGAAATAAAGGCTTGTCGCACTATGGTTGTGGGTTCGATTCCTGCAGCTTTGTCCGACGCGACGGGTTATGCTCCACCCTGCAGGTTGTCCTTTTTCTAAAAATATAGTATTATAGTATTCCAAAAATAATCTTCAGAAATGTTTTAACCTTAAACAATACTATTCAAAGTTCAACTTAATCCATCCCAACATTTATAGTTATCCAAAATAACTCTGTCCAAACTTTCTCTAAAAGGTCTCTTAATTCCAAAATCAATTGTAACATCAGATTCCCCAAACAAAAAAAAAGTTTCTCTTATTGTCACATACTAAAAATATGATTACCTTAATCATATTAAAACCTTACTGAAATCAACAAGTACTGCAGTACAATCCTTATATATATATCTCATTATTCTAATAACCAGAATATAATCCATGAGTCCAAAAGCACCAATACATTAATTATTCCGCTTCAACTGTAGTCACAACATAAGATTGGCCTTGATCCCTTGGCCTCTTCTGAGGTAAGTTTCCCTGATTCTTAGGACATTCATTTGCATAATGACCCATTTCTCTACAATTGTAGCATTCAACCTTGATAGCCTCTTTCTTTCCCTTGCAATCACGAGCCTGGTGACCCTTTTCTCCACATTTATAACAAACTCCCATTCCTTTTAGGCAAGTACCAGGGTGATTCTTCCCACAATTATCACATAATGGAAAATCCTTCTTTCCCTTTTTCCCTTTATCTGTCTCTTGTTCCACCGTTCTCTTCTTCTCTTGCTTTACTTTGTTGTCATAAGACTTAGAGAATTCCTTTTCTGTCTTGATAGCACACGAGACAATATCTTCGTATGATGAGAAGGATTGTGATACTAAAGCTCGACGGAGAAATGGTTTTAACCCATCAAAGAAACGATCAATCTTACTCCTTGGGTTACATATATAATCGGCAGCATGCCTTGCTAACCTTGTAAAGTTAGGCTCATACTTTGCGACATTCTCATCCTCCTTCTGCCTCAAACTCAGAAATTGCCTTTCCATATCTGCTCGATGGTCATGAGGAAAATATTTTTCTAAGAAAAGCTCTTTGAACTCCCTCCATTCCATATTCGATACGTCATCATCTTCCTTTGTGTTTTGAATCAACGACCACCACTGATCGACATCTCCAGTGAGGCGGTAAACTGCCATGACAACCTTCTCCCTTTCACTACTCCCCAAGGCATGGAATATTTTCTCTAAGGAATTTATCCATTGCTCAGCTACTGTAGGATTTGTACTCCCATTGAAGGTTGGTGGTTGTTGCCTCATGAAGCGGTCTAACATTGATCCTCCACGTTGCGGATCAGGGTGCTCCATACGAGTAAGGTTATTATTCATAACCAGTGTGAGTTGTCCCAGTACGGTGAGAAGCTGATCGACACCAGTTTTATCACTATATCCACCATAATTATCCTGAGCAGGAGGGCAATCCCTACACGGAGTGCGTGCATTGATACGGTTTCCATTCCTTCCACTAGGCGCCATTTCTAAATAATGGCATAAACTAGATTAGTTCATGAATCAAAATACATAATTCCATACTTGTAAAACACTTAACATAAATTGAACTAATTATGGATATAATCCATAATTATAAAAATGTTTTCTTTGAGGAAGTATATACTCGTAACCCTTCATAGTGGTTTGTAAATAAAATGAGAATTATCCTAAGCATATCCCCCGGGAGTGTCGTAACCAAGAGTGCAGCAAGGCCCGTTGTCGTGCACCAGTTCCCGTTCGAGTCTAGCTCAAGCGGTGTTTTCGGGTTTTACCCCTAGGTACATCTGTGCCAGAGCCGCCTCTACCTGCTCGTATCCAGACAGGGATGTATTGCTCGGAAAACTCATAACATCTCTACAATACCAAAATTCTAGGAAGTTCTTCTATACTAATCCTCAAAGTCTATCTTCGAGATATGTGCTCTAATCAGAGTTTATCTAAATCTAGCTTCCAAGGTTAGTACTAAACTGCCTCTGATACCAACTGTAACGCCCCGACCCCAGCTACCCAGAGTCGGTGCATTACTTCGTAACATTGGAATGATCACAAAAGATCAAGTCTCGAAAGACCGATTAGTTTAGTAGCCTTGGAAACACTAGATACATTCATAAGTCTTTCATTACATCAAGAAGTAAACAAACTACAATAACATGGTCTTAATAGTCCACACTCATATCCACTTCTGACAATCCCTGCAGGTCATTCATAAAATACTTCTTCATATCCTGGAAAATATTAAAACATTGAAAGGGGTGAGCTCAGATGCTCAGTAAGGATAACAATAATGCGGAAGCTTTCATAAATAATCATTAACAATTAAGGCAATGTATAAATAAAACAAAAGCTTTTTAAACATGAACTTCAACATAATATGGCAAATGTAAAATGAGATAATGCCATTCACTTCTTCACATGGATATTCTACTGGTCGAATAATCACATGCAATAACAATAACCACTTTCATAATGAGGGAATGTATAATGCCAGACTCTCTAAAACACTTTGTCAAGGCCTCGGCCAAGACGTCTAAAATGATTAAGGCCTCGGCCAAAACCATAAATCAAATTGGGAAAGGGCCTCGGCCAATTCCACGTCTAGTTGTCTCATGAGACCTACCGATGCATCGAGGAGCTATAGCGGGCTCCACCCGTCACTTATTAAGTCCAATACATTCCTCATATGAATAGGTTTAAACATATCATAAACCATAACATAATCATATCACATAAAACATGCATAAAGGAAACATAAAATTTCCACATTTCAATCACAAAATATAAATACAACACATTGATATAATAAAAATGCTTTCAAAACCATTTTCAATACCAAAATAAAAGAAAGTTAAAACTTTGTATTTATTTTTCATTAAAAAAAATGATGGCTTGTAGAGGAAGCCGAATCTCAAATAATGGTCACGGCGGCGGAGAAGTCGTTGTCGCCGCATAAGTACGGAAGGAAAACATTCCCTTTTGTCGTTTAGCAAAACGCTTCGTATAAAAAATATTCCTTTTGAATAAATGTAAAAGTCAAAGGGGTTTATACACCGTATAAAAGAAAGTTGTGTATAAAACCAAATATGCCTCAATGAAAGGGGATCGAGACGAAGTCCTTAAAAAGATCATTTTTAAAATAAAATAGATCTATTATGTGTATTCACTATATGTACACATAAAGAAAGTAAAAATACAAAATAGGATATAATAATATCATGACATAATTTGAAAGTAGGAGATTAACCCAAAGAATAGAAATTGGGTTAAGAAGTTCCCTTACCTTGTGTCTGACTTGACTCAACCGTTATTTAACCTCCTGAATAATAAACTAGAGTTAATATCTACCTTATTAAGAACCATTTTCAATTTCATTATCCTTTTTATATCACTTATTACAATGATATGAACATTATGTAATTATTTAAGTTAATAACGGTCGTTTTGTCGATCTTTGGTACTTGAGTCAACAATAAACTTCTTATAATTACAAGTTGTTTATGTGGTAGAATATCCATTATCTCCAGAATTATATTAATGATTTAGATGTCATATATGTCATATATATCTAGTATATACATTCATTTATAATATTACGTAACATTTAGAGGTAAGAAATGAAATGCACCGTTCATGGAGACGGTAAGCCGTACGTACGCATGAACGCTACTTTCATTTAAATTTCCTATTTAATGGAACAAAATAATAATGATATAAATGTATAATATAATTACAGTATAATATAGTGTATAATACCATTTACTCCATCCTTTATACATCCCACATATGGCATTAACGATTCAAATCACTTTGAGGGGGCGGTAGTCCGCACTTCCTAAAATGAAATTATCACGTTTTACCCATAATGGAAATTATAAAGTATGCCATAAATGAGAAATACAGAAGTGTAAGTAAAACATAAACATATTATATATCATATATAAAAATAGTGACATCTTAATGTCCACCTTTGAAGGTGTTATATGAGTGTTGAACAATCATCGTTTCGTGAGGCAGAAATTCGCCATCCACAGAAACCGTATGTTCTTTAACCATTAGATGTAGGTGTGTGTAAGTGTAGCTCGAATCCTTCTTATAACAACATCCTAGTATATTGAGGATACTGGTGTTTTTACAAAAAGAATTGAATAAAAAGATTTTAGGGGGTTGGAGAAGAAAAATAAACCAAAACAACATTAGAGAAGACATTACCTCAAAATCGGGTAACTCTTTTTTGATTTGAGCCAAAGGCTTCCTTGGGAAGAGTTATTCCCAAAGTGAGGCTTATAGGAGTAAGAGGGGGAAGTTGGGAGAGTATTTGGGCAGATTTTGGCTGATCCAAATGGCTTGAATGTGTGAATAAGGTGGGAGTGGTGGGGGCCTTTTATAAGTGGAGAGGAGGGGCACTTTTGGAAAGATTGAAATGTTACATTATTATACAATGCTTTTCGGATTATAAAGGTCCCACACTTATATAATTAGTGTATAAGGTGATAAGGGTTCGAAATCTCCTCATCCAATAGGCTTTGGACAAGTGTAAGCCTTGGATTTTTCATTATCTTCTCATTTTATTTAAATCGTTAAATAATGAGGTCATCGCCACATCATAATGATGTCATAAATAATTTAATTTATTTAATGTCTAAAAATTATAAAAAAAATACTATGATGTAGGAAATCTTTTTATATTTCTAATGAATATTTATAATAAAAATTGGGACTTGTTTAACCCCACTTAAAAATTGTTTTAGTAAAACAACTCATGTTTGTGTCAATTTAATTTTAACATTAAATAAATATATATTAATGTCATTTTCCAACTAAAGTGGCTCCATGGGGTCCCCAAGTTGACCCATGGGTTTTTTTGGTCGGCCATGACTCATCCAATAGGAGTAGGACAAGTGTCAAGCTCATCTCATATTATTAAAACATTATTTTTACCTTAAACTACACTAATTACCTCTAATCGCGATTAAGAACTTAAAAGTTACTATTCACCAAAAAATTATTTTAATCTCATTGAACCACATTTTACTTCTTAATGATAACCATGTATGTTGGATTTTTGAAAATCAAATCACAGAAGTGGTAATATTTCATTTAAACGAAAAATCAGTTTTTAACAACCACTTAGTGGTTTCACTATTCATCAAAAATTGAAGTTTTTCAGAATAAGGCCAAAATTTCACCCTAAGCTATAATTGATATTCCGAATTAAAAAATGATGTCTATTTTAAAAAATTCCAATCATATATGTTGTATTAATTAATTTTATAATTAATTCCCGCTGTTACAACAAATAGCGTGTTTTTAAGAAACAATTTATATCAAAAGATTGGCAATTGTTTATGTCCAATTTCAAGGTTAAATTAATTCTAATGACCACCATTGGATAAAATGGTAAAAATATATTCTAATTATACTTTAAAACCACTAAATAGTATAACTTATCACTATAAATTATTTTGATTAAAAAAGTTGTTTTAAGTATTTTTCACTATTCATAAAAATTTGGAAGTTCTCAGAAAACTACAAAAAATTCAACATAGGCTAATTTCAATATTAGGAATACAAAAATGAAGTCCATTTTGAAATATAAAATTTCTATAATTTTAAAAAGTGGTTATTACTATTCATAACGGCTACTTTGATTAGTCGCGGTGTTTTAGAACTCGAACATGCGTACAATGCAAGCTATTGCATTATTGAAAGAGAGGCGTATCGTGGAAGCTCGGGGTGTTACATTCTCCCCTCCTTCAATAAATTGCGTCCTCGCAATTTGAAATTTTTCTTTGAAAATAAAAGGTTGAAAAGAGAAAATACCTTTGAGGGAAACCCACATCGGAAATAAGGTTAATGAATATATAACATTAAAAGAAAGCAGGATAAGTACAAAGGTCACCCGATATAGCCCATTCTAGGATTCTATGAAAATATGGATATGGAAGAAAAACAAACCATCAAGTTCTGATGGAGAGTTATAGAAAACAGGATTAGGAGAAAGTTTAACCACAAGAAAATCACAAACTTGTGATTGGTTAAACGGTCATTGAATCCCCAGTTGGAAAAGTTAACCGACAACATTTTTGTTTTAAGTTACCTTTTATAATGTTAAGGAATTTATTTAGGAGATTAACTAAGAACGTAAAGGAATATACATAATTGTTATGTATACTTTCATTCGTTAATAAATTTTTACCACAAACCCAACTTTTACTCCAAATGGTAATGGAACTCGAAAATATTCTATTTATCCTAATTGTATAAGGTTCCAAATATTAACACATACCATTTAGATTAGTAAAATTATTTTGTAATAACCAGGGACTTCCTGTAGGCTAGTGGTAGGAAATAAAGGCTTGTCGCACTATGGTTGTGGGTTCGATTCCTGCAGCTTTGTCTGACGCGACGGGTTATGCTCCACCCTGCAGGTTGTCCTTTTTCTAAAAATATAGTATTATAGTATTCCAAAAATAATCTTCAGAAATGTTTTAACCTTAAACAATACTATTCAAAGTTCAACTTAATCCATCCCAACATTTATAGTTATCCAAAATAACTCTGTCCAAACTTTCTCTAAAAGGTCTCTTAATTCCAAAATCAATTGTAACATCAGATTCCCCAAACAAAAAAAAAGTTTCTCTTATTGTCACATACTAAAAATATGATTACCTTAATCATATTAAAACCTTACTGAAATCAACAAGTACTGCATTACAATCCTTATATATATATCTCATTATTCTAATAACCAGAATATAATCCATGAGTCCAAAAGCACCAATACATTAATTATTCCGCTTCAACTGTAGTCACAACATAAGATTGGCCTTGATCCCTTGGCCTCTTCTGAGGTAAGTTTCCCTGATTCTTAGGACATTCATTTGCATAATGACCCATTTCTCTACAATTGTAGCATTCAACCTTGATAGCCTCTTTCTTTCCCTTGCAATCACGAGCCTGGTGACCCTTTTCTCCACATTTATAACAAACTCCCATTCCTTTTAGGCAAGTACCAGGGTGATTCTTCCCACAATTATCACATAATGGAAAATCCTTCTTTCCCTTTTTCCCTTTATCTATCTCTTGTTCCACCGTTCTCTTCTTCTCTTGCTTTACTTTGTTGTCAGAAGACTTAGAGAATTCCTTTTCTGTCTTGATAGCACACGAGACAATATCTTCGTATGATGAGAAGGATTGTGATACTAAAGCTCGACGGAGAAATGGTTTTAACCCATCAAAGAAACGATCAATATTACTCCTTGGGTTACATATATAATCGGCAGCATGCCTCGCTAACCTTGTAAAGTTAGCCTCATACTTTGCGACATTCTCATCCTCCTTCTGCCTCAAACTCAGAAATTTCCTTTCCATATCTGCTCGATGGTCATGAGGAAAATATTTTTCTAAGAAAAGCTCTTTGAACTCCCTCCATTCCATATTCGATACGTCATCATCTTCCTTTGTGTTTTGAATCAACGACCACCACTGATCGGCATCTCCAGTGAGGCGGTAAACTGCCATGACAACCTTCTCCCTTTCACTACTCCCCAAGGCATGGAATATTTTCTCTAAGGAATTTATCCATTGCTCAGCTACTGTAGGATTTGTACTCCCATTGAAGGTTGGTGGTTGTTGCCTCATGAAGCGGTCTAACATTGATCCTCCACGTTGCGGATCAGGGTGCTCCATACGAGTAAGGTTATTATTCATAACCAGCGTGAGTTGTCCCAGTACGGTGAGAAGCTGATCAACACCAGTTGTATCACTATATCCACCATAATTATCCTGAGCAGGAGGGAAATCCCTACACGGAGTGTGTGCATTGATTCCGTTTCCATTCCTTCCACTAGGCGCCATTTCTAAATAATGGAAAAAACTAGATTAGTTCATGAATCAAAATACATAATTCCATACTTGTAAAACACTTAACATAAATTGAACTAATTATGGATATAATCCATAATTATAAAAATGTTTTCTTTGAGGAAGTATATACTCGTAACCCTTCATAGTGGTTTGTAAATAAAATGAGAATTATCCTAAGCATATCCCCCGGGAGTGTCGTAACCAAGAGTGCAGCAAGGCCCGTTGTCGTGCACCAGTTCCCGTTCGAGTCTAGCTCAAGCAGTGTTTTCGGGTTTTACCCCTAGGTACATCTGTTCCAGAGCCGCCTCTACCTGCTCGTATCCAGACAGGGATGTATTGCTCGGAAAACTCATAACATCTCTATAATACCAAAATTCTAGGAAGTTCTTCTATACTAATCCTCAAAGTCTATCTTCGAGATATGTGCTCTAATCAGAGTTTATCTAAATCTAGCTTCCAAGGTTAGTACTAAACTGCCTCTGATACCAACTGTAACGCCCCGACCCCAGCTACCCAGAGTCAGTGCATTACTTCGTAACATTGGCATGATCACAAAAGATCAAGTCTCGAAAGACCGATTAGTTTAGTAGCCTTGGAAACACTAGATACATTCATAAGTCTTTCATTACATCAAGAAGTAAACAAACTACAATAACATGGTCTTAATAGTCCACACTCATATCCACTTCTGACAATCCCTGCAGGTCATTCATAAAATACTTCTTCATATCCTGGAAAATATTAAAACATTGAAAGGGGTGAGCTCAGATGCTCAGTAAGGATAACAATAATGCGGAAGCTTTCATAAATAATCATTAACAATTAAGGCAATGTATAAATAAAACAAAAGCCTTTTAAACATGAACTTCAACATAATATGGCAAATGTAAAATGAGATAATGCCATTCACTTCTTCACATGGATATTCTACTGGTCGAATAATCACATGCAATAACAATAACCACTTTCATAGTGAGGGAATGTATAATGCCAGACTCTCTGAAACACTTTGTCAAGGCCTCGGCCAAGACGTCTAAAATGATTAAGGCCTCGGCCAAAACCATAAATCAAATTGGGAAAGGGCCTCGGCCAATTCCATGTCTAGTTGTCTCATGAGACCTACCGATGCATCGAGGAGCTATAGCGGGCTCCACCCGTCACTTATTAAGTCCAATACATTCCTCATATGAATAGGTTTAAACATATCATAAACCATAACATAATCATATCACATAAAACATGCATAAAGGAAACATAAAATTTCCACATTTCAATCACAAGATATAAATACAACACATTGATATAATAAAAATGCTTTCAAAACCATTTTCAATACCAAAATAAAAGAAAGTTAAAACTTTGTATTTATTTTTCATTAAAAAAATGATGGCTTGTAGAGGAAGCCGAATCTCAAATAATGGTCACGGCGGCGGAGAAGTCGTTGTATCCGCATAAGTATGGAAAGAAAACATTCCCTTTTGTCGTTTAGCAAAACGCTTCGTATAAAAAATATTCCTTTTGAATAAATGTAAAAGTCAAAGGGGTTTATACACCGTATAAAAGAAAGTTGTGTATAAAACCAAATATGCCTCAATGAAAGGGGATCGAGACGAAGTCCTTAAAAAGATCATTTTTAAAATAAAATAGATCTATTATGTGTATTCACTATATGTACACATAAAGAAAGTAAAAATACAAAATAGGATATAATAATATCATGACATAATTTGAAAGTAGGAGATTAACCCAAAGAATAGAAATTGGGTTAAGAAGTTCCCTTACCTTGTGTCTGACTTGACTCAACCGTTCTTTAACCTCCTGAATAATAAACTAGAGTTAATATCTACCTTATTAAGAACCATTTTCAATTTCATTATCCTTTTTATATCACTTATTACAATGATATGAACATTATGTAATTATTTAAGTTAATAACGGTCGTTTTGTCGATCTTTGGTACTTGAGTCAACAATAAACTTCTTATAATTACAAGTTGTTTATGTGGTAGAATATCCATTATCTCCAGAATTATATTCATGATTTAGATGTCATATATGTCATATATATCCAGTATATACATTCATTTATAATATTACGTAACATTTAGAGGTAAGAAATGAAATGCACCGTTCATGGAGACGGTAAGCCGTACGTACGCATGAACGCTACTTTCATTTCAATTTACTATTTAATGGAACAAAATAATAATGATATAAATGTATAATATAATTACAGTATAATATAGTGTATAATACCATTTACTCCATCCTTTATACATCCCACATATGGCATTAACGATTCAAATCACTTTGAGGGGGCGGTAGTCCGCACTTCCTAAAATGAAATTATCACGTTTTACCCATAATGGAAATTATAAAGTATGCCATAAATGAGAAATAAAGAAGTGTAAGTAAAACATAAACATATTATATATCATATATAAAAATAGTGACATCTTAATGGCCACCTTTGAAGGTGTTATATGAGTGTTGAACAATCATCGTTTCGTGAGGCAGAAATTCGCCATCCACAGAAACCGTATGTTCTTTAACCATTAGATGTAGGTGTGTGTAAGTGTAGCTCGAATCTTTCTTATAACAACATACTAGTATATTGAGGATACTGGTGTTGTTACAAAAAGAATTGAATAAAAAGAGTTTAGGGGGTTGGAGAAGAAAAATAAACCAAAACAACATTAGAGAAGACATTACCTCAAAATCGGGTAACTCTTTTTTGATTTGAGCCAAAGGCTTCCTTGGGAAGAGTTCTGCCCAAAGTGAGGCTTCTAGGAGTAATAGGGGGAAGTTGGGAGAGTATTTGGGCAGAGGTTGGCTGAGCCAAATGGCTTGAAGGTGTGAATAAGGTGGGAGTGGTGGGGGCCTTTTATAAGTGGAGAGGAGGGGCACTTTTGGAATGATTGAAATGTTACATTATTATACAATGATTTTCGGATTATAAAGGTCCCACACTTATATAATTCGTGTATAATGTGATAAGGGTTCTAAATCTCCTCATCCAATAGTATTTGGACAAGTGTAAGCCTTGGATTTTGCATTATCTTCTCATTTTATTTAAATCGTTAAATAATGAGGTCATCGCCACATCATAATGATGTCATAAATAATTTAATTTATTTAATGTCTAAAAATTATAAAAAAAATACTATGATGTAGGAAATCTTTTTAGCTTTCTAATTAATATTTATAATCAAAATTTGGACTTGTTTAACCCCAATTAAAAATTGTTTTAGTAAAACAACTCATGTTTGTGTCAATTTAATTTTAACATTAAATAAATATATATTAATGTCATTTTCCAACTAAAGTGGCTCCATGGGGTCCCCAAGTTGACCCATGGGTTTTCTTGGTCGGCCATGACTCATCCAATAGGAGTAGGACAAGTGTCAAGCTCATCTCATATTATTAAAACATTATTTTTACCTTAAACTACACTAATTACCTCTAATCGCGATTAAGAACTTAAAAGTTACTATTCACCAAAAAATTATTTTAATCTCATTGAACCACATTTTACTTCTTAATGATAACCATGTATGTCGGATTTTTGAAAATCAAATCACAGAAGTGGTAATATTTCATTTAAATGAAAAATCAGTTTTTAACAACCACTTAGTGGTTTCACTATTCATCAAAAATTGAAGTTTTTCAGAATAAGGCCAAAATTTCACCCTAAGATATAATTGATATTCCGAATTCAAAAATGATTTCTATTTTACAAAATTCCAATCATATAAGTTGTATTAATTAATTTTATAATTAATTCCCGCTGTTACAACAAATAGCGTGTTTTTAAGAAACAATTTATATCAAAAGATTGGCAATTGTTTATGTCCAATTTCAATGTTAAATTAATTCTAATGACCACCATTGGATAAAATGGTAAAAATATATTCTAATTATACTTTAAAACCACTAAATAGTATAACTTATCACTATAAATTATTTTTATTAAAAAAGTTGTTTTAAGTATTTTTCACTATTCATAAAAATTTGGAAGTTCTCGGAAAATTACAAAAAATTCAACATAGGCTAATTTCAATATTAGGAATACAAAAATGAAGTCCATTTTGAAATATAAAATTTCTATAATTTTAAAAAGTGGTTATTACTATTCATAACGGCTACTTTGATTAGTCGCGATGTTTTAGAACTCGAACATGCGTACAATGCAAGCTATTGCATTATTGAAAGAGAGGCGTATCGTGGAAGCTCGGGGTGTTACAGATAATCATTGAATGAACTTCATGGACACATAAAATCTTCTACACATAAAAAAACCCAAAAAATTTGTCGACCATCACTCAGTAATAATAAGGAGTCGACAATGTAATTCAGTCAACTATAAAAAATATGGAATCATGGTATCTACACTTTGATGGAATAACTTTCAATATATACATGGATACACCACCTCACATCAACTCTTGGATCTCTAAATAATAAAAAACAAAACCCACTAAAACCATGTTCATTTAATTTACTTTCTATCATTTGGGACACTGAGAGGTGAACTCAGCCATACTCCACCTCAAACCAAACAAAAACAACTGCCACAGAATGTACCTATAACTCTTACAAACACTAAGATTTATAGCCAAAGTAGAATAATGACACTCCATTATCAGCTACATTTACAATGTGATCTGAACCTTCATACAACCCAAAACATATTTGATGCAATACCCTACTTTTTAGAATTTATATGGTGGATATTATGATGATATCTATCCAAATAGTACCTCCTAGGCGATGTCTCCCAACTAATCATTGCTCACAAACTAAAGAATTAGAGGAGTCGAAAACACTGGCTAAATCATAGAGAAACCCTCATACTCTAATATGGTCAGCTGAAATGATATCATCTTCGTATAAACCAGCTTGATCAAATGATAATATTACTTAATGTTGAAGAAATTTTCACACATTTACCTCTAATGTGTATAGACTATCTCATGGTCATAGTTCTATAGGAACTATAACAATCACATATATTAGGTTCATGTCAATCTGTATGAATAAAAACCTATGAATATGATGGTCTGAGTAAAAAAAAATCACTCTCTAATAAGATAGTGCCTCCACATCCACAATATGAAGACCATAATTATCAAATCCTTGACATGAGTCACATAGCTCTGCTCATGGTCTCCCGACTACCTCTACACATATGTGATAAGTGATTTCCTCTTCAATAACACTTAGTTGATATCATCTCCTGAGGCATCAAAAAATACTTCATAATTCACATACTCTCATGATTGCCTCATAAATGTATTATTATTTAGACGAATCCCCAACTCCTCAAAACCAATCTAGAATAACTCAGTCTCATTAAATAACATTCCTTTTATTGTTAGGGACTTCAATGTGGCTAAAATCATATACAACACTTCACCAATATCTTTTAGTAACTATCCTAGACATTGAAAAATATTCATCTATAACATGATCTTTAATGGATGTTAGGAAAGCACTACATCAATGTAAACTCTGTCCAAAACGAATCGATGATCATAAATGAAATTACCAGGAAATAGATTCTCATGGTTCCAAAAATTGATTATTGATAGATTACCATAAATTAGGCGAATACAATGAATGTCTAGGACCATAACCAATTTCCCTACATACTCCTTATATAATTCATTGTTAATGACTATTAAATCAATGAATAGAACAAAAAATTGTTCCATGATTGACTGAAAGACCTAGTTCTTCAGACATACAATCATGGTGTGGGAATTAATCACAATAAAATGAATCCCCAAGAATTCATTTATGCAATAGAGATATCACAATTCCATATTAATAATATCAGCTTCATTAAACCTCAACTGGTGGTTGTCTCCCTTGATTTTGATCTTCTAGAACAATCACAAGCCTCATAGCTGATCAAAGTTGTCAGAAATCAATGAAATGGGGTAAATGTTCTTTATAGTAGCATGATTTAGTCAAAGATAATAAAAAAAGGAAAAATATAAAGACCACTATTATCTATAACAAAACTATTACTTCCCATGGGGACACACAATATATTAGAGTGGACCTATCATGAAGGTCGATATAAAAAACTCCATTTCATGTATCTGATGTTTTTCATGAATATCAATTTAAAATACACCTATATAATCCTGAAGGATTTAAGGGAACTATATTATAGAATACATCGCTATGAAAAGGGATAAAATATCCATCTAATGGTTTTTGGTTTTGAGGATTCCCACTCATAGGACCCACTCGCTCCACCATGGGATATATCTTTGACATGAAGAGGAATCATGTCCCAAATGTCTAATGAATTCATACTATTCTGTGTTTAAATTAAATAAGATCTTATAACATGGGAAACTATTCCATACCCAATACGATGTTATAAGGTAATAATGTGATGACTAATAGGACCTACAAGAAATTATATCTACCAACTTATATCTCATATAGTTGGAAGACAAGCGATGTCGAAGAATAGTTCCGCATAGGAACCCCAAGACAATAATGCTCAGCCAAAATCTCAAAATAGAGCTCCATCTCTCACACTATGAGTTTGAATATAAAATAATGAATCAAAAATATGTCTACTGGTACTTATTGAAGTTTTTTGACAAAAGTACATCATAGATATAATCATCTCATGAGCTCCTAGGTCACAATCATTCATAGACTACAACATCACATGACACTAACTACTATCTACCTATTTCTAGGGAAAACCTCTTAGTGTGGTGGTGGAAGGATATCATTGCATTTTACACCAACACCATATCATCATTTAAGATCCCTTTAGTGACCCCCACTTTAAAAAAATTAACTTTTAATTACATACGTGTAATAATTAAACATCACACAAAGATACACCCAAAGAGCATAGTTTGTATAGTGCCTTTGCGAACAAGGAATCCTAAAACTAGTACATATATGAGCTACATTATCTCCCACTAGGTTCTTCACGACTATGAACCTTCGTAGATACATCAAAACTAATAAATATCTTTATAACCTTGGTAAAGATCAATAGAAAGGGGTGTGCTCATATGCTCAGTAAAGATAAAAATGAGAGACATTTAAGCATAAAATTGGTCCAAGGTTATGAGAACATGATCATGAAAATATAAGACCATTCTCTTCAAATCAAGGATCATATACATGAATCGTGGCATAAATCTTGGATGTTAATAAGATATGTATCAAAAATTGATGTATGAAAAAATTACATGAAATAATAACATTGGATAATGACATGGAATTGTGAAAAAGCATAATAATATACATATTTAAATAGCATCCCAGGAATCAAAGCCAATAACATCTTATTTGACAAAGTCCTTTATTGAAATGGGTGAACACCAATTCTATCCTTGTATTGCTGAACTATTTAAACACCCATTCAAACCTTGTAATACTAAATAGACTAAACCCACATTACATCCCTTTATTACTAAATTGAGTAACCCATAAATCCATCCTTGTCTGTATCATGGGATATAAATCATTACACAATGAAATTAAGGGAAATATAGGTCCAACCCTTCACCTAATGAAATCACATATACATGTTTTTCATGATCATATACGAACATATCATAACCCATGAAATGAAATGGTTGTCATTAACATATAAAAATATCATAAAATAATGGAAAGAGATAGGGTTCATAATCATTTCATCCAAAACATAACCCATGAAATGAAGTGGGTCTCAAAATAATATAGCCCTTGAAAGAGAAACATGATTCATAATATCATTCTATGAAAACATATTTATTTTTGGAAAAGAAATACAAATGAAAAAATTTAATAATTTCCCAATAAAGGCACAAAAAACACCAATATATTTTATATTATATGGTAAATATTTTTTAATAGTCTTTTAAAAATATTTCTTGAGTAAAATACCCTTTCTTTTTTGAAAAATTCTTTTTGTAACATAAAACCTTCTCAAAACAATTTTATTTGAAAATATCTTTGTGAAATTATAAAGGAAGAATTTAAAAATAATAAAATGTTTTTAAAATGTTTTTTCCTAGAAATTTGTCTTCATGGATCATCTGAAAATATTTTTTAAAAATATTTTTCAAAATATGGTTTTTGAATACAATAGATTTCCAACCGAAGAGATAAATGGTCATATTTCAGTAAATGCAGTTTCATAAGTACCGAAGAGTGAAAAATGGTACTAAAAATTGGGATATATTTGACCAATATAGGATAAGGAAACTCATGAATAAATTTTAGATATTTCATCAACGGATTCATATACACAACCAATCATGAAAAAACGATAATATTATCACGATAAACTCTAATAACATGGCTAATTGGGATCGTATTCTCCATGTATGAAATGGAAATTACATGAAACATATGATATCGTGAAAATAAAAATATTCATGATATAACTTGTTAAATGTAAGTATATACACCATGAAAAAGATTTTTGGTGCATAACAAAACACGAGCCTTAAGAATGAAAATTGATACAAAAATGTTTTACCGATTTTGTAACTTTTGAATGTTACACCCTGTGAGTGAATGATGATAGAATGGATATGTGAATACCCATAAATTTAGGTATAATATAAACATAATTAATTAATGGTAACTACATACACAACAAAAAAATGAATGATTGGTGATCATAACATGAATCTCTAGAAATTAATAGTGAGATGAAAATCCCCATACCTTGTGTATTGACTCTCTCTGTACTCATACAACATTCATGTACTATAAATATAAGTTTATTATAAATATTTTACGGAGGAATATTTCAATACATATTACCATATATGGTTTTATTATGACCATAGATAACCTACTTTTTACTAATCTTATGATAAAGTTTCACTTTGGGTAATATTCGATTGGATCTTCACATGTTTCTTAATTTGTTATATCGTTGGTCCTTATACTTATATAAAGATTCCATAATTGAGAAAATGTTATAAATATCATTAATATACATACAATGTATATTATAATAATTTATTTTATAAGGAAGTAAAAATAGAATACACCTTTCATAGATACAGTAAGTCATTCATATGCAAGAATGTTGTTTCCATTTTTATTGTCATATTGAAAGAAAGTATGTCAAAGAAATACGAATATATATATAAATATATATCATTGTTAAAAAATTATGAATATATAAATATATATCATTGTTAAAAAAATATGAATATAAAATATATATCATATTATTTTGTTAAACCCATATTTAATATATTCCATGTGGTCGGCGAACGAATTGCATTACTTTGAGGGGGCGGTAGTCTACACTCCCTAAAATGAGATTATCATATTAACCCCAAATGAATGGTAAATAGATGTGTGTAAAAAAGTTAATATTTAATAATAAGTACATAATAAATATAATATATTAAATATATAAATATATATTTCAATCATAATTTCTACCATTATTGGTTGTAATTTAGAAATGAATAATCATTTTTTCCTGAGACAGTAGTTCTCCTTACATAAAAACAATATGTTCATCATCCATTAGATGAAATATTATGAATGTTTTTTTTCAGAACCATTTAATAAAAACAATTTATTAAATGGATTATATTGGTCTTGTCAAACATTAGGGGAATACTTCTAGTGAAGGGGGTGGGTATAGAAAATAAAGTAGAGGAGCTTAAAATAAGACATTGCCTCTAAATTAGGTAACTCCATTTAGTTTGTGTGAAAAGGATTGCCTTAAATATTTTATTCCCAATGGGAGTATTCAAAGTTGAAGAAAATATTTTTGGGAGGAAATTTGAAATGTTATTGGATGATCTTAAGAGTCTTTAGATGTGTGAGGATGCATAGAGGTGGTGGCATTTTATAGCGAGGGAAAATAAGTCTCATGGAATTTTTACATACAAATTATGTGTGAACATGTTATTACCAAAATAATGTACTAAAAAACCAGAAAAAAACTCAATAATGGAAGGTTTATGGCCAAAATATGGGCATAATGCTATTTTTTGAAAAGTTTATATGTCATTTGGGCTATTAATTTTAAGGTTTATTACCTAAGTAAGTTTAATTTGGCCTTAATTGGTTTAATTTATTTAAATCACTTTTACTAATCATTTTTTTCAAATATTTACATTTTCTTATTAGAATCTAAAAACCATATTGAGAACAATTTTTTATATTGGATATTTTATTTTACTATCATAGAAGTGGAAAAATTAATATTAGTGTTAAACCTGCTGACAAGATGAAATAACAAGGTTTTAATGTAAGAAAAAGATCGAAAGTTTGTTATGATTTTATCTTCATTTTCAAAGTGTAATTTATTCTAATTAATTTAATGGTAATAGTAGATGTAATATTTTTCTAATGTTACCTTTAAAAATATTTAAAATATAATTTAAAATTAATAATTAATTAGATAAAAATAGAGTTTTTTACTAAGTAGAAGTATTTTTCAAAAAATCTCAAAATATGAATATTCTAATAAAAAAATGAAAAAATAACCATAATGTAATTTTTACATTCCGAAATAAAATATGATTTTATTTTATCATATTCAGTTTCTAAATGTTTCTAAAATTACTTCCATTATTAAATGATGTTTATTCAAGAAAATAATGTTTTTAACCATAAAATGGACATTACCAAAAGACATATCTTTTATTATCAATATTTTCTATTTCAATAAAAAAATATAAAAAATATTTGAAAAGTTTTGATCACTATTTATATTACTATTTTTAACATCAATATTATAATTATCGTATTTAAATATTTAGAAAAATTAAAAGAGATATTTCATAGAAACTCAATGTTGCGTGTATCATATGCCTACTATGTGTTGTGTGCCTAATATTCCATTTCGATGTTGCATGTAACATACACTAAGTCAGTTACATGTGAATATAATCTTTTATATAGTGAATTTAATGTTAAAAATGAAAATGAAAATTATTCAAAAAAATGTCCATAGAACTTGGTGTGTTATATTCTACCCCCTTAAAATTAATTTCGCCTTAAAAATTATTCACTCTGGTTAAAACAAGTGTGGATAAATATTATTCATCATATCCTAATGTTACAATGTTTCTTCCTCTAACTATTTATTTCTCCAAAAAAATATTTCACATGGGAGTGGTGTTGTTTTGTAGAACATTCTCTGATCGATCTAAAATTTCAACAGGTTACCCTTCATAAGAAAAATGATGCTCCAACAGCCTGACCTCTGAGTTAAGTACATGTGAAGGGTCAGGTATGTAAATCCTCAAGTGAGATACATGGAAAAAATCAATGATTTGAGAGAGACTTCTAATAAGTTCCAAGTGATAGGATACCATCCCAATACGATCAATAATATCAAAGGGTCTGATATATCTAGGGCTTAGTTTAACCATCATCCCAATCTCATAAGATTTTCTAGGGTGAGAATCATATGAAAAAATTTTATAAAGCTTCAAATTCTAGTTCATGCTGATGGTTATTAGCATAACTTTTCTATAATCTTTGAGTTCTCTCGGTATGCTTCTGATTGGTTGTTACCTTATCAACCATTTCATTAGCGATCTGAGTCTTGAATAACTTTATTTCTCCAAAATCATGCCTATATGATGAATCTCTAAATTTCTTCCCATAAGAATATTCATATGGTGCCATATAAATTCTTGATGGAAATATATTGTTGCAAGAAAACACAACTAGAGAAAGGTGTTTATCCCTACAAATTTCAAATCTATATATCTAGATCTCAACTTATCGTATAAGTTTTTAATTGTTCTCTCAGACTGACCATTTATATGAGGATGATACGCAGTGCTAAAATTCAATTCTATATCATGTTTTTTTGAATAATTCATAATAACATTGTAGTAATCCTAAGATCAAGATCTAATACAATTGAACATGGTTCTCCATGAAAACATACCACTTCATTATTATATATCCTAGCGATCCAATCAAGATAGAAATATTCTATGATAGAAATGAATTATGATGACATATTTTGGAGATTGGATTCCACCCATATAGAATTAAACCCTTTATAGGTTTTGGGTAGTCCAACGACAAAATCCATAGTGATGTTATTCCATTTCAATTATTGTATGGGTAATGGATGATAAATCTATTTATAATTTTTTTAGATTTAACAGGCTGATATACCATGCACCTAGATACAAAATCAATGATTCCTATCTTCATTCCATGCCACTTGAAGTATTCATTAATATACCTATACATCATCATACTTCCAGGATGAATAAATAATGGATAACTATGAGCTTCCTCTAACAACTCCCTATTCAAATCTGGTACTAAACGAACACATACAGAGTCTATAAACCTTATAAATCCACCATGATCAATGTTAAACTTAGGAGTATTTCTAACCTTCTTATAAATATCATCATATTCCTTTTTATCATATTTTATCTTCACTTTGATAGAGGGATGAACATTTATTTGAGAATGATAAGGTTTTCCCCATCATTCTGTATTTCTAGATCCATCCTTTCCAAATCTAGAAATACTAGATCTTCCATGATCCTCATCATGGATAATCTATCATATTCCACCTGACTCTAAGAATAAACCAATTTTATCACATTCCCAAGAAGATAATATATTGAGTTGTCACAATCCATTGTTAACTCTAACCATATTCTCTATTGTATATTTAACTCCATAAGTGTGAAAACATATTTTAGACTTTTAAGATCTGTATATATATCACACTTTTCACCAAAAATATAATAACTCCATATCATTAATGAAAATATTACAACCTCTAACTTGAAATCATGAGTTGGGTAATTTTTCTCATGAATCATAAACTATTGTGAGTCATGGGTTATAACCACGGTATTTTTCATAAGAACACATCACAATCCCTTCATGGATGTATCTTTATGGATTACAAAACCTTCTCCCCTATAGGGTAATGTATGAACCTGTGAACTCACGAACCTTCTATTCTATTCCTTTAAATTTTCTTCATATTCACTTATATAATGAAACTTCACAACCTTCTTTCTTAATAAGGTCATTAGATTAGATAGTCGTTTGAAATTATCCAAAATCCATCGATAATATATAGCTACACCAAGAATTCTACGGATCCCTGTAACTGTGGTTGGTATGGGAAAACTTTAAACAACCTCTATCTTTGATGGATATACTGATATAACATCTCTTGAGATTATGTGACCCGAAAACGAAACCATTGTTAGCCATAATTCACATTTTGTCAATTTTGTATATAACTTATCATTCTTTATGGTATTCAGAACAATTATCATGTGATCTTCCTGCTATTCCTTTTTGTTGAATAAATAATAATGTCTTCTATAATGACTACAATAGAATAGTTGAATAAACCTATAAATACTATATTCATTAAATATATGAATATAGTAGGGGAATTAGTGAAACCAAAAATAATCCTAATATATTCATAATGACCATACATTGTATGAAATGTTTTCTTCAATATATCCTCCTCATTGACCCTCAATTGATGATATCCAGAATGAAGATCACTCTTGGAAATGTATTGAGATCCATGCAGTTGATCAAAAATGTCATAAATATGGGGAAGAGTGCATTTCTTATTTATTGTGATCTTGTTCAACTACCGATAATCAATGTTGACTTGCATTGATCCATTATTATTTATTCACAAAAAGAACTGGGGAAACCCAAGATTACACATATGGACAAATAAATACCTTATTAAGGTTTTTATGGAGATTATTCATTAATTCCTATAACGCAATCATGGAAATTTTCAAAAGATCCATTGAAGATTGGGTGGAATTAGGTATAAGTTCTATTATGAACTCAACATCACATTTTGGTGTAAGTCTAGGAAAATCATTCAGAAAGACAACCCCAATATCCTTAAAAATAGGCATATCATCAATGGTGATCTTTCCCCAACCATTTGAGATAAACAACCCATGTGAATGGAAATTAATACCCATATGCAGGATTTAATCTCTATAGGATGATCAGACTTATCGTCACATTAATGGACAATCATAGGAGGGTTTTAATTATCAAATGTAACATCGTTTCATTGAAAATTAATTTCTGGTTTAAGTAGATAAATACAATACTTGCCTAATATGACAACAAATTTAACCAAAGGAAGATTTAAATGATCTATAGGAAACACATTTCCACAATCTTCAACCAAAGTGGAATCATAAACTAGAGATGAAATTATTGTACCATTAGGGGGTTTCACTTCAAATTCCACCTCTAATTGTTTTGGAGGGTTCATAAAACTAATAATAAATTATTTATATATTAATGAGTGGCTAAATATATAATCAAATATGACATTAATAGTTATATAGTGGATGATAATTATACCCTTCATCACGTCCTTATCACACACCTCTTCAGATATAGCGAGTTCATCATATTTCTACTGATCCCTCGCCTAAGGGGTTTCTAACGTCGATCTTCATAACAAACCCTTGGGTTTTGGAAATTTTTAAAAAATCAAATATTATCCTTACATGTTTACAACTGAACAATGTGAGGTTCATTCTATATGGCTTTTTAATAATTAGAATTTTGAGTATACATATTACCATCATCTCAACAATCAATTTCTTGATGGCCTTCCCGTACATCCTTTAAACATTTATTTAAAAGACTAAGGAATTTTCCTCCATAATTATTCACAAAATTATAGATTAAATGAATGCTCATATTCATTTATCCATGGTTCATAGAGTTTTCTTTGTCCTCCATATTCCTCTTCTTATTAAAGACAGTAGATTTATATGTGAATCCCACCTCCATTTCAACCATAATTTTACAGCACAAAATCTCTTCATAGTTACAAAATCTCTTATTTCCAATTACCTTATAATACATGGGGTTTATCAACCAAATAACCAATCAACATTACATTTAGGTTATATGATAATTCATGAAATGTATCTTTCACATCTCACGAAATTAGCCTCATAGGTACTAATAGACTCATAGTCTATTTGATTCAAATAAAAGAGCTATTTCTCCATATTGGTATGAATAATTATAGGAATTTACTTATTGAGAAATAAGTTCTTAAACTCATCCAAAACAATGGATTAAATATCATCATGTTTCATCATATTCATTATTATATTCAACACTTGATCTACTTTGCATTCCATGGAAAAATAGTAAGAATGGCTTTATCATTCTCTGAACATTGATGAATGGAGAATATCTATTTGGTGGCTTTAATATATTATTTATAATTTTATTTTATCAAGATACCCTTTGAAATAAGAAGGACTTTGCCTCATGAAAGACTCAACCGAATGTTTTTCCCTCTTTTTCATATTTAGTTTTCCACCATTCTTTATAGCTTGAGAAATCTATATTATCATAGAAATGTAGTTTTTCTTTCTAGCACCTATAGAATTTGGATTATTAGGTGGAAATTTGTTAAATTATCTATCACAATACCAATTAAATTAGTTCATTTTGGTTCCAACCATTCTGTAAAACTAAATGAATAGAGTATGAAATAATTATCATAAAAAGGAATCATATAATCATGAAAAATCACTTATAGCATGTCTAACTTATGAAATCATCCTTAATATTTGACACATTATTCTTATATTAGGTTATTAATAGCCAAATTAGGTTTATATCTTTCTTAAGTTTTTATAAAGAGTGTGTATGTAACATCCCAGGTAAATAAAGAATAAAGAATTTTCATATTTATTAATATTTACGAATTAAATATTAATTTTATTTTAAAGGGGTTTCTATGTTCGATAGCGTACCCGATACGCAACGATGAGTTTCTTTGAAACTTACGTAGCACACTAGTAATAAAATAATATTATTTTAAATGTTAGTTAACAAGTAGCCGTTGTACTGGCGGGAATGGATAGAAATAACTAGAATATGATTAGATATGTTTTTAAATGTTTATTCATTTACCCAATAAAAGATAAAGGATTAAAATACGGAAAGAGTTCAATTTTAGGGCATATATACTCTAATTTTCACTAAAGGTTCACTTATAACCTTTTAATGGTGAACCGTCATTAAATATAGTTTTGATCACTCTTATACTTTATTTTGGACCAAATATAACTCTTCTTTAGAATCGGGACATCAAATTTTACTTTGTGTAATTTTTTGGTATTTTTCCGATAAAGTTCATTTTTTAATGAATAGTGTAAAATGTTGTGTTTTAATTCAAAACCTCTTTTTAATCTAATTTATTTATATGATTAGATTATTATTTTATTTGGTTTTAAAGTGAAATTAGAAAATATTTTTACCAGTTAATCCAATGGTGGTCATTGGAATCAATTTCACTCTGAAATTGGACTTAAACTGGTGTCAATCTTTTGATACTTATTGTTTCACAAAAACACGCTATTTGTCATGACAACGGGAATTAATTATTAAATTAATTAATGTGACTTATATGTTTTGAATTTTGTAAAATAGACTTCATTTTTGAATTCGTAATATCAAATATAGCTTAGGGTGAATTTTTGGTAATTTTCTGAAAAACTTCAATTTTTGATGAATAGTGAAACCACTAAGTGGTAATCAAGAAAACTGATTTTTCAGTTAAATGAAAGTTTACCACTAATGTGTATTGAATTTTGAAAATCTGACATACATGGTTGTCATTAATAAGTAAAATGTGGTTCAATGAGATTAAAATAATTTTTTGGTGAATAGTAACTTTTTTTCATTAATCGCGATTAGAGGTAATTAGTGTAGTTTAAGGTAAAAATGGTATTATAAGAATGTGAAAACACCATGACACTTGTCCTACACCTATTGGGTGAGTCATGGACGACCAAGACAAGCCATGGGCCAACTTGGGGACCCCATGGAGCCACTTTAGTTGGAAAATGACATTAATATATTTTCATTTAATGTTAAAGTGAAAATGACACTAACATAAATTGTTTTACTAAAATAATCTTTGAGTGGGGTTATACAAGTCCAAATTTTGATTATAAATAGTCATTGGAAAGCTAAAAATAGTTTCTACATCATAGTATTTTTTTATAATTTTTATACATTAAATAAATTAAATTATATATGACATAATAATGATGCAGCGATGACATCATTATTTGACGATTTAAATAAAATGGAAAGATAATGAAAAATATAAAACCTACACATGTCCAAAACCAATTGGATGAGTGGATTTCGAACCCTTATCACCTTATCCACGAAATATATCAATGTGGGACCTTTTAAAACCGAAACACATTTTCAAATAAAGTAATATTTCTTTACTTTCCAAAAGTGCCCCTCCTCTCCTCTTATAAAAGGCCCCCACCTCTACCACATTTCACACACTTCTCAAGCCTTTGGCTCGGCCAACCCCTGCCCAATTACTCTCTAAACATCCCTCTCCTCATCCTAGAGGATTCCATTTGGGCAGAATCCTTTCAAAGGAAGCCTTTAGGCTCAAATCAAAAAGGAGTTACACTTTTAAAGGTAATTCATTCTCTCTTGTTCATTTGTTTTATTTTGCTTCTCCAACAATATAAACTCTTTTTATTTACTTCTTTTGTAACAACACCAGTATATTCAATATACTAGGATGTTGTTATAATATTTATTTGAGCTACACTCTCACACAACTACATTAAATGGTTAAAGAACATACGGTTTCCGTGGATGGCGAAATTCTGCCTCCCGAAACGATGAGTGTTCAATACTCATTTAACACCTTCAAGGGTGGCCATTATGATGTCACTATTTTTATATATGATATATAATATGTTTATGTTTTCTTTAAGCTTCTGTATTTTTCATTTTGGGCATACCTTTATGGTTTCCATTATGGGTAAACACGATATCTTCATTTAAGGAAGTGCGGACTACCGCCCCCTAAAAGTGATGTGATTCGTTAATGCCATATGTGGGACGTGTAAAGGATGGATTTAAAGTTATTATATATGATGTTATACTAGAATTATAATATACCTCTATATCATTATTATTTCTTTCCATTAAAGTATGAGATAGAAATGAAAGTATCGTTCATGCGTACGTACGGCTTACCGTCTCCATGAACGGTGCATTTCATTTCTTATCCCCAAATGTAATGTACTATTAAAAGTACATATAATGGATATATATAATTAATGATATATCTAAGTGATGAATATAATTATGGAATTAAAATATACATACCTCTCATTTAGTTTTAATTCCATTAATATGACAAAGAAATGAAAGTAGCGTTCATGCGTACGTACGGCTTACCGTCTCCATGAACGGTGCATTTCATTTTTTATCCCCAAATGTAATGTACTATTAAAAGTACATATAATGGATATATATAATTAATTATATATCTAAGTGATGAATATAATTCTGGAATTAAAATACGAATACCTCTCATTTAGTTTTAATTCCATTAATATGACAAAGAAATGAAAGTAGCGTTCATGCGTACGTACGGCTTACCGTCTCCATGAACGGTGCATTTCATTTCTTATCCCCAAATGTAATGTACTATTAAAAGTACATATAATGGATATATATAATTAATTATATATCTAAGTGATGAATATAATTCTGGAATTAAAATATACATACCTCTCATTTAGTTTTAATTCCACTAATATGACAAAGAAATGAAAGTAGCGTTCATGCGTACGTACGGCTTACCGTCTCCATGAACGGTGAATTTCATTTTTTACCTCTAAATGATTATGTAATATTATAAATACATGTATATTCTGGATATATATGATACATATTATATCCAAATCGGGAATTTCATTCTAGATATAAAGAACTTTTGACCACATGAACAACATGTAATTGTAAGAAGTTAACTTTCGACTTAAGAACCAAATATTGACAAAACAAACATTATTAACATAAATGGTTACATAATGTTTATAACATGGAAATAAGTGATATAAAAAGAATAATGAACTTTAAAAAGGTTCTTAATCAAGTATAAATTAACTCAAGTTTATTATTCAGGACGTTAAAGAACGATCAAGTCAAGTCGGACCTGAGGTAGGGGACTTCGTCTCAATCTCCTTTCATTGAGGCATATTTCGTTTTATACACAACTTTCTTTTATACGGTGTATAAAATCCTTTGAATTTTACTTTTATACAAAAGGAATCTTTTTCTACGAAGCTTTTTACTAAACGACAAAAAGGAATGTTTTTTTTAACGTACGCGGTGACAACGACCTTTTTCGCCGCTGCGAGTATTATTTGATCTTTGGATTTCTCAACAAGCCGTAATGTTTTTAGAATAAAATAAATACCATATACTCTTTTATGTATTTTGGTATTGAAAATGGTTTTGAAAAAGGATTCTATTATGTCAATATATTTATGATATATTGTGATTGAAATGTGGAAATGTTATCATTCCTTTATATTGGTTTTATGTTTTATGATTTTATACTGGTACTTGGACATTTTAACGGGTGGTTACGTTATAAACCATATGACGGGTGGTGCAATGAATACCAGGACGGGTGGTTACGTTATAACCTCCAATGCATTGGGTATGGAAGTCGACCGTATGGATATTCCATTAAGTATGTATGGAAATTGGCTGTATAGCTATTCCATTAAGTGATATGTGTGGAAGTCAACCGTATGGTTATTCCACTTAAGTATGTTTATGTCCCAAGTTACCTTTATATATTCTATGTGTTCTTTATATGGGTTTTATGGTAATCCTTTGGTTACAAAAAGGTAAGTAATGATACTTTATTCAGTGAAGATTTTTTTTACTACTTCATGAAGGTGAAGGTATTAATTTGATATAGTATACATGGTTTACTTGATGTTTGAAAAACCAACAGTTTTCATTCTTTTTGTATCCCTTACTGAGCTTTTTATGCTCACCCCAAGTTTTTTTGAAATGTTTTTCACAGGACTTAAAGTGGAATAAGGTCGAGGATGGGATCAAGGGAATTTCATGCTATCTAAAACATGGAATCTAGACATCTTTCTTTTTAAGAGTTTTTATTTTATGGAAACTTAGTAGAAGTGTCTACTTTGTAATCTTTTAAGATGTAATAGTTATGTTCTAATTCTCTAAAACTCTAAACCTGAAAAGATCCTCAATGTGAATTATTCATTTAATTCAATATTAAGTAAGGTTTAAGGCTGGGGCCTTATAGTTCGTATCAGAGGACGGTTTAGAAAACTTTAGGAGTTAGAAAAGTGTTAAATTATAATATCATTGAAATGATATAGCATTTATGGATTACTATGTTGCTTCGCCTAAGATATTTCTGTGTTCAAAATGGTTTTCCGTAGAGGAAACAAAGCAGCTATGTTGGGACGACATCAGGAGGAATATAACCTTCCAAATCAGCAACCTGAGATGGTCAGAATCGGAACTGAACAGTTTGTTGCAGTGATGGCACAGTTGACTCAGGCTATAAATGGTGGTGGTATCCATGCACGAGATCAGCCAGATCAACCGCAGAGGAACATGTCAGTGGTGGAACATTTCATGAGGAAACATCCCCCATCATTCAGAGGATCATCTGACCCTGTGCAATCTGAAGGGTGGATTAAAGAACTGGAGAAGATTTTTGATGTCATGGGGTGTTCAGAACATCAAAAGGTTAGTCTTGCTGTTTACCGTTTTGAAGGTGAAGCTGATCAGTGGTGGTCGATGGTGAAAAATATAAGGGATAGTGATGAGATTAAGGATCTTCACTGGGACGAATTCAAAGGTATGTTTCTTGAGAATTATTTTCCTAAGGTAGTTCGTCTTAGGATGGAAAAACAGTTCCTAGAATTGAGGCAGGAGGATGATTCAGTGGCTACTTATGAAGAATAGTTCACTCGATTGGCAAGGTATGCTCCAAACTTCATACGAGATATTGATAGTAAAATAAACCATTTTTACTCAGGGTTAAAGCCAAAGTATCGAAGGGATTTAGCTTCCCGTGAGTTCAAAAGTTATGAAAAACTTGTTCGATGTACAGAGAAGGTGGAAATGGAGTTTGCTGATGATCAGGTGTTCTATGAAAAACAACAGAATAAGAGGTCTAGTTGGCAGGAAAAGGGGAAGAATTCATCAAAGAAGCAAGGAGGTAAGAAAACCAAATATCCATCATGTGAGAAGTGTGGTAAAATGCATCCTGGAGAATGTTTATCCAAGTCTGGTAAGTGCTTTAGGTGTGGTAAGTCTGGTCATATTGCTCGTAACTGTAAGGAAGATGATCAAGCAGGAAATGAAAAGCCAATGGTAAGATGTTTTAAGTGTAATGAAATGGGTCATTATGCAGACGAGTGTCCGACAAGAAGCTTGAGTGATGGGAAGCAGTTAGACTACAAGCAGAAAGGGGTGGTAAAATCCTTTGCAACAACTTCAGCAGATGTTGGGCCATCGAATGAAGTGGTATCAGCTCTAGGGAGTTCAGTATTTTTCGAAGATTGACTTGAGGTCGGGGTACCATCAGTTGAAATTAAAAGAAGCAGACGTTCCGAAGACTGCGTTCCGTACTAGATATGGCCATTATGAATTTGTAGTTATGCCTTTTGGGTTAACCAATGAACCTGCTGTATTCATGGACCTTATGAATAAAATTTTCCATGAGTTCTTGGATAAGTTTGTGTTTGTGTTTTGAGGTTTGTGAAGAGGTTATGTGTGCCTTGTGATTCACAGTTGAAGAATGAGTTGTTTTTTCATCTTGACAGTACTAAGATGTACAGAGGTCTGCGGGAGTATTACTGGTGGGATGGAATGAAAAGAGACATTGCTGATTTTACTGTGAAGTGTTTGACATGTCAACAGGTTAAAGCAGAGTGGCAGTTACCGAAAGGGATGCTTCAGCCTTTACCAGTGCCAGAGTGGGAATGGGAAAACATATCCATGGACTTTGTTGTGGGATTACCGAGGACATCTCGAGGTAATAATGCAATCTGGGTTATTGTTGATCGCTTGACCAAATCTGTTCATTTCCTTTCTATATGAGATACTTTCTCTCTAGATCAACTTTCCCGTTTGTATCTTAAAGAGATAGTCAGGTTACATGGAGTTCCTCTCTCCATTGTATTGGATCGTGAACCCAGGTTTACTTCTAACTTTTGGAAAGGCCTTCAGAAGTCGTTGGGTACTGAATTAAAATTTTAGTACATCTTTTCATCCTCAATCAGATGGGCAGTCAGAACGAACAATTCAGACATTGGAGGATATGCTACGAGCTTGTTTGATGGATTATCAGGGAAGTTGGGACCAACATCTTTCTTTGGTTGAATTTTCTTATAATAACAGCTTTCATTCCAGTATACAGATGGCACTATTTGAGGCATTATATGGGAAGCGGTGTCGAACTCCAGCATTTTGGAATGAAGTGGGTGAAAGGAAGCTGATGGGACCAGAATTGGTAGAAGAGATGGCAGAAAAAGTTCATTTGATTCAGAAAACACATGAGAACAGCTCAGAGCAGGCAGAAGAGTTATGCGGATAACCGGAGGAAGGATCTATCTTTTGAGGTAGGTTATCATGCTTTTCTCAAGGTTTCTCCTTGGAAAAGTGTGATGAGATTTGGTAAGAAAGGAAATATGAGTCCAAGGTTTATTGGACCATATGAAATTCTGGAGAGAGTTGGATCAGTTGCATACCGGGTGGCTTTACCTCCAAGTTTATCTCAGGTACACAATGTTTTTCATGTTTTGATGTTGAGGAAGTAAATGCCAGATCCATTTCATGTTTTGAGTCCAGAGGTAGTTCAGCTGGAAGAGAACCTATCTTATGAGGAACAACCGGTCCAGATTCTTGACCACATGGAGCAAGTGTTACGGAATAAGGTGATTCATCAGGTAAAGGTTTTGTGGAAAACCCATGTGATTTAAGAGGCAACGTGGGAATCTGAAAATGCTATGAGGGATAAATACCCCCACTTATTTTGATAAGTGAATAAAATTGCGAGGACGCAATTCCCAAAAGGGGGGAAGGATGTAACATCCCAGGTAAATAAAGAATAAAGAATTTTCATATTTATTAATATTTACGAATTAAATATTAATTTTATTTTAAAGGGGTTGCTATGTTCGATAGCGTACCCGATACGCAACGATGAGTTTCTTTGAAACTTACGTAGCACACTAGTAATAAAATAATATTATTTTAAATGTTAGTTAACAAGTAGCCGTTGTACTGGAAGGAATGGATAGAAATAACTAAAATATGATTAGATATGTTTTTAAATGTTTATACATTTACCCAATAAAAGATAAAGGCTTAAAATACGGAAAGAGTTCAATTTTAGGGCATATATACTCTAATTTTCACTAAAGGTTCACTTATCACCTTTTAATGGTGAACCGTCATAAAATATAGTTTTGATCACTCTTATACTTTATTTTGGACCAAATATAACTCTTCTTTAGAATCGGGACATCAAATTTTACTTTGTGTAATTTTTTGGTATTTTTCCGATAAAGTTCATTTTTTAATGAATAGTGTAAAATGTTGTGTTTTAATTCAAAACCTCTTTTTAATCTAATTTATTTATATGATTAGATTATTATTTTATTTGGTTTTAAAGTGAAATTAGAAAATATTTTTACCAGTTAATCCAATGGTGGTCATTGGAATCAATTTCACTTTGAAATTGGACTTAAACTGGTGTCAATCTTTTGATACTTATTGTTTCACAAAAACACGATATTTGTCATGACAGCAGGAATTAATTATTAAATTAATTAATGTGACTTATATGTTTTGAATTTTGTAAAATAGACTTCATTTTTGAATTCGTAATATCAAATATATCTTAGGGTGAATTTTTGTTAATTTTCTGAAAAACTTCAATTTTTGATGAATAGTGAAACCACTAAGTGGTAATCAAGCAAACTGATTTTTCAGTTAAATGAAAGTTTACCACTAATGTGTATTGAATTTTGAAAATCCGACATACATGGTTTTCATTAAGAAGTAAAATGTGGTTCAATGAGATTAAAATAATTTTTTGGTGAATAGTAACTTTTTTTCATTAATCGCGATTAGAGGTAATTAGTGTAGTTTAAGGTAAAAATGGTATTATAAGAATGTGAAAACACCATGACACTTGTCCTAAACCTATTGGGTGAGTCATGGACGACCAAGACAAGCCATGGGCCAACTTGGGGACCCCATGGAGCCACTTTAGTTTGAAAATGACATTAATATATTTTTATTTAATGTTAAAGTGAAAATGACACTAACATAAATTGTTTTACTAAAATAATCTTTGAGTGGGGGTTATACAAGTCCAAATTTTGATTATAAATAGTCATTGGAAAGCTAAAAAGAGTTTCTACATCATAGTATTTTTTTATAATTTTTAGACATTAAATAAATTAAATTATATATGACATAATAATGATGCAGCGATGACATCATTATTTGACGATTTAAATAAAATGGAAAGATAATGAAAAATCTAAAACCTACACATGTCCAAAACCAATTGGATGAGTGGATTTCGAACCCTTATCACCTTATCCACGAAATATATCAATGTGGTACCTTTTAAAACCGAAACACATTTTCAAATAAAGTAATATTTCTTTACTTTCCAAAAGTGCCCCTCCTCTCCTCTTATAAAAGGCCCCCACCTCTACCTCATTTCACACACTTCTCAAGCCTTTGGATCGGCCAACCCCTGCCCAATTACTCTCTCCACATCCCTATCCTCATCCTAGAGGATTAACTTTGGGCATAATCCTTTCAAAGGAAGCCTTTAGGCTCAAATCAAAAAGGAGTTACACTTTTAAAGGTAATTCATTCTCTCTTGTTCATTTGTTTTATTTTGCTTCTCCAACCATCTAAACTCTTTTTATTTACTTCTTTTGTAACAACACCAGTATATTCAATATACTAGGATGTTGTTATAATATTTATTTTAGCTACACTCTCACACAACTACATTAAATGGTTAAAGAACATACGGTTTCCGTGGATGGCGAAATTCTGCCTCCCGAAACGATGATTGTTCAATACTCATTTAACACCTTCAAGGGTGGCCATTATGATGTCACTATTTTTATATATGATATATAATATGTTTATATTTTCTTTAAGCTTCTATATTTTTCATTTTTGGCATACCTTTATGGTTTCCATTATGGGTAAACACGATATCTTCATTTAAGGAAGTGCGGACTACCGCCCCCTAAAAGTGATGTGATTCGTTAATGCCATATGTGGGACGTGTAAAGGATGGATTTAAAGTTATTATATATGATGTTATACTGGAATTATAATATACCTCTATATCATTATTATTTCTTTCCATTAAAGTATGAGATAGAAATGAAAGTAGCGTTCATGCGTACGTACGGCTTACCGTCTCCATGAACGGTGCATTTCATTTCTTATCCCCAAATGTAATGTACTATTAAAAGTACATATAATGGATATATATAATTAATGATATATCTAAGTGATGAATATAATTATGGAATTAAAATATACATACCTCTCATTTAGTTTTAATTCCATTAATATGACAAAGAAATGAAAGTAGCGTTCATGCGTACGTACGGCTTACCGTCTCCATGAACAGTGCATTTCATTTCTTATACCCAAATGTAATGTACTATTAAAAGTACATATAATGGATATATATAATTAATTATATATCTAAGTGATGAATATAATTCTGGAATTAAAATATACATACCTCTCATTTAGTTTTAATTCCATTAATATGACAAAGAAATGAAAGTAGCGTTCATGCGTACGTACGGCTTACCGTCTCCATGAACGGTGCATTTCATTTCTTATCCCCAAATGTAATGTACTATTAAAAGTACATATAATGGATATATATAATTAATTATATATCTAAGTGATGAATATAATTCTGGAATTAAAATATACATACCTCTCATTTAGTTTTAATTCCACTAATATGACAAAGAAATGAAAGTAGCGTTCATGCGTACGTACGGCTTACCGTCTCCATGAACGGTGAATTTCATTTCTTACCTCTAAATGATTATGTAATATTATAAATACATGTATATGCTGGATATATATGATACATATTATATCCAAATCAGGAATTTCATTCTAGATATAAAGAACTTTTGACCACATGAACAACATGTAATTGTAAGAAGTTAACTTTCGACTTAAGAACCAAATATTGAAAAAACAAACATTATTAACATAAATGGTTACATACTGTTTATAACATGGAAATAAGTGATATAAAAAGAATAATGAACTTTAAAAAGGTTCTTAATCAAGTATAAATTAACTCAAGTTTATTATTCAGGACGTTAAAGAACGATCGAGTCAAGTCGGACCTGAGGTAAGGGACTTCGTCTCAATCTCCTTTCATTGAGGCATATTTCGTTTTATACACAACATTCTTTTATATGGTGTATAAAATCCTTTTACTTTTACTTTTATACAAAAGGAATCTTTTTCTACGAAGCGTTTTACTAAACGACAAAAAGGAATGTTTTTTTAACGTACGCGGTGACAACGACCTTTTCCGCCGCCACGAGTATTATTTGATCTTTGGATTTCTCAACAAGCCGTAATGTTTTTAGAATAAAATAAATACCATATACTCTTTTATGTATTTTGGTATTGAAAATGGTTTTGAAAAAGGATTCTATTATGTCAATATATTTATGATATATTGTGATTGAAATGTGGAAATGTTATCATTCCTTTATATTGGTTTTATGTTTTATGATTTTATACTGGTACTTGGACATTTTAACGGGTGGTTACGTTATAAACCATATGACGGGTGGTGCCGTGAATACCAGGACGGGTGGTTACGTTATAACCTCCAATGCATTGGGTATGGAAGTCGACCGTATGGCTATTCCATTAAGTATGTATGGAAATTGGCTGTATGGCTATTCCATTAAGTGATATGTGTGGAAGTCAACCGTATGGTTATTCCACTTAAGTATGTTTATGTCCCAAGTTACCTTTATATATTCTATGTGTTCTTTATATGGGTTTTATGGTAATCCTTTGGTTACAAAAAGGTAAGTAATGGTACTTTATTCAGTGAAGATTTTTTTTACTACTTCATGAAGGTGAAGGTATTACTTTGATATAGTATACATGGTTTACTTGATGTTTAAAAAACTAACAGTTTTCATTCTTTTTGTATCCCTTACTGAGCTTTTTATGCTCACCCCAAGTTTTTTTGAAATGTTTTTCACAGGACTTAAAGTGGAATAAGGTCGAGGATGGGATCAAGGGAATTTCATGCTATCTAAAACATGGAATCTAGACATCTTTCTTTTTAAGAGTTTTTATTTTATGGAAACTTAGTAGAAGTGTCTACTTTGTAATCTTTTAAGATGTAATAGTTATGTTCTAATTTTATAAAACTCTAAACCTGAAAAGATCCTCAATGTGAATTATTCATTTAATTCAATATTAAGTAAGGTTTAAGGCTGGGGCCTTATAGTGTATATTCCCAAAGCATATCCTTCGGGAGTGTCAAACCAGTTGTGAAGAAAGGCCCAATGTCATGTGCCAGATTACATCAACTCAATACTGGAACATCTTGTTCGAGTTGTTAACCCTAGTTTCATATGTTCTTGTGCCACATCTACTTTTAGTATCCATACTATGATGTATTTATATGAAAAAATTACTATATCCTTTACCAAAATTCTCAGAAATTTTCTTATACTTTCCATTATCTTCAAACATATCATTAGAAATATCCATAACGTTATCACTAATGTATTGTCATCCTTGTTTTAAAATGTAAACTATAAATTTTCTCGGATTCCAATTATAACGACACTTTCTTTACAAACATTAACAATTTCTTTTATAAGATAAATACTTAAAAATTATACAATTAGATTCCAAAAAACTGTAGTTGGTATAGTTCCTTTCGGAAATGGAAACATAAAACTAGTACATATGTGAGATACATTTTCGATCACTAGTTTACTCATGACTATCACCTTCCTCAAAAACATCAAAAAATATATATCTTCACAACCTAAGGAAGGAAACATAAAAATGGGTTGGCTAAAATTATTGGTAATGGTTAAAAATAGAAACATCTACGCATAAACTTGAGTATAATAGTATGAGAACAAGATCATAAAAATGAGAGATCATACCCAGCACATGAAAGATCATATACATGAATCACAGACTAAAGCATATAATTTCATATGAAATGTATAAAAATAATGTAATGTAAATAATAATTGAATGGATAATATAGGACTAAGTGATTGACATTTGGGGACAAAAGAATATAATAATTTCCATAGTATCCAAGGAATTAATTATATGACCATATTAGTGTATAAATTCATTTATAGAACCGGGTGAACACTAATAATAGCCCTATATTATTGAACTGAATAAACCCTTATTCCAACCATGTATTACTAAACTAAGTAAAACCACATTCCAGTAATGTATAACTAAACAGAGTAAACACTATATTGGACCCAAAAATTGCATCCTTTTCTATCCTCTGACTCAATGATTCAATCAAGGGAATCAGATCACCAGAAGGATCTCAATTCCTTCCCTCCATCCCAAATGTCCCCTTCAGAAAAGAAATTCATAGAGGGAGAATTTGCAGAAAAACGCCTCTGTGAGAGGCTTAGTGGAATCCGGACCTGGCGCACATCTGACGCTAGCCCGAAGTCCCTCTGGAACATTATCCACCCCCATAGCCCGCTGGGAAGAGGCCTTTTAGTCGAACATCTATGTGGCTTCATGAACCCTCTGTGAGGCCAATACAAGTGATAGTGGAGATCCTCTCTACAATTTCACCCGACTCTGTGGATAGTTCTGCGAGCCCACCGAACTTGGTTTATATAAATAGAAGGCACATCCCCTCTTTCAAATCATTATGACTCTACCCTTTCAACTTCAATTCTCCAATTTCACACAAAACATAAAAAAACCTCAAATAGATATCTAATGGTACTTTTCCTCTATGGTTCGTAACCATTTTCATTCTTTCCAGCCTCCTCCTATGGTTGATATTCCCTTTGCAGTGGAATATTCTTTTCATACAGGAATGGGCCGCTTCAAGGTGATCAAGGTTTCACGAAGTGTAGTGCCTTGACAAAGCTCTCTCCAAACAAAAAAGGAATCACTATGGAAAATATATACTACATCAAAGGTTACACTTCACAAATCCTTCTCTCTTTAGAGAGGTTCCAAACATTGTAAATTCCTTAAACTTCATGAAGAATTCATTTGTGATGTACCTTCCCTTAGAAAGGGCCATCCTCTTCACGAAGCATCCATCCTTCGTGAAACCCTTCCTCTTAGCGAAACATCCATCTGTTGACAAACTCATCCATTATGTGAAGGTACGCTTTCCATGATTAATTGTTTTACAAAACCCTTTCCCATAAGAACCTCCCGGTTTGTACAAATTGGTTTTGAGTTCCAAGGGAAATGATTCATATTGCATTTATTCACCTCATGCTTCTTCACATAGGCATTCTAACATCTATTTATTCTTCAAATATTCATCCGAACGTCAGTCCCTCAATGGGTCACTCCACAATACTGTCACACCCTGGAATTACTGATCCTTACCTTCCCCATGGGTGGGTGGGCATCAGTTATGTATGTTCTTATGGTGCAGAGTGAACCCACCTCATCTGAGATTCTAGATATTAAACAACCAAGCACCATCATCCTCAGTACATGACATTAAACTGTATCCTCACCCCAGGAAATATACACGGGGTGCCCTGGCTCAGAAATTATCTATGACATTGGTCACCAGAGGAGTGAGATCTTCCTCACATGGAATAAGATCCTCTTTGTTGGAGAGGAGTTTGTTTGATGGGAAGGGAAACCTTCATAGTTTAAGCCCATATCATTCATGTGGGGAGGATAATCCCTTCTCATCCTATCTTATTTGGTGCCCAAAGACTAGAGGAGAGAGGGTCACATAGTCCTTTGTTTCCCCATCCCTTTGTCTATAGTCTTTGAAACCCATGGTCCCCCATCCTGATGTATGTCCCATTCCCCATCTCCCTTGGCCGCTAACAATGCATATTACTATGTTTCCTCTTCGGTCAGCTAACCATGCATATGCCCCGCTCCATTCTTCTCATACATAGCTTTCGTGATGTGATTGTCAGGTGTCTGCAGCATCTTTTTTCTCGTACTGAGCATGAATCACACGATAATAGAGTAATAATTTTCCATGAAATTCTCTATGGTATGCCTTAGTTCGTATGCCCTATTCCTCCATTCCGTTCTATGTGGACTTTGATCCTCACCCTTTCCCAGAATGGTACAGAGGAAGCCTCACTGAGGTTTAATCCCAACAACTATATGTCCTAACAACTCCACGTTAGTTCAACTTCATCCTACATGATGTTAAATTGTTTCCTTCCTTCTGAACTACGTGGAATTTGATCCTTTCCCTTTCCAAGAAAAAAACATAAGAAACCTCCCTGAGGTTCCATCCCCACACCTACTTGTCCTAACCACAACACGTTGGTTCACCATCATCCTACTTTAAGTTTGGAGTTATGCTCCTATACAAACTACATGGGATTTTATCCTTTCCCTTTATAAGAAAGGTACGTCAGATTCCACCATGAGGTTCAAGCCCAACACCTACTTGTCCCGACCACTCCACGTCTGTTCACCTTCGTTCCGCATGATGTTAAACTATATCCTCCCTTAAGAACTATATGTACTTTGATCCCTTAACATTCTATTAAAATATGTAGGAAGCCTCCCTGAGGTTCAATACCAACATCTACTTTTCCTGACCCCTCCACATCAGTTCAACTTTATCTCACATTATGTTAAAATCAATTCCCCATTTTTCGTCACTCATGATGATAAACTGTACTCATCTAATCTACATAGGATACAATCAATGTATCCTAGATAGGGTATGTAAGAAGACATCATGAGGTTCATCCCCAACTAGGTTTAACCCCGTTGTAAACCCCAAATAGTGGTAAGGTATTATATAACCCAAATAATATAATGCCTTTATATCCCCCAACAAGCAGTAAGCCATTTTATTCCCCTTCACTGGGACCCATATCTATGGTCTCCCATCTAGGTGCTAGACCCACTCCCGGGATACTAACCATGCATAATCCCCAATTTATCATTGAATAGTTTTCATCTTAATGTACCCTGATTTTATGCCCCATCATGAACTACATGGAATTTGATTCCTTACCACAGCGATATGTAGGAAGCCTCTTTGTGGTTCATGCCCATATCAATACCTCATCCTAGTCTATCTCTTAAACCTTATGTTTAAGGTAGTTCATTACCCAACATGGAGGTTCTACTTTCTCTGGGTCTTATCAATGTGTCCATTCTCATGGACCAACTCATTATTTGTCACCTCATCCCACTAAACAATGCAGACCTTGATTCCCTTCCACAAGGATACATTGGAAGCCTCCCTGAGGTTCAACCCCATCATCATCATCATATTCATGTCAGTTCCATCTCATTCTCCACCAACATAACTCAGCAATTTATCACCCATCTTAATTTTTCCTAGGCCATCACATCCCAGTGAGACTATTCCACCGACTTCCAGGCTTCTCCTTTTTGTAATCGGGCCACTAATCACGTTTAAACACCAACATGTATCTGGGTCACTGTCATCTATATAGACCATGATTCATCTCCCCTTTGAACTACATGGGTTTGATCCCAGTCTCCTGGGACAATGTATGTAGGTATCCTCCCTAAGGCTCAATACCAACAAATAGGTAAACCCTAGCATTCACTTTTTGGAGACCTAAGAATCCTTGAATTCTTCTTCCTTTGATGTCTTGATCTTCCCATCTTGCTGGACTCTCAGGTGCTCCCTCTTGGGGATGCAACCATCTGATCCACTCATGTCACTGTTCTGATCAGTATGATCCATATCTTCTTATACCTTAAACTCACATCATACCTTTTGTTAAACATAGGATTCCGGGGAAAAACTTATAGGAATTCCTATGGCATATATTTCACACACTAGACGTGGGATGCTTCGGGCTTCTGTGCCCCTGATAAGACCTATTATAAGGGGATGAAATCTAGAAGCATCAGTGTTTTAGCATCTAGAGATGCCAATAATTTGAAAAGTGACTACTCCACTAATCAAAGGATGCTACCCAGACTTGATGCCTTCTAATGTCCTGACAGATGAACTGTAATTAACTGGAATCCACAAATATATTTCTCTAGGAAGAGTTTCATGAAAATTTATTAATCATTAAGAGATACCCAAACTTGGTAACATGTTTTGAGAAATAATCCATGTAAGGATGTGCCGACATCCAATAATCCTATTTCGATCAATGAAAAAGCATCCCTAATTAAACAATGGATGCCACCCACCTTTGGAAAGTGGGAATGTGGGTAAAAATCAGTGTATCCCTCAAAGACTGATACACGCCCTGGTGAAATCACTATAAACATAAATGGGGAACCCCATGTTATTTTATTCTCCTCAATGTGGAGATTTGTAGAGTTTGAGAAATTAGTGGGTTAGTGTGTCACTAGATCCAGATATCTGGTGATAGGTCCCACCAAGAAAATAGTGGGCATGGCATGATACACACCATAAACTGGGGAAGTTGAACATTGGACATCGTAGTCTATGAAGTTGTCAGTATAGATCCTCTATGATCATGGGAGATGGAAAGGCGTGGGGGCACCAGATGTTGTTTACATCCTTTCATAAATAATGGTTGAATCTACATACTTTACAAGACCTATGATTCTATAAGATGAAATTGATCACCATTGATTCACTGACTTAGGGACTAGGGAAACACCAATGTTGATATCCATCATGGCCTTATGTCTTCCATGACTACCTCCACATCCCAGGCTATTGGGTGCCCATGCCCCATCTCCCCATCTAAAATAGTTTAGTGAATGGTGATTAATGAACTTGTTCGACAATGCGAGGAATATGTGATTATCTCAACTAGATATATGGACGAACATGAAAAAGATGTTACTACGCCTTGTCATCACCGTCACCCCCATGGGCCACACTGGGGCCCACTTCTACCAACACCAATATCCAATAGCTTTGAGAGCCTCTCCCTAAAGAGCTCCCATGACTCCCTCCCATAAGCATACAATGTGTGGGATGATCAGGTCCTTTTGATTATGTCTCCTATTAGAGGACTGCCAAAAATGGCTCCTAACCTGCTGTGTCAAAATCGCCAGCTGGTTCAGCAGACTGAATAGTTGGTAGCCTACACCCCTACACATCCATCTCTTGTTCGGAAAACCTGATGTTAGTGTTGTGTGCATGTTCAATAGTATGCCTATTAGGGAGCATCATCTTCTGTAGTATCAGTGGCCCGAGCCAACACTGGTGCGAAAAATTACCCCTATATTACTATTATGTAGTAAAACCTCCCAATTACAAAGAATGGGTTCTTTCAATCTAGGTCGAGACTAAGGAACCCATCACCTCATAAACATGTTGGATTGCCTCTCTCGTTTTTCATGCTAGGTGGCATCCATCATGGGGCAACCTGTGACAGTGAAATTTGGTATAGAGATACTCCCCATACCACCATCAGACAAGGCAAAATTTCTCCACACATTCTAATTCAACATTGATGTACTCTCCTTATACCTGTCATTAGATCAAGTAGTGATTCCCTCTAACTTGTTGATAGCCATCATGAGGTTATTCCCCGCACCTCTGACTTCAAGCATGGAATTCATCCTCATACACCAGGTTCTCGATGCGAGGGTCTCACTCATCCATCTCGTCAATAGCATGGAGGCCCTCCCATCTTAATTAAATACAGGGGTTCTTCACACATTTATATTGACTGGTGTGAAGGTCCTCCTCACACCACTAATACCAGGTCCATTCAGTGTGAATGCCCTCCTTGTACCATATACCGTTGACATAGAGGTCCTCCCCGTGTGCCCTTTGACATTTGTACGGATGCCCCTCACTCCCCAGCTCACCCGAGTGGATGTCCTCTGCAGCTCAGCACCACGTAGGTTTAAGGTACTCCTCATTCCAAAAACCCATCCTTTCATGAAGGGACATCCCATGGAAGGATGGCAGGTCACTGATGCCATAAGATGAATATAGATATTTTTTAGATAGTGATCAATTCTGTATTCTTTTCAGGTTAAAAGGCATAATGAAATTTAGTAATGGACCCCTCCCCCAAACCTTTTTTTGTTAGGGTCAGGGCAGTTATGAGGCATATAATCCTTGTCTTTCTGAAATATGAGGTCCTCTATATTTCTTCCTCCCTCCAAAGATACATCCAGAAAGAGGAAAAGTTTTCCTCTTTGCAGGGCATGGTCGTGAAATCCTTTATATCTTCAATAGGGTCATTCTCAACTTCAAAAATAGATCATGGAGAGTTATTATATGGACCAATGGGAGAAGTGAAACAATATGACCCACTATAAATAACTGTATCCCCTATAAGGGAAAATTTGGTCGCTAGTATGTCTTACAGGTATGTGGTGGCCTAGTCCTTGCATTCGTCACAGGACAACCCAATATGTGGCATCTTTTCAGCATGTTCCTTGTATTCTCCATAGGTTAGTCTACCATCTCTATAGTATACTTTAGTAATGTTAGTGGTCTTGTAGCTTCCCCAGAAGATAAATGGGGAAACCAGGTGTCAGATCTTGAGTCAGAGTTGACGATATTTTGGGACATCCTTATAGTAGATCATTTCCCTAAGAGATACTATCTAGTCTCAACCATGAACATCATTATGCCACAATCGATTACCCAAGAGGAGGTTGTGTTCGTTCATAAAACACTTGGGGATAAGCACTTCCATATCCATTATCAGCGGGTTACCTACCCCAAGAGTCAGGCACACATTAAATATTTTGGCCATTAATTCCATATGGTTGACTTGGATTCTTTCCATGTTGACTAGTTCCATGAGTTGTGCAGTCTCTATATGACCCAACATCAACGATATGTTAATATCTTTAAAGTGATCTAACAAATTTTCAACAAGGAATCCCCCCGCATTCAGTTTTATGGTTGGGGGTAGTATGCTGCCCTTCATTTCTGTTCTATTCGGCACTAACTCGACATTCTAGGATATATTGTGTATATGACTCCATGTATAACAACATTTAAAATGGAAAACCTATCAGATAGAGAGAATGAGCTAGATCTCTATGAATAGAAATTACCCCTTGAGGTAGTTCTATAAATATTGGATTTATTGGAAAGGGTTACTCTCTAGTATAGAAACATATTGGTCCTTCTCGTACCCACTGAGTCATTAGCCCCTATGGGAACCCCAATAAGGGAAAAGATCATATTGGGATTGTCTAACTGATGTACCATCTGGTTCAGTGTAGAAGATGGAGGATGACCATGAAATGGTCGTGTTGCGTCAATATCTCGTAGAGAATAAGAATATAGATGATGAACTCTTTGTTGGAAGTGCTGCGGAGTGGTGACCAGACTACAATAATCCTCGACCAAGGCAGTAGGGGTATGTACAACATTCCCATGATGTGTTGCCTCTGGGTGACCTTGAATATCCTACCCACATAGAAAAGGTATATTCTAGAGCTTATGGTAAGATGGTGTGGCATGTATCACCAAATGTACCTGAGTGGAACGATAATCCTCGGGACCCGGCTCAGGTTCCCCCAACCACTCCATAGGTCATTCCCCCACTAGTTGAACCATGATATGTTAGGACTTCTTATCATATTGATGAACCTATTAATACACTGGTGGTTAGGGAACCTATCCATGATAAGAATCCCTGTGTAGATTATTCAATGATAGTTCTCATTAAATACCTCGAGACTTTGGAATCTTGGCAGGTGGAAATCCCTTATGATGACAAGACATATCTGGCATAGGTGGATAATATGCCATCATCTCCTAGTTTCATAAATCCAACCCTATCCCCATTTAATGGAACATGTGATTCTCTGTAGCATGTGGAAAACTTCGTGTCAAGGTGTGGACGCATGCATGGAACTCCAGTGCAGTTAGAGGCCTCCAAACTCTCATTTTTCTTAGAAACATTGTACGAACCTATGTTTTTTTGTTATATCCAGCTACCAAGTGGGTCAGTCGCTATTTAGGAAGATATTCATGGAATTTTCATTACAAGTTTATCTCTACCACCTGGAAGAAGGGTATTACAGACATCTTCATGTAAAAATTGTGGCCCAACGAGCGCGTCACAGACATTGTCACCCCGTGGAAAGGCCTCACCTACTCCCTTGATATGCCGCTGACGTAAGAACACCTCCTAACATTGTGTGTGGGGAATGAAAAAACTAAACTTTTACCTTTACTCAAAACTCAAAATTACCTCATAGGATTCAAGGATTTCATTGATAAGGCCTAGCAACTACAATAATCCTTACAGTAGGCAAGATATGCATGTCCATTGCCTCATGTGGTTCCCGTGAGAAGAGCTGCTACAGTCGGGCCCACCATGGTATCAGAAATAGAGGCCCCCAAGATGATGGGGTTATTACCAGTAATGCCACCTCCATTGCCTCGTAAAGGCCCTCCACCTCAGGGCCGACCTCCATCCCAGTAGTGACCCCCTCAGAATCGGGAGGCGCCCTCATGTAGCATGCCACCGCCACCTAGGGGAGGTAACCTGGTTCTACCTCTTCAGCCGACTCCTCAGACCCCCCGTCAAAGACAACCCCCCAGATTCCCCTTCTCGGATAGAAGATAATGATACTACTCATTTAATGAGGCTTATGTTACTGGTTATTTCTGATGTTCCTTGGAATATAGGATTCTACAGTTGCCAAAATATAGGAGGCCCAAAGTGGTGGACCTCACTAGTCGCCCTAATTGCTGCCCTATCACCGGGTCCTATGGTATGCCTTCATAAAGTGCTACATGATTAATGAGTTTTTTCATGACTAGGTTGAAAATATAATAGTCAGGTGAGGCCTAGCACCGAAATATGTTGCATGTGTATTACTACAGCCTGACAGTGACAGTGATAGCCAAGGTTTGTGGCAACAAGTTCCTAACCACGGGTCTTAAAAATACGATGAATCGATTTCCCATAAATTAGAAACCCATTCCCATGGTATTATAAATGAACATTTTAATCAACATGAGCCTTCTAAAGTCACTGCACCACCAAAAGCCAATAATTTGGTGTCGAGGTCCCAACCTTCCACTTCCCAAATGGGAAATCATCAGTGATTTTTGGGAAAATAAAGCCCCATATCAATGTTTTCATCATCCAATACTCTCAGTGACTTAATCCCCCCCTTATATTGAGATTACCCCCAGAATTTGTTCGGTGGTGGAGGATTCTTCATTTCATATCCAAGGGTATGATTTGTTTTACCCCGTGGAGCTGGTAAACACCTATATGGTTCCATAAGATGAGGAGTGCTAAACAGATCCTCCTAAAATCCCCAGTCTTCACCAGTGTTGACAGAGCCATTGTAATGTGAGTCATTAGAATGCCTAGATTAGTGCTTAAAACTATACTGTACATGCCACCGAATCCAGACAACATGCCATGCGTAGAGATCAACATGCAGAGCCTTCTCATCTTGTTTCACCAGGTTCACATGCACCATTTTCAGTGCTGCTTGATTAGGTAGAGCCACCATATTCATTCTATGATCAACCACATTAAATTATGTACTAGCATCAGTTATATATCCCTCACAAGTTAGTCTATCCACATGTTTCAACTAGCAAGTAGTGGGCCGTTCCCTACAGTAGTCAGTTGATGGTTCATACAAAAAGTCCCATTATGCCTCCTGTTACAGAACGACCTCCCATATGTATGATTTCATGCCTGGAATAGAAGTAATATACCCTTAAGAATCAAGTATGAATTATTGTGAGGCCCTCTATCCTAGAGTCTCTTCTTATATCACCAGATATGCATGAATCCATTGCTGAGGCTTTAAGAATCCCCCTCCAGTTTGAAATAGAGGTATCAGCCACAAATGCATTCCATGTTGAGATAGCCGAGATTATAGAATGCTAGGCCCTCATCCCATTCTCTGAAAAAGATGATAGTAATCCCATAATGGGGAATATCATCCCATTTAAATCATTGGCCACTTCAATGACATGGAGTTTCAACACTGTCATGTCGACATAGGGGTGGGGATTAACCTAATCTCGATTCGGACACCTCAAAAGATGGGGATGTTTGAGGATATCTTTAGTCACTCTAACCAAAATATTCAAAGATATGTCAGGGCAAAACATAAACCGATTGGTAATATACACTTGAAGACCTATTTTGGTGGTCTAGTGGACATAACCGAGTTCTTGGATGTTTCATAGGACACCACAAACAATGCGTTGATGGGTAGGACATGGCTCCACCAACACACGAAAATCCCTTATTCATACCACAAATTCCTTAAATACACCCTTAATGGCTGAGTGGGAATACTCCTAGGTGATGTGTACCCATTCACCTATTATGAATCCTATTACCTGGATGTCATCTATTACCATTGAATGAACATTAAGATCCAGGCTAATGACTTTGAACACACTATGGTTGTGAACGACCTGTTGACAGACCTAGATGATGCGTACATTTTCAAAATCCACCAATTAGAGGAGACAACCCTAGATCTAGGGTAATGAATTGTTGTTTCTAGGATGAGGGAAAATCACATTACATAGTCTATGGGATACTAGAAAATCACCTAATATTCCAACAAAAATTAGGCTTAGGTGATCGAAATCCCCTATACTCTTATAAGTTATCGAGATGTCTACCTCAAGGAAATAGAAATACAACATACTAGCTAGTTCTTTGAGGCGGGGATAAATTTCATTAGGCTTGTAGTCCACTATTTCTTGGATATCATGAATCCTGGAACGTTGGGCCAAATAACATATGGGATCGGGCTGAAAACTTTCATCTATATGGTTTTGGCAGAACATGAGTCCCCTGATGCAGTATCCATCATTGCTCAAGCTGGCACCAATGTCCCTTCAGGATTTGTCGACGTAGAGGAATCAACTCACATAGAGGGTCCCTCATATAGGAATGGAGAATAATATTTGGAGGATTATCACCCAACATTAGAATAGGGTATCTCCACCAGTGTCTATGAGTTGGTATAGGTGAACCTTGGTAACAAGATATATATGAAACTCAAATGGATCAGAGCTGCTATTCTTGTCGAAAAGAAACAATGATATGCTATCTTTTTGAAGAATAATCAAGATCTATTGGATATTATTTATTATGAAATTAGAGTACTTGATCCCGAGGAATCCATCCACCCCTTGGCCATCCGTCAAATCATCACGGGTTCAAACAACCTCCCAAAAAGATTCACCCTTCTAACAGTGCCATGGTCGAGGTCTATGTTGATAAGATCCTCAGATCCAACTTCTTCCTAGAGTTAAAGTACCCCATATTGTTAAAAAACATTTTTACAATTAGGATAAAAAATGGACAGATCAAAGTCTTCATCTAAATTAAGTATCTCCACTATCAATATCAGAAAAAATATTTCCGCTTCCAGTGGTGAAACTGTTGATTGACGCCACCATGGGGTTCCAGGATCTCTCCATCATGGATGGAAATTCTGGTTATAACCAAATTCAAATGGCCCATGAGGATTAATATTCTACATATTTTAGGGCACCACAAGGTAATTTATGTTACCAGGTATTTCCCTTTGGTCTAAATAATCCAGGTTCCAACTATCAACATGCCAAGAATCTCATATTTATGATGATCCTTGGGATAATGGTGGAATGTTACGTGGATGATCTGGTGCTAAAATCTTGCTAGTTCCATGAGCATATAAAAGATATCAAGGAAGAATTTGTCTTCCTCCAATCATGCCATATTAATATGAATACATTGAAGTGAACCTTCAAGGTCACCACCATAAAGCTTCTCTTCTTTGTTGTTAGGTACATAGGCATCGAGATCGACCCAAAGAATATCAGGGCCATTAACCAGATATAACATCTGAGAAACATACAGGAGCATTGAGGCTTTATGTCCACTTAGCCTATGTGAACTGATTCATCATAAATCTAGTTGGAAAGTGTAATCCCATTTCCCATCTCATGAAGAAAATTCCAGATTGTCAATGGGATGTGTAGTGTTATAATATTTTCAATGACATCATGCAATAACTCTTACAGCCTCCAGTCCTAATGCCACCCATTTCCAGAAATCGACCGGTCCATTATGTGATGGATTTGGATTGTCCTCCTAGTGCCCATATCTCCCTTAAGAACAATGAGGATATAGATAACAATCAATACTATCTCAGCCACATGCTACTCAATATAATGACAAGATATTAAATTATTGAGAAAAGATGCATTTCCCAGGTATTCCACAATCAATTTTTTTTTGTATTTTAAAAGACAATTTTAATGGGAAAGGGTGAACCCAGTACAACTCCAACTAGCTACCATCAGACAAACAAAAAACCATATCCTGCAAATCCCACAATTCCCACCCATACCGAAAACCCAACATCCACAAGATACAAAAAATTCAAACTTCAATATTCAAAAAACATTTAGTCAAGGTCAACGAACCACCCTGCATGCATCCTATTCTCACTTAAGTTGATCACAGCTGCAAAGTGCCTTCCACAGAACATCGTTGTCACCAGAGAAAAAAACACCACACTAATTAGACCTCAAACCAGGGGCAATCTAAAACTGGAAGAAACTAGACAAATCAAACATTCGAAAACAAGCCTCCTAAATTAGCCACACTGACACAACCTTCACCATCAGCCCCAAGCAACAAAAACCGCCTACGACCTCACAATCCCCCGGAACCCTCCAAAAAACTGAGAAATGGAAATGCTCCATGAAGACCAGTGAGCTATCGAGTAAACCTTCACCAGATAAGATCATGAACAAACAGATCCCCAGGTATTCACAGTTTCGAAATTTCGACAATACTTGCAACATCATGATATAAAAATAGTGTCCCAAGTGGATCCAATGAATTATATTATGAATATCTCTATGTTATTAGGCTGTCTAACTCAGTGGAAAGTGATCCTCCAGTAGTTTAAATCATGTTTGTCGCCCAGAATTCCATCAATGGAAATGCATTGGAAGACATCCTTGCCTCCAATACAGCTCCCATGGACAAGTCTATAGATCATTATTTTTTCTATGAGGTAGTACTCTCAGTAGAGAAGGACATTTTATGTTGGAAAATTCACTTTTATTGTGCTTTATGATGCCCTATAAGAAGAATACTCAACGATACCCAAGTCAAAAGAGTGGGTATGGGTATCATCTACATCACGCCAACCAATGTTTTTCTTCCATATTCATTTCTATTGTCATAAGGTTTTACTAAAAATGATATTGAGTATAAGGCTCCCAATACTGGTCTCGAGATGGCCCTAGATATTGATATTCCTCAATTATATATGAATGGGACTCTGAACTAGTCATCAAACAGATCAATGTTTACAATGTCGTTAAGAAACCATAGATCATACCACGGTTGGAACATACATTCCTATTGATGGCCCACTTCCCATCTTAGCCAAATGTTACCCATGTCCCTTAGTCCCAGAATGGTCAAGTCGATGACTTGTCCCGTATGACTACATCTCTTGCAGAACCTGACCAAGAAGAGTTTATTATTCATGTGGCTCACCATAGAGTTATCTCCCCCTCCACTCCGGAAGACGTTGATAGCCTACAGGTAATCCGTCTTACTGTCAATTACTCCACATTAGGACCCCAAGTCCCCCTCCATTGTATTATAAGTGTCTCCAAACATGAGGACCCCCTTTATCGTGTACCTAAAACACGATATTCATCAAGTATATCGAGCCGATCGTTAACAAATCTGACGGTGTGCATTACTATTTACCCTCAAGTGTGGTATTGGTATTGAGAAGATCTTCTAAAGATGTGGGTTTTATAGGATTATCCTCTGTTTCATTTTGGGTGGTGAGATTTCACCAGTCATGCTGGAAGTTCATACCGATTCCTATGGGGCTCATCACACAAGGAAAAATATATATCACCATATTTGGAGATTGGGGTATTTTTGGCCATCCATGATCTATGAATGCATTGATTTTTCAAAGAGGTTCCATGAATGCCAAATCAATGATACATTTTTTCATTGTCTTATAGATACTCTCCACACTAGTAAGTACTCTTGGCCCTATTCAGTCTGGGGACTCGATGTTGTGGGACCATATCCACCGGTGACCACTTTCCAATGAATATTCATCCTGAATGCTTATGATTTATTTTCCATGTGGGAAGATAATGTTCCACTCAAGGAGGTCAAGGCTTGATTTGGAATTTAATTTGTGAGGTCAAGTATCATCTACCAATTCAGAGTCCCTCACGCTATTCTCACCGATAAAGACACCAACATCCGTGCATTCAATTGAATAAGTTGTAATATATGTACCACATCCATTCTAATCATACCTCCTGCTATCATGAACATGAAAATGGGAATATTGAGGAATTCAACAAAACCATCTCAACCATTCTTCATATTATAGTTGGTAAGAAAAAGATGTGTTTTTTGGAAAAAATACTCAATCCTCTCTAGGCCTATGAAATGACGACTCGTAATTCCACACAGGTCACCCCATATTCCATGGTGTACAAAACTGAGGTAGTCCTACCAATCAAGATTCAGTTTCGATAATAGCCCACAACTACGTATGATCAACAGACACTTGATAAGGTAGACAAGATCCATCTGGATGAACAATAAGAATTAAACAATAATAGGCATTGTTCCATACCCAATATAGAGAGGAATCAAAAAATATAGATAGGGAATTGGACATGAATGTTTACCTTTTCTCTTTCTTACAAGGTGACATTGTCTTTCCTTGAATACAACAATGATACATGGAAGGAAACCACCAAAACTGGATCCCAAATCGGAATGACCATACATCATTCCCATGGATTACCCCAATGGTGAATACTCCTCAATTACCATCGATAGTGAGCATATATATCCTCCCACAGATGCCAAATTCCTCAAGAAATACATTTCTTGAGTAAAACGGTCCTACATGACCATAAATTACGCCTTATTTACCTCAGGATGTTAAAGTGTGTGATCTATCTGAGATGATGGATGTAAAAATACTTAGAACATATCCTGTATGACATTGAACTATACGTCATCCCAAATGACGTTAAACTATATATGGTTCCTCATAAAAATAAAGAATTTCGTATTCTCCTAATGATGTTATAATCTGCTATCTATCTAGGCTGAAATATGTAAAACTACCCAGCCCTCGTCCATCATGATAATAAAATTAACAATATTTTGAGCTTTATGACCCAAAACTAATATCTTCCCACATCCTTTCTGCACAATGTAAAACAACAAAACATCTTCAAGTACTATGTATGGCTTGATTCCAATCCTCATGGGATACATAAGAACACTTGAATGCTTCATCTTAGAGTCCATCCACCATATTCATCCCTTAGACTGCCCCTAGGTATAGTTCTCTATGAGGATTACCCCAAATATCATGTATAATTTTTTGGCCTCATTTATATTACGTTTACCATGATCACATAATGTTCCCCTCCAGTTATTTTATCCTATCCTCATCCTCACCACATGAAGTTTAATGTATAGCCCTTTCAGAATGATATATGGAATGATTCCCATCCTTATTGGATATGTAGGAATGCCTGAACATTTTGTTCATAGGACCAACCCCATTCATCATGATCTTTCTTTGGTTTTGACAGGTTTTTCAAAAAGAAGTAGTGAATCAGGATTCTCTAGTTAGCCAAAAATCATTCATGTAGAATTGGATCAAAGAATCCGGTTCACAAATGAGTTCGCGGAGAAGAGTGGTTTACAATGAGAGAGAAAAATCACTATTTTTTTTCAAAGATACATGTGTAGTATAAACACTCTGATTCTTTATATATAGTATCCATGGGTGTTATTGTTGCGCCGAATGACAACAATTCTTCGTAGTGAACCCTAGGCTCTTTTTGGGACTTTTCGCCCTGTGGAATGTGGCCTCTTAGCAAAGAAACCTTCTCGAAAAGGGTATGCCAACACCCCCTGTAACTGACTATGCACCTGCCACTGCATTCCACTGCAGGATCAATTATCCCTGAATCTTCGGCGTCTTTCCCTCAGAACATGACCATATTTTATATCAACTCCATTTTTGGGGGCATTTGTGGGCACAAAAAAATGTGTCTTGCTCTATCCACCAACATAACAATTCTATCATGTGGATTATCCTTCTAGATGTTTCACAGTTCTTCCTCCCCATCCCAAATGTCCCATTTGTGAAAAGCTCCGCATGGTGGGAGAATTTCAGGATAGATACCTCCAAGTGATGCTCTGGGGTGTCCTGACCTAGCGCGTGTCTAACACCAGCCAGATGTCCCTCCATGACATCATCCACCTCTATAGACCAATCCTTGGTGGACTTTTCATCATACCTTTGTGTGGCGTCAATCACCCTCCACAGGGCCAATAAGAGAAATAGTGGAGCTCATTTCTCTGGAATCACTCATCTCTGGTGGGTTCGGTGACCTGCAGACCATGGTTTCCTAAAAATATAAGGATCACCCCTCTTCCAAACCACTGTGACTCTTCTCTTCCAACTTCCATGCTCCTGTTTTGCACAAACCATTGCAAAATTCTCAAATGGATTGCTAGTGTTACTTGGCCTCTGTGAGCCATACCCCTGTGTATTCGTTCCAGGCTCTACCTATAGTGGATATTCCCTTTGCGATTCCATATGTCTTTCGTAGTAGAAGGGGACCCTTCCAGGTCCACGAGGTTTCACGAAGCGTAGGGCCTTCTCAAATTTCTATCTAATCAAAGAACTATTTTATAAGGTGAGTCTATTATCCTTCGAATATTCTTCTTCGTGAAGCCTTCTCCTTTCGTAAATGTTCCCCTCTTCAGGAATTCCTTGACCTTTCTGATGTAGTTCTTAGTGAAGTCCTTTCCCTTCACGAGGGACATCCACTTCATGAAGCATCCATCCATCAAAAATCCCATCCACTTCAAAAAAAATCCATCATTCGCAAAACCCATCCTCTCCATGAAGCTCCTCTTTTCAAGATAGAATGCTTTTAACACCCCTTTCATGTATGTCCTTCCAGGTTTGAAGGAAGTGATTTATTATCCCTTGGGTTGTGCTTCATATTGATTTGAATCTCCTAATGATTCATCACATAGTCCAAAAAATGGATATTTCTTCTTCTCATAGACACTATAACGATAGCCCCTTAAAGGAAAACTCCATAGCATCTCCACACCCAGGCATTACTGATTCCTTCCATTCCCCAAGGGTTGGTGGGTATCAAATATGTATGTCCTAGGGGTGCGAAGTGAACCCACATCGTCCAAGCTTTAGGACATTAAAATACCAAGCCTTGTTATCCTCATCACATGATGTTAAAATGTAGCCTGAACCCATGAAATATACACAGGGTGCCCCGTCTCGGACATTCTCCATACCCACTAGTCTTCCCTGTAGTGAGATCTTCCTCACATGGAATGTGATCCTCTTTGCTGGAGTGGAATCTATCAGTAGGGAAGGGAAACCCTCCAGGTGTAGGCCCCTATACTTTCTTATAGGAAGTAGGACCCCTGCTCCTCTTCTCTTCTTGAATGCCCAAAGACTAAGTGATATAGTGGCACAAGGACCTTCTTTGCCACATCCCTATCCACATGGTATTTTTCCTCAACGATCATCCATCATTGAGTAAGTCCAAATCTCCATCTCTATTGGCCACTAACCACGCGTCAGCCCCTGTTTCCTCTTTGGGAAACTAACCATGCATAAGAACCACTCCATTCTTAACATACACACCATTTGTATTGTGATCATCAAGTCTTTCCTTCCTCTTATTCGTCACACCAAGCACGACTTATGTGAGGTTAAAGTAAGAATATACCATGACAACCTCCTTGGGATTCCTTAGCACATAATACCTAATCCTATATTCCAAACTACATGGACTTTGATCCTTTCCCTTTCTAAGAAAGGTATTTTAGAAGCCTTCCTAAGGTTCAATCTCAACACTTACTTATCCTAACCACTCCACATCGGTTCACATTCATCCCAAATGACATTGAAAAATATACTACTTTTAAAACTACATGTATTTTGATAATTTCCCTTTCCAAGAAAGGTATGTAGAAATCCTTCATGGGGTTCAAGAACCACACATACTTTTCCCAACCACTCCATATCGGTTCACCTTCAACCTGCAGACATTAAACTATATCCTCCCTTTTGAACTACATGGACTTTGATCCATTCCCTTTCCATGAAATGTACGTAGGAATCCTCTATGAGCTTCAAGGCTGACACCTACATGTCCTTACCCCTCCACGTCGGTTCACCTTCCTCTTGTATGACATTGAAATGTATCATCCCTTATTAACTACGTGGAAATTGATTCTTTCCCATTCTTAAAAAGGTTCACAAGGAGCCTCCCTAGGCCTCAAATCCCAACACCTTCTTATCCCAACCACTCAACATCGGTTCACCTTCATAATGCATGAAATTGAATTGTATTCCCCTTCCCTTACCTCATGACACTAAACTATACAAATCCGAACTACGTTTGATTTGATACATGTCTCCAATACAAGGTATGTAATAAATCGTTATGAGGTTCAACCCCAACCAGCGGTAAGCCATTGTAAACCCCATCTAGAGATAAAATGTTACAGACTCCATCCAATGATAATCTGTTGTAGCCCCCAACCAGCGGTAAGCTATTGTAGTACCCTCAGTTCAGACCCACATATATTGTCGGCACCCCGATCTCCAGACCCACTCTCATCCTGCTAGCCCCACATATGACTCAATATATAATCAGATTGTTGTCCTCTCCACACACCCTGATTCCATGCCCCACCCTAAACTACATGGACTTTGATTCCCTACCACAATTTTATGTAGGAATCCTCTCTAAGGTTCAATCCCATCATCAATACCTCATCTTATCTCTCCCTTGATCATATGTGTTTCTGGAAGGTCATCCCCCATCCTAATGGTTCCACATCCTCTAGGTCCTATACATGCATCCATTCTCATGGGCCGCCTAATCAGGTGTCCCATCCTCCCACCTAACTACATAGACATTTATTCACTACCTAGTTAATAAGTAGGAAGCCTCTGTGAGGTGCAAGCCTAACAATGTCATCCATTTCACATCGGCTCCAACTCATTATTCTCCCACTTCACTCAACCATTAATCACCCATCTTATTTTTACCTGGGTCATCACATCCCAATGAGTTCATTCCACACAATTCCTCAATTATCTTAGCAGTAATCGGGACACTAACCATGTTTAATCCCCAACATGTCTCCGGGACCCTATCATCTGCGCACACCCCGATTCATCACCCCTTTGAAATAAGTGATATTGATTCCTATCTCTCGGGATAAGGTACATAAGAAACCTCTCTGACATTCGATATTAGAAAACATTAAAACAATGGAGTTCCCTTTATTGGGACCCAATCACAATCTGATTAGTATTCATTTGATTACATGATCTTCCCATCTAGTAGGACTCCTAGGTGCTCCCTCCTTGGGTAGCACCCATCCGATCCACTCCCATTAATGTTATGATCAGTCTGATTCGTCTCCTCTAGATGTTAAAATAGCGTCATACCCAGTTTTAAACATGGGAAGATGAGTAAAACATGAGAAACATGCCTATGGAATATAATTCCCCACATTGGACGTTGGATACCTCGGGCTTCCACACCATCGGAAAACCCTTTTATTAGGGGAAGAAATCCAAATGCATTAGTGGTCCAATGTCCAGACACACCAGAAATATCCAACATGACTAATGCACCAAGAGAAGGTTGCTACCATAACACGAACACTTTTAATGTCCTCAAAGAAGCAGTGTAATTAACCGGTGTCCAAAAAGAGATGATACATGGAAGAGTATCACAAACAACGACTTAATCTATAAGGGATACACATACTATGTAATGATTTCCAAGGAGGAATCCATAGAAGGAGGAGCCAAAATCCCATCATCCTATTTTGATCAAAGAAAAAACATCCCTGAATAGGTGAAAGATGACCCATGCCTTTGGATATTAGGAATGTGGGGACATAATCAGTGCGTCCCCCAATGATGGATGTGTACCCTAGTGAAAACTTCATAAACAAACTCATTCCAGACTTGTTTATCTGAGGAGAAATAAATCATTTCCCAATGAATTGGAGGTTGATATAGGTCAGACCCATCACATTATAAAATCACACATACATGTTCTAAGAGACCATAAATTAACATGTCATAACCCATGAAATGAAATGTTAATCATAAGAAAGGTAAACATATCATAACATATGGAAATATATATGTTTCACAATCATTTAATCATAAACATTAACTGTGAAATAGAAATGGGTTTCATAACATCATTCCATAAAAACATAATCAATTAAGTTAAATAATATGAATGGATTCATTAAATAATTTCTCCATAAATACATGAGCAACACCAATGGATGTTCTCTTAGCTGGAAAATAATATTTTTTTTTCAAATCAATTCATTAGGAAAATAACTTTTCTTCGTTGAAAAATATTTTTTATAACATAAAATCATTTGAAAATAATATTATTTGAAAAAAATGAAAGCATATAGTGGACTCATTGAAAACAATAAAACATTTTTAAAATCCCTTTTACCTAAAAATTACCTTCATGGAACTTTTAAAATCAGTTTTGAAAAACATTTTGGAAAATATTGTTTTTGAATACAATTGATTTCCGACCGAAGAGAGAGATGGTAAGATTTCACAAAAAGATTTATCTTAAGTACCAAATAGTGGAAAATGATACTAAAAATTGTGGATATATGGAATAAAAATTGGAGATGGAAAATCATGAATAATCGTGAGAGATTTCATCAAAGGAATCATACACATACTCAATATTGAAAAAACAAAATATTGTCAAAAAAATCTTATAGCTTGGTTACAGGGGATCAGAATCTCCAAGTATGAAAAGTAAATTCCATGAAAATGAAAATATCATGAAAATAATGAGATTAATGATATAAAATTTGAAATAGTACTATATAAACCTCAATAAATAGTTTAATTACAAAACAAAACATGAGTCTTAATGATGGAAAATTCAGACAAAATAGTTTTACTGATTTTGTAACTTTTTAAAGTTAAACAAAATGACTGAATGATCATAGAATTGATATCTGAATACCTATATATTTAGATATAAGATACCTATAATTCAGTCATGTTCAGTACATACACCACTCAAAAGGAAAGTGTGGTGATCAAAACATGAATCTCACAAAAATTAAGAGTGAGATGAAAATCCACTAACTTTGTGTCTTTACTCTCTCCATACTCATACATGCTTATTGTATAATAAATATAATATTATTATACATATTTTACATAATAAAATTACTGTACATAATAAAATATATGTCTTTATTATAACCTTATATCACCTTCTTTTTAATGATTCTCTGTTACAGTTTCACTTTGGGTAATATTCACTTTGGGCATGACATGTGTCTTTATTGGTTATATTGATGGTCCTTATAATTATATCATGATTTCAGAGTGTATAAAGTGATATAAATTTTAGGAATATAGAAAAATATTATATTATAATATTTTATTGAATAATTATTTATGAAATGGAATACACCATTCATGGAGACTGTAAGTCGTTCATATGGATGAATGTTGTTTCTATTTTTGTTGTCATATTGAATGAATGTATGTCAATGAAATATGTATATATATGTATGTATGTATGTATATCATGATTATAGTATAATTTATATATCATATATATCATAAAAGTCTGTAAAACCCTTCCTTAATACATTCCATTTGGTGTGTGAATGAATCACATCGCTTTGAGGGGGTGGTAGTCCACACATCCAAAAACAAGATTATCATATTGACACCAAATAGAAGGTAATAATATGTGGGTTTCAAAAGGAATACATAATTTTATTGACATAATAAATATAATTTATTACATATATAAATAAATCTTTCATCATAATGGATACCATGATTAGTGGTAAAGGAGAAATAAATAATCATCATTTTGTGAGGTAGTTGTTCACCGCACACAGAAATAATATGTTTAACATCCATTAGATGGAGGTGTGTGTAAGGGTAGGTCAGACCATTTTCATAATAACATCATATTATATGGTTAAAATTGTTTTGTTTACAATAAAAGAATTTATAGAGTGGATGGGAGGTGAAGGTAAATAAGGGTCATGATCTTGAAAGAAGACATAACCTCTAAATCACATGACTCTTTTGGGTTTGTGCCAAATGGTTTATTTAAAAGGGTTTCCTCCCAAATGGAGGCTTTGAAATTAAAGGGAGGAATTTTGGGAGGAAATTTGGGCTGGGATTGGCTGATAAAAAGAGACTATAGAGGTGTGAGGAATGGGTATAGGTGATGGCATTTTAAAGGGAGGGAAAAGGACTCCCATGTAATTTTTAGAAACAAATTTGGAATGAACATGTTCATACCTAAAAACTCCTTTAAAAACACAAAAATCTATAATATAACGTTCATATATTATTTAAGTACCTGAAATTGGGTTGGGAAAACTATATAGGTAATTTGGGATCTTAATTTGACGGTTTAGTCCTGAATTAATATTAATGTGTCCTTACATCTTGTGATTAATTTTAATCACTTTTACTGATCATTTTTGTCAAAATATATACATGGAATTATTTGAATCTAATCATTAGACTTAATTTAATTGTTTATTTTAGATTTTGGAATTTTTAATCAATGTAGTTTCAAAATTTAGATTATTGTTAATCCCGAAGATGGGACGACATAACAGGGTTTTAATGTTGATAAAATTTTAAAAGCTTGTTCTGATTTTATAATCAGTTTCAATGTGAAATTGAACCCTAGTAATTTTATTGTCTTTTTAAATTTAATAATGATCGAATTTTATATTAAAAAATATTTCAAATACAAACTTATATTATTAAATAATTAGAAAAAAGGCAGTTTTTAACTAAAAAGTAGAATTTTTCACTATTCATAAAAAAGTGATGTTTCTGAGAAAAATCTCAAAACATTACACTACGATAATATAAAAATTCTGAATTAAAAAAAATGATTATTTTATCCAATTATATTTCTAACTTTTTCTAAAATTACATTCATTATTAAAATTAGTTTTTTTGAGAAAATGATATTTTTAACCAAAAAAATCACTTTACCAAAAATTACATCTCTTGTTATCAATATGTTTTCCTTATATAGAACAATTATATAAAATATATGTAAATTAGTTATCACTATTCATGTTACTATGTTTATCAAACTATAATATAATTATCTTATTTAGATAATTAAAAAAATGAAAATAGATACTTCGTAGAGACTCGGTGTTGCGCGTATCATATGCAAACTTAGTGTTACGTGCATCGTACGCCATGTGAATAAAGTAAGTTCCATGTGAATAGACTCTATGAAATAGTTCATTTCAAGATATATGTGAATATTTAAATTTATTTAAAAAAATAGGTCTGTAAAACTAAGGGTGTTACAACCCCCCTCCTCTTATTCTGTCAGTGCCTCACTAGGGGATCTAACCAAGGCTAGGAGAACACCGATCCTAATGAATACTATATCATGATGATCTATATTCTATATTATTTCCCATATTAGTTTGTTGTATTGGTATATAATATTCCATTTTATATTTCCCATAAAATTCATAGTATCTCCCCACTAAAGCTTGTCGTGGACCCATGATATATCAATGAGTTGTATAACCAGTTTCTATTGTCTAATCATGGGAATGCCGTAGGTGCCTTTTTACCCTTTGCCTTATTGAATAATTAGATGGATCTACCATGTAATAACTACTGATAGGACCAAATGAATAAGATATATCAATTAATAATATCTTAGTAAAGATTTCCCACTCCTACACTCCAACATATATGGGAAAGTACAGGTGTACCACACCAACCCAGATGACTATATAAAGACCTTGTATGACCATTAATTTGAAGAAGTATTTTATTAAAATATTATCCATAGAGTACACTATTAGATTAGTGAGCCTTGTGTCATACTCAGAAACTACCATCCCTCCCTTCTACAGCTCTAATAACTTCACAATCTGAATGGAATGTAAGAAAATGTTTCAATACTCCTCGTGAAATAGTTTCTTTAAGTCAGATCATGAGAGTGATGAATCATCATGTATAAGTGTTAATAAACACTAATAGTTCCATGATTCTCGAGGGAGATGTTGGGATTTCAACACAACCATCTCATCAGTTAGGGTCCATACAATTCTAAAAACATGGATCACTAAACAATCCAACACTCCACTACCAATGGGTATATATCACTATAAAATCTCAATTTCCACTAAAACTAGAACTCACATAGTCTACTATGACTGTATGTATGCCAATACTATTCACTGGTATAATATTCTACTCAATATGAAGGGGTGAAACTAACTTCCCTCATGGAGTATTGATATCAATAGATGGCCCTCGAACTAATGCCTCATCACTCATCAAATCATCTCTATGATCCTGAATAGATATCTTTAAAAGATGTATTCATATAGAAATAATGAAAATTAATCAAGATTAACCATGGTCCGATGGGACTATATGTATATATATATATATATATATATTGAGAGGACCTTTAATATATAGCCAAAGAACATAATATTTTATGATTCATGCGCCCATTATGCTTGAAATAAATGTATCAGTATTCCAGGTGAACATGTAGGTAGTCAATTTCTTAGTAAATGGAATTTTTAGCTGTAAAACCAACATTGGGTTACCTTGCATGACACCAAGAATTGAGAAACATTTAAATAGTATCCTTGAATTCCCAACTAAACTAAATAAGGGGTCAAAACTCAAAACACAATACCAAGGTCAAGCCACCTCTGATTCCAATCTATCATGAACCAACCCACCAGGGCCATCTTGGATAGTAGAATGTTGAGCTACATAACATATGGCTACCTTTATTGTATAGTGGCTAGAGACAAATGATTTATGGAATAACTAATATTAGTTTCCTTTTCTTAAATTATCGTTTCACACACATCCAACCATGCACATTTTGAAGTGGATAAGAATTATAATAAAATATAACAACCTCAAAAGTAAAAAAAATCATGTAATTACCTGTAATAAATTAAAAATAATGTGTAAATATATTATATTATGTATTGGATGAAATATATGGCCATCTAGAAAAGATATCTATAAATGACAAAAACTATTAAATTATTGATGACATAGACCGACTTTAGATCACCAACCAAAAGGCCATAAGATTTAGATGAACTGAATATTCATGAAGACCCTATGAAATCAACACCGATCTATATTTCATTTGTATAATACATGACACATGCAGGAAAATCTCACATATTGGAGCATATATACATACTCAATAAGATGCCTTGTACATTTAATAAGGGAAATATGAGGTATAAAATCAACAATCATATAAAACCAATGAACAGGTAAATTGAAACAAAATCACACACACACACATTTATATATATATATAACATCATAAAATAAAAATATTAGGGAGATAAATGTGATTTTAATCTCACAACCCATCTCAGTTTGATGGGTTATCATGTAGCTCCACAGGTTAAACATAGATGACTCCAGTCTTACATGACTATTTTATGAATTCATATAGAGGACCCATAACATAGTGTTGAATAGGAGAAATATATCCATGCATAGAGGACCTTTGAAATTGAACAACAAGGGTGTTCTACGTCAGCATTTTTACAAATAATACTTAGGGTTCTTACCCCAGTACAATAGGGGAGTAATGTAATTGTGGATAGAGGACCCACACCATAGTGTGGCACCACTATATCTTTACAATGGTAATGGAGGACCTATTCACTTGTTTGAATGTGTTCTAAAATCTCCATGTCTATTGGAATCAATCCCCGATGTGTTAATGGAGAGTTATCTATGTTATTTTATAATGAGTACGAAATACTATCACCCTAGTAATATAGGGGGGAACTGTCTCTTGGGATAGATGAAATTCATCTGGGTGTGATAAGGGAGTACCACCGGTACCTATAATTCCTCCTATGATACTATATTATCACTATCATCATCAAGTGTCTCTTAAATTCTCTTCAAAGATTTAATATCCCAAATAGTATCTAAAAATTCACTATGAAGGCCAGAATCAAATTCTATGTGGAAAAATATTCACGAGAAGCTACTCATTAGTTGAAATTTTATTCCAAATAATCATTATACAAGAGTATGAATTTTATGAAAAATTTGCATGTCCTGTATGTGGTTCATCATAATAAGTGACCCCACCAAGGTCATGGTTTTTTCTGCACCAAGACAAGACATGATGGATATCAGGTACTACATCATGTGATAGAGTAATACATGGAGTATCTTATCTTATCCGGGAGAAGTTGTGTCCTCATAACCATTCCCATTTACGTTTCCATGTATGTATTTGATTCCATACTCATCTACTCAAAGAGCATGGTACATGTCCTCCCCTATGGAGTCCCAGACCTTTGTAGCTGGAACACGACCTAGATTCGCATTGAGGGTGCTATAGTATATTTCCAAATTACATAGATTGTTATATTTATTTTTCAAGTACACCATCATATATAGCTTAATGGGATTACACTACATGTAGTTGTAAAACTATATATAGATCATGATATTATTTGAAATGCCTATTTATTCATAAGTTCTTTAGATACTCTGTACCACCTATTAATTTACTAGTTGACCACATTGAAAAAGTTTTAATCATATCCAACTATCATTTTTTGTCCTCTATTGGATGAAAATTAAAAACCAATATTCCACAATTATCTACTGATCATCTTGTATGCCACACATCAATAAAAATTGGCCTCAAATCCTATATGCATGGAAATCATCAATAGATTCCTAAAAAAACCATGATCTCCCCAAAAATCACCATCCCATTCATTGTACCATCAATATAAATGAGTCCAATTGATTGATCACACTCCTACATTACCAAACGTATCACATTGTGGCCCCATAGGCCATTGATTATGATCAAGAATAATTATTACAAAAAATAACCATAAAAGGGTGATAATCAATGTTGGATAAGCATTCTCAACTGATGAATTCAAAGAGGGAAAACTAGGGAGAGATAATTTAATAATAAGGTTAAATTGAATATAAATTTACTAAAAATACATAATCTCATAGAAAGAATAAAATTAATCAGATATAAAATTATATTAGAGATAAAAAATGTGATTAATTAAATCAATAGTGAAAAATAACTAATGATCTTGATCGCATTATTTGATCGATCATTGGTGAAGAACACATTCTCTAGTGATGGAGAATATTTTTGACATTTGGAATCTATCGATTCACCTTTATCTCATCACTGATCCTCATCCTATTATGATCCCTCAATGAAGTTCATAAAATCAATTCTCTAATAACTCCTTGGGTTTTTCAAATAACCTTACTAAAATATCAAAACAAAATATTTCTATAAGATTATCTTATATCATTTATATTATAATAAACAATTTAATCATTTATATTAATTTAAATTCACATGACAATGGATGCCTTATCCAATCTTCGAGTACTGAGAAACCTAAGATCACTCACAGTGTAAACCCCATTCTTCATATTCATCAATGGTCTCATATTTTTTATTTGATACTTTTTTCAATTGATGTTATAGTTTCTTTGAAAACAATGTGTGTTCCTGATAAAATATATTTAATATTTTGGAAAATTGATTCACTACTCATAGGGACTCAAAATAATGCACCATCACACCTCGTGGCTATAAAAATATGCATTGATATATTTCAATGTCTTCCATGGTGAAAATGGTTCTCTTCATGTATGAAATTAATGTTGTTTTATGTTATATTATAGCATGTAAAATTCATGGTTTATGTTTGAAATATAACTATGACTAAAATATTATATTTTTAATTATGGGAGATCGGATATAATTATATCTTATACTATTATTGGTGATTGAATAGAGGATGTAGCATCACATTACATACATAAAACCTTGAAAATAGTAAAAACACTATGATATATAGGGAAAAATAAAAGAGGATATATGAAATATTCAACCTGGGTACTGATCTAGTAAGCATAACCTATTTGTTACAAAGTGATGTTAGTGTTATTTACTATTTTGGTCATGATATTTAGAGATATGATTTTTTAAAACATATAATAGACCTTATCATTTTCTATACCAAATACCTTTTTGGTGAATTAATAAATTATTTCGTAATGTATTTTTTATTAATCATTTATTGATGTTATGATTTTTTAATATTAATATATATGTATTTTTAACCTTGTTGAAGGTGGTAGAAGAGATTGCATTTATACATCCTATATGTAATTTATAATTACTATGAAAATCCTATATTTTTATGTGTTATATAACCATGTTCTAAAATGGGGTTTTATATTTTTTAATTTGAAAAAACATTATTAATTGTTTTCCTATATAATATTTTTTGTCACATTAAATGATTGAACGCATAGTTAATCAATTTTTATTATAATTTCATGACGACTCATTATATTGATCTTATATACATTATTTAAGTAAACCAATGAAATACTGGTTTAGATTATACTGTTCTGGATTTGTTTTAGACCCTTATGTGGATAGGGTGTCTATAGAGGAGCAAGGTGATATTAATTATTGCAATTTTATGAAAATGTAATATCAAGAATATGTTATTTTTTTTCTGAGTCATAAATTTTTAATTTCAATAAGATAGCCCATAATAGACCATTATATGAATGATAATATCATAAGTACAAGCATTGGTAGATGTTATGGGTTGTAACATGCCTATTGCACCAGGGATAAATGTTGATGATAAACCCCCTGAGAGTCTATAGTGTATTATAAATTCTAAAAATTATTTTTTTCTTTGAGTAGATATATATATATATATATATATATATATGAGTTCATGAGTGATTTATCGATAAAAATAACATACAGTTTTATTAAGCAGCCCAATCCACGTGATGGTGATGTCCTGATTGAGTCATTTAATATGAATTTCAATAATATTGAGACTCCATACAGTGTTTTGTAAATCCTATAGAGTATGTATTTCATAGAATTGAGAAATTCTTTGGGGATTTGTTAGTCCATGAAGGAGAACACATGGTATTGTACTAATATTTATTCAAGATTTTTGCATCATGTATTTATTTACACTAATTTTGAGAGTTGATAGTACCAATTTTTATTTAATATTATCAAAATGATATCTTATAATTATGGATTATATAGAACACTTAATATAATATATCTTATTCTCACCCTCATCATCAGTTGGTGTGGTGAAAAAGATCATCCAAATTTTCGATGCATTTTGGTATATGATACCTCTATAGGTTGAAATTTATGGTCAATATTTTATTATAGTAGAACCAAACCATTCACTCATATGAAAGAAAAATATCGTAAAGAATAATAAAATATAACTATAAAATTTTATGGAAACACTATAGAGGAGAAAATATATCTGTAGATGTATTGTTCTAATGATTTTTTCTTGAATGATAATAGGTATTAAAAACATCTTCAGGATTTTAATGTACCTAATAGAGGAGGAATCTTTTAGAATGTAACCTATGTGTTAAGATTAGGATTATATGATCTTATTACCACTAATATAATAATTTTTGTTGATAATGTAAGAATATGGGTGATCTATGACTGTTTTATAGTAGTCCCTCTCAATCAAGATGATGAAAAGGCATAAATCTAGCAGAATAATAAAATCATAGAGAATGAGTTTCAAATCAGTGAAGAAGTTGGGTTTTATTAGGTTAATTATATTTTTATAAGTATGTGGTGTTGAGGGTAAAGGTATATAGTGTAAGAATAGTACAAGCACATAGTACATCCAAATGTCATGGGGGTTTGGAAGGGTCTTAAGCTCATTCGAGATTCATTAATTTATGTAGAATTCATATAGTTATGGATAAATACCATTAATTGACATATGTATAATAATTTAAACATCAACTATGGATATTTAATTATTTCAAAATGGTATTTAAGAACAAAAATTTCTACCTAATAGTTTGGTAACATGGGTTTTTTATCGAGTGTGATAACCTAGAGTTTTATCTATAGAAATACCCTTCTTATAATTTTAATATATGGTATAACCATATAATAGAACACCAAAAAAGATTTATAAATGAGGAATGAAAGAAGCAATAAGCATTTTCTAGATGTTATGGAACCTATGCCAATAGAATAGTAACTTTTTATTTTGAATAGTAATATGAACCGTATGAATAGTAAATTGGTCAATAGAATAGTAACCTAACCAATGATTGTATATATAATATTTATCCATATTATAACTGAAACTATGATATAATTATATCATAGAATAAGTAAATAAATACTTTTAAAAATATTAATTAAATTTTGATATTTTCATTAGTCATAAATATTAAATTAAAATTTTGTGATTAATTTAATAGTCTAAAATAAAATTCATTTTCATAAATTTATTAATTTTTTTTTATTTTTATGACTTATTATATTATAATTTTATGCGACCCTAGTTATTTTATCAATGTATTACAAAATCATTTATTATTAAAAAAACATTATTTTCCAAAAAAAATTGAGATTTTAATTAAAATTAACATTTATCATATTTAGAAAATAATTAAAAAAATGGAGTCCATTTATGTATTCTACACATAACTAAATTGGTTAGGGTTAATTTTTTGGATTTTCATAAAATGCTTTAATTTTTTGTGAATAGTACAATACGATAATTTAAAAGAAATAAATAATACATGAGTTATGGAGTAATAGGTGATGTATTGCAGATATAATCCAATTATCTCAAACTGACAAGATATAATTACTTTATTCAGTGTTATTAATCAACATTATTTCTTTTATTGAAAATTATAATAAAATAAATATTTAAATATTCATAAAAACACCCCCTCCTCTATTATAAACCACACCCATCACCACCTATTCCCATAACACCTATCAATTCTTAAGCCATGCAAAAATTCTACCCAATAATCATTCCAGCCATCTTAACATAGTATAAGTTCTTTTGGTCTTAATAAAAGACCAAAACTAATCCCTGAAGGAAGTTCTCATGAAGATGTTACTAATAGGCAAACCCCTCTTTGGTTTTCATTCAATTTCTTTTCAAGTTAATTTATTTTCATTTTATCTCCCAACATCCCCTCATAAAAATTAAATTAAAACTATATTAACTTACATAAAATGAAATTTTTTCTTGTTTATAGAATAATTCATTATTAAATCTCTTATTTTCTCTCTTTTATATTAAAAATGAAAACGTCATCTATGAGATATAGATTTACCACATTCATGGTTGATGTGATTTCATCATTCAATTTTTTCTTCAGGGATACCCATAAATCCATATTTATGGTTGATAAAAATTACGATATATGTATTATATCTTTTATAATGTTTTAGAATCATTTCTACACATGATATAAATTTATTAAAAATATGAGTTTGTTGTGATAAAAAACTTATATCATCCTAACCAATTATCATTATTTATTTAATAAATTAATCATCCTCAAATATGGAAATGAAATGGTATTTTATAACCTATAATATAATTAATTATATCTAAGCTCAGTTATGGATTGTAGACCTCATAGTACATGATTTTCCACACATGTATACAAGTAAAATGATAATGAATACCATGGAAATAAATGCTGACAAACGATGACATTGAAAATAATAATTCACATTAAAAGACATAAGCGAACTAAATAAATTTTAAAAATATCAAATAAATTTATAAATGGTTCTGGAATTTTTGATTAAAAAATCAAATTTATTATTTAGATCATTAATATGAAGTGCAGAAAATTTTCTGACATAAAGTTAGGGATTCTACCTGAACCTCCATTATTCCTTCTTGGTACTCTTTATATTTGTTTACCCAAATTAAATTATATTAAATTTATATATAAATATTATATATTATGTGTAAATTTTCTAAACTCATTTATAATTATCCACTCATCCATATTTTTTTGAGAATATGAATGTTTTTAAAAGGATCCTTATTTAAATCATCCCGTCAAGTTTTCCCAACATAAGGGAACATCCTAGATTATTACCCATTTTCATGTGTGGTAAATAATCTATTTTAAGAAATTTTTATTTTAATAAAATCAAAAAATTTATCATGAAAAACTACCTTGGTTTAATTTTGGATATATAAGAATTTTTTTAATTTTTTCCATTAATATGAATCTTGAATGTTTTCCGTTAAACCTTACTAAAAAGTTTTATTTCTAAAGAATATTAAACACACATTTCATTATATTTTGATATCACATATCATGATATCTGTCTATATTCCTCTATGAATGTGCATGTATGATTCAAATCTGTCCTTTTTTGACACCATAATGATATTAAATTTTGATATGTCTTTTGACATAATTATGATACACAATTTATTACAACGGTAACCCTTATGTTTATGTTCTATTACATATGTATGATTATTTATGTGGCATGAATATTAAATAACTTTTTATTATGGTTGGGCCCACATAATTTTCAAATTAATTTGGTAATTTTTAGTCTCATGAGACGTTATATGAAAATATCTTAGTGGTTAGCCTTGAATTTTGATCCTATATGTGCAACCAGCCTTGAATCATTAAAAACTATGTGCAATAAGCCTTGATAAATGATAATATAAATTTTTAGGTTGAAACCACTTAACTATGATTCCTTTATTATATTATCTCATGTTCTTTATGTTTTGATTTCTTTTTTTTATTATGTTCCACGAATTTTTATATATTTAGAATTTTTTTTCAAAACCACATTCTATGATATATTTTAATGTTTATTCCCATACTGTGTTTTTTAGCTCATCCCTTTTCTAATGTTATCCCCACTTTATCCTACACATATTTAAATGATCAAATTAATTTAGGATCTCTTAATGGATGATAAATAATGAAATTTTTTATGAAGTCCCATGTTTCTAGTTTAATGTACCTATACATTAAAGTATCCAGTATTTACAATTCATGGATTTTAAATTGATGTTGTTATTAATAAAATCATGTAGTGATATGTGTATAATTATTTAGATTAAATATATGTTAGGACATAGATCATGGATAATATATATTGAAACCTAGGGAATCACATGTTTGGATATAATTTTTCTTCATGATTTAATCCTTTTATGTTTAATGTTTTCCTTTTATTCATATTATTTAAGTCTTAAAGCCCCCTAATTGTAATTTATTTTTCTTTTTTTAATGGAAATAACTATAATAACTCATTACAAAAGACAATTTAATAGGTATTGTGAGTATTTTACTAATGATATTCAATATATGATAGAAACCAGTGCACAAAACATCATTATTGTACTTGATCAACTAGATAATGTTTTGAATAATAAAATAAATCTTTTAGAACACCCTCATTCTCCAATGAAATAGATAATTTCTATCTCATAATTAATGAAACAATGTCCTCCCATGTTTAGTGAATCTTATGATCCCCTCTCCATGGAATAGTGGATTAATTCAATTGAAATGATATTATTTGTCCTCTAATGTTGATAAGAAGAAGAATGTTTCTCTTTGGTCTATCGTATTGATGTTAATGATGATTAGTGGGGGACAATAATAAAAAATATAAATTCCAAGGGGAAAATTGATTCTATTTATTTGGAAGATTCCATGATAATGTTTTTCAAAAAAAATTCCATAAACCCTCTATATCAAGATGGAAAGAAAATACCATGGACTTAGTCAAGAAGAAGATTATTATATCAATATATATGATGAAAAATTTATAATAAATTCAAGATAATCCAATGTATTTTTTCATGAAAACTGAAACAAAGTTGGATCAATTCTTTATGTGTGTAATGTTGAGACTATAAAATGCATTGGTTATTCAAGAATTCTATAATTATGAGGATATTGTCTATTGTGACCTCATGTTTGAAATGGATATTAGAGACTCTCTATGGTCTCATGGAACGAGTGAAAAAAATAAGAAAATAGATTCTAATACGAGTGGGTCATTAAATAAATCCCTTAATGAAAAAAACTAAATATCCCACAAGTCAAAATTTTTACAAGATGAATCATGAGATCTTTTTAACGGGAACCATTAAATTATTCAAACATGGATGAATAGTGATTTAGAAGTAATTCAAGACAAGCTAATGGATTTTTCATTAACATTGAAATAATGGTGGATCCCTTCTGTATGAGTCTAATGTCGACTCTATGAAAATCATTGGTGTTTCAAGACATCTATAATTATGAGGAGATTGTTTGTTGTGACCTCATGTTTGAAATGGATATTAGAGACTCTATATGGTCTCCTAGGACTAGTGAAAAAAAGAAGAAAATAGATTATAATATGACTGGATCCTCAAATTAATCCCCTAATGTAAAAAATACTAAATGTCCAACTTGTCAAAAAAAATTACAGGAAGAATCAAGGGAGGTGTCTTAAGAGAACCATAAAATTCTTCAAACTTGGAAGAATAGGGAATCTAGAAAAAGAATTGAAAAATGGATATAATAATCCCACTAATTTATATGAAGAAATGAAGATTCATATCAATGTTGTGTTGTGTTTCAACAATAAGGAACATGGGAATTTTTTCTAACCAACTTCGAAATATTAAAATTTTTAGAGGAAATAAACCACAACCACCAAGGAAACATGGGTGGGATTATGCTATAACATGAACATATCTGGATCTGGACAATGATGTAGTTACAGGTGTGCTGTTATTTATTCAAGAATATTGACCATTATATTTTATTGTGGTTTTAGTAATTATTTCTTTCCTTTATTGTTTATAATAACTATTCTAAAACACATTATAAATTGGAGGTCAAGTTATCTATGAGAACATATTACGGGGAAATTATGGAGTCCAACATACATAACTCCACCTATGTTAATGTTTATGGATAAAACCTCCCATCAAATCTTATCATACTCCCTTTAGTGGAGTTTGATTCTATTTTGGTTATGGATTGTATGTATTTATATAAATCTGACATCAACTATCGGTAAAGTGAGATAACTCATCACATCATGATTAACCCCCAATTCTGTACATGTTTAGTGAGGAAGATGAATATCCTTAATAATTGGTGTCTTTAGTGAGGATATTACAACCTTATTAGTAAAGAATATCTCTCTCAATGGATTCCAAAAAAAGGATTTGATCACGCTCGAAGAAATTCCCATCATTAGGGATTACATTGATGTATTCCATGAATAATTTATTGGTATTCCCCCTAATCGGGATATTGAGTTCCTAATTAATCTTATTTCTATATATATTAATACATCAAAGACACCATATACAATGGAAATCATGGATCCTAAAGAGATAAAGAAAATACTGAGAGAATATAGAAAAGGGTTTTATAGGCTCGATTGCTTCACCATGGGGTGATCCAGTCCCCTGAATAAAGACTTAAAATAATCAATGAGACTCATAATCAATAATCATGTGCTCAATAAAATCATGATAATGAAAAATTATCCCTTTCCTCAGATAGATGAATTTTTAATACAATGGTCATCATGGATCTATGTGTTTTTACTAATTTTCATTTGAATCAAAAATTCTCCAAAACATTTAATGGATTTTATAAATTGGCCATTTAGATATTACCACAAAATTTTTTCGTTAATAATTTTCAATGATATTCTAATTTACAACAAATGCAAGTAGAAATATTATGATAATTTGAATATTTTGATAATGAAATTTTGAAGGGATAAATTATATTAAATTTGAAATAAATGTACATTTTGGATTATGTATCATTCATCGGTCATGTTATCACCAGCAAAGAGATATATGTGGACACTTACATGGTAATGGAAATCAATGATTTTCCTATTAAACTATCTATAACATACATTCATAAATATTATTGGTCTATATAGGTATTATCTATGATTTCTAATGAACATATCTCAATTTTGAATCCAACAAAAAAACAAGATGAAATTGAAGGGAGTGAAGTATTTCTCGACTCAAGAATGTGAGGAATTCATTATAGATCTCAAAGAGGCTTATAACTACACCAATACCCACACTTATGATGTGTGGAGAATATTATTTGGTGTATGGATAAGTTCTATGAAATAATTAGTCTTTTTATTGTTTAAAAATGTAAAGGTGATAGCCAACATCACAAGATAGTAGAAAATTCTAGTGAAAAACTATCATATGTATGATCTACAGTTGGAAATAGTGATCTTTTCAATGAAATTCTGATTGTATTATCTCTCTAGGGAGAAGTGTGAGAGATACACATATCACAAGATTCTTCAATATATATTCACATAAAAGGCGGTTAATATGTGATAGTGAATATGATTAGTTTCCAGCACGAAATATTACTAATAAATTCAATACAATCCTAGTACAAAACATACGATTACAGATCATCTTTTAAGAAAGGGTTATCCATCATTATCTATGATGAGAATTGAGAATGATGCAATATTATTATAATTTCAAAAGTTTTACATTTGAATCATTAAGGAAGTAAAATCATAAATCATTTTGGAAAATGATTGGTCTATCATCCCTTTTAGATAAAATAACGGATTTCAAAATAAATGATGTGGAAATTCATAAAAGGGTAAAAGATATCTTGAATGGGAAATCAACCATGATCATGATTAATGACAATGGTGTCATAAGAATTTTTTTATTATTATTTCTACCATAAAATCATGAGATAAATAAATATATTATGAATGAGTCACATATCTAAACCTTCTCTATTAACCCACGAAGAATAATGATGTATTGAGAAAACTAAATTAACATTTGAAGGGACAATATAAAAAAGGGGATCACTGAATATACATCAAATTACATAAATTTAATCAAGTGAATGCTGAATGGAAAGAGAATAATGTTTTGATTAAACCATTACCAATAACAACATTGAAATTGGAAAACATCACAATGGTTTTTGTTAATGAACATCCAAATACATATAGAAGAAACAATTATCTATGGGTTGTTTTGGATATTATTACAAGGACAACTCACTTTATCGCCTATGAAGGGGACTTTTCAATGGATCAACATTAAATAATATACATCAAATACGTTTAAGGATAAATAGAGTAACACTAACTATTATATCGAAACGAGAACCCAGATAAACCCCCATGTTTTAGAAAAGCCTCCAATATGCTCTAAGGACTGAGTTGATCTTCAATACCACTTCTCAGCCTAAAATGGTTTTCCAATATGGGTGGACTATTATGAAACTATAATACTTATTTAGATCATGTATGATGGAATTAAAATATGGATTCTACCAAGATTTACCCATTGTTTGATTCTTATTCAATAATAGTTTCCACTAGAGCATCCAATTAGATCCATTTGAATCCTTATATAGGAAAATATGCAGAACAAAAATATTCTGGTATGATTTTGGTGACCTAAATATTCTAGGAAATGAAATGGTGGATTAGGTGAAATCCATTTAGTAGCACATCAAGGAATCCCAAAGTCTACAATAGAGTTATGTAAATAATCGTCAATTGGGCCTAGAGTTTTTGTTTGGAGACATGGTATTCATAAACATATATCTATGGAAAAGGATCTTGACATTTGTGGTTATAGGGACGTTATGTCACATGTAAATTTTCCCCTTAGATATCCTTGATTTTTTAGGAGTTGCATCCAATAGATTAGAGCTTCCACCTACCATGTCTCAGATATAATATGTGTTATGTATATCCCTATTATAGAAGTACATACCAGATCCATAACATATACAAACATCAGTGGGGGTATAGTTGGAGAAATATCATTCTTATGAGGAGAAAACATTGATTTTCTTGGATCATAGAGATAAATTTCTATTAAAACAGACTTTTCCTCTGGTAAAAGTAGTTTGGTGAAACAATATGTATGAATATGAAACAAGGGAAAATAGTACATGATGAAAGATAAGTTCCCGCAAATGTTTTCAACATAAAATGTAAAATGAAATTTTGAGGAAGAAATTTAACAATGCGAGATGAATGTAATTACACAATGCTTTATATATTAATATTACATTGTTGTAATTATTTCACTTGGTATAAACACAAAATAGAACACAATAATTTTTTTATAAATGCTGAATGAATTAAATAATAAGGATTTGAAGAAGTATAGGAACCTATATAGATGAAATAGTAACTTGACCTGTGTAATATAAATGGGAACCTTATAGATAGTAAATTTCCCAATTAAATATTTTCCTCACCAACAACTGTATAAATATACTTTATACATCTTATCAGGGACAATATCATAGAATTATATCATAGTATACGTAAATAAAAAGTATAATAATTATTTCTTATGTGATGGAATTTTTATTTGACATAAATATTAAATTTAAAATTTTTGAATACTTTATTAATTTAAAAGAAAATATATTTTCTTAAATATTTTCATAAATGATTTTTTTTTATTTGTTATGATTATAAGTTAATTTTAGTTTACCATAATTAATTTTTCAAAGTGTTACAAATTCAGTTATAATTCTAAAAATTGTACTCTCTATGTAAATGATAATTTTAATTAAAGGTAAAATATCTCATATTTAGATAAAAATTCATAAAATGGAGTTAATTTGAAATCTCTACATGTATAATATTGTTAGGCTTCAATTTTTGGTTTTTTCAAAAATACTTGATTTTTTTGGAATAGTAAAACAAAAAAATTTACAATAAATAATAAATAATTGAATTGTGGAGTCATAGGTGATTTAGTTATAATTTAATCAAATTATATAGAAATTAGATGATATAATTATTTTATTTATTATCAAGATTCAAAATTATTTCTTTTCTGAAGAACGAAAATGATATAATGATTAAAACAATCAAAAAACACCCCAACCACCATAAGAAATACCATCCATTACCCCCTCCTCTCCCCACACCTCTCAAACCTTGAGCCTTGTCCTTATTAAGCCAAATATTCTTACCAATCCTATTCCCCATTTCTAGGAAGATTTTATCTTAATAAAATACCAAACCCAGCCCCTAATGAGGTTCTGAAGAAGAATTAATCAAGAGGTAAACCCCTCTTCCCTTTTCTTTCAATTTCTTTTCCAGTTACATTATTTTATTTTTCTCTCCTATACTTCCATCATCCACATAGAATGAAAACTAAAATATCATACAAATAATAAATTATAATTATTTTTGTATAATAATTATTCGTCAACTATATTCTCTTCTCTCTTTTAAATTATAAATGAAAACATCCTCAGTGAGGTTTTTTTACCTGCTACCAAGGCTATGTGATTTCAACATTCAATTCTATATTCAAGGATAGTCCTAAAACCATTTCTATGGTTGAACCAGATTATATTATATATATTATATATTATGTAATTTTCTAGAATCATTTTTACAAATGATATTAATTTATAAAACAAAATGAGTTTTCTTTGATAAAAAATGATAATGGAATCTAAACTATTATCATTAATGATTTATACATTGATTTATAATAAATTCTGGAAAAAATAGTATTATAATATTATATAAGTTTATTAATAACCTGTATTTTCTATTCTGGACAACTATCCTCATTATACATGATTTTACATTGACATATAAAAGTAAACAAATCTAAAAAACTAATGAAATCAATACTCCAAAATGATGAAATTGTATCTCTTAACCCATAAAAAGGACATACATGAATTTAATAAAGATATAATTAAAGAAGAAAATGTATAAATATATATAGAATTAAAAATTAATTTACATAATTTTATTATTTATGACATTAAGATCATGTACATACTTATTTCATACATAAGGTAAGAGATTCTACCTAAACCACCATTATTCCTTCAGGTTAACCTTAATCTATTTTTAAACAATTGGAATTCTCTTTTATTTTAATTTGAATCATAGAAATGATGTTTATATTTTATAATATAATTTATCAAGAACCATTAAAATTCTTTTTTGGTGATATAAATGTTTTTAAATGGTTTCTCAATCAATTATTCTTGATAAGTAATCCCACTTTAAGGGAATATCCAAAAATATATCAAATTTTTAATTGTTATACATAAAATATTTCGATATTCCATTATTTATATAAAATTATTTTTTTTTCAAGAAAAAATATCCTGGTTCAATTATGGTTTTATACAAACAATTATTTATTTTCTATATTAAATATTTGTAAAAATTTTCCCATAAACTATATGATTTTGTTATTTCTATGATTTTTATACAGTATTTTCAATTATGTTTGATATCTCTAATCATGATATATGTATATATTCCCATAGGAAGTTAAATTAATAATAGAAATCCATACATTCCTAGAAACCACAATTATTTTACATTTTTATATTTATTTTGACATAATTATGATACATATTTCATTATATGGGTAGATTTTATATTTATTTTTTAGTAATTATGTATGATTATTTATGTGGAAATAATATTCATGAACCTTTTATGATGGGTGAGAATAGATATATCTATAATTAATTGGGATATTTTTTTGTCTTAGATGACATTATGTGCAATGGTCATGGTGGTTAGCCTTGACTTGTGGCCCTCTATGTGAAACATGCTTTGACTCATGATTACCTATGTCCAACAATACTTGAATCATGGTAATGTATTTTTTTCTTCTATATTACTATGATTACATGATTATATGATCTAATGTTTTATATGTTATGATTACTTATGTTTTATCATGTTTCATTTCATTATATTTATTTATGTTATGCCTTCTAAACCATGTTCTCCTTATTATTTTAATGTGTTTTTTGATTACGAGGCTTTTTAGCTCATAAAATTGTCCTTGTTATCCCTAGTTTTTCTTATGAATATGTTATGATTCAAAATATTTTATTATTTGTTGATGTAGTATACATAAATAAATTATTTTTAAGTCCCATGTTCATAGTGTTTTGTACATATTTTTCAAGACCCTAGACATTACGATCCATTCCATTTAATTTGGTGATTTAATATGATTAAAATCATATAATGATATGTCAAAAAGGATAACGGTCACAATATATATTATATTATTTGGGTTTTGACCAATTATATAACCTTTTGGGTGTGATATATAAATGTTAAAAGGATTCCATGTTATGTTACTATGGCTCATAGATATGGGAATCACCAATATTTAATTATATAAAAGATTTATAGTTTTTATGTGACCATTTTGAATGATTGTATGGAATATTATTATGTAAATAATGACATATACAATTAATGGATATATATATATATATTAATTGGAATAATTTTATAACCATGTAGATTAGTCAGATTTGTATCTGGGACATTTGAGTCCTAAACATTTGCATCTTGATTTGATTATGAATAAATTTTTAATTGTCTCTATGAAGTATGGGAGGGAGAGGAATGTAAATCACAATTTTACATTATGATTTTAATATGTATTTCTTAAATTTGTCTCAGTGTTTCTAGTAAATATGGTTTTTTTAATTTACGATTAATCATATATGTATTCCAGAAATAATTTACATGAGTATAATGGATTTCTATTACTAAGTGGATAATACTAATGAGCTAGTAAGAGGTCTTAGAGGATAAGGTGTTCAATTAACTTTTCACTTCACCTTGGTGTAATTTTTTTTTGTTTTTTTAGAAGTGGGATTATATTTTTCATTTATTTATGGATTATCAGAGGCATAAATAAGTAATGAGAAATATATAGCATCCACATTATTATATATATATCCCAATGAATCATATATTATAAGTTGTGTGGTTTTATTATATTAATTTCATTTTACCATATCACTAGTTTTGGATGAGGAAAAAATACTTTCCATTTATTTATATTAGGATAACATTAAGATTTTAGGAGTTACATGGGTATATCATAAAGCAAATAAGAAATCCATTGATATTTATAACTAGGTAGATTGGGATATTCTATTAATGAAGTGACCCAATCACCATCATGACCATCGATGATGTTATTGAATAATCCCAAACAAGATATGATAATTGTAAACACCTGGACATTCTATATTAAAACTAATATAAAATTATATTTACACCATGATCATGGAAAATATTTTTTTTATTATATGAGTGTTTTTTTGGGACCATGATATCAGAGATAAACATATTCGTTAGACTTTATAAGGTTAAAATTTTGTTTTCATTGGATGAAATATAGATTGTAGATAATATTAAAATATTTTTATGTTTTTTAAGAGTAATATTATTTAAAAATACATGGTATATAGGGAGGAATAGTCTAGGTTATATAACAATTTTGAGGGAGAAAATTAGAAGGTGAGGAAAAGATAAATGTCTATATGAATATTTAAATTACCTCAAATAAGAAATAATTAAACCATATATTTTTCTATATCATGTGTTATGTTTAAGTATATTTTTTAATAGGGTGACATAGTGGTTTTCAATGGGAATAATAGGCTAAGATTGTACATGAAATACATCATCATGCGTGAATTGTAGTTCATCCCCTATTTGTATCAAATGAGAGGCCCATAATTGTTTTTGGGAATGATATTTATGGTGTGTGAAAACCTCAATAAAATATGATACATATTATAATACGCATGAGCAAAAATATGTATAATAATAACTTATACACTTTTGACATTGATATTATGTACAACCTTATAATACAGAATCCTAAACAAGACACATTTATTTTGAAAATAGAGGTTTTGTGGGTGGCTTAGGTTAGTATCAAATATTATATAATGGATATGTTGTTTGATATTTAAATATTTTTCAGGACTATTAGGGTATATCTATGATCATATATTAGTGTATCACCTACTCTATACTTGAGAGAGTAACATAGATTCATTAGTTATATTATAAATATTATTTAAAAAGAAAAATTATTTAAATTATGATATTCTCTTTAAATTAAAAATTATAATGTTTTTGTGGTTTATTAGTCACCCTAAAAAATGTTTGGGAAGATTCTATAGGAACAAAATTTCACAAAATATCTCATCTACCTTGTTTGAGAAGAAATGTCTACTCATATATTGGAAATATAGGGTTCTTAAGGAGAAGAATTAAAAATTAGGGTTATTATATAGGAAATATTGGTTTTTGTGAAACCCAATTATTACCAATCCTATGTGAATAAAATCGTTATGATAAAGCCATAAAATGTGAGAAATAACATCATGACCACACCTTTGATAAAAATCCTTTATTTCTATTCCTTTCTATCTCATGAGATATAAATATATACCTATGAATTAGAGTGAGGAATATGATTCCAAACATTATCATACATGTATATTGGTGTTACATAAATTAAATCATAATTATATCTTAAAAAATGTCCAATAAACATCACATGAAATAAGTATATGATATAATAAAATATATCATTTGCAAAATTATATCACATTATTTTAATATATAATTTATGACAAAAAAAATTCAAGAGAGAAAAAATTATGAGGAAAACTAGAAATGGAAATATTTTTTAATCATTAAACCCATCAACATTATTATATATGTGGAAGCCAGATTTATATTCAAAAAAATGAGGGAGGGAAGGAGAATAATTTTATAAAACTATTATATTTAATAAAAATATAATTTTTTTTAAAATTTCATGATGTTACAAAAATTGAGGAATAATATATAGAAATTTATATTGAATGGATGAAAATCCATTCTAGTTTATATTTGGAAATAAATTTTCCCACATCGTAAAAAGTGCATTAATCATTAATTATAAAACATTTTAAGATAATTATGAGAATAATTGAATATAAACCCTATTTTCTTCCTAATGTAGAAGATAACATTGGAAGGTAATAAAATATTCACAAAAAATAAAATATTCATCAATATGATTTGGAGTTATTCATACCAACAATAGATATTTTTGGGTAAAATATATTTTGAAATAAATTTATTTTGATAATGAAAGGAAATTATAATTAAAAAAATATTAAAAATAAAATAATATATATAAAGTTACTATCAATGAATTTTTTAAAAATATATTCATTTAATAATGGATATAACCAAATGAGTCAAAATCGAGTTGATGAAAAATATTATTTTGAAATATTAATAAGATGATCACACTCTATCCTACTATTTTGAAAATATAGATATATTTTTTACCCATGTTTTATTCATTAATTTATTTTCATATCCTAATTTAACATTATTTATATCAATATTGTTAAATGATATTAGATTTCAGTATTTATAATGATGAAATATTAATTAATAATATGGGCAGATTGAAAAATATATTAAAGGGATTATTAAATATATTATTGAAAAATAAATATAGTGTAAAAAATAAGTAATCCTTAATAATATAATTTTTTGGTTTATGAACATTTGGTTGTAGAAGAATATGGAATTAAAAGTCATATAACCGATTAGACCAAGAACTACAAATAAGAGGGAGAGAAATAATGAGTGATTTTTAAGCATAAAGACTATTCAAAGAGATTCATTGATGGGTTTAATGAGAGGTATAGGAAGAAAATAAAAAATAAAAAATAATTTTGTAATTAAATATTATTTTTATGAATAAATGTAATCGTAGTGAATTAAAAGTCAATAGGGTTATCCCAACATAGGTAATTGTATAATAAATAAGAGAGGAGAACCCTTATAAATTTAACTATAATTTTAAACATTGGGATGATTTCATATAAAATTATTAACTCCTTGGTATGATGTTAGATAGGTAAGGTAATAAAAATTCATAATCAAGGGGTATGGGGTAGAGTGGGAAGAGATAAATGTTGGGAGTGAAATCCAATTATTGGTGAATGAGAGGTGATTATTCATTTGACATAATGTGTTAGATAAGGGGTATGAAAGGAATCACATGAGTGAATAGTAGGATATGAGTGTGATTTTAGTTAGGTAGAAAAATAGTTTTCGAGACATGTGGTTTTGAATTCAATAGCTAAATTGATTTCGATAAGGCTTAAGTTACCTTTTAATCATTACAAAATATAGATACTTTATTTACCAATTTTGACCTTAATAGACTAGATTAAAAATGAAACATATATAGATTTTATTACTAAAATCTTAAAATAATCATTCATACCAAATATAGACTCGATAAATTAAAATTTGGAATCAATTTTATCACTTTATATTTCTGTCATGGGTACATTTAAATTTAACTAAAATCACATTATGTGTTGAAAAAGTTTTTTAATAAAAAATTAAAATTTTATTCGTTATGTTTTATTAAACTAATTTAAAAATTACAACAACATTGAATGTTAATTAATTTTAATTTATTTTTAATCATATCATTAAAGTCTTAATTTTAAATTCATTAATTTGATATAATAAAAATTTACAATATTTGGAAACAATTTACTCTATGAAATATAACTACATTACCACGGTAAATAAAAATAAATTTTTACAAATAAATTTATTCATAAAATGAAAATGTTCACATTACATAAATTTATCATGAAAATAATCAATATGTGATCATTTTATTTGATTCAACTTTTAAAAGACATAAAAATTATTTTTAATGTATGCATTCAACACAAAATATTTCGAAACATATATTTTATTTGCATAAAATGACCTCTGTTTTTTATAGTTTTTAATATATTTCTTATAATATGTTTACTTCTAGTGAAACATTTACAGTTAAAATATTTAATATAATTATAACGTTTTATTTTTATATCAAGGTTTTTTATTTTAGTTTACTGATTCATACAAAAAATTAATCTTAAATGTTATTTAATTATAGAAAAGTAATATCTAAAATCCTAAGTCATCAACTTCTACCCCATAAAATAATTTAATCCTTGAAATTTTATTACATTGATGGAATAAGTGAGGTTACATATCTATCATCACATCCTTTGGTTCCAATTTATCATACTCAAAATAATCATTTCACTATAGAACCTTGACAAGATTACTGGCCATTTACCACATCAACTTATATCTTGGATCTAGAATTTCCATTAGGTTTTCCTCACAATGGAGATGATATACCAATTTCATAACATTCAAGTATAGAACATGTGAAGGGTATAGTATGTAGTTTATGCTAAATGATGAAAAAGAAAAATCATTCACTTTAGAGAGATTCATAGGAATCACTTAGCAAATTTATAAAATGATGAAATGATTAAGAATTTTGACGTGCCTAATGTATATAATGATGATATTCCCCTTCTTAAAAAACCACATAACTTGCTTACATTGAGATATTTGATTGAGAATCCTAAATCCAACATAACCCTCTAGATAACATTGATGGTTATCTGTATAAATATTCAGTTTTCATTGTACTGATTTTAATGGTTATTGAATATTTTTGAATATATTCATCATTTCATAGACTATGTTACGACCAATCAACATCCAATCTCAAACGCCATCTCAGCATATTAGAAACATTCATATCATCTTATACAAATCATCATATGGGGAAATATATAAAATATAAGGAAAAATATTTGAGTTCATAAGTCTAATAGGGGAAGGTACAAATCCCCTTATCCATTAAAATATGTTGAGAAATATAAAAATGTATATTTTATAGTTTTTATTATTCCATTATACAGAACATCTATTTGATGAATATATAATTGGCTAAAGATCATCTATTTTTCCAATTTTTTCTAATTAAATATAATGACACAGAAATTCCATGTAATTTTCTAAAATATATGGGAATTTTTTGAGTCTGCGAAAATTGATGGCATTTGATTCTGAGGCCTGGTGTGCCTAGAATGAATTTCTGAACCTTTTTTCAGGTAGTTTTAGTAAACATACAAGCGGTCTTATCTAACTTCAAAACATGTGCTCAGAATTGAAATCTGAGGGCACCATTGAACTCGCATCACCAGTATTCGCATAAGGAGTCCGTCACCTTGACCGTTGTAGGTCGAGGGTAGAAGTTAGTTTTTCACTTTTTGTGGGAAAATAGAAATAAAATTATTTTACCATTTTATTTTCAATCTGGAAACCCTTCAACATGGGTTATGAAGGTGGGTACCACCGAGCGCAAAAATTCTCTATTTGAATTTAAGAGTAGGGACCACCCGAACCCCCTAAAATTTTTCTTTAATATGGGGATAACTCTTGAACTCCCCTTTAATGAGAGATACGCTTTTGTATCCTTCCACTTTAATGGTGCCAACCACATCATAATTAATTACGTTAAATTAATTTTGTGCCAAAAATTAAATTGATGAAACCCAATATATAGGCTAAATTTCTTTTTGTGGTGGAATTGGGAGAAATAATTGGAAGAGGAGAACCTTGGAGGAATTCTTCTTCTCAAACGAAGAAATCTTCTCCAACAAAGAACACTGATGTTCTCCAACGTCTTCGAATTCTTCCTCAGGCCATCCTCCAACATAGGAAATCTTCAATAAATGATTGTTCTTCCCTCCTCATTGACATAAACAAAAAAATGAGGTAGGGGTGTGTTTTAAATTTATTAATGTTATTTTTTCCCCTCATATTGAATCATCCCCTTTGAGCTGCTTGCTACCACTCTAACATGGATGGTACGGGCCAAAAAAACATGGCCCGAACCCTCCACCATTCTTCAAGAGTGGTGTGTTCTTCCTGATGGATGAAGGTGGATTTGTGCCACGATCACAAACGAATAGTTAATGGCCGAACTGGCCACCGGTGAAGGTGTAGCGCATGATCGCACCACGCAGAGATGTCGGCTAGTCATCTGGCCAACTCCGGCGGACCGCCTCACCACGGCCACCCCACCGCACCTCAGAAACCCCACCATACCATGGCCTCCATGCCCCCTGATGCCACTCCATAGGCCCTATGTCCTTTTCCACCCTGTGGCCCCACGCCGCCCGTGGCCTTCGCGACCCCTACAGCCTCCGCCGCTCCGTAGCCCACGCCCCCCGGCCTACGCCCCCCGTGGCCTTTGCAACCCTCGTGACCTTCACGGCCCCCGCGATCTCCACCCCTCCACGGCCCCCGTAGCCTCTTCCACCCTGCAGCCTCTACATCCCCACGCCAACAGCGACCTCTGCATCCCAACGCCCCCCGCGGCCTTCACCGCCCCTCGACCCCACATCACCTGTGACCTCTACGGCCGCCCCTCCGCCCCGCGGGCTGCTGCCTAGGCCAGAACAGCCAGCGAGTCAAATCACCTAGCATGGGCCTAGCCGAACCCATCGAGCCGGGCCTGACTCAATGGGTCAGGCTGGGTCAGGCCAGTTCGGTCCGAACTGGTCGGACCCGACCGAGACCAATTTCGACCATATTCTCTCTTTCGGCCATAACTTTGGCACCAGACATCCGTTTGACGAACTGTCTGTAGCATCAAAAACCACGGAGCGGGAAGGTCCATTTGTTATAATCCACTGGAGATTCTAACAATTATGGGATACATTCGGGTTGGATCGATCACAAATCTTACCCAGCCCTCGTGACTAAAAGGCTAATAACATACAGACCGAGCGTCCGTTTGATGTAACGTCTATTGCATTGAGACCCCTATGACGTGGCTGTAGGTTGATATACGTCTTCGTGGGGATTCATGGCCGCTGGTGTATTGAACGGTGGCTTGTGGAGAAGACCCTTCTAGAGAAATGTGAGCTTAGTGCGGGAATCCTGTATCTAGATGTGACGATGTACTAAGATTTTATGTGGGTCAGACGACCTAATGATAGTGTACTAGGATCCTGTGTGGGACTGACGATGTACAGGTGGTTTACTAGGATCCTGTGTGGGTCTGACGACATACTGACGATGTACTAGGATCATGTGTGGGTCTGACGATGTACTGACGTTGTACAGGGATCTTGTGTGGGAATGACGACGTAGTGACGATGTACTAGGATCCTATGTGGGTCTGACGAGGTTCTAGGATCCTGTGTGGGTCTGACGAGGAACTATGATCTTGTTTGGGTCTGACGATATACTAGGATCATGTGTGGGTCTGAAAAGGTACTAGGATCTTGTGTGGGTATGATAATTTACTACGATCCTCTGTGGGTCTGATGATGATTTAGGATCTTTCAAGGATCTTCCACTTAACAGAGTAAGATGAATTAGTAGTTACATTTAATTATCTCTACTACTGTACCTAAGTTATACCTGGTGTGAGATTAGTTCGTACCTTTGAGGTACTTTACTTCATGGTAATACTATGGTGGTATTATTCTATGTGGTGTACATGTTTGGTACTTACCTTTGTTGTATTCCTTAATTTGTGGAACAATTGAGCTTTGGGATTATGGGTTGGACCTAGTGTTTCCTCATGAATGAGATGGGTATACTTGATAACATAGGTATATGTATGGGAATTTACCTAAGTAGGGCTATCAGTTGATTTCATGCTTTGTAGTTTATCCTTTGTGGATTTTGTGGGACCATTGAGGGTCTAGGGGTCCCTACAGAGTATCGTTATACTCACTGCTACACGGGCTATGCCTGCACCTTTTTGTGTTTGGGGCAGACGAAGGACATCATTGACTGAGGATGAGGGTACCGAGAATAGAGGTAGCTCATAAGTGGAAATTAGACAAGGCATACTACAGAGACGACCATTCAAGAACTGTACCTACCCATTAGGTAGGATCCTTGGCGGGTGTTCATAGGATCTATTTTACTGTACTTGTCCTTTTCAGTTTTCTTGTACTTTCTTGTTGGTCTTGTATTCTGGCCCCTTTTTTTAACTGTACTCACTCTGTTTACTATCCTGTTTACTCGTGTTCATATCCTGTTGTGTGATTGGTTGCATGTGTTTATAGGTTATAAATGCAATGCCTTCCTAGCATTTGAGAGTACGCTTATTGGTGCTAGTTTCCATCTCTTGGCCTATAGAAGGTGGGCTTGAGGTAGTCATGGCATGGGCCCCGGGGGATGAGTCGGGAAAAATTGTTATTAGAGGAGTCGGTTCTATCATAGATTATATGACTCTGATATTTTTAACAGTAATACTGTTAAGTGTAGTAAGTGTGGTTATCAGTTTAGGGAATCCAGTCCTGGTGCGGTGGCCGACCTATCCATACACCATGACCCTGACTTCTGATTTCAGACTTAGTGCATAAAAACAAAAAATTCATGTGTGTTTTGAAGAGTTTTAATTGTGATCTCTTTGAGTCAGCTCACCAGGTACAACTTATTGACCCTGGAGCACCTGTGTTTTTTCAGGATGCCTCCACACAGACAACTAGATAGGGTTCCCGTTATAGTATGCACTGATAGCCCACCGAGTGATGAGGCCTCAGTGTAGGGCCCTCTTCAAGTAGAGGCACTAGTGGAGGTACCAGCAGTACCGTTACCCATTGGTCCATTGATTCCACCAGCCCCAGCAGCAGAGGGTGCACGACACATGATCACATTGCAGGATTTCCAATACCAGAGGCCACCCATGTTCAGGGGAGAGACGGACCCACATGCAGCTGAGGATTGGCTTGAGGCCGTGGTGAGAGTCTTCCAATAGGTAGGGACCCCAGCCAATCTCATAATGATCCTTGCTGCCAGTATACTACATGTAGCAGTAGGTAGATGGTGGAGCTTAAAGTCCAAGTTCACGATGAGGTGATACTTCTCTGGGCACACTTTGAGAGCCTGTTTTTGACTGATTTTGTCCCAAAAACACCTCCCATAGTGCGCATACCAGAGCATCTTCATCTGCAGAAGGGCAACATGACTAGGGCAAGTACTCAACGAGGTTCACTAAACTATCACGCTACTCCACTAGTGTGGTGCAAGAACCATTCTTCGGGGCCCAGACCATTGACCAGGGACTCAGGCAGGATATCAGGGGTTCAATAATTTATCCTAGCATTCCGACATAGGAGGGGGTGTTAGAGAGAGCCCTCTTAGTGGAGAGTTATCTTGATGAGCAGTCACCAGCAGTGAGAGCTACCACCAGGCGTTACATAGTAGAGTCTTCTCCAGCTAGCAGTGGACATATGCCATAGAGGTCCAAGAGGACCAGACATACTGGTGGACTACCACATGACTTTGGATTGTTTGTGTGGGGTATAAGAGACAGAGCCAGTCAGGTGAGGAAAAAAATTGTTTCACATGCGGCGGGCAGGGTCACCTGACTTGTGACTGTCCTACCCGCCATACGGATGATCAGAAGACGGTCGAGGGACCACCTAGGTAGAGACATAGGTTTTATCGAGGTGGTCTGTAGGGAGTTGGAAAACATGGCAGAGGATCTGGCTGTGCAGCTGGCAGTGGGTTACAATTCAAGATGTTACCGAAACCATCACCAGGTGGTCCACCCCAACCACAAAAGTAGGTGGACACGGGTGAGCTCAGCTTCGAGAAGCTGAGGCCTATGACCATGGTGCTTCGGAGATGATAAAAGGTACGATCTGTGTCTATTATACCTTAGCTACAGAACATATTTACGTAGTTGTGATTCATTATTTTACTGCCACTCACCTCTTTTAGAGCTCAGAGATTCCGATGGAGCCATTGGATCGATCCTTATTGCTAGAGACTCCTATGAGAGTGGATTCAACAATTACACAATGATTCCAGTAGTGGTATCTTACTCTAGGAGGCATGAGAATCAGATGGGATCTCCTAGTAGTGGTGTCAAGGCCATAAGACGTCATCCTCGGAATGGAATAGTTAACTACAGTCCATGCTTAGATTGACAGTATTAGGCACAAAGTATGGTTTGTCCACACGGATGGGACCAGGTTTACATTCACTGGAGAGTGGGGAGCCTTTGAATCACAGGATGGACACACCAGGAGGAGAGTGCAGCCAATCACTAATCAGTTGTCTAGACATACCCTCGGAGCGGTTGATGTGGATAGACCGAGATATCCTGTAATTGTGGACCTATACGTGGATGTCTTCCCTGATGATGTTTCGGGTCTAAATCTATGCATATAGGTGGGATTTTACCTTGACATATACCACAATATGACACTGATATTTTCACCATCGTATCAGATGGCTCCCGTGGAGCTTCGTGAGCTACGGGTATAGTTAGTGGACTTGTAGGGGAAGTGATTCATTCTGCCCAGTGTTTTTCCATGGGTAGCCCCAATTTTGTTTTCCAAGAAGATAGTTGGGATCTTGAGGATTTGTTTTGACTAATGGCGCCTGAACCGGGAGATTGTGAGGAATATGTACCCACTCTCATGGATGGATGACCTCTTTGAAATGCTGAAGGGAGCATGGTGGTTCTCGAAGATAGACCTCAGATCAGGATATCATGATCTCAGAGTATGAGATGAGGATTTGTAGAATATGGCATTTAGATATCGGTACGTCCATTACGAGTTCTTTGTTTTTCCATTCTGTATATATAATGCTCCAACAGTGTTCATGGGACTCATGAACAGGATATTTCAGCCATACCTTGATCGCATTGTTGTAGTCTTCATCAATGAAATTCTGATCTACTCGACTACTAAGTAGGAGAAAGCCTATAATTTGTATCTAGTACTGGACAAACTCTAAAAACACCAGCTTTATGGTAATCTCTCAAAGTGACAGTTCAAGATCTGAGAGGTTCACTTTTTGGGATATGTTATCTCGACGGCTGGAGTTAGAGTGGATCCAGTGATGATTGAGTCAGTACTTTCTTGGGATCCACCCAGGAGTGTGACAGAGGTACGAAGTTTTCTGGGTTTGGTCGAATACCACCTGATTTTTTTTTCCAGATTTATCCATAGTTTCAGCACCACTATCAGTGTTGACGAATAAGGGGAAACCCTTCGTGAGGTCTGAGAGATGTCAACAGAATCTTCAGGAGCTAAGGCAGAGGTTGACTAGTGCCTCCATATTGAAGCATCTAGAGGAGGTCATATGATACGTAGTCTACTGCAACACATCAAGGATCGGGCGCGGATGTGTCCTAATGTAGAACCGAGTAATGATCACATATGGTTCTTTATAGTTGGTAAATCATGAGTAGAACTACATTTATGATGACATGGAGTTAGCAGTAGTGGTATTCACCTTGAAGATATTGCGACATTACTAGTTGGGAAAGAATTTTACAGTCTACTCGGATCATAAGAGTCTCAGGTATATCTTCTTGCAGAAGGACATGAACCTGATATAACGAAGTTGGAGTGAGTTCCTCCAAGACTATGACTTTGAGATACTCTGTACTCCTGGTAACGGGAACATTGTAGTAGATGCACTCAGTAGAAGATCAGGATTACATCTGCTAGGTGAGGCGATAGAGCAGCTGGCCTCTTTGTAGATATCCTTTGTGGATCGGTGTAGAGAAGCTTTTCTTCAGTCTCTTACAGTCACTCCTCCCTTCTTCAGCGAGTCAAGGAAGCACAACACAAGGACACTGACTGTGAGGCATGACGTGCTCATATATCCAAGGGTTAGGCACTTGATGGATTTTCTGAAGGCGAGGAGCACGCCATCCTCTTTAGAAAACGTACCATGGTACCGGTGTCACTTCAAGAGGAAGTGTTGCGAGATTTCCACACTTCTCCTCTAGCGATACATCCTAGAGTGGAAAAGATGTACCCGGATCTTCAATGACAGCACTAGTGGCTGGGAATGAACAAAGGAGTATCAGATTTTGTCTCTCAGTGCCTCACTTGTCATCAAGTGAAGGTGGGGCATCTGGTACCATCAGTCTTGGTCAAACCTTTAGAGTTCCCAGAGTGTAAGTGGGATGATATATCCATGGACTTTGTGTCAGGAATTCCATGTACATCCAGAGGTCATGACTCTATCTGGGTGATTGTCGACTGACTCACCAAGTCGGCCCATTTCCTAACAATCAGAGAGAAGGGTTTAGTAAAGAGCCTGGGATTCCTGTACATGTAGGAGATTGTGTAGCTACATGGTGTACCCTCGATGATTATCTACAATCATGATACACGATTAACTTCTCGGATATGGAAGGGTTTTCAAGAGGATTTTGTGATGAAACTTCATTTGAGCACCTCCATACATCCTCAGATGGATGGCCAGACTAAGGGGATCATTAAGACTCTCAAGGATATGTTGTGTGATTTTGTCCTCAACTTCAGTCGTAGATAGGATGATCAATTTATTTTGGTAGAGTTTTCATAGAACAAAAGCTATCACAACACCATTGGGATGGAACCTTTTTAGGTGTTGTACTGGTGACATTGCAGATCACCTTTGTGCTGGACAGACCCAGGTGAGTCTGCACTAGTGGGAATAGAGATGGTTCAAGATACCACAGAGAAGGTGAAGATCATCCAGGAGTAGATGAAGACTGCACAGAGTAGGAAGAAGTCTTATTCCAACAAGATATGGATACCTCTAGAGTTCAAGGATGGGGACCACATCTTTCTACAGGTCTCACCTAGACGATTTTTGTGGATATTTGGCCGAGACCACAAGTTATCACCAAGGTTCATTGGACACATCCATTTTCTCAGCACAGTTGGCTAGGTGGCTTACCGCCTTGCACTTCCCCCTTAGTTCCATCGGGTGCACGACGTCTTCCACGTATCCTAGGTGAGGAGATACGTGCATGACCATTATCACATCGTCGACCATGGTGAGCTGGATGTAAATGATGGGGCGGCATTTACGGAGGTTCCAGTAGAGAGTGAGGATCGACAGGAGTGGGTACTTTGTGGGTAGTCGATACCTATAGTGTGCATTAGCTAGTAGTATGGGAACCTCCTAGAGAGAACATGGGAGCGGGAGGCTCAGATACGTGCTCAGTACCCCCACTTGTTTTCTTAATTTTTTGATTTGGATTTTGGGGATGAAAATCCCTGAGGATGGGAGAATATAAATACCCAATAAATTCCATGTAATTTTTAAAAAAATATATGGTAATTTTTTCAAGTCCAGGAAAATTGACGGCATGTGATTCCGATGCCCGGTGTGCCCGGAAGGAATTTCTGAACTATTTTTTTGGGAATGTTAAGTAAACGTACGAGTTGGATTTTCTAACTTTTGAACTGGTGCTCAGAATTGATATCTGAGGGCATCACTGAACTCACAACACTGGTAATCACCTAAGGAAACCTTCAACTAGACCGTAGTAGGTCGAGGGTGAAAGTTAGTTTTTCACTTTTCATGGGAAAATAAAAAAATAAAATTATTTTAAACAAACCATGATTTTTATTTTGGAAATCCAATTTCATAAGAACAATCATCAATTTTGAAACCTGAGAAAAACACCTCAATAACAACTAAAACTCACACAAAGAACATCCCAGAATAACCAATTCACTCAATGAATCATAATTCAAAATTCTAAAATAAATAACTCCTACACACAGTTTTGTCACACGGTTTGGCTGACCGTGAACCAACTGAGTGACCATATAGGGGGTCATCAAAGGCGATTGCATGGTCTGCGCATGGATTTCTAGGACATGAAAAACATCCATGAAACCCTCTTAAATGACCACCAAATCTCAAAAATAACCAAAAACAATAATATAGGGTTAATTCACTTAAAACAAATTGGCAGACCGACCTAGAATTTGAGGCAACACCATCCTAAACACCCTGGAAATTCAAGGGTCATTCCAAATAGGTGATGATGACACACCTACATGCAATTAACCACTTATATTCTGACAATCCTAACCAAAAACTATCATATATCCCCATAAGACAAGGTCCAACCCTCCTCTGATACCATTTTGTCACGAACCAACCCGACACGACCATGAACTGGTCACTCGAGTTGGTCTGCGACCTGGCCCGAAGGGCATTCCCAATCACCACGGGCTGGAAACTAGTGTCAGGCGTCAAAAAAAGAAGTTTGGAATGATTTATCCTAGAAAATAAAATACAGATAAAAAGAAATAAATCGAAGAAATACGTAAACAATAACAATGGAAAATAAAATAATGGTAACTAGCTAGACATTCCTCTAAGTGACCCCATGGGTCACCACCAAACATAAAACCAAGATCGAGCGATCAAAAACTAAAACCTGAAATTGAAAAGTAAAATAGGTGTGATCACCAAGATTCTTAGTAGGAATGACAAGAATAAACATCACCATGTTACCTTATCTTTTAAAAAATCCAATCATGCTAGTTTGAAAATAATACCTATTAAAATAATTATCTCCATTCTATTAAACATTCAAGTTTCATGTTTCACTTTTAAGGAAAAACATTTCACATCAAATATATTTTCAAAGTGGATTCAAATCTTGAATTAACGTTCAAAATGGACATAAAAAAATTTAAATTCAAGTATAATTTTCACAAAAGTGGGAATCATGCGTGAAACAACTATAACAAAAATCATTGAATAAGCACTAAGTCATAAGTGAGCACCATGGTCAAAACAACTAAGGTTAATCTAGCTCTTGTGGGTCCCCAGAAACTCATGTATCATTGTAAGAGTATCACTAAAAAATATTCATTCCCATGCACAATATTCATTCCCATGCACAAATGTTTCGTCAGTGTTGTAAGCGTCAGACTTTCTAATTAAATCTGGGGCGAACCTCTCAAAATCATTAGCATGCTAGAACAAGTCCACCTTCCTAGATACCCTTGGTTTCCCATGATCTTTATATCAAAAGGTGGTGAGGTTTTATCAAATAACATAATTGAACATAACATTTCCTTTATCCAAAATCCATTCAACCTCTCACAACTTTTCTCTCTCCTTAAGTGCATTCCCATTTTTATCTCATATATCATCGCATAAGCCTCTTCATTAGGTACATATCACAAATCAGACATTTAATATACACATCATGTTTCTAAAATAATGGGGCATTCCTTAAGTGGTGTTTTCACTTTCAATATTTATTTTTGGGGTTCTAAATAGACCACATTACTCCCCAAGAATGATTTTCATTAGAAAACATATTCCCCCAAAACTAATTTTGGAGATCATTTTGGATCTTCTTTAGAAAAAAACATGTCATTTCAATTTTACAAAAAAATCTTCCAAAAGACCATGCCTCTTTTGAAATACCCAATTTATGTTTGAAACGTTAAAGAAATCACTTTTCAAGAACCAAACCCATTGATTGACACACACACACACACATATATATTTCATATGTATTTCATGTAGAATAAGAAGTTTAACTTTTAATAAAACACTTATCAATTATAGAAATTTTAATTAAAATTAGGGCATAGGGGACCTACGCCAAACATGTCTTAATTTGTCGATGACCACTTGAACCGACAATTGGAGCATACACACACATGCATTTTTACATATATATACACACCCCTAGATGCATTGCACATATTCACTGCACCATGAGAGAATATGTACAACGAGGGCATAAATATATATATTCCATACCCTATGCATGTACATGTAGGATACCTCACCACCTAAAACCCAAAACCATTGAAGTGAGGCCCAACGCACTACACGTATGATTTAATAAATAAAAAACAATTTATAAACACTTTAAAATTATCACTACCAAACTTACATAAAAAACACACCCAATTTATACTAAAACGTAACTCTAAAACCAACTGTCTATCATAACCATTCCAAAACATGAGTTAAAATATTTAATAAATTTAAATAAACCATTACAAAATTTTATAAATCAATTTCAAGAGGCATCGCAAGGCTTTATTCCCAAAAATCCACTCACATTCAACATTTGAGGCCAAAATCACACTAAGACCATTTCAAATCATAATTTTCATGAATTTCACAATTTAATATGTCATTTAGAACCTTAATAAAAAAATTCCATAAAACTCCACAAGTATATACACCAAAAACTCACAAAAATACACTTTTTAAACAAAGCGAACATCAAAACCTTCCCAAAGTATCATTCACATCACACTAACAAATAAGTAAATCATTTAAATAAATAGTAAAACATTTATAAAATGAAAAACATGGATTTACATTAAAAACATACACCATTTACTCTATTTAATATCAAATGGGCCTCAAAACATTTTCCAAATATGGTTTGCATCTTTTACACAAATAAAAAAACCATTAAAAAACATATAAAACAACTTCAAAAACAAACAAAATGATTATAAACCCACAGAGAACCCGAACCATCTAAAAAGGAAGAAGCATATCAAAGCTTGGTAAAAATAAAATTTCAATACTGCACATAATTTAATAAACTGCATACATGATTTATAAAATCATAATCAGTGACGCGACTAAGTCTTCTACATAAAATTGCCACTTTAAAACCAAATCACCATCAAATAGTGATGGATGAACTAGGACGAACTGAAATTACACTGAAATGAATAATGTAATAAATGATAATTACTACAAACCTTAAAATACATAATACCCTAATTCAGTAGGTTCGAAACAAACAAACATACATAAAATGTACCCTGAGACAAAACCAACGGATCAAAACCACTTGTACCACTTTGCATTCGGCTGCGGTTGCTATAACATGAACCAATAGGCCGTGAGAGATCAATCTCACCCCCTATCGATAGAAGAGACACAAAAACACATAAATAATTTTTCCACTATGAAACCCTAGGGTTCGTCCAAACCTAGTATGGGAAATAGGGAGAAAAAAATCAAACCATATAGGATGGAGAAGAGAAGAGGAATCTCACCTTGACGAGCCTACAACAAAACCAGAGGCGATTTGGTTGTTATGCTAGAGAAAATTAGGGAAAAGGAGGGATGTTGTGCGACTGTAGGGTCTCATCCGGGGGGGGGGGGGTTGTGATTTTCATGTTTTATAGGATGATGGGAGAGAGGGCCATGGAGAGTGGAGCTTGGAGAGGGGGATACTATAGAGAAGGGATATTGGCTGGAAGGAGAGAAGGAGGGAGTTCGGCGTGGTGTAGGTCTGAGAAGGTGGGGGGGGGGGTGAGCCGTGTGAGTAGGATGGGTTGATGGTTATATTATGGTTTATTTTTTACAATCTAATTCAATTTATTTAAACAACAACAACAATAATAATAATAATAATAAAACTAGAAAATTAATAAAATTAATTAGACTCTCAAAAATAAATAAAATAATCGTGATGTGTCAGGTTGGGGTGTGACAATTATAGGAATAATTTTAAATAAAAAATATTACCTTTCAAAAATGAGTGGAAGACATTTTAAAAAAATGTAAATATGTAAATGGAAGAACAGATTCATTGATAAGAAATATATTATTTCTTAACAATGACACAATTTTATTTTAGATTTTATAAAATTAATTTGATATAGATAATCATAAATAAATTACAAACAAAATCCAGTTAAATATCAAAAAAATGAGGTAAATTAAGGAACCATAAACAAATAAATAACGTTTATGTTAAAAAGTACATGACCTAATAAATTTGAAATTCATTAGATGAAAATGCATACCATAAAATATATCTTTATTATTATAACATTATCTTTAGGTATAAAAAACAGACATATAACATTAAACTATATTAGATTCCTTTTTCATGTCCATAATCTTTTCAGAAACATTATCTATATATTCACCAATGAATGATGTTAGAGTTCCTTATTCATAATGAAAGAAAAACAATGAATGATTTCCGAATTATAATAATTATAGGAATGGGATTATGAAATAGTCTAGTTAGAGAAAAAATAGAATGTAATTATTTTTGAATCATTATGATTATAAATGATTGATTGTTAATATTTTGGGTGATAATAATAAGGAAATTAATGGATTATAATAGAAGATGTTCTTTTATAATAAAGATGAAGATAAGAATTAATAAATCAATTCAGCTATATAATTGCTATAATAATTATTTATAAAATGGGAGAATAAGATGGATGGGTAGTACATAAAAAAATTAATAATTTGGATATTTTTTTGAACATATGATAGAATAATATATTAAAAATAAAATAGATCACTCCATGATAATTAATTTAATCAAAAATAAGAGGAGGGTAATCATTACCTTTATAAATAATCATTTAATGATTAAGAGAACTAAATTTACCATTAATAACTATCTAGGAATTTTTTATAGACGAAAAGGTAAAGAAATATTGATGATAATGGTAATCTGGGTGGAGTTTGATATATGATAGGTTGTATGTTATTATCTTTTATTAGTAAATCCAATGGGCTTATTATTGGATAAACATTTAAGAAAGGGTTTTGAAAGTAATTTCATCAGTATAAGGTAGGTCAGTAATTTTAGGTTTGTAGGTTTATAAATTATATTTAACTAATTTGGGAATTCCTTTATTACAAATCATAATTTTTTGGAATGGCAAATTGATGTTTTCACCACTAAAAATTTATGATAGTTTATTTACCCTATTTAAACTCAGTAATCATGATTATAATATAATACTCGTGATTATTTTACGATAAATAATATAATATGACCCTTATTACAACATTAGTATATTCGTAAATCTAATTTGGACTACATTTTACCTAATTCATATTCAAAATTGGATAAATTTAGCATTTATTTTAAAATATTTATTGTGTTTACAATAATTGTTTGTTAAAAAACTGTTTCTAATATATAAGTGTTATTAATTCTATTTTTTAGGAATTTACAATTAAATAAAAATAAATTTAGTTTTATATAGTTTTAAACATCTTATTGCATCCTTATTGTGAAATCAATTCATATTGTCTAAAAACCCGAATATTCTAAAAGAGTAACTTTTTATTCGATAACATGTATCAACACAACTCTATATAGAGAAATGAATATAACCTCTCAAGAAACTAATATATTTAATATTTAAAAAAAACCTCATTATATTTTATATCATTCAATGAAGATGATACTAGTTTAACTTTTGTTACACACATAAATTAAATTCATTGATAGATTTTGTTAAATGCAAGACCATGTTTTACCGAATTCTGCAAATATTATTTAATAAAATAACATATAACCTAGATTTAAAATTAGAGGTTGTTAATAGAATGAGTTTACATCTGAAAATATATTGTATATAAAAATATAAATTTAATTAATTGTTAATAAATTTATTAGAAATGAATACCAACAAGAAATATATTCATTATTACAATGTTTTATCATCCTAATAAATTAAATTAATTACTATTAGTAAATTATAATAGTTAAATATATATCATATAAATTATATAAAAATACTTTTATGTTCATCCAATAGAAATATTATATAAATAAATTCAATTTTATTTTTAGAAATTGTATTTTTTTCTAAAAAGGAAATTTTACCACCTTTTACTGGAAATCAAAATTTAAATCAAAATTTTTAATTTTTTAAAATTATATATGTAATAATAAACATAATTTTTAATAATTATACCTAAATAATATATTATGGGAAATTAGTTTACTTTTATATGAGGTTTGATTTTTTGAAGAATAATGAAAATACTGAATTTAAACTCAGAACATATTTATCATCTTATTTTTATAAGGATATAATATATATTTTTTGAATAAAATGATTAATTAGTTAAATTATACACAAATAAATCCAATGTTTTTCATAAAAATTAATTTAATATTGAAATTTGAAATAAAAAACATTTCAATATTTTGAACATTTAAATTAAAGACAAACAACATTATCGTCCAATCTGCGTGTTTAATTTTAAATTAATTTTTGTCACATATGTGGTCAGAATTCCGAAAAATATAATAAATCTTTTGAGTCATCATAATTAATAAAATATAATAATTTATATATTTTTTTACAGAAACTATTGTTGAATGTTATTACAATTAAATACATCGGTTAAGAGAAAAACTAGCTTAATAAGGGACTAAACCATTAAATTAAGGGCCAGATGAAATAGAACATGTACAAAATCAAATTAAATTAAATATGTATTATCTATCCCCAATTTTATATAATTATGTTCATTATTGAAGCCGTTAAACATGGATAAAATATGGTTATAATTCCCTCTTTCAAAAGTCTACTATAATATCACTTCTTCTCTACTATAAAAAGGTACTCACCCCTCCATGTTATTCAAAAATATCAATCCAATTCACCCATAAAAAATCAATCCAAATAATCTCCCAAAATAACCAACCTCATACAATAATCCTCCCATTTTTAATAGAACCAATCAAGGAAGTATGTTGGTATATATAAAAAGGACTTACCCAAAGAAGCTGTAACCTTCTTTAAAATTCACTTTTGCTTAATATACCTATCCAACAATTAAATACTATTAATATAATAATTATATAAAAAATAATTAAATAAAATATAATTATATGTTTTTATTGTAATATTTCCACCTTCACATTCACATACATCCATAAAATGGGATATGCAATCAGCATTCAAGTTTACGGTGGACTGCCGCCTAGGGAACCGATTAGGTTTGCTCTTCTATTTAACAAATTTCATGGTTGAAATAATTATGGATTTATATTTTATAATATATATATATAATATATATATAATTTATTTTGTCTTATATAATTATTATGTAACACATAACATTATTTAAATTTTTTTATCCATTATAAAATGTTTTATTAAATAAATTTTTACCCTTTTTAAATTTACAAATGTTTTAAATTGAATTTTTTTTCACTTTCCCAACAAGGAACATTTCAGACATGTTTACAATGTAATGGAATGTTTTATTACCTTGTACGGCCTATATGGAATTAACCGTTGCTGTTTTATTGAGGTTTCCTTTATATTTTTAAATTATTATATCTTATTTAATATTATTGTATACATTTTATTTTTAATTAAAATATTTTTGAAAATATTTTATCAAAATAATTATTATAACATCCCCAAGAATGATTTGGAAATATCATTTTATAAAATTTCCATTCATCAATGATAGTAACCTATTATTTTAACTCATTTTATGATATTATTTTTAATAAAATACTAATATATCCTTTGGATGAGTTATAGTTGATTTGACCATGGATAATATATTCAATCACTACCTTGAATCATTTTTTAGTCCCCTTGAAATATTCAATATGACACGATCATTGAACATTTAATTTCTCCTAGTTATTTATGTTATTTATCATTTATATGTTCATTTCATAAAACATATTTTCTTTTTACATACTTTGTTTACATATAATTACAGTTTATTTAATATGATAATATTGATAAATCTATACTCTCTACTCAATACATATATGTTACAAGTCAGGTTGTTTTTGAATTAATTCAATTATTCGATAAATGATGAATTATTTTCAAATTAAAGAAATTTTTTGGGGACCATTTAATGTAATCTCCTAGATTCATAATTAGTCTCATGAGAGAAAATTTCATGAACCAAGCATGTTCTTCATCTGAACCAGTGCCTGACCAACTGATTAGTAAGGCCCTATTGGTGTTCCCAATCCCTAAGGGATAGCACAAATACATGGGTATCCATTATAGCACGAGTTAATGATTTACCTGAATATAATAACATAATATCTACAAAAATATAAATAAATAGAAAATAAATATTATATCCAAAAACACACCAAAATAATTCTTATATTTCAAGTTACATAATTTAAAAAAAACTAAAAATGTTACTACAAAATGAAGGACAAAAACCAACTCAACAACTACTACATGGAAAGAGGATCAACACCCTCAATCCACCACCTAAACACTTCACCATAATGGAACACTAAAAACCTGATCCTCCATATCAAAAAGTGTTACCCTTACCATTGTCAAATAGTACTTTGTCTAACTACAAACAATATTGTATGTTGTGTGTGAGCCAAAGCCTTGCAGGCTTGCACCCAAAAATGATTTCATGCTCTAAACATTTAATAATAAATAACATGAAATTTATATTAATAAATGAAATCCTAGGAACAATTTTATATAAAACAACATTATAGGAAACACCCTTTCTTTTTAAATACTCAACATATCATTATTTATGCTAATGGTATGTGTCTTATAAAAGAATTTAACAAGTCATGTTATATTACCTCTATAAAATTCTAGCTATGGTACCTTTTAACCTCACATATCAACAAAATGTGGAATAAAAACCATGATTAATAATGTGATCAAGCATGTGACACTATAAGGGGACACCCCAATGTGCGAGTTTTTTTTCAATCAACATCATTATTTAGTTAGTGTTTTCATCGTCAATCCGGCTATGTAATACTAGGATGATGCCACATTGTAATATTAGCACACTAGTCCTATCCCTCCCATAAAGTTACTCCGGAAACCCTTTTTATGATAAATCATGTTCCATGTTCGTCTAACACATCACATTCACAATTAATAAGCTGAAAAAATACAATACACATCATAAGACACAATTCTGACACCAATAATCCACATTTTAAAATCAAAAATGCCCCAAAGGATTCCAAAATATGATTAAAAGTACATTTATAATTAAATAAATTAATTACACATTTTATTATACCCATCCATCAAAACAACTAGGGTTCAAAAAAGGGGTACACCAAATTTCATGATGAAAAACCAATTTCAAGGAAAATAATTATCAAATACTTTCAAAAATCACATTCTCATGCCAGACCTAATTCATAAAAAAAGAAAAAAATTACCATGAAAGACTAATATATTCATCAAAAAATATTTAATCAAATATACACATATCTCGGGTGTTGAAATCCCTTATAACTATAGCAAATATCATACCACAACTCAACTGTACCACAAGAAAAAAGGATCGAACCATAAAAATGATAATAGGACCCAAAAATTCAAGGTTGAACCACAAAAAATAGAACCCCAGCTTATGGAGAAGAGGAACCCCAAGAGAATGTAATGAATACATAATAATAGGTGAATGATCATATGAAGGAGGGACTTACATGATGAATTGAGGAAAAATAACCCAAATTCAGTTGAAAATCGAAGACCTAAGGGATGGGGATAGAGAGGGAGGCGTACATATGGAGGTGAATCCTATGTGGGGTGAGTAAATGATGGTTTTTTTGTTAAATATATGAGGAAAGATAAAATGAACCGAAATTATTAATCACTTAGTAGGGTGCACGATTAGTCCGCATGGATTGAAAAACCATGTGGTGACCTTGTGAAGCTCTTTATTAGATAATGGTCATACTGCGTGTCTAACTCACACGTTATGCCATACCACACACTGGTTTTGCGGTAGATACCACCTTTTCCAACCGCTACACCATGGTTAACTTGGTAGCTATGCATGATTACCACTATTCATGCACTACATACTATCCTCTCAATTCTATTGACACATTCCTCCAAAACTAATGGATAATAAAATGGAAAAATGGAGAAAAAAATATAAGAGAATTACAACAATATAAAACCACATATGAGAAAATAATACCCACTATGATATATTTATTTCCCAAGAAAGTCAACTCAAATATATATCAGAAAACATGAATGTAAATTCTTGATCAACCTATAAATTCTTTTCCCAAGTCACATGTGTATATTGACCATGCTGGTAAAGAACACATACCAACAGAATATACTTACCGTGAATCACCATTTCTTATGAATCAACTATCTATACATTCCATTTATACATGAATAAATCAAGCATTATCATTAGCTATTCCGAATTAAACACATGATATGGAGTTGTATTATATATCTTCAATAAGGATATGTAGAATATTTATTGAATTAATGCCATATAAGAAGGAAAATCTAATCTATATTCCATCATTCTAGTACCCTCAATGATTTATAATGGTATGATATACCTTGGTGCTATATTTCCATTCATTCCCAAATTTCAATGACCCAAATGCGGTGACACATTCATGAAGAAACGATCACCAACATAATACTTAAGATCACTGGGAATTTGATTAGAATAAGATTTGTGATGAATCTAAGATTTCAATAAGTGCCGCATGAACAAATTAACATTCTATGATATCTATTGCATAATGATCATCCCGAAAAGTGGGGAATCATCTACCTTAGCCCAAAAAATGAGATCTACATGGTCAACCATTGGGAGCCTCAGTGTGGTTCATATATATAAAGGGTTGGTATCAATTTTTATTAGAAAAATTGAGCAGTTCCCAATGGCTATGCAATGATCCTTCGAAATAAAAAACAAATGAATGTAAAATGTTCTCTAAATTATGAATTCTCAACTCCTTCTGACCATTCATTTGATGATGGTATGTCGTAGTCATATTTATATGTGACCCCAGTTCCTTTTGAAGGCCTTTGCAAAATATAAAGGTAAAATGGGTGTCTCTATCATAAATAATTGTTGATGACACACCATGAATCCTTACCAATTGTTTAATATTCAACTGGGATAGTGTGTCCAATATTCCTAAATCAATGATTGGATTGAAATTGTCTAATTTTTTAAAATGTTCAATTACCACCTATATGGAATTACTTCGTTAAGGAATATAAGGAATGCAAATAATAAAATCCAAGGATACCTCATCCCATTTCCATGTAGGAATGTGTAATAGCTGGAGCAATATTGAGGGACATTGATACACTAATTTAACTATATGACATTTATAACACCTTAATATGAAATCTTTTATGTTCATCCTTATACATGGAAACTAGTAATACTAACAGATATCATAATTAATTTTGGTAGCACCATGATTCACATTCAACTAAGACCAGTGGCTATCCTAAATTAACACATTCTTCAGAGACAATGACACCCCATAATAGATTTTAGTAATCCTGATTTCATCTGTAGACAACGAGCAACTTCATGATGTCTCCCCACCATAAAGGAATAATATATATTGATGGAACCACCCATCTCCAAACTGCTCTGGTAGAATCAACACCAAAAAAGAAGGATACAACTGAACAATCACCATGAATACACCTATTCACTATTCATTGGCTTCCAAATTCATCTGGGAAAAGAGCCCCATAGAAGACCAATCATCAATGGAATTCATCAAAGCATGAACTGGGACTTTTCTTCTCAAGGAATTTTCAACACATTACACTTACCGAAGTTAAGTACAATATTAACGTCAAACCCCTATAAATATTTGATCAACTAAAATATCATTAGGTTTTGATACACTTTTTAGAAAATTTTGGCCAATCTTGTATGATAAAAGTAGACTACATATTTATTCCCAAAAAGATAATTATCCATTTATTAATGTAATGAATAACCATTTCAAACTCAAAATAATGGGTCGGGTAGTTCATTTCATCTGGTTAGAGATGGTGAGATCCAAATTCCCCCACATGATCATCTTTGATGAGAACACACCTGAGACACATACCTTATGCATTGTAGTAAACCACATAGCCCTTTCCTGATTCTGACAATATCAACAAGGTTGTGTTAGTGAAACTGTGCTTCATCTTCTTAATGAAATACTAACATATTGGGATCCATTCAAAATTTCCCCTTTCTAAGTGAGTGTTTTCCTGGATGAATCAACCCGGGAGAAATCCCAAACAAACCATATGTAATAACCATCCATGCAAATAAACATCTGATCTCAATAACATTACTATGTTTACCTAAGGACATAACTGCACATACCTTCTCAGGTTCCACTAATACCCATTTCTATTATATCAAAATTCCCATGAACATCAATTCCCTGATCTAGAAAGTGAACTTTGACAAATTTCCATAGAGATTATTTCCCCGCAAGGTGCCCACCATGATCCTCAAATGATGATAATGCTATTCTTCAGAAAAAATGGAACAGAATGTCTTCCAAAAATACCACAATGAACGAGTCATGATATTGGTGTAAAATGCTATTCATGAGTTCCATGATAATTTTTAGAGACTTTTTTAAAATAAAAGGCATGAAAAAATACTCGAAGTGGATCCACTTGTTTCAAAAAGCTGTTTACAGAATATTTTCCTCATTCACCCTGACATGCTGGTAACCCAAATAAAAGTATATATCGGAGAAACAATTTTACCCTTTAATTTGATCAAATAACTCATCAATTAATTGAAAAGAATATGTTTTATTGATATATACCTTATTCACCTTTTTGTTATCGATATATAAATGGATGGATCTATCATCCTTCTTCACAAAAAAAACTGGGGCACTCCAAAAGGAGCAATTTTCAGGAGAATGAACCATTTTGATTCCAAATATCCTTTCTATATCATAAATTCCCTCATCTTGGTAGAGTCTATACGATATGAGGGAAGAGATTTAGGTTGTGTCCCAGGTAGAAAATAAAACATGAAATCCATGTCCCATACCAATGTTAGACATGAACAGTCACCTAGAAATAACTCTTCAAATTAGTCTACTATAAGAAGTAATATTCCTTTTGAAGTACCACTATCATACACTTATACAAGTGAATATTACTAGAAAACAATATTACCCATATCTGAGTGTGGGGGTCCAACGTGACTTGACTAAGGATCCAAATATCAATGAAAAATATGAGTTCTCACTTTAGGTTCCACAAAGCTTACCCAACACCAATAAAAATATATGATCTCTTGGAAATACATCTTCTAATCTACTCCAAGGATCACATCAAAAAAATCCCATATACAAGACTAAGAAATACCATTCCAACTCATCCCATGACATGGATAGTGCACACAACTAGTACCTAAGACCATGTTCCATCATCTTACCCAACAACATCATCATCCCTATGAAGAAAGAAAAATTCTCGATTGTAAAACTAAACAGATTCACAAGGAAGGCAGATATTTAAAAAAATGTAAAATAATCGAACAAAAAATGTAATATTGAACTTATAGTTATATTGGTATCCTAAAATATCGACGGTTATACATCCAATCTTACTTGTTCTTGATCCACATATGAAGAATCATTGCCTCTCCCTAATCCTAAACATGACAACTGATCTATGGATTTTCCCTAAACTGGCGCAGTTTAGAATATGATCTGGTCTTGTAGTCACGACCACCAAACCAAGATCCCACCATCCTGGACTGCTCTGACTATGATGAAATTCCCATATAAGATAAAGATAATACCCTACACTAATATGGGCTCACAGTCTGTAAAAAATTTTATAATTAAGCCATAACCCCACATATCTGAAATCAATTTGGAGGAGATGTACATAAAGGTCAAATGTGTCATGCCTTCCCACACTGATGGCACACAATTGACCATAAATCAGAAACCGTTGATAAATACATCCTATTAGGCTATCTCGAACTACCACTTACCTTCTTCCATATATCATATCTCTTACACCTATTCTCTTATTCCTTGATGAAATACCTCAATATATTACTCACATAGCCCTAGAGAAACTAGTCATACCCTTGATGTCAATATCTACTATAAAAAGCTCAATCATCTACTTTATCATATATCTTTAGCATGAAGATTAATAAAAGAAAATATATCTAACGATAAAAACCCCTTCTCAAACACTAAGCCTTCATCTGGTCATTTGAAACTATTTCATGTGGATACCAGACTATCTCAGCAAAGCGGTTAGTGTACTCCATCAAATACTGTTCCTTATAAAAAGGATTTATAATCTATTGGGATCTTTCATAATCAATGACTTTAGGTACATAATAGTCATTAATGACGACCTTGAATATTTCCAACTCATCACCTCATGCTTCCTAGGCTATATCACTGAGTCCCACCATCTTTGTTCAGGAACATATATTAAAAATTAAGCAAATTTTACCCATACCTCATTAAGAGCGTGAAGTAACTCAAAAATGTGCTCAACCTTCTCAAGACACTCCAACACTTCTTGAGGATGCATTATTATATTAATGGAATGATGTTCGTTATTGAGAAACACAACTTATTAGTCCTTCCATGAATCAGATTTAGCATATCTAAATGGAGAACGTGTAGGATCTTCTCCCTGTCCCAATACCTGGACAACCTGAACCACATCATTTACTAGCCTATAATAATATAGTGATGGAGAACTCTCTATAATTTCATCCTTCAGTTTATTTGGACTTTTTTAAGGGTGGAATGTTTCTTCAAAAAGTAGTAGTCAAAAGAAAAATAATTCATTCAATTAATATGAATATTTTTACCAATGGAAATGTATACAAAAAATAAAAATTATCATCACAAAACAATATCTAAACCACATCACTAACACCCATTGTCCATGTTCAATCTATAGCCAATACATCCCACTTGGATAAGTCAAATAGAAATATAATCATCCTATGTATAATTGAGGTATGTCATGAAGTGTAATATCGAGGAACCCTACTCAAAACAAGAACAATTAGCCCCGATAGTCCTAGTTGCAGTCAATCGAAACATTTCCCAAATAATCTGACCTAAAGACCGTACTCCTCTAATACAATTTATGAACAAAATAAGCCCAGTCATCATCCAAACTGGGGTCCGACCCAATCCACAAAAAGGACTAAAGGGCGTTCCCAATCCTTAACAACTTTCACAGTTCTTGGGTATCAATAATAATATGAGGGAATAATTCAACTAAATTTAAAAACAATAAACAACCATCAATATAAGAAAATAATAAACTAAAAAATCAAAACCAAATAAACCTTTAACAATACCCATATTATATGTTTCAATTTTTGAAAAAAATAATGGTTACTACAAACAGAAGAACCAAAAACCAACTCAAACACCCCTACATAGAAGGAGGAGCATCACACTCAAGCCACCTCCACAACACCACAAAAAGAGAGAGAACTAACAACCCAAAATTCTATCTCAAAAAAACATTACCTTTACCTATATCAATCATTACCAAGCCTACATACAACTAGGGTATTGGTAGGCGTTGAGGCTAATCCCAATAGGATAAAACCCAACACTAATTTCACACTATAAATATTAAATGATATATAACTTGAATGTTATTTAAATAAAATAAATGATAGAAACATTTTTAAGGGAAAAATTAAATGAAACACCCTTTCATTTGAAATAATGAACAAGTCATACCATATGTCGATAGTATGTGGGACATAACAAAAGTGAACAAGATACATGATATGCCCTCTAGGAAGTAGCAAGAAATGAGACCCTAGAACGTCACTTCTTAATGAAACATGGATTAAAAAACATGAAAAACAAAGTAAATCTCGTAGTATCAATAAAGAAATTGTTTCAATTAATAAATGAGAAACAATAAATAAATTATAATAACTTTAGTATTTTTTCATAATTTATATTTAAAAATTATTAATAGATTTAAATTAATAAAATATTTTCATTTCAGAATTTACTTTATATAATGTGAATAATATATATAAAACAAAATCATAAATAAGTATATATTAAAAAAACTAAAATAAAATTGTTAATATATAACTATTTTATCAAATTCAATAATAATAAAGAGACCACATTTTTAGAAAATTATTATCATGATTTTTTTGAAATTAATAATGTATATAAATGAAATATATTATAATATCACTATTTTAATACAATATTAATATTATTCATATATATATATTATTTTAATCAGATTAAATGTTTTTGATGAAATATTAACTATTTATTAATTGTGATATTTTTTTTAAAAAAATATTATATAAATATTATTATGTTAGATTTATAAAATTTATGATTCAAATATATGATATATATATATATATATATTAGTTCTCAAATATAGAGAATGATTAAATTATTTTATAAACAAAATTTAGACTATAAATGTTTTTTTATAATTAAATATCAATTTATATATAAAATTCATAATAATAATATATTAATGTTTTTTATTAAATAATAATTTTGAAAAATTAAAGTGATAGGGGTTGTAGTTTGTGAGTCACAGAAAGGGGGTTTGTAGGGGGTGTCACGATGCGAGATAGAGGAGTTAAGGGAGGTCGAGCTTGTGATTTTGAGCACTGAGTGGAAGTCGATGTACAAGAAGGAATTTTGAGCAGCTAGTGAGTCACATACTGCGGTTGAGTCGAGTCACCAGGTTAGGTAGAGGGTGAGCCCACCGGGGATAAGGGATCACTACGAGCACCGATGATAGATATTTGGGTGCTTTCAATGGGTATAATAATCAATTATGGTTTCTTTTTTATATTTTCAGGAAGATACTAAGGAAGGATTTTGATTTCCATGTATGATTTGGTATATCATTGATGTTTTTCATTTTATTTAATTTTCCTCAACCATCGATGTCTTCATTCTACTAAATCCAGTTGTATTTTTGGTTTTGATTTGTGACTATGAACATATTTTTTAATCATACAATAGATGTCAATTTTTTCTCATGCAGTGGTTATTTTTTTATTTTTTCAATTCTTCTATGTTGTCTTCTCATTCGGATAAATTAATTTTGTTTCATACTGAATGTGTTAATATTTTACTATTTAATATTATATACACATCTAGATTTGAAGATGTGTTATTGTCATTGAAGCCACGATAGGAAATATTGATTTAAAATATTTTACTTTACATTTGCAATGGGGAAACAATTTTTTTTTTCAATCTGGGGGTTAGGATTTGTGCAAAGATGCAACAATAGAAGAATTTATATTGTTTAAAATCATGTAAGGGATAATTTTTCTTATTTTATTTATGTTTTTTTGTTCTGTAAATATAATTTATGGATTTAAATTCAAAACTATTTTTAAATTCATAAATATACTATCTGTTTATTTATTTATGTAAATAATTATGTTTTACAGAAATAATGCTAAATATACTACAACACATTATTGTTTTAGTATAGATATTTAATATGAATTTCAATATTTCATTAAGGAATTAAATTTATACTTAAATTAAAGTATTATAATAATATTAATTATCTAGTCATATGTTTATATTTGATTTGTAATATTTTTATTTGTCAAAATATGATTTTAAACTAGAAAGTGTGATAAAATAAATTGTGTTATTTTGAAAATGGTATTTTATTTTTATCAAAACAATGTTTTGATTTCTATTAGAAACTTATATTTTTATCAATGTCTTGAATAAAATGGATTTTATTTTGTGATATTTCATAATAATAATTCTTTAACATTTATATATATATATATATATATATTTATAAATTATTATAGAAAAATATAATTCTGTGACAAAGAATATAAATATATTATTTATAAATATATATTTGGCAATAAATTTATGTTGGAAGATTATGATTTATGTCCAATCATCATTAAATGTATATTTCATTTCATATCTTGTTATATTTATTGTTTTTTTATACATGAATCTATGTGTATTGAGTGAATTTCGCATTTATAAATGTTTTATGTAAGAATTATTTTATGATAATATGGGTATCACAAAATCCATATGTATATATTATTTGTCAATAGTGTGTAATTTAAGAATATATATATATATATATATATATCGACATATTTATCAATAAGTTCATGACTTGATTGGGAAAAAAATCATGTATAGATATGGTTTGAAATTAATATCAAGATCTTGTAGAAGTCCTTATTAACTGTATCACCCTGAGATTTTATGAGATATATTATTTATAACTACTATGATATCTTCTGTCATATGCTACACCAATATTATCTTGTTCTATATGAAACACTGTATTAGTTTGTAGTATACACAACACTATTCATGGCTTGTGTTACACACAATTTCATATTATTTTGATAGAATTTATTTCCCTCTACATCAGTTGAAGAATTTGTTCAATGTATAAAATAAGTATGTGTTGATTACTTTATAAGAAAAACTAATGGAATATTACACCAAATATAACACTAACTTGGCTTTCATTACATGCAAGAGGGAATTACTCGATGGCTTATGTTATATGAAATATTGAATTTAACTAAATAATGATATATTATTAAAATATTATTACTTAAAGTGATATAATCAGAATATTATTAATAGTATTTACAAAATTTTAAATTTTATATAAAATTTAAATTATTCTTATGTATTTTCTAGACATGATATATCATCAAATTCAATTTTTTCAGATAAAAGGTGTATTATTAAAAAAATGTAGTTTTGTCTCATTTTGAGGGTTCTCCCATTTTAAATCTAGTTTTTTTACACTTCTAAAAGTACAATATGAAAAATAACATCTTTATTAGATGTGGGAAAAAATATTTCTTTGGATGGATTTTTTATATTTTTTTGATAACATTCATACTTTGATGAATCATTGAAATACACTAAATTTTAATTGAAGAAAACATTTTTCATCAAAATAATTCACATGGAAAAAATTTATTATTGAATGGTTTAAATTTAAAAATAGAATATATTTTTATACATTAATACAATGTGTTTCATTTTCATTAATTTTACATTGAATTTATATGTAAAAAATTTTCAATTTTTTGTAATTATTTAACTCTTAAACCAAAACGCGTTTTTTCAGGATAATGGGGTAAATTTAAAATTAATTACTACAACTTATGTGTTTATAATTTCTAAAAGTAAATTTTATATTCAGAGCCATTGGGTACACATTATGTTAATAGTTAAATTTTATTTTTTTGATATTATGAATACTAACTACAATAATATTTGTTTATAATATTATAAGGTAAATCAAGTAAATTAGTGTAACAAATAATATGATAAGGAAAATAAAATTATCCTAAAACCATAAAAATTACCATTGGATTAATAAAATTCTACCCTTATATTTTTTCCAAACATAGCCATTTAATGTCCACTTTATAATGTAAATGACATAAATATTAATAAAACCAATGAAAGTAAAAAAAATTCAAATTCATTTTTCTTATAAGAATAATGATTTTAATATAGGTATAATTGAGGTTTATATCTAAAATATATAGTAAATGTAATGATAAACTAATTTACTATATCATGGTAATTTATTTTTAATTTTTAAGAAATAAATAATCACTATAATGTCTTATTCTTTACTGATTTAAAAATTATTTAATTAATGAGAAATCAATGAAAAAATATTTTTTACAATATTAATAACCATAAAAAGGTCCATGCATGTGAAAAAATATTATTAGTAGAATATATATCTACCATAATCTTCTAAAGGTCAACTAGTGACCATTTGATGCCTTAGAGAATATATTATAACCTTTATATTAGTCTATTTAAAGTAATGTTAAAGTTGTCACATTCATAATTTAATAAGTATGACTTATTTAACATTTTACTTTATAGTAGATAAATTAAACTAAATATATTCTAATGAAAGATGTTAAATTTATTTTCATTATTTAATTTCATTTTTCATTTTTACTCAAAAAATAATTTTATTAAATAATTACAACAAATCTTTGTAGTAATTATTTTATTAATGGAGATATCAAATAAATGGTATTAAAAATATTAAAATAAATATATTTTGTGATAATTAATGTGTCCAATTAATTTACTAGAAAAACTTGACATCATACGAATATTATAAAATAGTTGGTTTGATGTTAACTTGTTATCTTTGTATTCTTAAAAATCAATAATTTGAATTGAGTCTAAATAGGAATTATTGATTATTTATAAACATATTGTTTTATTAAAATAATTAAAATCTTAATTTTTTTTAAAAAAAATACATAATAAATATCATATGGTAAAAAATGTTCTGCATTATTTATTTTTGATCTAATTTACATTATTTAAGTACATATTTTAACCTTTAAATATTGAAATATAGGTTACTGTAGTAAAAATGAAATTAAATAACTAAGTGTTAAATTGAAATGATAAATTTTGGATGGATAGAGAAACTTGATTTAAATTTTTTTATGTTATTACAACCCTATGTCATCTAAAGATAGAAATTGGGACTTTTTTTATGTTTTTTTATTGGGTTTTGATTTTATCATAATTGTTTTTAGAGGTTTCCAAAATATCCCTTCTAATAAATTATAAAAGGGAACCTACTAACTCATTTATCAATAACACATTAGGCATTAAATTTAGCCCATTTCATAACCATATATCTTATCAACATTCCTAGTTACATTCTATAGGTTTTGGTCTTCTGAAATGACCAACTCTGGTTCCATTAATTAGAGATCTAAAGTGAGCACATCAAAGAAGAGGTAATCTCCTCTACATTTTCTTTAATATTTCTATATACTTCTACTTATACTTCATGATTTTTTTCGTTATAGAATAATATTTCCAGTAGAACATATATAATGAGATGTTATTACTATTATGAAACAATTATATTCATCTTATTATCAATTCTATGAAAGCTGAAATCACCACACTTGCATTTGTACGGATTACCATCTCCACATCATCATGTAATCAGTTTTTCACAACCACTATAATTAGATGGTTATAGAAATGTATGTAATAAATATATATGATTATTATAAAATTATATTTATTCTTCAATAGATTAAACAATACAAATAAATATGATTCAACAATTATGAGATTGATATCATCGCTCATGCGTACATATGACCTACCATCTCCATGATGTGATTTGATTCATTCTATATGATAACCACTAAAGAATGATTATATAAATGTAACTAATGAATAAATATTGTATTTATTTTGTTAATATCACTTTAAAATGTTATAAATATTATCTAATAAAGAGAACTCAAAATTATTCGATAAAACATAGATACAATGATAAAGTAGTTAAAACATGAATAAAGACTAATAATGAATTGTTAGAAACAATTAAAGGAGAACATGACCATATATGATTACCATTATTATGGAATATGTTAATAACATTATATAAATCATTATAGAAATGTTTTAGGCTTATAAAAAGAACATCAGACCTAATGTAAGGGATAATTTTATAATCTCATTTTTATCTGAGATTTTTTATATGTTTGTATTTACTATAGTATATTAATCATCCCAATCCATGTTTCTGTATTATGTAATATTATTTATATTCTTATAATTTTTTTTAAATTTAATTATTCCCTTTGGTTAATTATTATCAAATGGTATGAAATGAATAATTTTTTGTTATTCTATTCGCGGTACTTTTTGATTTTTCTCGAAAAAGTACAAGGATAATGGTTTTTTAACTTATACAGCATGAATGGAATTTTACGGTTTGATGAAATTTTTTTCATGAATCTTAATATACATTTTTTCAAGGTTATATTCAACTAATTTTTTTTCTTTTAAAATTATGTTTAATTTTGAGTAAATAAAAAAAATTTAAAGGGAAATGATATTGTCCCCAGGAATTATGTTTAAGTATTTTATCAAATTTATTTTTCATATAAGCAGAAATAGGGTTATATTTCCATCCTTGATATTATTGTGTTTTTTATAGAATTATATATATTATATCTTTTTATTTTAAATGGATTATGATGGAATGATGTTTGTGAAACCCTATTAATTTCATGGGTTATGCTATGATAAATGATTTATGGTTTTACGGAACATGTAAGAATGGTTTCATTATGAGATGTGTGGGACCTATATATCTCACCAATTCATTGGGTAAAGATTTATATCTTATGATAAAGACCTGACTAGAGTGGTAAATAAATATGGTTTAGTAATATATTTCCAGAATGTCTAGTAAATCTAGTTCAATAATTCATGGCTGGTACAACAAGTAAACTCGGTTGAGTAACGGATTTTGTCTACTATGACGGTCTTGGAGGAAATTCCATGGCTACTATAGATATCATATTATATGTTTATTTGTTTTCCACAAATACATGTTTTATTCCAATGGAATTTGATTATGGTTAATGTTAATTTCTGATCCATGACTTACATACTACCATGATATATATTCATGACTCATGGTTTTGATATTAAAACATCATGTACATATTTTTACATTATTATGTTTATGGATTATTTTATATTTTCAATGTTTTACCTTAATGAGAATTTGATCTCATCATTTTTTATGTTTTATTTTTCCTAGGATATAAATAATGGTTTTAGGTAGGAAACAAAAGGGGATGATCTTTATGGGACATGTTGAAGATCTTTCACTATGTTAGATCATTATGCTCCATGTTTCCAAAGACCCTAAAATAATATGGTCTTCGGGAATCTATTTATGTCATGTATTTTTTATTCTGAAATATAAATGTAATGTCCATGTAAGTTATGCTTGGGTTGTTATAGTTGGTTTCATAGCAATGGTTTAGTCCTCCTTTGGAAGTATGATATGAAAACATCAATGAGATCTCTATAGATATATAAAATGTATGTCGAGGGATTTCCCTATGGTTAAGTATAACTATAGTTTATGGTCCAAGAATTATGGTAACAATCATTAATAACCTAGTATTAAACATAAGATGTTATAGATTGAATGTACTCCCCCTTTATTATGTTGTTCTCCTAGTCTTATTTTGTCCTCTCACATGATTCTTTGGGGGTTTTTAACAACATCTAGAACCCGAAAGAACAATATTAATGATCAATGAAATGTATAATTCAATTATTTTATTCTTGAAAAAATAAATATTATTGGAGATGGGATAAAAAATATTATTGGTATACTTGAAGAATCACTGAATCATTCGGGACATCCAAATGGGCAGAGATGGGAACAAAAATCTATTAATTCCATCACAAGGAAATGGACACCTTCTTTAAATGGGACATTTGATCCACATGTTACCAAACAATGGATCAGATCCATTGAAATAATATTTTCCATCCGTTGTTGTTTGGAACCTGAAAAAAATAATTTTGGATGTTTATCATTTAGAAGGTGTAGCAAAATGGTGGTGGACTCTAATCAATAATACAAGGCAACAATATGAAATTAAATCCATGGAATTGTATGTGTTCAATATATTATTTTTCAGTAAGTAAATCCACCATATTATTCGAATAGAGATTTAAAATAAGTTCCTTGAGCTTAAGAAATAGGATGATGAATCATTTGGTACATATGAAGAATATTTTACAAGCCATTCAAGGAATGCTTCTGGTTTTATCATCCAACTTGAAAGTAAGGTTTACCATTAATTGGTGGATTATAACCAAGTCCTAAAAGGGATTTTTCTATGAGAGAATTTATTACCTTTGAATATATTTTTCTTTGAGATATCTAGGTAGAAATTGAAGTTGGTGTTACAGGTCAATCTCATGGTTTTGACAAGAAACGAAAGAAGGAATTCAATGAAATATCTAAAAAAATGGTGAAAATATAAGGAATGGTTACTTCGGATCAATTTGTATAAATAATCATGGTAGAGATTGTCTTAAAGGGACTTAAAAATGTTTTAATTATTGAAAATACTTACATCAATTAGTTGATTACCGAAGTAATAGAAAAAGGGTTGCTAATGATGTGAATAATGAAATGACTATAGATAGTGAACCACCAACACTTAAATGATACAAGTTCAAGGAAATGGGTAATTATGATAAAAAATTCTCTAATCCAATTGTTAATGATTATCGATATCATAAAAATCTTAAGGAAAACGTCTATGGAAGGTCACATGCGATCACTATTAACAATATTGGTCCTGGAAATGATGTGGTGGAATGATTAAGAGTTTATGTAATGGGGTTTCAATATAATTTTGTTGAATTCCCATGGGGTGTTAGCTGAGTGGTACCTGCTGGTTGTACACCTCACTCTCCGTGGAAAATGTCACAGGACTAAGTCCCCCCAGACACGGACACGGTGCGTATTATGCATAGGGAGATTCAAATCCATTGCTTTGCTGGGGAGTGTGGAGTGCACCTGGCCTTGGTTGGCCCCCCCCATTGGGAGTTAGTGACAGAAACCCACATTTTTCCCATGTGGTGTATGTAAAGTGATACCGGCTTGTTTTACCCCTCATTATCCATAGGAACTCACATAGGCTTGAGTCTCGCCAGACTTGGAAATTGTGTGTATTATTCACAGGGTGATTCAAATCCATTTCTTAGCTAGGGAGTGTGGAGCGCACCTGGGCGTGGTCGGGCCCCCCGCAGGGAGTCAGTGTTAGCAATAGACATTTGGATCATCCTCCCCGACTACATGCATTGAAAATGAAACATCCCATGGTTAGTTACCTATATTCTATGGAGATTCAGGAACATTATCAACAGTGAAACTATATTTTTACACATGTGGCAAGAGGGGAACAAAGTTTTAGATTATCTAGCCTCGATGAAAGTACAAGGTCTCTATGTGATTTCTCCTACGAATGTGCTTTCCTTTCTTTCTAAAGTGAGGAACCAAATTAGAGGGGATTCCCTTGGCCTGCATTATTTTTTACCCCCTTAACTCCCCCACCCTTAAAGTATCCTATTTGGACCCTTTTTTGCCTATACCTTTCATTTCCCTAATAATGAAATGATGATGTTGATGATGTTGTTGTTGAATCACATTTATAGTATTATGGAATATTAGAAAATATATTTATTGGTCCATTGTTGTTTTCCATATGTATATGGTACCAATAACCATGAAAAGTGATTGAAATAAGTTTAGAAACTACAAGATATATTCATAATGAATGGATAAGTGGATAACAAGATGTTTGATAGTATTAATGATCTCATGATTGATAAAAGGACAATGTGATTACAAGGTTTGAGTATATAGAATTTTTGGTATTTTTGGTGCACAGGAAGAGTTAATTTTGATAGAATGCATGTTTTCCCTAAGGTTCTATGTTAATTCATATTATTATCATGTTTTAAGAGAATACATGATTATGATATTTCAACGTTTGGTATGGGAAACCCAAGAAATACCAAATGAGAAATGGGTAACAAATTTTATGTTTATTTATCTCACCCCTTTATAATGTTTTATATTCTTTTTTATGGAAGGATTTTAATGTTATCCATTTATGGATATTATAAGTCATATTCTGGTTTATGTTTGTTAGATTAATGTTTTATATCCATTTAGGTGGACTTGTGCATATTTGATAACCTATTATAACCACTTTGTTGAGATATATGGAATGACCTATCATTATATCACCTTATCTTCTAACAATTTACAAATTAAAAATTCAAATTAATTTCTTTAAATAAGATATCATATAGAATTTTTTTTAGGAATTTCCAATTGTGAGATTTTATAAAACTCAAGTAATAATTTATCATCATGAAAAAAATTCATCAACTTTTGGAAAATGATATTGAAACGAAAAATGTTATCCTGGAACCTTCTTATCTGATTTATCATGTGGTCTCATAAATCATCATAGATTTATGACATTATGGTGGTTAACTTTCTCCAAACCATATTATCTGTCACTATCCATCAGAACATGATGGTTATATTTTGCTGTTATATCCATGTTTTCACATCCAACCTATGGTATGCTATGTAGAAACCTAGTGATGAGTTACTTTGGGTAACCATTAAATTTCTAACTATAATTTATAAAATGTATATTTGGTATCCAATTTTATGATGTGGTTTTTCATGAAACAGTCCTTCATGTTGAAAACCATTTATAACCATGATATATTTCAACAGAGAAATTCCATTTTATGAGGGGTAGAATGTTACACCCCATGATTTTATGAGATATATTAATTTTAAATTTTTTGATGTACTGTGTTGTATGCTACAGAACTATTATCTTTCTTTATATGCAACATCGTATTAGCTTTCAGTATACACAACAATATTCCTGGATTGTGTTACACATTATTTCATGTTCTTTTTTGATAGAATTCATTTCACCCAACACTTATTATAGATTTTGTTCAATTTATAAAAGAAATATGTTGGTATTATGTTATATGAAACACCAAAATAATATTTCACTAAATTTAACACTAACTTGGATTGAATTACATGTAAGAGGGTCATCCATAATAGTTTATCTTGTATGCAATATCGAGTTTTTCACTAAATAATGATATATTATTAAAATATTATTATTTAATAGGACATAAAATACCTATTATTAATATTATTTACATAATTTTGAAAAGTATATAACATTAATAATATTATTATATATTTTCTTGCCATGATATAATAACATATTCATTTTTTTTCAGATAAAAAAAGTACTTTTAGAAAATGCAGTTTTAGATCATTTTGTTAGTGCACCCATTTTAAACGTATTTCTGACACTTTTATAAGTTAAATTTGGACAAATAATCTTCATATATGGAATCCAGAAAGAAAATATTACTTTGGATGAATTTTTCATATTTTTATGATAACATTTTTATTTTGATAAATAGTCAAAATACACTAAATTTAAATTGAAAACATCTTTTTTTATCAAAACAATTTATAGGGTTAAATTATATTATTGAATGATTTTAAAGTTAAAATAGAATATATTTTATATTTTACTAAAATTTACGTCATTTTCATTAATTTTGATATTAATTTATATGTAAAAACATTTCAATAATTTGTAATGTTTTAACTTTTAAACAAAGACCCATTTTTCTGACAATGGGATTAGTATTAAATTAATTACTACAATGTATTTGTATTGAATTTTGAAGAATTAAATATATATTTTTAATAATTGTGTCTAAATTATGTTAATAGGTTACTTTTATTTATCTGATATTATTAATAGTAGCTATGGTAATTTTTTTACCACAGTTAATGGTGAATTGGGTAAATTAGTGTGACAAATAATATAATAAAGATAATAAAATTATCCTAAAACCTAGAAAAATCACATTGGATGAATAAAATTCCACCCTTAACATTTTTTTGTTCGATACATAGTCATTAAATATGAACATGAAAATGAAAATGACATTGATATTAATAAAACCAATGAAAGTGAAAAAATGTCGAACTCACATTTCTTAAAGTATAATAATTTTAATATGGGGATAACTAAGATATATCATAAAAAATAAATATCACATGGAAATATAAAATAATTACCTACACCATTGTAATATATTTTTAATTTTAAGTAGATAAATGAACACCTTAATGACTTTTTATTTGATGATATGAAAATTAATTGATTGATTAAAAATCAATGAAACAATTTATGTTAAAATCATCATAATAATAAAAATGTCCAAACACATGACCAAATCTTATTGGTTGAATATATCTCTTCCATAATAATCTGAAGGTAAAGCTAGTGACCATTTGGAGAATTATAGAATATTATATGAACATTATATTATCTTATTTTAATTAATGTTTAAGTTGTCACATTCACACTTTTAAAAGAATATCATTTTTGATGTTTTAATTTATAGTATATAAATTCTAATAAATATATTATAATTTAATAAATTAAATTTATATTCATTATAGTATTTTTTCTATTTTTACTCAAAATATATATATTATATAATAACAAAAATCACTATAGTAATTATCTTATTAATGGAGATATCAAATAATTTTTATTAAAAATATTTAAATAAATATATATTTGGATAATTAATATGTAATATTAATTTTCAAAATAAACTGGACCTCATATAAATATAATAAAATATTATTTCAAAGTTAACTTGTTATGTTTCTATTTTTAGAAATAAATAATTTTAATAGTGTGAATGTTTACACTATTGATTAGTTATCAGAATAGTGATTTATTAAATTATTTTAAATCATATAACATTTTTAATAATATATAAAAATTATGAAGTGGTTAGAAATGTTCGATATTATTTATTTATGATATAATTTACAACAAATAAGTTAATAGTTTTCCTTTTAATATTGAAATATTTGTTACCCTAGTTAAAATGAAGTAGAATAACTAAGTGTTAAATTAGAAATATATGGTTTAATGTATATATAAACTTATTTAAAATTTATTTATTTATGATATTAAAACCTTAAATCATCTAATGGTAGATATTTTGAAATTTTGGAGGTTTTGAGTGGAGTTTTATGTTATTATAAATGAATATTTTTGTGGTATCCAAAAGTGCCCCTCACCTCAATTATAAAAGGCCACCACCTACCTCATTTCTCTAAAACTCAATAAATATTCATGTTCATCAATAGCCTAAACAATTATCTTATATACTACCTTAGTAGAATTACAAAGTTTCTTGCTTTTTCAAAATACCAAATCTAGTTCCATTAAGAGGAGACATATCGAGAGAATGTCAAAGAAGAGGTAATATCCTCTGCCAATACATTCATATATCTTTCTACTTATGCTTCTACATAATAAGTTGATTAGTTATATAATAATAAATACAGAATAAAATATATATTTTGAGGATATTTTAATAATTAAACATCTATATTCAACTTTCTTTCTATTTTAATAAAGATGAAATCATCAGGCGTGCATAAGTACGACTTACCGTATACATATCGTGGTGCAATATATTATTCACCAACACCTTACATGGATGGTTATAAAAATAGATGTAATAACTATATATGATTATTATAAAATGTTATTGATTATAAAATAGAGTACACCATACAAATCAAAACCTTTCAACAGTTATGGGAATGATATCATCGCTCTTGCATATGTACGACCAACAGTCTCCACAACACGATGTGATTCGTTCTACAAAAAATCTGACCAATCATGATTATAAAAATGAACCGAATGAATAAATATGGTATTAATTATTTTAAAATAATTTTTTAATGATATAAATATTACTTATTCAGGATAACTAGAACTTATTCAAAAAAACATGCATACAAAGATAATGTAGTTAAAACCCGAACAATGAGTGACTATGAATTGTTACAAAAAAAAACGAAGTAGAATATGACAATATATGATGACAATTATTCTGGAACATGTTAATAACATTATATAAATCATTATACAAGAGGTTTGAACACATAAGAAGCATATCGGTCCTAATGTAATGGATAATTTTACAATCTAATTTTTATCTAAGATTGTATATTCCTATGTAATTACAAGGGTTTATTTATCATCCACATCCATGTTACCTAATTATTTAATATTATTTAAATTATTCTAAAATTTTTTAAAGATAAATTTACCCATTGGGAGATTTTTATTAAATGGTATGAAAGGAATCTTTTGACATTATTCGATTTGAGGTACTTTTTTACTTTTCTAGAAAATTTTCAATGATAATGTTTTTTAACTTAAACGAAATGAATGGAATTTTACCATTTCATGACACCATACATCCATTTTGATTCCCCTACATGATTTAAATATTATTTTAAAATAAAAATTTTCTTATAAAAATAACTGGCATTGTGAGAAATGAAATCATTTTTGAAGAACATCGGATATTTTCCTCAGGAATTATGTTCAAGTGTTTTGTTAAAATTATGTTCATATATGATGACATAGATTTATATTTACATCCATTATATTAATTTTATTTTATTATGTTTTGGATGTAATTATTTCTATTAATTCCATTTATTTCAAATGGAGAAATATGGAATGATGTTTATGAAACCCATTTTTTTCATGGTATGTGGCATGATAAATGATTTATGTTTTTTGGAACACATAACAATGGATTCATTATAAGATGCATGAGACCCATATATCCCTCAAATGTGTAAGAACTCAGATCTTATTTTATATGTATGTCTTTATTTTCTGGTTTTTTTGTTGAAAAAGAGAAATTTTTGGAAATTTTCCTCAGTACAAGTTGTGTACTTTATGAATAAACGTCATGTACTCGGTTACTGTGGGTATCCATGTAATGGACATGTAGTGGCCATGCACTTTTCCATGTGGGGGAGACCTAGAGGATTCCTAAACCGGAGTACGGAAATGTAAATTACACATGGTGTACTTCTAAAGTACACACCGTGTACTTTTTTTCATTAAATACACCGAGGTCGCATTTGATGGATAAAATCGTCTCCTTATTGGTTTGTTTCATCAGAGAGAGAGAGTGAAGATGTGATCCTTCTTAGAGCCCCCAATCAAGCATCTTTCCTCTAATTTGACTTCCATCAATTACGTTGGGATCACCTCAGTAAGCTCTTCCTTCTTCTAGATCATCATTTCTTGATTCATCCTCTTTCCCAAGTTATCCTATGTTGAAATTTTTAGATGTTTTTCTAGATCTACGGTGTTCTTGGGAGATTCAAGGCTTGTGGTTCACATATATAGATCTCCCAACACCGAGGTAGGTGTTTTCTACCTTTCTGTTGAATGTCTTTGAGTTATATGTGCAAAATCACCAATACCCTTGAACGGGGTATTGCATGTTTACTGTTTTAGCCATATTGTTTTCTTGCTATGCTTTTATTCTTGAGTAAGAGTGAAATTGTCTGTGAATAGGGTGAATTGATATTATTTGGAAGTGTTTGTGCATTCATGATTTCTTGTTTGACGGTTTGGTACAGTTTTCATGTTAGGATGCTATTTACTTTCCATGTCTAGTGTTATATGATGGATTTTTTTTCTGACATGCTCGTATGTAGTAGATTATTCATCCATGTAGTTACTAAGGTTTACATTGGATGATACACGTTTCTATCCTTGCCTGACTTACAAAGGGCCATGGGAACCAAGTGTAGTAGACCATAGAAAGAATTGATGTAAGGGACTCTCTAGAGTGTATTTTCTTCTTGTGATATGAGACCACAGGGGGAATTGATGTTAGTGCATCTTCAGAGGGTATGACGTTCTCTGATGTGGTCCACAAGTGGAATGTGACATATGTTCTTCCACAGAGCGCCTTTAGTTACAGATATGAGACCATAGGAGGAATTGACGATGATTTCTTCCTAAGAGAGTCTATTCTTAAGCTGAACCAGTGGGGTTAGACTGAGAGAACTTCCCAGAGGGTTTCTTGTGTTGTTAGGTAGGACCAAAGGGGATATGCTGCGAGTACTTCCTAGAGGGTTACCTATATGTTATCTACTTGCTTTTATTTACTAGGTAGGACCCGAGGGAATATGTTATGAGTACTTCCCTGAGGGTTACATGTTTGTGATTATATGCTTACTTGCTATGTGGTTTCTGAATGCTTTGAAACTGTAGGAATTGTTTACCTTGAGTACTACATTGTTTACTGCATTTATTTACGTACTGCCTACCATATATATTCGTTGATTGTTAAGAATAGATATCATGGTGGTTTCCTACAGGGATTTAGTCTCACACCTTGTTTGGGCCATGATTTTGGTCCCAAACACATTATATTGTTGTAGGTATAGATAAGGGTAAGCGCCATTCCTCTTCAGGTACTTGACTGCATTGGAGCTAGAGAGCATGGGACCAAGCATAGGTTTGCGATGATGTGGAGCTGTTTATTACTTTTCTTTGTACTTTGGTTTGGTACTATATTTCGCATTGTGACTTGTATGGATTTTTTTCCTATACAGATGTATCATGGATCAATTATATATATACATATATATGTGCTCCTATTGTTTATTATTTCAATCTTCTGATGTTACTGTTGTTGGTACTTTTACTATTTTTGCTATTTTATTTCTACTACTTCCACTGTGTTACTATGTCAATGAAGGAATAGTTTCCCAAATATCAAACAGAAGTCCCTCACTTCTAGTCATAAACATCTGGTGTTCAGTGAAATGCACTTGAGGCCATGTGACCAACTGGGCACAGGGCATCACTGGGAAGCTTCTAGAACCGGGATGTTACAAAGTGGTATCAGAGGAATTATTTTCTTCTTGACATACTGTTTAGAGCATATAGTGAGGGGTAAGATGAAAATATGTAATTGGTAAAAATCTCTCCCTGGATTTAGCTAACCCATGTACAAGGAAATTCCAATTTACCTCGTTTATTGCAATTTTATGGTTTTTCAATTTTACGATTGATTTTAATTCACCGTTGGGTGATTCATATGCTTGGTGCTGTTATTTTTGATATTATTGGGGTTCCATTTCTTTTGCAACCCGATGAGATGAGGTTATTCCATCTCATGCATCATATAGGCTCTTGCTAAGAATCACATGTCATGAATTCATTCCATTCCATTTAGGGTGCATTAGAGATTGCATGTTGTTATGATAGATGTTGTGCTAGATATGATTACTTTCATTTTATATGCCCTGATAAAGAAACTGCTGTTTGATAGGGTATTGATTTTTGTACGGTTTTGATTGAATGAACACCAAACTTTGGTTCTTGAGGTGTTTTGGGCCCTCATAGATCTGAATTTGGTGGATCATTGCCTTATATTTCTTTTTTAAGAAAAATCCCATGATTTGATTTGCGGGGAGTATGGGCCCTCATAGAACAGAATTTGGCACATTAATGTTCGTTTTAGTGTTCTCTGGGATTCTAGAGTAGTTTTTGAGGATTTATGTTAGAAAAAAACCTAGAATACATGCAGTTTAGTTTTGAATACACACCTTGTATTCTTCAGTTCGGGATGAAACTGTTCTACTTAGGTACATGATGTGTAATCTATGTACACGCTGTGTAGTATCTCACCATCTCACTGGCTGTGTGGGTAGAGACACGTGGTTGGGGAAAAACATTTGTGCAACACGCCGTGTACTAGACGTACACGTCGTGTGTTTAGATCTTGTGTTTTTCTATGTGACTAAGGACACAGATGGATAAAAACATAATCAATACACAATGTGCCAGTCTTGAACATGACGTGTAGTGTAATCTATGGAATTTGGTCATTTAACTAACATCACAGGTAGGTGGAAATCCTTTAGTACATGCTGTGTCCATCTGGAAAATATCATGTAGTGTGAGCTGTGTATATGGTCGTGTCACTAACAACATGGGTCAGTAAGTCTCGTCTAGTACACGTCATGTTTGGAACAAACACTCTGTGTAGTCTTGTTCTAGGAGAACCATGTATCTTAGTCATGTATAAGGACTCAGATAGGGGAATATGATTCAAGTACACACCATGTGTTAGGACAACATGCCCTGTGTTTGGGGAGTTACATGAACAATTTTGGCAGAAGTACACGCCCATGTGAAGGAATAAGGGAAAACTCCATATAGATAAGTATAAATGAGGTGTATCCATGTTTTTTAAATCTTTAATGCTTTATTTATCACGTTCCCTTCTTACCCTTTCAGTTTTTAGTCTTTCATAATCATGATCAAAGGTGTGCGTTTGACCTTGCAGAGTCATGCCACATAGACATCTTCTGGATGAAAGCCAGTTGCAAGGAAGTGATCAAACATCAGACACGGATGATTGGGGACTTAAAGAAGATCATCCCATTGTGCCTGTCTTGGCACCAACCATCATTGTGGACATAGGTGCTAACGAACTGTTCCGAGAAGGTGTTTTGAGGTTCATGCAGACCTTCCGAGGAGTACCACATCCTTGCCCTTCTATGGAAGAGCCGATGTGGGTTTTCCAGAAGCAAAATCCTTCCTCCTTCATAGGGGATTGAGGATCTCAGGCTGTAGAGTCATGGTAAGAATCCATGATTTCATTCTTCGAGAATATGAAAACGCCTTCGGAGAGTAGGGTCAACCTCGCTACGTATATGCTTTAGGACTCCGTGAAGAGATGGTGGGATGTGATCTCTTATGAGGGATACTAGTAGATTATGTCTTGGGATGAGTTCTATGATGCCTTCTATGGCTACATCTATCAGGGGACTTTGAGTGCTGATCGAGCCCGAGAGATTAGGAGTCTGGAGCAGGTTACTCATCTCATTATGGATTATTCATATCGCTTCATTGTGCTGCAATGATTCATGCCTATTCCAAGAGTTGATGAGTTATTATTGTCAATGAGGATTTAGGATGATCTGAGGCACACCATATGATAACAAGTGAACAACATCAGGTTGACTTCCATCAATTTTTTAGTCCACCAGGCACTGATCACAGAGTGCAATCTGAGGGACTCTAGATTTGTGAGCCAGGGTGGTTCGACATCGGGAGTTGGTATCCATCCTTCAAACAGAAGGTATCATCATAAAGAGTCATCGTGTTGTGATCTGGGGAGGCGAAAGTCGTCTTCTGGTAGCCTGGTGGTGTGCCACCATTGCAGGAAGAGTAGGTATACGAGGCCACATTGCCCGAGAGACCCAGTGGAGTGTCGATTGTGCAACAAGATTGGTCTTCTTCAACACTTCTATCAGTCCTTCTTACCAGCAGCTGGTGACTGGCTTCTTCTATGAATCCTCTTTTAGTAGTAGAACCACCATTTTATCATCAGTCTGGGAACTGGAGTACTTCTGGCAGTTCAGGACAAGGTGGAGGTCATGGATGTGGTAGCCAATCTCTAGGATTTCAGTGAAAATCGGGTGGATCAGCTAAGGGTGTTCAATCACAGTTATAGGGCTTTGGTGGAGGTCATACTTTTTAATGGACTAGGCCCAACATGATTATGATCTTGGAACTTCCACATTTTGAGGTATGATCTTAGTTTCCTCAATTTTATATTATGCTATTTTCAATACATGGTCTTCCCATAGCATTATATCTATTGTTGTTGTGGAATGACTTGGGCTCTATATCATTTCTTTTGATGATTTTTTGACACTAGAAACTCCGTTCGGGAAAAAATGTCTAGTGTGTGATAGTGTATGGAGTGTCCTCTAGAGAGTGGTTGGTTTCATATCATTTGGGATCTCTATGTCCAAGAGATGACATGTTATGACGTCATTATCAGAATGGACTAGTTAGTTCATTTCCATGCAGTCATCGACTGTTATCGCCGAAGGGTGAGTTTCACATCAATAGAAGGCATATCATTTCTTCATAATAGTGATGGGATGTCCTGGAAAGCAGAGTGGGACCTGAGAAACATGGGTTGGGATGAATTACAACCCACATTTCTTACCTATATCTGGATGACCAGGGGACTTCACAGTTAGACATTCATGCAATGGTGGATCATTTCAGTGATGTCTTTCCAGCTGAATTTTTAGGTTTCCCTCAAGAGAGAGAGGTAGAATTTTCTATTGAGCTCGTGCGAGGAGAAGCACCAGTGTCCATCCCTCCTTATAGGATGACTACACTGTAGTTACAAGAGCTCAAGAAGTAGTTGGATAATTTTCAAGCAAATGCTTTCATCTAACCCATTAGTTTTCCTTAGGGTTCTCCTCTCCTGTTTCCGAAGTAGGCGGATGGTACCCTCAGAATTTGTGTGTATTATCGGATGTTGAACCAGTTGACGATCAAGAACTGATATCCCTTGCCATGGATTGATGATCTCTTTGATCCTCTTTAAGGAGACAGGGTGTTCTCGAAGATTGAATTGAGGTCCGGTTACTATCATTTGTGCGTTAGACTATCTAATATACCTCTTATAGATTTATGGAAAATGTATGGTCTATACGCATATGTGTTTATGCAGTTTGGTCTCCTGAACATGCATGCAATTTTTATGGCATGGATGAACCGAGTGTTCCATCCATACTTGGATTATTTCGTGGTAGTCTTGATGGATGATATCTTAGTGTAATCTAATAATCTAAATGACCATGAATCCCATCTTGAGATCATTCTGAGTAAACTGAGAGAGCATCAGTTATATGATAAGATCAAAAAATTCCACTTTTGGATGGACCTGATTCACTTCTTGCGTCATGTTATTTCAGAGACATGAGTATTAGTAGACCTAGAGAAAGTGAGGGTTGTAGTTTCCTGGTAGCAGCCAAAAACATGTTTGAGGTATGGAGTTTTCTTGGGTTGTATGGATACTACAGACATTTCATAACAGACATTTCACACCTAGCAGCACCACATATATGTTTGAATAAGAAGGGTGCAATGTTCTTGCGGTCAGATTCTTGTGAGTCAGCCTTTTAGGAGCTGAAAGAGAGATTGAATTCAGAACCGATACTAGTATTGCTAGAACTGGGCAAGAGATATACTGTTCACTATGATGCATCATGTATTGGTCTGGGAACTATGATTATGCATAGGGAAGGAGTCGTTGTGTATGAGTCTCAATAGTTCAGGCCACATGAGAGGAATTACCTGATGCAGGATCTTGAGCTAACTATAGTTGTTGATGCCTAACGCTGTTGGAGACATTATCAGCTTGGGGAGAATTTGTGGTTTTCACCGACCACAAAAGTCTCAAGTACATCTTCACTCAGTGTGACTTGAATTTTAGACAGCGATGCTGGGTTGAGTACCTTCAGTCTTTTGACTTTGATCTTGCCTACACACCTAGAAAAGGCAATGAACTAGCTGATTCACTGAGCAAGAGAACTTAGATACATGTAGTTCAGGAGGCCAATAGTGAGTGGAAGCTTATGGATTTGTTCTCTGAGATGTATTTGGAGGTTCACGATAGACAGGGGAAGATGGTTATTTCTACTTTAGATGATAACCCCACTCTTTTTGATCGAGTGCGAATGAGGTAGCTATCAGATTCTGAAGGCGTAGTCCTATGGGAAGGTGTGTCAGTGGAGGACCCTATTTCTGGTTGGACCATAAGTGAGGATGAGATCATTCATTTCTAGGGGTGCGTATGAGTGTCAGAATATATACATGAGGAGTTGATGTGGGACTTTCATTCCTAGGTTTGGGAAGTTCATCCTGGTAGAACCATGATATATCGTGATTTAAAACGTCAGTATTGGTGGCCGGTTATGAAGAAAGATGTTGTTGGGTTTTTCAGGAGGTGTTCCACCTATCATTAGGTGAAGGTGGAGTATCAGCGACCTGAAGGTATTTTGCAGCAGTAAACCATTCTTGAGTAGAAGTGGAATGATGTTGCAATGGATTTCATGACAGGTTTACCGAGGTCACCTTAGGGAAATGATGATGTTTGGGTTGTCATTGACAGACTCACGAAGGTTGCTCACTTATTTCCGATCATGGAGACTTCCAATGTTGATGTTATGGGACATCATCTTGTCTAGGTGACCACAAAGTGGATAGAGATGATTCGGAAGAGGATGGCTACTGTATAGTCTCGACAGAAGTCTTATGCTGATCAGTGAAGATGACCTCTGGAGTTTGAGGTTAGGGATCAAGTTTTCCTACATGTCACACCGAGGTTGGGACACAGAAGGATTAGGAGACAAGGTATGATTTCTTTGAGGTATGTCGTGATGTTTGAGGTGTTTATGAGAGTTGGGATGTTTTCATATCGGTTGCAGTTATCTCATAGGTACTAGGATATGCACGACAGTTTCCACATTTCTCAGCTTCGACATTACTTCTCAGACTCATCTCATGTCTTCCAACCAAAGGGGGTTGATTTGGAAGTGGATGCATCATTCAAGGAGAATACTATCTGAATTGTATATAGAAGTATGAAGGTTCTCGGTGGCCGGTCTATTCTTCTGGTACGAGTACTATGGCATCATGGGAAAGTACAGGATGAGACTTGGGATAGGTAGGCAGATGTACGATCGTAGTGGCCGGACCTGTTTGGGGTTTTTTTTCTTATATTCCACCTTACTAGGGAAATTCAGGGAAGAAATTATTTAAAGGGGAAGTTTTTAAGAACCTAGAACTTATTTTACAGGAATTTCTTTCTTTTCAGGTATTTTTTGTGGAAAAGGAGAAATTTTTGGAAATTTCCTAAGTACACGTCGTGTACTTCTTGTGTACACACCGTGTAATTGATTACCGCAGTTAGCTATGTGAGGGCCGTGTAGTGGCCATGAACATAGACATGTGAGGGTGACCTAGAAGACACCTAAAGCGGATTACAGAAATGGAATGTACATGCTATGTATTTCCAAAGTACACACCGTGTAAGTTGTTTTTTCATTAATTGCACCAGGGTCACGTCTGACGGACAGACCAGTCTCCTTGAAGGTATGGATCATCCAAGAGCTAGGGTACTATTTCGATCCTTATCCAAGCCCTCGATCGAGCATCTGTCCTCCAATTATATGGCCATCGATTATTTTGGGATTACCTTGGTAAGCTCTTCCTTCTTCTAGAGCTTCATTTCCAAATTTCTCATTTTTCCTATGTTGTCCTCTATTGAAAATTTTATCCGTTTTTGTAGATCTATGGTGTTATTGGGTGATTCAAGGCTTATGGTTCACATATTGCGATCTCCCAACACTGTGGTATGTGTTTTGTTCCATTATGTTGAATGTATTTGAGTTATATATGCAAAATCACAAATACCCATGAACGGTGTATTGCATGTTTACTGTTTGAGCCCTATTGTTTTCCTGCTATGCTTGTATGCTTGAGTAGAGGATAAATTTTTCGTGAATAGGGTGAATTGATATGATTTGGAGGGGTTTTACCATGCATGATTTCTTTTTTTACCGTTTCGTATTGTTTTCTTATTAGGGTGCTCTTTACTTCCCATGCCTAGTGTTATAGGATGGAGTGTTTGTTCTGACATGCTGGTATGCTGTAGATTGTTTATCCAAGTAGTTCATGAGGTTTACATTGGAGGATAAGCCTTGATAAACTTGGTTGACATAAAGAGGGACATGAAAACCTGGTGTAGTGGACCATAGAGAAAATGGATGGTTGGTCTTCTTTAGAGGGTCTTTTTTGATTACGATGTGAGACCACATGGGGAATTTATGTAAGTGATTTCTCAGAGTGTATGTAGTTCCTCAATGTGGGCCATAGGGGGAATGTGACATAAGTGATTTCCCATAGTTCCTTTAGTTACCAATATGAGACTATAAGATGAATTGATGGTGAGTGCTTTCTCATAGAGTCTATGCTTAAGCCGAAACAGAGAGGTTAGACAAAGAGAACTATTCACTGGGTTGCTTGTGTTACTAGGTATGACTTGAGGGGATAGGCTAGGAGTACTTCCCAGAGGGTTACATTTTTGTTATCTACATGCTTGTGTTTACAAGGTAGGACCAAAAGGGAATAAACTGTGAGTACTTCCTAGAGGGTGACCAGTTTTTGTTTATCTACATACTTTCTATGTGGTTTTTGAATACTTTAAAACGGTAGGAATTGTTTACCTTGAGTAATTCCATATTTAGGACATTTATTTACTTACTGCGTTCCATATAGATTCACTGACTTTTTGGAACCGATTTGGTGATGGTTTCCTACTAGGATTTAGTCACACACCCTGTTTGGGCCATGATTTTGGGCCCAAACAGGTTATATTGTTGCAGGTATAGATAAGGGCAAGTACAGTTCCACTCCAGGTACTTGACTACGTTGAATCTGGGGAGCATGTCACTAAGAACAGGCTTGCGATGCTATGGAGATGTTTATTGATTTTCTTTGTACTTCAGTTTAGTACTTTATTCAGCATTGTGGCTTGTTTGGTAGTTTTTCCTAGACATATGTATCATGCATCATTTACAGATATATGCGCTCTAGTTGTTTATTATTTCAGTCTTCTATTGTTACTATTGTTTGAATGTTTACTTCTTCCTCTAATTTATATCTATTACCTCTTTTGTATTACTCTGCCAATGAGGGAATAGTTTCCCCACTATCACACCCAAGGCCCTCGCTGCTAGTCGGGAGTCTCTGGCATCAGGGGAAATGCGCTTGAGGAAATGTGAACAACTGGGTATGTGGCATCTCTAGGCGGCTTCCAGAACCGGGAAGTTACAAAGAGAATTGTTTAAATATTTATATCTGAAGAGATATAAATGACTTGAATGACATGTAAATCCTATTCAGTATTACATGGCTGGAATGAAAACTAAATACAGTTCTGTAACACCCCGATATTTTATGAGATATATATTTTTTAATATCTTTGATATCTTCTATTGTACGCTACACCAAGACTAGAATGCATTATATGCAACAATATATTTCTCTTGTGTTGCACGCAAGAGCGACCTTCCTCGATAACTTGTGTTGTACGCAATGTCAAGTTTCAAAAAACAAATATATATTATAATATTATTATGAACTAGACGTTATAAATAATATAAACATCATTTTTAATTTTATTACATTATAATTAATCTAACACATTTTCTAGAACATGGAATGAGAACCAAATCAATTTTTCTTATAAAGGAAGTGTTTTTTTAAAAATATAGTTTTATTGCCTTTTGATGGAGTACCTATTTTAAATCTAATTTTGACATGTTTATAAGTTCAATTTTACTAAATAAACTAATTATTTTGAATAAGCATAAAAAATTTATTTGGATAAATTTTTCATATTTTTATGATAACTTTCATATTTTGATGAATAATAGAAATAAGCTAAATTTTACTTAAAAGAAAATTTTTTCATCGAGAGAATTTATATGGTTAAATTATAATATTTAATGGTTTTAAATTATATATATAAAATATTTTTACCATTTTATATAATTTATGTCATTGTCATTAATTTTACATTAAATTCATAGGTAGATACATTTCAATCTTTTTGAATTTGTTAAATAAAAACCTGCTTTTTTCGACAACGGGATTAATTTTAAATTAATTACTACATGTTCTATGATTTGAATTTGGAAAATGTAATTAAATATTTGGAGGCAGTAAGACCAAATTATGTTAATAGGCTACTTTATTTTTTTCCATTATGAATAGTAACTATGGTTATTTACCACATTTAAAGGAAAATTGGTTAATTAAGGGTAAAAATAATATTCTAAAATTACCCTAACACTTGTATTAATATAATGGGATAATTATATTTCATCCTAAAATATTATTGGGTTGAAATATTATCTATTAGAAACCACATGGATGGGATTAAGATCTTTAATTTATTTTATTTAAAGGAAAGTCAAATATGTCTCACTCAAACATTAATATTTAACCTATTTTTAATATAAGGTTAAACAGAATATAAATTATATTATAAATAATCATTTGAAAGATAAAATGTTTATATTTATCATGGTAATTTATTTTTAATTTTTAAGAAATATATAATTACCTTAATGCTTATACATTAATGATGCATAAATTTTTTATTTAGTGAGAAATATATAATAGTGTTTTATTAAAACAATAATACAATCAAAATACCAAAAAAAGTGACCAAAACTTATTGTTAAAGTATATATAAACCATAATCATCCATGTGTAGAATTGTGGACCATTGGGGTCCTAAAAAAACATATTATGACATTTATATTATTTTATTTTAAATGATATCAAAGTTGTCACGTTCATAATTGAATAAACATAACCTTTTAGAAGTTGGGTGTTTTAAAAGATAAATTCGAATAAAAGTGTTCTAACAAAATATATTAGATTTATATTGATCATATTGTTTTAATTTAAATTTTTATGCAACAAATAATTATATTTAATATGTATAAAAAATGTTGTAGTAATTATTTTATTAAGAGATATATGAAATAAATGGTTTTAAAAATATTAAAATAAATATATATGAACTAATAAATGTTATCCAAGAATTATCTAGATGAATATGACCTATTAGGAATTTATTAAATATTTTGGTTCGACTCTATCATCTGTTTGGATTTTATTTAAATTCAAATAAATGAATTGTTTCAAAATTGACACTATTGATATTTTATAAAAATAACATATTTTAAATTATTTAAAAATCACAAAAATATTAAAAAATTAAAAAATGAAAATTATATGGTCTAAAATGTAATAATGTATCCAATTATGGACAATTCAAAACACATAAGTAAGTATTTATAACCATTTAAATTTTCGAATATTATTACCACAAATAAAATTAAATAGATTAAATAAGGATAAAAAAATGATAAGGGTTAAAAAAATCAAAACATGCCTAAATTTGATTGGTTGATTATATTAAAATCCTATAATATCTCATTTATTAATTATAGTCACTTTTTATGTTTTCATGTGGGTTTTGATTTTATTATAAATTAATATTTTGGAGGCTTCAAAAGTGCCCCTCTACTCTATTATAAAAGGGCACCTTATCCCTCTCCGCTTCACTCCTTTTGGAGCTTTCAAACTCATAAAAAACTATAAATTTACTTTATCCACTTCCCTATAAACATACAAGAGGTCTTTTTATTCTTTAATGACCAAATTTACTGTCCTAAGAAGATGTTTAGAAGATGCACGTCGAAGAAGAGGTAAATTTTTTTACCGATTCTTTCAAACTTATTTCATCTTCTAATTCATCTATATGAGTTGTTTTATTATTAGGTAATAACTAAAGTATAAATTAAATACTGTAATTTTATTATGAATATGAAACAACCATATCCCATCATCTATCCATCATATGAAAAATAAAATCACCACGCGTGCATATGTACAAATTACAATCTCCACCCCGTGGTGTAATCTATTTTTAATCCCCAACATTATTAGATATGTATAATTATTTAAGAAATAAATATATGTTATTATTGTAATATTATACTGATTATAAAATATTATACACCGTAAACTTCAATAAAATTCCACAATTATGGGAATGATATGTTCGCTAATGCGTACGTACGGTCTACCATCACCACGATGTGATGTGATTCATTTTACAGGATATTCATTGAATAATGATTATATAAATTAAATGAATGAATTAATATGATATATATTATACTAAAAAAATTCTATAAATTATATAACTATAACATAAAAAGTGTAATAACAATTTATTCGATAGAAAATGCATACTAACATAATGTTGTTAACACCCAAATAACGAGTAACAATGAAATGTTACTAATAGACCTATAAGAATATGACTATATATGATATCATATAAATAAATATGACTCTGTAATAATTCAATGACATTATTTAAATCATTATACATGAGATTTTGATACGTACAATGCTATCGTACCTAAGGTAAGGGATTATTTCATCTCACTTTTATTTCTATGAGACATATTCCTTACTCACCATCTATTTATTTTTTATGGTGTTTATTCATCCCATAAATGTTTTATGATTTTTATTATGAGGGATATGATATTTAAATATTCATGTAATTTTATCTATTTTATGACACATATGTTTTCACCGATCATAAAAGGTAAGGGATAATTTTGCAATCTAATTTTCTTCCAAGATTGTTTTTTCTGAAGTATATACTAGGGTTATATTTATCATCCATGTCCATGTATTCTAAGACTGTTTTCATAAAATGTTTAAAATTCATCCTTATATTTTTAAATTCATTTTTACCCTTTTTTGACTTTTACCACCTGGTATAGAAGGAATTTTTCTTTTGTTTACCATACGAGGTACTTTTTGACTTTTCTAGAAAAAGTACAAGGAGAACGTTTTTAACTTATACGGCATGAATGGATTTTTAAAGTTTCATAATGCCTTATTTCCATGAATCTACCTCTATAATATCTCTTCATTATTTTAAACAAAATTATTTTCATTTAAAATTGCCCAGTACTTGGAGAAAAGAAAATGAATTTGAAGAAGAAATGATATTTTCTTCAAGAATTCATTTCAAATGTTTATTTAGAACTATTTTCCATCTATGATTACATTATTTAATATGGTTATGTTTCAATTATACTGTTTCTATTATTTACATGGTTTGATTATGTTTATGATGAAATTATATCCATTGTTTTATATTAATTATGTTATGATGGGATGATGTTTATGAAACCCATTTTATTCGTTGGGTTATGATTAATGATTTATGTTTATTTTTTGGAATACATAAGAATGATTTCATTAGAAGATGGGTATGACCTATCTCTCCCTCCAATTCATTGGTTAAAAATTTATATCTCATGAAATAATCATGGATAGAATAAAAAGTATATTCGGTTCAGTAATACAGGTCTGGAATGACAGGTAAACTCGGTTCAGAAATGGACTTCATCCACTATGATGGTCGTGGAAGAAATGCCTTGGCTTCTATGGAAATAATAATATGTGATTATTAGTTTTCCACAATTACATGTTTTATTCCAATGTTATTATATTATTGTTAGTGTTCTTTTATGATCCATTCCATATGTACTGCCTTGTTTTATGTCATTTCTCAAGACTTTGATGTTTAAATTTTATATTCATGTTTTTATGGTCAAATTTTTATAGATTGTTTTATGTTCTTTATGTTTACTCTTACTGATCATTGAAGCTCACACTTTCAATGTTTTCATTTCCCTAGAACAAAAATAAATGTTTTACGTAAGAAAAAAAGGGGAAGATCTTTATGAGATAATTTTAAGATCTTTCACCATGATTAGAATATTATGTTCAAAGTTTCCAAAGACACTAAACTATCAAGGTCCTTGGGTGACTGTTTGTGACGCCCCAGTTTTTATAAACTAGTCCAAGTGATCAATGATATGCTTTTAATGATGTCTCTTGTTTTATTTTGTGCTTTGTGTGCTAATAATGAATTTAAAACAAAATAAAACATGAAGAATACAGTAAACTGGTATATATTTAAAAGTTACATTTCAACAGGACCCAACTAATTGAAAATACCATGCACAAGACCTAACACGGCCACATCAAGACTACTGAGAATCACAACTCGAGTAATCGGATAGTCATCATCTTCAGGGTCCATCAGCGTGAAAACTATAACAGCCAGAGCCACGACACACATACTCAACACCAAAGGTATGAGGAGAACCATCCTTCCTAGGTCAAGTGTGTTGATTTTGAGAAACATCCTACCCCCTGATTTTATAATGGTCCTTAGAGATAAGACCGTTAAATATATATAGCCGTTGGATTTTCAAAATGACCTTTGGGTTTCCGTTGATAAATTTATCTTTATATGAAAACCTGTATTAATTCCCTTATAATTTTAAAATATTTCAAATATTATAATATGTCTAAAATATGTTTCACAAAAGAATCATAGTTTTAAAATAAAAAGAGTATTCTCGGAAATAAATTGTTTTGATAGATACCTATATAGTTAAAAACATAGTATTCTTTTTATAAAAGATATGTTTAAAGGGTATCTATAATAATTATATCTTTTGATCACTAAAATAATGTATTTTTGAATTAAGTAGTGGTCTTTTAGAATTTTTATGAAACAGATGGTGGTGCATTTTAAATATCCTAATAATTATAATGGTTTTGTATGTAAAATAAGAAAGGTATAACTTTTAAAATATTTATATATGAAATATTTTACATAAACTAGTAAAGGGATTTGGATTTTATGTTAAAACTATTTGTTGTTATTGTATATTAACTCTTTTTTTGTGAAAATATATATATTTTAAACTAAGTATACTTAAACTAGTTTTTTTGGGAAATCTAAAAAACTTTTTTATAAAAATTATGCTGGGGCCCGGCCAAGCCGAGAGAATCCTTAGGGGACAAACCCTCTAGGCCGAGACCAAGCCCCAGGGATCCGAGGTACCGACCGAGGTCCCAATTATGCATAGTGTCAACCAGGCCCGAGCCCAAGCCGAGTATGGGTTCGTCCAGTCACACACAGGCCCGTGTGTAAGGCCCGCGGTGTGCGTTGCGTAGGGGTGGGCCAAAGCCCGCATGGGGCCCGTGTATAAGGCCCATGTGTGTGTGCTTTGTGTTATTGCTCCATTGACGGTGGGTCTTGTTTGTTAAACTGTGGATTTTCATTAGATAGTTTCGATATGGGAACACGTTTTTGGGGAGAAACACGATCGTGGTAGTCGGATGCCTCTCGCGTGATCCGAGCCATCCGCCAGCTTTTAATCGCCACTTTCTAATCCTGGCCGTTGACCCTTCGATCCCGATATCTCCCATAGGTATCCCTGATTCATACGATCCCTCCCGAGATCTAACCCTCGATCTATTTAAATTTCCCGCGCCCTCTCCAGCTGTGCGATCTTCATATTCGTGATCTCGACCGTCCATTTTCTTACGCGTCGACCCAACATCTTCTACCTCTCAATAGGACCCGACCAGTAGGCCTGCTCAAGGACGCCTCGGCCTCCCCCCCCGCACTACTCCCCTTGACCTCTGAACACCCCCTCTAGCTCACTATTCCTTCGTCTTTCCTATGCCAGTCAAACCTCTTGGGTCGAGTCACCCAAGGTACACCGAGGCCTTTATAAACCCCCTACTTCATTGAAGCCCTGTGCAGCTTCTTCTCCTTCGGACCTCCTTTGGAACCCTCCAGCAAAGCCAACGAAAATCCTCCATAATCAAGGTAAGGGTTCTTTCATGCATTCTTTTTGAAAAAAACTTCGTTTTTTACCCTCAGTGTGTAGATATACAATTTATATACATATATAAAATCATATATATACACCTCGGGTTGTATAGACTTCAAGGGTTTTGCTGCCGTATGGTGAATGAGTAAGGGCCCTTGCATGCTTGCCATCTTTTGAAGAAAATATTCATTATATACTCCTGGTAAATACAGTCTATATAGATATATATATATACTTAATGTAAACCCCACGGTTTTTCCTTCAAGATGTTTGGCCTTCGTGTTTCCAGTGGGCTGCATATGTGAGGGTGTGTATATACTTTGTTTTCATTTTGAAAAACCAGTACACGGTATATACTGTTTATATATGTATATGTACATAATACAAATCCATCGGTTTGTATATTTTGTATATATAGTTTCATATATATGTAGATGGTATATACAGTTTATATATGTACATTTACATAATACAAATCCCCCGAGTTTTATATTTTTTTTTACAGACGTTATATACAGTTTTGTTATACAATTTTCCAAAACCTCAAAACTATATTTAATGTATAATGTATATATATATAGTTTCATGAATGTTTTCTCATAACCTAACCCGACCTATTTTGGGGTATCAATCTTTAAATATTTTTTTAATTAATATATGCAAACTATGCTTAAGAGGAGTTATGTTTGTAAAGCCTTAGTTTTTATACATATGGTTACTTTTATAACAAACCTTATTTGGATTTAGTTTTAAACCATGTAATTGATTTAGGGTTGGAGACCTTCAGTACCTAAGGAATTTAATAGACTTTGTTATGAATTTTGTCAAACCCATATATACACTTCATGTATATATGGGTATGTGTATATGTATTTATAGGAATGATTTCCAAACCCTATTATATTCTTTTATAAATAACAGGACATAACTTATTCTTTGATGCATGAAAGATTTTATTAATATATATATTGTGTGATTTCTAGACCAACATGTATTTAAAATACACATAAATGGGCATGTTTTGTTAAAGAAGTTTATCTAACTTTGTCCCTGATGCTTTTTATGATAAAGTGTGTATTTCAGTTTGATTTAAATATATTGGAGGATTTAAGATTTAATGGGTCATGATATCAAGTTGAGTTCATTTATAATCTAAAGACAAAATGAACCCACTTTGGTGAATGCATTAATTAATAAAGTTAAGGTTTAATTTATTTACAAGTTCAATGGCCTATTTATCACCATAACCGATTTCAAGTGTTTTATTTAAGAATTCCATTTCTAGGGAATAATAATTTCAAAGATTCATCATTTATTATATCATCATTTTATATGATTTAGTAATTAGATTATGTGAAAAGTGTGTTTTACTAAGCTAAGTATGCCTTTGATTAGTTATTGACATATTTTGCAAAGTTAACTAGCATACCATGTATTAGCAAAATTTTTGGTGGTTCATTATTTATTTTAGTTAATATTGTACATAATGCATGCATATGACAAGTCTTGTTAATAAACCAAAAAAAATTAGATTACCCAAAGTGGTATGGGACACCTTGGGTAATATGAAATAAAGATTAAATATTCAATGTTGTATGGGACACCTTGAATATCTGACCTTACAACATGTGAGAAATATATGGGACCACCAGGATGGGGACCGGTAAAAAGAAAACCCTCCAGGTTTGGGACTAGTTAAAGTAAGCCCTCCGTGTTGGAGACCAGTAAAAGTAAGCTCCTCAATGCATCGATAGTTCTCGAGACAGTCAGATTGGGTTATTACCCCTAGGTCATGGCACAGGGCCTTGACACAGAGACCATGAGTCCTTCAACATACATTTCATATTATATGACTAACAAAGTGATTTATCCGACTAGAGGAATATCCTTGGTTATAGAGCATTTACCTATGAGTATCAGATTAAAAAATCAAGACATATGACGTGGCAATGTTTATGCATGTCCAGTTTTCTTTCCCAGAATTTTATTCTAAATGTTGCATTACATTTATCATGTCATGATGTGCATTTTTGTGTGTGGATAACGCGCTTGTGCGCGACTCTGGTGATGTTTACACCTTTTTGTTCATACACCCCTTTCTTCTTTATGGCCACTTTACTTAGTATAACCCATGCCTTTTTATTAGCATGCTTATCTTGTCTATTAAGTTGGGTTTCAGCTATGTGTTCTAGTGCATAAGTATGAAGTGATTTAACTGTATTATATCAACCTTCACTTTGTCTTGATGTTTTTCCTTTAAGAACACATTTTAAGTATGGAAAAGTATTTTCAACGTAGTTTTCAAAGGCATTATTTATGTATTTTCAAAAAAAAAACCCTTAATGAGTTTTTGAATGCTCACCCTACATTTTGGTTAAAAAATTTTCAGGTTGATAGAGCCTTTCCATGTCTTGGATTTTTGTTCTTATCTCAGCAATAAAGAAGAAAAGTTGTTGTCTTTGATTCTCCAAGATCTAAACCAGAAAGTTCATACTGCTGTGTTATGATTTTTAACTTATTTGTTTCATTTGTATGAAATAAATTACACACCATAACCATAGTACCGGCTCCAGACTACCGAGGTCAGGGCGTTATAGTTGGTATCAGAGGAATGGTTTAGGAAACCCTAGAAAGTCAAGACAACACAAAAACATTAATAATGTTTTACTAAGTAGAGTTTGTTCTTAAACTTCTCAGATGGAAAAAAAGTGAACCACACCTAGACTCTTGACTCTCCCTACAGAGATCATAGAGACTATTGTAGCAAAATCCTGCTCAACAAGTTACCAACCTATTATTAACTTAATACTCACATGCAAAACCCTCTATGAAATATCGAAAAGCTCGAGTGTCCTTCGAATTTTCTGAGGGTCGGAAGTTGTGTATAACCAAATGGGAAATTCATTGTTTGAGAATTATAAAAACAAAGGGAATTACTATGAGGGAATCTTCCTGTGTTTCACCATGAATAATAAATTGTTGGCCTTCACGGCCTTCAGAGAAGCTGTAATGGAGTTGAACTTCCGTGCAGTCTTTAAGTACCAAATCCTATTTTTCAGCATGATTGGGGAGATCTGTGATTTTGGGTCTTTCATCGAATCCTTCAGATATGAAGTGGTTTGAGAGATCTTTAGGAACGAAATCCAAGCAGATGTCACGAAGCTTGATGTCACTCGTGCCAATCTCTGGAAAACCACCTGTATCAAATGGGAGCTTGGTTTTAACCATGATCCACTTTGCCAAGAATGTATTTGGGAAGAGGAGACCCACAAGCATTGTTCTGCCCTAGGAATTGAGTTGAATAGTACCTTCTTCCATGGGCGGTGGAGGTAGAGGGACATCACCAAGGGTGTCTGGGAAGCCGTGTGAATAAGTCAGTGTATGTACACCGATCGAATTGCGAGGACACAATTCTTCCAATAGGGGGATAATGTGACGCCCCAAGTTTTATGAACTCATCCAAGTGATCAATGTTATGCTTTTAATGATGTCTCTTGTTTTATTTTGTGCTTTGTGTGCTAATAAAGAATTTGAAATGAAATAAAACATGAATAATATGGTAAAATGGTATATATTTAAAAGTTACATTTCAACAAGACCCAACTAATTGAAAATATCATGCACACGACCTAACACGGCCACAACAAGACTACTGAGAATCAAAACTCGAGTAATCAGATAGTCGTCGTCTTTAGGGTCCATCAGTGTGAAAAATATAACAGCCAGAGCCACATCACACATACTCAACACCAAAGGTACAAGGAGAACCATCCTTCCCAGCTCAAGTGTGCTGATTTTTAGAAACACCCTACACCCTCCTACATTTATAATGGTCCTTAGAGATATGACCATTAAATATATATAGCCGTTAGATTTTCAAAAAGACCTTTGGGTTTCCGTTGATAAATTTTATCTTTATATGAAAACTTGTTTTAATGCCCTTATAATTTTATAATATTTCAAATATTATAATATGTTTAAAATATGTTTCACAAAAGAATCATAGATTTAAAATAAAAAGACTATTCTCACAAATAAATTGTTTTTATAGATACCAATATAGTTAAAAACTTAGTATTATTTTTATAAAAGATATGTTTAAAGGGTATCTATAATAATTATATATTTTGATCTCTAAAATTATGTATTTTTGAATTAACTAGTGGTCATTTAGAATTTTTATGAAACAGTTTGTGGTGCATTTTAAAGATCCTAATAATTATAATGGTTTTGTATGTAAAATAAGAAAAGTGTATCTTTTAAAATATTTATATATGAAATATTTTACATAAACTAGTAAAGGGATTTAGATTTTAAATTGAAACTATTTGTTGTTATTGTATATTAACTCTTTTTTTTGTGAAAATATTTCTATTTTGAACTAAGTATACTTAAACTACTTTTTTTTTGGGAAATCTAAATAACATTTTTATAAAAATTATGCTGGGGCCCAGCCAAGCCAAGGGAATCCCTTAGGGGATAAGCCCTCTAGGCCGAGACCAAGCCCCAGGGATCTGAGGTACCAACCAGGGTTCCAATTATGCATACTGTCAACTAGGGTCGAGCCCGAGCCGAGTATGGGTTCGTCCAGTCGCATGCAGGCCCGTGTGTAACGCCTGCATTGTGCGTTGCATAGGGGTGGGCCAAAGCCCGCATGGGGCCCGTGTATAAGGCCCCTGTGTGTGTGGTTTGTGTTATTGCTCCATTGCCGGCGGGGAATGTTTGTTAAACCGCGGCTTTTCATCGGATAGTTTCGATATGGGAACACGTTTTTTTGGGAGAAAATAGATCGTGGATGTCGGATTCCTATCGCATGATCTGAGCCATCCACCATCTTTTAAACGCCGCGTTCTAATCCTGGCCATTGACCCTTCGATCTCGATCTCTCCCACGGGTATCCCTGAGCCGTCTGATCCCTCCCGAGATCTATCCCTTGACCTCTTTAAATTTATCGGGCCCTCTCCAGCCGTGTGATCTCCCCATTCATGATCCCGGCCATCCATTGCATCAACCCGTCGTCTTCTACCTCGCAACAACACCCAACCAGTAGGCCTGCTCAAGGATGCCTCGGCCTCTCCCCCCTGCACTGCTCCCCTTGACCTCCGAACACCCCCTCTATCTCACTATTCCCTCATCTTTCCTATGCCGGTCTAACCTCTTGGGTCTAGTCACCCAAGGTACATCGAGGCCTTTATAAACCCCCTGCTTCATTAAAGCCCCGGGAAGCTTCTTCTCCTTCGGACCTCCTTTCGAACCCTCCAGAAAAGCCAACGAACATCCTCGTTAATCAAGGTAAGGGTTCCTTCATCCATTCTTTCGGAGAAAACCTTCGTTTTTTACCCCCGGTGTGTAGATATACAGTTTATATACATATATAAAATCAAATATATACCCCTCGGGTTGTATGGACTTCAAGGGTTTTGCTGTTGTATGGTGCATGAGTAAGCGCCCTTGCATGCTTGCCATATTTTGAAGAAAATATTAATTATATACTCCTGGTAAATACAGTCTATATGGATATATATATATATACTTAATGTAAACCCATCGGTTTTTCCTTCAAGAAGTTTGGTCTTCGTGTTTCTAGTGGGGTGCATATGTGAGGGTGCGTATATAATTTGTTTTCATTTTGAGAAACCAGTTCACGGTATATACTGTTCATATATGTATATGTACATAATACAATTCCATCGGTCTGTATATTGTGTATATATAGTTTCATATATATGTAGACGGTATATATAGTTTATATATGTACATTTACACAATAAAAATCCTCCGGGTTGTATATTGTTTTTTTACATACGGTATATATAGTTTTATTATACAGTTTTCGAAAACCTCAAAACTATATTTAATGTATAAGGTATATATATATAGTTTCATGAATGTTTTCTCATAACCTAACCCGACCTATTTTGGGGTATCAATCTTTAAATATTTTTTTAATTAATATATGCAAACTATGTTTAAGAGGAGTTATGTTTGTAAAAACTTAGTTTTTATACATATGGTTACTTTTATAACAAACCTTATATGGATTTAGTTTTCAACCATGTAATTGATTTATGGTTGGAAACCTTCAGTCCCTAAGGACTTTAATAGACTTTGTTATGAATTATGTCAAACCCATATATAAACTTCGGGTATATATGGGTATGTGTATATGTATTTATAGGAATGATTTCCAAACCCTATTATATTCTTTTATAAATAACACGACTTAACATATTCTTTGATGCAGGAAAGAATTTATTAAGATATAAATTGTGTGATTGCTAGACCAACATGTATTTAAAATACACATAAATGGGCATGTTTTGTTAATGACGTTTATCTAACATTGTCCCTTATGCGTTTTATGATAAAGTGTGTATTTTGGTATGATTTAAATATATTGGAGGATTTATGATTTAATGGGTCATGATATCATGTTGAGTTCATTTATTATCTAATGAAAAAATGAACCCACTTTGGTGACTGCATTAATTAATCAAGTTAAGGTTTAATTTATTTACATGTTCAAGGGCCTATTTGTCACCATAACTGATTTCAAGTTTTTTCTTTAAGTATTCCATTTCCAGGGAATAATAATTTCAAAGATTCATAATTTATTATATCATCATTTTATATGCTTTAGTAATTAGCTTATGTGAAAAGAGTGTTGTCCTAAGCTAAGTATGCCTTTGATTAGTTATTGACATATTTTGAAAAGTTAACTATCATACCATGTATTAGAGAAATTTGTGGTGGTTCATTATTTATTTTAGTTAATATTGTACATTATGCATGCATATGACAAGTCTTTTTAATAAACCAAAAAAATTAGATTATCCAAAGTGGTATGGGACACCTTGGGTAATATGAAATGAAGATTCAATATTCAAAGTGGTATGGGACACCTTGAATATCTGACCTTATCAACATGTGAGAAATGTATGGGACTACTGGGATGGGGAACGGTAAAAAGAAAACTGTCCAGCTTGGGGAATGGTTAAAGAAAGCCCTCCAGGTTAGAGACCGGTAAAAGTAAGCTCCTCGATGCATCGATAGTTCTTGAGACAGTCAGATTGGGTTATTACCCCTAGGTCATGGCACAAGGCCTTGACACAGAGACCATGAGTCCTTCATAATACATTTCTTAGTATATGACCAACCAAGTTATTGCTCCGTCTATAGGAATATCCTTGGTTATAGAGCCTTTACCTATGATTATCAGATTAAAAAAACAAGACATATAACGTGGCAATGTTGATGCATGTCCAGTTTTCTTTCCCAGAATTTTATTTCAAATGTTGCATTACAATTATCATGTCATGATGTGCATTTTTTTTGGATAATGCACTTGTGTGCGACTCTGATGATTTTTACACCTTGTTGTTCATACACACCTTTCTGGTTTATGGCCACTTTACTTAGTATAACCCATGCCTTTTTTAGCATTCTTATCTTGTCTATTAAGTTGGGTTTCAGCTAAGTGTTCTAGTGCATAAGTATGAAGCTGTTTAATAGTATTATATCAACCTTCGTTTTGTCTTGACGTTTTTCCTTTAAGAAAACATTTTTAGTATGTAAAAGTTTTTTCAAAGTAGTTTTCAAAGGCTGTATTTATGTATTTTCAAAAAAACACCTTTCTGAGTATTTCAATGCTCACCCTACATTTTTGTTAAAATTTTTATAGGTTGATAGAGACTTTACAAGTCTTGGATTTTTGTTCTTAGCTCAGCAATAAAGAAGCAAAGCTGTTGTCTCTGATTCTCCAGGATCTAAACCCAAAAGTTCCTCCTGCTGTGTTATGATGTGTAACTTATTTGTTTCATTTGTATGAAATAAATTACACACCATAACCATAGCACCAGCTCCGGACTACCGGGGTCGGGGCGTTATACTATTTTTTTATTTATTTTATATTATGAAAAATTAATGTAATTGCCATGTACTTCATGATTGGGTATGATATAGTTGGTATCATAGGGAAGGTTTAGTTAAACATTGGAAACTAGGATGCAAAAAAATTAGTGACATCCCTAGAGATATTTATATGGTATACTAGGGATGTTTGTAAGGATAAGTATGAAGTATAGGTTACAATCCTATAATTATTATAATGATCATGAATAACCTAGGATTAAACCTAATATGTTAGAGATTTAACATACTCTCCCTTGATTATGTTGTTTTCCTAGTATGATTTTTTCCTCTAACACTATTATTTTTGGGTTTTAGATAATGGCTGGAACCTGAAGGTACCATGTTAATGATCAATGTATTGGGAAATGAAATGATTGTCCTCCTGAAAAACCAAATGTTATGCGAAATGGAGTGCAATATATTATTTCTATACATAAATAATCTATGAATCATTCTAGACTTCAACACGAGCAGATAAGGGAACAATATTCAATTGAGTCCTTAATGAGGCAACACCCACCTTCTTTCAGTGGGTCTTCTGATCCACTTGTTGAGGAAAAATGTATCAGTACCATTGTAAAGATATTTTATATACTTTATTATTTAGAACATGAAAAATTTATTTTTGCTATATACCGTTTAGAATGTGAAGTAGACCAGTGGTGGACTGTATTTAAGAATACAAGGCCCCATGATGAAATTTAATCCCTAGAATTAGATGAGTTCATGAACTTGTTTTTCAATAAGTAATTCCCTTGTATTGTTTGATCAAAGATGGAGAAGGAGTTCCTTGAGCTTAAGCTAAAATATGATGAATCTGTTGGTATATATGAGGTTAATTTTACAAGGATTGCAAGGTATGCATCTAGCTTTATCATCCAACCTGAAAGTAAAGTTGATTGATTCTTCAGTGGATTAAAACCAAGTCTTCGAAAGGGCTTATCTATAACAGACATTAGAAGATATGAAGAGATTGTGCATTGTTCTATCAAGGTAGAACTGAAATTTGGTGTTATATATCCATCTCATGGTTTTGACAAGAAATGAAATACGAAGTTTAAAGAAAAATCTCAAAACAATGGTGAAAAGAAGATGAATGTTTCTTTATGCTCGAAGTGTGGAAAGACACATAGTGGAGAATGTCTTAAAGGGACTAGAAAATGTATTATGTGTGGAAAAGAAGGGAATCAAGAAACTGAGTTTTGAAGTAATGGGAAAATGGTAGCTAATGATGTGAATAGAGAAATGACTACCTAGAATGCACCACCAACACTTCAAGGCTACAAGTGCAAGGAAATGTGGAATTATGTTAACCAATGACCTAATCCAAGGGTTAATGATGATTGATATCCACAACCTCTGAAGGAAAAGGACAAAGGGAAGTCAAATTCAATTAGTATTTGTGATGTTGAATATGACAATGGAGTGGTGGAATGATTCAGTGTTAATGTAATGGGATGCCAAAATAGTGTTGGGGAATATCATTTATAGTATCGTGGAATATTGGAAAATTTATATATTGGTTTATTGTGGTTTTCAATAATTATATGGTACCAGTAACCATGATAAGTGATTGAAATATTTTTGGAAGGCACCTAATATGTGCATAATGAAGGGATAAGTAGATAATTAAATGTTTGATAGATTTAATGAGCTGATGACTGATATAAGGGAAAAGTGATATCATGGTTTGAGTATATAGAAATTTTGGGATTTTGGTACGTGGAACGAGTTAACTTATGACAAAATTCATGTTTCCAATAAGATTCTATGGTAATTCATGTTTCAAAAGAATATATGATTAGGGAATTCAAATGTTTGGTATGTGACAAACAAGATATATCTTATGATACATGGGGGATAAATGATGCTATTCAGTGCTTGGTAGAGGACATTTTTAGTAATCGTTTTCATTATACTATGAGATTGGACAGATGTATTTTGGATAATACTAATTATTAAAATCGATTAAGTTGAACATTTGATAGTATTGTTTAAGGATACAAATTTTTTTTAATATTATTTCTGGAATATTATAATGGTGTAGTTTTAGAGAAGGACAACCTGTTGGATGGGCGACAACCCATCACGTCAGACAAATCTCTGGGATTCAAACCCAGAACCAAAGTGTGACATGCCTTTATCACTTACCACTAGCCTATAGGAAGTACCTGGTTAGTAGAAATTAGTATTATTTTATTAAGCGGTATGATAGATGAAGTATTATTCCATTTTTGCAAATCAAATATGGTTAATCTCACCATAGATGGACTTAATTATATTTAATAATTTGTGCTAATATTTTTGTGATAAAGATAGATGGAATGACCTATCATTCTATCACATGATCTGCTAACACTTCAATAATGACAAATTCAACTTCATTTCTTTAAATAAGTGATGAAGTGGAAATTTTTTATGGAATGACGAGGGATGATATTACACTTAAATCAAGTAAGTATTTATACTTATGCAAAAATTAAACAACTATAGGGAAATGATCTTGAAAACCAAAAACATTGTCCTAGTACCCTCATATCCAATGAATTAGATGGTACCTTAGATCATCACAAATTTATGGCTTTATGATTTTTGGATTTTTCGTAGCCACGTTCTATACCACTCTCCATCATAACTTGATGGTTATATTTCTCTTCCATATCCATGTTTTCACCTAGGATCTCCTATGTGGAAATATAGTGATGAGTTAATTTGTGTCACCGTTATATTTCATACATTAAATTTTAAAATTATTTTTTAGTATTTATTTTTAAAATGTGGGTTTATATGAAAGAAACTTTCATGAAGTAAACGATTTATAACCCCAACGAATTTCGAGGGTGAAATTCATTTCAGGGGGGTATAATGTAACACAACAAGATTTAATGAGATATATTATTTTTAATTTCTTTGACATCTTCTGTTGTACACTACACCAATATTACCTTGTAGTATACGCAACAATATACTTGGATTGTGTTACACACAAGAGCGAACTTCCTCGATATCTTGCATTGTACGCAATACTAAGTTTCACTAAACAATGATATATTATAATATTATTATGAACTAGACATTATGAATTGTATTAACACAATTTTAAATTTTATTACAATATAATTCATCTTACACATTTTCTAGAACTAGGTACGAAAACAAAATCAATTTTTCATATAAAGGAATTATTTTAAAAAAAAAATGCAGTTTTGTTGCCATTTGATGGCGCATCCATTTTAAATCTATTTTTTTGCATGTTTATAAGTTCAATTTGACAAAATAAACTAATTTTTTTGAATTAGTATATAAAAAATTACTTTGGATAATTTTTTCATATCTTTATGGTAACATTCATATTATGATGAATAGTAAAAATACGCAAAATTTTACTTAAAAGAAACTTTTTTCATCGACATAATTTATATCGTTAAATAATAAAATTGAATGGTTTTAATGTTTAAATAGAAAATATATTTACCATTAAATATAATTTATGTCATTATAATTAATTTTACATTTCATTAGTAGGTAAAAATATTTCAATCTTTTGCAATGTTTTAAATAAAAAACCATTTTTTCGACAACCTGATTAGTGTTAAATTAACTACAGCTTCTTCTATATTTTGAATTTGAAAAAATCGATTCAATATTTCGAATCAGTATGTCAAAATTATTTTAATATGCTACTTTTTTTTGGTCATTATGAATAGTAACTACAATAAATTTTATTTACCATAGTTAAAGGTAAAACATCGAATTATGAGTAAAAATAATATTATCAAATTAACCTAACACTTGTATTAATATAATTGGATTATTATATTTCTTCATAAAATATACTTCGATTGAAATTTTATCTATTGGAACCCACTTGGATGAGATTAATACCATTCGTTTATTTTATTTAAAGAAAAGTGAAATATGTCTCACTCAAACATTAATAAATAAATTATTTTTCGTATATGGTTAAATAGAATATAAATTAGATTATTAATACTCATGTTAAATCTAAGTTGTTTTTATTTATCATGGTAATTTATTTGTAATTTTTAGGAAATATATAATTACCTTAATAGCTTATACATTAATGATGCATAAATTACTTATTTAGTGAAAACTAAATAATATAGTTTTTATTAAAATAATAATACCAATCAAAAGACCTAAAAAAGACCAAAACTTATTGTCCAAGTATCTATACAAAATAATCATCCAAGTGTCTACTTGTGGACTATTTGGAGCCATATAAAATAGATGTTGACATTTATATTATTTTATTTTAAATGATGTCATAGTTGTCACCTTCATAATTTAATAAAAAAACATTGCAAAATCTAACGGTTTTAGAATATAAATTCTGCTTAAATTATTCATATAAAATATATTAGATATATATTTATTATAGTATTTTATTTCAAATTTTTATGCATCATATAGGTATATTAAATAATTATACAAAAATGGTGTAGTAATTATTTTATTAAGAGAAATATCAAATAAAGTATTTTAAAATATTAAAATAAATATTATATAAAATAATAAATGTTATCCATAATTTTATATATTCATATGACATGTTAGGAATATATTTAATATTTTGGTTAGATTCTATCTTCTGTTTGGATTTTCTTTAAACTCAAATAAATCAAAAGTTTCAAAATTGACACTATTGATATATTATAAAAATAACATATTATTAAACTGTTTAAAAATAGAAAAAATATTTAAAAATAAAAAATTGAAATTTATATGTCATAGAATTTCATAATGTATCCAATTATGGACTATTTACAACACATAAGTAAGTATTTATAACCATTTATAATTTAGAATATTATTACCACAAATAAATATAAATATATTATATAAGGATAAATCAAAATGATAGGGTTTATAATAAAATCAAAACATGTATAGATTTGATTGGTTTATGAGATTACAACACTATATTATCTCATATTCAAATTTTATTCACATTGGATGTTTTTTGTGGGGTTTGAGTTTATTATAAATTAATATTTTAGAGGTTTCCAAAACTGCCCCTCTACTCTCTTATAATAGGGCACCTCCTCCCTCTTATCTTCACTCCATTTTTAGCTTTAAAACATGGCCAAAACCTATCCATTTGCCTTATACACATCACTTGAAACATACTAGACATCCTGGTTTTCTTCAAAGACAAACTTTAGTGTCTTAAGAGGATGTTTAGAAGAGGCACATCGAAGAAGAGGTAATATCCTTTACCGATTCTTTCAAACATATTTCTTCATCTAGTTCATCTATATGAGTTGTATAATTATTAAGTAATAACTCTAGTATCTCATGTATACTGATATGTTTTTATGAATATGAAACAACCATATCCCATCTTCTATCTATCCTATGAAAACTAAATTCACCTTACGTGCGTACGTAGGGCTTATCGTCTCCACACCGTGGTGTAATCTATTTTTCATCACCAACATACTTGGATGTGTATATTAATGGAAGAAATAAATATATGTGATTATTGTAAAATTATACTGGTTCTGAAATATTATACACCATACACTTCAATACAATTACAAAATTGTGGGAATGATATCGTCACTCGTGCGTACATATGGTATACTGTCTCCACGATGTGATGTGATTCGTTCTATATGATATTCATTGAATAATGATTATATAAATGAATTTAATTAATTAATATGATATATATTATTCTAATAAAATTATTAAAATGATATAAATATGACTTAAAAAGTGGAATAAGAATTTAATCAACAAAACATGCATAGTAACATAAAGTAGTTAACAGGCAAATAATGAGTAACAATGAAATGTTACTAATAAAAAGATAATAATATGACCATATATGATGTCATAAAAATAAATATGATTTAGGAAAAATTCAATGACATTATTTAAATCATTATACATGAGTTTTAGATATGTACAATGCAATCAGACCTAATGTAAGGGATTATTTCGTCTCACTTTTATTTCTGTGGGACAGATGCCTTACTCACCATCTATTTATTTTGTATAGTGTTTATGCATCCCATGACTGTTTTATAATTTTTATTATGAAGGATATGATATTTACATATGCATGTAATTTTCTTTATTTTATGACATGTATGTTTCCACCGATCATAAATGGTAAGGGATAATTATGCTATCTGATTTTCATACTAGATTGTGTATTCGTATGTATTTACTAGGGTTATATTTATCATTAATGTCCATGTCTTCTAAAACTATTTTCATAAAATTTTTACTATTCTTCTATGTATTATTAAAGTAATTTTTAACATTTTTTGACTTTTACCACATGGTATAGAAGGAATCATTTTTTTTGTTGACCATACGCGGTACTTTTTGACTTTTCCAGCAAAATTAGGATTAAAACGTTTTTCTAACTTATATGTCTTGAATAGATTTTTATAGTTTCATAATGCCTTATTTACATTAAGCTTAATCTACAATATTTCCTGATGATTTTCAACAATTTTTTTTTCTTTTAAAATTGGATGACATTTGGAGAAAAGAAAATGATTTTGAAGAAGGAAGGCTATTTTCCTCAAGAATTCATTTCAAGTGTTTATTCAACAATATTTTCCATCTATGATTACATTATTTAATATGGTTATGTTTCAAGTTTAATGTTTCTATTATTTACATGGATTGATTTTGTTTAGGATTAAATTTTATCCATTTTTTTATATGGATTATGCAATGATGGGATGATGTTTGTGAAACCCATTTTATTCATTGGGTTGTGATGAATGATTTATGTTTATGTTGTGGCACACATTAGAATTATTTCATTATAAGATGGGTGGAACCTATATCTCCCTCTAATTCATTGGGTAAATATTTATATCTCATGAGATAAACATGGATGGAACTGCAAGTAAATATGGTTCAATAATATAGGGATGGAACGACAAGTAATCCCGGTTCCGTAATGGACATCGTCCACTATGATGGTTGTGGTAGAAATGCCTTATCTACTATGGAAATAATAATATGTGCTTTTTAGTTTTCCATAATTCTATGTTTTCTTCCAATTTTATTATATTATGGTTAATTTTTCTTTATGATCCATTCCTTACATACTTCCATTTTTTATGTCATTGCTCATGATTTTGATGTTTAAATTTTATGTTCGTCTTTTTATGTTAAAATGTTTATGGATTCTTGTATGTTCTTCATGTTTACCCTTACTGAGAATTTGATCTCACCCTTTCTATGTTTTATTTTTCCCAAGACATAAATATAGGTTTTATGTAAGAAAACAAAAGGGGAATATCTCTATAGGAGATGTTGAAGATCTTTCACAATTATTAGAAGATTATGTTCTGAGTATCCAATGACACTAAACTATTATGGTATTAGGGTGTCTGTTTTTGTTATGTATTAAATATTATGAAAAATTAATTTAATGACCATGTACGTTAAGCTTGAGTCTATTATATGTTCAGTAATACATGGATAGAACCACAAGTAAAAAAAAATTCTTAAAATAATTTGTCCACAATGATGTTCTTAGAAGAAATGCATTGGATACTATAGATATTATATATTGAGAATATGTGTTTTCCATTATTCCATATTTTTGGACATTTCAATTTTAGTATTGTTAATTTTCTTTTATGATTTATATCTTAAGAAAAACTAGGATTTATTTAATGACTTAGGACTTTTATATTTAGTCAATATGTTATTGTTTTTACATTCTTATGTTTGTGGGTTTTTTTATGTTCTCAATGTTTACCCTTACTAATAATTTAAGCTCACCCTTTTTAGATTTTTTCCCGAAGATATAAAGAATGGTTTTAGGTATGATTTTTTTGAAGATAATTATGAGAGATGTTGAAGATATTTCACCATCTTATAAGATCAAATTCAAAGTTTACAAATAAAATAAAATAATACTATCATTAGGCATCTATTTATTCCATGTATTATGTATTCTAAAAAAGTAATGTAAAACCCATATATGTAAAACTTGGTTTTTTATATTAGAAATTTACTTGGGGTTGGAATTATTGTAGTTATTCTTATAATTTTATTATCATGTTTCTAAAAAAGTGTGCATAGAATGATGTCACATAATTTTAAAATCAACGATGCCACATTTGAAAATAATAATTTCCATTAATTTATGATTTATATCTACATCCATTGCTTTTATAAAAGATATGTGGTTTCAATATAAAATTTAATGTTTATTCTTTGATAATTATTAAGTACATTTATTACATTTAATGTGTTTTATTTTTAATTTTATATGAGGAACATAATTAATTATTACAGTTATTTTATAACGATCAATTATTTATAAGGATGGAAAATGTATCGCACAAATGAAGCACTTAATACATGGACAGTTCGTGCAAGGGTTTATGGAATGATATTTGGTTGTAACCAAACTTCCAAGTGTAATGAAATGATCTTTCATAGACACACACACACACACAGATATATATATATATATATTTGTTTATACATACATACAATTAGAAGTGTAAATGTTTATTTTAATGCATTGACATGTTTTTTAATTAAATACAGTAAATAAAAAATATATATGTGTAAAAATGCATAAATGTTTTCAGAAAATCTCACTCATGTACGTTGTAAATATGTAAGGTCATTGGGGTGTGGAACCATCCTTGGAAATATGGGTAGGCCCAAGAAAACCTTCAATGTTTCAAGTATCCTCAGAATAGTGTTCTGTTTTCAGAATCATACAGATTGTTTAAAAAAAGAACTTGAATATGTTTAAAGAAAATTTGAACATATGTATTTTATAAGTTAAATCATAATTTCAATGAATAATCAATTTCAAATAATGTATTTAGAAGGGTATTTTTTTAAATATATTTTTCAAAAGTATTTTCAAATGAATATCATCAAAATGATTTATCATAGGTTATAAAACCACATACTAGTCAATTTAACACACACCCCTTGTTTTAAAATTATTTTCACAGGTTCATTTGAAGTCCAAAGATGGAAATAATCATTTTTATGTGTTAAAGAGACATTGAATTTTTTTAGTTAATTATTATTGAAACTCTAAAAATTGAAAGCTTGTATCTAACTCTCCACAACCTAGACTTGTAAAAGGTCCTCTATTGAGAAAAATGTTGTCTATTTATTCATGATTTTTTTTATGAAAAATATATACACATAATTTAGAAGTGATGAACTTGGGTTTTGGGTTTGGTCCATTATAATTCCTATCAGTGGAATACTCTAGTTAACATTGTAGATAAGATGTTTTCATCTATGTGATTTTGTTTATATGTCTATGAGTCCTAGTTTTTCTTAATTCTAAAGGCATTAATTTTGAATTCATTTGTTTGATGAAACGAATTGGGATGATCAAATTATTTTATGGGGGGATAATTTAACACCTCATGTTTCAATAAAGTAATTATTTAAATTAATAAATGATAAAGGAAAATTAAATCATGTAACCTTAATATTATTTTATAAAATTTATAAAAATATTATAATTAGATATAAAATAAAAAAATATCTTCAATTATGAATTTATTTTGTAAAATATTGAAAACATATAATGAACAAAATCATAACTATAAGTATATAAATAAAATATTAATTAAATTTTAAATATTTAAATATTTTTATGAAATTCACTAAACATAAAGAGAACACATTTTTAAAAAATTATTATCATGTTTTTTTTTGAAATTGTAAATGTATATAATTTTAATATAATATAATATAATTATTTTAATATATTGTTAAAATTATTCATATATGAATGTTCTTTTTATCAGATTAAATTTTTTTTATGAAAATTTAATGATTTATTATATATAATAATTTTAAATTTTTAAGAAAACACTATAAAAATATAATTAGGTTTGTCTTTTAAAACAGAATTTTAAAATATATGATATATATATATATGTTAGTTTGAAAATATGGAGAATGATTAAATTTTTTATTTTAAAATTATTACTATTTAAATGTTTTTTTAAACAATCAAATATCCTTTTACATTTAAAAGTCAATATAATCATATATTAATGTTTTTTCTTAAAATAATAGTTCTGAGAAAAAAGTCAGATAGTGGTTCTGGTCTATGAGTCATGCAAAGAGGGTCTGTAGAAGGGTGTCACGACGCGAGGCATAGGAGTCATAGTGGGCCGAGAATTGTGTTTCGAATAGTTCGGGGAAATAGAGTTCAAGCATAGAGTGGGGTTAGAGCAATAGGTAAGTCACAGCCTGAGGTTGAGTCGAGTTGTTTGGAGAGGCTAAGGGCGATCCAACTAGGAATAAGGGTTCACAGTGAGCACCAATGATGGATATCCAGGAAATTTTAAGGGGTTTCATAATCAGTTATGGTTTCTTTTCTCTATTTTCTTCATCCTACTAAGTTTGGATTGTGATTTTCATGTTCGATTTGTTTTAACATTGATATTTTTCAATTTATTTTTTTCTTCACCCCTAAATGTTTCCATTCAATTGTAGCCACTTGTTTTTTTTCATTTTGATTCGGGACTATGACCATATTGTTTAATTTAGACCATAGATGTCAATTTTTCTCATATATTAGTTATTTTTAATTAGATTTTCAACCCTGCTATATTTAATTCACATTCAAATGATTCTTTCAATGTTTCATATTGAATATATTATTACTACTCCGTTTAAAACTGCATACCCATTTTTAGTTGCAAGTTGTTTTAGTTTCTCAATTCTCGCTATAGAAATCACCGATTTAAATGTATTCATTCAGCATTTGCAATGGGGAAGACAATTTGTTTCTGTCTTGGAGTAAGGATACATGTAAAGATGCACCATTAGATTTATTTATTTTTTTAATAATCTTGTATGGAATAATATTATTTATATGATTTATGTTTTGTATTTTGAAAATTTATTATAAAAGATTTTACATATATAATTATGTTCAAATTCATAACTATTCCATCCGTTTATTGATTTACACACATGATTTCTTTTTTCTGCAAATTATGATAAATCTACAGTAACACAAATTTTCTGTAGGATTTCACTTCTCTATGAATTTATCTAGTTAATTTTTGCATTAATTTTTTTACATTTATAAAATATGTTATTCTGATAATTATAATTATCCCATTATATGCCCAAATTTAATATGAAATATTTTTATTTATCAAATCATGATTTTAAACAGTGCTGTATGATAAGATAAATTGTTTTATTTTGAAAATGTTATTTTATTTTTATATAATCTATGTTATGATTCATGTTATAAATTTAAATGTTTATTAAAGCCTTGAATAACATGAATTTGTTTACACGTTATTGGGTAATATGAATTCCTTATCGTAATTATTGATATATTTATATATACATGATTATGGAAAACATTTAATTTTTTAACATAGAATATAAATTTATGGTTTATAAATATATAAGTGACATTGAGTTTCTGTTTGAAGATTGTGATTTATGGACAAAAATCATTAATTATGTATGTCATTTCAAACCTTCTTATATTTAAATTTATTATGTATATACATGAATGCATGTGTATTGATAAAATTTCTCATTTATCGATGTTTTATGTAAATATGATATTATGTCAATTTGCGTATCACAAAATCCATGTGTATATATTAGTTTGCAAATTTGTGTTATTGTATCATATATATATATATAATTGATAAATTTATCAATTAGTGCATGATTTTAATGCACACAAAAAATCTTCTATAGATATGGGCTAAAATTAATATCATTATCCTGTAGTAGTTTTTATTAGAAATTTACTCATGGTTGGAATGTATATAGTTATGCTTATAATTTTAATATCATGTATATTAAAAATTTGCATAGAATGTCACCACGTTATTTAAAATTGAAGATGTATCATTTTCATAAAATCATTACCATGTGTTTATTCATAACACCGACATGTGTTTCATTTACAATAGATACATGGATTAAATTTACATTTTAATGCTTAAACTCCAAATATTTTTGATTACATAGATTAAATTTAAAGTGTTGTATTTTAAATTTTATGAGGGGAGCATAATTTATTATTATAATTATTTTTTAAATATCAATTATTTATAATAATGGTAACTTTATATCATAAAATAAGGATTGAATACATGGATATTTTATGCAAGGGTTTATGGTATGATTTTTGGTTATATCCAAACTCACATGTGTTATAAATGAAATTTTTTATTCAAAAAAAATATAAATTTATATATGTATATATATACATACATACATATAATTACATGGGATAATGTGTATTTTAATGTAGTGACATGTTTTCCAATTAAATACACAAGTGAATATATATATATATAAGTAAAGAAAGAATAAATGATTTCAGAAAACATGGATGTTGTAAATTGTAAAAATGGAAGGTCACTAGGGAGTGAAACCGTCCTTCACTATGTGTGTTTTGCAAAGATATCCTTCAACATTTCATGTATCCATAAAATATTTTTTTATAATCATGCGTATTGTTTTGAAAAAACAGTAAAATATGTTTAATGTAATTTTGAATGTAAGTATTTTCTAAGTGAAATAGTAATATAAATGTTTAAGAAATTTAAAAATATGAATTTAAAATTTTACTTTATCAAAAGGTATGTTTTGAAAATACATTAAAAATATTATCTTGAAAATGATTTATCAATGGTTTTAAAACCCCTTACTAGGAAGTTTAACGCTCACCCCTTGTTTTAAATTTTTTTCCCAGGTCACTTTGAATTCCAAAGTTCAATGTTATTATTTTTGCACACGCGAATTCGATGTTGAATTTTTTTTGATTTATTTTTATTGCAACTAAAATAAATTATAATCTTCTGTATTACTATATAGAACCTAGACCGTTAAAAGGACTTATGTTGTAAAAAACATCATCTATTTATTAATCTTTATTTTTTATGACAATATATACACATCATTTATAAGAGAAAAACCTGTGTTATGGGTTCATGACTTTATTACCAACATTATCATCCATGACACAATATAAGAGGACACCCCAATGTCCATATGTTCTCTAATAAAAATCAGTATTTATTTAGTGTTTTCATAATCAATCCTGCTAGTTGAAAATGGGAAGAAGCTACTTCCATATCACAAAAAAATAGTCCTACTTGTCCCACCTAGTTACCCAGACTTCCCATTTAATGATCAACAACATTTTATGTTCTCATAACACACTGATTTCATATTTAATAATTCAAAAAGTACATTACACATCATTATCTATCACTTACTCATCCAAAAACTCCATTTTAAATTAAATGTGCTCCAAAATAATTCAAAAATATGATTCACACCACATTATATATATAAGTAATTAATTACACATTTTATAAACCCTTTCCATGAAACCCTACAAGGGTTCACATAAGGGATACACAAAAATTAAAGAATAAAAACCAATTTCAATACAAATGATTATAAAATAATTTCAAAAATTACTTTCACAACATACACAAACCATATGAAACATTCCAAAATGCACAAGAAATAATTAAAAATTCATCACTAAAATTAATAACTTAATCACCCACCTCAAGTGAATAAACTGCATAAATTTAGTAAAAATAGCCAATCCCACCACAACTACTCCACAAGAAATAAATATTGGATCGAAGACTTTATGATCGAACAAAAAAATATTAATGCTCAAAGCCCAAAAATTGAACCTATACCACCGGATAAAAGAAACCCAATGATAATGAATTGATAACACTAGAATATGGGAAGAATTAATGGAAGGAGGGACTTACTTGATGAATTGATGAAGAATAACAACAAAACAAAATCTAATCCCAAAGGGAGGTGTATAGTGAGTGAAAGAATTCATAGGGAGAAGAATCATAGGTGTGGTGAGTAAATTAGGTTTTTGGGGTGAAAATTCAAGATGAGAGAGAAAATGAAGAATGTTTTTAATGAGATGAAAGGGCTCATAGTTAGTCTACATGGTTTTAAAAACCTGGTGGTATCCATGAAATATACTCTATTCGAGAAGGTCTATACCACAAGGATACCACACATGGTCAGGAAGACCATAAACAGTCTATATTGTAGCTGTAGCCTCAGCCACCTGCAGTCACATAGTTATCTAAGAAGGGGTGGACGACTACCACTAATTGTGATCCAACTGCATTCCATATACTGTCCACCCATTTTTTTAATCATTCCTTCAAAATATAAAGGGAATAAAATTTTTAAAGGGAGAAAAAAATAGAATAAAATTACCTCAAAATAAAATCATGGATGTGACATAAAATTAGTTCGTGGATAACCATTTGAATTTTCTTTTATGCGTAATAGAGGTGTATCTACCCAATGATTTAAATTATATTGTAAATGGTATTGACAACAGTTTAATAAAACTTCATTTCCAATATATTTATAGTAAGGGTATCATGTTCATTGGAAACAAGACCTTAGACAATTAATAATTTATTTCATTTGGAAATAAGTTATTTTTACCCATCATATATTTTGGTTGACATTATCTATGGATGCATTTTCTTATCATTTTATTTACTAAATGGATTGTGTTTTAGGTAATTTTCTTGAAATATTGATTATCCCTCATCTATTTATTTATGTTGCGTATATTTTATGTTATTAAAATTTAAAATATTTTTTTCAATTCCTTATCAGTTTATTAAAAACATGGAATGTGTATTCAGTTATTACCATTCCATAAATGATATTCTCATCGATTATTTTTTTTCATCTGCTACACCTGGACATTAATGATATTTTTAGATCACCCTTAGATTCTATCATTCTAAATGATTCTAGTAATTGTACTAAGACATTAATACATAGATATCATTGATTGAATAATGTTATTACATAATGAAAAATATTATATTGTAATTAATGTATTCATTTTAAATACAACACTCATCTATGTAACTAGTTTACCATTACTACTCAACTACTTTCTCCCTAAAGATTCAATTCATTGTATTCATTCCTATGTACTGGAATTAGACATTGAATACATGCAAAATGTTGTTGGGTTTCTTTTGTTGATATTAAATAATTTTTAGTAGTAATCATGGGAACTATGCATTAGAAATAATATATTAAATAATTAACCCTAAGGTTTAATTTGAGGATAAGTATTAAATAATATCCTTGAATTTTTATAAGGTATTTATTTTGTGGATATTCCAATAAATAAATCCTTCTATATATACTGCATTTGGATGTTATTTTTGAATTGATATACCTTAGGGTCACAAATAAAAAAAGGTGCATCAAGGCTGACATGACTATAGAATGGTAAAATAAAATATTCCTTACTACCCTCCTGGGTTGAAAATCTCAGGGGATATGAGTTGGATAATTAAAATTTTCATTATAAACAAATATAATGGATTTTAATATTTAATGTAAATATTTATCCCAAGATAATAATAAGGTTTTTTTCATTGAAAATATGTGGTCATGATTAAGATATCCTATAAATGGTTATATTATTTTCTACTAAAGTGTTTTTTTCTCAAACTATGATATATTGTTGTATTAAATGGATATAACCTAAAGTATTCATGTTGATATTGAACATGAAGTATAAGGTGGTTACAATAAGAAATAAAATAGAATTAATATAGATGTGATAGATATTGTCTTCATTCCTAATCATTTTTTTTCATAATATGATTGACAATATATACCTTAACCAACTCACATGCACACAAATGAAAAAAAGTATGTAGTTTACTCAATGTTCGAGTGGTGGAAAATATTTTTGGAAATGGGATATATTACCCTAACGAAAGAAATGATGAAATAGAAACCCCATAAATTTCCCTAATATAATAGGAAAATACCATATTTTTGGGATATAAGTATAGAATGAAAAGAATTCAAGGAAAAAGGAAGTGTATAATAGATGGAAATAAATTAAATCATGATGGTACATTTATTATTTTTTACCCTAGATGTATGAAACCAAGACATTACAATATTCAATTCTCTCTAATAAAGGATAATCACTATACTTGAGAAGGACCTATGTGGAAATACATGGATCAATTATTTATGTGATGGGGTATTATATAAAACCTTAGTTAATGAGATATTAATTGATTAAATTTCATTTATGTCCATCATATTTGTGAAATTATATTAATTTGTATCTATATAAGTACTTATATATTGTTTAAAAATCAATAAAATCTGGTTAGGTAGTGGGGAATGGACCAATGATAGATGAATGATAAGTTTTTCTTGCCAACCACTGTCACGACTCATCCCCCAGGTCCCGTGATGTGACTACCCCAAGCATTCCATCCATATGCATGGGGTTAGCGACTAGCTCTAGAATGGAGTTCCCTATAATTGGAATGCATTGCATAGAAACCTATACACACATAGATACGAAACACTATGCACATGTAAAACACAAGGGAAGAAGTAAAGTTCAATCACAATTAAAAACCACCACTAAGTGTAATCATAAATCCTGAAAGTGAAGGAGCTAGAATACAATCCCAACTGAAAAAAATACATCAAAAAGGGAAAAAAGCTCCTGAGGTTGTTTCCTAATTACCCTACCTGAAGGTTAGGTACATCGCATCACATTGTCCCTCTATGTTAACTATTCACATCCGTACACCGTCTGCCAACCACCACTGAGCTCCATCTAGCCCTGACTCTTCAAGAATCATTCCATATGTACATCATCTGCAGAAGACCCAACAAGGTGTGAGTGAATCTCAAGCAGGTGTGAGTATTACAATACCCAGTATAGACCACATGACCCCCAATGGTCTCTCATAATTACAAAAGAGAAACCACAAAACATGATCTCAATCACAAATCACAGTGAAAATATACAGCTCAAAACAAAGTATAACTAATGTGAATAAGTACATATGATTATTCATAAATCTTGATCATATTATTCTGTTAGGAGGCACTACTTCTGACCATACGGTGTCTAACCCACATAGGATCCAAAGGTACTAACCCCCGATAACCCACACAAGATCTGACCCCACCTGGGATCAATAGGTTTTAACCACCGCAAAATCCATACAAGAATGATAGATACAAATCCCCACAATACCCACACAGAATCTGACCCACACAGAATCTGACCCACACAAGATAAGAATGTCATTGATCCACGATGGTCTTCTCTAAGGCTGGTACTCAGCGGGTAGCATAATGTTCATCCACAAAGGGCCACTAGAATCTTGATCCACACATGGTTGCTAGAATAATGATCTACATAGGGTCGAAAGAACAATGATCCACAAAAGGTTTCTAGAATTCTGATCCACATAGGTTCGCTAGGTGTTGATCCACATGGGATCACTCGGTGCTTATCTACGTAGGTTCGCTAGGTGTTGAGCCACATATGATCACTAGGTGAAGAACCACACATGTGTTGGAACCATGGTCTTCTATGCATGAATTAGAGTATGGATTGTGTTTGTTGTAAATCCTTAGAGGGTGTTTAGAATGTGTGCCAGCAGAGTAATCTTACAAGTCAAGCAGATAACATTATTGAAGGTGGCACCATTTTCTAGTGTATTCCATGTTTCTGGTCCTCTAATTTGACAAAATGGGAAAATAGGGTTTTTTAGAAAGGGACTTGCATGCCGGATATGTGTCGCGCAAGTGACTTGAACGCTGAGAAAATACTTGTGCGCCGGTGGCTAGGATGATTGGAAAGTATCGCACCACAGGTTTTCCTAGATCAGAACATCAAAATATGGCAATGGAAAGAGGGTCGCGCAAGTATTGGTTTGGTCGCACAAGTGATTAGTGTGACAGAGGCTAGGGCGGTTGAAGTTGCGCACCGAAACATGCGTTCCAAGATGAGGATTGTGTGCCATCGTGCAGGGTGTCAAGTTTGCCTATAAATAGTAGACCAACCCTCTTCATTTGTAACGAAGTTCAAACTTAGAGAAAATCCGAGCTGTCGTCACGCTGGAGTAGTGGTCGCGCAAGTGGTGGTGGCTCGTGCAAGTTGGTGTTGCGCGATGGTTATTAGATTCACGTCCAAGGTGGTTTGGGTGAGAAAGAGGTTGAGTCGCGCAAGTTTGAAGTTGAAGAAGTTAGTGTCGTGCAAGTGGTTGAGGTGTACTTGTGCACCAGTTTGGACTTGCATGCCGATACTTGCACGCAGTCTTGAAATTTGCGCGCTGAGCATGGATAAGAATGTCAGGTGTTGTTGAAGCAGGCCGGTCTTTTTTTTGGGCTGTATGAAAGCAAGAATATTTCCTAATACCGTCGGTGAAATGTGATATTAGTCAACGGGTGAGAGTTTGAATTAAATAGAGCATCTACATACAATAGAGGATGGATTCTTTTGCAATGATGAAGAGACCTTCACGTCTATAAACTGAGTGGGACTTCACCATGGTCAGTGAGCCAGGGGGAGTCAACGGGAGTGACCTGAGGGACATAGTAGGATATCCCTAAACAATTGTAAAGGGAGTGAGCCTAGGATAGAGTGACTGTTCCCAAATATTTTTAATCCACAACGAGTGAAGAATAATGGAATTTGGTACGACCGACAACCTGTCGGCGTATGCTCCTTGGACATATCCCTTAGTGGTGAACCAAGTAAAAAGTGTTGTGTCATCTCTTTTCATGTGAATGTTTTATTTATTCACATTTCCATCATATAGGTTAAACAAATTTCTACCAACATGGGGACAAGATCCATCATTTTAAAAGAAAAAGTTGTCACCCTGATTCAACCCTACCCTCTCTGGGTGTCCTGGGGTTTTACAAGTGGTATCAGAGCCAGGTTGTTGGTGTTTGATATGTTCTTCTTCCGTAATGGAAAATTCAGCCAGTGTTAGGGGAGTCCCCCTCTTTGATGGTTGTAATTTTAAGATTTGGAAGAACTGATTGAGATATCTTCTAAGATCCCTTGTAATGGATGTTCGGGTTTCTACTATTCTAGGAATACATGTTACTGATCCAATAAGGGTGGCTATGACTGATGCAGATAGGAAAATTCTTGATGCTGATGCTAAAGCACAAAATGCTCTCAGCGTAGCCCTTTCTGATCAGATATATCTAAAGTTTATGATTTTCACCTCATCGAGGTCCATGTGGGATAAACCTGAAAATATTAATGAAAGAGATTTCAAAGTGAAGGAGGAGATACTAAAAGTACTACACAATAGGTTTGATGATTTGAAGATTCATCATAATGAGAATGCATACTCCTTATTCAATCAAATTAATGAAGTGGTTAGAGAAATTTGGGGTCTAGGTGAAGAATTCAAAGACGTTGACATTGTAAAGAAAATATTAAGAATACTTCCACACCTGTAAAATGAAAAGGTGTCAGCCCTAGAGGAATGATATCTTTTCAAACTATCTTTGGCTGATCTATTGAGTAGCCTACTGGCATATGAAATAAGTGTCAAACCAGAAGATGCTACTACACAAGTAAGCAAGGAAATGGCATTCAAATCCATGGAGAAACTGAAAATTTCAAAAGATAGTAGTGGTGAAGATGATTAGGAAAAATAAATTCTTCCTCTCATTGTCATGAAATTCTATAAGGGAAAAGGGAAATTGAAAGGGAAGTTACCCCTAGATTGCTTTCTTTGTGGAAAAGTTGGTCACATTGCTTCATAGTGCTTAAGAAGGATCGATGATGATGACAACGATGCTAAAAACATCGAGAATCCTCGAAAATAATTTTTCAAAAAGTGAGAATTCAAATCTAGAAAGAAAATAAAGAGGAAGAGTTTTGTCTGTTAAGAGGAAGATTGGGATACTGATTTTTTTGAAGAAGAAGAACCCGAATTTAAAATAGGAAACCATGCTTCCATGATGGCTACCATTGAAAATTCCGAACCCTCGATCTATAAAGGCAAAGACAATCAGAATACTCCTAATGGTGATTCAAAGACTCAAATTAAGGATTCTTTTTACAAGATTCAGAATAAATGTATGAGTTGAAATAAGTGGAGAGAAATTGAGGAAGAATCATCAGAATATGATGATGAGTCTGAAGCAGAAATTGAATGACTAGATGAACTAGTGAGATTTCAGTCTTCAATCCTTTAAAGCACAAATGATCTTGTGGAACAAAAGCTCGGAATTAAAGAACTATCGGAGGTCATAAATTACCTTTCATCAAATCTATATGATAATTCCAAGACCGTTGAGGGACTTGATAAAGAATTTGTTACTCTTAGGAGTAAAATTGAATGTCAATCAACCACAAATGAGGGCAAGAAGAAAATTCATTTTGGAAGATTCTCAGATGTAGAATTACTTTCACGTTCCAAGTGTGGTTCAGATGGGGTTGGAAAAATCTTGAGTGATCAAAGACCCGCTGACATGGGAATGAGTGGAATTGACTATGAAACTGAGACGTCAACTTCTAGAAGTAAAGAGAGCCAAAATAAAGACATGATGAAAGCTGGACATGTTGAAACATTACCTGAAGTGCTGAAAAATAATCCCTCAATCCAAACTAAAATAATAACTGAAAATTATCCTCAAATGTTTAGAAATGACATGCAGTTCAACTATTCTCCCAAGGAAGAAGGCATGAGGTGAAATTAATGTGAGAAGACTTTCCTCTCATGAAGTGTCATTTCCGTGGCTATCTAGGCTATACTGTGTCATTATTTGAAGAGTAAAGGAGCTACATGAATGGGTAAGATCTAGGATGACAAAAAAGGAGACTATCTTCATATCATCCATCTTATAGAATAAATAGTTTCTATGGATACTGTTTTCATTGTTCTAACTTTAGACATAAGGCTATGTATTGAATACAGAGATTCGATAGGATAGATTCATAAAACTCTCAAAGACGTGTCAATATTCACCCGCTTGATGGTGTTGATCTCACAAACAGGTTCTCTCCTCTGAAATAAGATTATGGGTATAAAGAATATGATTATGTGGAAGAAATAATTAGAAGGCCATAAATATCTTATACTCAATACAATATCTCTTGAAAAAAAAAGAAGATCGAGAAATAAAATCTCGCAGATGTTTCCTTCAAAGCTACAAAAAGCAATATCACCAAGATTTTGAATAGCGGTTGATCTTCCCATATGACAGGTAATGCAGGTTTTTTAACAGACATCAAAAGGATTGTTGATGGTACAGTACGGTTTGGTAAAGATGGAGCTCTGAAAATCAAAGGCAATGGAAGTATAGAATTTTCTAATGGGGAACTAAAGAAGACTGAATTACTTTATGTTGATGGACTATTTCATAATCTACTCAGTGTGAGTCAACTCTGTGACTCGAGACTTATAGTTACTTTTAATCAGAATGGCTGCACTATCAAGGGGAAGACATGGAATTCACTTATGAAGGGATGAAGAATAGAAGGCAAATTGTATCAGGTTGATAGTAAAGAAAAAGTTTATTACATGACTGTTGAAGAAGAATATAGTTTGTGGAATCGGAGATTGGGACACATCAATCAACAAGACGTGGAGAAAATATCAAAATTGAGGATTGTCAAGGACATTCCCATCCTAAAGTGTGAGCGTGAAAAGTATTGTGATGCTTGCATTCATGGAAATCTATTCTACTGTTCATATCAGCCAAAGAATAAAAGGGCATCTCATCTTCTTGACCAATTCATAGAGATATATGTGGGCCGATTAATGCTTCCAGTGCACTTGGAGAAAGGTACTTTGTCCTTTCCATAGATGATTACAGTATAATAGAATGTGTTAAGATCATTAAAAGTAATCGACAAGTTCTTGAATTAATGAAAACATATCGGTGAATCGCCGAGAATGATACTGGATGAACAGTCAAAGTGTTGTGATCTTACAATGGAGGGGAATAGACATCCATTGAATTTGAAAATTACTTGGAGAAGCATGAGATACAACATGATGTAGTTGTTGTGAGAACTCCACAAAAAAAATGGAGTTTTTGAATGTAGGAATAGATAAGTGACCAAGATGGAATGAATTATGCTGATTAAGAGTTGTATTCCATGACATTACTGGAAAGAGGCTGTTCAAGCTGCTGTGTATATTCAAAATCAAACATGAATTTATATGGGTGAGATGAAGACACCATATTAATTTTCGCATGGAAGGAATCCCTATTTAAAATACATTGTTTTTTTGGAAGTAAATTATTGATCAGAAACAAAAAAGGAAATCAAGGGATGTATGGTGATAAATCCGATGAAGGAATTTTCCTTAGATACTCAATGAACCGCAAAGCCTACAAGTGCTTCATCATGTGATTAGAAAGGATTGTGGAAAGCATTGATGTTAAGATAATTGAAGTGAAAACCACAAATGCTTCAAGGACGTCATATGATGATGTGATAGAAAGTGAGGAAGAAAGTGAACGTGGTGAAAACACAAATACAGAAATATAGGAAGATGTACAAAACATTCAGTAGTAACATCATGATGTTGACTCACAAGAAGAATTTGAAGAAGAAACTGTGGTTGGAGAGAATGCAACTGAACCTCACCAGAGAAATCGAATAGCTGAGATTGATCTATCTAACATAATTAGGGATAAGAGTGCACACACTCAATCAAGGAGGATGTGGAATAACACGTAATTTGAATTTCTATCAGTTGTGGTGCCATCCTCATTTAAATAAGCCACAATGGATGAATCATGGGTGAAAGCCATGAAATATGTGTTAGATCAGATTGACAAGAATCAGACATGGGATGTTTTCCTGAGACCCAAAGGTCACAATGTGATCGGTACACAATGTATCTTTAGGAACAAGTTTGATGAGCATGGAAGTGTTATTAGAAACAAGGAATGACTCTTTTGTAAAGGATACTCCCAGATTGAAGGCATTGATGTTGAAGAAACATTTTCTCCAGTGGAAAGACTGGATTCAATCAAGCTTTTCCTTGCCATGGCACACCAAAGAGGATATAAAGTACATCAAATGGATGTGAAGAAAACATTCTTGAATGGCGTACTCGAAGAAAAAGTATACATTGAACAACTAGTGGGTTTTTTTCTCGGTACTGATGAAACAAAGGTATGTAAAATAAAGAAATCTTTATATGGTTTGAAACAGGCGCCACGAGAAAGGTATTCTTGGATGGACTTGTATCTCAAGAAGCTGGATTTCAAAAGAGGAGTAGACCACAATCTATATGTGAATAATTCTCCAAAAGATCAGTTCGTGGTTCAAGTCTACATTGATGATATCATATTTGGTGGCAGTAGGCAGAAATTAGTGGATGAATTTTCCAATCACATGAAATCAGAATTGGAAATGTCTATGATTGGGGAGCACACATATTTTGTGGGGATGAAAGTGATTCAAAGGCAGGATTACACTTTCATTTCTCAAGAAAAGTATGCAAGAGAGCTGATGAAGAATTTTAATATGCAAGAATCCAAACCAATATCAACTACAATTTCAGTTGGAACCAAACTTGGAAAGCATGAGGATGGGGATCTGTAGACCCCACTATGTACAGAAGGATAATTGGGAGTATACTGTAGCAGACAACGACATGGATAGATATTGTCTTTTCCACATGTCTTGCAGCCCGGTTTCAAAGTAATCTAATGGAGGAACATATGAAATAGTAAAATGAATATTGAGGTATATTCAAGGTACTCAAAATTGTGGCTAATACATTGCTGTAGGAAGCGATAGTGAATTATCAGCATTTTCTGATGCTGACTGGGTTGGTGATGTAGTGGAAAGAAAGTCTACCAGTGGTGGATCATTTTACATTTGGAATAAATGTGTTGGATGGTTAAGGAAGAAACAAGAAAGTAATTCTCTTAGTACTGCTGAAGCTGAGTATATCTCTTCCACAAAGGCATGCACTCAACTACTATGGATGAAGAAACATTAATAGATATTGGTGATGAGATGAAGCATCCCATGGTAATTTACTATGATAACAAGAGTTCAATGGATCTTACGAATAATACTGTTCAACATTCTCGTAAAAAACATATTGAAATCAGGTATCACTTTATCAAATAAAATGTAGAGCAAGGAATGATTATAATATATCATGTGGGAACAGATGAGCAAGTGACCGATATCCTGACCAAGCCACGGTCAGTAGCTGTGTTTGAGAAGCATCGGTTGAACCTCGGTGTTCAGCCACCTCCTAGTTCTTGAGGAGGTTACAAAATTCCCCTTTCCCCAATTATGTTCATTGATTTTAATCAGTTTTTGGATGTGATGCAAGTTTTTGGGGGAGATACTATCCAGGGGAGTGTGGTTTGAGCTGAACCATGAATATTTAACAGTCTTTGGGTTTATTGTCAATGAGGGAGAAAGGAATAAATTAAGGCATGTAATGCTTTTGTGACACGTTGAGAATCCAGTGTCGATGATAGGATGGAAAGGAATACTTTGGACATGTAATGATTCTATGACACTGTAAGAGAATTTCTTGGGAGTCATTGCGAATTCCAAAACATGGGAACCCAATTTAGGCTTTCTCTCACGTTTTCTACACTGAGCATTTTTCACGTAGAATTAGAGTGTTGGTTGAGTTGATTGTTTCATTTTTGGTTTTCATGTGGATGGTGATCTATTGAATTTATTTACTGATTGCTAACAAACCCAAACGGGGATATTTTTGGAACCATGGTCATCTATGCATGAATTGGAGTATGGTTTTTTTTTCAATCCTTAGAGGATGTTCAGAATGTGTTCCAGAAAAGTACTCTTACAGGTCATGCAGAAAACAGTATTGATGGTGGCACCGTTTTCCAGTGTTTGCCAAATTTTTGGTTCTCAAAATTGAAAAAAGGGAAAAACAGTGTTTTTTGGAAAGGACTTACATATCAGATATGTGTCACACAAGTGACTTGCACACTGAGAAAGGACTTGCATGCCAGTACCAAGGATGTTTGTAAAGTTGCGCGCCATATGTTTTTCTAGATCATAACTTCAAAATATGGCAAAGTAAAGAGGGTTGCGCAAGTATTGGTTTCGTCGCACAAGTGACTACCACGACAGAGGCTAGGGTGGTTAAAGTTGCGCACCAGAACATGCTCGTCGAGAGGAGGCTTGCATGCCATTGCGTAGGGTGTCCAGTTTTCCTATAAATAGTAGACCACACATTCTCATTTGTAACGAAGATAAGACATAGATAAAATCATAGCTCCCATCGCGCAGGTGTAGTGGTCGCGCAAGTAGTGGTGGGTCACACTAATTGAAGTTGCACAATGGTTGTTAGCTGCGCATCCAAGGTTGTTTGGGTGAGAAAGGGGTTGAGTCGCACAAGTTTGAAGTAGAACAAGTGAGTTTCGCGCAAGTGTTTGAGGTGTACTTGTGCGTCGGTTTGGACATGTGCGACGAGACTTGCGCGCCATCTTGAATCTTGAACGCCGAGCTTGGACATGCATGCCAGGTGTTGTTGAAGCATGGAGGTCTTTTTTTGGGGCTACATAAAAGCATGATGATTGCCTGATACCTTATGTGCAAAGTGATATTAGTCTACAGGTGAGAATTGGACTTCAACAGAGCATCTACATACAACAGATGATGCATTCTTTTGTAATGATGAAGAGACATTCACATCTATAGATGGAGTAGGACTTCACCAAGGGCAGTGAGCGAGGTGGAGTAAATGGGAGTGACCTGAGGGATACAGTAGGGTATCCCTGAACAATTGTGAAGGCAGTGAGCCTGGGACAGAGTGACTGTTCCCAAATCCTTGTAATCCACAATGAGTGAAGTATAATGGAATTTGGTAAGACCGACAACCTATCGGCGTATGCTCCTTGGACGTATCCCTTAGTGGTGAACCAAGTAAATGTGCTGTGTCATCCCTTTTCATGTGAATGTTTTTTTTTCTAATTTTCATTATACAGGTCAAATTAGTTTCTACCAATCTGGGAACAAGATCTGTCAGTTTAAAGGAAAATTTTCTCACCCTGATTCACCCCTCCCCTCTCAGGGTGTCCCGGGGTTCTACAACATGATCGCTTGATGCTAACCCACAAAGTAAAGCTAGGTAATTTTCACCATATGATCTCTCTCCAAACTCCACCTCACATCCAACCACTGGATTCCCTCTCATAGCACGCTTGATTCCAAGAGAAACTGCTCCTGAAGCCATCAGTTGTTTCTCAACCCGCACAAAGTCCTACAAAGATGTTACCCAATGATATATCTTGTTATAAGGGTTCAACACAACAGATGACACATCATCCAGACGCCCAATCTGTATGTTATTGGTATTTTAGTGTTGAGAACCTAGTTATATTTAGGGTCAATCCAACGGCTAGCTGCGACCAAATCACTACAACGAGAACTAGCACGACACCTCCCAGCACAACGGCTAGCTGAGGCCACCAGTCCGTCAATCGCATTGCCGAGCAACACTACCTCCTTCTACTTCTGGATAGACATATGTGTGACACCGTGTGAGATATAGTGGTCCATTATTCCTTACTGACACGCTAATGAGCCTCCCAAGATGTCTTCTTTGTTGTGTGCCTCCCAGTTTCTTCATTCTGTTGAGTTAGAAACTTGTCCCCTGAACAAGACAACATGAACAAAGTGTCATAGGGTCTGGCCTTTTTTATTGGCACATTCCCTCCGAATTACCATTATTACATGCAAGATATTTTTCAATAATACAAATATAAATAAAAAACCCCCATTCAATTTTTTTCCCGCAACAACCACCCATAGTTTCATACGAATCGTGGGTCAACTCGTTTTGGTTGACCCGAATTCATCATTCTTTTCAAGAATATGGGAAAGAATCTAATTCAATTTAATTTAAAAATAACCCCTACATTTATCACTTTGGGTGCAATTATTGAAGACAAAAGAAGTTTTGCATGCATTGTTGTTCTTCGCCCATCGACCTCCAGATTGATTCCTTAATGGGCGTCATTAAAACATCATTTATCGTTGGAGGTAGATGTTTCCAGCACTTCATCAGGTGTTCTCCTGGGTGTTCCCAAAACCCAAAAAAATGATTTAATTAAATAAGAGGAAAACATCCCATGTTGTTTCATTATTAGGATTCATTAATGAATCAGAATCAATGAGACTAATTAACCACAAGTGATTTGGTTACACAATGAGAGGTTTAATTCAATAAATGTACCATGTTTTTTGTTTGAACTTTCACCGCAGTCCCACCATTAACTAGTCAACTATTTGAAAAAAGAATAAAATAACACATTTTTTTATTCAATTATTTTATTCCAGACGTCCGAAAAATTAAGATTTCCTTCTGACTTTTTCCAAACAATGTTAATCTCCCCTTTTGTGAATCCCGGTACTGTGAATTCAATTGTGCCCTAATATTTCAATTTTGAGCACCAGTTCAAAAGGTAGAATACACCACTCACACATTTATAAAACATATCAGAAATGGTCCAAAATTATTAATATTCACCCTCGACTCATGCTAGTCGAGGTTAGACTCTCCCTATGTGTAAAATTCCATCACAATCACAATGTCCCTCGCATATTTTCAATCTATGATACTATTTAAGACTTATAAAATTTAACAATAAAATAATTGGTACTTAATTATTTTATTTACGGTCAAAAAATAACTTCCACTATTAGCCCGAGCTGGAAAATGTTAGTATCTACCGAAGAAAGCATACCCTTACTAGTTCAGTGGTTGTCTCTGATTTTTAATCAATGTAACCATTCTTGAGTTATAGCAATTTTAAAAATGAAATAATTTTTTATTTAATTATGTTATTTACAGTTATTCCATTTTTGGGTTTCTTCACCGGAGGCCTATGCCAACTAAACTAAAGGCACACCTAGGGTAAACCTGCGATCCTAAACACAATGAAATCATTTCATTTTTGATCTGGGCACCTGTTTAAGAGTTATTAAACTTTTTCATGAAAACCACTCACGTGTGATATTTATAACTTATCATTTTTTGAAGGAACATTCAGAGAACTTTGGGCCTCGGAATCACGTGCTATTAAATTTTTAGGTATTTAAATAATTCCATATATTTTTTTAAAATTATATATAGAAATTATGAGACATTAAATTATCCCTACCTTATAGAATTACGTCCCTGAAAGCTAAAATAAAGATAAATTAAAAAAATAGGGGTACTGAGCATGAATCTGTGCCTCCCACTCCCATGTGCTCTTCTGGAGGTTCCCTTGTTGCCACCAAACTCGCACTAGAGGGATCATCCATCTAGGAAGGAATCAATCATATCGATACTCTATCTTCACATGGAAATCTATAAAAGTCACAACATCATCAAAGTCCAACTCGCCCAAGTCGATAACATGTGATTGATCATGGGTGCATCTCTTTAGTTGTGACACGTAGAAACCATTATGCACCCGATGCATCTGTGGGGGAAGAGATATGTGGTACATCACCTCCCAAACTCTACTATGAATCTGTAAAAGCTTGATGAACTTCATATTTATCTTGACACCCCAACCAAATCTCTGAATTCCTTGTTTGGGTGAGACCCATAAGAAGACATAGTCACCTTCATCGATATCAAAGGGTATCCATATCTTATCAGCTACAAATTATTCCTGCTTTGTGTAGTCTTCACACAGTCTTGGATGATCTGTATCTTCTCCATAGTATCTTATACCAACTCAGGACCCACAATTTCTAACTACCCTTAGTCTGTCTAGTATAGAGGTGGCCTGTAAGGTCACCATTACAAGACCTCAAATGGATCCATGACAATGGTCGAGTAATAACTGTTGTTGTACACAAACTCCACTAGTTGAAGATGGTCCTACCAACTGAAAAAAACCAGGACATAAGCACAAAGCATGTCTTGCATGGTCTATATTTTCTTCATTGTCTGACCATCTATCTTATGGTAAAAGCTATGCTCAAATGTCCATGAACCTCATTATCAACTTTCAATTGCTAACAAGTGGAACATCATGATATGAAATTTTCGACTGCTGCCTTCATCCCTAGCCACCAGTAATGATGTAAGAGGTCCTATTACATCTTCACTACACCCAAATGTACCTCTAATGGGAATGGATGGAGCTCCCTCCACACCTCCTATAGTAGCATCACTGGTACTATGATGGGTCCTATGAAGTGGATGGGTTGATCCCCACTATCAGAAAATCCATCAAGAGCCCGTCCTAAGGATATCTCAGCACATCGAACCACAAAGTCAATGTTCACATATTTTTCCTCCCCGACTCACTGATAGAGTGGGAAAGTAACTATATTAAACTCGAGGTAAGCTACCCCATCACAATCCCTGAGGTATTACTGTAACATGGTTACCTTATTTGTAACATCACATAGTAACTGTAGAACAATCATCATGTTGAATGCATCTGACACCAAATTACCTTTCTCAAGATTATAGACTATATCATAGTCATATTACTATTGGATGTCTAGACATAGTCGTTTTCTTGGTTTTAGGTACTTCAGTCAGAATATATACTTGAGACACTTGTGATCAGAGTAAATAGTAAATCGTTCATCAAACAATATTCATAGATCCCAGAACTCTACGGATTCCATATGATATGTAGTAGTATATATTTGTGTCTTCATTGGGTAAAAATTAATGTGATGTCCCCAACATTATAGGGGGGTAATTCTGGAAACATCTTTTTAAAGGTTGTTCCAGCACCCTACCACAACAGTTAGGAACTGAAAACTCAAAACATCTACTGCTATGAGGGTAAGGTTGGCCGACTCAAGACTGATCATTTGCACACTCCTATTCACGAGTTTAACATGTTCTGTATAGCATCCCTTTTTCAGTGTTCGAGTATAACCCCATTCCAATGTTGTAGATATACCAAAACCATTTTCCCTAAAATAGTTGATCTGAGAAAGAGATGTGGATGAACAGTCCATACCAAAAATAACATTGTAAGTCCTCGAAACTTCCACCAGGTTGTTTCGACTGAAAATCATTCCCCAAGGGTTAGATCACACCATCAGCATAAGTGTGATTATCAAGTCTCATTTCATATTTATCTACAGATATAAGGGCCAAGTCAATAGTTTAATTAGAAACTGTAGGTCTTGAATAAGATTCGTGACAATAAGGAGAGATTAGTACCTTTTTATATTAATACGAAATTTAGAATTAGACATATACTGTACCTTGAATCATATCTAGTGCCCTTTGTTCACACTCCTTGACTGCACACGGCTACTCCCTTCTGCTATCCTCCATCTCCATTAAGCCTCGTGTGGACTACATTGAGGTGGTGGTTGTAACATATCAAAAAGTATACAACCTTTTGATTCTCTCCTAGCTCATCTTCCACATATACTACCCTGAAGATTCACCTGTTACTATCACTTCATCTTTCTGAATCATTTTACACACCCAAGCCTATGAAACAAAAGTCGGTTTCTGGCATTCCCATTGATGACATTCACAGGCTTCATCCACTCATAATTTTTTTTCATCCACTATGGTTCTCTCTAGAACCCTAACCTAAGTAGGAATGGATAATGGAATAATAATTGCTATGATGTCCATAAACTTGTCTCCCTTAGAGGTCCGATCCATGAATAACTAGTTGTATTTTATTCATCGAGTACCTGGAATGGTCGGTACACCTAGACGAACATGCAATTAAAGACATGTCGTACTGTCAAAACTGTAAAGTCTCATGGGAACAAAAAACCCTTAGCTTTTCATGGAATGAGATTCCACATCTCTAAGGAATGGTCTCAAGATATGTTCATGGAAGAAGTCTCCTCATCGTAAGATAGGGGTAATTTAAACTCTACCATCACCCTACTGAGGCACATAGAATGCGCACTGCTAGGACCCCCATCTGATCTAATGGTTCCCTGGAAATATGGAGACTCGGCCACCACCTCATTCTAGTCCTTAGACGCCTGTGAGTCAGGCTCACCTCAGAACCTAAGGGGTATCTGTCACTGAAACTTCTACAAGACACTAATCCAACATCTATCCTCTACCGGTAGTGCTAGTAGTAACTGATGTACAACATGGAGTGTTATTTCTTGGACACCACCCAAAGTTACCATCTTGGGAAACAGTCCATGTACTGAATCCTCATCACTCTTAGGACCATCCTCACGGTCACACATCGAAATACTGGTAGACTATTTGGGTGGAGGGCTCTTTAAAGAGAATCAAGATGAACCACGGTCAAAAGGTCAAACTTAGTGAGCTGACTCAAAGTAGATCCGAAAGAAAATGACATTTTTAAAACATACACAACTAGAGTTTTCATGTACCGAGTTTTAAATAAGAATTCAAGGTCCCAGTGTATGGACACATCCACCGCTGCGCCAACACAAGACTCCTCGATCTGAAACTCAAAATCAAGACACTTAACACAATTTCCCTATTGAAAATATAGACTATTAGTTCTTCTGGTAGAAAAAACCCCTTTGAAACCACTTTGGCAGGACCTGTCCGCTGGTGCCCATGCCTTGACTAACCGAAGCCCGCCTTCAATATGCTAGGGGTTAGCAACTATCACTAGAAAGACATTCCCTTATAATGGGAAGGCATTGCCTCTAAACCAGTACACACACAAACGGGGAAAACTTTGTGGAAGGGAAACACAACGGAAGAAGGAAGGTTCAACTACAACTAAAAACCACCATAGAGTGTAATAGTAACTATTGAAAGTGAAGGGGACTGAATACAATCCCTACTAAAATAGAAATAAAAAAAATTAAAAACTGCTCATGAGGTCCTCTTACAAGGATCCTACAAGAAGGGTTAGTAAAACTCATCACTACAACTCTCCATGTCAACTGGTCACCTCGGTACACTATCTCTCAACCACCTACAAGCTCCGTCTAGCCTTGACACATCATGAATCAGTCAATCTGTCCATTGTTTACACAAGGCACAACAAGGTGTGTGTGAATCCCTTGCAATTTTCAGTATAACAATACCTAGTAGGGACCCCAAGACCCCTAAAGATCTCTTATAATTCCAAAAAGAAAACTAAAAAACATTATCTCAATCACAAAGCACAAAAAAACATTGTTCAAAACCATGTATAACTAATGTTTAAAAGTACATATGATTAGTAGTGATGTTTGATCATCTTTTTCTTTGAAGATGCACTACTACTAACCATACAGAGTCTTACCCACACAAGATCGATAGGTACTAAACCCCGATGACCCACATAGGATCTGACCCACACTGGATCGATAGGTACTAACCCCCAAAAGACCTACAAAAGATCGATAGGTACTTACCACTAGAAGACCCACACAAGTTCAGACCCACAAAAGATCTTTATGTCGTTGATCAACGATAGACCCCTCTAAGGATGGTCCTCATCAGGTCACACCCTCCTAATCAACACAAGGATAATAGAATGATGATCCACAGAAGGTCACTAGAATGATGATCCACAATGGTTCACTTGAATTTTGTTCCACACAAGGTTGTAAGAATGCTAATCCAAACAAGGTCGCTAAGTGCTGATCCACACATGATCGCTCAGTGATGATCTACATAGTATTGATAGCTAATGATCCACATAGGATCACTAAGTTCTAACCCCCAAAAGATCACTAGGTGCTGACCCACATAGGATCACTCGGTACTTACCTCCGTATGATCTATCTCTAACCTCCATCTCAATGCCAAACACTGGATTCCCACTTATATCACGTTTGATTCCAAGAGAAAACGCTCCCCAAGCCATCTTTCATTTTTTTAATAGACACGAAGTCTCATTAAGATGTTACCCAATGATACTTAAAATTATAAGGGTTCCAATGCATCAGATGGCACATCAACCGGACACCCGATATGTATGTTATTAGAATATTAGTGTCGAGGGACTAGTTGGATTCATGGTCTATATAGCCCGGACACACTCCAACATTCTCCAAAACTCTCATGGAATATATCAAAAGGACTTTCTCACTCCACGGATCCTAGTGCCGCTGATGGATCTTCAAACAGACATCTGTTTTATAAGATACATCCTTCTGAGCGTATTAGGGCTCGAGAGGCATCCGGGTCCAGTCAGACTAGGTCGACCCCACCCGATCTGGGTCCAACCCAGCCCAGCCCAAACCAGCCTGAACTGGCCTGGTTGGGTTGGGCCATGGTGAGCTTGGCTAGCTAGGCCACAGTAGCTCGGCCCACCAGCCGACGTGACCCACGTGGGGGTCGCGTGGTCTTCCTCTGGAAAGGCTCAAACAACCATTCGATTAATTAAATGGCATCGCCCGGTGGCAACACCTTATCAACCACAGGACCCATACGGTATGAATCATCTTCTTGTACATGGCTTTGTAGCTGTGGAATTCTCATCATGGTGCATGAAATCTTAACATCTCACACAGCTACGACTGGTCGACTTAGCCTGACCTTCTGCCATATCGCCGAGCGGCACCACCTCCTTCCACAAATGGCATGTTCTGACCACCGTATTCTCCTACCGGTACTGGTTTCTAGTGTCACCACATCAGTTCCATGCCATAAGGACATCCATGGGCCCCCGGGTCAGCTCTGGTGGTCTATTAATCCTTCTGTATGTGCCAACGGGCCTCTCGGGATGTCACCATCTTTGCGTCCTGCCCGATTTTTTCTTCCCATCGAGTTCAAAATTTGTCCACCCAAGAATGCAACATGAACAAAGTAGTAGAGGTTATGAACTTGTTAATTTGGAAAATGTACTCCAAATTAGAATTATAAAAAGTAGGAGATTATTCAATAATCAAAATATAAATAAAAAACCCACGTTCAATCATTTCCTCCAATAACCACCAGCTATTTGATAAGAATCATGGGTCAACCTATTTTGGTTGACCCGCATTTTTCATTATTTTCAATAATTAGGGAATTAAACTAACTCACTTGAATTTACAAATAATCTCTACCTAGATCACATTGGGTTTTCTTGTAGAAGAAGTAGAAGGTCCGCATACATAGTCATTCACCCCTATCGACCTTCTGTTCGATTCCTCGATAGGCTTTGTCAAAACTTCGTTCCTCGTAGGAGGTAGATTATCCTGACACATCTTCTAGAGTTCTCCTATTGTTTCCCAAAACCCACACCAATGATTTAATTAAATAATAGGAAAACCTCCCACATTAGTTCATTATTATGGTTCATTAATGAATCATAATCAATGTGCCTAATTATGTACAAGTGTTGTGGTTACAAAAAAGGTGTTTAATTCAATAAATGAACCGCATTTATTTCTCAACATTGCACCATTGTCCCACCATTCACTGCTCAGCCTTTTGAAAAAAGAATAAAATAACACATATTGTTATTTTATTATTTTTTTCCAAAAGAAAGAAAAAATAACTTTTATGTCTTCATTTTTAGGAACAATAATAAGATCCCCTTAAGTGAATATTAGTGCTATAAACTCAACAGTTCCTTAAGATTTCATTTCTGAGCACCGATTCAAATGTTATAAAATGCTGCTCGCACGTTTACTAAAGGTACAGTAAAAAAATGTTCACAAAATAATAAAAGTCATCCTCGACCCGCGCCGGTCGAGGTTAGACTCTACCTAAGGGGAAAAACCCTCTGAAGCTCAACGATACTCTCATATTTCCAATCTTAGTCACCTTTTAGGAGTTATTGTATTTAACAATAAAATAATTTTTACTTCAAATAATAACTATCACTATAGGCCCACGTTAGCCAATGTTATTATCTTCCTAAAGAATACATACCCTCACGAGTTTAGTGGTGGTCTCTGATTTTTAATCCATGTCATAGTTCATGAGTTATAATAAAATGAAAAATATAATAATTTTTTATTTAATTATTTTAAATATAGTTATTCCATTTTCATGTTTCCTCACTGGAGGCATATCCCAACTAAACATATGTCACGCCAAGGGTAAACCCGCCATCTTGAACGCAATAGGGACCTCATATTTTGGATCTGGGTGGTCATTTATGAGTTATTCCACTTTTTCCTTAAAACCTCTCACGCACCCTATTGAAAAATTATCTATTTTTGGCTAGATCATTTTGGGTAATTCAGTCCTAGGAATCACTTTCCTTCATATTTCATATCCTTTAAATAATTCCATATAATCTTACAAAATACGAAAATTATAGGACATTACAACCATAGCCTTACATGATATCCTAGTTAGTGAATCATTACTTTTACCTAAAATATTTAACAAATAAACGCTAAGGATGAACCAATGGCTTCAATTTTTTGGTTTTTATTTTAGTAACCGTATTTTTTTTAAATAGTTTGAGTCAAAAAGAAAGATATATTTTCTAGGTATTATGATCTGTTAAAAGAAATATTACAGTGATTGAAAAAGTGGGATTATTATAGGATATTTATTTAATATAGTAATGGATGAATTATAATTTGATCAAGGAAAATCCAAAAGATAAAATTAGTTATATGAAATGAAAACATATAATATAAGAATAATTATTTTAATCATAGGCATTAAAGTAATAAGAATTATTAAAAGAAATATTTACAGGATACCATTATATTTTTGAATTGATGGTCTTTTAAATAATCAATGTATTACGGATACGAGTCAATATACATTCAATTGACCATTCAATAGTTATTGATCAATGACATCAATCAATACCTTTAAAAATTTTGTCTTTTCTTATAAATACATTTTTTAAGATTCCACTAATGTTATCCTACATAGAACCCAAATTACATGTTATTCAATTTTCCCTTGGTAATTCCAATTATATATTTTTCTGAAAATATTTTACCAACACATCTCAAAATGAGGGATAAAAATAATGTAAATTTAATATATCAAAAAATATATTACCATTATCATGTTTAATTTGGGATTATTTAATTTATATAAGCATGGGCGATTATAAAATCACAAAATTTTAAATGACTACCTTATATTCGATAGCATGTATAACACACAAAATCAAACATAGAAATGAATATAAAATTTCAAGACATTATGTTATATTTAATAATTTAAAATAAATTCAATATTGGTTATAACTTCCAATAAAAGGGATACACGGTGATATTGTGTTAAATGGAAAAATATGTTCTTTGATAGATTATGTTGCACGTTGGACTGAGATTAAAAAATACTACTGATAGTATTTAATAAAATTATATATAATTTGTCAGTTAAATTTTAGGCTATCAATATTTTTAATTGACTTGAGAAAATTATATTTTTTACAAAATTATATAATTGATACATTTTTCTTCATCCTATTACAAATAAATTTATTATCCAATCGAATATAAAGGAAACACTTGTATGATTTAAAAGGTGTTTTATCATTATAAACAATATGAGTTACTCATAATGACTTATATTAAAAAAATATTATATATATACAATAAAATATTTTTCATATTCAACTAATATAATTGATAAAAATAATAAAAGAATAAATTGAATTTTAAAAAAATTGTATTTCTCAAAAAAGTAAAACATACATCCTTTTAATGGAGAACATATTTCTATCCAAAATTTTGGAACATTTAAAACTTTTATAAGTAAAATTTGTCTTCATTTTTTAAAATTGGAACATACAAATTATATTATGTTGAATTTTTTGTTTTTTTCTGTGAGGTTTTATTTTTGGATCATCAATGAACAGTGTTGATCATTAATTTGAAACATAATTTTCATCAAATATATATATAAGGATAAATTATATTTTTTATTCATATTTTTGTTCAATTATAATAAATATAAATATATTAATTAAATTTACATTATTTTAATGAATTTCAAATTTAGAATTTATATTAGAATATTTAATACTTTTGAAGATTTTTATTTTAAAAATCTTTTTTGGAATCCCATTTGTTGTATTATTTTTGAAATAATTTCATCCAATTATATGGTAGTAATATTGAAAAAATAGATAATTTTTTCATTTAATAGAAATTTATAATAAAAAATAGGGTAAACAATGTTTTCCAATTAAAATATTGTTGAAATAAATAAAACATATTTACACTGATTACGGGAAAAATTAATTTAACATGGGACACAACCTTTTACATATGTGTGAAAATGACCAATAAATTTGTCTGATATATATTTTATAAACATATATATATCTTATACCTCATTATATCTAATTAGGTTCATTATTTTTTACCCATGTCATGTGAAAAAGTATGGTGTAATTCCCTCTTTCAAATATTTACAAGAATTCCACTCATCCTCCGCTATAAAAATGTACTCACCCATCCCACTTATTCAAACCTGTAAATCCATTTTTATCACCAAATATATTCCTAAATTAGATCCAATATTCCATAATATCTTCCTAGATGACTAAACGTGGGTTGAAATTCATCCAAGGTAGTATTTTGTTATATACCAAAAGGAGTTACCTGAATAATAGGTAACATGCTTCAATGATAATTTTTTTTTCACATAACTCTATAACTATTATGTTTTGTATATCATATTTATATAATAACATCAATAATATATATATATTATCCCAAAATTTATACCTACAAATTCACACACATCTGTCAAATGGGATACATAATCATCATTTGAGACTATAGTAGAATACCACCTCACGAATTGATGTCATTCATTCTTACATTTACAAGTTTTATAGGTTAGAATAATGATGTATTTATAGTTTATATATGATATATATGACATTTATAATTTATTTATACTTATGTAATTATTATATAACACACAAAATCAGGCATTCCATTTTTTTGGAGTATGATAATGTCTCTTTTGGACATATAGACAATCGCCTCCTCAATGCGATGTGATTCATTCACACCATACATTTTATAAATTTAGGACGGTTTAAATAAAAAATGTAAAATATATGAAATAAATATAATAATATAATTATAAATAAATACATAACATTTTATTTCAAATCTTTCAAATAGGATAATAAAATAGAATTTGTGTTCTTCATTATATATATCCTATTGTCTCAATAAATGGTGCTTTTAATTTACTATCTCTAAATTTTATCAATTAATATAAATAAATATTTTAATATTATATTAAAAATTTAAATAATTTTTTACATCTTGATATTTTTAAATCATGATTTAGGTAATAGGGATAATTATAACAAGTTATAATATACTCGACAAACAATGTAATTGACAACCGAAATAGTAAAAATGAAAAATTATTATGAAAATTGTAATAATATATTATAATATGTTAATATATGGTATTATAAATATTAATATTGTTATCTTATAAATTTTTTTACATTAATAAAACCATTATACAAAAGTTTAAATGGTATTCACGTATAAGGAAACGTTAGGTAAGAGATTTTTATCTCTTATTGTACATCTATGAGATAAATGTCATATTCTTAACATAATTATTTTGTATGGTTTATATACCACACATTTTGATATATTATATCTTCAAATTAATTCATTTTATGTTTTTACTTAGTTTCAACTAAAAATATTTATTCTTATAGTATTTGAATTAATTGTTACTGCATGATAGATAGTTTTATAACTACATTCATAATCTTTGGGTAATATTACTTCTTCATTTTTGTTAATATTTTATGAATATGTGTATAAGAAATTAATATTTTTTTTCTTCAACATTATTTATGTGGAATTAAAAATTTCCCACATAATCTATTTATTGAATGATTCTCACATAAATATTATAATATTTTCAAGGGTTCTCTTCACAATCTGATTTTATTTTTGGGGTTTTACATTTTATTTTAAATTAGATTAAATTATTGGATAATTATTTAACAAATCATTTGATATTATTCTATTCTAGTTATTCATGACCTTTTTCAATTAATATTTCCATTTTCTCACTCATTGGTACTCATAATTGTTTATAAATTGTTTGTCGAAAAACCTATCTTTACTTCTCTATTGAGACAAAGGACCTATTTTCTAATATTTGTTTTTCTAAATATGTTTGGAAAAAAGTTTATTAATATTTACCTATTTATTACATAACTAAATTTTACCATTGTTTTCTCTTAAAAACGTTTCAATTGAATCTTGTTATGATTTTTTGAAAAAGACACTTTTCTATCCAATTTACCATGAAAAAGGAATGTTTTTTAACCTATATGGCTTGTATAGATTTACCCATTATTGTATCATCTAAAATTATTCAACATTTACAAAATAAAACTTTTTATTTATTTTTTATTGTAATTTTCAATGAAGATGATTTTCAAAATAGTTTTCAAAATAAAGGGTATATTTTCCCATTAATGTTTTAAAGCATCCACTTATAATATTTACATTAATCCACGAAAAAAACCCATTATTTTTACTCTAAATGGGATTTATTGTATTAATACCATCATTATTATCCCTCTAGATGGTTTTGATTTATTTTTTTAAAATAATGTATTGGCATTCATTTATTAGATTCTTTTTGTAGTCCCTGTGAAATATTCAATTTCTTATGATCACTAAACATTGTATTTACCTTAATTACAAATATAATTTATCATGGAAATGTTAATTGACTAAAAATTATTACATTTTTATAAATTTTGTTTACTTTAAATGATATATTATATACTGGGGAAATGTTCCAATATCAATATCTTTTACTCAATACGAATATTTTATAAGGAAAATTGTTTCTTAATAAATTAGATTATTAGATATATGAGGATTTCATTGGACATTATATTCTTTTTTTTGGGAACATTTAATGTAACCCCGTTGATTAATAGGCAGTGTTATGAGAGAAAAGTATCTTACAAAAAAACCCTTATGTTTATATCTAAGAAGAATAGATGGGTTTTTACCAACATATGTAAATAGTATTGTGAGTGGTCTTGATAGTATAATGTTAAAACATATTATGAAGCGACGTTATGGTAATGGTATCATGTTTTTGGGAATTATGATTTCTTATAATTATGAATTTCCATCATTTTTTATTTTGTTATTATTTTCTATTATATTTTCCTTTTACATTATCTATAGATTAATTTCATTTTCATTTAATTGTTTATATTTAATGAGTTTCAATAATATGCCTTCCCATAATAATTATGTCATATCCAGTGATTTAAATGATATTTTTTGTTATTTACTATTAAATATATTCTATTCACACACTTATCAGTTTATTGAGTACATGGATCATTTATTTTGTTACTACATTTCCATATTGGCAATTCTCATTTATTTATTATTTCATCTTATATACATAAACATTGCAGATAATTTGATATGGCCATTATTTTTTTTGTTTTCTTTGGAATCAATGAAGTATACTAAGAAATATATGATATGACATATTACATGGAATAAATTTTTCTTAGAATGAAAAAAATATGTTGTAATTTTTTTATTAATTGGTAAAACTAGATGAATGTATATATCTAGTTTAACAAGAAAAATCTATTTGATCCTGTAGGATTTTATTCTTGGTAATCATGATTATTTAATGGAAGAAAATGCTATCTTCGGGAAAATAGGGGGGTAGATCTCTACAAAAAATTTTAAAATAATACCCATTATTTAAATAAGATTATTTATATTAAAAATAGAACCATTAACATGGTATGTAATATTTTATTTTGAAAAATTAATATATGACTAAAACATTTACCAAATTATTTAATTTTATCATTATAATCAAGAAAATTTGATAATTGTTTTTATAATTTCTAATGTTTAAAACTAGTAATATTAATTAGAATGAGAATTATTTTTTTAATGAAATATATATTTCTAATAAAATTTTTTTTATTGATTTTACAATTGTGTTCAGTTTTTATAAAATATTAAATAGTAGTGATACCATAAACAATAATGAATTTAGTATACTGGTAATTTTTTTTTGATTTTGTTGATTTTCATTTTATTGATGTTTTCCATACATGAAATAATACTCACACAACATTTAATTAAACAAGAGTAATATCTGATTTCATAGATCATGTCATTTTTCTATAGGACTTATATATTAGTACACTGATTAACACTACTTCTTTCATATAATGCGGTGACATGTTTTTTATAGGTTTTTACGATTTAGAGATATCATATAGGCCCTTCTAACATGATCATCATAAATAATTTCTTTTCAAATGTGGAAGCATCATCTGAGTAATTAATTGTGCATATAGTTTACCAGTTTAGGAATATTATTCAATTGATTGTATTTATCATATATTTTTAAATTAATTGAAAATGATTCTTCTAGGATTAATATGATAGGATGGAAAACATGAATTTATTTAATCATCTAATTGATGAGGAAATGATAATAATAACGGGGTTGATCAATATTATAGTAGTTAATGTCATAAGGAACCAATATACCAATTTATAAATTCGACATATGTTCTAACAAACTATGTGTAATTTAGTGGGCTTTTACTTTTAAAGCTGATATCATAGGTCAAGGGTTAGAAAAAAATAAATATGAATATTGGTGAAGAATTTTTATTATTTAAATGATATCTTTGTGTAACTATTGAACTACTTCAAGGTGTTTAGAATTAAAACATTAGAGAGGGATTCCTATACGGGATTTCAGATAACCAATTCCCTCTAGATTGGTACATTTTTGGATTCTACGTAACTAGTTAGTGTTTACTAGGTTCCTAGTGATGGTTTACTTGGTTTATAGTTTCCTCTTACATTATAATTATAATAATTGAATTAAAATATATATAACCCATTAGAAAATTAAAAAAACATACCCCTTACCTAAATAACTCATACTATTATTCCCTTATTTCATAAAATAAAAAATAAAAAATAGTTTTTATAATTTTAATAATAAACTTTTAACAGATTTAATAATTTAATTTTAAATGAAAAAAATTTATGTTCCTAATAGTTTTCAGATATCATTTAATTATGATTCAAAAATTCATAAAAATTAACAATTGGTTTTCATGAATAAATCATAAATATATTTTCTATTAATAAAAATACATTCAACTCTAAATAATTCATAATATTTTTTTGATAACGTTATAATATTTTAAAACCATTTGAAAAAAATATTCCATTTATAACAAATTTATAAATTTTATGTTGGAACTATAAGAAATTAAACTTATATTTTAACATAAAATATCCCTTCCAATAGAATCACTTAAATAAACAATTCTCAAATATCGTATGAGTATCATATCATTGGTAAAATATGTCAATTTTCACAGTGTTTTGTGTAGCTATATCTGGATCACACATCATATGAGTTATTTTGGGCTCACCAATAATTTATTAATAATATATATGAACTATTGAATGAAATTAAAACATATAAATTTCATAGTAATCATAAATCCAACGTGAATTTTAATTAAACAACATAATAATTATAATTTAAATAATCCACTTATGATTTGAAAAATATTTAATTTACTTATAAAAACATATGGAAACATAAAATAAAATGAACCTTAGGAGAATGGTATTATATAAAAATTATCTCAAAATATTATAGAGAAATATTGATGAAATTTATTGGATATTATAATGATAAAATTATTCTATGATTTATATTTTATAAATAAATTTTATTTTTCTATTTTTTAAAAAATATCTAAAATATATTTTCTGTAAAAATTTAAAAAAATATTATTTTAAAATAATTGAAATGAATTAGAAATATGGTATATAATGACATACAATGACCATTTATAATCAGATAATAGTATTAATTAAAACACTTATTGTAACATTGACATTAGATAAATGGTTCTTAAGTCATCGAATGATATGTTTTGGAAGAATATCTATTTCATTAATTAAATTGAATCCTAGTATGTTATATAACTCCAAATTATTAAATTATATTATGTTTATACGTGATTATAATTATTATCCATCTTTATATCGATATTAATATTCCTTTTATTTAAATAATTACCATGTTCTATTTAGTAACTCAGATAGATTAGTTCATAGTTGATTATTTTAGGACATTTGGATTACAACCATAAAACCACATCGAAGAAATCAATGCGTTGAAATGTTTAATTTCATTATTATCTTAAAAATATAAATAATGTAATTTTTTTTTGTTTTTATATCATATTCCCTTTTAAAACAAAACATCCACATTGATCATGAAAAATTAACCATGTCTTTATATTGCGACTGTTGTTTGTTCATACAAATGTTATTTTAATTTTTATAAATAGTTGAAAATAGATATGGGAAAAAATATTTTTATTTTATATAATATAATTATTTTAGACTTTCCATATTGAATAATTATTTCCCCACTTATGATCATCTATATAATTTGAATAAAAAATTTATCACATCACATAATTGTTATGGTATTGAAGAAAACACACAGGTTTTTTTTTATCAATTATGAATGAATGGATTGAGTAAGAAGGTGATTGATATTTTATATTTAAATAATAATAATTATATCATAAAAAATATATTTTTTTTTCTATTTTTAAATAGACATATGATCTTGTTATGGAAAGATAAATACATATTTTTGTGAGGTTGTAGTCCACATATACAGATAAGAGATGTTTCTATTTCCCATAAGAACGAAAAGGAGAATGAAAATGGTTATAAAATAATCATATATATATTTAATCAGATATTATATAATAATTTTATTACATGAACACGGATTATGAGGATTTGATGGAAGTTGAAGAAGAAATTATTATTCAATTGTTCAGTTATGAATTATACCTTATTCATATTAATTTTTATTTTTATTACCCCTTAATCCTTCATGGATTTTTATTTTTAGAAGAAAAATACCTCTAGTACATGGAGTGGATACCAAGAAGATGTTCGATATAGATACAAAATCCATTTAAACATATTATGTGATGATGTTTAATATACCCATCTAATAATTACATCCTCAAGAAAGTGGAGCCTAACGTCATTTTATTACTAGGTTCATAATATAAAAATGTGAGGAAGGTATAAATATTCTTCATTTTATTTTCCACAATGTCATATTAAATAAATTTTCTCTTCTAAAACAATTTTAGATAAATTTTGGACTACATATATGAAATATGTTTTCTCAAAATCAGTGTAATTTAATAAATATGAATGGGAATCATAATTACAAGTCAAATGTAAAATATGATATGAAAATAAAGAAGATCAAGAGTAATTATATGGGGTAATAACATTAAAAACATGATATCACAGGATTATAGTATAATAATAAGGGTTGTGTAAATATATAACAAGTAACAAAAATTATTTAATGATTAATATCTAGAAAATATTACATAACAGTAAATGTATCATAATGTAAAAGGTTTACACACTATTCCTACACATTATGCTTAATGAGACTAAATAATTCCCACTGAATTATAGTTATTTATCGGTACACCAATTATAACATTTTCATATTTTTGGTACACCAACAAAAGATAATAATCAATAAGGAATAAAAATTTGAATTATCTATAGAGATAAAATTAGTTGCATAATTTGGTCTAATAACATAATCAAAAGTAGTTTCATAATAAAGGTATATGTTCAGTTAACATTAAGAATGTATTACCCCATAAAATTAAGTGATAGTAAGATACTTATATATGTGAGATCAAAATTTATATAATTTTTAATCAATCCATAACATCTTAGGATCTCTTCGTCGATGGTATTGTTTTCAAATAATTACATGGATTTTTTTAAGAGAAATGTCTTTTTAAATTTAATATCACTTCTTCAAAATATAATAATTTCAGGAATATTATTGAATACAAATTATTTCTAAATTATAATTTAATCATATAATGGATTATCTTAATAATTGATAGGTAATGACGGTGGGTCATTTTATACATTCCATATATATAATAAAACATTCCATTCACACATTACTAAAAATATTAAAAAATATAGTGTTAAAAATTTACAAGAATATTAAATTAATTTTTTTACGAACAAAATTTCCTTGAAATTTATATAATAAATTCTATTATAATGTTAAAATTATTTATAATTTTTTTAAATATGGATATGAAAAATGTTGGATTTTCAACTGAAGAGGGAAATAAAATAATATTTTATTCAAAAAACTTTTTAAATGATTTTAGGTTTGAAATTTATTATAATAGTAATATTACATGATAATTTCATCATTAATCATAGAAGAAGAAATATAAAGGGTTTTATTATATTAAAATTTTTAAATTCTGTACAATGGAAATTCAGTCATAAAAAATTCCAATTAAAATGATACTGAATCATAAACCCTTAATGAATTTGTAAATTATTAATCATAACTCCCATGAATAAAGAAAAATAATTGTACCATATTATATATTTATTTCTAAAAGGATCAGGTTAGAATTTTAAAATTATCAGTATATACACAATTTAAATGTAATATGGTGTATAAAAGAACAGAAGTCACAATAAAGGATCTTTTAAGACAAAACTATTAACTAGAGTCCAATATTATCATTTATGTCATTTATATATTTGATAAAAATATTTTATCAAAAAATAGTTTTATTAATGTAATTGTATAGGATTTATCACTTGTACATAAACAATATAAATAATTTATAATAATATCATATTTAATTAAATATTCCGTTATAGAAATATTGTGTTTTTTCCAGATGCTTAGTTCACACTGTCAAAATGGAATTTGTGAGATGGTCATTGTAGAAGGGTCCTTTTTAATAATTATATTATAATAATCATGAAATAATAATAATTTTTCTACATAATTTTTTTTCAAATAAATATATGATTTGGGTTTTTTAAAATTAATTATGTTAAAATTTTGGATAGAGTAGTTAATATATACTCATGAGTAACATTTCCATTTTACAATGATAATGACAGAAAGAGTGTATGAATTATTTTATCTTTAAATAATAATAATTATACCATTAATGTTATATTATTTCTTTAAATAGAAAATCGTATACCCTCCATATGATGTGGTATAAAAATAATTTATCTTATTGGTTCGTGAGGTGGTAGTCATCCGTACACAGTAATGATGATAACACATTTCAATTAATAGTATGTTAAGAATGTATATGATATTTTCCATATAAATAATTTTTAATATTTCATTATATATCAAATAATAATTAAATCGATCATCATGAAAATTTGTGGGAGGTGATGATGGAAATTAATCACATCACTTCATGAGGCTGTAGTTCACCATACACATAGAGGATTGGTTAGATTATCATTCTATAGAATATAATTTAGATAAATATTTTTAAAAAATAATATAATTATATTATATAAGATTTAATTGTGATATTATATTTTAATTATTTTTTATATAATTTATACTGCAGAAGAATATGGAATAAAGAAACAGCTTGGTGAATAAGATTATCATAACCTTAAATATCCTCCTTTGGATATATTTTGAAGGACTATAAGGTTGTCATATGGGGATGTCTATAAGATATATAATATGGATAATGATTTTGGGGATATTTTGTTTAATGTTTTTGTTCATCCAAATTTAATTATATGTTTCAATAAAAGATTCAAGGGTTTTTCTTTTAAAATTTAGGAAGAGGGTCATATTTGCAAATACCTAAAACTATTCAATAAGGGGAAGGAAATCTATAGAAAATTTCATCAAAATTTAATTAATGAAGTATTATGTGGTTTATATGGTTTATAAAAACAACTAACATTCAAAAATAAATATTTTATAAACATGTCACTCCCATTACCTTTTTTGTTCTCCCGCTGTAAATAGGTTTTCATAATTAATATGGTAACAAATTTGTACATTTTTTACAATTAATTAAGACCAAATAATTTTTAATATATAATAATAATTATTCTTATTCCAAATATGGAATAAATCTCACTTAATTCAATTCACATCATTTTCAAAAGTAAATTAAAAATAATCCCACAAAATGAAATGAAAATGGTACCCCTAGGAAATCGTTTTTAGGGAATAAATGAACATATATTAAATATCTAACATGAAATAATAATTACATGAATCTAAATTAATATAACTATATTTATCATATATTCACTAAATTGAAAAATTTAATTTGTGGTGGTTATTTTAATTTTAAAAAATAGAAAGACTCTATGAAATTAATTTCTTTAATAAAACTCATATTATAAGTATAAAAATAAATATATAACAAAATAAAGAAATTAGATGGATGAAATTAATTAATTATATTACTATGAATAAAATGTTTCTCAACTCACTTTTATATTATATATACGAGTTATTATATTACATTTATATTACTTGATTTATTAAAAATAAATTACACATTTAAAAAAACGTCAATTTTAATCTTTCACTATAAAATTGAAAATATTGAAAAAATTTCGCCTATGTTAATTTTGATTTTATGATTTTAATAATTGTTTATATTTTATAAATTAACATTAAAAAATTTCTATAATTTTACCAGAAAAGCTCATCCAGAGACAAAGTCTCTGACCATTTATTATAATAAATAGAAATTTCACCAGACGAGCATTACAAACAAGAGCATACAGTTACATGTTAGAAGCCATATCTGTCACCATACCCATCACCATCTCGATGATCAAATGAATCATATTCGGAAGCTGACTCCCATTCCGAACTTTCATACTTCTTCAAAATATTTGCATACTTTCTTCTGAGATTTAATTTTTCCAAATACACAAACTCCTCATAAGAATTCATCCTTTTACTATATTTTCATTCTAAAGAAATTAAAATCATTTTTAAAGGAGAAAGGTTTTTTATAAAATAAAATGTCATTATTAGAATAAGATTTATTATTTATAAACTATTTATAAGTAAATATATACTTTGGGGGTCTTTTATATATATTTCTTAATGTATTTAACACAATACATACATTCTAGTTTAATAGATATGTTATAATAGTAAAATATTTCATGGATTGTTTATGCTTGGTTTTTTTTTTAAACACTCAGTCATTATGTTCGTATTATAAAATATGTTTGTGTCCCATTTTAAACCCATAATAAGTTATATCCTCATAATTTTAATATTATCCCCTTAATCAATGGTTTATAATTAATTTTTTTTGAAACCACACATCATATAAAGTGTTAATAAAACATCCTCAAAAAATAATGAAGGGGAAATTTAAATATTAACCTAAAAAATAATATACTAGTTCCATTATTAAGGATAAAATTATTGGGAAGTGAATACATGCACTTGAAAATAAAATCATTTTAGGTGGTAATGTCTAACACTTGTTGATGAGAGTATATACCATTGTTTAATAAAAAATGAATAAATTTCTTATTTCAAGATCATTTTCATATGTTTGAGTGATACGTTTACCATCTATTTTAATAACATAAAGAATTGTACTTACTTTAAAATAGCAATTTCACCAATTAGTCATTTATTACGATAGTAAAATCTGTTTCTAAAATCTATGATTATCAAATATATATTAAGATATTCATAATGAACTAAAATAAACATATAATAGATCAAATTCATTTATAAATAGATATCCACATGTTACTCTTATGATTTTACATTAACCATAACCAGTATTTGTTATTAGAGCATAATATCATTCCAATAATTAATACACCCCAATATTAATATCCAAATACTATGTTCGAAATAAATTATTCAATAACTAAATAAAAATACATTCAACATAAAAAAAATATTTATATATTTTTTTTATTGCAAATCATTATCCCATGAAATAGAATACTTATATATAGAGGATAAATTTACATCAATCAAGCGAGTCAATTCCCAAAATATCATTAATCACCTCAAAATCAAAAAAATGTATATGATCATAAAGTGTGTTTCCCAAAATTTCTATATTAATCTATTAAATTTTTATGTAATTTTTTTTTCATATTAACCCTTATCTAATGTAGGATAGTTTTATTAACATCAATATTTTCACCCTTCGGTTGTAGGTTCATGCCTCACATCCTTTCTAGATTTGAAGAGTTGTTTCCTGGCATATGGTTTTTAATTTTCTTTCTAAAAAATTAGAAAACATTGATAATTATATTCATAATTCATATTGATCATAACAAGTACTACATTATATGTTGAAAACCACAAAATATAACATTTTCCATGAAATAAATTTTTTTAATCTCTATAGTTTTCTATCCAGCTCATTCTTTTCAGGAAAATAAAATAATCTTAAATAACTATAATTATCCCAAAGTCATGAGAATATTAACTATTATATTTTTATTGATCATATATTTTTTAATAAAATATATCATTCTAATTATTTCACCGTTATTTCATTATTATAATTCAATATATTCTAAAAATTCTATATTGAAAACTAATTTAGAATAATCCTTAGAAGTTTGATGACTCTAATAACCTGACTACCATTCACATAAACACTTCAAAAATAAGTTTCTAAAATTAAGAAACATAAAAACATAAATCATTCCATTTAAATGATTACTATAATATAGTATCATATGAATTAATATATTTATTATCCAACTGACTCACATAATGAAAATGTTCCCCACATAAATGTAATTGAACTGTTCATGGAGCATTAGGATGAACATTATTTTCCATTGTATTTTTGACTGATATGTTATATTTTCATTAGATAATAACAAAATTTTCCTCTCTATTATATCACATATCATAACATTCCGCTACCTTTAAGTATATTACATTATTCCACTTCCAATATTTATGACATGTATGAAAATATATATTTTTTTATCATGTCTACTATTTGAACTCGTATGGGATTCCATCTATATATTAATTGATGTGTTAGGAAATTAAAATATTTTCTAGAAACTCATCTTAATTTTAGATGGATCAATTTACTTTATTAATTGATGTGTAACTGGAATTCCCTTAGGTAATGTATCTCGTTAAAAAATAACTACATTTCCTATAACATTGGTTGTTGTCTAGAACTCCATCATTTCACACCATTAACTAAAAAAAGAAAAATGTTTATAATGAGTTAATATATAACTAGGAAACATATATCCTATTATTAATAACTTACAGATGATATATATATTTATATATCCTTACATATGAGTCCCTATATTTTTATGTTGGTTGTAAGTTGTAATATTGATTAAATGGTATTTTTAACCTAAAAATTTTTTATTTTCTTTATAACTATTAATAAATTGTTATTAAATTTACAATACATACCCATCAGGAGTGTTAAGGAAGCTTTTAATGAATTCATAATGTGATTCACTTAGATATAATTGAGTCTAATCCTAACACTCCTTTTTTTTTATTTTTTTACACATAGGTTAAATTATACAAGAGGCACATCTAAAAATTTCATCCATACATAGATGTATATTGCACGAACCACTAGATATAATTTTTTCCTCCATTTTCAAATATTTCAAAATATATAGATTTACCCTTAAACATATCTATGGGGTTTCCAATACAATATTCTAGTCGCAATCCCCAATATTATCTACACATTTCACTAATAGAAACTATAATGACCCATTCATTTGTCACATATTATTTCATGATTTTTAATATATATAGCTAATAATTAGAAACCAAATATCATGATTCTTTGTGTATTTTTTTGAAAAATAACATAGTACAAAAAATATAGATTAAAATTAAACATCGTTATTTTATGTTCCATAACGATATCCGAAATCAATTTTATCTCCTAAAAAATAGTTGGATAACTTGCGGAATATAAAAAATAATGGGTTTTGCTAAAAATCAAACCAAGGGAATAATATGATAGTGTATAATAGACTGTGAGTAAAAAATATAAAATGATATAATAATGGATATTGGTCAGGTGTAATCATATAAGAGAGTAACATAAATAATATGTATTCATTATATCATGGAATCATAAGAAATATAGCTGAAACACTTTTCATTACATAAAAATTAGTCATGTATTAGTAATATGAATATATAAAATGTTGTACAAAGCCTAATAATGAATTAATTACCAATAGGAAATAACCGATTAAGAATAAACATATGTATTACCTTTGGAGGGATTTTTTCCTGAAATCATGTCTCGTATAATAATCATAGGTAATTAAATAAAGAAATACATTTTAAGAAGAACACTTGGAATGTATTATACCATCAAGGTAAGGGATAATAAGGAAGTAATATATGTGAGAGAAATATATATATAATTTGGAAGTGGACCATTACAGAATATGTTTTCATCATTGATGAACATGTATTTAAAATACTACATGGAATATTTCATGAGAAATACAACCTTTCACTATTGAAATATGTCCATAAACATAATAAAATTATCTAAAATATTATATATAATGTTTTACTTAAAAATATCAATGTAAATGTATATATTACTCTTCAAATAATTTGATAGGTCAAGATGATGGTTAATTTAGTATATGGTGTATATGATAAAAAACACCATTCAAACTATTGAATAATGGAGAAAAATAAAAAATTTATAAAATTAAAATAATATTCCTCTAAATACATATAAATAAAATATAATAATTGGTAATTTAAAAAAAAAACATTTGTAGAATGATAAAAATATACTTGTAAATTTTTTTTGGAATCATGGTTATAGAAGAAACAACAATATTTTTCCAAAGATATAAATGAAATTAGATTTCACTAATAACATTTCTTCAGTCATTTTATAAACCAAATAAAGGATAATGTCACTAATAAATTACAATTTGATGAATTAATAGAGAATAAAAAATTATATGGATTTATTATAAAATTATAAAATAATACCTCTCAATGATAATTCAAGCATAAAAATCAAAATTAAAATGATATTGAACATAAACCCTTATCTCTTTGGTAACTTTTGAATCATATTATTAATGAACGTGACCACAATAGCCTAGAACTTATGTCTACATTATTACATTATCAGAATTTACAATGATTCAAATCATCAAGGAATTATAGTCTAGGGGTCTTGGTAAACTATATACATTCTTATTGTTCCCATTATAATTGAATACATAAATTATAAAAAATTATATTCTTTGATAAATACCTTATTCACTTTGTGTATCACTCTATTTCAATGATAAATAACATACTATTATCCTAAGTAAAATAAATCATAAGAAAATGAAAATACCATATTCTTAGTAAGATTAAGTGTACAATTGATTCTATAAATAAATAAGTTATAGTCAGTATGAGAAGGTAAATAAAAGAAACCCATTCCACTTAATAAAATATAATTAGAATAATTTGTTAATAATAAATTTGGATCAAATAATTTAGTAAAAAAAATAAAATAAGAATAAATCATAACCATGGATATTATAACTAATAAAATAATCACATAGAATGTCCATAAATGAATTAATAATTATAGAATTCATAATTTCAGACATCTAAAACATAAGGTTGAGTCCTTGTTCTAATTTATAAAAATAAATTGTTAATTCTTCAAGCAAAACCCAAACCGGTTTGTCTCATGAGATACACTAATGCATCATTGGCTTAATGATTCCTACATACATCCCTTACTAATTCAGAAAAATTCTTCATATGAAAGGGTTGAAAGACAATCAATATAAACATTGGTAATGGAAATATTACATACAAAATGTCAATATATTACCAAAATTATAATCAAAATCAGAATTAATTGAGTTTAAAATGGTGAAAGGTAATAAAATTGTACATAATAAAATAAAATTATCATAAACCATAGAAAATAATTATATGTATGGTATAAATAGAAAACAATAAATATGGGATCATATGTAAAATTGTGGGTTTAATTTATTCATGAATATAATTTCTAAAAAAATACATTTAATAGTTTTTTGAGAAAAAATAAACCTTTCATTTAAAAATTTATCATTTAAAAAATATTAATAAAAACATTTCAAAAATATATGAAAGTTAAAATAAACATTTACTTATTCTAAAATAATTTTAAAAATGATGCTTTTCATTATTGTGGAAAATTTTGTTCATGTTCTACTTGTTAAAAACAATTTCCATTCCATATTCTGAAAAAATCTATATTGGAATTTTTTTTAAAATTAAATGAAGAATCTTTTGAAAACATTTTTTAAAAATAAAAAATTGGTAAAAATCTCTTTAATAAATCTATTTTATGTGGATAAAATTTATAATTTCTTAGAAACTATCCGTTTTAATGAAAATATATGTCTGACCGAATAGGTAAATGAAGTACAATTTTTTATAAAAAATTGTTCATTTTATTTAAAAACTAGTTAAATAATTAAATTAATACTAGGATAATGTAATTTGTAATTGTATTTTAAAAAATACACTTTATTTGAACCTATAAATATAAAATTATTCTCCTAAGAAAGATATAAACAAATACAATCCTATATAATTATGAAAGTGTGAAAGAAATATTTACAAATCAAGTAAATTTCTAAATGTTAGACCCATAAAATAAATGAAATTAAATAAAACATTATATATAATAAATATAAATAGATTCATTATATAACATATGTATGGTTCTATAAATAAACCACACAATATAAATATGTGATGAATGTGTAATATGTATCACGAAATATCATGTGAGATGTGCAAGTTTTTCCTTCATCGATGGATGTTTGAATTTTTTATGAACTGCGATCCAAACTCCTTTACTATTTGGGTAAGTCTTCATTATCTACCATCAACTTTCCAAAATCCATCTAGTATACGTATGCTTGGGAAACTGGTAGGTTTTTTCCTATGTTTTAGTTCTCATACATCCACTGTGAGTCACCCCATCAACTCTCGGTTGTGTGTTGAGGTGGATATCTCGAAACCTCAGGTGGAATGGGTCTGGATATGAGTGGGTGAGGAATTTATATGGAAGTAGGTTGTGGTTTAAGAATCATGGACTAATTACTGCTCAACCTGCAGTAGCATGGGGCCCATATATTATAGGTGTAGTAGTGGATCAATGAGTAGGAGGTCATTGGTACTGGAGAAGAGCCTTGGTAAAACTATTGATATGGGGAGGATACCTTCTGTGATGTTGGACATGGAAATTCCTCTCACCTGGGACACCTAGTTTTTTTGGTTGTGGGGAAACCATTAGGGGTTATAGCTAATCCTTTAGTATCTACAGTGTTGAACAGACTTTTTCGGGATTTGAATTGGGGGGATGGTGTAAAGTGAACTGCTATCTAGATTGTTTCTACTACTGGTGGTAAAGCTTCAAGTGGCTCTATGGATGCAGGGAAGAGTGAGAAGGAGCTAGTGGCTTCTCATGATGGCCTTAATCCACTTTATAGCACCTAGAAGGTGAGTGTTTATCTTAAGGGTAATGCTGTTGTGGCTATTGAGGGGAAAGGGTGCAGTGGTGGTGGTGTGAGTGAAGAGAAGCAGGCACCTGCTTTAGATATAGCTTTGGATTGAAGGCTGCATATTTCAATTGAGAATTATGATGTTATTCATGTTGTTAGGGATATAGAGGGTTTTGATGATGGGATTTCTGGATAGAATAATAAGGATGATGGTGTTCTAGTCACAGTACCCATGAGAAATCGTTTTCAAGGGCTGGAGCACGAGGGAGTGGAATCCAATTTGAAGATTTATCGTCAGGAAGATGTTGTAGTGATTAATGTCTTGGGTAATTGGATATGTGTAGGCCATGATATTCCTGAACACCCAGAGCCAGATCCTATTCTTGAAGTTAATTTTGGCTTTGGAAGTGGTGAGAGTTGTCATGTGGAGGTGTTGGAAGTTTATGATCAGTCTCAAAGGAGGGATGTGAGTGATACAAACGAGATTATTGAAATTGAGACTCCAAATTGGTTCTAAGGATTGAAATAGGAGAACGTGAAGGAGCATACTCAAATGGATGAAGGTGGCAATATGCAGCTGGGGACTCTGGACAGTCATGAATCATTGGAGCAGCCTAAGTGTCTGTCATATATTCATCCCAATTGTCAATCTCAAGAAGGCCGAGGAGGGGAATATGGATTCCATGAGTTACCTTTTTCTGTTTAATGGTGGGATTACTCGGACAGTGGAATGGAGAATGATGGAGGATTGACCAGCCCTTCATATAGTGAGATTGTTCAGGGTGGGGGGATGAAGATGATCAGAAATGAGGGAAGCACTAATGCTCAACCACATAGAAGGCCGAAGAAGGACTACTCCATATTACCAAATATAATGTCCACTAGGTCATCAGTTTGGAATAGAGAGCTAATATCCTTGGATGGAATGAATATGCAAAAGAAGTATGCGGAGGTTCTCAAACATTATGAGAGTTCGGAATGGAAATCAGCTACTACGGGTGAGGCTTTTTATCAGGGATATGATGACAGGTATGGTTTCTTTAATATGTAATTTTCCCTTTTATCTTGTGGTACTTATTTACTATCCTTTTCTTTTTATTTAATAAATGGTCAGAGGGTTATCCTCTGACGTCGTTTCTGGTATCATGTGAGATGAGAATCCCTTACACCATTTATGTTTTCCATCGTAAATGTTTTTAACTCATTCATTTTTATTAATTTTATTAATTTATAACTAATCCATAATAATATTTATAATATACTATATGATCTTATCATTACATTTTTCACCCATTTTTCAATAATTTTTCAATAATTTTTTATTGTGTAAATATCCTTATTTAATCAGGAATGTATTATCATGAATGTTGTAGGTCATGTTCTTATTATATAAATATATATATCATATCCAAAATGATAATAATTTTTAAAAAAATTATATTTAATAAGTATATTTTTTAACCATTTGTGAATGTTTGAAATGGAAACTAATTCACATCACATCATAAAGATAGTTTTTCTATATGTAAGCACGAGCGACAATAAAATTACCTTATTGAGTGAAAGGGTAAGAATTTAGGTGACATATTAATTTTTCTTAAAAAATATATTCTCATATATATCACATATATTTTATAATTTCATCATTATAGAATTACATGAAACATTTATATAAAAAATCACATTCTATAATGGGGAGGCAGTTCATCATTCACTTAAGAGACATTATTATATTTGAAATATAATTGATTGTTAAAATATATATGTTATATTAATATTAAATATTTTTTAGAATATCATAATTATCATATTCACGTGGTAGATCAATTACTATATCCATCATTGAAAGTTGGTGATGGGTATTCTACTACATTATTTAATGATGTGTAGTCTACTGTATATAGGATCGATGATATTGCTTCCCAAATGATAGAAGTAGGGATGTAATATTTTTAAGTTATAAACATAAAAAAATAGTATATTGTTTGTTCCTATTTATTTATAATTAATTACATAAAATATAATTTAATTTTAATATAGATTGTGGATAAACAATTCCCTAAGGGATGGACTTTTGGGAGAACCTTTACCAATAGAATTTGTTAAACAATTTTGTGGATATAATTTTTCATGGGTTTTTCAAGTCATAGGTCACAAGGGATCTAAATATGTTATGGGAGGGAGTGAACTTTTATATATTTATAATGAAAATATACATGGACCTTACTTCAAAATTTCACAAAAAATATAAAATGATAATGTAATTATTATGAAATAATATTTCAAATGTCATTAATTTTGATGTTAGTATAGGATAGTGTAAAAATAGGTGATAAAATAAGATTCTTAAAAGCTTTTTGGTGATTTTTACCACTGTCTTAATCGTTTTAGCCCTTGTTAAATATGTTTTTACATCAAATGTGAAATTTTTTTTTCTGCTCCCGTTATTAATTTTTTCTAAAAATATGGTTTTAAATTTTTAATAACATATATTATGATGAAAAGAAATAATTAATAACTGTTATACAGTGGATTTCATTGAAATAAAATATTTCAATTTAAAATTATACCCACATACATGATGGAAAACATAACTTACCTAGAATTTTTATTAATATATATAAAAAGCTTAAACATTTAATATTAAATTGATTCCATTTATCAAAATTTGTTAATTTTTGCTTTAAATTGATTAATTTTATTTATAATAAATTTATGATATAATAAATATTTTTATTTACATTATATAAATGTCGTTATCATAGGAATAATCAATATTTTTTAATACTCATAAAAAAATGATACAATTTAGAAAAAACCCAAAAAATAACTGTCAAATAACATTAAAATTACTATTTAAAATGTTAATATTTCTTCATCAAATTTATTAAATGATTTTTAAATATTTATAAGATATGTATGAATATTGATACTGAATATCCTATAAGAAAACAAATGTTTTTTCGAGAAAAATTATTTTAATTTGGAATGATTGTTATTTAATTTTATGTAAATAGATTACCATTTAATTAAATTCATACATTATTAAAGAATAAAATTATTGAAATTTACTTCTTATTATTCATACATAGAAAATTAAATAGAAATATTATATATATTATATTTAAATAATTATATTTCTTTATAACTTTTCAAACTTCATTAAATCTAATGTTGCACGAAACAAATTATTTTGATCAGATTAAATTTATTTTAAAATAAATATAACACAATGTATCATGATGTTATGAAAACAACTAATATTGGTTTTTATGTCATATAAAATACCAAACATGATTATCATATTTTAATAATATTGTAGTGATATATTCTCCCCCACACTAATAAATATCATCCTCACAATTTAATCTTGTTATTGATAATTAAGTGTGTGAAATGTGGAAATAACATAATTCAAAATCGTAACCCTAAAAATGGTATATAAACCAACCTCTTAATATGAATTAAAGGGAGGTAAATGGTCATGTGGATTAACACAACACTATGTTTCTAATTTCTACATAATTGTTATAGAATAATGATATATACATAGAATAATGTTTTAAACCATAATAGATACAAAATTTTGATCATTTATCTTTAGAAGTATAATGATATATATATATATATTTAAGGACCTATAAAAAATAAATGAATGTTGATTTATTAGTGTAATGAAAATATATAAATAATGCTATTAGGTTATTGTTTTGTTTAAATAATTATTTTATAGGGTAGAAAAATTCATATACCATATAAACTGAGAAAACATGAAAATATTTATACATTAAATCTATAAATCAGCATATTTTCATAATTTTTATGTAGTTATATTAAGTATTAAATTGTCCCTTACATAATTTTGTGAATATGAATTATGAATTGTTATTCCTCAAGAACTAAATTTTACAATTAAATGATTAGTAACTCAATAAAATTATTAAAAATTCATTCTTCATATCTTTAATTATAGTTAATGTTGAAACTTATTTACACTTGTTATCCAATAACTCCCATAGTTCACCACAATTATTTCCATAAAATGTAAATGTAAAGAATCATCAAAATGTTTTCTATCAAAATTAAGTGTTCAATTTTTTTTGAAGGAAGGTCACTAAATCATCATTATATTCCCCAAACAATATAAAGTGGCTCCAAATAACATATTACAAATATGGGAAGACATTGATCACCATAAATATATAATAAAAAATTTAGGCCTGAAAAGATAAAATTATCATTATTCGGGTATGTTATATTAAACACATACTTATAGTAAACTTCATTAATGATGACATAAACCATTAAACCTATAAGAAATTTAATAGTCACTAATAGTATCCCATAAAATTAGAATTATTACCACTACATTATTATAATATTAATAGTTATCCTCCCCTAATCATGATTTTTCAAAGAGGATCAACTTTAAAATAAATCCCTTATCTTGGCCATTGGCACCCTTAAATATATTTACATAAATCCATAATGAAATAATACTAAAATAAAATTTATATATACTCCATGATCCATATAGTGAGAATATGATTGACTAAAATAATACTTTATCATATTTCATAAATACTAATAGAATGTGATTAATAATTCCACATAAACTATAGTGGTTTTATAAGCTTGACCTTGATCCCTTAGATGAATTTGAGGTATATTTATTTGATACATATCTAAGTGATTTGAATTGTTCCCCATCACCACATAGTACCATAATTTCATATTATTTGATTATTTATTTCCCATTCTATTATAACCATTATATAAATTGTCTCCACACATGTGTCAAACTCCTATTCCCTTAAATAAAATTACTAGTGTGTTTCTTTCCACAATTATCACATGCGGGAAAACCCATTCAATCCCTTCTTCCCCAAATACATTTTTCTTCCTTCATATTCTTATATGGATTCCATTCAATGATATTATATTGTGATAATTATTTATTTTTATTGATAAAAAGTGATTTTATTTCCTCATATGATGAGAATTTTTGGGAGACTAGTTTCATTAAAATGATTGGGTAAAGACTATTAATGAAACGATCATTATTACTCTTTAGATACACACAATTATATAGTTCCCATTCCTTCCTATGGTAACCATTCCTAAATAATGAATTAGAGTATTTTAGATGAAAAAATTATGAAATATAATGTATAAACGCAAAACTAGTGAATAAATTAAAATAAATTGAAATATTTATGAATAAATAATATAATAATAAAAAATATTGTTATTTGGGGATATCATTATTTTCAAATATTTGATAATTGTTGGTAAATAATATTTGAATTATCATATTCATATTATATAAGAATGAAACAATAGTTTCATTGTAAGGAACATTGTCCTTCATAAGTTTATGATCTCTTCGACACTAATGTTCCATTCTCAATGATATTTCCCTAAGGTACATATATTACAGTGCCACATAAACATAAAATACCCCTATAAAGATATTTTTTCAGGAAAACTACATAGTATTTTTACTACAATAACATTAAAATGTTTTTTATATTTATATTAATAGTATTTCATATTTTTATAATTCCAAATATTTTTCGCTAAATCATGTTTCCATAGTTTATGTCATGACCCGTATTCTTCAAGATGAGGTAAGGGACAGAAATGTTCCACACCCATACTTTTTCATGATAAAGGAGGGATAATGACCCCTGAGTCCCACCTTCAAAAGGCCATAAAGTGGTGACTAGAATCAAGGGTACAAAATATCACCCAAAAGGGATGAAATTAACCTTTTTTATGAAAACATGATCAAGAGATAAGATGGTAAAAATCACAAAAAAAATCCAACCATTTTTATAAACAAAACCGAAATCCAACCCTGGAATTATTTAAATGTAAACTATGACAAAAGTAAAACCATATCACCAAATCATGTACCAAAAGAAAGAGACTAATAAGTAGTATATAAAGTATCCTGAATCATCAGCTAATAATGTCCAACACAGTTCTCAAATTCCTCCTGGAGACCTAAAAATAGTTTTAAAATGTAGGTTGAGCATACATGTATACTCATTAGTGGAACCAATGACACTTGTGGACAAGGGGTTGAAGCATACTAATTATCCTATGAAATCAATATAGAACAACTGAACATACTAAGATAAATCACTGACAATCCAAACCTCATCAAGGTATTCTCACAAAATAACGCATGTAATATAAGTTAATAATAAAAGATCATCGATTATGTGGGTACCCCCACACCACTTTTCGCACTGGTTAACTTATCATTCCTAATGGATAACATCATGACACTACCTCTCTTACTCAATTGAAGTCTCACTACACATATTCCCACACACACCTGGGCCACAAAGCACACATAACCCACCGAGAGACACAAATGTAACAACAATCACACCTCTTGCCCAAAAAAACACAGGTCTCATCCCAATGACACTTCAAAAACAAACATGGACTGTAGAAACCTGGTCCCCTCATCCACAAAAAAACCTTCTTGAAGCATCATTGAATAATATTAAGCAATAATACATTACAAAAATCTAGATATTATCATGTGGTGAGAACATGGAAGGTGGTGTGAGGAAAAATGTTAGTAACCAAACATCCATCCTCCGATTGTGATGTTGGGAAAGACCCCCTCCCCTTTGAAATTGGTGTGTTTGGAACATAATTCTCAACAATGTTGGGGGTGAAAATTGAAAATCATAAGTAACAAAACATTATACAAATAGGTAAACAAAAACTCATCCCAACCTATGAATTTCAAACAAACAGCCCACACAGAACCACCTTTGATACTCCCCATATATGCACAACCACACAACAACCCCAACCAACCCATAAACCAAACACCATTTTCATTAAATCACTTTCATTATTTATTAATATGATCATTGTAGTTAATTACATCGTTACCCGAGAATCTACTATCCATAACCAATCTAAACACAACACCACGTCAAGATGGCATACCACTGCACAACATCACTTTATTGAAAAAACACATACAAAGGTTGTCCCAATTCCTAGAAGTTCATACATTCCAGAAAAAACCAATCAGTAGCACCGCTAGAAAAATAGGTCATACCAAAACACATGACCACATTCTTTTCCCACATCTGCAACACAAACAAGCTACTGATAGTAACATCACACATACCACAAAAAGAATAAACCCAACCAAACACGGCACCTGACCACACCATAATGCCATGATTATTCATATTTACCCTTCAATAAATCTATAATTAAACCTATAATAATACTGGTGATCACAAAATTGTTTTGATCCTAGGGAATCCATATATATAACCTAGAATATGTGATTAAATGCATTGATATTTTCAATTATTCAAAGAGTATCAATAAAAAAGAGAAGAACATCACATGTTTGCAATCAATGTCCACAAAATAACCATTATTTTTGGATGGTCTTACATAAAAAAATTAATAATAGTAAAAAATGGATAATAAAAAAATGATCTCTCAAAATTCATCCTTCTTCAATCCCTTTCCCGTTATCATGACATGCATCGTTGAATTTTTATCATCACCTTCTTTAATAATTTATCACCCTTTTTAAGGAAAAAATTAAACTGTTCTATCCCAAGAAGAATTAAAAAACCCTACTTTCATGATACATAAAGAAAGAGATACAAATGAAAATATCTACATGGATCAATAGGTGAATAAAACCCCACTTTGTGGCAAATAGGGGGTCGGTTTAGAAGCATGAAACTCCATAAAAAAACTAGGAATGAATGGGCTCTTTCACATTTTCATGACTTTTCATGGGATGAAAAGTTTTTTGTGCACCCATTTAACAGTGAAGAGTGGAACTTGACTTTAGAAAAGATATATCCTTAATCAATGGAATGGGAATGTGTTATAATGGACGTTAAAATCAAATCGTGGTTATTATTACACAACTTGACTATTTCAAAGTCTAAGGGGAATTAAGGTACTAATGATATAATTAATATCCTTTTAAACACCTTTAGAAACTCACAAACATGAATTTGAACTCAATATACACCAAATAAAAATTATGACAGGAGAAACAAGAAAAACATCAATAAACTGGAAATTGAGGATGACACTGATGCCAATGGTGATGATGATTCTAACACTGACACTGATAATACAAAATAACATGTTGACAAAAACAGTTAAAATGAAACACTGACACCAATAGTATAAAAGGGACACAATTAAACCCAAGTTTACAATTACATGATGAAACCAACAATTCAAAATGACACGTTGACAATGAAATTTTAAAATGACACGCTTACACTAATAGATCAAAATGACATGCTGATGCCAATATTACAAAATGACACATCGACATAGAATTTTAAAAGGTACATGCTAACACTAGCAGTTCAAAATGACATGCCAACATCAACAGACAAAAATGACACACTGACACCAAAAAGTAAAATAAAACGAATCACATACATTAACAGTACAAAAAATGACTCATCAACACTGATAGAAATAATGAATCACTGACAGAAAAATTATATTTTTTTTGTAAAACACTTAAAATGATTCCCTAACACCCCCCAAAACACCCTAGTCACTGCATTTTCAATAATAATTTTCATGGAGAGGTATATGTCATTTAATTAGATATCTCTCAATCTATTATCACCCACCATGAATTCAAAACCAAACCCTAAGAATGAGGTTTTGAACAACCACACAGTAAGATACATCTCAAGGAAAAACCACCACGTGTTGTTACAAAAATGGAGTTAAAACCACAACTTCCAAGAACTCCCCCAACAGATACCTCCCAAACATCCATGCAAAAATAAAATATCACACTATCCAGACAAATGGGTTAGGGAGATCATTCCTACATATCAATATGACATCCACTTTGGTGTTACTAAATCACTCACATAGGTTTAATCACATCCCCATTAATGAATGTCGATTATGGATTAGTCCATCCCCTCCTAATATGTCTGGATAATTTACACATTATAGAAACATAAAAAACTCATTTAATAGTAATTTGGTCATGAATTATAACATAATAAATGAATAAGAAAAAACACCTGATAAAAAATCCGAACAAACATAGGTACTCAGAACTCATCTACTCCACTCGTACACTAGTGTTCTTCTTAAGTCCACCATGCCTACACAACACACAAATCAAAGGAATTCTCTGTCCTCAAATCAAATTCACCTGATGTTCCTGGATCACTACTGACTTCTCTATGAATGTCACATCATCCCCAATATCTTACTCTCCCCAACCTGTGACATGGGAGTCATCGTGTATATACCAATGAAGCTGAGAGACATGAAATATGTTGTATTCCCACTTATAAAACAGGGGAAACTCTATATGATATTACACCTCACAAACCCATCCCATCACTTTGAAGGGCCTTAAAAACTAAGATAAAACATGCTTCCGTTACCAAAACTCCACTTCCCACATCTAGGGGAGACTATCTAGAACATGTGGTCCCTAACACCAAACTAAAAGGGCCTCCTACTATGATTTGAATATGAATTATTCCAATCATGAGATACCTTTATCCATTCACGCACAAGATGAACCATCTCTATTATGATTTGAACAACGTTAGGTCTATGTATAGTTGATTCACCATCCTCTATCCAGTATAATGTTGAATGACATGGTCTCCTGTAAAAGGATTCAAATGGGGTCATGCCCATGGTTGAGTGACTAAAATTATTTTATGTAAACCATAACAGAAGAAAATTTTGTACCCATGATCACCTGTCAGGAACACATTCCAACAACATATCCTGTAATGTAGGTATGGTCCCCTCTATTTGTTCATCTATCCTACGGTGCAAAGTGGTTTTAAGTCATAACTTGGTCTCAAAATCATGATATAGTCCACTCCATACTCATGAGGTAAAATGTGTATCCCTATTTGAGATGATGGATCTTTTAACCCCATGTTGTTACACCACATCATCTTCATACCTCTTTTCCAAGGAATCTACTATTCTCGACTCCTTGATCCCCATGATGTGAGCTAATTTCATTAGCTGATCCACCACTTCCCAGATATCATCGTAGCCACCATGATCCCAAGGTATACCTATGAAAAAATACATGGAGGTGTCATCCCACAAATAATTGGGGACATATACGATTTGTAATAGACCTCTGGGAACACAATGGTTAGAATTAATCTACTAACACAAGAGGCCCCTTGCCAAAAAAATATACTACTCCCTGCTTCACCTTGGGATAGTAAAATTGTTCCCTCAAGTAATGGTACATCATTGGAACTCTTTGGTGTACCTCCAATGGTGAGTTATGGAAATCATGTAGAACTACGTCATGCATCTCTACTAGGGAAAACAAATTCTTATATAAGAGCATTCGATTTTAGCTGTCCTTTGACCATCCCCCCAGAGCATCACCCTTGACAACGCGATCATGAATTACATCAATATTTGAGTCTCTACACATAGACTCATACACATGCTGAAATAAGTAAGATTTTACTATCATCTAAAAAGGATAGAATCTACCACTTTCCACCCCATTATCTAGGATTAAGTCAGTGAACTCCTACATCACCATCAATGAATCTGTAGATTCTCGAACAAACTCCCCCTGTGAATTCATACTAAAGGCATAGGCCACACCATTTCCCTTACCTTCATAGTAAGATAAATTAATGTCCTAGTCCAACAGAAACTCCATAAAACTCTACTACATAAGGTTTAGGAGTCACCGGGAGAAGTTATATCTCATGATCTTTTGAACCATTAAGACCACAAAGCTCTCCCCTAATGAGGTATTGCTGCTACAACTTCAACACAAGCATGACCAGTGCATGATCAATATCATCAGTGACATAGTTATTTTTATTGGGATGTAACATCCTTGAACCATAAGAGATAGAACCACAATATTGAACCTACTGACATCCCACAAAAAGACTAGAAGAATCATAGAGCACTTGGAGCATCCCCCCTTCCTCGAATAACTCGAACAATCGAGCACTAACCAAAATCCCATTCAAATTGCTAAAATATTCATGAAATTTCTCATTCAACCCAAAGGCCTCATCCTTCATAGTAAAAGATGTCAATGGAGCCAAAACCCTAGAGATGTCAGGTAAGAACATCCATTAATATCATATCAGACCCAGAAAGCTACGAAAAGTTATCATATTCTTTCTTTCTTCCAATGAATCAATTGCCTTGGACATTGATGGGTCCACTAATATCCCATTATGGTACACCACATGTCCAAATAAGTGAACCTATGATTTATATAATATGATCATGGTTAAATTACCATAGAGCTCGGGGTGTCATAGGACCTCAAAAACTGTCCTGGGGAACTCAAAATGCACATCCTATTACTTTGAATAAATACAGATGTCCTCACATGAAACTAGTCTTGGGTATTTCACCCTCAACTAGTGATATCCAAAACAAAAATGGATCCTAGAGATCTGACTAGATCACCTAAACTAGTGGAAATAATATTCTATCCTCGGAAGTGGGTAACAGTTCTTGACCATTACTTGGTTCAGTCTCTAGTAGTCGATCTACAAACTCATTCCACTATCCTCCTTCTCTGAAAACAAAACTAGGGAACCCCAAAACAATAAACTGGGCTAGAGAAATTCCTTCCTCGTTAGATCCTCGATCTAAATCTCAAAATCTCGCAAATAAGAAGGCTCCATCAGATAGGGAGCCATTAAAATTTGACAGGAACTATGTAGTATGTCTATCCTGAACATGACATAACGTCGAGGGGGTAGAGTCACATCCTCCTCCAGGAATAAATACAAGAACTCTTTGACATCTACTAGAACCTCTACCATCAATGTATCAATTGAACCCTCTGAAATCTATTCTAACACAAAAATGTTGGGTCTCCACTAGCTGGAACCCCACCTAACAACTACACTCACTAACAAAATCTATACATTGGCCCTTTATATCCAAAAACACGACTCTACACCAAAAGATGTTAATAAAAACATCAATAAGGAACAACCAATAAATTCCATGGATGACATCTTATGGCTGAATCTATGGATAAAGAAGATCCCCACTGGACTGATGCATCCACTAACATTAGTATACTACCCTGGAAAACATCAAATAAACCATTCTTACATCCAACTAGTGTGATAAAAACCATGGGACTGGAAGTCTCTATAAGTATAGACCCCATGAATGGGCTAGGATAGGGGTAGAAATAGAGTGTGATTTTCCTAATTCAAACAAAGCATAACAAAGGGGGCTAAACAGATTGATCATACCTCAAATGACATCCAGCCCAGCTGTAAGTGGTACCTCTGCACCATGAAACATCCCACACCCAGCTCATCTTCCCCTCTATTATTGGACTCCTCCATTACCACACACTATTCTAGTCCCATGAGGATCTCCTTATGGTCAGCCTCCTAGTGCACAATCTACCCTCTATGGAGAGAGGGCCTCATACTACTGGGAAGGACTAACCAATAACTAATACTGCAGATCTGGGTGATGATTTTATCCACCCCCACAAAGTTCAGCACAAACTGGGAACTAACACATGATGGTCCCAAGAACTCCATAAGAAAAACACCATGGTACTAGGACTATATCTAATGGGTGAGGAAAAGGGGATCAAAACTAGAACTAATGAGGACTACTACCCAATTTCAAAAATAATGATGGCCCTCACGCTGAAGAATTTCTACGGACTGCCTTCCCCTTTGACAAAATCGTATATCTCCACTCTCACAAAAAACTCATATAGAGTGCTTCCTTTACACTACCTCAACCATCTTATGATATTCTATGTGTGTCGGTATGGTGAAGTTAATAACTATATACTGAAGAGAAGGTCACAATGCCTCCATCAAATGCCTCACCCATGACTCCTCGTCTGGAATGAGGCCCATATAAAATCTTATGAGATCACTAATCCTCATTCCCAAATCCCACACTAATATACATACCTAATAGAGGGATAGAATCTCTTTTCTCATCTTGGCCTTCATTATTGAGATAGGAAACTTTTCTAAAACTCATTCTCAATTCATCCCACAAAACATAGGTCGTCTTCCTCTCCCTAAGGTAGAGCATCCACCACTAACTTGCCACTTCCCTCTTCTAGATCACCACCAGGGAAAACCAGTACTCCCTCAGAGAAAAAATAAAGGAAAATGTGTTTTGTAGATCCTAAATACATCTCTCCTTATCTATGTACGAAAATAAACCTTAGTAATTTTTTAGGGTCATCCACTAGAAAGAACATTGGTCATTTAGGCAGAATCCAACTACCTCTTAATGATCAACCCTCTATTGATCAAACAGGTCATATTTTTTTACCTCAACATCTCATACCACACATGGGTAATATCCGGGTATTGTAGCTAAAAAGGGTAAATAATGAACACTTAAGACTAAGTACTATAGAAATTCTCTTTGAAATTAAATTTAACTCTTCATTTATTTTATATTCACAAAACACACAAGCAACACAAGAACAGAAATCATAAGGATGAATATACCTTCACTAGAAAATCAACACTAAAATTAGTGTATCCTAACATGGTTGTTCAGTAAGATCATAATCTTTGCATTGGATCATTAGGGGACCCTAAAATCTCATATCCAAGCTGGTATTTCTTGGCCTCTTTCTTGAACCATGGTTTCCAAACACTATTTCCCTAAAACCCCATTGAATCCTTATTATAAAAAACTCAGAACTCCAAAATATCTCTATTGCATTACCTCTAATACCATTCTATCATGACCCACCTTTTTGAAGATGAGGCAGCAGACATGAAAGTGCCACACCATTCCTTCTCAAATATTAAGGAGGGATGATTACCCCAGAATCGTTCCTTTAATAGGACACGGAGTGGTGAATATAACCAATGTTATAGAATCGCACCAATAATGGAAGAATTAACCTTGTTAATGAAATTGTATTGGGAGATAAGATGGTAAAAATCCCAAAAAAATTATATAAAGGGAAACAAACCCACCACTTGTGTGATTTAAATTTAAACTACCACAAAAGTACTACTAAAGCACCAAGTACCAAAATAAAAATACTATGAAACAAAACTACTACTATGCTAACACTTGGGATAGTAATTCCCATCACCATCCTCAATGTCCTACTAGAATAATGAAAATTTTCTTACAACAACGGTTGATCATACTTTTATACTATGTAGGGGGACCAGAGTCACTCATGAACAAGTGGGATAATCATACTAAATCCCCTATGAAAACAACAAATACCATCCTCACCTAATAAGAAAAAAATACTAACTATAACAACCTCACCAAGGCCTGATCACCAAATAATGAAAGTTATGTAAGGTAATAATATAATCACATCAGTGATATGGGTACCCCAAAAAACCTTTTCAACTGGTTAAATTCTCATTCCTAATGGATAATTCCTTAATTCTAATGCACTTCCCCAAATGCCGTCCCATTACACATCTTCCCACAAGAACGACGAACACAAATCACACATACCCCGCCTACAGAAACATGAGTCACAAAAACCACACCTCTATAATGAAAAAACCCAGTCCTCATCTCGAAAGTACCAGAGAATCAATCCTATTAAACAGACACCTAGGCCCCTCATCCACAACACAACCTGCCTGAATGATATTGGGCTAATAGTAAACCTAAAGCCTTGACTTCCAGCCCAGATATGCTCGAGTAGTAAGAATAAGAAATATGGTATGAGGAAGAAAGTTAGTAACTATCCATCTATCCTCCCCCTAGTATGATTGTAAAGACACCCTCCCCCATGAAACATGATTTTTTGACACATATTTCTCAACATGGGTGGGATGAATATATAAAATAACAATGAAAAGTAAGTTATACAAATAGGTAAACTAGAAATCAACACAAAAAAATGAGTTCTAAACAATCAACCAGCCCACACATAACCACCTTTTTATTCCCATATATACACAATAAAAAAACTACCAAAAAGAATTCAGAAACCCAACCCCGTTTTCATTTAATCATTGGTCATTAATTATTTTGGAGTTCATTGTAATTAATTCCTGCACTACCCAGGACACCACTATCAAAAACCATTCTCAACACAACAAGAAAGTCAATTTGCAGTACCACTATAGAAATAACACATTGATACATTGGAGTCCCACTGCAAACCAACATTTTAGGGCCACATAAGAAAAGGTATTCCAACTCCCTACAAGTTCATCAGTTCCAAAAAAATTATAGTTAGTAGCCCTTCAGCACAAACAGGTCATACCAAAACACAAGAACCTTATACTTTTTCCACCTTTATAACCACAAAAAATATACAAACTAAAATATCAGGAAACCCACAAAAAATGATTCTAAAAAATAGCATAAATATTCACCATCATGCCATGTATATTCTGATTTAGACAACATGGATTCATTAATTTCACATAGAATAATAGGGGTGATTATAGAATAAGTTTGATTATGGGGAATCCTTTTATTTATCTTTTTTTACATGATTAAATGGATATATATTTGAAATTATTCATAGAGTTTCATAAAAAATAATATGAAAATCCCTAGTGCGCAATAAAAGGATACCGAAGACGACGATTTTCAGAAGTCCATATCTCAATAAAAATTAGTTTTAGGAAAAAAAGGATAATAAAAAAAATAAAATATCACTAAACATTAATCTATATTCAATATCCCATACATTATCATAATAGGTCTCATTGTATTTTTATCATCGTCTCCCCCTCATTTATTACACTTGTAAAAGAAGAAATTCAGCCATTATCCCAAAAGAAGCATTACTACACCCACCCCAAATGATACAAATAATAATGTGAGATGAAGGAAACCCCTACAAAGAACAACATTCGACCAAATTTCCTCCTTTTTCCAAATAGGGGTTTCGGTGAGTAGTATGAAACTCCAATGAAAACTAGATAATAAACGTCACTGACCAATGAACACGACTCATCTATAGATGAATTTTCTATGTGCACCAATATAAACTATAAGGGAGTACCTCGATATTAGAAAATATAGATCCAATATCAACATTATGGGAAATAATTTCAAGGTCCATTAACACTAGATCATGGTTAATATTATGTATATTGAATATTTCAATGTTTGGAGAGCATTTGAATATTAATGATATAATTCATATCCATTGAAATTACTTTATAAACGCTCAAATAAATATTTCAAATATAATTATGTCAAATTTAATGTAAGAGGTTAGAAAATGGGAAAATAAGATAATAACACTAACGCTGATGTCGATTCTCATGTCGACACTAACACTGACGCTGATACCAACGCTGACCCTAATGCCGATGCCGATAGTAACAAAAACATTCTAACACCGTTAGTTCAAAATGATATTCCGAATATGACAATTTAAAAAGGAATCACTAGTAATGCAGTTCAAAATGTTGCACTGACCCCAATAGTTCAAAATATCACATCAACACTGAATTTTTAAAATAAATGTAGACAATGAAATTTCAAAAAGAAATGTCAACAATGACAATTCAAAATGAGACGCCAACACTGATAGTTCCAAAAAATTGTTCAAACTGACTGTTCAAAATTACACACTAAAACCAATAGCTTAAAATGAAACTTCGATAGAAACCATACCATAAATGGTTTTTCGACACTGAAAGTACAAAAAACAAATCACCGACATTGACAATACAACTGAATCACCGATAGCAAAATAAGATTTTTTGGAAAACTCTAGAAATGAGTCCTTAATATCCCCCAGACCCCCCAAGTCACTGGATATTCACAAAGGAACAATTTTGAGAGGTCTGGGTAATTATTTTTTCTATTAGTCCTTCGTTGATAGAAATAATAGAAACCATAAACTCTGTAGCCCAAAGCTGGTATCTACATTATTACATTGGAATAAGATACATGGAATAACATTATGAAGGAATAAATAATTTATTAGTCTTAGTAATATATATACATTAAATTTTCATTATAATTTAAAACATAAAATACAAAAACACTTCTATTTGATAAACCATTAGTCCTCATAGTGTATCCCAACATATAGACCACACAACATTTGCTATCATCTTGGGGAAAATAATCCATAATAATTGGGTAATAATAGAATCTCTGTAATGGTAATCATATAATGAATTATATAAATTAATAAGGCATAATCAATTAGGAAGGGTAATAAAATTAATCAGATTCAATTTAATTAGTTACTTGACCAAAATAAGGAATGAGTAAATGATGATGAAAATGTACATATAAGTAATCACACGAACTTGAATCGTAACAAAAGATATTTTAACTAGTCATATAGTCACCTAAAATATAAATAATTTAATTCATAATGAAGAAATTCATTATTTCAGACATCTATACCATACTATAGAGTACGTTTTCAAAAATACCTAAATTAATTGACAAGGCTATAATAATAACCAAATGTAGTTTCTCTCATGAGACCTACCAATAAATATATATGATCATGATGGAATGACACACCAAATAGAAAATGTAATGAATTACTAATATGAAATGGATGAAAGATAATAATTATAAATATATTTATTAAAAACTAGAAAAAACATGTTTAATAATTACATTATTAAATTAAAAAAATCTTTACAAATCAATCGTAAATTGGTTAATTGTAATAAAATTTAACACCCTCTATATAAATGATCATATATCATCCATAAATATTATAAATATGGTATATATAATATATCCTTTGTGTATCTAATGAGAAATAAAATTTTTATATATTTTAGGAATAGAAACACCATGAATAAATCATTAATAACATATTTTATAAAAGTAACATTTGTATTTTGAAAATAAAAATTTAAATAAAAATCTATTGACATTAAAAAAAATTAAAATCTAATATAAAAGAAATGTAAAAATATTATTAAAAACATATAAGACTTGATGGTGGGAAATTCTGATCATTTTCTACTTATTATAACAAATATTTCATTCACATTTCTAGTAGAATCCAAATAGGTAATGTTTTGAAAACAAATTAATGATTCCATTAATGATATTTTTTAAAAAATTAAAATTTTGTGCACTATATATAATAAGTAATTTTTAATGGTTAAAAAAATTTGAAAACATTTTATGAAAAAATTATTTGTAAGAAAATAGATTTATGACTGAAGAGATAACTAATGTCCTGTTTTATTTAAAATAATCTCTCAGTAATTTTAAGTCCCAAGGATTAAAAAAATAAAAATATTACAAAAAATTTTAATGAGTGAATAGTGGAAAAAATAGAGTGAAACTAATATAGAAATTCTAAATAATTATCCTAATGGATCCATAAACATAATCTATATGAAATTATTATGACATTGGGAAATAAACTCTTACCACATTTGCAAAATTCATAATTATAAGCCTCGTTAAAAAAATTACAAAAAATGAATCTTCAAATACAATGAATATAAATATATTAATGATATAATATATCAATGAAAAATTATACACACCATAAAAATGAAATAAGTAGTGAATATAACATATGTCTGAAGGAATTAAAAGTGAGGATAGAAACCCTGTTCTCATATGTTATTTCATTGATATGTGTTTTCATGTCACATATAAAGGATTTAATAGTTTATTATTTTTTACAGGACTATAATATTTTTTATAATATCATATATTATCCTCATATAAAATTATTCTACCCATTTTAAATAATATTACATTTTTTTAATCATTTCAACAGTTAATTTCATTGTTTTCCCTTAAGCATTTTTTCATGGATGATATGGTTCATATACATAGGATATATATATATAATCTTAATAATATTTATAATTTTATAAATATTGTATTTACTTAGTAGATAAATTTTTTTATCCATTTATGAATGTTTTACATGGAAAATGAAACACATCACATCATGGAGATGACAGGATATTCGTACGCAAGACTGATTTTATCATTCCCTTTATAAGTGAAAGGGTAAGAAAGTTGATTGTATTTTAGTTTTAAAAAACACACTATCATATAATATATCTATCATATATATATATATTAACTTTATCCTTATTATATACCATGCAATATTATTTTATGAACAAATCACATCACTTCACAATGTGTTTTTCAGCAGTAGACATGGGAGGCATTATTTCATTTTTAACAATATGGAACATAAAAATTATATGTGATATTAATATTAAATAATTATAATATAAATATGGAAAATATATAATTATATATATCCGTTAAATTTGGGGATGGAATATGATCTATATTGGTTCATCAGATGGTAGTCTAGCATACGAATGATCGTTGATTTCTTTCTCCATTTGATGGAAGTAAATATGCATAAATATTATTACACAAAATTAACAAAATATTATTATTTAGAATATAATTGGTATATTATATATTAATTTTTTCTGAATAAAATGAATGCGGAAAAACTTAAAAAAATTTAATGGTATTGGTTTAGATAATTATATTCGCTAAGAGAACCCTATGGATCTCCTCTTAACGAACCTTGTGATCATATATTGAGAGGACCCACGACTCTATAATATTTATAGGTATTATTCAGATATATTTTATTATTTTATGGTAGATCCAAAGGGATTTATGATTGTGACTAAGTGAATGAATGGAGTCCTCTTTTATAGGTGGTTAAATATAACCCCTATGGAAATTTTATGGAAATTAATGAAACAAATCCATATTTAAAATGTTATTCACATGAAAAAATACTCAAAATATTAATATTATATAATTTAAAATTATATTATTTTAATATATTTCTATAAAATAATGATTTTATATGGTTTTATTTCATTATAACTATTATCTTTTTATTTTAACAACACAGTAAACCCATTTTTTTCCTAAACTTGGTTAATTAATTTGTACTATTTTCACAAAATATTTGAATAAAATATTTTGGTTTCCATATTATAGAAAAAAAATTACTCATATTTCAAATATGTAATACATTTTAATAAATTTAGATAAAATATGTAGAGTAATTCAATTTAATATTATACCTATAGATGTCATGAAAAAGTGGGGTTTCTGTAGGATCGAAATAATGATGTAGATGATCAATATACAAGAGGGGGGGGGGGTGAATTGTACAGTTTAAAAATTCCTTTAAAAAAAGGAAAGAGATATTTTTAACAAAGTTAAACTAAGAAAATTCACAACACCTCTAACACCAATTGAAAACTTGGAAAAAGGAATGAAGTTATAAACATCAAGTCCTATGTACTTTCTTAAAATTGGAAAGAGATTCTGAGAGTAGGTTCCAGAAATAGGATTCCGGAAATTGAAACTTAACAAAAGATTACAATATGAGATTCTACCTTAAAGCATATAGAATCTAAATGAAACAGAGTACAAGTAAGGAAGTATAAGAAAGTTATACTTTCCATATAATACAAAATGTAGCGGAAACAATCAAGTAGTATAACTACAAGTAACAAGATATAAGCCTTTTAACCCAAAGAGAAGGGTATCCAACAACCTTGGATAAAGGTCCCTTGATTTATACTTTCAAGTAAGTATGTCTTACTCACACAAGGGTAAGCCCTCGATACGAAGATCGGAGTCTCTGTCATGCTATCCCCGCAAGCTCTCAACTTCATGGTAGTTGGAAACCTCTGTCTTCCTCAGCAAGGAAGCACTCGAACTTCAAGGTAGTCGGCACCTCTGTCTTCCTATCCCCGGAAGTCCTCGAATGTAATCACCAAAATTTGGAGTCACACGAAGCTTTAAGAGTAAAAATGAGCCTCTCTCTCTAGAAATCACTTCAACAGCATGTATGCACAATGTCGAAGAAGTTATTCATCAGTCAGCATTGAGATCTTTCAAATGAGCTCCTATTTATAGGCAAGGTCGGCCTCCTTTCCAACGGTCATATTTTCCTTAAAAATAGGAGGGACCTATACACGTGTTACTTAACCAACGGTTAGTTTATAACAGAATAGACGACATCGTTTTATAACAAAACAAGTGAAACAGAAAGTACAACATCGTTTAAAGTCTAACTCAAAAGTACGGAGTGAAGGTTCAGAGTCTAAACAAAAATATTTTTTCGAAGTCCAAATAAATTTGGAGTGTATAAAACAAAGATGATAAAATTATGTTTAATAGGTGAATTCTGAATGAGAATTTGGAATGAGAATTCATCAACAGAATTCGTAATGAGAATTTGTCATCAGAATTCATAATGAGAATTTTTCATCAGAATTCGTAATTAGAATTCATCATCAGAATTCATAATGAGAATTTGTCATCAGAATTCGTAATGAGAATTTGTCATCAGAATTCGTAATGAGAATTCATCATCAGAATTCGTAATGAGAATTCGTATCCAGAATTCGGAGTAGAACTTTATCAGAGTTCGTATCAGGAATTCGGAATGAAACTTCATTACAGTTCTCATCTGGAATTCGGTACTTAAAAAAGAATGTTTCATATCAAAGTTTCAAATGATTCCGAGAATATAGAAATGAATCCGAAAATTATACTTAAGAAATATATGAATGAAAATTTGGTAAAAAATTTTTTTCTTACAAAAACGATCTTCCTTATAAAAGCGATTTTCCTTATAAAATCGATTTTCCTTATAAAAGCGATTTTCCTTATAAAAGCGATTTTTCTTATAAAAGAAATTTTCCTTATAAAAGAAATTTTCCTTATAAAAGAAATTTTCCTTATAAAAGCAATTTTCCTTATAAAAGCGATTTTCCTTATAAAACCAATTTTCCTTATAAAAGCGATTTCCTTATAAAATCAATTTTCCTTATAAAAGTGATTTTCCTTATAAAAGAAATTTTCCTTATAAAAGCAATTTTCCTTATAAAAGAGATTTTCCGTATAAAAGAAATTTTCCTTATAAAAGTGATTTTCCTTATAAAAGAAATTTTCCTTATAAAAGCGATTTTCCTTATAAAAGCAATTTTTCTTATAAAAGCAATTTTCCTTATAAAAGTGATTTTCCTTATAAAAGTGATTTTCCTTAAAGAAAGGTGTTTGTGATTTTCAAAACAAGAAGAAATGGAAAAGTCATAAGGAAAACCTTATTGACGCAACAATATCTCCCTTTTTGGAAAGCACAAAAATCTCTATAAAAAAGAAAGTCTAAGAAGAAAGAAAAAATTAAGGGTTATCTCCCTTTGTTTATGGATGTTGATGAATACAACTAACTCCCCCTTAGGCTTTGAAACACTAAGGATCATATTCTAGATTTATGGAATGATATTTCATTAAGAATAAGAAAGTCTTCTTTAATGAAAAACTCCCCCTAAGATAAACACTATTAGAGTTAGTTTTCTTTCTCATCCTTTGTTAAGATTCTTTTTCCCCTTTATTAGGGTTCTTTTCCTTCTCCCCCTTTGTTATTTTCAAAAAGAATTCGAGGGAATGGAAAATATAACAAAGTACCTGAAAAAATAGTAGTGACAACCAAAGAAACGAGCAAGCACAATTTTTATTAAGTTTGAATGCTCAACAACAAAGAAGTTTAGGTACAACAAAAGATTAGATCTCTCTATTTTGGATCTTTTTCCTTCGCCATGAGACCCTTAAGAATAGTCTTTATTTTCTTCAAGACATTATGATCTTCCTCGGCTTGCTTCTCTAACACAACAATTCTTGCATTTTTAGCTTCAATCTTTTCTTCCTGGGCTTGAAGCTTTTCTTCCTAAGAATGAAGCTTTTCTTTTTGAGCCTTCAAGATCTGTTCTTGCATTAAAAACATCTCTTCAAACTCAATCCGATGATCCCTTTCATTCTTCCAGTTCTGAGAAACATAATTTAGCTTCCAATTCAGATCCTTGACTTCTTGAATTCGGAAATTCTTTTCATTTGTCAACTTTTCTTCAAAGGATAAAGTAAGATCATTTATCTTCCTATCTTCTGTCTCAAAGGCATCCTTCACATTATCTTGGAATTCATCAAAGATCCTCATCTCTTCTACAGTCATCCTAGACCAACTAGTCATCCTCTTGCAAGATCTTTTGTGGGCTTCATAGCCGACAAAGAAAGTTTTGAACTAAGTCTCCATCTCAACACATTTTTCCATAACCATGGATACAGAGTCTATTTTCTGATTCAAAGAATGTTGGAGCATCTTGAATCTTGAATCAAAACTTGAGAAAGTCGGAATAGAACCTACCAACTTCTTTACAGACTGAACAACAAATTCATGCCCCAACGAAGATGACTCTGAATCCGAGACTTTGCATGGAGAATTTTCTTCTTCAAAATTCTCAACCTTATTCTTAGAAGAACTACCCACTTACCTTCTCTTTACAACTACTGAGCTCAGGGTATCAAGAAAAAGTTTCTTTTCCTTGTCCTTTTTCGGAATAGAGTCCTGTTCCAGAGTTCTCTTTTCACTATCAGACACTTGGACAACATTGTCTTCCACATCAGCAACTTTCTTAGCACCATCCTATACATTCTCCATTTGAGAAATATCATGTAGAAGTTGTTCTTCCTCTGTATGATAGGCTCCTTCTTCTTCTCCTTTCTCCTCATCCTTCCCTGGAGTGACTAACTTAGAAGAATCAACTTCTGAAGTTCGGAGTGACAAATGTTCCGAAGGTCTCCCCTTATAATCATCTACTTGTTTCAAAACATCTCTGGTGTCACTACTACCTTCAGAAACTTATTCTTCCTCTTACACTTACTCTATCTGCTCATCTACCTCAACCGGCTTTGCTACTGCCTCTTCCAGAGTGAAAAAGTTTCTTCCTGGAGTCTTAGGTAGAGATTCCAGATAAAAAGATCTCGGAACATGAATGTTTGCTGAAACCATGTCATTAAACTTGAACAAAGTCTGAGCTACCTCAGCTTCATACATCTTTTTCTTAAGATTCTTTTCTTTCACTTGTTTTTCAAGCACATCCGCAGTTCTTTCCTTCAAGACCTTAGCCTCCACAGGATCCAAGCCAAACTGAGGCTCCCCTTGGACTCTCTTCTCTTTGACTTCCCTCCACTTAGCAACTACCTCATCTAGGTAAGCTTTCTTCTTCTTCGGTTTTGGAGGTGTGGAATGAACTTCCTTAGACTTGGGATTCTCTGCTTCAACTACAACTTCTTTCAACTTCCTATTCTTCACTGGATTAGAGGATTCAGGTTCAGAAACCTTCGGAACCGTTTCTTCTTGAGCAGGTAAATCAAAAAACTGAACAGTCTTCTTATCAAAGGCTACATCCATTCTTTTGAGAGTACCATCACTCGCCAACATAATCTTGCTAACTCTTGTCTTAGACTTGCAAGCCTCCTTGAAGGACTCAAGACACCGAACTATCAACATTGAGGGGATTGCTGGATACATTAGGATCTGAACTCTCATATTCCATTTCTTAACATTCTCAAGCGTAATAAGAATGTGTTTCATCAGATTAAACTTCCTCAGATTTATCATAAAATCTAGAATATAAATCTCACTCTTCTTCAGACTATCTTTGTCACCCTTTCTCGGTACGGTAAGGCCTTGTACCCATAATTCTAGAATCCGGAAATTTGTAGACAGAGAAGCAATTTTCGGAGCCTTGTCATCTGCCAGTCCGAGAGTCTCTAATGGATTTTACTTGTCAAAGCTTCCCTTTGAATTCGGAAAAACATGAGAAATGAACTCGAATTCTCCTTCATTGTTCAGCCCTACCAAGATGGCTGCCTTGGCATAAGAAAGCTTATAAGTCTTTCCATAAGACATAAATGACAATTTCTCCTTGCCATCTTCCTTATAGAAGGAAACTATCTCATAGAACTCTATAAGAAAATCCGAATAAACTTCATCTTGATTTCAGGGCTTGGATACAGAAACATCTTCCCATCCGTTAAGCTTTATGTTCTTGGATATAAGAGAATCATACTTTTTGAAGAAATCAGGATGAACCAACCTTTCTCTATATACTAACCACTTGGAAATCAGCTTAGAGGAAGAGATGTATTGAGAATCTACTTCCATAGACATTCGGATCTGGAGACCTCTGAGAAGTTCAGAATAGAGAAATCTGAAGTTCAGAACGGATTTAAAATGGAGAGGCAGAGCTTCGAGACGTTGGAGCTTGAAAACCGATGTGTGGAAACCATTTGGGGTCCCCTTTATATAGGCAACAAGAAGACGATTCAACTTCCTCAGTTGATCGAATGGTTGTGACAAGCTGAGATCAAATCTGACGGTTGAAAACCAATTCTGAAGAAAGACTTGAATCCGATCTTTTGAGGTTTTTATTAAAACAAATAATTAGGAAAACTATAATTTAAAAACAAAGTATAAGAAAATACCAGAAAGCAAAGTATGATTATGAAAACTTCTGTAAGGAAATCATAAATTTCAGATTGGCTTAGAAGGATTATTCGTAATGGGTAACATTATTAAGAAAACTACAAAAAAATCTTTACTACAAAAAGACATAGTTCGCAAAACTCACTATGAAGAACAAACTCAGTACATAAAACTCAGTACGAAAATTTCATTACAAAAAAAATAGAAAAACGAAATGCTCATTATGAAAACCTCGGTACAAAAATATCATTATGGAAATACCAGTATGAAATTTTTCATTCTGGAAGATTTCAATACGAAAATTTCCATTCCAGAAGTTTTCTATACGAAAATATCCATTTTGGAAAAATTTAGTTCCGGAAATTCCCATTCCGGAATTTTAGTTCCGAAAAGTTTAAAAAACTAACTTTGAAAAATTTAGTTACCCTAACAATAAAATGTACTCCCCCTATGAAAATGAGTTTATTACTGTAAGGAGACTTTTTCAACGGAAAGTTAATGAATAATGATTACCTTATAGTTATCATTACTAACTTTTTTTTAATGTATTCTAATCTATTAGAAGGAAAAGATTATGTGAAAATATCATCAAGTTGATCTTGTGTTCCAATAAACTGAAGAATAATATCTTCTTTTGTTTTGATAATCTTTTCAAAATAGCTTTTTCTACCAGTCATGTGTCGGGAACATCCACTATCCATGTACCATGTATTGTTGCTGGTACTCTCTTTATTTTCCTGAAATCAAGAAGAGAATTAGACTTTCGGAATCCAAACTTGTTTGGATCAGAGATTTCCAGATAACAAAATTTTAGGTACCCACAACTTTTTAGAAAAGTAAGCTTTGTGAAATCCTAGATATTGAGTTTTGTTTAAGGAAAAATTCTTTGCCCAGTGACCACCACATTGACACTTAGTAAAAAATGGGGCACTTTGAGGAACAAAATAATTGTTATTAAAATTGGTTTTGCATGGGTATAACCAAATCCAGATTTATTTCTTAAAGGTTGTATTTGGGAATACATTTTATCAAAATTTTCCTTACCACGGGTAATGTTTGATAAACACTTGTTTAAGGAAAAAATTTCGGACTTGAGTTTTATAACAAAGTTTTTATCCTCAAAATCATTAGTTTTAGAACTAGAGCTAAGCTTAAAGACACCTTTATTAGAAATTACTTTTTCCAACTCTTTAGAAAGTTTGTTCTTCTCAGAATTTACTTCCTCAAGATTTTCTGAGATACTTTCAAAATCATCATTTTTCTTATCAAGATATTTTAAAAGATCTGATATCTCTTTTGTAAGAATATTATTCATAGAGTTTGCCTTATCAAGTTTTTTGTTGAGTTTGGTATTCTCAATTTCAAGAAGTTCAGCAAACCTAGAAACTTCTTCATAAGTAGGTAAAGTATTTTCTTCATCAGAAGAGGATTATTCACCAGAAGAGTTATAATACTTACTATCATTAGAATTTAAAGAAACATTGGTCAATGATTTAGAATTTCGTACCTTATCCATAAAACAATGATTATCAATAGGTAATCTGGCTATAAGACCAAGATTCTTCTGTCTTGAAGATTCGTAATCAGAATATTCATCTGAAGAGTCACCACCACTGGCACTCCAGGTATCATTTTCTTTCAGCACTTTCTTAGTTTTGGCTTTATAATAATTCTTTCTGTTCCTGTCTGAATGCCTTTCTTTCCATTCTTTCTTATTGAGTAAAGGCCAATCTGGTCTAATATGTCCAGCTCTCTTGCATTCATAACATGTGACTTCTCCATCTTTCCTATATTTCCTTTCCTTTTTCTTATACACGGATTGGAAATTTATTTGACCAGCTATCTTGTTCGTCCTTCGAGCAAGATTTGCTAACTCATATTCAGAGACTTCACTCTCACTAGATTCAGATTGGAAAATAACTTTCTTAGACTTGGATTTGGTTACTCTCTCAAGAGTCTTAGCTTTCATCTGATTTGACGTTGTTGTAAAAGCAACAGTACCATTTCCATTTTTCTTCTTGATGTTGTCAGCATCTCTCTTCATTATGGTTTCATGTTGGAGAAGAGTTCCAAATAACTCATCAAGAGAAATTTGAGTAACCTTCCTGTTCTCATCTATAGCAGTTCTGTTGGATTCCCACTCATTGGGCATAATACCAATTATCTTATCCAAAAGTGATTCATCGTCTAACCATTTCTCTCCCATAGACTGTAGACTATTGACAATAGTCATAAATCTCTGTTGAAATTTACAGATTGGTTCACTATAAGGAAAATTGAAGCCATGGTATTCAGCTCTAAGCATAGCTCTCCTAGTTTCGATCACATTAGAATTTCCAAAGTGTGGAACTTATAACTTCTTCCAGATACAATTAGCTGCTTCACAAGATGAAATTTGGCTATATATATTTCTAGTCATTGAAGAAAGTAAGGTATTTCATACCTTATAATTGAGTTGATACTCTTTCTTTTCCTGGTTATTAAAAGTTCTAACTTCCTTATCAGGAATTTTATAATCACCAGTAAGCATAACAAAGTTGTCCACTCCAGTATTGATAACAAAAGTCTTCATTCGATCTCTCTAGTATTCATAGTCATTACCATTAAAGATTGGTGGTCTTGTAGGATTTAGATTATCAATAGAACCAACATTAATTCCTGTCATACTTCAAAACCTTTGGCACACAAACTTGTTAGAAGAAAAAGTTTGTAATAACAAAGTTCGGAATGACAAAATTCGGAATGAGAAAGTTCGTAATGAGAAAGTGAGCAGGAAAAACTTATACGTGAGTAATAGTATTTCAGAGACCTGCCCTGATACCAATTGTAGGATTGAAATAATTATATAGATGCTCAATATACAAGAGGGGGTGGGGTGAATTGTAAACTTTAAAAATTCCTCTAAACAAAGGAAAGAGCTATGTTTAACAAAGTTAAACTAAGCAAATTCACAACACCTCTAACACCAATTGAAAACTTGGAAAAAGGAATGAAGTTATAAACTTCAAGTTTTATGTACTTTCTTAAAATTGGAAAGAGATTCCGAGAGTAGGTTCCAGAAATAGGATTCCGGAAATTGAAACTTAACAAAAGATTAAAATATGATATTCTACCTTAAAGCGTATAGAATCTAAATGAAACAGAGTACAAGTAAGGAAGTATAAGAAAGTTATACTTTCCTTATAATACAAAATGCAGCGGAAACAAACAAGTAGTATAACTACAAGTAACAAGATATAAGTCTTTTAACCCAAAGAGAAGGGTATCCAACAACCTTGGATAAAGGTCCCTTGATTTATACTTTCAAGCAAGTCTATCTAACTCACACCAGGGTAAGCCCTCGATACAAAGACCGGAGTCTCTGTCTTGTTATCCCCACAATACCTCAACTTCAAGGTAGTTGGCAACCTCTGTCTTCCTCAGCAAGGAAGCCCTCGAACATCAAGGTAGTCGGCACCTCTGTCTTCCTATCCCTAGAAGTCCTCGAATGTAATCACCAACATTCAGAGTCGAACGAAGCTTTGAGAGTTGAAAAGAGACTCTCTCTCTAGAAATCACTTCAAAAACATATATGCACAATGTCGAAGAAGTTATTCCTCAGTCAGCATTGAGCTCTTTTAAATGAGCTCTTATTTATAGGCAAGGTCGGCCTCCTTTGCAACGGTCATATTTTCCTTAAAAATCAGAGGGACCTGTACACGTGTAACTTAACCAACGGTTAGTTTATAACATAATAGACGACACCGTTTTATAACAAAACAAGTGAAACAGAAAGTACGACATCGTTTAAAGTCTAACTCAAAAGTTCAGAGTGAAGGTTCGGAGTGTAGACACAAATATTTTTTCGGAGTCTAAATTAATTCGGAGTGTATAAAACAAAGATGATCAAATTTTTTTTAATAGGTGAATTCGGAATGACAATTCGGAATGATAATTAATCAACAGAATTCGTAATGAGAATTTTTCATCAGAATTCGTAATGAGAATTTGTCATCAGAATTCGTAATGAGAATTCATCATTAGAATTCGTAATGAGAATTTGTCATCAGAATTCATAATGAGAATTTGTCATTAGAATTCGTAATGAGAATTCATCATCAGAATTCGTAATGAGAATTCGTATCCAGAATTCGGAGTAGAACTTTATCAGAGTTCGTATCCGGAATTCGGAATGAAACTTCATTACAGTTCTCATCTAGAATTCGGTACTTAAAACAGAATGTTTCATATCAATGTTTCAAATGATTCTGAGAATATAGAAATGATTCCGAAACTTATACTTAAGAAATATATGAATGAAAATTTGATATGGAAAATTTTTCTTACAAAAACGATCTTACTTATAAAAGCAATTTTCCTTATAAAAGCGATTTTCCTTATAAAAGTGATTTCCTTATAAAACCGATTTTCCTTATAAAAGCATTTTTCCTTATAAAAGCGATTTTACTTATAAAAGAGATTTTCCTTATAAAAGAAATTTTCCTTATAAAAGCAATTTTCCTTATAAAAGTGATATTCCTTATAAAAGAAATTTTCCTTATAAAAGCGATTTTCCTTATGAAAGCCATTTTCCTTATAAAAGCGATTTTCCTTATAAAATCAATTTTCCTTATAAAAGCAATTTTCCTTATAAAAGCGATTTTCCTTATAAAATAAATTTTCCTTATAAAAGCAATTTTCCTTATAAAAGCAATTTTCCTCATAAAAGCGATTTTCCTTATAAAAGAAATTTTTATTATAAAAGAAATTTTTCTTATAAAAGCGATTTTCCTTATAAAAGAAATTTTCTTTAAAGAAAGGTGTTTGTGATTTTCAAAACAAGAAGGAATGGAAAAGTCATAAGGAAAACTTTATTGACTCAACAGTTTCAATGTGAAATTTCCCAGTAGTATATAACATTTTAACATAAAAAATCCATATTAAATTTATTCGAGTAACATATTTAATATCTACTATAATATAATTAGAATAATTTTTCATAAAAAACAATTTATAATATAATTAATCTTTCAAAAAAAATTAAATGAGAAGGAATTTTTTATCAAAAAATTGTATGGTTTGAGTATTCATCTGAAAATCAATCATTTCAGAAAAATAAAAAAAGTTATCCTAATATAATTAGGATATTATTATTTTATAATAATATTTTTACACTATAATAAATAATTTATAATATAATTATAAATTTATTATAAATCATATATGCAATGTATGGCAAAAACACCCTTTAGAATCATGCAATTTTTTAAAGCATTTTATTACTTTAAAATAACTATTATTTTAAAAAAAAAATATGAATAATGAATTTATTTTATAAATGTATAAACAATTAAACAATCATAATTTTTTAATAATATTCACACCCACCATCTTTAATATTATTTAAAAATGGTTATTTATAAATAATAATATTTTCATAGTGTGTCGTATTTCTTTTATACTCGGTGTTGCATAAATCATGAGAAATTGTAGGTATTAAATGTATTTAAAAAAGAAATATATCTTAGTGTATTGGAATATTTTCTTCTCTTCCATTCAATGTGTTGTGTTTCATACACACTATCAATTTTTTTCTATTTTAAAAATCATAATATGTGATAATAACTCCCTTGATTAATGTAAATCCATAGGGAAAAAAATAATGATGATTGAATGATTGATAATATAATATGAATAGGGGTAGCATATGAATCATTAAGAATAAATTTGGATTATTTAAAATATGTGTCACAAATAAAGATGCTTTATTATGAAACTATTACCTCTATTATAAAATCATCTTCTATCTCATTTATAGATTATATAATATACATATATAAATTAGTTGTTTTACTCAGAGAATTTTTTATTTATTAAACCGATATACATAAAAAATGAATTCATTTATTCAAATTCCAAATTTAATTAATTAATCTACTATGTTCACATAATGTGTATTGGGGATTACATGTACATATTCTCAAACCAACATTGGTGTGTTGTCTTGGGTAAAAGAATTCATTGATCTAGAATCTAATGATTAATAATCATGAAAAAATTATAAGTTGATGATATAGAATATAATTTTTAAACCAACCAGGAAATATATTTATGAAAAATTTTGTATGTTGAAATCAAAGAGACAACCAACATTACATATGCTGGAGTCACAATTTAAATTTTCAAATATCATGATTGAAAAAAGGTAAGTGTAATTTAATAATTAAAAAGAATATAATTATACCATAAATATAATTTTATTTTTTAATCATTCATACATATAACATGAATATAGCATTCTAATAAAAAATAATCATATTAATTTGTGAGGTTATAGTCCTACATAAATACAAATTATGTAATCATTTTTCAATAGATGGTATTATAAGAATTTTTATGATATGTCACTTTTATAGAATGAGTGTTATTTTTCACTATCATATGTAATCATTGATTTCTTCATCATGAATATATATGACTGGGGATGATGTAAAATTAATTACATATGTTTATAAGGGGTTTACCTTATTACACATGAAAATTAGTTTCATTTCCCATTATATGGATGAGTAGATAGATAAATATTGTTAAATAAAAATAATAATATATTAGTATATAAGAGAATTATTTTTATTATATAAGAGATATCATAAAACAATTTATATATGAGATATGTGATGTAAGAAAGATGAAAGATATCAATTAATTCTATTTACATTTTTTAAAAGAACCTTATTTGGATATCTTATTGTGGTCCCAACATATTTTGTTTTTGGGTAACTATAAAAATTAAAATTTGTATATGGATGTTTTATAGATCTTTTTCTTGTTTTTTAGCCAAATGGATTGAGATGTGTGATGATGTGGGGGATGGTGTTCCCATTTATAATTGACTAGAAGTGACATTTATATAAATTATTAATTCTATTTCATAATGGGATGCCGAAATCACATCATAGTCCTACATAATCGAAGAATAATGGATTATAAGGGAGATATGTTCAAGAGACACCTCAAACATTAAAAAACCTATTTTAAAAAAGTTTAGTTATTTTAACTCATTAGTTTTACCCCTGGTAAATTTGTTTTAATATTTACTCTAAGAATTTATTTTCTATTTTTTATATCAATTATTATAAATAATTAATTTAAAATTATTATATAAAATTATTTATTATGATTAAAAAAATAGATTTTATTTTATCAAATTAAAATCTTAGATGTTTGAGAAAATAATTAAAAATAAAACCTGTAAAACATTTTGAAAAATGGGTTTTCAGATATTCAATTTTCATTAAGAAATGATCATATATTAACCCTATAAAGAAAAATACCTATATTGGAATTTAAATTATTATAAATAGATATATAATTTATTAATATAATTAAATACTAAATTTTTATAGGTTATTTTATTTTATTTTAATTGAAAAAATTGTCCATTTTAATTTTTTTACCGACAAATACTTTTTAATAGAAAAAATAAACATAAACAAAATCATTAAAATAAATTATTATAATGAAATTAATTTTTTTAGTTCTAAATCTAATGGTTCAATTTTAAAATTAATATCCTATCCAAAATATAATTTATAATTTAATTAAGAAAACATAATTAAAATTTTTGTAAATATTTTCAAAATTGTTAAATTTAACTAATTAATGAAAAATAAATAATTTCTAAAAAATCTTAAATCCCACCAACTAAATAGGATATCATAGTTTCAAAATTGATTTTATTTTTTAAAAATAACATTTCTACAATTTATTAAAATTAATTATCATATTATCTCACAAAAATCAATAGAAATTATATTTGAAAAAATATTTATCTATAGAATAATGTATCTATATTTAAAGGTGACTTCTGTTTTATTATTATTTTTCAAATAAATATATATATTTTAGGTGATTTATATATATTCAATAAATTAGATAATTTAATTAAAATCGAATAATTTAATTTCTATGTTATAATAAAAAAATAATTCACGTGTCATTTATGATTAGTGTTTTGTCTTCTGTATAGAATAAACCATTATGTTCTTATATTAAGATCATAAGGTGTTAAATTATGGTTGGTCTATGAAAAAATATATTTCATAAAATTTTTGGGATATGGATGACATAAGGATAATTTTATAAGTGAAATGTATAGAAATCCTATAATATTTCTATTATTTTAAATATTATAATGCTCTAATCATGTTATTGTTTCTCCAAAATAAAACAATTTTTATGATACAAGGATATTGTTAAAAATAAAATTATCCAATTAGGATTAATATATACTTTCTTTTCGTTATTAAATTGGTTTTAAATTAATTGAATTGGTTTCTACTTTACCCTGGTAAATCATTTATACTAGAGATACATATATAATGAAATAAATTGAAATTGAAAAGATATATAATTATAAACCTCTTTATTCTGAAAATTGATTTAATTTTTCAATAGTATATGTGTCAATAAATACATTTAACATAAGCATGTAAAATGAAATTAAAAACCATATTTTTATTATTGTGATTTTTGAATATAGATGAAATTTGACACAAATATGTATAATGATAATTATAGTGGAAGTTATTATATTATTTTCAATCAAAGAAATAATTTTTAACATTAATTATGAATCCAAAATAAAATGGTACATTTAGATTACATTATTTAACAAAATGAAATGAAATCTTTATAAATATCAACATTTTATACCTATTAAATTAAAAATAAATATTTTCATAATAATATATAAAATGATTCCGATTTTTTAATTTGTATTTTGATACAAAAAATAAGGTCATTTTTCATCATCAAATTTCCAAAAATATGATTTTTATATATTACATAAAACAACATAAATAATTAAAGGAACTCACTAATTGAAATTAATCATTTTTTGAGTGAAAATGTTTATAGGTTTTTCTATAAAACTATGATGAATATAAATACATAAAATAAATACTAATAAATCATTAGAATAATATATTTATATGATTACCTATATATTTACATGGAATTTCTACTTTGGTCATAATGGTTGGGTGTGATGTAGTTCCCATTCATTGTATTTCCTGGTATAAGATGTGATAATACACTGATTAAATATTGAACTTGGTATTGGGATCTTTGTTATTACAATTATGTTGTTTAAAACAAATGGTTATATATTGGTAGAATAAATTATTTAAAAATAAATATAATTGAATATTAAGTAATAATGGAATATTAATTTAACATGTTTTTTCTATTGGGTGACGATATATATATATGGGTGAATTCTATGTTTTCCATCTATGTTATAAGAAAAATGTTCAATATAAAACTAGTACTTTCTATAGAATTTATATCCATTCACATAATGTTTTATTTATAAATCATTTTTCTGAATCTTATTTATTATCATTGTTTTTTGTTGGAAGATCACTTGTATATGGATGTATATATCCGAGTTTTATTTAAGGACATCATTGGATGTTACAAAATGTGATTTTTATCAAACCCCACACTTGAACCATGGTGAATGTGTAGAACAAATCTATAGTGTAATGTGTAAGGGAAGATGGTTGATGGTGGATTTATGATAACATTATATGGATATAGAATGAGACAAAAAGTGAAATGACTAAGACATGGTTTTATTATTAATATTCATTAATATTTTTGGGTTGTATTATATATGAATAACAAATTAATAAAATCCAAATTTATTGGTATTACTTATATGACACTATATCTATTTCATGTTTTTAGGATACGTTATATGTTTTTATAGTTATTTTATAGTTGTAATGTTTATATAATGTTTTTAATTATGGTAAACATTTTTATTTTTTATGATATTATTATAGGAAGTAAGTAGGGTAGTATAGTATCTATATAGTATGTATAGAACTCCATTTCTATTTATTATCCTCTTATGAATGGGGAGTGGTTCTTAAGGTAATGTGATTTCTATGACATGGTTGTTTGTCAAGTGATCTGAACCAATAAATTATAAGTATGTTGATAAGATTTAAAAATTAATGGTAAATCCATTAGTTTGTCTCTGGTGAAAAAATGTCATGATGAGGTGTATCATAATATTTGAAATAGATGAAATTAAATCCAAATAGTATGTGTAACTCAAAAAAAATGTTTCGAACTCTTGAAATAGACATGGTATATGTTAGTGTGGGGTTTATAAATTGTCACATCATTCCATGTTAATAATTAATAAAATTATTATTTATTAATATGTAAATGAAAATTTTCAACACATCCAAAACACATTTGGCTTACAATATATTGAATTTACTACCCCATTCCCACCTCCAATAAGTCATGGAATGTTTACATGCACTAATAAGCAATTCCATGAACATGGGAGGACATAACCTAATAAACATACACACATACATATATATTTAATATAGAACATATCAATAGAAAAAAATATATAGTAACCATCTGCAATATAATATCCATGTGACACATGGTAAAAATATATAACAATATATGGAATATCAGATGAAATGAGAGAAAAAGATATCCTAGTATTCAAAAATAATTTCACACCTCAATAAACTATAAAATAGAATACCCTATGATTCAATATCACTTGAGAAAAATACTATTAGTAATTATATATTTTAGGAAACACAATAATTTTCCTCTAACTGCTATAGTTATACCAAATTAACCACTATAAATTGCATCATCAGTATAAACACAACATGTATGGTAATGAGGCCCATAGATGTGTGGTTGTTATAAAAAGATATTGGGATAATATAGAAACTAAAAAGGTCAAATTATAAGTCACTTTAATTACAATTAATTAAGTAAGTATAAATAAAATGAAGATAAATTAGATTTTGATTTCTCTTTGTGAATATAATAATAAACATACATCCAATCTGTAATAATCAAACACTAATAAATTTATTCATTAATATAAATAAAAAAATACTTTAAATTTATAGAACTAAAAAACCTTAACTAATATTATATCAATAATTCCCTGTATTTAATAATTGATTATAGTAATGGGATTGACACCAAAGAAATATTGAGATGGATGTAATGGGTATATTAACTCATATAGGGGATGATTTCAATATGGGTAGTTTGTATTATTTAAGGGGATTACTTAATACAATAATATAGGATATACCACATCATGTAGAAGAGTTATATAATTTAATTATTTATATGAGAGCTATGAATTTTTTGTATCAAGTGGTTTCTAAATAAATAAAAAATATTTATGATGTTAGGGATCATGCATGTTATTCAGGATGGGATCCCATGTCAATCATGTGTGTGAAGGAAAAACATCCTGGTATACATATGTCAGTAGGTATGTCACAAAAAACATGCTATATATGAATTATTCATGAAAATAATCTTACCTACCCTATATATATCGAATTACCAAACAAACCCAGCCCCTTATGATATATATATGAATGAAAATGTGATTATATCATCACACTGTATATAGAAAATGTACTCAAGATGAAATATTTGTTTTCCAATTTGAACACATTAGAAGGAAGATATGATGAACACAAAAAGTCATATAGTATAAATAAATTTATAACACCTAGATAGTTTTTATTTTATTGTAGGAATATAATGTTCGATAACATGTAGCACAAACAAATTTATGCTTAAACATACCATTAAATAAAATTATTTTAAATATTCATGAAATTAAATAGTTTTTCAAATTAAGGGTATGAATATAATAAAAAATCTTAGGGAATATATCCATATTTTTTCATATGATTTTATTGGAATAATTATTTGGAAATAAGAACACATTTTTTTCATTTTTTGATGGAATATAATAAATTTTATTAAAAATGGTATTACACTATTGTATAGTAATATAATACTAAAAATTTCAAAATTTTAAAAAATATTATATTATAAAAGATAATTTTCAATGATGTTATATAAAAAAATATTTTGGTGATAATTTTTATTTTTGTAAAATTTATACCATCCATTGAATAGTAAAAAAATCCAATTTATAGAATTTTTTCCATTAGTGTATCAAAAAATTAATTTTTTTAATTGATTATAAAATGTTAGTAGTAAATTTGGATTAATATTAATCTAACTAATTTCACTGTAATTTATATTATTCATAATTATTGCATAAATTGTTTTATTTAAATTTGAATTTACTAAAAATATTTGTTAGTTTTAAAGGGTTATTTAAAATTTAATGTGTGATACATATATAGATTTAATTTGAAAAAATTGTAACATAATTTCAAAATAGAATATACACATTTATAATATTTTAAACAATAAATTTTCATCCTTAGGACATGTTAGATGGGTATAAAAATACGGTTTCTATGGTAATATTTCAAATAAGTTAAAATGGATAATATATAAATTATGAAGGATAAATAGACCATAAAACATGTAAAATGTTATTTAATTTGAAACATTAGACCATATATCGTATTCACATTATGGATGAATAATTATTGTTATTTTATTCTTGATTATTATATTAATATTTTTAAATCATTCGGAAAATTCCATGTCTTTCTTCTACCGTACATATAATCAAAAACCACATATACTCTCTTTTTTAAATTTAAATTCATTCTTATTGTAACACAATGATATTTTGAGAGTTATTTTTTTGAATAGATTTAACATTCCAATATATTTCATTTCACATTAAACTAGAAATAGTTATATATATATATATATATATATATATATTAGGAAACTAATTCAAATATTCCTTTCACAAGAAATACTAACATGTTGTGTGATATAATCAACACCGACATGGTGTACGATGCATTCAACAATGAGTTTCTATTAAAACATCTATTTAAAAAAAAAATTTAAATAAGATAATTATAACCTAGATGTTAAAAATCTTCATATTAATAGTAATAAATAATTTTCATTTATATTTTTTATAATTGTTTTATAAATAAAACATATTGATAATGAAAGATAATATTTTTGGGAAAGTCATTATTATGTTTAAAAATAACATTTTTATGAATGAATGACTTATAATAATGAATTTTATTTTAGACACATATATAAATATAATTGGATAAAATAAACATAATTTTTAATTAATAAAATAAAAATTAGTTTTGGGTGAATTTGTGGGATTTTTCTGAGAAACATAATTTTTGGATGAATAGTTAAAATATAGCTTTTTAGTTATAAACTGCCTTTTATCAAATTATTTATTAATGATAAATGATTATATATATATATTTTATGGTAAAAATTTATAAATATAAAATCTAATAATATAATTAAATTAATTATTATCAACTTCACTTTGATAATAAATGTAATATCTTAAAAATGTTTGAACCTTTTCCTACATTAAAATCCCTTTTTATCCTATTTGTGGGATTAAAACTAATCTTAATTTTTATGATCCAATGTTTTGAAATTCAAAAATCTGACATAAACCATTGTATTTAGTGTAATATTCATATTCTGATAAGACCATGTTAATTTTTTGACAATAAAAATTAGTAAAAGTGATTAAAATTAATGACACCAATTATCGCCAAATTAAGCTTAATTAAGGGATAAACATTAAAATTATGTTCCAAAATGACATATAAACTTGTAGAAAACCCATTTTCTATCCATACTTCGTCTATAAACCTATAATATAGATTTTGGATTATTTGGTATGAATTTTACTGGTAATAACATGTTCTTACATAATTTGTTTCTAAAAAATTCCATTGAAGTCCTTTTCCTTCTCTATAAAAGGCCACCAACTCTACCCATTACTCAAACCACTCAATCATTTTAATTTCAACCAATAACTACACAATTGGACTTCTAAAAATCATCTTTTCCCCATTGAATCCACTCTTTGTGTAGAAACCATTTTAAGGAATCCTTTTGGCATGCACCCAAGTGAGTTACCCAATATAGAAATTACATATTCTTTCAAGATCCATTCCATTATTATCTTTCTCCACCCCCTATACTCTCTTTATTTAATTATTTTATGAAAAAACATATATTTAATATACTATAATGTTTTTATTCATAGGTTATGACCTAAAAATATACACACATCCCTCTAATGGATGTTGAACATACAGTTTCTATGTACGAAAAATTACAACCTCACGAAATGTTGATTGTTGATTAATCCTTTACCACCAATCATGGTGGTAATTATAATGAAATATATATTTATATATGTAATATATTATATTTATTATATATTTATTCTTATTTAATTTTTTAAAACAAAAATATTTTGACCTTCCATTTAGTGTTAATACGATAATCTCGTTTGTGGAATTGTGGACTACTTCCCCTCAAAGTGATATGATTCATTCACACATTACATAGAATGTATTAATTATGATGTTAACAAAATTATATGATATATATGACATATTCATGTTAGTGGAATAATTATACATATATATATATATATAAGTTTATTTGATTTACAAACTTTCATTCAATATGATAATAATGATGGAAACATTATTCATGTGTATGCATGACATATCGTCTCAATGAACTGTTTATTCCATTTAATAATCATATATTATATAGATTATTATAAAATAAATATAATGTATATACCTGATATTTATATCATGGTTTAAATTTAGGAATCATTATATAATTATACGGACAAAATATGTAACAAATTAAACCACACATGAAGAACAAAGTGAATTTTTCTCTAAGTAAAACTTTTATATAGGATCTTTAACAAGTGGAATGTATATGGTAAAAAAAAATATATGGTATTAGGTTTAATTATTTTATTCTGTAACATATTTATAATTAATTAATATTTATTATAAATAAATCTTGTACAAGTACTAAGAGAGTCAATACACAAGGAAAATGGTTTTCATGTAACATTTAATATTCATGAGATTATTTTCAGGTTCACCACTCTTTCCTTTTTATTAGTGTATGTAATGCCCATGATTATATTATATGTATTGTTGCACCCCAACCCCAGAATCCCAGAGTCAATACCTTTTTATGTATCATTGGCATGGTTATAAAATACATATATATGTAAGTACATATATAAAAAATATATCTGTAGTAGAATTAATATGTAATATATTACATACTTATTAATGATATATATTTTATAATCATCATTGAATGTTGAACATGGAAATGAATATCATCACGTTTGTGGAGACTGTAATCCATAGAAATTCATGAGCACCAATATCATTATTTTGATATTAAAATAATATATAATTGGATGCTATATCATATATACAGAATCCTTATCATGTTATATTTATTATTTACATTAATTAAACTTCATTATTATACCCATCCAAATAATAATGTATTGAATAACAATTACACTACGACATGCCAAACTAGCCATTAAAAAGTCATTATGAATAGTATTAACGGAATTTTGAACTTCATATAATCCTTATAATTTTAGAATCCATATTACTAGTTTCTTATCGATAATGTAAGAACACATTCATCTTTCTCAGATAAAAGAAGTATTTTTAAAAAATGCAATTTTACCTCCTTTTAATGGGGAACCATTTTTAAATCCAATATTTGAAACTTCTATATATTCAATTTGAAAAAATAATATTCTTTATTAGAATCAGGACATAATATTTTAGTTTTAATAAATTTTTGGTGTTTTTCTGATAACTTTTATATTTTAGTGAATAGTGAAAATACTATATTTTAACTGAAAATTTTTTTTTAATAAAAATAATTTATAGTGTTTAATTATACATTATAATGGTTTGGAAGTATAATTAGATTATATTTTTACCACTTAATCCAATGATGGCCATTGTAAGTAATATCACTTTTAAATTGGAGATAAACAAGTGTCAATCTTTTGATAGTAATTATTTCTTAAAAACACGCCTTTTGATTTTGACATTAGGAATTACTTTTAAATTAATTCATGAAACTATTATGTTTTTAAATTAGTAAAACATAATTCATTTTTGAATACGGAATATCAAAATTAGCTTAAGGTGAATTTTTAGTATTTTTCTAAAGACATTCAATTTTTGATTAATAGTGAAAAACACTGAGTTATGGTTTAAAGCCGAATTTTAATTTTAATAATTATTTATTTTATTTAAATATATTTTAGGTCAAAATAGATACATAATAATTATATAAGTCAATGAAATTCATTATAGTAAGTTTATAATAATTTTTGATATATAAAAATTTTATTGAATGTTTTACCGACATTTACCCGCGTCCTAGGAGCAATTGAAAATTTACATAAAACCTAATTTTACTGCTTCTATGAGTTTAATTTAGAAAATATGAGTGACATAGTTAATATCCAAGAGTAAAATGTGGTTCAATAAGATAAAAATAATTTTTCGATGAATAGTAACTTTTAACTTTTATTTACCACGGTTAAAAGTAAATTGGGTAATTATAGGTAAAAAATGATATTATTATTATCCTAACACATGTCCTAATTCTATAGGAAAAAATTAATTCGACCAAAAAACCATTGGAATAAAATATGAACCTCTTTGGTCAATTTGGATTAGATTGGGACATTTATTATTATTTAATTCAAAGAAGAGTTAAAAGAGTTAAAATTAGTGTTTAATAACTAAAAAATTTTAATATAGGGTTTCACATAAGATAAATTAGACTATAAATATTCATAATAAAGCTAAAAATATTTCCGAAATAAATTTATTTTTTTTATAATTTTTATAAATAATATAAGTAAACATAATTTATGACACAATGGTGATGTAGTAATTACCTAATTATTGAAGTATTAAAATAATTGATGTTATTAACATCCAAATAAATGTAATTTTAGACATTTTATGAATTCTACTAATTTTCTAGGTTAATATGACATATTATGGTTGGTTAGATGAATTTTTTGTCAATTAATAATGCTGTTATGATATTAGAAAAAACAAAATACCTAACAGTGTCAAAATTGACATAAAAGAGTTTTTAAAACTAATATTAAATTATTAATTGGTATTCCATTCATAACAATCTATGGTTCAGTTAAAAGGCTTATATAATGATAGGTGTATCATTAATGAACCACTTGGGGTTCACTTGGAAGTATATAGTAAGTTCATTAACTAGATAATAAAAAACTACAAAGAGACATGATAAATGTCAAACTATTTAACTAAGAGTTAAATCTAAAAGATAAGGTTAATATAGTGACACAAACTTATCTAAAACCTATTGGTTGAGTGGTTTTCGACCCATACCCATATTACCATTTAAATAATAAACTATGGATTCTTTAGAAACTGAAAATAATTTCATTATAAAATAATATTTCTAGCTTTTCCAAAGGTTCCCCTCATTCCTATTTTAAAAGGGAACTCCACCTTATCTATAATTAACACCTTCCAAGACATTTGTCTCAGCCAGACCCTGACCAAAAACCCTCTCAACTTTCCTCCATTAATTCTAGAGGCCTTAAATTAATCATAAATACAACCTATCAAGCTCTTTTGATCAAATCAAAATGAAGAACCCGTAGAAGAGGTAAATATTTCATCACCTCTTTCATGTTCCATTTTTCTTCCACTTCCTCTTTCTTTGTTGTTTCATTATAAAATACATACTCATGTATATTCTATATAGTTTGACTTTATTATAAATACGTACAACTATATTCATTATTCTATTCATCCTTTGAATGACATGTCCCCATACGTGTGTACGTACGGTTTACCGTCTCCACGTCGTGGTGTAATTGTTATTCAATACATTATTATTTGGATGGGTATAATAATGATGTTTAATTGATGTAAATAATAAATATAACATGATAATTATTCTTTATATATGATATACCATCCAATTATATGTTATTTTAATGTCAAAATAATGATATTGTTTCTCGTGCGTATGTACGGATTACCATCTCTACGAACGTGATGATATTCATTTCCACGTTCACCATTGAACGATGATTATAAAATATATATCATTAATAAGTATGTAATATATGAAATATTAATGATAATGGATATATATATATATATATATATATATGTACACACATATATCTTATTCACTTAGTTCCATTCAATATGATATGAAAACGGAAACAGTGTTTATGCGTACGTACGAACTACTGTCTCCATAAATGGTGTTTTATATTTCATATATATGTCTATTATACATATTTATATCCTAAATATATATGATATATAAATCATGTTTTATATTCTGGATGTATCTAAATCTTGATCTAAGTGATAAAATCAAGAGCAACAAGTTAAAACACGTACGATAAAGAAAGTGATTATTACCCGAAATGTTAATTTAACATGGAAATTATCATTAATTGGGTAGTATAAAGACATAAATGAAACATATATGAAATAATAAATATTAATATAGTTTCGGTATAGTTTAATAACATACCAAGGTCTTCATACAGAAGGTTAAATGTACCCTCGACCAAAGGAAAGTGCAAGGTAAGGGTTAATTTCATAATCTCTTTATTATCCGATGTTGTTTTTACGTAAGTATCTACTAGGACATCTTTATTATCCGTGTCCCTGTTTTATAGAATAATTTTCAAATGGATTCTATCTATGATACCTTTTTACTAAAACATCATTTTAAAATTTTTAATATTTATTCTTCTAAATCATTCTCATTAATGTCTATGTATTCAAAATGGGTTTTAAGGGTTTATTTATATATACATGAATGCTTTTTAAATGTTCATTCATGTAAAATGTTTCAAATTGGTATGGGACACATTGATTCAAAAATGTCTTTAAATTTATTCCTTTGTAAATTTTTTGACTTTTAAATGTTTTTATGAAAAAGAGATATTTCTCTAAAAAGGTTTTGATTTCATCTATGTCAACACCCATTGATGGATTTTAAGTTAGTTTGAAGTTGAATTATTATGATACAGAACTTCCATATTGTATTGAAGTTTTTGTGATATGATTGACTATGGATGTGTTATTTGATACCATTCATTGTGTATGGATAAATTATTGACATTTCGTATGCCAATTTTAATACGAATGTTAATGTTATGTTTAAAACTTTTCATATGGGTAATGAATTGGACTTAGTAAGTGATGGGTGGAGCCTGATATAGCTCCATGATTAATCGGTTGGTCTCAAGAGACAAACTAGTGTCTTGGCAGAAGTTTTTGAGAGAATCTTATTTGTAGTCTTGGCACAAGGTCTTGACTATGTGGTTATGAGGGTCTAGCATTTTGTATTCCATCATTAAGAAAGTGGATATTGATATTGAATGTGATTATTTGACTAGTAGAATATCCATGTGTGTAAGTAAATGTAATTATTTTGATTTATATTTTCCATATTATGATAATGTTTATATTGAAAAGGATTTTTTTTCTTTACAATGCCTTAAATGTTTATGCTTATTTATGAAAGTTTCTGCTATATTTTTATCCTTACTGAGCATCTGAGCTCACCCCTTTCTATTTTTATTTTTCCTAGGATGCGACGATTTATATTATGAATGACCTGCAGGGATAGTTCAGGGGATCTCAGTTTTTTCCACTGAAACAATGTTCTTATAGTTTTCTATTTTATGATGTTATGTAAACCTTATGTATGTATCTAGTACTTCCAAGGCTACTAAACTAATCGGTATTTTGAGACTTGATCTTTTGGGATGATGAAAATGATACGTAGTAATGAATCGACTATGGGATTCTGGGATCAGGGCATTACAGTTGGTATCATAGGATGTTTAGTACAAACCTTGCATACTAGATTTATATAAACTCTGTTTAGAGCACATAGCCCTAAGATTGAAATTGAGGGTTAGTATATAATAACTTCCTTGAATATTGTTATTATAGAGATTTTGTGAGTTTCAAAGAAAATACATCCATGTTTGGATATGAGCAGGTAGAGGCAGCTCTGGCCCAGATGAACCAAGTGGTAAAACCCGAAATCATCGCTTTAAGCTAGACTCGAACGGGAACTGGTGCACGACAATGGGAAATGCTGCACTCTTAGTTATGACACTCCTATGGGATATGATTTGGATAATTATAATTTTATTTACAAATCATTTTGAATGATTTACAAGTATATACCTTCTAAATGAAATCATTTTTATGATTATGGCTTATATCTACAAACTGTTCAATTTATGTTAGGTATTTTACAAGTTTGTAATTATTCACTGTAATTCATAAAATGATCTAGTGTATTCCATTGAATTTAAATGGAACCTAATAGAAGGAATGAGACCTCCAATAATACGCATGATCCACAGAGTAATAAGGACCATAACTTTCTTTGTATTAATCCATCATTTAGAAATGAAATAGTCTCCTACGTATTATCAGCATATGAAGAAATAATATATTGTGTAAATAAAATAATTAATGATTTCTCTAATTCCTATGGATTTTAAGGGAAGCCATATAAGAAAAGGATGGTAGAAAGAAAGATGGATAAAGGGAATATGAGAAAGAAGGATTTTCCCATATGTGATAACTGTGGAATGAATAAACTTGGTAAATGATTGAAGGTAATGATAGTTTGTTATATGTATGGAGAAGAAGGACACCAACCACATGATTGCAAAGGTAAGAAAATAGATTCAAATGTACAATTATTTATCTACAAGGAGTTGGGACACTATGCGAATCAATTTCCATCTCATAAGAGTATACCCCAAATGTTGCTATTGGATAATAATCATGTTATGATAGTACCGAATATAAAGAGGAATGATTAAGAGTTGTTATGTTGTTATTAATTTATGGTTTCATTTGAATATTGTATTAATGATGTGCATGTTAAAATAATTATACAGGGTATAAGGATTATACTGTAGTACTATTTCATTAAGAACTTGAGATTGTGTGGAACCATGAAAAATGACTCAATTTAATGTTAATTTTTTTGAAAAATACATGGTTGAAGGAAAGAAAATACATTAATATGGTCCCGATACTGAGATATTGATTTTGGAATAAGAGATGATTGATTTGGATAAATTATATTCAATATTCTTGGCTACCTTGAAACTGATTAATGATTTTTATATTCCATCATTGTTGGAGTTTACAACATTTTTGGATATAAAGAGTATATCCAGTATTCAATAATGAAGAAGGGAAAATGAATGTAATCAACAAGGTTTTATAGAAATTCACATTGTTACTATGTTTTAAAAGAATACATGATGAAGGTATACACATGTTATTACATAGGAAAAAGGATTTTTTTTACCTTCTTTATAAATTTTGGACTGTGATTTTAGACAGAATTATTTTGGATAAGTGTAGTTTGAGATTATTTTTGTATTTCCATAAAAAGGACAACTTGGTGGTCGGGCAGTAACCCGTCCTGTTCGGCAAGGCCACAAGACTTGAACCCGCAACCGAAGGGCGACAAGGGTGTATCACCTACAGCTGGCCCACGTGATGTACTAGATTGAATAATTTATTTTTTTAAAGAAATGGTAGATGAATTATAAATTTAATTTTTTAGTGACCCTATATGAATAGGATAAATATAATATTTTTTTAAGTTCTATTATCTTTTAGAGTGAAAGATGAGTTTGTGGTAGAAAATAGTTAAAGGATGGAACTCTACTTTTCAAGTATATATTTCTTTTCTTTCATCTCTTATTCTATGAAGAAATTAATTCTTAAACATTAGGTAAGGAATATTAAAACAAAAAATGTGTTCTCAAAACACCTTATGTTTTGTTGAACCGATGATATTTTAAATCATCATAAATTGATGGCTTTGAATCCCTTAATTCTATAATTTTTTTCTGACAGATGACCTCAATCACTCCCTATAAATAATTATGTTTTCCTCCAATAATGTGTCTCTAATTTCCATTAGTGTTCTCTTAATCGAGATCATAATTTGGTGGTGACATTTTCATTCCCCTTTTCCACTTTTTAAGACTAAATATTATATACCAAATTTTCGATGTGGGTTTTCCAAAAAGGTATTTTTATATTTTAAATCATTTATTTTCAATGACCAATTTCAAATTTATAGGACACAATTTATTGAAGGATGGGAGAATGTAACACCCCAAGATTTCATAGTACAATATCTCATTAAAGTAATTCAATAGCTTGTGTTACATGACACACCATGTTCAAGCGCACCACGACTTACCAAACTAGCTGTTAAGTAGTTGTTATGAATTTTATTAACTGAATTTTGAACATTATATAATCCTAATAATTTTAGAATCAATATTATGAGTTTCATAGACATAATTTATGAACAAATTAATTTTTTTCAGATAAAAGAATTATTTTAAAAAAATTCAATTTATCGCCTTATAATGGAGAACCATTTTTAAATAAAATATTTGAAAGTATAATATATTCAATTTGAAAATAATAAACTTATTTTTTAGAATTGGGACATAAGAATTTAATTTCAATAAATTTTCGGTGTTTTTCTGAAAACTTTCATATTTTGGTGAATAGTGAAAAATACTATATTTTAACTGAAAACTACTTTTTTAATCCAAATAATTTATAGTGTTTAATTATACATTTTGAAATTTTAGAAGTATAATTATGTTATATTCTTACCATTTAATCCAATGATGGTAATTGTATGTAATTTTACTTTGAAATTTGACATAAACAAGTGTCAATATTCTGATAGATATTATTTATTAAAAATACACTTTTGGTTTTTACAACGGGAATTAATTTTAAATTAATTTATACAACTTCTATGTTTTGAAATTGGTAAAATAGAATTAATTTTTGAATACATAATATCAAAATTATCTTAGGGTGAATTTTTGGTATTTTTCTAAAAACATTTAATTTTTGATGAATAGTGAAAAACACTGAGTTATTGTTTAAAACCAAATTTTTATTTAAATAATTATTTATTTTTTAAATATATTTTAGGTCAAAGTAAGTATATAATACCTATATAAGTTCAATGTAATTAATTGGAGACAGTTTATAAGAATTTTAGATATATAAAAATTTTATTGAACTTTTTACCGACTTTTACCCACCTCCTAAGAGCATTTTCAAATTTACATGAAACTTAATTTTACCACTTCTATGAGTTGAATTCAAAAAATATGAGAGACACGGTTAATATCAAGGAGTAAAATGTGGTTCATAAAGATAAAAATAATTTTTGGAGAATAGTAACTTTTAACATTTATTTACCATGGTTAAAAATAAATATGGTAATTAAAGGTAAAAATGATATTATTATTATCCTAACACATGTCATAGTTCTATTGGAAAAGAGTAATTCGACCAAAAACAACCTTATGAATAAAATATTAACCTTTTTGGTTAACTTGGATTAGATTAGGACATTTATTATTATTTAATTCAAAGAAGAGTTTAAAGAGTTTAAATCAAAGTTAAATAACTAAAACATTTTTAATATATAGTTACACATAAGATTAATTAGACTATAAATATTAATTAGATATATAAAAATATTACCTACATAATGGTATTTTATTTATAATTTTTAGACATCAAATAATTATATTTATTTATGACACAATGATGATACAATAATTACCTAATTAATCAAATATTAAAATAATTGATATTATAAATATCCAAATAAAAGTAATTTTACACGTTATATGAATTAAATGAATTATCTAGGTTAATATGACTTATTAGGGTTGGATAGATGAATTTTTTTTCATAGTAATAATGATGTTATGAATTTATAAAAACCATAATACCAAATAGTGTCAAAATTGACATAAAAGAGTGTTTAAAACAAATATTATATAATTAATTAATATTATATTCCTTAAAATCTTCAGTTCGGCCAAGAGACTTATATAATGATATTTTTATCATTAATTAAAAACTTGGGGTTTTCTTAGAAGGTTATAGTTTGTTTATTAACCACATAATTTAAAAATACAAAGAGACATGGTAAATGTCAAACTATTTAACTAAGAGTTAAATCTAAAAGATAAGGTTAATATAGTGACACAAATCTGTCCAAAACCTATTGGTCGACTGGTTTCGACCCATCCAAACCTTATCCTTTAAATAATACAATTTTATGCCATTATAAACCTAAATTGATTATATTATAAAATAACACTTCTAGATTTTTCTAAGGTGCCCCTCATTCCTCTTATAAACGGTCACTACCTCTTCTCTCTTCAATTCACATCTTGAAAGCCATTTAGATCATCCAAACCCTACCCAAATTCCCTCTAGCCTATATTACCTTAGTCTTAGAGGCCTTAATTTAGTCATAAAAAAACCTATTGAGTCATGTTGGTCAAATCAAAAGGAAGAACCCAAAGAAGAGGTAAATAATTCATCACCCCTTTCATGTTCCTTTCTTCTTCCACTTCCTCTTTCTTTATTTTTTCCATTCTAAACTAATAACTCATGTATCTTTTATATACTGTGATATTATTATAAATATGGTACTACCAAATTCATTATTCTATCCATCCTTTAAATGACATGTCACCATACGTGCGTATGTACGACTTACCGTCTCCACGTCATGGTGTAATTGTTATTCAATACATTATTATTTGGAAAGTTTTAATATTGATGTTTAATTGATGTAAATAATAAAAATAACATGATAATGATTCTTTATATATGATATACCATAAAATTATTTATTATTTTAATATCAAAAGAATGATATTGTACCTCGTGCGTAAGTACGGATTACCCTCTCCACGAACGTGATGAGATTCATTTCCACGTTCACCATTAAATGATGATTATAAAATATATATCATTAATAAGTATGTAATATATGGAATAAAAATTATACTAGAGATATATATATAAATATATATGTTTACTTACATATATCATATTCACATCGTTCTGTTCAATACGATATGAAAATGGAAACATCGTTTATGCGTACGTACAGACTACCATCTCCATAAACAGTGTTTTCCATTTCATATATATGTCTGTTATATAAATTTAAATTCTAAATATATATGATATATAAATGATGTTTTATATTTTTGATGTATTAAAATATTTATCTAAGTGATACAATCAAGAGCAACATGTTAAAACACATACGATAAAGAAAACGATTACCCTAAATGTTATTTTATCATGGAAATTATTATTAAATGGGTATTATGAAGTCATAAATGAATAATGAATGATATAATGAATATTAATATGGCTCTGGTATTATTTAATAACATACTATGGTCTTCATACATGATTTTAAACGTACCCTCTACCAAAGGAAAGTGCAAGGTAAGTGTTAATTTCACATTATCATTATTATTTGAGGTTGTTTTTACGTAAGTATCTGTCGGGAAAAATTTATTATCCATGTACCTATTTTATAAAAGAGTGTTCAAAGGGATAATTTTTAAGAGGTTTTTTTACTAAAACATCATTTTTAATGTTTTAAGTATTTATTCTTCTAAATCATTCCCATTAATGTCTATGTTTTCAGAATGGTTTTTAAGGAATTATTTATATAGACATGAATGTTTTTTAAATGTTAATTCGTTTCAAATGTTTTTAAGTGGTATGGTACACTTTGATTCAAAAATCTCTTTAAAATTATTCCTTTCTAAATTGTGTGGCTTTTAAATGTTTTTATGAAAATGAGATATTTCTCTAAAAAGGTTTTGATTTCATCTATGTCAATATCCTTTGAAAGATTTTGAGTTTTTTTGGAGCAGAATTATTATGGTACAATCCATCCATATTGTATTGAAGTTTTTGTGATATTTTTGAATGTGGATGTGTTATTTCATACCATTCAAGGATTATGGATAATGTATTGACATTTTGTATGACAGTTTTAATACGAATGTTTATGTTTTGTTTAAACATTTTCAAATGGGGAATGCATTGGACTTATTAACTGACGAGTGCAGCCCACTATAGCTCCTCGATTCATCGATAGGTCTCATTATAAAAACTAGTGTTTTAGCACAAGGCCTTGACAAAATCATATTTTTATTCTTGGAACAAGGCCTTGACTATGTGGATATGAGTCTGGCATTTTGTATTCCATCATTATGAAAGTGGCTATTGATATTTCATTGGATTATTTGACTATTATAATATCCATGTGTGTACGTAAATGGAATTATTTTGATTTATAGATCCCAAATTATGATGAAGTTTATTTTAAAAATTCTTCTGGTTTATTTCTATACATTGCCTCAAATTTTCATGCTTATTTATGAAAGTTTCTGCTATAATGTTATCCTTACTGAGCATCTGCCATCACCCCTTTCTATGTTTTACTTTTCCCAAGATGCGAAGATGTATATTATGACTGAACTGAAATGATAGTCTATGAGATCTTAGTGTCGTCCATGGAAACAATGTTGTTGTAGTTTTCTATTTTAAGATGTAATGTAAACCTTAAGAATGTATCGAGTAATTCTAATGCTGCTAAAAAATTGGTCATTCGAGACATGATCTTTTGTGATCATGCCAATGATACGTAATAATGCATCAATGTTGTTCTTCTATAGTCGGGGCATTACATGTATCATATAAATAAATTTATGGGTATTTAGATTCACTTTTTATGACCCTTCTTTCATGTGCATTGAGTTTCATAAGTGAAAAATTATGTGAAAATGTTTTGTCATAATTTTCCTTCTTTCAGACTTATATTTTTTTATAAACCTAAAATTTTTTATAGGTGTACATACTTATATTTACATGTAATATCATGAATTTCAATCTACTAATTATATTCTATGATTTATGTAATTTTATTTCCTTACATTTAGAGCATGATCCCAATATACCAAGTTATAAGAGTATATTGAGACAGTCTCATTGATTTTCAAGATTGTTAAATTTTATGGTTCATTTTCTAAACTATTATGATATATATCTCAATAAAATACTTTATTTCCTTATCATATTTTATTTTTGGATATAATAATTTATTGGTACCATTTTATACTCATATTTACATAAGATAGTTTTGAAAGTGTATTTAGGAAATCCCATCATTACTATCTCTTCGGTCAAAAATCTCTGTTTTCTAAAAAGGGTTCCCAATAATATTATACCATTTTCATATAAAATATAATATAAATTTATTCAATTTTTTATTATTAATATATTTATGGCTATTATCTTGTCAATTTTTGAATAACGAAATTTTCTACCCTTTTTATCATGCAAAAGGTATGTTCTTTTGAACTAAAATGACATATGTAGATTGACCCACCATTATATCATAGAAGCTCCATTTTATCATTATTAAAAGGTCAATCTCTAAAAAATTATGTTTAAATGTAATTTTTAGGGATTTTTTCAATAGGGTTTCATACTTATATTATATTTTTTCATGGAAAATAATTTTCAAAATATATTTTCATTTCTTAATTACAGGTTTTCAATATGCCTTCAAAGATATTTTTTTCAAAACATTTTGAAGCATTCATTAAATTTTTTCAGGTGTATTCAAGGAAAAATGATTTTAATTTTTTTTATTATTATTTTAAATGTTATCATGAATTTTTTTTTCAAAACTATTTCATGTCTTATTTATAATTTTTCAAGGTATTTTCTATTTCAATGATTTTAAAATGGTATTAGTTATTAAAATTCCATTTTTCGAAAAAGAAATGATATTTTCCTCATGAAACATTTTAGAGGATATTTAAAATATTATTTTATATTTAATAAGAAATCTATTGATGTTTCTCATAAAATCTAGGAAAGTACCTAATTATTCCATTCAAATATATTATTTTAATGTGTTATACTTAATTTCAGGATCTTTATGAATCCCATTTATACATTAGAAGATTTATGTTTATGAAACCCGCTTCTATTTCACAAGTTATATGGTTTTGAAACCCACTTCACATAACAAGTTATGTTTATGATGAAATGGTTATGAAAACTATCTATTTATTCATGTTATGATATATATATATATACATGTTTATGTTATCCATTTCATTTCATGGGTTATGATATGTGATGTGTTTATTTATGAACATGTGGAACATATATGTATGATTTCATTATATGATGGATGTGACCTATATCTCCCTTTAATGAATTGGGTTACAATTTATATATCATGGTATAATTATGGGAATCATGTTGATGAGATTAATCAATTTTGAAAGGTTGGGTAAACCGGATCCTTTATAAATAATGGAATTCAACTACGGATTGTGGGTTATGAAACCTAGAAGGTACAGTCATCGTGATGAGGGAATTTGGGGAAACCCAATCCATTAGTAGAAGATGGGGAATCCTGACCCATTACAAGGAAGGAACTATAACTAGGTATTATGGTCTTCCCCGCCCAATGGGTACAGTTCCCATGAAGTGCCCTGATATGTTATAGCAATGTGTCTTGTCATACAAGGAATGATATCACGTGTTTAGGTATTCCACAATTACAGGTCTTACTCCTATGTCATGCTTCAATGGAGTATGTTTTTATTTCCTAAAATTTATGTCTTATAAATTTCTGAGCTCTATTCCTTGATTCATCTATATGATCTTTGATATGTATGGTATGATCTTCTATTTCCATTATCACATTATAAACCATTGTGGTCATGTTTATTCTAACATGATTCCCTTGTTTACCCTTATTGAGAATTTGATCTCACTCCATTTTTATGATTCCTTTCTTGAGATTATGATAAAAAAATTTATTTAGAAGTAATAATAGTGGAGATATTTATGGGAGATAATGAATATATTTCACTATGATAGAATATTTTGTTTGGAAGATTCCAAATACACTAAAAATTAAGGTCATCCTGCATGTATTTTTTAAATGTATGGAATAATAATATAAAATGATGTAATATCCATGTATTTCATGTTTGGGTTACTATAGTGGGTATCAATGTAAATTTTTATTCAATAATCAAAATCTACGATGCAAAATCCTTATTGAGATCCCAAGGATTATTTCTAAGGATATGTATAGGGATGTCACTAAGGATATGTATATGGATGAGTTATCATTTAGGAAAATACCATGTAATTTTTATAAATTATATATTGAGGGGTTTCTATGGATTAAATCCATGTTTAGATACTACAACTGGATGTGTCAATAGCACAAATGTACCTACGGGTAAAAAATCCGAAAAGATGTTTCGGGCATGACATGGGGTGATTTGGTACACAACAATGGGCCTTGCTACATAAATGGTTTGACACTCCTAGGGGATATGCTTTTGGATTTCAAAAACTCTTCTTGAACCATCTTTAAGGATAGTGATATAAGATATATATTACTAAACTAGGGTGAAAATAAGGTGTTATAGATTGTGGATGGTCCCATGATTTATACATCGTATAAGTAATTATTTTCATAACAATTTGGTTTTATACTATGATAATTATTTCACACACTATTTTTCTAGTTTTAGAAAATGGAATGAAATAGAAGTAAATATAATTAATATGGAAATTGAAAGATGATTTTTTAATGATCAATCAAATGGGATGATCAGTGGACAAAAATATATTGGGATTTTTATAAATTAGCTATCGAAGTGTATGGTTAACAATTTTAGATGACAGGATATTTTAATAGGTTGAATAAGAGAATGATTTACATTCATGGTAAGGAATATAGAGGATAGATGATTCAACTTCCTGTATGTCAAGAATTATGGATAAAGAACCAAGAAGAATACATTAAAAGGAAGGGAATATGTTATTTGTGTGGGAAAGGGGTAATAAATTGACAAATTATTATAATGATCAATGTTTTATCTATAGATGAGATGGGAATTAGCCAACACATTTCCATATGCTAAGGATTTACTTCTAATCCATTTAACGAACTCTTCCATTCAAAACTTTAAAGTTAAAGGATTGATTTATTTGCCTATTTGAATTACAGAATTAGGAATGTTGAATTATGTATGAATTTTTAATTTTATGTATTGATAAGGATTTACAAGAATATATTGAATGGTCATGATGGACTATAAAATTTATTTCATGGAATATATATATTTTGATTAAGGTAACGTAATATTTAATAAATTTTGGACACCAAGATAATGTCTTTTGGATAATGATTTACTGGATATCTATATGTAAATTGGATGGTAAATATTTCCATAGATTATATTATTAACAAAATTGTTTTATTTAATCAATTATAATGTTTTAAAGTTCTTTTATTTGAAGTATATATCCAGTTATTATTTTAATATGGCAACATACATGTTTTCAAAAAGTGTTTATGGCAATTCTTATTATCACTATGATCAAAGAGAATATATGATGATGTTATTAACATTCTTGGAATGTGACAACCAATAGCTAATTTTTGATATACAATTGAGTCAATATTAATCTGATTTTATGACTCTCTTTCTAATGTTTTGCAATTTCAAATTTGAGAAGCGTTATAAGGTTAACCATTCATGAAATGTTTACGTTAAGTTTCATAGAAAGTATTTGTACATTTATTTTTGGTTAAAAACCTTTGTTAAAGTGATAATTAGTGACTAACCATAGTTCAAGGATGTTCATGTTTTATATTTTTGTGAAAAGGACATCATGTATATTGGGTGACAACCAATGATGTCCAGCAAGGCCAGGGGTTATGAACCCATGACTAAAGAATGATAAGCGTTTCACACCTACCAATTTCCTACACAATGTCTTCATTACTGTTTATCTAATTTTAATGAATATATATTTATGATGAACTATTAGTGTTACTTTTTTTCTTTATATATTAATGTAATTTGACATGACGAGACAACTAGATAGCCTTTTTATACTTTTATGTTCCATAAGATCGGTTAAAAGTGTATTCTAGTTCATTATTAATCGATGTTAATTTTAGGGAATTTATTACATGTGGGAAATGATGTATTATAATTTTTTTAATGAATAATAGAATAATGATTGTTTTATAAATTTATCAATAATTACTAAACATTTAGAAATTGAGAAAAATATTTTTGTCCTTTTACATTAATTTTCATTGAGCTGGCATGAATTTAAATCATCAAATATTTATGACATTTAGGCTTTAAAATCTCTTTTGATCATTCAATTATTTTATTGATGAACTCAATAACTCCCTACAAATACTTGGGCCTTTCCTCTATGTCTAATCTTCACACACAACCTATATTCTCATATCTGGAAACCCAGGTATATGTTACTTTCGGTAACCATTATAGTTTCAAATTTCCAATTTTATAGGATGTTTTAATATCAATTTTTATGATCTATATTTCTATGAATGAAACATACAATTATTAAACTTTTGAACCACCAGAATAATTTTGAGGGTGAAATTAATTTTATGGGTAGTGTAATGTAATATACCGAGATTTTTGGAATTATTTATTTTTGAATTAATTTATCTTTTTAATTTTTTTATTTCACATGACACTAGAAATAGTTCTTAATGTATATATATATATATAATATAATAAGATATGTAAAAAATTCATTTCATACGCAAATCAAACTTGTCTTGTGTAATAAGAAACACCAATATGGCATACGAAGCATGAAACACTGAGTTTCTTCAGAACATATCTTTTTTATTATTAAAATTATTTAAAGAAGAGAATTATAACAATACCTTTAAACACAATAATTTTAATAAAAATAATATATTTTAAATATTTTTTATAATAGTTTAATATAAATAAAACATATTGATAGTGAAATATAATATTTTTTTAAATTCTATTTTATGTTTTAAAATATTGTTTTCTTGAATGAATTGCTTAAAAAAATGAAATGAATTTTTGAAATATCTTTTAATTGAATTGGATAAAATAAAAATAATTTCATAATTTATAATTACAAAATTAGTGTACGGTGAATGTTTTAGACTTTTATAAGAAACTTAATTTTTATGAATAGTGAAAATTACAGTTATTTAGTTAAAAAATTCATTTTTATCAAATTAATTGATAATGATAAATGATATTATAAATATTTTTTAGGAAAAATTTGATAAGTATTACATCTAATGATATAATTAAAATAATTATAATCAATTCCACATAGATATATAATATAAAATCATAATTAACAATTGAAATTTTTCCTATATTAAAACCATGTAATTTCATCCCTCATACATAATTACCAGTAATTTAATTTTTGAAATTTTGTGATTTAATATAAAAAAATAGACATAAACCATCATACTTAGTCTAATATAAAATTTATAATAATACCATGTAATTCTTTTTACCAAAATGATTAGAATAAGTGATTAAAATTAATCACAACAGTTAAGGCAAATTAAGATTAATTAGGGACTAAACCTTAAAATTAAGGGCCCAAATGACCGAGACACTTTTACAACACCCATTTAATATCCATAATTCTGCCATAAACCTTGAATTATTATGTTTGGTTTGTTTGTAAGAATATATTTATGTAATAACATGTGATAACATAATTTGATTCTAAAAATTCCATGTGTGTCCTTTTCCCTCCCTATAAAGGCTACCACATATACTCACTCCTCACACATGTCAACCATTTTAATTTCGTCCAATATCATCCTTGTTATCCCGCAAAAATTAATAAATTTTACTTTGAAGACTATTTTTGCGATGAAACCATCTTAAGGAAACCTCTTGGAACAAACCAATGGGGGATACCCGATTTACAGGTAACGTCTACTTTCATGATGCTATCATTTATTATAATTATCCACCCATTCTAGTATCTTTATTTTCATATTTTATGAAAAAACAAGTATCTTATATATAATAGGATGTTGTTATGAAATATTTATGATTTAAACATACACACACCTCCATCTAATTGAGGTTGACCATACTATTTCTATGTACGGTGAACTACTACCTCAAAAATGATGATGGTACAATTCACCATTACCACCAATCTTGGTGGAAATTATGGGGAAAAAAATATTTAGATATGTAATATATTATATTTATTACTTTATTATTCTTTGTTACCAATTTAAAATCACATATTCTTTTACCATCCATTTGGTGTTAATATGATAATCCCATTGGAGGAACTGTGGACTACCGCCCCATCCAAGCAATGTGATTCATTCACATACTATATATATTGTATTAATGATAGATATATTGAAAATATATTATATATAAATTATACTAAAATAACTATATATATATGCTATTTACATACATTATTTCAATATTATCATAATGACACAGAAAACGTTCATGCATACGTACAACTTATTGTTTCCATAAACGATGTATTCCATTTTTTAATCCAAAATTATATAAAACACTTTCAGATAAATATAGTGCAAATACCTGATATTTATATTATTTTATACATTCTATAATCATGATATATCTATAAGTAATAACGATGTAACAAATTAAGACACACACGAAGAACAATGTGAATTTTAACCGATGTGAAACTTAAACATAGGATCGTTAACAATTCGGTAGAATAAAGTCACAATAAAACCATATATTGTATTATATGTAATAATATTCTTTTTTCATATATTTATAATAGATTTATTTTTATTATATAGGAATCTTGTATAACTACGGATAGGGTATAGACACAATGTAAGTGGTGATCATCTCACTTTTTATTTTCATCAGATAAATGTTATGTTTTTCACTCTTTAATTATGTATGGTGTATGTACTAACCATGATTGTATTCTATGTAAAATTTTCATAAAATTATGTTTATTCACATGATGCTTTTATAATTCTTTATTCATAAGGAATATGTATCAAAATTTACGAATTTTGTAAAAATGTTTTGTGTCAATTTTCTTTCAGTGAACCATATGTTTTTATGTAACCAAACTCTTTTTAGAGGTGTTAATAATTCCATTTTACATGAAAAATAATGAATCTCAACAATTTCAGGATATTATATAATTCATTTAATTTATTTTCCTTAAATGGATATCAAGATCCCAAGATACCATGATATAAGTGTTTACTGAAACAATCTCATTGCTTTTTGAGATTGTTTATTTTTATGCTTCCTATGATGAAATATTTTGATTTATCTCTCAAGAAAATAAATAAGTTTACTTATCCAATTTTATTTCATGACATAATCTTGTATTGTTACTATTTTCTATACTTGGGTACATAATATTACTGAGAAATTGTTTTTAGGAAATCCAGACATTACCCTCTATTTGATCAGAAATCATTTTTTTCTAAAAAGGGTTTACAAGAATATTACAATTTTATATAGTAAGATATTAAAGTAATTTATATATTTTTTCAATTAAAAATATATTTATGGGAATTATCATGTAATTATTCAATGAAGGTGCTTGTCTACCATTTTTCCATCCAAAGGAACTTTCTTTTTACCTAGATGAAATGTGTCGATTTATCCTCTGTCATTTCTTAGATGCTCCCCTTTTCATTATTAAAAATGGTAAATCTCTCTGAAAATGTATTGAAAAGTAATTTTAAAGGATTTTTCTATTAAAAATTGTTTCAAACATCATTTACTTTTTTTTAGGGAAAAATATTTTCAAAATGTTTTTTTCAAGTCGTAATTACATGTTTTCAGTGTTCTTTCAATGAAATTGTTTTTAAAATATTTTAATGATTTAATTAAAATTATTCAAGTGTTTTGAACAAAAAAGGTTTTCAATATATTTGAAGCATAGTTTAAATTTATTTATGGAATATGGTTTTGAAATAGATTTCATGTATTCTTTATAATATTTAATACCATTTTTAACAAATTTTATTTCAAATGGTATTATGTATTCAAAATCCCTTTTTCAATTAATAAATGTTTTTTTCATCATGAAATGATTTAGAGTATATTTGAAAAATTATTTAACATATAAGATAAAATATAATGATGTTACTCAGAAATTATAGGTAATGATACAATGGTTCCTTTCATATCCTTTCAATGAATGAGTTATGATTAATGTAATGGTATTTATGAAACCCATTTCTCACCCATGGGTAATATATTAATGAAACCCATTTCTATTTCAGGAGGTATATTATGTTGTAACCTAATAACTTTCCCATTTTATGTTTATGATGAAATTATTATGAAACCTGTCTCTTTCCATATGTTATGATATGTTTACATGTTTATGTTACCCATTTATATTATTGGTTATGAAATGTGATATGTTTATTTATAATCATGTGGAACATATATGTATGATTTCATAATGAGATGGGTGGGACCAATATCTCCATCCAATGCATTTGTTGATGATATATATCTCATGATATAATGAAGGGAATAAAGTCAACAGGCTTGATCAACCATTGGAATATGGGTAAACTAGATCCCTTACAACGAAAGGACTTCCATTGGGGATGGTGGCTTGTCCCACTCAGTAGGTATAGTCACCATGATGATGGAATATGGGTAAACGTGATACATCATAGGATGATGGGGAAACCCAATACATTATAAGGAAATAACTATGACTCAGGAAGGTGGTGTATCTCACCTAGTGGGTGCAGTTCCCTTGAAGTTCCCTGATATGTACTAGAATGCATCTTAATATACAAGGAATGATATTAAATTTTTATGTATGACAGAATTCAATTTATGACCCATATGTTATGATTTCATGGATTATGTTCTTTAGATTCTTATGAATCATGTCTAATAAACATCCAAGATCAATTCCATGATTCATCTTTATGATCATTCATATGGAGTTTATGATGTTCTATTTTCATGATCACATTCTTATAACCCTATCATCATGAATATGCATACATGTAACCATTGTTTACCATTACTTAGCATTTGAGCTCACCCATACATCATGTTTCCCTTATCTAGGTTATAAAATATTGTTTTATATATAAGTACAAAATGTGGATATATTTATGGGAGATATTGAATATCATTTACCAGGATAAAAGATTTTGTTTCCATGTTTCCAAAGACACTAAACTATTACAGTCCTCAAGCATGTATTTTTGTAATGTAAAAATTATTCAAATAAAACTATGAAATATCTATAGATGTTATTATTGGTTTAATATACTTATCTAAGCCAATACCTTCCAAAATATTTTCCAAACAACACTCTCTACTTTGTTGAGTTTTTTATTTTGATAATAATTTCATCTTAAGAAGGATTTAGGTATAAACCTAAGGACATTGTTTGATGAATAGGTATAGTTCATGACCAATTATTTTCTGTTTTAATTTTTATTTTACCAAATTAAAAAATATCCAATCAGTTTTGATATAAAAACATCAGTATATCCAAAATAAATATCTTTTAATATATTTATAGGTGAACCGTGTTACCTATAATTTTCAATATAGTAAAAAATTAAAACATCTTTCATGATTAAATTCATGAAATTGCCTCATAAAGATAATATATTTCATTTTTAATTATCACATATTATACTCAATCAATATTTTGGATAAAAATGAAATAATAGGATATATAGGATATAAATTTTCTTCCACGATATTAAACAAATACATTAATTCTTTTCATTCAATCCAAAAAAATATGAAACCATTTCTTATGCATATGTACAACCCACCGTCTCCACAGGTTAGGGTAATTTCATTTCCACCAACATCTAACTGGGATGGTTATTATTGTTGAAATTTGAATATATATATATATGATACGAGAGAAATAATTAAAATTCAGGAAATATAATATATTATAAACCTAATTATGATATAATATGTATGAAAATTATAATTGTTCTCATATATATGAGTTGACTACCACCTATATAAAGAAATTTGATTAATTATTATATTAACACTATGAATGGGGGATTATAAAAAAGTAACGAATGATTAAAAAAATTATTCATGAAATTAATAAATTTATAAAGATGTTGGAAAAATATAATTAATCAACTAAACAAGGTAAACATAATGATTTAATTTATAATAAATTTACATAACAACCTTCTGTTATTGATGAATGAAAAAACTATTCAATGATTTAATTTCAAATTACCATAACAAATAATATTAAACAGAATATAAAATACAAATATTATTATGATAGTTTTTTAAAACTATATTTTTTAAAGAGGAGGATAAAAGAAATTTTACAAATAGATAACCAGTGAATGTGTTTCTCATAAATATTTTATTTTTGTGAGACATATGTATTATAGAAAATTGTTTTCTTTTTTAGGTGAATATAATTTGAAAATTATATGATATATAATGAATATATTTATATTAATGGAATTTAACTAATCATTAGATGTTATTTTATCCCCTAGGTTTTTAATTTAGAGTATACCTATTTGAAAATTGATATATGTCACAATGTTATTTTATTTCATAATTATTTTAGTTCACATTTCCATTGGGAATATTTTATGATCCTAACCATTTAATAAAAATATATTTCATTTTCATGTGGTTATGTTGGTATTTATATATTTAAATCAAATTTCTTATCTTTTTTAATGATGAATCAATATGTGTGTAACATTTAAGTGACATCAATTTAAGGATCATTTAATTATGTTTTAATTCTAATTTATTTTATTCTATCTATAATTTAATTTAAATGGTTACCAGTATGAGTTTTCAATTATTAAAATTAATATTAATGAATTTATATAAAAATATTTTCTTTCTATAAAATGGTTTAACAATATCAATTTTTATGGTTTAAATTAGGTACTTTTTAATATATTTGTGATCAAAATATTTTTGTTAACATACAACACATGAATGAATATTTTTTTCTTCCAGGACTAATCCTTTATAATGTGATTAATTTAAAATTATCAATTGGAATATTTGATGAAAAAATCATATAAATATTTTCAAATTATTATTTAAATTTATATTAAAATAAAAGAGAATTATTTAATTAATTGAATGAAATATGTTTATAAAAATTTATTTATAACCTCCTTCTTACACAATGGTAAAAGGAATTTATTTTTATTTATTTTTTACATAACTTTTTAAAAATATTTTACAAAAACCCATTTATTTTTTTTAAATTTAAGTTATTATATCACCATTTTATGATAATTGATTTTAACTTATTTGAATACAATTGATTAACTATGTTCTATATCTCTTTACAATATTCATTGTACATTATCTTTTTACATAATTTCAATATTTTTTAATATCATGAATGAATTGATAATCATTTTTATAAATGTTATTTTTTTCAAGCCATGTTCCATTTATATATTTGGTATCAGTTATATGATTCTTGTAAATTTTTCTGTCTCATTTACTGGGTAAATATTAATGATCTATCTTCGAGAACTAATACTAATATTTATTATATATAAGTTATTGTTAAAATAAATTGTATTAATTAATTTAATTATGTGGAATTCACACATCATGAATGTGAGAGGAGTGACAAAGTAATAGATAGCCCCATTATTCATTGATATTTCTCATGAGAAAAAAATAATTAAATATAATATGGATATATGGGTTACCTATAAACATTTAGTATGAATGATTTCATGGATGAGAAGTATTGATTATTATATTCCCAAAATATTGGATGAGAATCCATGATCGTGGAAGTGAATAATTTGACATTCAATTTATGAAGAATTCATTTTTCATTTTATATATGATATCTATGTTGTTATTATCCCTCAAAATTCCATCAAGTTATGATGATGATTGAATAAAATGTGTTTTTACTGACCAGTATATTATACTTATTAATGATTATTTAATTGTGATTTATTCCACTCTATATAACCATAAATTAGTATCTCAAATCAACCTATATTTGTTTTTCGGTTCTCATTCATCTTAATAAAGAAGTAATTTATTATTATTAAGTATGTATAAATGTTTTTCATCAAATATTATTAATTTAAAAGTTATTTATATAGTTATATATGTATCTTGATTTATAAGGCTGATAAATTGATCGATCTTGGGTGGTGTGATGACATGAATTTCATGTAAATGCATTATATACTCACAAACATTGGCATATGGGATTCAGTTTGAAACAATCAAAATTGTTGATTTTTTTTTGAATATTTGGAATTAAATTCCAGAAAAACTATTATTTCAGGCAAATTAATATATTCCCATAGATTATATATAATTCGCTTCTGGTTTTTTTTCATGGATCAATGTTCTAGATGGATTTCTGCTAGCTATTTCAATTTCATTAATCACATATGGTTCTTAGATGGATGATTGGATTTAACACCCATTTAAAGGGACAAAAATAATGCATTTTTATTGTTTTTATAGATGACAACATAATATAATCTACGTATTTTGAAGATAATGAGAGAAAAACAAGAATTAACCTAAATAATTTTGAGGAAACTGAGGTATATGTAGTTTTTAAGATGATTTTCTATTCCTAAAGAAAAGTAAATTCTCAATCTAAAGTAATATTATTTTAAATGAATTAAGAATAATTTGGAATGCAACAGTAATCTATCAAATTATGTTTTAAGGAATATGTTTTAAATTGTGATTTGTAAAGATATATATGATCAATAAATTTATTGAAAAAAATTAAATTAGTGTTCATGATGAAATGTATATCTGATTTTATTAATTTTGGATGATATATTTAGGTTATAATATAATAATAAAATATTATCGAACAAAATTTATATTTTCATAGGTTTCATAAACATGGATATTAGATAATTTTATATGAATATTAAGTACATTACATGAAATACATCCACAAAAACCATATTATACAAGTGTATTTGGAAACCTACACTGAAATATCCTCTTGTGGTGAAGGATATTAGATTTTTTCTACAATGATATTCCCCTTTAGTACATATATGTTAAAAAATTGTTCATATCATGGGGAGTGGAAATAAAATGAAATTGGTGTGCATAGATTCCTTATTAGGGTACTAAAGGGAGATACATAATAAAAAACACGAGCATAAAGGTATGAAAATGTGATCAAGAAATTATATGATCATACCATGAATATAAACAATCATAAGAATGAATCATGACATAAATATTTATATTTCATAATATATAAATCATAATGGTGAAGAATCATTATAAATCAGTCTTGAAAAATAATCTCAAGTCATATACATGTGGTTCCATCGTATATATAGAGAACCATTTCATATGTCATGGTGAACTACTAAGTCCATAAATATAGTGGATCATGACACACTTGATTCCCATAGTTGATAAAGACTCGCTTATTTCCTATAGTAGATTAGTATACACCTATTTCCTATAGTGGTTTAGGACACACCTATTCTTCATTATGGATCAAGACACACCTGTTTCCCATTATGGATCAAGATTATAAAAATTGTTCCCTTCATTATATCATGATATATAAATCATAACACAATATATTAGATAGTGATATACAACCCACCAATCATCTAATGTTGTTATACCTACATGTTCGAAAAAATATTCATCCAATGAGGACCCATAAAATATTAGAGAATTCATAAAAATAATATCATAATAGAAGAAGATAAATGGGTATCATAAAATTTTAATCATATCATAAAATATAGATTACATATATATTTTTTAATCATTTCATCCTAGATTAACCCCTGATAAGAATCATGTTTTAGAATCATTTAATATGATATAACCCAATTATGATAAAAACTTTTCACCAACATTAGCACATAAAAATATAAATCATTTAGAGAAATAATAGGAATTTTATCCTTAAATAATACCCATAGTGAATCATAAACTATAACCCAATATTTCTTCTTAGATGGATAAGGATTATTAAAGATCAATTGGAACATAAATTTATGTTGAAAATTACAATTTATGACATATATCATTTTAAAAATCCTTTCCCTTGAAATAATTTTTAAAATGTATAAAGGAATCAGAAAAAAATAATTTAAAACATTACTTCATTAAAATGTCATTTATTCATTGAAAAGTGATTCATAAAACATAAATAATTTTAAAGGAAAATTTTCATGATAACAACATTAAGAATATATAATGCATATTGAAAAAAATTGAAACCCATTTTCTTTGAAAAAATATAAAATAATATAGAAATTACTATTTATAATTATTTATTTTAAAATACATTTAAAACATATAATTTAATATTCCAGATCAGTAAAATAATTTTCATTGAAAACACCATATTTAAAACATATAATCGAAATTTTAGAATCATTTAAACAAATATTTAAAAATTAATATTTTTTAAAATTGATTTTTTAAAACAGATTTAGCATTTAAAAAAATAATTCCAGGTATGATATTTTATTATAAAGAATATCAATATAAACTTCAATAGGATGATTCTAAGAAGTGAAAATAATAAATCAAGGTATGTTCACACATTCCGAATGATTCATTTCTATCATAAATGATTAGAAATGTTTCTTGAATAGTAGATGAAAAATATATTACTAATTAAACATTTTGAAAAAAGGTAATTATTTGGTAAAAATTCCTTTTAAAAATAAAAAATATAATAGAAAAAGAAATTACTTTTTTAAAAAATAGAAGGATTTGATGTATAATATATTTCCTACCAAAAAGAGAAATAACATATGGTTTTTATAAACACATATTCCTAGTTATCTAAAGTACCAAATAATAGATAAAATTTAACATTATTGGATATAACATGAATAAATAGATGGTATAGAAATTCATAATATTTTAGGGGAGATTTATCATAATATTTCATAAATACAAGAATAATCATAAAAAAATCCCGAAAAATGACGAGTTTGATGTAAAAAACCCTTACCACTTTGGTAACATTGAATAATTTTAAAATTGAAATAATAACATTGAAGCAATCATAAAACATAATTAAAAGAAGTATACTCATGATATAACTTGGAAATGTAATTATATACACCTCATAGTTAAATAGAGGTTCGTAATCTGTATTGTTATTAAAATATGGAAAATTGAGACAAAATTATTTTACCAATTTAGTAATTATTGAAACATGAAGCACATGAATGAAATATCACACAATAAAAATGTAAATAAACAAAAAATTAAGTATAATGATCATATAATATATCCATGAGAATTATAAAATCAAAATTTAAGAAATAATAGGTGAGTAAATATTATGTCTCATGGGAAAGAAAATAGGGACAATAAAACCCATACTTTGTGTCTTGAATTTCATTGTACATGTTCAATCCCCATGAATAATAAATATAGGTTTATTATTAATATAATTATTAACAATATTATTATTTATTCTACTATATAATATTTTCTATGAACCTATATTACCTTTTTTTTTTAAAAATTCTTTATTAATTTCAAGATTTCGTAATAACCCTTTTGTTTTTCATTAATGTTCTAGTTTTTTATTTTTCATCAAATTACATAGAACATGAATGACTTAATAAAAGAATATATAACAAGATATAAATATCAAATATAATTAATATATATGTATTCATAACAATCAATAAAAAAAATTAATTATGAAATGGAATACACTGTTAATGTAGACAATATTCTGTATGTACGCATGCACACAATTTCCATTTTATTATCGCATTGAAAGAAAAAATATAAATGAAATATATGTGTGTTAGTGTGTATAAAATATTTCCATTATAATTATTATTTCATATATATTATATATTTTTACTAAATCCATTTTTAATAAGTTCCATTTAATCGATGGAAGAATGTGATCAGTTTGGGTTGGTAGTAGTCCACACATTCCAAAATGGATTTATCATATTTACAGAAATGGAAAAAAGTATGTTGTGTTTTATATAAAAATTAAATAAGAATAAATAAATCACAAATATAATAGATATAACATTATAATAAAGTGTTTATCATATTCATAACTATGATAGGAGGTAATAGAAAAATGGAAACATTGTTTCATGAGGTGCTACATCACCCTAGATAGGAATCATAACTTCCTTACTGAATAGATGTAAATGTGTGTATGTTTAGGTCGAAAAACTAAAAATAATATCAATAAATTTAGAATATTTAAGGATAATATATTCTTGCAAAAATAAGTAATTATTTTGTGGAGAATTAAAATAAAACAAAGAATCTTTAGGATATATATTTCCTCTACTTTGGGTAACTCTTTTGGTTTTCATAAAAGGGCTTCCTTGGTTAGATTTAATCTTAATGTGAGGCTTTTATGATCAATGTAGTGAGGTTAGTGGTTTATTTTAACATTTTTTCATCAAAATTTCTTGATTTTTGTGAATAAGTTGATGTGTGACTTTCTTTTTATAATGGTAGAGAAGCAGAATAGTTATATATTTTGGAAAAAAGAATTCCATACAGGGTTTTCCTTTGAAATGAGGCACCAAATATTATTCCAAATTATATATAAGATATGATTCCGTCGAAATAAGAATATAAAATTTATTTTATAGAAGTATATCAATCACTTTAGGCCATACATTTATGGTTTAAGAATTTGTTATGGTATTTTCTTCATAATTATTGAAATTAAGTAAAATAACATTCACTAGTATTCTTGTTAAAAAATAATTGAAATTATTAGAAATTATAATTTTTTTGATTAAGAAAATTTCATAATATTTTCCTAATTAAAATTTTAGAAGTTGAAAATTTTAATATAAATTTTGTCCCTTATATGGGATGACAAAGTGGGTTTTTAATGTCAAAATGATAAAATTATATATATGTTTTAATATCAAATTTATACTATTTTCATACATTAGATTAACGGATATAAAATTTCAATATTTATAATATTAAGGAAATAAAAAATATAATGTATCATAATAAATAATTTTGATGAAAAATAATTAATGATTTAAAATTCACTGTTTTTCATTATTAATAAAAAAATGAAATTTCACAGAAAAATAAAAAAAATTATCCCAATGTAAATGTTGATATTAAAATTTAAAAAATAAATTATATTTTATTCAAATAATAATTATTTACATTTCAAATATCATATTTACAATGAGTTTTCCATCAAAAGAAGATAAAATTAACTTTTAGAATAATCATATTTATATTAATTAAATTGGATATATATTTATCACATACCTATCAAATCTATTGGATGAGTATCATAAATAATGATATAATATAATACATGAATTTTAATTAAATAATTAATCAAAATTTGTTTCTTTTTTTTAAGATAAAAATTAATTTGTACATAGAAAAATAGTTTCCTTTTAAATGAAATTTATTTATTTTCAAATAGTTCTTACATTCACATCCATATATTGATAACCAAATCATTCAATTAATATAAAACTATAAATGATATTTTAACAATTATTTAATCATATTTGTATCTTCCATTCCAACAACTTGGTGGTAGTTATAATAAAATTTTAATAAGAAAGTTAATATTATAGTATATTTTTGTTAATACTTGTGTTTTTTTTGTAATGAATGGTTCCAAAGGGGATAAATATTGTTGTTAATAAAAATATAATATTGTGTAATGTTTGACACTGGCCATCTTAAGTATTTTCCGCAATCAAAATTGACAAGGGATTTTATAAAACTTATCTCAAATGTAGTGATTAAAAAAATATTTAGTGTTGTGTGAAGTTAAAAATATCAATAATATTAAATTAGTTAAAAAAAATATTTCAAAAAATATTTGGGTGTTATATTGTTCTCCCTTGATTTAAATTTCGACCAAAAGTTTTCTGGGTTATCAATGGGTAATGTCCTGAATGTTTATTAAAAGAACCCAAAATTTTAAAAATTAACACCATTAAAATTTAAATACAAAAATTTGAAACATAGCTATTACCAAGAGTAATAGATATATATGTTTCAAAAGGATATTGATTTCATCAAAATATTGATAACCTGAAAACATTTTATTTAAAGACGCATATTCCATATGTTGATGAAATATCAAAAATATATATAATTTCATGATTTTATGACCACATTACACTTTATTGTGCCTTGATAGACATCCATATAATCTATTATTCCATAAAATGAAGGTGAATCTTTCTTTCTTGGAATATTAATACAATTATATGAAATTCCATCCATCTTTATCACAAAAAATTGAAATCAAAATATATCAAATATGAATAGATCCTAATATGGAAATATAATAAATTATTTTCTAATACCTCATTTGATGTATAAATTTATCCACCACATAAGTGGTTATCAATACAACCCATCCAAAATATAATTCACCCTTTATTAATTAAATAAAATCTTATCTTATACCAAAAATTAATTTAATGGAATTGTGGGTTTATAATTATAGTAATAAAATATTAGTTGTGATTTTTTTATTTTAAAATACACGTAGTGGTGGATAATCACATGAAACATCACAAATTGATGATCAATAATATTTTTATAGAGTATGTTGATACAAAATAAATAATGAACATCCCAACTAGTGGGAGGGGGATTACTATGCCTTAATTATCATTTTTAACTCCATCCAATATGATTTAATAGGAAATCTCTTTTTTCCATTCACCTTTAATGATTTTTTGATTTATAATTTATATTATCCCTTGGATTGGGGAATTGATTCACATCATCATAAACTCTTTGTAGTTGAATTAAAGGAGGTTGGGTGGCTCATTAGTTGCCATTATATTATATTACATTACATTAACTACACAAACAATCATATATTGAAATTCATAGATTTTATGACAAGAAATTCCTCATTTAATTAACCTCCCTATTCCATACATGAAATTTCCTTTATGTTTCTTTCCATATTCATGGCACACAGTTGACTGTAATTTCATTCCACCACTTAAGACTTCATGAGACTCGACCTTCCTTTTCGAATCAAAAATAAAAGAACAGTGGTAATTTCTATAGGGACCCACACTTGACGTACATGGACATTACATTAATTTTTTGGAATACTTAATATATAAAAAAACAAACATCCAAGGACTGTAATAGTATAGTGTCTTTGGAAACTCAGAACATATTCTTCTAATCATGGTGAAAGATCTTCAACATCTCCCATAAAGATCTTCCCCTTTTTGTTTTCTAACCTAAAACCATTTCTTATATCCTTGGAAAAAGAAAACATAAAAAGAGTGAGCTCAAATTCTCAGTAAGGGTAAACATAGAGAACATAAAAAATCCAGAAACATTTGAATGAAAAAACATGAAAATAGAATCTAAACATCAAAATCTTGAGCAATGGCATAAAACATGGAAGTACGTATGTCATATATAATAGAGGAATATAAATAATGACAAAATACGATGGTAATAAAACATGTGATTGTGGAAAATGATTAACCAGATTATATGATTTCTATAGTATTCAAGGCATTTCTGCCAAGAACATCATAGTGGACAATGTCCATTACTGAACCAGGTTTATTATCCATTCCAGCCCTGCATTACTGAACCAGATTTACTTTCCATTCAAGCCATGTCTATCTCATGAGATATAAAGATTTACCCAATGCATTTGAGGTAGATATAGGTCCCACCCATCTCATAATGAAATCATTCTTACTTGTTCCACAAAATAAACATAAATCATTCATCATAACCAAATGAATAAAATTGGTTTCATAAACATCATCCTAATATAAATAATCCATATAAAACAAATGGATATCATTTCATCATTATAATAATAAAACCATGGAAGTAATAGAGACATTATACTTGAAACATAATCATACTAAATAATGTCATCTTAGATGGAAAATAGTTTTGACAAAACACTTGAATTGAATTTTTGAGGAAAATATCATTTCTTCTTCTAAATCGTTTTGTTTTCACAAAATTCCATTAAATTTTAAAAGAAAAGGATTTTTTTGAAAATAATCATGAAATATTAAAGAGTAATCTTCATGAAAATAAGGCGTTATGAAACTGTAAAAATCCAATCACGCCATATAAGTTAAAAAAACATTCTCCTCGTACTTTTGCCGGAGAAACCAAAAAGTACCTCGTATGGTAAACAAAAGAAAGATTCCTTACATAACACAATGTAATAGTCAAATAGGGGTAAAAATTACTTTAAACATACATGAAATAATATTAAACAATTTAGGAAAAACATTTTTATGGACATGGATGAAAAAAATCACCCCAGTAAATACTTACGTATAAGTAATCTCGGATAAAAATGATATTTGAAAAATTATCCCTTAACTTATGTCCAATTTCTTATGTATGTGTACAAGACTACTATATAGTGGGTTTAAAAATATTATGACCTTGTAACAAAACCATAATAATATTTATGATATCATATATGATTCACTTATGACTTTATATTACTCGTACTTTTGTAAATTCCATGTTAAAGAAGCGTTTTGGGTAAAATCGTTTCATTTATCGAACCTGTTTCGACTTTTTGTTCTTGAAATTATTACTTATATCATGATTTTATTAATTATAGAATGTAGAACATGATTTATATATAATATCTTTTCAGCATATAAATATATATGATAGATCGATAAATGGAATGAAATACACTATTCATGGAGAAGGTAGGTCGTACGTACGCATGAAAGCTTTTTGCGTATCCTTATTGAATTGAATGTAATTAAGTAAATGAAACATATATGTACATAAATACCATATAATTATTATTTAATATAATTCATGGTTATTTAACATATATACTTTATAATCATACTAGAATGGTTAATTATGGAAAATGAATCTCATCGCGTTTGTGGAGACAGTAGTCCGTACGTACACAGGAGCGACAATATCATTCTTTTGATATTAAAATCAAATATAATTTGATGGTATATCATATATAAAAATAATCATATTGATATATTTATTATTTATATCATTTATACTCATTATTATACCCATCCAAATGATGAATGTTTGAATAAAAAACTACACCACGACGTGGAGACTCTAAGCCGTATGTACGTATGTGTGGTGAATTTTTCATTCATAGGATGGATAAAATATCTAATATGGTTGTAAAATTTTTATAGTAACATAAAAGTATATTATATATACTGGATTTATTATTTTATATTGGAAACAACAAAGAAGGAAGAAGTGGAAGAAGAAAGGACCTTTAAATAGGTGGTGGGATATTTACCTATTCTTCAAGTTGTTCTTATTGATTTGATCAAAATAACTCCTTTGGTTGGATTTCTGACTAGAGGAAGGCATCTAGGATTAAGTTAGGATAGTTTAGAGGGTATTTTGGTAGGGTTTGTCTAATCCAAATGGCTTTGGAGGACTATATTAGAGGGAAGGGGGAGTTCCCTTTTTAAGAGGGGTGAGGGGTATCATAGGAAAAACATAAAATATTATTTTATAATAAATTCATATTCGGTTTATAATGGCTCTAAAGTGACTTATTTTGAGTCCATGGTTGGGATTGGTCGAAATAATCTCAATAAATAGGTTTTATACAAGTTTATCTTACCATTATAACCTTTTAATTTAGATTTAACTCAATGGTAAATAATTTAACTTTTACCGTGTCTTCATGTATTCTTACAGTATATGGTTAATAAACATACTATAAACTTCCAATAGAACCCCAATTGGTTCATTAATGTCATATATACTATCATATAAGTATTTTTTACGAACCTTTTGTTTTTAGTACCATTATATCAATTAATAATATAATATTTTTTTTAAAAACTCTTTTCTGTCAATTTTGACACTATTTGGAATTTTGTTTTTTCTAAATTCATACCAACATTATTACATCAAAAAACATTCATATAACCAACAATAATATGATATGTTAACCAATTAAATAAGTTTAATTAATAAAAAATATCAAATTACATTTATTCGGTTATTTATAATATCAATTATATTAATATTTCATTCATAAGGTAATTACTGCATCATCATTGTGTCATAACTAAGATAAATTATTTAAATTATAAAAAATTTAAATAAAATAAAATTATATATGAAATCATTTTATCATTCTAATGAATATTTATATTCAAATTTATCTTATGTATAACCCAATCTTAAAAATGTCTTAGTTATTAAACTATTATTTCAACTATTTTAACTCTTCTTTGAATAAAATAATAATAAATGTCCTAATCTAATTCAAGTGGACCTAAAGGGTAATATTTTCATCCTAAGGTTGTTTCTGGTCGAATTACTCTTATCCAATAGATTTAGGACATGTGTTAGGGTAATAATAACATAATTTTTGACCTTAATTACACTATTTACTTTTAACCGTGGTAAATAAACGTTAAAAGTTATTATTCACCAAAAATTATTTTCATCTCATTAAACCAAATTTTACTTATTGATATAAACTGTGTCTCTCAGTTTTTTTGAAATTCAACTCACAGAAGCGGTAAAATTATGTTTTATGTAAATTTTCAAATGCTCCTAAGAGGTGGGTAAAAGAATGTAAAAAGTTCAATAAATTTTTTATATTTCTAAAATTATAATAAAATGAGTCAAATGAATTACATTTAACATATATAAGGATTATGTATCTATTTTGACAAAAAATAAATTTAAATACAATAAATGATTATTTAATTAAAAATTTGGTTTTAACCAATAACTTGGTGTTTTCACTATTCATCAAAAATTGAAAGTTTCCAGAAAAATACAAAAAATTCACCCTAGGATAATTTTGATATTATGAATCCAAAAATAAAGGCCATTTTGAATGATAAAATTTATAAAATTTTTAAAAGTGGGTATTGCAATTCCTAACAGCTAATTTATATAATATTTTAATAACATACAGTTGTTTAGTGAAACTCGATATTCCCTACAAAAAATGCTGTTGAGAAAGTTCACACTTGCGTGTAATGCAAGCCAAGTTAGGGTCGCATGTAGAGAATTCTTCCTTTGGTGTTTCGTATAATATACTCAAAATATATTTCAATTATACATTGATTAAAATATATACTTAGTGGTGTGTAGAATGAATTTTATTTGAAAGAACTTGAAATTTTGTGCATCATAAGCCGAGAATAGTGTTGTGTATACTACAAGAAAATATGGTGTTGCGTATAACACAAACAAATCATGGTGAACCATACAAAAAAAGACATCAATGAAATTAAAAATAATATTTCTCATAAAATCTCAGGGTGTTACATTCTACCCCCATTAAAATGAATTTCTCCCTAAAAATTCATCGGGGTTATAAATGGTTTACTAATTTAAATTTCATTTATAGAAACCCACATCGTAAAAAGGAATACCAAAACTTAATTTTAAAAACTAAAGTATGAAATGTGACGGTTACCCAAATTAACTCATCACTGCGTTTCCATATAGGATATCATATATGAAAATATGGATATGGAAATGAAATCAAACAATCATGTTTTGATGAAGATTGTAGAGAACATGGCTATAAAAAAGCCAACAATCACAATACCATAAATTTGTGATGATCTAAGGTACCATCTGATTCATCAGATTTGAGGGCACTAGGACACCATTTTTGGTTTTCATGATCATTTCCATAATGTTGAAGAATTAAAAGAAACACTTACCCTATTTTGGTACAATCTCGCTATTGTTTGTGGCTTGAACAATTTACACTTCACCTATTAAAGAAATAAAGTTTAATTTATCATCCATTAAGTGTTAGCAGATCATGTGATAGAGTGATAGGTCATTCTATCTGTCTCAAACATAAGGTTAGAAAACGTTATATTCATAAGTCCATCTTATGGGGAGATTAATCGTATATGATTCCAAAAATGGACTTATACATCAACTATTATACTACTTAACAAAATAAACTAATTTCTAATAACTAGGGACTTCATGTAGGCTAGTAGTAGGCGATAAAGGCCTATCACACTTGGGTTGTGGGTTAGATTCCCACATCCTTGTCTAAAGCGACAGATTTTCTCCGGCCCTACGGGTTTTCCTTTTTCTAAAAATATATTATTATAACATTTCAAAAATAAAATCTTAAATTTAATGCCTTAAGCAATACTATATTATGTCTAAATTAATCCATTCCATCCTTTAGGATTATCGAAAATACTTGTCTGATTGCTAGAAATTTTATGTACCAAGCATGTGAATACCTTCATTTATCCCCTATATATCATAATATATGTCCTGTTGTTGGTCACATTCCAAACATGTGAATACCTTAATCATGTATTCTCTTGAAAAATGAATACCCATTAAACCTTAGTGAAAACATGAATGTTGTCAAAAGTTAACCCTTTCCACATACCAAAATCCCAAAATTTATATATACTCAAACCATGATATCACTTAGTCCTTATATCAGTCATGAGCTCATTAATACTATCAAACATATTATTTCATCCTTATCCCTTCATTATGTGCATATCATCTACTTTCCAAAAATATTTCAATCACTTATCATGATTAATGGTACCCTATAATATTGAAATCCACAAAAAACCAATACTTAGATATTCCAATATTCCACGATAATAAAAATGAGATTCGAAAACACTATTTTGGAATCCCATTATATAAACACTTAATCATTCCACTACTTCATTGACATATTCAACATCGCCAATAGTGATCTCATGTGACTTCCATTTGTCCATTTCATTGAGAGGTTGTTGATGTCAATCATCATTAACCCTTGGATGAGGGCATTGGTTATCATAATTCCCCATTTCCTTTCACTTGAAGTATTAAAGTGTTGGTGGTGTGTTCTCTTTAGTCCTTTCTCTATTCATACCCTTAGCTACATTTTTTCTATTACTTCATAACTCAGATGCTCGATGACCTTCGTTTCCACACTTAAAACATTTTCTAGTCCCTTTAAGACAATCTCCACCATGCTTCCTTCCACACTTTGAGCATAACGAAACATTTTTCTTCATTTCACCATAGTTTTGAGATTTTTCCATGAACACCATCTTTATTTTCTGGTCAAAACCATGAGATGGATATGTTACAACAAATTCTAGTTCTACCTTGATAGCACAATGCACAATTCCTTCAGAGATAGTGAAGTCTCTTATAGCTATTGCCCTTTGAAGACTTGGTTTTAAGCCACTGAATAATTAATAAACTTTACATTCAGGTTGGATGATAAACCCATATGCATAACTTTCAAGCCTTGTAAAATTCATCTCGTATATACCAATAGATTCATCATCCTTTTGTTAAGCTCAAGGAACTCATTTTCCATTTTTTTTATAAGAATACGAGGGACATACTTATTGAAAAACTAGTTCTTGAACTCGTCCCATTCCATGGATTCAATTACATATTGAGGCCTTGTATTCTTAATTAGATTCCACCACTGGTCTGGTTCACCTTACAAATAGTAAAAAACAAAAATGATGTTTTCATGCTCTGAACAGTGAAGTATGGAAAATATCTTTTCAATGGTACTGATCCATTGTTTAGCAACAAGTGGATCAGAAGTCCCACTGAACGAAGGGGGGTGTTGCCTCATGAAGGACTCAAGAAAATATTGTTCCCATATCTGCTCATTTGGATGTCCAGAATGATTCATAACTTGTGTATGTAATGTAATAATATTTTTCACTCCATGTCCCATAACATTGGTTTGTTTAGGAGAAAAATCATTGCATCGTCCATTAAATTGATCAACATGGTTCCTTCGGGTTCCAACCATCATCTAAAACCCAAAAAGAATAGTGTGACAGGCAAAAAAATCATACTAGGAGAACAAAAAAAGAAATGGGAGTAGTTTCAATCTCTAAAATCGTAGGTTTAGTTCTACTATCATTAATGTAATTATAGGACTATAACCTATACTTATATATAACCTTAGATACATCCCTAGACATACCTTAGAAATATCTTTAGGGATTTCTCTAAATTTTTCACATCCTAGTTTCCAAATTTTGACTAAAAATTTCCTCTAATACCAACTTTAGGGACCCACACTGACGTACATGGACATTAAATTAATTTTACATAATACTTAATACATAATAAAAAAAACATCCATAGACAGTAATAGTTTAGTGTCTTTGGAAAATCAGAACATAATCATCTAATTATGGTGAAAGATCTTCAACATCTCCCATAAAGATCTTCCCATTTTTTTCAAACCTAAAACCATTCCTTATATCCTGGGGAAAACAAAACATAAAAAGGGTGGGATAAAATACTTGGTAAGGGTAAACATATAGAACATAAAACAATCCATAAACATTTGAATGCAAAAACTTGAATATAAAATCTAAACATCAAAATCTTGAGCAATGACATAAAACATGGAAGTAAGTAAGGCATATATCATAGAGGAAGATAAATCATGATAAAATTGAATGGGAATAAAACATGTAATTTTGGAAAACCATTAAACACAAGATATGATTTCCATAGTTTCCAAGTAATTTCATCCAAGACCATCATAGTGGACAATATTCATTACAGAACCGTGTTTATTTCTCATTCCATCCCTTTATTACTGAACATGATTTACTTGCGGTTCCATCCATGTCTATCTCATGATATATAAATCTTTACCCAATGAATTCGAGGGAGATATAGGTCCCACACATATCATTATAAAATCATTCTTACTTGTGCCACAAAATAAACATAAATCATTCATCATAACCCAAAGAATAAAATTAGATTCATAAACATCATCCCATCATAACATAATCCATATAAAACAAATGGATATCATTTCATCATAAGAAGAATAAAACCATGAAAATAATAGAGACATTATACTTGATACATAATCATACTAAATAATGACATCCTAGATGTAAAATAGTTTTGACAAAACACATGAAATCAATTCATAAGGAAATTACCGTTTCTTCTTCAAAATCATTTTCTTTTCAAAAAATGCCATTCAATATTAAATGAAAACGATTTTTTTTGAAAATAATCATCAAATATTGTAGGGAAAGAATGATGAAATAAGGCTTTATGAAACCGTCAAAATCTGTTCACTCTATATAAGTTAAAAAACATTCTCCTAGTACTTTTTTTGAAAAATTTGAAAAGGTCCTCATATGGTAAACAGAAGAAATATTCTTTCCATAACACAATGTAAAAGTCAAATAGGGATAAAAATTACATAAACATACATGTAAGAATATTAAAAAATTTATGAAAAATATTTTTATTGAAAAAGATGAAAAATATAACCCCAGTAAATACTTACGTATAAGAAATCTAGGATAAAAAAGAGATTTGAAAAATTATCCCTTACTTTATATCCAATTTCATCTGTATGTGTCTGAGACTCATGTACAGTGGGTTTGACCATAGTATTAACTTGTAACCTAACCATAATAATATTTATGATATCATATAGGATTCACTTATGACATTATATTACTCGTTTTTTTTTGTAAATTCTATGTAAAAGCAGTGTTTTGGGTAAATCATTTCATTTATAGTACGTGTTTCGACTTGTTGTTCTTAAAATTATTACATATATCATAATTTACTTAATTCTAGAATGTAAAAAATGATATATATATATATATATATATATAATATTTTGATCATATAAATATATTATATTTATTGACAAATGTAATTAAATACACTGTTCATGGAGACAGTAGGTCGTACAAACGCATGAACATTGTTTTCGTTTCCTTATTGAATTGAATGGAATTAAGTAAATGAAAACTATATTTACATAAATCCAGTATCATTATTATGTAATATAATTCATGATTATTTATTATATATTCTTTATAATAAAACTTGAATAGTTAATTATGGAAAATGAATCTCATCGCGTTCGTGGAGACGGTAGTCCGTATGTACGCACGAGCGACAATATCATTATTTTGATATTAAAATCATATATAATTGGATGGTATATCATATATAAAGAACAATAATATTGTTATATTTATTATTTATATCATTTATACTCATTATTATACCAATCCAAATGAGGAAATGTTTTAATAACAAACTACACCATGACGTGGATACGGTAACCCGTACATATGCACGTGTGGTGACTTTTCCATTCATAAGATGGATAAAATAACCAATATGGTTTTAAAATAATTATAATAACATAATAGTATATAGAATATATTATAGTTATTATTTTATAATGGAAAAAACAAAGAATAAGGAAGTGGAAGAAGAAAGGAACTTGAAATAGGTAGTGAGATATTTAGCTCTTCTTCGGGTTATTACTTTTGATTTGATCAAAAGGGCTCCTTAGGGTGGCTTTATAACTATAATAAGTCCTATTAGATGAAGTTAGGATAGTTGATAAGGTATTTTGGAAGGTTTTTGCCGATCCAAATGGCTTTGTAGGTGTGAATTAGTGAGATGGGGGAGTACCCTTTTTAAAAGAGGTGTGAGGGGTACCTTAAGAAAAACATAAAATTATATATTATAATAAATTCTTATACGGATTAAAATGGATTAAAAGTGACTTATTTTGAGTCTAGGGTGGGGATGGGTCAAAATAATCTCTATAAATATGTTTTAGATAAGTTTATGTTACAATTTTAACCTTTTCATTTAGATTTAACTCTAAGTTAAATAATTTAACTTTTACCGTGTCTTCTTGTATTCTTACACTACATGGTTCATCAGATTACAATAAACTTCCAATCGAACCCCAATTGGTTAATTAATGTCATATATATTATTATATAAGTCTTTTGGCCGAACCTTATATTTTTAGGACCATTGTATAAAATAATAATATAATATTTGTTTTAAAAACACTTTTATTTCAATTTTGAAAATATTTGGTTTTTGGTTTTTTCTAAATTCATAATAGCATTATTACATCAATAACAGTTCATCTAACCAACCATAATAAGTGATATTAACGTATAAAATTATTTTAATTCATAAAAAGTGTCGGATTTCATTTATTTGGGTATTCATAATATCGCTTATGTTAATATTTATTTAATAAGTTAATTACTGCAACATCATTGTGTCATCAATAAATAAAATTATATAATAATATAAATAATATAAATAAAATACTATTATTAGGAAATATTTTTATATTTCTAATGAATATTTATAATCAAATATATCTTATGTATAACTCTATATTAAAAATATTTTAGTTATTAAACTTTGATTTTAACTATTTTAACTCTTCTTTAAAACAAATGTCCTAATCTAATCCAAGTAAACCTAGAGGGTAATTTTTTATTCCTAATGTCATTTTTGGTCGACTTAGACTTATCTAATAGAATTAGAAAATGTTTAAGGGTAATAATAATATCATTTTTACCCTTAATAATCCTATTTACCTTTAACCGTGGTAAGTAAAAATTAAATGTTACTATTCACCAAAAATTATATTCATCTCATTGAACCACATTTTACTTAGAGATATCAACCGTGTCTCTTGTATTTTATGATATTCAAATAATAGAAGAGGTGAAATTATGTTTTATGTAAATTTACAAATTCTCCTAGGAGGTGGGTAAAAGACTGTAAAAAGTTTAATAAAATTTTTATATATCTAAAATTATTATAAAATGACTCTAATTAATTATATTAAGCTTATATAAGACTTATATATCTATTTTTTCCTAAAATAAATTTAAATAAAATAATTTATTTTTTAAATAAAATGTCGGGTTTAACCAATAACTCGGTGTTTTCACTATTCATCAAAAATTGAAAGCTTTCAGAAAAATACCAAAAATCCACCCTAGGAAAATTTATATATTCTGAATCCGAAAATGAAGTCCATTTTGAAAAATAAAATTTATAAAATTTCAAAAATTAGGTATTAGTATTCATAACGGCTAGTTTATATAATATTTTAATAATATGTCGTTGTTTAGTGAAACTCGGTATTGAGTACAACACATGCTATTGAGGAAGGTCGCTCTTGCATGTAATGCATGCCAAGTCAAGGTTGCATATAGGGAAATATTCTTTTGGTGTTGTGTATACCATACTCAAAATATAGTTCAATTATACATTGATCAAAATCTATACTTAGTGTTGTGTAAAATGAATTTTATTCAAAATAACTTGAAATTTTGTGCATCACATGCCAAGAATAGTGTTGTGTGTACTACAATCTAATTTGGTGTTCCATATAGCACAAGCTAATCTTGGGGAAGCATACAAAAAAATACATCAACGAAATTAAAATTTATATTTCTCATAAAATCTCAGGGTGTTATAATATCCAATATCTATTTCTACATTCAGTTCACATCGATTGAGATATTCATAAGACATAATGTATCATTTGATCGAATCCATTCAAATACATGGTTTCAAGACACCAATAAATAATTTAATTTTTATTCTACAGATGAGGATAAAATCATAAGATTTCCCTTAATGCCTCATAGAATTAGATTCTTAGGGATTAATAGATTCATCGTAATTATTCTATAACTCAATGAATTTATTCTTCATCATTATTCATATATTTTTTGGGATTTACTAACTAAATTTATCAACATTAACACCTTACATTCCATATATTAATTTTTTTGTTCCCACAGGTTGTTGATAACAACCCACTATAGATATGCTTCACCATCCAAATGATAAGTCACAAAAATAACCTTTTAATTCACCACCATTGGATGATTGGAAAATATTTTTTTTGTGGTATGGATCAATTTTTCAAATATTGTGGACTAGTAGAACAACAAATATATTGTGTACATTTACTCATGAAGGACTAAAAAAAATATTTTTTCCCTTGTTTGGAAGTTAAACATGATTCATACATTGGGAATGATGTTGGATCATATCAACAAGAATTTTTATTCCATATCCCATATCATTTTGTTTCTTAGGTGGTAAATCAAAAAGTTGTCCATTTCTTTCATCATTAACACAATTCCATAGATTTCAATCCATGGACTAAAACTATTAAGAATGATATGAGTGTCACTTATCATAGGAGAAGACCAAATAATAATGAAAAACTAATTACATGATGTAAAAATAATAACACTTAATCTTCTAATATATACAACCTTAGGCATATCATTATATATATAACAAGGAATACACTTAGATATATCACTATGGGTGTCATAAAATATTTCCCTTCCATGTTTCCAATGGTTCACTGAACCATTACATTGATACCAACTATAATGAAATAGGATTAACATACATAGTTGTTAGATCATTTAATATAAATATTCAATACATTACCAAAATAAATTCTTGATTACTACAATATTTGTGTGTGTTAGGAAACATGGAAAAAATTGTCAAAAATAGTGAAAGAGCATCAATGATTCCATCAATGCTTGTACCCTTTAGAAAAATATTCTTAAAAAAGTTCATCATAATCTGATTAAAAAGAAACCTAAGAAAGGGGTGATATTAGATTCTCATCAATGGTAAATAATGGATATATATATGAATAAACATGATAATAAGGTAATAATAATGTGATCATGATATTCGAATATCATTCCCTACATATCAAATATATAAAATAGGAATGATGGAATAAATATTAGAAGTTAATAAACCATGAATCATATGTGTGATAAATCATCATTAATCAATCATGAACCATATTATCATGTCATATATTTTTGGAACATAAATAAATGTATAGAAACATTTCATGTGTCATGGATAAATATAAAGACCATGACCATAGTGGATCAGGACACACCTATTTACTATTTTGGATTAGGATACACACGTTTCCCATTGGGGATTAGGACACACATGATTCCTATTGTGTATAAAGACCATATAATAGTTGCCCACAAATATATTATGAGATATAAATATTTACCATGTGCTTTTTGGGGAGATATAGGTCCCACAAATCGTATAATGAAGTCATACATACATGTGACATAAAATATAAATATATTAATGGCCCATAAAAATAGATGGGTTTCCTAAAAATCTTAGCACAACCCATTAAATAAATTTCATATATAAATAATTAAGTCATATAATATTCTATATAAATTATATTATAATCATAATCATTTCAACCTAAAATAACATGTGAAAGAAAGCATGTTTCATAACAATTTTACATCGTCTATCTTATTGATTTAAAAAGGGTTATATAAATATTAAGACATCAAAACATATACAATACAGAGAAATAATAATAATGGAATCATTGGATAAAATCCCTAGTATATTATGAATTATTTCCATATATGCTATCATAAATTGAAAAGGATTTTGAAAGATACCTAAATATTAAATTTTTTATTCAAAATAACTTTTTAAAATTTATAACATATTAAAAATCCATTTCCATGATGCCACTTTGAAATTATATAAAGTAATTGTGAGAAATTGTTCAAATATTTTCTTAATGAAAATATCCTATATGCTTTGAAAATCTCTTCTTAATGTTTTAATCATTTGATGTCCTTTTTCATTTAAAATAACATTGAAAACATATATTGAATCATGAAAACATATTAAAAACCCTTTTCCATAACAACATATAAAATTACCTTGAAAATATTTTTACCCTATATTTAATTGAAAATAAATTAAAAACATATAAAATTATCTTTTAGATCCTTAATGTAATTTTCTTTTAAAACAAACTTTTGAAAACCTACAGTAGATGTTTCTAAAATCATTTAATCCACTTATTGGATACAAAACAATTCATGAACACCATTTTTATTTTTAAAATAATTTTAAAATAAAAATTTTATAGAATATTAGGGAAAATATATCTTTATTAAAATAATCTTGAAAACTTATTGATGAATCATTAGTTATATGATAACCTTAACACTGGATATGTTTGTATGTGGCAAACATTTATTCCTCACCTTAAAAGTTTTTAAATGATTCTTAATAAGAAAATGACCAGACTAGTCCATTTAAACTATTTTTAAAAAAGGTATTTAATTGATAAAAATTTATTTTAAACATCACAAGATGATTTTAAATCATTAATTAGTACATTTTTAGAAAACATTGTTTTGTAAGATCATAGATTTCTGATCAAAAGCATAAAAATTATATTAGCATAAAAACATTTTATTAATTATAATATCTTTTAAATAGTTTAATTATGGTACCATTAAATTAATATAAAATCAATAAAAACAGGGTAATAAAAATCATGAGATTCCATGTGATATAGATTACATTAATTCATTAATTTAAGCGTAATAATAAACAATTTGGATAAGAGATTATATTTTAGACAGAAACCATTACTAAAATGGTAACATTGAATCAAAATAAAATGGAAATAATAACATTATATAAAGCATAAAATATATTAAAAATAATTATATTAATGATTTAGCAAGACAATGGATGAATATACAACTCATAAGAAAAGATCTATGCATAACATGATATGTGTCTTAAAGAAGGAAAATTGATAGAAAATTAAATTACTGTTTTGGTAACATTTAAAATATAAACCTCTTCATTTACGTATCATAATGGATATGTAAATACAAATAAATTACTGTATATTGATCAAATTATACATCCATGGGCATTATAGAAAACATTAATACGAAATATGAGATGAACATGGACTATGTTTCAGGTGAAATAAAAGTTAGATGATAAAGTCCTTACCTTATGTCTTCAAATTCACTGTACACAATCAAACCTCATTTATAATAAAAATATTATTATTATAAATCTTACATAGAACCATATTATGATATATAATGAAATTTGTATTTGGTTATGAATCCGTTTTACCTGTTTATAAACAACTCATTGTTAATGTTACATTTTGGGTAATATATTCTTTTTCCGTATATGTTTTGCCATGTCATTCTTGATCTACTTACTAGGATCTCTATTTAATTATTTCCATAATTTAATACATGATATAATAATTATATAAATTCATTATATATTAATTTATAATTATCTATTAAAAATATAATTGTGGAAATGAATACACTGTTCATGGAGAAGGTTGGTTGTATGTACTCATGAACACTTTTTCCATTTTATATTCATATTGAAGGAAATAATTAATATATATATATATAATATTTTCTGTATAATAATTATTTCCTAAATGTCATATATTTTCATTAACACTATCCTGAATAAAATATATATCATTTTTGAATGAATCACGTTGGTTTGAGGAGGTGATTATCAACACATCAAGAAACAAATTTATCTTATTTACTAAAAATGGAAAGTATGATGTAATGTTTTATATAATAAATGATGAAGAAAAAATAAATCATAAATATCATATTTCTCATATACTAATATATTTTACATCATAATTCCTAACCATGTTATGTGGAATAAAAAAAATAACAACATCATTTCATAAGGCTTTAGTTCTTCATATGCAAGAACAATAAGCATGTTTCCCATTGGACGGATGTGTGCGTATGCTGAGGTCTAACCATTAGAATAATAAGTAAATTTAAATTTAGTGTCATTATTTTATTATATAATCATGTCCTAAGAAAAATTGAGGTGGTGGAGAATGAAAATAAATAAAAGAACCTTAAGGAAGGATATTATATCTTTTTTGGGTAACTCCTTCTACACTGCACTAAATAGCTTAAATTGATGGATCATAACAAAATGGATTTATATTTGGTTGAATTTATGGATTTTGGATGATTAATTGAACAAAAAATTGTGAGAAAAATTTCTTGAGTGTTTTTAATAAGTTGGAGGACTGATATTCTTTTTATACTGGAGGATGATTGGCATTGTTGTAAAGTTCTTAATAGAGTGTTACAACCACATTTTTTCACCTCTCATGTGGATAGAATAATAGTCTAATTTATAAAAAAGGTAGTATTTGGTAATTATTTGAACAAAAAATTGATTTATTAAATGAATCTAGGTATATTGTTACCTTATTATTATGGTTTAGATACTTGATAAATTATTTTCTCTTAATCATTGTAATAAAATCTAATAACTTTCAGAATTTTATTGGTAAAAAATAATGTTTTAAATATTTTAAGTTATCAAATTTTCATTATTCCAAACATGGAATCTATTTTTTTATATTCCATTCATTTTTTATGTATATATTTATTTAATATAAATCCCATAGAATAGACGAGAAAGCAGTTTTAAAAGATATAACGCTAAAATGATTTCTTTGTTTTTAAATAAATTTTATTGTAAAATTGATTCAAATGGCATAAATTCAATTAATGGATATAAATTTTATCTAATTAAACATTTAAAAATTATATTTGAAATTTATAAATAATTAGGATAAAAAATATGTTTTTAATTTATAATTATGTTTTTCCAATAATTTTCAACAAAAACAATTTCTCAAAAATATATATATATATATAATTTTTTCAAAGTAAATTTTGAAATTACACTTCAATAAAATATTTTCTATCCAAATCAATATTTTAATATATTTAAATTCCATATTTTAAATTCTTTCTCCATTAACTAGAGGAAAAATTAGATTTTAGAGAAATGCATCATTTTTTTTAAAATTGGACTACTATTTAGCTTCTACCTATAAAATCTATCAATTGATTATAAAATATATTGACTAAATATATTATACATAAATGTTCCTAATTTATTAATCAAAATTGTTTATTTAAATTAATTGATATAAAATTATATTTTTACATATACAAATAATTCTTCCGAAAAAGAATCATTATTTTCTCATAGTTCCATATTCACTTATACCATTTGAGAAACAATGTATTAATTTTGTGAACATATATGAATCATTATTTCCAAATTTGGATAGTTTTATTCATAATATCATTTACAATTGCTATGTGGTGGCTATAATAATATTTTAATAATCACGTTATTTTATTTTATAGTGCAGAGGATTTATGCCTTGATGTAACACAAGAAATCAAAGGGACTCATTTTTGTATGTAATAAAAGATGAACATATTCATCCATGTACCAAAATATAACCTAATTATTTCTTTTAGTGAAATAATATATTGGTTTTTTCATATAATGCAATACAAAATTATTTCTTTTATGAAAAAACAACTATATTAAGGGTTATGTTAAATGAAAATATCAATAATATTAAATTAAAAATAATAATAATTCATAACATAGTTTTATATCGTTAAAAAATTTATATAATTATATAGGAATTAAAAACCCCAAGATTCTTTTTATTTTAAAATTTTCAATATAATTTGTAGCATGTATCACACAGAATAATGATACAAAATAACCACTAAATTTTATTCTTTCAAATGTTAAAATTATAACTGACTAGTTTAATTAGGAGGTATGAATATGAGTAAATATGTTATGAAATATACTTATAAAGTTCCCACCTAATAAATTTTATTCATTTCGTAGGAAATAAAAACTCAATTTTTAGTGATGTCATTAAACGGTTCAAAAAATACTCTTTCGAAAAAAATGATTTCTTATATTATTATATGTGAAAATATTATAAATAATTTCTTCAATATTATTATTTTTTATTAAAACAAATCATTTTCAATTACACTTTTTAAAATTATATTATGGTAAATTTTAGGTATTTTCAAAAATAATACTTTTTCCATGGATGGGGAAAAATAAAAATATTGTTGAAAATTATTTTTTATAATTCAGATATTTACAAAGAACAATTTTTTTTCCGCATTGACTTCAAAATTTCATTAAATAAAATAAGAAAAAACATAATAAAATTACTATCAATTTAATTAACATAATTCATAAATTTGGAATAAAAACAGTTTTATACTTATGTATTCATTTCCCTATAATCTTTTTTTGTCTCATTATAGTATTTTATTTTAACAATATTTCATGACTCATATTGGGAGTTAATTTGATAAAATGGATTCATTATTGTTTATTATAGTATTCATTGTTTCTAATTATTACCAAATAATTATTTTTTATTATAAATATTAACTTTGGAAGAAATCATTTACCACTATAAGAGTTAAAACATGTTGAAATGGCTAAAAATTAAAGTAATAGTTTTAAAATTTCCTAAAAACATTTATAGATATTATTTAATGGGTGTATTAACATCACATATCAACTCTTATTCTAATAAAAGTTATTTTTTAGTGATTTAACTTGTCTAATGTATTATAAAAATTTTATATTTTGTAAATTTACAGTGGATCCCACTCATTCATTAATAAAAATACATGACCTCCCAAACCTCCTACACATATAGTTTTCCCATTATCTAGGAAGATAAAAAAATACATTCCCCAAATCACTCCCAAAATCATAGAATTATTATTGTAATATAATCCTATGAATTTATTTGGTATTATCCTAAGGATATTGTTCAATGAATATGTATAGTTCTTATTCAAGAGTATTTTGTTATTCTTTTACCTACATGAAACCGCTCATAAATATTTTGATATAATAAAATAAGTGAATATCATATATTAATAATCAATTTATTTTATTTTAAGTTCACTTTCCATATAATTATAAATTTAAAAGAAAATATAATCAATTTACATTTTTACATATACAATATTATCTAACGAAGAAGATTAATTTCCTTTTTTCATCACCATATATTATGGTTGGTTATAATATTGGGTTTGAATGAAATAATATGTTATATATGTAATAAATTTTATTCTTTAATAGAAAATAAATATTCTTATTCATTTTTTATGAAAAAACATCAATCATTTTTATTTATAATATACATCTTCTGTGCTGCGGTGTAATTTTCATACTTCAAAATTTTACCTGGATTATAATATAGGTAGAATTAATAAATATAAATAATATTTATGATACATTATTTTATAATTTTAAGAAAATTAAATTTTACTAGAATCATATTTTTGTTGATAGTGTATATGATACAAAACATCGATCTTAGAAAATAATATAACACCCTGAGACAAAAATATATTTTTATTTGTAATTAAATTTGATCTAATGGATAGCTTGGTGAAAAATCAACCTCTTGTCTAACTGAATCATAACATAGAATACCCTTATATGTTATCTATTAAATTGCTGTGTCTGGATTTTACTTATTAATTATGAAAATTATATGTTTATGATATGTACTATTGAATTCATCAGTTATTAATTGACTAAAAATTAAATAAGAATAATTTCAATGAAATATAAATTTTTTATGAAAAAAAATACTTTTATAGAAGATGGATTAGTCATTATTTGTGAAAATAATTTAAAATTAATTTTTCAAATTTATATAAAAATTATTTTAAAAAAACAAATTAATTATCGAAATAAATATATAAATATTTGGAGTAGTTGAATTTATCTGATTTTTTCTGAATTTTGTAATTTTTTTAATTAATACTAACAATTAATATTTTTATATTGAACAATAAAATTTTAATTGAATAATTACAAATGAAAAACTATGATATTTAATTTTTATAACATAAAATTACATAAATAACATTATAATATATCTAATTTTATAAGCATTTCAATAGTCACATAAAAAGAAATAAATAACCCTTGACCTTCTAAAAATTTTATTTAAAAACATATTTTATAAGTCATAGATGATTATAATATAATTTATTACTATAGAAACTATATTGAATAAGTTTCATTGAAAATAATGAAAAAAACATGTTCAGCAAAGAATAAAAAAATAGATTATTTATAAACATAAATGAGAAGGACCCATATATAAAATGTTTCAAAATTATTTATATTTTAGAAATTAAATACTATATACGAGAAAAATAACCTGATTAGTTATTGTGTATTGAAAATTTTAATTTGAAAACAAAATGAATATTCTTAATGAAAATAGTTGTTATGAAAGTTAAGTAATATTTATCATGATGAAATAGTTCTATAATGTTTATTTATTATTCATTGTTCACCAAAACGTCATAATTATTGATCTCATAGGGTAAACTAATAAGACCACACTAATTATTTTTAAATATATAATTTCATTATATTATAGTTATTTTGATGATCTATATTGAATAAGTAAATTGTTTTTCCTTCTTTCAAATATTTATCACTTCTATTTCATTTTCCTCAATTCTTAGGAACATTTCACAAGCAAATACAGCCTTTTATGGGGGAAATGACCAAAATGAAGGAGACATATATTTTTTGGAATTATTTAATTATAGTTATACATGTAAAAAAGGCATTATAGGATGCCATATGGGGTCTAGTTGGCATTGATGTTTTTTCAAAGTTGTTCTGTTTAATATTTATATAGAAAACTATCATGTCGTAAAGATATTACATGATGTGAATCTTTTTTTTGGAACATTCCATGATCTATCTCATAACATGAAATTATTACACTTTTTTAATATGTATCACATATTTTAACAGTTAATAAGAGTCATTTCTAATCATAGGATACACATTTATCATTTTATCTTAAAATTAATAAAATTCATGACATGAATTACTTTCATGAACTAAATATTTCATGATTTTTTTCCACAATGATTCATGTTTGATTTTATTTTCATTTATCTTGTTGGATTTTTTGTAAAAAATTAGGAGCGATCCCATCCAATTTTAGATATCTTACATCCCTATAGTTCATTTCGTTTATCAAATTTTCTTCATTATGGTTATGATGAATCTATTTGGATATGTAAAATTTTTACCTCTTCATTGTTATCATTCACATAAGTTATTATACCCTATGTCTTTTAGATCCTTTGGTTATATGGTGTTGTTTATCATCATATTTTTATATTGATTTTGAGAATTTCATTCTAAGGCTAACCATATTTTTTGTTTTGGTAAATTTAGTTTTTCACTAGATGTATATATTATGTCAACTTATCCGCCAAATGCTTTTTTATGGAATTTATTTTGAGATGTAAGTATTTATTATAGGTTTATTATTGATGTGTTGTGTACATCCTTGTTTTTAGAACCCATTTTGGGTATATATAACCCATGATTGAGTAACATGGTTCCCTTTTTTATCTTTTATTGGATGAGCTTATTTTTATAAATATATAAATTATTTTTTAAATGATTTTTTTGACTTAACTGTGTGTGGGGAAAATGTTTTTTTTCTAAAAAGTTGGATTCCCCCAAATTTTTAGTAAAAACATTATTTTCAAAGAATATAGAAATGGATTTAGGAAATTAATTTCTATGAATTGATTTAGTTATTTTTTTTAATATTTAGCACATTGGAATCATTAGGTATGCATGTGGAAGGCGTAACAATATGCCTCTTTCACCAACACAGTTATGGGGATAACTCATGGAGTCTTCCACTAATACCTACGAATATTTTTCAATGAACTGATTAAAGTAGTTTAGAGGGTCACTTGTTGTGGTTTTCAAATAGAATATAAAGTCTGTATATATATATTTAGAAACTTGAAGTGTGTTATTTCTTATGTTTGAGAATGTGTGTTTTAGCGTGCATTACATGTAGTGATCCCCTGTGTGATGTAACATGTTATTTAGTTTATACCACATTTGGTTAGATACAAAATGTGACACATTATTAGGACTAAATTGTTTGATATATTTTAAAATATTTTAAAATGTTATACATGAATTATATTGAAATGTGATAAAAGGGGGATTTATTTACAATTATTTAGATATAAAAAACATACAATATTTATGATGATTTTTTTCTTTATTATATAAAATGTTTGGATTTAAATATTGATAAATGACATGAAACACATGGATTGGATATTACTGATCATGTTATTATTACAGCATTCACACCCCTTCAACAGTTTGTAAACAATCGTCTATCTTTTAATTTTAGAAATGGAATGGCACCGAAGTGAGGCAATGAGGTTTCTATCACCTATAACATTTTATCTATTGGTCAGATGGTGGTTGCTCACCTATTCAATAACATGGATTAGTTTCTTAATTTTTTATATTGAATTTTATCTTGGAATTATACCTTGGATAATTATTTCTTAATTTTTATAATTATTTCTTATGTTTGTTCCTTTTTTCTATGAAAAATATTATTTTTTTAATATTACATTTTTTCTTATTGATGTGTGTGTATATATATATATCATGATTTCTAATATATGTTTTGGGATATAATTAAATATGATTATTGTTGAATCATGGTTTCTAGTGTCCAGCCTATGGGGATATGAAATTCACTTTGGTAAGGTGATGGATTTTGTTGGTTACGAGTTTTGAGTGTATTTGGGTCAAGTTCATTAATGACTTTCTAGCATTGTGTGGATTGGATCAATTTTGGGAAGTTGTTACACTAGATATAATATTTTAGGTACTTGATATGTATAATGTAGTGAGTTTTATTCCACCACTTGTTGTGTCGAGCCTCATGTTACCATGGTAAGCTATGATGTATCTCTGATGTTTTTTGATCATGGTTGTATTCTCACTTTTTTAAAATTGATTTCCAATTTTAACTGAATTATCCAATTTTATGGCCATACCTTTAGTTTCTATGTCTAGTGGTATAACTCTGAGACATAATCCATGGGTTCTTAAGGAGGGTATTGTAGATTATCATAAAGGGAATCCTCTTATAGATTAGAATATTATAATAGTTATCATGGTGGAAGTTTGTGTTATAGAAAAAATTATACAATTGGTCTTGATCATAGTTGTTGAGTTTTTCAAATTAGTTTCAGGATGAATGGATTGATCATATGATTTTATACATGAGAGGAAATCATCCTTTAAGGTTATGAATTTACCTTAAGAAACATAAGACTTGATATATATGACCCAATAGATCTTTAAATTACTGTATATATATGATAATATCAAGTTGTTGTACCATATTTTAGAATCATAATTATCAAAAAGCGATGGTGGGATTCCCTAGTTTATTTAGATTGATTCATGGTCTTATATTGAAAGGTTTTGAAGACTGATTTTTTTTTCAGATTCTCATGTGACTTATATGTCTGGAGAGTTCTTCTTCTTATTCTAGAGAGATCATTTTATATCACTGTAAATCAATTTGATCATGGAGATGTTTCTTGTTTCCTTAGTGGTAGTAATCAACAAACAACTGAAATCATAGAAAGTAAATTATGGTTTTATGACTTGATATCAGATCATAAAAATATATTCTAAATATTTCTACCCTTTATAGATATAGTAGATAGGTAATTAATGGAATATGTGGACATTTGTAGAATGTTAAGATATTATTTTCTTCACTTTCCACCAGTCGTTGAATCAATGGTTTTTATAGAAGGAAGATGAGGTGATATGATCATCATATATAAGAACCGATGTTTTTGAACCAGATGAATTTGCAAGGGTAGTTGAATTTTTAGAACATATTAGACAGGTATCTTTTATGAATTATATTAATTAAAAATAAATTAATTTAAAAACCAAAACATACCTCTCCCTCATCATCACTCGCACGATATAAGACAATGTGAATCCACCTTTGAGGCATCACAAAACCCTATCTTGGCTCCCCGATTCTAATCTATTTTCTTCATCAATTAAAATAATTCTTCATCTGAGGCCTCTAGGTAGGCCTCTTTGCTCCATTATCTATCTGTTTCTAGAAAATTATCTTCCTCGCCATCACCCAATGGAGTACTTCATAAATCATTTGGTTTAGGTTTGATCGAATTTCATGATTCATCTAGTTATAGGTTGTGGAATGGGTGTCTCAAGACCCATTGTTTCATGTTTTGGAGACCACCACTGAAGGAAAGATGGTTTAAGACAATTCAGTACACTTTTGATGAATTTTGATAAGGGTTTATACCTTTAATTTGTTCACAAACCAAATTCTATATTGAAAATTTGTTTATGGTTTCAAGAAAATTGATGTAGGGTTTTGCGATCATTTTCCAAGTGCGCGCACACAGATTTTTAATATATAAATATATATATCTTTCGTGTGTTGGTTTTCTCATGGAGCCGGGAACACAAACATTAGTTTATATATATATATATATATATATATGTATGTATATGTATGTATGTATATATGTTTGTATATATGTATGTATGTATGTATGTATGTATGTATGTTTGTATGTGGATGTGTGTGCATCCTAGTGAAAAATGTCTTTGAGTTTGATAGCATGGTTAGGAAACCCTTTGAGGTAGGGTTCTCATCATTCCATTAATTGAAATGTGTAGTATTTATTTACTTACTACATTGGATAATTTGAACTGAATTTTTGGAAAGAGATTATTTTTTTGTTAAATGATTCGTTATAATAAAAAATATCAATTTTTTATTAAAACCCATTCATCGGAGGCAGGGTTGTCAAACTAAAAAACTAGTAACTAAAACGTTTATTTTTATCATCTCATTGATTTGTGTTCTTTCCTATTTTTTATTAGTTAAAGGATTAATTTAAACGAAATTAATCTGGTTTTCTTTGTTCGGAGTGGTATTTCATTCTTTTCTTAATAACACACTTGTGTTAATTAGTTCTAGTGAGATATAAAAAAAGATATGGATGGGTAAATCCATGTGGAATGCTTGAGGTTAATAAGTTAACTGAGTGGGGATTATCAATAGGTTGTCTTGAGTTTTTAAAATGGTTAATTAAAAAAAATATTGATAAATTTGTGGCTATACTCAAAATATGTATTTAAACATGAAATTTCACATGAGCGAGTATACTCATTGGTTGACTGGTAATGTATTTAATTATAAATAGTGATATATGGTTGGGTATACCCATATGGATTATTTTAAATAAAATATAACACATAAGGGGTATAATTTTGTTGTGTGTTACACGATTGTCAAACCCAATGACCAAGCTGACATGGAAGGGGGTAATGTTTTTCTGGACGGAAGAATGTGAGGTAAGCTTCAAAGAGCTAAAGAGAAGGCTAATCACTACACCTGTAATCACATTATCAAAAAGTGGAGATTGTTTTGTAAGATACAGTGATGCTTAAAAAAGTCTTGGGTTGTTTACTCCCGAAAAATGACAATGTGATAACCTATTCCTCACAGAAATTGAAGATCCATGAGCAGAACTACCCGACTCATAATCTTGAGTTGGCAGTCGTGATTTTTTCCTTGAAAATCTAGCGCCACTACCCTTATGGTGAGAAGTGTGACATATACACCCACCAAAAGAGCCTAAAGTATATATTCAAAAAAAGGAGTTCAACATGAATCAAAATATATGGTTATAAAAAATCAAGGATTACAATTCCTCGATTCACTATCATCCTAGAAATGAGAACAAGGTAGCGGATTCTTGAAGCCGAAAAGAACCTTCTACTCTATCCATGTTATAGATTGATAAATACCCTATCTTCTTGGATATTAAAAAATGGTTTTAGAAATCATAAGATCAGGGGATACATATTACCTTTCCCAAATTATTGCACAACCATCCATTCAAGAGATGATTAAGGAAGCACAAAGAAATTATGTGGAGTTACAAAAGAGTGCCGATGCTGTAAAGGAAGAGAAGATGCAAGAGTTTCATATCCCAGATAATGGTGTGATTTCATTTGGAACATGGATTTTTGTGCCTTCATCACCTGGGATAAAGAAATAGCTATTGGAAAATTCACATAGTCCAGCATTCTCTATCCATCTTGGGAGTACCAAGATGTATGGTGATCTCTGAGAACACTACTGGTGGGATAACAAGAAGAGGGAGATTGCGGAATATATATCAAGGTGCATGGTATATCAGCAAGTTATAGAAGAGAGAATAATGTCCAAAGGGATGATTCAACCATTTCTTATACCCATATGGAAAAGGGAGAATGTCATAATGGACTTTTCACAGGTCTCGTGAAGACGTCAAAGGGAAATAATGCGATATGGGTTGTGGTTGACCATCTCACCAAGACTGCCCATTTTATTAATATTTAGGAATAATTCTCACTTGAACAATATGTAAAAATATTTTTGAATGATGTGGTGGGACTGCATGGTGTTCCACTCTCAATTGTATCTAATCTTGATCCATGTTTTACATCTATATTATTGAAGAGTCTTCAACACGCTTTGTGTACTGAATTAAATTTTGCGCATGACCTATCACCCCAAAAATGATGTCCATTCCAAAAGGACTATTTAGATGCTTGATGATATTATAAGAACCTAATTTCTATAATTAAATGGTGGATGTGATCAGTATCTACCGCTGGTTTAGTTCTCATACAACAATAGCTTACACTCGAGTATCAAGATGGCTCTGTATGAAGTTATGAATGGAAAGCGATGTAGAACTCCAACCTGTTGGGATGAAGTTGGAGAACGAAAAAAATAGATCTGATCTTGTGCAAGAGATGATAGATAAATTTCATGTCATCCAGAAAATAATCAAATCTTCTCAGAGTCGACAAAAGATCTACGCTAATAATCGTCGAAGGGACTTGGAGTTCGATGTTGGGGATATAGTCTTCCTTCTAATATAACCATGGAAGAGAGTCCTGTGGTTTGGAAATAAATGGAAGCTAAGACTAAGGAACATTAGACCATTTGATATCATTTTCCTTATAGGATTCGTTGCCTATCAACTTTCACTTCCTCTGTATATAACTCAAATGCATGATGTGTTTCATGTATCACACCTGAGATAGTACATACCCAACCCCTCACATGTATTGAACTCATAGGTGGTGGAGTTGGAAGATGATATCTCTTATGAGGAGCTGCCAATGACGATTCTAGACTAAAGAGATACGGTTCTACATAACAAGACAAAACACCTTGCCAAAGTGTTGGGGAGGAACCAAAATTTTTAAGAAGCTATTTGGGAACCAGAGGAGGTGATAATGGAGAACTACCCTCACCTGTTTACATCCTAGAATGTGAAACAAAATTTTGAAGGTGAAATTTCATAAGGGGGAATAATGTAACGACCCAATTTTTTCAATTAAAATTAACCTTCTTATAAATATTTCATAAAATAACATGAATACACAACATAATGAACTATTAAGTGATATGTGGCCTTTAAACATATGTTTTTCACTTCTTTTTTTGGAATTTCAAAAATCTTAAATACATGGATGAAATTAGTAAGTTATTTAAAGTCCGATAAAGAAAAACTTAATTTTTGGGGAATTATAACCTACCCTTTTGAATTTTAAATACCCTAATGAATATAAACCTTACCTATGATATTCATAAAATAATATTCAATTGAAATTATGTGGTACCTATATTTCTGAATAAGTAAATAAATGTTTTAAAATATGTTATTAATAATAAAATATGATTCTAATTAAATATTAAATTAATAATATTTAGAAAATATTTTTTGAAAAATGATCATCATTTTTTTATTTGACACGTCAAAAAATGGTTAGGGTTAATTTTTGGGATTTTTCTGAAATACATGAATTTTTTATGAATAGTAGAATTTGATAATTCACAATAAATGATAAATAATTGATTAATTGAGTCACTGATGATGATATGATGATGTAAAACCATTTGGTTCGATGTAACTTGCATTTCTTTAATATTATTGGTCATCTAATACTTATTATTACTTTTCCTGTTGGAAAATAATAAACTGATGATTAAAAAATTATGAAAACCCTCCCCTCATCCAATATAAAACCCCCCTCAGTCCCTCTTCTCTTCACCATTATAAAGCCTTCTTCCTTGCCAATATTAAGCCGAAATCTCTCACAAAGATCCACCCCCACTTCCAAAATCTCCTAGCCTCTTCAAAATACAAAAACCTCTCCACTTAAGAGGTTCTCAAAGGATGAAGTCTCAAGAGGTAAATTCCTCTTTCAAATTCTTTCTTTTATATTATATTCTTTTATTTTTGTTTCTCTCCTCACACCCCTTCACCTGAATGGTATGAAAACACCAGTAAAATACATGTACTGTAATGTTTTTATGCTAATTGTATATTTTTTATCTTCTCTCTTTTCTCCCACATTTATTTGAACTAAATGAAAGCACTGTTTGACATGTGCTAATTTAGCACATTCAAGGACAATGTTTTATCAATTTCGATTATCATCATCAAATATGGTCTTGGAGCCATTTTTGTTACGGTTGAACCAGAATATATATATATTATATATCCTATTTTTATTCTGTAATCTTTTTGTAAAAATGGTATTAAGTTATAAAGCAAAATATGTTCTTTATAATCAAACCCACCAATTTAAAAAATTGTTTTCACTATAGTTATATATAATAGCATGACATCAATCTATGTAACCAAATTAATTTTAAAAACATATAATCTCATATATGTTCACAAATATCATATAACATCATTTATGGACAACCACTTCTATCTTTCATGTTTATCCTAACATGAATATAAGTGAATCGGTCTTTTAAAACCAAGTAAACAAACAAGCCCCAACAATGAAATTGAACCTCATAACCAATCAAAATGATTATAAATAAATTATTTTACTAAACCAATTACATATATATTTGGATTTGTAATTATTGATCAATAAATCTAGTTTGTTTATTCAGTTCATTGTTAACAATTGGAGGACACCATCAGAATTAAGGTAATGGATCCTCTCGTTTTCACTCTTAATCAAGATTGTTCTCTATGGTATTTCCTTTTTATGTAATACCAAGTGATTTGGTATATTTTCTCACCTACCTCATACTTCCCTAATGATTTATAATTGAATAAAAACCCCTTATCTCAATCATCAAGACCTCTTCATTACACCTGATACCATGTCGATAAATAGTAACGAATTCTACCCGAAAATCCTTTATTCCCCCAGGTTTCTCTATATTTTTTTTAAAACTATAGTTGTCTTTTATTTTTATATTAAACATCTAAATTCCCTTTATATTCTCTAAAATTATGTTCCAAGATCCATCTCTCATTCTCTTTTGGGGATATACATGATTTTAAGTAAATCCCTCCTCGACACATCCCAATAAGAACACTCATTTTAAAGGAACTTCATGAATTTTTAACCCAATTTGAAGTGAACAATATCCTCTTTTGGAGACACCATTGCCTTAATAAAATAAATATTTTTATTATTAAAAAATTCTTGGTTTAATTCTTATTTTATATAAAATAATTTCCTCTTTACTGTTCTAAAATCTCTATAGCATTTTCCTTAAAACCGCACAAAAATGTTTTAATGGTAATGTTTCTAAAATACATTTATTATATGTTGTGAATTCTATTTGTAACCACCTACACTTTTTTTGTGACTATATTACCTCATGAACATCAATCTATGTTCTAAACCCTTTCATTCATGGACACTTTCATGACACACTCATTCGTTATGCTATATGCCATGATTGTGGTACCCAATTATTTCCATGGGTAACCTTATGTTTATGAAAGATTGATTATGTATGATTATTTATGTGGATATAATATTTAAGTGCAAATAATATTTATGTGAAAATAATATTCATGTAAATGTAGAGATGGGTGCGCCCATATAGTGCTCTAATGCATTGGGTAAAGTTAAGTCTCATGAGATGCGATGTGAATCGATATTGGCAGTTAGCCTTAAACTGTACTAAATAAATGTTTTATGATTCTTCCAAATTTATATGATTCTATGTTCATATGATAAAAATATTATATTATATGATTTGATATGTTCTATGTTTTGTTTTTATTACGTCATGCCTCCTAACTCATGTGCTTAAGATGTATCCTTATATCCATTCCCTTACTGGGATTTTTTTCTAATACATTTGTTCATGTGTTTACCAGGGTACCCTATTCCTATGTAAGGGATAAAATGAAGTTAGGATCTTTTTATGGAGATTAAATAAATAATTTTTTTAGCCCCATGTGTTATGTTTTAGGTTCCTAGTCTTCCAAGACACTAGACATAACGTTCATTGGCTTGTACTCTGATGTATAATTATAATTAAGATCATGTAATGTTATAAATAAATGGCTTGGGTCACTATAATAATCCATCAAGGAGATTAGGCTTCATGCCATTCATTATATAAAGAGGCACCAAAACATATTCAGAGCATTCAACAAGATAGTTTTCTTCAGCTCATTCTTCTAAGGTGAAACATTATTGTCTCCTCAAATATCAATGATACTAAGTAGGACACCACCAATTTTGGAACCAAAATGGCAAGTACTATACATTATTGACAATTTCTATACTAGTGGTGCTTACTCTTTGGTAATCCTTGATTGGGGGTCACATCAATAATCCCACCAATTTCATGTTTCTAAATAAGTACATTGCAAAAGGCTCCGGGTATTATAAACCTAATCAATGTGAAACATCCCATGCATGTGATTTTAAACTAGTTGCCCATGCCAAACCATCGTGACTATAAACCTTGTGATATTTCGTCTTAAGAATGTGTTGTGTAATGTGGGGACTCCTTGGTTTTTTACATGGGGTTTTTTCCTTACACCAAACTATATATTTCATTTTATGAAGCCACATCTATATTTTTTTAACTCTATAACCTTAAACTAAGATCCCATATAGTTTGAGTTGCATGACAGTGAACTGGGTAACAAGCATAATCCAAGTTGCATGATGATAAACTACTTAATAATCACAATCATGTTCATACAAGGATAAAATTCATAATTCTATAATGTGGTCACATTAAAGTAAATTTACCTTGTCTTTGGTCACCCACCATTCCATCTTCATGAACTATATTTATCATGATTCCTCTCCATATGAGATATATAGTGACACCTGGATTCCATATCCTAGGTCATCCACTAAAATCATAATGTACATTTATTGTGTACGGATCATTCATATATGGGGAGGTATAATTTTTAAGAACTATATGTGTATTCATTACCATCCTTGTATGATATGTAGCGATTCCTAGACATTTAATATTTGGGGTCATCCTTAGATTCAAATAAATTTTGGCCCCATGGACTTAGTTTAGTCAAAATTAATTTTTTTTTAAATATATATGGTATTCTCTCTAGAATATTTTGTGTGTTGTTCAGGCTCTTTATCCAACATTAATTTTGGGATTTTCATAAAACTCCACTACACATTCAAATTTGATATAATATCCCTCTAGGTCCAACCATTATGACCATAAACTATGATCCAATATCCTTGATTCACAACGTTAAAATACAACTATGAATAGAATTATTTTATGAATCCATATGATAATAATACGATTCCTCAGCTTCCTCTTGAGATAGGATTTACCCTACCAATGTTTTCCTTCATCAACATTGTTATGAATAACTTCACATTTCATGATTATTACTTTAACAATATACATAGTCAATCCCAGATCATCAATCTCAGGTCCATATGTGATATTTACTTCTTTCATGTTAGTTAATATTCATAATCACCACATGAAAATAGAACATATGGGAGTTCTTGAACTATATGTGGGATGATTCTCACCCTCATGAAATATGTAGAGACGATCATGATTTTCATCTTCGTCCCATCTATATACTCCATAAAATATTCAGCCCTTTGTCATTAATTGGGGATGAATCTATATTACCATAAACTGCATGTATTTCATCTTTTGGTAACTATTTTTTACACGATCTCTATTGGACCTTATTCAATTTAGTTTTTATCTGTTTTTTTTCACACATATACCCATAGAATAAATTTTTATCTTATAATACATGATATATGAATTTGAAATATCAATCTTTGTCCACATTGTATGACCATAAATTGAATGAAAATCTTGAAATATCTTCCTATTACTTGATCCCACCACACCACTTCTCTTCTTTTTGGAGTATGGATTTCCACCAACATCACATCAGAATAGTCTTCCTAAAGATGTTGGTATCATTCCATTTTCCCTCACCTCCCATAATGGGCCAATACAATAATTGATTGTCAGTAAAAAACAGTGGATCCTATGTTTTGAACATGATAAATATTCAATCCTATATTATATCATTCCACTCTTGATTGGTATACTAATAGTCCCTACGTTTCAATTATGGTCAATGATTATCCCTTACATACCTATCACCCCTTCATCCAAACCTTTAATGTCTCAACATCCCTCTATTCCATTTTATTCCATGATGATAGGATATCACTCTTGGTTTCACCCTTACTTTTCACTCCCACATTCTTGGAAACCCAAAATACCACTCCTTGTTTCTCACAATGAGTATGAATCATGTGAGTTTATGAGTTCTGTAGGGAGAATACCGATGTGGTTTATCCACACAAGGGATTATTGTTCCTAGATCTATGAACATAAACTAAGATCCTAATTGGGATATTTGGTGAGACATTGGGCCTCATAAGGCCTCGTTCACATTAATATTGTCTCTTTACACATCACATTAGATGAAATCTTGAAGGTTCCCTAATATGTGTTCAATACATAAGTCTTTTTTGGCTCGTTCACATTGGGTTTATTTTCTCTATGACACAAAAATATTCTAGGAATCAAAATTAGCAGGTTTTGATACCCAACTATGAAATATTTAAATATTAAAGGAATTATAACCATAGAATTTTTGAAACATCCTAGTCACATTATGAGTAAATTGTTAAAAATGTCCTCATCAAATGAATTTAAACTATACCAGGAATCATCCTATCCTTATGACGTAAAACAGAATTTCCATCATCTTAATACAAAATAAGTAAAACTAAATGGAATCCTATGTCATAATACTATAGCTCTTATCCTTTCCCGATTATTCATATCTATCACATTGCTAACATTTTCTATTGTCACTCTATAACACCACAAGATTTTTTGAAATATTATTTTCAAATTAATTTAATCTCTTGATATTTTTCTTTTCACATAACACTTAATATAGTTTTTTACAATATTAAACAATCCTTTCACATGGAAAATTCTTGGAATATGTTACATGGAACAACAAATTTGTGTATGTTACTTGATAAAACATGGTTAGCATACATTACACGCATTATTGACCTTCCATGGTGGCATGCCTAACATGCAAGAACAAGTATTACCAAACTATAATATGTTATTAAAAATATTATTATAATAATATATAACTCAACTATTATGTTTATGGATATTAATATTATAAAAAACAATTATGAAAATTTGTTGTTTACAAAAATATTATATGAATTCATAGGTTATCAATTATTTATAAATGAATATAAAAACAGATATAATATAAAAGAAAATATTATTATGTTTACAAATATATTTTAACCAATTGTATTAAATTAATTAAAATTAGAGAGTAATATTTATTGAATAATTATTATATATATCCCATATAATTTTTTATATTCATCTAATAGATTGGCTACACATGAGATAAGAACAACACAAATTTTATACCAAAAATTATATATTATCATTAAGGAATTTCTACCACCATTAATGATATGCCCATTTTAAATATATTTTTTATAAAATTTATAGATTTAATATGAAAAATAAAATTTAACTTTGTATTAGATACATAAAAATTAGTTATGGGAAATTTTTGGTTTGTTTATGTAAGGATTAATCTTTTAATGAATTGTTAAAAATATTGGTTTTTAATTCATGACTTGTTTTTCATGTTATTTATTTTTAAGGATAAATTATATTTTTAATTAACTATATAGTTTAATTGTATTAAATTTATATAAATTAATCCAATTTTGGTTATTGTAACAAATTCCACATTGAACTTGGATATAAAACCTTACTAGTCTTTTGGACTGTTTGACTTTATAAAGTTGCAATGTTTTCCCGTCAGTGAGATTAATTTTAAATTAATTTCATAAAATTATATGATTATAATTTGGAAAAATGATTTAAATATTTTAAATAAAAATAATTAACAAAAAGTATTAGGATTATCAATGTTTTTGACAAAAATATTAGTGAAAGTGATTAAAATTTATTACATTGTTCATGAAAATAATAAGGTCTATAAAGAACTAAAACATGAATATATAACCCAAAATGACCTAAAAACATATATAATTCCCATTTGATGTCCATGAATCTGACAAAAACCTTCCATTATGGATTTTGGTTAGTTTGGTATTACTTTTTTAGGTAAATACTTGGGTACACATATTTGTTTTTTAAAAAATCCCTACTTTGTCATTTCAATTTCCTGTAAAAGGCCACCACAAATACCCACTTACTCACACCTCTCAATCCACATGGATGGCCAAAATATGATCATATAAGATCCCAAATTCCCTTTATTACTTTAATAATTCATCCATTGGTTAAAAAGAAACTGAAGGGTGCCTTTTTTTACAAACTAGAAGGAGTTGCCCGATTAAGAGGTAACCTCTTCCCTCAAGCTCTATTCCTTGATTTTTATTATCCACCAAATCCAATATATTTATTGCATTATCTTATAAAAAACAAGTATCATATAATAATAGGATTTTTATAAGGGTTCAACACACACTTACACATAACTCCATTTAATGGGTAATGAACATACTGTTTTCTGTGTATAGTGAACTACTACCTCATGAAACTGTGATTGTTCGTTTTTCCATTACCACCTATCATGATTTAAATTACGATTGAAAACATATTTATATATTTAATATATTAAATTTATTATTTAATTAATATTCCTTATTACTTTTACAACACAAATCTTTTTTACTTTCTATTTGGTATAATTTTGATAATTCTGTTTGAGGATTTGTGGACTACCACCCCTCAAAGCGATGTGACTCATTCACACACTACATTGAATGTATTAAGTTTGAGTTTATAAAACATATATCATATATATAAAATTATATTTATATTTTAATGATATTATATAAATAAAAATGTATTTCATTATCTTCCTTTCCTTAAATATGACAATAAAAACAGAGACTGTGTTCATGCGTATGTATGGATTACCATCTCCATGAATGGTGTATTCCATTTCATACTCATTTGTGAGTTATATTATTATAATAAAAAAATAATAAATATAAAATATATTTATATAATGTTGTAAATTTTTTAATCATTATATAATTATCAGGACCAACTATATATCAAATTAAGACACATGTGAATAACAAAGCGAATATTACCCGAAATGAATCCTTAGCATAGGATCATTAACATGCGAGAAATATTAGGTCATCATAAAAAAATGTGTTATTACCTACAAGAATATTCGTATATAAAATATTTATAATAATCTTATATTTTTTATATAGGAATCATGGATGATTTCTAAGAGATTCAAGACACAAGGTAAGTGGATTTCATCTCACTTTTTTTATTTTCATGATATACATTCTTTGCTCACCACTCTTTCATTTTTTGTGTTGTTTGTACGCCCAATGTTTGTATTATTTTTATATTATACTTAATCATATAGATATTTACATACCCATTTAATGATATTTTATTCATGGTTTTTATGTTTTATGAGTTACCAAATCTGTAAAACTATTTTGTCTCAATTTTCCTACATTAAGAATCACATTTTGTGATGCACCTAAACAATTTTTTGAGGGGTATATAATTCAATTTTACATGTATTTTAATGAATATAATTATTTTCAAGATATTTTATGAATATTATAAATTCATTTTCAAACATGTAGATTATGATTCCATATTACTATGTTATAAGATTTTATTGAGATAATCTCATCGATTTTCGATATTATTTACTTCTATGATTACCTTGTTGTATTATTATGTTTTAGCTCTCATAAAATTCAGGAATTTTATTCTAATATTTTAATTTATGATATATACATGTATTTTTACCATTTTTTACTCTTTGGTACAAAAGATGATTAAAAAAGTGTTTTTAAGAATGTCTGACATTACCATCTATTTGCTCAGAAATATGCATTCCATCAATTTTTTTTTTTAAAAAGGCGTTTGAAGAATGATAAACTAATCTATTATGATAATTAAAACAAATTTTTACCATTTTTATTTTTATAAATGTTTTTAATGGAGTTCTATTTTTTTCTGCATGTGGAACTTTTCTATCATTTTACCATGTTAATGTAATTTTCTTCATACCTCGTACGACATGTACATATTTATCTAGCATAAATCCTCTAAAGATTAATTTTCATGTTTAAAGGTTATTTTTTAAAAATAAATTTTTAAAATAGATTTTTTTGAGAAATTAGTTTTCAAATTGTTTTCATGATTAATATATATGCTTTCAAGAAAACTATTTTTCAAAACATTTTCAAGATTCTTTGATATGCTTTCCTGAAAAATGGATTCCAAAATGTTTTCAAGATTCGTTTACATGTCTTCAAGGAAAACAGTTTTCAAAATATTTTCAATATTATTTTATAAGATTTCAAGATAAATGGTTTCCAAAAGTTTTCAAGAATCTTTTATAAGATTTCACAAAAAAAGGTGTCTAAAAAATTATCAATATTGTTTTATAATTTTTAAAGAAAAATGATTTTAAAAACAATTTCACAAATTATATTATATGTATTAGTAGTGTTTTATAGAAAAGGTTTCTTTAAAATTTTTTAATCTTTTTATAAGTTTTTAGGGAAATATGTTTTCAAATGATATCATTTATTATTTATAAGTTTTAAAGGTATTTTATATCAAAATTATTGTCAAATGGTTTTATGTATTAAAAAGTCTTCATCATATATGAAAGTTTGTTTTCATTAGGTAATGTTTTTGAATGATATTTCAAAATTAATTTCCATCTATGATGAATTCTACTGATGCTACTCATGCCCTGATATAAAATGATTCAAAGATATTATTCACATCCTTTCTACGAAAGGATTATGATTAATGTCATGATGATTAGGAAATATTTTTCTCTATCATATGTAATATGTTTATCAAATAATTTCCTCTTTTAAGAGTCATTATTTTTTTTGAAATGATTATGAAACTTGTAACTCTTCCCCATGATATTATATATTTACATGTTTATTATCCACATTTAATGACATGTGTTAATATATTTTTATTTATGATTTTTTGGAACATGTATATATGTTTTCGCTATGTGATTTGTGGGATCTATATATCCCTCTAATCCATAGGTTAAATATTTATATGTCCTGATATAGACTAAGATAGTCTTGGGAGTAAATCTTGACTACTAATATAGTCATGGGAGTGAACTAAGACTATGAAGATGGTATATGGAGTGAAATCATGCTTCTATGATGGCCATGGGTGTGAACTATGACTTTAAAGATGGTATTGGGAGTGAACCCAGACTAGTAATATGGTTTTGGTATAAATGTATTTCATTATATAGAAATCAAATTATATTCTTCTGTGTATTCCACAATTCCATGTCATATTCCTATGTTATGCATTCATGGATTATTTTATTTATTTCCTTATGTTTCATCTCATATAAAATTAAAATATTTATTACGATCTATAATATGTAGTCTATGGTCTTCAAATTATGAGATCAAGTTCAATACCATTTTTTCATATTATGCTTATGGATTTCATTTAATTACCCTCACTAAGAATTTGAGATCTCACGGTTATTATGATTATTTTTCCTAGTTATGAATAATGGTTTTATGTAGAAGTAATAATGTTTTTGTTCTATGTGGGAGATGTTTAAGATTATGTATGAGGATTAAAGATTTTGTTTCTATGATTCCAAATACACCATACTATTATGGTCCATGGGATTTTATTTTTCTAATGTATTAAATATTCATCCAAAATGATGTATTATACATGTATGTCAATCCTGGATTTCTATAGACAGAATCAATAGAAAGTTATAGTCTACCTTTATAAACTAGGATATAAAACATTTAGTTATATACTTAGGTTTATTTTATATTGATATTTTTAGGGGTGTCTATAAAGACATATTTAATGAAGAGTTAATGTTTAGGAAAATTAGTTGAAATTTTGGTAAAGGATGAAGTTAGTGGTTTCCTAGATATTTATCCATGTCTAGATACTACAATTGGATATAGATTAGTGACCAAAGTACCTAGTGGTAAAAACATTAAAAAGATGATTCGAGTCTAAGTCGAGGTAATTTTGTACACAACAATGGGCCTTGTTAGACACCTAGTTTGACATTCTTGGGGGATATGCTTCAAAAATTCACAAAATCTTCACTAACCCTCATTAAATATTTATATACGAGTAGTATTTTAATAACCTAAAATTAAACTATGGTTTCATTTTTTTAGGAATTTTTCATGATATCTTATAAGAATTTCTTTTTCAGGACTATGTAGTTTTCTACTATGATATTTAATGCTTACACTATGACTCTAGTTTTAGTCCATGTGGGAACCGAAAAGAACTTGATTAATTATGAATGTGATTGAATACTTTCAGATAAGACATCAAGTGGTATGATAACTAAAGTGGAATATTTTGTGATAATTTCTATGTAGTTTTCAGGGAACCTGATTAACAATGTTTACCTTAAACACCTCTTGGAGTCACTAAGGAAGAGAAAGAGAGAGTTCACTATGACTTCAAACAATTTTCACCATGGAGGCAAGAAGATTTGGTTTCCTTTATTCCTAGAATGTGGAAAAAATAACCTTATTGAATTTATTAGAGGAATAAAAATATTTTTTTGACTCTGGTAAATAATGACACAATGAATGTTACTGTGAGGGGAAAATGGAGAGCTCAGTTTACGAAATAGATGAAAATATTGGCATCCCTAAGTCGTCATAGAAGGTTATGAGTTTTATGTTCAGATTAAATGGTCATTATGGAAATCATTGTCTCAAGCATAAATATACAAAAAAGGATCATCAAAGAGGTACAAGTAATGGTTAAATTTCCAATGATGAGGAGAAAATGGATGAAATCTGAAAGGAAAGGGTTATTATGATAACTTAGCCTTGCCAATGTCTTAAGGATGAAGTAACCAATGTTTTTATGAATTTGAATTTAAGAGTAATGTTATATGAAAGGTGAAATATATAAGCATTTTTCAATTTATTTTTTTCATACCAGATCTACAAGAATACGTTGAATGGTACTAATGGAATAGAAAAGTTGGACAATGGAATTGTGATATCCATTAAAAAAATGATTAATGGGAATAGTAACCCATAATTTGTTTCATATATTATGATAATGTTGTTTAGATATAAATATTAGGGATATTTATAAGTAAATTGGATGGTATTGATTATGATGGAATTAATTAAGGACTTGTTCAAAAGTATTTTATGATGTCATGGATGATGTAAGAAATATTTTTAGATTTATGTAATAAATAAAAAATACATTGAATAATTAAGAAAAAAATGAATAAGGATTTATGGTAGTCCTAGTTATTATCATGTTTCTAGAGAATATATGATGATGGTATTAAAATGCTTGGAATGTGAAACCCAAGAGAAAGTTTTTGATATATAGTAATTCCATGTTAAGAAAATTTCATGACACTATTTTTAACAAATTATATTTTAATATTTCAAAAGGGTTATAAGGATAACTATTTATGGAATGTTTATGTTAAACTTTAAATTAAGTCAGTAAGATTAAAGTGATGTCTATACATATGAAAACTTATGTATAAATGATATCCTATTCAGAATACTTATTATTGGTGACACCGAATGAAAAAATGGGATGTAATATCATGAATCCAATGATATTTTTGAACATCAAGAATGAAAAAGTCACCTTTAGTTTTAGAGAAAGTGGTGAACTGTATCGAGGAACAACAAAGGGTGAGATTTTAATGAAATCACACAAGTATATATTATTTTGAAAATTCATTAACATTAGGAAATTGATCTTAATACAAAAAATGTTATCTTTTTTCAATCATTTTCTATGAATCATAATATCGCTTTGGTCATCACATATTTATTGATTTCTAGTTTTTAACATTCTCTTGAATGTTTTCTTTATAACTCTTTTTTAGAACATGATACATAGATTTTTCTTCCATTTCAATGTTTTCACATACGATATATTTTCTCTTATGTGGAAACCATATTATATTTTACTTTGGGTAACCGTTATGGTTCCAACATTCCCTTTTTAAGGGGATTTTTAGCATTCATTTTTATGATGTGTGTTTTTATGAGTGAAATTTTTTAATATTAAAACATTGATAACCCATATGAATTTTTAGGGAGAAATTGATTTTATGGGGATTATATTTTAAGACCTTGAGATTTTGTCACATATAATTTGCCAAATTTTTTTAATCCTTAGATATTTCTAATTTCACGAAACATTGAATAAAAATTTCACTATGTTAAACTTTCCTTTTACACGGCACCTACTTGGTGTATGTTACATGAAACACATATTTGGTTTAAATTTCATAGAACAATAAGGTTAGCATACCTTACACACAATATTGACCATCTAGTATGGATTTCATAATACGCAAGATCGAGTGTTAACTAACTATAATATATTAATAAAAATACTATTATAATAAGATATAACCTAGTAGTTAAGTTTATGTATATGAATATTATTAAAAATATTATTAATATATTATGTTTACACAAATACAATATGATTTCATACGTTACCAATTAATTATAAATTACTATGAAAATCGATTGAATATTAAAAAAAATATTATTATTTTTAAAAATATATTTCTACCTAATAAATAATATATATCAAAATTAGTGTGTGATATTAATTTAATATATATGATATATATCTAATAATTTATTTTATATTCATCATATAGATTTGTTATAAATAAGACAAGAACAAACCTAATTTTATGCATAAACCCCTATATTTTTAATAAGGAAATTTTACAGCCTTTAATGGAAACCAATTTTAAATAAAATTATTATAACATTAAAAGATTAAATATTACCAAATAATATTTATATATGGAAGTGAAATATAAAAATTATATCATGTTTATTTTATGGTATTTGTATTTATTTTTTCAGATTTTAATTAATTGTTAAAAATAGTGGAATTTAATTAAAACCCACTTATTCATTTAATTGTTTAAATAGGATATATTATACTATTAATTAGTTTGAAAATTAATTTTTATTATATTATTATTAATTAAAATAATTTATTTCATTGGTACCATTTACACATTAAAAATTGCTATAAAAACATAGTAATGTTTTGGATACTTTTATGTTAAAAACAAGCATTATAATCCCGTCATCAAGATTATTTTTAAATTAATTTCCTCAGCTTTTGTGATTATAATTTAGAAAAATGGGTTCCATATTTTTAATTAGAATAAATTTTATTTTCTAATAAGCACAACATTTTTTGACCAAAAATATTAGTGAACATGATTAAAATTAATTACATCGTTTGAGAAAAAAATAAAGTTAATAGAGTACAAAACCATAAATATAAGACCCAAAATGAAATTGAAACTTTTCCAACACCCATTTCCTAACAATTATTTTTCTAGATAGGTTCGATCTTTTCCATATGCTAGTAAACATCCAGATATTGTATTCCATACCATATTTTATTAGTATGGATGTTGGGGATTAGTTCACGGAGAACTCGAGAATCCATCCCATTGATACACAGACTGCCCAAAAAGTGTGCGAGTGACCCCATATGAATCACCTGTTTTGATTCTAGGATTTTTTTCAATGAATTGTTTGATTCACATCCATACCCTATTATAGATGATATGGTTTTCCCCAGCTGCAAATGGTCCATTGTCATAAAACTCTTCAGGACCTGTAGACTTATACCACCAAAATTAATAAAGGAGTTATTCAGCTGGAAACTCTTTTGGAATTATTTATGATTTTCTAGGATCCATGTCATCAGCCTGATCATCTTCACATAACCCCACCTCAATAATATTTTCTCGGTAAGGCTCCAGTACTTCCCCACTCGTGGTGTCACTGATAGAAATAATTGACTATTCACTAGAGGCCTGGGTATAGTCAGCTAAGATGGTTAGATCCACATGGATTGGAAATCATGATTGATAAGGTACCTCAAGTCTTCTAACCATTTATGACAACAGAGGACATGCTACTCCCTACACTGTATAGGGAGGAAATATATTAGTCTATCTTACCAGTATATAGGGAATATGAATCTTTTTAGTATGAAACAAATTTATTTCGAGTGATGGATGATCTTGATCTCAAGTTGTCTCCATCGAGATACTAGTGTTTCACCAACTATATATGATCGAGGGCTCTAGAGATTTCTGGGTGTTTGACCTGACATCCTTAATGTCGGTCATCTTTCCATTTTCTTTATAATGACCAGATATTTTATGAATAAAATTCCTTTTATTTTAATGTCTTATGGATATAGAAAAGACAATAACTTTTTTATTTGGTTTAAATGGATATTAAGTATCATTTTCATTGAAAATATATTCTTTTAATAGTGATCACATGACTAACATAAAGAAATATGGGTTTAACAGATCTTTTGGACATAGAAAAAGGGAGTGATGGCCCTGACCAGTATGATCATTCCTTTATAAGAAAATTTATTGGATATTTCGAGGGAGATAGAATTTCAGGACATTTATCTAGACCATGACCAAGATGGGATCTAACAACTAAAGCATGAGCTAAACCATTTATAGGAGAGGTTCATGATCATGGAGGTCATGGCCCAAACCATGTTCACCGAACGGCCCCAAAAAACCCCACTATCATACTGCATATTCATAGGGAATATTCTAGTGTAATAAAGGTATATTTAATAAGAACCAAAAATTATGATTATGTGCATTAATTTTTTATATAATAATTAATATACATTCATTTTATTATTGTTACTTTGTACAAGACTTTTAAAGAACAGATTGATTTTTTAGATAATATTAAAATATATGTTGATGAATTAATGTATTTTTTGAATTAAAATATATTTTAATAAAATATTTTAATTAAATTATATTTTATTAAATATTAATTATCTTATAATTTTTATGATATAAATTATATCTTTTATTATGGTTTTAAAACTGTGTCAATCAAAACCCGTCAATTTTCAATAAAGGAAAGTTTATAATTTAAAAGTGATAATTCTTATATTTAGAATATAATTTAGATAAAATGAATATTATTTTTGGAATCAATATGTCAAAATTTCAAATGGTTAATATTTCAAAATTTTCCATGAAAATTTATTTTTTTGGGTAATAATTTAATTCTGAAAAAATATAGTGTTTAATGACATCCTAATGTCCCAATAGGGATTTACTAAAATAATATGAAAGTAATATTCAGATAATTTATGCTTTACAATTAAAATAATGTGATTTTATATTTCTTTTATTCATTTTATAATTTATTAGTTGATCATTCAATACATATAAAATATTATAACATTATAAAATGATTCCCTTGAGTGTGCTACTCACCTCCACAAAAGAAAGCCTTATATTTTAATATGTTTTTAATTTTTCCATATAAAATATTTCATCCACTCTATTTTTAATAAAAACCATGGAAAAACAAGGGGATTGTTTGTGGATTTGAAAATTTAGTTATATAGATTCGAAAACCTATGTTTGTGAAATATTAAAGAATTTCCCTTCCATTTCCTATATAAACCCACCCAACATCACACTTATCTGTACTAAAAATACATGGAGAACGTCCCTAATCTTCCCTCATCTCACTAAAACCCTCCCAATGTTCTCCAATATTTCATAAATTCCAGCTTCATGCTCTTGAATTGACACACTCAATTAAGGAATCCTCACATTCCTTCCTTTCTCATTTTTATCCATGGTAATTTATACTGTAATATCCCTTTACAATCAATTATAAATTTTGGGGTAGGACTTGACAACACCCCCATACTGACCTCCTTATTTTTTTTATAATATGATACCTATTTCTCTCTCATTAATTTCTTCTGTGTACACCTATTAGCATGCAAAAATTTTGTGATTGATTTCTCTCTTATTATTTCAATTCAAATATTTCTCCCATATTATGCATCTAAATTTCATTTCATATGCTCAAATATTATGTTCCATGATCTCCTTATTGTCTATTTCATGTATATATTATGAGATACCCCTTTCTCACTCATCAATCTAACTTATGAATTACCATATGATGATTTTATGGGCTCAAATTTCCCCACAATGTTCCTAGAAAAACAAATCATGTAGTGAATACCATACCCATTTCTCAATTAGTGGTATTCACATTTATGAAAATATACAATTTGAATTTTAATGACATGTATGTACTCAAAATTATTTAATTGTGTAATAACTTAGGATGTTGAATGATTCCATGATATATGATTCATGTGCCCCATGGTTTTCATTTTATTCTATCCAATGGCCGGTAATAGGATGACTCGGGCTGACAACCAATCAAATGACCAATGTGATGACTGTTCTAATTACATTCCCAATATGTTGGGAGCGGGAATCAAAAAAATTCATGATAATCTCTTAGTTAACTGATTTTTTCAATAGAAACATGTGTTAATGGAATTTTCAACCCCCTTAAGAAAGGATTGGTCGCAATAGAGATCCTCATGAGAAAAATGCCTCCTAATTTAAATGGATCATCAGATCCCTCAATCACAAAACAATGGATCAAATACATTAATAATATCTTATCCATCCATCAATATTCAAAAAAAGATAATATTGTTCTGATTTATTATCATATGTAGGGTGAATCTGATCAATGGTGGACATTGATCCAAAATATGAAGCCTAAGGATGATATATAAGAATTGTAATGGAAGGATTTTCAGAATTTTTTTTGATTAATATTTCCCTTTCACACATATACTTAAGATAGAAATGGAATTTCATTCCCTCGGGAAAAAATATGATGAATCCATCAGAGCATAAGAGGAAAACATCACAACGATCACATGTTGCACCTCTCTCTTTGATGTTACCTAGAAATGAATGGTTAGCTTCTTCTTTGGTGGGATAAAACCTGACCTACTAAAATCCCTAGTGATCCATGACTTTGATAGATATGACATAATTGTCTGATGTTACTTCAATGTCGAAATAAAGATCAAAAAATCACAGGGGTATCATAGAGATAAGAAGTGGAAAGTGGACATTAATTCGGGATGTCTGATGGATAAATCCAACAGTGATAAAATATTCTAGCACCATACTTTCCAAATGCATGGAAAGAAGCACCCGAAAAATTATCTAAAGGGAACAAGGATATTCTTTAGGTGTGGAAGAGAAGGGAACATGAACTTCAATTAATGATAATAAAACCCCGATGTTGCGATAGAGGATAGAAACACTCTCTTCGTCCCTCAACCCATTTTTCATTGCGACAACTTCAAAGAACCAAGGAACTTGGAAACCAGTTCCCTATGACATGGTTTTTTAGAGGCAACCAACAACCTCTATGGCACCAAGGGAGAACATTTTTCCATCACCACTACTGATGTGAATCCCAAAAACAAAGTGGTGACATGATCTCTAGTTATTCATTTAGGAATAGTGCAAATAAATTTAGATTCTAGTTTTATCCCAAAAGTTTAGTAGAATAATCCAAACACCCTGAAAAAATAATGGAATTAGAGATGTTGGTGAGATCATCAAATGGGGAAATTATTACATTTCATGAATATAAGTCCTCACCTATCACAATTTCTCGACTGAACTTCATGGAAAACCTTGTCATTCTCCTTCTAGTGGAATTTGATGAAATTATTGGCATGGGTTAGATTTCCATATATAAAGCCAATATAAAGTTTCGTGAGAGGGAAATCACTCTCCATATAGAAAATTGACCCCTGATTCTATACAAGTGCAAGGAGGAGGATGAATCTTCTTTAGAACCATCATCTCAAGAGTGGATATTACTTCCCTATGAGCATGTGTAACTTTCTCAAATGATAGATACTAAGGAAATAACCTTCATTGAAGAAATTCTTATTGTGATGGAATTCACTGAATTATTTCCCAAAGAATTCCCTGGTCATCCTCCTAGAAGGGATGTTGAATTATCAACTTATCTTATACCTGGGTAAGTGAAAATATCCAATACATCATATAAAATATATTTTTCTAAGATTAATGAGATAAATAAACAACTATAAGAGATTATGGATAAAGGGTTTATATGCCCAACTGCTTAACCATGGTGTGTAGCAGTTCTATTTGTCAAGAAAAAGGATGGGTCAATGCGCCTTTTCAATGATTATCTTGAGGTCAACAGAATCATGATAATGAAAAAGCATCCTCTCCCATGAATTGATGACTTATATCATTATCTATTGGGAGAGAAATACTTATCCATGGTGGATCTGTGGTCGATATATTACCATGTAAGTGTGAAGAGGGAGGATACCACAAAAAAAAATCGCATTTGGTACGAGCACTATGAATTCATAGTAATGCCTTTTGGACTCACTATTTCTCCCAAAATAATCATGTACTGGATGAATATAGTCATTAAATATTACCTTAAAAAAAATTTAGTTGTATTTATATATGATATTGTAATATAATCCAAACCAAAGAATGATAATGAAGATAATCTAAGAAATGTACTAGAGACCTTGCAAAAGGGGAAGCTCTATGAAATGTACTTTATCTATGAGTTCTGGTTTAGGGAAGTCTCATTCTTGTGTCATATCATCACAGTCTATAGGATATCTAAGGATCCCTCATAGATAAATCAAATTTAAGGATGGGTGAGGATAATATTTTTTATGGATATTTGTAGCTTCTTTGGGTTATCTGAATATTTTCACTGATTTGTGAGAAATTTCACACGATTTCCAAACACTCTTACCAGGATAAAATGGAATGGAGTCATGTTTGTTTGGAATGATGAATGTGAATAGAGATTCATGTAGTTGAAAAGGAGTCCTCTCACTGTTCTTGTTCTCACACTTCCAAAATTGGAAAAACAATTCATGGTATTCAGTGATTCCTTGTAGAAGGGATTGGGATATGTGTTGATGAGAAATCAAAACATCATTTATTATGATTCATGGAATTTTAATGTTCATGAGAAGAACTATCCATCTCATTATATGAAGTTATAAATATTAATATTTTATTTGAAAATTTCTCGAAATTACCTCTTTGAGGAGAACTGTGAAAAAATATACAGATAAAAAATGAATCTTTCATATATTCACACATAAATAGATGAATATGTTCCAATAAATATAGTTATATCTGATCAAAGACTATGAATGATGAATCCATTACTACCTTGGTAATGTGAATAAGTTAGTGTATGATCTAAGTGGAAATGACATAGTGATTCTATAAATAATGATAAATAAAATGATCCAATCTTCTTATATTTAATGAAGTTGGACATGGGAATCATAAATAAGGAAACATCATCAATCCTTTCACAAATGATTTATAAACCATATATTTTGGAAAGGATAAAATATACTCAAAAGGATGATGTTGGAATTTATAAAAAAATTGGGGACTATCAAAAAAGGGGAATCCTCATAGTTCAATGTTAATTTAGAAGGAATTCTGATATTTGGGTCAAGACTCTATGTTCAATAAAATCCAGAGTTAAAGAAATTACATTTGGATGATTCACATAGTTCTAATTTCTCTATTCACCTCGGAAACACAAAGATATATCAGGATATCCAACATGATTTTTTGTGGGATAACATGAAGAAGGATATTATTGATTATACATCAAAGTGCCTCGTATTTCAGGAGGTGAAGGCTGAGAGGTTGAATTATAGGGGGATGATGCAACCATTACCGATACCAACATAGAAATGGGAAAACATAACCATGTACTTTATTACTAGACATCACATGAAATCCAAAGGAAACAATGCTATCTGGGTTGCCATGTATCATCTTACAAAGACTGCACACATCATTGCAATTCAAGATTATTTCGCAATGGATCAACTGGCACGAATACACATCATAGAAGTGGTACGGATTTATGGTGTACCACTATTAATTGTATCTGATCGAGATCCAACACTCCCTTTTATGTTCTAGAAGAGTCTCTATCTTTCTCTGAATGCTAAGCTGAATTTCAGAATGGATTATCATCCTCAAATAGATGGCCAATCTGATCAGACTCTCCAAACACTTGAGTACGTGTTTAGAGCATGATCAATGGATTTTAAAGGATGATGAGATCAATATCTTCCTATGGTTGAGTTCTCATGAAATAAATGTTTCCACTCAAGTATCCAAATGGACCCTTATAAAGCCCAATATGGGAAGAGGTGTTGAACACCAAAATGTTGGGATAAAGTGGAGAAGCAAGAACATCCAGGTCTACAAATGGTCAAAAAAAATTTAGAGATGGTTATGACCATCCAGAAGGACATTAATGATGCTCAGAGTCGACAAAAGAGTTATATTGACAATCATCGATGAGACCTAGAACATGATGTTGGAGATATGGTATTCATGTGCATATCACCGTGGAAGATAGTTATAATGTTTGAGAAGGGAAATCTTAGTCCAAGGTACATTGGCCCTTTTTATATATTTTATTGCATCATAGTAGTGGAATATCAACTAGAACTACCATCAAACCTCTTTCAAGTACATGATGTATTACATTTATCAATCATGAGGAAATACATACATGACCAATCACATGAACTCAATTCGGAGGTGGCACTATTGAAGAATTTCCTCTCCAATGAAGAGAAGCCACTAAAGATCATAAATAGTTGGGAAAAAGTTCTCTGAAAAATAATGATGCCCAACATCAATGTTTTTTGGGGAAACCACAGGTTGGAAAATGAAACATTGGGACCAGAGGAAGTGACAATGTAGAGTTACCCTTATCTATATTAGAGTGGAAAAATAAATTTATGAAGGAAACTTATTATGGGGTGACTTTTATAACTACCAAATATTTTATGAATAAAATACCCTTTATTTTATTGTCTAATGAATATAAAAAACACATGAAATTCTTTTATTGAATTTAAATGGCTATTATGTATCATTACAATTGAGGATATAGTCATTGAATAGTGATCACATGATAAGTTTATATATTTATAATGTTTTATCAAATCCTATTAACATAGACAAAGGATGTTTTGGCCTCAACCAATATGATCATTCCCTTTGAAGCCCATTTATTAAATCTTTCAAGTGAGATATCCTTTCCAGGATTTTCCCAAGACCAATCCCAAGCCTAGATATAATAACTTAAGCATGAGTAAAATTATTTACGGGAGATGTTCAAACTCATCAAGATCGTGACTGAAACCATGTTCACCGAACAACATCATGAAATCCCCACCATCGCATGCCATACTATTATGGAATATGATATTTTTATAAAGGGATATCTAACAAGACCCTAACATTATGATGATGTGCATTATTTTTGTATAGAAAAATGAATATATTTTCATTTTATAATTATTACTTTTTAAATGATTTGTAAAGAAAAATTGGTATTAATAGATAATATTGAAATCTATTTTGATGAACTAATATATTTTTTTAACTGAAAAATATTTTAATAATATATTTTTACTAAAATAATATTTATTAAATATAAATAATCATATAATTTTTAAGAATTTAATTTTAATTTTTGTTAAGGTATGAAAACAATTTCTATCAAAACCATCAATTTTCAATAAAGGATGGTTTTTATTTTAAAAGTTACAATTCACAAATATATAATATTATCTATATAAAATTAATACTTTTTTGGAATCATGACATAGAATTAATCCAATGGTAAAATTTTCATACTTTTCGGAGACAATTGGATTTTTGTGTAAAAATTAAATACCATATATGTATATATTGAGTTTTATGACATCATAACGACCCAATAGTGATGAAATAAAATAATATAAAAGGTATAATCGGAAAATATATGTTTTAAAATAAAAATATTTTTATTTTTTTTGAATAATTTTATAATTCCATAGTGGACCCTCAAAGACTTAAAAAAAGTTAACATTTAAAAATGATTTCCTTCACAGTGTGACTCATATCAACATAAAAAAGCCCAATATTTTAAAATGTTCAATAATTTTACTTGTAATATAATGTTTTCTACTACTAGTTGGAAAAAACCATGGGAAAAAACCATGAGAAGGTTTTGGTTTTGAATATTTAATTATATAAATTTCAAAACCTATGTTTGTGATATATTAAAGAATACCCATTATATTTTCCATATTTACCCACCCAATATACCACTTCTCTTCACTAAAAATCCTTGGATCACATCTTCACACATCGCTTATCTATTTATAATCCTCCCAAGGTTCCCCAAACTCTCAAGAATCCCTTCTTCAAGCTTGTGAAGTAAGACACACAAGTAATGGATCTTCATTTTCCTTCCATTATCATTTTTATTCAAGATTATATATGTTGTAATATACTTTTAGTTTCTATTAAAAATTATGTGGTATGATTTTTCACCTCTCCTATACATCCCTCCTTATTTTTAAAAGATGAAAGACACCTTTCTCTCCAACTGATGCCTTCTGTGTACACTCATTACTAGGATGAAATTCATTGAGGGGTTTCTCTGTTCTTATTACCATTCAAATATTTATCCTATAGTATATATTTTATTTCTATTTAAACGTTGGGATATTATTTTAAATGATCCTCATATTGTATATATGATGTTTAAATTATGAGAGACAAATATCTCTCTCATCTTCCCAACTAACGAGTTTTTATATGACAACATTATGCTGCCGAAATAGCACAACGATTTTCCAACACATAATCATCATGTAGTGTATAACATACCCATTTCACTATCATAGGTATTCATCACAATAAACATATAAATATTTAATGTTACATACATTTACTTATTCCACATTCTTTTATCATGGAATATCTTATGATGTTGAATGATTCCAGGTTATATGATCCATGTGGCAGACTTCTGAATGAAATGAAATTTTATAAAGGGAGTTCCCTGATTGTGCTCTAATGCATTGGGTAATGTATTGTATCATGACCTAACATGTGAAAATGAGGGTTTAATCATGATATAACATGTGAAATTGATGTTCTAATACTGATAATTAATGTTCAATGAAGATTTAATCATTCTAATACATGTTCAATTATCATTGGATCATGCTAATATCATGTTGTATGTTGCCAAATTTCAATGTTACGATAATCATGTTATATCATGCCTTTATGTTCAGGTTTCTCTTATGATCCATTGATATTCCTATTTACTAATATGTATTTTATTCTTCATGTTATTCCTTTTTTACTCCATTAATCGGAATTATAGCTCACCCATTTTCTTATTTATGTCCACATGTTATCCCATGAAAATAACAGTATGAAGGAATGTTTTGGTTATGTAAAAATGTTTCCAATAATTATGTTGTATATTATGTCTTATATTGTCATTTAATGTTCCTAATCCCCAAATACACTAGACCTACCGATCATCTGGATTTTATTAAGTTCAATTTTATGTATTAAATGATGTTTAAATGTGTAATAAAGAGAAAGGTTCTTATATTCTTTCTCCCATGTGCAGGCTCCATATCATTCATCTTTGCACATATTGGTGTGCCTCCAGTCCCATCATCAGGGGTATAATGTTCAGTATTCTCATGTGGCGATTAAATTTGAGTTAGGGAATCTAGATAAAGTTGGAGGGAAGTAACAACTAATAAAAACGATTAAAACATACTTTATGAACTTTAGAAAATTCCTCCAAGGAGGCTCTGATGTCACCACTCTCTAAGAGACTACCTTTGCTGGAATCTTCCACCAATGAATCATCTGATTCTTTGGGATACATAAAACACCCGCCTATTCCAACCGCTGATAGTTGTGGTTGACTGGTATTTCATATAATCACTTTTATTCAAATATTTGAAGGTTTCATAGTGATATAATAATTAACTTGATCTTCTAGATCTCCCACAAATTATTACCCACTACCATGGATTCTAAGAAGTTGTCTATGTGATGAGAAATCCTTGAAATGTACAGCCCATACAAGTTGAGGTACAACAACATCCCATGGAGACTATGGAACTGCATGTACATATCCCAGTTATCACATGCCTTTGGAAAATACAGAATCATTTGGAAGGTCCATTTGGCGAAAACACTTCTGAGAGCCTTTATAGAGACCCTGCTGAGCCCACTAGATGGATCCCCTTCCTCCCAAGTCTTCCTCACTAGGAACATTATTCATGTGATCATTTATACTACTTCTTTACCTCAAGATAGTTTATGTTCCTAAATTGGTGGTTCTACTACTAAAAATCCACCACTATGTGATTCCCCTGTCTTAACTCTATGAAACTCTCTATCCACCATTTGGCTTTATCCCCGAGGAAGAGAGACCACTCCATTAATGGTTTGACTGGACTTCTATGTTGGTGTCACACCCAGATTCACGACCTTATTTCCCTTATCATATGCAAGGATCCTACCAGCCATTATAGTGAATGGGGGAATCTCATTATTCATATTTTTATCCTCATGTGTGAACATATATGATATATGTCTCATAAAAACATATGGATTTCATTTTGTAACTCTGAGTATTTAATAATTTGTATACTTTGTATGATCAAAAACATCCTTTTGAATTGATGTGGGTTTCGTTGTTTATAGATCGTCTCACAATCAACCCTTGACCCCATTACATCACCTCGAAAGTCACAATGATACGAATATTATTCAAAAATCAATTATTAATCATTGGTTATTATAGTTTATGGTTGGATAAATGTGTGGATAGTGAAATTTTCCACCATTCCATCTTTTCATGTCTTATCAATCAAGACCATCTTGAATGGAGAACATTCTATGATGTTCATAATCATTGTACAGATGGTTGTTTTTTGAGGGGAAATTAGGTTTGGATATTTTTTTACCCCAATGTGTGCTGCCACCCAACTATATCTAATGTTGAGAGGACCACACATGTGCATCAATGTCTTCTTGTAACTGATATGTTGGATCACATAATACTACTTCCCTAAAACCAGGATCCCAATATTGATGGACTTCCATTTTTACAGTGTCTCTATCATTATAAATGTTCTTGGATGAACCCAACGTGTACACATCTATCTAGAATAATCCAATAAAAATTAGTTAAATTATGTATCCATTATACCTATATATGGTTTGAGGATTATTTTTGATGTTGTACCCCCTAACATCCATTTTCTCTCTTATAGGTTCCCCCTGTTGGAGCCCTCTTTTCCTTGATGGACTCATCCTGAATAGGTCCGGGGCCATTTCATCAATTTACTAGCAGTATCTTCCCCCTAAGAAGGATCCTCATTTGAAAATTCAAAAAATAAATTATCCATTTCTTGAAATAAACATCCCTCATCCCCTTCATCTCTTTAAATTCTTTTGGAACCAAATATGGAATCTCTTCCAAAACAATGGTAAGAACTGCAGATTCCCCCATACATTCTCCACGGGAGAAACTCATCATACATTTCAACTTAGATAGGGATCCCAAATATCTGATAATAGTCCTAGATTTTTATGTTTACCTCCCTATAAAAAATATTAAATATGTTGGTCTTTGGTCACCATCTAATCAGTACATCAAGAATGATCTACCACAGTTGGTATAAATGTAACTATGAAGTCCACGAATCTTTATATAGGAAAAATTTCCTTAGCTCTACTTTAAAATTAGTGCAACATGTGAAGATATAGAAGTCATATGACCATTCATCTAGGATGTTTTGGCCCTATAGTAGGTCTCCATTATTGATCCATACATTCTCTAGGATTCCCAATCCCCCCTTGATGATTTTTTGATATTGTGTAGTGGACACCCCATCCTCAAAAATCCTAACATCGATGTTGTTTATATGGTTTTAAAGATTTCCATTTATGATGGGATAGTGGACATTAATGATGTTTCCATTAGAAGAAATGGTCCACATGTATTTATATTGTTCTCTTGTAATCCAGTAGGTTGTTTGTTCCTATTGGTCAGTGGAATGAATACATCATAACTCAAATAGAATCCATACAGCATTAACCTCTTTCATAGGGGGTAAACTTTCTGAGCTTTATACAACATCATGAGAGAATATTAGTGGTATAAGTGGAATCAAATGCACTCCATACACATAATATTATCCATTTATTCTATCCAAGAGGCATCCACAAGGATTTTCTGAACAACTTATTGATAGACCATCAAACCCATGACTTAGTAATTTTATTGAGATTGTCTCATAAATGTCGTTCATGGACAAGTGGGTCAAAACCTATGGGATTATTAGTGAATTTTGTGAAGAATCAATAGATTATAATTTTTTTATAATAATAATTCATAGAGAAAGGGATAATACATATCATTTACATTATATGAATTCATAGAGCATCTATAGCAGATGAAATGGGATCCAAGAAAAAAGATCACTGGATGATCTCTGTGTGAATGATTAATATGGTTTTATGTAACCCAAGAAATATTTATAGGTGAAAAACCAACTTGTTCTTCATAGGGATTTCCATGAATGTTAACATCGTGAGTTCTGCATTACAAGATAGCTTTGTGATTTTATATATTTTCTATGATTATCCATCAGAATCATAACATGTTCTTCTTTAGGATCCCATTCTATGGTGGTCCATTTGTGGGAACTGAAATACATATATTAGTATGAGTCTAAGAGGCCACAACTTGATGGAAATTGGTCTATGCTCGAGAATACCTAAAAAATTAATTTAGGGTTATGCATCATGAATCTCTAGTGAAAAGATTCCTTCCAAACCATGAACATGAGAAGGCACTTACAATACTCTCTTCGACTCCGAAAACTCTTCACAACCTTGATAAATGTAGATTAATGGATTTTCTACTCCAACATAGCTATGCCAGTTCACAGATCCCACCTACGATGTGTGATGACCTTCTTGAATTGTGATACACATTTTTCTATAAATTAATGTCATATTCAACCTTAAGAGGAAGGATACCTTAACCATTCAATCTTTAATCTCCCAGTTTTTGACTCACCTGATCAGCATGAAATGAAACATAAAATGAATCATTCCAGGTGTTTGAGAATCTAGAAACCCATTTCTTGTCTTCCACAATACCCCCACACCTAAGGTGGTATGCATTTTTAAATTAAATATTCCCATCGTGGAGGAAGAAGGCCCTCTGGGTTTCTTGGACATTGCGGATCATTAAGCCATTGTGAAGCACTCTATTACCAAATTGAGATGACATTACATGGTAGGGTCACCATGTTTTGTGATTCCAATTACATTATGATGCCTCTAACCATCTCAAAGAACCATAGCTTCATGAAGGTCTTATAATAGATATTACCCACTTTGTGTAGAACTTCCCTAAGTCCTCACCATTTTCAAACATTTCTGCTGACGCCTCTTCATTATGTTGAGTTATCTAATCATCGACACAATTCTCATATTAGTTTAGATACACTCCATGTCATTATGTGACTTTTATTATTAATTATTTTGGCCAACTACACTCCATGTGTGTCCCAATATTCATGTTTATTTCATTAATTTCAAATGTGTTATGCTGATTCCTCTTTCTTTTCATCATCAGTATGAAAACATGGACCTCTTCATTGATAATTCCCCTCCATTGTTCTATCATGGCTTTGAAAAATCCACCCCCTCCCAAGTTTCGATAACCGAAGTATATGTAATCCCAATGGGTGAAGAGTGTGTCCCCCACTTTTGATCTATAGGATGCAAAACTACCCATCACCATAGTCTTAAACACATGATATTATATTCTGATATCACCCTATGACAAAATACAATGATGCTCACATTTATGTGGGATTAGGAATGACATTCTCCTCACAAGTAATTAAATCCTCTTCATATGATCATATAGGGGATGGGTAATAGGGACCTCACATTTCCCGCACTCTAATTATTCCTACCCTCTCTTTTTGGTCTTTGTCTCTCTATGCACCTCAGATTGGATCCACACGTAATCCCATGAAGTCCCTTGATAGTATTCTCTAGACATAACATACATAGAATGAGATCTCCCTCAAATGGAAATAGATCCTCCTCATGTAGAATAATGTTCTCCATTAGAAACTACTATGTGTAAGTCTAGAAAAATCTCTCATTAACGCTTCATTCGTGACATGGGTGTCTAGTTTTCCCCTTCCCCTTGTTTCTCACATAGAGCATGAATCACATGAGTGTGGAGGTTAGTAACAGCCATGAAATCCATACAATCCCAAAATAGGAATCCCACCAAGAGTATACCCCAATCTTCTTCCCCTGATGGGATTCTTCCATGTTTATTCCCCAACCATTCCATGTTTCTATTTGAGAATATCCTATGTTTAAATCCAAACCATATATTGTATGGGAGTCTTCCTTAGGTGTAGTCCCCAATGGTGCTTCTGAACTATGTGGACATTGATTCAGAAAAAACTTTGACACGTAAGATGCCTCCATATAGTTCAATACCAACTCCTCCAACAATCCTTATATTCCATTAACTCCTACCGACACTTAATCCACATATATATTGATTTTACAGGGCTGTCACTTCTTATTGAGATTGTTCCATCCATCTTGGTTGTTCATATATGAAATCCCCAACCATATAATTTTTTTCTCCTCGAAGAATTTGGGGAATCAATTATAAATAAAACACATACAATCCATCAAAGATAAATTCTCTTGATAATAGAAGCTACCATGCAAAATCCCTATACCATCCATTGAACTGTGTGGGTTTTGATCAGTGTAATCTAAATATGGTATTTATAATGCCTCCATGAGGTTCAATATCAACCAATAGTAAACCTTGTTGTCCACCTCATAGGGGTGAACATCCCTAATATTCCGCATGTCGTGTCTAGATTAACTTTAATGGTGTGACATGTTCCTTAAATGGGATACAACCCTTGGGTCTACCTCTAAAGGTATTCTGATATATTTATTTCATGAATATAATTTAGGTAATTTTAATTTATTAATTTTTGTGTTAAAATAAATATTCATAAAAAAATGTTTAATTATTCGATTTATTTCTTGTTTAATTTAATAACACAATAAATATTGGGAATGGAACCAAAATTGGTTATATTTCAAAGCTAAACGATAAATCACTCTATAACCGAAGCAAATTTGCACAACCCCAGATTTTTGAGGATGCAACCGAGCTAGAAAAATTGGAGTATACCAAATTACATATCATGTATTCTATTTACACAATGTGGGAGTTTGTAGGATGTTTTTTTGAAGAGATACTAACCAAAAGGTCCAGGAGTGAATTAGAGATCCACCCCTACCAATTTTTATTAAATAAAATAAAGTACAAAGACAAGAATCAAAAGGGGGGTTTGCAAAGAAGGGAGAACAACTTCCCACCCGCATCATCCTCAACAAATCGCACACAACACTCGGGAGCAACAAAGGACTATTCCGAGCATGACTTTTCAATGGCCTTCTTTGATAAAGCATCAGCGACCTAATTGGCCTCCCTGTAAGCATGAGTCACATAAATGACAATGAAGTCAAGAAGATGTAGAAATTCAATCCAATGAGGCATTAAAACCCAAGGAACATTCTTGGATCGCTTCTTGAGAATTTCCACAGCCACCATAGAGTCTGATTCCAGCCATAGAAATCTCCAGCCAAAATGGGCATCATAATTATTGGCTTTGATCATCGCCCATAACTCAGCTTCAATGGAAGAGCCCTGCCCAATATAATGATAAAAGCAGCCTTTGAAAAAGCCCCGATAAGTACGAAAGACTCCTCCACATCCTAAAGTTCCTTGTGACCCAGCCGCCGCACCATCGACATTGATTTTCAGCCAGGAAGGAAAAGGAGGAATCCATCGGATATATTTTAGAACTAATGGTTTCCTAGGTCTTCCGCTCACACCAAAGTTCCTCAAGACAATAAAGTCATTCAAACCATTTTGCATGCACCCAGTTTGTATATTAGAATCAGTACAAACAGCCCTATGAATAGCTCTAACATAAGAAAAAAAAGTGGGCATGGTATCCTCAAAGAGTTGAGCATTACGAGCCCTCCAGATAAACTCAAGCAAAGAGGAAACTGCAACCATAATAATATTTCTAACCTGATCACTGCATCGGGCCGAAGCAGTAGACTGGAGGAGATTATCCAGTGAGGTGACATTCAAACAACACCCAATCATATCTTGAATATATTTCCAAAGCCTGTAAGCAAAGGATCATGAGAAAAAAAGATGGTCAAGAGATTCCACAGCCGCTCGGCAGACAGGAAAAGCCGAGGCAATGTGGAAACCAACTCTTTGAAGAGTGCAGTGGACTGGGAGTCTTCGTTTCCAGATTTTCCATAAAATCAAGTAAACAGAAGGTGGAATAAAGAAAGTCCTGTATGAAAGCAGCCACCGAGGAGTAGGAGTCTGCCCATTACAGAAGAATCTGTACATATCCCGAGTGGTAAGGATGCCATTCCTACCTGGTTCCCAAATAAAGGTGTCATGGTCCATGTACCGATAATTGAGAATTTCAGATTTAAAATGAGGGGGAATTAACTCCAATAAACCCGGACTGGCAGCCTGCAGGTAAGAAATCCGAGCAGTTGACAGGTGATAAGGGATCTGGACATCCTGTTGAATAGGTCTGGAAAGCCAAGGAGTTGTCCATATATTCAGCATTGAGTCCCTACTGACCAGCCATTTTGATGAAGCCGAAAACCCAATAAAAGAAGACCTCAAAGCAGGCCAAACAGAGGATAAAAGATAGTGAGGATAATCTTCCCAAAGGCATGAGATAAAACGGCCAGCAATGAACTCCATAGAATAATCAAAAGATGTGAGGATATTCCAGGTAAATTTGCTAATCAGGGCCTCATTGAAAAGGACCAGATCCTTGATGCCAAGTCCCCCCATTTCAATGGGATTAGTTCAATACTTCCAGGACACAACAACAAGCTTCCTTTCAAACATAGAACTAGTCCAAATGAAGTTCCTAATATGCCTTTGGATCTCCTTCAGAAGATTCCTTGGCCATCGGTAAATAGAGAAAGCATAAACAAACATAGAAGTGATCACAGAATTAACAAGACAGATTCGCCCAGCTTGGGTCATAGCTTTTCTTTTCCAATGGGACATTTGAGAAGTGATACGAGAGAAAAGAGACTAAAGATAACATCTCTTAACCCTTCCCCAAAAAAGAGGAACACCAAGATAATTAAAAGGAAGTGAGCCTTTCCTAATCCCAAGAGATCTCGAAATTCTGAGTTGCTTTCTAATGGAAACTCCCTTACCAAAGACCACGAAAGACTTTTGAAGGCTAATGGCCTGCCCTGCCACATCTTCATAGTGACTAAATATGGATTTAATGGAATTAATAGTCTTACAATCAGCCCTTCCAAAGAGTAGGATATCATCGGCATAAAGGAGATGAGAAGGGGCATGAAGATCCTTTTCCGCTGGAATCAGATTGTACAAACCACCTTGGACCAGATTATTGAGACAATGACTTAAATAGTCCTCACCAAGAGGAAATAAGAGACCTGACAGAGGATCCCCTTGACGAAATCCCCTAAAGCATTTGAAAAAACCCCTGGGAGATCCATTCACCAAAACAGATAATCGAGCACTCCTAAGGATAGAGTGAATCAAATTTATAAATCTTGTGGAGAAACCATGCATCCTGAGAATGGATAGCAGAAAACTCCATTTCATATTGTCAAAGGCTTTGGAGATATCCACTTTCATGGTGAAGGTCCCTTGCTTAACCCTCCTTCTCATAGCATTGATACATTCAGAGGCAGTAAAAATACAGGTTTGAATATTTCGTCCAGGGACAAACCCAAATTGGTTCGGGGTGATGAAACCTTTGACCACTGGACCCATCCTGGTGGCAATGATTTTGTTGATTATCTTAGGTATAGTGTTCCCAATCGCAACCGGTCTGAAGTCCTTGATGTCACTTGAATTCTCCGTCTTAGGAATCAAAGCAATGAAATTAGAGTTGGCACCATAATTCATGGAAGAAGAAATGAAGAACTGCCTGACAGCATTCACCACTTCCTCATGGAAAACATCCCAGTTGAACATGAAAAACTTGTTTGAGAACCCATCCGGCCCTGCCACACTATCAATGTTAAGAGAAAACAATGCATCCCTAACCTCCTTTCCTCCCGGAGGCTTAGCCAGATCCTCATTAGACTGATCATCAATGGAAGGCAAAATATTCTGGGCAATCAGATGAGAAAAATCAGGTCCATTATCAGAATAAAGATCAGAAAAAAACTCACAACCGCGTTAGAAATTTCAGATTCTGTAGTGTACAGTCTTCCATTAATCCTAATAGCAGATACACCTCTTCTAAATTTCCTTTCCTTATGAAGACGGTGGAAGAAATTAGAGTTTTTGTCCCCTTCCGTCAGCCATTTGATGTTGTAAAGGGATTTGGCCAGATTCTCCTTGGTATTGAGCAGATCATCTATCTTTGAAAGAGCCTGAGTTTCATCACTGGATGGCATGGAATTTAACTGATTAATATTCTGAAAATTCAGAAGATTCATCTCAACATCATGGATGTCCTCATCAAGCTTAGAAAAGGTATTCTTACTCCATTCCCTAAGCCTCATCTTAGTAATCTTGAGCTTGGAAGATAGAATCTGAGAGGCAGATCCTATACACCCAGAATTCCAGGAAGTAGTGACGATCTCCCGACACCCCTGTATCACAAGCCATGCATTATTAAATTTGAAGGGAATAGGGGCCGTATGTGAATCACCATCTGAGATATCCATCACCAGGGGGTTATGGTCGGAGTGATGTTTAGGAAGCAGCAGACCAGAAGCACTAATGATACCATTATTATCATCAAGTTGAATAAAGCACCTATCTAACTTGCTGGCCTGCCTCCCATTGAGAGTGTAATGGCCCCACGTAAAATCAGCACCAGCCATAAAGACTTCAATAAGGTTACAAGAATCAATGCATTGTGATAAGTCATTGGCAGCAACCCGGTTAATGTAGGAACCAGTTTTTTCCTCTGGTATTAAGACTGTATTAAAGTCACCAATGATGATCCAGTTAGGAGGATGATTAGAAGATAAAGAAGACACATCATTCCATAAATCTCTCCTTTTCAAATATGAGTTGGCAGCATAAATGTAGGAAAGAAAGTAAGAGTACCCATTTAAACATAAAGAGACAGAAACAATCTGCTTCCCCTGAATACAAGAAATTAAGCTGATTGAGTCATGCTTAAAGACGCAAAGATTCTCCATATTCACTTCATTCTGACTGACAAAAGAGTATCCGAGAGATTCCCATTTGAAGGCCTTCCAATTAATAAAACTCATTCGTGGCTCAGCAATTCCAAAGATAAGAGGCTTATTGGTCATGATCACATGTCTAAGGGCCTTGAACGTGGGAGCATTCCCAAGCCCCTGACAATTACAGAAAAGAATTTTCATCTATGCAGGGCAGACATGGCCCTTGTTTGGACCCCACCCCTAGAAATCTCTCCTTTGGCCTTTCCCTTTCCTTTAAAAATGGAGTCTGCATGAAGAATCCCAGAAATAGCTGCTACATCATCAGATTTCTGATCATGGACATCCTCATCATCCTCCTTGGCAGAGTCTGACCATAACACACCAGATAGAGGACTGAACCTATTCGTGGAGGTATCAATACCCAAAATCAGCTCAGGTTTATTCCTCCTCTTTGAAGATTTTCCAGTTGGGACTTGAGAAAAATTCACCTCAGTAGGGGCTTGAGGGGCAATATTCTATAATGGAGACTTATCCAGCGTAAGGAGGGAAGATCCCTGGATAGCAGCAGCTCCAGAGCCAGGAGGCAGCAAGGAAAATCCATCCAGAGCCCGAAAGACAGAAACCTGTAAGTGAGATTTATCCAGAAAGAGGGGAGGAGACCCCTGGGTAGCAGCAACACCAGAGTCAGGCTTCAGAGATCCTTCAGGGGATGAAACAAAAATCCTTGAAGGAGACTTCTGAGAGATCAGATGATGAGACTCCTAGGTAGCAACAACTCCAGATTCAGCAACCTTAGGAGCCTGATAAACATCAGAACCCCCTGCAATAAGCGTGGCAGGAAGCACAGGAGGGGCACCCTGAACAATTCCTTCATTGGAAATCTGACCACTGTCACAAGGAGCCACTGCATTGCTCAGAGAGTTCTCAGAAGCCCCGAAAAGAGTGGAATGCACCACAGTTTCGATGGAAGAAAAGGGAGCATCAGGAATATAGGTGTGGTTTGCAAGCACCTCCTTGGCAGCTTATTCAAGCTCAATAATTCCAATAAGAGATAAGATATCATCCTGTAAGACCTCCTGCACAGGAAATGAATTGTGATTATCAGAAGAGGGAGGCTTCTGAGTCTCAGTTACTTTCCTACATTCAGCCACATCATGTCCCTTCACTTTGCAGAAAGCACAAAAGTTTGTCCTCCTGCATTCCTCAGGTAGATGTCCTAAAACATTACATTATTTACAGAACTTTGGCTTTCTTTCATAGAAAATTCCCAGAGTAATACTATCATCCCTAGTGGTAAGAATCACTTCCTCCACCAGCATTCTAGCCATGTCAATCTCAATCAAAACCCGGGAAAAATGGCCAAATCTTGGTTTATCAGTTTTCCTATCCATGCATATTGGATTACCCACAGAGGATGCAACATCCCAAAGGATATGCGGATGCCAATATAGAAAATTGAGCTTATAAATATGAACCCAGACCTGAACATGTTTGTTGGAGACATTTAAAGGATCAAAATTACGATCCCATTCTTGTATTCAAAGAATTCCTGGCATAAGGGCAATGGATCCGACACTCCACGCTCTCCTCTTGACGTCATCATTAGGAAAAACAATATGAAAGAAGCCCCTGCCCATTTCCGTCATCTTCCATTCTTCAAAAACCCATGCTGAGGTAATTTTATTGGTCAATTCCTGGAATCTCCACATCCTTTCACCTTTCGGAGTAATTACTCTAGCAATAATCGAGAATTTGCAAAGACTAACACGTTCCTCAACGACATTCTGGTTTGCCACAACATGAGAAACCCGTCCTTTTCTGATCACCCTACCGGGAGAGGGGGATACGAAATCAGTGAAAGAAGGATGGACAGAGGATTTAACAGCCTCCGAAAAACACTTATGCGAGCTGGAAGGGTCCGCAATCGAAGCCCGAGGCAAGGGCTCCTGAAGCCAAGGATCACAGAGAGAAAAGAGCTCCTTATGACCTATGCGATCTTGAGGAAGAACCAGAGAAAAGCCCTACCAACAAGAACATTCAGGGGTTCCTTTTCTCCAATCTCAGAACCATGAAGAACCCACCCCTCATCAGCCATTGGTCTCTTGAAGAGATACTATGAAATTAATTACATCGGGTTATTAATAGATTTTATTCCATATAAACCCATTTTATGTTGTATAAATTATCCAGGCGGACTTCAAACACCCACATTTCCATGTGTGTCAATATATGACCCAATACTCAAAATGACCTACCCTAGGCCACCTACGGTGTATTTATAAATGTTTATCATCAATAATGGAGCCCATATAGAGCCTATATAAGGAAGTATATGGTATTTTTATTTGAGATATTAGGATACAAAATCTTATAGTGAGAATTTTTTTAAGGGCCCACTCTGAGTTTGTAAGAACTGGGACCTTCTTTTCAGATATGTTTTTCCTTTTTCTGCAGTTTTTGAGAAAAGAGGAGTTTCTGGGAATATTTGAAGTACACGTTGTGTACTTCATGAGTACACACCATGTAATTTGTTGCTGATCGAGGCCGTGTCATGGCCACACACACAGCCATGTATGGGTGACATGGAGGCCGCCTAAATCAGGGTACGAAGAATCCTAGTACACGCTATGTACTCTAAAAGTACACGCTGTGTACTTTATTTTTCTTTCATTAAAAGGACCAAGGTCACGTCTTAACCCCAGAACCGTGTTCTTATCCAGCTTATTTGACCAAGAGAATTCTGTACAGCTGTGGATCTTAGGCGAACCCCCGAGCCCCCGTCTGTTCTCTGAATCGACAGTCGTCAATTGCGTTGGAACCACAACAGTAAGTTCTTCCTTATCCTATATCATTGTTTCCGAATTACTCCTCTTTCTTGAGTTATCATGGGTTGAGTTTTTTAGAAATTTTATTAGATATAAATCATTCCAAGGAGATTCAAGATTCGAGGATTGAGTATATCAATCTCTTAAAGTTGAGGTAGGTGGTTTGTGTCTTTCTGTAGGATGTCTTTGAGTATTCATGAAAATTCCACCAATACCCTCGAACATGATATTATTCGTTTCTTGTTTTACCTTTTTTTCCTTGTTTGCTTATATGCTTGAGTAGAGGTTATTGTTTGTGAATAGGGTAATTTACTATGCTTTGGATCCTTTTCCCATGCATGTTTGCCTGTTTATGATCGTTTGGTCTAGTTTTTCCTGTTAGGCTTTTTCCAATTCCTTTCCTAGTTGTTGGATGGTAAGACTGTTCTTCCATGATGAGATGCTATAGATGCTAGCCAAGTATTTCTTGTGGATACTTTGGTCATTACATGATACAATACGTGTTGATTTTATATAGGGCTATTAGAACCTAGTGTAGTTGACCATATAGAGAATAGATGTAAGGGCTTCTCCAGAGTGTCATTAATTTACGATGCGAGACCACAGGGGGAATTGACGTTGAGTGTTTCCTCAGAGAGTCTATAGTTCCTCGATGTGGGCCACAGGGGAAATGAGACATTGAGTGCTTTCCCAGAGAGCCTTTAGTACGATACGAGACTATAGGGGGAATTTACGGTGAGTGCTTCCCTAGAGAGTATATCTTTCTATAGCTGAACCTGAGGGGTGAGACTGTGTGTGCCTCCCATAGGGTTTCTAGTGCTTTTAGGTTGAACCATAGGGGTTAGGCTGTGAAAACTACTGAGAGGGTTACCTGTTTGTTTTAATTTCTTCTGTGGTTTCTTATCTTTTTGTAAATTATATGCTAGGAATTGTGGTTTGTTGCTGCTTAGTACCATCCTGTTTACTGTTTCTGTAATTTTTCCTTCTATATATTAACTGACTGTTAGGCACAGATCATCTGGGGGTTTCCTACTAGGATTTTTTGTCTCACACCTTATTTGAGTGATTCTTTTGGGCCCAAACAAATTATATTGTTGCAGGTATATATAAGGGCAATCACCCTTTTACTTCAGTTTCTTGATTGCACTAGAGTTGAAGAGAATGGGACCAAGCCTATGTTTGAGATGCTCATGAGTTCCTCATCTGTTTTTTTTCTTTTGTAACTTGGTTTAGTACTATATTCAGCCTTGTGACTTGGTTAGGATATTGGTTTAGACATATATGTATCATGAATCATTTATATATACTTCTTCTTCATTTGTTTATTTATCAGTCTTCCATTTTTGTTGTTGTTGGATATTTACTGCTTCCGCTGTTTTATGTGTTGTTATATCAGCTGTGTACTCTGCCAATGAGGGAATAGTTTCCTCAAAATCACACCCAAGGCCCTCACTGCTTGTCAGTAGCCTCTGGCATTTGGGGAAATGCACTTGAGGCCATTTGACCAACCAGGTACGGGGCGCCTCTGGGTGGCTTCCGGAACCGGTGCGTTACAGAGTTTATCTCCCTTTTTAATATTCATTAATTTTCTTTTCTCCTTATCTATAATCCTCTAATAAATAATATAATGGGGTAATCTAACCTTGTGATAGAGTTATGTAATAGAAGGAGTTAGGTTCATTGGATTTATTTATTTTTCATTATTTATGTATCTAGTTTTCATTATATCTTCAATAAATTTCCAATATCTTTATTTTTTATCATGACCATAGATATCTGAATATATAAGTAACTTAAAATTGAACAACCAAAACACCTAAATAATATATGAAAATTTTCATTTTTAGGGTGAAAATATTTTTTTATATGGTATTGATACAAACATGATTTGGTGAAACCACAAAATATTGGACCAAGTGAAATTGGGTATTTATGTGTTGATGATAGGATACCATGACCATTAAATCATCCATGTATCTACACAAACACCAATAATTATTTAATAAACCTATTTTATTTGATCCAATTTCATTTATACTCTGAATTATAAAACCCTAATAAACATTTAATAATTTGATCATAAAAATCAATTTATTGATTTCTTTTTTTTTCTCAAAATGAATCAATACCCATATTTTACCATCTCTTTCAAAAAAATCAAAAAATAAAATCCTTTTAAAACATATTAAAAATAATTTTACTCTCCTTGTGGACTGATCATGACCTTATACTATATTCCTTATAATGAACTAGTTGCATCTATTTAGTTTTTTAAAAAAATTCATAGACCCATATGGAATTAATGATTCCCTCTACGTCTATCCCATTACAACCCCCATATAGTAATCCTTTCAGGAGCTCCCTCATAGGGATAAAACTTATTGATCCCCCATAACCAGGTATTCTTATCAGCCTCACTCTATCTCCACATGATGTAAAACATGAGACATGTTACACTGCTACCTCATTTTATATACGGGACACCAAAGGAAAACTATGGAAGATATTATATTGGAATCAGATACACCCTTACTAAAATTTTATGCCTCAAGTTATATGTCAAAGGTGTCTCCATGAGATTCCCTTCTATGATGAAGAATGTAGGTGACCAGTATTCAATTGTTTAGACATTCTTACAGTGCCCAATATGGTTACTCCCTTAATGAAAGGTTGATTACCTTTCAAAACCCATTTCAATATCGTGACATAATAATAATAATTAACAACAATACACATTTTTATGGAACCATGGATGTGTTTCAAAAAAAAGTCTTTAATCTAAGAGGGATACCCGATCTAGGTGACAAGTTCCAATGATAATTATATCGAAGGAAGAATTAATATCCTGTCATCCCATTTTGATCAAGTAGCAGATGTCCCTATGAAAGTGTTGATTGCCACCTGACATTAGAAAGTAAAAGTGTTTGGTAAAAATAAAATTCCATCATCATGATTAAATGCAAGGTATCACCCAGGGGAAAGCATTGAAAACCACATAATTAACCTAATCATTGGAGGGTTATATAATCCTGGGCCCATCCATCACATAATTAAACCATTAATGTGTTTTTTATAAGATCATAAAACATTCATCACAATATACTATTATAAAATATATATTGGAAATGGGTTTTATAAATATTGAATCATTTCATCATGGTATAACTTGTATAAAATTATTGGACTTCATATATTTATCATCATATCATAATTAAACCGGAGGAAAGAAATATATTTCATTGAATCATAATTAAATCATCATCGGTATCAGAATCACAAAGAAATAATGTGAGCGTTATCATAATACCATATCCAAAATTGAAAAATCCCTAAAATATGATATTATATTAGAGAAATACCAATTAAATATTATTTCAACCTTCCCTTGAAACCATGAAAATATATTAGTTTCATAGCATCATATTTTAATTAAAAGATTCAAATATATTGAGAATATTATTTTATTTTAAAATAACCATGAAAACAAAATAAGTTTTTATAAAATCAAAAATGTTCAAAATTATTTGATAATATTCTCATAATATATATGTTAAAAGGGAACATTCATTCCACCCTTTTGGAAGAAGTGGAAAATGGCTTGTGTTTAAAAAAATTCATTAAAAATATTCCTTTTAATCAATTTAATATAATTTAAAATTCAATGAGAATTGACTTTGTAAATCATTATGATTATAAATATATGATTCCCTAAAATATTATTATGAGTATAGATAAAGAAAAAAATATTTCATAATCAAAGGGGAAATAATGATAAATTTTTATTAAAATATATCTCAGTATTTTTAAGTAAAAAATATAGTAATTTGATACAATTATCAAAAAATGATTGGAAAACATAGTTAAAAATATAATATATTTTATTTAATAATAAATATCTAATTAATTTTTCTCAATTGGAAATTTTAATAAGGAATCCTAAAAATAAATTATATTTTTAAATAATCCCTTACCTCAAGTCTCATCTTACATTGTATGCATTCAAATTTATTATATAATAAATATATATTTATTATAAATATATTACATAACCATATTACTATATAGAATACTATTTATTATTCCAATAAAATTTTTAACAATTCATTTATTTAAAATTTCATCATTAAAATGAACATTCATGTGAAAGTATATTTATTTTTCAGTCAAGTTTCAGTTCAATGGTTTCTGTACTTTCACCATGTTCTTGGTTTCATAATCTATAGAATATTTATCACAAAATTTGTATCATATTTATCATTATATAAAATTTTATAAATATTAATATAAAGGGGTTTTGAAAAATTAATGATTTTTTCGGTGGGCATGATAGTCTACATGTACGCATGACTAACATTAACATTTTTCAATAGAGGTAACAGTAATAAATTATATTACATATTAAAATGAGATAAGAATAATTAGTTAATAATTATCACATATAAAATAATTAAATCAATAATAATTACTAATAATTATGGTGATAGAAAATGAATCATATCTTTATGTGGAGGTGGTAACGCACATGAACGCAATAGTGATGATTTCATTTCCCATTTGATAAAATTGATGGGAAATGGTTTTAAAATAATAATAATAAATATATTTAGGTTTAAGAAACTATATTAATTATTTTAGTGGAGATAAAATAGAGTCATATATGTATTAGAAGAATGAAACTTGAAAAACAAAAGCAATAATATTAAACACTTCATTGAGAAACCAACATTGAATCCTTTAATAAGGACCCCTCAGTAAGACTTTTAATAATAGAATCACCTCTAGGATTTCCATATAGAAGATTAAAATATTTTTACAGAGTTATTTTTAACATAAAGTGATCATGTAGTTAGTAAAACATAGGATATGTGATAACATCTTAAGTGATGGGAATAACAAAATTGTAAATATTAAGAATATTGTAAAATGATAATGTAAATATCATTGGAAACTACATAAAAATATTCTCAATATAAAATATCTTATGATATAGAATCCACATATATTCTTCCAAAAGTATTTGAAAATAAATTAAGTCATTTAAGCCCTTACCTCTTACGTTTAACCCCACATTAGCCCATTTTAACCTTTACTATAGTAATGAATTTATATAACATTTACTATCCACAATGAAAAAATTTCGTTGACCTTGTTAAATAATATTAATTTTGATTGTTCTAAATATGAGAATCATTTTACCATTTTATGCTTCAAAAAATGTTCAAGATATATTTGATAATAAGTTTCCAAAAAGAAACAAAATTGTAATGATAAATAGATTTTTTAGGCATAAAACTATATTTAACATTATTAAGTACCACAGTAAATCTATAATATAAAAATTAAATATTTATAATTATATATTATATACTCATTTAATTAAAATTATTCATCAGTAGAGGTTTATTTAATTTATTATGAAAAAACATATTATGTGTATAAAAAATTTTTCTAGAAAAAAACATAATTTTTTATAATAAAATTATTTTATATTTATTTATATCCAATTAATAATGAATGAATTCATTTTATTAATGTTTAAAAATATTTTTTTTAATTTATATATTTGTATTTATACTCTCCATATAAAGACATGGCCATAATAATTTCATAATTTGAATTTTGGATAAAATAATTCATTTATTTATATTCGATGATCTTTATAGTTTATATATTATGTGAATTACTCCATCACCATAAAAAAATAAATATTACATGAAAATGTGAAAACATCACTAGGTATTAATTTATCCCACAATAAAAAACATTGATGATATAATAGGTTTTCTTTTAATGAAATATCATCAAACTTTTCCTTTCAACTCCATCATTATACCAACTCTTCCTTAAAATCCTGCGAATAAAAGTTTAAATTCTATAATGTAAAAAAACATTATGTAGGGATATAAAAATAATGAAAAAATTTATTCTATTAATTTTTATGAAATTTTACCCTTTTCAATATAAATAATAGGGTCCAAATAAACATGTTACTACCTATGAAATCAACTTTATTTCCTTAGGCATTTCATAAAAAATTTCATCAGAAATATTAATGGATGATAATAAAACTAAAAAAGGATTATTTTACATGCTTAAAATATCGTGAAAAAAGTTTCAAAAAGTTTTAATTTTCACCCTTAAGTTGTAAAAAAAATTTATTTATACAAAATATCATTAACATACATTGAAAATGAAAAATATTTCTATAAATACTATATAAATCCAAAATAAATCAAGTTGGTAAATTGATGTATAATTTTCATATCAATCTAATATATGGGAAAACCATCATAGATTAAAATTAAATAAAATTCATGGTTATAATTAAAATAAACATCATTGTTATTAATGGAATAATATTCTCAATTATCATACAAAATAAATTATACCTAATGTAATGGAGGGCTATCACTTACCCACCTGTACTTAATCTATCATGAAACCAACAAATAACCTAAATAATTCCCTTGAATCATAATATTATCCAAACAAATTTAATATTTTAGTTTATAAAACATTATTTACACCCATAGGAAAACATTCCAAATATTGATATATCACATTTTGTTGAAAATTAAATATTCAAAAAAAAGTTACCATAATGAAGGGAAATTGTGTTTTTTAGTAAATAAAACATATAAACATATAAATTAAATAAAAGAAACAATAATGTATAAGTGTATAATAAATTTTATTTTAACCATATAAATTAAAACAGAACATTTCTATTTTTTATTATGAAAATAAACTGTGACATTCTATGTAAATAATGTAAAAATAATCTTTTTTAAAAATAATATCCATAAAAGTAAAAAATATATAAAAATTTCAATATTTATTATTTTATCTCCATATAAATAACATATATCAAATATTTTAAAAAATATATGAATTTGGAAGAAAATTATTTTGAAAATAAATCAGAAATATACTTAAGAGGATGTTCTTAAGGTGAAAAGTCTCTTAGGTAAAACCATATAACATATTTTTTCATTGTTAATAGAATACAATATAGTGAAAAACTAAATTTATCGTACATTTAATCATATATAATAATTTTCATTTATGATTAAGAGGATCATGTGAATTGAAGAAAAAGGGTAGGAATAAAAAATTTAAAAGTTTATTTTTAAATGAAAATCTCTTACCTTGAGTCTGAATCAACACATACATTCCATATCATCTTGAATAATAAATTTATGTTAATTATTTAATTTCATTATAATGTTTTTCATTTCCATTCATTCTTTTACATTTTTTCTACCTTGTTATATAAAATTACATAATCAACTAAGTTCAAGTTGGGTATTTTGATAAAACATGGCCCATATATATAAAATGACTTCATTATGATGACTATGGATAAAGTATCCATTACTTCATTATATAATAAAGAATAATCATTAGATAATTAAAATATTTATGCAAAATTTATACTTATAAAACCAACAATGATTAGTGGTTATAATAATGAACAATATTAAAATAATGGGGATGGTAGGTCCTATAAACACTTGAGTAACATATCCATTACTCAGAGTTCATTATGAAAACACGTTAAGTATAGTTTTATATTTTAATAATTATAATAATATCATGAATAGAAAATTATTTTTTAAAATATCTTTATATATCATATATGTGATGTGGTGATGAAAAATATCTTTTCGCATCGTACATGTGGTATTCCACACATATGAAAGAACATAAGTATCATTCTTTTCAATTTAAATTTAAGATAAAATTTGATATATTAAATCCACATAATTATGAATATTTAATTTTTATTTTAAATACAAATTAATTCTATAATTATAGTCAACCGTAAGAGGAGGTGATGGAAAATGAATTATATTGGTTTCTGAGGTAGTAGTCTTCTATACAGAAGAATGGTGGTTTCATTTCCTATTTAATTAAAGAGGATATGGATATATTTTACATCATTAACATAATAACATATCAGTATATTTAATAAGACTTTGTATTTTTTCATCATTTTTGAATAAAAATTAACGAGGTGGAAGAACAAATAATATGAAAATGCTTGATTAAGAACAATGCTTCTTATACAGATAACCTCTTAAAGTTTTCACTAAAATATTTCCTATGATTTTTTACATTAACAAAATACCTTTCCGACAAATATTTATATTTAATTAATGTATTTATGCAGGAATTCTTTGAGAAAAAATATCATTCTGAATAAAAGAGGATATAATGTTTCTATTTATACGAGAGGGGAGGGGTAATCTTGGAATTTCATGAAGATTTAAATAAATTTTCATATTAAAATAGTATAATATTGATTATATTATAATATATAATGAGTTTAGTTGAAATATTATCATAAATTAAAATTTTTACAATGTCAAGTGATTTTTCTCCATTATTTTTTAACATATGTAAATCTTTTTTTGGAAGGCTACCATAATTTTAATGTTTTAATCCTTTTAGTTTATAAAATTTACTATAAAAGGAAAACATACTCCATAAATTAAACATGTTTGATATTATAAACCATCTCTCATAAAACTTTACAAATGAAAGATTTTTATAATTTTTAATTCATTTAATAAAACATTATTTATTAGAAAATATCATTAATTTCATTTTTTTCACTAATCAAGTAATTTAACTTTTGGACATATTGAAAATTTTGGATTACAATTGTAAACCTTTTACACACACAAAATATTTTATAATTATATAAAAAATTTCTAACATAATAAATCTCTAAAATTATATTACTTTTTATATTTTTTTTAAATCACTTATTTTATTTTACTTTTATTTAAATATATATTGTTTTGACATTTCATAAGAATATAAGATAATTGAATAATTTTATAAAATATACATAATTTATCATCAAAAAATAATTTTATTATTCTCAAAATAAAAAATATGATTCATCCATAACATTAGTATTTCCTTTTTTAAACACATAAGAGATATTTAGAATATCGAGGGTGTCATTTTTTATTTATCATTTACTCAATTATTATAAAGGTCATAATGGAAAAAACATATATATTAAATTTATATGATTATATAAAAATATACTCATATAATAAAATTAATTTGTGTTTTATGGTTACTTATCAGTCTTTATGAGAATATTTTTACAATTAATTGACCCATTTTACCTTTACCTCCGTAACATAATTTTCTAAAGTTACTATTTATAGTGAGTAAAAAATGAATTAAACTTTTTAAATAATATTAATTATAATAACTCTAAATATGGAATGAATATTACCAAATTCAGTTTATATAAGTAGTATAATTTAATTTAATAATAAACACACAAATGCAACAAAATAGATTTTCCAAAGGAAACGTTCTCATAAGTATAAAATAAATTTATATCAAAATTCAATAAAAAATTTGATTCTAATGATAATAATTTTATTAGTTAAAATATAATTTTTTAATTTTGATTTCAAAAATGAATTTTATTTTTTTGAATACATATTTAAAAAGTGAAAAAAATAATTTCTAGATGAGTGTGTAGTACAATATCTAACAATGTTTTTTTACAGAAATACAGTTTTCAAAGAAAAAACTAAATTCATATTTATAGAGTGCATAAAAAAATTAGGCAAATAATAAAAAAATTTATTGAATATATAATATAAAAATTCGTAAATAGTATTCACCAATATTGGTTAATTTAATTTATTATGATAAAACACATTTCATTCAAAAAAATTGTTTTCTAATAAAAATATTTTATTTACTCTAAAATGAGTCTTATTTTTATTTCCAATAAATTGATATACAAGGAATTTATTAAACACATGTGTAAATTATATAATATTTATATTCTAGTTATTCCTATTAATACCTCTAAATTTGTAAATTATGTTAATAAGATAAAAACTTCATTTCAATATCATTTTCCAAGAGGATAAAAATATGTTACCATCAAGACTAAAAATGTATGAACACTATTTTTTCCTCAGGTAAAAATAAATTTAATTATTGTTTAAATACTTCATATTGACCTAATAAGTATGACTAATAATGATTATTTTTTATGGGTGTGTTCGAGGCTCAAAAGATTCTTGGAAAACCATCTAGTGTAAAAAATGCACTAGACTTATTGTTAGAGAAAATCATGTGGTCCAAGATGCGTGGTTACCTCTCATTATTAGTATCATGATATTGGGGTGGAATGGGGTGAACGATTTTACCTAATTAATCTCTAGGTGATTCCAAAACATAAAAAAATACTACAGACATGTTACATAGGTGTTTTTCATTGTTTCCAGATGTTTTTCTAAACTGTGCAACCTAATTGTGTGGGTTCCCCTTCCCAATAGAAAAAGTCCCATTGTTTGGATACAGTTTGACCAACCATTTGGCTAAATAATGTGATTCCTATTGTTTGTTTTATATTAAAAAAATTCCCTAAATTATTTTTAAACACCTCCTCTATTTTTATTTATCTCTACAATACAAATATGATTATTTTTGTTTTTCTGAGATCCTATAAGGCATTACCTAAAAATTGAGGGATATCCTCCTTATGAGGTCTGATCGAGCTTCTGTTTTTCTTGTTGGATTCATGTTGGTAATATATATACTCCTTTTTAGTCATTCTTAATTTCTCTTCACCATGATTTAGTTATTGTAGTGTGGGATGATATGACCTATTTTTAGTACATTGGTCATTTATCCAGATATCATCTAGTGTGGGACAAAGTGAGGGATGATACTAATCAAGGAGATACATTCAATAATGAGATATGTGGTCTATTAATTATTCCTCATGTTTTGATGATTTATAATATATTTCATTATTATGAACACCAATTTTTTCATGTCTCTCCCCCAAATAGAATATATAGTAATTTGGTCTCCATGTTTAGAACCAAATGAGATCATTGGATCCATTGAAGAAGAATACATTTGAGGAATCCATCCCTTTGGGTGTGACCACTAATATACCTAATTAGAATTTTTATCTTTTATGCCAAAAAAAAATATATGGTGTGTTTGTCGCATAATTTAAATAATGATAAAATTTTACTATGGGATGAGATTGGTGGGATAGAATGGCTAGTTCCTATTTATTTTCTTAACTATTAAATTCAAATGAAGTTAATAGTGATCCCATGTCACTTTCTTAAATGGATATATTGTTACAACTTCATTAATTATTTAATCAAATGAATTTTAAATTAAATGTTTCCTCTTCTTATAAAAATGACTATTTTTAATATCATATGGACAAAATAATCATGATGACTATTTATAATGATAAAAATACAAGATAAACTTCATTATAATGATGATTGGACTTGATGACCATTTTGAATCCCAATGAATTTGGTATGAAGACACTTATTCATTTATTAAACCAATTGGGAATGATGAACCCTAATTAGATTTAAATGGGAATGGATTCCCTTGAGATATGGGTATGTTGACCTTGGTGATACAGACAAGTAATCCCTAGTGATACGTGCATGGAATCATTTATTATATAATCACGGATTCCCTTGTGATACCTTTTGATATGGGAATGGTGTCCCTTTTGATACCATTGTGGTACAGGGTATGTAGTCCCTTATAAATTTGATATCATTAATGGTCTCATGTGTGATACTAATGTGATACAAAGCTCTGTGAACCATTACATTTTTTAGTTTTATCCCCTCATGGGGCAAAAGAGGTAATATAATCCTGGATTCCTATTTAGAACTAGACTTCACACATTTACAATTGTTATTACTTATTTCCCTACTATATGTATACACTAACATATATTATGAAAGACTGGGTAGATATATACCTTTTAGTTTTTAAGTACTATTATTTTATCTCAAATCCTCTACAAGCCTTCATTTGGTACCCCCAACAGAATATATTCTTATAGAGATTCATCTTAAAGAATCATGAATTCTTGCATGACATACGATGGAGCTGGTAAAAGATAATCATAGTGTATATTGGGATAATAGATATACATTTTGACCTTTATTACCTTATTATTATTACTATATCCAGATGGATGTAACAATATTTTCATTATTTATTGATACATGTCATTCATTACAATCATTATGTTTAATATTAAATAATTAGTTGATATCAATTGCTTGGTTATTTTTATATGTTCATGTGGATTTTCAATTTTCATACTACTTATTATATTTATATAGTGATTTTAACATTTTTATAATTTGGTAATGACGTAATAGTTTCCCCACAGACACACCCAAGGCCCTAGCTACTAGTTGAAACCCTTATATTTTGGGCATAATGGCCAACAGGTCTCGATGTGTTACTGAATGGAATCTGGGTCTAAGACCTCACAATGTGGCTTTAGAGATTCTATAACTTCTATAATATTTTAAATTTAATGGATAAGATATTATACAGGTTATGAGGCTTTGAAGTGATTTTCTCCTAGGTGTAGCTAAACCACGTACAGAGAAAATCCCAATATCCTTGGATGGTAATTTCTACTTTTTTTTTGCTCATTACTGTTGATATGAAATCACCATAGGCTATGCACAAGAAAGTTGATATGAATATTGATTCAATTGTGATTTATTTTAGATCCTTATCCCAATGAGATGAGGTCAATGAATCATTGATCATGCATCACAGAAGTCATGTTGTTGGATATTCACATACAAGGAATATTTCATGCCATATAGGAGCATTAACTGTTTACAATGATAATGATTTTCATGTTTTCATTGATTAATATAATAAATTTTTTATTAGATAATGATTTTTTTCTGTACATTGAAGAAAATATATTATACTTAGAGTTATTTTTACTACCTAATTGTGTGTTCCTTTATTGGGAATTGTAGGCACCCTAAGAAACAAACTATGGCGTGTTGAGTTATAGACCATTGGTCGAATCGTCTAGAACGTGTAATGGAATGGATTAACTTTGGACAATATTTTACACCATTATGTGTATAGTACCTTATGAATAAAAAATTATGAAGAATTTGGTTGAACCATTAAAATTTAATTTAAATGTAATTATGAGTTAAAATAAAATTGAAATTTGAAAACATGGAACTTAACCATGTCCCAGGCTTAGTATTCTGACATAGGTATCATCATTTTTGTCCCATATATTTGCCTCTATAACCTATAATAAAATCATTGATATAGAATAGGGTTATGAATGTTACATAGAATGTAATTTCATCTATTATAGTTTTGTATTTGTGTTTTATTCTGCTATGGAATTCTATCCAAGAAGTGTGATTGAAATCTACAATTGGATTCCACTAGAATGTCCTATGGTCATACTCCATGCAGGTGATGAAAACCATAACTCGGATCTGGTGGGCCATGAGCTTCCATCCATACCTTTGGTAGTGTATCTTATTCATGTTAACATCACATGTCATGATGCCTATCTTTGTAGAGATTTCTTGTGGATTAGGCAGACAATTTATAGAGTATTGTGCTCAACCCCTTCTATCAAAGAGTTGATTTTGGATTTCCAGCTGTAGAATCTACCCCCATATTTTGGGGATGGTGGACTAATGGGTATCGAGTTATAACATAAAACAATCATGTCGATATTCAAGAATTTAGATACTCTTCATGTTAGGAGATTGAAACTCAATACTTACATGCTTAGAGGATCTTCCAAATGCCGGTAGGATTTATTGAATCAGGTTGGTACATAACGAGATGCAATGTGGAGGGACCTCTAGTAGAGAATATTTGACTAATTCTCCCCTGCCACTATTTGCACTGATCGTTCCGGATAATTCATAAGAATGTTACAAGGTTTGATGATAGTCATGGACTATTCATACAGAGCTTCGGTTTTTCATGCATATATATACTACAGATGAGAAAAAGAAAGTGAGATTATTTGAGGATGGTTTAACACTACAGGAAAACCGAATATTTATGATGGGCGATTTGCGGCGGGATCCCGTCGCAAAAGGTCTTTCGTGAAGGGGCTTCGTCGCAAATCGCCCGTTGCTGAAAACAGCGTCGCAAATAAGTGTTTTTGTGGTGGTCTCGTCGCAAAAAGAGTATTTGCGATGGTATTTATCCCCTGTCGCAAATGGGTTTTTGTTTATATAAAAAAAAATATTTGTGACAGGTCGTCGTAGATATATGAGTTGCGACGGGTTTCTGACCCGTCTCAAATGAGAAATTAAAAAAATATTTGCGATAAAGGTACTTGTGACAGACCATCGCAGAAATGTTTTTATGATGGGTATTCTTCCCGTCGCAAATGTTAGAGTAAAAAAATTTTTACGACGGGAAGTCCAGTCGCAAATACTTAAAAAAATAAAAAAATAATAATAATTAATACAAATTTTATAATTTTATATAAAAATAATAATAATATAAATAAAAAATATATATAATATAATTATGAAATATTAATAGAAAATAATAATAATATGAATATAAATAATATTATAATAATAATATTAATAATATAAAAAATTAATATAATAATAATATTATTAAATTATTTATATAATAATAATAATATTAATAATATAAAGAAATTATATTATTATAATATTATTAATAATAAATATATATAATATAATTATGAAATATTAATATCAAAAAATAATAATAATATGAATATAAATAATAAAATTGTATATATTATGAAATATTAATATCAAAAAATAATAATAATAGTACTAATATTAATAATATTAAAAATTAATATAATATTATTATTATTAAAATAAACATACAAATTTATGAAAAAATAATATTAATCTTATTAATATTAATAAATTATAAAATTATAAACTTCTCAATATTAACAATAAATATAAAATATTAAAAGTAATATTACTATAATAAGAAGACATTAAAAATAGTACCTATTAGTAATAAAATATTAAAAAATATAAAAACAAATTAAATCATGCAATATTCGTACAAATATGAAAGGGGAATTGTAAGTAGTTAATATGACAATAAACTACGAACTCAAATGTTTATTACATCTAAAAAAATCACTGGGGGTGGATAATCTGGAGGACCTGGAGGAGGTGGTGGTGGAAACTCCATCCCTAATCTATGAGTCAGACGACACATATACTCCATATACTCTTGATGTTTCTCCTCATATCAACGTCTCTCCTCATCCTGATGCTGACATATCTGCTCCTGTCATCGATGCATCTCCCCATCGTGCTGCTAATTCATCTGCTCCTGCCCGTGACGCAAATCCTCTATAAGCTGACTCTGAGCATGCATCTGCTCCTGATACTGTGAGGCAGAAGATGATATCTCTCCACGAGCTCCTATCGAGATTGACATCGACATCACAACAGTACCATAATAAGCTACAGGAGTAAAATGAGAGTTGACACCAACTACTCTTCCCTTTTTGAAGCCATACTGGGTCGCCTGCATCCATGTCGTCTCATCAAAATGGTGGGCACTAGTCCGATCACCCGTTTCGTCTTGACTCTCAGCCTGTGTCTGAGAGGTCACGGCTGCATATGACTCCTTATGTTTCAATTAGAAATTTAAATAATGAAAAGATTATATATATTTAATTTTCAAACTGAAAAAAATAATACTGACCATAATCTAACGCTGGCAGTCACCTCTAATCTCTCTAGTAGCCGGATCAGTGTACATCCTTCGATAAATGTCGTATGTCGTAATACCGGGCTGCTCGGGTTCCTATATGAATATAAAATAAACTGTTTATATTTAAAGTTGTATAAAATATTAAAAAAATGCACTTACCAGACGCTCTCTATGCTCACTGAATGTACGATTACCGGCTCGATGTGTCACCTCTTGTCTCCCCTGATTCTGTCGACCCAATGCAGATCTCCTCTGAAACCCACCACCCAACCAGTGTATACATAATCCATCCCAAACGTGAGATGAAATGTACTCTAGTCGGTGGGATCTACAGGACTCATCAAATTCTGTCACTCAGGCTTTCTTCACAGCCGTCTTTCTCAAATTGTGCAAAAACTGACGGAAACGGTCACGCATAGACACCACCCATGCCGTGTGGATAGTGGCATGCATGCTCTCATCGATGGGATACCATAAACCCTAATATAACGTTATTAATAAATTAAATTTCAAAATAAAAAATATTTAATTACATACCAGCCAATGATCAAACATGGCGGCCTGCACATCAGTGGGAATCTGATCCCATGTGAGTCAGGGATGAGAAAAATAATTGCGCAAGATAGTGCTCCCCTGTCCAATAGCTATATGCGTAAAACTGTGAAAAAAGAACAAATAATCAAACAATTATAATATAAATAAATTATAATGAAAGATAACTAAAATACATAGGTTACCATACCACCGCGTGTACGCTTCGAATCAAATAGGTGGACATCACTCTGGGATAGGATCTGGAATCATCAGTCTGGAAAGACCATGCCCCCTCCGAGTGCTCCCTGTAGTACCAACAGCCTGAGGGTGAGATGACTCAAGAACCTCATCATCCATAGGTATATCAGCCTCCAAAAACTGACGAAACCTTTTCGAGTCCATCTGAAACATGAAATAATTGTTATTACCAAACAGTTGAAAATAACTATTATGTATTGATATATATTTTTTATGATTCTAACCAGCATTTTTCTGTGTCAATGTTCATCATCATCATAATCTTCTTAGTTTTCAATGACAATGTCTTCATCTTCCTCATCAACATCATCAATTTCTATATTAGTTTCACTTTCATCATCTCTTGTCATTTCAAATTCAGTTGTAACATCATTGACAAAATCATCACCATCGACCCTTAACTGTGGGGTGTCATCCTCGATATTCATGTCTCTTTGTGAAAAATTTGTGTTTTGAGGAGTGTCCTGAAAATTTTCATTTCCTTGCACTTTAGTGGAACCACATTCATTTTGAGTAAACTGATTTTCTCAAGATTTAACTTTTATTATAGTCCACCAATCATCCAACTCTTTTGCAGTAGCAAAGTATTTTGAAAAATATATTTCATGTTCCTGATGATCCAATAAAAATGGTTCATTTACTGCAAGAAGAATTTTATATTTAATATCAACAATTCAATGAATCAGATGAATACGCAAGCCTCTCTTAGTATCCAGCCATTGAAATTTAAACATTGTTACATAATTTTGTCCCAAATAACACAGTTCAATAATTTCTTCAAGCATGCCGTAAAATTCATCTTCAATATCTCTATGATGTGATACCCTCAAACAAACACCACTATTTATTTTTTTCATTGATTCCCCATATGCCCGTGTATGAAAGCGATAACCATTCACCACATATGCATTATAAGATTTAACCATTTTGGATAGTGGGCAACTAATATACGCAATCGACTATCAATCTTATCAGCATGTACAAATACCTGATATTTTTTAAAACATTTATCACCGTTACAAGTAATAAATTGATTTTATATGTAATACCAAAAAAGAATGTATGTTACCCGTTTTTGAAACCAATAGGGAAAAAACATTGCCGACGTTCTTCTAAGCTAGATGCTGTAATTTATGGAAATTGTTTCTTGATATGATCATCACATAACCTACAAATACAATATGATTAAATTACTGTAATAGAATCTATAGAATAAGAGATAGGATCACTCACTGTACAATTGGTGACATTTATTCACAGTTGAGTAGAACATATGTATGAGCTCTATGATGTTCATCATCTGAAAGCCATCTATCATGAACTCCACCAAAGCCAAGTTCGGGCTGATTGACAACTGATAATATATTGTTCATATCATCATCAACATTCCCCTCGTTCTGGACCATACGGTTAAATTTTAAGGGATATTCAGATTCAAAATAATGAGAGCAGAATAAAACAATTTCCTCTTGCAAATAAGCTTCTGCAATTGAGCCTTCAACTGATTCTTTGTTACAAACTTTTGTATTCAATTTCTTCATGCATCTCTCAAATGGTTACATCCATCGAAACTGAACTAGACTTCCAAATTTTTCTTCATGTGGAAAATGTAATATCAAATGTTCCATTGAGTCAAAGAAAGCTGGCAGAAAGATTTTCTCCAGTTTGCATATAATCACAACAACATCTTCTTCCAGTTTTCTTAGTGTATCGTAGTCTGCTATCACCGCACACATGTCTCGGAAAAAATATGACATATCTGTTATCGAATCCCAAATCAAAGAATTCAACAATCCTATTAATCCAATAGGCATAAGTCATTCCATTATAACATGATAGTCATGAAATTTTAATCCTCTAATATTACCATTTTTAACACATCTGCCCAAGTTGGAAGCATAGCCATCTGGAAGTCTCAAATCTGCAATCCACTGACAAAATAATAAGTGACTCTCTTTGGTCAGTGTATAAGCTACTTTTGGCTTCATTAATCTCTATGATCTGACATTTTACAATAATTCAAGTTCTATTCACCTGCAAATTTGGGCAAGATCTAATCGTGCCTTTACATTATCTTTGGTTTTACCCGGTGAATCCAAAACTATATGAAATAAAGTATCAAAATATTTCTTCTCAATATGAATGGCATCCAACATGTGTCGGACCAATAAATCAGACCAATATGGAAGATTCTAAAAAATGCTTTGTTTTGTCCAATTTTGTTCTTTCCCAAAGCCATGAATTTTCTGTTGGTTTATTGTCGGTCCAAAAGTGATGGAAGGTAATGAAAATACAACTGATTGTAACTCTATACCTGATACCGTTATTAGAGGTTCTTCTCTTTCAATTCTGCCTTTTCTGAAATTAGATTTATTCATCCGAAAGGGATGATCGATTGGAAGAAATCTACGATGATAGTCAAAATAGCAAGGTTTTTTCCATTCATGAGCATAAATGATTTGTTTTCTCCCATACAGCAAGGAAATGATGTTGGACCATGTGTACTCTAGCCAGATAACATGCCATATGCCGGGAAGTCACTAATTTTCAACATCAAAATATCTTTCATTACAAAATTCTGTTTCACAGCAGCATCATGTGTACCAATATCATGACTCCACAATAAATTTACCTCATCAATCAATGGTTTAAAATTAAAATCAATATTCTTTTTTAGATTTCCTCGGATTAATAACATTAAAAAGATTTAAGGATCTTTCATCAACATCCAGGGAGGAAAATTGTACGGAGTTATAAAGACTGGCCAATAGGAATACTAACTACCAAAAGATCCAAATGGACAAAAAACTGTCAGTAGAGAGACCCAATCGCACGTTCCGGGATTCTAAAGCAAAAGACGGATGTACTTGATCAAAATGTTTCCATGAATCACCATTAGTGGATGAATCAATCCTTTACCATTTGAAATATTGGTTTTGTGCCATGACATTATTGTCGCTATGTTCTGAGAAATAAATAAATGCTGCAACCTAGGTGTAAGCGGAAAATATCTCAACTGTTTTACAGGAATCAATCCAGACTTCCCTGATTGAGCTTCTTTATACATCGATTGTCCACATGTGGGAAAACTATCAAATGACTCATTTTCACCAGAATATAAGATGAAATCGTTTGAACATGCATGGATCTTCTGATAACTAAGGCCCAGATTACGAACTATTCTCTAGAACTCATAATAATTAGCAGGCGTCACATTTCCTTCATGTAACATTGCTTTAACTAAAGAAAATATCTGATAAAAATAGTTATTTGACATTCCATTATCAGATTTAATAGCCATAAATTTTGCAACTACTTCTAATTTTCTTATCTTGCAACCGGGATAAAATGCATCCTCAGTAGACTTGAAAAACTCAGCAAATTCAGATGGTGCTAACACGGGAGGTAAATCAACATCATCCTTGATTATAGTTTGTTGAACGGATGACCCTGCAACTTCATGTACTAAATTCTAAAATAGTGATGGATCCAGAATCAAATTATTAGTATCTTCTCTAGAACTGCATTCACCGTGTTGATACAAAAAAATATAATCTGATTGAAAACCATAACGCAAGAGATGTTTTCCAATGATGTCAACTGTCTCAAACGTTCTCAGAGCACATTTTTTACAAGGACACTTAATTTTCCCTTCTGAAACAAATTCCAGGTTTGATGATGCAAATGATAAAAAAGCTTCAACACCATCAATATATACAGGATTTAAACTAGAACCGTTTGTATTTCTACGCTGATTTATCCAAGAACGATCTTCTAATAATGATTGATGTCGATTTCCTTGTTCCATATTCATATATATGTTTCTACAAAATTTAAAACCATTACTGTTAAATAATTTGATATAAAGAAAACAATATCCTAAAAAGAGAATATACATAATTACAGTTATTTCTTAGTAATTACAAATAATTATAGGAGACACAGTTAGTTTGTAATTATCCCCACTAGTTATTATTTATTTAGTAATACATAGAAATACTTGGAAAAATGAAATATTCTTGAATAATGAAATAAAATTTTGTAATCATCGTTGTGGAGGTTATATTACTAATTATTCTTATTTTTTTCCAGCTGATTGGCAGTAAATCTTTTGCTTGAAGACTCACCTCCTTGCAAAGAGCTGAGTCGTCAGGGAAAAGAGCATCTTTTTTCCGATGACTCATCTCTTTTTAACTTTCTCCCGACTGAAATCATTATGAAAAACTTTCTCTGACAAACTTGAGAGCACATTTTTCATACAGATTTCAGTGAGAGAAAGTAGCAAAGATATGAGACATTGAACAAAATGTAGCCGCCAATCCTCTAGAAATTTTCCCAATTTATAACCATGTACTTGAATTTATTTGATTTTTGATTAATTATTACTAATTATTACTAATTATTACAAATTTCAATATTTCCAACAGATTTTTCTCTATTCTTAACATGTTCAAATCTTAAAGAGTCGTCAATTTTTAGGTCATGCCCAACAAAAATTTTGCGTCAACCATGTCCAATTTAAACTCTATAATTGTCCTTCTATGGTTGATCACCTCACAAGTAGTCTTGCAATAGGACGACACAAGTAATGTCATTCTCGTCTTTAAGAATCATTTCACATGACCCATTACATAGATCATTCTTCCTTGAAAAAATAAGATTACTGCAGTATCTTTCCCTTAATTTTTCAAGAAAGAATGGTCTATGTAAAAAGTCATGTGATATGATTCTTATAGATGAGAAAGACATGACTTGGGTTGTCCTATTGTAATGCTACTTTGGATGTGATCAACCAAGAAAGAAAAATTATAGTGTTTAAATTGGACACGATTGACACAAACTTTTTATTGGGCATGACCTGAAAATTAGTGACCCTTTAAGATTTGAACATGTTATGAATAAAGAAAAACTTGTTGAAAATATTGATAACTGTAATATTTTACCAATTTTTTATAATTTTAATAATATTAATATTTTTTTATAAATACTAAACATATAATAGTAAAATAATTATATTATTAGTATTATTTAATTATTAATATTAGAGTAATATAATATTTTATATTATGTTACTATTTATTTTACTAATTATATTACTAATTATATTACTAATTAGTAAAAAACGTGATTAACTGCTCATCTACCTCAATTTTCTTTTCATTTGTGCGTTGAGGTTGACAGGAAACTTCTACCTCTACATGTAGTATTTACTTTTACTATCAAAATTATAAACCTACTCACCTTTATGCTGACGAGGACGTTGATAATTGTGATAGTAAAATCAAATATTACATGTGGAGGCAGAAGTTTCTTGTCAAGCCTCAACACACAAATGAAAAGAAAATTGAGGTAGATGAGCAGTCAATCACACTTGCTAATTGTTTCCTAATTATTTCTAATTGTTTCCTAATTTTCCTAATTATTTCTAATTGTTTCCTAATTTTCCTAATTATATCTAATTGTTTCCTAATTTTCCTAATTATTTATAATTTTTTCCTAATTTTCCTAATTATTTATAATTGTTTCCTAATTTTCCAAATTATTTCTAATTGTTTCCTAATTATATTAATTATTTCAAATCGTTTCCTAATTATCATAATTATTTCTAATTGTTTCCTAATTATCCTAATTATTTCTAATTATTTCCTAATTATCCTAATTTTTCCTAATTGTTTCCTAATTATCCTAATTATTTTTATTTGTTTCCTAATTGTCCTAATTATTTTTTTTGTTTCCTAATTACCCTAATTATTTTTATTTGTTTCTTAATTATCCTAATTATTTTTATTTGTTTTCTAATTATCCTAATTATTTTTATTTGTTTCCCAATTATCCTAATTATTTTTATTTGTTTCCTAATTATCCTAATTATTTTTATTTGTTTCCTAATTATCCTAATTATTTTATTATTTTCTTAATTATCCTAATTATTTATTTGTTTCCTAATTATTCTAATTAATTTATTTGTTTCCTAATTATCCTAATTAATTTATTTGTTTCCTAACTATTTTATTTGTTTCCTAATTATTTTATTTGTTTCCTAAATATTTTATTTGTTTCCTAATTATTTTATTTGTTTCCTAATTATTTTATTTGTTTCCAATTTATTTTATTCGTTTCCTAGTTATTTTATTTGTTTCCTAATTATTTATTTTGTTTCTTAATTATTCATTTTTTATTGTTTCCTAATTATCCTAATTATTTTATTTTCTTCTTAATTATTTTATTTATAATTATTTCCTAATTAATTATTTCTTAATTATTTAATATTTATATAATTATTCCAAAATAAATATAACTTTTTCTAATTATTTCATTATTTATAATTATTACCAAAACATCCTCTGGGAGTGTCGAACCAAGAGTGAAGCAAGGCCCGTTTTCGTGAACCAGGTTACCCCGAGTCAAGCTCGAAACGCCTTGTCAGAGTTTTCACTCTTAGATACATATGTGCCAGAGCCGTCTCTACTTGTTCATATCCAGACAAGGACTATTTCGTAAAACCAATTAATCTAATTATACTATACAGTGACATTCTATTAAAAAATTAAAATTAACAATTAAAAATAATTTAACAATTAAACAAACTATAAATACCATTAATATGAATTTTTCACCTCCTTAACTCCTTCTCTGCTCTTCCCATAAGAAATAATTAAAAAAAAAAAATTCTACTTCGAACAGAAATTTAAAGAGAGAAAGAGAAGAAAAATAAGAGAGATTTGAATGATTTGAAAAAAAAGCTGGAGGTATATATAGGTTAGAATATTTGCGATGGTCTTATTTGCGATGAGATACCATCACAAATACTATTATTTGCGATGGGATACCATCGCAAATACCTTCACCCGCATTAATTACAGGGAACGGTTAAAAGGGTTTTTACGACGGGCCCATCGCAAATAGTTGCCTGCCTACATACTATTAGCGACAGGTGTATATCCCCGTCGAAAATTCCTATTTACCACCGCCAGTATTGGAGATGGGCCCCATCGCAAATACCTTCGCCCACATTAAATACGGGCGGCAGTTAAATGGGTTTTTGCGACGGGCCAGCCGTAAATACCTGTAAGCCGACATACCATTAGCGATGGTCGGATATCCCCGTCGCAAAAGCCTATTTACCGCCATCGATATTACCGATGAGACTCATCACAAATAACACTTGTTGAATAGTTTTTTGCGATGAGTAATTGTCTCATCACAAATAATATTTCCCACCTCCGGATACTTGCGACGAGATGAAGGCCACCGTCGCAAATAGGCTTCCCGCGTTTCGGTGCGCAAACCATGCCATACCTATTGTGACGTGTCCTGTATTCCCATTTCAACTAAATGATTATTTGCGATGGGCATATATTCCCGTCGCAAATACGTTTTTTGTCAGATTTATAGCGACGAGATTTATTCCTGTCGCAAATAACCCGTCACAATAATTGATTTTTCCCGTAGTGTAAGGAATAAAAAATTTTATTAGGTAATCATTTCTTAGTTTAGTTCCTTCTATTATATATCAAACCATGACATTATCATTCTAGTTTAATTTGTATAGGTGGAAGGTGTGAGAAAGGGTGGTTCAGGACCCAAAAGAATTAGTGGTTCTGATAGCAGCTGATGGTGATGATTTCAATATGCGTTTATGAGAAGTAGAATATAGATAACAACCTAACATAGTTACGTGGTATTTGATCAGTATAGGGGAATAGGAAACACAAGGCCCAAAATTCAAATATACATTGTTGACTGTCAAGGATGTGGTAGTTTGGGGCATCTTGAGTGTTTCTATATGATTGTCCCATCTATCTTGAGTGGGGGAGGATTTTTTATAGATCCTCCTTCAGATGCATGTTCAATAGCCCTTTCTACATAGGTATATAGAGCACTAATGGTTGAACGGGTAGAGGAGATGATCATGAGCATGGTATCCAAACATCATATATACAACAGTAGCATAGTGGACCTACTATGAATTATCCGGTCATATAATAGGGCTAAGGATTGTGCCATATCTATTTAGTGTAGCATATATCGAAGGAGATGGAGGATAAGAAATATATTGTCTATGGTACTATTCTAGGGTCCTGTATTATAATTTTTGACATTTTTGATATAGGTGCGTCAAATTCATTTATATATGTTCCTGCATAGAGAGTATATGACTTCATGTTGAGTACTCTTGTAGAATAATTAATCCATATACACCTTTGGGTATTCAATCAGAGATCATATAAAAGTTCAATAACTATCCTCTTGTGGTGGGTATCAACATAATCTTATGGAATATCTTCTTCTTCAAGATGACATGATTCAACATAATTCCTGAAACAGATATGATTTTTCCCTATCATTCCAATATGGTCTATTATCACTAAAGGGTGTCTTTTACATCACTAGAGCGTGGTATGTATGCTCACAAAGGTGAGTGATATTTTAAAACATGTAGAGATAAATGGGAGAATCATGGGTTGGGTGAGGTGACCACCCATATTTCATGCATTTTTATGAATGATCAAGGACTACATCATTATTATTTCACTGGTATAGTCAATCAATTCATCGATGTCTACCTCGATGAATTTTTAACAATGCCATTGAAGAGAGAGGATGAGTTTAATAATGATCTAGTTCATGGAGCTGACCAATTATCCCTTAACCCTTATAAGATATATACTACATAGTTGTAGTAGCTCAAGGTGCATGTATATGATTTAAGACAAAAGGGTTTTATGTTACCACGTACATCTCCCTAAGCTTCACATATCCTTCTTTCTAAGATGGTCGATAGTACCCTAATTATTTTCATGTATTATTCGATGTTAAATAATCTTATAGTGAAAAAAATTATATTTGTTAACTAAAATAGATTATCATTTTAAAGATCTCATAGGATCGAGGGTATTCACAAAAATCAACCTGAGATTAGGATTTTATCACGTTTGAGTCAGGCCTTCAGATATTAAATGCATGGATTTTCATACTCGGAATGGATCATATGAGTGTCTCATGTTTCATTTTTCTCATAAAACTCACATTTTTTCCTGATATATTTCATTAAAAGTGGTTTCTGTCCCAATCTGGTCACCTTTGTTTTTGTATTTGTAGATGAAATATTGGTTTTTTCCCCAAAATAAATTCAATAATAACCCTCATCTTTAAATCATTTTGGATACACTGAGAGAGAAAAGAATGTATGTTAATCTCCATAAATATCACTTTTAGATCCAAATAGGTACACATCATGGGTGATATTATCTCATAGGAATGATTTTCATTTGACCAAAAGATGGTGAGAGCTTTAGTTACCTAGTATCATCCCAAAAATGAATTTTACATAAATAGATTCTTGAGGAGATCCAGTTTCTTAAATTATTTTATATAGGACATATCACGCCTTGATGAACCTATTTCCAGTCTTATGAAGAATGATGTCATGTTCCTTTGGTCTAAATCCTAAGATACAACCTTTGAGGAGCTGAAAGGGAGATTGAATTTTACATTTATGTCGATTTATTGAGTACTGGGATGGTGTTATATGGACAATTTTGGTGCACTAATTATTAGGATAGGGGGATTATTGATACAACAAGACAGAGTCATTGTGTACCATTCATGGAATTTGAGCATTCATGAGTGGAGTTACCTAATTTAGGATCTTGAGATAGAAGTTTTTGTACACTCATTTAACTATTGGAGGTGCTATATGTTTGGAAATTGATTTTTGGTGCTTACAGATCATTTTATCCCCATGTATATTTTCATAGAACATGACTTAAATCGCAAGAAGTGAAGCTTAGTTGAATATATAACATCATTTTACATTGTTATTTCCATTATTCCTATGAATGGAATTTTTGTTGCTAATTCTCTAAGCAGGAGGACTCAGACATATTCATTTCTGGAAGCTAATAAAAATGGAAGCTTATGTATTTGTTTTCTGAGATGAATATATGTTTTTAAGAACATCATGCATAATATTTACTCACATCAATATCATTGACCAATTAACATATGGAAAATTTGGATATGATACTGTTCTCATATCCATAGGTTGAGGACCATGAGAGATCATTGATGGTGAGGAACCACCTTTTAATTGGACAATCAATCATGATGATGTCATGTCTATACATGGGAATATATAGGTTCTCGCATATATAAGATATGATATGATGTATGACTAACATGAATCTTAGTGTGTTGTACAACCGATTATCTCCAAGATGTATCAAGATATGAACCAGTAGTATTGGTATCCTAAGATAAAGCATTAGATAGAAGGTTTTATCACTGATTGTTCTACCTGTTAGTAGGTGAAGGCAGAGAACCAGCATACTATAGGATTTCTACATCAATTTATGATTCTAGAAAGGAAAGAGGGATGTTGTTATTGACATTTTCATTATCTTACCGAGGTTGTCTCAATATAGTGATACTGCTTGGGTAGTTGTAGATTAAATAATGATAGTATCACACATTTATCTTATTCAGCGGCCATTCTCAATTTATGGGATGGAATGATTGTATGTCTGTTTGATTATACGATTTCATGGGTTCCCCCATACTATAATTTCATATAGTTAAATACCATTCACATCGATGTTATAGAATACTTTTTATGAGTTTATAGGTACAAAAGTGATTCTAATCATTACCATTCACCCACAGATCAATTTCCATTCAAAAGAGACAATTAATTTTCTTGAGGACATGATCTGATAATGAATCCAAGAATTCATCAGATCAAGGGATAATCATATTTATCTTATTTAATTTTACTACAATAACAATTATCAAGATAAAATTAATTCCTTCTTATGTTACCCTATACGGTAGGTTATGCTATTCCCTCCAATGCTAGTTAGTGGATGGAGTGGAATCACTATTGGGTCCTTGTCACATTCACGAGACTCAACATTATGTTCAGGTAATCAAGAAATCGATGTCAACTACATCATCTAGATATAAGTCACATTCCTAGAACTATCAATGACCTTTAGAGTTTTTGGTTATGGATATTTTATTTTTACGTATTACCCAAACATGGTAATATATGGATACCAAAGCAAGGGAATCTATTTTGTTAATTTTTTGCTCCATTTGAGATTGTGGAGAGAGTCATACTGATAAGCTATCAGTTTATACAACCTCATAGGTACCAATATTTTCATGATTTCAACCACATTTCTTATTTTCACCAATATCCTGCTGACCCATCTCATACTTTTATCATGACAATGTTGGTCTGGATGCATATACTTCCTTTGGGAGTATCTTACATGGATCATTGATTGTAGAAATAATATTCTCAAGTATTATTCTACCCCATTATTATATGTGTTATGGAAGGATGGTCAGGTATAAGAAAATACTTGAGAGAGGGAGGTAAACGTATGTTCCCATTTGCCAAATTCTTTTCTTGGAAGAAGTTATGCCTTCCTTGGAATGTGAACTTGAGGATGAGTTCCTTTATGGGTCGAGATTGTAAAACCCAGTTTTTACATCTGGTATGGATTTTTTTAATCATGGTATAAATCCTTTTTATAGACCTAATATTAAATCTTAATGAGGTTCTAGAGGTTATAAGGGTGTTTTGTGTTGGTTTGGTCCTTGGGAACCAGTTAAGTAATAATAATGCACTAGCAGCATAGTTAGGATAAATTGTGAGATCTAGACAACATGGTTACTTCTAACTGTGTAGTGTAATCCAATGAGATGGTTTGGGGTTAATAATTTTTTATAACCATACATTAGGAGCCCTAGGAATGTGAAATGAAACTATAGAAATGTTTCAAAATGTTTTCTAGTATTAGAGCATGATTTTCCTAACTATGTAGGCCCCCAAACTAGTGTAAAATTTGCACGGTTGGCACATGGTTTGGCCAACTATATAGTCAGACAATGGTTTTCCTATTTATTAGTTGATTGTAACAAAAATTACCCTAAACATAGTTTTAAACATCTAATTCTTTCTTATTTCTCCCCAGTGGATAATAGTGGGTCTTTTTTTGAGTTCTTTGAAGGACTAAACTAGGAACTGAGATAAATCATATGTTTGAAGTCTGATTGAGATTATTTTTTTATCTTTGGATATATTATGATAAGATCATGAATTCTATTTATCCATTGTTCAATTCTCTTCTCCTTGTTTTAATTATTATGGTGCAGGCCCATCTTCCCCATTTACAGGGAGTTGGTATGTTCTTTAGAATTAATTCAATCCATGCAAATCCAAAGTCTTTTATCGGAAGATTTGATTCATAAGAGTACGAGGTATGTATTCCTATAATTATTCATCATATTTTAAAAATTTATATAACTTTTTGTTATGCCATTCATGAGTTATGACCATCCTTTTCTTCCGAATGGAATTTGTCTTCAATTTGTTTCCATGTTTGGAACCTAATGATCTCAGTAGAACGATTTAGATAGAATACCATTGATGGAGGCATCCCTTTGGGTGTTCCCACTCATATTCCTAATTATAATTTTGATATATTATGCCCAAAATAGATAATTGTGTGTTTGGACCTTAGTTTAAGTAATGATAACATTTTAATGTGAGATGAGAGTAGTGGATTTTCATAGCTAGTTCTCGTGTACTTTAATAAGTATTAAATTGAAATGAAATGAGTTGTGATCCCACATTACTTTCTTAAATGGAATTATGGTCACATAATCGTTAATTATTGAATTCAATGAATTGTTAATTACATATTGGCAATTCCTATGACCTTGACTAATTATACTAAATCATGAATTAAATGGGAATGCTGACCCTTTATAAGGATGAATGGGCATGGTGAATCCCTTTAAAAAAATGAATTGGCACGATGAACCTTATGAATCATAGTGATATTTGAATGGTGACCGTTATGTATATACTAAATTAATTGTCCCTAATGAACCCTAATTATATATAAATTAGAATATCATCCCTTGTGATATGATCATAGAGTCCCTGGTGATATGGTAACAAAGTACCCTGTGATACTATTGTTATATGGTCATGGCTTCCTTAAGATATCATCATAGAATCCCTAGTGATATTTTGTGATATGCTCATTGTGTCCCATATGAAAATATTGTGATAGTGGGCATGGTGTCCTATTAAAATTTTATACTGTGAATTTCTTCCCATGTGAAACTAATGTAATACTTTGAATTATGACCCTTGATACTATCCATAGTTATTCTTGCATGTGCCAAAGTAGGTAGTGTAATCCAAGTTTACTTTTAGAAACTAGATACCACCCATTTATTGTTTTTATTAGATCTTTTCATATTTTATATGCACACATCCATATTTTATTCATGATTGGATAGTTATAGAGCTTTGGGTGGCTACTTACTGGGATTTTATCTCACACCATGTTTGGTATGTCGTTGTGTATATGAACACACTATATGCTTATAGGTGTATATAAGGATAGGCATCACCGTATGGATTTATGAAATGAAAATGGATGGGACTTGTACCAGATGATCGAGATAGAGATTTGGATGATGGATTGTTATTTTTGCCTTTTTTTCCTTTTCTACCTTACTTCTATCGGCTAGTTATAACCACATTTTATTTTTTATATATACATGACAAACATTACCATCCTTATATTTTTGTTTTATCTATTAGTTGATATCAGATGCCTGGTTAATTTTGTCAATTTTTACAACTTAACCAGTTTTATACTACTTTCTCTATTTATATATTGATTGTACCATTGTGATAAATTTTTACTTAGGGAAAAATATCTGAATATATACACCCAATGATCTCACTACTAGATAGATGCTTATAGAATTTTTGAAGATTCTGTTGAGCCGCTATGACCAACTCGGTTTGGGGCACTATTTAGTGGAATATGAGTCTGAGGCATCATAGAAAACATAAGAAAACTATAACTACATGAAAATTATAATTTCATACTTTAATAAAAATATACCATAATATTATCTCCTTATCTAAATTATTATTAGTAAAGTTAATTTTTTATTTGTGAAGCACTAAAATCCACTTTGACAGAGAATATAATTTCACGACATGGTCAAAATTTATTCCTACAACATTTAAATATTATCAAAAACATAAAATGATTTGAGAACATAATGTAATTCATAAAAAATAAAACATCATATGATAAAATGTAATATTAATATCCAAATCCACAACATAAACACCAAAATATTAACATAGATTTGTTGATAAATAATTAACCATAATTATCCTCAAATATATACAAGTCTATGATTTCATCCCAAAAATTAGAATTATTTCATAACATATTCTTCAATGATCATCATATTAATCATTTCATATTTTATTAAGGAAAAATAATCATGCACCAAACAACCACACAAGAGAGGGAAAAGAGACGACATTGGTTTGAAAACGTGAAGATCGAGGGCTTCCCCACTTATCATGTTAACACCATCGGGTTTCAAATTGTGCACATTGTGTAAACAGACTGGGTCAGAACCGAGGACCTCAAGGGAAGTAAGGTGACCTACAATGTGGTTTCCCTCACACCCAAAGTGCATCAATTTGGTTTTGTTGATGATCATAACCCAACATTTTCTGATGATTTATGTAATTGACCATGGATTTGGGCATAGATCATGAAAGGTGTCATAAAGGATTTTATAATCTATTTCAACCATGAAAATTGCAATACCCTTTTATTGGAAATGTTTTAATCCCAGTAGAAGCCCCAAAGATTCATCCTAAAGTGAGGATCCATGGTCTAGGAGAGAGGATAAGGCCGAAATGATTAATCCTTGAATGTTTTGGACATCCCCACCCCCTCCAAAGACCCACATATGGATGAAACATATGTATTGAACTTAAGATCCATAGAGGGGGGATTCTAGAAACCCAATGTCCTCTAGAACTACCTTGGGCCGAATTGGTACAATAAGACCATGCATGCATCCATTAGAGAGAGGAATCCACATACAAGTTACTGAAGAGTCGGGGAAAATCAATGAGGAGATTAAGCATCCTGTTGATGATAGAATTACTAGAGGATTGGACCCTATCATGCTCCATCTGGTTCTTGACCTGCCATATGTAGAAACTCCCAGCATGGGGAATAAAGGTTCGAGCCACCTTCTCTTGACCCCTCTCTCCCATGCCATCAATCAACTGGTCAAACAAAGGAAGGACCTCAAAATTGTGATCAAGGAGACCAGTAAACTACCCAAAAAACTCTATGTAACCCAAGCCCAATCACGCCTAAAGAAAAGGTCATCTTCACTTTCCTCTTTGTAATCTATGAAACATGGGCATCAAGACACATTCAGAATCCCATAACTTTTATATTCTCATCTGTGTGTATGGTATTGAAATTAATCGTCCACAAAAGAAAATTATACTTCGAGTTAATGGCTTTAGACCACCGAGTAGCATTCCAAATATCAGCTATCTATGGAATAGCTTGGGTGCGATGGTTGTCCCAAGTGGTCAAATCCCCCAAAGAAGAAGGAGTGAACACGAACCTATCAGGATCCTAAGTCAGTTTGATGAGTTTGAAGGTGGAATGTTGCTACTCAACCAACACCGGTTTGATAAGGTTTGAATACAATTTGGCTTCCCTAAAAGTATGGGTGAAGGAAAGATAGCTCGATAACATGACCACCTTCCCAACCTAGTTTTGATGTCATAAGGACATGCCTTCCCTCCCAATATTCCATTGTGAATTTATGTGAATATCAGAGTTAAGTTGAGAGATGATAGACCATAAAAGAGGGCCACATCCTTCCACTATAGACTAGTTACTATATTGGGAGTGCAAGGCTTTACCCCATTATCTGTGCTATTACAAAACATCACAGGCTGAATTTTCAGGCCTATAGTTGCAAGTATCTTCTAGGATGTGTTCATTGATACCACCTTCCCTAGAAGTTCTTTCCAACCCATTCCATGAAGTCCGGTGTTGTTTCACATCTGCTAGAGGGTCCCAAATGAAGCCACCTAGTAACATGTAGATATTGTTGATGAGAGCCTTTGGGAAATTGACAAAATAAATTTCAGGGATATGAGTATCCAAAAGAACACTATTAATGAGGGATATGTGGCCAGAAAGGGGAAATTACCTTTTCTTCAACTCAATGTACTTTTTTTCCCAGAACAATTATTTATGATGTTTAAAATTTATTTTTATGACTTATCTTCACCACATTCATATTCACCTCATCTTTTTCATAAATTAACCTTAAAACCCTATGAAAATGATTTTATAAAATAGTATGATCACAAAGATATCCATAGGGAACATAAAAATGAAATAAAAAATTAATCCAAGAATAATAATAATAATATACCCTTTTTATAAAAAAAACATTTGGTTCAAAATAATTAATTTTTTACATACGAAATAATATTATCATCCCAAATATTTTTATATTAAATTTATTTGTAATTAGTAATGGAAAAAACATATAACATACTAAGGTTTATTTTTAAACCTGAAAGTATCATGAACTATTTTTCAAAACATTATATGGTTCACCCATAAGAGGTAGAAAATAAATTTACTTAAACATACACTCATTATCCCGCCTTGAGAAATCGCTAGATTTATGTATAAACTATAGAAAGAATAAATTTTTCATTTAGTAAAGTTATGTTATTATATTTATATAATAGTTACATATGGAAAAAACATTACTGTTATAAATATAATGATCTTTATGGCTGCCAATGGAATAACCATCATGTTTTCAAATTAAATAACATTCAAGGAAAATATCCAACAAAAATCATACCCAATTCATAAGAGGGATATCACGTACCAACCCACTATGGATTTATAATGTAATCACCCACCTTCATAAAAATTCTCATGAACAAAAATATAATCATTACATAAATTATATTTCTATTTCAAAAACATTATATCCCCATAACAAATAATATAATGATGTTGTTATATTCCCTTTCCTTTAAAAACCGATATTAAATGATAAAATTAAACAAAATGGGAAACATGGTTTTTTTTAAACATGGTAGGTTAAAAATTAAGATGAACATAAAAGGTTATATTAAGAGTAATTCAGTTATTTTTATTTAATTTCTAAATTACCCCTCACTGGAATTTTAAAAACGGATTGTTTCCTTCACTTAATATCATCACCATGAGCCTCCATACTCAACTATCCACTGAAAAATTATTTCATAAACATCAATTGTCACATTATAGTGTTTCTCATCTTACAATAACACAAATTTAATGTTCTTTAATGATTTTCTCAAGGAAAATATTCAAGAGGTAATTTACACCTTCTCTTTTAAATTAATTTTCCTAGGAGACCTGACAATGCATCGAGTGTCTATTAAGGTACCCACCTGACACTTCAAGTACAAATAATTATTTATAAGTTGATTTAATACATGTACATCATGCCTTCCTTATATCCATATAGATAACAGGATATAGATTCTTCAACATTTCCATCATTAAAACAACATTCCAAATAAACCCAGTATATGAAATGGTATACAACTTAAGATAATAATCATATCCATGATACAATAAAATTAATATTTAATAGAATTTTAATTTCAAATGAAAAAATTATCTCAAATCTAATGTAGATAAAATGCATAATAAATATTAGGTGCACAATACCATGTAAGTGGCAATGAAATAGAAACTGAGACAATGTACCTAACTAAATTGTAATCAATCGACTCATAAAACCAGGATATATTATTTATAAAATGAATCATAAAATACCATGAATATGAATATAATCATTATATCATATATCAAATGGTAGTACACATACATCACTTTCAAGAAATAAGTGGAGAAAAGTGGAAATATCACAAAATTAAAAGTTAAATGAGAAAAATACATACCTTATTTATCAAATCCATTAATTATGTTGGAAGTTGAGCGTAACAATTATTCCATGTTTAAATTCAATAGATACATCATATGGTTTCCACAAGTGTTATATTATAAGGTATCTATGATGGTTACAAATCATATGGTATCTCATATGCTTAAAATCATAAGTATGTATGGTAAGAAAATCATTCCAGAAGTTACCTAAATAGTTAATTTATTATTCATAAGTTATATGGAAACCTCATGTTTGAAAGTATGTATATATTAAATTTAAGGGTTAAAATTATATCTTTGATGTGTTTATAAGTATTCATGAACTAATGGTTTATATATTTTTAATTTATTTCCCTTAATGATATTTTTTATAATAAAATGTTTAAAAAATCATAGAGATGAATTTTGGGAAATGAAAAATAAGAATCTATTCGGAATGTTGTAAATATTTTTCATAAAAAGAAATTATTTTTAACTTTTAAGGACATTCATATTATGGAAAATTCATACAATTATACAAGTATCCACTTTTATTCTTATGTATTATTATTTATGATTTTTTACCAAATTATCTAAATATATAAAGCTAAAAGAACTTTAATAATAAAAGAAAACATATTTTAGTCTAATGTCTCTAGAATATGTAATAGTTATAGTTGGGGTCTTTATAAATGGTATTAGAGTAAGGTTTATATAAATATTAGAGTTAGGATAATTTTAATAGAATAATATAAATTATTTTGTAATTTTTTCAATTTTAAATTATATTTCTTTTCAATATTATCATGTTGATTCCTCTATGATATGGAAACTCAAAATAGTTTTCCAGAGAAGAAACTATTAAGAAAAAGTAAGAAGGAATTGAGAGGATGATATCTATCTGAATCTGAATCCTAGAATAGTGGGAATTGGAACTGTGAAGTTTTTTATAGTAATGGATTAGCTGACATAGGATATAAATTTCTATGGAATACATGAAAGGGAATATCAATATCTACAATAAAGTAACAGGACAATATTGGAACATTTTATGAGGAAACACCTGCGTATATTCAGTAGATCTACTAACCTAGTGGTGGCTGAATGAAGAATTAAATACCTTTGAAATCTATTAAATTTCATGGGATGTTTCGATAATAAAACATTTAGTCTATCAATTTATCATCTATAAAGATAATCTTACCTTTGGTGGTCAATGGTCATGAATTTTAGGGAAAGAGAATATATTGATGTATTGGAATGTGATGTATTGGAATGTGATGTATTTAAAAATATTTTAATTAAAAACTGTATTCCTAAAAAGGTTTGAAATAGTATGGATAATCAATTAATTGATTTCAAATAAAATGGATAACATTAGTGGATATGTATGATTAAAACATTACATGTTTTGAAATGTACCCTCTAAATAATACTTGGTATCATGATAGTAAAATTAATCATTGTTACTTTAGATTGAAGCCAAGATATTGAAAGGGAATTAGCCTCTAGTGAATTCAAACGTTATTATAAATTGTTTAATGTGCTGATAGGGTAGAAATATATTTTCATTGTGATCAATTTTACTTTGATAAAAAGCATATGAAAAGGACTAGATGGTAATAAATTGATATGAAGTAATAAAACAAATATGAAGGTATGAAAATATAGTTTATATTTTTTGAAATTCATGGTAAAAAAGTACCATGGGGAATGGTTTAACAAATTCATGAAGTGATTATGATATTTAATGTTTTAGAATACGACCTGAGAATTCATTGAAAATGATATTATGTTTAATTATTATAAGAAATATTTGAATTTTTTTTAAATGAGGTATGATATGGAATTATTCACATACATAACCAATGAAGGATCCATATGAGGTTAAGAAGCCAAACTATAAGAAGAAAGGTGTAATGAATTCATTTGTGACTGTATGATAAATTGTTTATCTATCCAAAGAAGTGGTATCAGTTACATTGTTTGTTTACTCATATTTTACTAATGTCTTGCTTGATATGGAGTCTACATGATAAAATGTTTACCTATCCAAAGAAGTGGTATCAGTTACATTGTTTGTTTACTAATATTTTACTAATGTCTTGTTTGATATAGAGTCTACACATTAATTTATTTCTAAAAACATTCCTGATAAATATTAAATTTTACCTCATATAATGAAACCTACAAATATGGTTAAAAGAAAAGAGAAATATTAATGAAAAAATGAATTATAAGAATATCCATGTTGTTATATATGGATGTAAATTACATACAAACAATTTTGTTTTACCACAAGTGAGTTTGATGTTAGTTGGGGTATTGATTCGGTCCCAGTTTAATAAGATATGATTTATTATACTACTAAATAAGTTAATTTTCTTTAAAATTTACAGTTTTTATAAAAGGATAAACATATAACATTGATAACATATCAGGAAGATGATAAACAATTAGAATATATAAATGAAGGTTAGCTTGCAATAATTATTAAAAACAAATGAATGGTTCAGATAAATTATGTTCCAATTGTATGTGAATTTATAGATGTGTTTTTATGATTTTCGCAGTTATATACCTAATTGTTAATTTAAATTTATATTTGACTTAGTTTCTAATATGAATCCAATTTCAAAACCCCCTTATTGAATGGATTAAGATGATATTATATTATTGAAAAATTAGTTTTCATGGTTTTTTATAAATGTTTCATTCATCCTTATACTTCACCATGGTGTTCTCTTATATTGTTTGTTAATAAGAAATATTGTTCACTATGGATTTTCTATGATATTAAACCTTTTAGTAACATTTATGTTAAGAATTATTATACATTTACTTATATCAATGTCTTTCTTATCATCCTGAGAGAGATCATTATTTTTCCTTGACTAACTTGAGATCTAGCTACCATCTGCTGAAAGTAAAAGAGGATGACATTACAAATATTGCAATTCATACCTGATGTGGTAATTATGAGTTTTTATGCCCTTTATTTTTAAAAATTCCGTTATATTATTTATTAATATTTTAATAGATTCTTCTATGAATTAATAATTATTTATGTGGTTTTTTATTGATGATATTATTGTTTATTCAAAACGTTTTGATGATCATAAAAATCATCTACGGATTATTTTAAAAATTCATAAATAAAATAAGCAATATGGGAAATTTTGTAAATATAATATTTTGGTAAAATATATTTACCTTCTTGGGAACAATGTAAATAAGGATACCATGGCAGTTGATCATCCAAAACTAATGTTGATGATAAATGGTCAAGACCTACAAATGATACTGAGATTCGAAATTTTTGTGGATTAATATTCCATTACTATTGGTTTGTTGAAAAATATTCATGTTCATCTATCCCCCAAAATAAGTCAACTCTAAAATGAGTTAAATTTATATAGAAAATTACGATGACTATTTTTTGGTATTAAATTGAATAATGATGAATTATTATATTTTTTAAAACACAAAAATGTTTATTTTTTTATCTAATATGATGCTTTATTTAAGGGACATGGTTTCATTCTGATGCAAAATGATCTGGTAATTACTTATTTTTTAATAAAACTAAAACATTATGAGTTATGTTATCCTACGTAGGATTTGGAATCAACTTCTATTGTATTTTCACTAAACATTTTGATACATAATTTATATTGATCCATGTATGAAAAATTTGTTGATAATAATTAATCAAAGTATACATTTACACTAACAGAATATTTATTGACATCGAGAAGATATATGGAACAAATAATGGATTATTATTCCATGATCAGTTACCATCTATGAAAAGTAAACAAAGTGTAAAATTACCTGAGTTGGAAACATCTTGCATCAATAACCATATTATTTGTGGAACATGTCTCATTGATTAATGACTAGATAAATTTTCTCATTGACATTGTGTGTGAAGAAAAATTATTCTATTTTGATTTAGTTGTTAGATAAATCATCTATAACAAAAAGAAATTTTCACGATCAGAGGGAAGACTTTGAGTTAAAAAAAATTGTTCAACATTTTAAGAAAGGTAAGTTTCCTAAATTGAATTTATATAAAGAGTGTACCATTAGATTTGGAAAGAGATTAGGTATCACTTGTGATTCCTATCTGAATAAATAATTGTTATGTGAAACACTTGGTTATCCATTTTCAGTTAATCATATATTCACTAAGATGTAAAGATACCTACAAGAGTATTTCTGGTGGGATTAAATGGAATGATATATAACTAATTTTACCATGAAATGTTTGAATTTTGAATAGGTTTAAGAAGAGGGAAAATTTACAAAGGGGGTGATTCAACCTTTTTCAGTGCGAGAATGGAAGTAGGAAAACATATCACTAGATTTCATGGTATGACTACCAAAGACATCTTAAGGTAAAAATAGAATTTTGGATATTATTGATCGACTAGATAAATAGGAAAATTTACATCCTATTCAAGATACTTTATATTTAATTAAACATTATTGACTGTATACCAATGATATATTCATGTTAAATTGAGTTTCTCTATCCATGGTATCTGACTGTCATTATAGGTTCAATGTTATATTTTATAAAGTCCTTAATATTTCCTTGAGAATTGTATTAATTTTTAACACAAACTCTCACCCTCAATCTAATGGAAAATTTGAATGAAAAATTTCATCCTTCCATAACAGGATACATTATTCTTAAATAGATTACCTAGGATAATGGGATAAAACTCATTATTTAAAGGAATTTTTATAATAAAAATGTTTATTCTAGTATACTGATGGATCCTTTTGAATAATATTTTGGAAACCAATGTCGAGCTCCATCATTTTTGGCTAAAATATAGAAAATCAAGTTGATATGACAAAAATTAGTTGAGGAAGTCGATCAAAAATTAAAGATGATCTAGAAAAATATAAGGATAGCTTAGAGTATGTATAAATTTTTTTTAAGACATTAGGAAAAAAACCATTCTTTCGAGTCAAGTGACCACGGTTTCTATAAAATTTATATTAGGAATCGTTTTATGTGTTTTTGTGAGAAAGGAAATATAATTACATGATAAATTATACCAAATGAAATGTAACACTTTGAGATTTTATGAGATATATTCATTTTAATTTTTCATGTCTTATATTGTACACTACACAATGATTAGCTTGTAATATATGCAACACCGTATCAGCTTGCTGTATATGCAACACTATTCTTGGCTCGTGTTACACACAATTTCAAGTTCATTTTGTGGAAATTATTCTACGCAAAATTAAGTATAGATTTTATTTAATGTATAAATGAAATAAGTTTTGATTATGTTATAAGAAACACCAAAGGGAGATTTCACTACACGCAGCCCTGACTTGGATTGCATTACACACAATCGCAACCTTCCTCGATAGCGTGTGTAGTACGCAATACTGGGTTTCACTAAACAACGATATGTTAATAAAGTATTATATAAACTAGCCATTATGAATAGTAATAAACACTTTTTGAAATTTTATAAAGTTTATCTTTAAAAATTGGCTTCATTTTTGGATTCATAATATCAAAATTAGCATAGGGTGAATTTTTGGTATTTTTCTCGAAAATATCAATTTTTTGATGAATAGTGAAAACACTAAGTTATTGGATAAAACCAACTTTTTATTTAAATAATCAATTATTTTATTAAAATATATTTTAGGTCCAAATAGATACATAATACCTATATAAGTTCAATGTAATTCATTGGAGTCATTCTATAATAATTTTAGATATATAAATAATTTATTGAAATTTTTACCATCTTTTACCGACCTCCTAGGAGCATTTTCAAATTTACATAAAACATAATTTTACCTCTTAGGTGATTTTAATTTCAAAAATCCAAGAGACACGCTTTATATTAGTATGTAAAATGTGGTTCAAGGAGATGAAAATAATTTTTGTGAATAGTAACTTTGAACTTTTATTTACCACGGTTAAAAGTAATTAGGGTAATTAAGCGGAAAAATGATATTATTATTACCCTAACACATATTATAATTCTATTGGATAAGTTTAATTTAACCAAAACAACCTTAGAATAAAATTTTACCCTTTATGTCCACTTGGATTAGATTAGGACATTTATTTTTATTTAATTCAAAGAATAGTTAAAAGAGATAAAATAAAAGTTTATTAACAAAAAAAATTCAATATAGGATTATCCATAATATACCATAAGAGTTGGGGTCAAGCCCCTTCATTAAAAAAGAAGAAAAAGACAACATAAAACCCTTTTAACATGGGTAAGGGAAAACCCATTACATGCCCACGGGCCAAGGGATTAACCCAAAATAAAAACAACAGCAGCCCGAAAGCCCAGAGGAAGATAACCTATTAAATGCCGGAAGGCCTGAGATCAAATCAAAAGATGCAAATGACTACATCCAAAACATTCAATGATGAAACCATAAAACCAAACAAAACCCTATAAGAAGCGCCGCCGCGAAGAAGCCATGGTAACCCATCCTCTCCCACAAACCCGCGGCCTTGCTCCGCTGAAAATCGAGACAATAAATGATGCCATGGCGCTGTAAAGGACCGTCGTAATCTTCCCAACAAACCGAATTGCCTTTCTCCACTGTTAAGCCAGACACCGTCACATAGAAAGGAGATCCGCCACCAAGATTGAGCCGGATTCAAGACCCAAGCCGAGCCGAGACCAGGACATCGTCACGAAGGGATGACCGGGAAGCAAGAGCCAGCTTCCAGAACTGTTGATGCAGCGATCGCCTTCACCACTGCTGAAAACGTCAAGCCGAGCCGAGATCCATCGCATCCCAAAAGATCATGAAGCCCACCACAATGCCCCGCCTCGGAGAGAATGGAGAAATTCACTGCTGAAATCCAAACTCTGAAAATCAAAGCGCCATGAACCCTCGCCGATGCTAAAAGCCGAAGACCGAGAACCATCCACGCCACCGCCGCTGAAAGCTGGCTGAGTGATGCCGTCGCCCGAAGACCTGAGCTGAGTCGAGAAACACCCGCAGTCGGAGAAATCCACTGAAGCCGAATCCCAGACACGCGCCACCTTGGACCCACCACCATTACCACCGAAACCCTATAGTCACCGAGAACCTGCGCCATCCCCCTCAACTCACGCTGCCAGAGACCTGTCGTCGCGCCGGATCACCTAACACAGCAAAAACCCTAGGCGCTCCCGAGAGCAGAGCTCCCGAGAGCGCCTTAGGAAGTTCTATAATCTCCATAATATATATTCGACTAAAAATACTCACTAGAAAGATAAAAAGATTTCACACATAATTGTATTTTATTTATATTTTTTTAACATTAAATATTTTAATTTATTTATGACACAATGATGATGTAGTAATTTCCTTATTAATGAAATATTAACATAATTGATATTATAAATACCCAAATAAATATAATTTGAGAGTTTTTATGAATTACACTAATTATATTGGTTAATATAACATATTAGGTTTGGTTAGATGAATTTATTTCGAAGTAATAATGCTGTTATGAATTTAGAAAAAACAAAATACCAAATAGTGTCAAAATTGACTTAAAAGAGTTTTTAAAACAAATATTATATTATTAATTGATATAATAGTTTTAAAAAGCTAAGGTTAGGAAAAAAGACTTATATAATAATATATATGACATTAATGAACCAATTGGGGTCTGATTGAATGATTATAGTAAGTTTAATAACCATATAGTGTAAGAATACAAGAAGATATGGTAAAAGTTAAATTATTTAACATAGAGTTAAATCAAAGTGATAAGGTTAAAATGGTAACCTAAACATATATAAAACCTATTAGTTGAGAGTATTTAGACCTATTCCAACCATATCCTCAAAATAAGTCACTTTGGAGACATTATAAACCGAATATAAATTTATTATAAAATAGTATTTTATGTTTTTATTAGGTGGCCCTCACCCCTCTTATAAAAGGTCACTCTCCCTTCTCTCTAATTCACACCTCCAAAGCCAAATTACTCGGAAAAACCTTTCCCAAATACCCTCTCGACTGTCCTCTATACTTTATAGAGGCATTATTTTAATAAAAAATCCAATAATCCCTTCTGATCAAATCAAATGGAAGAACCCAAATAAGAGGTAAATATATCACCACATTTTTCATGTTTCTTTCTTCTTCCACTTCATCATTATTTTTTGTTTCCATTATAAAATAATAACTCCAATATCTTCTATATAATGTGATGTTATTATAAAAATTATACAACTATATTAGTTATTTTATCCATCTTATGAATGAAAAAGTCACAACATGTGTGTACGTATGGTTTACAGTCTCCACGTCGTGGTGCAGTTTGTTATTCAAACATTTTATCATTTGGATGGGTATAATAAGGAATATAAATGATTTAAATAATAAATATAACATTATGATGATTCTGTATATATGATATACCATCCAATTATATACTATTTTAATATCAAAAGAACGATATTGTCGATCGTGCGTAATTACGGACTACCGTCTCCACGAATGCAGTGGGATTCATTTTCCTTTATTAACCATTCAAGTATGATTATAAATTATATATAATAAATAATCATGAAAGTTATTACATTATAATGATACTTTATATATGTATATATATGTTTCATTTACTTAATTCAATTCATTTCAATAAGGAAACGAAAAGAGCGTTCATGCATACGTACGGCCTACCGTCTCCATGAACGGTGTATTTCATTCCATTTATCGATCTATAAGATATATTTATATTATGAATATATATTATATATAAATCATGTTTTACATTCTGGAATTAATTAAATCAGGATATAATTAATAATAACAACAACAACAAGTCAAAACAAGTAAGATAAATGAAATGATTTTGCCCAAAATGCTGCTTTAACATAGAATTTACAAAAGAACGGGTAATATAAACTCATAAGTAAATCATATATGATATCATAAATATTATTATGGTTATGTTACAAATTAATAATATGTTTAAACCCACTATACCTGAGTTTCAAACACATATAGAAGAAATTGTACATAAGGTAAGGGATAATTTTTTCAAATCTCATTTTTATCTGAGGTTGCTTATACGTAAGAATTTACTGGGGTATATTTTTCATCCATTCCCATAATGTTTTTTTTAAAAAAAGTTTTTAATATTATTAAATTTATGTTAAAAGTAATTTTTACCCCTCTTTGACTTTTACATTGTATTATTTAATGAATCTTTCTTTTGTTTACCATACGAGGAACTTTTTGACTTTTCCAGCAATAGTACGAGGAGAATGTTTTTTACGTATACGGTATGAATGGATTTTTACAGATTCATAATTCCTTATTTTCATTAATCTTCCTCTACAATATTTAATGATTATTTAAAAAATTATTTCTTTTAAAATTTTCTGGAATTTTGTGATAAGAAAATGAATTTGAAGAAGAAAGGATGTTTTCTTCAAGAAATATTTTCAAATGTTTTGTCAAAACTATTTTCTATCTAAGATGAAATTATTTAGTTTGATTTTGTTTCAATTATAATGTGTCTATTATTTATATGTTTTTATTCTCGTTATGATGAAATGATATCCATTTGTTTTATATGGATTATTTAATGATGGGATGATGTTTATAAAACCCATTTTATTCTTTTTTTTATGATGAATGAATTATGTTTATTTTGTGGAACATGTAAGAATGATTTCTTTATAAGATGGGTGGGAACTATATGTCCCTCCAATTCATTGGGTAAAAATTTAAATCTCATGTGATATACATGCTTGGAATGGAAAGTGAATTCGGTTCAGTAATACAGGGCTGGAACGGCAGGTAAACCGTTTCAGTAATGGACTTTGTCCACTATCATGGTCTGGGTAGCAATGCCTTGGCTACTATGGAAATCATAACATGTTCTTAATGGTTTACACATTTACTTTTTTTTATTCCCATTCTATTTTATCACAATTAATGTTTCTTTATGATCTATGACTTATGTACTTCCAAGATTTATGTCATTGCTCAAGATTTTGATGTTTTATGTTCATGTTTTTATGTTCAAATGATTATGTATTGTTTTTAATTTCTCTATGTTTACCCTTACTGAGAATTTGAGCTCACCCATTTTATGTTTAATTTTCCCAATATATAGAGAAATGTTTTAGGTAATAAATCCAAATGGGATGATCTTTATGGGATATGTTGAAGATCTTTTTCCATGATTAGAAGATTATGTTCTGAGTTTCCAATGACACTAAACTAATATGGTCTTTGGGCGTATGTTTGTTTCATGTATTAAGTATTCCACAAAAGTAATGTAATGTGTATGTACATCAAGCTTTGGGTCTCTATAGTTGGTATCAGAGAGAAGGTTTAGTTAAATTTTGGAAACTACAATCCAAAAACATTACTGAGATCCCTAGAGATATTTCTATGGTATGTCTAGGGATGTCCTTAAGGTTTAGTAGAACTATAGGTTACAGTCCTAGAATTGTGTTCAAGATCATGAATAACCTTGGGTGAACCTAGTGTGTCACGGATTATAGAATGTGTGATAAGTTATAAATCCCATAAGTAATTTTTTATGATTATGTGGTTCCTTGACTATTTCTTGCACCATGGTTTCTGGTTTTAGTCAACGTAGGGAACCATGAAAGAATTGGGTCAACATTGAATCCAACAGACAAATTGGTGACTATGAGCAATGAAATTACGTAATTCCTAGAAAGAATGATTTTTGGATTATTCCGAATCAGTCATCGCGATATATGATTAACAAGGTGAACTTTAGTGGTATTCCTGATTCATCAAATAAGAGGAAGATGGAATTTTATGCATGTTCACATGGTGAAGAGCATAGAGAAAGAAAGATTGTGATTTCAAAAGAAGGGAAGAATAACCTTGATGAATACATAAAAAGGAGGGGAGATTTTATCTGTGTGGAGAGAAGGGTCATAGAGTGAAAAAAATTTATGGAGTTCAATGTATTATCTTTGGAGAACATGGGCATTACCCAACTGAATGCCCTAACCTAAAATATTATTTCTAAATAAAGGAAGGACTTAATACATGAAAACCATTTAAGAGGAAGGACTAAAGTATTTATGTATTGGTATTCAAGAATAACATTGTTGAGGTACTTTAATGGTATATTGGAATATCTATGTGTTGGTCCATTGTGGTTTTCTCTAAGAATATGTTACTGATAACCGTGAAAAGTGATTGAAATATTTTTAGAAATCAGTTGATATGCGTATAATGGAGGTATAAGAATAAAATAAGATATTTGTTAGTATTCATGATCTTATGATTGAGATAAGGAAAAAGTGATATCATGGTTTGAGTATATATAATTTTTGGTATTTTGGTATGTGGAAAATGTTAACTTTTGATAGAATTCATGTTTTCACTAAGGTTCTTTTGTAATACATGTTTCAAAAGAATTCATGATTAAGGTAATCATATGTTTTGAATGTGACCAACAAGATATATCTTGTGATATATTAGCGATAAATGATGGTATTCATGTGCGTGTTATATGACCTTTTTCGTAATCATTCTATTTATACTATGAGTTTGGAAAGAAGTATTTTGGATAAGTTTTATGGTTGGAATGGATTTAGTTGAACATCAGATAGTATTGATTAAGGCTAGAACTTTTTTTCAATTTTATTTCTGGAATGTTATAATACTATAGTTTAAGAAAAGGGACAACCTATAGAATGGGCAACAACCCATCGCGTCAGACAAGGTTGTGGGAATCGAACACACAACCAAAGTGTGATAGGCCTTTATCACCTACCACTAGCCAAAAAGATGTCCTTGGTTAGTATAAATTAGTTTTATTTTATTAAGAGGTATGATTGTTGGAGTCTAAGTCCATTTTTGGAATCATATACAATTAACCTCACCATAGATGGACTTATGTATATTTAATAACTTTTGTTAACCTTTTGACTGAGATAGATGGAATGACCTATCATTTTATCGTATGATCTGCTAACATTTCAAGAAGGACAAATTCAACTTCATTTCCATAAATAAGAGATGAAGTGGAAATTTTTCATGGAATGACAAATGATGATATTACACTGAAATCAAGTAAGTATTTCTCCTTGTGAAAATTTTTATAAAATTTAGGGAAATGATCTTGAAAGCCAAAAAAAAATTCCTAGTACCTCATATTCGATGAATCATATGGTACCTTAGATCATCAAAAATTTATGTCTTTGTGATTGTTGGATTTTTTATAGCCATGTTCTCTTCCACTCTTAATCAGAACATGATGGTTAGATTTCTCTTCCATATCCATATTTTCACCTATTGTTTCCTATGTGTAAACAGGGTGATAAGTTAATTTGTGTAACTATTAAGTTTCACACTTCAGTTTTTAAAATTAAGTTTTAGTATTCCTTTTTACGATGTGGGTTTCTATGAATGAAACTTTCAAGTAGTAAACGATTTATAACCCTGACGAATTTTGAGGGAGAAATTCATTTTAAGGGGTGTAGAATGTAACACCCCGAGATTTTATGTGATATAATCTTTTTAATTTCATTAATGTATTCTATTGTACACTAACCCAAGATTAGATTGTACTATACACAACACCGTATTAGCTTCATGTATACAGAACCCTATCCTTGGCTCGTGTTACACACAACTTCAAGTTTTTTTTTTTGAAATTATTCTATGCAATATTAAGTATTGATTTTGTTTAATGCATAAAGGAAATATGATTTCATTATGTTTTTCTCAACCCCAAAGGGAGCATGCACTACAAGTATCCCTAAATTGGTTTGCATTACATGCAATCACGACATTCCTCGATAGCGTGTGTAGTACGCAATACCAGGTTTCACTAAACAATGATATGTTATTAAAATATTATAGGAACTAGCCATTATGAATAGTAATACCAAATTTTTGAAATTTGATAAATTTTATATTTCAAAATGAAATTCATTTTTTGATTTGGAATATCAAAATTAGGCAAGGTTTAATTTTTTTTATTTTTCTGAAAACTTTAAATTGTTGATGAATAGATAAAACAATGAGTTATTGGTTAAAACCGAATTTTTATTTAAATAATAATTTATGTTATTTAAGATTATTTTAGGTCAAAATAGATACAAAATACCTATATAAGCTTAATTTAAATCATTGGAGCCATTTTATAATAATTTTAGATATATAAAAATTAAATTGTACTTTTTACCGTCTTTTTCCCACCTCCTAGGATCCTTTGCAAATTTATATAAAACATAATTTTACAACTTTTGTGAGTTTAATTTTAAAAATCCAAGAGACATGGTTGATATAAGTATGTAAAATGTGGTTCAATGGGATGAAAATTATTTTTGGTGAATAGTAACATTTAAATTTAATTTACCATGGTTAAAAGTAAATAGTGCTATTAAGGGTAAAATTGATATTATTATTACCCTAACACATGTACTAATTCTATTGGATAAGTGTAATTAGACGAAAAACAACTTTAGAAATAAAATATTACCCTTTAGGTCCACTTGGATAAGATTAGGACATTTATTATTATATAATTTAAATAAGAGTTAAAAGAGTTAAAATCAAAGTTTAATAACTAAAAAATTTTTAATATAGGGTTATACATAAGATAAATTCGACTATAAATATTCATTAGAAATAGAAACATATTTCCTACATAATGGTATTTTATTTATATTTTTTAGACATTATATAATTTAATTTAATTATGACACAATGATGATGCAGTAATTACCTTATTAATGAAATATTAACATAATTGATATTATAAATACATAAATAAATTTAATTTTAACTTTTAATAAATTACAATAATTTTAGGTTAATATAACATATTAGGGTTCGTTAGAAGAATTGTGTTCGAAGTAATAATGATGTTATGAATTTAGAAAAAACAAAAATTCCAAATAGTGTCAAATTTGACATAAAATACTTTTTAAAACAAATATTATATTATGAATTGATATAATGGTCCTAAAAATCTAAAGTTCGGCCAAAATACCTATATAATAATATATTTGAAATTAATGAAGCAATTGGGGTTTGATTGGATTTTTATAGTAAGTTTATTAACCATATAGTGTAAGAATATAGGAAGTCAGGGTAAAAGTTAAATTATTTAACTTGAAGTTAAATCTTACTGATAATGTTAAAATGGAGACATAAACATTTCTTAAACCTGTTGGTTGAGTGTATTTCGACCCATACCCACCCTAGCCTCGAAATAAGTCACTTTGGAGCTATTATAAACCAAATATAAATTTATTATAAAATAGTATTTTAATTTTATCCTAAGGTGACCCTCGCCCCTCTTATAAAAGGTCACTCACCCTTCTCTCTAATTCACACCTCCAAAGCCATTTGGATCGGCCAAACCCTGCTCAAATACCCTCTCAACTTTCCTCCCTTATTCATAGAGGCCTTCGATTAGTCATAAATCCAAACTAAGGATCCATTTTGATCAAATCATCCATTTTGATATAATAACTCTAGTATCTTCTATATACTGTAATGTTATTATAAAAATTATACAACAATATTATTTATTTTATCCATTCAATAAATTAAAAAGTCACCACACATGTGTACGTACGACTTATCATCTCCATGTCATGGTATAGTTTTTTATGCAAACATTTCATCATTTGGAAGGGTATAGTAATGAGTATAAATGATATAATTAATAAATATAACATTATGATGATACTGTATATTTGATATACTATCCAATTATATATGATTTTGATATAAAAAGAATGATATTGTTTCTCATGTGTACGTACGAACTACCGTCTTCACGAATGCTAAGAGATTCATTTTCCACGATTAACCATTGAAGTATGATTATAAATTATATATAATAAATAATCATGAAAGATATTACATAATAATAATACAGGATTTATATACATATATGTTTCATTTACTTATTTCCATTCAATTAAATAAGGAAATGAAAACATTTCTCATGTGTACGTATGACCTACCGTCTCCATGACGGTGTATTTAATTCCATTTATCAATCTATCATATATATTATTTTGCTAAATATATATTTTATAGAAATAATTTTTTACATTATAGAATTATTTAAATCAGGATATAAGTAATAATATCAAGAACAAAAAGTCAAAACAGGTATGATAAATGAAATAATTTTACCCAAAACTATGCTTTAATATAGAATTTAAAAAATAACGAGTAATATAAAGTCATAATTGAATCATATATGATATAATAAATATTATTATGGTTATGTTACAAATTAATAATATGTTTAAACCCACTATACCGGAGTCTCAGACACATACAAGAGAAATTGGACATAAGGAAAGGGATAATTTTTTTCAAATCTCATTTTTATCTGAGGTTGCTTATACGTAAGTATTTACTGGGGTATATTTTTCATCCAGGTCCATAAAAATGTTATTCATAAAGTACATAATATTATTATATATATGTTTAAAGTCATTTTTAAACCTATTTAACTTTTACATTGTGTTATAGAAGGAATCTTTCTTTTGTATACTATACATGGAACTTTATGAGTTTTCTGGAAATAGTATAAGGATAATGTTTCTTACATATACAACATCAATAGATTTTAATTGATTCATAACACCTTTTTTTCATGAATATTCTTCTACAAGAGTTCATGATTATTTTCAAAAAAAATCATTTTCATTTAAAATTGCACCGCATTTTGTGAAATGAAAATGATTTTGAAGAACAAAGGATGTTTTCCTCAAGAATTCTTATCAAGTGTTTCTGTCGAAACTATTTTCCATCTAAGATGAATTTATTTTGTATGATTATGTTTCATGTATAATGTTTCTATTATTTGCATTGTTTTATTATTCTTATGATTAAATGATATCCATTTTTTATATGGGTTACATTATGATGGGATGATGTTTATGAAACCCATTTTATTCTTTGGGTTATGATGAATGAATTATATTTATTTTGTGGCACAAGTAAGAAAGATTTAAATATGAGATTGGTGGGACCTATATCCCCCTCCAAATCATTGGGTAAAAATTTATATCTCATGAGATAGACATGCCTGGAATGGTATGTGAATCTGGTTTAGTAATACTGGGCTAGAACGGCAAGTAAACCCGGTTCAGTAATGGACTTTGTCCACTATGATGGTCTTGGAAGAAATGCCATGCCTACTATGGAAATACTAACATGTGCTTAATGGTTTCCACCATTACATGTTTGATTACCCTTATATTTTATCATGATTAATGTTCCTTTATGATCTATGACTTATGTACTACCAAGATTTATGTCATTTCTCATGCTTTTGATGTTTTATGTTAATGTTTTATGTTCAAATGTTTATGGATTATTTTTATGTTCTCCATGTTTACCCTTAATAAGAATTTGAGCTCACCCTTTTTATGTTTTCATTTCCCATGGATATAAAGAATGTTTTTAGGTATGAAAACCAAAGTGGAAGATCATTATGGGAGATATTGAAGATCTTTCACCATGATTAGAAGATTATGTTCTGAGTTTCAAAAGACACTAAACTAATACAGTCTTTGGGCATCTGTTTTTTTCATGTATTAAGTATTCTGAAAAAGTAATGTAATGTCTATGTATGTCAAGCTTTGGGTCTCTACATGAAATATTTGAGAATGTTGGAACAATTTCCTAGGAAATATATTTGTATCCACATTATTCCTAGATACACAATTCTTTTCATGGTTTGATGTTAAAAATGAATATTCTAGATTCATCTCATATTTTTAGCCCTAAAACATTTCAGTTAGAGTATGAACTTTCATATTAGGAAAATTTTGTTTATATTATTGATCCTTTAGAGCAAGTATTGAGGAATAATGTAATTCACTAGTTTGTGGTTTTGTTGAGAAACCACTTGATTAAAGAAGTTACATGGGAATCTGTGATTCTATTAGGGAAAGGTATCCCCATCATTTTGATATGATAATAAATTTGTGAGGATTAAGTTTCAGAAGGGGGGGATGTTCTAACACATTTACTAATTGAATAATTTTTTTTATATTAATAGTATTTTTAAATTAAATAGATAAATTTATTATGTTAAATAATTCATAATATAATTTTTTTTGTTAAAAAGGTTCTTATATGGTTATTTTTATATATTAATTTTAATACTAATAAAATTTAATTTGGAAAAACCAATTTAATTTTTAAATTCATCATGTTGAAATAATCATAGTATGAATTTTTTATAATGTTTTGAAACAAATAGGGAATAGTAAAATAATATAGTTGTTTTTAAAATAGAGTATTTTGGGACATCATCAATTCAAAATTATGATATAAAATTATTAATCTTTTGGAAGGACTAAATTATTATATTATAATAAGATTATTTTATAGAAATAATTCATAAGATTGAAATTATATTTTATTCATTATAAGTATAAAAAAAATTTATGTGTTGAAGAACTCCCTGTGCATCGTTAAAAAAGTTAAATGTGGTTCCTTATAGATAAAAATTTAGTGATAAAAATTATTCCCATGAATTTTTTTATAATTATTATTTATAATTTATTTTCTTGATGATAGTTTCATATTTTATTCATATATAAAATTAATCTTATCCAAATGTTTGCACAAAGCTTACACACGGAAAGAAAAGTTAAATTAAAAAAAATTAAAGATGTAGTTTTGACAAGGATTTTGATAAATATACATAATGAAATAATTAAAAATATTAGATTAAAAATAATAAATTAATTTTTTATACCGATTTATCATTAATTTTGAAAATTTTAAACAATGGTCTTTAAATTTTGTGTAACACTAATGCAGTGCTTGTGCAATCATAAGAAAAATCAATAAAACAATTGTAATTATAATTATAGGACCCATTAAATAACCAAAAAATTTAAATAAATACCATTTATAACAATTTTTTTCATCATATTATTTTTTCGAATTTGGATACTTTTACATCCACTAGGATAACTTTAAGACACTTATAATACTTTATTTGAATTAATGTCATGTTTTCCACACTATAAATTATATTTAGTATAACTTTTTAATATTTGTTATTCTAAAATTGATTTACAACCAGAAATTGCCTTTATAAAGATAAAATATTTATCTTATTCATGATAATTTATTTTTAAGAAAAAAGATTAAGACCTTAAACACCTTTACAAAGATGAGGAAGTAATTGTTCATTTAATAGAAAAAGTAAATAAATAATTTTAATTATATTAAAAATATTACATGATATAATTAGGTTCATTCATTATTCATCTAGATAAATATGAAATTAATAATATATAATAATATATTTGATTTAAATTTTAATCTTTTAACATATGTTTTAATATCATAGTTATGAATAGTGTTAAATTTGATAAAAAATATTCTTTTATAACACCCCAACCATTTTATTATATGTTTGACATAAATACTTTTTATTCACTAGTGAGTCAATATATTTCTTGAACCATTGTGTCTCTATGAAACAGTACTTGGTTATTTATAGGAGAAATAAATAACCTATCCATTTAAATAAAATTTGTTACTTCTGTGTTTTGAATATCAAAAAACAGTCATCTACAGTTGTGATCTGTATGTTATTTGGATTATGATAGAACCAAATTGTTTTTCGGGAAAATAAACATACCCTTATGAATAATTATATAACGCTTAAGAATAATAAATCATATTATTATTTTATATTATCAATGTTATATGGTAACTAGGTGATGATAAATTTTTCTAGTTGAAAAAATGTGTTATATATTTAAAATTGTTTTTAATGAATTATGATTTTATTTATAAAATTAATTAATAATATTTATAAAATTATCTTTAAAAATGGATTCCTTTTTTTAATTTTGTAAGAACCCATTTTTTTATACAAGACATTGAAATATTCTTGATGTTATTCGAGGGTAGCACCTTTAGAGGGCATGTGATTCCGAGCCCCGGTGTGTCCGGAATTAAATATTCACTGCGTTCACACTAGACACAACAAATAAATGGGATAACTCCTAAACATTAATTCAGTCCCTAAATCAGTTGGTACGGATGGGTCCTAAATGTGGTGTTTACCCTACGAATGACATAAAACACGTCGGTGCGGGACTTTGGGACCCCTCGCCCATTACTGGAATGTTAAATAGATAAATAAAACAATTAATTTATTCTTTTAATGGTTAAACTCAGGTATCACATTAACGGTTTCTCGGATTTAAAAAACGAGGGCACCATTGAGTATGGAGTGTGCTGTTTAACCTAGGAGGGGTGTATCTTTCACGGGCGCGACCCTTCTGTGAAAAATGCCACCAGGGGCGTTTTCGTAATTTAGCTGCCTTGGTCGTTGAATTTTATAACATTTGAACAGGGCCTCATATTAAAATTCGAAGACCACCATTGATCATGGGAGGTGGTGTTTACACTAGGGGAGGCTTAATCTCGACCCCGTCGAGTGTTTCAGATGCGGGTTAAATTGGGGGTTTATATTAATTAAAATTTTAGTCAATTTTTTCTTTATTTAAACCAACTCACCCCTATCCTTATCCATTTCCCTCCCTTGGTGGAACCTCCTCCATCCCTCAAGCTCTCCTATCCTCTATTCCTTCGGTAAGGTGTTGCATATTTCGACGGATCGCACGCGAAGCCTCGGGCTACGCCCAAGAGGAAGGCTCGTGTTTTATAGTATTAATTCCCGCAATCTTCGACAAATTGAATTACTTTCTTCAAATTGTTTTCCAATCGTCGAGAAAATCCCATAATCGAGTGGAAATCGTTTTTATTTTTCCAACGCATGCTTCATATTTAAAATCCACATCATGAGGAGTCTGGGTGGTCCATTGAAGTTCTCGGTGGTTTTTGTGTTTTTCTGGCCGGATTTGGGGTCTCTAGCGGCGGTCCGGCCAGCAGAAGGGCAGACCTAGTGGTGGAAGCTCCTTTAGGTGGTTTGGCGAGGTGGAATTGGTGCAAGTAGGGGGATTCGACAGTAGACATTGGTGGGCAAGGCGACATCGGCGCGAGGCGGCGTCGGCGCGAGCCTGCGATGGAGCGTGGACCGGGGTTGCGGCGCGTGACCCCACTGGGTAACCAAGACACGTGTCTCACGGGATGACTGGACTCGGCCGGTCTGAGCATGGATGGTAGGTCCATGGCTGGTGCACGTAGCTGAGCTGTGGGCCGGCGCTGCGAGTCGGGCCGGCTGGGTGGACCGGCCGGTCCAAGCCGGTCCAGCCCAAGGGGTTCGTCCCCTCAGATTCGGACACCTGTATCTCCCACTACGGGTGTCCGTTTTTCATTCTGTCTACGGCTGGGTGAACCTCGGCTCGAGGTGGAGAATATGAGATAGTTTAGGGGGTTTTAACTCTTAATATGGGGGCCTCGGTGGAGCGACACATACGTTAAGTGGCAAAGCGACTTTCCCGAGATTTATTTTTTGGCTGGTGCGAGCGCGTCTGATTTCTGATTTGAGCACTGTCAGTGGAATTCCCACCCTCGCATCAAGACAAAACATTCCAAGGGGTTTTTGGACGTTGAAGCCGGAGTTGAGGCGTGGTCCCCATGGCCCGTCATTTAAGCTACGAGCAGTGTTTAGCAACTTTTTCATCGGACGTCCATTTGGGGCGTGTGAGTAGTCGATTTTGGGTGTTTTTTCGAGGGCATTGCAATGGACCAATCTGCCCGCTTTAATTCGAAACGGTGGTGTGGGCCCCACGAGGGCTCTTTCAGGCATTGACGGTGAATTCCAACTTTTTCACCGAGTGTCCATTTTTGATAAGAGTTTAGTCAATCTTTTGTATACTCTCACGAGGATCACAATGGTGTGATCCGTTCCTTGCGCTTCGGGACCGAAATATGGGTCCGCCGTAGCACTTCTCATGTGTGGTTTGAAGAGATGGATCTTTTTCTCCAAATATTCATTCCACTCATGTGAGCATTGAATTAGACCTGTCTTCTCAAGGTGATCACAATGGTGTGATATGCCCGCCTATTTTCGGGGCGGAGACTCGGGATCACGGGACACTGTTTGGGCGTAAAGCGGTGTTGGTGACATTTCCAACGGATATCCTTTTGAGGCAAGATAGTAGTCTGTCTTGTGTGTTTTTTCACTTGGATTACAGTGGTGTAATTAGTTCTCATGAGTGGATCCTTTTATGTGATCTTATTAAATGTTGAAATATGAAGGGTGCTCTTGTGGCGGTTCTTCATGTTATGTTTGGAAACGAACCCTTGGCGTGAGATCGCGTTCACTCTAGTGTGAGTGAAGTTGATGTCTAAGGAGATGTGGTTGGCCATGCTAGGGCCGTGGAGGAAGTAGGTTGGAAAAGTTATGTTTATTTCTTTTTTCATTGACATTGGGTGTCGTGTGCACGATAGCCTTGGGCTAGCAATGTGGCATCCTCTAGGAGTATACGAGAATGCATGGAGGTACATGTTGTAGTTTGTACCCAAGGATGTTTGTGTGCTTGGTTCAGAGATGACATAGGGCCACACATCATGTGGGCCCCTTGTAATTTTCATGTTCTGCTTTACGTACCTTTGACCACTCGTGACACAGATGGTCCTTCTATTGACGATGGTTTAGACCAGTAAGGTTATTGTGGATCCTGGTGTGACCAATAATTTATGGGGGCACTGATCCTCTACTTAGGAGGTTGTTTCCAGTAAGTATGGCCAGAGCAGTTCTGAGTTTACCCTCTAGTAGAGACTGGGCAGTGGGTTGATCATTGACCTTTTCGGGTCTACCCACCAGTAGAGGCTGGGCAGTGGGTCACCAATCAGATTCTTCGGGTCTACCCTTCAGCAGAGACTAGGCAGTGGGTCGCCTGTTGGCTTCTTCGGGATTAACCTCCAGTATATACTGGGAAGTGGGTCGCCTTTCAGCTTCTTCCAGGTCTACTCTCCTGGAGAGACTGGGCAGTGGGTTGTCTGTCGGCTTCTTCCTGGTCTACCCTCCAACAGAGACTGGGTAGTGGTTTGCCTTTCGGCTTCTTCGGGTATACCCTCCAGGAGAGACTAGGAAGTGGGTTTCATGTTGGCTTCTTTAGGTCTACCCTCTAGCAAAGACTGGGCAATGGGTACCCTATTGTCTTCATCTAGGTTTACCCACCAGCAGAGACTGGGCAGTGGGTCGCATGTTAGCTTCTTCCCGGTCTACCCTTCAGCGGAGACTGGATAGTGGGTCACCTATCGGCTTCTTCCAGGCCTGCCCTTCTGTAGAGACTGGGCAGTGGGTTTCCTTTCGGCTTTTTCCGGGTCTACCCACCAGTAGAGACTAGGCAGTGGGTTTCCTGTCGACCTCTTAGGGTCTACCCTCCAGCAGAGACTTCGCATTGGGTCACCCGATGACCTCATAGGGTCTACCCTCCAGCAGAGACTGGGCAGTGGGTCACGCGACGACTTCTTTCACAATCAGTCCTTTATTCTAGGATAGTTTATGGATTTTCTCCATGGATATCGGAGCGGGACCACTGGATTGTACGGGTCAGTGATGTGGCAGCTTTGACTTTGAGTAGACCTCTTGACTGTGTGACAGTGATGAGGTGTGGTTCGATGTTCCCCCAGATCTCTCAAGAACGAGGGGTGCTTTCTCCACAAAGACACATCCTTGTAACATGACCTAAAACCGCGAGGGTGAGTCAGTGCCACTCGAAGAGGATAATATCATGGTGCGGTGAATTGATCCCATTTACATGCATTTCAGGGTATACGTGTGGGATGATGGGCATCGATGGTGTTTACTTCTGGGACTGTTGGATACTCTCTTTCTTGGGATGAGCTATGGGATAGAGATCCCATTACAATATTGTTCAGGATTCGTGATTGATCATATGGATATGTATATACCTTGTTCCAGTACCCACTCATTGGGTTTTGGTTACTCTCTTTCCAGGAGAGGCGAAGATGCGCGGGGTATGCCACTTGCATTCCGTGTTTAGTTTCTCAAGGTTGGAAGAGTCTACTCTCCAACTATAGGTAGCGAAGACTCGACAAGAAGTTTATCTTCTCACCTCTTCTAGCTCCTTGTGTTTGGACGAGTCTACTTCCTTCATCTTGTTGGGTTGAGTCGTAATCTTTACTGCACTCTCGGTTGTACTCCTTTACTTTTCCATGTTCGATCTACTGCTCACCTCTTTAGTACATCCTTTGTTTCTCCCTCGAGCCTTCGGGGAATCCTACTGATTATTTTTATACTCACCCCTGCATGGGATTTTCCAAAACTTGGTGTGACCTTGCAGATGACAGACTGGTTGGTCGTGACGTCAGAAAAGATTAAAATATCAGGAGTTAGACCGCGTGCGGTGGTCGTAGTCAGGTTCTAGGTGTGGGACTCTCCCAGCTATTTTACTTTTGTTTACCTATTGTAGGGTTGTGGCTCTTATCCGGTTGGGTGCGTGTTTTTTCCCATTTAATTTTAGTTTACCTTCAGCATTTTCATTTTACTGTTTAGAGTTCGATGCACAAGTGGTTGTTTATATCAGTGATTACTTTACTTTCCCTTATACTCTTACACTATTACATTGAGTGGGCAGCGTGTGTGTGTACATGTACTTAGGAAAAGGCCTCCCCGAGTTGTTTAGCCTTCGGCACTTGTTTCTAGCCCCTGTCCTATAGAGGCGGGCTTGGGTTAGCTGTGGCTCAAGCTTGGGTAGGGTCGGGTCATGACAAAGTGGTATCAAAGGTGGTTCGTTCCTTGTGACATTTCTCAAACGTCTCTAAAAAGGAATTGGTTGGGATTTAGGGAAACAATGTCGATGTGTCTCGAGAGAGGCTCTCAGGATAGGGAGTCTGGTGATGGTGAAGTGGCCGATGTATCCATTAACTAGGACCCTGATAACCCGCTTGTTTACTCAGCATAATGAGACATTCGTTGTAGGTAAAATTGTTTTGTTCATCACATAGGATTGAGTCTTGACTATCCTTCTTGAGTCAGCTCCCCATTGTTGTTACTGTTATATACCTATATGCTCATCTGATCAAGGCACTCCTTGATAATATTCATGATGTCTCCGCGAAGACAGCTAGCCAGGATACAAGCTTTGGTTCGTGATGACGACCCTGTGAGCTACGAGACCTCAGTCCAGGACCCATCATGCAAGACCCTTTCTCCGGGTGGTCCGGTAGCAACACCCCCACCTGTTGAGCAGCAAAAATCTTCAGTAGAGAACACTGAGCTTGAGCGTAGGTTGAGCGTGCTCTGTAAGTTCCAGCGGCAGAGACCGCTGAGGCTCAGTGGTGAGCCAGACCCTCAGGAAATAGAGGTTTGGCTTGGGACAGTGGATCGCCTTTTTAGGGTTGTGCAGATTCTGGCAGATCTAATGGTGGATTTGGCCTCCAGCCTTTTGCACAGAGTAGCTGGGTGTTGGTGGAGTCATGTGAATCAGTTTCTAGATGAGCAGTCGCTTTTGTGGGGCGACATTCAGCTGCTGTTCCGTGAATATTTTTACGCCTCCTTCTTACCCTCCGTTTGGATCCAAGAGCCCATGCAATTTCAGCAGGGAGGAATGACAGTTGCTGAGTACATGATTAGGTTCGCGGACGGTGCACGTTTTGTTACCCGGACATGGTCCAAGATGGAAAATTCCAAGCGCAGAAGTTCGAGCAGCATCTCCGTAAAGAGATTTTTGCTGTCATAGTACCCTTGGGAATTCCCACTTATTCTGAGGTGCTATAGTAGGCGCTGGTGACAGAAAACTTCCTGTCGTGTTCTACAGTTGGTGGTGGCAGCAGGCTCAACAGATCTGAGACGTCTACTGCAGCTAGCAGGCTTCGGCTGATAGAACCTCAACGCAAGTGGATTTTTGATAACCGGACTCAGGGGAGTGGTTGTACACCAAAGTGGCATCGAGGGAACCGGTGTAGATCAGAGAGAGTCAGTGTCATTCTTGCGATGGGTGAGATCACCTGGTAGGGGACTGCCCTGTAACATTCCAAGTAAGTAATGAATAATAGATATTTTTATCTATGTCTATTAATGACTAAGATAGTGTTTTAGAGGCTTAAAATGAAAATAAATCCAATCTTAAGCATGGAATACACTAATATTCTTAAAAGATTGTTTTACTGCCTTATGATGGAAAACCCTTTTTAAATATATATTTTGACAATTTTATAAGCAATTTTTGTCAAAATAAACTTATTCTTTATGATTGGGACATCAAAACTTACGTTGTGTGAATTTTTGGTATTTTTCTGACAATGTTCATTTTTAATGAATAGTGAAAAATACTGCATTTTACATCAAAACTGATTTTTAATCTAATTTATTTATATGATTATATTATTTTTTTAATTTGTCTTAATGTGTAATATGAATATATATTTACCATTTAATCCAATGGTGGTCATTGGAATCAATTTCACTTTGAAATTGGACTCAAACTAGTGTCAATCTTTTGATACTTATTGTTTCATAAAAACACGCTATTTGCTATGACAGCGGGAATTAATTATTAAATTAATTAATGTGACTTATATGTTTTGAATTTTGTAAAATAGACTTCATTTTTGAATTCGTAATATCAAATATAGCTTAGGGTGAATTTTTCGTAATTTTTTGAAAAACATCCATTTTTGATGAATAGTGAAACCACTAAGTGGTACTTATAAAGACTGATTTTCCGTTTAAATGAAATTATGCCATCATTGTGTTTTGAATTTCAAAAATCCGACATACATGGATGTCATTAATAAGTAAAATGTGGTTCAATGAGATTATAATAATTTTTTGGTGAATAGTAACTTATTAAGTTCTTAATCGCGATTAGTGGTAATTAGTGTAGTTTAAGGTAAAAATAATGCTTTAATAAAATAAGATGAGCTTGAAACATGTCCTACCCTCATTGGTTGTGTCATTGGCGACCAAGACAAGCCATTGGTCAACTTGGGGACCCCATGGATCCACTTTGGTTGGGAAATGACATAAATTACTTTTTATTTAATGTAAAAGTAAAAATGACACAAACATAATATGTTTTACGAAAACAATTTTTACATGGGGTTATAAAGATCGGATTTTTGATTATAAATAGTCATTGGAAAGATAAAACTATTTCCTACATCATAGTATTTTTTTATAATTTTTAGAATTTAAATAAATTAAATTATTTATGACATCATGATGATGCAACGATGACCTCATTATTTGACGATTTAAATAAAATTGAAAGATAATGTAAAATCTATGAACTACACATGTCCAAAACCAATTGCATGAGTGGTTTTAGAACCCTTATCACCTTATCCACGAATTATATCAATGTGGGACCTTTTTAAACCGAAAAACATTTTCAAATAAAGTAATATTTCTTTACTTTCCAAAAGTGCCCCTCCTCTCCTCTTATAAAAGGCCCCCAACTCTACCTCATTTCACACACTCTTCAAGCCTTTGGCTCGGCCAACCCCTGCCCATTTACTCTCTCTACATCACTCTCCTCATCCTAGAAGATTCCCTTTGGGCATAATCCTTTCAAAAGAATCCTTTAGGCTCAAATCAAAAGGAGTTACACTTTTAAAGGTAATTCATTCTCTCATGTTCATTTGTTTTATTTTGCTTTTCCAAACCCCATAAACTCTTTTTATTTACTTCTTTCGTAACAACACCAGTATCTTCGATATACTAGGATGTTTTTATAAGATTTATTTGATCTACACTCTCACACAACTACATAAAATGGTTAAAGAACATACGGTTTCCGTGGATGGCGAAATTCTGCCTCCCGAAACGATGATTGTTCAATACTCATTTTACACCTTCAAAGGTGGACATTATGATGTCACTATTTTTATATATTATATATTATATGTTTATGTTTTACTTAAGCTTCTGTTTTTTTCATTTTGGGCATACCTTTATGGTTTCCATTATGGGTAAACACAATATCTTCATTTTAGGAAGTGCAGACTACCGCCCCCTGAAAGTGATTTGATTCGTTAATACCATATGTGGGATGTGTAAAGGATAAAGTTAATGATATTATATATGTTACTATACTGGAATTATAATATACCTTTATATCATTATGATTCCATTCTATAAAATACGAAATAGAAATGAAAGTAGCGTTCATGCGTACGTACGGCTTACCGTCTCCATGAATGGTGCATTTCATTTCTTATCCCCAAATGTAATGTACTATTAAAAGTACATGTATATAATGGATATATATAATTAATGATATATCTAAATGATGAATATAATTCTGGAATTAAAATATACATACCTCTTATTTAGTTTTAATTACATTAATATGTAAAAGAAATGAAAGTAGCGTTCATGCGTACGTACGGCTTACCGTCTCCATGAACGGTGCATTTCATTTCTTACCCCTAAATGATTATGTAATATTATAAATACATGTATATGCTGGATATATATGATAAATATTATATCCAAATCGGGAATTTCATTCTGGATATACAGAACCTTTGACCACACGAACAACTTGTAATTGTAAGAAGTCCACTTTCGACTTAAGAACCAAATATTGAGAAAACAAACATTATTAACTTAAATGGTTACATAATGTTTATAACATGGAAATAAGTGATATAAAAGGAATAATGAACTTTAAAAAGGTTCTTAATCAAGTATAAATTAACTCAAGTTTATTATTCAGGACGTTAAAGAACGATCGAGTCAAGTCGGACCCGAGGTATGGGACTTCGTCTCAATCTCCTTTCATTGAGGCATATTTTATTTTATACACAACTTTTTTTATACGGTGTATAAACCCCTTTGACTTTTACGTTTATTCAAAAGGAATCTTTTTTATATGAAGCGTTTACTAAATGACAAAAGGGAATGTTTTTGTCGTACGTATGCGGCGACAACGACTTCTCCACCGCCGTGACCGTTATTTGGGTTTCAGCTTCCTCTACAAGCCATACCTTATTTTTAAAAGAAAAATAAATACCATGTTTTACTTTTCTTTTATTTTGGTATTGAAAATGGTTTTCACAATGTTTTTTGTGTTGTATTGATATCTTGTGATTGAAATGTGGAAATGTTATGTTTCCTTTATGCATGTTTTATGTGATACGATTATGTTATGGTTCTTAGGCATTATTATGAAGACGGGCGGTTCCGTGATAAACTAAGGGCGGGTGAGCCCGATATAGCTCTCCAATGCATTGGGTAATGAGAAGGAGTGAAATGTTAATGTTTCTCCGAAGAGATTTAGGGAATATACTGTGATGGGTATTCCAAACGTAACCAAGAGGGTTACTCCCTACGTAAGAATGTTATGAATGCCTCAAGTTACCTTTATGTCTTATGATTTCTATGATTTATTCAGGATTTTATGAGGTATGTTAAAGTGCCTATGTTTTATGGGTAAAGTATGATTTCATTCTTATGTATATATGAACTCATGTTTCCTTTCCATGTTTTTATAACCCATACTGAGCTTTTTATGCTCATCCCAAGTTTTTTTTGAAATTTTTTTCACAGGTCAAGGGAAAGGTACATGATATGATGATAGTGTCAATGAAGTGTCAAGAAATAATCCGTGTTTTATTTTAAATGTGTTTCCATTGATGGGAATGAAGAATAATATCTTTATGTAACCACTTTGTTTATATGTGGAATGTAATGCAAGTTTTATGATCTAATTCTCTAAAACTCTAAACCTGAAAAGATCCTCAATGTGTAATCTTGTAATATCTCAAATTAAGTAAGGTTTAAGGCTGGGGCCTTATAGTTGGTATCAGAGGTCGGTTTAGAAAACTTTAGGAGTTAGAAAAGTGTTAAATTATAATATGATTGAAATGATATAGCATTTACGGATTACCATGTTGCTTCGCCTAAGATATTTATGTGTTCAGAATGGTTTTCCGCCGAGGAAACAAAGCAGCTATGTTGGGACGACATCAGGAGGAAGATAACCTTCCAAATCAGCAACCTGAGATGGTCGGAATCGGAACTGAATAGTTTGTTGCAGTGATGTCACAGTTGACTCAGGCTATAAATGGTGGTGGTATCCATGCACGAGACCAGCCAGATCAACCGCAGAGGAACATGTCAGTGGTGGAACATTTCATGAGGCAACATCCCCCATCATTCAGAGGATCATCTGACCCTGTGCAAGCTGAAGGGTGGATTAAAGCACTGGAGAAGATTTTTAATGTCATGGGGTGTTTAGAACATCAATAGGGCTGTCTTGCTGTTTACCTTTTTGAAGGTGAAGCTGATCAGTGGTGGTCAATGGTGAAAAATATAAGGGATAGTGATGAGATTGAGGATCTTCACTGGGACGAATTCAAAGGTATGTTTCTTGAGAAATATTTTCCTAAGGTGGTTCATCTTAGGATGGAAAAACAGTTCCTAGAATTGAGGCAGGAGGATGATTCAGTGGCTGCTTATGAAGAAAAGTTCACTCGATTGGAAAGGTATGCTCCAAACTTCATACGAGATCTTGATAGTAAAATAAACCGTTTTTACTTAGGGTTAAAGCCAAAGTATCGAAGGGCTTTAGCTTCTCGTGAGTTCAAAAGTTATGAAAAACTTGTTCGATGTGCAGAGAAGGTGGAAATGGAGTTTGCCGATGATCAGGTGTTCTATGACAAACAACAGAATAAGAGGTCTAGTTAGAAGGCAAAGGGGAAGAATTCATCAAAGAAGCAAGGAGGTAAGAAAACCAAATATCCATCCTGTGAGAAGTGTGGTAAAATGCATCCTGGAGAATGTTTATCCATGTCTGGTAAGTGCTTTTAGTGTGGTAAGTCTGGTCATATTGCTCGTAACTGTAAGGAAGATGATCAAGCAGGAAATGAAAAGCCAACGGTAAGATGTTTTAAGTGTAATGAAATGGGTCATTATGCAAATGAGTGTCCAACGAGGAACTCAACTGGGGGAATTCATCCAGACTACAAGCAGAAAGGGGTGGTGAAATCCTTTGCAACAACTTCAGCAGATGTTGGGACATCGAATGAAGTGGTATCAGCTCCAGGGAGCTCAGTATTTTTGGAAGATTGACTTGAGGTTGGGGTACCATCAGTTGAAAGTAAAAGAAGAAGACGTTCCGAAGACTGCGTTCCGTACTAGATATGGCCATTATGAATTTGTAGTTATGCCTTTTGGGTTAACCAATGCACCTGCTGTATTCATGGACCTTATGAATAAAATTTTCCATGAGTTCTTGGATAAGTTTGTGTTTGTGTTTTGAGGTTTGGGAAGAGGTTATGTGTGCCTTGTGATTCACAGTTGAAGAATGAGTTGTTATGTGAGGCTCATAGTTCCCCGTTTTCAGTTCATCCTGGCAGTACTAAGATGTACAGAGATCTGCGGGAGTATTACTGGTGGGATGGAATGAAAAGAGACATTGCTGATTTTACTGTGAAGTGTTTGACATGTCAACAGGTTAAAGCAGAGCGGCAGTTACCGAAAGGGATGCTTTAGCCTTTACCAGTTCCAGAGTGGAAATGGGAGAATATATCCATGGACTTTGTTGTGGGATTACCGAAGACATCTCAAGGTAATAATGCAATCTGGGTTATTGTTGATCGCTTGACCAAATTTGCTCATTTCCTTTCTATACGAGATACTTTCTCTCTTGATCAACTTTCCCATTTGTATCTTAAAGAGATAGTCAGGTTACATGGAGTTACTCTCTCCATTGTATCTGATCGTGATCTCAGGTTCACATCTAACTTTTGGAAAGGCCTTCAGAAGTCATTGGGTACATAATTAAATTTTAGTACAGCTTTTCATCCTCAATCAGATGGGCAGTCAGAACGAACAATCCAGACATTGGAGGATATGCTACGAGCTTGTTCTATGGATTATCAGGGAAGTTGGGACCAACATCTTTCTTTGGTTGAATTTTCATATAATAATAGTTTTCTCTCCAGTATACAGATGGCACCATTTCAGGCATTATATGGGAAGCGGTGTCGAACTCCAGCTTTCTGGGATGAAGTGGGTGAAAGGAAGTTGATGGGACCAGAATTGGTAGAAGAGATGGTAGAAAAAGTTCAGCTGATTCAGAAACACATGAGAACAGCTCAGAGCAGGCAGAAGGGTTATGCGGATAACTGGAGGAAGGATCTATCTTTCGAGGTAGGTGATCATGTTTTTCTCAAGGTTTCTCCTTGGAAAAGTGTGATGAGATTTGGTAAGAAAGGAAAGCTGAGTCCATGGTTTATTGGACCATATGAAATTCTGGAGAAAGTTGGATCAGTTGCTTACCGAGTGGCTTTACCTCCGAGTTTATCTCAGGTACACAATGTTTTTCACCTTTCGATGTTGAGAAAGTATATGCCAGATCCATCTCATGTTTTGAGTCCAGAGGTAGTTCAGCTGGAAGAGAACATATCTTATGAGGAACAACCGGTCCAGATTCTTGACCACAGGGAGCAAGTGTTACGGAATAAGGTGATTCACCAGGTAAAGGTTTTGTGGAAAAACCACATGATTGAAGAGGCAACATGGGAATGTGAAAATGCAATGAGGGATAAGTACCCCCATTTATTCGATAAGTAAATAAATTGCGGGGACACAATTTTCTAAAGGGGGGAACGATGTAACATCCCAAGTAAGTAATGAATAATAGATATTTTTATCTATGTCTATTAATGATTAAGATAGTGTTTTAGAGGCTTAAAATGAAAATAAATCTAATCTTAAGCATGAAATACACTAATATTCTTAAAAGATTGTTTTACTGCCTTATGATGGAAAACCCTTTTTAAATCTATCTTTTGACAATTTTATAAACTATGTTTGTCAAAATAAACCTATTCTTTATGATTGGGACATCAAAATTTACTTTGTGTGAATTTTTGGTATTTTTCTGACAATGTTCATTTTTTAATGAATAGTGAAAAATACTGCATTTTACATCAAAACTGATTTTTAATATAATTTATTTATATGATTATATTATATTTTGAATTGGTATTAATGTGTAATATGAATATATTTTAACCATTTAATCCAATGGTGGTCATTGGAATCAATTTTACTTTGAAATTGGACTCAAACTAGTGTCAATCTTTTGATACTTATTGTTTCATAAAAACACGCTATTTGCTCTGACAGCGGGAATTAATTATTAAATTAATTAATGTGACTTATATGTTTTGAATTTTGTAAAATATACTTCATTTTTTAATTCTTAATATCAAATATATCTTAGGGTGAATTTTTGGTAATTTTCTGAAAAACTTCAATTTTTGATGAATAGTGAAACCACTAAGTGGTACTTATAAAGACTGATTTTCCGTTTAAATAAAATTTTGCCATCATTGTGTTTTGAATTTCAAAAATCCGACATACATGGTTGTCATTAAGAAGTAAAATGTGGTTCAATGAGATTATAATAATTTTTTGGTGAATAGTAACTTATTTAGTTCTTAATCGCGATTAGTGGTAATTAATGTAGTTTAAGGTAAAAATAATGCTTTAATAAAATAAGATGAGCTTGAAACATGTCCTACCCTCATTGGTTGTGTCATTGCCGACCAAGACAAGCCATGGATCAACTTGGGGACCCCATGGTTCCACTTTGGTTGGGAAATGACATAAATTACTTTTTATTTAATGTAAAAGTAAAAATGACACAAACATAATATGTTTTACGAAAACACTTTTTAAATGGGGTTATAAAGATCATATTTTTGATTATAAATAGTCATTGGAAAGCTAAAAATATTTCATACATCATAGTATTTTTTTTATAATTTTTAAACTTTAAATAAATTAAATTATTTATGACATAATGATGATGCAGCGATGACCTCATTATTTGAAGATTTAAATAAAATGGAAAGATAATGTAAAATATATGAACTACACATGTCCAAAACCAATTGGATGAGTGTATTTCAAACCCTTATCACCTTATTCACGAATTATTTCAATGTGGGACCTTTTTAAACCGAAACACATTTTCAAATAAAGTAATATTTCTTTACTTTTCAAAAGTGCCCCTCCTCTCCTCTTATTAAAGGCCCCTACCTCTACCTCATTTCACACACTCCTCAAGCCTCTGGCTCGGCCAACACCTGCCCATTTACTCTCTCCACATCCCTATACTCATCCTAGAGGATTCCATTTGGGCAGAATCCTTTCAAAGGAAGCCTTTAGGCTCAAATCAAAAGGAGTTACACTTTTAAAGGTAATTCATTCTCTCATGTTCATTTGTTTTATTTTGCTTCTCCAAACCCCCTAAACTCTTTTTATTTACTTCTTTTGTAACAACACCAGTATCATCAATATACTAGGATGTTTTTATAAGATTTAAATGAGCTACACTCTCACACAACTACATCAAATGGTTAAAGAACATACGGTTTCCGTGGATGGCGAAATTCTGCCTCCCGAAACGATGATTGTTCAATACTCATTTAACATCTTCAAAGGTGGCCATTATGATGTCACTATTTTTATATATGATATATGATATGTTTATGTTTTCCTTAATCTTCTATTTTTTTTTCATTTTGTGCATACCTTTATGGTTTCCATTATGGGTAAACACGATATCTTCATTTTAGGAAGTGCGGACTACCGCCCCCTGAAAGTGATTTGATTCGTTAATACCATATGTGGGATGTGTAAAGGATAAAGTTAATGATATTATATATGTTACTATACTGGAATTATAATATACCTTTATATCATTATGATTCCATTCTATAAAATACGAAATAGAAATGAAAGTAGCGTTCATGCGTACATACGGCTTACCGTCTCCATGAACGGTGCATTTCATTTCTTATCCCCAAATGTAATGTACTATTAAAAGTACATGTATATAATGGATATATATAATTAATGATATATCTAAATGATGAATATAATTCTGGAATTAAAATATACATACCTCTTATTTAGTTTTAATTACATTAATATGAAAAAGAAATGAAAGTAGCGTTCATGCGTACGTACGGCTTACCGTCTCCATGAACGGTGCATTTCATTTCTTACCCCTAAATGATTATGTAATATTATAAATACATTTATATGATGGATATATATGATACATATTATATCCAAATTGGTAATTTCATTCTGGATATAAAGAACCTTTGACCACATGAACAACATGTAATTGTAAGAAGTCCACTTTCGACTTAAGAACCAAATATTGAGAAAACAAAAATTATTAACTTAAATGGTTACATAATGTTTATAACATGGAAATAAGTGATATAAAAGGAATAATTAACTTTAAAAAGGTTCTTAATCAAGTATAAATTAACTCAAGTTTATTATTCAGGACGTTAAAGAACGATCGAGTCAAGTCGGACCCGAGGTATAGGACTTCGTCTCAATCTCCTTTCATTGAGGCATATTTTATTTTATACACAACTTTCTTTTATATGGTGTATAAACCCCTTCTACTTTTACGTTTATTCAAAATGAATCTTTTTTATACGAAGCGTTTACTAAACGACAAAAGGGAATGTTTTTGTCGTACGTATGCGGCGACAACGACTTCTCCACCGTCGTGACCGTTATTTGAGTTTTGGCTTCCTCTACAAGCCATATCTTCTTTTTAAAAGAAAAATAAATACCATGTTTTACTTTTCTTTTATTTTGGTATTGAAAATGGTTTTCACAATGTTTTTTGTGTTGTATTGATATCTTGTGATTGAAATGTGGAAATGTTATGTTTCCTTTATGCATGTTTTATGTGATACGATTATGTTATGGTTCTTGGGCAGTATTATGAAGACGGGTGGTTCCGTGATAAACTAAGGGCGGGTGAGCCTGATATAGCTCTCCAATGCATTGGGTAACGCGAAGGAGTGAAACGTTAAGTTTTCTCCGAAGAGATTTAGGGAATATACTGTGATGGGTATTCCAAACGTAACCAAGAGGGTTACTCCCTACGTAAGAATGTTATGAATGCCTCAAGTTACCTTTATGTCTTATGATTTCTATGATTTATTCATGATTTTATGAGGTATGTTAAAGTGCCTATGTTTTATGGGTAAAGTATGATTTCATTCTTATGTATATATGAACTCATGTTTCCTTTCCATGTTTTTATAACCCATACTGAGCTTTTTATGCTCATCCCATGTTTTTTTGAAATGTTTTTCACAGGTCAAGGGAAAGGTACATGATATGATGATAGTGTCAAGGAAGTGTCTAGAAATAATCCATGTTTTATTTTAAATGTGTTTCCATTGATGGGAATGAAGAATACTATCTTTATGTAACCACTTTGTTTATATGTGGAATGTAATGCAAGTTTTATGATCTAATTCTCTAAAACTCTAAACCCGAAAAGATCCTCAATGTGTAATCTTGTAATAACTCAACATTAAGTAAGGTTTAAGGTTGGGGCCTTATATGCCCGACTAGGCACGCTGAGAGTATCAGGCAGTCAGTAGGTGCACCACCACGGCAGAGGCAGCGTTGTGATCAGAATAGCACTCAAAGAAGAGGTTCTTGGAGAAGAGCGGGAGGAGATGGAAGTGGAGGATGACCTTACGAGGTCTTCCCATCACCAACAGGCAGTCCACGTCAGGATCTAGGAGCTGATAGTTGGGACCGTGGACAGCCATGAGCATTAGATGTCTACGATCCTAAAAATCATGAGGTGGAAAGAGGTTCTCTTTATGACTTTTCTACTTTTTACAGTAGAATTGTTATTCCCTGTGTGTGAAATTCGTTTCTTCATGATCCTTGTTTGAGTTGTTACCAGGGTGGAACAGGGAATCGGTGTAACCTTGTATTGGTATGTTAAAAGCCGTGGAACCTTGTCCTTAGTCGATGGTGTCGACTGCTTCGCTCTCCGAGCTTGTAAGAGAGTCTGGGTTATGGGACATCGACTATGAAATCCCGAGTGACCAGATATCCATGGGTGTTTCACTATATGGATATTCTGAAGGAGGGAATCACTGGGATATAACCTAGGTCCAAATGGTTATTCCAGTCACGGAGTGAGACATACGGGTTTGTTCGGGGGGTTGAGCTACCCACGAGAGCCTTTGGGACGTTTTAGACCGTGTGAAGGGACAACGAGGTTCCCTAACGCCTTGCCCTAACCCAAAAGGATGGTTTGGGTGCATAGAGTCTCCCATGTGACTCACCAGAGAAGAAGTGTGTGCGCTCTTATGCACGTCATCGGCAACAGTAGACCTCTTGTGAATAGATAAAATTATTTGGTCTGTGTGCAGTGATGCGGGACTGTACAAGAGTTCTTCTGGGTACGGGAGAGCCATGTGTGGGCTTAATACCCACATTTTCTCCCTGGTTTTTCTTTTCAAGGATGAAAAGATTGAAGGAGGGAATGATGTAAAACCCGGTTTTTTCTATAAAAGACTTTGGAATATTCTTGATGTTATTCCAGAGCAGCACCTTTAGACGTCGTGCGATTCCGAGCCCCAGTGTGGCCGAAATTAAATTTTCAGTGCGTTCACACTAGACACGCCAAATAAATAGGATTACTCCTAAATAGTAATTTGGATCTTAAATATGGGGGTACGGAAGGGTCCAAAATGGGGTGTTTACCCAAGTAACGATATAAAACATGTCAGCGCGGGACTTTGGGAACCCTCGCTCGTTACCGGAACGTTAAACAGATAAAAAACAATTAATTTATTCGTTTAATGGTTAAACTCATGTATCATATTAATGGTTTCTCAGATTGGAAAACTGAGGGCACCATTGAGTCTGGAGCATGCTGTTTATCCTAGGATGGGTGTAACTTTCGTGGGCACGACCCTTCTGTGGAAAATACCAGCAGGGGCGTTTTCGTAATTTAGAGGCCCTAGATGTTGAGTTTTATAACTTTTGAATGGAGCATTAGATTAAAATTTCGAGACTACCATTGTGATGTTGAGGTGGTGTTTACCTTAGGGGAGGCTTATCCTTAACCTCATCTAGAGTTTCAGATGCGGGTTAAATTGGGGGTTTAAATTAATTAATTTTTTAATTAATTTTTTCTTTATTTAATCCAAATCACCCCTCTCCTTCCCCATTTACTTCCCCTGGTGGAACCTCCTCCCTCCCTCATGCTCTCCTCTCCTCTATCCCTCCATCAAGGCATTGAAACTTCCGGCGGATCGCACGCGAAGCGTCGGGCGACGCCCATGAGGTTGGCTCGTGTTTTATAGTTGTAGTTCTCGCATTCTTCTTAAATTGAATTACTTGCATCGAATTGTTGTCTAATTGTAGAGTGAATCCCATAATCAAGAATAAATCATTCTAATAATTCCAACGCATGCTTAAGATTGAAAATCTGAGTCCTGATGTGTTCGGGGTCGTCCGTTGATGTTCTGGGTGGTTTTGTAGTTTTTCCTACCGGATTTGGGGGCTCTGGCCACGGTCCGACGAGCGGAAGGCAAACCTAGCTTCGGAGGCTCCTTCAGGTGGTTTGGAGAGGTAGTGTCAGTGCGATCAGGGGCACCGGATGTGGGCATCAACGGGCGAGGCGGAATCGGTACGAGGTGGCGTCGGCGCGAGCGCGCGGCAGAGCATGGACCGGGGTCGCGGCGCGCGACCCCACGGGGGAACCACGACCCCCATCCCGCGGGTCTTCACGAGGGATGACAGGCCTCGGATGGTCGGAGCATGGATCACTAGTCTTCGGCCAGCCTGTGCGGCTGAGCCGCGGGCCGACACTGCGAGCCGGGCCGGGCGGACCGGCCGGTCCAGCCCAAGGGGTTCGTCCCCTCTGATTCGGACATGCGTATCTCCCACTACGAGTGTCTGTTTTTCATACCGTCTACTACAGTGCGAACCACGGCTCGAGGTGGAATATATGAGATGGTTTAGGGGGTTTTTTCTAACGATATTGGGGCCTCAGTGGAGAAACGCATACGTTATGTGGCTTAGCACTTTTCCCGAGATTTTTGTTTCAGATGGTGCGAGCGCGTTTGATGTCTGATTTGAGCGTCGTCAGCGGCATTGCCACCCTGGCATCAGGACAATGATTTCCAAGGGGATTTAGGGCGTTGAAGACAGAGATGAGGTATGGGCCCCAGGACCCTTCTTTTAAGCTACGAGAAGCATTTAGCAACTTTTTCTTCGGACATCCATTCAGGGCGTGAGAGCAGTCGATTTTGGGTGTTTTTCCAAGGGCATTGCAATGTCACAATCCACCCGCTTTAAATCGGCATAGAATTGTGGGCCTGACGAGGGCTATTTCGACTAGTGACAGTGAATTCCATATTTTTTACCGGGTGTCTGTTAAGACCATGTGTTTATTCAATCTTGTGTACTTTCTTGCGAGGATCGCAACAGTGCGATCTGTTCGTTGCACTTCAGGACTGAAATGTGGGTCCCACGTAACACCGCTTGTGTGTGGTTTGGAAAGATGCATATTTTTATCTGGAGATCCGTTCCACTCAAGGTAGAAGTCAATTAGACGTGTCTTCCCAAGGGGATCGCAATGGTGCGATGTTCCCAACTTTTTTTGGGGCTCACACTCAAGATCAAAGGACGCTGTTCGGGCATAAAGCGGTGTTGGAGACTTTTCTGTCGGATATCCATTTGAGGTGAGAAATTAGTCTATCTCGTGTGTTTTTCCACAAGGATTACAATAAGGGTAATCAGTTCTTGTGAGTGGATAATTTTACATGATCTTATTAAATGTGGAAATATGAAGTGTGCTCCGATGGAGGTTCTTCTTGATGTGTTCAGAAGTGAACCCTTGGTGGGAGATCACATTCACTCTCGTGTGAGTGAAGTTGATGTCTAAAGAGATGTGGTTTGCCATGCTAGTTTTGTGGAGAAATAATGTTGGCATAGTTATGTTTAGGGCTTATTGTGTTGACATTAGGTGCCGTGTGCATGATAGTATTGGGCTGGCAATGTGGCATGCTTTGGGAGTATACAGGAATGCTTGGAGGTATATGTTGTGGTTTATACCTAAGAAAGTTTCTGCTCTTTGTTAGGAGATGACATAGGGGCACACATCATGTAGTCCCCTTGTAAATGATGTGTTCTACTTTACGTACCCTTGACCCCTGATGATGCTGATGGTTCTTCTGTTAATGATGGTTTAGACTAGTAGGGTCATTGTGGATCCTGGTGTGAGAAATTCTTTATGTGGGCAATGATCCTCTACTCAGAAGGATGTTTCCAGTAAGGATGGCTAGAGCAGTTCTGAGTTTACCCTCCAGTAGCGACTGGGAAGTGGGTTTCTCATTGACTTCTTTGGATCTACCCTCTAGTAGAGAATGGGCATTGGGTCACATATTGGCTTCTTCAAGTCTTCCATCCAGTAGGGACTGGGCAGTGGGTCGCCGGTGGGCTTCTTTGGGTCTACCCTCCAGCAAAGACTGGGTAGTGGGTCGCTTGTCAGCTTCTTCCAGGTCTACCCTCTAGAAGAGACTGGGTAGTGGGTCGCAAGTTGGCTTCTTTTTGGTCTACCCTCCAGCAGAGACTAGGCAGTGGGTCGTCTGTCGGCTTCTTTAGGCCTACCCTCCAGCAGAGACTGGGCAGTGGGTCGCCTATCGGCTTCTATGGGTCTACCCTCCAATAGAGACTGGGCAGTGGGTCGCCTGTCGGCTTCATCCAGGTCTACCCTCTAGCAGAGACTGGGCTGTGGGTAGCTTGTCGGCTTCTTCCGAGTCTACCCTCCAACAGATACCGGGCAGTGGGTCGCCTGTCGGCTTCTTCGAGGTCTACCCCCGAGCAGATACTGGGAAGTGGGTAACCTTTTGGCTTCTTTCAGGTCTACCCTCCAGTAGAGACTAGACAGTGGGTCGGATGTCGACGTCTTAGGTTCTACCCTCCAGCAGAGACTGGGCAGTGGGACACCCGATGTCCTCTTAGGGTCTACCCTACAGCAGAGACTGGGCAGTGGGTCGCCCGATGACTTCTTTCAGACTCAATCCTTTCTTTTAGGCTATTCTATGGATTTTATCCATGGCTACTGGAGTGGGACCCCTGGATTGTATGGGTTAGTGATGTGATAGCTTTTACTTTGAGTAGACCTCTCTACTGGGTGACAGTGATGTGGTGTGGTTCGAGGTTCCCCCAGAACTCTCAAGAACGAGGGATGATTTCTACCCTGATACATGTCCTTATGAAGTGACCTAAAACTATGAGGGAGAGTCAGTTCCTCCCAAAGTAGATAGTATTAAGTTGTGGTGATTTTATGCCCTTGACATGCAGTTCAGGGCAGACGTGTGGGATGCTGGGCATTGATGGTGTTTACTTTTGGGACTGTTTGCTACTCACATTCTTGGGCTTAGCTATGGGATGGACATCCCCTTATGATTTTGTTTGGGTTTCTTGATTGAGCATATAGATACGTATATACCATGTTATAGAACCCACTCCTTGGGTTTTGGATACTCTCCTTATAGAAGAGGCGAAGATGCGCGGGGTATGCCACATGATTTCTGTGTTTAGTTTCTCATGGATGGGCGAGTCTACTCTCCTACTATAGGTAGCAAAGACTCGATGAGAAGTTCATCTTCTCACCACTTCTAGCTCCTTGTGCTGGGACGAGTCTACTTCCATCATATTGTTGGGTTGAGCTGTACTATTTACTGCACTTTCTGTTGTACTCCTTTATTTTTCCCTATTTTATCTACTACTCACCACTTCAGTACCTTCTTTGTTGCTCCCTCGAGCCTTTAGGGCATCCTACTAAGTTTTTTTATACTCACCCCTACATGGGCTTTGTCAGTACTTGGTGTACCCTTGAAGATGATGGACATGTTGGTAATTACGTCAGAGGAGCTTAAAATTTCGGGATCTTGGAACGCGTGCGGTGGTCGTAGTCGGGATCCAGGTGTGGGACTCTCCCTACTGTTTTACTTTTGTTTACCTTTTGCCGGGTTGGGGCACTTTTCTGGTTGGGCACGTGTTTTGCACCTTTTCTTTTCAGTTTACCTTCAGCATTTTCTTTGTACTATTTAGAGGTCGATGCACTTGTGGTTTTTTATATCAGTGATTACTTTACTTTCTCTTTTACTCTGCACTATTGCATTGAGTGGGCTTCGTGTGTTTGTACATGTACTTAGAAAAAGGCCTCCCTGAGTAGTTTAGCCTTCGGCGCTTGTCGCTAGCCCCTGGCCTATGGAGGCGGGCTTGGGGTAGTTTCAGCTCGAGCCTAGGTAGAGTCAGGTTGTGACAAATTATATTCATCGAAAAATGGTTAGGGTTCTTTTTTGGTATTTTTATGAAAGTTGTGAATTTTTGTTTAATTTTAAAATATTATTAATTACGATAAATGCTAAATACAAGTTTTACTACATCATATGTGATTTAAAGATGATGTAATCCCACTTAGTTTGAACTCGCATTAAATTATTACTATTTTTGATCACATGAATCATGAATATTCATTTTCATGAGAAACAATATTTAAAAATAATTTTATAAAAATGTAAAATCCCTCTTCTCCTCCACTATAAAGACGACCATAAGTCCACTCTTCCTCCAACACCACTAATGCATTGGGTATTACATATGTTCTTAAAAATACATTTACCAATCCCTTTATCCAGGTCTAATATCATCTGGTTTCACCAAAAGGACAAAAATAATTCCTTAAGGAGATTCACAAAGAGGTGTACTCAATAGGTGAACCTCTCATACTTCTTTGTTCACTTCATTTACTAGTTCCATTATTTTGTCACTCTACCCTCACCTCATCTCACCAAAATGATATGATAATTCTCTTCCCTTACATGAAATTTAAGTTTATTATTATATTGGATTATTTCATCATTATTTAGTTTTCCCCTCCTCTAATTCAAAAAATTAAAATACCATCCGAGATGTGTTAATATATCACATTCATGGACAATAGGTTTTCAATTTAAATTATTATCTTCCAAAATGGTCATGAAACCATTTTAATGGTTGAATTATATCAGAATATATTTATTTTATCTTAGGAAATATTTATTCATACTTACACACTCATAATATAAAATAATAATATAAAACAAGATTATTGTGCACAAAACCTCCATGTTAATCCAAGTATTTTCATTGCCTTTTATCGAATGAGTCATCAAAAGGGTATATAAAATAAATAATTATATGATCATTTATGTATCAGAAATTTCACTAATAATATATATTAAAAATTATGTTTGGTTAACATAATTTCAAATGAACTATCATTCATGAATACAAGTAAATCGATCATGAAAACCAAGGGAGAAAATGCCTCCATAACAAAAAAAATTGATCCTCTTAAACCCATAAAAATGAAAATGAATGATACTAAAAAGTTATAATAAATAAATTTAATGTACATTATGTTCTGAAATTATCAATGAATGAATCTAAATTTTATTATTCATCTCGTTAAGATCAATCGAGAACACCTTCAGTCATAAGGTAAGGGGTTTTCTCATCTCACTTTTAATTCAAAGTGTTTTTCCTTGTTCACCACTTATTCCTTTCATGTGGTGTATGTGTACATCCATTTGATATGTAATATCATGATTATATTTATATTCATGTTATTTGGTGAATCATTTTGTGGTTAACAATTTTTGGTTACATGACTTAATAGATTACAATAAGGTAAGGGACTTTTCTCAATTTCTGTTTCATTGAGACTTACTTCGTATTGTACACCGAATCATTATTATGTGGTGTGTATACTTCCAATTTGAGATCATTTTTAATTTTAAATTATAATTCTATTAAATATCCATTACTTTTGTAATGGATATTATTATTTCCTTAATCCATATACCATTTCACATACTGTGTTTATTTCGATTGTTGTTTTAACTATGGAAATATTCATGAATATTTATCGTCTAATCAAAATAGATATTGAGAAGGAATAATATACATCAATATAATCTATATCTAAAGAACAATTTGGGCTTACAGTGATGGTTGGTTCCCTTTATATCCCCTCTATTCATTTATAGGTCTAATGAGAGAAACTATTTGGCGACAAACCCATCGAGATTGTTTTCCAAAATCAGATGGGTATCTACGCATAGAATTAAAATGTTTCAACGATATATTGTTATCATGTTCCAGATACATAACATCCAATTAATAAAAATTCACTTTATGAAATATTATTTATTACTATATATGATGTTTCAACTAGGAAAAAATCTATTGATGCAGTTTCATTCTTAGTTTATTAATGGCATGTGTTTTTCATTTATTAACATGAAATATTGACTATGGTAAATTTTTTATGATTCAATTATTTTGATTCATGCGTCATCTATTTGTAATACATATTAAACATTTCATCTCACCACATTAATTTGTTTACCATAAATAAGTTATGAAGAAAATTACAATGTATTAAGTTCCCGTGGATGCAGTTTTTATGTTTTTTTATGTATTTCATTTTGTAATCCTTCCCAATGTAATATGACTTACATGTATGTATCTAGTTTCATCCAAACTACAAAACTGACCGTTCTTTCAGGATTCCATTCCTTTTATTCATGTCAATGTAATAAGTAATTCATCGGCTCCAGAATTATGGTGTTGGGCATTATAGTTGGTATCAGAGGATGTTTGGTAGAAATCATGGAAACAAGATTCTAAAAAATATATTATGGAAGTAACCACTAATATTTTCTTTTAGGATAAACATACATGGACATCCTATAATTTTGTATGATGTAGATTATATAGATGTTTCTAGAAAATACATCCATTTCTGGATACTACAAATGGACGTGGTTCTGGAAGAGATATACCTTGGAGTGAATAATATCACAAGTAGTTTCAGGCTTGACATGGGATATCCTTGTACACAAAAAATGGGACTTAATGCGGCCTTGGTCAGACACTCTCAGTGGATACAATTAGGATAATTCACAATTTATTTATAATCGATTATGTAGAATTTAAAAATAAATAGAAAAATATTTATGATTATGGAATTATTTGTGCATAAACATCCATGTTATCCTAAGTGTTTATAGGTTAAAAATTAGGAATTATGACCAAATTTATTTTATTCTACTTCTTAGTGATGATGGCTAAGGGAATAAGGTGAATCAATACATTCAGACAATTTAGGTATTTCTCTAATTAGAAAGTCAACAAAATCAATGTTGGAGTAGATCAGATCATGATAATATGGGTTAAACATTCTCATTATTGGAAGAATAACAATTATACACCTATACTGTATCATTTCATGCAGCAGAACGCCCCATATTTTAGTGGGACAATTAATCTGGTGTCAATTGAGCAGTGGATCAATTCCCATGAAAATATAATTCTGGAATTATAATGCAATGAAAATTAAAATTTAGTACTGGATGTATATTTCCTCAAGGGTGATGCTCATCAATGGTGGTCCATGATCTAGAATACCATGACAGAAGAATAAATAGATTATATGGAATGAATAACTTTTAAGGAAATATTCTTCGATAAATATTACCCTGTGAACAACGAATTGAAATGGAGAGTAAATTAATTAACCTAATGAAAAGGGAATAAGAGAGTGTGAAGAGTATGAGGCTACTTTCACAATATTATATAGGTATGTCATAGATTACTTGCAAGATTTAGAAGGAAATATTTATCACTTCTTTTAAGGACTTAATCCATGTCTTCAAAGTGAATTGGTTTCTCAAACATTTTCATCATACGAGGAAATTGTATTAAGTGCCATCAAAATAGAGAAAGAATTTACTAGATCAAATTTGTTCTTAGGAAATCTAGATAAGAAGAGGAATTCTAAAAACCATGTAAGAGATTAAATCTCACTGAATAAGAAGGTAATGATAAAATTTCTATTATACAGTAACTGTGGAAAGAATCATCATGTGAAATTCTGGAAAGGCATGGTAGTTTTCTATATGGGTGGATAAAAGGGTCATTGATCTAGTGAATGTTAATGAAAGTGACAAGTAAATAATTTTAAATGGAACAAATGTAGAAAGATTTGAAACTATTCAAATTAGTGTCCTAAGTGGCAAAGATACTTGCCTCAGAAAAGGCCACAAGAGAAAGGGATTGCTTATGCGATTATAACCACAAAGGTTGAAGTTCCTAATAATGTGGTGACAAGTACCTTAATTGAACCCTCAAACATATCCAATGATTTACTTGATTCTGGATCATCATGTTTGTTTATATCATATCAATTTTCTAAGAATATTAGGCATGTCCAATTTGATTTAATAAAGGAATTGCCAGTAAAAACTCTTGGGGGATGTATCATGGAAATAAAGTTGTGTCGACCAGTCCCCCTCATGACACATAAACATTATCGAGTTACTAACCTTATCATCATACCAATGAATTACTTTGATATAATTATTTTTCTGAATTAGATATAAAATTAGGATGTGAATATATAAATTTCAATAAAAAATATGTTCCATTTTTTGAGAATGGTGTTGAATCCCTTATCTTTATATTAGAAACTATATATCTTATTCTTATATAGATCCACCCCTAGTAGCTCTACTAAATGAGTTTCTTGTAGAGGAATAAAACATAATATTTATGGGTGAGTAATGAAATCTTCATATTGAAGATGTACCTATTGTACAAGAATACATTGATGTATTTCCAGAGGGTTTACCTACACATCCTCTAGAGCGGGTAGTTGTGTTCCCTAATGATTTAATTCATAGTTAAAGATCGATATAAAATAATAAATATATAATATCCACTATTAAATTATTGGATATAAATAAACAACTAGGTGAATTGAGTGACAATTGATTTATTAGACCTATTGTTTCTCCATGGGGATCCCTTGTCCTCTTTTTCAAGAAGAATGATCAATCCATGAGGCTATGCATTGATTTTAGGGAAATAAATTCTATTACAAGAAACAATAAGTATCTTCTTCCATGAATTAATTATTTGTATTGATCACCTTCATGGAGGCCAATATTTTTCAAAGAGACACCTATGATCTAGATGCCATCAGTTTTGTACGAGAAAGTATGATATTCCAAATACAGCATTTCGAACTAGGTATGGGCATTATGAGTTTATAGTATGGCCTCTGGGACTAACTAATGCACACTCTATTTTCTTGGATATGATGAATTTATTTTTTAAGTTATATATTGATGAATTTTGGGGGTATTTATCGATGATATCCTTTCATATTCCAAATGCTACGAGGACCATGAGAATCCCATGCAGATTATTTTGACAGCTCTTTGATGAAATAAATTATATGGGATGTTTAGAAAGTGTGAATTTTGGAATAAATCAGTATCTTTTCTTGGCCATATTCTCTCTAAATATGTAATATTTTTTGATTCAATGATGAAAAAGGAAATCCATGAATTTCCCATGACAAAAAACATAAGTGAGGTACTTTTTTTATTTTTTTAGTGGGTTACTATTAGCATTTTGTTTATGATTTCACACAACTGGCTAACCCACTAACCAAGATCACACATAATGTGGTTGTGAAAGTATGTAAGAAATAATTTAAAGAGTGATTTAATGAGTTGAAAGAATATTGTTCAATTCTCTATTTTTTATTCTTTCATCTAGAAATGATGGATTTCTGATATACAGTGAAAAATCAAAGAATGGATAGGGTTACATCCTTCTGAAAAATGATAATATTATTTCTTAAACATCATGAAAGTTGAAAACTCATGAGAAAAATTATCCAAATAATGATATTGAGTTAGAAGCATTAATATTGGGTCTGAAAATATAGATACATTATCTCTACAGTTAAAGTTGTGTGATATATATGGATCACAAGAGTTTGAAAAACATTTTTACACAGAAATAACTCCAAATGAGGAAAATGAGATGGATGAAGTTACTAAAGATATATATGGGAATTGAAATGGAATGGGAAAAATACATCCAAATGAAAAGGATTATATATCCTTCTTTATTAGAGAAGATAAAATGATCACAATCTGATGATGAGAATCATTAAAAGAAAATTAAAGCTGATAAGGATGAATGATTCACAGAAATAGAGTACGTGGATTGGGTTCTAATGTTTAGGAAGATTTTATGTGTTACATCAGTACCTAAGCTAAAAAAGAACAATTAGATGATATCATAGATCAAATTTCTCTATACACCATAGTACCACTAAGATGTTTGGAGATATGAAGAAACATGTTTGGTGGGATAAAGTGAACTGAGAAATTGCTCACTATGTGTCAAGTTGTCCAGTTTTTCAACATGTGAAGCCTAAGATACTACATAAGAAAGGGGTCATTAAACCACTACAAATTTATATATTTAATTTGGATGGTATTATGACGGTTTTTTCATAGGACTACCGAGGAAACCTGGAAGGAATGATTCAATATGGGTAATTGTTGATCATATCACAAAATCAGCACACTTCTGTTCTATAAGAGAGATTTTACCACTTGAGAGCCTATAAAGGCATTATAATAATGAGTTTGTAAGACTACATGGTTCAAAAATATCAATTTTTTCAAATCGGGATCCCTAGTTTAGATAAAAATTCTACAAATGTCTCTAGAAGGATTTGGATATTAAAATTCATATGAGTACAGCTTATCACCCCCAAATCGACAGATAGTCTGAAAGGAAAATTCAGACATTGGACAAAATATTGAGATCATGATATCATGACATTAATGTTATGTGGGATAAACACATTCCTTTAGTGTAATTTTAATATAATAATAGCTACCATTCTAGAATTAAAATGGAGCCATATGAAGCATTGTATGCAAAGAGGTGTTGAACTCCAACTTGTTGGGATGAAGTTAGTGAGAGGAAACTTATAGGCCTAGAACATATCAAAGATACCAATACAAAGGTAAATAAATTTCATGCACATATTAAAGAAGAACAATGTATAAAAAATATTTATGTTGAAAACTGGAGAAAGGATTTGAAATTTCAAGAAGGTTATCTTATCTTTTTAAAAGTATATCCATGGAACGGTGTCTTAAGGTGGATAAGAAACAAAAACTGAGACCAAGGAATATCCCACCGTTTGAAATACTAGAAGGATTGTAGCAGTAGCTTACCATTTATAAATTACACCAAATCCATAAAAAGTTCATAATTTATTCCATGTGTCATTGTTAATGAAATGAATGCTATAAGCAATGCATGTACTCACCTATGAAAAAATAGAGATGGAACCAGATTTTTCACACTGTGAATAGCCTATCAAGATTCTTAACACAACAGAGAAGGTATTGAAAATCACACAACTGGACTAGTAGTGGTTTATTGAAAAAACAATAAAATGGAGGAAGCTACATGGTAACCTTAGGATGTTATGAAGAATAACCACCCACAACTTTTTAAGGGGAAATATACATGAAATATTTTGAGGACAAAATTTCTGAAGGATGTAAGAATATAACACACCAAATATTTTTGGTATTTTTCTCATCAATACATCATATTCATTAGAAAGTCAACATTACATGAAGCAATGAGTATCTATTAAACCACACTTGGTTATTTATAACAGAACTTCATAACATGGCCATTAATCTAAAATGGTCTACTTCTGTGTCTTGAATATCAAAAAATGGTCATCTATGGTTGTGATCAATAAGTTATATTGCATTTGATAGAACCAAATTTGTTTATGAATAGTTACATACCCTTATGAATAGTAATATGAATAGTAAAATGACCCTTATGAATAGTGAGTCATATTATAATTTTATTTTCATTATGTTTTAAGGTAATGAGATGTTGTTTAATTTTTCATGGTGTTAAAAAATGAGTTATCGATTTAAAATTTATATTTTTAAATAAATTATGATTTTATTTAGAAATTAAATTAATAATATTCGGATAATTATTTTCAAAAATTAGAGTTTATTTTTAAATTCTAAACATTGATAAGTCTTTATTGTGTATTTTTGGTATCTTTCTGAAATTATTGAATTTTTGATGAATAGTAAAATATGATAAATTACACTAAATATTAAATACCTGTTTTATGTGTCATAGATGATGAACGGATGATGTTAGACCTCTAAGTTCGGACTCACATGCATTTATTACTATTCGGGGTCACATGAATCAATTATACTCATAGTCTTGAGGAAAATTATTAAAATTTTGATAAAAATAATGTAAAATCCCTCCTCTCCTCCACTATAAATATCACCGTCATTCCAATCTTCTGCCCACACCACCCAAGATTTGAACCTCACCTATGTTATGATAAATGCACTTATAAATACCTAACCCCCTATTCAGGACTTGATGGTTTCACCAAAAGTCCATAAAAAAAGGCATTAAGGAGCTTATAAAGGATGATTACTCAGGAGGTTATCCTCTCTTCCTTTTTCTATCAACATCCTTTACATGTTCCATTATTTTGTTTCTCTATTCTCAACTCCCCTAATCCAAATACTATGATAATTCAAGTAACGTACATGAACTATAACTTTATTATTCTAAAGGAATATTTCATAATCCTCCCTCCTTTACACACCACTTATACTAAACAAGAAAATATCATCTCTGGTGTGTTAATTTATCACATTCAAGGACAATAATTTTTCAATTTCAATGACTATATTCAAGAATGGTAATGGGAATTTTTTAATGGCTGAAATAGATAATAATATATTTATTTTATCTTATGAAATATTCTTTAATCCTTACACACTCATAATGTAAAATAATAATACAAAACAAGTTCATTGTGCACAAGACTGCCAAATTAATCCAAGCATTTATCATTAACATTAATCTAACACATCATCCTCATGGAATATAACAAAAATCATTATAAGATCATTTATATCATTTTAATTTCACTAATAATATATATTAATAATTCTGGATATGTAACCACATTTTAAATTTTCTTCCATTCATGAATACAAGTAAATTGATCGTGAATACAATGGAAGAAAATGCTTCCCAAACAATAAAATTAAACCACATTAACCCATCAAAAATGAAATGAATGAACCTAATAAGTTTATAATAAATAAATTACATGTAAAGGATGTTGTGTAATTAATATTTAATGAGGATAAATTTTATTATTCATTTCATTAAGATCAATTGAGAATACCTATGGGCATAAGGTATGGGGTTTTCTAATCTCACTTTTAATTCGGTGAGATTTCCACCGTCCACCACTTATTTCATGCATGTGATGTATGTGCACTAAATTTTTTTATATTCCATCATGATTATATTTATATTAACAGTATTATATGATTAATTTTCAACATATTAATTTTTCGTCGTACGACTCAATAGATTAGAACATGGGTAGGGACTTTGTCTCCATTTCCATTTCAAAGATACTTACATGGTATTGTGTGCCTAAAATTTATTATGTGGTGTATCTAATGCACATTTGAGATAATTTTTCAATTGAAATTATATTTATTTTAAATATCCATTTTATTCTATAATAGATATGATTATTTCATTATTCTTTATAACATTTCACATACGAGGTTTATTTGGAATGTTGTTTCAACTATAAAAATAATGTTAAATTCATATCCTCTAATATATATATATTTTAAGAAGGAATAATATACATGTATTAAATATATATATATATATATATAATTATTTGGAATTTATGTGTTAGGTAGGTCATGTTATAGACCCTCGAGGCCTTATCAGATCTCGTAAGACAAACTAGTTGGTGACAAACCCATGGAGTTTGTTTCCAGAAATTAGATAGGTATCTACCCACAGACTTAAACCATTTGTATAGTTTAGTGGTATCATGTTATAGATACATGATTTTCAATTAATAATCATTCTCATTAATCATTTTTAGATTTGAATATCCACCAGGATTTTACTATGAATAAATCTATTGATGTAGTTTTATTATCAGTTTACTAATGGCATGTGTTTTTAATTTATTCACCATGTCATATTGAATATTCTAATTTGTTTATGACTCAATTATCTTGGATTCATTCTTTCACTATTTCTAACCCATACTATGAATTTGATCTCACATATTTCATTTTTTTACCATCAATATGTTATGTGGGGAAGACCATTTATTGAAATATTGTTGATGCATTTTATTAGTTTTCATTATGTATTGAATTTTCTTACCTTTCCAAATATAATATGATATAAATGTATGCATATAGTTTCTTCAAGACTACTAAACTGATCATTCATTTAGTATTTCATTCATTTTAATCATGCCAATGTAATATGTAATACACTATCTCTGGGATTCTAGGGTTAGGACGTTACATTTTATAAATATAATATTTTATAAAAATAAATAAAAATCACAAAAAAGTGAAAAATTGGAAACTGTATATTATTGTGTCTAAAATGTAATCACATGATCCTTTTAATACTTTTGGTTGACTTTACCCATATATTAGTATTTTCTTATTTTAAAATTTTACGTAATTCATAAATTTACCCTCACCGAAATTTTTATAATTGAATCATGTAAGAACCCGGATCTTTGTTTTCATGTATGTCTTTCCTTTTCTGGAGTTTTTGAGATAAGTGGGGCTTCTGGAAATTATTTAAGTATAGGCCGTGTACTTTCTGAGTACACACCGTGTACTCCTTTGTCGGTCGAAGTCGTGTGCTGGCCATGTTCGGGCCACACACATGGTGTGTTGAGGCGATGTGGCAGCCGTGTAAAGCAGAGTATGAAAAAATATAGTACACGACGTGTACCCTAGAAGTAAACACCGTGTAGTTTCTTTTTTTCATTAAACGGACCAGGGTTGCGCTTGACGGACATAATACTCTCCTTCTTTAGGATCTTAGTCCGAGAGCGACCCGTACAACTCTGTTTCTTTCCCAAGCTCCTAAGCCTCTATTTGATCTCCATTTCAGCCATCATAGATTGTGCTGGGAACACTGCAGTAAACTATCTCTTCTCCTTGAGCATCGTTTTCCAATTCCTCATATTTCTGAAGTTATCATTGGTTGAGCGTTTTTGCCGTTTTTTATGATCTTTGATGATCTAAGGAGAATCAGACATCGTGGTTCACGTATATAATTATCCTAGAATTGAGGTTGGTGGTTTCTGCCTTTCCCTAGGAAGTCTGTGAATATTTTGTGCAAATTCCACCAATACCCTTGAACGGGGTATTGCATGTTTCTTGTTTTTCCCCTGTTGTTTGCCTGCTTTGCTTGATTTCTTGAGTAGAGGTAATTTCTTCTGTGTTGGGAAATTATTTTTCTATGCTTGGGATATTTTCCATGCATGTTTTTCCTATTAGGCATTTTTTCCATTTCCATGCCTTGTTGTAGGATAGTTTAACTATTGAACTATATTGATGTTCTGCCTTAGAATGATAGCCAAGTAGTTCTTGAGGTTTACTTGGGCTGATACGTGTGCTATGCAAGTTTACTTTTACATAGGTCTGTGAGAACATAGTGTAGTGGACCATCAAGAGAATGGATGTAAGGGCTTCTCCAGAGTGTCTTTAATTTATGATGTGAGGCCACATGGTGAATTTACATTGAGTGCTTCCTCAGAGAATCTATAGATCCTCGATGCGGGCCTCAGGGGGAATATCCATTGAGTAAATTCTCAAATATCCTTTAATTCGATATGAGACTATAGGGGGAATTGACAGTGAGTGCTTCCTTAGAGAGTCTAAACTTTAGGTGAACCAGAGGGGTGAGACTATGTGTGCCTTCCTGAGGGTTGATTTTAATTTTTGGTTGAACCTTAGTGGTTAGACTGTGAGAACTACCTAGAGGTTACCTTTTTGTTCTACTTTCTTGAGTGTTTGTTTCTTACTTTTATGCTTTATATGCTAGACACTTTGGATTGTAGCTACTGTGTGCTTTCCTATTTACTGCTTCCTATTTTTTTACATGCCATGTATTCACTGACTATTAGGAAAAGAGCTTTTGGTGGTTTCCTACTAGGACATTGTCTCACATCCTGTTTGGTCCATGCATTTGGGGCCAAGAAGATTATATTGTTGCAGGAATAGATAAGGGAAATCACCCTTCTATTTCAGGTTCTTGATTGCACTGGAGTTGGAGAGCATGTGACCAAGCCGAGATTTGCGATTCTGAGGAGTTTTTCATCTATTTTTCTTTTATACTTTGGGTTAGTACTGTATTCAGCATTGTGACTTGTTTGGATATTTTCCTAGACATACGTGTATTATGTATCATTTACTTATATATATGTTCTAGTTGTTTATTTATTTGTCTTCTGATGTTTACTCTTGTATGGATGTCAATTGATTCAGCTATTATTATTATTTGTTTTTATCTTCCGCTGTGTACTCTTCCAATTAGGGCATAGTATCCCCACTATCACACTAAAGGCCCTCACTTCTAGTCACCAGCCTCTAGCACTTGGGGAAATGCGCTTGAGGCCATGTGACCAACCGGGTACGGGGCACCTATGAGTGGATTACGGAACCGGGATGTTACAAAGTGGTATCAAAGGATTATTTTCTCTTGATTATTGTTTGGAGCCTTTAGTCAGGGATAGAACGAATTCAGTACTTGGTATTAAACTATGCGTGGGAGTAGCTAACCCGCGTATAGGGAAAATCCATACTACAACGGTTATTACAGTTTTTTGGTTTTTCTATGTTAAAGTTGATCTGATTTCTCCTAGAGTGATTCAAATTACTTGTGATGTTATTTGTTTTTGATATTGTGGTTCTGTCACAACCCGATGAGATGAGTGTATTCCATCTCATGCATCATATAGGCACTTTTCAGAAATCACATGCCATGTATTCTTTCCATGCCATCCAGGGTGCATTAGCAAATGTATATTGTTGTGATAGACGTAGTGTATATTATGCATGTTGTTGTGATAGATGCTTTGATAGAATCCCTACAGTCTTATATAGAGGTTGTTTGTCTTTTATCTATCTTAAATGAATGAAAATTTTTGGTTCATGAGGTGTTATGGGCCCTCTTGAATTGGAAATTAGTTAATCATTGACTTGTTTTCCTTATATATGACTGTATTGGATGCCACACTTTGATTTGTGGGGATTATGGGCCCTCACGGATTGGAATATGGAACTTTAATGATTGTTTTTCAGTGTATCCTGGGCTTCGGTGCAGTTTCACAGCTACTTCCTGGAAAAACACAGAATACACGGCGTGTACTTTATATATACATGCCGTTTAGTCTTAAACCATGTCACTGATTGTGTGATCAGAAACACGGGTTATGAAAATCTCCAGGAACACACCGTGTATGATAGGTGCATGCCGTGTAGTAGTAAGCTGTGTACCCAACTGTGTAACTTACAACATGGGTTATGCAAGCTCTTGTCATACACTCCGTGTTTTGTATGAACATCTGTTTATCCTTGTTCCCAATACCCATCCGGGAAACATACAGCACAAGAAGATGTTCTCTCCTCCTCTACATGCCATCTTAGTTCAGATCACGCCATGTATGGGTCAACCATGTACTTGGATGTGTCGCCAACAACATGGGTCAGAAAAGTCTTTAAGTACACTCTGTGTTTGTTCGAAACATGCTGTGTACTCTCAGCCGTGTGATCGGTCGTGTAACTAACCACACGGGTTGTTGAATCCTTGTCCACTACACGCCGTGTCCACAGTGAACACACTGTGTAGTCTTAGTTTAAGGAGACTGTGTGGGTTAGCTGTGCAGGGAGACACGGTCATGGGAATAGAGTTATGTACACGCCGTGTAGAGTTTATACACACTGTATAGTTATTTTTTTTGTAAATCTTGAGTTTTTTCTTCTCCTGTTCCGTTTTTTAGTCCTTTTTTATCAATCCTTGTTTTCGTTATCTGAGGTTGGCCTTTGATCTTTCATATCTATGCCTCTGGGACATCACCCAATTGTACCTCAGTTGTTAGGCAGTGATCAGACACCAGATATGGTTGATCAGGGAATTCCTGCCTATCCACCAGTCGGGCCGGCCTTGGAGCCGACTGTCGTACCAGTTGCAGGTGCTGACGACTAGTTCAGAGGAAGGATTTAGGAGGATGACGCAGACCTTTTAGGTATAACCGCCTCCTTCCTCGTCTATGGAAGACTTGAATTGGGTCTTCCAGTAGTAGAATCCTCCTACTTTCTTAGGGGAAGGAGGACCACAGGCTGCAGGGTCATGGCTGGAATCAATGCTGACTATCTTTGAGCATATAGAAACACCTCTAGAGAGGCGGGTCAAGCTCACCACCTATATGCTACGAGACTCCACCAATAGGTTGTATGACGTGATCTCTCTGGTGGTTCATGAGCAGGTTATGGCTAGGGAGGAGTTCCAACGCGTGTTTTATGACTACTTCTACTTGGAGACCCTGAGGTCCGATTGAGCCCGGGTATTCTAGATTCTGGAGCAGGTTACTCTTTCTGTTATGGAGTATTCCTCTTGTTTCACTGATCTGCAGCATTTCACACCCCCAATGGGATAAAAGTGGGGTGTTATTAGAAATGAAGTTTGAGGATGGTCCTAGGTGGGAGATCCACTCGCAGATGAATCTCTTCTAGTTGACTTCTATCACTTCCACTGTCAAACAGGCACTGATTGCATTGCACAATCTGAGAGACTTCGCAGTTGCGAGCCTGGTCGGTTCTACTTCTAGGTCTTCTATTCCTCCAGTTGACAGTAGGAATCATCGTAGAGAGTCTACGCACGGTGATCCGAGGAGGCGATATAGATCTTCAGGTAACCAGGTAGAATGCTACCAATGTGTAAGGGCAGGGCACACGAGGCCGCACTACCAGAGAGACCCAGTGGAGTGCCGTTATTGTGGCAATATGGGTCACCTTCAGTGTTTCTTCTAGGTTTCCTCACAAGTAGATGGTGACGAGGGTTCTTCCATGACTCCTCGTTCAGGAGCAGCACACCCAGTTTCTCACCATTTAGGGAACTGGAGTTCTTCCGGCCGTTTGGGCCGAGGTGGATGTTGAGGCCATGGCAGTCAGTCACCAGTATTTCAGCATCAGTAGGGAGGATCAGCTCAGAGTGGTCAAGTATTGTCACAGGGCTGCGGGGCAGGCTAGAATTTTGTGGTGGAGCAGACCTATCAGGAGCAAGATCTCAGACCTTCTACAGTTCGATGAATGATTTTAGTAGAGTTAGTTTTATCTTCAGCTATTTTCGATACTGGTGTTATTCTTATCTTTGTCTCTATTGCTGTTGTTGAGAGACTTGGGCTCTGTATCTTTTCTTTAGCTGACTTGTTGACACTAGACACACCTTTGGGAATGAAGAAATCTGGTGTATGTCAGTGCAGAGAGTGCCCTCTCGAGGTTGCATGGTATTGTTTCTTATGGGATCTCTATGTCCTAGAGATGAATGGCTATGATGTCATTCTTGAGATGGACTGGTTGGTTCCCTTCCAGGCAGTCGTCAACTGTTATCACTGTAGGGTGAGTTTTATTTCACCAGAGGGTGAATCTTTTCTTCATAGAGGCGAATGTGATGTTCCACCAAGTCGAGCAGGACTCAAGCATCATGGTCTAGGAGGGGTGACGGCCCAGATTTCTAGTCTTTATCTGGATGATCAGGTGAAATCATAGTTGGACATTCCTCCATTGGTGGATCATTTCAAAGATTTCTTTCTAGAAGACTTTTCTAGTTTTCCTCGAGAGCGTGAGGTAGAATTCTCTAGTGAGCTCGTACCAGGAGCGGCACCGATGTCCATTCCTCCCTATAGGATTGCTACACCTAAGTTGTAGGAGCTCAAGAAGCCGTTGGAGGAGTTACATGAAAAAGGGATTCATCTGACCCAGTACTTCTCCTTGGGGTTCATCTGTCCTGTTTGTGAAGAAGGCAGATGGTACTCTTAGGCTCTGTGTGGATTATCGGAAGATGAACCCGTTGACAATCCAGAACCTATATCCCTTGCCTATGATTGATGATCTCTTCGATCATCTTCTAGGATCCCGTGTGTTCTCAAAGATCGATTTGAGGTCCGTTTATCATCAGTTGTGCGTCAGACCATCAGATATACCTCTGACAGCCTTCAGGAGCAGGTATGGTCTCTACGAGTATACGGTTATGTCATATGGTCTCAAGAATGCACCATCTATTTTAATGGCTCTGATGAACCGAGTATTCCATCCTTCTTTGGATTCATTCATTGTAGTATTTGTGGATGATATCTTGGTGTACTCTCACACTCGACACAACCATGCTACCCACCTTGAGATCATTTTGAGTACACTAAGAGAGCATCAGATTTATGCGAAACTCTCGAAGTGACACTTTTAGATGGATCGGATTCACTTCTTGGGTCACGTCATCTTAGAGGAAGGAGTATCAGTGGACCCAGAGAAAGTGAGATCTATAGTTTCCTAGGACCAGCCAAAAAACTTTTTTGAGGTGCGGAGTTTCCTAGGGCTGGCTGGATACTACAGAAACTTCATTCCGGACTTTTGATGCCTAGAAGCACCATTGATAGGTCTGACCAAGAAGGGGGTGAAGTTCTTATGGTCAGATTCTTGTGAGTCTGCCTTTAAGGATCTGAAGGGATGGTTGACGTCCGCACCGATATTCATCTTTCCAGAGCCAGGAAAGAGCTATATATTCTATTTTTATGTTTCAGGTATTGGGTTGGGCGCTGTTCTTATGCAAGGAGATGGAGTCGTTGCATACGGGTCATGGCAGTTGAGGCCACATGAGGGGAACTAACCGACGCACGACCTAGAGTTTTCATCTGTTGTTCATTCCTTACACTGTTGGAGACATTACCTTCTGGGAGAGAACTTTTTGTTCTTCACCGATGACAAGAGTCTCAAGTACATATTCACTCAGCATGATCTGAATCTGAGACAATGCTTGTGGGTCGAGTATCTGCAGTCTTTTGATTTTGAGCTTTCCTGTATGCCAGGAAGGGGAAATGCAGTAGAAGATGCGTTAAGCAGGAGAACTCCAATTTAGGCAGTTCATTAGGTCAGCAGTGAGTGGTAGCTTACGGTTCTGTTCTCTGAGATGCATCTGGAGGTGAATGACAGACAAGTACATACTTTCCTTTTTTTGTAGCTGTTACCTCTACACTTCTTGATCAGGTACGAATGAGGCAACTATCAGACTCACAAGGATTAGTCCTGTAGGAGAGTGTGTCAGAAGAGGACCCTCTTCCTAGATGTACAGTGGGCAAGGATGAGGTTTTGCGTTACCAGGGACGCCTATGGGTGCCATCAGATATACGTGAGGAGCTGATGCAGGATTTTCATTCCTTAGTTTGGGCAGTTCATCCTGGCGTGACCAAGATGTATCAGGATATTCATCGCCATTATTGTTGGCCAGGTATGAAGAGAGATGTTACTGGTTTCGACTTGAGGTGTTCTACTTGTCAGTAGGTGAAGGTGGAACATCAAAAACCATCATGAATTTTACAACAGTTACCCATTCTAGAGTGGAAGTGGAAATATGTTGGGATAGACTTCGTTACCGGATTACCGAGGTCACCTTGAGGGAACGATGCTGTTTGGGTTGTCATCAACTTGATTACAATGGTTGCTCACATATTACCGATCAAGGAAACCTTCAATGTTGATGATATGGGACGACTATACATCCGAGAAATTGCACGTCTGCATGGAGTCCCGCAATACATTGTTTCAGACAGAGATACATGCTTTACTTCTTGGTTATGGCAGGGACTTCATAAGGCATTTGTGTACATAGGTACTTCTGAGTATAGCTTACCATTCCCAGACAGATGGACAGTCTGAGCATACGATCCAGGTTCTTGAGGATATGCTCCGAGCTTTCATTCTAGACATTCGTGGTTCTTGGGAGAATCATATTCCTCTGGTGGAGTTTTCCTATAACAACAGTTTCCAGGAAACTATTCAGATGTCACCTTACGAGGCTTTCTACGGTAGGCCATGCCGATCAACCTTATGCTGGCTGGAGACAGGAGAGGCAGCTTTGCTGGGACCTCTTCTTGTTCATGAGACCTTAGAAAAGATAGAGTTGATTTGATAGAGGATGGATACAACATAGTCTTGACAGAAGACTTATGCTGATTAGCGAATACGATCTCTAAAGTACGAGGTCGGGGATCATGTTTTCTTATGTGTCGCACCGTGGTTGGGACACAAAAGGATTTGGATACAGGGTAAGCTTTCCCCATGGTACTTCAGGCCATTTGAGGTATTGGAGAGAGTTGGGTCGGTCACCTATTGGTTGCAGTTACCTCAGAGGTACCAGACCATGCATGACGTCTTCCACGTCTCTCTACTCTGACATTACTTTTCAGACCCGTCTCATGTCTTTCAGCCTGAGGAGGCTGAACATGAAGCCGATGCATCGTCTCAGGATCAACCTATCCAAATTTTTGATCTCAGTATGGAGGTTCTCCGTGGGCAGTCTGTTCCACTAGTACGGGTCCTATGGAAGAATGGGAGAGTACATGACGAAACCTAGGAAAGGGAGGCCAATGTATGATCGCAGTGTCTTGAGCTGTTTGGGGTTTCTCCTTCTCCACCTCTTTAGTGAAATTCAGGAATGAATTTCATTAAGGGGGGAAGTTTGTGAGAACCTGGAACTTCATTTTTAGTTATGTATTTCCTTCTCTAGAGTTTTTGAGAAAAGTGGGGTTTCTGGAAATTTTTGAAGTACACGCTGTGTACTTTCTAAGTACACGTCATGTACTCCTTTTTCGCTCGAAGCTGTGTGCTGGCCGTGTCCAGGCCACACACACGGGGTGTTGAGGTGATGTGGTGGACACTTAAAGCGAAGTACGGAAAAATAGAGTACACGCTGTGTAGCTCAGAAGTGCACACATTGTAGTTTTTTTTTCATTAAACGGGTCGGGGTCATGCCTGACAGACTGAACAGTCTCTTTCTTTAGGATCTTCATCAGAGAGTGACCAGTACGATGGAATTTCTTTCCCAAACTTCTGAGCCTCCGTTCGATCTCCATTTCAGCCACCTTAGATTGCATTGGGATCGAAGTGGTATGCTCTCTCTTCTCCTAGATCTTCATTTTCTAATTCCTCCTCTTTCTCAGGTTATCGTTGCTTGAGAGTTTTTGACGTTTTCTCAGATCTTCGACATTCTAAGGAGAATCAGACATCGTGGTTCACATATATCGTTATCTTAGCATTGAGGTAGGTGGTTTGTGCCTTTCCGTAGGATGTCTATGAATATTTTGTGCAAATTGCACTAATACCCTTGAAAGGGGTATTGCGTGTTTCCTGTTTTTCCCTGTTGTTTTCCTTCTTTAATTGATTTCTTGAGTAGAGGTAATTGTTTGTTTGTAGGAAAATTATTTTACTATGCTTAGTATTCTTTCCATGCATGTTTTTCCTGTTAGTCATTTTTCTAGGTTCCATGCCTAGATGTAGGATAGTGGAACTATTGAACTATTATCCTGTTGTGCCTTAGAATGATATCCAAGTAGTTCTTGAGGTTTACTTGGTCTGATACACGCGCTATGCATGTTTAATTTTACATAGGGTTGTGAGAACCTAGTATAGTGGACTAGAGGGAGAATGGACATAAAGGCTTCACCAGAGTGTCTTTAATTTTTGATGCGAGACCACATGGGTAATTGATGTTGAGTTCTCACTCAGAGAGCCTTTAGATCCTCGACGCAGGACCTAGGGGGAATTGACGTTGAGTGAATTCCCAGAGAGCCTTTAGTACGATACGAGACTATAGGGGGAATTGACTGTGAGTGCTTCCCCAGAGAGTATAATCTATAGAGGAACCAGAGGGGTGAGACTGTGTGTGCCTCCCAGAGGTTTACTAGTACTTGAAGGTTGGACCTTAGGGGTTATACTGTGAGGACTACCCAGAGGTTAACTTTTTGTTCTACTTGCTTGAGTGGTTGTTTCTTACTTGCATGCTTTATATGTTAGACACTGTGGATTGTAGCTGTTGTGTGCTTTCCTGTTTGCTGCTTCCTACGTTTTTTTTTACTTTCCATGTATTCAATAACTGTTAGGCACAGAGCTTTGGGTGGTTTCCTACCAGGACCTTGTCTCACACCCTGTTTGGGCCATTCTTTTGGGCCCAAGCAGATTATATTGTTGCGGGAATAGATAAGGGCAAGGGCCCTTCTACTTCAGGTTCTTGATTGCATTGGAGCTAGAGAGCATGAGACCAAGCCAAGGCTTGTGATGTTGAGGAGTTACTAATCTATTTCTCTTTTGTACTTTGGTTTAGTAATTTATTCAGCATTGTGACTTGTTTGGCTATTTTCCTAGACATACGTGTATCATGCATCATTTACTTATATATCTGCTCCAGTAGTTTATGTATTTGTCTTCCACAGTTTACTCTTGTATGGATGTCTATTACTTCCGCTATTTTCTTATTTGATTTTCTCTTCTGCTGTGTACTCTTCCAATGAGGGTATAGTTTCTCCACTATCACACCCATGGCCCTCACTACTAGTCGGCAGCCTCTGGGGTTTGGGGAAATGCGCTTGAGGCCATGTGACCAACCGGGTACGGGGTGCCTCTAGTTGGCTTCCGAAACCAGGAAGTTACAAATAATTCCCTCTACTCTTATAAATATTCTTCTCCTATTCCCTTCCTATATTTTAGTGTTTTTAGACATGAAAAAACACTAATTTATTGTATTTGAATGAGGTTCTTAGGTGGAAATATTCAAGTGGAAAATTTCCCCTTCTTATCCTTTAAATTATTTCTCACATTTTCCTTATCCCTACACCCTATCTAATGTTACATGATTAATCTATTATCATGTGTATATATATACTGAAATTTTATGATGTTATGGGTATATCCATAAAAAATTTCGTATTCTATCCTTTTTTCTTAAAAACAAAATCACCATCCTTGTTTTTCCAATTCACCACCTTCTTAGATGATGAGTTCTTGTTTCTCATTAAATCATTCATAGAATGTTTTAATTGACATATAATATTTTAATATGATGTAAAGGTATATATATTTTATATTCTATACTATTATTTCCATTTAATAAGAAAATATATAATGAAACAAAAATGAAACCACAGATAAATTCACCCAAAACAATTTAAATAAAAAAATATTAATTTAAAATTGGTGGAAAATGTTATAAAATGATCATATATGGTATTAAAAATATAAATATAGTTCTATAACATATTAATAACACTCCTTAATTTATTATAAATGAAATTTGATCATGTTTTATGGACATAAAACCTGATCTAAGGGGATTCACTTTTGAAATCTTCTATAATGTCCATTTTTAGAAAATTCAAAAGGAAATGATTATTCTTAACGTGTATGGCATGAGAATATTTTCTTGTTCTCATGAAACTTTTTTTTAATAATCACATACAGTATTACATGGTTACTTTTAAAAAATTCATTTTTTAGTTTCATATTATTCTTTTAAAATATTATATTTTTGTGAATAAATGTTTTTATGATACAAGTATTCATGTTTTATAATTATGTTCTGGTTCATTGAAGATATTTATAATGATGGATTTTCATGTTATAAAATAAATATGGTTTTTTCTATGATATCCTAAAAATACATTTGGTATGTTAGAAGTTGACGGTAATGGTTATTCCATGTGTAACTATGATTGTTACATCATAAGCTGGTGGTGAGGTTTTTATTGTAAGGTAGTTATGAGGCATACAAATAATATTATATCCATGTGGGATACAATCATAAGTATGTATGGAAATAAAATTATTCCCTATGTTACCTATGTGGTTTTCTATTCTTTCTATATTTTATGAAAATATCATGTATTAAAATGAAGTATAAATTAAATTTAAGGGTGAGATGCATATCTTTTATATAATTATAAGTGTTAAATTAATGATGTTTTCTTTTTTTAATGTCCCATACTAACCATTTTTTCCATTTACCATGTTTTTAAAACATTTTCACAGTGTTTAATGTTGGGATAAAGATAATACGAATCTTAATTGAATGTTTTGATTATTTCTCAAGAAAATAAAACATGTTTTATTACTAATGATATTTGTATTATAGAATAAATGGATACTATTTTAGTTGTATCCACATGTTATTCATTTGTACATTTATGTATGATAAGTGCAATTATTATCTAAAACTATAAACATTAAATATCATAGGCAATGAAAGAAAATAAATTTTAGACCTAAGAAACTATAATATATAATGGTTAAGTCAAAGTCCACATGCCAAAATTCCATATAAATTATTTTAAAATGATTCCATTTGAAAAACAATATGAATAATAATAACAGGACACATAAAATGTAATTTATAATTATTTTTTTCTATATAAAAAATTATAAAAAAATTATGAATAAGTGGGTTGTAATAATGTTATACAAAATAAATCATTTATATATTTAAAATGAGGTATTATTTTAATGTGAACCTTATATAAAACAATAATAATAATCCTTTTAAAAAAAGTTAAGATAAATTAAAATAAATTAAAATGAGACTTTATAATCCATTTATGAATGAAAGATAATTTTATTTTAAATTTTATTACACCTTAGACAAGAAATAAAAGGAGTCGTAATGGAATGTTTAAAAAATATTTTTTAAAAGAATGTCCCTTACAATGAATTTGACATATCACCTACATTATTTATCTTTATAGATTAAAATATCATAATTAATAAATTTATAAAGAATATTTCCATTTTAATTTTTACTTCAATTTTATTTAATATCATATTATATAAAATTGCTCATTTAATTATGTTATCATCAGATGTTTTGATGAGGGAGGACTCTTTAGTCAAAAAATAATTTAGTAGGTTAACTACTATCAATGAATTAATTATTTTATCATGTCTATATTAATAATAATGATATTTTTGTCATTTTTAAACATTAAGTATACGTTTAAAAATAATCCTGAAGGATTATTTTGGAAAATTAACAACAATCGTGAAGATACTAGGCCTTACGTATGCATGAGTAATGTTATTGTTTCCATTGATAATTATGGAAAAGATAATTTATTATTATATGTTAAAATAATTTAAATAATATCATGAATAAAATATTATTTCTTCAAAAAAACTTGTTTATATTAACCTTGATATGTGGTGATCAAACAGAAATCATGTCTCTTCGTGAAGGTTATAGTATTCATGAACACATTAATGGCGTTACCATTTTTTTCCTAAATTTTTTTTATGAATATAGATTATATGTTACTTATTTATATAGATAAGGAGTTTTTAAATATCATATAAATTCAATTAATCCATTGTTATAAATTTTATTATTAGGTGGAAATGGAAATGAAATTATATTGGTTGGAGAGGTGGCAGCAATCTATACACATTAACAATGGCTCCATTTTCAATTTTATGGAAGGGTATATGGATATAATTATAATATTATTATAACAACATCTGGGTTTATGGAATATAATTTTGTTATAAATTTGTCATGATTTCAATATATTAGATGGAGGTAAAACAGAAATAAAATAAAGACATGTGATTTAGATCAGTACCACTTCTTGAGAAAACATTTTATAATTTACACCAACATTGTTCCTTGGATATATTTTGGATATTAAAAAGGACTTTATAAAGTTGTTATAGATATAAAACATGGAGTTGGTAAGGTACTTTCTAATCCAAAATATTTTTGATGTTTGACGAAATGTACAGAGGAGGTGCCCAATTATAAGAGACTTGACAGGAACTATAATAATTTCCTAATGTTTTAAATTATTTGTTATCATAAAATGAAACCAAGTTGATAAAATTAAAAAATAACATTAGTTAGAGTCAATTTACTCTCATTGAATAATTTTTTTACAAATTTATGTGTTTTTTATCATAATATTTTCATTTTAACACATGGTAACCCTTTTTGACGATTTCCATTATATTAATCTTTTGACTAATTAGTATTCAATAATATTACCAAAAAAATAATTAACATAAATAGACCATGGTTTATATTATAAGCTATATCTTATTTATTTTCAAATGAAAATATTTTATGAATTTTAAATAATTTAACAAAACCATTCTTATTATAAAATATCATCAATTTAAATTTTGAAACTGGTCATTTAATTTACCTTTAAAATTCTCAATGTAATGATATATTTCCAATATAGTCCTTTAAATCAAATAAAATATTATATAATTATCAAAAAAATATAACACAATAATAGACTAAAATTATATTACAATTAGTTTTTTTAAATCATTTCTTTTATTTATTTTATAATTAATAATTATTTTGTCGATGTTGCATAAGAATTTAAGGTAACTGTATAATTAAAAAAATTATAATTTAATTAATATTTCAAAAATAATCTCATTAATTTAAAAATAAAAACTATCATTCCTTCACTATTTTCTATTGTAGCTTATGGAACACATAATAAATATTTAAAATACAAGAGGGTAAAATTTTATCATTATCATTTACCCAATTATTAAAATAGCTATAACCATGTAAAAATAGAAAAAACATGTAATATTTTTCTATATTTTATTATTATGGATGAAATATATTCATATAATAAATTTATGGTTTGTTTTATTGTAACCATTTTGTCATTATAACATTGTTTTTACCCTTAATTAATTCTTTTTCTGTTGTCATAGTAAAATAAATTACTATGATCACTATTAACAATGACATTAAATTAAGTTTTACTTATTACATAAAATTAATTAATTTTATAAAAAATAATGAGTTAATTTTATGACATTAAATTCAAAAAAGTTACAGAATGTAATTTAATAGTAAAACAATAATCGCGACAAAAAGCTGTTTTCCATAGAAAATGTTTCTTCAAGTATAAAATGTTTTTATATAAATATTCATGATAAAATTGATTTATATAACCTATATCAGATTAATTATAATATAATTAAAAATATTATATTTAAAAACTTTTTCAAATGAAATGGTACTTTTTAAATACTCCAAATGAAAACAACCATTTAATTAAATATCAGTATTTTTCACTATTTATCAAATAATAATATTAGAACATTAAAAATAATTAAATCTAAGATAATTTGGTATTATTATTTCAAAAATAGAGTTCATTTTATAAAATATATTTTTTAAATGGTTAAAAACTTAATTATATATTATTTAGGTAAAATGATACAAAACCTTTTTTCGCAAAATAATGTTTTATGTGAAACTTGGATTTATTCATATCTCATGACTAGAAAACATAATATATGAATGATAAAAATATTTGAATGAATATTTAATAAATGACTTCATTAAAACCATTCACTAATAGAGATTAATTTAATTTATCAGGATAAAAATATATTGTGTGCATAAAAAGTATTTTTCATGAAAAAAAATCTTTTAATTTCAAATAATTTTTAATTGAATTTCCAATAGATTTGAAGATAATTAATTAGTTTTGTACATCTATATTTCAAATAAATTTCATAATTTTTTTTACTATTTTTCATATCTAAATAGTTAATGGTTGTTTTATTATAATAATATTAATATTTATGGGTTTTGTGTATCTTATATGCTATTGAACACAGTTTTATTTTTAAAATATTAGGGTGATACAATCTAGTACATTATCTAGTTTATAAAAACAAAATTGAATTATAATAATTCAACAGTATGTCCTTGTTTTTTGAAACATGATGTTTTATGTAATTGAAGCAGTCCAACACATCATATTTATTTAAAGAGAGAGATATATATATATATATAATAAAATCTTAGGGTGTTATAATATCACCATTAAAACCATGCCAGAATGAAGAGAAAATACCCTATATTGATGATTTATTTGAACATCAACTAGATAAATAAATCAAGGTGGATCTTAATGATTCATCTCATGTATAACTATCACCAACATTGGGTACATGAGTAAAATATCCTGAAGATAGATTTCAAATGATGCTATGAGAATTATAAGTTTATAAGCTTTCCTTTCTAAATGAAAAATTCTGTATATGTGTTCACAGGCCACATGTACCAAATAATTATGATGATAATGGGATATTTAATTAAATTATTCACTAAAAACCAGATTTTTTATTCAATATTACTGAAAAATAGTTTTGATCATTTGAGGATTGTACTGGACATACTTCAGGAGCACCAAGTCTACCGAGAACTTAGTAAGTTTATATTTTTAATATGGGAGAAACTATTTATATGTAATGTTATCTTATATAGTAAAATAGTTATGGATCATATGAATATTGAGGATGTGATTTCATTAGAAAATTTAAATAGATTTATTTATATTTTAATTTTGTGATATTTTTTATGATATTGAAGAGGATTAATAGAATAGTTATCTTGGATTTTAGATAATATTACTAACCATAAAAAATTGTGAAACCCATCAGGTGGTATGATTATTTCCAATTGTTCTCTGAGGTTCTATATTGGGGGTTTATGATTAATCATGTCCTATGATATCCATATGAATAAGTTCAGTAAATACTTTCCATTTACACCTCTTGATATAGTTAATGTTGTGTGTTGATATAGAGGGATATGGTGATTTATTATGGGTCAAAGTAGTAGAAACCACAGATTCAGAACTACATGACCCATTACATATATCATAAAATGGTATTGTTCACCTTCAATTTAATGATTCATTACCATTTAGATAAGTTATTAGTTTCATATAAAAATCATAAGATTCTCTAAAATATCTTGTCCTGATGTAGAAATGATGGTTGGAATTATTTAGGGATGATAAATACAATATTTTCTATATTATATGAAGAATAATCATGGTGGCCAATTTATTAATTAAGAAATATTGTTCTGATTTGATGGATCCACATGATAAATTTTACTTGATACAATTGATTTTAGTGAATGAGTGTGTTTTCTCTAGTCATTGATAAATAGTTTTTGTCCCAACACTTCTCTAGTGAATGAATGAAAAATATCCTAATAGTAATCTAGTTTTTTAATGTGGAAGGGATATATTTTTTTTATTCTAAAATACTGAAACATTTTGGACGGGTAAAATAGTAACCTTTATACTATAAATTGCCATAGAAATACTTTTAGATTGTTATATTTTTCTCAAGATGAGATGTTTAACCTTGGAATCGAATTTGTGGTCATTCAACGCAAGTTTAGATTTTAGAATATTTCTTACGTATTTAAACAAATAAAATTATTATAGAATATATTTGAATTTTGATATCTAATGAACAAATATCCAAATAGAAATTATACCTACTTGACTTACTCCAAAATTGATGGTTTTATCTAGGAGGTGTAAAATCACGAGCTGCATTCTAGGTCCTGGGCTTTATTAGGTCCTCATTTATTATATATATATATTATTTATATTTCCCCACTTATGGATGTTCAAATTCATAGGTTTCGGAGGAGAACATCTCCCTCCATTGATTTTATGAGATGAATTTAGGATAGATAGGGGCATCTTGGATCAGTAGGGAAATAATTCTATATTTAGGAGTAACAGTGCTGGAAGGAGAACTATCCACATTTAAATATTGAAGAATTATTGATTCTCTGTGATGTGTAATTATTAATTATTATTTTTACCTCATCAGTTTCATCATTTTTTTAATACTTATATATACCTGAGTAGTGTTCGTCATTGAAATGGGTTGATCTCGATATTGCATTGGGAGTTTTTATCATGAATCATTAATAACATGGTGTGTAGTTATATAAACACACATCATGTAGTTTATTAGCATATTTATGGTGGTTTATGATAATTACATAGTTAGTTGGTTGGATGGAAACTAAATTTTGTTTTTTTATACACAATCAATGGTTTAGCAGTACAGGACCCAACACCCCATGTATGGTAGACAATCTGTAGTTTCTACACAAAATTTCTTTCTTAATTTTTATTAAATTAGTACATAGAATGTTGTATGATTCCATACAACATGATGTATCATGTAGAATTACATACTATGTACGCCATGTGGAATTACCCATATAATGAGTATACATGATGAAGTGGCACCGATTCATCCCCAACTAGAAGCCTTTCATGTAAAAAAGATGTACTCTAGTTGGAAGGTTTTTTATATTATATCAACATATGAATTTACAAATAAATTTAGTATTGAATGCTTGAAACATTGATCCTCTATGAAAAAAATAACTTTTTTACAACTTAGAAAATGAACATAACATTGTCGCTTCTATAATTTGAATTTTAAAAAATAAACATACACGGTTTCCATTGGTATGGTATTTAGTGTTCGATAGGTTCAAGAAACACATTAGGTGAATAGTAAATTGACCCTGTTGAATATTAATGTACACATCTTAATTGTAATATGTCCCATATAATGAGTAACCTCAAACATTTAAGTAAAAATAACATTTAGGAACCTAATAAATGATAGTGAATATTTAAAAAACTAATAATTATGATTTGATATTTTTGTGAGTTATAACTATTTAATTTCAATTTTAAATTAAGAAAATTAATTTAAAATAAAATTCAATTTTATAAAATTTATTCCTCAACAAATATTTTTTTTCAATGAATCTAGAATAATTTTATGAGACCATAGATTATTTTTGAATGAATTATAAAATAACATTTCAAGTTAAAAATAATCATTTTTTGAGTAAATGAATATTTAATTAAAAAATAAATTTCTCAAATCTAGATAACTATTTTAATAAAATGGATTTATTTCTTATGTTCTACACATTTAAAAATTGTTAGTGATAATTTTTGAAATTTTTTCTCAAATTATTTATTATTTATTGAATAGAGAAATTCAATAATTTACCAAATTTTATAAATAAATGAATTTGTGCATCATGCTTGAGTCATGGATGATGTAAATGGTCATTGGATCAAAATTAATTTAACTTATTGTAATTTTTATTGACAATAATAATGTCTATTCGTAGCCCTGATACTAGATAATAAAATAATGATTAAAATATTGGAAAACCCCTCCTCTCCTCCAATATAAAAGACACCCCTCACTCCCCTTTCTCTTTACTCCACTTTCAATTGAATATTATCCATTTTATGAAAAAATACTATTACCTGGTACCTACACTCAAACAGGTGCTCTCGGACTTTCTAAAAGTCCATAACTACTTCCCTTATAGAGAATATCAAGGAGGATATTTCAAGCACTAAATCCTCTTCCCTTTTCTTTTAATCACAATTCTATTTATTTTCTTTTCGTAGTCCTTAACTCATATCATCTATAAAAATTATCATTATATCTATAATATAATGTATATACTATAATTATCTCATCTTAATGGAACATCCTTTATCAATCACTTTACTCTCTGTCTCTCTCTTATTTTATAAGTGAAATCGTCATCTCGGTGGTTTTAATTTACATGATTTGTGGACGATTAAGCTTCATTCCTATATTTATTCTATAAAACTATTATTAAACCCATTATAATGGTTTATAATGTTTTTAAAATTCATAATATGGCACGTTTTATATTATCGATGTACCATATTTACAGAATACTAAATAATAAAACGAAATGAGTTTGTTATGATGAATAAGTGGCGTAATAATATAAATGATTGTCACTAAATGTATTATCTAATTATTCTTCCTAAAAATATTCAATTAAATGATATATATAACAATTTACACTTATTTATTCTCATTACCAATATTGAATTCCAATTCTGTAAAATTATTACAACTTTAAATGAACTTTGTAACTTATAACCAAGAAATCTGATCATGAAATTAAGGAATCAAATATTTCAGAATGACAGAATACAATGTTATAACATATCAAAAAGAAAATAAATGAACATAATAAAAAAATAATGCATCCAATATATATATGCGGTTCATAATAATTAACATAATAGATTTAATTTGATTGTCATGTACATTATGTTCAATAAAAAAGTCGATTAAGATATAATGTAAGGGTTTTCTACCTAAACTTCTATTTTATTTCAAGTTGTTATTACTCTATGTTTACCTCAATGGAATAGTAAATTATTCTTTTACATCTAATAAATTATATGTTAATATTCTATATATGTGTACCAATCATTATCTTTTTTTATTTTATAGGGAGTTACATGTTTTAAAAGGATCTTTCAAAAATCCCACCAGATAAACAAGGCTGATTCAATGGAACTTTTCAAATTCTAACCTATTTTCAAGCACACTCTATAATCTATCATAAGCCAAAAATATATTGAAATTATCATATATTTTATTATAGAAACTATATTTTTTCACTATGGGTTATATGCAAAAAAATGTTCAAAATAACTCTTCATTTCAAAGTAAAATTGTATTTCTTCTAATAATTACTCAATGATTTTTGTAAGAGAAATTTCATCTATTTCATCACAATTTGGTTATTATTATTTTTTATTGAGGTTTCTATAATATGATATAACCAAACACGTTTTATTTACTTGTTTATTATTTGTTTAATTATGAATATTCTATCTTGATACAATTCACCATATTACTATGAATGGTTAGTGGACATATTTTGTGACTAGGGAATGTTATTTACATTTTATATGTACATTTAAATATGAATGTATATGTTTTTTATGTTTATAAACAATTATATATGGAATTTATTGGATTTATTATCTGTTGGGTGGGCCCTCTTTAGCCCCTCGATGCATCGGTAGGTCTCATTAGACTAACTTGTTTAGGTTTTACCGTTTTATATATAGTCTTGGCACAAAGACCTAACATAATGATTATGATGTCAAGAATTATTATTTCCCTCAATATGAAACTAGATAATGATAGTCCATGTGATTATTATACTAGTATAATGTCCATGGTTATGTTTTTTGGAATTATTTAATCTATTTGCATTCCTAACATATTATGCTTTACTTAATTTTTAAATAGATGTGTATTTAGTTATTCCCCATGCCTACAATTTATGTTTATGATTACCTCAATTTTACTATTTAACCATGATGAGCATTGATGTTCACTCCTTTCATATGATTTATTTTTCACAAGTTGGGAAAAAGTATATTAGGAATGATTTTCAAGGATAATCTAAGAAATTACATTTAATTAAAAATAAGTATATATTTTTTATTTTCTATGGTGTAGTATTGTTGAGCTTAATTATGCATCTTGCATTCCAATGCAACTAAACTATTCATTCCTTCAAGATATGGTATCATATATTATTTTAAAATTTAATAAAATAATGAACTGGCTCTGGGAAATTAGTGTAGGGTTTTACAATTGGTATTAGTGGAATTTTAGTAAAAAACATGAATACTATATTTAGAAAATGTATACTAAGGTATAAATCCTTAATATATACTTTTATTTAAACACACAAGAGTATATAATAATTTTGGTAATGAATAGATTATGTGGATCGCCCTGTAAAATAAATCCCTTTATAGATATTACAAGTGGATGTGGTTCTGACACAGATGTACCTAGAAGTGATAACTCCAATAATGTGTCTCAAACATGACACGGGGTAACCTAGTACACAATAATGGTCCTTATAACATAACTTTTTTGAAACTCCCAATGGATATGATTATAATAATTCACATCTTCTTTAGAATTCATTATGAAGGATTTAAAAGTAAATTTTCCCTTAATGAAACCATATTTATGATTATGTGATTAGATATGAATATTATTTAAATTTATGTTAAGTATTCTGTTAGTTTAGATTATAAAATATTATTCATTACCTAATATCTAGTATGCCATCATTTAGAAATGGCACCTAGTTTATGGAATGAAAAATGCATGAAAGCGAGTATATCATGTTGGTATTTACCTATTATGCAAGATATTGATGTTAGAGCTCCCACTAGTGTTTCAGAAACATATAACTATATTGGGACAACTGACATAGGTTATGAATAATAAACATATCCATATAAATCATCATAAAGAAAAACATAGAGGATAAATTTTAGACCACATTATGTGACAATAGCCTCAATAATTTAATAGGACTGTAAACCCATTCATAGAAGAGTAGCAGATATATTCCTTATATAATATTTTTCTCACTTTAGGAAGTAACTATATGGAGAAGGTTCTAATGTAATTTTACCATTTATCCTGAGATACTGATCAATTGTGGTCACTAGATTAAAAAAGGAGGTGGAAGAGAGTGAAAATATGGAATGGAGTGATTTTTCCGAAATATTCTTAGAAAAACACATTGCTTATGAAAATGGAGTGGATATGAAAATTATGTTTCTCAATATGATGAAAAAAGAATGATAATGCTACAAATTAAAGAGCTAACTTCACAGGGTTAGAAAGACGTCATGGAAGACATACATAATCCAAGGAGAAATATTTATTGATTATTTTAGGGTTTAAAACAATTCCTCAAAAGGGAACTATTCTCCCAAATTTTCTTATCACATGAAGATTTAATATCTAGTGATATCTAGATAGAAGGAAAATCATATATGTCTTATGAAATTAAGATAATGGAAGATAATAAGATAGAATTCAAACACATTGGACAATGAAATATGGAATGGAGGAAGAGGGGAAGAATTTATTTTCCATCATGTGATAATTGTGGGAAGAAACACTTGGGTACATTACTGAAGTGTATTGGTGTTTGATACAAGTGTGTATGAAAATGCCACAAATCCTGTGATTGTATGGGAAAAAGGAATCCCCAAAATGATTTTCTACAATTGAAATGTGATGAATCATTATGAAAATTATTTTCTTAATAATCAAGGAAGAAATTCCCAATGAATGCCAAGGGAGGAAGGCCAAACTTATGAAATCACAACTGCTGAGGTTGAACTTCGAAATGATGTGGTAGAAGGTACCGTAATCATTTCCTAAAACATATACAACGTTTTTTTGGATTCTAGATCATAAAATTATTTTATAACTTCTTTGTTTTCTAGGGAAATTATACATTTCATATTTTATTTAATAATCAAATTTCCATTCAAAACTCATAAGGGATGTATCATTTCAACAAAGTGGTGTCAATAAATCCCCCTAAAGACACAAAAACATGATTTAGTTGTGGACCTTGTCATATTAATGATTATTCAATATCATATAATTCTTAGTATGAAATGGATAAATACTATTATTTGATAATCATTTTCAATGATAATGATGTTAAATTTTTTAAGAATGATGTATAATCCCATATAATTATAGCTAAAACCTCTCTATATTATTCTCATCTATATCCACCCCTAGTAGATCTACTGAATGGAATTTATGGAGGGTGACAACACAATATACAAGGTTTAGAAAATAAATATTAAAATATAGGATGTATGTATTATGGAACAATACATTGATTTATTTCTAGATGATTTACGTAGACAACCTCGAGTGTGAGAAGTTGAGTTCACTATTAATTTAATTCCTTGTTCAAGACCTATATCAAATACTCCTTATAGAGTGGCCATTGTGGATTTAGTATAACCAAATAAACAATTATAGGAATTATGTGAAGAATGAATTATCCAACCATGATTTTATCCATGGGAATCCCCAATTCATTTCATCAATATGATGGATGGATCTAGGAGTTTGTTTATTGACTACATGTAGATTAATGCTATTACAATAAAGAATAAGTAACCTCTTCCTTGCAATAATGATTTATTTGATCAACTTCATGGAACCCAATATTTTTTAAATATTTAACTATGATTATGATATCATTAGTTTCGTGTAAAGAATGACGATAACCCAATAGTAGCATTTCAAACTAGGTATAAGAATTATGAGTTTACTGTAATGCCTTTTTGACTATCTAATACACCCAAAATTTTCATGAATCTAAATAATATAATATTCATTGAATATATTCATGACTTTTTAGGGTATTTATTGATGAAATTATAGAATACATCAAAATAAATGAAGGCCATGAGAATAACTTGTTGTTATTTTTTGAAAACTGTTAGGAAAAATGAATTATATGGAACATTTATCAGGTGTGAATTTGGAATAAATCAGTATATTTTCCAGGATATATTCTCTATTAGGATAGAATCATAGTTAATCCTTCAAAGAGAAAGGTGTTCTAAGAATGGCCAACTCCAATGAAAATAACTGAGGTATATAGTTTTATTGGTTTAGCATGTTATTATCTTTGTTTCATTGAATACATCACATGTTTATCCAAATTGTTTACAAATATTAAATGTAAAGGGGTTATGTTTTTTGGAAGAAATAATGTGAAGAATGTTTCTAATAAATGAAGATGAGATTAGAGAATACCCAAATCCTGACTCTACCATTAGGAAATAGTGGATTTTTTCTATGGTGTTGCATCAATGAAAGGTCATGGATGTTTCCATATATATAATGATAGAGTTATTTCCTATGAATCAAGTTAGTTAAAATTTCATGAACTGAACTATCCAACTAATTATCTTGGTTTAGTATTTGAAATTATTTCTCTGAAGATATGGAGAGGTAATGTCTATAGGGAAAATTGTGAGATATATACAGATCGCAAGAGTTTAAAATATATCTTCTCACAGAAAGAACTCAACATGTGGAAAAGGTGATGGCTCAAGCTACTCAAGGATTACAATTGTTCCATAGTCTACAACCTATGAATATAAAATAAGGTAGTTGATTCATTGAGTATAAATGATCATGGAGTTTTAAACAAAATGATAATTGACAAGGATTTTATGTTCATGGATCCAGAGAGGATAGATATAAGAATTATTAAATAATGTCAAACATCACTAATTTTTAAATTGGTTGCCAAACCATATTTATTTGATATAATTAATATTTTTTAAACTAATGATGAGAATATTCAAAATAAAATTAATGGTGTGAATAGTGGGATGTTGGGTAACTTCTTGTGTGAGGATGGAATTATAAAATTTGGTAAGAGGCTTTGTGTTCTATGTATAACCAATATAAAAAGAGAGTTATTGGATGATCCCCATGGTATTAATTTCTCTATACACCCTAATAGAACTAATATGTATATATAGATGAAGGAATAATTTTGGTGGGACAGCATGAAGTGGTAAATTGCATATTATGTATCAAGATGTCTAGTCTGTCAATAGGGGATGGATGAATGACAACATCTTAGAAAAGTCATGAAACCTCTTTCTATTCATATATGGAAATGGGAAGACATCACTCTATATTTTTTCATTATATCACCAAAATCTCTAAGGAATAATGATTTAATATTGGTGATAGTTTATCAACATACTAAATAAGAACATTTCTTCACTATAAGGGATTATTTTCCATAGGATAATCTTGCATAACACGATATTAATGAATTTTTGAGACTTCATAGAGAACCTATCTAAGTTGTGTATGATCATGATAGTTAATTTCCATAAAAATTATGGAATGGTCTTCATAATTATTTGGATACTGGGATTTGATTGACTACTAATTATCACCCATAAACGGATGGGCAACTGGAAAGGACAATCCAAACATTAGAAGATTTATTGAGACCATGATCACTTAACATTCAAGTTATATGGGATCTATATTTACCCTTGGTGTAGTTTTCCTACAATAATAGTTTTCAATATATAATTCAAATGGAACCTTATTAATCATTTTTTTGAAAGACATGACGAACACCAACATGTGGGCATGATGTTCGTGAAAGGGAGACTATGTGCCCAGAAATTTTTGAGGAATCAATATCAAAGGTAAAGACTATTAAAACCCATATCAATGTAGCTTAATATAGGAAAATAAATATACTATGAATTGAAGGAATGATTTTGAATTTCATGTAGGAGATTAGGTTTTCATGAAAGTATATCTATGAAAGGGTGTCGTATGATTTTAGAATAAAATAATATTTATCCCCAGGTACGTTGGACCTTTCTAAATTCTAGAGAGAATTAGAGATATGGATTAACGTTTGGAAATTCCATCTAGAATTTCTATGGGACACAATGTGTTCTATGTCTCATTGTTGAAAAAGTATATACCAGCACTAACACATGTACTCACTTATGAGGGTATATAATTCAATCATGACTTATCATACTCTGAAGAGCCTATGAAGATTCTAGAAAATAAAGAGTAGGTTTTGAGTAATCAGATGACTTAACTAGTAAAGATACCATATAAAAAAATCATAAAACTAATGAGTCCATAGGGTACCCTGATTAACTTATGATGTAATCCTACATGATTATTTTTATGAGTCAACATTTTGGAAATTATGAGAATGAAATTTTTGTAATGTGGAATAATGAAGCACCCCAAGAGATTAAAAATAAATTTAATATTTTATTCATGAAAAAATATGTCTATATGAAATATTAATTTATTATAACACATCCACTGGAGACAATTTTTCCTCCTCTCTGATTTGAGTTTCAAGAAACGAAGACACATCGTTGTGATATTTAAGATATTTAGGGTTTGATATGATCAACATACATTTTTTATGAGTAGTAACATTACCCTTATTAATAGTAATTCACCCTTATGAATATTAATATGACCCTTATGATGATTAACCTCACCCATGTATGTAGAAATAATAGTTAGGCACCTTATAAATGATAGTGAATATTTTAAAACTTAATAATTCAGTGTTGATATTTCTTTGAGTAATAAATATTTAATTACAATATTAATTTAACAAATTTATTTAAAATAACATTCATTTTTATAATGTTTTTTCTTAAATACATATTTTTTTGTACTATTATTCTAGTATAATTTTATGAGAACTACGTTATATTTTGAAAGTATTATATAATCAATTTTAAATTTAAAATCTGTATTTTCTGGTAAATAAGGATTTTTATTAAAAAATATTTTTTCATATTTTTAGAATTATTTTAATAAAATTAATTTCTTTTTTAAATTTTAAACATCATAAAATTTTTAGGGTTAATTTTTGGGATTTTTCTTTAATACATGTATTTTGGTGAATAGTGAAATTCGATAATTTATAAAATATAAAAAAGGAATGAATTCCTACATCATGATCGAGTCATTGATGATGTAAATGGACATATTATTGAACTCGAATACAAATATAAATATTTGGAATCACAAAAATCAATAATATTCATAGTCATGAGCTAAAATAATAAAATAATGATTTAAATAACGGAAAAACCCTCCTCTCCTCCACTATAAAATCCACCACTCACTACCTCTTCTCATCACTCCTCTAATCCTTGAATCCTAAAATATTATTCCCAAATACTCTTCCATAGACCATTACCAGGACTAGGAGCTCTTGTGCATTATATAAGGTCATAAACCCTTCCCTTATGGAGGTTCTCAAGTAGGATATTTCTTGAGGAAAATCCTCTTCAATTATCTTTTAATTTTGTTTCTATTTATTAACTTTTATAATCTATCATTCACCTCCTCTATAAAAATTATTATATTAAATAATTTATCATATATATATATTGGAATCATATCATGTTATTGTAACATCCATTATAAATCTTCTTACTCTCTCTCCCTTTAATTTTATAAATGAAATCATCATTCGGGAGGTTCCAATTTACAATAGTCATGGATTATGGAGTTTATTTCTTCAATTTATTCTTAAAATATGTTCATGAATCCATTTTAATGGTTGATAAGGATTTTTATGTTTATAATATATCCATTTTTATGTTCTAGATTGAACATATTTTTATTATAATAGAAACTAAAAAAATGAGTTTGCTTCAATCGATAAGTGCCATAATAATCTAAACAATTGTCACAAACTGTATTATCAAATGATTCATATTCTTAATATGATAAAAAATATAGATATAACCATTTAAAAATATATATTCTCATTAACAACATTAAATTTCAATTATGTATAATTATACCTATTTTATATGAAATCAGTTACATGTAATCATGTGAACCGATGAAGAAATCAATGAAACGAACACTCCAGAACCATAGAATTCAATATTATAACATAACAATAGAGAAATAAATTAACTTAATAAAACTATAATGAATAAAATATTTGTATATATTTTTTCTGAATTAGTTAATTAATGGGAATAAATTTATTATCCAATACATTATGGCCAATAATTGAAAACATTTAGATTTAAGGTAATGGTTTACAACCCGAACCTCTATTTTCATTTAGAGTTACTCTTATTCCCTATTTACCTAAATGGAATTTTCAATTATTCTTATACTCCTCATAAATTAAATTTAAATTATCTATATTTGTAACATCCAAAGTAAGTAATGAAATATGGATTTTCATATCTATGTTTATTTATGAGTTAGATAGTGTTTTAGAGGCTTAAAATGAGAATACATCCAATCTTAAACATATAATTCTCTAATATATTTAAAAGATTTTTTTAACACATTTTGATTGTGAACCATTTTTTAATCTATATTTTGATAATTTTATAATCTCTATTTGTCAAAATAAACTTATTATTTAGTATTGGGACATTTAAATTTACTTTGGATAAATGTTTGTTATTTTTCTCACAATGTTCATTTTTTAATGAATAGTGAACAATACTGCATTTTACTTCAAAACTAATTTTCATATAATTTAATAAAATGGATAGATTATATTTTTAATTGGTTTTAAATTATTTTTACCATTTAATCTAATGGTGGTCATTGGAATTAATTTCACTTTGAAATTAGACATAAACAATCGTCAAACTTTTGGTAGATATTGTTTTCTAAAAAACCCGCTAATTGTTTTGACAAGGGGAATTATTTTTAAATTAATTACTACCATTTTAGTGTTTAGAATTTGGTAAAATGGATTCCATATTTGGAATAAGAATGTAAAAATTATGTAATTAAGACTCTTTTGTTTTTGGACATTATGAATAGTAACGACGGTAATTATCTTTATTTATCATGATTAATTATTAATCTGGTAGTTAAGGGTAATAAAATAATATCATAATAATAAAAAATGATGCCAACATGTGTCCTAATGCTACTGTTTGTTTAATGGCCAACCATTGGATTCCTTGTGCCAAACTTTGGGACCCCATGGAAACACTTTTGGGTGATAGTGACATTTTATTATATTATTTTTTTAAAGGGGGAGTATTACCAAAGAATGTATCACCCAAGTAAAACAATTTTAGTTTTGTCTATATAAATTATCTCTTAGACTATATATTTTCATTAGAAATCTAAAACGTTTTCCTACATCATAGTATTTTTTTATAATTTTTAGAAATTATATATATTAATTTTTTTATGACACCATGATGATGCAACGGTTACCTCATTAATGAACGATTTAAATAAATTGAAAAGATAATGTAACATCTAAGGCTTAAATTTGTCAAAAACCTATTGTATGGGTGTATTTAAAACCCTTATCACCTTATCTTATAAATATATCATTGTGGTACCTTTAAAATCTGAAACTCATTATATAATGAAGTAACATTTCTTGACTTTCCAAGAGTGCCCCACCTCTCTCTTAAAAAAGGCCGCCACCTCTAACACCTTACCCACACCTATCAAGCCATTGGGTCGGCCAATATATGCTCATTTTATCTATCCACATCCCTCTATTCGTCCCAAAATCCTTTCCTTAGGCAGAAAGATCTTCATGAAATCCTTTTGGGTCAAAGCAAAAGGAGTTACCCGATTTAAAGGTAATGTCTTCACTCATGTTCTTTTGTTTTATTTTGCTTCTCCATCCCCCTAAACTTTTTTTATTCATTTCTTTTGTAAAAAAAAAGTATATAAAATATACTAGTATTTTTTTATTAGAAGTATTTGATTTACACTAACACACACTTCCGTCTAATGGTTAAATAACATACTGTTTTTGTGGATGGCGAATTTCTGCCTCACGAAACGATGATTGTTCAATCTTCTTTTAACACCTTTCATGGTGTCCATTAAGATGTCACTCTATTTCTATATGATATATTTTATGTTTATGTTTTCCTTATGTTTGTATATTTTCCATTTATGACATACCTTAATGTTTCCATTATGGGTAAACGCGATATCTTCATTTTAGGAAGTGTGGACTACCGTCCCCTCAAAGTGATTTGATTCGTTAATGCCATATGTGGGATGTATAAAGGATGGAGTTTGTAATGTTATATATGATATTATATTGGAATTATAATATACCTTTATATAATTATGATTTCAATCCATTAAATACAAAATATAAATGAAAGTAGTGTTCATACGTATGTACGGCTTACCGTCTCCATGAAAGGTGCATTTCATTTCTTACCTCTAAATGTTATGTAATATTATAAATGCATGTATATACTGGATATATATGATATATATTATATCTATATCATGACTATAATTCAGGATATAATGGATATTTTACCACATGAACAACTTGTAATTATAAGAAGTTTATTTTTGGCTCAAGTACCAAAGATCGACAAAACGACCGTTATTAACTTCAATAATTAAATAATGTTCATAACATGGTAATAAGTGATATAAAAGGAATAATGAACTTGAAATACGTTCTTAAGCAAGTATAAATTAACTCTAGTTTATTATTCAGTAGATTAAAGAACGATCGAGTTAAGTCAAACACGAGGTATGGGACTTCGTATCAATCTCCTTTCATTGAGGCATATTTTGTTTTATACAAAACATTCTTTTATACTGTGTATAAACCCATTTTACTTTTACTTTTATTCAAATGGAATATTTTTTATATGAATTGTTTTACTAAATGACAAAAGGGAATGTTGTTGTCATACATATGTGGCGACAACAACTTCTCTACCGACGTGACCATTATTTGAGTTTCGGCTTCCTATACAAGCCATAACTTTTTTTAAATGAAAAATATATAGCATGTTTTAATTTTATTTTATTTTTTTATTTAAAATGGTTTTGATAATGTATTTATTATATCAATGTATTGTATTTATATCTTTTGATTGAAATGTGGAAATGTTATGTTTCCTTTATGCATGTTTTATGGGATACGATTATGTTCTAGTTCTTGGGCATTGTTCATAAAGACAGGTGGTTACATGATAAACTAAGGGAGGGTGAGCCCTTGAGAGATCTCCAATGAATTGGGTAACACAAAGGAGTTAAAATTTATGGTTTCTCCGAAGATATTTAGGGAATATACTGTGATGGGTATTCCAAACGTAACCATGAGGGTTACTCCTTATGTAAGAATGTTATTAATGCCTCAAGTTAACTTCATGTATTATGTTTTCTACGAGTTATTCATCAATCTTATGATTTAATGAGGTATGTTAATGTTCTTATGTTTTATGCATAAATTATGTTTTCAATTATTCTTATGTATACATGGACTAAGGTTTTCTTCCCGTATTTTTATATCCCTTACTGATCTTTTGATGCTCATACCATGTTTTTGAAATGTTTTTCACAGGTCAAGGGAAAGTTACATGATGTGATGATAGTGTCAAGAATTTTTCAAGAAATAAAACATGTTTTCTTTTAAATATTTTTTTCTTTGATGGGAAAATTGAATGTTTTCTTTTATGTAACCACCTTGTTTAAATGTGGAATGTAATGCATTATTTATGATCTAATTCTCTAAAACTCTAAACCTGAAAAGATCCTCAATGTGTATTCTTGAAATAACTCAAGATTAAGTAATGATTACGGCTGGGGCCTTATAATATATGTGTACCAATCATAGTTGTTCATTATTTAGTTGGGATTTACACTTTTTAAAAGGATATTCCAAAAATTCTTCCTAATAAACAACCCCAATTCAAGGGTAATTTTGGAATTATTACCTATATTCAAGTACACACTATATTATGTCTTATGATGCCAATTTCTAATAAAATCATACAATTTATTATAAATATATTTTATTTCACTTCCAGTTATGTAAAAATTCAAAAAAGGACTCTTTTTTTCAATGTAAAACATTATTTCCTTCAAGAATTACTCAATGATTTTTATAAGATCAATTTCATATTGTTAAAAACTATTGGTTTTTATTACCGTTAATTGAGGGAAATATTTTATTATGTCATATATCATGTTTTATTGAATTTTTAATGATTATTTTGACTTTGGATATTATCTCTTGATACCATTCTACAAATTAAACTAAATGGTTCGTGGCCATATTTAATAATTGGGGAAAGTTATTTACGTTTCATATGATAGTTTCAATGGGAATATATATATAATTTTTTCTTATCCTCATTCATATGTGTAATTAATTGGACTTATAAAGTTATCATGGGTTCCCACTATAGCCCATAGATGCATCATTAGGTCTCATGGGACAAACTGGTTTGAGGTTTTACCGATTTATGTATGGTCTTGGAAGGACACATTCAAATAATGATTATGATGTCTGACATTATGCATTCCCTAATTTTGAAACTACTGTTTAATATGACACATGCTTATTAGACTAGTATAATATCCATGGTTATGTTTTATGGAATTATTTTATCTTTTTTTATTCCCTCAATGTTACTCTAAAGTTTACTTTTAAAGACATGTGTTTTTAGTTATTCCTCATGTATACTGTTTTTGTTTATGATTTATTCCCCTATATTAGTTACACTTATTGAGAATATGAGCTCATCCCTTTCATATTTTTTATTTTCTTCAGGTTTTGAAGCTGTGTATTATGAAATAATTTCAAGGATAATCTAAAATTTTATGTGTTATTAAAAAGTTGATATGTTGAATTTTATTTGAAGTTTTAATGTTGATCTTTTGTATGTTTCTTTTTCTCTAATGATACTAAACTATTAATCACATTGGGATAGAAATTATTTTTTTATATTAAAACGTAATAAAATATTCCACTGACTCTAGGAAACTGGGTTCAGGTGACTACACATCTAGACATTTGGGGGTCAAATTTTATGTCTAAGATAAAATATTACTTCTTATTGTTAACTCGCATGTGTATCACATATTATATCTCCATGATGTTAGATTTGTATAAGTAAATTGTAAAATATAAGTATATTTTTAGATACATCAAGAATTTAGGGACCATTTTAATATTAAAGTCCATGATTGATATGTTATAAGTAAATTTCATGAAATTTTACTTCTGGTTATGATTGATGGATCCATCTGATTATCTATATAATGTATAAGGATATTAATCCCATTGGATATATCTCGATACTAGAATATGTGATGTTTATGTGTATTTCGAAGAATTTTACTCTTTGGGAGTTCATTATAAGTTAAGGGTTAATTGAAAGAGTATGGAAGAGTTGAAAAAACTGGTCTCTATAACATTCTTAGAATGTATACCAATTTAATAAAAGAAGTTCAATGACTATTTTTGTTCAATATATAACCTATATATATTCCCTCATCCTTGTGCACCCCAAAATTTCATTTTTTCCATTTTCATTGGATTTAATAATGTGGATTATTTGTTCACTCCCTCTACACTGGAAACAATATTGATATATTATGTTTTAGATTTTAGTTATCCTCTCTCTAGTGTACCACCTTGGGAGTGGTTTTGGGGGATTAAAACTTATGACTTTAGATGATTATAAATGACCCTCTATTTGATACTCAAATAGTGTAACTATGAGAAGATAAGAATATAGATAATGGATTGAATACTCTCTTATGTAAACATCATTTTTGAGATGTAGTTCATACCATACATTAAAGAAGTTCATTCTCCCCATATATATAGTGGTGAGAGTTATCTATTATTTGGTATATCTTATTCAAAATCCATCTATTGTGTGAGTTATAATTTATATTGATGGTAACAATACTCATGTTGATTAACCTCATCCTTCGGTCATGAATTTGTTCCTATTGTAGTTTATTATCTATTATTACTTTTTTATGTATTTGAGAGTGGAATCCATCCCCCATTTTGATTATAGATTCGTGAAATGATAGATTATATATATGAGTTTATGGATTATTAAAATTATTAAGTACATGTATTGTACGTGTAACTCAATGATACCCATCGGTATATTGATATAATTAATCTATGATGTGTGGGTTGGAATACAACTTTCTATTATTTTTTCATCCTACACTAGAGTATATATTATAACAATAAATCCTTTTTTTCCACATTTGGGTGATTTGTTTTTTCTTCTTGTGTGATGGGGTAGGGAACTCATTATTAAAATGAGGTATTTGTCACCAATTAATGAAATTGGTAACTCCATTTTCTATTTTGTTTCTATTATAAAAAGGTATGGTTCCCCCACTTTGATCAGGATATTGGTGCAAGTATCTTTCTATGTGGTCTTCATATATGAATTTTATGTCATGAAACATTATTTGGAGAATAATGATACCCAAATGAGTATGGCTATTTTCCTACAATATTAGGTTGGTCATGATATTGTAATCAGATGCGTAGATTGTTTTTGAGTTATAGTCCCACTGGTACGGGTAAATTATGATTATATCCCTTGTAAACGAGGTGGATAATAGGGTTGTGGAACACTATTGTAGATAAAATGTAGTATAATCTTTTGTGTCGAGGAGGAGTGAGGTTGTGGAGTCCTTCCATTGAGGTATGTACTTATATATTGGGTCTTCATTCCATGTATCGAGTAAACCATCATAATAACATTATTTCCTCTATGATATATTATTTATGGATTTACTAGGAATTTAATATATAAAATATTCATATCCTTGAGTTCTCTCCTGTTTTATGAGTTGCGTAACTACATAGTTCATCCCATGGTTGTTGATGGACCAAAACCCTAACACCTTTTACATTTTTTTTTAAACAATATTTTGCATTTTTTTACTTACTGTTTCCTAAATTATCATCCCATACATGTTTTTTATATAAATATGGTACATATGTTTTTGATGATTTTGGTGGGAATGGTGTTTATAGATCCAGAGCATAGTGGAGCCTCAAAGTGTAAGTTGATGGTATCCATTAGGTTCCTGTTGGTATAATATGGTGATTTTCATCTCGAGTTACTAAAATTTATTTATTTTTATAGTTAGGGATTTTTTATTTTTCCATTTTCAATGGAATTTTTATTATAATACTATTTTTATGTTTATTATATATTGATTTTATGTTTATATTTTATTTAGTTTTATATATCAAATATGGTTGTGGTTCTAATGACTAGATGGTGAAAAATATCTGTTATAGGTTGTACAATCTAAGGCCTTAAATATATGTGTTATGTCATTTTAGTGTAAATCAATATCCCTTATCCTATTATAGGTGGGATTAAAGTGGCACACATAGTTTACTATTGGGCCATTGGGGGTAACAATTGATCGAGTTATGTCAAGGTTAGAGTCATTGATTACAATATCCTATGTGACTAAATGTCCTAAAGAAAATAATATAAAAAATCTATTCCTTGTGGGGGTCATTTCAGTCTCTTTAAGTGGTGGGCAGTAGTCCCATTCATGCTACATGAGGAGGTATTGAGGGAGGTCCACAAATCCCCCTTTATGGTATGTCTTGTAATGGAAAAGTTATAGTACTATCTAATGAATAAGTAATGGTGTCTTTGTATAAAGTGGAGTATATATCGGTCCATATACTTTTGTCTTATCTATTACAAGGTAAAGGATAAGCACCATGTTTTTGTATGTTTAGTTCAACACCATGTATTTATGGAATTTAACATTTATTGTATATCTATATACTTTATAAAATTACTTCTATCTTTCAAAAACATTAGTGATTATATGTAGGTTACCATCATATTAAAAATCAAGTCTACCCATTTTCATACCATTTGAGATAATTGTTTTGTGGATAGATTGGTAATCTTTTTTGTGAAACAGATTATCAGACTGCATCAGATACCATTGGTTGTCATTATTTATCAAGAACAATGTTTCTACTTATAGTTGTGGAGGATCATGTATGAGGTATTAAAGATTAAACTATTGAATAGTATGACATTTCTCCGTATAATATATATCTAAATATATTAATTAATAATATATTGGATGTCATATTTAGGTCAGGTGTAATATATTTCAGCTAAATACTGGATGATATCCTACCTTTAGTTGAGATTATATAAAACAATTACACCACTCCACTATAAGAATAGAACATTACAGGGTACCATAAAAGAGACCTTGTAGATCACACCATTTCTGTATAAGATTTATGAGACATTTCACATTAATATTTGATTATTTTTTTAAATTAAATTATATATACGTTTGATCTAGTAGAAGATTAAGACATCTCATTTCAATTTGTATTCCTAAACAGACTGATGATAGTGGATTAAATAGTTCATGGAGGGAGGTAATGTGTTTTGGATGTTTAGGACAAGAAATTATATTTAGAATTTTGTTCGGGGGATAAATATATCCTCAATATTCATCATGTTATTCTAGATCCTTCATTGTGAGGGTAATGTTCTGTATTGATAAGTTATTCCCCCCATAATTGGATCTGGTTCACAACATCTTACATGTGTTGGGTTTAGGGATATAATTTCTTGATCTATGAAAGGTTATCAATTGGTGTGATATTCTTTCATAATATAAAATTGACTTCAAGTATTATGTAGTAGTGACTAATTTTTAGAAATACAGGACCATATGGGGTTATTCAATACTATAAGTATGTATTCTTTGGTAATAATGGAACAATTAAAAGAGCTCATTGGAATATAGGAATCATATGAAGATCAATACCCTCACCACATTGAGAGAGTTTAAGATTTATAGATAGATATCCTTTAAGAAGGATACTTCATAGAAAATAAAAAATTTTCTTTCAGGCCTTTTATATATTTTAAATAATACATTAATAGGTGTATGTAAACCTAGTTTTAATTATTTTTCAATCATGAATATTGAGAATACTATATTAAATATCTTATATTTGTTTTTAATAAATGATTTATAATTATTTAACAATAATAAATATATTTAACATGGATCCTCAAATAGAAAATGTTCACCTTGGATTTAATTGTGATTAAGGGATTACTCTATGAGTTATACAACTTGAGTAAAGTTTCTCGGCTGAGGGATCTGGTCGGTCATAGTTTATTTAATTAAAGCACTACTAACCATATAAATCCATTGCTTAATAATAATTAAATCTCTAATTATGGTTACTCATTTATATAAAATAAAAATTAGATCTAGACAATAAATATCCATGTTGATCCATTTGCAAATTATTTTAGTACAATATTCATAGAAATCATTGTGAACATTATCTTCAGAAAATAATGATTCAGTCAGGAGGTAACACTAAATATATATTCTATTTCTCATCCATAATCATTTTTATGTTTAATATCAATTATTCTAATTATTTTTATGTTTCATAAACCCACATACCCTTCTCTTCATATTATTTTATGATGTCATTTTTTATTTATGTTTCAAGGGAAATAGATAGATGATGGTGGTTCATCAAATGTTGTACCCAAAAAATCCATGTCATCAAATTCCACATCCATTGTCATTCTAAGAACCCCCTAGACATGGAATGATGATATTTTTTATCGTTAGTATTCTAACATTAAGAAATTGGAAACCCTAGTCACCCCCATGGCCTTATGTATATGTGGATAATTGAATGTATACCATATCCATGGTAAAAAATGTTATATTGGAAAAATATGACAGTGGAAGACGGACTATGAGAGGCTCAAGTAGATTATGTGTAATTATACCTCCAGAATATGTGTCAATGAATATAGTAACATGAGGAATGGGGAGGAATACAAGTGATATAGTAGGGTAACATAGAGAATGGCATATTCTTTTGAAGAATTGGATGGTACTACAAAATCAATAGTGAAAAAAAACCACAATGATGACATATAGGAGATGGTGATGGTTGCTAGTATTCCACACCTATCTATCTAATTAACACTAATAATTATAATTACAACCTACCATATGGAGGGAGGTGTACAATGCATTGACAATCATGGCCCACTCGTGGACTATGTAGTGCCAACACCATCCGAGGAAAGTCTTTACCCATTGGTCAGATGAGAAACTCATCTAAAACCATGTGTCAAGGGTCATTTAGTCTCCCCCATCGGGATGAGTGTAAAATTGAGTAATGATTTCTCTACATAATATTGGGAGTGAAAAATAGTGCATGTGGTACATTACACCAAGCCCTTCCATGTCTTGTGGTTCTCAAAGAGGCCATCACATGGCTTTAATATCAACTACATGGTAATTATTCATACTATTGATATAGTATAGATATTTTGGGGAAAAATAGCCTATCCAAGGAATTATTCAATGAAAAACACAATTTTTTGTTTTCTATTCCTAAATTAGGGTGTTCTTAGTGAATAATGGGTATGTTTTTATCATTATATTTATAAAGACAACCATGAGGTTTGGGCATGATGATTACATAGTACATGGGGTTCGGTACTCCCCATTATATGAGCTAGTAACAAGTCATGAGTCACTTGTATACATTCACTATTTGGTACTATTTATCTTACTTGGGGTATAGGTCCTCATTTTAATGGAATGAGGTTAGTACTACCATGTCTATAACAAGTTTTGGGTACCCTAAATGATTTATAATGATAAAAACTCTACAATAGATGGGGATAAAGTACTGCATATATATAGTTATGTATTACCTTATTCAACATATTATAATCAATGAGGATTTGGTCTTTAACTAGTGTTAGAACATCTTGAACCATCACACCTTAGTTTATGTGGTATCATCATTACAAAATAGATTTTTAGAGGTTATTATTTTTTGTATAGTTTTATAGACTAGTCTCTAATAGAATTATTCATAGTAATTGAATGTAATGTGTTTAGGATATGAAGTGCGGAACACCCCAATATCTATATTTTCCTAAAATAAAATGATATCTAGCTTACCAATTCCTTTATCTGTTTCTAATATCTATGTGTTATTAATATTCTTGATTTTTGTTTTCTGGGGAATCCTAATGGGTATATTTGTAAGTCTATGTTATTTGGGATTGGTGGAATTCTCAAAGTAATTAAAACTTTTCAATATGGTGGAATAACTGAATCTTATATCATGCCTCGGACTATAAATTCATGATCTAAAAAATATAAAAGTGTTAGTTTGGGATGTGGTTGAAGGATTGACATGGTTCTCCGGATATTAAATTTGTTTCGGGGGCATCAAGATCTGAATACTAACTTTTCAGGAGAATCATATAGAGGTACACTTTTTATCCATGTATCTCTCTAGGAGAATATTTTTCGGATTTAAAATGGTGTCTCTTATTTTCATAAACCATGAGAGTTGGGGTGCATGTTGATGATTATTTTTTTTAGAAAATTATAGAGGTGGGGTGCATGGTATTCTAAACCTGGTTCCTGGACCACATGGTTAGTTCCACAAAACCAATTTCTCCACAAAGTTAACTAAAAGTTATCTCAAATTGTGAGGCCAAACAATGCAGGTTGTGTCTCCAGGGTGGTGTTCACTTCACAATTGGTTAATGGTTAGGAAAACCATGTATCCTAATCATTTTCCTCATTAAATTGAAAAAATTCACTGTTATCCCTTACAACCCATAAAGGTGTCTCACCATTTTTCTCTACTCATTCAGTCTAGAGCCCCCCCACCTCACATCCTCTCCATCCCTCCCATCTTACCTTTATGGTTTCTACATTATTCTTATCACAGTCTCATTATCATCAAATGTGTTGGGAGCCTTTTGAAATTTATAAGACTTTGCATGACTCTTTTCATAACTTACCCTTCTATATGAATTGTTAAACCCATGTGATCTATTTTACTCTACTTTTAGCTTCTTTTTTAAATTTCTATTATTTATCTAATTACCCATTGAATATACTTCATTAATTATAATTGTGATCCATTTTATGAACAAAGTGGGTTGTATATATAGTTTCTATTAAAGTCCCATTATATATAAATTATTATACTTTAACTCATAGTATATTATACATGAATTTCCCCTAAAATTTGAAATAACCATAATTACTTATCATAGCCACAACCTATACGATTTGTTATACCAATTTTTATGATCGATGATTAGTAACCTGAACTTGGTCCACCCCTTGCGTGTGTTCTATTAATGGACCTTATTATTAATTTATGAAAATTTTCACTATAATTAGAATTTAATAATTAATTATAAATGAATTGTTTAAAATTACTAATGTAATTTTGTGATTTCTTGGACTATATAATTAATTATATTTTAGTAGAAAGATAGATTGGGTAAATTCATAGCCAAAAAATGACTAAATGAAATGTAATATAATGTTGGTGGTATTGATATGAACCTGGAACATATTAATAGATAAGCAAAATTATTCAACCATATCACATGGTAAATTGGTAGTGGCATGGAAATATTTATGGCCTTCTAAATTACAAAATAATGGAATGATGAAGATTGTGTAGATAACATATAACAAGGCATGATTATGGACATTTCTCACCATTAATTAATTTATTATAAGTAATGATAGGAGGGAATGTTGTCCCTCTTCACTTATGACACTTATACGTGGAATCCCTCATGAATTATTATACTAGGTTATGGTTTCCCTATTTACATATGATAATTGAATGTGGAATCCATCCTGAATTATGATACTTGACCATGGATTCCTTCTTGAAAAATTATACATGGGCATGCAATCTCTCTTGATTTATGAATCTTGAGGAAAGAATCCATTTTTATTATATGAATGGTGTCTCTTATTATTAAGTGTAATGTTTACGTATTTATTATGATAAATGAGTCCCCTATTATTAAGTAAAATGCATCCTTTATTATTAAAGTCTTGGTGTCCCCTATTATTTATGGTAATGCAATCCTTTATTATTCATGGGTATGAAATCCAATATTACTATCAACATAGTGTCCCGAATTAATAATGGGCATGGTATCCCATATGATTCATGATACTTAGTCATAGAGTCCCTTATAATTTATGACACTTTGGCTTGTGGCCTTATTTAAAAATATAACTCTTATCATTATACACAGATGCCTCAGTTAAACCCAGAGTTTATACTGGTACTATGTATCTATGCACATGTCTATATATGTTACTATGTATGCAATGTATATATATATATGTGTGTGAATGTGCTTATATATATATATGTCTAGTGACATTTAATCAGTGTTATTCAGGCCTGGGCTAATGCAGGTATAGTCAGACATGTACCCTTTGAGGAACATGTCCCTAACATTATTATATTTATTTATATAATTACACTTTTTTATTATTATACAAATACTACTATATATTTTATATTAATAGACTATATTGAATTGTACACCATTGGTGGTGGCCTATTGATTATATCTCACACCCAATTCAGGATACAATTTCATTATGGTACCCAAACAAACATCATGGTTATAGGTTATCTTTCGGGACAGTTCTTTGTATTGTTTTAATTACAGACTTGGACAAGACATAAGATATTGGGAGCAACATTTGGTCATGTTTCTAGGATACCATTAAGATATGGATTATTTTATTTATTTATTCCTTTAATATTGTAACTATCTTTATCCCTAATTTTATTTATTTAATTAATATCATTTCAATGAATGGTTGTATTATTCATCACTAACATATTGGATATTTATTATATCTATAAATTTTTAATTATTAATTTTCACTAAATTTAAATTTTATTTATTTCACTATTTATTTATTTTCTATTTCATACTATTTTCATACTCTAATCACGAGGGTATAACCCCCCCCCATTATACGTTATTTATAACATCATTGATGTTTGAAAGTGTAACATCCTATGATTTTAGGAAATAGATTATTTAAAATTAATCAAAATTATTTAATATCTTGTGTTACACACAATTCATATTAAAGGTTGTGTAGTATGCAAAAACATTTTAATATTACATTACACATAACATTGAGTCTCTTCGGTAATATGTTTTTCACTCAATGCCATGTTTTACAGGACAAAAAATATTATATTAATAAATAATATGATAGTTATCACCTAGTCATTAGAATAGTGTGATTGAATATGGTTAACTAAATTATGATTTTATGTTTCACATATGTCTATATGGTGAATTGTTTGGAGAAACATTTATTAGAAATGAAAATAAAAATCAATTGATTATAAATTATGTGTTTTATGAAAAACTATTTGTATGACCAGAATAGAAATTTGTATTAATAAATTATATTATTCCACATTAGTGAAAATAATAATAATTATTATATGTTATATATTCAATATTTTTTTAATTCATATATAATTTTGATAGGATTAAGATAATATCAACACCATTTTTATGCATAAAAAATCTATATATTTTTGGAAGGATGTTTTTTCTGCCTTTTAGTGGTAGATTTATTTTAAAAATAAATTTTTAAACTTTTGGAATATATCATGAAATAATAAACAGTATTTTTTCATTATATAATATCGAAATTTACATTGTCTTATTTTCCATAATTTTTCTGAGAACATTTATATTTTGAGGAAATATGAATGAAATTTAAATTTAATTGAAAATGCATTCTTCTCCAAAATAATATTTATTTGTATATTTTATAATTCATTATTTTTAAAGTTTAATTAAATCAATTTTATAACATTTAAACCAATGTAAATTATTATATTCAATTTCACATTGATATTGGATATAAAAGGCTTTCAATTATTTGAGTTTTTACATTAAATAACTCAATGTATCGTATCACCTATGCCATTAATTTTAATTTTATTTCTTCCACTTCATGTGTTTGGAGCACCACCAACTTACAAACTAAATACGTTTGTTCATCCATTTACATCAATAATGATTTTTAATATCGATAGAGTAAAAAATTCTATATTATATATTTGATATTTATAATTTCATTAATTTTCTAGGATTGTTACATAACACACACCATCATTCATTCTATTTCTGGAAATACGATAACATGGTATGTGAACATGTGGACTACCGCCTCCTCAAAGCTATCTAATTCTGTCACTAATTACATGGAATTTATTAATGATAGTTTTAATAAAAAATTATATAGAGGAAATAATTATGATATTCATGAAATAATTATCTATTAGTACATATAACATTTCATTTTTATTCTTTCCCATTTACACACTGAAAAATTAATAATGTCGTTTGTGGAAGTGTGGACTACCACCTCTTAGAAGCAATGAGATTATTCTTTTTTCATCACCACGTAGAGAAAATGATATATTAAATAATTAAAAATTAAATTAAATAATATTTTTTATAAAATGGTCATTATATAAATATAAACATTACGTACCTTCTTTCTATAATGATCATTGAAAAAATTAAATGTTACACAAGAATATATATGGACTATCATCTCCATGGCCATATAATTTGTTAATTTTTCATAACCACCTTTACTATATGATTAAAAAAATTCTAATTGATGTACACATGTTATAATCTTCCCTGGTTATTATTATGAATATGTTTAAATAATTACCTCACTGACCATAGTTGACATATCAATGTTAGTTTTGACACATTAGCTGAATATGGTCAAAATGTCTGAATTAAATATTAATTCTCTATAAATTGAATATAACATGTACATAGGTGAACATAAATTAATAATCATAATGTAAAATGTTATGCAGTAATTAAATAATTGACAATAGATTAGTATTCAGGAATATAGATGAAAAGCAAGACAAATCAGACTCGATGTAAGGGATTTCGTTACACAATTTCCATTCATTGGGTTAAATAAATATGTCATTGGATATATTATGATAGTTATGGGTGTACATTGGATAGATTGGGTTGTGTTTAGTGAATTTTTGGACATGAAATAATAAAAAAGTCCAGTTTGGGTTGGTTTGGATCAAACCTGAATTGAAATTTAGACTCGTCCAGACCCAACCCATCTCGGATCGGGTTAGGTGGTGTCATCATAGTTGGGTTTCTAAAAAATTATGTCAATAAATTATAATATAAACCAATCTAGATTATTTTTTACCCGAATGTTGTGACCTCTCCTCTTTCTTGTGAGATTTTTCTTCCATGCCACATCCACTAGAAAGCAATGCTTACCAATATTCAATCATCTCTAGATACAAAGTTGTTTTATATTTTATGTTACATGATTACGATATAGTAGGTTGGGGATTGGTATTGAGGTAATTTGGGGATTGGAACATGGATAGGCGATGACGAGGAGAGTCATTAGAGAGGTGATGAGGGTGGGGATCATAGGAGTGGAAATGTGGGGGTGGAGATCGCAGAGTGGTTATGGGGGTGGGGATCGTCTGTGATGTGATAAGGGTGGGTATCAAGGGAATGAAAAGAGGGTGGGGAAAGAAATGAGGTGATAGGGTTGGGGGATACTCGGTGACATGACATGGGGAGGGGATCAGTGATGACCTGATGAGGGTAGGGATTTTGCAGACGTAACAAGTGTGGGGATCAGAGTGAGGTAGTGATTGTGTGGATCGTGGCGCCAGATAGAGAGGCGATGAGAGTGGGGAAAGTGGATGGATTGTTGAGATCAAAAAAAAATTCAAATATGTGGTTGAATCACTTACCGTGAGGAACCAACATTAGAAATAAGGGTTTGTATCAATGGAGAGGTGACTTTGAAGTTGACAGGGACAATGGGTGGTTGTGTGGCACGTGCTAAAGTGAAGACGTAGGGTTGGTTGGGTTGGGTTGGGTCATTTGTTTCCCACATGTGACCCAACCCAACCCAACCATTGATCAATATAACCAACTTCATCTGTTTATATAAACTTTTGAACCCAACCCAATCTGACCCCAGCCAATCAGGTTGGTCCTAGACCATCCAGTTGGGCTATGTTTGGACACCCCTAAGGCCAAGAATATGTATGAAATGATTTATTATTACACTATCTGTATTTCCAGATTAATTTTATTAATTTACATTTATCACGTCTAATTATTTCAATTATTTATTATTACTCTAATGATATGAACTTTTTAAGGTATTTTCTTCTCTCAATTTTATTTATTTGAGATATATTCCATCTTAACCACAAATTTTTGTTGTGTGTTGTATATAATTCCCATGAATATTTCTTATTATCCATACATTTATGGTTTCTACACATCCTTTTCATGATCTCACATTCATAGGTCTTACAGCATTAATGTTACCAAAATAATCATGGATATTTTTCAATATTTCGCTTCATTGAGCTTTTTGTTAAGTTATACACATATCATCTATTATAAGGTTTGTATATTTATATTTTGAAATGATATATCAGAAATATTATTATTCTTAATATATCTTATGTTTCATTTAATGCTATTATTTCATGGTACTTATGACGAAAATGTTTCATGTTGGTATGGGGCACATTGGAATGATTAATTGTTATTATCCTCATGAGTGTTTTTAATGATCTCTGAATGGTATTTCAATTCACTAACTTCAATAAACCCTGTCATTTCATATCATCCATTGCAGATATTTTTTAATGATACCATACTCAATATTTTATTAATAGATTAATATTTTTTAATGATATTTTTAGGGAGGTTATTTCCTTTATATGGGATAACCATTTTTAAAAGAGATTGTTGTGGAACCCATTTTTTTCAATGGATTAAACATGTTTCAATGGTATTGTTTTGGAATCTTATTCATTTCCATGGGTTAATAATTTCCTAAAAATATTTTTATGGAACCCATTTTTTCCATGTGATAATAAAATTTCAATGTCATTTTTTTGGAACCTATTACTTCTCCACAGGTCAAGCATGTTCAAAAGAGTTTATTATGGGACAAATTTTTTTCACAGGTTAATATTATTACAATAAATATTGTTTGGAACTTTTTTATTTTCTATGTCATAACTAAGATTCAATTTTTTTATAAAAACCTATTATTTTCCATGGGTTTTTCATTTTTTTTTATTTTTTAGGAATGTGTTTTATTCATGGTACATTAGCATTATATGAAGCAGGTGAGCCTGATGAAACTTTTAGGAAGGGTTAATCCCCATTATAACTCACGATATAGCCTTATATATCTTATACAAAGGGTTGATACCAGTTATAAATCATGAAGAAATGAGTGATCCCAATAAAGCTTATATAATGTTTGATCCCCAATATTGATCATTGATGAATTGAGTAATGAAAATTTTGGATGTCAAACATATGGTTATTAAAATTAAAAGTGTTTTTAATGTGTTTACTAAAAGTGATTCTCCAAGATACCAAAAAGGTTTTTAATTTATTGTTATGATTTTTTAATTATTATAATAACTGTCGTTGATATCAAAAGGTTTTTAATTATTTATTTTAATTAATCATTCCTTTTAGATGTTTTTTTATTTTATTATCCATGTATTGTTCACTATGATATCTTTAACGACTCACTCATGAACTTTTATTATTTAATCATTCAATATTAATATCATATTCTCATCGATGAAATTATATTGGTAATAGTTATGTTTTCACTAATAAAGAATACAATCTCACCCTTTACATGTATCTTTTCCCCTATGTGTTAAATAATTATGTTGAGAAACATATGTCTAGACAGAATTTCTTATGAATTATGATGATTTAGTAATGTGAAAAATAAATTTTGGATTAAGTGGTAGAAATGATCATTTAAATTGATGTGTTTTTTATGAATTTTTCAAAATTATAATTAATAATAAACTAAAATGCCATCTAGTATGTATGTAATCATATATTTCCTATTTAGTTTTTGATGCTAAGTTGAAAAATTTGGGACACAATTATTAGAATCAATGATAAGAATGTAATCTTATCACTTTTATCACATAATTTGTGAGTGGGGGTTCTAGGATTTTATAGATAGTATCAATGGTTAGTTTAGATAACATTGGATATTAGGATGTATTAATATGAGGTTATACAAAGATTTATGGTTACGATAATAAGTCAATAAGATTAAGGGTGATCATCAATTAAATGTATTAGATTCTCCATTGAGGTATTAAGAGAGGAGAAAATAAATTGATTTTTAAATATGTTTTTTAGGATGATGTAGTTATTACACTTCAGATCATAAGAAATTATTTTTGGAGGAATTAGTTTCTAGTGTTTTAGGAAAAAAAGGAAAAATCATATTCAAGGTAACAACACATCACATCCAGCTAGGAAGTCTACCTTGAACCCATGATTGAAGGATAATAATAGTTTCTCGCACTACAATTTTCATTAATGATGTCATTATAAACATGAAATATTTTTATTGGAACATATTATTTTATAATAACAAGGTAGTTTATTTTATGAATAATTGTTAATTTATCTTGGAAGAATACATATTCAAATCATCTAATCTTTGGGTTTCAAACATTGTCTTAAAATGCCTAATGAATTTTTAAAGTATTCATTTATAGAATTATTTATTATTACTATTGTGTATTACTATTGAATTTGGAATCAATATGTAACATTTTATAATTTACATATGTTTGGAATTATCTTACTATATGCAAAAACAATTTGTTTTTGTTAACATATAATAAAATTTAGAATAACATGACTATCCTTTTTATGCTTATGTGGTCATTAATAGTTCATTTTAGCGCTTTTGGAAGTAAATATTCATCTTTAATACTCAACGTTTGGAAAAAATAAATTTTGGTTCAAATTGACTTAAGGAAGAAATTATACTCATCAAGTAATTATATTTCCTTTTCTGTTTTTTCTTGGTCATTATGGTAAGATAATTATTTAACTATAGGAAAATGTTATTAAAACAAAATTATTTTCCTAGTACCTTCATTTGCAATTATCTTATTTACGTTCTAATCATCTTATATATATATTTTTAGGCCGATAACATTACTTTGATCATTCACTTGTTTATTATCAATAATGATAAAAACTCTAAATAATTATTTACACTTTTCCTCTATTTCTCACAAATTTTACTCCTATGTGGAATCCTGGTAATGCATAAAAATTGATGGAATCTATGTTTCCTACTTATTATTTTTAAGAGGATGTTTTATTATCCATTTTTATGATATTGGTTTCAATAATGGAATTTTTAAATTTATAATCATTTGATAACCATTTGTAATTTCGAGGGTGAAATTTATTTAACGGGGGGTATTATGTAACATTCGTAAATTTTAAAAAAATCATATATAAAATCAATTTAAATTATTATATGTATTATGTTACCCAAAATGAATAATTTATCTTTTGTTGTACCCAACACCAAGTTTATCTTTCATTACTTGTATCATTTAGTCTCTATGATAACGTATGATACATTCAAGACCGACTTTTACTGAATAAAGATATAATATTAACATTTAATATGATAGTTATCACACAGTTATTAGAATGGAGGGAATGAATATAATTAAGAAAATTTTGAATATATTTTTTACAAATGTTAATATAATTAATTCTGTAGAGACCAATTAATTAAAAAGAAAAAAACAATAAATTGAATATAAATGATATGTTTTATAAAAACTATTTTTATGACTATATTAGAATATTATATTAATAAATTAAACTAATCACTATTATTCAATGATCATAATGAAATTTATATGTTATACATTCAATCAATTTTTTTAATTAATCCAATACGTTTGATGGTATTAATAAACCAATTTTAATAAAAAATAGTTCAATAATTTTAAATGGAACTATAAAAACTCTTTAATGGATGACTAATTTTAAAATGTAATTTTTAATATTTATTAACATGAGAATTAAAATTTTTTTAATTGTAATATAAATTTTTTAATTGGGTTGATTTTTTTATTTTTCTAAGATGTTTTATATTATGATGAATAGTTAATGACACAAAATTTTAACCGAAACCGGTTTTTTCATATTAATAATATATAGTAGTAAATTATATATTTAATTTTTTTTAATTATAATTAGAAAAAAATTTATCTATAAAACCAATTTAGGAATATTTAATCAATTTCACATAAAAATTGGATATAAAAACTTATCAATATTTTGAGAATTTCACTTAAAAACATCTGATGTCTTCCCATATATTTGAGATTAATTTTAAATTAATTCTGAAACTTATGTTATTAAAATATAGAAATAATTATTCACTATTTTTAATCAGAATAATTTATATGTTCTATTATTATCAACTTTTTTTTTGAACAAAAATAATAGTCTAAGAAACTAAAACCAATTACTACAATTAGGGTATAAAAAATGTGTTTGCAAAATGGTTAAACATTAATGTTAACTATCCAAATGACATAAAAAGTAAAAAAATCCATTTTATGGAGGATAGTAAAAAATATTATCAATTTTATCTAATATTTTTAATTATTTTGGGAACATGATGAATAAGAGACCACCCAATAATGTTTTTTAATATTTATAAGAACCCCCTCCCTCTCCACACTAAAATGACACTAACCATAGCCACTTATTCACACATTTCAAGGCCATTGTATCATCCAGTAACTTCCAAAATAATCTTCATAAATACATACTATCATATTAGAAGACTCACTTTGGGAGTAATGAAAACCATTGAAGCCCTTTGGAGGAATACAAAATGAGTTACCCGAAAAGAGGCAACATTCATCAATGATCAGTTTTGATTTTTTTCCTTCTCAACCGGCATAAATTATTATTATTATATGATTATAAAAAAACCTCCATATAATAAATATAATTATATGATTTATTATTATGTTTCCTACCTACGCCATCACACACTTCCATAAAATGGGATATGTAATCATTGTTCATGTGTATGGTGGAAAACTGCCACAAGAACCAGTGTTTGTTCTTTCATTACCACCTCTCTTAATTGGTATTAATGAGTTGCATAATTTATTATATGATATATATGATATTTAAATTTTTATTATTCATTTGTAATTATTATATAATCCATATATCCATATTTTCTAGTTTTGGGAACACAGTAACATTGTTTCTGGACGTGTGGGCTACCGCCTCCTCAAAGTGATGCTATTTGTTCACTCTTTACGTGGAATGTATAAAGGATGGATTTAATAAAAATATATGATATAAATTAAATATTTAATATAATAATGAAATAATTAAATTTTTACAAATAAAATGTATTATTATTATTCTTTTTTACTTCACATAAAGAAAAGTTGATAACTTCTTCCCTGGACATGTGGACTACCGCCTCCTCGAAGCGACACGATTCAATTGTTTTCACCAAATAACAGGAATGAAATATATTATCATATAAAATTAAATAAAATTTTATTTATGTTATAATTTTTATTATGGAGGGATAAATGTTACTTACCTTCTTTCCAAAATTATCATCAAAAAATGGAATGTTACTCATGTGTACGTACGGTCTACCATCTCAATGATCATCTCATTAGTCTATTTCTCATAACCATATTTCTTGTATTATTTTAAAATTAAATATATTTTAAAATGTGATATTTATTTCGTATTTATTATTCTTCACATGATTCAATGATGGCCCCATTGACCATTGATGACTTATCAACGTCAACATTAACACATTATATAAAACACATCTGAATTAAATATAATTAATTAAGTAATTACATAAAACCTTTTTAAAAGTGAAGTTAAATTAATAATAAACAACTAAAAAGATATTAATCTTGTTAAAAAATAACTTATTTTTATTATAATGGAAGATAGAGGGAAATCATGACAATTCTGACCTGAGGAAAGGGATTTCATAACTCAATTTCCATCAATTGGGATAAACTTCTATATTATTTGTTTTGTGATATCAATAATATGTGTGACAATAAATATTATTATATTATTATATGATTCCAAATTTATTTTATGTATTTACATTTATCACAAATAATTATATCATTGATTTTTTTCACTCCAATGATATGATCATTGTAAGGGTTTTTATCATCTCACTTTTATTTTTTGTGAGATATATAAAATATTGAACACTTATTTTTGTTGTGCATTATATATATTTCACATGAATTTATTTGATAATTATTATCCTAAATTCTAAGGGGATTAAATATTTTCTCATTATATCTCTTTCCCGAGGTTTATGGTTTCAATGTTACAATATTTGTAATGGATTTTTTCCGTAATTTTTATTCTTTGAATCATTTTTTAAATTATACACATATATTATTTTATGAGGCGTGTATGCTTATTCATTGAAATTATATAACATGAATATTTTTATTCTAATGATATTCTATGTTTCATTTAACATTATTATCATATGGTTCTTATGATTTAAAATTTTCAAGGTTGTATGGGACACTTTGGAATTATTAAAGGTTATTTTCTTCAAGAATGCTTTTAATGATATTTATACGGTATTTCCACTAATAAATGTCAAAAAACCTTATTTTTACATATTATCCACTAATTTTATTTTCTATTGATACCATCCTAATTATTTTTTCGATGCCTTAATATTGTTTTATATTAATTTTTATTGAGTTTTGTTTTTCACACGCTAACCATGTTTTGAAGAGATTGTTGTGGGGCCCATTTATTTTCTATATATTAGTCATGCATTAATGATATTATTTTGGAGCCTCTTCCTTTTCTATAGGTTAATCACATTCTCCATAAATTTATATGGAACCCATTTCTTTTTCATGGTTCAATCATTTTTGAATGATTATATTATTTAATCTATTTCTTTTCCCCGGGTTAAACATGTTCTAAAGAGATTGTAATGGAACCCATTTATTTTCCATTAGATAAACATGTTTCAAGGATATTGTTTTGGATCCATTTTATTTTCAATTGTTTAATCATGTTTTAAATATAATATTTTGAAAACCATTTATTTTTATAGCCTTTCATGTTTTTATGTTTTTTATGATGATATTTTTTCATAGTACTTGAAAATTATATGATACAGGTGAGCCTGATGCTGCTTATATATGGTTGAGCTCAATTATTGATCATAGATGAGATCAATAATGATTATACCATGGTTTGATCCCCAATATAGATAATTAATAATTGGGTGAGAGAGATATAACTTATATGAAGGGTGTTCCCAATTATAGATCTATGATTCATTCGGTAATGATAATGTAGGAAGTATACCTTATGGATATTCCAATTAATTTTTTTAAAGGGAATTGGAAGGTTTTTGAAAGGGTTTTATGCAATTTATTCTCCATGTTTCCAAATAGAGTTTGAATTTATTGTTATAAGTTTTAATTTTTTTTGGTGATCGAGATTGATATCAAATGGCGTTTGATTATTGATTATCATGACTCTAAATTTTCTATGTTTTCATATTTTAGGATCTAGGTATTGATGGATATTATTTCTTTTTTGGATCACTTATGAACTTTGAATATGTCATCATTAAACTTATGCACTCTTATGCTCATTTATGAAATTCAATTTTCAAATATTATGCTTATTATTATTGAATAAATATGCTCAGACTTCTTTTGTTTATTTTCCATAGTCATTAATGAATTATTTTGAAAATTTTATGTCTGGAAGGGATGTTATATGGATGATTATGATGAAAATATGTTAATATGAATAATAAAATCTGGTTTAACTGATAGAAATACTCATTTGATGTCATTTCAATTCTTTTTGTAAATATTTTTCTTATTTCTTTAGAACTCTAACCTAAAGATTTACTACATTATTTAAGTGATCAGTGTTTTCCATTTTATGTTGTAAATTTTAGATGAAAGAAATAATGTCATATTTATCATCATCAATGTCGGGAATGTAATTTTATTGGTTTAAATATAGTTTCATGGAGTGCATGTTCTAGGATATTATAAGATGACTATGGAATCTAAGATAGTTAAATTGAGGTCATGTGACTGAATGAATTAGGGAACCATTTAGTGTATTTTATGTTGGGATGTTAAAATGTGGTATCAGGTATTTATTCTCATTACCGTACAATTTTTTGTAAAAGAGAATTGATACTGAACGTTTTGGAACATTTTAAATTGATGGTTTATGGGTCTGACCAAACCACTTATGGGGAAAATTACATGTTACCATGGATGGAACTATTGTTCATGTTATAAGATGTCACATTTGATTATTATTTTACGTTATGTGATTTTTTTACTTTCACTGGTTATAGATTTATGATATTTTACACTTAGATTGATATGTTAAAGAGGAATCAATATGTACATCATTTTTAGGATATATTATTTCCATGAAATGTCTATTTAATTACATGTATGATTCTTCATTGTTATCCTTGTGGATGATGAATTATATACCCTCTTATGTAATTATCTTGCTTACAAACCTATGTACAATGCTTCTGTGATTTTTGATTATGCTTTCGTGTATATTATTATTCTATTATACCTTTATAAAAACATGTAATCTTATATTTTATGATTGAATTATTTTTTATATATTAAAAAAATTATTTTATAATGTTCCTCTATCATCTAAAATGGTTTTTTCCAATATTTCGTAATGGCGACACCTTAATTAACCCATTTTAAATTATTTTATCCTGGGACTATTGGTTTCATCGGCTGAAACATTTCTGGTTGAAATTAAATTAGTGCCAATTACTCAATTTATAAAGTGTACATGCCTTTATAAATAGAAGGGTAATGATCCATATGAGAAAACCAATATGATCTTCAAATATTTTTAAATCAAAGAAAAAAATAAATTTGTAGTAAAAATAATACTAATTTTAGCTCAATAAGGAAAATACATTTATAATTTTGGAATTTAAATACATATATGCAAAAAATGGTGTTTATATATATATATACTATTATTATAATTTTATATAGAAAATGGTTACCTATAAAATTCTAGTGCCTATATAATTTGGTCCTGGAATCATATATAACTAAATTCCTAAATGCTTAAATATACCCATGTATGTCATCAAGGGCATGTTTATTAGGAGATATACTAATTAAAGTTGCTTAATTATATAAATTGTTATGGGATTCACATAAATGTGACTCTAATTATCTTATATAGATTATAGGTTCCATACATTGGGAATGGTTCCCCATATAATTGAACCCATATCGGCTCGATGGGACCCTTGTAGGTCACCATAACATTCTTATGTGTATAGTACATAAACCACTTGGAGGTATGTTTATGCTAATGGTTTCATGATTTTATGTATCCAAAGCTACTTACTAACCCCCCCCCCCCACACCCAAATAAATAAAATAAATATTGTAAACTTATTACATTTATTTAAATAATCACTTAATTAAATAAAATTTCAATTAATGCATAATGTAAGCTTTCTTTGATAGCATAGAATTGACATTTTTCTTAACTAATAAAATTTAAATAATTTTATGGCTAAATTAATGGGGATTTAAAAAACATTAAAATGAAAATTTGTGAGTATTTCACTATTATGATTAATGGTGATGTCTTGGTGGTGTACTATGTATAGTCTACCTCAATTCTAATACTTAATATCCAGATAAATTGTAACATCCTGAAACCCAAACAACCACCCAAATAGTGCTAAACAGGTCAGGTGTTACTACCTTAGGAGCACCTCCCCGAATTCCAAAGGATTCTGACTAGGAGCGATGGTGTAAAAATATATTATGGGGAGGCTATACCCTCTTAGAAAAAATAAGGTGCTGGTACAAGTATAATAATAAACATGCTGTCACGACCTGTCCTCGGGGCCCGTGCCGTGACTACCCCATGCCTGCCTTCCATAGGCCAGGGGCTGGCGACTAGCACCAAGGCATCATTCCCAGAAAAAAGGGAAGGCATGGCCTTTGTAAAGTAAAAAACACCACAGATCAAAAAGCAGAAGAAGTAAACACTAAGTAAAAATTGAGTACAATAGTAAGTGCGGAAAAGTAAGTGGGCCAGTATACAAACCCAAACTGAATGTAAAGTACAACTGGAAGGGAAAACGACAACTGAAAATTAAAGCCACAACGTCGAGCTATCCACTGGAAGTCCCACATGAAGGGTGAGTACAGATAGCCTCCACAGCTCCCCGGGTCCAACCGTCCGCTCTGGGTACTTCCTGCCCAGTGGTCCACCTCCAGGTACCGTCCTGCTCCGCAAGCCTCAACCACGATCAGCGCTGTCTGTCGTCTGCAACCAACACAAAGTAGTGTGGGCATAGCCCGTGCAGGGGTGAGTATAAGCTACTCAGTAGGGACCCCGAGACCCCCGAAGGTCTCCCAGAATCCACAAAGGATAATCCACAAAGGAAAGATATAATCACGAAGTAACATCAGACACTGCTTAGGTATATGCCCATACATATACCTAAGTCATCAATTCCAGTTCGCTCCAAATCCGAGTCCATGTACAACCCAGTCCACATAGGAAAGAAAAATGTAAATCCACACAAGATAGGGCAACACAATCCAAAATGGAAAGCAAACAGGATTCATCTCACACAGGTATACATCTTCGTATGAGGATATAGATGATCAGATATATCCACGGATTCATCTATGTCGTCGGACCCACAAAGGATCGATAGGTACAAACCCCCGCAATGACCCACAAAGGATCTGACCCACACAGGATCAATAGGTAACTGACCCCCGTAATGACCCACAAAGGATCTGACCCACACAGGATTGATAAGTAACTAACCCCCGCAATGACTCACAAAGGATCTTACCCACACAGGATCGATAGGTAACTAACCCCCGTAGAGACCCACACAGGATCGGTCCCACACAAGATCTGTAGGTGCTGGCCCACACAGGACCGATGAGCGTTGACCCACACAGGATCGGACCCACACAGGATCTGTAGCACTGATCCACGTAGGATAGCTGAGTGCTTTAGTCGTCGCCGTCGAATCCACTGAGGATCTCCGCACAGTCATCATTGTCGTCGCAATCGCAGCCAGCTCTAGGGTTCCCGCACACAGCAAGCTCGTTCGGAAGGGTCCGCTCCACGAGCGGAGAGTCTGATACATCAACTAACTCATAGTCCAGATTTGATGTATCCAAAAGTTTCTTATCGTCAACAAGAACTCAACATCATAGACGGCGCGTCAATCGGACGCCCGGTCTGAGAGTTATTGGCTTTTTTGTCCCAGGGGCCCGGTTAGTTTTTAAGCCAAAACCAACCCGACCGTACTCCACCTACATCCAAACCTCGGGCGGAGTAAGCCAAAATACCCATCTCCCTTATAGGAATTAATCAAAGTCGACGGCACGTCAATCGGACGTCCGGTGCTCAAGTTATAAGTGTTTTTGTTCCGAGGGCCCGGTTGGTTTCGTGTACAAACCAACCCGGCCGAACACAATGTAATCCAAAACCTTGAGTGTAATATGTCAAAACGACCGCCTCGATCCAAGGATCACATCGCCGCTGACGGTGCGTCGATCGTAGGTTCGTAGCCCAAGATATGGGAAAGAGACCAAAAAGGGTCCGGAAACGGGGGGTCTGGGTCCAGGCCGACCCGGCCCCACCCCCCTCGGTCGGCCCGAACCGGGTCGACCCGACTCAGGTTTCGGTCCGACCCGGCTGGCGTAGCCCGGCCTGGGCGTGACCCGGCCCGGCCGGCGGGTCGGCTTGGCCGGTTACGGTCGAGCAGAGCGGGGGTCGTGCTGCCCCCATGTGAGAGAACCGCGACCCCGCATTGGGCCGCCCTTGCCAGCAGACACGGCCGGGCCGCCGTGTCCCGTGATCCTCCGATCCCGCGCAGTCGCGGGACCGCGCTGCTACTGCCGCGACTTCAGTTGCGGCGGGTTCTCTACGGTGGCGCGTCGGTGGGTCGCTCCGTGGACCACCAGATGAGTTCCGGTGGTCAGAAATTCACGCCGTCTTCTCCAAAGGCCCTCCCGGGGTCCATCCATCACTGCGAGGACCTCACATCGCCCACGCGGCTTGTTTTGTCGACGTCCGCCATTTCGCACACCCATAACGAAAGGGGCGGTGAGTTCGAACTTGTTCATTGGTCCGCACCCACCGCGTTAGCGGTTTAAAATATCTCACAACAATTTTAATCATATGCCGCAGGTATAAATCACAAAGATTTAAAAGAATCGACCCCTACCCCGTCGTTGTCGGCAAACGTGAGTTTTTCGCGGAATTAAACGTCGCGGAAGAAGAGGATCGTCGCGTCACGGAAGAGACGTCGCGTCATCGCGGTACACGGCGTCACGTAGACGATCTCCAAGGGTTAAAGAAAACACACAGATTTAATTGCACATTTAAACCCAAGTTGAGGATAAAATCCACAAAGGAATTTAAAAGATCTGAAATCCCCTACCTCAATTGGGTGTTGATCAAAGATTGTCGCAGGGAAGGATTGTCGAGAAAGAAACTTCATGGAAGGGAATTCGTCAGTGTCGCGGTACACGACGCCGCGTCATCGATGTCTGATGGTTCGACGTTCTTCGCATTCTTCGCGTTCTTCGCATTCTTCACATCCTTTGCGTTCTTTACGTTCTTTTTGAAGGAGGATGAAGAGCTTAGAGTTTCTATAAATTCTCCCAACAAGCCACCCATATGTGTTGGTATTATTTTATTCATATGCCAACAAATGAAAAACAATGTTATGAAACAAACCATTAATTTGGTGAATTAATGGTAACGACTTAACTGCCCAATTAATAGGGGTGTTACAAATTTAAGAAAACACACCGGTTGACTTTCATTTAAAAGGGGGTTTTTTTGCGGGTGCGTTACTTAGAGGAAAAGAAATGGTGGGGATCGTACGGGCCCCACCTCACAAATAACCTACCAAGAGGGTAGGATATATTGAGTTCCAACCTATCCGCTTCAACTTAGCTTAAGTGGCTTTAAGTGTCTTTAAGTGAAATAAAATAAAGTTGTCGCACCACTTTATTTTATTTCTTAACTTAACCCCAAAAATTAAAAACCACACCTGAGAAAACACATCTCCGGAAATGGCGTTTCTATGTAAATACCGGCGCTAGGATTCCATCGGTGACCTCAGAATTTTATTTCGAGTACCGGTTCAAATGTTAGAAAAACCGGCTCTTTCGTTCACTGAACAAACCCAAGCCAAACTTCGGAAAATGATTCAGGGCACACCGGGCCTCGGAATTAGGTGCCGTCAGAAACTCCGTTCAAGTAAAATCCCAAAGAAAATTAAGAAAAAAAAATCCTTCAATTTTACAGGTCCTTACATTACTCCCACCTCAGGGATTTACGTCCCCGTAAAGATACATCATAAGCTAGGGAAACAAAAGTGGGTACTGAGCATGCATCTGAGCCTCCCGCTCCCAAGTGCCCTCCTGGAGGTTCCCGTGCTGCCATCTGATGCGCACAAGAGGAATCGACCGTACACGTAGGATCTGCCCCTATTGATCCTCGATCTCCATCGGGACCTCCGCAAAAGTTTCCCCATCATCAACGTCTAGTTCCCCATGGTCAATGATATGTGACGGGTCGTTTACATATCTTCTCAGCTAAGATACGTGGAAGACATCGTGAACCTGGTGCAACTGAGGTGGTAGAGCTAGGTGATAAGCCACCTCACCAATCTTCCGAGGACTTAGAATGGTCCGATGAAGTGGGGAGACAACTTTCCGCCTCGACCAAATCTTTGTAATCCACGTCGAGGTGAGACACGCAAGAAGACGTGGTCACCATCCTCGAACTCTAGTGGCCTCCACCTTCTATCATCATAAGACTTCTGCCGGATCTGAGCTATCCTCATCCGCTCCTGGATGACCTGGACCTTCTCTGTCATGGCCTGGACCATCTCCGGTCCCACAAGTGCTGAATCCCTAGGGTCTGTCCAGCACAAAGGAGATCTGCAAGTTCGACCGTACAATGCCTCGTATGAAGCCATCCCAATGGTGGAGTGGTAGCTGTTGTTGTACGCAAACTCCACCAAGGGTAGGTGGTCCTGCCAACTACGACCAAAGTTGAGGACACATGTGCGGAGCATGTCCTCGAGAGTCTGAATGGTCCTCTCCGTCTGACCGTCTGTCTGAGGGTGAAAGGCGGTGCTCAGATGTAGCTGCGTCCCGAACGCCTCCTGCAACCCCTTCCAAAGAAGGGAAGTAAAGCGAGCATCTCAATCGGAGATGATAGATGATGGAACATTGTGAAGCCGTACAATCTCCTAAATGTAGAGACGCCCCAAGCTCTCCACTGAGCCTTGCTCTCTGATGGGTAAGAAGTGAGCTGACTTGGTGAGTCAATCGAAAATCACCCAAATAGAGTCGTGACCTCTAGAAGTGCGTGGAAGTCCAGTCACGAAGTCCATAGATATCCCATACCACTTCCACTCCGGGACCTCCAAGGGTTAGACCAAGTCTGCTGGTACCTGATGCTATGCCTTCACATGCTAGTAGGTGAGGCATCGAGAAACGAACTCTGCCACAACCTTCTTTATGCTCGGCCACCAGTGCTGTCATCTGAGATCCTGTTACATCTTCTCCACTCCAGGATGTACCGCTAAGGGAGAAGTGTGAAACTCTCTCAGCACCTCCTCCCGCAAAGCAATTGGTATGAAGTTACGTCCTCTGAAAAGGATGTTGTGCTCTGCTCCAAAGGAGAAACCATCAGGTTCCTGTCATGAGGATATCTACGCAAGCCACGTCTCACAGTCAGCATCCCCACGCTGCGCCTCTCTGACCTTCTGTAGTAGTGGAGGGGTGATTGTGTGAGACTGAAGGAACGCTGCTCCATCTCTATCCACGAAGGATATCTACAAAGCGGCTAGCTGCTCTATCGCCTCCTCAAGTAGCTGAATACCCTTCCTCCTGCTGAGAGTATCGGCTACTACGTTCCCCTTCCTAGGAGTATAGACTATATCAAAATCATAGTCTTGGAGGAACTCGAGCCATCACCGCTGTCTCAGGTTCAGGTCCTTCTGAGAGAAGATGTACCTGAGACTCTGATGGTCAGAAAAGACTGTAAAGAGCTCGTCCATCAAGTAGTGTCTCCATGTCTTCAGAGCGAATACCACTGCTGCTAACTCCAGGTCATGGGTAGCGTAGTTTTGCTCATGCGGCCTCAACTGACGTGATCCATAGGCGATCACTGCCCGATCCTTCATCAGGACACATCCGAGTCCGGTCCCTGATGCATCGCAGTAGACTACGTACCCAACTCCTTCTTCAGTAAACCTCAAGATAGGGGTGCTGGTCAATCTCTATCTCAGCTCCTGGAAGCTATGCTGTCATCTGTCTGACCACACAAAAGGTTTACCCTTCTTCTTAAGAGATGATAGTGGTGCTGCAACTCTGGAGAAGTCTGGCACAAATCTCTGGTAGTATCCAGCTAATCCCAAGAAACTCTGCACCTCAGTCACGCACCGAGGTGACTCCCAAGATAGCACTGCCTCGATCTTCGTAGGATCCACTGCAACACCTACCTTAGAGATGACGTGTCCCAAGAAGTGGACCTCACGTATCCAGAACTGACACTTCGAGAGCTTTCCAAAAATCTGGTGCTCTCGGAGTGTGTCCAGTACAACTCGCAAGTGGTAGGCGTGCTCCTCCTCAGTCGTCAAGTATATCAAAATGTCGTCCATGAAGACCATGAAAAATCGACTGAGGTATGGCTAAAAGATCATGTTAATGAGGCCCATGAACACCGCTGGAGCATTGGTTACGCCGAATGGCATAACCAAAAACTCATAGTGGCTATACCGACATTTTAAGGCCATCATCTGCACGTCCTCGTCCCGAACATTGAGCCGATGATAGCCTGACCTGAGGTATATCTTTGAGAACCACCTTACTCTTTTGAGCTGATCAAAGAAGTCATCAATCCTCGGTAGCGGATACTTGTTCCTCACCGTCACCTAGTTCAGGAGACGATAGTCGACACAAAGTCGCAAGCTCCCATCCGCCTTCTGGGCGAACAATATCGGGGTAGCCCTGGGTGAAACACTGGGTCGGATGAAACCCTTTCCCTGCAAGTCCTCCAACTATACTCGTAGCCCTCAAAGCTCAGTGGGGGCCATCCAATATGCTGGAGTGGATATCGGGGCTATCCCCGGCTAAAGATCAATATAAAAGTCTACCTCTATACGGGGAGGTAGTCCTGGAACATCGTCGGTAAAGACGTCCGCAAACTGATCCACCACTGCAGGAAAACTAGGATTCCACACGTCAAATGCTCCTAGGATGAGGCTAGCCAACTGAGGAGTGATGGGCTGTCCTATCCTCTGCGAAAGTCCATCCTATGCTGCGAAGGCTCCCTTCTCGCCAGTGAAGGTGAACCTGCTCTCATCAGTGCGTACACATCGCACCTTGAGCCTAATATAGTCAATATGAGCATGGAATATAGACAACCAATCCATGCCCAAGATAACGTCGTAAGGCCTCGACGCCGCTACAAGAAGATCCCAGCTGAAGCTCTTGCCTCCTAGAGTAAGATCAAACTGCCGGCACTAGTGCGTAATCATCGAGTCTAGTCCCGTAGGAGTCTCTAGCTGTAAGAATCGACCCAACAGCTCTGTCGTAATCTCCAAGCTCCGAACAAAGGCAGCGGCTATGAAAGAGTGACTCACTACTATGTCTATAAGAACTGCAGCAAGGGTGGAATAGACACAGATAGTACCTTGAATCATCTCGGGTGCACCATGGTCATAGGCCTCAACTTCCTAGAGATGTACCTGTCTCTGCCTGCCAGCTCCCTGTGGCCGGGGTGGACCTCCTCGTGGTGGTGGTGGTAAAGCCTCAAAGCGTCTCCCACCACCTGCCGCTCTGCCAGCTCCTCTGCCTTGTCCGCCTCCTCCCGGTGGACCGCCACTGTCGAACCTCTACCTCTACCTGGGTGGACCCTCAACTGTCTGTTGCTCCTCGACACGGTGGGTCGGGCAGTCACGAGCCATGTGGCCCTGTCCACCGCATGTGTAGCACTGCCTACCTCTCGAAAGACAGGCTCCGTGCTGTGTGCCCCGTACAACTGAGCCAGTGTCCTGAGGTCGTCTGCATGAGGTTCTGGTCTACCTGGACCCATGAGTCATCCGTCGACTGCCTGCTACAGAAGACTCTGCTACGTGCCGCCCCGCGGTAGGTCTTGCTGCTGATAAAGGCTCAGCAAGAAAGCTCTCGATCAAAAGGGCTCGCTCCAGTACTCCTGCCAGGGTCGAAATGATGAGGGAGATCAGAGATTCCCTAATCTCATGCCTCAAACCCTGCTCGATGGTCCAGACCCAGAAGAATGGGTCCCGTACCATGTCTGTTGAGTACTAAGAGAGATCAGTAAATCTCTCCGAGTACTGGGCGACCGTCAAGCTGCCCTGCCGCAGCTGAAGATTCTCCTGGATGCACACCACATAGAGGGTGGCCGAGACAGACTCTGAGCAGAAGAGGCTCTCAATGTCTGTCTAGAGAAGAGATGCCTCATCGTGCACCTGGAGCATCAAGCTCCACCATCAGCCCACTTCTGCGTGTATTAGGCTCGCTGCGAGGATCACCATGAGGTCTGCTAGTGTCCTCACTAACTGGAAAATTCGTACCACTACCTCCAGCCAGTCCTCGGCTGCCTGGGGGTCCGTCTCCCCACGGAACCTGGGTGGTCGCTGGTGCTGGAACTCATGCAGTGCACTAAGGCGACGTGCATCATCAGCGGCTAGGGCTGGAAGCATCGGTGGCTCAGCGGGTAGAGGTACCACCGGTGCCTCAGCTGTCAAAGGGCTCTGTACCGAGGCCTCGTTGCTCGGTGGTCTGTCATCACACACAACTCTTGGAACCCTAGCTGGCTGCCATCATGGGGCCATCCTGAAAAGAAACAGGTGTGCCACGGTCAGAACAGTATACCTAATGAGCTGACATAAAGTAATCACAATGAAAACCTAAAACACACATTTAATTATTTTTTTCGTGAATTAAGATGGAAATCAGAAGTCAGGGTCCTGGTGTATGGATACGTCGGCCGCCGCACCAACACTGGACTCCCTGGACTGATAACCACACTCAATACACTTAACACTATTGCTTCACATAGAAAAAAGATCAGAGTCCAAAGTTACGCGGTAGAACCGAACTCCTCTGATACCAATTTGTCACGACCCGTCCTCGGGGCCCATGCCGTGACTACCCCAAGCCCGCCTTCCATAGGCTAGGGGCTGGCGACTAGCACCAAGTCATCATTCTCGGAAAAAAGAGAAGGTATTGCCTTTTTAAAGTAAACAAACACCATAGAGCAATCAAGTAGAAGAAGTAAACACTAAGTAAAAACTGAGTACAACAGTAAGTGTGGAAAAGTAAGTGGGCCAGTATACAAACCCAAATTGAAAGTAAATTACAACTGGAAGGGAAAACAGAAACTGAAAAGTAATGCCGCAACGTCGAGCTGTCCACTGGAAGTACCACCTGATGGGTGAGTACATATAGCCTCCAAAGCTCCCTGGGTCCAACCGTCCACTCCGGGTACGTCCCGCCCAGTGGTCCACCTCCAGGTATCATCCTACTCTGCAAGCCTCAACCACGATCAGCGCTGTCTGTTGTCTGAAACCAACACAACGTAGTGCGGGCATAGCCCGTGCAGGGGTGAGTATAAGCTACTCAGTAGGGACCCCGAGACCCCCGAAGATCTCCCAGAATCCACAAAGGATAATCCACAAATGAAAGATATAATCACGAAGTAACATCAGACACTGCTTAGGTATATGCCCATACATATACCTAAGTCATCAATTCCAGTTCGCTCCAACTCCAAGCCCTAGTACAACCCAGTCAACACGAGAAAGCAAAATGTAAATCCAAACAGGATATCACAACACAATCCACAAAGGAAAGCAAATAGGATTCATCTCACACAGGTATACATCTTCGTATGACGATGGAGATGATCAGATGTATCCACTGATTCATATATGTTGACAGAACCACAAAGGATCGGTAGGTACTAACCCCCGTAATGACCCACAAAGGATCTGACCCACACAGGATCAATAGGTATCTGACCCCCGCAATGACCCACAAAGGATCTGACCGACACAGGATGGATAGGTAACTCACCACCACAATGACCAACAAAGGATCAGACCCACACATGATCGATAGGTAACTAACTCCTGCAAAGACCCACACAGGATCGGACCCACACAGGATCTGTAGCCACTGGCCCACACAGGACCGCTGAGCACTGACCCACAAAGGATCGGACCCACAGAGGATCTGTAGCACTGATCCACGTAGGATCGCTGAGTGTTTTAGTCGTTTCCGTCGAATCCACTGAGGATCTCCACACAGTCGTCGCCGTCGTCGCAGTCGCAGCCAGCTCTAGGGTTCCCGCACACTATAAGCTCGTTCGGGAGGGTCCTCTCCATGAGCCGAGAGACTGATACATCAACTGACACATAGTCCAGAGTTGATGTATCCAAAACTTTCGTATCATCATCATGAACTCAACATCACAGACGGCGCGTCAATCAGACGCCTGGTCTGAGAGTTATTGGCTTTTTCGTCCGAGGGGCCCAGTTGGTATTTAAGTCAAAACCAACCAAACCGTACTCCATCTGCAACCAAACCTCTGGAGGAGTGAGCGAAATGATCCATCTCACTTATAGGAATCCATGAAAGTCGACGGCACGTCAATCGGACGTCCGGAGCTCAAGTTATAAGTGTTTTCGCTCCGAGGGCCCTCTTGGTTTCATGTACGAACCAACCCGGCTGAACCCAAAGTAATCTGAAACCTTGAGTGTAGTATGTCAAAACGACCGTATCGAACCAAGGATCACATCGCCATTGATGGTGCATTGATCGGAGGTCTGTAGCCCACGATATGGGCAAGAGACCAAAAAGGGTATGAAAACGGGGGGTCTGGGCCCGGGCCGACCCGCCCCAACCCCCCCTGGGGCGGCCCGAACCGGGTCGACCTGACCCCGGGTCCGGGTATGACCCGGCCGGCAAGGCCCGACCCGGATTGGGTGGCCCCACCCGGCCTGGGCGTGACCTGGCCCGGCCGGTGGGTCGGCTCGGCCGGTTACGGCCGAGCGGATCGGGGGGCGTGCTGCCCCCACGTGAGAGAGTCGTGGCCCCGCGTGGGGCCGCCCTTGCCAGCGGACGCGGCAGGGCTGACGCATCCCGTTCTCCTCTGGTCCCGCGCGGTCGGGGGACCGCGCTGCTGCCACCGCGGCTTCATCTGCGGCGGTTCTCCACAACAGCGCGCCAGCGGGTTGCTCCGCGGACCACCGGATGAGTTCCTGTGGTCGGAAATTCACGTCGTCTTCGCCAAAGGCCCTCCTGAGGTCCGTCCTTCACTGCGAGGACCTCACATCGCCTGTGTGGCTTGTTTTTTCGATGTCCGCTGTTTTGCACACCAAGAACGAAAGGGGCGTTGGGTTCGAACTTTTTCATTGGTCCGCACCCACAGCGTTAGCGGTTTAAAATATCTCATAAAAATTTTAATTATAAACCGCGGGTATAAATCATAATGATTTAAAAGAATCAACCCCTACCCCGTCTTTGTCGGCGAACGTGAGTTCTTCACGGAATTGGCCGTCGCGGAAGAAGAGGATCATCGCGGCGCGGAAGGGACGTCGCGTCGTCACGGTACACGGTGTCGCATCGACGATCTCCAAGGGTTAACGAAAGCACACAGATTTAATTGCACATTTAAACCCAAGTTGAGGATAAAATCCACAAATGAATTTAAAAGCTCCAAAATCCCATACCTCAATCGGTTGTTGATCAAAGATTGTCGCGGGGAAGGATTGTCGCGGATGAAACGTCACAGAAGGGAATTCGTCGGCGCCGCGGTACACGGCGTCGCATCCTCGATCTTCGAGGGTTCGGCGTTCTTCGCGTTCTTCGCATTCTTCGCGTTCTTCTTGTTTTTCGCATTCTTCGCGTTCTTTGCGAAGGAGGATGAAGAACTTAGAGTTTCTGTAAATCCTCCCAACAAGCCACCCACATATGTTGGTCTTATTTTATTCTTATGCCAACAAACGAAAAACAAAGTTAAGAAACGAACCATTCATTCGGTGAATTAATGGTAACGACTAAACTGCCCAATTAATAGGGGCATTAAGAATTTAAGAAAACGCACCAGTTGACTTTCATTTAAAAGGGATTTTTTTGCGGGTGCATTACTTAGAGGAAAAGAAACGATGGGGCTTGTGTGGGACCCACCTCACAAATATCCTACCAAGAGGGTAGGATATTTTGAGTTCCACCCTATCCGCTTCAACATAGCTTAAGTGGCTTTAAGTGGCTTTAAGTGAAATAAAATAATGTTGTCGCACCACTTTATTTTATTTCTTAACATAACCCCAAAAATTAAAAACCACACCCGAGCAAACGCAACTCCAGAAATGGCGTTTCTAAGCAAATACCGGCACTGCGATTCCATCGGTGCCCTCGGAATTTGATTCCGAGCACCGGTTCAAAAGTTAGAAAAACAGTCTCGTTCGTTCACTGAACGTACCCGAGCCAAAATTCGGAAAATGATTCTGGGCCTTGGAATCAGGTGCCGTCAGAAACTGCATTCAAGTAAAATCCCAAAGAAAATTAAGAAAAAAATTTCCTTCAATTTTATGGGTCTTTACATTACTCCCATCTTAGGGCTTTACGTCCCCGTAAAGATACATCATAAACTAGGAAAACAAAAGTGGGTACTGAGCATGCATCTGAGCCTCCCACTCCCAAGTGCTCTCCTGGAGGTTCCTATGCTGCCATATGATGCGCACAAGAGGAATCGACCGTCTACATAGGACCCGCTCCTATCGATCCTCGATCTCCACCGTGACCTCTGCAAAAGTCACCCCATCATCAACGTCTAGATCCCCATGGTCAATGATATGCGACGGGACGTGCACGTATCTTCTCAGCTGAGATACGTGGAAGACGTCATGCACCCGGTGCAACTGAGGTGGTAGATCCAGGCGATAATCCACCTCGCCAATCTTTCTAAGGACCTGGAATGGTCCGATGAAGCATGGAGACAACTTTCCGCCTCGGCCAAATCTTTGTAATCCACGTCGAGATGAGACATGCAAGAATACGTGGTCGCCATCCTCAAACTCTAGAGGCCTCCGCCTTCTGTCAGCATAAGACTTCTTCCGGCTTTGAGTTTTCCTCATCCACTCCTGGATGACATGGATCTTCTCTGTCGTGGCCTAGACCATCTCCGGTCCCACAATTGCTGACTCCCCTGGGTCTGTCTAGCACGAAGGAGATCTGCAAGGTCGGCCGTACAATGCCTTGTATGGTGCCATCCCAATGGTGGAGTGGTAGTTGTTGTTGTATGAGAACTCCACCAAGGGTTGGTGGTCCTCCCAGCTGCGCCCAATGTCGAGGACACATGCGCGGATCATGTCCTCGAGAGTCTGAATGGTCCTCTCCATCTGACCATCTGTCTGAGGGTGAAAGGCGGTGCTCAGATGTAGCTGCGTCCCGAACACCTCCTCCAACCCCTTCCAAAGCCATGATGTAAAGAGAGCATCTCGATCAGAGACGATATATGATGGCACACTGTGTAGCCGTGCAATCTCCTGAATGTAGAGACGCCCCAAGATCTCCACTGAGACCTGCTCTCTGATGGGTAAGAAGTGATCCAACTTGGTGAGTCGGTCGACAATCACCCAAATGGAGTCGTGGCCTCTGGAAGTGCGTGAAATTCCAGTCGCGAAGTCTATAGATATCCCATCCCACTTAAACTCCGGGACCTCCAAGGGCTGTACCAAGCCTGCTGGTACCTGATGCTCTGCCTTCACCTGCTGGCAGGTGAGGCATCAAGAAACAAACTCTACCACAAACTTCTTCATTCCTGGCCACCAGTGCTGTCGTTTGAGGTCCTGGTACATCTTCTCCACTCCAGGATGTACTGTCAAGGGAGAAGTATGAAACTATCTCAACACCTCCTCCCTCAAAGCAACTGGTACCAAGGTACGTCCTCTAAAAAGGATGTAGTGCTTTTCTCCAAAGGAGAAACCATCACGTGCCTATCCTGAGGATATCTGTGCACACCACGTCTCACAGTCAGCATCCCCACGCTGCGCCTCTCTGACCCGCTGTAGTAGTGGAGGGGTGACTGTGAGAGACTGAAGGAAGGTTGCTCCATCTCTATCCACGAAGGATATCTGCAAAGAGGCTAGCTGCTCTGTCACCTCCTCAAGTAGCTAAATACCCGTCCTCCTACTGAGAGCATTGGCTACTACGTTCCCTTCCCAGGAGTATAGACTATCTCAAAGTCATAGTCCAGGAAAAACATGAGCCATCGCCGCTGTCTCAGGTTCAGGTCCTTCTGAGAGAAGATGTACCAAAGACTCTGATGGTCAGAAAAGACTGTAAAGCGCTCTCCCATCAGGTAGTGTCTCTAAGTCTTTAGAGCGAAGACCACTGCTGCTTACTCCAGGTCATGGGTAGCATAGTTCTGCTCATGCGGCCTCAACTGACGTGATCCATAGGTGATCACCGCCCACTCCTACATCAGGACACATCTGAGTCCGGTCCCTGATTCATCGAAATAGACTACGTACCCTACTCCTTCCTTAGGCAACCTCAAGATAGGGGCGCTGGTAAATCTCTGTCTCAGCTCCTGGAAGCTCTACTGACATCTGTCTGACCACAAAAAGGGTTTCCCCTTCTTTGTAAGAGCTGAGAGTGGTGCCAAAACTCTGGAGAAGTCTAGCACAAATCTCCTGTAGTATCCAGCTAATACCAAGAAACTCATCACCTAATTCACGCTCCGGGGTGGCTCCCAAGCTAGCACTGCCTCGATCTTCGCAGGATCCACTGGAACTCCCACCTCAGAGATGATGTGTCCCAAGAAGTGTACCTCATGTATCCATAACTGACACTTAGAGAGCTTGCCAAAAAGTTAGTGCTCTCGGAGTGTGTCCAGTACAACTCGCAAGTGGTAGGCATGCTCCTCCTCATTCGTCAAGTATATCAAAATGTCGTCGATGAAGACCACGACAAATCGATCGAGGTATGGTTGAAAGATCATGTTAATGAAGACCATCAAAACCGTTGGATCATTGGTTATGCCGAATGGCATAACCAAGAACTCATAGTGGCCATACCGATATCTGAAGGCCGTCTTCTGCATGTCCTCGTCCCGAACTCTGAGCTGATGATAGCCTGACCTGAGGTCTATCTTTGAGAACCACCGTGCTCCCTTGAGCTGATAGAAGAGGTCATCAATCCTCGGTAGTGGATACTTGTTCCTCACTTTCACCTGGTTCAGGCGACAATAGTCGACACAAAGTCGCAATCACCCGTCCGCCTTCTTGGCGAACAATATCGGGGAAGCCCAGGGTGAAACACTAGGTCAGATGAAACCCTTTCCCTGCAAGTCCTCCAACTGTACCCGTAGCTCTCGAAGCTCAGAGGGGGCCATCTAATATGCTGGAGTGGATATCGGGGCTATCCACAGCTACAAATCAATATAAAATTCTACCTCTCTGCGAGGAGGTAGTCCTGGAATGTCTTCGGGAAAGACGTCCGCATACTGATCCACCGCTGCAGGAAAACTAGGACTCCGCACATAAACTGCTCTTAGGATGAGGCTAGGCAACTGATGAGTGATGGGCTATCCTCTCCTCTATGGAAGTCCATACTATTCTACGAAGGCTCCCTTCTCGCCGGTGAAGGTGAACCTGCTCCCGTCGGTGCGTACACATCGCACCTTGCGCCTAATACAGTCAATCTGAGCATGGACTGTAGACAAACAATCCATGCCCAAGATGACGTCCTAAGGCCTCGACGCCGCTACAAGAAGATCACAGCTGATTCTCTCACCTCCTAAAGTAAGTTCACACTACCGGAACCAGTGCGTAATCGTCGAGTATGCTCCCGTAGGAGTCTCTAGCCGTAAGGATCGAGCCAACGGCTCTGTCGGAATCTCCGAGCTGCGAACAAGGGCGGAGGCTATGAAAGAGTGACCCGCTCCTATGTCTATAAGAACTGCATCAAGGGTGGAATAGACACAGATAGTACATCGAATCATCTCGGGTGCGCCTTGGTCATAGGCCTCCGCTTCCTAGAGCTGTGCCTGTCTCTGCCAGCTAGCTTCCTGTGGCCGGGGTGGACCTCATGGTGGTGGTGGTGGTAGAGCCTCAAAGCGTCTCCCAACACCTACCGCTTGGCCAGATCCTCTTCCTCATCCGCCTGCTCCCAGCGGACCACCATGGTCGACCCTCTACCTCTGCCTGGGTGGCCCCTCAACCGTCTGCTACTCCTCGGCACGGTGGGTTGGGCAGTCACGAGCCATGTGGCCTTGTCCGCCGCATGTGTAGCACTGCCTGCCTCTCGAAATACTGGCTCCGCGCTGTGTGCCCTGCACTGCTGAGCCAGTGTCCTGAGGTTGTCTGCGTGAGGGTCTGGTCTGCCTGGACCCATGAGTCATCCGTCGACTACCTGATGCAGAAGACTCTACTACGTGCCGCCCCGCGGTAGGTCTCGCTGCTGATGAAGGCTCAGGAAGAAAGCTCTCGATCAAAAGGGATCGCTCCAGTACTCCTGCCTGGGTCGGAATGCTGATGGAGATTAGTGATGTCCTGATCTCATGCCTCAATCCCTGCTCGAAGGTCTGGGCCTGGAAGAATGGGTTATGTACCATGCCTGTCGAGTAGCGCGAGAGATCGGTAAATCTCGCCGAGTACTGGGCGACCGTCAAGCTGCCCTGCCGCAACTGAAGAAGCTCCTGGATGTGCACCACATGGAGGGGGGCCGGGACAAACTCTGAGTGGAAGAGGCTCTGAAAAGATCCTTCTCACTTATAGGAATCCATCAACGTCAACGACACATCAATCGGACGTCCAGAGCTCAGGTTATAAGCATTTCCGCTCCGAGGGCCCGGTTAGTTTCGTGTACGAACCAACCTGGCCGAACCCAAAGTAATCCGAAACCTTGAGTGTAATATGTCAAAACGAACGTCTTGATCCTAGGATCACATCACTGCTGACGGTGCGTCAATCGAAGGTCCGTAGCCCAGGATATGGGCAAGAGACCAAAAAGGGTCCGAAAACGAGGGATCTGGGCCCGGACCAACCCGACCCAACCCCCCCTGGGTCGGCACGAACCGGGTCGACCCGACCCGGCCTGGCCAGCAAGTCGGCTCGGCAGGTTACGGCCGAGAGGAGCGGGGGGCGTGCTGCCCCCGTGTGAGAGAACCGCGACCCCATGTGGGGCCGCCGCGGCGGCGCGCCGGGCTCCGGCAGGTTGCTCCGCGGACCACCGGATGAGTTCCGGTGGTCAGAAATTCACACCGTCTTCGCCAAAGGCCCTCACGGGGTCCATCCTTCACTGCGAGGACATCAAATCGCCAACACGGCTTGTTTTGTTGACGTCCGCCGTTTCGCACACTAAGAACGAAAGGGGCGGTGGGTTCAGACTTGTTCATTGGTCCACACCCACCACGTTAGCAGTTTAAAATATCTCACAAAAATTTTAATCATACTCCGCGGGTATAAATCACAAAGATTTAAAAGAATCAACCCCTACCTCGTCGTTGTCGACGAACGTGAGTTCTTCACGGAATTGACCGTCACGGAAGAAGAGGATTGTCGCGTCGCGGAAGGGACGTCGCGTCATCACGGTACATGGCGTCACGTCGACGATCTCTGAGGTTTAAAGAAAACACACATATTTAATTGCACGTTTAAACCCAAGTTGAGGATAAAATCCATAAAGGAATTTAAAAGTTCCAAAATTCCCTACCTCAATTGGGTGTGGATCGAAGATTATCGCGGGGAAGGATTGTCGCGGATGAAACGTCGCGGAAGGGAATTCGTCGGCATCGCGGTACATGGCGTCGCGTCGTCAATCTCTGAGGGTTCAGCGTTCTTAGGGTTCTTCGCATTCTTCACGTTCTTTGTGAAGGAGGATGAAGAACTTAGAGTTTCTGTAAATCCTCCCAACAAGCCACCCACATGTGTTGGTCTTATTTTATTCTTATTCCAACAAACGAAAAACAAAGTTAAGAAACAAACCATTAATTCTGTGAATTAATGGTAACGACTTAACTTCCCAATTAATAGGGGCGTTAAGAATTTAAGAAAACGCACCAGTTGACTTTCATTTAAAAGGGGGTTTTTTGCGGGTGCGTTACTTATAGGAAAAGAAACGGTGGGGCTCGTGCGGGCCCCACCTCACAAATATCTTAACAAGAGGGTAGGATATTTTGAGTTCCACCCAATCCAGTTCAACTTAGCTTAAGTGGCTTTAAGTGAAATAAAATAAAGTTGTCGCACCACTTTATTTTATTTCTTAACTTAACCCCAAAAATTAAAAACCACACCCAAGAAAACGCAACTCTAGAAATGGCGTTTCTAAGCAAATAAAGGCGCTACGATTCCATCAGTGCCCTCGGAATTCGATTCCGAGCACTGGTTCAAAAGTTAGAAAAATCGGCTCGTTCGTTCACTGAACGTACCAGAGCCAAACTTCGGAAAATGATTCCGGGCACACCGGGCCTCAGAATCAGGTGCTGTCAGAAATTGCGTTCAAGTAAAATCCCAAAGAAAATTAAGAAAAAAAATTCCCTTGAATATGACGGGTCTTTATACATGAAAACAAAATATATGACTTAGAAGAATTGAACCAAACCCGCATAGTAGAATCACAATCAATAGCAGATAATAAAATTGATGTAGAGTATAAACAACTATAGTGGAAGGTAAACAGAACAATAATCTATTATTCAATTGAAACAAATACTAAAAAAAGTGTACATCCTTAGCAGGTCATAAATGTCAATCAATATAAATGGCTCTAAAGGCTAACCAATAGTTCTTACATATTAAAGTGAGCAAGTTGATAAATAAAATATAGACGCTAAAAAAAGTAAACTCAATGTAGGCATGGCCTCATAGTCAATACGAGCCTCCATAAAAAACTTCACTATGGTCCAGCTCTTGAGACTAACCCTTTTCCTCCATGCATGTACACAAATTCTACATGCATCCTGAAGGGCCCGTGTATGGTGTGAGGTGAATCTCAGTACGATTCCACCAAATGGTGTATACCAGATGTAAGTGTTTAATCAGGAATTCATTTATAAGGAAATCTGTAAATAGTATGATGCACAAATAAACATAAAATCCATTGGTTCTTAGCAGCCACTATGGAGCATCACCTCCTTCTACCAACACCGAAATCTAGGTCACGTAACCCGGAATCATGTGCCTTCTGACACCTCATGTCTCAAGTACTGATGTCTCAAGGGCATTCCCAAAAAATAGTAACCCTACTCAAAAGCCCATGCCTACCCATGGCACAACAACCAGAGGATAAGTGATGCATTTCTTCAAATAGGAACCAAAGGGATAATGACGTCTTCCCTTAAATCAGTAACTGGGGGGACAATAATATCTTCAATCAATTATGTAATTAGAGGGACAATGATGTTTTCCCTCAAATCATGATGAAAATCTTCCACAAACCTAATATTCCTAACTATATCCCTTAAAGGCTCAACACCTTCCATGTGGCTTCTTATAGAAAGAACCCCCTACGAAATTGTACCTAAGAACATCCATCAGGGGCCTCTACTAAACGAGTGGACAAAACCAACTCATCACAGAGTCTACCTGTGTGCACATAAATTCAAATTCTGTGTGAGTGATAATCACCAAATGAAGTTACAAAGACACAACATATTTGACATGTATCCATGTCACTCAAGTCTGATGGCCTCACCATCTAAGTATCTCAGGACATGCCTAACCTGAAAGTCACACTACTTCATGCCGACGCCCATGCCACCCAATCCCATGGCTGGACGACATAATGTATCCAAATCCATGAAAAAACTGTGGTCAACATCACCCAAAAATATACATGACATACCCAACCTAACCAGAAGGATCCAGTATATGAAATATCATGCATCATATATATATATATAAGTAACAGAAATTCTTAAAATAATAAAATAAATTAAAAAGCTGAATGGCACTAAAAAGGTGTTGTCCCATTATAACACTAAGGTATTGAAAGCCTGTAATAATATTAATAAGTCAGTAAAAAGGTTAAATTCATCAGTTTAAAAAAACAGTTGGATTATTACTATTTTGGCACCCCTTGCCAAAATTCCCAAGACAAGCAATGACCTCAAACCCAACCTCTATCAAGAAAAACAAGATAAGGGAATACCCAACGACGTCCCAAAAATAATACGGTCAAGTAACAATTACGAAATATGGGTATTGATCCATACCCACCATCATGCTTGAAGGATGAAAACCCCAAATTACCATGAAAAATTGAAAGAAGGTATGAACCACCTTCCTTGTACATGTACGATGAAACTCCTCAGGTATCAGCCTCCAATTCGGCCAAAAATGTGGTAGATCTACAAAACGGTCAAAAACACTCAACCCTAGATAACATATTTGTTATAAAGAATCAAATAAAATGGCTCAAATGGAATCAATGACTTATAGTTGGGGTTCTAATTGATCAGACAATGATTAAATCAGACTTCAGGCAAAGAACCATAACCAAAATGATCTCTGGCTAGATCTCCTCGCTCCAACCTATTGAGGGGCTGAGTTTATTATTTAAAATGTGGCTAATTCCCATTTTGAATGAAATAAAATAACTACATGTTGTGTATTTATGAGTAACTATCGTGAGTATCATTTTATTATTCCTAATACATCTGATATTTCCTTGAGGATCTGCTGACATTACTACACGGCATGTACTAGGAATTACATGGTGTATACATGGTTAAAATCTTCTACCCTCGCTGACACCCCTATATGCCATTTATTATGGCTACATTGTCAAGACCTACATGGCGTGTAATTGGAAGACACAATTTGTACATCATAAAATCTCTCCCTCACCGACCGCCTCTACAGGCCATGTATGGCCATCAAACACAGCCAAGGGTAAATGGCATGCACTTGGGGGTATACAGTGTGTAAGCTAAAATTTTCTAGAAACTGTCATCATTCTCAAGTTTACAAAAAAATAATTCTAAAATACCTTTTAGTCAAAATGAATCTCTAAAACATAAACTGGTTTGTATTTTGACCCATTCCAAAAAAATCTGGGTTCTTACAATCTCCCCACCTTAACATAGCTCATCCCTATGCTATCAAATGAAACCTGAAGATGGCACCAAACATACCCTTACCATTAAACACAACCCAAACTACCTCATCTCAATGGTTCTAGTTAAATTCCTCAATGGGATCCCCACCATAGGAATTTCCTTAATCAGTCTGAACTCAACAAAACACAATCCTAGATAAAGTCCACCGACTTATTTCATGGTCCCATGTTTCTCTCATGATGTATCGTCACCCCTGCACATCATTGGTGCTCTCGTGTCATTTCCAACACACAAACATATCCCACACTGCATCGGTGTCCGCCTCCATGAGCTCATTCATACCATGGATTCTGAAAATAAAACCTTACTCCATACACATTATCTAACCTGCATCCTCAATGCCACGATTCCCACAACACCTCATGTATCCTGCATCCTCGATGCATCAGTTTCTATGCATCTCACATATAAATATAAATATATCACACACCTAATATAGTGCCAATACCACTAACAAACATATTTTCAGTCCACATATATCATGATCATCTCAAGAACTCAAAACATACATACATCAAAAGGTCATGCCAAAAAGAAAACAAGAAATTCAGGGTCAAACCCATGCGGTACCTCTAACCATTATCGGCTCACCAACATGCTCTGCCCCTTCCAGATCCATGGTCTGCACCTGACATAACATACGGTTTCTTGAATCATGCCCTCTATATAGTGATACACTTTTAAATATCCTTTGAACCCATTTAATGGACCCACTATCTTTTCAATATCCTCCGTGTGTAGCTGAACCTCATCGACCCTCATCCAGTATCGATCTTGCTCCAACCCCAGATGCCACTTTCTGTCTTATTCCGTACTTGTTGGCTATCAAATAAGGTTGCCTGCAAAACCACTCTAGATGTCTTACCTGTCCACATACCTGGCACTCCTTTGGAGGTCTAACCCACTGATTTTCGACATGCCCTGACTACCCACAATGAAGGAAAACCACTAATGAATAGACACGGGTTTGTCTAGGTGAGTCCTTGGCCTGACTGTCCTTCTAAAACTCATCCCGACCTCACTTCCTTCAATTTAAACCATCACCTAAATCTATAGACAATCTCAAACATGATTTTCTCATCATGTTTCCCTCAGTTGTGGGGGCCTGATTCACCACCTTTGGGAACGAGGTCAGCCTAAAGATGTTTTCATGTACCTTAATGGTGTGCCATAAGCAATACATGAATCATCATACCCTTGAGGAGACATTGATTTCCATACTAGGTGAATATAGAGGAAAATTAGTGAATGTTGATGCATAGTCCATAACAGAAATGTCACCATGTTGAATGTTCAAGAACACCTAAGATATCTCTTACCTTAGTTTCTATGGGAAGAATTACTTAAAGAATATTTCCTCAATGTAATTCCATGTTATTCCCTCATTTCTGTGATCCCAAACCTATATATCCCACTTACTCTTCGTCGATCCTCTCAGCATGTACATTGCTATCCTGACCCACCACCCTGGAGGTGTTTCATGATACTCAAATATCATCTGCATGCTCTCTATATAGTTTTAGCATCCCATAGACAAAACTCACCTTGAAAAAGTGGTGGGAGGAAAGAATGTAACTGTTGAGTTATATATTCCCTGGAGGGATCTATACACTGTACCCCTGTATTGATCTATTACAAGACACATACTATACTAGTTCAGAGTATCTCATTGATCCACAACCTAAATGCAGTCAAACCAGGCTGCTCTACCTACACTATATATTGAACTTGGTCCTACTCTTGAGCATGAACCTGAAGCTCTAACTCTGCCTACACCAGATCCTAATCCTAATCTTGCTGATGTGGTATTGTACCATCTCCCACCTAATTCTCCATCTGAGTCATCTAGAAAGAACCCATTGAATAACATAATTGGTCATACATCCCAAATATATAAAATATATTCATAAATAATGAAAGAAGTAAAAAGGTAGAATATTACACGACCCTTACTCTCCCATATCACAACCCATTCCCATGGAATCCTGGCCTCATGTCCTCCTTAACATCCCCCAACAGAGCCGTGTATCACAAGTAACTTGAGCCATCCTCATCCTGATAACCATTATTTCCTTAAATCGATGACCATGTCACCCAATATTGATGATCAAAATTACCTCAACCATAGTACATGCATTCTCATACAAGATCCATACCCAAATACCCTTCCACATGAAACTCTACAATATATATAAAGTCTGGCATGCTACATTGAAATCAATAATAAATTATATCAGGATTTTCACCCTTCACTTTTCAAAAGAATTTATAGAATGGTAATTGATATTATTCTCATTTTATTATCACTTCACAAAGTATACACATAGTTATTAAATTGAAATACCCTAAAAATGTGTCTATCAAAAACAATACAATCAGGCCTTTCTATAGTGATACAAGGTCCAATTATCCCTTAATGAACCAGGTCAAGGGTCACATATCCCAATTAATAACATCCCACACAAAATGAGCCACCGAGGTGGAAATCATATAAACTATAATCAAAGATAATGAAAAATTGAAATTCACACCCAAGGAAACATGGTCTATCCCTTGTAAATGGGCCTGCAGGCACCCAATCACAAGCTAGAAACCTAGTAACAATGATAACTTATATTCATTATATGATATCCAAAATTGTAAACTATCTGAACAGAAAATATAAGTCTCAATATAATTACTATCTTGCAAAACACTACTACTATATCCATGTCAAGAACTCCTCTGTTACAATTTTGTAACGTCTGAAACCCAAACAACCACTTGAAAAGTGAAAAGAAGTTCGGTTGTTACTATTTTAGCTACACATCCCCAAATTCAAAATACATTCAACTAGCTGAAAGGGTGTAAACAGGTATAGTGGGGAGGATATAACCTCTAAGTGTAAAATATTGTACTAGTCTGAGTATAATAATAAAACATAGCCAAAATAAAAGTCTTAGAAAACTCGAACCAGGTCCACATATTGGAAGTAAAATCAATATGAGATAAAATAAAGAAAGAAAAGTAGAAAAAACAATAGCATATGGTAAACAAAACATCATTCCTGCAATCAATTGCAAAAACTTCTAAACAATAAGTATGTATCCTTAACAGGTCATACATGTCAATCTATATAAATGGCCCCAGAGGCTATCCAAAAGTTGCTACAAATTAACGTAATAATTATAATAGAGAAACAAGGAATGTGAAAAAAGTAAAATATATCTAGTCATGTCTTCAAGGTTCAAAACAATCTGTATACCAAACATACCTATGGTCTTTCTCAAAAGGCTTACCTTTTTACTTCATGCATGTTCATAAAGTCTACATGCATCCTGAAGGGCCCATATTAGGTGTTAGACGAATCTCAGCAGGATACCACCCAATGGTACGTACCTAATATAAGTGTTTAAGAAGTAGTGCATTTATAAGGAAAGAAGTAAACTGTACAATACACAAATAAACATAAACTGAACTAGTGACCACCTGCCACCATTGTATGTAACTTTCTTTGTCCAACACCATAATCTATGTCATGTAACCCAGCACCATGGGCCTCTGGACACCTCGTGTCTCATGTACTAACATCCTGATGGAATGACCACACAATGGTAACCCTGATCGAAATCTCGCACTTTCCCATGGTAGAAAAACTAGAGGAGTAGCGATGTCTATCCTCAAATAGGAACAGGAGGGATGAGGATATCTTCCCATAAATCAGTAACCATGGGGATAACTATGTATGCCTTCAAATCAGTAAGCAAAGGGAAAGCGATGTCTTCCACAAAATCATGGCGAGTCTCTACCCCCAACCCGATAACATCAAATATATACCCTGAAGTATCCTCACGTTCTATGTTGCTTCCTATGGCAGTCACCCCCTCACCAATTGTACCTAACTACATCTATCAGGGGCCTCTACCCCACGAGTGGTCACAACCACCTCATCACGGAGTCTCGTTGTGTGAAAACTTCTCAATGTTCCAGTTGGCCAAAAATCACATAAATTATTTCCAAAGCCATAACATCTCTGACATATTTTGTCCCTCCGACCATGTATCTCATGTTTGATGGCCTTTCCATCCATGTATCTCGGGCCATGCCCAACCAAAATGTCACACTACCTCAAGCTGAAGTACATGATTCCCAATACCATGGTCGAACCAACCAATATAACCCAGGCCAAGCCCATCCTATGATCAACATCACTCAACAATATCAAGTCCATAACAACACAACTATAATGTTCCAACATATAAAATATCATACATCACATATATATTGGCAAACGAAACACTTTAAACAGACATATAAATTAAACAGTTGAATGACACTAGCAATGTGTTGTCCCATTCCACCACTGATACCTTGAAATCATCTTACATTCTTAATCATTAAACATACATACTAAACTCATTAGTTAAAAAAAATGGTTCAATTGTTACCATTTTGGAACTCCAAGCCAAAATTCCCCAAATGAGCAACAACCTCTAACCTGGCCTTGCTCAATCATATCTTGATAATGGAATACACAAAGACATCCCACAATGCATATAGTCAGATCAATATTATGAAATATAGGTCTTGATCTGTACCTAACATCACGCTCAAAAGCTGAAACCTCAAAATGACCATAGCAACATGAAATAAGGTATTCACTACCTACCTTGTACACATGCGATGAACCTCCTCTGGTAGCACCCTTCAATTCAGTAAAAAATTCAATAGATCTACAAAATGGTCCAAAATGCTCTACCCTGATAACATGGTTGAGAAGAGGAAAATGGCTCAAGAGGAATCAAGTAAGTACCATTAGAGTTCCAATAGATCAGATGACATTCTAATCAGACTTTAGACAATGACTCGGGAGAAATATGATCTATAGTCAGCTCTCCTCGCTCAAACCCGTTGAGGGTTTGGGTTTCTGCCTCTAAATGAGGCTACTGCCTATCTTGAATAAGAAAAATAACTTTATGGTGTGTATTTATGAGTACACACTATGTGTATAATTTAACTATTCCTATGATGGTCGAACTTTTACCAAGGAACTTCCAACATGACTACACTGTGTGTACTAGGAATTACTCAGCGGGTACTAGGAAGTACACGACATGTACATGGTCAAACTCTTCTACCCTCACTGACACCCCTACATTCCATGTATGGAGGCTAAATGTTCATGAATTAAATAGATTATAGTAGTAATACATGGCATGTACGTAGTAAAATATCTCCCTCATGGACTACCCCTAAATGCCATGTGTGGCCATCACACACAGCCAAGGGTACCCGGTGTGTACATGAGGGTACACGACGTGTAATTGGGAATTTTCTAGAATCTACCCAGTTTCTCTATATTACATAAAAAAAGTAGAAAATACATTTCAAACCAATAGAATCTCTAAAATTCCAACTATGTTGTGATTTCGAGTCATTCCAAAAATTCATGGGTTCTTATATAAATGAACTGTTTAAAATGTTGAAATGAATTGGTATCAATTAAATTCATTAAATTTTAATCTTTTATAGGTTCTTTCTTCAAGGACCCTATTTTCAAAGATATTATTAAATATTTCCATAATAGTTTCCTTGAACTGTTATGTGAGTGTTATTATGGAACTTTATTTCCCTCTTCTTAGGTTCTATTTTCCCTAGAGGTTATTCGGTAAGGGATGATGATTTTTTTAGGTGTGCCATTATTTTAGGTTAATTTCCTTATGTATGTAAGTGGATAAATCGAATATTGTAGAAACCTTCGACCATAAGGAAATGATAAATACATGCTTCTAGTGTTCATAAATAATATACAATATGGGTACCACTTTTCCCAAGTACGACTCTAGAAAATGAAATAACACCCTGAGGTTGACAAGGGTGTGTTTTCTATGTTGAGACTCTGGTTTATTTTCATATTTGAATAACCCGTGTGTTTCAACTATTCATCCTCTATGTTTCAAATGTTACTTATAGTGAAAACTAACCTATATAGATTCTTAAAGGTGATAATGTACATGTAGTATGGTGCTTGGAAAGTGATGTTATCTTCCATGTTGACTATTTTTAACCCTTATAGTCCCTTGATTATCTACATACTTTAGTTTGAACTCATGTAAATGGAGTTGATATGGTTGTTGGATTTCCTATGATACAGTCCCTAAAAGGGGTAATGTTTGTCTTGCTAGATACATTAATAATGGGTGGGAGACATAGTGGCCATTAAATTTTACTATACACAAGTGAGTTAGTGATATTCATTTTAATTATGAGTAACCTACATGAATGGATACCATAGGTTTTATGTTTTTTTATATAGGTAATGAGATTGGTTTCCATGATAATTTCTAGATTGGTGCATGGAGTGTTCATGGGTTTTTTGTTATTGGAAAAATGATGGTTGAGTTTTCAAAAAAATATTATGGAGAGAGAAAGTGTGTGTATGTGTCAAAACTTGCATCAATGGGGAATATCATTCTTTTTCTTGGCCTAGTTGACTATTTTTGAAATTGTAGATAGTTATGTTTTTTTAGAAAATAAAAATGAGGAGGGAATTCATTTGAAAAATCGTGCCACATCTAAGATGAATGATTTTGGATAAGTGTTACGATAGATATTTGGGAATAATGAAATCTGATGTGTTATGTAGGTTGTCCATATTGACCTTATTGACATGTGACTCATGGTATCACAATTCATGTTTCAATCTGGTGGTATGAGATGTACACCTACAATTCATGCTATGTTTCTCTAACACTTTTTCTGAATTATAACTCTATCACTACTAGAGATTTGAGCTATAGCCAAGGACCTATAGACACTGTTTTATAGGTCAGTGTCTATAGACTGTTTATAGCCACACTTTTATTAAACATCCGTGGCTAATCTTCTAAATACCAGCGTTTGTTTTTTTCCTTTGGATTACGTCAGACACTCCTCTCTTTCTCCCCCGATCCGCGATGGCCTCTCCTCTCCTCCTCCCCCGACCCATGACCCTACTCTCTGAACCGTCTACAACTCTTACCATGGAACCCTCCTCCAGACACTACCAATCAACGCGGTCTCTCACGCTGCCGTCGACCTCTCTCACTGCGACCCTCCACTCCAAACCATCGACCTCTCTCACGAACTCTCTCATGCTGTTCACAGTGGCCCTTCAGAAGTAGGAATCCACTGGCGCTTAAGCATTCAATTTTTGTGTACTTCTTGAATCTCCCTCCTTCTATTTTCCTCCCACTATAAACCTCTTAAGTTTTGTCGATCGAATCATCCTCCTCTCATGGATGGTGTTCTTCTTTTTTATTTCCATTATGAAATGATAATCACATGGTTCGGATGACTATGGAGAGTTGTGGGAGGATGACAGAGCAGATTAGGTTTTTACTTCCTGTACAGTTGGGAATTTATGATCATCGATTCAATTTATTTAGTCATTGGCAGTTTCCTTTAGTTTTTGTCTGTTCAAGGAAAATTTATCTGCTCAGGATGTTTTTTTTGGATTAGTGTGGTAGTAGACTCGATGGCTTGTTTGCAATTTCCACATGCCTCCGGCTTTTCCTTATTGATTAGTTTCTTGTCGGGTGAAGTTACTTGCTAGAAGCGGTTTGTTAATTTGTATTCGATTTTCCTTTTACATCCCATGCTTATTTCATTTATCACATGCTTATCTTTTTTCCCGAAGAACCTAAGCTTGCATGGTGCTTTAAATGAAAGACCCCTTTGTCTTGTCTTCCATGTAATTGGGGATGCAGAGTTTTATTTATCCTCGTATGATGTTCTCTATTTATTTTCTTAAATGATACTTTTTGCACTGATAAGCTTGTTAGCATGTCTTGTGGTTCAAATTTTAAGGAGTTCAAAATTTTATGTATGTGGCTGCTGATTCTTATCATTGAGTTAGTATGTGGTGTCTGCCTGATGGAAACTATGGGGAGCTACTTCTATGACTTTGTTAACTACATTGAAAACCATTGATTCTATAGCGCTATACTGATCTGATTTGAACGTGCAGTTGAAAAGTTATCATGGGAGAAACTAAAAACAATACCAATGTGAAGGTCTTTTGCATTACTAATTATATTTTAAAACTCGGATCCATGGTCATAAATGCTTCCCACTCACCAACCTGTCCTATTTTGGTGTTCATCAACTCCAAAAGTAGTGGTCAGTTTGGAAGTGAACTCCTTAAAACATATTATGATTTTCTCAACAAGAACTAGGTATTTAGGGTTTTAACCCCTCAAATTTCACACATGCATTTTCTCCAATGGTTGGAATTAATATATTTATGGGATTTTAGGTGGTTTAAAATATCAGATGATGGATGAAAAACAAGATACATTTGTGTTATTCAAATCAGGTGAGTTTAGGTGTTAGGGTGGCGTTTGTAGTATGATGGTTATGTATTGGGTATGGTTTGGATTTGTATTTGGGGGTTTTGGTTGGTGGTAATCCCTCAATTTGGTGGATCTTGTTGGGTTTTTTCTTTATGTTTTGATGTAAAACACTCAATATATGGAATATTTGTGATTTTTGGGTGATTTGATAGTGTATTTTTATTAAGAAGTTGCTTGTTAGATCAGTTAAGGGGTGGAGGGTTTCTAATTATTAAGGGTTAATGTGTGGGGTTTGGTTGTTATTCTTGGTGTATAGGAGAGTAACCCTTAGATTATTATGATAAACCTTAGGGTTTGGTGTTTTGGGAATGATATTTTGTTATGAAGTAAGGATTAAAGGTAGTTTTGTGATTTTGTGGTAATAATGCATGCTTAGGATTATGGCGCGATGGGTTTCTAATTATTAATGTTGTTATTATGAGATGATGTTGAGTCAAGACTCATCAAAAAGGATATAATTAGAATGTCATTGTGTTCTAATGGGAAATATTCTCAAGTTATTTTTTCCCTCGTATGATGTTACAACTACTTTTATCCATTGACCAAGGACTTCTAAAAGGAAAAGCAATGGTTTTGTAAGATATCCATGAGTTCTAGGAGTAGCAGTATCTAATTTTTAGTAGTGACATGGTATCGTAGGATGTTTAGAATATGTTGAAGAAATTTTAGTTCCTATTTGAAAGGATTGGAACTCTAGAGGATATATGGGTGAAACTAGAAGTTTCTAAATTCAAATGAGATGAATCAGAATGGATAAATACATATGATCATAAAAGAAGGAATGAGGAGGTTTTATGGATCGAGTTTTATTCCCTCTTCTATGAGAGGCTATGGCAGATTTACAGAATAAGAGCATGTTTTGGGGATTCATGGAGCTATATCATTATGAGAATCATTAATGGAGTATGACACTAAATTTGAATGTTTATTCATTTCATGCCATCCTTCAAATAAAATTTATTCATAAAGGAATTCTAGTTTTTAAATGGTCTTATGTACTCATTATGGGCATGAGTAGCTCCCTTTTATCTGGACACCTACTAGGATATATTCAAGAAAGGCTGAGCTATCTATGTAGATACATCCATTGCATAGGAAGGTGCATGGAGAAGGATGGAAACCGGGCAGGAATGAATGTTGGTTAGTGAGCCTCAGTAGGGTGACAGAGTAAATTAAATGACTAATATCTCATCTCAATATTAGAAAAATAAATGAGCCCTGGTCTATTTCTCATGTATAAAGAATGTGCGTGCATTCCCTTAGTATTGGGATGAGAAAAATAGGTTTCATGTATGTGTCGAGATGTGGGTTTCAATATTATTTTATTGGGATAATCCATCCTAGGTGAAGTGACATTTAGTATCATACTTAATTAGGTATTCCTAGTGTTATTTTTTTTTTATAATTTGTATTTCTCTATCTAATATCTTTTATTGTATTATTTTTGTTTGATATAACGTGTGTTTGAAAGATGATAGATTTTAAATGAAGAAATTTTATTGAGTATATTGGGCTGGGATCTTCTGTAGTGATCATCATTTGATATGAGGCACTAGACATGTGTTTCTAGGATTGATGATGGTATCGATAATACTATAGTGGGGAGATTCAAACTTGTCCTTTTGAGTGAAATCCATATCAAGGGATGGTGATCATTATCAAGGTTGTGAAATGTATGAACTTAGACAGTAAATGGATGAATTTAGTATCAGGAGAAGGATGTTGGATGAACCATATTTGGTTCCAAAAGCACACCAAAATTAATGATATACCTATAGTGGTTGGTACAGTCAGCATGTTCCATTAATTATGGGGAGTTTATATTGGTAAATATGCTATTTAGAGATTTTGTATTTCTAATATGTCATTCAGATCAATGTGTTGGGTTATGTATCAATATTTGATATTGTAGTGGGCTAGTGCTTGACAATTCTATTGTGGAGTTTGAAAGGGAGCCTAAAAAGGGTACTCTAAAGGTTGTCGAAAGTGTGTGTTGAAAGGAAACCAAGTAGTCCAAATTGTTAATAATTTATGACATAGATTCCATAATAATAATATTTTTTGAAAGATAAAAGGATAGAACCAATTATCGCATGTTCGAAAATAGTTTCTACAAAGAAGGAATATACAATCATGAAAAGGAAGATAATTCAACAAAGGATTTTCTAATCATATTAGCAATCTGGTTTGAAATATCCAAGTGAATTGAGTAAGAATAAAATAAGGAATATTCTCTACATTATAAAATTGATAAACCTATATAAAATAAGAATAAAGGTTAATTCCAGAAGAAGAACATGATAAAAAACGAGGTTTCAATCTATAAAATTAATAATGATATAGGCATGAAGAGTTTTATGTATTTTATACATTCAAGGAATGGATTTTCTAGGTTAATAACAATTTCTAATCCCTATTTCTCGCTTTTTAGTGATGATTGAGGTTTAGTTTATTCTCATATTTTGGTGATTTTTGATTTTTGAATAGGCAATAGAAGGTGATGTTTGAAAAATAAAGAGCTTTATTAATGATCATGTTATTTAGTATTGGGATGTACATATCAATTTGAATATAATTGGTTCATTGTTGGTTATGGATTCATGTACCACTTATCATGTACAATTGACACACTGATCACATATAAATAAGAATTTGTTATATCTCATTTCTTTTCCAACTATTTTCTTATAGGTGGTTTCTTATGATAAGACCATTTCTATCCACCACCATTGAAGACAATGAGTTCATGATTTGTGTAAGGTTTATTCCGTTTTTATTCTTCTGCCCAATTTTAATTAGGGCTTTTTTGATTTTTGGGTTCCTTATATTTTTGTTGTGTGTTTTGGATTTTGTTGAGGTGGATTCGAGATGTAGTTGACGAAGGCTTACATGTGTATTCATAGGTAGGCATATGAATATATAAGTTCCCCCTTAATATATATTCACTCATGGTAGTATGAATATATATATTGGGGCTAGGTGTGCTTATATATAGATATGAAAAATGCATACACGTGTAAGTGTAAAGGGGTATATGCAAGTATAAACATATATCTAAGGACCCCCTTGTGCTTATTTGGCCATGCAAATATGTTCATAGGGGATAGGTGTCCTTATATATTTGTTAATTTGCATATGCGTGCAAGCGGAAAAAAGGAAGAATCGAGTTGTCGTCATCAAAAACAAACGCGCCTTGAGGTTGAGGTAGTGTCCCTCTCCTAGCCTATTTAATTCAAGAATGTTTTAAATTGCATTTAGTTGCCTTTTTAATTCTGCATTTTTATATTAAATTTCAATTCATGAATAAGTTTTAGTTAAGAAAATTGTTTCGTTTGATAAATAAGTTATGGTTTTGTAATACAACCCCTCCAACGAAGGTGCACTGTCTACGAAAAATCACAATGGTATACCTTTCTTAACATTATTGCATTGATGTTTTCCTTATACTTGTTGTCATTGTTAGTCATAAATCACACATCATACTTGGCCCTTTTTATAACCCTGTAGGGGTTTTCATCTTTTTATTAAAACGATTGTTTGAACCAAGACACTCTTTAAGTGCTGTTAGACTTTTAAGATGGGTCCCATGTTTTGTGACCATGTCACATGGCATGTGATATTTAAATCCACACAAAATCCCAGTTCCACAGCCCAGGGGTCCCATAGTACTAGTAATGTCAGATTACATTTTATGTAACTTGTGATTTTATTGTTCCCATGGGGTATTCCTACACATTTCTAGATCTCCAAACCTCACCAAATTAGGTATATCAGGGGTCATCCAATCCCTTAGTCATCACAGATTAGCATTCGTTTCTTTAAATCTTCTGAAAAAACATCCTCTCATTCCATCCATATCATCCTATTTGAATCTAATTGGAACAAATACTCCAATTCCATTTTAATATATCTCCAAAATCCATGATAAAAATGACATAAATTTCCCTTATAGAAAACCAGGTCAAGGAAGGCACTGATTACCAATTGGAAAACCACCAACTGACCAATGGCCACAAATATTTTGGTTCCAACCATCAACCATCCAGTAGTTAGTCTAGAGCCAACCCTCCTCCACTATAACTATTAATATGTTCATGGTGCATTATAATAGCTTACTGGTGGCCCCATATACTACTTTTTAGGAACACCGCATACTTCTTCCCCCTTTAATAAATCCATCCACCTGAAACATAATATTTCAATTAACCCAAAAAAATCCATATTCATTACAAACTATCCACTATATGACTTCCCATCAATGAGAAACATTACTAAGCATCACTAATGACTTGAGGTTTCAGGGGTTTGGAGCTACCTTCGGGAATACTCCTTCTGTTCATAGTTTCCCATCCTTCACCTTATCTATTATTTTGTTCCTTGAAGTCTCATTTACTTCTACGTCTTTTTTACTAGGGTTCGACATGCATCAATTTTGAAATCACTTTTTTCAAGATCGATCACTAGTATTCAGGTTATCAAAAATGTTTCAGTATTTTTCAAATTTTTTCCAGTATTCGAACATTATTCCCTCAAATTCGCTAATTCATTACTTCCCTAATAGAATAATTGATCCATCATAGGTGTACTAAACTGATTTCTCATTGATTATTTCTCAGGTTGCATGAAGTGGTGGATCTGGCTTTGTCTTTGCCCAAATATTCAGGTTCATTCAACTGTTAACCATGTTTCCTCTGCCATTGGAACCTAATTGTTCACTCTAGGAGAGACTCTAGGTTTTCATCCCAAGGGATTTAGATTATCAGATTACATCTGCCTTTTTAAAATCCTTCTTTTCTTATTATTTGCAGCAACATTCTTGGAAATATTTTAGGTCGATCAGATGATGCTTAAAGGGAAACACCTCATTCATTATTTTTTGTTTGTAGAGATTGACCTGTCTAAGAAACATCAAGTGTTTATTTGGTTCACTGTTGAAAAAAATTTAAAAGTTAAAGCACACATTGTCTAGGAATCATAGGCAATTCCATAGTGAACTACTAGAGTCTCGGTCCAAAGGTATATTAAATCCTTAATATAGCACTCATATTGATGGGGAACATGTGTTTTATGCTTCTCTAGCTAGTGAGTCACTTGATACCAAGGGTACTTTGACATAATAATAAATTCAAGGATCTAAATGTTTAGTATCATAGAAAAATGAGGTTCATAAAACACTTCTACATATTAATAAAACATTATTTAGCAACTGGTAATGGATGGAGGGGGGAAGGGTGGGCTGTGCAGGCCAGGGGGATGGGTGGAGGGGGGCAGGGGGCATGGGGTGTGGGTGCGGGTGCAGGGGGGTGTAGGGGGTGCTGTGCAGGCTACGGGGCTGGGTGGAGGGGGTATGGGGTAGGGGGCAGGGTGCAGGAAGGAGGGGGGTAGGGGGCAGGGGGCAGGTTGGAGTGGGGCAGGGGGCAGGGGCAGGAGGGTAGGTTGGAGGGGGATAGTGGGGAAGGTTAGAGGGGGGAAGGGGGAAAGGGGAAGGGGTGCAGGGGGGAAAGTTGGAGGGGGGTAGGGGGGTAGGGGGAGGGGGCAGGGGGGCATGGGGCAGGGGGGAGGGGGGAGGGTGGAGGGGTGCAGCTGTGGACAGGTTAACAACAGCCCCTATTCCGGGTTTGAAACCTAAAAATTCTTTTCCCTTTTCTTTCATTTTATTTAGTTTAGTTATTTTACTATTAAATAACATTTTTCTGTGTGTTTTTTGGGCACAAAAAAAGCTTTAAAGCACCTCATGCACCTATTGAAGATCGAATCATACTGTTGTTGGAAGCATAAACAAACATCCAGGTTCGTATTTCTACTTTGTTTTCAATGTTTTTTATATTTTCCACCTTCCTCTTTAAATTTAATCTGATACATTTCCCATTTAATTTGAAGGTTTCTGTAAAATACATTTAATGTGTGAAGGTGCATATACCCAGTGGGGGAGAAACAACTATTAGTTAGAAAGCTCTAACACGCCATGGTCACGCCGCGGTCATGCCGTGGTAATGTTGTGATTTGGCCCTGCTCCGTCCACATCCAGCCCACACCATCCCCCTTCCGCCTTCATTTCAGCCCCCTGCCACCAACATTCTAGCCCCCCTTCCACCTTCAAATCAGTACGCACCATCCCCCCCCCCCCACACTTGCAACCAACCCCCTTCCACCAGCATTCCAGCCTTCTCCTAGTCCCTTCACTCTTGGCCGAAAGATGCTTCCTCAAGGATATCGCTGGACGGGGCCAACACGCCACGGTCACGTCGCGGTCACGCCGCAGTCACGCCCGTGGTAATGCCGTGATTTGGCCCTGCTCCGACCACATCGAGCCCACACAGGCCCCCATCCACCTTCATTTCAGCCCGCTTCCACCAACATTCCAGCCCCCCCTGCCACCTTCGAATCAGCCCGGACCACCCTTCAACACTTGAAACCACCCCCTTACACTAGCATTTCAGACTCCTCCCGCTCCCTTCACTCTTTATTGGAAGGTGCTGCCCCGCGGATATCGCTGAACCGGGCCAACACGCCGCGGTCATGCTGCGGTCAAACCACGGTCACGCCGCAGTCACACCGTGGTCGTGCCGCAATCACACCGTGATTTGGCCCTGCTCCGGCCACATACACCCCGCACCAGCCCCCTTCCACCTTCATTTCAACCCACTGCCACCAGAATTCCAGCCCGCAACAACCCCCCTGCCACCTTCGAATCAGCCCACACCATCTCCCCAACACCTGCAACCATCCCCCTTCCACCAGCATTCCAGCCTCCTCCTACTCCCTTCACTCCTGGCCAGAAGATGCTGCCCAGGAGATGACGCTGGACCCGACCAACACGTCGAGGTCACGCTGTGGTTACGCCGCGGTCATGCTGCGATCACTCCGCATTAATGCCGTGATTGGGCCCTGCTCCAGCCACATCTAGCCCACACCATCCCCCTTCAACCTTCATTTCAGTCTGTTGCCAATAGTATTCCGGCCCACAACAACCCCCTTCCACCTTTGAATCAGCCCGCACCATCCCCCCAACACTTGCAACCAGCCCCCTTCCACCAGCGTTCTAGCCTCCTCCCACTCCCTTCACTCCTGGTCAGAAGATGCTGCCCCACGAATGTCGTTGGACCGGGAAAACATGTCGCGGTCATGCCGCGGTCACGCCGCGGTCAGGTCACGGTCACGCTGCGGTCACGCCGTGGTCACGCTGTGGTCACGCCATAGTCATGCTGCATTTATGGTGTGATTTGGCCCTACTCCAGCCTCATGTAGTCCACACCACCCCCCTTCCACCTTCATTTCAGCCTGCAACAGCCCCCCAGAATGAAGATCGTTGCCTCACAATAATTCATGGGTAACAAGATTCTTAGGTTGAATTGGTTTTGGTACTTATGGTTGAGGATATTTTTATCCAGCATTATATTTATGAGTCTCTTTAGGTTATTTTTGTAACCATCCCACTAAAGGGTCTGAGTTATAATTGGTTGAACACTGTTATTCAGACTAAGACAAACAAAGACTATTCTGGGAAAATTTTTAAGGCATTGTTCATTTATCATTATTTCATAATGAAGTGAAGGTAATGATGGCTGTTGAATTTTCTAGAAGGGGTTGTCCAGGTGGGGTGTCCAAGGGCTGTCCGGGGTGGGGGTGCCGGGGGGCTAGAGGGCAGGGGGTGGGTGTAGGTGGGGTGTCTAGGAGGAGCCGTCTAGGGGGGTGTGGGTGTATAAGGGTTGTCCGGAGGGGGTCTGCATGGCAGGGTGTAGGTGGGGTGTCCAAGTGTTGTCCGGGGTGTCAGGGGATCTTCACGGAAAAAGTGCTACTTCCATGTCATATTGGAGAAACAATAAGACCTTGAGATGGTCTAGCGGGCTGTTAATCTTAACCTCAAACATGGGTTCCCCAGGATTTCAGATTGTGATGCTAACTTCAATTCTTTTATGAAAAAGTGCTCTCTTTCTCTGGTTTAGACCAGGATACATGGACTTTTTTGATTTACTGGCACCACAAAAAAACTAAATGATCTAGCATCTGGCATCAGAACTCCTCTTAAGATTGATCAACACACTATCAGTGGAGATCTTGGTATTTATTCTAGAGTGTTAATTGAGTTCAATATGGAATTACTTCCTCCAACACGCATATCCATGGATTCAGATGAGCATCAAATGGAGATCAACTCTGAGTTTGAGAATCTTCCTCCCTTTTGTGAGCAATGCAAGATGGTCGGGCATGCTATTAAAAACTGTTGAGTTGTTAATAAAATGTTAATTTCAATTTCTAACACCACTTCTTGAAAGGAAATTTCCAAAGGAAAAAAGACTAATCAGATGAGTAATATGAAATAGGATGTTTTCGATCCTCTGAAATGAGCTGTGGATAACAAATCTGTTCCCATGAGTTATTCATGGGAAGCTCTAGCAGAGGAGAAGAAGAATAAGAATTAAAATGCAGTAAATATCTATACACATGAAATTAACAAGCAGTGTGAACCTAAATCTTGCTTCTCGGACATCTCATCAGATGTTTTTTCTACTATTATTTCTATTTAACCTGAGTAGTTTAATCTAGCTCTGGTCTCCTCAGACATTGATGCGGAAATTCATGTGGATGCACTCTCAGGTACTGTAGGTATGAATCACCACAACCTAGAAAACCATAAAGAGAAAATAGTGACTCATGCACATGACATAAATGAAAGACTCAGTGAAGATATCCCCATTCAAATCCCAATGTATGAGGATGAAAAAAATTGTGAACAAACCCAACACATGATGGAAGACACAGAGGGTCTGGCCAATATTCAGGTCTAGAGAAGAACTGACATCCCCAATGAGGACTCCCCTATGAAAAAACCTCTGATAAAAGATAACATTACCTCAGCACAAGCTCAATATACTGATGATCCCAAAGATTCTAAATCTATTTCAAATCCTTCAAAGTCATGCACTGTTGTCAAAAAATCACAAAGGAAAATATATAGGAAAGAAAAAAGAGGAATCAACCCCAACCGAAACCAAAATGAGGATACTCTTTTGGAACTTCCAGTGAATATTCAACCATAGCAGGGAAGGATACCTCAGGCTCCTTATAGGTATGTAGAAACCTAATAATATTGTTATTTCTGAGCCAATGATTATTTCATCAGATCAAAATACTCTTTTCAGTAACAGGGGATACTCCAGGCTATGAACTATTCCGTCTGAATCCATCTTTAAAGGAATCTGTATATCGTTTCATAGAAGGGTTGAAAACCCTGTCATTATCCACGAATATGGAGAAATCATCACATGTAGTTTTGATATATCTGGCCAAAAAATGTTCTTCTCAATTGTATATGATTTTAACAGCTATATGGTCAGGAGAGATCTATGGATGAAAATTAAGAATCTGTGTAGTATTATCACAGATCCATGGAGTATAATTGGTGACTTCAACTCCATCCTCCATGTGGATGAAAAACTGGGACCACTATTAAGAATTATCATAGATCCATGGACTATAATTGGTGACATTAATTATTTAATGGTTGGATTTTTGTGTGGTTATTTCTTCTTGGGATTAATTCACCTTGTCTTGGTCTTCTTCCTATTCTTCATGTGAAAACTATTTATTCCAACTCTTTTGGTGGAAACTCATTGTTCACATGGGTTGTAGATTCTCCTAGGCTGCAGTGTGGTTCCTTCTCCTGGGCCTCCCCTTTCCCTTTCATAACCTGGATTTCCATCTTTTTATTAGTGATGTGGTTGGATATTTTTTTGTGGACAAGCACATTTCTTAGCTTCTTAATGATTCCTCTTCCCAGATCTGTGTGGATATGGATCTCTCCAACCCTTCCCTAATCGAATCCTCCTCATGGAAGGGACTTTCTCCTTGTGGAAAAATATCTTCCATCAATTCCAAATGCATTTAATCTCCCACTTCCTATTGCATGGAAACTTAGTATATATATGAAAATACTTTCATGTTGGTCCTTAGGCCCCCAAAATGGTGTTTATACTCTTCATATCCCTTCAATGTAGCCTAAATTTTCCATGGATCCTCATGAAAAGGGTGCATCTTCAATTTTCTCCCACTTCTAATTCACCTCCATCTGTTTCCCCGGTGGTCCTTCAACTTCCTACAATGCCTCCCCTAGTTCCTATTATACTAATTCCCCCACCTTACATACCTGGTCCAAGGGATCTTCCCACTCTTCCATATGTGTGGCCTTCGGAGCCGCCACTACCCCTCCTCCTTGGCTGGGTCCCACCCTCTGATTCTACATCATACCAATCTTTTGTGGTGTTCAGGCCTCATGTGAATGGGAAATAGATATCTCTCTATATTCATGCATCTCTCCCACGTGAGGGACACATACCAAATCTTAGTCCAGGATCTATCAGGATTCCAAATCATGTAGTAGAGTATCTTCTTTGCCAGCACCCACACCCTTGATTAATTAAAACCCTATTACATTTGAATTCCTAGGGCCTCATCACCTAGGATAAGACTATAATCCTTGTTCATGAACATGATCATCTCATTCATTTATTACATTTCTACCTTGAGCATATTCAAACCTCCTCTCACATTGTGGGTTTTGATCATAGGATTAGGGTGCACAACATCAGGGATAATGACCCCAACAACATTCATATTTGGATGTTCTATTATTATATCATTTCTATAGACCTTTTTTGTTCCAATGATCAATTAATCACCATAATTATTGATGTCAATAACCGAAAACACTTTTTAAATTTTTTCTATGAAACATTTGAGATGATTTATAGAGAAACCCATTAGGGAGACATTAATTCCATTGATCTTAGGGAAATTCCATGGATCATGGGAGGTGACTTAAATGTTATAGTTGGTACATCTGAAAAGAAAGGTGTAAAGTTTTACCATGGAGGGAGAGTGATGAATTTTCTTCATTCCTCTCTCAAAAGGGTTAAATTGACAGTGGTTATTCTCAAGACCAATTCACATGGTTTAACAACCAAAGGGGGGAATCACATGCATGGAGTAGGTTTGACGGCTACCTAGAAAAATTGAATGCCATTTATTTCATACTAAGTCTTAATTTTTTAACCTTTCTTTTGATCTTTCAGACCATTCATCGATTCTTGTGACCCTTTGTTAGGATTCTAATAGAGGTGATCTTTTCATCTTTTCTCAAATATAGAACTCTGACCCATGTTTTTTCAACACGGTTTCTGAGTCCTAGTCCAAGCCAGTTCATGATAACCTATGGATTGGTCTTTATAACAGGGTAAGGGAACTTCAACATGATCTTCAAGCATGGTTAAAGAACCTACTTCTGTGATGTCAAGACACGAATAACTTTTGTGCATATGTTATCTTTTTAGAAACACAACTATTGTCCTACTGTGATAATGACCTGTTTAATCATTTGATCTCAATGAAAAATGATTTGGTGGTCTGAATTTTGGAAAAGAAATTTCTTTCTCAGGAATGGGATCCAATTAAATGGATTCTAGAGAGGGAAAAGGAATGACACCTCACTCGCCTGGTGTCCACCTTCTGGCTCCCAAATCCTCTACTTCCTATTAGGGTTTTTATCTTCCTTGAGGAGCCCTCCCTTTCACATCCTATGTCTCTTCGGCATCGCCTCTCTTCGGGTTCTCTTCTACGCCTCTCCCTCTTGGTTTCTTTCTCACCGGGTCTTCCCTCCTACTTTGTTCTCTTGGGTTCTGCGAATGGACTCTTGGTGACCTCTTCACTTTCCTCTGCTTCTCTTTGAGGTTCTTTAGGGTTTCAATCCCAGATTTATTTTAGGGTTTCAATCCCGCACGTTATCTTTTCAGTGTTTTATTCATTCGTTCTAGGGTTTCTCTTTGGGTCTCGAAGTTGTGTTCCATTGAGGAGATTTGGCCACTCGTTTCTCTACTCTGGCACCTGGTCTTCACCTCTCCCTCTAAGGAAGACTACGCGGTGGTCTCCCCGGTGCTCTGGGATGTGAGTTCGAGTGGTCCGGTGTCTCATGGCGAGTTCTTCTTCGTAGTCCCTAGTTGGCTGATGGTGATGGCTTAGTGGTCCATATTTGGGGAGGCCCCATCACTTGCATTCTACTCTGGTTTCTGAGTTCTTTGCACCCTCCTAGGTCAGTTTCTTACATTTTATTCCAAGGAGACTTTGGGATGTGTTCGTGCAAGCGGATGGGAATCCTCTTTGGATCTGCGCCTAAGATTCCTTTATTTGGTTTTATTCGACCTCGGAGAAGTTCATTTGCTATGCGTTTTGGGTATTCTGGAGATGTGTATGATGCGTGTGTAGTGGAAGTTTAAGGTGAAGGGTGATTTTGGTGGTAGATATTGACGATGTAGAATATGGGGCTGATCGATGAGGACGACGATGACAGTGATGGAATCTCCGGTGATGACTACGATGATGGTGAAGGCAGTGGTTCTGAGAAGAAATGATGATAGAAATGTCTGGATGAATCAAGGTAGGTGACTGAATACACAAATGGACGATTGGTGTGATGGTTGTGATATCAAAGAAAGCGCATGAATGATGGATGGCTTTTGAATTTTGAATGTTGTGTTTATTTAGAAGGCGGCAATGGTGGTAGATCGGGTTTATTGTGTGTTTGAAATTTGAATGATGTATGCTGTAATTATCATGGTGGTCTTTGTGAGGGTCTACACTTACCCTTTAAAAGTATTATTAGGAAATAAAAAAATGGATTGTGTTGATAGAGAAGGAAAAACTCTACAATTTTTCATGCATGCATTAAAGAGAGACACCACCATACTAGGCCTAAAATAATACAAGAATATGGATCCTTTATGGCTGATTAAAATTATGTTTGAGGCCTTGATGTTACCAACTTATTGTCTATTTTGGCTGACCCAAACACCTTCATTCTTGGGGGTTACCCAATGAGCCATTCTAATCTCTTGGATGCCAACCATTTTTTTCTGTGTAGACTGATAGGGTGGGGTTTCCTGATCCAGTTGGGCCGAATGCTTATGGCCTGCAACTGTAGCACTTCTGGCCAATGTAGTAATGCTGACCTATGTAGCAGAGCTGACCGACCGACACCGACAAGCACTGTAACAGTGTGGACTTCGGTGTCAACTTCACTGTAGCACTTTTGACAAAGTTAGACGCCGATCACTATAGAAACGCGGACTTACTATTCAGAACTGTTGACCATCTTCATCCTATGTAGCCCATTTCAGGATAGGGTTTACTACTGAAAATACTCTGTATTTTTTTGTGCTCTCGATATAGTGAATTCTGCCTCTCCCGTGGATATAGGGTTTTTTCCCGAACCACTTAAATTGGTGTGTCCTCTTTGTTTTCATTATTTCATTTTTTCTCATTTCTGTCGTTATGTATCCCGACGATTCCGCAACAGTGAGGAGGGGGAAGGGGGTTTCAAGGTGCAGGAGGGTGGAGTGTAAGGTGCATGGGGTGTGGAAGAGAGGGTGTACAAGAGCAGAGGGTGGGGGGTGCTGGTGCAGGGGGGGGGGGAGGGGGCAGTCTAGGGGGAGGGGGTGTCCAGTGAGGAGGGGGTGGGGTGCAAGGTGAAGGGGGGTGGGGCAGGGGAGGTGCGATGGAGCAGGGGGTGGGGGGAGGGGGGAGTTGGTAGTGTCCTCCCAACAGCCAGCACGGTTCACCGTGCTAGTTTTTTTATGCATTGGAAAGGCCGATAGCGATGGTTCATAGTGTCATGTCCTTTATTGGCGTGGCTATAGGGTTGATCTTATAGCCACGGTTTGAAAACAGTGGCTATAGGGATATAACTACGGTAGGAGCCATTGCTTTAGGGATATAGCCATGGTCTGAACTGTGGCTATAGGTTCTGACCTATAGCCACGCCAATACCAGCCATGGTTCGTGAAACCATGGCTATAACCTATAGCCACGTTTTTTGAGCCTATAGCCACAGTTCTAAACCGTGGCTATAGCATAAATTCTTAGTAGTGTTTATATTTTTATATCATAAGGATTTAATTTAAGGGTTATGGATTCATAACTTCAAATATGATTCTTCTTTTCATGGTAACCCAAATATATTAATAAATTAAATGATGTGCCTACAAAATGGGATAAAATAAATTTAATTAAGTGTCATAAGAACAATGATTATATAAGCCTTGATAAACATGATCGATAGATATGTTTGTGGGGTTAGTATATGCATGAATAAACTCTATCAAAGTGGGAATTCCTCTAGAAGGGTGATACATTCCTATCAATAAAATATTAGAGTGCTTGTAGAATAGTGGTCACCATGACCCTACATTGACATTATATTATGTATGTTTACAAAGTTTCAGCTATATGCAAAATATCTAACTACCCCATTTTATGATTTTATGGAGATAATACTTGGGAATTTTTTTCCAGTTTTGGTTTAAATGAAAGTAATAAAAATGTTGTATAATATACCACTGGTAGTCTAAGGGTGGTGAACCTAATTATGATTTAATTATGGAACAAGCAATGGAAACTATTTTCAGGCAGTGGGAATGAGTACTAGAGGATGGGTGTATTAACAATAGCATGTGAGTAGGGTTTAATCCATGATAGTGGTTATATTCTTTTGTGGACGGTGAAAGGGATATGGTTAATTAGATTTTATTTTAATTAAAATAAGTAAATGTATGATTATATTGTGAGGAGTGGGATTTTGGTCACTGGTGGGAGACCATCATGACAAAGGAGTTACCAGATATTGAGTTCAATCATTGAATAGTCTTTATACTCTCATTGTTGTTTAAATAATGAAACAAATCATGGATTAAATCCTTAATAAATTCCTTATACAATTTTTTTGTGGTTTGTTGAGAAACCCAAATGTAGGAATTAATTCCCCAAGTAGTTTATGAAAATTCCTGGATGTTGGATACTGATTAGTGTTGAGGTTGGTAATTTGGGATGATGATGATTTTATTGAGATATATTTCAACCATGAAATATTATTGGAAGTCAGTATAGGATTTGGTGAGTGTTCGCAGAACAATCGTAGCATACCTGGTGATAAGTATTTGGAATCTTGATTTGTTGATGCATTGGATACTAAAGTTTTGCCTTTTTTAAATGGTAATAAGAATTTGGTTCAACTTGTTTTCATTAAAATATATGGATGTAATTACGGAAAATCAAATTGAACACATTTAATTATTATTTAGGTGCATTTTAGTGTCCAATTAGGGTTTTCAAAAAATATGTTTCACTATGGGTATTTGATTGGTCAACTGATGTTTGACCACTTTGATCTAATCGAGGAATGAGGTATTTTCCTCATGTTTAATGGGATTAATAGTCTTGGAGTTCCATTAAAATGCTAAATATATACTAAAATAGGCAGTTCTGATCATGGTATCACCATGTCTTGTAGTTAGTAATGAGAAATTCTAGAACTGGTGGTGGGGAATTCCATTGGATGGTTTATATAAGGAACGTATAATGTGATCATCTATCGAGGTTAACTAGATTGTGTAAATTAATTTTTAAAGTTTCGATGGTCATTTATAGGATTGGATCAGCTTTTAGTTGCCTATGTACTATATGATTTATGTGATTCATGGAGATGTGTTTGGTGATTATTAATACAACACAAATTTTGAATGAGAATTCATAACCATGGTATGTCAGGTGTTGTTTTAATTTTTTCATGCATTGATTCTCAAGGAGAAGAAGTTCCATGGTGGGGAGTTTTTAATTTTTTGTGTATTTAGACTATTTCAATTATGAATAGAGTTTTAACAATTAAGGTCAGTGGATCAGATGAATCTTAAAATCATCCTTAAAATATAAATATGTGAGTTGTAACACATAAATGTGTTTTTTATACTTTATTTTAGAAATGATAGTGGTATCTAGATTTTTTATGTGTTTCAGGAAATTTGGAAGTTGGTAAATTAAATTTTAATACAAACAAGTAGGGGTGTTGATTTTTTAATCATTTCTTCCCTCTAGGAATATATTTCATTGTCCTTAAGTGGGTGTCTCTTGATTTCATAAACCGTTCATGGTGGGGATAATTTTCATGAAAAATGAATATAGTAACTTTTATAGGTGGTCATATAGGATTTACATCCATTACTAAACAATGGTCTTACCATGCTTGGTAAGCTCCACTTAACATGTATGACTACATGGTAGGAACTTTGTTATCAAAAACTACTGATCCAAATCATGAGGGGGTGTGGATCTTTGGTAGTGTGAGATACACTATTTTTATATGATTGTAAACCCATTTATGATATCTTTTCACCTCATTGAAATATAAAAATTACATTTTTCTCATTCAAAAGATACTATATTTTTACATTTTTATCCTCTCATTCATCTAGAAGGGCCTCACATAAGATCATATTTTGATATACTCCTCACATAAAGGGTTATACTTTGCTCTTGGTATGATTTTAGTTCTTTGTGATGAATTTTAAGACTCTAATAACCTTAATATTCCTCATCACTCATTTCTTCATCCATCTCCCTATATGGAATGATAAATCCCTATAAACTACTTTAGCATATTCCTCAATGATTTTGTTAATTTACTCGATTTATCTATTTTTAGGCCAAATTAAGGCATGTGATTGGATGTGTGAACTATCCTAATCATTAGGTAAGTGGACTATATAATTTACCCTTACTGTTCAAATAAATATAATTTACATTATTTTTGCACTCAGTGTGTTTTCTATTCATTTCTCCTAAAATATGAAGTAACCAAAATTAATTGCCCAATTGGTGTCATATACCCCAGTTTAGAAACATTTTCGAGACTTCTGATTTGATAAATCTATACGTTTCACACCATGGGTGTGTTATATTAATGGACCTTATTGGAAATTTATTGAAATTATCCCTATATTGAGATTTTATTAATTAATGATATTTCAATTGATTAAAATTAAAAAAGGTAATGTTTTCCTTCATAGAAATCCTAATTACTTATATTTAAATGGAGTAATGGTATGGTTAATATCATGTAATATTAAATGAATAATTGAAATGAAATGAAATTTTAATGGTAAGGATCCACACTTTACCTATATCAGTAGATGAATAAAAATTTTGACCCATCTAACATGTTAAATTGGTAGGGGTGTCATCCTTTCACTAGCCTTCTTAATAACGCAATATCGGAATGAAGATAATTATGTACTAGACATATATTATGTCTTGTCAAGGGAAAGGGGCTCTTTATTATTTCATTTTTTATATATTATGATACTCAATAATGTCTTCCCACTTGACATGTGATACTTGACAATGTAGTCCCTCATGAAAATGATAATGGGGAATGGTGTCCCTATTGAATTATAATTCAATGTCATGGAGTCCTTAAAGAATTATGAAACATGGGGATGGAGATACTCTTGAATTATGAAACTTGGTAATGGTGTCTTTTGAGATTTATGTTTCTCAGGCATGGAATACCTTATAATTATGGGGACAAAATCCATTTTTATTATTGAAAAGGAATATAAGGACACGACTATAAACCTTACATAATATTTAATTAAATGAATAATTCACATTGAGGATCTTTTCAGGTTTAGTGTTTTAGGGAGTTAGGACATAATTATTACATCTCAAAAGAATACAAAGTATAAACATCTCACCAGTATCCATTTTTTTCATAAAATAAAAACTCTAAAAAAAGTCATATCTAGTTCCATATTTAAGGCATCATCACTATTCTATGATCCCATCCTTGACCCCAATTCGACATTATGTCCTGTGAAAAACATTTCAAAAACATGGGATAAGCATAAAAAGATTAGTAATTGATACAAAAAGAAGGAAAACTGTTAATTTTTGAAAACAACAAGTAAACCATGAATACTTTAACATAAGTAATACTTTTCACCATTGTGAAGTGGTAAATACTCTTGATTGAATAAAAGATCACTACTTACCCTTTTGTAACCAAAATATTACCATAAAACTCATAGAAAGAACCAATAACATATAAAGGTAAATTGGGACATAAACACACTTAAATGGAATAACCATATGGTCAACTTCCACATATATCACAAAATGGAATATCCATATGGAAGATTTCCATACCCAATGCATTGGAGGATATAATGTAACCACTTGTCCTAGTATTCACAGCACCACCCCTCATATGGATTATAACATAACCACCCGTCAAATGTCCAAGTACCTTCACAACACATAAAATATTTCAAATACAAACATTTCACTAGTAACATTTCATTCGAAGTCACAAGAAGTAATTTAAAGATATTGAAATAATCAATCCATTTTCATAAACCATTTAAAAAGAGATTTCTGAATCAAAGTGTCCCATACAAATTTCAACCATTTAATGGAATTATATTTTCAAAACATTAATATCCATATAAATACTGAAAAACATTTTTAAAACATGGACATTAAAGATAAATATTAAGAGTAATAAATCTTTAAAAGATTTAAAATAATATTTTAGGTAAAGAGTTTCTAAAAAAATGAGTGACTCTTGAATACAAATAATTGAGGAATAAAATTTAATCATAAATTTATAATATCATGAGAATAAATGGATTCATGATATAATATGTAAATGTTCAGTATATACACCATATAAGAGTGAATTGCTTCATAACAACAATGAAGTCTCAATGGAAATGTAAATTGAGATGAAATCCCTTATAAAGATGGTATCCATAAATTAATGACAAATCAATATCATAATTATGTGTGACAAATATAAATACACCAAATATAAGTGGATATCATTTGTAAAACAATAATAGGTCATTCACACATATTCATAAGATGCCATATTCAATAAGTAAAATTTTAACCTAAAGAATCGAAATTGGGATAAGAAGTTCCCTTGTAAAAAATATACAGCCTAAAGGAATCACTTTAAAATTCAAAAAATGAGTTGATGAGACAAAAAGGGTATCTCATCACTTGGAAATAATGTTTACATAAATAAGGATATATATGAACATATCCCAACATCATAATATGTAAATTAAAAGACACAACAAAAAAGAAGTCTTTTAAAAAAGGAGGGTGAAAGGTTCCCTTACCGATTTGGTAACTTACAAAACATACACCACATGAAAAAAAGATCATAAAATGAAGCTGTAAATACTAATAAATAAAATTATATTACACAAAGGTTATAATCATGGGCAGTAGATACACCACACAAAAGGAAATAGTGGCAAATATAGCATAAATCTCACTGAAATAAAAAGTGTGATGAAACCCTTTACCATGCTGTAATCAACGGAGTCGAATGACCAAAAGTTAATAACCACAAAATTAATCATAGAATACCGTGAATATAATGAGAATAATAACAATATATATCAAATGGTAGTACACAAAACACCACATGCAATGAATAAGTGGAGAACAATGGAAATCTCAGAGAATTAAAAGTGAGATAAGAAAATCCCTCTCCTCATTGTCCGACTAGACCTGTTCATTCTTTAATCTCATGAATAATAAACAAAAGTTAATTTCTAATAACTTAAGAACCGTTTTAATGTTTATTATTACTTTTTTATTACTTATTACCTTGTTATAAACATTATGAAATCATTTAAGTTAATAACGATCGTTTTGTCAATATTTGGTACTTGAGAAAAAAAATGAACTTATAATTACAAGTGGTTCATGTGGTAAGATATCCATTATCTTAATAGTAATATTAATGATTTAGATATCATATATATCATATATATCCAGTATATACATGTATTTATTATAGTACATAACATTTAAAGATAATAAATGAAATGCACCGTTCATGGAGATGGTAAGCCGTACGTACGCATGAACGCTACTTCCATTTATATTTCTTATTTTAATGTAATTAAAAACATAATGATACATAGTTATATTATAATTCTAGTATAATATTATATAAAATATTATTAACTCCATCCTTTATACATCCCACGTAAGGCAATAACGAGTCATATAACTTTTAGGGGGTGGTAGTATGAACTTCCTCTATTGAGATTATCATATTTACCCACTATGGAAAGCATAAAGTATTTATTAAAAACGAAAAATAAAGAAGAGTAAAGATAAAATAAAAATAATATATATCATATATATATATAGTTCCATCATAGTGGCCACCATGAGAGGTGGTTGGGGATATTTGAACAATCATCGTTTCGTGAGGCATTAGTTTTCCATCCACAAAAACATTATGTTCTTCACCCATTAGATGAAGCTGTGTGTAAGTGTAGTTAGAATCCATATCATAACCACATCCTAGTATATTGAGGATACTGGTGTTGTAACAAAATAAAGGAATAAAAATATTTTAGGGGGTTGGATAAGTAAAATAAAAGAAAAAAAGTTAAGAGAAAATGTTACCTTTATTTTGGGTAACTCCCTTTGGTTTGAACCAAAGAACTTCTTGAAGTGAATTCTTCCAAAGGTAAGGCTTATAGGAGGGGAAGGTGGATTTATGGAGCTTAATTGAGTAGAGTTTATATAAGCCAAAAGGCTTTAGAGGTGTGATTTATTGGTTAGATGTGGTCTCCTTTTATAAGGGGGAGGAGGGGCTCTTTAGGAAAGCGTGAAAATATTATTTTATTATATAATGATATTCGGTTTATAATGGTCCAAAAATCATTAAAGTATATGATAAGAAGACTCATGGTCGAAATAAAATCCTCCAATAATAATTGTATAGGTTATAGATAATATTTTTATCATTATAATCTTATTTATTTAAATGATTTATTAATGAGGTAAACACTGCATCATTATTATGTCATAAATAATTTAACTTATTTGTTGTCTAAAAATTATATAAAAAATACCATGATGTAGGAAATATTTTTATATTTCCATAGAATATTTATAGTAGAAAATATAATTTATATAACCCTTTAAAAAAATTAATTTACTAAAATACATTTGTTTTTGTCATTTTTGCCATTACATTAAGTTAATTAATCTAAATTGTCATTATCACTCCCGATGTGGCTCAATAGGGTCCCAAAATCGACCCAAAGATGCCCATGGTCGTAAAGGACTCAACCAATAAGGTTTGGACAAGTGATAAGGTAATTGTTAGTTATTATAATATTAATTTTACCTTAAATTACATTATTTACCTTTAATCACGGTAAATAAAAGTCAAAAGTTACTATTCACCAAAAGTTATTTTCATCTTATTGAACCAAATTTTACATAATAATAAAAACCATGTATGTAGGATTTTCTAAATTCAACTCACAGAAGTTGAAAATTCATTTTAATGGGGTTTTTAACTACTATTAAGTGGTTTCACTATTTATAAAAAAGTGATGTTTTTCAGAAAAATACCAAAAATTAAGCTTATGATATATTTGATATTCCAAATTCAAAAATGATGTCTATTTTACGAAATTATAAACATATAAGTTTCATTAATTAATCTAAAATTAATTCCCATTGTTAAAACAAATAACTTATTTTTAAGAAACAATATCTATCAAAAGATTGACACTTGTTTATGTCCAATTTCAATGTAAATTAATTCCAATGACCAACATTGGATTAAATGATAAAAATATATTCTAATTAAACATTAAAACCAATTAAAAAGAAAATCTAACCATATAAAAGAGTTACATTCAGAGGGACTTTTGAATTAAAATAATATATTTTTTCACTATTCATTAAAATGAACTTTATCAGAAAAATACCAAAAAATTACCCAAAGTAAAATTTGATGTCACCATTCTAAAGAAGGATTTTATTTGGACAATTATAATGTATTATAATGACAAAAACTATATTTAAACTGTGTTCTCTATTAAAAGGCGGTAAATCGACCTTTTAATGTAAATTATGCTTAAAATTAGATTCATTCACATTTTAAGCCTCTAAATTTTATTGGAAAAATACTTTTAACAAACATGCATAATAATATTGTAGTTAGTTTTTTTCATTCCCACCAATACAGTGGCTAAGAGTTCATTACCATTTAAAATAATAATATTATATTATTAGTGGGAAACCTAGGATTTCAATGAAACTCATTGCTGCGTATCAGGTACGCTATCGAACATAGCAACGCCTTTAAAGTAAAATTAATGTTTAATTCAAAAATATTAATAAATACGAAAATTTCATATTCTTCATTTATTTGGTAAGTTACATCCTTCCCCCCTTTTAGGAATTGTGTCCTCTCAATTTTAAAATTGGGCTCGGGAACTTCATTGAAAGCCCCAAATAGAAAAAAGAGTCAATAAAACTATCACATTAAAATAAGGGAAGATAAGTACAAAGGGTACACGAGACAATAGATACTAAGATTCCATGAAAACATGGATATAGAGGAGAAAACAAACCATCATGTTCTAATCGAGAGTGGTAGAAAACATGTTTAGGAGAAAGTTAACCACTAGAAAATCATAAACTTCTGATGGGTTAAACAGTCTTTGATTCCCTAGTAGGAAAATCTAACAGACACGATTTTTGTTTTAAGTTAATTTTCATTGAGGAAATTATTTTAAAATATAAGGAAATATACTTACTTGTCATGTAGACATTCATATTTTACTAGATTTCTAACACAAACTCATATTTTCTCCGAACGATGATTATTCGGGATGATTTTTTTCACATTAAGAGCGTTACAATAAACGTTGAGAGAATCACATAATCCAAAAAATATGAAATATATATTTCCAATGTCTTTAGACCATAAAAAAAACAAAATATATAACACCAAATCAAATAATCCCCAAAAAGGATAATTGATTACAAAAAGAAAAACTACTCCAAATCTCAAAAATTTGTCAAAAAAACTCAACGTTCAACAAAGAACATTCCATAAACAACTATCCATAAAATTCATCAAAGTAATACAAACTAAGATTGAAACTCAAATCTCAAAAGGATCTAATAACATATTATTCCAAGACAAATCTTAACATTTATCTCCAAATAACATTAGTTACTCTTAAAGTCTCATATTGAAAAGTAAATAACCTAATCACATATCCGCCATGATAGGTTAATAATTTCCATAGATAACCCAAAATCAACATATTATTGATTCATAAAATCATCTAACTATAATGAATTAGTCATAAAAACTAGGGACTTCACGTAGTCCAGTGGTAGGCAATAAATACCAGTCACACTTTGTTTGTGGGATCGATTCTCGCAGCTTTTTCCGACACGACGGGTTGTCACACGGTCTACGTGTTGTCCTTTTTCAAAAACTATATAATTTTATAACATCCCAAAAAGAGATAAATTCATAAAAAATAACGATAACATATTTTAACCCCAATGTTTATCTAAAAACTTTAGTTTTTCATCCCAAAATGTTTTAACCGGTAATTACCTCAAATTCAAGGATCATATAAACCAAAATGTTTCTTTATAACTATATCCACAAAAGAAAATATAATTATTCCTTGAATAAAATATTCATATATAAACCATTAGGGCTACACAAATTATAAAAAGTCTTCTAATGTAATCCCATAATCAAAAGAGCCTTAATACTTTTAAGAATTTCACCATTAAAAAATCTACCATAACTATTGAATGCCTTACATGTTGACTTCTTACTCATTCAACATTCTTCATGATCCATTAACCATTCCTTTCCAAATTATTCTGAAATAATTCTTTCTTACAAACAAAATAATGAATCATATCCCATGATTCAATAATAGGAAAACATATGTTATGAAATAATCCATACCTTTCATTGGCCATTGTTTGGTTCTTAATCCTCAATCAGAATGTCATTAGGTATTGGTGAACCAATATTTTTTCGATCCTGGTGACCTCATTCCCGAAACTTCTTTGTAGGACATGTTTTTGTATAATGACCATGCACACCACATTTAAAGCACTCAATTGATCCCTCAAAAATAATTTCTTTCCCTTTCCTAGAGTCATCTGGATGCTTCCTTTTTCCATCAAAGGTTCTTGAATTATGACCTTCATTTCAAAATCTATAAAATATTCTTGTCCCTTCGAAACATTTTCCTAGGTGTTTGTTTCCACATCCTTGACTCATAGGTTTTTGAACATAAATACCATTATGATTATTACCTGAACTTCTAGGGGTATTTGTTTCTCGCATATACGATTCCTTAAAAAATTCACCAAGGTTCAAGTGGTCAATCATGACTCCATATAGTTGGATAAAAATAACCACAAGAGTTCTCATTATAGCTCCCATTCCATTCAATTTCTCATTCAGAAAACCATCATAGTTTTCTTCAGATATATTGTTACTTTGATGCCTACTAGATCTAACCATCGACTAAAACCAGAAAGGTAATTATGAGTATATCAGTTAAATCATCATATAATATCTTATGAGGATGGAAAATACTAAGATATAATTATTCATATTATATTAACCTCATCCAGTTTATCTAAAATAACTATGATTCTTTCTAAGATCCTATCCATTAGGGTAATGTTTCTTATTATTAAAGAATACCCTAACCACTAATGTAATCTAAACCGACCTATGATACCAAATATATGGACCTGACCTTAAACCTTACATAATATTGAATTAAATGAATAATTAACATTGGGGATATTTTTATGTTTAGAGTTTTAGAGAATTAGGAAATAACTATTACATCTCAAAAGATTACGAAGTAGACATTTCTACACAATATCTATTTTTCATAAAATAAAAACTCTACAGAAAGTCATGTCTAGTTCCATATTTAAGGCATCATAAGTTTTCTATGATCCCATCCTTGAACCTATTCCACATCATGTCCTGTGAAAAAAAATTCAAAAACATGGGATGAGCATAAAAAGCTTTGTAAGGGATACACAAATAAGGAAAACTATTTGTTTGTCAAAACAGTAAGTAAACCATGAATGCTTTAACATAAGTTATACTTTTTACCATTATGTAGTAGTAAATACTCTTCCTTGAATAAAAGATCACTACTTTCCCTTTTGTAACCAAAATATTACCATAAAAATCATATAAATAACACATAACATATAAAGGTAACATGGTACATAAACATACTTAAATGGAATAACCATACAGTCGACTTCCACACATATCAGTAAATGGAATAGCCATATCGCCAACTTACATACCCAATGCATTGGAGGTTATAATGTAACCACCATCCAGGTATTCACAGCACCACCCGTCATATGGTTTATCACGTAACATTTCATTTGAAGTCACAAGAATTGATTTCAAGGTATTGAAATAATCAATTCATTTTCATAAACCATTTAAAAAGAGATTTTTGAATAAAAGTGTACCATACCACTTTGAAGCATTTAATGAAATTATAATTTAAAAACATTAATGTCCATATAAATAATGAAAACCATTTTTAAAACATGGACATTAAAGATAAGTATTTTGAATAATAAATCTTTAAAACATTTAAAATGATATTTTAGTTAAATAGTTTCTAACAAAATGAGAGACTCTTAAATAAAAATAATTGAGGAATAAAATTTAATCATAACTTCATAATATCATGGGAATACATGGATTCATGACATAATATTTTAAAGGATAGTATATAAACCATATAAGAGTGAATTGGTGCATAACAACAATGCAGTCTCAATGGAAATGTAAATTTAGATGAAATCCCTTATAAAGATGGTATCCTTAAATTAAGGATAAATCAATCTCATAATTATGTGTGACAAATATAAATAAACAAAATTTAAGTGGATATTAAGTGTAAAACAATCAGTTTTCATTCATACATATTCATAGGATGACATATTCTATACGTAAAAGTTGAACCCAATGAATCGAAATTGGGATAAGAAGTTCCCTTAAAACAATTCGAAAGCGTAACTGCGTCACATTAAAATTCAGAAAATGAGTTCATGAGGAAAAAAGTGTATCTCATCACTTGGAAATAATTTTTACATAAATAAGGATATAAACGAACATATCCCAGCATAATAAGATGTAAATTAAAAGACACAACAAAAGGAAGTATTTTAAAAAGAGGAGGGTGAATGGTTCCCTCACCGATTTGGTAACTTACAAAAACTACACCACATGAAAGAAGGATCACACAATGAAACTGTTAATACTCATAAATAAAATTATATTACACAAATAGTACAATCATGGGCAGTAAATACACCACGTAAAAGGAAATAGTGGCAAATATTACATGAATCTCACGAAAAAAAAGTGAGATGAAACCCTTTACCACGTTGTAATCAACTAAGTTGTATGACCAAAAGTTAATAACCACCAAATTAATCACAAAATAACATGAATATAATGAGAATCATAACAATATATATCATATGGTAGTACACAATACACCACATGCAATGAATAAGTGGCGAACAATGGAAATCTCACAGAATTAAAAGTGAGATAAGAAAATCTCATACCTCGTTGTCCGACTTGACCCGTTCATTCTTCAATCTCCTGAATAATAAACTAATGTTAATTTATAATAGCTTAAGAACCTTTTTTAATTTTATTATTCAATTTATATTACCTTTTACCTTGTTATAAACATTATGTAATCATTTAAGTTAATAACGGTCTTTTGTCGATATTTGGAACTTGAGTACAAAAAATGAACACCTTATAATTACAAGTTGTTCATGTGGTAAGATATAAATTATCTTCATAATAGTATTCATAATTTAGATATAATATATATCATATAAATCTAGTATAAACATGTATTTATAATAGTACATAACATTTAAAGTTAAGAAATGAAATGCACCATTCATGGAGACGGTAAGCCGTACGTACGCATGAACACCACTTCAATTTCTATTTCTTATTTTAATGGAATTGAAAACATAATGATACGCTGTTATATTATAATTATAGTATAATATTATATAAAATATTATTAACTCCATCCTTTATACGTCTCACATAAGGCACTAACGAGTCATATCACTTTGAAGGGGCGTTAGTCCGCACTTCCACTAATGAGATTATCATATTTACCCACAATGGAAACCATAAAGTATTAATAAAAAAAGGAAAAATACAGAAGCATAAAGATAAAATAAACATAATATATATCATGTATAAATACAATGCCATCATAGTGGCCACCATGAGAGGCGGTTGGAGATATTTGAACAATCATCATTTCATGAGGTGTTAGTTTTCTATCCAAAAAAACATTATGTTCATCTCCCATTAGATGGAGGTGTCTGTATGTGTACTTTGAATCATTCTAATAACAAAATCCTAATATATTGATGATACTTTTTATATTATCAAAGAAAATAATAAAAAGGTTTTAGGGGGTTGGAGAATTAAAATAAAAGAAAACAAGTTAAGATAAATTGTTACATTTAATTTTGTTAACTCCCTTTGGATTGATCCAAAGGGATTTTCAAAGTGCCTTCTTCCTAAGTTAAGTCTTCTAGAAGGAGGATAGGGATTTAGGGAGATTAACTGGGTAGAGGTTGGATGATCCAAAAGGCTTGATAGGTGTGAGTAATTGGTTATAAGTGGTCTCCTTTTATAAGGGAGAGGAGGGGATCTTTAGGAAAGTGTGAGAATATTATTTTATTATATAATGATATTCAGTTTCTAAAGGTCCAAAAAATCATTAAAGATGAAGATAAGATGACTCATGGTCGAAATATTATCATCCAATAAAAATTGGACAGGTTTTAGATAATATTTTAATCATTATAATCTTATTTATTTAAATGATTTATTAACGAGGTAAACATTGCATCATTATTGTGTCATAAATTATTTAATTTATTTTTTGTCTAAAAATTATAAAAAAAAACTGATAAATGAAATCTTTTTATATTTACTAATAATATTTATAGTCGAAAATATAAATTATATAACCCTTTGTAAAAAGTAACTTTCTAAAAGATATTTGTTTTTGTCATTTTGGCCTTTACTTTAAGTTAATTAATCTAAATTGTCATTATCACCCACAAGTGGATCAATGGGGCCCCAAAATCGACCCAAAGATTCCCATGGTCATAAATGACTCAACCAGTAAGGTTTGAAAAAGTGTTAAGGTAACTATGAATTATTATAATATACTTTTTACAATGAATTACCTTATTTACCTTTAACCGCGGTAAATAAAAGTCAAAAGGTACTATTCAAAAAAAATTATTTTCATATTATTGACCCAAATTTTACTTACTAATAACAACCATGTATGTAGGATTTTCGAAATTCAACTCACAGAAGTGGTAAAATTCATTTCAATGAAATATTCAGTTTTTTTAACTACTACTAAGTGGTTTCACTATTCATAAAAAATTGTTGTTTTTCAAAAAATACCAAAAATTATGACTAAGATATATTTGGTATTCCAAATTCACAAATGATGTTTATTTTACCAAATTCTAAACATAGAATTTGAATTAATTAATTTAAAATTAATTCCTGTTGTTAAATTAAATATCATGTTTTTAAAAAACAATAACTATCAAAATACAGACACTTGTTTATGTCCAATTTCAAAGTGAAATTAATACCAATAACCAACATTAGATTAAATGGTAAAAATATATTCTAATGAAACATTAAAACTAATTAAAAAGAAAATCTATGCATATAAATAAATTATATTAAAAGGGACTATTGAATTAAAATACAATATTTTTTACTATTCATTCAAAAATGAACATTATCAGAAAAATACCAAAAAATTACCCAAAGTAAAATTTTATGTCCCTTTTCTAAAGAAGGATTTTATTTAGTCAATTAGAATGTATTAAAGTGACCAAAACTATATTTAAAGAGGGTTCTCCATTAAAAGGTGGTAAATTGACATTTTAATGTAAATTATGCTTAAAAATAGATTCATTCACATTTTAAGCCGCTAACTTTTATTGGATAAATACATTTAACAAAAATGTATAATAATATTATAGATAGTTTTTTTCATTCCCAATAATACAGTGGCTAGGAGTTAACTACCATTTAAAATAATAATATTATATTATTTGTGTGCAACTAAAGATTTGAAGAAAACCCGTTGTTTCACATCGGGTACGCTATCGAACATAACAACATCTTTAAAGTAAAATTAATTTTTAATTCACAAATATTAATAAATATGAAAATTTCAAATTCTTAATTTATCTGGTATATTACAAGGAATACCATCTTATTATGGTATTAAAATCCCCTATTATTTGGTAAAAGGGTACCCTAATAATTATGGGAACAAAATACCTTATTATTTCAGTTAATGGATCCCTTATTGTTTTATTGAAGGAAAACCTTGTTTTTTATGGGAATTTAATACCTTATTATTAATTAGCATGGATTTATATTTTACTATGGCCACAGAAACCTTAATTAATCACCATCATTTCATCCCTTGTGATTCATGATACATGGGAATACATTCCTTCATAAGTTCAGACACATTGCAATGGAGACCCTTATTTAGAAAAAAGATTCTTATCATTATAAAAAAATTTCAAAGTAATTACTTTAGTCCAAACTAGTGTAAATATAAACATGTATTGATATATATGTTACAACATCAATAATGAATATCTATACATACTTATATATATATATCTATATATATATATATATCAATAGAAATGTCATTAAAGGTATTATGGCTTAAACTGAAATATATATGGATGGAAAAGATTCCATTAATAAACCTAAGCCAAAACTGATTATATTAATTTATTTAATTACACTATTATTCTTTATTATACCTTATTGCTGGTTTATTTTATTTCCATGGATGAGAATTCAACAAACAACAATGGTGTTGGACTACTGAGTATATCTCACAACCAATTCTAGATTACATTAAAAAGAGGCACTTGAACAGACCTTATTGTCATAGTTTGGGCCTTTAGACTATGGTTTATGATATTTTTATTTTAATATAGGACTGTATTGTGGATAAGGAGATTTGTAGCAAAGAATGTTAATAGGTTACCTTCTGAAGATGGAGTCATTTATTTATTTATTCCTTTGATTGTATAGCACTATTATATGTCAGACTTAATGTTTTTATGTCGTTGAATTTCTACGAATGATTATATTATTCTAAAACTTCTAGTTGGCAATTTATTTTATCATTAAATTTTTAATTATTATCTTCCACTATCATTTAATTAAACTAAATTAACTATTGATTTATTTGTTTGTTATACAGTTGTGATCTTTGATAATGAGGGAAAAATTTTCCAACTATACCACCATTAGATACCCACAAATAGTGGTAAATTTCTAGCATATTAGGATGCATGGTTGAGTTCATGTAACAAAATATCTTGAGGCACTATTTAGTGTCTTTTGGGATGGAATATAAAAATATTTATACTCATACATGCAAGGAAATCACCGAATTTTGATTCATGACTTATATATACGATTATAAGTACATTGGGGAAAATGTAGATAATTTTTTGATATATTATGTGCTTAATGGTTATTTAAAATAATAAAATTTGTTACTATTCATATGAGGTTTTTTTCATCAAGGATCCTCCTTCACTTGAAATTATTCTAGGTTATTCTAATATTTTTATATCGGGATTACATTTTTCCCATCACATTGTTATTACACATTAATATTATAAAAATATAAAGAAACTTATCTTGAATTACCTTCATTTATATGTTGATTTTAATTTCTAGATTTTAATATTTTAATATGATATGGGAAGACTTATATTTACACCCCATGATTTTTTAGGTATTTTCATTTAAATATATACTATCTAGAATGACTTTCTTATTTCAATTAAAATATGAAATTAAAATAAACCAAATCTAAAATTAATAATATAATAAAATAAAATAAAACATTAAAATTAATAAATTATGAGAATAAAATATTAAACATCATTAGGAAATATATAAGAGTAATAATACCACAATTATATAAAAGTATAATGAATAAAATATTATTATCCTATTATAATTATATAATGATTGTTTCGCATGGAATTCGGGGATGACCTCCTGGATGGGAGATTCAAACGTTCAGATCGGTTTCTAGAGGGTTTGTTCGTAGAACCGGAAACATCCAATGATTCCACATCCGTTTGGACCTACTTTCCAAAGGTAGGCGCTCATTAGCTTGTGTACTGATGAGGCTTAGGGATTTGCATTGGTCGAGAGGATGGGAGATCAGACTCATCACACCTTTTTGAGGGGAATTATTGTCTACTCCGGGACTCTCTTTATAGATTTAAGTTATGTTCGTGAATCCTTATAACATTACCAAGTATAAAATGAGCTTTCCTTTAGTTTTAACAATCAATGATTAAATATGTAAGAAATTTAGAGAATCTTTTATATGTATTAGAGGTTCTTCATCAATAGAGAATCATCTGTATCTATTTAGATATTCTTGGTCAATGGTATCCTTCAAAACAATTATATAAAAGTCTCTTGGTCATTATGATGACTAGGCTTGTTTTAAAGCCACTAAGTGGGGCACTTGAAGTTTATTGTCATTCAGAAGGACATGGATTATTTCAGAGTTGGGATCGAACCCATAAATGGGCTACCTACGTATCCTTTGTTTTGGGAAAGGAATCAGAACCCACGTAGTTCGAATAAGGGAGTATGATGTTTATAATTGATGGCTCAAAGAAGGATGTCATAATTACTTTTACACTCTAAGCTCACGTGAGTCATGCTCGGAGTGAGAAACAAGAGGTATTGGTAAAAATTAGACAATTGTGCCATGAAAGATGCAATCATAAGAAATGGTTTGGGGCTTATGTATGTATGACTTCCCAGATAGATGAAGGTTTTAGATTTAATTTTAGGGAGAAAATCCAGTAACATGGTCCATAAAGGTATATGTGCTTCATGGAGATTTGAATACTCTAACTTGGGACTTATTCCTGAAAAGGAAGCCCAAATTAGGAGAGGATTGATAACTAGGATTTACTCCTGAAAAGGAATCCCAGATCAAACGAAAATTAGGACTGGTTAAAGAGAAATTAGGGGACTTGGGGCTTACTCCTAAAAAGGAAGCCCAAGATTATGACTGGGACTTATTCCTGAAAAGGAGACCCAGGTTAGGGGACTTGGGGCTTAGTCCTAAAAAGGAAGCCCAAGATTATGACTGGGTCTTATTCCTGAAAAGGAGACCCAGGTTAGGGATTAAGGTTTGGGGTTTACTCCTGAGGAGGATGCCCATATTTGAGATTGAGGCTTACTCCTAAGAAGGATGCCCATATTTGAGATTGAGGATTATTCCTAAGAAGGATGCTCAAAATTAGAGGACTTGGGGCTTACTCCTAAGAAGGATGCCCATATTAAAGGATTTTGATTAGGGATTACTCCTGAGGAGGATGCCCAAGTTAAGGAATTAAGGTTTGAGACTTACTATTGAGGAGGATTCCCAAGTTTGGGAACTTTAAGAATTTGGGGATTACTCCTGAGGAAGATGCCCAAATTAAAGGACTTATAACTGGGGATTATTCATGAAAAGGAGACCCATGTTAAGGATTCTCTCATCTTAAAGTATGAGGTTGAATGAATGAACTCTCAATCTTTGGTGACATAAATATGTATAAATCACTATGTTTTGAGAGATATTCCACAGAATTACTTTCAAATAAGGAAGTAAAATCAAGAAATAATGCCATAAATGGCTTTGAAGAGTATCTTGAAGACTGAATCTTGAATAGGAAAGGTGAAATGGCTTAAGAGGGGTAAAATGGGCAAGATGGGAACCCAAAAAAGTAGTGTCACACAAGTCTTGAAAGGAGCGCAAGTCTTACGTGGGCGTGCAAGTATTGGTCGCGCAGGTATACCTGCACGACATGTGGGGTACTTGCGCGATTTTCAACCAGCATTAGAATACATGAGCGACTCTTTATTAAACCATTTAGAATCCTCTTGAGGTTCTTCCAGAAAAGGGACGCGCAAGTTCTATTGAAGGAATAAGGTGGCTCACCAGTGTGGTTACTTCCCTTAAGGGCTGACCACTCAGGCGCGCAAGTGTTGATGAGTTTCAACACTTATGTCTTTTTCCTTATCTTTAGATATTCCTTTCTAGGTAAGAAATTACCTTAGAAGTGTTCCTGAAGCTTTGACAAGAGACTTGGGCGTCGGGAGCTTCAATCCGAGTTTCTGGAAAAAGATCCTCTTGAATGGGGGGCCCACAGGGTCTATTTATAGGCAGAAGAAGACCCAGAGCGGTTACTGGGCGATTATCACTTAGGTCGCGCAAGTGACTTGCGCGACCATATGGGCGTCACACAAGTGGACTTGCGCGACAGTGATATAACTTGCGCGGTGTAGTTGCTTTTGATCCTTTGTTCATGCCTGTGTTAATTTTTGATATTTTCTTCAAAGGTTGAATCAATGTGAGCTCAGATATTCCCCTTTTCTAATCTTTAGATTCTATGATGAAAGGAGCTTCAAAAAAAGTCCCCCCTCAGAGTTGGATCCGGAGAGAAATGATGATTTGACTCTGAGGAAATTGAATACATCCAAAGGAAAAGGGGGTGCGCAAGTCTTCAAGGCACAGAGGGTGGAACGCAAGTTCTCTCCGCGCAGGCCTTAAACGCACTGGATACGGCGCGCAGATAGGCCTCCTGGCCTATAAATACATGGCCACACCTCCGTACAAGCATCTGGATTTCCGGACTTCATACCTTCGAGCTCTCGCCACACAGGTTATCTTAGCCGCGCAAGTTGCTCTGTTTTCCAATGTTTTTCTTGTTGTCGCGCTATCGTAAAGGTAATAGGGCTTGCGCGGTGATACATGCACGACAGAAACTTGCGCGGCACATGTAACACTTACGCGGCATCTCCATACTTGCGCACCTTAATGCCTTAGCCATTTTTTTGAATTCTTTCAAAAAGTTTGTGACAAATTATTTCATTTATAAATTAACTTATTCAACTCTGTGTGCAGAATTAATGGCTCTTAGACCCGGATTAATTGATGAACTGGCTAGCAAGCGGATAGATGATATGATGGACATCATTGGCCCGGATTACTATGATATCTGCAACAACACTCTCCCAGATTTGGCTAAGTACTTGAAGAAATATCATCCTAATTTTCCACAGAGCATCCGTCTACCTCTGTGTGGTCATGGTCATCTGCAAGGAGTCAATGTTCCAAATGCAAACAATTATACACCTGAGATGCAGCTACGCTGCTACTCCTTCATTTCGGTTATGTTGTGCATTAAGAGCAACAACAATGGTGTGAACTTTCAAATTCTCCTTCCATGCCATTTCCTTGCAGATATGAAAATGGAAAACCCATGGGCTGAAATGTTTTTCACTGCCGGTTGGTGGAGAGAAGATAAACATGGAATTAGAGCAATATCTGAAAAGAGTACTCTCTCCAAATGGCACTTTACTTCCAATTCTCCATTCTCAAATCCATGTATCCATCTTCCAATTCTCTTGGACAGAAACAGAATCACTGTTTGATCAGCAGAAAATTTTCTCAAACCGCACTCAAGAACATCCTTTTACAATTTGTCCAAGAAGAGCTAGTATCACTGCATCTCTTATTGTATCCAGTTGAATGAATGAATTCCAGGTGGTTGCTGATGAAGCTCGGGATGCCGTAAATCAAATGAAGTGTTATGTTGAAAGCCTCTTGTAATTCTTGAAAAAGAGAAGAGACTGCAGTCTGTGGATTTCCTTCTATCTCCGGTGCATCAATGAAAACACTTTCATCTTTAATCATTTGTACCTTCATTCTTTTACTACCTACTTCAAATTTACTTAAGCCAATGGGATTAGTAAGCATAGTTTGATTTTTACTAGGATTATTACAATTAAACCTACAAACTTTGAACCTTTTAATTTCTCAATATTACCTAAATCATACAAAAAATGTATATTTAGTGAGCTGGAACATGACTTTTATTCAGAGTTCCTTTGTCTTTTGTGGGAAGTTTGAAGTCATGTATGCCGGACATAAAGGGGCTAATGTTTACGGTCGAAATAGCTTTGACCAAAAATGGATTAAAATTGATTCAATTCTTTGAAAATTTATCTGAAAACATATTACCATACTCAAGTTTTAGGGAGAAAAAAAATGTAAACTATGGCTTAAGAATATTTGAATCTGATAAATGATATGAAAAAGAGATAAAAGGCATCAGAAGAAGTAGTTTCCAAGAATAAAGTTACTATTATTTAACAAAACCCATTAGGGGGTTGAATTATGTAGGGCCACCTAAGGGCATTGGCTGCATAGTCAAATAAATAGCATCTTTAGGCTGACAAGTCTGTTATGTGGACTGTTAATGCAAGGCCACCTATGGGCACATGCTACATAGTCAGGCGAAAGAACTCTCAGAAATTTACTTTCCTAGTGCTAAAAGCCAGTGAAAGTTCATGGAGATTCAAAATTTGTAAAGTATAGAGTTTGTTGTATGGAAAGAGGTACTTGAATATGGAGAAGATATTTTCAGACAAGATTATCGAAGAACTAGATGAATATCACTCTTACGAAGGTCTGACCCAAACGTATGGAATAAGAATAAACCATAGACTTGAATACATTCAGATCATGAAAAAGGATATGGGACAAAATATGTTAAGGATGGCTATTTTTTTGCGGATCCCTACATACTGTCGTTTAAGACAAATAAGGACAAAAGAGGCATTCTTCCCAAGAATGAAGTTACCATTATTTAACAAACCCGTTAGGGGGTTGAAATATGCAGGGCCACCTAAGGGAATTGGCTGCGTGGTCAAATAAATAACATCTTTCGGCTGACAAGTCTGTTATGTGGACTGTTTATGCAAGGCCACCTATGGGCACGTGCTGCATAGTCAAGAAAACGAATTCTCAGAAGTTTGACATTTTTGTGACTAGAAGTCATGAAAAGGGTTATGAAGATCTGAAAATATTTAAGGTTAGGATTATAACACATAAAGATGGGTATTGTCCAATGACTATAGAGATACATAGTTCAATGATAACCATAATCATGTAGTGGTTGGGTCCTGAATTGAAATTTTGGACTTCACTACGTATCTCATAAGAATGAGAATCAAGCCATACGTAGTTCTTGAAATGCAGTTTAACATCGTGCAGGAAGAAAATATGAGAGATCGTAGTTTAGGGTCATAGAATTCGGATCATAATAATGAATACACAGTGTGTGTTTTCATGAGGACTATTCAGCCAAGGGACTGAAAGTGAAATTTGGGGTTAGGCCCAAAATACTTGGGACTGGATTCGAGGGACACTCGAATGTTCCTACGTATCCCATAAGGATGGGAATAAAGTCCACGTAGTTATAGAAATACCCTTTTGTACAAATTTGGTTCGTACGGGTGAAAGGGGACTTTAGTGCAATGATGGTTAAACCTGAGACAAAACGTTTAGGTATTACCATGTATGCACGTAGTCCTTTGAAATGAAAACATGATTGAAAAATCAATTTCAATAATAGTTCTCACTCAAATGAGGAAATCAAAGAGTATTGTAGTTTATTGTTGTACTGGACAAAAGTGTTTCATAGTTTAAAGTCATATAACAAGGATGAAAGTGAATCAATGTAAAGATATTGATTCTAGGGGCGGTTTCACGAATCAGCATCATATGAGATGGTGGTGAACCTATGTGAAGAGATTGTTTTTGGGCTTGAACCCTGGGAGGTTGCCTACATACCCAGCCTGGAGGGCAAGGATCAAAGTCCGTGTAGTTAAATTAAAGAATGAATTAATGATCAAGTTGTTTTTAGGGACAACGAACTAATAAAAAAATGTTGTTGGCACTTATACATGGTTAGAGGCCCAAAGAGAGTGTTACAGTTGAGTTTTTTTCTAAGCTCACATGAGTCATACTCAGTGTGAGAAACAAGAGGTAACAAAAACCTTAACGATGCATATTTTAATGTCATGTAGGACATATAAAGGGACTATGCTGTTTAAAGTCTTGCAGTTAGGACTATTGGTGTTGCACAATTTAGTGTAATGTAGCAGGGACAAAATATAGTTTAATATCATGTAGGACGTATTATGAATTTTCTGTACAGTTTAGCGTCATGTAGTTAGGACGATGGGAACAATAGAGTTTAACGTCATATTGGACGAAAGGGGGGAACTGTGTAGTTTAATGTCATGCAGTGAGGACAAAAGAGGGCACCATTTTAACGGCATGTTGGACGCATTGGGGATTTTTTTTCACAGTTTAATGTCATGTTGGACGAATGTGAGAATAGTTTAAGGTCATATGCATGGACCATGGATGGTGTAGTTTAATGTCATGCGGGACCTTTGATGATTATATAGTTTAATGTCTTTCCAGACGTAAGGTGCTTTTATACAGTTTAGCGTCATGTAGTAAGGACGTCACAGTTTAACGTCTTGATGGACATAAGGGACTTTTATACAGTTTAGCGTCATGTAGATAGGACGTCACAGTTTAACATCTTCCGGGATATAAGAGACTTTTATACAGTTTAGCGTCATGTAGTTAGGACGTCACAGTTTAACGTCTTGCTGGACATAAGGGACATGCAAATAGTTTATGGTCATATGCATGGACCAGGGATGATGCAGTTTAAGGTCATGTCGGACGGTTTAGGGAACCTTTTCACAGTTTAATTTCGTCTGGGACTAAGTTGCAGTTTAAGGTCATACTGGACCATTGCTGTATAGTTTAACGTCATATAGCAAGGACAAAATGGTTCTGCGCAGTTTAGTGTCATGTTGCGGGGACAAGTTCTTTTCTACAGTTTAACGCCATGTTGGACGCAAGAGGGAATTTTCCTACAGTTTAACGTCATGTTGGACGAAGTTGCAGTTTAAGGTCATACTGGACCATTGCTGAATGAACCAATTGTAAGAATCTTGGTTCTGCGGACCATATTTTGTGTTTATACAAAATATTTCTTCAGAAATATGGCATTGGTTGGAGTCGTGATGAGTTCTCCATCCATTGAGATTAATGAATAAGCTCCATTGGAGTAGACCTTATGTATTGAATAAGGTCCTTCCCATTTTGGTTCAAGCTTTGGATGCTTCTTTCCTGGTATCATTGGTGTTCTGAGAACCAATACCAATTCCCCCTAAATTAATGAATGAAGACAAACTTTTTTGTTAAAATCTCGTGCTATTCGATTCTGATAGATTTCCAAGTGGTGCAAAGTGCACAATATTTTCTCATCTAACTGTTCCAATTCATTCAATCGCTTTTGGGATTGCTCATCTATAGATAACTGATCACAAATGTCTACTCTGAGTGAGGGCAATTGAACTTCAATTGGCAAGACTGCTTCTGTTCCATATACCAACGAATATGGAGTTGACCACGTTGCATTGCGGGTAGTAGTCCGATAAGCCCATAAAGCCTGAAAAAGTTCATCAGGCCATGACCTCTTATATTTATCCACCATCTTTTGAAATATATTTGAAAGATTCTTGTTAAAAGCTTCTATTTGGCCATTGGCCGCTGCATGATACCAAGATGAATGGTTGGATTTAATGTTGTATTCTTGATACAATTTCTTTACCTCAGAAGAACAGAAGTTGGTGTCGTTATCCGTCAATATGGTATGAGGGACACCAATTCTAGAAATGATGTTAGACTTGTTGAAGCTAACAATGCATTTAGAACTGACTTCTTTGAGAGGTACTGCCTCTACCCATTTGAAAAAAAAATCAGTAGCAGTAAGAATGTACTTAAATTGCTTGGCCGTAGCTGAAGGGTAAGGTCCCACCACATCCATTCCCCATGTGGCAAATGGCCATGAGTATTTAGCTGTATGAAGAAACTCTGGAGGTTGATGAATGAAGTTGACATGTACTTGACATGAATTACACTTCTTTGTGAAATCAACACAATCTTGTATCATTGAAGGCCAAAAGAATCCAAGCCTTCTGATTTGATCAGACAGTCAATGTCCAGACTGGTGGGCACCACAGACTCCTGCATGCACTTCTTTTATGACAGCCATTGTCTCTTCACCATCAATGCATCTGTAGAGAACTCAATCAAAACCACATTTGTAGAGAATTTTCTCTAGGTGATTCGGGCCATCATAAAGAGTAAAATTGACCACACGTCGCCGGATTCGTTCTTTCTCGGTTCTATCAGGTGGAAGTGTTCCATTTTGAAGGTATTCCCTGATAGGTGACATCCATCCTGTAGTATGACCATACGGTTCAGGAATGGGACTAATTTCATTAATTTCCTCTGTTCTGGCTTGAACATAAGGTGAAATTGCACGACGGTGGGCAATACTGATGGTTGTCTCGTCCCGATTTGGATCTGCTAGAGCTGTGGCTATATTAGCCAGTGCATCAGCTTGAGCATTTTTTGATCTTGGGACATAAGGAAATTTCAGTTCTGAAGGGAATTCCACCATTAACTCTCTGACGTAATCATACAAAGGGATTAATTCTTCTTTTCTGATGGCATAATCCCCATTGACTTGTTTGATTACCAGGTCTGAATCACCTTTCACCTTTAAGTGATTCACTTGTGCTTGGAGCGCTAACTCCAAGCCTGTGATAAGAACTTGGTATTCGGCATCATTATTAGTACCACCTTCCCAAAATAAAAAAGAATAAGGTAACAATGCCTTGTCTGGAGAAATGAGTACAATTCCTAAACCAACTTTGTTGAATTTAGGATTTTCCATTTTCTTCCCTATTGGACTTCTGAAAGCACCATCAAAATACATTTCCCATGTTTGAGGACACTCTTGAATAGAGAAAACATCCTCATCAGGGAGTTCAATATCTGAAGACGTGTCTTCCACTGAAGGATGTTCAGCCAGGAAATCAGCCAGAGCTTGGCCCTTTATTGCCTTTTGAGACACATACTGAATGTCAAACTGCTGCAAAATAACTGCCCACCTTACTAGACGTCCTGTAAGCATTGGAAGACTAAGGATGAATTTGAGAGGATTATTACAAGATACCAATTGGACCTCGTGATGTTGAAGGTAGTGTCTCAGTTTCTGAACTGCAAAGATTAATGCCAGGCAGCACTTCTCAATACTTGAATACCGGGTTTCTGCTTCAAGCATAGTTCTACTGAGATAGTAGAGGCTATTTTCATTCCCAGCATCATTCTTTTGAGCGAGAAAGGCACACAATGATCTCTCTAGAGCTGTCACATAGAGGATAAGTGGTCTACCTTCAACAGGTGGCATGAGTACTGGTGGACTCAAGAGGTATTTCTTGAGAACATCAAATGCTTCTTGACATTCTTTAGTCCACTGGTAAGTGACTCCTTTTTTCAATAGTTTGGTAAAGGGTAAACTTTTTCCTGCCAAATTGGCGATGAAACGTCGAATATAGGCTAAGTGTCCTTGAAGTCCTCTTAATTATTTCAAATTCTTAGGAGGTGACATACCAAGGATTGATTTGGTCTTCTCAGGATCGACTTCAATACCATGATGGCATACAACAAAGCCGAGAAATTTTCCTGAGGTTACCCCAAAAGCACATTTTAAGGGGTTCATCTTCAAATTATGTTGTCGAAGCTTGTGGAATATGACTTCCAAATCAGCCAAGTGATTAGAACATTGTTTGGATTTAACCACCAAGTCGTCTACATAGCATTCAACAAACTTCCCTAAGAAAGGTTTGAAGATATGATGCATGGCGCGTTGATATGTTGCACCTGCATTCTTTAAACCAAAGGGCATCACCCGGTAACAAAACACACCTTGAGGGGCTCTGAAGGCTGTAGATTCCTCATCTCTTGGGTCCATTCAGATCTGATTATATCCGGAATATCCATCCATGAAGGAATGTACTTCATAGCCAGCGGTTGCATCAATTAAGAGTTCTGTAATTGGAACTTGGAAATCATCTTTAGGAAAATACCGATTAAGATCTCTGAAATCGATTCAAACCCTAATTTGTCCATTCTTCTTCTTTACAGGGACAATATTAGCCGACCACTTGGGATACTGAATTTCTCTGACGAAGTTAGCTTTTATCAGCTTATCCACTTCAGCTTCAATTTTGGAAGCATAAGTTGGGTGTGTTCTTCTCACGGCTTGCTTAAATCCTCGATGTTAATTTGTTAAACCCAAATGATGAGTAGCAACATCAGGATCAAGCCCAGGAATTTTTGTATAGTTCCAAGCAAAAATATCTTTATTTTGCTTTATAAAAGAAATATACATCTCTTTCTCTTCAAGGGTCATGGACGCACTAATTAAAGCGGGGCGTGGATTTTTCTCTGTACCTAGATTTACTTCTCTGAGTTCATCCACAGTGGTAGAGATACCTTCTTCAAATGCTGGAGGAGCATCTCTAAGATCTTCCTCTTCCTCTTCATCACGTGTTATTTCTTCTGTTTCTACTTGAAAAGTAGATGACAAAAAGAAATTCTCATGATCATAAGAGATATCAAAATTTTCACATTTTGAAGAAGAAGCTTCCATTTCCGACCCTATTGATGATAAAGGGCCTTCTTTGGGAAATAAAGAGGGGATGATGGATTGAGAATCAACATCATTATTCACCTCTGGTGTTGCTATAACTTTTTTTGGCCTGATTGGCGAAGTATAGACTTGTTGGACTTCATCAGATGAAATTAAAACGTCAACACTTATGCTTTCATCACTATTTGGTAGGTTACCAATTTCTCTCATGTTTTCTGGCTCGATTGCCGTAATTGACATTATGGATCTTTCCATAAGAGTATTTTGATTTGGGCCTATTTTGTCAATTTGACTGATAGGTAACACATAATCTGTACTCACATGTGTAAATGGATTTATTGGAATTTTTTCCAAACCAAATGGAGCATTAATTTTGGTAATTTCCTTTATTGTAGATTTTTTTCTTCCCTTCATGTGATAAAATTCTGCCTCAATGTATTGAGAATCACATGTCTTGAATGGGGTTTTATCACCATACAATGTTCCAACTTGACCATTGAAACAGTATTTGAGACATTGATGGTATGATGAAGGGATAGTCGCATGCTGGTGTAGCCAGGGTCTTCCAAGCAAGACATTGAAATCTGAGTCTTGATCAACAATCATGAAATCCGAATTGGATACAAGATCTCCAAACTGAGTTCTGAGTGTAACTTCGCCCATTGGTTCTTGTTCATTTTTATCATATCCTTGTAACATCATGGTAGAAGGAGATAAATCAGATTCCGTGAGGCCCAATCGACGAAGTGTACGAATGGGCATGAGGTTGACTCCTGAACCATTGTCAATGAAAGCTCTTCAGATATCTACACCATTGACTTTTCTAGATAAGTACAAAGGTTTTATGTGCCCATGCATAACATCATCTTCATCTTTATCAGCAAAAGATATCACTGGATGGCATTCTGCAGGATTATTCTCTATGTGATAGACTTCAGCTGCAGCAATTTCATCTTCAAACTCCTGAGGACTTGACAAAGCTTCGATGAGTGCTTCCCGAAGATCTTTTGACAGATTCAAAGCATCCAAAATTGATAACTTGGCTGGTACTTGGGCCAAGTGTTTCAATATATCATACTTTTGATCTAAAGGTCTGCGTTTCCAAACAGGAATATGCAGTTTAGAAGGTACCTTGGAAGTAGATGCTTTGGAAGCTGATGCATCTTGTATTGGGATAGATGTTGGCAACATCCTTGGTTTTGGAAGATTAGACTGATTAGATCCATTTACTTGCTGAGATAAAGAAGATGGAACCTTTAATCGGTCTTCCAAAATAACTGTGCCAAAACTGAGTTGGCCATTGGCAGAAGAACTTGCTTGTACTTTTTGAGCTCACTGAAGGGCTCTACCACGAGTTTCTACTGCATACACAGTGCTAGTAGGGGTAGAATTGGAGTAGTGGCTTTGGAAAGATCCACGTCTTCCCCTGTATCCTGAACCTCTAGAACTTCCTCGGATTCCCTTATTTGATACAAGGAATTCAGGCTCATCAATACTGGAATATGGATCTGTTAATTGAATCATATTAACAGAACTGAAGATTAATTCTTATTCTGATAAAGACTCTGCCTGATTAGCCTGTTTAGGTTGTGCCGTTTGATCGGGCGGTGCCCGTGGCTTTGAAGTAGATGGAATGAAATCTTCCAGAGTCAAAGACAACTTAGGCCCCAATACATACTCATCTTCTTCTGATTCCTCTTTCTTCTTTGAATTGTGATGCCCTTTTGAGGATTTGCCTTTTGATGGAGGCTTCACTGCAGTTTTTGTAGGTGACATAATTGATTTCTTCAATTGTGTTCGCAAAATGGCATGGGTCCGATTGATTGTCTTTCTGACCATCCAATAATCATATTTTTGCACAGTTTTGCTTTTGACTTCCTGCCACTCGCCGCTTTCCTCTGGATCTGTAGCGGTTACACACGCTACATGAGCTGAAGAACCCTTCAATTTGACTTGTCCCAAGTCGACCATCTTTTGCAGGAGGTCTTTAAAGACAAAACACTCCTGGATGGGATGCCCCAACATTTGATGGAAGGGACAATAATTGGGATGGTCTTCATCTCCTTCCTTGTTTGTCCTCTTGGTCACTGGTAATTGAACCAAATTATTTTCCAGAGCTGAAATGAAGTAACCAGGAACTTGCTCACTTCAGAAAGAGTATGTTTTACTCTTCAAATCCTCAAATTTTTTTCATCGTTGATCTCTTTGATCATTTGGACGAAACGACCTTTGTTGTTGGCGTTGAGGAGGTGGATACCTTCGAGAAGATGAAGGTTTTGAAGTAGAAATAGGTACAGGTGCTTGTTTAAGCATAACTGTAGCAGTTTCGGCTTTACCAATTCTCCTTCCTGGAGCTGATGGAATTACACAAGATTTAACCTTAGACTGTATAAGGGAATCTTCAATCTGCTGAGCGATTAAAGTAAGGTCTCGAAACCCTCTTGTGTATTTCACAGGGATCAATGGTGTGCGTAATTCTTCACGCAAATTTGCCACACAGATTGGAAACATCTTCTTCTGAGGGAGTGCTAAACTCAAGGAATATGTTAATCCCTTCCAGCGAGCAATGAAATCAGAGACTCTTTCATTTTCCCTTTGCTTGCAGTTTGTAAGATCGAAAACTGTCATTTTTGGAAAAGTTGAGCTGAACTGAAGAAGGAATTTTTGATGGAGATCCTCCCATCCGATGATTGACCGAGATTGCAATCTTGTATACCAGACAAAAGTTGGTCCTTGCAAGGTTCGCATGAAGCATCTGAGTTTCACTGCTTCTTGCTGCTCTGGAGTTCCCATCATAGGATCACAACAAGACACGTAATGCGTCAAATGTTGTTCAGGGTCGCCTGATCCATTGAAAGTAGGGAAAACAGGGTTTCCAAAACTGGATGGAGGAGAAATTTAATCTACCCATTCAGGGTAAACTTTCTTTTCAGGTGGAACTTGCGCCCGTTTCCCTTCCATAGTTTCTAACCGAGCTGTTAATGACTCAATAGTAGTTATCAACATTTGAGAAGCATCAGGTTGAACTTGGTTTTGGGTAGGTGCAATGAATGGAGCTTGGACAGACGTGGTGGTTGGTGCTGCAACTGATGGTAGTGCTGCCAACCGTTGTTGCGTTTGACCCATAGGATTAGACCTCTGAGGGTGTACTGATAAAGGAGGATATTCCTGATCCATCTCAGCAACTGAAACAAATTCCTTTGGCTGTCGGACTTCAGCATTCTTAAGAAGAAGACTACTCTGATGTAGTTATGCATTCAACCTTCTTAATTATTTCATTTCTTCCTCTTGTTGTGCAAATATTTGCTCTAATGAGAGCGATTGACCTTCTCCAGAAGAAGGATATGTAACCTGATTATTTTTCCTCCCTTTGTTGGATACTTCTTGGAGAGAGGGAAGTGGATTACCTAGGTTCTGAGTAATCCTTTGACTTCGTGTACGCACACCTTCTTCATTTGTATCGGTGCATACATTTTCTTGAGCAGGTTGCTCTTCATCTGAGTCCCCTGAGTGAGTCTCCTCTGGTGGATTAGCAACAACAGCATTGATGACATTGATTGATGCATAATGCATCGCATCCCTTCTATCAATATTTCTGTGATGTTTTCTTCTTTCATATCTTTGATGAGACATTTCCTTTTGTCGATTCAATCCTTTAGGAACTTCTTGATGAGCTATAATTTGGAGGGAATCTCCTGATAATTTGGCTCTTCGTTCCTCTTGGGGCTTCTTCCCCAATCGAGAAAAGACCGACATTCTCTGAGGAGGGGATTGATGATTTGAAAGAGTCCCCAGTCTTGTGAACTGGGGATGTTCGTACTGATTCCGCTCAACTCCTCAAATCCCATTTGTTGAATCTGAGGGTTGGGTTAAAGAAGTCCACAGTCTGACAAGTTGGTGTGTCTCTTGACATGCTATGTCTGAGATCTTCTTAAAATCTATCTTGATCTTGCGAACCTTAGTTTGGAAATTAGCTGAATGCATTAACCTGTATCCACTTTTATCACCTGGTTCAACAGACCGTTGGATGATTTCCGAAACTTCTGTCATTTGATGATTTGTTTGCTCCATATGAGAGGCTTGTGCAATATTCTCGCCTACTTGATGTAGGAGCAATTCAACAACTTTTTCTCTATATGCTTGATTTGGAGAGGAACTAGTTGAAGCCTGTTCTTGAGCAAGCTTTTGATTATGAACAAAGCCCATTGATTGTGGTCGGCCATGGGCAATACCATTGCATGAGACCATTTTGGGCGGGCTTTGCTGACTGGAAATCACTGTGAAATGTAGTGCTCCGTGAACACCCCATCCTCTGATATGAACATCAGATGGAGAATTGGCAATTAACAGACGCAATTTTCTTAGTGCGCCAAGGCATGAACGTTGAAGGGTTATCTACTTCTTTTCAGCCTTCGGATACCGAGAGACTGATAGAGATGCCAAGTCAATCTGACGTTGTAGCCCTTATATTATCATAATATGATGTTCATATTCATCATAAGATAATACCTTCTTATTCAATTGACAAAGAGTTTTCCATATGTTGAGACGAATATAATGGATTCCATCATCCGTCAACATCTTTGGAATGTCGTACTGGGAGTCAGCCAAAGGCCAAAACATGATTGGTACCTCACCTTTTTCCAGTTTTTTCCTCATGTTTAGCATTTCCTCTTTATCAATAAATGAAGATTCTTCTACCTATTTTGACCAGAGTTGGTGTTTCCTTGTTGCTTCATTGGATTCAACACGATTGGTAGAGAGATCTTTGATCAAATTAGAAGATGCATGACTTAGGGGTGGATCGGAGAATGACCTACACCCTGGGCTATCTTCTGATTGAGAAATTATTTCACTTTCTAGTGATAAAGCATTAGACATGACTGGTTTTGCATTTGAAAGTGCCTCAAGATAAGAGGGCTTTCTCGGCACTACATTGTCCACTGGAGTATTTTCCAGGCAATGTGATTCACTACTGCAGAGAGGACTTTCGCAGCGAATTTCATCATCATGGGGAGGACCACCATAATGGGTTACATCAAAAGATGAGATCTCTTGCTCCTTGGTCTTCTGACCACATAGAGGGTTCATGTGGCTCTCATCTGAAGACGAAACTTCAAGATTGACCGAATTGTCACGAAGAAGGCCTTCATGAGAAAGTGTCTGTTGAAGACTTTTGGAATTAATGTTCCCGTTATTGGGAACTGAAGGAGTAGAATCTTTAATTCCAACAGATAAATGTCTGAGGGCTTCAAGAACTCCAGCATCGAGCAAAGCCTTGTTGTAGATTGGCCTTTGATCTCCTGACTGTGCTGGGCAGATCTTTTTCTTAGATGCCTTCTTACTCACTTTGGAAACCTTTTGTTGACGAAAGTGGTTACTATGAGCAGGTGTATGTGCCTAATCAGGAAAGATGGTCAGGTTAGGCTGACGATCTCCACTCAAATCAGGTGTATGTGCCTGACTTGGTTGTCTGTATGATATGGGGGAGTATGCCCCATGACCCTCTTGGACTGGAACAGATGTGTGTGTCTGTTCCGGAGTGAATTGTTGATGTGTTAGTCCACTGCAAGGGATAGATTTATGTGTCTGTCCCTGAGATGATGATGAAGCTGTTATGATATCCTGGCAAGCATCCAGACTATGAGCAGGAATTTTCTTCTGCTCTTTCACCATTGACAAAATATGTTTGGTGACTTCAGCCGCCGGAACGGGAATATACGTCCATTCCGTGTTTGGAGTAGGTGTATGTGCCTACTCCTGTCCTCCTTTTCCTGTCAGTGAATCCTGACAGTACTCAAGTGTGGGGGCAGAGAGTTGAGTCTGCCTCCTGTTTGTCGTCGGGGCTTTCCAACTGACTTCTCCGTGCACTACCAAGCGAGACTATTGGTAGGTTTGATTAGTATTAGAAGGTGTATATGCCTGCTGATTACACTTCGCCAAACGCGGTTGACGAGATCCATCATATGTAGTCAGACGAGCCTGCTGACTAACTGGTGATGTATAAGCAGGTGTATGTTCCTACCTATAGTACTCCGCCGGAATTGCCTGGCAGGATTGGCTTCATGCTGCCAGATGAGTCTGCTAGATAACGGAATTAAAACGGACAGGTGTGTGTGCCTACTCGTTTTTCTCCACCAAGTTAGGATGGTGGACTTCTCTAGAGATGGCAGGGATGACAACCTTCCCATTTTCAACCGGATTCCATCTCTGGCGGTTCGTCTTGCCTGCTCGGGTTCGAGGAACCTGAGATGAATGCCTGGAGTTGGTACCCCCATCATATTGAGGGTGCACTACCGCACGAGTCTAGAGGCGATTGTTGATGGGAGCCCTCAGGAAGGACTCCTGTATTTTTGAATTAAGGCCCTGATGGAACTGCTCATCCACTTACTCAGAGTAAGGGAGTGAATGGAAATTGCGTTCCGGGGATAACGACCCGAAACGGTTGGAGATGGTAGTCAGCACCGCCTGTCTCTTGATCACTGGTCGTCGTTGTCTGGACGACCTATGTGAGTTGTTTACTTGGAGGGCCTGTTGGGCAGCCTCTAGAGTTGGGATGGTACCGTGTTGACGGTACTCCTTAACCAGCGCATTTGATACCCAGCATTGAAGACGCTGAGTAGGTGATGTCATCCTCAGAGCGGATGAAGATCCAGTAGGAATAGCAGCAGTGGTATTTGCAGCAGCAGTATTCACAGATGTGAATTTGAGAGCAGCCATTATGAAAATACAGAAGATCTTGGAAAAGAGTGCCTGTTTGATATAATAGACGTAATCAAGATAAATTCAGCCACTTCATCCTTTGGATGAGCACATATGTCAATGATTGTTTTCTTTAGCCCTCTTACTGAGTTTTAAATAGGGTCTTAACAAATAGGTAAAACATCATTTTAACTTAGTTAAGGATTCACGTTGGGTTCACCATTTTTGTTTCACACGGAATTCGGGGATGACCTCCTGGATGGGAGATTCAAACGTTCCGATCGGTTTCTAGAAGGTTTGTTCGTAGAACCGGAAACATCCAATGATTCCACATCCGTTTGGACCTACTTTCCAAAGGTAGGCGCTCATTAGCTTGTGGACTGATGAGGCTTAGGAATTTGCATTGGTCGAGAGGATGGGAGATCGGACTCATCACACCTTTTTGAGGGGAATTATTGTCTACTCTTGGACTCTCTTTATATATTTAAGTTATGTTCGTCAATCCTTATTAAATTACCAAGTATAAAATGAGATTTCCTTTAGTTTTAACAATCAATGATTAAATATGTAAGAAATTTAGAAAATCTTTTATATGTATTCGAGGTTCTTCATCAATAGAGAATCATCTGTATATATTTAGAGATTCTTGGTCAATGGTATCCTTCAAAACATTTATATAAAAGTCTCTTGGTCATTATGATGACTAGGCTGGTTTTAAAGCCACTTAGTGGGGCACTTGAAGATTATTGTCATTCAGAAGGGCATGGATTATTTCAGAGTTGGGATGGAACCCATAAATGGGCTACCTACGTATCATTTGTTTTGGGAAAGGAATCAGAACCCACGTAGTTCGAATAAGGGAGTATGACGTTTATGATTGATGGCTCAAAGAAGGATGTCATAATTACTTTTACACTCTAAGCTCACGTGAGTCATGCTCGGTGTGAGAAACAAGAGGTATTGGTAAAAATTAGACAATTGTGCCATGAAAGATGCAATCATAAGAAATGGTTTGGGGCTTATGTATGTATGACTGCCCAGATAGATGAAGGTTTATGATTTACTTTTAGGGAGAAAATCCAGGAACAGGGTCCATAGAGGTATATGTGCTTCATGGAGATTTGAATATTCTAACTTGGGACTTATTCCTGAAAAGGAAGCCCAAATTATGAGAGGATTGATAACTAGGTTTTACTCCTGAGAAGGAATCCCAGATCAAACGAAAATTAGGACTGGTTAAAGAGAAATTAGGGGACTTGGGGATTACTCCTGAAAAGGAATCCCAAGATTACGACTGGGACTTATTCTTGAAAAGGAGACCCAGGTTAGGGGACTTGGGTCTTACTCCTGAAAAGGAAGCCCAATATTATGACTGGGTCTTATTCCTGAAAAGGAGACCCAGGTTAGGGATTAAGGTTTGGCGCTTACTCCTGAGGAGGATTCCCATATTTGAGATTGGGGCTTACTTTTAATTAGGATTCCCATATTTGAGATTGGTGCTTATTCCTAAGAAGGATGCTCAAAATTAGAGGAATTGGGGCTTACTCATAAGAAGGATGCCCATATTAAAGGATTATGATTGGGGCTTACTCCTGAGGAGGATTCCCAAGTTAAGTAATTAAGGTTTGAGACTTACTCCTGAGGAGGATGCCCAAGTTTGGGAACTTTAAGAATTTGGGGCTTACTCTTGAGGAAGATGCCCAGATTAAAGGACTAATAACTGGGGATTATTCCTGAAAAGGAGACCCATGTTAAGGATTCTCTCATCATAAAGGATGAGGTTAAATGAATGAACTCTCAATCTTTGGTGACATAAAGATGTATAAATAACTATGTTTTGAGAGATATTCCATAGAATTCCTTTCAAATAAGGAAGTCAAATCAAGAAATCATGCCATAAATGGCTTTGAAGAGTATCTTGAAGACTGAATCCTGAATAGGAAAGGTGAAATGGCTTAAGAGGGGTAAAATGGGAAAGATGGGCACCCACAAAAGTAGGGGCGCACAAGTCTTGAAAGGTGCGCAAGTCTTACGTGGGTGCGCAAGTATTGGTCGCGTAGGTATACCTGCGCGACATGTGGGGTACTTGCGTGATTTTCAACCAGCATTAGAATATTTGAGAGACTCTTTATTAAACCCTTTAGAATCCTCTTGAGGTTCTTCCAGAAAAGGGACGCGCAAGTTCTATTGAAGGAATAAGGCAGCGCGCAAGTGTGGTTACTTCCCTTAAGGGCTGACCACTCAGGCACGCAAGTGTTGATGAGTTTCAACACTTAGGTCTTCCTCATTCTCTTTAGATCTTCCGTTCTAGGTAAGAAATTACCTTAGAAGTGTTTCAGAAGCTTTGAGAAGAGACTTGGGCGTTAGGAGCTTCAATCCGAGTTTCTGAAAAAAGATCCTCTTGAATGGGGGGCCCACAGGGTCTATTTATAGGCCGAAGAAGACCCAGAGCGGTTACCGGGCAGTTATCACTTAGGTCGCGCAAGTCACTTGTGCGACCATAAGGGCGTCGTGCAAGTGGACTTGCGCGAAAGTGATATAACATGCGCGGTGTAGTTTCTTTTGATCCTTTGTTCATGCCTTTGTCGATTTTTGATATTTTCTTCAAAGGTTGAATCACTGTGAGCTCAGATATTCCCCTTTTCTGATCTTTAGATTCTGTGACGAAAGGAGCGTCAACAATGATAATAACCTTGATTACAATTATTGAATGAAGTGTAAAAATTTAAAATATATTAAACATAAAAAATATAATTAAATTAATTAGTGAAATTATTTTTCATAATTGATGTAAGGTTATAAATTATAATAAAATACAATTTATAAATATATTAATGTTGAAAATATGTTCATTTGACATTTCATCATTAGAAATATAGATATTGGATATATTGTCATTGCATATATAAGAATAAAATATGTATATTAATGTTGAATGATTTTAAATAAAGAAAATTAAAAATATAATTCAAAAATAATATATAATAAAAATAATATATAATATTTAACTAATTTTTTATGAAATTTTATCTATTACTTATTATAACTTTTTTTGTAATCATTATTAAAGAATTAAAAATTGTATATATAACATTAAAGTTATGTTTTTTCTATATCAACGATAGAAAATTTATATAGAATGAAAACAAAAAATTAATTGTAATGGGATATGGTTAAAATTATTTAATGTTAAAAATAAATACTTCTCATATAACTATATTTTTCTTGATTTTTTTTATGTTAATGTATTAAATTCATCACATTTAATTGATGAATATAATTTAATAATTTAATTTGTAAATAAATATATAATCTCCAGTTAAATTTTTTATATATATGAAATCAGATTAAGACCAATTAATTTTTTAGAGGATATTTTTATCTAAAAATATTTTTCTATATGTTTTCAATTAAAATATTACTGTAACATATTTTTAAGTTGAATTAAATTAATTGAATTCCATTTGTTTCATCATAATATAATTATATATATAAGTCAATTTCATATTAGTGTATAAAATAAATTTATCAATGTAAAAATTGAATTATCATATTAAAGATAAAATGAGGTAAAAGTTATTAACTAAGTGGTAAGCTGTAAATTATTTGTAACACTGTCTATAAATAGTGTTTTTGTTGAGTTGAATGAATCATACCAATTATTTTTAACTTTTTATCTACTTTCCATAATAAGAATATATCCACACACTTTTTGTCATGAGTATTTTTGGAAATGTTGATCAAAACTAACCTAAAAAGGGACCCCATATATACCCCTCCAAAAAAACATTCTTTACATGAAAATTAATATTTAATCCAAAAGAAATTAATCTTTTATTCCTTCATGTATATTTTGTATCCTTTATTTTCAATAATCAATCATAAATCATTCATTTTTAAGCAACACCTATCAAAAAAGAGAGAATTTTTCAAAGTCAACACTTAGTTTTAACTATCATTTAAATTAAATTCTAATATTCATACATTTTGAATATATTTATCAACTATAATTATGTCTTATATAAATAATTATTATTTTTTGGAAATTAAGTTTTTATTATATAACTCTATAATCTTACTCATTTGTTTGTATAACATGTTCTCTTCTATGATTGTTCACCCACATACAATAATGGTTCTAAACACTCATCAATTTTCCATCATGAAATAATATAATGATATTAATACTATTAAAATATAATTTTGAACATCAATTTATTTTATTAATCTGGTTTTTTATGTCTAAAACTCAAATGAATATAATGTTACTCATTGTTATAGATAAATAACCTAAAACATGCATTTCATGGATTACATTATCTTGAACCATAACCATACATTACATAAATTGGTATTTTGAATTAATATATCAATTAAACAAAAATATTACAAAACATTGAATAATCTAAAAATTATAAAATAGGATTCAAATAATATGGAGTGATGTTACCATTATAAGACATGTATGAAACAATCAAAATTACATCATCTGATGATGAAAATAATGAAAACTAATAGATATGTGTGTAATTAATGAACATATTTTATTATTATACTAGTTAATAAATATGAATAAATTTCTCAAATAATTTATTTATATGGTTATTTTTATTAAATTGAAGGTTTAATCACTTATGTGTTAGTTATAATTAAAGATGTTGGGTTTTCTTTTCCGATCTCATATTCAATCAGGGTTGTTCATTAATGAATTTAATTACTTCAAAATTGTTTTTACTTATACATAAAAAATCATCAATAGTATTATCCTCTAGTTATTCTAGTTTGTTTTGTACATTATAAACATTTCACTTCTATTTTTTTTTTCAACACAACTAAAGTCTCAATTATAATTTGAGTTTACCTTATCTATTTTTTGGGAATATCTTCCCCCTTGTACATATTCATCATAATTTTTTTATGGGTATCCTTATATATAATAATATAATTAATTAATTTCATTACATTATAAATTTTATTATATTTAAAAGGAATTAAAATTATAATTTTTTAAAAAATATCTATGTGAGTCATTTTCCATTGATTTGGAATTATTTAAAAAAGTATGAATAAAACCTTTTTTAAACACATTCCACATGATTTAATTTTATAGGAAGAATATGATCTCTTATATAAAATATTAATTTTACATATTCTCATTTTTTCAAAAAAATAATTTCTCAACCCTTTGTTTAATGAATTATGTTAAAAAAACTAAAACCACTATAAAGGAACGAATATTACTTATTATTTTTTGAGGATGTTTTCTAATTTTTTTATTAAAGTGTTTTTCATATATATCAATATTTTAATGATTGTTATGTTTCCCTAGTGATATGTTTTATTGACACCAACTAAATTATTCCTTTGGATTGATTATAATCATTCTGTTTCTAGATACAATTATTGAACTTGTTTTATTCTCAAATGTTAATTAATATATGATAAAATTTTGTATATTTTCAATTTAATGTGGAATTATGTTTTATTTTATATTAATATATCTATATATCATCAGATATTAGGTATTTTAGAATAAACCCAATGTCCTAAGGGACATATCTATTATTGTATATGTGCTCCCACAATGACCCTTAAATGCATTGGGAAAATATTTAAATATCACACGGTGAAAATTTTTGGGATTGAAGAGTAATTCTAGTCAATTAAGGGAAAATATACAGTATGTGATGATGATATTTGTGGTGATAGTTTACATAAAGTATAATTTTATATACTTCTGTATATTACACATTGTTATTCCAACGTTATATTTTCATAAATATAGATTATTGACTCATGATTCTAAATTCATAAATCTCATATCTGGTATTATGTCTAAATCCTTATTCCATTACTCATGATTTATGATATATGTTTTATTGGGTATTTTTTTATTATTTGATGAACATGTACCTTAGTTATTCCCATACACACACTCTCATTTAATTATCTGTTATTATCTTTGACTAATATCTATTAAGTTCACCAGTATGAAGCATCAAACCTTTCCATATATTATGTTTCCAATCACGGGGGGAAATGAAGATGAGTTTTATAGATGATGTATCTAAAGTGGTACCATTATATAATAAATTTCATGGTAAATATCATAATGTTTTTAAAATATAGTGGTAATTTATCAAATCTCAAAATACACTAAACCAATCTCTTTGGGGGTATGCTTCATTATAATATAAAATATATAATAATTAAAAATCAGATAATATGTATTTTTATTATGATATAATAACAATGGAAGGTATTAGGGATGAATTTAGTTTTTTTTGTATTTTGATTATGATTAATAATAAGATAATTCTGAAAAAACATATGTCAAACCAATATTGATTTTATATGAAATGGAATTTTCATTGGTTGAAATGAATGGGCCATAGATGAAGACATATTTATAAATATTTTAATAAATAAATGATTTATTAAAATAATAAATAATTATTACACTAAAAATTTTAGAATTCATTGAACTGATGGAATCTATAGGAATCTAGTTTAAAAAATGTAATAGACTGTTCAACGATTATTTCCAATAGAAATCAAATAGGATGATATATGGAGTGTAAAATATATTTTGTGTTATCAAATAATTATTTCAACCTATTAAGAATAAAATGAATCATTTCAAACTCCCAAATAACTAAATTATGTAACTAAGTGATCATGGAGTCCATCATGTGACAACATTTACACACCTTTAATGGGAAATTAAATACTTTAAATTTCAAATAATGAGTAAAAAATAGAAAAGTGTTTATTTTATATAGTTCATAGAGAATGAAAAGGTTCATATAGCGGTTTATCATCTATAAGGTGAATCTAATGAATGGTAAAACCTAATTATTTTTAGGATTTATATAGAGACTCCTTCTTAATATAAATGTGAATTACATAATTTTTTAAGAATATTTATCACATTACAATACTACATGCCCGAATACTGTAGTAGACAAGTGTTTATAGAAAAATAAAAAAACTATTCTAAACTGGAGAATTATCTTCAATGTTTTAAAAAAATATCTGAACCTTTATTAAATGTACTTAAAACCATTTATCATTACCTCGGGTAGGGAAACATAGGAAATGGATGATCTAAGAAGCTATGTAATGATAAAGAAAAGAGATATATAAGTGTAACATGGGAATAAGAGTATGAGAACATGAGAATAACATTTGAATGTCATACCTTTCATATCAAAAATCATATACATGAGTTAGAGAATAAAGATTCATAGTTCATAAGAAATTAATAATATGAGAATAAATAGCATAATCCCTAATCTATTAACATTGGAATACGACATATATTTTTTGAAGAACACATAATTATATAAAATTTTCTTGAATAGTATTCAAAAAATCACTACTAAGGCCATCATATCAGTATGAATTCACTACCAAGACTATCTTAGTGGGAAACTACATTTATTATACCAATTTATCTTTTTATTCCTACCAATTAAATCTCATGAGATATAAATAATTATCCAATGCATTTGGTAGAGATATGGTTGACACCCATCTCATAATTAAATCATACATAAATTTGACACAATATCATAAATAATAATATCATAACCCATGAAATAAAATTGGCATCATAAACATGTAATCATATCATGAAATTTAAAAAAGATACAATTTGCATAACAAATTCATAAAATCCTAACCTATTACAATAAGTTGGGTTTGTAATTATACATCCCCTGAAATATAAAGGGGTTTCACAAATATATAACTCGTGAAAGAGAAATGGGTTTCATAAAAATAAATCCCTTGAAAGGGAATTGAGTTTCTTAAACATCATTATTTATACATATTAATCATTAAAAATTAATTTTAATGGAACATTTGATTGATTTTTCCATAAAAAAGTGAGTAACATCAAATGAAATAATCACGGATCGAAAAAATATTGAAAAATATTTTCAAATAGTTTCTTGAGGAAAATAATCTTTCATTTCCTAAAAAAATAATTTCTCAAACATCACACATTTTGATATTAAATTTCCTTGAAAATAACAAAAAAATGTTATTAAATCTTGAAACCATTTTAAATGTTTTTTCCTTGAAAAATATATAAAAATAAATAATTATATCGAGGACCATTTTCCATGAAATCATATAAAAGAATCTTGATATCATTCTGAAATAATTTCTTTAAAAACTAATAAAAGAATCTTGAAAATCAATTTTAAAACAATTTATTTGGAATATAATGTTGATAAAACAAATGAACACAATTTACTTGTAAAGTAATATTTTAAAAAATAGAAAACAATTTATTTGAAAAGAATGATTGATCTTTTTAAAAAACCATTAATTTTAAAAAATAAATAAAATATTTTTAAAACCAATTTTATTGAAAATGATGATTGAAAAAAATTGAAATTATTTTTCAATGAAAATAATTTCATATCTTTTAAAAAATTTAAAACCTTTTCATTGAAAATAAATTTTTGAAAACATTTAAAATAATCTTTTAAAATCATTGAGGAATCTTTTTAAAACATAAAACGTTTTTCCAAAACATTTTTCTTTGAAATTCAATTTAGAAACAATAAATATAAAGAATATTAGGAACAAAAATTTAGTAGAAATAAATATATTAAACATTAAAATTAATATTGAATGTATGGATGGCCATGACTATGGATAAATCCATGAATACTAAACATTCCTTTTATGGTGTAAAATGTCTAGAAAAGTGACTTGACCAAAAAATGAAAAAAAAATATTTTCTAAAAAACATTTTTCATCAAAGGTAATACATGGGTAAATGTTTCTTTTTGATGATAATTGGATAATATTATAACATTTTTTAAATAATTTTTTGAAAATATGGTTTTTATAGAACACATATTTTTGACAAAAGAGGGAGATAAAGTCATACTTTCTTAAGACTACTTTCTCAATTATATTATGTACCGAACATTGGAAAATAGTACTACTAATTGAAAAAATAATGAATCACTAATGTAAAATAAAAATCATCTATAATATTTAAATATGGATCATATGTTTTCATTAAAGAAATCATAATAAAAAAAGTCCACAACAAAGGATGAAATTTATACAATAAACACTTAGAACTTGGTAACTCTAAATCATAATACCCACATAATAAAATGAAATTTAATAAAGACTAAAATAAAATTTGAATAAATATATTAATTATATAACTTTTAAATTGTAATTTTATAAACCTCATAAGAGAAGATAGGTGAATATAATGGCTTCTGTCTCCAAGAAAAAAAATAGAACAAAATTACATTACCGATTTTTTATCTTTTGAAAAATTAACCCCATGAAAGAATGTTCATAAAATTAATATTTAAATAACCATTAATATAATTTTAAGAATTATATAATACATACAAATTTAGTGCACACACCCCATGTATGAAATAGTATTTTAACATATTCTATGTATCACAAAAAATAAAAGTGGAATGACGAAACCCTAACTGTTTGAGTAACATTAGAATAATGATTCTCATGATATAATAACAGTAATTAAATATTATAATATAATTTAATAATGGATATTAATTATATTAATTGTCATTGAAATGTATATACACCACAAAAAATAATCTATGGGTTAAAATGGAATGTATCACACCGAAATTAAAAGTTAGATAGAATTCCCTTAGCTTAAGTCTATAATTTCATGTTACGTGTTAAAAAATCATGTATAATATTTATATTCTTATTATAAATCTACCAAATAACCATATTGTTATATCTAATAACATATATTATTGGGATATAAATTTATATAACCAAATTATTGAAAATTCTACATTAATATTTCATTTCTTTTAATATCTTCTTTGTTTTTTAGATGTTTCTCATTATGTTTCTTGATCTTCTTACATAGTTAATGATTTACATATTTACTAAATGTAAAAATAAAAAAATAAAAAATATATTCAGAATATATGTATTTTTATTAATATATAATATTTATAAATGACAATAAAATACACTGTTCTTATAGATTACAAGTCATAGGTACGCATGAACGATGTTTCCATTTATTTTTTTCTTGAAGAAAAAAATGTAAATGTAATAAAATATATATTATATTATTACAATATAATTTTTATTTCATATTTTCTATATAATTTTACTGAATCCATATTTAAAACATTCCCTATAATGTGTGAAAGCATCACATCTCTCTGAGGAGGCGGTAGTCAATATGCTTACAAACAAAGTTATCATATTTGCACAAAATTTAAAGAATAGAATTATGATTTATATAATAATTACATAGGAATAATGGTATCATAAATATCATATAAAATCATATTTTCTTTCATAATTACAAACCATGAAATGTGGTAAAGGAAAAAAGAACAACACCATTTCGTGAGACGGTAGTTCATCGTACACAAGAATGATAAGTTCATTAATCATTAGATTGAATTCTGAATAAAATAACCTATAACCATTATAATAACAACATTTTTGTATAGTTATTACACTAAGGATATTATATAAAGATTTAATAAGTAAATTTTATAGTGTGTAAAATGAAAATAAATCAATGGAGTATGAGGAAGGATGTTAAATCATCTTTAGGTAACTTCTTTTGGTTTTCACCAAAGGTATTCCACTGTTGGATTTAAGAAAATATGGAAGATTATTAAATATAGGGGGTTTAGGATATTTTGGCATTTTTTTATGAAATGTTTCTTGAAAGGTATGAGTATGTGATGTGGTTGAGTTCCCTTTTATAATGGAGGAGGAGTGGAATTATTATACATTTTAATAGGTAAGCACTATTAAGAGTTATCCCTTACATCATGTGTGACCAATACATGTTTGAATTTGATAAAATAGGAATATTTGTCCAAATTTTTCTAGTAAATGAATTTTATTTTTAAAAATAATAATTATAAATGTGAAAAATTTATATTTAAAATGTGTTATCCATTAAAATATGGTAAAATGACCCTTTAGCAAAATACATCTTTTTTATTCATAGAATTAGATTAATTCTTATCTATAACTATAAAATATATTTTATAAGTTTCAAAATTATTTATATTATTGAAAAAATTAATCAAAAGGTGTATTTTTAATTTATAAATGTAAAATTGTGTCTTTACATTGAAATATAGTTTCACAGATAAGAAAATTCCTTATTTTAAAATAGTTCTTCAATTCACTTCTACGAATTTATAACCAAAGGATTCATTTTATATACATTTGTAAATAACATATTCATTATTTAGTAAATGTTATTAAAAAATAATATTCTAATGGATCAATGGTAGCTATAATATTATTTTAAAAATAATATTAACAGTGTGTTCTAGTTTGATAAAAACATAACCTTTCTTGGAAAAATAGGTATCGAATGTATCAGTATTGTGTTTTAAAGAAATGTATTTTCCATGTTATTTTTTAATTATATTAAATTATTATGCGTCTAAAAAAATTGACGATATGTGATTCTGAGGCCTGGTGCACCCATAATAAAATTTTGAACTTTTCTAGGTACGTTTAGTAAACGCACGAGCAACATTTTCTATCTTTTTAACCAGTTATGGGATTAAAAATCTAAGGGCACCGTTGAATCTAAAACACCGAGATTCTCTTATGTTAGGTTCCACATTGAACATGGTAGGTCTAGAGAAAAAGTTATGGTTTGGGACATTTAATAAAATAATAAAAATAAATTGGTTAATTTTTATTTTATTTCTTTCCCTCCTACAGAAAAATGACAATGTGGAACCAATGGCATGTCACGCCAATAAATGGCTTGACCATTCAATCATAAGTAACGACGTCATTGGGGAATTAGAAAGTTTCCTTATTAATGGTCCCCCATTAATTCCCCATGTCGTTAATTACTCTCCTCCTCTTCTATTTATATGGATCTTGGGGAGGGGTATCGACACAGCTTCACCAAGCAAAGAAGTGCTAGTAAAGTCCCGAGATGCCAAACCCATAGAGGATACAGCTACTCCCAGCCGAAGGTGATGAGAGAAACCAAACCACGAACCAAAGGACAATGTACGAGTGGCTTCATTGGATGCTAGTTGTGGAGGATGACGAGCACCGACCCCCTTCCTCAAGCTTGCAGGCTCCCCAGCAACCTCATGTAGGGGTTTGATTATTGTTTAGTTGAAGTGAATATCATGAACCCTTAAATCCTCCCTAGTGATTACAAGCTCACGTAGAGTGCGTAGGCCTAACTAACCCAACCCAGATCCTTTATTATCTTTCCTACCCTTGCACCCTCTGTGGAAGACCATCAGTGCGGCAACGCCGATAGGCTACGAAGGAGGCATCATGCCGACACACGCCACAAAAAGAGGTTGTGACACTAAGGCGTGATGGTCATCGAAACGGTTATCACCGGCCGACCGCAGAGGAGGTGCAGCGTGCCGTCAAGCGTTTCCGGTAAGAAATGGGTCACGGCTCGTCAGGGCCGATGGTCGGAGGAGGCGGTCGTCACACTGACCGGCTGCAGAAGGAGAGGAGGTGCGACCAGCGTGTCACCGGTGAGCGAGGAGGAAGCGCAACCAACACACTGTTGGAGAGTAGAGGTCAGTGACCAAAGCCACGGTTGAGGCAGAACTCAGGCCTACCCGATGGGTTCTGCGGTGACTGGGTGGCACCCACATGGCACCGCCATTTCACAAATCCGAATGGCCTCCTGGACATTCGATAAACTAGGGATTTCACTACCTCTGCTAGCTCGTGCAGATAAGAGGCCGCACCCCATAGTGAGATGCACTTAATGCGGCTGAGCCACCCATTGCGGGCTGCGCTTAATGCATTTGGGCCACCCCCATGTGGGCCGCGTATCACGCGATCAGGCCTCTTACCCAGTTCCCCCCTTGTGGGTCTCACCGCCATCGCAGGTCGTGCACTAGCGGGCCACCCCTTGCATGTCGGGCTGGATCATGGCCCAGCCCACACCAGATTGGGTCGGGTCGGTCCGACCAAGTCAGACCGGACACTAGCCCAACTGGATCCAAAAACACTTAAAGGGCTATAACATGAAATCTGGGCATCCTTTTGATGATCCATCTGCAGTTTTGGGATCCTTCGAGTGAGAATGCCCTTTTTCAATACTCCACTTGAGTTATAGATATATTTGTAGTAGGGCCGGGTTGGATCGAACCTGAATCCAACCGAGCCCTGGAACTAAAACACTTATAACTCATAGAACAGACATCTTATTGACACAACATTTGTCGTGTTGGAACACTTAAAACATGACGGTCTTTTTGGGTTACTCCTTTGTGAATCTTGGTGGCATCGAGGTATGACCTATATTTCGAGGGGAAGATTATGCAGAACTCGAGTGAACTGGGTGAGAGGAATCCTATGGATGGCTATAACATTAAGAACGAATAATGATCCTATATAGATTATTATCTATCGATCATATGGGGGTCATCTTCTATCAGATCCTATGTGGGTCATCACTCAGTGATCCTATGTGGGTCAGTTCATGCCAAACATGTGTAGGTCAACAGTAGTGTTTCTTAATAGAATAAGATGATCTAGATTACGACTAATCATCTGTACTTATGTACATAAGTTATACCTGGTTTTGAGTTGTGTCTTGTGTATTTGTGGGGTTACCTCTATGGTACTTCTACATGCATTTTGATGTCTTAATGGTGTCAACTATGTGGTATTTCTATCTTTGTGGTGTTACCTATGTGGTACTTCAGGCTTCGTGGTGTTACCTGTGTGGTACCTCTACCTTCATGGTGATGTCTTCGTGGTGTAACCTCTGTGTATTTCTATCTTCGTTGTTTTACCTGTGTGGTATATATACCTTCATGGAATTACCATTGTGGTATTCTTCCCTCATGTATGAGATGAGTATACCATGGTAACTTAGGTATATGTATGGGAATATACCTCTGTAGAGTTAATGTCTATTGCATCGTGCTTTGAGATTGAGGTATTGATTTTTGGTATTTCTTTTGTGGAACTCTGGGAGACCTACAAGTGTCTCGGGGTCCCTACTTAGTATTGTTATACTCACCCCTACATGGGCTATGCCCGCACCGTGATGTGTCTTTTGCAGACGATAGACAACATTGATCGAGGATGAGGGAGCCAGGACTGGATGGTACTCGGAGGTGGACCATTTTTCTGGATAGGACACATGGACTACATATCCTGAGAAATACCTAAACCTTAGGTACGATCCTTGGTGGATGATATAGGAGCTGTTTATCCCTTTTCAGTTGTACTTTTACTTTTACAATTGCGCTTGTATTCTGACCACTTTACATTCAGAACACTTTTTATTAAAGAAGTTTACTTAGTGGTTGCTTCTTTTTGTGTTATTGGATTGTGTGTCTTTACAAGTTAAAAAGGAAATGCCTTGCCATTTTAGGGATACAACATCTTGCTGCTAGCCACCATCCCTTGTCTTATGGAAGGAGATCTTGGGGTAGTCATGACACGGGCCCTAAGGGACGGGTCATGAAAAAGTAGTTTCAGAGGTGTCGGTTCTGCTGAAGAACTAGGAATATGACGTCTTATATGTGGCAATAGGGTTGAGTGTTATGAGTGTGGTATTCAGTTTGGGGAATCCAATGTTGGTGCGGTAACCGATGTATCCATATACCATGACCTTGACTTCTTATTTCCGAATCAATTCATGAAAACACTGATTGCGTGCGTTTTGAAATGTTTTTCTTATGATATCTTCAATTCAACTCACTGGATATGACTAATTGACCGTAGAACACCATTTTTCATTCAGGATGCAACCATGTAGATAGCCTGCTAGGATTCTTGAGAGAGTAGTTGATAACCGTCCACTGAGCGATGAGGCCTCGTTGTAGGGCCCTTTTATGGTGTTATCAACTTCGGGGGTGTACCAACAACACCACTACCCTTTGGGAAGCCGTTTCCTCTAGCCCCACCGAGAGAGGGTGCACGTCAACTAAGCGGGTTGCATGAGTTTCAATGATGGAGGCCTCTAAGGTTCCGAGGCGAGATGGACCAAAAAGCGGCTGAGGACTGGCTAGAGGATGTAGTTAGAGTTTTCATATTGGCTAGGACACCAACTGACCTTATGGTGATCCTAGAAGCCAGCCATTTCTCGGAAATAATAGGGAGATGGTAGAGCTTGATTCTCAAGTTAACCGAATAGGAGACACTCATATGGGTGTACTTCAAGAGCCTTTTCAGTGCAGAGTTCATCCCAGCGACCTTCCGCTTTTTGCCTTTATGGGATCTTCTTCACTTACATCATGGTAGCACAACGGTGCCCTAGTACTCTGTAAGGTTCAATGATCTCTCCCACTACTCCACCAACATAGTATGAGACCCTTTCTTCAAAGCCCAAACCTTTTGCGGAAGGACTAAGATGGGAGATCAGAGCATCGATGATATCACTCATCATTCCGGATACCCGGAAGCAAAGTCATCTGTAGAAGGTGGTAGGTGGATGACGCAGGGGCCCAAGCGGTCCAGGAATTCTTGTAAATGACCTCAACATACAGGGTTGGTATTGCGGGGCACATGAGAAAGAGGAGGATAACTGAGGAACAGACAGGTCTACTCATTTGGTGGGTTGGGTCACCTGGCACCTGACTTCCAAAACCGATGTATATACATCCATCAGACAATCAAGGGACCATTAAGGGAGAGGCCAATATTCAATTAGGGAGGTCTGCAGGTAGAAGTCGGACGTAGCAGAGGAGCTAGACGTGCAATAGGTAGTTGGCGGCAATTTGAGGTTCTACCACCACCATCACTAAGTGGTCCACCCCGACCACAGGTACTAGGTGGACAAAGAAAAGCATAGCTCCAAGGAGATGAGGCTAATGACCAAGACACTCCATAGATTATTGGAGGTATGATCTGTGTTGACTCCACCTTAACTGTAGTACTTATAGACACAGGTAAAAGTCACTCTTTTATTTCCATGACCCTCATTCGGAGCTCTTAGATTTTGGTGGAGTTGTTGGGTCGATACTTACGACTAGAGACTCCAATGAGAGAGGATTCAACTATTACACACTAATGAAGATAGTGTGATCTTACATTAGAAGGTGAGAGCTATGTCTTGGATCTTCTAGTTGAAGCGTCGAGGCCTTACGACTCCATCTTGGGTATGGACTCGTTATCCACAATCCATGCCCAGGTTGACTGTATTAAGTGGAAGGTGTGGTGTGTCTACGAGGATGAGACCAGGATTTCCTTCATCGGTGAAAAGGGAACCATTGCAGCATAAGATGGACTTACCCAGAGGAGGGTGCAACTGATCACACATTAGTTTTCTAGCCTTACCATCAGAGCAGTAGATGTTGAGAGTCCCGACTATCTTGTAGTGATGGACCAGTATGTCGATGTCTATCCTGATGATGTTCTAGGAATACCTCTATGTAGAGAGTTATAATTTTACATCGACATGAACCCCAGGATGACACCGATATCAACACCATCATATTGGATGACTCCCGCCGAACATCGTGAGTTATATGTAGAGTTAGAGGACATGTAGGGAAAAGTGTTCATAAGGCCCAGTGTTTCTCCATGGGAAGACCTGATTTTGTTCGCCAAGAATGAAGAAGTGATTTTGAGACCCTCTGTGGACTATCGATGCCTGAACTAGGGGATTGTGAAGAATAAGTATCAACATCTGAGGATTGATGATCTTTTTGATTAGCTAAATGAAGATTTTTAGTTTTCGATGATAGACCTCAGATTAGGAAATCATCATCTCAGATTACGTGATGAGGATGTGCAGTAGATGGCCTTCATATGTCAGTTTGGCCACAATGTGTTCTTGGTTATGCCATTAAGCATGACCAATGCCCCATCACTATTCATGAGACTCATGAACATGATCTTTTAGTCATACCATGATCACTTTGTGGTGGTATTTGTTCGTGACATCTTGATATTTTCAGCGACATAGAAGGAGCATGACTACCTGTCACGAACAAGCCTAGAAACCCTGGTAACCTGATAACTGAGCCGGTCCTGACATAGCCCTAAGGGCATTCCCAATCCCCACGGGTCGGTGAAAAGCACATAGCTTCGTACAACATACAAGTGGGAATGTGGAAGCAAGAGAAACAAGACATTATGCATAATGAAAAAACTTCTCTGGGAGTAATGTACCAGAAAAAAATAGAGGATTAAAAAGAACATAGTACTACAACCAAAGAACCAAAAAAGGAAAAAATACCCAAGTTCCCTATGGACACAACTCATAAAGATACGAACAACAATTCTATCCACCTCCATGAGATTCATTCCCTTTGCTCGAGCCTGGAAGAAGGAAATCTACAAACACCCAAAGGCAAAAGTAGGGTGTGAGCCTATGCCCAGTAGGATAACACCAAGGATTTTGTAATAGATACCAAATATAGATTATCCAAAGAAAAATCATTCCATTTTCAAATAAACAGGTTTAGAAATTCAAAATCATATTTTAACAAAAACATGCTATACATTTTCAAATGATGGAAATAAATATTTTTAAGAAAAGGATTTTCAAATTATGGAATATTTATAAAACAATATCTTATGAAAAAAATTTATATAAAATAGTTTATATAGATTGAGAAGGCATGTAAAGTAGTTTACAAGAATTTACATACATTTATATTTCAAATATAAATAAACAAGTGAGAAACATGGTCATCTTCCAAAAAGTACGATTGTATTAACCCGTTATAGTATTCCACACTCTCTATGTGAACTCAACAAAATGTGTATACACACGTCCCTATGAAACTGGCCAGAGGAGACTCGTCACGAACCCATCGAGGATGTGACCCACCGCAAGAATGTTTTAGAACGTTGTCGTAGCTTAGAGTTTATCCAAAAAACACACTAACTACCTAAGGCTTGAATGCGCTCTTAAATGATGGGTGTACTATTTTAAGAATGCTTTAAATACGATCAATCCCATTCTTCCATTTCAAAAGTTCCAATTTCATTCCATTTAAAACCAAAATATGTCTTATTCAACATATGCCTTTCCACAAGATAAAACTAATGGGTTTCTATCAAATCATATTAAGCCACTTTCATGAGTTAGAAATCCATTCAAAACCAATTCCATCATTATACAATTCATTTCCACAATTAAATCCGATAATTTACTTGAAATCATTTCCATCAAATCCACAATTGAAATACAACAATTTAAATTGGACAATTTCCAAGAACACACCCAATTCAATAGAATTGGGGTTTTCCCAAATTTCTATGCCAAAACCATTTCAAATATCTCAATTCAATGGAATCGAGTTTTTATCAATTAATTGATGGAAAATTTTAAGAATTGAATTTAAAACAAAAATTGGAATAAATCAAGAAAATAAAATGATAAATAATTTGGCAAGTCTGGATGGAACCACCTACCTTGATGGTTTTGACCAAGACCACAACAGTCGAGAACGCTCAAGAAATCCGGGTTTCTTATTCAAGAACCAACCTTAGATATCTTCTCCTTTAAAGATCAAGACCATATCTCATAAAATATGGTACCACACACATTGATCTACCCACAACGGGTGTGGATACAAGAAACTGAGAGAATAAGAGAAGTAGATCTATGAAGATCTAAGAAACCAACCCAGAACGATGAAGAAATATCACATAAATCAAGAATCTGACTTTAATTCACCAAGACAAGCCTTTGGATCACCATCGAAATGATGGGAGAACCCTCTTTGACCTTAGGAGAAACAAATCTAGAGATAGGGCCACTTAGGAGGAGAAACAAGGCACTTAGAGGAAAAACGTAGCGAGATCCACAATTTAGGAATCTAATTTAAGTGACTGCATGGTTTGGACACACGGTTTGACAAAACATGCGCTAACCGTGAGTCAGACACTACATCAGACACCCTTCTCGCAGATCTTGGCTGCACGTTGAGACAAACCATGTGCCTCCCATGCGGAATCTTATGTCCAGGTTTCAAGGTTGGCACGGTTTGGTCGCATGGTTTGTCAAACTGTGCGCAAACCATGCACCACACAAAGTCCTCTAGTTTTTCTGTAAAAGTTCACCCAAACACATCCCAAGTATTTACCCCAAAACAGAGGTACTTGGAAACATCAAAAGTGCCTAAAACGTAATGGTATGTTACAACCTCCCCACCATAAGATCTTTCAGCACCCAGAAATCCTATGAATAAACCCCCACATAAAAAAGATGAGGCCACTAATTTCTCATTAGAGCCTCCCTTTCCCACATCTCATGAGAATCATAACGATGATTCCATAGTACAAGGACTAGAGTTTTCATTCTCCAAAAAATCACCTTGGTCTCAGAATCAAAAACCCTGACTGGTCATTCAGTCACAGATAAATCTGGTTCAATCTCAACATCACTCCAGCTCACAACATCATATGGATTAGAGAGATACTTTCATAGCTATGATACATGGAATACGTAATGTATCGACGTCAGCTGTGGTGGTAGAGCTAGATGGTAAGAAACCTTCCCCAAAAGACCAATAACCTCAAAAGGTCCCACATAATGCAGAGCAAGCTTCCCTTGCCTCCAAAGCCGTCGATGACCCAATCGGGGTGAAACTTTAAAAAAAACTGGTCACCAACTGAGAACTATAAAGGTTTAATGTGACGATCAACATAAGAATTGTACCGAATCTGTGCTCTCAAAATTCACTGACGAATCCACTGGACCTTAGTTATCATCTCTTGGAACAAACTCATTCCTACCAAGGAACTTTCACCAATCTCCAGCCATCATAAGGAGGATTTACAAGGATGACCATACAAAGCCTCAAAAGGATCCATTTTGATAACAAATTGTTAACTATTGTTATAAGAAAACTCAACTAGCCCCAAGTGATCATCCCAAGACCCACCAAAGTCAAGAACACATGCGCGGAGCATAACCTCAAGAATCTGAATAGCTCTCTCTGTCTGGCCATCTGAATGTTGATGGTAGGTCGTGCTCAAATTGACCTGAGATCCCAGTGCCTCCTGAAGGCCTCCCCAAAAGTCAGAACTAAACCGAGGATCCCTATCAAGGACTATATTAGAGGGAACTTCATGAAAACGAACGACTTCTTTCATATAGACCTTCCGCAACTCCTCAACTTTGGTTGTATCGTGAATAGGTATAAAGTGAGCGGACTTGCTCAGTCTGTCAATCCAACCCATATCACCTTATACTTCCTATGGGTTTGAAGTAACCCAACAAAAAATTCCATAGGGATTTCATCCCACTCCCATGTAGGGACTGGAAGTGTTTGATGCAAACTCGAAGGTTTCTGGTGCTCAGATTTCACCTAATGGTATTTATAGCAATGAGATAGAATCTCAGTAATGTCTCGTCAAATACCTGGCCACCAAAACTACCGCCGCAGATCATAGAACATCTTCGTGGTTCCTAGGTGTACAACCCACTGAGAGTTATGGAAAATCCCCATCACATTCTTCCTTTCCGCTAACGGCACAACGTAACAGTTTCGATAACACAAAACACCCTCTTTGGAGAACGACCACAGAGTGTCGGTCTCCCCACCATAAAAAGTGTCCCTAATGCTGTGGAATTCATCATCCTATTGTTGTGCATGAAGAATTATCTCGAGAAGAGAAGAAGTCAATTGAACAATGGCTAAAGAAACATCATTCCCCTTCTAGTAAACTCCAATATGCAACTGAGCAAAAAGAGCCATCAGACTCTACTCTTATAAAGATTATTTCATAGCTTGTGATGGAAGATTCCTGCTTAATGCATATGCAACTACATTCCCTTTCCCCGGGGTATAGGCAATGTCATAGTCGAAATATTGCAGGTACTCCACCCAACGCCATCGGCGAAGATTCAAATATTTGTGAGAGAAGATATAACTCAAGCTCTTGTGGTCTGAATACACAGTAAACCTTTCTTCATAAAGGAAATGTCTCCGACAATTATGTGTGTGCATTACAACTGCATGTTCATGGTCATGGGTAGGATAGTTCTTCTCATGAGGCTTAATATAACGAGATCCCTAGGCAACAACATGATTACCTTCCATAAGGACATGTCCAAAACCTGGTCCCAATGCATCATAGAAGACCACATAACCTAATGTAGCCTTAGGAAGAGTTAACACCAGCACAGTTGTTAAAAGACGCTTTTTCCCAACAAAAGAACTCTGACATTTATCATTATAGGAAAAATTCACTCCATTTTGATTTAGAGAAGTCATTGTTGAATCTAACATTGAGAAGCCTTTAAAAAACCTGTGATAATATCCTACTAATCCCAAGAAGATCTGAATCTCGAAAACATTTCGTGGTTATTCCTAAGTCATAAAAGCCTTCACCTTTTCAGGATCAACTGATATTCCTTGTTCTGACACAACATGTCCCAAGGATTTCAATTCTCGAATCCAGAAATCACACTTTGAAATCTTGGCATAATGTCGGTGGTTCCTTAGAAGACTCAGAACTGTTCTCAGATGATGCACAATATCTTCTTCAGACTTGGAGTAGACATGAATGTCATCCACAAAGACTACCACGAAAGCATCTAGATACTCATGGAAAATCATGTTCATGAAAGCCATAAAAACTTCTTGAGCATTTGTTTGGACGAAGGGCATAACAAGGTACTCATAATGGCCATACCTACTCCGAAAAGCGGTCTTAGGAACATCAGATTATTTTATCCTCAACTGTTTGTAACCCGATCGAAGATCAATTTTTGAAAACCACTTTTCCCCTTTCAATTGATTAGAAAAATAATCAATTCATGGAAATGGATATTTGTTCGTTATCGTAACTCGATCGAGCTTTCGATAATCAACACATTAGTGACGAGAACCATCAGCCTTCTTGGCGAAGAGAACTGGTGCTGCCCAAGGTGACACACTCGGGTGTATAAAACCTTTCCCAATAAGGTTTTCTAAATGATACGTCAGTTCTTTTACTACAAATGGAGCCATTTGGTAAGAGGGAATAGAAACCGATTGAGTACTAGGAATTAAGTCGATTGAAAAGTAAACCTCTCTTACTGGTGGAAAACCATAGAAGTCAGAAGGAAACATGTCGGGAATCTCAGCGATGACTGGAGGAAGAACACCACACATTGAGTCTCTCTACAGATCAAGGGAAAACAATAATATAAATTTACCTAACTTTGGATAAGAGGGTCCGGCTCTTCATGACCTTGGGTCCCATTCACCATGAAAAACAAGAGACACACCACTGGGTGTAGTAAGGTAGAACCATTGAAGAAAACAATCGATACAGGCATTATTGGCAATGAGCCAATCCCTCCCAAATTTGACGTCAATATATTTCATGTCGAGAACCCGAAAACTCCAAGAATGCTCGACATCTGATAGAGAGAATACCCAAGCAGGACTACGGAGACCCTTATCTCTCATTGTACTAAGGGGTGTAGTAATATCCATCGCACAAGATAAAAGTTCCATAGGTAGATTAAGAAGATCAACAAGATGGGTTGAAATAAAAGAGTGAGATGCACCAATTTCAAAAAGATTTGTCACTAATGATGAAGCTATAGTAATGGTACCTCTCACAGTTGCAGGACCTACGTCTGCTACCTCTGGCGACTCATCCACTATGTGAAGAAGCGTCGTTCTGGATGCTTGTGGCTGGAACCCTTTTGTACGTGAAGAATTTGATTTCCGTGCCATATATTGAGGTGCTGATGATCCTCTTCCACTACATGGAGTAGATAAGTGATGGCAGAGTCTCTGTATGTGCCCTAAACATCTGCAGGAGCTACTGTTCTTGGGTGCCTCAGTGCAAACCCTCTTAGAATGTCCTAGCTTTCCACACTGATAGGAAGTAAAATTATACCCTCCCATTGTTACTAGGGGTCTGGGATGACTCTGCTGTTGATAACTACCATGAGAAAAGTCAAGCTTCTGTTTTCCTTTAGAGGAACCAACACTGCCACTTGGAGGGGAAAAAACTCTTTTAACCCTGACTTTCCTGCCATGTCCATCTCCACCATCATGTCCCAATCCATCACATCAGCATAAGTGGGTAGATTCAGTAAGATAACTTGAGAACAGATATCTGATCGAAGTCCCAACTCTAATCGTCAATCCTTCATCCTCTCATTAGATACAATCTCAGGAGAATAATGTACCAAATCAGAAAAGCGATTTGAGTACTCAGTCACGGTTTTGTTGGCCTTATCATGCTTGAAAAAATCCACATCCTTGTCCAACACCATTGATTCTAGATAGAACGGGTTAGTGAAAAGAACACTAATGTCTATCCAATCCAAACCCTCATGTTTCCCAGCAGTAACCATCATGTCACACCATCTCCTACTTGGTCCCTCTAGCACGAAGGTGGCACACTTCACGTTGATCACATCAGGTGTCTCAAAGAACCCAAACAGACGTTCAATCTTACTCAACCATACCACAACATGATGAGGATCAGTGGAGCCTTTGAAAACTGGTGTCTTTTGGCATAAGAACTCTTGAGAATGACTTCAGGTAATATCACCATGAAGATTTGTAGTTGGAGTCTGATTAGGGACTAGAGGTGGTGCATGTCTCAGAGCTTGGACAGTGCGATCAATCACCTCAACCAGACTCAGATCAATAATAGGACTCTCTTGTTGAGGTTCAACAATAACCTCTTCTTGGATCTGAGCTCCACGTCTCCTCAGAGGCATGTTGCTACACATCATAAAAGACATAGATTTACACCCAAACCGAGTAACATGTAAAACTATTCTTAAAAGAATGGATAACAAGATTTGGATTCCACTCTATCCAAATCAAAACATGGAAAATACTAGAACTAATCCACAAGTCGTATTTCCCTATCCAACCCTGGTGGCATTAGGTTCATTGTGGTGAGAGCTGTCCAGGCACTCAATCACAACTACCTCCTAATTCCCGACAAGAATACTCAAATGCATACTGTCATCAAGGAAAGTGCTTAACCTCAGCCTATGATACCAGTTTGTCACGAACCAGCCCAGGCACCCTGGTAACCTGATAACCGAGCCAGCCTGGACATAGCCTGAAGGGTGTTACCAATCCCCAAGGGTCAGTGACTAGCACCTTGAATCATGCATCATAAATGTTGGATTGATTTTACCACAAGAATGTGTAAGCAAGAGAAACAAGATAGTATGCATAACAAAAAGAAACTCTACTGGGAGTAAAGTACCAGAAAAAAAAGAGGCATAAAATTCCCACAGTACTACAACTCAAGTACCAAAAAGGGAAAAAAACTGCCCAAAGGTCCCTAAGGACACAACTCACCAAGAGAAGATCAACAACTGGATCCACCTTCGATAGATTCCTTCCCTTTTCTCAAGCCTGGAAGAAGGATATCTACAAAAACCCGAAGGAAAAAGTATGGTGTGAGTCTCAGCCCAGTAGGATACCACCAAAGATTCTGTAACAAATTCCAAATATAGATTATCCAAAGAAAAATATTTCTATTTTCAAATAAACAGGATTTGAAATTCAAAATCATATTTTAACAAAAACATGCTATACATTTTAAAATGATGGAAATAAATATTTTTAAGCAAAGGATTTACAAATTATGGAATATTTCTTAAACAATGGATTAAGAAAAAAATTTATATAAAACAGTTTATATAAATTCAGTAGTCATGTAAAGCATTTCACAAGAATTGGTATACATTCATATCTCAAATATAAATAAAAGAGCGAGCAACATGGTCGTCTACCAAAAAGTACGATAGTATTTACAATTTATAGGATTCCACACACTTTATGTGAACTCAGAAAAATGTTTAAACATGCGTCCCTATGACACTGGCGAAAGGAGACTCATCAACAACCCATCAAGGATGTGACCCTCCATAAGTATGTTTTAGAACGTTGTCGTAGCGTAGAGTGTATCTAAATAACTCACTAACTACCTAAGGATTTCATGTGCTCTTAAATGATGGGTGAACTATTTTAAGAATGCTTGAAATATGACAAATCCAATTCTTCAATTTCAAAAGATCCAATTTCATTATATTTAAAACCAAAATAGGTTTTATTCAAGACATGCCTTTCCACAAGATAAACTCAATGGTTTTCTATCAAATCATTTTAAGCCACATTCATAAGTTTGAAATCTATTCAAAACCAATTCCATTATTACACAATTCATTTCCACAATTAAATCCTAAAATTTATTTGAAATCATTTCCATCAAGTCCACAATTTAAATCCAACAATTTAAATCGTCCAATTTCCATAAACACACCCAATTCAATGGAATTGGGGTTTTCCCAAATTTCTATGCCAAAACCATTCCAGATATCCAAATTCAATGGAATATAGTTTTTATCAATTAATTGATTGAAAATTTGAGCAATTGAATTTAAATCAACAATTTATATAAATCAATAAAATATAATAATAAACAAATTGGCAAGTCGGGACAAAACCGCCTACCTTGAAGGTTTTGACCAAGAACACAATGGTCGAGAATGCTAAAAAAAACTAGGTTGCTTCATCAGGAACCCACCTTAGATCTCTTCTCCTATAGATATTAGGACCAAATCTCATCAAATCGGGTTCCACACACTTATATCTTCCCACAACGGGTGGGGATCTAAGAAATTGAGAGAATAAGATAAGTAGATCTATGTAGATCTAAAAAACCAACCAAGAATTATGAAGAAAGATCACAGACCTCAAGAATCTAGCATTGATTCACCAAGAGAAGCATTTGGATCGCCTCTGGAATGATGGGAGAACCCCCTCTAAACTTAGGAGAAGACAATTCCCGAGATAGGGCTGCTTAAGAGAAAAAACGAGGCACTTAGAGGAAAAACCGATCTAGATCAACAATTTAAGGATCTCATTTAAGTGGTCGCACGGTTTGGACGCACGATTTGAAAAACCGTGCACTAACCGTGTGTAAGCCACTACCTTGACCACCCTTCTCGCATGGCTTGGCCGCACGGTTAGACAAACTGTGCACCTCCCGTTCGGAATCTTATGTCCAGGTTTCAAGGCTGGCATGGTTTGGTCACACAGTTTGTCAAATAGTGCGCAAACCGTGCACCACACACTGTCCTCTAGTTTTTCTTTAAAAGTTCATCCAAACGCAACCAAAATCATTACTCCAAAACAGAGGTACTTAAATATATCAAAAGTACCTAAAAACATAACGGGATGTTACACTACCATCTACAGATAGTTCTGGATACACTTCGAGAGCACCAACTTTATTTTAAGCTCTCAATGTTCTAGTTATGGATACAAGAGGTACACTTTATAGGACATGTTATCTCAAAGGATGGAGTTGCAATGGATCCATCATAGATAGAGGTTGTACTTTCTTGGGAGCCACCCAAGAGTGTGACCGAGGTGCGAAGTTTCCTGGGGTAGGCTGAATACTACTATAGATTCATGTTAGAATTTTCTAGAGTTACAGCACCCTTGTCAGTATTGAAGAAGTATGGATGACCCTTCATTTGGATGAAGAGATACCGTCAGAGTTTCCAAGAGCTGAGGTATAGAATGAAGAGTTCCCCCATCTTGAGGCTACCATAAGAGGTCATTGAGTATGTAGTCTATTGTAACACATTAGGGACTAATAATGGGTGTGTCCTGATGTAGGAGCGAGCAGTGATCACCTATGTCTCACGACGGCTGAGGTAACATGAGAAGAATTATTCTTCCCCTGACCTGGAGTAAGTAGGAGTGGTCTTCACCCAAACGATTTGATGACATTACATGATGGGTAAACATTTTTTTAGTCTACTCAGATAACAAGAGTCTCAGGTCTATCTTCTGTCAGAAAGACCTGAACCAAAAACAGTGGTGATGGCTAGAGTTCATCTAGGACTATGAAATTGAGATAGTCTATTCTCCTGGGAAGGGGAACATGGATGCAAATGCACTCAGCAGGAGGTCTGGACTGAAGTTAATGAGTTCGGTGATAGAGATTCAAGCCTTGTGGAAGATATCCTTCTTGGATAGAGATGGAGTAGCTTACCTGTAGTCTATGATAGTCACTCCATCACTCCTTTAGTGAGTCAGGGAGGTGAAACTTGGTGACATTGACTGCGAGGCTTGATTTCCTCAGATATCCTCAGTACATGCATTTGACAGATTTTTTAAAGGTGGGGAGCACGTCATCCTCTTCATAGGACGTACCATGGTACCAGTGGCACTAAGGGATCAGGTGTTGAGGGAGTTCCATACGTCCCCTCTAGTTGTACATTCGAGTATGTCAAAGATGTACTAGGACCTCCGGTGTTAGCACTGGTGACCATGGATGATGAAAGCAGTGACGGATTTTTTTCACGATGCCTCACTTGTTAGCAAATAAAGGATGATCATTAGGTTCCAACAGGCTTTGCTCAAACACAAGAGGATCCAGAGTTGATGTGGGATGTTATCTCCATATTCTTTGTGACAGGGCTTCCACATACGTCTAGGGGACATGATTCAATCTGGGTGATCATTGACCAAGTCACCATGTCAGCCCACATCTATCCTATTCGAGAGTAGGGATCAATAGAGGGCTTGGGACGCCTCTTCGTAAAAGATATTGTGCGAATCCATGGGTTTCCACAAACGATCATCTCTGAACATGATGCACGTTTTACTTCCAGGTAGTGGAAGGGGTTGCAGGAGACGTTCAGGAGTCAGCTACGTTTGAGAACAACCTTTCATCCACATACATATTGTTAGACAGATCAGACCATACAAACATTGTAGGACATGCTTTGTGCACAAATCCTAGAATTTGGTCATAGTTGGGAGGTTCACTTTCCCTTGGTGGAGTTTTCATAGAACCACCGTTATCACACCACTATCGGAATGACACTATTCGAGGCTCTACACGGCCGACTTTGCAGATCAAATCTATGCTGGATGGACCTGGGGGAGTCATCACTTATGGGTTTAGAGTTGGTATGAGCTACTATTGAGAAGGCACATATCATTTAATATTAGGTGATGAATTCACATAGTAGACAAAATTCTTATGCTGACATGAGGTGGAGACCTTTGGTGTTCTACGAGGGGGATCACATATTCTTGCGAGTCTCTCCTTGATGGAGACTATGAAGATTTGGTCATGGTAGAAAGTTATCATGGAGGATTATCGGATAATATTTGATACATCAGAGGATAGGCGAGGTTACATAATATTGGTGCTTCCACCGTAGTTTGAGAGGGTGCAGGATATCTTCCACATATCCCAATCGACGAGATACGTGAATAACCCATCTCACATCCTCGACCATGGAGAGATGGACTTTGATGATGTGGTGATGTTTACAGAGGTTCTAGTAGAGATTGAGGATCGAGGGGAGCAGATCCTTCATGGGCGGTCGATACATCTGGTTCGCATTCGCTGGCGGCATGGGAACCTCCAAGAGTGAAAATGGGAGTGGGATTCTCAGTTTCATGCTTAGTACTCCCATTTGTTCCCATAGTATATGTTTGTGGCTATCGAGGATGAAAATCCCTACGTCGGGGAGAATTTAAAGACCCGGATTTTCAATGTAATTTTTATTAATTAAATGGAATTATTATGAGTCTGTGAAAATTGAAGACACTTGATTGGGAGGCAGGGTGTTCCCGAAATGATTTTCTAATATTTTTTAGGTACGTTCAGTAAATGTGTGAGTGACATTTTCCAACATTTGAACCAGTTCTCAGATTAAAAATACAAGGGAACCATTGAATCCACAGTGCCAAGATTTTCTTAAGGGGGGATTCACTCTGATTGTAGTAGGTCTGGAGAAAAAGTTATCATTTGGGACATTTTAAAAAATAATAAAAATAACATAGTTAATTTTTATTTTCTTTCTTTCCCTCCAATGCACAATCGGCAATGTGGGTCTAGCAGTGTGGGAATCCAAAAAATGGTTTGAACTTTCAATCTTTAATAATGAAGTCGTGGGGGAATTAAGAATGATCCTAATTAATGAGCCCCCAGTAATTCCTATCTTCGTTACTTACTCTCCCCCTATCCAATCTATATGGAGCTTGGGAAGAGGTATCAACACAGCTTCACCATGCAACGAATTTCTAGTAAAGTGTAGAGATTCCAAAACCTTAGAGGATGGAGCCAATCCCAATATGAGGTGAGAGGAGACACCGAACCACAATCCAAAGGATCACATATGAGAGGTTTCGTTGGAAGCTAGTTCTGGAGGATGGTGAGCACTCACCCCCTTCCTCAATCCTGGAGGCTCCCCAACAAACTCGGGTAGGGGAATGAATCTTGTTTATTTCATGTGAATTTGTTGAACCCTTAAATCCTCCCATGTGATTATAAGATAACGTGGATGGCGTAGGCCTAACAAACCTAGCATAGACCCTCCGTTGTCTTTTCTACCCATGCGCCGTCCATGGATGACCGCATGCAAGACGACACCAACCATCTATAAAGGAGGTGGTGCACCGACGCACGCCAAAAGTAGAGATTGCGAAACTAAGATACAATGCTCATAGGAGCAGCCAACACTGGCCAACTGTGGAGGAGGTGTGGCTCACCGTCGCGTGTCTCCGATGAGTATGGGGTCGCAACTCGTCAGCTGCGGTAGTCAGAGGAGGTGGCCGACACATCAACCGACAGTGAAAGGAGAGGCAGTGCGACCGGCGGACCGCCATCAAACATGGATGTGGCATGACCACAAATCCTCCAGTGATTAGGGGGGGTGGGTGACCATCACACCATCGGAAAGCAGAGGGCCACGACTGAAGCCTCGGTGGAGGCAGAACCTGCGCCTACCGGGCATGTTCTACGGTGACTGCGTGGGACCCATGTGGCGCTCCTCTTTTACAAAGTATAATGGCCACCAGGCCATTTGGTATAATGGGAGTTTTAACCCCCTGCTATTTCGGGTGGGCAACAAGTCATGCCCCATTGCGTGTTGCACTTAACATGGCTGGGATTCCCATTGGTGGGTTGTTGTTAATGCGGGCAGGTTTCCCCATTACAGGTCGTGCATCATGCGGTCGGGCCGCCTACCCGGCAGGCCATGCACCAGAGGGTCATTCACCCCCTTGCAGGTCGCCCCCTTGCAGGCCACCCCCTTGTGGGCTGGGAAGGATCTCGGACCAGCCTAGACCGAATTGGGCTGGGTCGGTCCAACGGGGTTGGACTGGACCCGGGCCCAACCGGATCCAGACACACTTAAAGGGACATAAAGTTAAATCTGGATGTCCATTTGATGAACCTTATATGGTGCTTGGATCCTTGGAGTGAGAAGGTATTTTGGTATACTCCGCATGAGTTTTGGAGGTAGTTGGAGTATGACAGGGTTGGATCGATCCCAAATCCAACTAGGCCCCCAAAACTAAAATGATTATAATCAAAGACCAGACGTCTGATTGATGTGCCGTCTATTGCGTTGGAACCCTTGCAACATGATAGTCCTTTGGGATACACATTTTAGGAGCTTAGTGGCAGGTGAGGTATGACAGATATCTCATGGGTTAGATTCTATGGAAATCATGCACATTGGGTGGGAGGCATCTTGTGGATTGTTGTAATGTGAAGAAAGGGCAACAATCCTATGTGGGTCACCATCTATCAATCCTGTGCCGGTCAGCTTCTATCTGATCCTGTGTGGGTCGACGCTCAGTAATTTTGTGTGGGTCAGTGCATATCGATCTACTATTGGTTAGATCCTGTGTGGGTCAGTGGGAGTTAGTACCAATCAATCCAGTGTAGGTCATCATTAGTTCTTCTTAACCGAATGAGATGATTTAGATTACGACTAATCATCTGTACTTATATACTTATGTTATACCTGGTTGTGAGTCGAGTCTTGTTATCTTCCTGGTGTTACCTATGTGGTACTTCTACCATCATGGTGATGCCTTCAGGGTGTTACCTATGTTGTACTTTTTCATTCCTCGTGTTACCTTTGTGGTACTTTTATCTTCATGGTGTTACCTGTGTGGTGCTTCTACCTTCATGGTGATGTCTTCATGGTTTTACATGTGCGGTACTTCTATCTTCATGGTGTTACCTGTGTGGTAATTCTACCTTTGTGGTATTACATTGGTGGTATTACTCCTTCATGTATGAGATGTGTATTCCATGATAACATAGGTATATGTATGGTCATATACCTAAGAAGAGTTGATGTCTATTGCTTCGTGCTTTGAGGTGAGTTCTTTCGTTGTTGTATTTACTTTGTGAAACATTGGGAGACCTGTGGGGATCTCGGGGTCCCTACTAAGTTTCATTATAGTCAGCCCTTCATGGGCTACACCCACACCTTGTTTTGTATTGTGCAAATGAATTACTACATTGACCGAGGCTGAGGGATCTAGGACTAGACGGTACTTGGAGGTGGACCATTTGGCGTGACATGACGCAGGGACCACTGGTCGTGATATGTACCTACCCTTCAGGTAGGATTCTCGATGGAAGATCGAGGAGTTTTTTTATCCCTTTTCTATTGTATTTTATCGTTTAGATATATTTATTATTTTATAGTTGGTCTTGTATTCCAGCCCCATTACATTCAGTACACTTTCTATGATTTCAGTTTACATAGGGGTTTCTTCTTATTGTGTTCATGGACTATGTGTCTTTATAGGTTAAAAAGGAAATGACCTCCTATTTTAGGCATATTAATTTTTGGTGCTAGTCAGTAGGCCCTGGCCTATAAAAGGCTGGCTTAGGGTAGTCATGACACAGGCCCCGAGGGACAGGTCGTGACACGTGTGTAATACAATCCAAGAATAGTTTTGTGTGCACTACAATCTACTATATATTTTTCATGTCATTCATCATTAACATGTTTTTTCATATTACGAAATCCAAAAAATATTTTTTTCTATAAATATAATATTTTTAGTATTGTGTGATAATGGAAAATATCCAAAATATTACATTTATTGGAAAAATAATTTAAAATATATTGATGTGTCACATTATCCCCCCCATAAAATTAATTTCACCTTGAAAATCATATGGGTCATTAATGTTTTAATACTTTATATTTCCATTCTTAGAAACCCTGGTTTTAAAAATAAATACCAAAGCACACTTTAAAAAAGTAATGTTTGAACCATAATAGTTTCCCAATGAAACACATAACTAGGTTTACATATAAGAGAAAATTGGTGGCAAGTAAAAACATGGGCGTATAAGAGAAATCTAACGATAAAGTTAAAATGGATAGTGATATAGAACATGGTTAATATAATGTTATCAATCATCAATACCTAACCACAGAGGCCTAAAATATATTGATTTCATAAAAAATGATGATAACAGACAATATTTTATTCCAATACCCAATTTCCAAAGTTTTATGAATTTTCTGGAAAAAATATACTTACATGATTTTATGAGAACCATACCCTTTGTTATGACTTAATCAACTTCAACATTATCACTTATTTAAAAAAATGAAGTTAAAATTTTCATTTATAGTTCATTAAGAGATCATGACATCCCTACATAGAATGGTAGGTGATTCCATATTTAATTAGTTAACACAAAAAGAGTTATAAAATGTTATCCAATATGAAGACTTTCTTATATTTCGATATAATTCTTTATTCTATAAAACATCATTTATTTATTATCATAAATCATTCCATAAATGTTTATCCTTATAGCCTTCACAAAAGATGGATGTCCTAAAAGTTAGAAATAATTTCACCAAGAAAGCCAAAAAAATGATCCCCCATATGTCATATGGTATTTCTTGGTGGTGAAATTCCAAATATGTTAATAACATTCTCATGTATTCACTTGAAACAAGGTAATCATCAAAATTACCATATATCCTTCCTTTAAAACATGCATGTTTTGTTATCCAAATGCTTACTAGATATATTTCAAAAATCCATGAATTTTTAAAAATCATCTATGATATCCAAGCCCACATTTTAATCAAATCCTTTATTATTTATGATTTAAAAAATTTTATCAAAAAACCATTATCCATATCATAATCTCATTATCCATATAATATTTCATTTCCTCATCCTCAAGAACATGTTAAGGGTTACCCTATCTTAATGCAACCTTGTACATAAATCAATTTTATAAGTATCAGTATAATATAAAAAATTCTTTACAATATATAAATAAAAACATCAAAAAACCCATAAATACTTTAGGATTAATATTACACAGTCATTGACTTAAAAAACATATGCAATTAAATCATCAAATAATATTCTAAAACCATTTATCAGGATACATCAACTTATTCCTTTATATGTATTTCCAAGAATATGAAATATGAATCAGGTTTCAAGGTTCATAAACATAAATATAATCATACTTCTTATCTTAAAATATAAATAATACTAAAATAACATCTCATACCTTTCATGTGTCATTTTTGGTCATTTCATATTCAGAAGTATAACCAATACTCGTGTACCTTTCTAATTCATTTCATGATATTTCTATATAGAAAATATATTTTCACCATGCTCATACATTCCACATCTAAAAAAATCACAGTTTAACATGTTCTCTCTAGTTACAACTATTGATTAAAACATAAATGAATTGGGTGAGAAACACTTATCATAGCAGAAAACCACATAATCATGAAAGAATACACATAGGATGCCTAAATAATTACACCTATATTTAAATCATGGAAATCTTAGGATTATCCTTATATGCATCCCTTTGAATATCTATACAAATATATAGAGATATATCATTACGGTTTTATCATCCTTGTTTCCAAATTCTTAATAAATGATTCGTTTGATAACAACTATAACAAACTAGGATTAACATATGTGGATATGAAATAATTTTTTATGACTATTCATTGCATTATAAAATTACATGCCTGGGGACTATAATATTTTATTGTCTTTGGAATCATGGAAAAATCATCTAACTTGGTGAAAGATCATCAATGTTTCTTACAAATATATTTCCCTTTAGGTCATCTAATTAAATCCATTCTTCATATAATGAGGGAGGGAAACATAATATACGGGTGAGCTTAAATGCTTAGTAAGGGTAAAAAAAGAAGATAAATAAGAATAATCTGGGTGTAAATTATATGAAAACATGAAAATAACATTTCAAGATCATACCATGTAAATAAAATCTCATATTCATGATCTATGAAAAAAATATTGGTAGTTCATAAGACTTGAATGATATGGGAATCAAGATGCATAACATTTGAATAAGACGTATAATTTAGGGAAGAAACATAATCATATAAATATTATTTCCATTTTATGAAATGAATCACTGCCATGATAACCATAATAGTGTGGGTTCACTATCCATACCAAATTGGTAGTCTTGGTTCACTCCCATTACTATCATAGTAGTAAACATTCACTCCTAAGATCATATTAGTAGACAAAGTCCTTTACTGAATCAAGTTCATCCCTTGTTACATTCATGTCTATCTCATGATATATAAATCTTTACCCAATGCATCATAGATATATATATGTCTCACCGATATCATATTAAAATTTTATATTCATGTCATATAAGATCATAAAAAAATTCATATCATAACCCATGAAATCAAATTGGTTTCATAAACATGTTTTCATATTATAACATGTTAAAAATATATAGGTTTCATATAGAATTCATTAAAGGATAACATTTGACAGGAATTGTTTTCATTAGAGTATAAACCATGTAATTGAAACTAGTTTAATAAAAATATTGTTTTTCAAATAGAAAGTGTTTTAATGAAAAAATAACCTATCAAAGATAAATGTGATTCATAAAAATCATTTCATAAAAACATAATCCATTTAGATAAATAAATTTAATGGAAACATTGAATCATTTCCCATGAAAGGAATTATTGAAAACAATGGATTTCACATTATATGGGAAAATCATTTTGTTATATATTTTTAAATAAACTTCCCAAGGGAAATATCCTATCATCTTTAAAAAAATAATTTTTAATACATAAAACTATTTGAAAATAATTTTCATTTAAAAAAACTATAAAACCATATAAAATAATTTTCAAAACATTTTGAAAACATTTCACCATGAAAGATTATAAAATATTCATCAAAACATTTTGAAAAAATTCCTTATAAGCATATAAATAAAACATCCAATATTTTTTTAAAATATTTTCCATGAAAACCTATAAAAGAAGCTTGAAAAAACATCGAAAACCATTTTACTAGAAAATAAATAAAAAATATTTATTTTTTTAAATCCATATATTTTAAATGGAATCTTGAAAACAATTTTGACATCAATTTCTTTGAAAAAAATATCGAAAACACTATAAAAAACTGTTTCATTGAATAGAAAGATTCAAAATGTTTTGAATATCATTAAAAATGAATCCTAAAATATTTTTGAAAACATATTTCTTTGAAAGTAACATGAATAAATAAAAAATTTAAATCATTTAAATCTATTTCTTTGAAATAACTATTTTAAAACATATAGTGGAAGGTTTCAAAATAATTTCAAACAAAATTTAAAAATAAAAAAATTTTGATAACAATTTTTTTTGAAAATCAATTTTGAAACATTGAATTTTTAGAATATTATACGAAAATTAATAAAAATGAATCTTTTATACATGAAATGGATGCTTCAATGTTTTTATGGTTATGAAGGTAGATAAATCCTTTCATGTAAAACATTCCTTTTACACCATAATAAAGTTTACCAAAGACCCTAATTAAAAAAAACAAAAATATTCATTTTTAGAAATATTTTTTTAAGAATTTAAAACATGGGTAATATTGTATTTTAATAAATAAACAATAATATTAAAATATTTTTTAAATCTATTTTTAAAAACATTTTTTTTATGTAATGGAGTTTTTCGGTCAAAGTTGGAGATACAGTCATATTGTCTTAAAATTGATTTATTAATTATATAAAGTACCAAAGATTGAAAAATTTGCACTAATACATGTATATTTAATGACTAAACATATGAGAAAAATGTAAATGAGTTTTTTTGAAATGTGTATCATAATATTTCATTAATTAAAGAGTAATCATAAAAAATATTAAAAAAATAAGAGATTGTTTCAATAAACTCTTACTACTAAGTAATATTGAATAATACTTCCCTTGTAAAAAAATTAAATTTAATGAAGCTTAAAATATAATTTATATATATATATATTAATATTATAACATGTCAAATGACAGTGTAGACAACTCTTATAAGAATATAGGTACATATCATGGCATGTGTCTCAACGAACACAAATTGACACAAAATTTGTTTACTGAATTCGTATCATTTGAAACATAAACCCCATGAGATAAATATCATAATAATTATATTTAAATATTATAAATTTTATGAATGGTAATAATAGAATATATCTAATGGAAGTATACATTCCACATATAATAAATAGTAAGTGAACATGGCTTGTGGCATATAAATAATTAAAGTGATATGATAAAACCCTAATTCTTTGACTAACTTTAGATTCCTAATCCCCATTGAAAATTATCATCAATTAAAAATTTTAATATAATTATATAGTGAGAATAAATGGTAAAAAACTTTATATGTCAGTATATACACCACACAAAAGAAGATAGTTAATAATTTGGCAAGTTTCTCATGTAAATAAAATGTGAGATGAAATTTCATTGCCTTAAGTCATGAAATTATTTGTACACATTAAAACCTCATGTATAATAAAAATAAGTTTATTATAATCATACCAAAAATTTATATTATTATATATAATATCACATATTATTTCTATAGTAATTTATATTACAATTTTTTTAATAATTCCAAGTTAATGTATCATTTCTAGAAACATCCACCTAGTTTTTCTTATATGTTATGGCATGTTATTCTAGATCCACATACATAAATCATAGTTTATTTATCTACAGGACGTAAAAAATTAATTAAATATCATATATATTCCGTATATATTTATTTATAATAATCTATATATTATATAAAAAAATGAAATAAACTATTTATGGAGATGGTAAGAAGTATGTACATATGAACATTGTTTCTGTTATACTGTTGTCTTATAAGAAAACAGGTAAATTAAATATATATATTTTATAATTAAAGTGTTATTTTATTAATATTTATCGTAGTATGTTACTAAACTCATATTTAATACATACCATGTGAAGTGTGAACAAATGAAATCACATTGAGGAGGCGACAGTCCACATGCCCACAAACCATGATATCACATTTACAAAAAAAGGAAAGCATGAAGGTATGTTTTTTATAATAATTATGGAAGAATAAGGACATAATAAATACAATATATATCATATACGAATAGATTTTACATCATATTTACCAACCATGAAATGTGGTAAATGAAAAATAAAGAACATCATTTTGTGAGGTGGTAGTTCGTCGTACATAAGAACGATCAAATTATTAACCATTAAATGGATGTATATGTATGTTTATATAAAACCCTTAAAATAAAATTATATAAGAATATTTATTTTACTGAGGTTATTATATAATAATAAAATAATAATATTTTAGGGGTGGATAATGAAAATAAAACAATGAAGCTTGAGACAAGATGTTATATATTCTTTGGGAACTACAAATGGTTTTTACTAAAGCGAATATATGGTTAGATTTAATCATAAAGGGAGACTTCTAGAAATAATGTATTTATATTTAGATGATATATGGGAGGGGTTTTTTTCAGAAAAAGTTTCCTGATAGGTGTGTGTATTTGAGGGGGTGAGTTCCCATTTATAGTGGAGGAGTGGAATCTTGTAAATATATAAAATTAAACAATATTAATAGGTATCCCTTACATAATGTGCCTAAAATAACTATTAAAATTAAATTAAATGGGTTAATTTTTTTTAAAAAAATTCCATCCAATGGACTTTGTATGTTATTCTATATCATTTGACCTCTTAATATAAAAGTTTACCCATTAAAGAATATTGTTTTTTCCTTAATCATTATAATTAATTTTAATTACTTTCACTAATATTATGGTCATAAACTAAGATGAAATTAAAAACATTATAAATTATTTTTATTTGATATATTGAATCCATTTTTCTAAATCCTAATACATTTAGTGGTAGAAATTAAATAAAAGTTAATTCTACGGGTGTGTCGCAACAACAGGTTTTTTTAAGAAAAAATGTTTAGATGTTCGAGATGATTATATATATAATTTCAACGCGAAAATGGTTCTAGGGATAAAAATTGAATTTTTTGATAAAAAATTAATTTAATGAAACATTAATACCATTTAAAAATATAATTTTACCCTATAAATTATTTAGTTGAAAATGATGTTTTAAATTAAAATTTAGTGTTTTTAACTATTCATCAAAATATGAAACTTCCCTAAAAAATACAAAAAATTATCCCAAAGTAAATTTTTATATACCAAGGTCAAAAATAAAGTTTATTTTATTAGTTAGAAATTATGAAAATATCAATATTTATATTGAGAATGGGTTCTCTATTAAAAAACATTAAAATTAACTTTAAAAAATACATGTTTTTATTCATAAAATTTGATTGATTCTTATCCTATAACTATAAAATCTATATGATGAGTATAAAAAATATTTATTTTATTGAAAATATAATTTAAATTTTTTTTTAAAATTTTATTTAGATAAAAATCTATTTTTAATGTTAATTTTATTATAAAAACAATTTATTTATTTCTAAATAGTAATTTCAGTCACCTACAATAATTGATAAACAAATAATTAATTTTATATAAATGTGTAAATATTATTTTCAAAATTTGGTAAATCATATTCAAAACTGTTATTCCAAAGGATATATGGTAGATTTTAATTTATTTCAATAATAATATTATTAGTATATTGTATTTTGATAAAAACCTGGACTTATGTGAAATTAATTCTATTCAATGGACTCATAATAGTGTCTATAATAATACAATAATAGTGTTGTTTTTATCACAAGATACTCAAATTGTTATATATAGTGAAATAATAACCAGGTTTTTCATATAACTCAGTCCAAAAATTTTAATTTTATATAAAACTACATTTACTATTTTTTGTAATAAAAAATGAAAAATATTAAAATAATTCAAAAAAAATTCACAAAATCTTAGGGTTTTACAATGAAATAAGAATAACATGAATCTATATAATGGGAATAGTTTGTTAAAATGTTCAATATGATTTACACTTGAACTCATTACATTAAAATGGAGAGATATTTTTTTATTAGAACTCAAAAAATAATAAGACATTATTACATATAAGGAAAACATAAAAACACTTTGAAGGTATTATTCTAGATCTGTCATTCACCATTAAAGAAAAACCAAAATTTTTTGTGGGGGTTTAATTCCAAGTCAATAAAAAGTATTAGTTTTGAGATACTTTTTAGTTATCATGTGATTTCTTGATTTGCATTAATGGTTGAACGGAAATTGGATACCACTATTTTTCTTAATTTTTTGGGGATAAGAATTCAAAAATAGAGTTTAAATGGAACAAAAAAAGATAAAATACCTAGATAATATATCATTAATCATTATAAATGTTTAAAACTTGAGAATTTTTTTTTAAATTTCATTAATGCGGTAGGTAAATTAATCATGTGTGGAAGAGCATGTCATTAAGAAAATGAATAATGAATAAATATAAAGAGGAAAATCCTTGAAATTAATGAAAAACCCATTTTAATCCACCACCCACACACCATTTCATTACTTGTAAAAAGAATCAATATTTAACTAAATTTTTCACTAAAAGAAGCCTAATAATGATAATTATTTTCTACATATTCGAAGGAAAATATAGAAATGGAATTAATATAAAATCGCAACTATTGAAGTGGGTCATAAAAAATATGTGGTGGATGGTATACTCATCATCAGCATTAGAACATAATATCTCTCATTTAATTCAATTTTGTCACATTAAATCATATCACACATGTTTCCTATGAATAATTATTTACCACATAATATAATGAATATTTAATTACTGATAAAAATGCCTTATGGTGTCTATAGATATAGAAGCATATCATAGAAATAAATTAAATCATTTTTAATGGGTAATAATTACATAAAACCAACACATTATTGAGGACACAAATATTTTAGTGTATTTGGAAAAATGGGAATTTAAACACTAGTACATAAGTGAGCTATATCACCTCACACTATGTTCTTCAAAACTAGAAAAAGTCTTATAAATATAATATATAATAAATATATTCATAACATGTTGAAAGGGAACCTATGAAATGGGTGATCTTGATGCTTAGTAAGGGTAAACAAGGAATATACGAAAGAACACGGTTAAGATAAAATGATCTTAACATTTTTAAATCATACCTAATATATCAAATATCATAATATTGAATAGTGGCATAAATATTGGAATTTAATATGAAATAAATCATTAGGGAATCAAATAACATGATCCATGAATTCATTACATTGGAATAAGACATGAAATATATTGTTTTCACATATACATATAAAATTCTTTATTTATTATTCCATTATCACTAAAAAACCAGCACATCAGAAAATGACCTTTGAATAATAAGGATCAATCCCAATACCAGTCTTGTCATACTGAAAAATTTCACTTCAGATTCCAAACATGTCTTAAGGAACTGATTTCACTCTGTATTATAGTCATGTTTATCTAATGATATATAAATCTTCTTCCAATGAATTGAAGGGAGATATATTCCCCAAAAAACATGTAATGAAAAAATATTTATGTGTTTCACAAGATTAGAAAAATTCATCATATAAAAAACCATGAGATGAAATGGGGTTCATAAGAATTTCATCATATCATAACCTATTATAAATATATCAGTTTCAAAATCATTTCATCATATAATAACCTGTGAACAGAATTGGGTTTAATAATCTTTTTATGATGGTATATCCCATGTAAGAGAAATGGGTTTCAAAAAAATATCATCATAAAAATAAATAATTTAGAGAAATAATTACAAGGTTATCCTTGGATAATATCCCCAATATTATATATATAACATCAATGGGTAATATATTTGATACATAATGGTTTTTCTCAATCATTTGAAATATTTCTTGATGAAAATATAAATTTATCATTGAAAAACAATTGAAGACATAAAATATTTTAAAAACCCTTTTCATCGAAAAAATATTTAAAAGCATATAATGTTGGATACTCCGTCATGTTTGGTCATGAGGTCATAAAAATTTCTTCATTCCATACTCATGAAAATGAATATTTCTTTCACATTTTAAGTAGAATCCAAATGGGATTTTTTTTGGAAAAAACGTAAAGGCTAAATAAAATAATTTTTTAGAAAAATAGAATATTTGTAAAATTTTCTTTCATGTCAATAATAGAGTAATATAAAATGTTTTAAACCATTTTAGAAGACATCCATATAAATTTATGATCTATGCAATAAATAAATTCTAATTTTATTTAAAATGTTTTATTAATAATTTTATGTACCAAAGAGTATAAAAATGGAACCCTTAAATGAATATATCATTAATAACCAGAGGATAATATAATTACTAAGATTAATTGAGGTATATATCATTATATTTCAATCATTGGTGAATAAATCATTAACAATTCTGATGGATGATGAGATGATATCATAAAATATTAACGACATTTGTAACATTGGATAATAGTCCCCTATAAATAATGACATAAAATGAGACATAAAATATTATTTGGTTAAATAAATTCACTATATTAAATGTAAATTATTTTTATATGCACCTTGTGATGGAATATAGCCGCATAACATAACATGCGGCTTAATGAAGGAAAATTGAGTCAAAATCTCTTACCTTATGTCTTGAATTTTTCCATAGTCATTAAAACAACTTCTATAATAAATACAACTTAATTATAAATATATTAGAGAATAATATACATATATATATATACCATACCATATATTTATTTATAATGACATTTTATAACATATTTATTAAAATTTCCAAGTTAATGTAATATTTTGAGTAGTAACATCATTTTTTGTATATGTTTTGATTTGTTATATTTTTTGTGATTTCACATTTATCATGGTTATATAATCTCTATAACTATTACAATGATATAAATAACATCTTTATTTGGTATATATGTGTTTATCTTAATCCATATAACTTACTAGTAGGAAATTAAATACATCGTTCATGTTTCTTGTAGGCCATACTTACACCTGAAAACTGTTTCAATTTTAGTTTTGGATTGAAATTATGTAATTTAAATGATATATTATCATTATAGAATAATTTTTATATAATATATATTTCTGAAATTTTTATTAAAACAATCTTTATTTCATTCATTGTAAAACTCAAATTAATCACATTACTTCGCGAAAATGATGTCCCTCGTACAAATGAATGACATCATTATATTCCCAGAAAATAGATAGAAAGAACATATGTGGATATAAAAATTCTATAATCATAATAGAATCATAAATAAAACACACACACACACACAGATATATATATATATATAAACATTAAATTTGTTATTATGAAAATTCTTGATAGTTGTTAATAGAAAAATGAACGGCATCAGTTTACGATATGATAGTCATACATACACACAAATGATTACTTTGTAACCCATTTGATGGTAGTGTGTCTTTTACTATGTAATAAAATTAATTTAAGAAATTATATGTATATGTAATAAACTGATGTATTTATATTATCATGATAAAAAAATTAAGTGGGTGTTGAATGTAATTAAATGAAAATGCTCGCTAATGAATAATGCATCTTATTTGGGTAAACTCATTAGGATTGAACTAATGACCTTATTTGTTATATTTCTATCAAAGATAAGGATTATAGGATGAGTGTATTGAATATTTGAAGTTATTTGGGTAGGGATTGTCTAAAACAAATAAGATTGATTGTTTGGGAAAGGTAGAGGAGTAGTGGCCTTTTATAATTGGGGTAGGTGACACACATTGTATTTTTGAAATAAATTGAATTCTACTATGTTTTTTATATTTCAAATGGGTCAAAAAAGTACCATTATTGATCCATAGAGGTGGAAGGGTCTAAATGTGTCAATAAAGTAGTTTTTAGACATGTTTATAGGTATTTTCTTCCCTTTTTTTGTTTATCACAATGATAAACCAATTTTTACCCTAATAGTGGAAAGTAATATTTACTAAATTTACTATTCATATTGGTAAAAAAATATAGTTGGAATTTTTAATCATTATAAATTTTTGATATTCAATATATGGAATACATTTATCCAAATTCATTTCACAAATGAGGGAAAAAATAATTTCATATTAATCCCACAAACATGATGAGAAATATGCCTTTTAATGTGACAATTATCAAAAATTTACAATGTTTTTATATACATTTTGAATGTGAAATTGATTCCAATGAACTAAAAGTTAATATTTTAAGGATTTTAAATGAACTAAAATTTATTCAAATAACCTAATATAATTTCTACATTATGAAATAAAAAATGATTTTTATTTTATCAAATTAATTTTATAAAGGTATAATAAAATCTATTTTATTGTTATTAAAATAAAGGAATACAAATAAGTTTATTAGAATATAGTATTTTTTAAAAATATACAAAATGTTTCAAAAATTATGTTATTTTATAAATATGTTTTCTTCATACAAATCCATTATATGTATTATTTACAAATTAGATATTACTATTCATATAACTATGTTTAATTTCTAGGTTATAATGGTCACTTTTAGTTAAATATTTTCAAAATATATCATAGATTTGATAAAACTCAGTATCACATTTCATGAAAACTAATCTAGTGTTGCATGTATTTAATTATTAACCATATATTTCATATAAATAAATACTAGAATGGTGTAGTTTTTTATGTAATAAAACAATTAAATATAATTTATTTAAATAATGATAATTCATAAAATCATGGGTTGTTATATTTTATCCCTTCAAATAAATTTCAGACCCAAAATTCATGACTCTGAGAAAAAAAATAATGATTTGTATGCCTCTTTATATCCACATGTTACAATGTATCTTCTCTAAAATGGTGGCTTCACTAAAATAACTATGACCAAGTTAGTAGTCTATTTTCTTAAATCATTATCCATTTGATCTAGAATCTCCACTGGTTTTTCCTTATAAGAATGATATTTCTTCAATAGTACGAAATCTAAGATTAGAATATGAGATGGGTCTGACTTGAAATTAAAAATGATATATACTTGTAAAACGTTGTGAACTTGAGAGAGGTTAATTGTAAGCACCTTCTGATAGGATTCCATCCTGATTTGATCAATAATTTCCAATGGAATGAAAAACATATGGATATGTTTACCTTTTTCCCTCAATCTCATAACAATTTTACAATGAGAAATTATTAGAAATACCTTATAACCAATATAGAATTATAGATCTTGCTACAGATTATCATCACAAATTTTCAACCAACATTTTGTTATCTTAGTGTGATACAGAATGGATATAACCATTTTTACCATTTCATATAATATATCATGTCCCAATCACATTCATTTTAAAATCTCACTCTAGTACATTGGAGCTCTACATTCATTTCCATGAATATATTCATAGGGATCCATTTTAATTATTCAATGAAATATACTTTTTAACAATACTCATCTAGTTGAATATGACGATCCCATCCCGCTTTTAAATTCAAAAAACAACATCTTCATGTATCCTATAGAGTTTGAATTGTTCTATTATACTTACCATCTATTTGGGGATGATACAATTTATAAAAACATAACATCATTTTATGAACATATTGAATACTTCTCCATAACATTTAGGTAAACCTCAGATGTAGATCAGATACAATGTAATTTTTTACCCCATGAAACCTTATTACGTCCTTAATGTACACCCTCTCATTCTAATCTAGGGAGAAATATTTTATGATATAGATAAATTTTGTTGACATATTAAGGTGATATACTACAACCTGCATAGATTTATACCATTTAGATTTATTGGGCAGTAAAAAAACCAAATTCATGTTGATATTCTCCCATTTTCATTCTAGTATAGTTAATGGAGGAAACATATCCTTAAAATTATATCTTTTAGGCTTAATTTTTTGAAATAATAAGCACTGAGAAAAAAACATAGTGATATATCATTTCATTCCATCCCAATAGGATGTATTCTTTCAAATATAAATACAAAATTGTACCTTCATGATGAATATATAATGTAAAACTATGATATTTATTTAATAAATTCTTCCTGAAATCTGGTATAAAATGAATGTTTACATAGTTCCTGGACATTATTATTAAATCAAGATCAATGTTATACTATAGAACATTTTAAAACTTCTTTTTTAGATCTAAATCATCCTTCTAAGACTATTTATTCCTCACTTGGATATATGGTTGAAAATTTTTAGAAGATAATATTTTTCCCTTTCTTTAGGATTTTTAGAACCATCCATAGCAAATATAAAAAAATTAGATCATTTTTTTTCTCCTCATTGATAATCCATCATGACCCTTTTGACTCAAAAATTCGACCACCTCGATCTCTTTCCAAGGTTCTTAGTGTATTGTGAAGTCATAATCCTTTATTAGCTCTAACCATTTTCTTTGCAACATACTCTACTCTCTATTTTTGAATATACACTTTAAAAAATTTCAATCAATATATATAATAAATTTCCCCCATAGATATAATATCTCCATATCATTAATGAAAAATTTAACAATTCTCACTCGAAATCATGAGTAGTAAAAATTTTCTTAGGAAACATGATTAATCATAAGCTATAATCTATAAAAATTTAATTATATATAAAAAACACATCATAATCCCTTCATTGATCCATCACTATATATTACAAACCCTTCTCCACTACATTGTAATGTAAGCACTTCTCTACTGACTTGTCTTCTCATTAGGAACATGAAATTTTCTTCACATTAATTTATACATAAGAAATTGGATAACTTTTAGGTTAAATTAATGAGTGTATTAGATAGTTGTGAGAAATTATCTAAAAAATGTTGAAAATATATAGCTAAACCAAGAAAACTATAGTTTTTAGTCTCTATATTTGGTCTATTCAAAAATTCAATATCATTCATTATTATGGATCTACTGATATACCCCATCTTGTGATTATATTACCCAAAAATAAAAACTTTTGTAACCAAAATTCACAGTTTGTAAATTTTATTGATAGATTATCCTTTCTTAGGTTCCATAGTAAAATTCTCAAGTAGCCTTAATTCTCTTCCTTTCTCATTTATTAGATAATAATATTATCTATAAAGTATACCAAATACTAGTCAAGGTTGTCACCTATTATTTTTACTTAGGTTCCAGGAGCTTTGGGATTTGCGTTCGGTCCGCCGGCGGCTTGTGGAGGTTTCATCTTTGTTGGCTCCGGGTGATTATTGGTGATAACTTCGTGGATGAAGCTTGTCGCCTGGTACCGTTTATGGGTTGTTCGTGATTCTTTGTGGACATTGGTGACTACGGTGTCGAGATCTTACGGTGGCTCACTTGTGTAATGTCATTTATCGATGGAGTCGGTGGGTTTTGGTGGATGTTCGGCGTCACCGGCGGGTGTGCGGTTCGGGCTAACGACAAGGTGCGTCAGGGTATGTTGCCCGTCTATATCTCCATCTAGTTTTTTTTTGACATTCATCCTTGACACTATGGCGATTATGTCACGACGATGACGATGGATGTGTGTTGGCGGTGACCGCGATGGATTCTCTTGCGTCAATGGTTTCCCTAGTTGGTGGTTCAGATGGTCTTTGGTGTTGTGTTTTTGTGGTTTATGTTGAGGTTCATGGCCTTTGGTGGTGGGTTTTTCCAGTGACTGTTACGATTTTTGACTATGACATTCCGGTGGAGGGGCAAGTTTAGACTGTCACCTCTGTTGGTGACTAATGTTATGATGATGATGGAACGATGCTAATGGGACGAAGATGTGACGCTGTGATGTTGATCTGTTTGAGATTCGTGACTCAATGGAGGATGTGGCCAGAGGCGGTGGTTGAATTTTGAAATTTGAATTTTGGAATTTGAATTTTTTGTTTGATGGTTGATTGGGAGGGTGTTTGATCTTGTGGGTTCCCACTTTTCAAAAGAGTGGTTTTCAAAATAATAAAAAAATGGATTGTGGATGTGTGAAGAATATATGAGTTCTATTGAAAACTAAACATAACATTTTATTGGAAGGATTTGAAACTATTATTGGAAAAAATCCTCAAATATTATCATACAATTAAAATCATCATTTTCAATTTTATCCTCTACCAATTTAGATAAATAACCTTTATGGATGGGAATTAGGACCCATACAATGGATGTAATCTCAATTATAAATTCATTCTAATTGCCACATTGATAGATGATCATATTTTGGTTTGTAATATCATATGTTAATTCCCTTCCTCGACAATTTTATTGGTACATTTGAATATAACAACAATCCATTTATATAAAGGCATAAAATTCATCCAGAGGAAGAATGAAATGATTTGTCATAAGAAAATTCTCTCAAACATAAACCAGTTAGGAATCATACACCGGAGATGTGATAATCATATAATATTAGGTATTCACTACTAATTCTAAATCTGATCATTTTTATGTCATCATGATACCATTATAAAATTCATTAGATATGAATGAGTGGGTAGATAAATATTAAAATAAGATATTATTTGTTCTAATGTGTATGGTAAGTGTTCCTTTCACTACTCATTATCACACCCTACATTAAAACTACTGATCATATGATATTTATACATTTACATTAGCTTTGGAGGATGTTTCCATTAGTCATCATTATTACCCCTTAGGTTTATAAGTTGGTTAGAATACTTATCAATCACCTTATATTTGAATTACTGATGTATACATGGTGTATTCTTCATATCTTTCTCTCAATTCATTCTATTAGATAACTTCTTCCAACCACTTCGATAAGAAATCATCATATGATAATCACTTATATACTATAAACATTTTAAATTACCCTTTTGAAAATTTTAATCCATCCTTATTCCCACACATTGAGCATAAAGGAAAGACCATCTTCATCTATCTATGTTTTAAATATTTTTCATTAAACATCATATTAATATTATTTCCAAAACCATGAGATTGATATATCAACGTGATAACTATTTCACCAATGACATAACATAAAACAATATCTTCAAATAAATTTAAACCTCTTATCGCTAATTTACATCAAATAACTGGTTTTATTCAATTAAATAATAAATCAACATACTTTTCCAGTGAATGAAATTACTTTAACCATACCTCAAAATTCATGGAAAATTTACCTCATAGTAACAAATCGATTCCTTATCCTTTTTCATTAACTCACAAAACTCTTTCACCATCATCCTATGTAGAATTTATGAAATTAACTTATTGAAAAATATTTTCTTGACTAATCGCAATCAATATAGGTAATTTCTTCTTTTTTAATCGTTATATAGATAGGAGTACACCATTACTCTTTTTCACCTTCCAATATTTATAGATAAAAAATAACTTATTCATGTTTCAAATTTTGGAGAATAAGAATGATATTTTTAGTTATACAAATAAAATATTCAGAAACTATTGAATTAGAAGACAATATAAGGATTGTGGATATTTCCTCACGAAGTACTCAAAATAATTTTGTTCCCTCATTTGTTTTTTTGGATGACTGGTATGATTCATAGCTTGAGAAATGTTTTTGAGAATAATAAAAAAAATTCATAACATGTCCCATACAATTTAGATTCTTAGTCAGATAATCAATGAATTTTATGTCACTATTATCATTAAAATGATTATTTTGGGATCAATCCAATAAAAAATCACCATGTAAGAACAATAATCAAAGAGGGTAACACCATAATCCTAAAAAAACGTTTAGTATTTCTAAATCATGACACCTTATTATTTATTATATGAAACATTAGGTTTAACCTAGTTAATTCTTATTTTTAAAATATTTATATCATTTATTATGGTTCATAAGAATATTTTTCATTACCATTGCAAGACCTCTATTACTTTCAATCCAGTTGTAGAGAATGTCTCGTTATCATACACCAGTTCTTGATTGAGTCTATCTCAATATGGTGTTTTCAAAGTTCTTTCCCTATGAACATTTGTGCCAGATCAACATCAACATGTACTATCTATAAAAGGATGTAATTTCTTGGAAACCAATAGCTCTAACATTTACTATAGTCACAGAACATTTTCCTATACATTGTCTCATCCATAAAATTATCCTTAAACCTGTCCCTATGGATCTCACAATGGTTTTCTCATCATAATTTCCAGTGGATAACTAAACCTGTTATTTGATACCAAATATAGTAACCCAATATTGTCATATATCGATATTAAATCATTTTAGTATAATATTAATTAAATTAAAAAGACACAAGCCTATGAATTGTAATAGTTTAGTGTCATTGGAAATGTAGAAACGTAATCGTTGGTTTTTAAGTGTTCTACAACATATCTGAATAAATTCCACACAACTAGAACCCTCTTATGAAATATCATACATAATACATATCTTTAGAAACTAGGGAAAGGAAACATAACAAAGTGTTGAGCTTATATTCTCTATAAGGATAATCATTAAAGATACATAATCATAACATTAGTATAAGTATATTATAACATGAGGATAAAAATTAAAAAGAATAACATGTACATAAAATATAATAATATTGAATCATGGGATAAATATTTGATGTTTATTAGACATGAATCACTAGGGAATCAATGAACATGATCCATGAGAGAATAAAATTGGAATAAGGAATTGATTTTTTTGCATGAATATAAGAATTGAAAATCATTTCTATATTACTCAAGGTTAAATTCCATAATTTTCATAATAGATAAATTCATTTCCTAAATTAGATTCACGCCCAGTTTGAATATTGTCTTGCTAAATTGGGTTCACATCCCATTTTATCCATGGCTTACTCAACCGAGTTTACTCCTCTATTGAGACCGGCTTATCTCATGATATATTAATCAATACCCAATTCATTAAAGGGACATATAAGTCTCAACTATCACATAATGAAAATAATATTTATTTATTCCAAAATATTATAAAAATTAATCAGATAATTTAAAATTAAATAAAATAGGAATTACAAACATTTTATCATGTAATAAAATTTTAAAAATAGATAGGATTCATATTCATTTCATCATATAATTAACTATGAAAAGAATCTGGTTTAATAAGAAATTTTTAAAGGTATAACCATAGAATAGAATTAGGTTTCATAAAAAACGTTTTATAATAAACATAATCCATTTAGTGAAATAATAAATATGGAATCCTTGTATCACATCTTTAATAAGTCATAAGTAACATAATTGAGTGTAATCTCCTATGGAGAATGAACTTGATTAATTATTTAAGACATTTCTTCATAAAAATATCAATTTTACATTGAAAAAATTGTATTTTATGCAATAATTATTTTAAAGTACATTTTCATTGAACAGATATTTGAAAAACTATAATATAATTATCAAAGAGATAATTTTTCATTACAAAATAAAATTATAGTCATATAAAACACATTGAAATAAAGATTCCTTTCACATTTTCTGTAAAATTCAAATGGGAATTGATTAGAAAATGACATGATAATTCCATTAAAAAATTTATATAGATAAAAATGGGTAGAAATGTATATTAATAATCATAATAGTTTAATAAAACATTTTCGAATACATTTTATTAAGCATTTTTTAGATTAAAACTAATTTCAAATCAATGATGGAAATGAAGTATTGGTTTCATAAAATAATCATAAAAATATAATGTTACAAAGAATATAAAAATGGTAACATTACATAAAGATATAGTTAATAATAAGATTACAAGAAAATTCATAATAATTCTTAAGTGGTAGATAATTATATTTCAATATTTAGAGACTTAATTATAAAACATTCTATTGAATGATGAGGTAGTAACAGAAAATATTTTCCACTTCGGTATCCTTGGATCATAATCCCCAGGAAGAAATAACATGAAAAGGAACATAAAATATTATTTGAATGAATAAATTCATAATTTTACATGTCTAATTTCTTTTATATACACCTCGTTAAAAAATATTGGTTCATAACATAACATACATATCAATGAAAGAAATTGAAACAATAATATTTTACCTTAAGTTATAACATCTGTAGTACTCATTTAAACCTCCATTATAAAAAATCCAATATTACTACAAATATATTAAAAAACCATATTAATATATATCACACCATATATTATTTTATTCTGACATTTTATTACTCTTCTATCAACAATTTCTTATTAATGTCATGTTTTGGGTAATAACAACTTTTATTTTTTATATGGTTTCTTTTTTTATATTAATTTTCCTATTAAATTGGTAATGGTTATATAATATCTATAAATAAAATAATTAAATTAATATAATATATATTGATTATATATTTGTTTATATAGATCCAACAAAATTCATGATAAAAAATGAAATGTACCATTTATAGAGAGGGTAGGTCATATGTACGCATGAATGCTGTTAACATTTTTTTGTTGGAATGAATGAAATAAAATAAAATGTTATTTTATCATTTAAAATAATTCTTATATAAAATATTCAAAAATAAAATTATTAAACCCATCCTTAAAAATCGATGTAAAATGTGAATGAATCCCATTACTTCATGACACGATTGTATTTCATACACACAAATGATGCTATTGTATTACAACTAAATGAAAAGAAATAATGTATGTGTGACATAAAAATAAAATAATAACAAAAAATTCTTAAATATAATAAAAAACATTAAAAAAATCAACCATTATATAAGCCTTAAATGGTTTTAATGGAAAAATTATTGACATCAGTTCCTCAGGGGACAGTTTTTTGTTCACATGGATGATGATTTTATGACCCATTAAATAGAAGTGTGCGTGGTTGTCTCTCATAAATTAAAAAATATATTATTATATTTTTGATACATAGTTTTTTATATAATAATCATATAAAAATAATTTAATGGTGTATAAAAATAAATAAATCCAAAATACTCATTGATGAAGGTTACCATTCTTTAGGTACCCTCACTAGGTTTACACTAAATCATTTTTTGATACATTTTTTTCCAAAAATATTCCTTATTAGATTATAATTGGGAATTTTAGAACTTATTTGGGTTGTTATTGGAATAAAAAATAGTTATTCTTGTGTTAATATGGGAGGATAGTAGACAACCTTTTAGAAGTGGGGGAGAAGACAAACTGGGTATTTTTTTAATTGAATTGTGGAATTCCATGTTTTTCATATGTAAAAAGGTTCCAATATAGACTTCTATAATCCCATTTCGTATTAATAGACTAAATAAGGCTATAAGATAGATTTTATACATTTTTATCGGTAATTTATACTATTATCTTTTTTTATTAACTGATTGGTAATCCCATTTTTCCTAACCATCCATTTTTTATTTCACTATTAAATTTTGTCAAAGAATAATTTGAACATCTTATGAATTATAAATTTTTCTTATTCCAAATATTTAAACTATTTTTAAAAATTATATTCACATAATTGGCTAAAATTAAGTTAATATTAATCTTGCAAACATGAAGAGAAATCATTTTTTAATTAAAAAGGATGACAATTTTATAATGTTATAATATACAATTTAAATTATAAAACGATTATAATGACGCATATTGTATTAATGGATTTGATGTTTGACAAATTTATAATTTAAAACAAATTTAAAATTTAATTTAATATTAAGAAATAATAAATTGAAAAGTAATTCTTCAATTACAAATCATAATTTGTTTAATATTCTTCAAAAAATGATACATTTTAGGAAAATAAAAATAATTCAACATCAGATAATTTTTTCATTATAAATAAAAAATGAAGTTAATTTTATAAAATTAATTTTTTATAATTAAAAATATATATTATTATAAAGAAAATGGTATAAAAAAGAGTCTTTTGAGAAAATAGTGCTTTCAAAACATATGAAGAATTTACAAAAAATAATGTATTATAATATAAATATGTCACATTCATATAAAATATTTATAATTATTTTTTTAAAAGTATATATTATTATTCATTTGACAATATTTATAGGCTAGGTTATAACAATCACATTTAAATATATATATTTATAATATATCACGATTTTAACAAATCCTGGTATCGTATGTAATAAAAGAGAAGCTACTATTACAATAAGTGAATTCTTAACATGTTGTTGAATATAATTTAATATTAACAAGATGAATCATTCAATGATATCCACAAATTAAAATAAATTTTTACTAAAACATAATTCATATAAACATGAGGTATTATAGTGTGTTTATTGTATCTATAATAAGTAACTATTGGATTATCGAGGTTTATGAGAAGATACATCTAGAAAATATTATTCCTCTTCTAATGATGGATTTATATGTAATGATGTTCAATTACTGGATCATCCTACATATATAACATAAGATTTTTTAATATACATAAATCTCATGTAATATTTTATACCACCTAGTGATCTAATATTTATGAATCTATAATAGTGTTATCTAATTGAAAAAAATCCTTACTTTGGGTCTTGATAACCAATATTGAGAGATACATGTCTCAAAGGACTGGATAAGAACATAATGATAAATATGTGAAAATTATAATGTAATATTTTGAAGTATTTTTGAAATAAAAATATGTTTTCTCTAATAAAATGAGGTTGAGTGTTTAATTTCACTCATACTCTGTTTTATATCAATTTTGATGAGGTTATATCAAATAGTTCCAATTGAATTAATAATATAATTGAATAAACATAATATTAATTAGTAAAAGGGTATTATTTTACCTTGTTATTAAATATTTAGTACATTGGTTTATTTTTTTATGATTTAAGTTGGATCAATTCACATTTTTAATTATTATCACAAATATAAAAAACACGATCAAGAATAATTATACTCTACCACATATTGATAATTTTATTTTAAATTGTAGGAGCTCAATAATACTCAATGATTTAACATTTATCAATATATTATTTATTATTTCTTAAAAGGGAACATATATGCAATTTAAAATTTGATACATGATCTTGATATTCTAAATTCCTTGTCATTTTATATAGGATTACAAATACCCCCACCATCATTAAGGTTCAATTTAAAAATTTATTTAGTGATTACCTCATTTAATTTGTGGTAATATTAAAAGAATTAATTATCATTTATTATGATATAATTGTGTATAATCATGAACATAATATATTTGTAGTAAATTACATGATAAAGTATAAATTTTTTACCAAATATTGTAATTGTGATCTTTTTCTAAACAAATATCTTTCATCGGTCAAGTAATTAAAGGAGATGGTATAAATAATATATTAATAAAAGATATTATTAATAAAAGGATATCTTAGAACAACCATTGTAATAAATATCCACAGTTTTATCGAATTGGGTAAATAAAATATGAAATTTGTTGAAAATATTTTTTGTTATGAAATCAAACAATGAAGTTAACTTGAATGGGATTTTTGTTACTTTTGAATGAGGAATTTAAAGACAGTTTCATGTAGTATAAGAGATGATTGTTTCACAAAACTTATAGTCACCTTAAATTATATTGGATAAGGTTTTTTTTGAAAAATAGTGATTTTTCAAAAATGTTATTAGGATCTATTCACATTAAAAATGATATGGTTATAACTTATATCTCATGTCAATTGAATGTAACAGGGAAAATATACACTATTAATGATTTTTATATTGGTATTTTTATAGTTTCATTGAATATATAGATCTATTATCTATGTGTTGAATGATCTGGAATGCATACAAATCACAATATTATTAGTTATATATTCACACATAAAAAAGATAAATATGTGCCAAATAATATGGTTAAAATTGATCAAAGACTATAAATTCTCAATATATTATAACCCTATGAATATTCTATCAGAAAGAAGTAATATTTTTCCATATCCAGGTCATGTATTTTTAAATACCAAATTCCTATTTATTTTCAATGTATGTGCCTTGAAATCATTATGGAAGTTAAAATATTATCAAATACATATTATTTCTCAAATTTCAATAAATATGAAAATTACTGAGGTGTAGAAGGAGGATATGTGAAATCATTTATGTTAAGGGATTATAAATGATCAACTTTGACAACGATTAAATAATATTATTCAGTAAAAAACTATGTATTCTATAAAGACAAACACATATTTAAGAGCTATTGGATTATTCATATATTTCATCATTCTCTATCCAAACTAGATGCATGAATATTTTTAGAGTTATCAAAGAGGGTTTATGGTGGGAAAACATGAATAATAATATTGAAAAGTGTACATATCGATGATATGTATTCCATAATGTTTTGTTTTAATGTTATAATTCTAAAGGGATGATTCAACCATTACCTATACCCGTATGACAATTAGATGATATAACCATGGATTTTATTATGGGTCTTCTTAGGTACTACAAATACAATAATTCAATCTAGTTTTAGCTAATTTCCTTATTAAGAAACCATGATTAATTTCAATTTAGGAATATGGTTCTCTCAATCAAATATTCATGATATTTATAAAGGAAGTTGTTGGGATTCCTGGAGTACCACATTCCATTATGATTAATCAAGATCTATGGATTACCTAAATGTTATTAAAGAATGTTTAACAATAATTATATACAAATTTGACCTTCAATACTTCTTATCATCATCATAATGATGTTAAATCTTCCATTATCATTATATTGATGGAGGATATGCTGAATTATAACTCAATAAATTTTTTATGGGGTAATTATCACCAAATTCTACATATTGAGTTATCATATAACAATAATTTTTATTATAGAATTCAAATGGAACAATATAAGAATATATATGTGAAAATGTGTATATATATATAACTTGTAGTGATAATATTGGAGTGTATAAGATATTGGGATATGATCACTCTCAATTATTATCAATGAAGATTCAAGCAATTCAGCAACATATTAAGACTAAAAAAAAATAAATTGATGAGCTATGCTGATAATTAGAGAAGGAATTTCATGTTTCAAATCAATGATATGGTATTCCATAGAATATCACCATAGAAGATTTTTATAAGATTTGGGTAAAAAGAAATTTAGGATCAGTAAATACATTTAATGTTTTTTAGTTATCAACCATATGGGGATAATTGGTGATCATATTTCATATACATTGAACCTATCATAGGTGAATAACGTGTTTCATGAATTATTTTTTAGGTAATACATACATGAATCTTCACATGTACCAAAAATAGATATTCTACCATTGGAAGATGATATATCTTATATTAAAATCTAGTATAAATGTTTTATCTTATAGATAAATTACTATGAAATAGGACCACTCACTTAGTCAATCAACATCGGAAAAACCCGAACATTATACAAGAAATGTCTATCCTGAAAAATATTCAATAAATAAATTTTCTAAAAAATAATTCATATTATTTTTCTTTTTAAATCCATTAATATTCAATATTATTTTTAAAATATTTAGAAGAAAAAAATTATTCTTACCAAAAAACAATTATCTTAGTATCAAAAGATGTTTTCACTAAAAAACATTCAATATGGATACTTTTTAAAAATGATAAATGTGTAAAAGGTTAAAAAAATATTTCCCACAAAATTAATAATGACATTAAAATTGTATTAAATTAAATTACTCAATTACTGAATCATGGAAACATACATATATGAAATGAATGTGGCTATTGAGGAGGAAAATGTTGGATTTAAAAGAATAGTTTGGATTGGATTCCCTTATAAGAGTTAGAATGGGGAAAGTATTTAACAAAATAAGTTAAATTTATGGAGGAAATATAAAAAAATAATATATTTAGAATATGATAATTTTTTTTGGATTTTTATATACATTTCAAACCATTTTTTTCTGATGTAAATTTATTCAAAAAAACATTGATTTCTATATAAATTAGGGATGAAATCCTTAAAATTTAATTTCCTTTAAAATTGAAGCCAAATGAAATGTATAACATAATATTGATATTTTAAACCCATGATTTGAATACTATTTTTTTAAATAGGAATATATAGGTATTATATACATAAGTCATTAAAATAACTTTTGCATACAAATAATATCACAAAGTATAGAAATTTATAAGAGTAAACAAACATGTCTTTGTTAACATTTGAACCATAATCCGTGGAAAGTAAAAACATGAAATATATCATTAATTTTTATTAACATAATAGAATCATGATAAATAATTTCACATAGATAGTATATGAACAATTTAAATAAAAATATTTTCATCATATGAAACAAGGCTCAAGGACTAAAAATTGAGAAGGAAATGCCTACCTTTTTTCATAGCTTCCAAAAAAGTACTTTAACTTCAATACTCCTAAAAATAAATCCTCTATAAATTTGATTACTCCTCATATGTTTGGTCTTTTCAGGAGAAAAAAACCTCTATAACGTGGAAGGATGTTTTGGGATTTTAATTGGAAAGAATATGGTCAAAATGTGTGGCATTGATTGGGAGGAAAAGGTGACGGTGAATGTTTCCTATTATAACGGAGGGTAATGGATTTTTTTGAAAAACATATAAAATTAAATATAATTATACCATGATAGTGGGAAAAAATTTCTGAAATAATATTAATTGAATGATCATCAGTCTAGAAAAAACAACTACCAAAACATGGAGATAATGTTTGTGGTATTTGTTTTCCCATTTTTTTAGTTCTTTCAATGCTTTACATTGATCAAGTTAATTTTTTTATAATGGTTTAATTATTTATATTTATAATAATAAAATTAACCTTATTATATAATTGGGTTATTCTATCTAAATATATGAAAACCATTTATTAAAATAAAATGCTAAAATTGTATAAAATTACTTACATATTAGTAAATATATAACGAATGAAAATAGTTTTATAAAAAATATAAATTATGTAAAAAATGTAAAATTTATTAATGTAAGTCAAACATACTAATTTAAAAATCTATATTTTTGTAAACAAATAAATAATGGGTAAACAAATAGGTTTCATTAATATTATGTTATACTAATATCCAAATGATTTCATAGAAGATATTGTATTTTAAAAAATGGTATTTTTTTAAATTGACCGAAAATATTTTTTATGAAAAATAAAATAAATGCATACTATATACAACACCATGGTATTTTAAAATAAATAGTAGGTTTAATATTGTATATGAAACACAATAGTGAACCTAATTGAACAATGAATTATTATTATTTAAGAATGTCTACTATATAATTGTCATTGAATTGAAATATATGAATATATGTAGCCAAATTATAAAATATATATAGAATACCTATTAAATAAAAACTAATTAAAATATTCTTACAAAATAGTAGCTCATTTTTTATTTTAGTAATTTTTATTATTAAAAAGTATCTTCTCTGTAAAAAATAGTTCTGATTAATTTTTAATCTAAATATTATAAATAAATTTTTCTAATAATTAAAATACCTTTTCATAAATAAATAATTTAATTTTCAAATTAGAATATAAAATTTACCTTATGACTATATTTTGGTAATTTTTGGGTAATAGTGATTTTTATAAAATACTAAACAAATAATGATTTTTATTGAATATTATCTTTTTGTTTTATGAATTTAAATATAAATACATGGTTTTTAAAATGCTTCAAATTATAATTATTCCATTTATATTATTAATAACACAATTATATTCATTAAAATTAATTTTAATTGTTAGTTTTTTAAAAAATTATTTAAACATTTCAATACACTTTTTTCTAGAAAATAACTTTTCATCATGTCTTGTGAGATTAATTTGAAATTTAATTTTGTCACTTGTGTAAATTTAATTCAATAAAATTGATTTCATATCTCTAAAAACCATAATTAGAATTTAATAAATATATTAATTTTCTTTTTTTCCATTATTAATGGTATCTATGGTAAATCGTAATAACCATAGTAAATTGTAAATCTGGTAAATTTAAATAAAAAATTTTCTAAAAAGGATTTAAAAAATATATAATTCTTTCAATTAAACTATTTTATGAGTTTATATTGTCCATACACATATATTATAGGAATTTATTACCATTTATATCCTTTTAAATTAGATAATGAACTAAAAAATATTTTAAGTGATGAAAATTACAAATGTCTCTCCTTTGCATTTATATTTTAATTTAATGCTCACTTAGGTTTCCAAATATGTTTTCAATGAATATTAACTTTTTTTATCATAGTAAATCTATTTTAATGATTTTAATTTATTTTTAATTTTTAGGGATTGTATAATTAGCTCTAATTCGTGCACAACATTGACAGGATGATTGTTCAGGTAGTCGTAAAATTAAAGTAAATTAATTGAAGAATATAAAAATTAATTTATTTGGAAGCCTTATAGTATAAAAATAACTTAATACTTTATAATATAAAACAATTTATGTTTAAATACTTTATATTCTAATTTAATATCAATATATAGGTTTTCAAACTCAAAATATGTGAATAATTCTTAAAATGGAATTAATGACATTTTATTTTTTATAATATTTTATTAAATGAAATAATAAAAAAATATTTCAAGAGGTAAAGTGTAATGGGATGTTTTTTAAAATATTACCCTTGTAATATTTATAATCCAATTTTAATCTTATAAGTAAATATATTACACTTATTTATTAAATAAATATTTTACTGCAATTAAGGATAAAAAGAGTTCATGGGGGATTAAAACAGAAATATAAGTGTAAAAAAAATGACCTAAACAAAAAATAATATTATCTTATGTGACCATTTCGACTCCTACTCATCATATCTTCCAAATATATATTTTTTCTTCCATGATTTTTGGAAAATTAATTTATATTAATTTAATATAATAATAAATTACATGATTAACCCTCTCATCACTGTAAAAACAATACCCATAGCCTCTTCAATACTAAATTCATGTGATTTTTTTTTCATCCAATACTGAACAAAATCCTTTAATAACAACCTTTACCACGTCCTAGAGGAATTATTTTTGGAATAATACAATCCTTATAAGGAAAGAGGTTTATGGAAAACAAAGTTATCTGAAGAAGATGTTTAAATCTTATCTGAGAATTTTAATTTTCTTTATATTCATCATCCTTAGATTATTCATCAAACTAGATGAAATAATATGATAAATTAATTGAAAAATATATATTGCATTTAGTATATTCTATTACTAATAAACATATCCCATTATATTAAATGGGGAATAAAACCATCATTTTCTTGTACAATGGAATGCCGCCAAACGAACTGATGTAACTCATTTTCCATAAGTGCCTCTCACATTTTTTTAATATTATTAATTTAAAGTATATATATTATAATATTGAATTAATTATAAAATTTTTAACTATAATAACATATTGAGTCAATATGGTTTTCTTATGACATTTCCATTACTCTACTTTTTTGAAAATCACAAACACTTTATCTTATGGAAAAATGTTTTCTCTAGGAATTACCATAATGAATAAAAATTTTGCTTCTCTTAATAAATTTTATCTTTACCTATGTTTTAATTTTTCATTTTATAGTTTCTATAAATCTAACTCATTTTATTCCTAAGTCTAAATTTTGTTTCAAATCTAAAACCTCAAAATCCTATAAATCCTTTGTTCTAGAGTATTCTATTTCCCAGGTCTGAATTCTCTAAAATCCAGACTTCAAATTTACTAAAATTAAGACATCAAATTCTCTAAAATTAAGACTCGGAATGCTCTGAAATTAAGAAACCCATTTTTTTGAAATATAGACTCTGAATTTTCATATATTTAGACTCTGAATTCTCTGAAATTATTACTCTAAATTCATTAAAATTCATACTTTGGACTCTCTAAAATCCAATCTCTGAATTCTGTGAAATTAAGTCTCAGAATTTTCTAAAATTCAGACATCAAATTCACTGATATTCAGACTCCAAATTCCTTATAATTCAGACTTAAATTCCTCAAAATTTAAGATCTTAATTACTCATAATTCAATTTCTGAAATCATTGGAAATCAGACTCTAAAATCACAAAAAATTAGATCTTGAATTCCATGGAATATAGTATCCAAATATCCATTATTTACAGTCATTGAATTTTTATATGGTTAGAATCTAAAGATTATTTTTCTTTAGAATCTTAAAATCATCTTTGATTAAGATACCTTATTTTTCATACGCTTGTTATTGTTATGAAATGATTTCGTACAATATGTTTTTAACTGACCACTGTTTGAGGGACACATGTATAGGTCCATCTAAGATTCAAGGTAAAATATCACCTTTGTATGATAGAGATGACTATTAGAGAACAGACTATAAATCGAAACCCATTTGTACGAGATCAATAACGAGAATAACCTCTTGATCACTCTAGAGACTGCATGTTGGTGGAAGTGATTTATAGAGAGAGGGAGACTCTCATGGCTTGTGCGTACTAAACATATTCTTCAGATTTCTTTGTGCGACTCTGATTTTTGCTATTTACAATCAAGGACTTCCGGGGATACGAAGACATAAGTACCAACTACCATAATGTTTGATGACTTACATGGATATAAAGACAGAGGTTTCAACTACATTAATGTTTGTGGTCTTGCAAGGATAGAAAGATATATTTCAATATTCTATTGAGGTCTTACCCTTGTGTAGGTAAGACAGACTTTCTTGAAAGTATAAATCAAGGGACCTTTATCTAAGGTTTATGGATATCCTACTATTTTGGTTAAAAGATTTCATACATGTTTTGTTACATGTTTATTTCTACTGTGTTTTGATAATGGAAGAATGAGTAAACTTTTTTTAGTTTCTTGTACTTTTGTATAGTCTGATAAGTAATATTCTATATGCTTTAAGGTAGAATCTTTTCCTTGTAAACATTTCTTATGATTCATTTCAGAACCACATTCCCATAACCTAGGATGTTTTTAGATCTAAAAGTGGTCTTGTGAATTTACCTTGTTTAACTTTTTTAAACATATTTATCATTAAGTTTAAAAAAAGAATGTTTTTAATGTTACAATTCACCCCCACCCCCATATTGTATGTGAGCAACAATATTCATATTTCGATCCAAAAAATTGGTATCAGAGGAGGTTATTGAAATACTAATATTAACATATGTGTTTACATGCTCAAGTTTTCAATTGTTTTAATTTTTTTCGTCACTTAGGATTTTTTTTATCTTTGTGTATAAACATTTACTATTAACAAGTTTCAGTGGAATGATATTTTCTTAGAATGGCAGTAATGAATTTTTGATCAATTGATAATATGAATCCTACTAGACCGACTATAATTTGTAGAAATTATTACTTGTATTATAGATATCAAATAAAAATCATTTTTTATTAATAATGGAGTTGACAATTTTTTATGATTACTGGGGAATACAAGATTTGTGACAAGGAAGTCAGAACCTTTACCAATCAATAAAAATCAGAATATCAACAAAACTAATACTTATACAATACTTTGTTGTGTTCCATAGCCAGTAATATATATAGTCATATTTCTTTTTGTGAATATTTTAGCTATATCTGGAAGAAACTAGAGGTTACACATTTTGGTACATCCAAAGTTATAGAAACTAGAAGAGCTGTGCTTAGAGAAACACTACTGGAAATTCGAGCTATAGCCACGGTTCTAAACCGTGGCTATAGGCCCTCAAACCGTGGCTATAGGTAATAGCCACGGTTTGAGGAACCGTGGCCAAGTTTGGCGTGGCTATAGGCCTAGACCTATAGCCACGGTTCCAAACCGTGGCTTTAACTCTATAGCCACGGTTCAAACCGTGGCTATAGGTTTATAGCCACGGTTAAAACCGTGGCTGTATACCTAATGCCACGGTTTCAACCGTGGCTATACTATAGGCCGGACAAAATCTATAGCCACGGTTTAAAACCGTGGCATTATGTCTATAGCCACGGTTTAAAACCGCGGCAATACATCAATAGCCACGGTTTTGAACCGTGGCTATAGGGTTTCCAAATTCATAAAAAAAAAATACCCCCTGGACACACCCTGGACACCCCCATGCCACCCCCGGCCAGTCCCCCCTGCCAGTACCCCCGGACAGCCCCCCGTGCACCCCCGGACAGCCCCCCGTGCACCCCCGGACAGCCCCCCGTGCACCACTGGACAGCCCCCCCGGCCAGCCCCAGCCAGCCCCCCATGCACCCCCGAGCAGCCCCCCGACCAGCCCCGGACAGCCCCCCGTGCACCCCTGGACAGCCCCCCCGGCCAGCCCCAGCCAGCCCCCCGTGCACCCCCGAGCAGCCCCCCGACCAGCCCCGGACAGCCCCCCGTGCACCCCCGGACAGCCCCCAGCCCCCAGCCCCCCCTGCCCCCTGCTTGTCCCCCTGCCAGCTCCCCCCCTGCTAGTCCCCCCCTGCCCCCTGCTAGTCCCCCACTGCCCCCTGCTAGTACCCCCCCCCCCCGCCACCCCCCCTTCTTGTCCCCTTGCCAGCCCCCCCTGCCACCCCCCCTGCCAGTCCCCCCTGCCCCCTGACACCCCCCCTGCTAGTCCCCCTGCCCCCTGCTAGTCCCCCACTGTCCCCTGTTAGTCCCCCCCCCCCCGCCACCCCCCCCGCTTGTCCCCTTGCCAGCCCCCCCAGCCACCCCCTGCTTGTCCCCCTGCAAGCCCCCCCTGCTTGTCCCCCTGCCAGCCCCACCCCTGCTCCTGCCAGCCCCCCACCCTGCCCCCTGCTTGCCCCCCTGCCAGCCCCCCCCTTCCCCCTGCTTGTCCCCCTTCCAGCCCCCCCGGCCACCCCCCTGCCCCCTGCTTGCCCCCTGCCGCCACCCCCCCCCCCCCCCCCTTCCCCCTGCCAGCCCCCCCGCCCCTGCTTGTCCCCCTGCCAACCCCCCCTGCTGGACACCCCCCCTGTCCGTGCACCCCCGGACAGCCCCCCCCTGCTGGACACCCCCCATGCACCCCCGGACAGCCCCCCGTGCACCCCTTGCCAGCCCCCCCAGCCACCCCCTGCTTGTCCCCCTGCAAGCCCCCCCTGCTTGTCCCCCTGCCAACCCCACCCCTGCTCCTGCCAGCCCCCCCCCATGCCCCCTGCTTGCCCCCCTGCCAGCCCCCCCCTTCCCCCTGCTTGTCCCCCTTCCAGCCCCCCCGGCCACCCCCCTGCCCCCTGCTTGCCCCCTGCCGCCACCCCCCCCCCCCTTCCCCCTGCCAGCCCCCCCGCCCTGCTTGTCCCCCTGCCAACCCCCCCTGCTGGACACCCCCCCTGTCCGTGCACCCCCGGACAGCCCCCCGTGCACCCCCGGACAGCCCCCCATGCACCCCCGGACAGCCCCCCGTGCACCCCTGGACAGCCCCCCCGGCCAGCCCCGGCCAGCCCCCCGTGCACCCCCGGACAGCCCCGGACAGCCCCCATGTGCACCCCCGGACAGACCCCATGCAGCCCCCATCCCCCCTGCACAGAACCCCGGAAACCCCCTGCCCCCTGCTTGTCCCCCTGCCAGCCCCCCCTGCCCCCTGCTTGTCCCCCTGCCAGCTCCCCCCCTGCCCCCTGCTAGTCCCCCACTGCCCCCTGCTAGTCCCCCCCCCCCCCGCCACCCCCCCTGCTTGTCCCCTTGCCAGCCCCCCCTGCCAGTCCCCACTGCCCCCTGACACCCTCCCTGCTAGTCCCCCTGCCCCCTGCTAGTCCCCCACTGCCCCCTGTTAGTCACCCCCCCCCCCCCCCCCGCCACCCCCCTGCTTGTCCCCTTGCCAGCCCCCCTGCCGCCCCCTGCCAGCCCCCCCTGCTTGTCCCCCTGCCAGCCCCCCCTGCCCCTGCCAGCCCCCCCCCTGCCCCCCTGCCAGCCCCCCCCCCCTTCCCCCTGCTTGTCACCCTGCCAGCCCCCCCGGCCACCCCCCTGCTTGTCCCCCTGCCTGCCCCCCCTGCCCCTGCCAGCCCCCCCCCCCTGCCCCTGCCAGCCCCCCCTGCCAGCCCCCCCCCCCCTTCCCCCTGCTTGTCCCCCTGCCAGCCCCCCCTGCCCCCTGCTTGTCCCCCTGCCAGCCCCCCCCTGCCCCCCTGCCAGCCCCCCCTTCCCCCTGCTTGTCCCCCTGCCAGCCCCCCCTGCCCCCTGCTTGTCCCCCTGCCAGCCCCCCCTGCCCCCTGCTTGCCCCCTGCCACCCCCCCCTTCCCCCTGCCAGCCCCCCCAGCCCCTGCTTGTCCCCCTGCCAACCCCCCCTGCTGGACACCCCCCCTGTCCGTGCACCCCCGGACAGCCCCCCGTGCACCCCCGGACAGCCCCCCGTGCACCCCCGGACAGCCCCCCGTGCACCCCCGGACAGCCCCCCCGGCCAGCCCCGGCCAGCCCCCCGTGCACCCCCGGACAGCCCCACGACCAGCCCCGGACAGCCCCCCGTGCACCCCCGGACAGCCCCCATGTGCACCCCCGGACAGCCCCCCGTGCACCCCCGGACAGCCCCCCCGTGCACCCCCAGACAGCCCCACGACCAGCCCCGGACAGCCCCCCGTGCACCCCCGGACAGCCCCCATGTGCACCCCCGGACAGCCCCCCGTGCACCCCCGGACAGCCCCCCCGTGCACCCCCAGACAGCCCCCCCGTGCACCCCCGGACAGCCCCCATATGCACCCCCGGACAGCCCCCATATGCACCCCCAAACAGCCCCCCGTGCACCCCTGGACAGCCCCCCGGCCAGCCCCGGACAACCCCCTGTGCACCCCCGGACAGCCCCCCGACCAGCCCCGGACAGCCCCCCGTGCACCCCCGGACAGCCCCCATGTGCACCCCCGGACAGACCCCATGCAGCCCCATTCCCCCTGCTTGCCCCCTGCCACCCCCCCCCCCCTTCCCCCTGCCAGCCCCCCCAGCCCCTGCTTGTCCCCCTGCCAACCCCCCCTGCTGGACACCCCCCCTGTCCGTGCACCCCCGGACAGCCCCCCGTGCACCCCCGGACAGCCCCCCGTGCACCCCCGGACAGCCCCCCGTGCACCCCCGGACAGCCCCCCCGGCCAGCCCCGGCCAGCCCCCCGTGCACCCCCGGACAGCCCCACGACCAGCCCCGGACAGCCCCCCGTGCACCCCCGGACAGCCCCCATGTGCACCCCCGGACAGCCCCCCGTGCACCCCCGGACAGCCCCCCCGTGCACCCCCAGACAGCCCCCCCGTGCACCCCCGGACAGCCCCCATATGCACCCCCGGACAGCCCCCATATGCACCCCCAAACAGCCCCCCGTGCACCCCTGGACAGCCCCCCGGCCAGCCCCGGACAACCCCCTGTGCACCCCCGGACAGCCCCCCGACCAGCCCCGGACAGCCCCCCGTGCACCCCCGGACAGCCCCCATGTGCACCCCCGGACAGACCCCATGCAGCCCCATTCCCCCCGGACAGCCCCCCGTGCACCCCCGGACAGCCCCCATGTGCAACCCCGGACAGCCCCCATGTGCACCCCCGGACAAACCCCATACAGCCCCCTACCCCCCTGCACAGAACCCCGGGCGTTTATCAAGCGCGCGCAACGCTTAAAGAACGCATAATGAGCCCTACCGCGCAGACCACACGTCCGATTGACGCGCCGTCTGCGCGTGCACGTCGCGAATAATAATGGGATTGTTGTCCTGTGATTTCAGGGCAATCCGATGTCGTCCGCTATGAGTTTGACCGTTAGACGCCTGTTTTGGCCGTTTATGACACCGGAACGGCGTTCCCGGTCACCACGGGCACACGGCACGTCCGATTGACGTGCCGTCTGCTCGACCACATCACAATTCACTCACCCTTTGATGTCGTCCGATTTCAGGCCATTCGGAATTCGTTCGGCCCGTTTGGACCCCCCCACGCGCGTTTATCAAGCGCGCGCAACGCTTAAAGAACGCATAATGAGCCCTCCTGCGCAGACCGCACGTCCGATTGACGTGCCGTCTGCGCGTGCACGTCGTGAATAATAATTTGAATGTTGTCCTGTGATTTCAGGTCAATCTGATGTCGTCCGCTATGAGTTTGACCGTTAGACGCCCGTTTTGGCCGTTTATGACACCAGAACGGCGTTCCCGGTCACCGCGGGCACACGGCACGTCCGATTGACGTGCCGTCTACTCGACCACATCACAATTCACTCACCCTTTGATGTCGTCCGATTTCAGGCCATTCGCAATTCGTTCGGCCCGTTTGGACCCCCCACGCGCTTTTCTCAAGCGCGCGCAACGCTTAAAGAACGCATAATGAGCCCTCCTGCGCAGACCGCACGTCCGATTGACGTGCCGTCTGCGCGTGCACGTCGCGAATAATAATTTGAATGTTGTCCTGTGATTTCAGGTCAATCTGATGTCGTCCGCTATGAGTTTGACCGTTAGACGCCCGTTTTGGCCGTTTATGACACCAGAACGGCGTTCCCGGTCACCGCGGGCACACGGCACGTCCGATTGACGTGCCGTCTGCTCGACCACATCACAATTCACTCACCCTTTGATGTCGTCCGATTTCAGGCCATTCGCAATTCGTTCGGCCCGTTTGGACCCCCTCACGCGCGTTTCTCAAGCGCGCGCAACGCTTAAAGAACGCATAATGAGCCATCCTGCGCAGACCGCACGTCCGATTGACGTGCCGTCTGCGCGTGCACGTCGCGAATAATAATTTGAATGTTGTCCTGTGATTTCAGGTCAATCCGATGTCGTTCGCTATGAGTTTGACCGTTAGACGCCCGTTTTGGCCGTTTATGACACCAGAACGGCGTTCCCGGTCACCGCGGGCACACGGCACGTCCGATTGACGTGCCGTCTGCTCGACCACATCACAATTCACTCACCCTTTGATGTCGTCCGATTTCAGGCCATTCGGAATTCGTTCGGCCCGTTTGGACCCCCCCACGCGCGTTTATCAAGCGCGCGCAACGCTTAAAGAACGCATAATGAGCCCTCCTGCGCAGACCGCACGTCCGATTGATGTGCCGTCTGCGCGTGCACGTCGCGAATAATAATTTGAATGTTGTCCTGTGATTTCAGGTCAATCCGATGTCGTCCGCTATTAGTTTGACCGTTAGACGCCTGTTTTGGCCGTTTATGACACCAGAACGGCGTTCCCGGTCACCGCGGGCACACGGCACGTCCGATTGACGTGCCGTCTGCTCGACCACATCACAATTCACTCACCCTTTGATGTCGTCCGATTTCAGGCCATTCGCAATTCGTTCGGCCCGTTTGGACCCCCCACGCGCTTTTCTCAAGCGCGCGCAACGCTTAAAGAACGCATAATGAGCCCTCCTGCGCAGACCGCATGTCCGATTGACGTGCCGTCTGCGCGTGCACGTCGCGAATAATAATTTGAATGTTGTCCTGTGATTTCAGGTCAATCTGATGTCGTCCGCTATGAGTTTGACCGTTAAACGCCCGTTTTGGCCGTTTATGACACCAGAACGGCGTTCCCGGTCACCGCGGGCACACGGCACGTCCGATTGACGTGTCGTCTGCTCGACCACATCACAATTCACTCACCCTTTGATGTCGTCCGATTTCAGGCCATTCGCAATTCGTTCGGCCCGTTTGGACCCCCCCACGCGCGTTTCTCAAGCGCGCGCAACGCTTAAAGAACGCATAATGAGCCCTCCTGCGCAGACCGCACGTCCGATTGACGTGCCGTCTGCGCGTGCACGTCGCGAATAATAATTTGAATGTTGTCCTGTGATTTCAGGTCAATCCGATGTCGTTCGCTATGAGTTTGACCGTTAGACGCCCGTTTTGGCCGTTTATGACACCAGAACGGCGTTCCCGGTCACCGCGGGCACACGGCACGTCCGTTTGACGTGCCGTCTGCTCGACCACATCACAATTCACTCACCCTTTGATGTCGTCCGATTTCAGGCCATTCGGAATTCGTTCGGCCCGTTTGGACCCCCCCACGCGCGTTTATCAAGCGCGCGCAACGCTTAAAGAACGCATAATGAGCCCTCCTGCGCAGACCGCACGTCCGATTGATGTGCCGTCTGCGCGTGCACGTCGCGAATAATAATTTGAATGTTGTCATGTGATTTCAGGTCAATCCGATGTCGTCCGCTATTAGTTTGACCGTTAGACGCCTGTTTTGGCCGTTTATGACACCAGAACGGCGTTCCCGGTCACCGCGGGCACACGGCACGTCCGATTGACGTGCCGTCTGCTCGACCACATCACAATTCACTCACCCTTTGATGTCGTCCGATTTCAGGCCATTCGCAATTCGTTCGGCCCGTTTGGACCCCCCACGCGCGTTTCTCAAGCGCGCGCAACGCTTAAAGAACGCATAATGAGCCCTCCTGCGCAGACCGCACGTCCGATGGTGACTAGGTCTCATAGCTCATCTACCTACAACTTGGAATGGGATGATGACGTCGGGGAGGGGGTTATGAAAACGAAATGCTTTATTATGAAGGCAGTTTTATCAATGTCTAGCCCCATCTCCTCTCTTATGTCATCTTTTGTTTTTAATAAAATGGCTTTAGAGCCTTTCGGCTCGAAGCTTCTTTCTGTCATACTCTAATTCTGTTAAGCCTCTCAAACTTGACACACTGTCATACTCTAATTCTGTTAAGCCTCTCAAACTTCCAGCCCTCAATGAGGGCTGCAATTCTGTATTAAAGGATGGGAACGAAAATTACAGCAGAAAAATAGAAGAAATAGGGAAAACAACAGAAGAAATCCTCAGGAGGCCCCCAGGCTGAGGGAGGAAGATCAAGCTAACAAGCCACCAGGCCGATCTTCCGCTGAACTGTAAATGGCCCATAGAAACGAGGGGCAGGTTTCTGAGAAATCTGGCAGGTTAAAGAGTGTTGTTTGTGAGGCCGAAAGCGTACGGAAACAGGATCTCCCACATGGAGGGCAAGGTGACGGCAGTGTATTAGTTTTCTGCTTCATGATGTCTTGGGACCGACTCAAATAATATTTGAGTCCACGATCAAGCAGTGCATGGGCAACAGCGGGCAACTAGATTTCTGATGGAACAGCGTAGGTCTCGTGGTAGCGATTTACCACCTCTGTTTGGTCATCCGTTTGCGGGTGGTAGGTCAAGCTGAGTTTTAAGTCAGTGCCTTGGAGTTTGAGCAGTTCAATCCAAAAATGGCTTACAAAAATGGGATTGCGGTCGCTGGAATGCTATGCAAACTGACAATCTCCCACACGAAAACCTCGCCCACACTCCCACACTCTTTGCTGTGTAAGGGTGTTTTAGGGGTAAAAAATGGCCATATTTAGAGAGATGATCAATGATGACCAGAATCACAGTGCAACCACGGGATTAGGGTAGTCCGGTGATAAAATCCATAGAGAGACCCGACCACACCAGCTGGGGAATTTCCAACGGCTGCAACAGGCCAGCCGGATATAGTGTGGAATATTTATTTCGTTGGCATTTGGCCCATTGGCAAACTGTTGAACCGGTATTTTCATCCCGACCCAATATAAATTGGCAGGCAATTTTCTATACGTGCGGCAAAAACCAGAATGACCCCACTACGGAGACAAATGGAACTCAGCCAGCAATATGGGCACCCATGGGGACGAACTAGACAGCACCAACCGGCCCTTATAACAGAGGACACCTTGCAGAAAAGAGTAAGTAGGAAAGGAAGGAGCATCTGCTTGCAGAGTGATGATGACTTAGCTGAAAAATGGGTCGTCTGAAACGCCTGTGAGCAAGTGGGGCTGAACCTCCCCCCTGCTGGATGTGGCTGGAGCAGGGCCACATCACGGCGTGACCGCGGCGTGACCGCGGCGTGACCGCAGCGTGTTGGCCCGATCCAGCGACATCCGCGGGGCAGCATCTTCCGACCAGGAGCGAAGGGAGCGGGAGGAGGCTGGAATGTGGGTGAAAGGGGGCTGGTTGCAGGTGTTGGGGGGATGGTGCGGGCTGATTCGAAGGTGGGGGGGCTGTTGCGGGCTGGAATGCTGGTGGCAGCGGGCTGATGACTTTGCTGAAAAATGGGTCGTCTGAAACGCCTGTGAGCAAGTGGGGCTGAACCTCCCCCCTGCTGGATGTGGCTGGAGCAGGGCCACATCACGGCGTGACCGCGGCGTGACCGCGGCGTGACCGCGGCGTGACCGCGGCGTGACCGCGGCGTGACCGCAGCGTGTTGGCCCGATCCAGCGACATCCGCGGGGCAGCATCTTCCGACCAGGAGCGAAGGGAGCGGGAGGAGGCTGGAATGTGGGTGAAAGGGGGCTGGTTGCAGGTGTTGGGGGGATGGTGCGGGCTGATTCGAAGGTGGGGGGGCTGTTGCGGGCTGGAATGCTGGTGGCAGCGGGCTGATGACTTAGCTGAAAAATGGGTCGTCTGAAACGCCTGTGAGCAAGTGGGGCTGAACCTCCCCCCTGCTGGATGTGGCTGGAGCAGGGCCACATCACGGCGTGACCGCGGCGTGACCGCGGCGTGACCGCGGCGTGACCGCGGCGTGACCGCGGCGTGACCGCGGCGTGACCGCGGCGTGACCGCGGCGTGACCGCGGCGTGACCGCGGCGTGACCGCGGCGTGACCGCGGCGTGACCGCGGCATGACCGCGGCGTGACCGCGGCGTGACCGCAGCGTGTTGGCCCGATCCAGCGACATCCGCGGGGCAGCATCTTCCGACCAGGAGCGAAGGGAGCGGGAGGAGGCTGGAATGTGGGTGAAAGGGGGCTGGTTGCAGGTGTTGGGGGGATGGTGCGGGCTGATTCGAAGGTGGGGGGGCTGTTGCGGGCTGGAATGCTGGTGGCAGCGGGCTGATGACTTAGCTGAAAAATGGGTCGTCTGAAACGCCTGTGAGCAAGTGGGGCTGAACCTCCCCCCTGTTGGATGTGGCTGGAGCAGGGCCACATCACGGCGTGACCGCGGCGTGACCGCGGCGTGACCGCGGCGTGACCGCGGCGTGACCGCAGCGTGTTGGCCCGATCCAGCGACATCCGCGGGGCAGCATCTTCCGACCAGGAGCGAAGGGAGCGGGAGGAGGCTGGAATGTGGGTGAAAGGGGGCTGGTTGCAGGTGTTGGGGGGATGGTGCGGGCTGATTCGAAGGTGGGGGGGCTGTTGCGGGCTGGAATGCTGGTGGCAGCGGGCTGATGACTTTGCTGAAAAATGGGTCGTCTGAAACGCCTGTGAGCAAGTGGGGCTGAACCTCCCCCCTGCTGGATGTGGCTGGAGCAGGGCCACATCACGGCGTGACCGCGGCGTGACCGCGGCGTGACCGCGGCGTGACCGCAGCGTGTTGGCCCGATCCAGCGACATCCGCGGGGCAGCATCTTCCGACCAGGAGCGAAGGGAGCGGGAGGAGGCTGGAATGTGGGTGAAAGGGGGCTGGTTGCAGGTGTTGGGGGGATGGTGCGGGCTGATTCGAAGGTGGGGGGGCTGTTGCGGGCTGGAATGCTGGTGGCAGCGGGCTGATGACTTTGCTGAAAAATGGGTCGTCTGAAACGCCTGTGAGCAAGTGGGGCTGAACCTCCCCCCTGCTGGATGTGGCTGGAGCAGGGCCACATCACGGCGTGACCGCGGCGTGACCGCGGCGTGACCGCGGCGTGACCGCGGCGTGACCGCGGCGTGACCGCGGCGTGACCGCGGCGTGACCGCGGCGTGACCGCGGCGTGACCGCGGCGTGACCGCGGCGTGACCGCGGCGTGACCGCGGCGTGACCGCAGCGTGTTGGCCCGATCCAGCGACATCCGCGGGGCAGCATCTTCCGACCAGGAGCGAAGGGAGCGGGAGGAGGCTGGAATGTGGGTGAAAGGGGGCTGGTTGCAGGTGTTGGGGGATGGTGCGGGCTGATTCGAAGGTGGGGGGGCTGTTGCGGGCTGGAATGCTGGTGGCAGCGGGCTGATGACTTAGCTGAAAAATGGGTCGTCTGAAACGCCTGTGAGCAAGTGGGGCTGAACCTCCCCCCTGTTGGATGTGGCTGGAGCAGGGCCACATCACGGCGTGACCGCGGCGTGACCGTGGCGTGACCGCGGCGTGACCGCGGCGTGACCGCAGCGTGTTGGCCCGATCCAGCGACATCCGCGGGGCAGCATCTTCCGACCAGGAGCGAAGGGAGCGGGAGGAGGCTGGAATGTGGGTGAAAGGGGGCTGGTTGCAGGTGTTGGGGGGATGGTGCGGGCTGATTCGAAGGTGGGGGGGCTGTTGCGGGCTGGAATGCTGGTGGCAGCGGGCTGATGACTTTGCTGAAAAATGGGTCGTCTGAAATGCCTGTGAGCAAGTGGGGCTGAACCTCCCCCCTGCTGGATGTGGCTGGAGCAGGGCCACATCACGGCGTGACCGCGGCGTGACCGCGGCGTGACCGCGGCGTGACCGCAGCGTGTTGGCCCGATCCAGCGACATCCGCGGGGCAGCATCTTCCGACCAGGAGCGAAGGGAGCGGGAGGAGGCTGGAATGTGGGTGAAAGGGGGCTGGTTGCAGGTGTTGGGGGGATGGTGCGGGCTGATTCGAAGGTGGGGGGGCTGTTGCGGGCTGGAATGCTGGTGGCAGCGGGCTGATGACTTTGCTGAAAAATGGGTCGTCTGAAACGCCTGTGAGCAAGTGGGGCTGAACCTCCCCCCTGCTGGATGTGGCTGGAGCAGGGCCACATCACGGCGTGACCGCGGCGTGACCGCGGCGTGACCGCGGCGTGACCGCGGCGTGACCGCGGCGTGACCGCGGCGTGACCGCGGCGTGACCGCAGCGTGTTGGCCCGATCCAGCGACATCCGCGGGGCAGCATCTTCCGACCAGGAGCGAAGGGAGCGGGAGGAGGCTGGAATGTGGGTGAAAGGGGGCTGGTTGCAGGTGTTGGGGGGATGGTGCGGGCTGATTCGAAGGTGGGGGGGCTGTTGCGGGCTGGAATGCTGGTGGCAGCGGGCTGATGACTTAGCTGAAAAATGGGTCGTCTGAAACGCCTGTGAGCAAGTGGGGCTGAACCTCCCCCCTGTTGGATGTGGCTGGAGCAGGGCCACATCACGGCGTGACCGCGGCGTGACCGCGGCGTGACCGCGGCGTGACCGCAGCGTGTTGGCCCGATCCAGCGACATCCGCGGGGCAGCATCTTCCGACCAGGAGCGAAGGGAGCGGGAGGAGGCTGGAATGTGGGTGAAAGGGGGCTGGTTGCAGGTGTTGGGGGGATGGTGCGGGCTGATTCGAAGGTGGGGGGGCTGTTGCGGGCTGGAATGCTGGTGGCAGCGGGCTGATGACTTTGCTGAAAAATGGGTCGTCTGAAACGCCTGTGAGCAAGTGGGGCTGAACCTCCCCCCTGCTGGATGTGGCTGGAGCAGGGCCACATCACGGCGTGACCGCGGCGTGACCGCGGCGTGACCGCGGCGTGACCGCAGCGTGTTGGCCCGATCCAGCGACATCCGCGGGGCAGCATCTTCCGACCAGGAGCGAAGGGAGCGGGAGGAGGCTGGAATGTGGGTGAAAGGGGGCTGGTTGCAGGTGTTGGGGGGATGGTGCGGGCTGATTCGAAGGTGGGGGGGCTGTTGCGGGCTGGAATGCTGGTGGCAGCGGGCTGATGACTTTGCTGAAAAATGGGTCGTCTGAAACGCCTGTGAGCAAGTGGGGCTGAACCTCCCCCCTGCTGGATGTGGCTGGAGCAGGGCCACATCACGGCGTGACCGCGGCGTGACCGCGGCGTGACCGCGGCGTGACCGCGGTGTGACCGCGGCGTGACCGCGGCGTGACCGCGGCGTGACCGCGGCGTGACCGCGGCGTGTTGGCCCGATCCAGCGACATCCGCGGGGCAGCATCTTCCGACCAGGAGCGAAGGGAGCGGGAGGAGACTGGAATGTGGGTGAAAGGGGGCTGGTTGCAGGTGTTGGGGGGATGGTGCGGGCTGATTCGAAGGTGGGGGGGGGGGGGGGGGCTGTTGCGGGCTAGAATGCTGGTGGCAGCGGGCTGAAATGAAGGTGGAAGGGGTCGTGCAATGACACGAATGGGCAGAGTGAGAATATCGGATTGATCATCGGATGGAGTACACTGTAATCAGAGGAAAGAATATGCGCTGTGAGAATACAATATGCAATGGAGGATCATCGGATGGTCCAATAAAATTGTACGCTAAGTAGACACCCTATTGAGAGCTTCACCTGGATTCAAACAGCACAACCATTAATCTCATAGTGATTAATTATTGATTTTCACAAATAACTCAAATGATCCAGCATGATAGTTGGTAAGAAATATTTAGATGTGAATACACTTTTTGAAAGTCAATTTGGCATTCTGAATTTCATTGACACCTCATTTTAATTATCTCCGATTGACGTGCCGTCTGCGCGTGCACGTCGCGAAGACTACCATGCTTTCAAATTCAGGCCAACTAGTGTGTACAGGTAAATAAAGAAGCCAATGATAAAGATTTTAGCACCCCTACAACCGAAAAAGCACATTCCAGTAGAGGGAATAAGGGTCCCTATAGGAGAAACTACAGTCTAGAAAGAAAAAACCACATCTAGTTGCTTATTATTGTCCAACGAGTGGTTTTTTTGATGAATACATACAAAATTAAATACATACCCGCAAGTAAATACATACAAAATTAAATACAGAATTAAATACATACAAAATACATACCGAATACATACCTGCAACTAGAGAATCCATACATACCTACAACTAGAGACTCCATACATATAGAATTGAATACATACAGAATACATACAAAATACATACAGAATACATACAGAATGCATAACTACAACTAGAGACTCCATACATAAAGAATACATACATACTTGCAACTAGAGACTCTATACATATAGAATACATACCTGCAATTAGAGACTCCATTCCTCCCTCAATTAAAAATACATACAGAATTAAATAGATACATGAATTCAGAATACATACAGAATTGAATACATACCTACAAGTAAATACATACAGAATTCAGAATTAAATTCATACATGAAAGTATTATAACACATAATTCATACCTGTAAGTAAATACATACAAAATTCAGAATTGAATTCGGAATTCAGAATTGAATACATGCCTGCAAGTATTATAACAAATAATACATATCTGCAAGTAAATACATATAGATTTCAGAATTGAATTTAAAATTCAGAATTGAATACATACCTGCAATTACAACACATAAGTCATATCTTCAAGTAAATACATACAAAATTTAGAATTGAATTCAGAATTCAATACCTGCAAGTATAAAACATAATTCAGAAGGTAATTAAATACATACATAATTGAATTTATATTTTTCATTAAAACAGGATGAAAAATTTGGTTGATGTTGAATTAATAAAACAAAACAGTGGAAAAGAAATTAAAATGATGCAACGCCGAACCAGATGTTTGAAAAAAATCATATTTGACTTAAAACCAGCATTCAACACAAAGACAATCTGGTAGAATTCAATTAAATATGAACATTGAATAGCAACTGTTAAATAGAGATATTTAAATCGATGATGAACTGGTATTTTTAAGCCAAATCAATAGATTCAAAGAGAGTTGAACATCTACCAGTCAAGAAACAACTCAGAGGAAGGAATTTGGAGAATAATACCTCACTCAAACCCCCATCACGATTTAGACTTGGAGGGGAGTCCGTCGGCGTCGGGGGAGGCGCTGTCTTCCGGGGAGGGGGGAGGCGCGGTCGTCCGGGGAGGGGAGTGCATCGGGGGAGGGGAGTGAGTCGGGGAGGGTTCCGTAGGAGTGAGTCCGGGGAGGGGGGAAGCGCAGCGAGGAGGCGTCGGGGAGGAGGGGCGAGGAGGGCGCGACGACGAGGAGGGCGCGGCCACGAGGAGGGCGCGGCGAGGAGGAGGGCGCGGCGAGGAGGGCGCGGCGAGGAGGAGATGCCGTCGGGGAGGAGGGCTGTGGATCGGGGAGGAGGAGGAGCCCGATAAAAGATCGGGAGAATAAAAGGATGAAAGTCATTTAGCCACGGACAAAAATTTAACCGTGGCCTAATAAGGGCTATAGCCACGGACCTATAAAACCGTGGCTATAGGTCCGTGGCTATAGCCCCAATTTCTAGTAGTGTTGAAAAATTCCAAATAAAATTTAGGAAAAAACTTCCCTTGAAATTTCCCGGTCTTTACATAACTCCTACCTTAGGGATTTACGTCATTGTAAAGCTTTAACATAAACTAGGGACACAAAAATGGTACTGAGCATGAATCTGAGCCTTCCGCTCCCGTGTGCTCACCCAGAGGTTCCTGTACTTCCCGTGAAAGCGCACCTGAGGAATAGGCCGTCCTCGAAGGATCTGCTCCTATCGATCCTCGATCCCCACTGGAACCTCCGTGAAAGACACTCCATCACCATCGTCCAGCTCCTCATGGTCGATGATATGTGAAGGGTCGAGCACGTATCTCCTCAGTAGAGATATGTGGAAGTCGTCGTGCACCTGGTGCAACTGAGGTGGATGGGTCAAGTGGTAAACCACCCCGCCTACCCAGCTGAGGACCTAGAAAGGTCCGTTGAACCTCGAAGATAACTTCCCGCCTTGGCCACATCTCCGTAAACCTCATCGAGGTGAGACCCGTATAAGGACGTGATTGTCATCCTCGAACTCCAGAGGTCTCCATTTTCTGTTAGAACTGAAACTCAAAAGACTGCTTCCACGAGGGTATGGTTGACTTACTCAAGAGTGATCGGTCGCACCCTCCTGTTAAAGAGTTTATCCCGTGCTGCCTGGGGTTTCCTTTTCGCCGACCAAGGAAAACCCATCCCGACGTTTTCCTAAAACCATCAATTTGAGTATGAACAGTTGTTTCCCATTCCATACTCAAACTAACGTCGTAAGGCCTCGATGATGCCACTAAGAGATTCCAACCAGAACTCTCGCCTCGAGGTTCTGACCACACCGTCGGCGTAAGTGTGATTATTGAGTCTCCTCCCAAGGTATCTCCAGATGTGAGGGTCAAGTCCACGACTTACCGGAAACTCTAGGTCTGGGAAAAGATTTGTGAAGGTGATGAATGATTCATATCGACGTCTGTTACTACAGCATCTAGTAGTGGACACCGACTATCCCTTGAATCATTTTTAGATCCATTGGGTCACACTCCTTGACCGCATGCAGCCGCACTATTCCTCCGACCTCCAGCTCCCTGAGCCTGGCAGGGATAACTAAGGTGGGTGGTTGTAGCATGTTAAGATGCACACCACCTCATACTGCTCTCCTAGCTCTTCCTCCACGTCTGCTTCTTCGCAGACTCATCTATCCTTAAATCTTCCACTTCTTGAAAAATTTAACACGCCCGAGTCTCTAAGACTGAAACCGGTTTCCTTTTTCTTACTGCCCTGTTCAGTATTCATCCGCTCTTGGATGACCTAGACCTTCTTTAGTCTCACAAGAGCTACTATGATTTCTTCTTTTCCGATAAGAGATATCCGGTCTCATCACCTGGATGAACCACATTCATTGCCTAATACAGTCAATCCCAACACGAATGATGCATTCATGCCATGGATGATGTCGTAAGGCCTCGACGTAACTACCATAAGATCCAACTGTCACTATCGCCTCCAAGGGTCGAGTCACACTGTCGGCATCAGTGTGTGGTCACTGGGTCTCCTACAGTAGAAATCTTGAAAGTGAGGGTCAAGTCAATAGTTTTAACCAGGTCCACTCAGTATCAACCAAACAAAAGGGCAGGAAAGAAAACAAAGGTATGTGTCTTTTTATTATTGCAGCTCATAATACAAAGACACAAATACAACAGCAACATGGAACTATAAGTACAAAGGACGTATCCACTAGTTCCTCTCCTATCCACATGCTCCCGGAGCTATACTTCCTTGTCCACTGCTTGGCTATTGCTCAAGAACTCGTCGTTGTTTCTGCCTCGGTGGCTCCTCCAACGCCTGTGGATCAACTGTACAAGGAGTCGGACAGTCACGTTCCAGGTGACCCTTTCCGCCGCAGGAGTAACACAGCCTGTTTCTGGCATGCCTGGCTATGACCCCACCCTGGGTGCCCCGCACCACTAGTCCTAAAACCCGAGATCGACCAACTGCTGGTCTGGTCCTCCTGGACCTCTGCATCATCTGTCTGCTGCCCACAGATGACTCGGATACTGATCGAAAATCCTGCGGCAAAGGAAGAAGTTCATGTACACACTCGGGGTGTAGAGCTACTGGCACAAACTCCACCCTGAAGAAGGTCTCGAAGTCTTCCCATGTAGAGGCCATCCTGTCGCAAAGCTGGAACAAGTGGCTCCACCACCTGCCTGCTACTTCCTGAAGAAGGCTGGCAGAAAAGATCACCATGGGGTCTGCCGGCGTCCCCACTAGCCTGAAGACTCTCACCACAGCCTTCAGCCAATCCTCACTCGCCTGCGAGTCCATCTCTCCCTGGAACCTGGTTGGCATCTGGTGCTGGAACTCATGCAGCGCACTCAAGTGGCGTGCATAACCTACTACTGGGACTGGTGGCATTGGTGGCCCAATGTATGGTAGTACCGCTGGTGCCTCCGCTGGTGCCTCCGCTGGTGCCTCAACTGCAAGAGGACCCTGTACCGAAGCCTCGTCGCTCAGCAAGCTATCAGTATGCACATCCCTCTGGGCGCTAGCTGGTCGTCCGAGAAAAGGTATCCTGAAAGAAACAACGTGACACGGTCAAACGATTATACCTGGTGAGCTGACCTGGTTCGAGCTGTTTTAAGGGAAAAACATTGAAAACACACACACAATCATTGTTTTCGTGCTCAAATCCGGAAATCAGTTGTCAGGGTCCTGGTGTATGGATACGTCGGCCGCCCGCACCAACAATGGACTCCCTGAACTGAAAACCACACTCGGTACCCTTAACACTATTGCTTCACAGAAAGAAAAAGTCAGAGTTATAAGTTCTGCGGTAGAACCGACTCCTCTGATACCAATTTGTCATGACCCGTCATCGAGGCCCGTGCAGTGACTACCCCAAGCCTACCTTCCATAGGACATGGGCTGGCGAATAGCACCAAAGGCATAAATCCCGATAACTTGGAAGGAATTGCCTTTATAAAAGAAAACATGCACCACAGAGTAAGAAAGCAGAAAAAGTAAACACTAAGTACAAGAGAAGTGATGAAAAGTAAATGGGCCTGAATAAAAACCCAAAAGGAAGTACAACTACAACTGAACAAGTACAAAAGAAAAGATAACAGCTGGAAGGACGGAAGCGGCTCCTGGGTCGTCCTCCTTGGATCCTACCTGAAGGGTAGGTACAGATGGCGCAGCTCCTGGTCGTCCACCACAGATCCTACCTGAAGGGTAGGTACAGATATCCTCCTCCACGCTCTTGTCCTTCAACCTCCTCCGTGTGTCATCTTGTCGAGTAGTCCACCTCAGGGTACTGACTCATCGTGTTGTCCACCTCCGGGTACTGACTCGTCGTGTAGTCCACCTCCGGGTACCGTCCAATCCTCGAACACTCGGCCTCCGTCAGCACTACCTGTCGTCTAAAACCAACACAACGAGGTGCGGGCATAGCCTGTGCAGGGGTGAGTATAACGATACTCAGTAGTGACCCCAAGACCCTCAAGGTCTCACTAAACCAACAAGGATAACCACAAAGAAGATCTCAAAAGATAACCTATACTTAGGTATATGCCCATACATATGCCTAAGTTATCAAGTAACCCATCTCAAACATGAGGAAACACAAGGATCAAGAAATCAACGGATTACCACTACCCAGGTATATGCCCATACATATACCTAAGTTAACAAGTGACCCATCTCAATCATGAGGTAAACACAAAGGTCAAAAGTCTCAGCTCAAACTAGGATTTTCATTATCGAAACCGTAACTGCTGAAGAGCTCTGTCTCTAGAGTGTACATTGGTCCTGTCACGACTCCGAGGTACTGCTCACTAACCTAAGACTGCTGAGGTACTCCTCCTGTCGAGTACCGCGGGTCAGCCACCCAAACACAGTAGTGCTTCCCGATGGGGTATGTCACCCAAACACAGTAGTGCACACCCCCAAGTAGCCTGCTGAGGTACTCTCTGGACGAGTACCGTGGGTCTGCACTGTCACACAGGTAGTGCTCCGTCCGCCATGGGTCTGCACCTCAGAAAGTAGTGCTCCGTCCACTGGGCTAGTCGACTAACTCCAAGTCGAGTCGGTCAAGCAGTCGTCAGGTCTCAGTCGACTACACGGTCTCCGTACTCCGCACGCTCATCTCTGGGAGGGTCCGATCCACGAGCTACAGGTCGATACTCCAAGTATCTCAAGGTCCCACCAAGAAGTATCTCAAAGGACTGCCTCGTCATAGGGGTATCAACGCAACAGACGGCGCGTCAATCGGACGCTCGGTTTGTGAGCTTCTAGCCTTTTCATCCCAGGGGCCCGGTTGGTTTTGTGAGCGAACCAATCCCGGACATATCTCAACTGTACCCCGAACTCTCATAGGGGTTACTCATAGGGACTATTTCTCAATGTGATCACCAACGCCACTGACAATTCGTCAAACAGACGTCCAGTCTGAAAGATATCAGCTTTTTCGTTCCAAGGTCCCGGTTGGATTTCGGGTGCGATCCAACCCAGCCACTATATAACTGTATCCAAAACTCGGGCGAAGTATGCCAAACGTCCGTCTCATCAAGTGGAATTCAACGATACAGACGACGCGACTATCGGACGCCCGGTTTGTGAGTTATTGGCTTTTTCGTTCCAGGGGCCCGGTTGGTTTCGTGAGCGATCCAACCCGACCGCACTCCGAAGGTATCCAAAACTCGAGCAGATTAAGCCAAAAGATCCGTCTCACTTAGAGGAATCCATCAAAATCGACGACACGTCAATCAGACTTCCGGAACTCAAGTTACGAGCGTTTCTGCTCTGAGGGCCCGATTGGTATCGTATCCGAACCAACCCGGCCAAACCCAAAGTTATCCGAAACCTTGAGTGCAATATACCGAAACGACCATGTCGATCCAAGGATCGTGTTTCCGCTGACAGCGAGTCGTTTGGAGGCCCGTAGTTCAAGTTACGGGCTTTTGACCGAAAGTGGTCCGAAAACGGGGGTCTGGGCCCAGGCCGACCCGACCCGACCCCCCTGGGTTGGCCAAACCGGGTCGACCCGACCCGGCTGGGGCCAGCCCAGCCCGGCCCGGCGTGGTCCGGCTTGGTCCGGCTCGGTCCAGTCCGACCGTCCGGCCGCGGCTCGGCCAGCGTGGCCGAGCCGAAACGCGGAGCCGGGTGTCCCCCGCCCACCGCTAATTGAGGCCGGCGGTGAACCACCGGCCGCCTCCCTTCCGGTGGCGTGCGGCCGCCGCCGGTCGCCGGCGCTGCCGCCGCCTTCCGCGGACCACCGGACGCGCTCCAGTGGTCCGTTTCTCCTGTCGTCTTCGCCTATGGTCCTCTTGGGACCCGACCTTCACTGCAGAGGCCTCAAAATTACCTTGCGGCCTTGTTTTTCATCGCCCGTTAATCTGCACGTCAAAAATGAAACGCGCCGTCTTTGTGGTTCTCCGGTGCAGCGCATTGGTGCCGCGCCCCTTCGCCGCGGCCCGACTCCGTCTGCGGATGTCTTTGGTTTTCTTCGACGCGGCGCGACAGCGTCGCGTCCTTGAATTCCTTTCCACGGCGTAGCGTGACGGCGCCGCGCATATCTACCACGTGAAACTGCGTGGTGCGACGACACCACGCTTCCTCGTACCAACCACAAAGAAAAAAGGAGGAGGGTCAGCCATGTTCGTGCGGTCCGGCCCCCCTCACGTTATTCGTTATCATTTGGTTTGAAACCACAAAGTTCAAATTCGATAAAAAATGGGTTTTAACCACGAAGATCATCAAGTCGGAAATCTCGAACAAATATAAATAATTGAATACAAACCCCTACCTTGGATATAAGCCGATCAGAAGGATGTTTCGTCATTCGAGGTTCGTCGCGGTATGGCATCGCGAGGATGACGACGTCGAAGGGGGACGTCGGCGTTCATCCGACTCGAGGGAAGGCGAAGACGTCGTCGCTTGCTACCCGATTCCACTTCCGAGCTTGTTCGTCGATCCGTTGACGATGAAGGGGAAGAAGAAGATCCGTTGAAGAGTCTCGCCGCAGAAGGGGAGAAATTCCATGGAAGGAAAACGAGCGTTCTTCGTCAGAGGTGGCGCGTTCTTCGTTCGCGAAGATTAGCTTCTTCCCAAGTGTTGGGCGTCGCGGTATTTTACCAGCGCTCCATCGCTTAGTGAAGCATTCCCCAAACCCTCTCCCAATATCCCTATATATAGGAGAGGGGGAGAGGTATGTAACCATTGTGGTTACATAACTTTTTTTAAAAAAAAAGGGTTCGGGTGAAATAAATTTCTTTGACGCAATTTATGAGGTCCGTTGGCACCACTTAAGAGGGGAGGGTGCCAAAGAGTTTCTCCCCATTTAATGGGGAGTTGAGGAATTAAGAGGCTCTCCCTCATTAATGAGGGAGATTTGAGAGGTTTTCTCTCCTCCCATTAATATGGGGGTTAAGCCCCGTGTGGTCCCTACCATAATAAACCACCCACGAGAGGTTTAGTTCGGGTGAGCCCCACCACCATAACCTCTCAATGGAGGTTAAGGTGTGGTGGACCCACCTCCAACCTCCATTAGGAGGTTTCAACCACCACACTCCCAATGGCGGCTGAAATAAAATAAAGTGTATGACACGCTATTTTATTATTACTCTTATTTAAAGAAAACCCAAAAACTAACTTCCGCTCTCGATCAAACGCAACTACGACAAAAGTCTCTTTAAGAAAATACCGGCGTTGCGTGTTCATCGGTGCCCTCAGAATTCGATTCTGAGCACCGGTTCAAAAGTTAGAAAAACCCGCTCGTTCGTTCACTGAACGTACCCGAGCCAAACTTTGGAAATTGATTCCGGGCACACCGGGCCTCGGAATCAGGCGCCGTCAGAAACTGCATTCATGAAAAATTCCAAAGAAAATTTAGGAAAAAATTTTCCTTGAAAGTTTAGGTTCATTACATTGGTT